>OX465435.1:13437590-16312322 GCA_950005045.1 Agrotis exclamationis | reverse complement strand
TGGCTGTCGCAGTCTTGCCCGGCAAAGTCGAATTCATTTTCTTCGTTCAGTCATTCCATTGTAAAACGTCTGTGTCTTTTGGTGACGAAAGAAGAACGTATGTTCAAGTCAAACTTTTCTGTCTACAAAAAAACTCTTCGGTTATGTTACAACATAACTTCGGCACTGCTGCAAAGCCATGATCATTTTGAAATAATGAACATAAATAAACATGGTAAATATCCCATTTTAAGTTCTACTGATACTATAAATATTTACACACGATGGCTAATTATTAGCCATCCTGTTCCCCTATAATATGACTGGTTGGTTTATATTAATTACCTACACTCGTAAGACGGGGTCATTACTACTGGGTTACCACTGCCCTAAGAAAAGGGATTTGGCACACAGAGAGAGTTTATAACCTGGATTAAGGAATAATGGGACACAACAGTAATTAAGTCATGTCATTTATTGTGTCTGCCTTGTTGGTCTAGTGATCTCAAACCTAGCTGCTGAACATGACACTCAAGGGTTTGATTCCCAGGTCGAGACTATGTCTGGCCTGTTTTATGGAACCTGTGTTGGTGCACGACTGGTGGTAATAGGCTCGCCCCCAATACACAATTATCTGGCGAAAAGTGGGTGACTGTAAAGTTTATCTCTGCTTAACGCTTCGCAGATCTGATCACCAGGCATGATATTATATCACATTACTGTGTCGCGTAGATAAAGTCGAGATAAAAACCTAAAACGGGTTGTATCTGAAAAAAAGGTTGTATAGAAAACCCCTTTTAATTAGTTTTATCTTCCGAAGCTTCTTTTCATACTTAATTATGTAATTTTGCTCACAGCCTCGCCTCGGCGTCGTCAAAGGAGCCTTGGAAAGTGGAAGGTGACACGGAGGAACGAAATGAAAAAGCGAAGAGAGCCTACAGCGCCGTGCTTACAGTCACAAGCCCAGCTCCTGAAAAGAAGGAGTACCTTGATTTTTCTGATCAGGTATGGTTCAGACAAAATTTCAGCATTAGGTGGACAAGTTGCATTGACAGACCGCTGCGGCCAACTAATTTATTCCGGCCGTGCGATCAACAAAAATAGCGCGTCTCATACGCAGACACTCCTCCGGTCGCCGTGACTAACCAGATAGGTACGTCATTTTACATGAAATAACTGGTTCACCCTTGTTTGGTAGAACAACGATTCGTCGAAAATCACTTCGGCTAATTTTGGTTACAATAAAGGCGTTTCGTAGAATTATTCATTTCACCGAAATTATTTCCTTGAAATAATTTCATTTGGCCGAATTTTAAAATGCACAAATTTTATTTAAACTAATGTTTCACTAGATTCATAAAAATTTCGTCGAAACATCGTATCGAATATTCAGTTAATTAATAATTTGTTTCCTTTTGTCTATAAATAAAACGGGGCTCCGTCGAGCCACCTTGGTAGGTGGTAATCAGCAATTTTACTAAGGATGCAAGAGCGAGGGAAGCGAGCTCGGGACTTGGGGCACCCTGACTCGGACAGGTTAGGTACGAAGGGGATGGCGGGGATGTTTATAATGAAAGGTCATCGTATACCTAAATACTGTGCCCAGTACCACAGCACCTGTAGTACATTAAGCGCAGCTAACTATTAAAAAAAAACTTACAAAAATAAAAAAATGGGAAAAATCCGACAAAAAATTCCAACACGGGGGGTCCAGAATCATGTCCTGGACCCATGGTATCCGTTTGTGCGTCGATGTCTCTTACACCCTATATAATATTCGATGACATGAAAATTACGTTAATCGAAATTATACAAATAGATAATTATTAAAGAAAATTTAAAAAAAATCCAAATCGGTCCAGGCGTCTTCGAGAAATCAGGGAAAAAACATAAAAAAGGGTCCGACGAATTGAGAACCTCCTCCATTTTTTGAAGTCGGTTAAAAAGAAATGATACAAATACATCAAAAGTTGTTAGTTAAGTATACCGAACAAGGTGAATCGATATAACTAAGTGCGCACACGTCTTGTCTACGTGGCCATACGGTTTTTAGGGTTCCGTAGCCAAATGGCAAAAACGGAACCCTTATAGATTCGTCATGTCTGTCTGTCTGTCCGTCCGTATGTCACAGCCACTTTTTGTCGAAAGTATAAGAGCTATCCTGTTGAAACTTGGTAGGTAGATGTATTATGTGAACCGCATTAGCATTTTCACACAAAAATAAAAACAAAACAAATTTTGGGGGTGCCCCCCATACTTAGAATTGAAATTCAAAAATTTTTTTTTCACCAAAACCATACGTGTGGGGTATCTATGGATAGGTCTTTTAAAATTATATTGAGGTTACTAATATTTTTTTTTTCTCTGAACAGTTTGCACGAGAGACACTTCCAAAGTGGTAAAATGTGTGTCCCCCCCTGTAACTTCTAAAATAAGAGAATGATAAAACTAAAAAAAATATATAATGTAGACCTCAACAAAAAATTCCAACGAAAATTGGTTTGGATGAGATACAGGTAGCGGTTTTTGAGATATATAGTACATTTCCAAAAACCGCAAATATAACTTTGCCATTCATACAAACACTATGAAAAACAAAGTTATTTTTTTTTGTTTGTGTATATTACTTACTAATCTCAATATAATTATATCCCTAATCTATGCTTGCTACTACGGAACCCTTCATGGGCGAGTCCAACTCGCACTTGGCCGGTTTTTTAAAATTCATATGACGAATCTGTTCGCCCGATGTGCACCCTCCGCCTAATGCAACGATGGGCTTACATTTTGACCCGCGTGGCCATGACGCGACTTGCCAAGGTAAACCGAGTCCGGTGAAAGACATGTGACACATACGCAATTACGCATATTGTTTGATGCAAGTCACAATGACTGAAGTCGTGAGCGATTCGTTATCGCCAATTTTTTTTTCCGGTTAAACCTCACCGACTACTGTATACCAATAAAAAATTATTTTTATAAAGGTATTTTTTCGGTATTTTAAATAGTTGAGTAACTACTAAGCCCTAGTCTCCTTAATAAATAACCAACTTTACTGACAGCTCTAATAAAATCTAAACTTAATTAACAAGTCGTAAATTGCCTCGAAACTTTTCTCGATAAAGTTAAAAGTTTTTTATTCGACTTTTTCTTGAAAGCGAACTTTTTCATTCAACTGTTTTTAAGTGAAGTTTCTTTTCTTTAAAGCGGAGTTTTAAACCCCTGCCTCCAACACTTGCAGGTAAAAGTCTTGGCTGCTACGAAATACAACTACACGTTTGGTAAAGGCGAGGTAGTGTCTACGTTCGTAGCAGCTTTCTACGACGCCGTGCTCCTCTATGCTCTCGCTCTCAACGATACGCTACGCGACGCTGAAAACCCCAGAGGCCCGCTAGATGGCGCAGCGGTCATTAGAAAAATGTGGAACAGGACGTTTCAAGGTAAAGCGGTTTTGACATTATTTAAGTTTGTAATGTTTTATATTTGACAAAGGATGTGCATAGTGGGATTGCCCATTGGCAAGTATGACGAGTTTTCCACACAAACTTTTATGCCCTGGTAAATCCCTAGGGAATGAATTTTGTTCACTTAATTTGTTAAAGGATCTGTTGTTTAACATTTTATAAGTTTAGACCCAGTGTTTTAGACAGTGTGCGTCATCATCACTAAAATCATGATTAATTCATAGACTACTCGAACAATATAATGTCGGTCTGTGTTGATGGTTTTTATATTTTAGTACTTAACTACTTACTAACACTATTGTTTTCCATTAATGCACGACTGCTGCGCAGCGTGTCGCGGGTTCGATTCCCGCACGGAACAAATATTTGTATGATCTGCAAGTAGTTGTTTCGGGTCTGGGTGTTTGTGTATGTGAGTTTCTATGTTTGTAAAACGCACCCACGATACAGGAAAAAAATCCTATTATGGGGCAATGTTTAAAAAAATAAAACAAAAATGTTTGTAAAATGATTTTCCAAAATATTTGTACGCGTATAACTTTCGAATACCTGTACCGAATTTGATAAATCTTTTTTTGTTATATATTTGTTATTTTCAAGACAAGATTTTTATGTGACAGATTTTGCACAGAGCCCTTATCATGAGTTTTCACTATTATACCTTACAGCGCCTTTCTAGTATTTACAGCGTTTCTTGTATGGAAAAATGGAACAGCCTCTGGTGTGCGAAGAAGGACCTATTTTTTTCCTTGAAATTAAAATGTCAAAGTTCCAGTTTACTTTACGTCAGAATAAGTGAAAACTCATGATAGCGCCTCTGGAAAGCTCAAAAATTTAAATCTGTGCGAAGGCGCTAGTCTGTACTATTTATTACGTAATTTAAAAAGGGAAGTAAAATTTGTAGGAAATAACTACTGAAGAAGTACTCTGGTACTACTGAACCGATTCTTGAAATTATTTTACCAATAGATAGTAATAGGTATAGCTAATGGGTTATATTTAATTTTCACATTTAAACTGTGCAAAGCCAGGGCGGATCGCTAGTAGCATATAAAACTAGTCGTTTTGGTACGTGAAACATGAGGTTTACTATCGAAAGTTCCTTGAAAGTGCCGTCATTCTACCTAAGGTAGACACATCACCTTTCAAGCTACATAAAGTTACAAGTCTAACGATTATTGTCTTCCTGTAGGGAAGTTTTGTGGCGTAACTTCAGACTACTGTACAAAGTTAAACAATGAATGACTGCGCAGTTTTTGAGGTGAAACTGTGAGTGCTAATATAATATAAATATGTAATTAGACTTTTCTTACTTAACGTAACATGAAAGGTTTACGTAAACATGTGGAGTGACAAGAATGGATAAAGTAAGGAATGAGTTTATAAGGGGAAGTTTGAAAGTGGCGCCTGTTACAGAAAAATATGAAAGGGAATCTTGTATCTTGGTATGGACATGTGATGAGAAGGGATGACACCCATGTGACTAAGAGAGTGATGAGTATGAATGTTGATGGATGGACAGGAAGAGGAAGGCCAAAGAAAAGATGGATGGATTGTCTAAGAAATGGTATGAAAGAAAAAGTAGTAAATGATACTGTGACGTCTTATAGGGGAGAATGAAAGAAGAAAACGTGTTGCGCCGACCCCAAGTAAAATGGGATAAGGGCAGGAAGAAGAAGAAGTAACATGAAAGGTGAAAATACGTTAATTAACAGTTTCTGCTCTATTATTTCACTTTTTCTTCTAGAGAATGTGGCAATAAATTATTATTATAATGTGGCGTCTTACGTAGATAATTAAATTCTAGCAAAGTCTGTATTTCACTTTTTTTTACATTGTTTAGAGAAAATTGAAGAAGTATTGAGCAAGTTTTCAGCGTCCTTCAAGTACTTTCGCAAAAATTCACGTAGCTCTCGGGACTTATCTCATTACCGTGACCCCGGGACATAACGGGCTATTGAAGGACACCGTGGATTTTAGTCAGTACAAGTCTGACAGTCCCTCCCGCCCTGCCCGGGGTGGGAGGACTCATTTGATGATTTTAACACGCAAAAAAAAAAGCTCTCCAGCTAAAATTAAAAACTAAACAGCAGATTCTTTCTTTACAATAACCTCTAAAAAGGATTTACCATCATCATCGTCGTAATTATCAGCCGTAGGACGTTCACTGCTTAATATAGGCCTCCCCTATAGATTTCCAACCAAGCGGATCGAACCAAGCGGGCCTATTACCGCTTGGTTTGGTCCTGATAAGGATTACAACTACTAGATAGATACAGACGGATTATAATGTTTGTAATTCCCCCAGGTATAACCGGAGAAGTGATTATCGATGCCAACGGTGACCGTGTGGCCTCTTACTCTCTCCTCGACATGGATCCGAAGTCGGGCCAATTTCAGGTCAGTGCTACTTTTTAAAATTATTTTTTTTATACACATACAGAAGAGTTAAGCAAGAAAAATCAAAATCAAGAAAAATAAGGACAAAGGCACTGTATGTAATCTATGAGAAATTTATTTCTCTTTTTTTTCATTTTGAATGATTTTCCTCTTCCAATTCTATTGAACCGATTCATAAGAAACTTTTGCATACACGTGTATCTGAAACAAGAGAAAAAAAAATAGTAATAGTAAATAAGCTTTTAAAATATGTGTTTGATAAAATTTTGATGTTATTATCAGTTTGTCTTATTCGGGCGGTCAAAAGTCCTTTCACGATTTGTTATTTCATTTACATGTGATAGGACTAGGTTCTTTCATTTACAAAGTTCCAAGAAACTGACAAAGCAGATAACATGCTTTGCACAGAAATACGTGTACTTATTTAATGTTTAATTCCTTAGGGAAATTGCAGTGTGTGGTCTTGCCATAATACACGGCAATATTTGTAGTAACAGAGAAAAACTTTCGGTCAAGGTTGAAATGATTAGAACTACCTATATTAGTTGCGTTGTGTCATTATGTGGGGTTATTTAGGGTGCTAAAACATTGTATTCACTTCAAAATTAAACCATTGTAACGTTCAAGAGAGAAAAATATTGTTTATTTGGTGTCACAAGCGCATATAACACTAGAAATAGTGCAAATATATTTGTAATTTTTTAACAAAACTTTTGTGGCAGGCTAGGCTATTCTCCTTTCAATCTATATATTTTAAAAGTATCGTTAAAAATCTTGGGGAGTTAAGGAGCTTGAGATAGTTTTCTTACAGGGTAAGTTTTCCCGATTTTCGTGTTTCGTAAATTGCTCTTTGCGTTCTAGAGTCGCAAACGTTTTAGAACAATCCCGTAACCCAAATACTAAATCCTGCAATCTAGTTTGACAACGCAGTAAAGTTGAGATACGGCCGTTTCATATCCAGACTTATACGACAATATCAAGTAAATACGAGTATGTGACTATCATACCAAATATGGGAGAGAGGTCAATAGACGTTGAACTTGGTGGCGCTTCGCTTCTTAATTATTTCCATAGTACTTAAGCATTCAAATTTTTCGCCCACAATTTCATTTCAAAGAAATTTCATAACAATTTCCATTTATGTTGCCGTTTTCTGTCTGTCTAGACTCATTTAATATGATTTTCAGCGCTACGTGGTGAAATTTTCAGAAATCATTATCAGTTTTTATAAAATACAGGGATTAATTTCAAGCAGAAACGTTTCAAGAATATAAAACCATTTATTTAATTGTTCGAAAACTCACACTCAACATTTTATTGTTAACCTTTTCAAGGAACTTTTAAAGGTACATTTAAATAAACTTACTAGTTTCCTACACCTGATTCGTGTAAAGCCATTTCCTTTATGTGATACCTGCATAGATAAAATTGAGGACTTGTACCACATCTTGTTAGAATGTTGTGCATATGGTGACTTGAGGCCACAGTTGTGTACGATGGTCGGTAGCGATGTGTATAGTGGTGGAATTAATGTTATGCTCGGGAAACCTCTTTCGGAGCAGAGTGTGGCTATTTATAAATTTATTAAGGCTGTTTTTTCGAGGAGAGATACTTTTTAGTTTATATCTTTTATGTTTTTGTGTTTTCTTTTAATGGTTTCAACACTGTTCCGGGCTGTTTCCTAGGTATGGCGTGGGTTCTGCCATTGTACATGTCGCCATCGATTATGTAGGCTCTGTCATTGGGTTGCTGGGTGCCCGGCATTTTGGCGAGAGGTGATTTTTTATATAGGTAATTATGTAAATTAGGTAGTGGTTGTGTTTTAAATATTTTTAGTTTATAGATAGTATTTTAGTTGATTTTTTAAATGTATATGCGTTACCTTACGAGGCTGACCTCGTACAAATGTGCTGCAAGCCTCTAAATAAATGATTAAAAAAAAAAAAAAAAAACTTACAGGGTTGAGCCTTTTTGAGGGTTGTTTTCGTTAAGTTATACCCGTGTTATACAGGTTTAATTTTAAACAGTTTTGTTAGGGCTACTGAAATCCCTCATATAGTTGGTGCCAGTTAAGATGTCAACAGCGGACATTGACCCCTAACTATCATGTCCTCGTAAAATGACATAAGATTAGAATTAGCATTTTTCTGTGATGTGATAGTGTTTGTGATATAGGTATAGGTAAAAATAATATAAAATCTTAGATATAGGTGAAATATTTTTACCATTTTGATATCTTATGAATACTTAGACACTTATATACTTACCATATGCTTACTGATTTATTCGGTATTTTACTATGGAAAAATGCATATAAAATACTTATTTACTTTTGTCAAATTGTCTCTGGAAAAAATAAATACATAAATCTCAATAAATTACTTCATTTATACGAGGACTTGGTAGTTAGGGGTCAATGTCCGCTATTGACATCTTAACTGGCACCAACTATAGTTATACAAAGGGTTTATGTTTTCGTTAAGAGCATGATGTAAGGCCAATTATAAGGTTGATTTGTAAATGACGCCTTGCGGCATTAAGTCCGCCTTGTGTACCACAATTTTACGTTAAAGTTTAAATAAATAAATTACGTCAAAAGAAACTTTCAAATTTTTACTTTTAGAAATAACTGAACCCATTTTAATACGTCTAAAAACATATCAGTAATCATTTTCTTAAAATAAGATTAAAGCTAAAGAGGTTTTAAATTTTTTCATAGCAACTAGATACTTTTAACCGAATACAAAAAAGGAGGTTCTTTTAAATAAACATTTCGGAAATGTTACAGTGCTGCTGGTATATTTTTGTTACAATCAAGAGAATATTATTAACCAGTGTTGAATTTTAGATTTTTACAATGAATCACAATTTACTCTGGCTCAACTGAGATTACATTTTCAGCATAAAATCTCATAAAGAGAAATACGCAAGCTTCCAAAAAGAGGCTTAAATTCAGTTGTCGGTATATCAAATTCCAAATAACGAGACTGTCGAAATATTTCTTGCTTTATTACAAAACTAAGTGTTGTCCGCGGTTTTGGTCTTGATGAAAAGAACTAGAGCCTTTCAGCTTCGTTAAGGGCTGTTTTACATTTATTAGCTTTTTTTATGTACGATGGGTGTACTCTAGACTAAATAAGTAAAAAGAATCAATAATAAGAGGAACTCGTGGCTAAATAATTACAGCCATACAGGCCGATCTTCCGGGATAAGCCGCGCTTACCAAGGTTGGTCTGTGGATGGGGTGACCATCTGTCATAGCGAGTTTTCTACGTGCCTCGGAAAGCACGTAAAGCCGATGGTCCCGGCTGTCATTTGTAGATCATTGACAGTCGTTACTGTTAATCAGAAGCTCATAAGTCTGACAACCAGTCTTACCATGGGGTATTGTATTGCCCAGTTACTGGGTTGTGGAGGTCCGATAGGCAGTCATCATCATCATTATCATCAGCCGGAAGACGTCCACTGCTGAACATAGGCTTCCCCCTTAGACCGCCACGCCGAACGACAATTCGCCACTTGCATCCATCGGTTGCCCGCGACCCTCACGATGTCGTCGGTCGACCTAGTGGGAGGCCCGCCTACGCTGCGTCTTCCGGCATAGGCATAGGCATAGGCAGTCGCTCCATGTTAAATACAGATATTCAGCTGAATCTGGTTCGACTGGAAGCCGACTCCAATATAGTTGAGAAAAGGTTAGGCAGATGATGGATTTGCTCTTGAACTTAGTCTAGGTCAGGGGTGACAAAGACAAGGTCGACGATGGAGTGAGCTTACCCAGAAGAAGCCTGTTCACTCTAACTTTGTAGAGATTAGTGTTGTATGCGTTCGGAAGCACAAGCAGCTTTCGTGGAACGAAAGGCACACTCAGACCTGAATAACTTAAAGCCAATGAGTTCAGTCTGTTGTCCTTTTTTTCTCCATCCAGAACAAATTCATTAATCGGTGAAATTCACACCAAAAAACCAAACCTATCGATCACGCCTACGTAAAAGTCAGTCACACATATCCGAACACTTTATCGTACGAAAATATCAGGCGTTAAGAATTACAGGCACTCGATCGTAACGTTCTGTGGAGCCTGTCGCATCCATCTTGCGACGAAACCCGCAACTTTACCTAAACAAAAATACTAGACATGTGCCGACTAGTCGCCGACCAGTTACTGACTATTTGGTAAAGCCGACTAGTATGCTTTCAGTAGTCGATCAGCCAGCAAATAAATGATTGGGGTGATAATAATTATCACCCCAATCATTTCAAAAACTGAAATAAACAGCAAACAGAATAAAATGTACGATTCGGCTTCTTTATTTAAAACTGAATAATTTTACTTAATACCTACTGAATTTTCATGAACAGAAAAACGCACTTTATTTTTTACATTGCACAGCGGGTGTGTTCCAATGCACTTTTATAGTGAGTGACTTAGTTGTACTGTGAAACAACACTGGACATTCATTCAAAAAAGCATATCAAATACAATATCTATCTCATCTAAGTGATCAGAAAATATCTTTGTACCTTAAGAAAGCTGGGCAAACCCTTGAGAACTTAAAGAGAGCATTAGAGTGCACAGATTTCAGCGAGAAGTATTTGAAAGGATTCCGAGCAGTTTGTATGATCAACTAATGCACACCTAATGGAGATAGAACATTCCAGAAGTGTATAAAATTCTTGAAAAATCCTTGCTATTTTTGGTATCAATTATCCTACTAATAATAATAATTATATAAAACAAAGCTTGCGGCTGTCTGTCCCTATGTATGCTTAGATTTTTAAAACTACGCAACGGATTTTGATGCGGTTTTTTTTAATGATAGAGTGATTCAAGAGGGAGGTTTATATGTATTTAACATGCATAATATAGTATAGATTTCACCCGTGCGCAGCCGGGGCGGGTCGCTAGTTTATTAAAATGTATTCTTAGCTGACTTCAGAAAAAAGAGGTTTTCAGTTCGATTCGTATGTTTGTACGAGTATGTATGTTTATCCGCGATTATCTCGCGTTTGGCTGAATCGATTTAGATAGGTTTTCAGAAAACTTTTTGTTATACCTGTTCTGGAGTAGGTTTTAGTGTAGGTACAACAATAATAGATACATGTGGTTTGACGTTAATCGCATGAATCCGTTATTGCTTACTTGGATGGCGAATTTTCAAGATTTCTGTTGAATATCTGAACTAAATATAAAACTTGTTTTTCTAAAAAGTAACCGACTTCAAAAACAAACACAGAAACCGGAAGTCGGTGGCAAAATCAGATAAGAAAATAAGCTACAGACTTCCGAAAGAACAGTAATTTTAAACTTCTTTGTGTTTGTTTTTATCTTTTCACGCCAAAACTATTGATTTTGGTGAAACTTCGTACAGAGATAGATTTGACCTTAGAGACGGTTAAATAGATTTAGAGAGGGTGAAGCCGCGGACAACAGCTAGTTTTAGATAAGATTTGAGATTCTTAATTAAATATCGTTGAACAAATCGTGTTTGCGTGCCGTAACATCCTGTGAAAAGAGATAAATTCCCGGATAAACTATAGTTTTCTAATTAAACTGCTCATTTACATTACTAAGGAACTTTTGACCAAAATTTTATTCTCTTTTAGTCATGCCATGTTTAATTCTAAAAGAATCATTAATGAATAGGGATTTTCATTATGTAAATCGCGAAACGAACCTTTTTAAAATTCGGAATTCATTAATTTGCTTTATCGAAAAAAAAAATCGGGACATTCATTAAAAGTAGGTAACCGGTATTCCCCTTGTCAGCATTCGAAAATAGCTACTAACGCCCGAAATTAACATTATATCACAATCCAAATTACATTCCTTTGTTTTTGACTTGATGCGGATCTTTAAGACTCAGATCTTCTTTTAAACTCGGATCTTCTTTAAGAAAGAAGGTGATTGCTAAGAAGACTTGTGTTAGAAAAGAATAGAAGACAGTAGAAGTCATGATGCGCCGATTATAATATTTTGGATCGGGGTTGAAGAATTTATTGATAAGCAAGATGATTGTGGAAGCTAACAGTAAACAGCATATGCACGCATGTATGCTGTTAGCTGCTGTTTACGCGTTTTGTCCAATAAACACATTTTCTTTCTTCCAAGTTAAAAAAGCCTTTTATTTTTTTTGCCACATTCCTGAATACTTGATGCCGTAAATTAAAGGAATATCTCCAAAGCGTTGACTTTCGCTTTATTTCTAAGAAACGGCAAAGAAAGACAGATGTGCTTAATTCAAAAGTTCTGAAGTTGCGAGCGATATCACGAGACTTATATGTAACAAAAAAAGAAACTAAGTAACGTATGGCTTGAACTTTTTTTTTTTTTTTTTAGGGTGGCAAAATCATCAAATGAGTCCTCCCGCCCTGGGTGGGGCGGGAGGGACTGTCAGACTCTTACTGACTAAAATCCACCCGTGTTCCGTCGGATGCCCTTTACGTTCCGGGGCCACGGTATCCTGGATTAAGAAAAATCCGCGACCCCGGCAGGCATTTGGCCCCATAAGGGGCCCCGTCGGTGACGCGTGAAACACGACGCGCCACCGACCCGGGCTTGGTCCTTGGTCGGACGGCGAGCATACCCATTACTCACCGTCCGCAAGCCCGCTCCGCCGCTGTGCCCTCTGCTGTTCAGAAGGACACGCGTTAGAGCGTCCACCCGACAGGCTATTTGCATACGGGCAAAGAAACCCCTTAGGCACACAGTGCCTAAGGAGAGTTTTTGCCCGCATCCCAGGGCGCACCGGCCCGAAAAACTGGTCTTCCCCCCGGACGTATCCGAGAGGGAACTCCAGTCCACGGGCGCACGTGGAGGTTTCCTGTCTTAGCACCCCACGTATGGCTTGAACTTTGGGAAGTAATTATGATGAATGCTCTTGCGGTTACCTAAAGTTAAGCCAACAACTTCTCTTGTTGATGAACAACTGAAGCAGGAAAAGACAATTGCACTTGGTCGTTTAGCCCGTATTCGGGCGAAAGACTGTTCAGATTCGGGCACCTTTTTTGGATTATCTTAAAAGGGCACTGGGGCCTGGAACTCTCCTTTTAATTTTTTTTTTGTATAGAAGGAATATATTAGTTTTTTAGTCTGCCAAGTCTGAGAGTTACCTCCGCTCCACCCAGAGTGGGAGGACTAATATGAAAAAAAGTGTTAGTGTTACATTACAATATTAATTATCATAGGTGTTGTTAAGAGCTGGGTATCGGGATAAATTAATTAACACCAATTAAAATCAAATAATCTTTATTCACACACGAATCACTAATTACAACAAGCAATTAACACTACTCAACACTTATACACACACTTAATCACACGTAAAAGTCACTTAGAGGTCGCTTGAGTTTACTTTCGACTCGCCTCGATCGTAGTCAAAACCAGACTGACTAAGGTCGTCGATCGATTTTATACCCCGGCCGGACCCACTAGATGTTTCTAGAAGATGGTCGAATGTTCTGAAAACATCCATAGACTTCGACATAGTCCCATACCTTCTGGAACATTTGAGAACCATCTCGAAACATCTAGAACAGGGTAGAATTTTCTAGAAACTTCCAGACCAATCTTCAGTGGAATTGTCGAGAACCTTGTGGAACTTTCGAGAAGCTTATAGATAGGTCTCGCAATTCGACAATATATTCTGAACTGGGTAATCGAACTCAAAATCACACACGGTTAGCTCATGAACTGGATTAGTACGTTCCCTTAAGGATTATTTCTAAAAGGCGTATCTACATATTACGAAGCCTGGGGCAAAATGTAGTGGTAAATTAAATGATATATTGATTGAGACATTTCCATAGAGATGTCAATTCAATACAACAATAATTATCTAGGTTAATTAGAAGCTTGTATTAATCACGCCCTGAACTAATTGGTGTACTGTAGCATAATTGACCGGATGACATGACATGTGTCATACAATATTAACTATCAGATAATTGTGGGAAAATATATTGAATTATGTATACCAAACAGTTTAATTAAAACACTTTGTTTATTGAATACATTAAGAAGCACGAGTAAATTAGAGAGAATTTCAACGATCTAAAAACTGAATTTTCACACAATATCATCATAAGTACCATCACGCTAATAATTTCCCTAAAGAAAAATACTAGGGTTAAAGCAGAGGTTAGCAATCTGACGAGGCCCCCATACAGAACCAAACTCTCCCCTCTAGGCGGAAGCACTCTTTTGATGTAAAGTCATCACAAGAGTGCCAAGCTACAAAAAATGGATTAACCAGCAACATAACAGTATACCTAAATGTCACCAGTAATAGGGGCGAGTTATTACCACATGATATTTAAAAAAGTTAAGTCCTACGACTTGAAATATATCTATGGGTTATTGTACTTGTAGCTAAAAGTATCTACTTGGTATATTTATTTTTGAAATATCAAATTCTTGTTACTTTTATATCCAATGACTGAACAACAACAGTCATAACTTGTGCTAAACGAATGTAAACCTTAAATACCTACCTCATACTACATATAGGTATGCACAAACAGTGACCAAAATCTAGCATTCGATAAAAAAGGACATAGTTTTAAGGCCGTGCGCTGCGTTAAGCGGGCGTCCGTCGCGGGTGCCCGCGTGGCGTACTGTTTCATGTAATCTCATAGATCAGCGCAGCGTGCTGCGGGTCGCCCGTCGCACGCGGCGCGGGCAGCGGACTCGCCCCGCGGGCGACGAGTGTCCGTGTGACGGAGCACTCGAGCGGAGATGTTTCTAGGAAATCAGTGAGCGCCGTTGCGTTAAATTCTCCTCACAACAATCTAGACGTGACATATACATGATATTGACTGTACACCCACGCGATCAAATTGGACTGGCGGCGCTGCGAGAGGCGGGAGTCCGTCGCGGGCGTCCGCGGCGGAGCATGGCGCGGGTCCCCGCGACGGACGCCCGCTTAACGCAGCGCACGGCCTAAGGCAATTTTAATTTAGTGTCATTCCAAATTTGTGTAATAAGGTCCAGCCCGATTCTAGGTTTTCATTATCTAGCAAAGTAGCTATACTACTAGTTGTATTATTTTGTTTGCTTTTTCTTATAAATCGACAAACATTCTCAGTAATTGGTGGCAGACCCGACCTCCATCACGAGGGATAAACACTGGCTTTATTTGGGTCATAGACAGCGTTTAGTTAGGACCTTCGTTCCGTTGGAAATTAAGGATGAAGCAACAAATTGACATATCACACCTTCAAGCAATAAAAGTCTCTCTGTCACGATATAAATTGAAATAAAGGAAAACAATAGACAGATAAATAGGACAATTATAGACAGCTTTTTTTTAGCGTGGTAAAATCATCAAATGAGTCCTCCCAACCCGGGCAGGGCGGGAGGGACTGTCAGACTTGTACTGATTAAAATCCACGGTGTCCTTCGATAGCCCTTTATGTTCCGGGGTCACGGTAATAAGTCCCGCGACCCCGGCAGGTTTTAGCCCTCTAGAGGGGGGGGGGCCCCGTCATTATGCTGACGCTCTATGAGACGCGCGTGGAACACAACGCTCCGTCGACCCGGGCATGGTCCATGGTCGGGCAGCGAGTTGCCCTTTACTCGCCGCCCGCATGCCCATTATAGACAGCTTAGATAAAAATAAATACTATGCGTTTCAACTATGAACAGGACGACCGCCATATTGTTACGATGAAAAACTTGTTAATTCTGTTTTCATATGACTATTGTTTGTCTGTGATCGTGTACCTACGTATTAGAAAGTCATTCAATAACAATATTCGAAGGTGATCTTGTTCTTTAGTTGAAACGCATAGTACAAACTGAAACCGCAACGACAAAAAGACGAAATCACAGAAATGTTCGTTTGCGTTTCAGGATTCCACTATTAAATTGAAAGCTATATTTTCCAACGAAGTTGCAAACACTATTTTCATCTGGTTGAAGTTTTCCTAAAAAATAGCATTAAATAGAAAAACTCCAACTAAATTCATTCATTCGAACTTCGGGCATGATTTCGGCAAAAATGTCTGCTATTGACAAGTTTTCGGGTTGAAGTAAGCAAGAAGTTTAAGAGTAAAAGTTTATTAATATGTCACATAATTATATGTCTATGTCAGGAAAATGTTGCGTGGATATAGGTACCTATAATATTTTCGTATTGGTCAAGATAGAAGTACTAGTTTATTTTTTGTACGGGGTCTGGAGTTATTTATATTCTAAACTTTGCGACCTATTCTCATCCAAAGAAACCTACAAAAAATAAATCACTAAAATCGGTCGAGCAATTTCAGAGAAAGTCACATTTTCATACAAATTTCAATTCCTTTTTGAACCCCTTTAGCGTATGCAATTCTTAAAAACCGTAATGTACACTTATGTTACATATCAGGAACGTATGTACAAAATTGCATGCTACTAAACTCACCGGTTTCAGCTATGCGTTGATCTGTCAGCCAATCAGTTTTTTTCTTTTATATTTTACACAGACAGATGAAGCGATACTTAAACCTTTGCAACATAAAGCTATTCTGCAAAATAAAAAATAATATGACCCGTCCTAAAATCGTTGGGTTCTTTACAGACTCGAATATCACGTAAAGCAATCCCAATTAGGACCCATATTGTTGGCTGTATAGCGTTTAGATCCTTGCCTGTGTTTCAGTTTTTAAAATGACTGCTTTCTCTTTCGCACACTTAGGTCTCTCTCTCTCTGGCTCTGTACTCGCGACGGCTCACGACTACTGCGTATATTTAAATAATAAATTCTGCTAAACCAAGTAATTATTGTTTTACTGGCCATATCCCATCAGGTTATGGGCCCAGTATCTTGCACAAGTTAAGTCGCGAGTCAATCGAAAGTTTATTTCGCATTAATCTTATCCAAAGATTTGTCAGCCACGCGGTCGTTGCTAGACAAAGGAAAGTGCAGGAAAGATGGACGTCGCTTCGCACGTAATTGCTGCCCGGCGTTTCGACGGTCAAGGATTCCGCCAATGGAAGTTCATGATTAACTGCGCGTTAAGAGCAAAAGGATTGAGCAATCATCTCACTGAGGAGAAAAGTGACGATAACACAAACGATGTGAAGACAGAAGGAAGTTTGTCCGTGCTTGAAAAATGGCGTCAAGCGGATGCGCAAGCGATGTTCATAATAACATCAGGACTCGATATGTCTCTAATTAGTTTGGTTGAAACGTGTACTACTGCAAAGCAAATGATGATTAAATTAGAATCCATTTACGAGCAGAAAAGTGAAAACACGAAAATGTTATTATTGGAAAAGTTCCACAACATAAAGATGGCGGAAGGCGATTCAATTGCTAAACATATTACAAAAATCGAAAATATCGCACAACAACTTCGAGATGCTGGTGAAGTGGTTTCGGAGATAAGCGTGATAACCAAAATATTGGGATCGTTACCCGAAAGATATCGAAACCTACGTCAAGCCTGGTTGTCACTGGACGAAAAGAGACAGACAATTATCAACTTGACAGCTCGACTGATAGATGAGGAAGCAAGTTTTAATCGTGCTGAAGAGCAAGAACCCGCTGCTTTAGTTTCAACACAAAAAACTAAAAACAAGCAGAACACACGTTCCCGAGCAAAATGCTTCAAGTGTTCAAAGCGCGGACACTATGCGCGTGATTGTAAACAAAGTGTTCCCGTCACTGCCACTGTCATGCCGGCGCCAGCGAGTAACCGCACGGGCCGCACTCAAGCGTCACCGTCTCAAAAATCTGCGTTTCTCAGTGATAACAACATAAACATTGATAGTAAATACGTGTGGATATTGGACAGTGGAGCCTCCGTACATATGTGTTGTGCTCGAGAATGTTTTGCGAACTTAATTCCCTTCGAATCAACAGTGCGTATAGGCAATGGAACTGAGTTACAAGTGTGTGGAAAAGGGACAATAAATGTAAACAAACTACTCGGTGGTCAGTGGTACGAGTCTACTATAAACGATGTTTACTTTGTGCCAAAACTATGTAAGAACTTGTTCTCGGAAGGTGTTATAACCTCAAAAGGTTTTAAAATAGTGAAAGAACAATCCAGTGCCAAAATATACGATAGTTCGGGAATGTTAGTTGCGGTCGCAAACAAAAGTAGCAACAATAACTTATATAAAATGCAATTCAGTGTTAAAATATCTCAAGAGGCGAATGTATGTGACATTGAACTGTGGCATAGGCGTCTTGGACACATCAGTGTGCACACTATACGAGAAATGGTGCGAAGTGGACTTATTCCAGGTATGAAAGTAGAAGAAATAGACAGTTTTCTCTGCGAACCGTGTATATTAGGGAAACAGCACCGTTTACCCTTTAAACAATCACAAGGAAGTGCTAACCTTGCTGGAGCAAAGGTGTATAGTGACATTTGTGGACCCATGCCTGTCAGGTCAATAAGTGGCAAGAGATATTTTGTGACCTTCATTGATCAAGCAACAAGGTACTGTAAGGTGTACTTATTATCTAAAAAGAGTGAAGTTTTTGAGTGCTTTAAAGACTATTATAAGCAAATACTCAGTCAAGGTGTCAGGCTCAGTGCCCTTCACTCAGACAACGGTTGTGAATACACAAGCAGTCAGATGAAGCAGTTTGCATCAGAACATGGAATTCAGTTGTGTCGGACAGCTCCCTATACCCCTCAACAAAATGGTTGTAGTGAGAGAATGAACAGGACACTGATGGAATCTGCGCGTGCGATGCTCTTCGACAGCAAGTTACCTGCAAGTCTCTGGGCAGAAGCGGTGAACACTGCAGCTTATTTGTACAACAGAAAAGAAAGAGATGGCATAACTCCATTTGAAAAATGGGTTGGAAGAAAGCCTAACCTTTCTCATCTCAGGACATTTGGCTGCACAGCCTACGTTCATGTGCCCAAGGAGAAGCGCAATAAACTTCAGCCGAAAAGTATGAAAATGACACTTGTAGGTTATGACAATAACTCAGACAACTACAGATTGATGGATCTGCATACCAAGAAAGTGGAGATATCTCGAGATGTAATATTCGATGAAACTACTACCTGTGATGAACGGAAAGTTGAGGAGAGCTTGTTCCAGCTGCCCCTAGATGATGAAGATAGCTTGGTGTGTCCGCTATCAGAAAAGGGAGCAGAATCAACTCCGCAGGCCTCGATGCATACACCGGTCAGCACCGTGTATGATGCCAAGGAGACTCCGCAGGCCCCGATGCATACGGTGGAGTGTGGCCCATCGTGTGATGCCAAGGAGACCCGTGCACTTCCAACTCCGCAGGCCACGACGCATGCTGTGGTGAGTCCTCAGCGTGATGCCAAGGTGTTTGGAGGTGCTACCAGCAGTGGTGGTAAGTCGTCGACATCAAGCAGGAGCCGACATGGTAGTAAGTCACTATTTGACAAGAACGTATTTGAAAATTTCCTGAATAAAGCCCTGGGTAAGCAGTCCTCGGAAGAGTGCTCGGAACACCCAGAGGAAGACACAATGACCTATATAGCAGAGGCATTGATAGCAGATTTTGAAGTCCCAACAACATTCCAGCAAGCCATGGTATCACCGGATGCTGAGCACTGGACAAAATCAATCAACGAAGAGCTGGAAGCTCACAAAGAAAATGAAACGTGGGAGCTTGTGAGTTTACCTACTGGTAAGAAACCCATAGGATGTAAATGGGTATTTCGTATAAAAGAAAATTCAGATGGTTCTATTCGATTTAAATCTAGACTTTGTGCTAAAGGGTTTTCACAAACAAAAGACATAGATTATTCTGAAACATTTTCACCTACAGTAAGGTATGATACCATTAGAGTCATGTTGTCACTAGTTACCCATTTAAAACTTAATGTTAAACAATTTGATGTTAAAACCGCATTTTTGTATGGTACAATTTCTGAGGAAATTTACATGTCCCCTCCTCCAGGTTTAAAAGCAGGTGATAAAGTTTGTAAACTAAAGAAGTCACTATATGGTCTTAAGCAAGCACCAAGGTGCTGGAATCAAACTGTAACTGAAATATTGAGAGATTTTGGTTTTACAGCTTGTGAAGTAGATAAATGTGCATTTATATCAAATAAATACAGTGATGTAATGTATTTACTTTTGTATGTAGATGACGGACTTTTGTTTTGTAAAAGTAACACATTAATGAATAGATTTCTATCTGAGTTACAAGAAAAGTTTCAAATTGTAATTACTGAAAATGTAAAATGTTTTGTTGGTATGCAAATAGACATGAGTGAAAATTCAATTTTTGTACATCAAAGAAAATATATTGAGTCATTGTTGAATAAATTTCAATTGGAAGATTGTCATCCGGTTTCAGTGCCTGCTGACCCAAATATAAAATTGTGTAGACCTGAATTTCCTGAAAATAAAATACTGTATCGTCAGATGGTAGGTGCACTCATGTTTCTTGCAATAGTCTGTAGACCAGATATAATGTTGGCAGTGAATATTGTAAGTAGGTACATTGAATGTCATGATCAATCACATTATAATGCCGTGTTGCGAATTTTGAAGTATTTAAAGGGTACCAAAGACTTAGGTATTTTGTATACACACTGTGAAAATTTAAATATAGAAGCATACTGTGATGCAGACTTTGGTTCTGATATAGACTCACGTAGATCAACCAGTGGTTATGTAACAATGATTAATAATAGTGTTGTATCTTGGGCAAGTCAGAAGCAAAGTTATGTAGCATTGTCTACCTGTGAGGCAGAATATATTTCAGCCTGTAATGCGACAAGAGAAATTATTTGGCTTAAATATTTACTAAATGAATTGTGTAAATTTAATGAAACTGTTGCTTTGTTTATAGACAACCAGAGTGCTATAAAGTTAATTAAGAATGAAAGTTTACATAAGAGAAGTAAACACTTCGATATAAAATTGCATTATGTTAGAGAAAAATTTAATGATAAAAGTATAAGTGTACACTATGTAAACACTAAAGAACAAATTGCTGATATTTTGACAAAGCCGATAAGTAAGTTTCAATTTATGTATTTAAGAAAAAGTTTAGGTATTGTGTAAACCAAGCTATGTATTTACATAATAATTTTTAAGTGTAAATATAAACAGTGTGTAAAGGAATAGAAAGTTGTCATTTCGTGGGAGTGTTGGCTGTATAGCGTTTAGATCCTTGCCTGTGTTTCAGTTTTTAAAATGACTGCTTTCTCTTTCGCACACTTAGGTCTCTCTCTCTCTGGCTCTGTACTCGCGACGGCTCACGACTACTGCGTATATTTAAATAATAAATTCTGCTAAACCAAGTAATTATTGTTTTACTGGCCATATCCCATCACATATACGTTGTACATGCTTAGAATTGCGAATACCGAGATTCGAGAGTAATCCATGTAGATTTTGTTATGTCTTTTCGGAGCCGTAGTAGGTAGACATCCACTCTCGTGGGACTTTTTTAAGAGGATCTGAAACATAACGGGTATGTGAAAAAACAGGGCGATTTAATTCAATAAGGGACTTTACTCATGGCGCGTTGCGACGCAATTCGACTGATTCCAACTACAAATGAAAATCAACCTTGCCACTAAGAAATAATGATGCAATTCGATTAACTTGACGTCGCGTCGTGGCGATCGACGATCGTGTTTTGTTTTTCATCCACCCGTAGATAACAACGTGTTTTATGTCATTTATTTCGTAGTGGTAAGGTTGATTCTTCGATTCAAAAACAAAGTAGGTTCTCAGTTCGACCTGTATGTATGCATGTATGTATGTATGTTTGTCCGCGATTATCTCGCTTTTGGCTGAACCGATTTCGATGCGTTTTCAGGAAAGTGTTCATTACATTCTGGAGAAGGTTTTAGTATATAATAATAATGGGTATCTCGTGAAGTTGCCCGTACAGATCCGTTTTTGTTGCTTACTAGGATTGTAGATTTTCAAAGACTTTTTATAATGAAGATTTTTGTTGAATTTCTAAACTAAAAAGGGAAGAATAAAAACTTTTTGAAAAAAAGGGAACCGACTTCAAAACCAAACACAAAAAACTGTAAAACAACTTTTCTTTCGGAAGTCGGTGGCCATAGTCAATGAAATAAAAAACGAAGCCACCGACTTCCGAAAGAAAAGTTATTTTACAGTTTTTTGTGTTTGGTTTTGAAGTCGGTTCCCTTTTTTTCAAAAAGTTTTTATCTCAACATAACCATCTTTTACCCTATTATTCAAAGTCATATCTTTTTTGCTTTGTTGTAGATTTCTTTTTATTCATAAAAATCAGTAGTTTGTGTATGTGAGTTTAATGTTTGTAAACGCACCCACGACACAGGAGAAATTTCCAGTGTGGGGCAACGTTTAAAAACAAAAAAAAAGCACTAGGTTACTACATAATTTTTACTCTAATTGGATCTTGAAAACAATGTCTTCGCGAAAAAATAAATAAAATCCTCAAATACATGAAAAAGTTCGCCTAGGGCGTGCGCAGAAGAGCCTTCATCGAAATATAACGAGCCTCCTTGACGGCGAAACAAATATGAAACAAAGTTAATATAGAAGGAAAAGTAACACAAAATGAAATGTTATGTTCACGCAAAGCCGTATGAAGCTATACATATAAGAGACACCACAATTTATTTAAGTAGAGCTAGGTTTTTCACTCGGCTTTGCTCGCAATCTTTTAGAATTTGATATTCAATTCGATGACACGTGGCGCCATCCATTATTATTGTTGTATTTCTTTCTCGGTAACAGTGCAATTTTTGGGATGCTTCGTCTTACAAATAAACTTACAAATTCTGTCTAATAAATATAAATACAAAAATTTTGATGTTTGTTACTCAATGATTCTGAATAAAACATGATTCTCACTTAAATGACTACAACACTCCTATTTATTCATCTTTATAAGTTTTATCCAGGCCTTCTTAATTGGTTCATGTTGCCAGCTATAGGCGCACATGTAGTCCTGTTTTATTTTTATAACGAAATTTTTCTTAAAATTTAAAATAAATACTGTTGGTGTATCTATTTAAAACAAACAAAATAAACTGCAAACAGACAACATAATATTTACAACTATTCACAATTATAAATATTATTTTAATGTTTGTTTTAATTCCTTCCCATACCGGCCGCACATGCAAATATTTTGTTACATCCAACTGAAATAAAACTGCATGAAAAACTCATTTTCACAGGCCCACTCATTTCTTTTTTACCACTTGTTTTTTTAGATTGTTTAGCAATTCATTTATCTGATTTCTGACAAAACAATTGGCTTAATAATTTCAAGAAGTCAGAAAAAAAATTGTCTGTCTAATTGACTGTATCATTAATTAGCCGTGTTACAACTGAATGCTGTCATTATAATTATAGCACAGATAAGTCGAGTTGGTCATTAATTCCTTAGGATATGTTTTTTTTTTTATTTGAATCAATACGGCTAAAAGGGAAAAAATAAACGAAAAAACTGTCCAAGTGCGAGTCAGACATGTGCACGAAATGTTTCATAGTTCCGTACCATTATCTATAAAAATCTAGTTTTAGGATTCCGCACGTATGGGAGTTCACAGTTTGAGGACTCCGTCCGTACTCAAGGGGTAAACGGTACCCTAATACGAAGACTCTGCTGTCCATCCATCCGTCTGTCTATCTGTCACCAGGTTTTTACCGCGGCTCTTGAAGGCAAAGGACTATTGAAGGAACAGAATGGTTTTTATTCATTATAACTGTGACAGTCTTTTTCGCTTCACATAGGGTGGAATGGTTTTTTACATTGAAAAAACAAAGCTTGCCAGTTTTTTAAAACATTTTTGTTTAAAAAAAACATTTCTGTTTCACTGTTGTTAAACTCACTGTTTAGAACCATTCACGTTGAAAATCCGCTCACCAAGAATATTAAGTGCAAAACAAGTACATTAGTTCTTGTTATAACTAGATGGCGTTGTCGGCAAAATAAAAGTCGTTAACCGTTCATTTGGCACGGTATGTATTGTCATACAGAACCTTTAGAAAATCTTTTTGTTAAAAAAATCACCAAATGGGTGAAATATTAACTTTTTCGAATTGAATACCTAACTAACCATATTTTGAAAAAAAAAATACAATACACATCTAGCAATATCCGTTTTGACATTAATTAAAGTAAATGATAACCCAGCAAATGTCACCTGTGTTGTCCAATGTATTTATATTGTTACCCAGCACCCCTGCACCCTTTACTTTAAATGAATCAAATAGAAGTGATTTTATAACCCTGGCGTAGCTGCAGCTCTCAGAAGGGCAACAACTTCTTCCTAGTCACGTCCCAGAAATACAAGAAGGCAATGTCCCATTGTTTCTGTTTCTCCCCGACCTAGACAAATAACAAAGTTCACTCTGAGCTATCGAAAAATCTGTTTTCGGCACGTTCTCGTTTATCCCGTTATGATAATGTTGGCCGTTTTCTGACCAAGGTCCTTCAAGATCAATTTAGGCTGCGTTTCATGCTAACGTCTGAATTATGCATGAAATACCAAATTTATCTGTGTTTCATCACTTGTAAAAGTTCTTAGAATTGCCAGCTAGACTACCATATCCTGAGTGTTTCACAATTTCTAAGCAATAACACCTTTTTTATTATTATTTTAATTTGCATTGGAATTGGCAATGTATGCTGTGGTATACATCATTTTTCAGGAAACCTAAAAGTGCTATATTTTTATCATTATTTTTCTGTAATGTCTGTTAATGCCTACGGGAAATTTTCGTAGAAAAACTATTGTTTTTATTACATTTCATTCTCTGCCAAATTAAGGGTTAATAAGATTCTCCGCTGTTTATATACCTAAGGTCCGGGTCCCTCCCGCCCCACCCAGGGCGGGAGGACTCATTTGATGATTTTGCCACCCTAAAAAAAAAAAAAAAAAAGGTCCGGGCATGTAAAGTTCATTTTCGTTGGTTTAAATAGATCAGTATACAGTATGGTCGGTTGTTTTACTCGATAATTAACCTCACTTCTATACACATAAAGATCAACACAGTACGGACGGATGACCAACCCTCACATACACAAACGCTTAGCCATTGCCAACTGTGCCCTGAATTTACTTCATCATCATCATCTTTCTTATCCTTATCCCATTTCATTAGTTAGTTTTTATCTGAACTGATTAACCTTCAAATCTCTCATCATACGATGTAATAATAATATTGCGCTGCCATGGATCACGTTATTGAGAAATAGATGAAACTTATCGTCCTAATTATGTAGCTAAGTGATATTTTATGTTAAGTTTGCGTTTAAGGGAAAATAATGTAGTGACGTATTCAGACTCGGCATTAGATTGTTTCTCCACTATGAGACTGTTTTACAAGCTAAGGATTTTATAACTCTGTAGTTATGTGAATTGTATAAGTTATACTTAAAGGCGCTCCCTCACCGCGAGCATTCACCTGTAATGTAACATAAAAGTGCGCAATTTGATGCTCTAATTGTCTTCGAATGTTCTAATCTGAAAAATGTTTGTGTGATGAGCACGATCATTTGTTCTGTGTCTGGGTATAATTTATCTATAATATTTATGTATTTAGAAATATATAAGTATGTTTATCAGTTGTCTAGTACCCATAACACAAGCTCTGCTTAGCTTGAGACTAGATGGCGTTGTGTGATAGTTGTGGAATATTATTATTATATTATTATTCACGACCTTGCGTGGTATAAAATGGTGCGACGAGAGGTAATTTAGAATAGAATAGAATATACTTTATTGCACACCAAAATCATTACACATCTGTTTTATAAAATTGCTAATTCTAGGGTTACAATGGCGGTCTTATCGCTAATAGCGATATCTTCCAGACAACCTGTTAGTGATCTACGGAATTAAAATAAAAAGGTGGAGGTAGTCAGTGGTGCACTGAAAATACATTAAGTATCTACTATACAAATTTTAAAGCAAAACTATTGAAATCATAGTATTGTTTGAAGCAGACCACGAGACACCGCTCATTACTAAAGTGCACGGTTTTCTCCGAGCGGATCATAAAGCAATACACGATACTAGGAGCGGCGAGAGCAAAAGTAAAGAGACAAATATTGATGAGAATGTCCATTCGTATTAAGATTATTTTTTTTCTGACTCTAACTGTAGGTACCTGTAATTTATATAAAAACATAAAATTACCAACGTGTCTCATATATTATACAAAATTTCTAAGTTAGGGAAAAAAGTTGCGTGTTACTACTCTGTAAACGTGGGTTTATAATAAAACTCTTTAATTTATGGCTCTATCACTTCCATGGAAGTACGTCAGCATTTTTGCTGGAACAAAAGAATTTTCAGTTTCTAGAGGCTTTCGAGAGAGGTAAAATTGCGGTGAAGTAGATATTCATTGTGTTCTTGAATAGGTTTTGTGGGTAATAAGCAGGTCAGATTGACATTTTGTGAATGTTGATACGATTTTTGTTGTGCTGCACTTTAAATAGGATTCGAAATTAATTGAAAGATAATCATTTAGTTTGATAATTATCCATGTAAACCTATACACCGTGACTTTTTAGTCGTCTTACAATGGCAGACCAGTTCATGTATCCAATGACTAGAACACGTTTATTATAAAAACATAGGTATATTAAGAGATTTGAAAATTTTGGAGATGGAATGATCTGCCCGACTATTGCGCTGGGCAGGTATAGGTACTCTACCGCTTGTTATGTGAACATTTTAACAGGACGTTTCGTATTGTTAATTTACCTATTTTTATATAATCCGTAACACCGGTAATAACATCGCCCATGTACACAATAAGCTAAAAAAATCCATATCTCAAAAACTACTGAACCGATTTTGATGAAACTTGCAGTATTGCATATGTTGAACAATACCTAGTACAACAAAAAAGAATTACACAAATCGGACTTGTAGTTCCGGAGACATGTGAACACAAACATAAAAACAGACATACATACACTTAAAGGCACATTTGTTCAGACGCTGATATCATTATACGAAAACTGGGCAGTTCTGAGAATATTACCTACATACGGGTCGAATAATTGATAACCTTTTTAGGGTTCCGTAGCCAAATGGCAAAAACGGAACCCTTATAGATTCGTCATGTCTGTCTGTCTGTCTGTCTGTCCGTCCGTATGTCACAGCCACTTTTTGTCGAAAGTATAAGAGCTATCCTGTTGAAACTTGGTAAGTACGAGTAGATGTATCATGTGAACCGCATTAGGATTTTCACACAAAAATGAAAACAAAACAAATTCTGGTGGTGGCCGATACTTAGAATTGAAACTCAAAAAAATTTTTTTCACCAAACCCATACGTGTGGGGTATCTATGGATAGAGATATGGTCTTTAAAAATGATATTGAGGTTACTTATATCATTTTTAGGGTTCCGTACGTCCGAATACAAAAACGGAACCCTTATAGGATCACTCGTGTGTCCGTCTGTCTGTCGCTTACAGTCAATTATCTCCGAATCTACTAAACCGATTGGGTTGAAATTTGGTACACATATCAATTCCTGTGACCCAAGCACAGAGGTGTGACGTGAATAGATGAAATCTATATGTGGGAGGTAATTTTTGGGGGGGAAGGGGAAAATGAAAAAAAAAGTTTTGAAAACTGCATCGTGTGACATATCAAATGAAATGTCTTGTTGAGACAATCTTAAATGTATTTTTTTTGTAATTTTAAAATAAATAGTTTCCAAGTTATTCAAGAAAATAGACGAAATTTGACCATTCCCCCCCCCCTTATCTCCGAAACTACTGAACCTAAAATTTTGAAAAAAATACAAAAATTAGTTTTCTACTTATAGATTATAGAAAAACCTATAAGAAGTGCATATCTGTATATGGGAGGTAATTTTTGGGGGGGGGGAAAGGGAAAATTAAAAAAAAAATTGAAATCTGCATCGTGTGACATACCAAATGAAAGGTCTTGTTGAGACAATCTCAAATATATTTTTATTGTAATTTTAAAATAAATAGCTTCCAAGTTATTCAAGAAAATAGACGAAATTTGACCATTCCCCCCCCCCCTTATCTCCGAAACTACTGAACCTAAAATTTTGAAAAAAATACAAAAATTAGTTTTCTACTTATAGATTATAGGATAACCCATAAGAAGTCCATATCTGTATATGGGAGGTAATTTTTGGGGGTGGGAAGGGGAAAATTTTATAAAAATATTTGAAAACTGCATCGTGTGACATATCAAATGAAAGGTATTGTTGAGACAAGCTTAAAAGTATTTTTTTTGTAATTTTAAAATAAATGGTTTCCAAGTTATTAAAAAAAAATAGACGAAGCTTGACCATTCCCCCCCCCCTTATCTCCAAAACTACTGAACCTAAAATTTTGAAAAAAATACAGGAATTAGTTTTCTACTTATAGATTATAGGATAACCTATAAGAAGTCCATATCTGTATATGGGAGGTAATTTTTTGGGGGGAAGGGGAAAATTAAAAAAAAATATATTTGAAAAGTGCATCGTGTGACATATCAAATGAAAGGTATTGTTGAGACAAACTTAAAAGTATTTTTTTTTGTAATTTTAAAATAAATGGTTTCCAAGTTATTCAAAAAAAATAGACGAAGCTTGACCATTCCCCCCCCCCCCCCCCCTTATCTCCGAAACTACTGAACCTAATTTTTAAAAAAAAAATACAGAATTAATTTTCTACTTATAGATTATAGGAAAACCTATAAGAACTCCATGATATTAAAATAACATGGTAAATCACTCAATATTGTGCGTACCAATTTGGGTCAGATTAAAAAAAAAAACGTTATAGGTAACATCGTACGGAACCCTCTTCACGCGAGTCCAGCTCGCACTTGGCCGGTTTTTTGAAGTCTCTAATAATTGTACAATCGCAATCACATAATTTTCCATCAAACGCTGATTTTAAAGAAATTTTTAAAGGCATCTGCGGTCTGAAATTGGCACTTAACAAGGCTGCCCAAATCAATTCCTAAAATACGATAAAAAACGAAAAATGACAGTCATTCATGACGGATGGATCATTGGACGTTCATATTTAAGTCCGATAGCCGTCCCAAAAACTGTGGTTCAAGATCATCATATTTTACGGTTTCTGAAGCGTATGAATACAAAGCACTGCCGCTGTCAAAACGAAAAACGAATCGTAAAAAAAGATGTTGACAGGTTTCAATGTAACATATGAAAGCGTTTCCGTTGATATATGGCACTGCTTCCTAGAACTATTATAATATAATAAAGTTTTACAGAAACAAGTTATGATTAATTGGCTTTGCAGTTGATTGTCGCAGTAATTTTAGAGGTTACGTGTCGCTACGGATAGCGGTTACTATCTGAACTGTATTTCAGTAGTACTTTTCACTTTTAATGAACACAAAAAAATTAAAATAAAATCTTTACACAGTAAATATAATTATATCGTAAATCATTATAGAAAATCTTAAGAAAACAACGATTTAAAATGAAGTTGACGTTGTTAAAGAATATCGTATTAAAGCAAATATTAAGTCAAGTACCGTACGTAGCTATCACAGATAAAACTTTTCGAGATAAATAACTTTCTGACTGTCCTCAATAAAAAGTTTTAAAGATCAAAATTCTTTCAGAATTCAATTAACTTCAATATCTTTCTAACAAAACATTTAACAGATGATTTGGTTTTAATGGTTCATTAGTTGCATTAACTTTTCCTTTCTTATTAAATGAAAAAGAATAAATTAAAAAAATATTTTGAAATTACTTTTAAACTGATGTTGCACTGATGTCGGAAAGTCTTCTCTTATTTAGAACTTTTAAACTAGTTTCTAATTAACTGACGGTAAAATATCGTTCATATTTTTAACTAACTCGTTTTGACTTATCCACATTTAACTTGCCGGTATGCACCACAAGATAATTAGGTATGTGTCACTTTCTATCCTGTTATTTTGATACAATTACATTCACATTCTAGGACAAATATATGAGATAAAAGTTAAAAAATAAATAGTGGAAACTGACACTGACTAATATTAGTCTCTTTTCAAAAAGAATTGATCTGGGGTAGGTACTTCAAATGTGATAAAAAATTCTTATCCAACAAATATCTGCTAAACGCACATCTACAACTAGATCGCCGAAACGCGGTGATATTCGTTTAAAGATTAATCGAAAGTTTGCGTGAAGAAGTTTCGAGCGCTTCCATTTTGTACCCCTACATCTTTTATGGCAGTCTGTCTTTGTCAAGTGGAGAGCACATTATTTCAACGACCTTTTTCAAAGGACTGAAGGTCCTTTTTTCTAGAGAATTCCGATCTATGAGACAGTAAAAGATTATTGCAGTCTTTGTAAGAGATAAATCTATCGTTATTGTGCTATCATACGACTAGGTCACGCGTTTGTCTGTTTGCTTAAGCCGTTCAGAAGCCTACTATGGTTTAACTATTTTTATTTAATCGGCTAAATATGCTTAATATCGTCCACGATTAAATTGTTCGTTTGATATGAGAATTTCATGGCTATTTTAATAAAATCGGTCTTCTTATAAATATGCGCGGATATAACGAATATTTTTTCGGAGCCCTTGACCGCTAATGACTAGAAATGGCAGAAAAAGGAAACAGAACAAAAAAAAAACGGCACCAACACGCATCTGGTATTATACCTAATACCTAAGGTTATATCACTTTTCCCAAGACATACGATAAAAAAACATTCTTCAAATAAATAGTTTTCGTGAATCCTTGGGCTTAATTCAAGGCGACTAGGTCACTTTTTCTATACGTGACAACGTTTTTATGAGTTTCTCGAATTACTTGTAGTAAAACATGATGAAATAAAAGTACGTACTTAAATTATGTAATAAAAATTGGTTTTATATCTCTATTTTCTACAACTTTTATAGTAGTTTGTTCTGAATTACAGAAGGTCCAATAAAATCTTTCAGTCCCACTACAAATTCTACCCTTTTTTTTACGTGGTAAAATCATCAAATGAGTCCCTCCCAGGGCAGAGCGGGAGGGACTGTCAGACTCGTACTGTCTAAAATCCACGGTGTCCTTCAATAGCCCTTTAAGTTTCAGGATCACGGTAATTTCTTATTTCGGTAATTTCCCGCGATCCTGACCAATTCTACCCTAGCACAAATTCTACGTAAATACGAGGATCTCGGGAATCTCGGGATGGCTAAATAGCCATACTTCATACTTGAAGCATTTACGACGTAAATTGTGTGGAATATGAGAAATCTCCTCTAGTTTTAACCATCAAAATAGTTAACGCCAAAGTTTCCGTTTACTTTACGTCACAAAAACGTGAAAATTCGTGCTACGGACTCTGAAAGTGATGGTTCCCAGTTTCAGAAGTTACGAAATTCAGGTAGCTCAGTTCTCACGCTAGAAATTATCTTAAAAGCGCTGCCAACTTCACGGAATAAGAAGCGAAAGAATAAGTTTCTCATGCAAAATTACCTCGAATCAAAAGGCTTTGGAAAGTTGTCGCTGAAATTTTAAGAAATGCCAAAGGAAAGGCTTTCGTTTTGAATAACAATGTGCTAAGTACTACCGACAGCTGTCTTACTTCGCACGCGTCTTCAGTGAACTCTGATGGATTATTTAGATGGCGAAAGATGTTCCATAAGCATGCATGCATTGTGACACATCGTTTCTTAATTCCTCTCTTTCCTAAGCAATGTAGATTGTAGATACATAATAAAAGATTTTTCTATATACATTCTATCACGAAAACAGTCTCCGGCAGAGAATTTCACTTCTTAGATATCGGAGACTTGCGTTGGAGTGTACGAAGAGGCGAATACTGAACATCGACGCCGATTCTCCAGCCTTTTTTTTAGCGTGGTAAAATCATCAAATGAGTCCTCCCACCCAAGGTAGGGCGGGAGGGACTGTCAGACTTGTACTGACTAAAATCCACGGTGTCCTTCAATAGCCCTTTACGTTCCGGGGTCTCCAGCCTGTAGATTTTTTATCGGTTATATTTCGGAAAATGTGCGATGGAACTGCACAATTTGATTCTGCGTAGCCCTTTCCGTCATCGGACTTCAAGACAATGCATCATCAGTAGATGCATTCCACCTTTACGAACAGAGCTTTTTGCCAATATTTTTATTGTGTGCACAGATAAGGCCCTTCGTACACAACCCGACGCAAGTCTCCGATAACTTACGACTTTGGTATACATGCAACTATCGCAATACAATACAGGAACGCTTCAATGAATATCAAATTCTAAATTAACGCGAGTGAAGCTTCGGGCAAAAGCTAGTGATACCAATACGTTACAGATCAGTCCCGAAAATATTTACCATATTGTTTTTTGGGTTCGTCAGAAGTTATTTCATGCGTACAAATAAGGATATTGGATTCGCACATAAAATTCAATTTAGTTTTATGGGAAAAACTCAAGGTTCGCGCGTTTCTGTTATATTAAAAACCTTTTTTTTACTCCGGAACATTTTTCTAGCTTCAACTTTCTAAAAACTTGTTAAAAGTCAGAACATGACATTTGCAAAGTTTGAGAATTTTTAGATTTTATGTAGATTGAGAAAATGTAATTTTCTGAAATTGTTTAAGAGTTACCCATAGTGTGTTTACGTTTGGTGAGAGTTGAAGTCAGTGTTGTTTTTTTGCGTTTATTCAGGTATAGCAGTGTTGCAACCTTAAAAACACGAATTAAAAAAATGAAATTTTTGGCCGCTGCTTTGGTCACATTTTGGTCAATAATTCGTCGATGATTGCCATAGGAATTTTTTAAATGTATTTTATATTCTCACCAGTGAAATTATTCTTGGTATTTTTTCACATTTTATTGGTATTGGATAAGTTGTTCTGAAGATCAGCTCCTACATTCAAAATGATACACTTTACCTTTTTCTTATGTAGATGGGTACATCTACACCTTTGCACGTTTCGACATTTTTAAAGATATAAAACCAGTGATCCCATTTTTGAAAAATTGCAATTTTTATGTTTGCTTTATAAGCAAACTTTTGAGTAGGTAAACTTGTATCGTTAAAATGTTTTTTTTTACTAAACTGTGCAATGTAATTGCACACAAAATGGTTGATTGCAATTTTTCAAAAATGGGATCAGTATTTTATAATTATCTTTCAAAATGTCGAAACGTGCGAGCGAGAGGTACATTAGCTTTTGTATTTGCCTTAAGTCTTTCTGTACACGTGAACTTCTGAACGACCACACAAAATAGTTTTTTATTAGTTATTTATTTCGAAAATCCACGGGGTTGATCGAAGATTTGAAATCGTGCGAAGCCATGTAATTCTCATCTTAACTCAATATTTTAAGTTTTATCTTTTATCCCACAGGTGGTGGCAACTTACGTACCGAACACTTCGACGGTCGAGTTTTCCAAAAATCGGTCTATCCATTGGGCTGGAGGCAGGACAGAACCACCCCTGGACACTCCCGTATGTGGCTTTGACGGATCACTCTGCCCGGATAATTGTGAGTATTAGTTTACAATTCGGTATGTATAACCTACACACGGCTACACACCAAGCTATACAAAACCAGTTTATAATAATCTCGCTTTGTTAAATTTTTTCGCACATTCAACAGCCAGATCATACTAGTTTTCATAGCTTCATGTCGTGTAACCGTGTTTGTGCCCTGTGCCCACTACAAGGTTCTATTCACGCGTCCCGCAACGACACGTCAACGCGACGTTGCAGTTTGTCTGTATTCTACAGAACCTGCGGGCCCGCAACTGCGGCGGGCGCGGGCGAATCACTCCGTGAGTTCTTAGCCTAACAGTTCTAAGTCCAAGTCCGAACGATCACTGTCGATCCACGGGACCGTGGTACTTATCAGACACCCACCTCTAGACTCTGCAAAATGCCATACAAAGGCGCTTGTGTTCAATTCGAGGGCATACTCAAGATTAATTTAATCGTTGCCCATTATGAATATCTTTTATATCGTGGGTCCGTTTACAAACATTTATATTCTCATACACAAACAGTCCGGAGATTCACTTGTAGGCCATATTTGTTTTTGTTCCAAGCGGAAATCGAACACATGTTACGCAGAGCAACAGTTAATACAAGCTAAACTGCGGGCAATGACTAGTAAAATATAATTTGACATTTCTTGGACCTTGAATGCAACGGCTGGCGTTAAGCGTATCTTCAAAGTGATCTTACAAATATTTTTATTGACATAGTATCTGGTGTAAATTGTATTTTAAAATGTATGCAAATATCACATCTTTATGTGAATTCAATGACTCATTGTGTTTTGTATATCCACATGAGTCACAATGCCTTTAACACAGGATATCCCTAGCTGTATAATATTGAACAAATAGTATTGGGGAACTCTTAAAAATTAACAACAAAAAAAAAAACAATTGATAGGTAAGCAGTTTGATATATAAAAACTTATCGCTCAAAGAATAGGAAAAAATACCTGCAAATTAATGCGTTCCTTTAATGACTTGAACCGGTTAAAATTGGTCGCGGGACCGTCTTATCAAGAAACCGTGATTCTGGAACTAAAAGAGCTATTGAAGTATCATCTTGAATTTTATTCAAAACAAGTCTGACAGTCCCTCCCGTACTCAGGACTCATTTTGATGATTTAACTACAATAAAAATAAACCGGCTAAATTAAAATTGTTTTCTCAAAAGAAATGGGAGGAATCTTTACCTACAATTTTTACTTAACTTAGCTCTTATCTTAGTAACTCTTAATTACAAAAGAGGCACTTCTAAATGAGGTGTTGTTTACCCTCTGAGTCAAGCCACTGAACTTCTTATCTACCACTTCACTGTACTTTCTCGCTACCCGAAAAGTACCTACTTTTAATTAAACTTCGGTAGATTAAAGACTTTATTTCTCAACGTTACTTAATATTAATTTCATAATATTTTAAATATTTATCCGCATTAACGCTTGCGTCGCAAAATAAAAAATCGTTTTAAAAATTGTATTGCGAGCAGGATTCGAATTAGCGATTCAGTAAACCAGATCTATAAAAATGCTTTATGATACAATGAGTTTACTTGCAAATTGGAAATACAATGGATTTACGAACCTGACTGTACATAGTCTAGCAGATGAACGACTGACCTGTAAGCCACGAGTCGCAGGTTTGATTTCTCATCCTGTATAAGGAGCTATACTCATTGTGTCTATACTAAAGGGAATGTTATGTGAACATATTAAAAAAAAAAACGTAAATATTAGCTATAAAACGGCATGTGGCTCTGGAACGCAAAAGAAAATACATGGATATTTGCTCTGTAATTGCTACTAAAAAATATATTTACGAGTATATCTTACTGAAATGTTCTGATTAAAGCAGTTATTTTACGTTATAATTCAGAGTTCACTGCTTTTTGAATGAATGTATGAACTGACAAAAAGACATTATCGACATATTTTTTATATAAACCAAAGCCTTCTTTTTCAGTCTTCATTTTCAGAGTCACGAACCTTTCCTGAAAGGTCGTCAATTCAAAATCGTTTTGCACCCACAATCGATGGCTACCGTCCTTATCTTATCCATTTCTGCCCAATGTGGGGACCGCAATGCCGGGCGATTTCTTTTCTTAATAATATTATCAGATCTTTGAGTAAATCGTGTGCAATTTTCTCTGCTGCTAGTTTTTTTTTTATGTTGGCTGGAAGCCAAGTTTAAAGACGCAACTTTGAGTTTTTTTTTTAATATCGGTTCATAGTAATGGTAAAACTTTGCAATGATCTGTCAGTTCATTTCGACGTAGCTACTGAAATTATCCGTAGAAAAGGGTCAACATTTATAAAACCAACCAGTTTTCGCTCGGCTACCATTTTTTTGCCTTCAAGTATTATGTACGACGGTCCTTACAACCGGCTCCACAATCTATTCCAAAATTCATCAAATTCAGTTCTGCGATTAGGCAATGCGCAACAAACCCACTTTCATTTATAATAATATCTGTTAAAAATTCTGTAACACTCGTTCAAGATAAAGCACAAATATACCTCCTTCCTATAAGCTCAGAGAAACAATGAATAGCTGATGGAAAAAATAATCAGTACTACCACGTGTTGCTTCTATCGATGTAATAATCCAAGATTGGATATGAGGTTATTATTTTGATTTCTACCATATCCTTAACTGGATTGCCACGTTGGATGGCAATGCTGATTCTTTGACCAAGAAATAAGCCAGCCGTCTGGTCACGCGAAGAGTCAACTATGCGTTTAGCTTGATTGATTAATTAACAAAGGTACTCAATTCAGCACCAATAATCACATAAAATGTTTAAAGTTCAAATTAATTTTTGATAAATCTCTTATAAATGTAATTTTAAAAAGTTTATTTCATAATATTTGTAACATGTACCATAATTTTAAATCACTTTGTGTTGACGCGTTATCTCGATAAAAAGTTATGGCTTTCAAAACTGACTTTCCTATTCGTCATAAAATGTTTGTTCATCTTTATTAGAAAAAGACAATCGCATCCATGGGTGCTAACACTACCGGCACGTTTTTGGCGTGAGTGCTCAGTCCTGATTGTATATTAAGTCCTTGTGTCAAATTGTCACTAATGACATAACGTTGACGATACTGCAATAGCGCTGAACTACCATCTGCAATACCGCGAAACTGCAAAAAGTAGCAAAACTCAAATTTACGCGCCGCGCTGTCCTATAGTCTGTCATTGGTGCGTGTTAGTGAACACATTACTTTGAATAAGCCAATCACAACCTCTCTGTCGCTTCGCTGCAATAGCGCGATGCGTTTCTAGTGGTTGTAGTTGGAAGTGAATACCGCTAGATTTTTTTCAAAATATTTTGTGATTGAGAAGTGCCTTCTTTTTGTGTTTTATATGAATAAATAATTGTTTTATACTCCTTATCATAGTTTCAATTACGCGTATCTGCCCTTTTAAAATATCTTAAGACTTGATATTGATACAAAAAAACCGCGTAAGTGCCATAAAATCAAAAACCACTTGAAAAACCGTAAATTTTCTGCCACTGACTGATGACCTGGTACTCCAAGGTCCCTAATATTTCAATAAGATGCGCTTATAATTATATAGTGAATTCTATAAATATGAAGTTTTTTTTATCTCCTGTAAAGTTATCAACCTTGTAGTTACGCTCTATTGCAATGAATAGTAGATCAGCGCTATTGCAGTGTCGTCGACGATAATCAACAAAATATTCATGTTGATATTTAGGGGCTATGATTGTGTTTATCGAATTATAAACTAGTTAATATGATATGTGTTGATTATCGTACAGCGTCCACCAGAATCTATAATTCATCATGAGTGCTTCTTGTGGCTAAACCAACATTGTAGAAAATTAAATGTGAATGCTGTAATACCCAACCTAAATGTAATATTTTGCTTACATTTAAACGGTAACCGCACGTTCTAAAAATATATAAAAAATATTTTAGTTATCAACTAGCATTGTTCTTTCAATCCTAACCATGAGGTTATGCGGAATATAATCGGATGTGTTACAATCTAATAATGACATCTAGCGTCGAATAGCGGAGCTTACTTATGATGTATTTTTTTATACATTTAAACAGAAACCGCAAGTTTTGAAGGCATGCAAACATGATTTTAGTTATCAGTGATAAAGTACAAACAGAATGCTACATTTGGCATGGTTGGATACCAACTTTTATTTGGTGGGTTATAGCGCTTAGTAGCTTCTGGCATTGTCTTTTGCAGATTTTATGGCCGTCCATAGTGTAGTCACTAGGAGGTCCTGTTAGCGGTCACACAGCGTTGCAATATAATTAAATTCCCACACTGGTTAAAAAATCCTATACGAGAAAAGATACTATTTCATTTTAAATGCAATTGAATTCACGGTGCGTTCGCTCTTGACTCACTCTTTATTTTCATTGCCAACATTATAAGTAACACAGCGATAAATTGATTTGCAAAACGTAAATTACTAAACAGATCGTTATTATGGATTTAGTCACGTTCATTACACTAGATTATGATCAGATGCATGAGTTGTGTGTAAACGACCGCTCTTTGATGTTTGTTGGCGACTCGCCAATATTTGTGGAGGCTATCGCTTTGGTCGCGAACATGTTGGATATCAAATGTATATTAGTTTGTCTTGCGAACTGTAATAGCACTAATTGTAGGTCGCGAGTTTGAACTCAGGACGATTAGTTTTTAATTAGTTTTTACACATCGACTTTTAAAAGAAACAGCACTTAGTGGCCAAATGGTAACTGCTCAGACTTATGCGTTGGTACAAACTTGGTCAAATTTGATTTTTCAGAGTCCTGAACAATAAAATGCGCTTAACAAAATTCAAGAGAGTAAACATAATCCGTCGTACCACAAAAACTTTTAAACGTCTGTTGAACACTTGTCTAAAAACATGTCAGATTATGACGTTGAAATAAGGTCCGTTTTGCAATCACACTTTTTTTAGACAAGTGTTCAACAGATGTTTAAGTTTTTGTAGTAAGGCTGTCTATATCTATATTAGGTACAAATATGGAGTATGAGAAAAATTACGTAGGTATATACGTTTTACCTTTGCACGATTGCTGTACCAAAAAAAGTTCAAAATAACCTACAAAAAAACTTTTCTTTCGAAAGTCGGTGACTTTCTTTTTTATTTCATTGACTTTTTGTCACCGACTTTCGAAAGAAAAGTTTTTCTTATTTTGACCTTTTGTTGTGGGAAGCGGGTTTCATTTTTTTTTGAAAAAGTTTTTATTTTATCCTTTTTAGTTTCAATACTCAACCCAAATTATTGTCAAATAGGTACATAATTTTCTTACACGTACACTAAAATATTGTAATCCGTAGCACCGGTAATAACATCGTCCATGTATGTACTCTTACACAATGAGCTAAAAATGAAAACTACTGCACCAAACTAAATGAAAATTTTATGGGACCAAATGGCAGATATACTGTATCGAACAAAAAAAGAATCATCGAAATCGGACCAGAAACCTCGGAGTAAACGGTGTAGACAATGTTGAAAACTTTTTAGGTATTTGTTGATTTTTGTTGATTTCTCAAAGAGTGCTAGTCCGATTTCGATAAAATTTTAATGGGATTATTCGGGAAGTATACCCTTTCCAACAAAAAAAGAACAAGAAAAGAATTTTTCAAATCGGTTGGTAAACGACGGAGTTATGCCCGAACAAACAAAAAAAAATATAAACATCCGAATTGAGAATCTCCTCCTTCTGGAAGTCGGTTAAAAATTCGTTACATATTTTAAAATGTGTGGTTGTTTACTTGGCAACAGCAACAACATTGCAGACGTTTCAGAGCAGGCCATCAATATTTAATCAATTTTGCTTGGTTGACGGAAAAAGGCGTTTTTTCGTTACCAAGAGTAAACATACGATCGCTCGGTAAACGAAAACGGTTATCCGGATGTGTTGTGCGCGCAGATGATGAATTTTTTTGAAAAAAGGTTCCTACCTCCCGTCCTAAAATAAAGGCGCTCCCTCACCGTGAGGATTCACGTGTAATGTGACGTTACAGATTCAAGCAATACTAAATGTACGCGAATGCTCGTCATTCAGGGAGGTTATTTTTTTTTTTAGGTGGTAAAATCATCAAATGAGTCCTCCCGCCCTGAGTGGGGCGGAAGGAACTGTCAGACTCTTACTGACTAAAATCCACCCGTGTTCCTTCGGATGCCCTTTACGTTCCGGGGCCACGGCATCCTGTGTTAAGAAAAACCCGCGACCCCAGCAGGCATTTGACCCCATAAGGGGCCCCGTCAGTTTGCTGTCAAATCCCGGAAGGCACGCGCGAAACACGACACGACGCGCCACCGAACAGGGCTCGGTCTTGGTCGGACGACGAGCTACCCATTACTCACCGTCCGCAAGCCCGCTCCGCCGCTATTCCGTCTGCTATTCAGAGGGGCACGCGTTGGAGCGTCCACACGATAGGCTATTCGCATACGGGCAAAGAGACCCCTTAGGCACACAGTGCCTAAGGAAGAGTTTTTGCCCGCATCCCAGGGTGCACTGGCCCGAAAAACTGGTCTTCCCCACGGACGTATCCGAGAGGGACGAACTCCTGTCCACGGGCGCACGTGGAGGTTTCCTGTCTTAGCACCCCCAGTCAGGGAGGTAGCACTATAATGTAATGCTCAAAGTCGAATCTATAATGTTACATTACACGCGAATGCTCCCGCTGAGGGAGCGCCTTAAAGGTCTGAATATGTGAAGTTTATACCATACCATAGCGGCTTGATTTTTTAAAAGCTCCCAGTCTAACCAGATGCAGATGGATACCATTATTTTACATGGAGGGACTGACTGCCTTTTTAAGTTTTACATAGCAGTAAGTACTGGGTAATACGGAACCTTAAAGATCAACTGGAATTTGCAGTATGTTTCTTTAAAGCATCGTTATTACAGTTTGATATTCACTAAGTTACTGACAGCGAAATCTCAGGGCTCTGTCTCGACAGCGAATTTGTCTTTGCCTACAGTTTAGAAATTGCATTTTACAAAATAGCCTAGCTGAATACTTTTCTTATAAAGGTCGCCGGAAGACGCTGGATGCTGGTCGCTTCCAACCGGTATATGTGGAGATCTAAAGGAGAGGCCTATGTTCAGCAGTGGACGTCCTATGGCTGAGATGATGATGATGATGATGAATACTTTTCCCAGCTTTTCCATGTTATGTTGACATGAAGGGGAAACGACGAGGCAAATGGCAGCGTCAGTCAGTCAACAATATAGGTTCAAGAACTGTGTTATTCCACAGCAAAAGTCTAATCTATCTTTCACTTTTTCCTTTGTGCAGTTTTTCAAAGCACATTCCAACTAAAATCGAGTTTTCCATATTTCAAAATGTCATTACTTTAGACAAGAGCCAGCAAGCGTTTATATAAAAGGAAAATTCATCTCGCAGACACATTAAATTATCGAATCTAGCTCAGCCGTGTTTATTTTTGCGTGAAATTAACTTTTATCAGATTTATTACGATAATTCACTTGAGGGAGAAACGATACAATAAATTCTTGAAAGAATTTCTTAGTCACAGTATCTACCTAATCTAACATTAAGGTTTTTTATAAGACGCAAAGTAGAATTTTGCTAAGGTTTAATGAACCTAGGTACATGATGGTTGGCAGTTGGGTGCATTTCGTGAAATGGGTGATACTCGTAGTAGATCCAATATGCAACAATTTTAACCTTTTTTAACTGAGAAGCTTTCTGGAATCCACATTTTAACTGACGAAAAAAAAAAGGAGGAGGTTCTCAATTTGACATTTGTAGGTATATTTGTTTTTTTTTTTGTTTGGTAGTGTGTTAGATTCTCAAAAAGAACAAATATTTCGCTGACTTACAAGCAGTTATTCCGGGTCGAGCTGTTTGGGTACGGTTAAACTAAATAATACGACCCAGTTAACAAAACGCCTCAGCATTCTACCACTCAAACTTACTGCTCGGAACCAAACGCGATTGTGGCCACTGATGGCGCATAACATGGTCGAGGATGTGAGTGTCGGGGCGTTTTGTCAACTAGGGCGTATTACCTAGCTTTTCTCAAAATTCATCAGAGAAGTTCCTAGTGTGGGCCACAATTAAAGATAGTACTATTTTAATTTCTACCTATCTTTTTGACTTGCTTGATGGGATAAATGAAAGAGGACACAAATAATTTGGCTTGGTGTATTGCTGTTTAAAATTACATTTAACTGTCCTAGACAAACTGCTTCGTTAGCCTAGTGGTCACAAATGCGACTGCTGAGCTTGAGATCGATTCGATTTCCGGGTCATGTAAAGTCACATTCGTTTTTTTAGGGTTCTGTACCTCCGAATACAAAAACGGAACCCTTATAGGATCACTCGTGTGTCCGTCTATCTGTCGCTTACAGTCAATTATCTCCGAATCTACTAGAACGATTAAGTTGAAATTTGGTACACATATCAAATCCTGTGACCCAAGCACATAAGTCGCGGGACTTACGAGCTACCGTGACCCCTGAATGTAAAGGGCTATCGAAAGAAACAGTGGATTTTAGTCAGTACAAGTCTGACAGTCCCTCCTGCCCTGCCCTAGGTGGGAGGACTCATTTGATGATATTACCATGCCAAAAAAAAAAGCACACGTCTGCTCCAGCGACCGTCTGTCCGTCTGCAGTCATGGCGTGCCCAATTTCACTTCAATATTGTTACACTTTAGTAGTTATTCTACGCGCAATGTTGGTGACTTTGGTTTTCTAGCGAATGACATTTGACATCTAGTAAAATTTGACTGAACATAATACTAATAAAACCTATTTGTTTCAGCGTTACCTGTGTACGCGATATTGAGTATAATCCTGAGTTCCGTAGTCGTCGTGTTGGCAGTTCTCTCCGTTTTCATATACAGGTATTTAAGGAAGGCTTTCTTTTCTCTGTGTTATAACGAAAATTGGTGTTCTTTATATTGTTATACCGAAAATTGGTTCTTTATAGTGTTATACCGAAAATTGGTGTTCTTTATTTGGTGGTGTATTGGTGTTCCGTTGATTATTGAGACATAGCAAAGAATTAAAAAAATACATCAGTGGTAAAAGAAAAAAAATGATCTAGTGTAAATAATTATGTCAATATACGAGTAAATTTGACTTAATATACTTTATTATTTTGGCTACATGTTTCTAAAGCTAGTCGTCTGTTTTCAATATTTATACCGCTGAAATATATTTTCATACGAAAATCCTATTTTCATACTTGCTTCACAAGATCGAGACCAAGACGTCGAAGGTATTACTGCCTTTTTAACTAAAACTATCAATCTATTAATAATTTTGTACCCTGGCCCTGTAGCCATGTTACAAACGATAAACGCAAACGCTGAATAGGCTTTAATAGATTTTCAACTTTATGTGCTTGGGTATAACGTTGAAGATCTAGTGAAGATTGCTTATCGTTTTCGATCATTCCTATCGCTAACGCTCAGAAATCTTACATGAATTTTCAACTTTAGGCTCTCGGCTATGAAGTTGAAAATCTATTGGGAAGTACCGGGCGTTTGCGATTATCGATTGCGACTTGTTGTGACTTGGCTAGGGGGGCTGACCCGCATTCTTTTTCTTGAACGCAGCAGTTTTTCTTTTACTGTGAAACTTATTTTATTTTTAATATAAGAGTTTAGTGAAGGGAAAACCGTAAAAAAATCGTTATTTCCAGAATAAAAAGTACCTAGAAGGTTACGGCAGTAAGTAAATTGTTAATGAAAGAAAATTCTATTTCTAATTATTCACATTGTAAATGCTCATTCACACGGTATGGGTCACTGACGATTCCTCAAAAAATACTATACGCCAAGACTAATAAAAAAAATCATTTTGTGTTTTAAAAGACGATTTGACGATTTCCTGTCATTTTTTACGATTTATAAAATTAGAACAGACATTACACCATTCTGTAAATCTTTTTTCAAATGTTCCTCGTATAAATTGGTCCGTAACAAATACAATTTGCCAAAATCTGAAACTTCAGACACCACAAACCGAGCAAGCCATAGATAAAGTTATTATCTGAACTTCCTGATGACTAAAACCATTGTTTCAAACTAATCTGTAACATTAATAAGAAGTTCTTGAATCCAGAGTTCCTATGAGTAGGGTAGGCCGCAAGTCAGGGGTCTTAAAAGGCCACTTCATCAGAATTATTACATGAATTGCGATATATTTTATTAAATGGAATATTGTATTCTATTACTTAAGCAATAGAGTTTTATTTTTGAGATAGACGGAGTCTACGATGGAGCCAGCTTACACAGAAGAAGCCTGTTACTCCAATCTTGAAAAAAATCGGGTTATATGCATTAATGGATAAATAATAAATTACTCGCAATTCGTGTTGTGATTCTGCTAATGTGGCCTTTTAAAGCCCCAAACGGGACCAACAGTAGTCCAGTTCAACGTCGAAATGTTATCACTGATTTGCGGCGGGTAATAACTCAATAAAGTTACTACGACAAAGTCTTGTCATAACCAATGATCTGTGTCACTGTTTTTATTTTGATTCAAAAGAGATTCTATGGAGTTTTTGTCCGTTCTTCCCCATATAGATTCACGTTTTGAAATGGGCAGAGAAGATCTTAACTTTTTTGTTTTTTGACACGAAAGTGCTTTTCGTTATGGTTTTGACAAACACACCCAAACTCAAAGCATCTTTCTTTGTAGATATACCTTTTAAAGTTTCACATGTTATTCTTATCATATTTTGACATCAGAATCTTAGTATCTTTTTTGTTCGGGCAGGCATTATAAGTTGGAAGCAGAGATAGCTATGATGACATGGCGAGTCAGTTGGAGTGACGTATTGCAGCCGGGAGGACGGCTGCGCGGGAGTTTGCACTCTTTGGCGAGAAGATACAGTACCGGGGTAAGTGTGGACTAAATCATTCGACATTTAGCCCCCATTTGCACGAGCTGGCATTCTGAGCGTTGAAAAAGCCCTGAGTTGGAGCAAAACGGTAAATTGAACTTAAATGTCAGTGTCCAGCGCATAAAATCAAATGAAGTTCGAAAAAAAGGCGCCATGCTTTTAAAGCGCTGCCGTGTGACCAGATACATGGAAATGCATTTGTTCTATTTCGGCGCTTTTTTAACGCCCGGAAAAAAAGCGCTCTTGCGAATGGCGTCTTAGAGGTCATTAAATTCCGTGGAGAAACAGCCTAAAATGTTCCCACTGCTGGGACACAGGTCTGCTCTCTGTGAGAGAGTGGGCTCTAATCCACCACGCGGGTAGGTACTCGTAGATAAAGATATGTCACATGTCTTCGAATTTTTGGTTCTAGGACATGCTGGTTTCTGTTGTTGATTTATCAACCTTACTTGAATAAAAGACTTTTGATTTTGATGCCTATCTTTACCGTCCTCAGTATTTGAATCCAATGTTACATCAAAGATAGGATGGGTTTGTGTTCTTAGTGGAAAACATAAAAGGGTCACAAAATAAAATAATAAAACTGATGCAAATAAAAATCTCGTACACAAATCCGGCTACGGCAAAATGACATTCTAATAAAAAGGGTCTAAATAAAGACATTGGAAACGACTTATTTATCTACCCTCCCCTGAGATTTTAAGGGTAAGTAAGGATAGATACTGGATCGACAGTACTTGGGTAATCTTCAAACTACGAATGACACGTCTTGACACTTTAGCGAAAGCTCATGAATTTGTTTGTAGTTTATTTTTTTAATAATAAATATTATTTTATGTTCTTTTTAAATGGTTAGAATAATATGGTTGTATATTGTATAAATTGAATTCTGAAGGAGATCTCATTACTACATTTCTTTGAAATGTCTTGAAATTCTAGCTTTATGTCTTATTTCTTTTCAAAGTAAGTCCTTTTTAAAGTAAGTACAACGTTTTTTTTCGAAAACTAATTTCCACAAAGTACTTTTGTACATATTAACGCTTTGAGGGTCATTGACTTTTCTTTACTTATCTTAGATACATATTACATTCAGGAAGCAATGGAAAAGTTTCCACTCAACTTATTGATTGAACACTTCAAACTCACAATCTGTTTTAAAACTTATTTCACTGCGGAATAAAAGTACAGGAAAGTCTCAAATTGATTCATGATTGACTTTCAGTTCGTGGTGAGCCAAGTCGGCCAAGTTATAAATGTCAAGTATTTAGAGTTCGGTTCGAACTTCATCCTTGTTCAACAATGTTAATATTGGATGAACTGTTAGTGAACGCTAAAAGATCTTGTGTCTGGGATAGTTTCAAAGATTTTCCGTAAATCCTAAATGGTTTTGGGCGCCAAGTAACTTTGTGGTTTTCAATAAGCAGCATTATTAAGTTAAGATTTTGGGAGTGAAAATTGAACTTTCAGAAAGTTGAAATTTATTATTAAATCATTTTTGGATTAACGAGCTGGGCATAAATTATGGGTCGATTACAAGTTCTCCCGTAGAATTGAACATTGCGTCGTACTGTCTCGTTGATCTAGTGGTCGGAAACGCAACTGCCGAGCACGAGGTTCTGGGTTTCATTCCTAGGTCGTGGGTTTTTTCATTAGGATTTGATAATATATTATTAGCTACGAAATTTCGACTTGTTCCCGGCTGATGGCAATAGGCTCGGTCCGTATTACATGAGACCTACACATAATTGAAAAAATGTGGGTGCTCTATAAGGTACACCTGTGCCTAAACTTTCGGGGATTACACAAACTTTATGTATGTAATAACAAATATTCTTATTTTCAGACTACATTTTCGGATGAAGCCATATCGCTACCTGGTGACAGACAAGTATACGCTCCATGTGGATTCTACAAAGGCTGTCGAGTTGCCATCAAGAAAGTGGACAAACAGCGCATAGATTTGACGAGGCCACTCCTTCTGGAACTGAAGAAGATGAAAGATCTGGAGCACGATCATCTAGCGAGGTTCTATGGAGCCTGTGTCGATCCTCCACATTGCTGTCTCCTAACGGAGTACTGTCCCAAAGGATCCTTGCAAGATATCTTGGAGAATGAGTCTATTAAGCTGGATTGGATGTTCAAAGTCAGTTTGATGCACGATATTGTGAAGGTTAGTAGGTTTTGATATATTGACATTTCTTTACAGTAGTGACTTTTATTCTTGTGGTCTTATGGTTCTTTTTGTCAAGCCAAAAGTAAAATATATGCAAAATAATGCTGCGGATACAGTTTTTTAACTAAAATTCCTAAATAAGATTATCGACAATCATTGATCATCAATCAATAAGTTCACAGTAGGTAATTGACCTGATGTTACGATGACAACTACAACAGATTGAAATGGTTCAGTGACCATGTATCTAGTGAATCTGGTATTATCATAATATTGTGATAAATTACGAACAGAATTGATTGATTCATGAATTAATAAACATAATGCTGACTGAATAATTGTAATATTTTACGTTAAAAATAATTTGATGTAAATGCTTATCGTGGAATAGCAGCTAAATTTCCGCTAAGCTGTTGTTCGATAGATAGAGAGACGTCCTTTTGGGGTTTAATACTGTTTTTGGGTAACAAATGGGTGAGCAACCGAACGCTACTGTCCGGGTGACTTTTTTTTTTTTTTTTTAGGATGGCAAAATCATCAATTGAGTCCTCCCGCCCTGGGTGGGGCGGCAGGGACTGTCAGACTCTTACTGACTAAAATCCACCCGTGTTCCGTCGGATGCCCTTTACGTTCCGGGGCCACGGTATCCTGGATTAAGAAAAATCCGCGACCCCGGCAGGCATTTGGCCCCATAAGGGGCCCCGTCGGTGACGCGTGAAACACGACGCGCCACCGACCCGGGCTTGGTCCTTGGTCTGACGGCGAGCATACCCATTACTCACCGTCCGCAAGCCCGCTCCGCCGCTGTGCCCTCTGCTGTTCAGAGGGACACGCGTTGGAGCGTCCACCCGACAGGCTATTTGCATACGGGCAAAGAAACCCCTTAGGCACACAGTGCCTAAGGAGAGTTTTTGCCCGCATCCCAGGGTGCACCGGCCCGAAAAACTGGTCTTCCCCCCGGACGTATCCGAGAGGGAACTCCAGTCCACGGGCGCACGTGGAGGTTTCCTGTCTTAGCACCCCCCGGGTGACTTTACCTTTCGGGATTATCATCAGGCGAGAAAAGGGTATGGTAGTAGTGACAAATTGATGAAGTGAAAATTAGATATTTTGCTGCCAAGAAAGAGAAAAAAGATTATTCTCCGGGACTTCTTATACCTTTTCTGGTGGTCACCATTGTGTATACTGGCTTTTTAGTTTGTAATAGTTTATTACAAAGACTCATCAAAACTCGGCTCGTGAAACCAGAATTGATCAAATAGCACTAAAAATTAAACAAAAGAGGCAACGGCGCGGACGCGAAGTATTATGAATTTTAAAAACGACGTAAAAATTATTAAGATAATTATGATTAATTTTTTTTTTTTGATAATAATCTAAGTAACGGACTAATTATTAGACTTTTTCAGGCAACATGACTGTTTTCACAATATTGCTTTTGTTTAAATTAAACAACCGAACAACTGCTTGTTTTTTTTACAAGAAAAAAAATCCCCTACAAAGGTATTTTTTGGATAGAATTGATTTAAACTTTCTGCCGTCTGAACCTTTTTGCTCTATGTTCCCTAAATTCTAAAGCCGGGTACTAACCGGTGTTACGGGCCGTAATGTACCATTTGCAGCGAGCAATGAGCTGTTTATTGATCGTTGCGAGCGCCTTGTTTCCCCGTCCCGAGACAAAGAAAAATCGTTTTATTTTTTCAGCCATGCAAAATATGAAAAAATAAAAAAATTGAAATTAACAACTAAATCTAAACATAAATAACGAACAATTAACTAAAACAGAAATCGACAGCTGCACGGCATGACTGTGAAAAGAAAGGCAACCACTGGGGGACCCACAGCAGAGCGCCGGTTTTCAGAGGTCACCCGAAGTAGAAAAATATGAAGAAAACAAAAGTGTACTGGTTGCACGAATGCTCGCTGTGTAACACATTATTTATTACGCTTCGTAACGCCAGTTAGTACTAGCCTTTAGGAAACAAATATCGATCTGACAGCAAATGATTACAGATGTGTTTGGGACACCTGTTTCCGGTACACTGAAACTTCGTTATACCTTTTTCATGTTTACATTGAGAATTTATTCACATGATCTTTAGGATAGGATGGGAGAAGCTCGTTGCTAAATAATAATAGCCGCACAGGTTAATCATCAAGGTTAAGCTGCTCTATATATCTTTGACAGTCATCACTGTTATTCAGAAGCTCAAAAGTTTATTGATAAGTATCACTACGGGGTATCGAAGGGCATAGGGCAGATGACGATCCTCATGATCTTTAGGTGATTCAAAGCACTAGCATTTTAGCGGCGCGCTCCGTTTTTTTTTGGTATTCGCGGTGATTTTTCCGAAACTTGACATACAGGAAGACTTTTTAACCACCGTCCAAAATTTTTCTAGGCATTAGGTATCAATCACTAACCCCATTTTTGAAAAAAAATCGATACGTAAAATTTTCATATTAAATCATTATATTATTCTCATAAGAATTATCCGCTCTGCGTGGTCACCAAGCTAAACGTTAATAATACTACACTTGCCGGCGAATGAAACGGGCAGAGAGCACCCCGCCCCGCTACACCTGAGCGACACATCACAGCGCAGTGTCCAGATTCATAAAAAGAAAAAACACGTGTTCATTGATTTTCGCCAAAGATTAATATATCAAAATTTGGATGGTGACTAAAAAATCATTCTGTATAGGAAATACATAATAATTTTGTTCTAATAGTTAAGAAAAGAATAAAAAATAAACAAGTATCCAATTTGGTGCAATCGTTTGGATGTTTTTATACAAACTATGATAAAGTTAAGATAAAGAAGATTCATTTTATTTTTTCTTTAGGGCATGCATTATCTACACGGCTCGGACATCAGATCTCATGGAGCTTTGAAGTCCAGCAACTGTGTGGTGGACTCTCGATTCGTGTTGAAGATCACGGATTTTGGGCTTCACGCACTGAGGACTTCAGAAAAGGACTCCAGGGCACACAGCTATTGGACTCGTAAGTAATGACTGCTTTTTAATTTATTAACCGACTTCCAAAAGGAGGAGGTTCTCAATTCGGATGTTTGTATTTTTTTTTTTTTTTTTTTTTTTTATGTTTGTTCGGGCATAACTCCGTCGTTTACCAACCGATTTGAAAAAATCTTTTTTTGTTGGAAAGGGTATACTTCCCGAATGGTCCCATTAAAATTTTATCGAAATCGGACTAGCACTTTTTGAAAAATCAACAAAAAACAACGAAAACCTAAAAAGTTTTCAACATTGTCTACACCGATTACTCCGAGGTTTCTGGTCCGATTTCGATGATTCTTTTTTTGTTCGATACAGTATATCTGCCATTTGGTCCCATAAAAATTTCATTTAGTTTGGTGCAGCAGTTTTAATTTTTAGCTCATTGTGTAAGAGTACATACATGGACGATGTTATCACCGGTGCTACGGATTACAATATTTTAGTGTACAAGGTTGAATATTGAAACTAAAAAGGATAAAATAAAAAACTTTTTCAAAAAAAAATGTAACCGACTTCCCACAAAAAAGTTCTAAATAACCTACAAAAAAACTTTTCTTTCGAAAGTCGGTGACAAAAAGTCAATGAAATAAAAAAGAAAGTCACCGACTTTCGAAAGAAAAGTTTTTTTGTAGGTTATTTAGAACTTTTTTGTGGGAAGTCGGTTACATTTTTTTTTGAAAAAGTTTTTTATTTAGTTTATAATTAAGCTATTTACAAAAAAATACTTCATACTATTAAAACAAAGCTGGGCTTCAAAGCTAGTTAACACATTAATTTTTAATTTTAGTTTTAATTTAGTCATTTTTGTAAATATTAGTTTCTGTAAAATCTTTTAATTAAAAAATGTAAAATCTTTTAATTTTAGTTTTTAAATGTAGTATAGTAGTCAACGACCATTTATATATAGACTCCTGATTAGGAGTCTATATATAAATGGTCGTAACGTGTTGACAGACATCGGTCGCTTATGATTACAAGCGACCGATGTCTGTCAACACGTTAGGCAAAAAAGTCTTAAGTTCGTATTCTTCGTATCAGTTTCGACCACTCCTGTGAGTCCCCTCGTCGCACTGACCTTGAGTTAGCCAATCAGAACGCAGTACCCCGTCCCCCTCGCTAACGTCGTACCTCAGCGACTTGGCAGAAAATTTTCGTTAGTCAGATCGTGCATGAGGCGTCTAGAATAGATATAAATGGTCGTTGATAGTAGTAGTATATATAGGTTCTTTTTTATTATCATTAAATAAGTTGTTAATATAATTATTATGGTGCATCATTGAAATAAAACACATTAGGTAAAATAACACGAAATGTATTAATACTAAAAAGACCTGCGACACGGCTTTTTACTTTGATGGTCCGGTACCGGGTCGGGACCCGGTACCAGGCTGGGCCGGGTCCCAGCAGATGAGAAACGCTGGTCTGGTGGACTGATTTTAACTGAGAATTATTTTAATATATTGGATAAGACCACTTTCAGGATGTAGGATTCGTCAATTGTAATTTCTATGTCACAGATTATACAATAGTCTTGCCAACCCTTTTCTGCTGTAAAAAAGTCACGTTAAATCCTATTATACGCAATACAATTAGTCTTCAGTCAGATAATTTATTTGACTTGGAGTAAAATTATATCAATTGCCTCTCTAAGTAAGCCAACTTTGGTAAATTTTAATTTCGTTTTCACTTTGTAATTGACTTCGTCTTTACTTTCACTTTGAAGAGAACACCAATATTCAATAACATTTACACCCACATTGACTCCAAATTAAAGAAACACGAAACTTTTTGCTGCTTAAATATCATAAATAATTCAAAAAACTTTTATTCATTGGCGGCGGCAAAAGATCAACGGCAATCGGCGGAGACAAAGCCCCTTCAAAAAAAGAAGGAGGTTATAAATTCGACTGTATTTTTTTTTAATTTTTGTTACCTCATAACTTGTGACTGGGTGAACCGATTTTCATGATCCTTTTTTTTATTTGAAATCTGGTTCTTCCCGTGTGGTCCCATTGTCACCATTTCAATATCTGATGATTGGATCCTGGAGAAATCGAGGGCAACCCTCAAATTTTATAGGTCCACACATCGTTTTTCGCAAATATTATGAAGTAATTTAGGTACTTGCGTATAGTAATCATCATCTCATGTAACTGAGCTGATGATGGAAGGTACAACTCCTTAGTAGTAAGGAGTAGGCCTCGACTGATTTAGTAAATTATTTTTTTTCATAAAGTATTTCAAAGCACTACAATTTAATAAAGGTCTGGAGTATATCTGATGATGGAGCCGAGAGACAGTCCAGGGAACTTCTCAACGATTCACAGCAGCTATCTTGTGATTGAGCTTGATTAATTTGTATTGCTGCCGTCCATTATCTAAAAGGCCGTTAAGCCCAAAAAGTATTTTTCGAGAAAATGCAAAAATAAGTGGGAATTGATGTCTCTTGAAAAGTATGCTACCTAGGAACAAGGTTGCAATTTATATATGTAGGCATAGTCTTTGTGCACAAGATGTGATATATTTCATTCATTTATATCTATTACATTTTATTTAAATTAATTTTCTAACTTTTAGTTATGCATTTTTTTTTCATTTTTCGTAATATACTGCACTATAAGGCCGCTAACCACACCTTAACTGCTTTATAGCAAAGCAATTTATTGTTGCCGCCACGTCTTGTACTTTTAGTAAAAGTTATCAAAATATACTTAGTTATAAAGCAGTTAAAGGATTTTAACTCACTTATAGCCTAGTAACTAACGCTTGGAAGACTAACTTTGCTAACCTAGAAAGCAGTTATGGGACTTTAGACGCGATTAAGATCGGTATTGTAAAACATATTTTTATACTAGTTCTCCTATTGCTTAACTAAAAGGCAGTTAAAAACATCTCGCTCGCAATTAACTGCCTTTTAAGTAAGCACTTACAGGTAAAAAGTTGAGATGTTAAAAATTATTTATGAAAATCAGACCTTTATTTATTAAAAAAGAATAAGTAATCAATCAGTACGACTAATTAAATTGTGTAGGTAATTTTATAAAATTACGCCATTAACACATTCAGCTTCAATTAGCACCTCCTGCAACAGTACCGTTATTATAGAAAAAAAGAAGTAAAGAAAAACTTATAATCATCTGTATTTGAGACAATCTCAGGAAGGAGTGATAAAGGTGCGCGTCTACTCATATTTCTCTAGTTGTGTATGTCTTAGGAAGCCACCCTACAGCCACTCAAGTCACTCTACAGCCATTAATATAAGCATAGGACTCAAGTGTCTACTCTATGAGAGGGAGTGGGATTTAATCCACCACGCGGTTCCAGTGAAGATTGGCAGATGTTACATATCTTTAAAGTTCCTGAATATGCCTGTTTGCTTACGATGTTTTCCTTAACCGTTTCGAGACAGGCGATTAACTGGCCACGCATTCAACTGTTATTGAAAAAAAAAAGTACCTAACTGCCTGATTACTATTCGAGTTCACTAACAGTTAGCGTAACATTTAGGTTATTCTCTTCACTGTGATTTCGTAATAATTTGACTCACACAATAAACAAAATTGGTTATTTGTAGTTGGTTACTTATTCCGCTACGAGCACCCGAGGTGGAAACTAAAAAGGATAAAATTAAAATCTTTCTCAAAAAATTAAAAAATGTACCCGACTTCAAAAACAACCAAAATAAATTTTAAAAGATCCTTTTTAGTTTAACTATTCAACACAAATTCTTGTCAAATACATAATCTTCTTCCATGTGCGAGATGGATGTTGTACCTAATTCGTAGCACCGGTAATGACATCGCCCATGTACACAATAAGCTAAAAATGCTCATAAAATATAAAACTAGTGAACCAAACTCATTAATTTTTATAGGACCAAATTGCAGGTATACCGCCTCGATCAAAAAATCACACAAACCTCGGAGTAATCGGTGTAGACAATTTTGATAAATTTTTAGAGTTTTGTTGATTTTCGTTTTTCCAACAAAAAAAGAATTTTTCAAATAGATTGGTAAGCGACGGAGTTATGCGCGAACAAACATAAAAAAGAAATGTAAACATCGAAATTGAGAACCTCCTCCTTCTTGAAGTCTGTTAAAAAGGAAGAAATTATAGCCTGAGCTAGTCAAACGTAAACGCAAATCACAAGCGTTTAACTGCTATTTAGTCTGGTATCGTCGTTTAGCTGCTCTCTAGCGATTGATATTTAGCTAATACTAATTTCGATACATAACTTAAAAGCCGCTATTGGCGTATAACTGCTTTCTAGTGTAGTTTTTCTTTATAGTTAAGGTACGATGAAGGATGTCAAAGACTCTTAGCTGCTTTTTAGTCAAGCATGACTAGATAAAGTACTTTTATTTTTGGCGTTAAAGTATGTTAACGTCTTTCTAGAGAAGTATTGTGGCTTAGCCGCTTTTTAATTAAGGAAGTAACGAAATTTATGTGGTTTAACTGCTCAGCGATGTTCTGTATCTCTAAAACTATTAATCATAGAAAAATGAGTCTTAGACCAAAAGATAGAGCATCAAAAGTTGTATAAGACTGCATCAAAAAGTGAAAAACGACAAACTGTGGCTTAACGGCCTTTTAGATAATGGACGGCAGATTGATAAAAACTTTACACCTAGATGAGTTGTAACCACAGAAATATTAAAAACAGGAGAAGTGGCAAGGGGGCGTGTCGGTGAAGCCGTAGTGTTGAGCGGTTCGCTCAGCTATTGAGTTGTACTACTTTATTCTTGTTTTCCTATATTACTCCGACTGTATTGTTTTTGCATTAAATACATTGATCTTTTACAACCACCTCAGTCTATTACTGAGTGACTTGACAAGCAATGTAAAACTGACATAACGATACCTCACCAAGCCGTAATGTCGCATGGTGCGTCCGTTGTATTTGAGCGGGAGAGTCGTATCCGCCCCCCGTGTCGCGACAACACACAATGATAATTGTTTGTGGGAGTAAATTATACGAAAAAAGTACGCTGTAGTTATCGATGGCGCGTGTGTGCAATTGTTCGTAGTATTGTTTTGACAGAATTGTGTGCGCAATATTAGCGTTATGGAGGGGCAATTGTGGCTTCATCGGATTTCTATACATTTTGAATTCCACGCCATATCTCCTTCTTTAATATAATTATCTATGGTTGTAACTGTTATTAGGGATCTGATGACGAACACGAAGGACAGTTCAGGGAATTCCTCAACGGTTTACAGTAGCTACCTTGTGTTTGGACTTACTTCATTTATATTGATGAGAACTTTACACCTAGATGGGTTGTAACTGTCATTAGGGTTCAGATGATTAAGACGAAGAACAGTTCAGGGAACTCCTCAACGGTTTATAGCAGCTATCTTGTATTTGGACTTAATTCATTTATACTAATGACCCCTATGGGTTATTGTTCGATGCAGTATACCTGCCATTTGGTCCCATAAAAAAATCATTTATTTTGGTGGTCTTGCTTATTGTGTACATGGGCGATGTTGTAACCGGCGCTAAAGATAATAAAATTCTAGTGCATATGTAAGAAAATTATGTATTTGACAAGAATTTGGGTTGAATATTTAAACTAAAAAGGGTAAAACATTTTTTTTAAAATGTAACCGACTTCTAAAAAAACAATCACTAAAAAGGGTACAATAACCTACCAAATAACTTTTCTTTCGGAAGTCAGTGGCAAAAAAATCAATGAAATAAAAAATCAAAGCTACCGATTTCCGAAAGAAAAGTTATATGGTAGGTTATTTTACCCTTTTTAGTGGTTGTTTTTTTTAGAAGTCGGTTATGTTTGTTTTTCTTATCGAAGTGATTGAATTTGTTTCGTAGCTTACATTAGCGTTTTTTATGTAAAAAACAAATCACACCTTTTTAATAAAAGCACAAATTGCGGACGCCATGTGTAAACTGTAACAGTACGGAGATACGGACGTTCTTGCAATATCGCTTTTTTGATTGTGCTCACGACAAACAAAAGTCGGAGCGTAGCGGCAAAATTTAAGGTTGGAGTCTCCTATCAAATGCTAACGATGAGAACTGCCGTCAGCCTAAAATAATAAAGTGAAGGAAATTACAATTGTATAGCAAATTGGAATAATCTTGAAGACTGTAGGCTGTGTGAATAAGTAAACTTTTGACTGAAGATTGTACAAATCCTCTTTGCAACACAACCGTCTGTTTGTAATGAATAATGCTTAGGCCTGATTTGAATAATGGATAGCTTGCCGTCAGATCAAGAGCCACGCCCAGCCTGACACGGCGACGTGCTCCTTATGTCGCATATGAGTAAACTGACGTGACCATAAGACGAAACGCCTGTCTTGGTTGCAGGACTCTCTAAGCAGGTTACCGTTACCGTGGAACGCAAAGGGCAACTGCAGCAATAGCGTGGGTTTTTAGTCAGTTATACTTGTCTAACAATCCCTTCGGTCCACTTCGGGTTTGATTCGCGGAAACATGAACTTGAACTATATCGCTAGTGTGCCGAACAACGACCATTTATATCTAGACGCCTCATGCACGATCTGACTAACGAAAATTTTCTGCCAAGTCGCTGAGGTATGACGTAAGCGAGGGGGACGGGGTCCTGCGTTCTGATTAGCTAACTCAAGGTCAGTGCGACGAGGGGACTCACAGGAGTGGTCGAAACTAATACCAACTTAAGACTTTTTTGCCTAATGTGTTGACAGATATCGGTCGCCTGTGATTAGGAGTCCAGATATAAATGGTCGTTGGTGCCGAAGTTAAAAAGCAGGGAGAATTACGATGAGTGGTGTTTTACGACTGAAAACAGGAGGAGTCATTTAATAATTTTACCACTAAAAAAAAACAGTTCGGGAACGTGTTACCCATGATTACGGGAAAAAATAGAAAATCTTTTAACTTTACTCTAATGACCCATTTTTCTCAGGTCTTCTTTGGACGGCACCAGAGTTACTTCGAACAGCAGAACCACCACCAGAAGGGACTCAAAAAGGGGACGTCTATTCTTTTGGGATCGTCATGCACGAGATTGTGAATAGACAGGGAGCGTTTTGGCTTGGCCCTGGAATTGAAATGGCTCCGAAAGGTAAGAAAATGTAAATTTTCAACTAAGTTATCGGAGGTAAAATGTAACAGAATATTATTCTTTTGTTGTTTAGAGCCCTTATTGCGTATGTAAGTGATAGTGTTTCAACTTAAGCTTCTTACACTAGGGTACCTACACATTAAATTACATAAATCATCCTTACAGCTACGACATAAACCCGCCACAGCACCGCCCTCCGTAATACCATTATACTAAATATTAGCCACGAGATGAAGATACGGGTTCCTGTTTTAAAAAAGAAAATGGAGTCATTAATGGGATCCTATGATGTCTTAATTCGCAACTGAACGATCAAACATAATCGCTCATGCGCGGCAACTTCGCAATGATACCGAGGCTACCGCGCTCATTCGAAGACAGTCTCTCGCGCGGCAAATGACTCGAGAGGCTACTCGCTATGTGTGTACGCGCCTAATTATAATTTTTGAAACTAATATAGTCTTCCTAAAAAAAACTGTATGCCATTCAAGAGATTACCTACAGATTTAAAAAGAAAATTTTTGTATTGCGTAAAAGCCATGCAAAGTAGAATGAAAGCTCATTGTCCTAGACACCACGTCTAAAGGCATATTTCACATATTTTCCATACAAATCATTTCCTCAATTTCCATTTCTGACAGGACGGATATGGAAAACGTAAATTATTTACGTGATTTATATAAAACGTAACGGGATTTAGACACAACAAATTAATCAACTCCCGAAAATGTTTTACCCATCCTATATTAGGGTTTTTATTTCCTCTATTTCACACCAAAGGGAGAAATAGAGTATGCCGCCTTTTGATAAATAGAGGCAGTCTAGAGTACAGAGTATGATCATTATAATCAATATGATAAATGTCGTCTTATCATCTATTATCTCATCGAGACTCGACAAAGAATCGTAACTTTAATCGTATATTCTAAATGTAAAACTGAGTTTGTTTGTTATGCTTATACGCCTAAACTACTGGATCGATTTTGATGCATATTGGTAAAAAGATAGATTGGACGCTGCGAGACGTATATAGACTACAGAAAGAGGAGAGGGTGGAGCGAAGCTTTTGTCCGCCCAAAACCAAGTTTATTATATTATTCATATAGCTGACCGGTCAAACTTCGTACCGCCTCACCTTTTAAACCTTCCCTGGAATTTCACAAATAATTCAAAACCAAAATTAGCCAAATCGGTCCAGCCGGTTCTCGAGTTTTGGCGAGACTAACGAACATCAATTGATTTTTATATAATAGATTTATAATTTATGGTGATGGTGGCCTAGTGGTATCGGCTCCGGCTTACGACTTGTAGGTCGCGAGTTTGAGCTCAGCCAGGTGCATTCTTTTGTGTTATTTATTTCATCACCGCTTTCACCACCTCATCATCTCAAAACGGTGAAAGAAAATACCGTGAAGAATATAGAACCACAAATTCGAGTAAAATAATTTACTATGTTACAAATATTAAGGAATGGTATTGTTTTTAATAAAAAAACGGTTTTGAACATTAATAAAGTCTGATTTTCCCAGAAGTACCGCGATACCCAGCAACTGAATAAATACTCGTATTTTAATAACAGAAATTGTTGGCAATACTCTGAATTTACTTGACAAGGTTACATAAATTCACGAATTTTCCAATATTCCTGGGAACGAGGTTGGCTTGTAATATTGTACACTTGGTTAATACTATAAAATAGGGTAGTTTCCAGGGTCAAAATAATTACATTCTATTTAGTCCGTATTTTAGATCATAAAAAAATATTGGACAAGTATTTTTTCTTTTTTCGATTTAACAAAAAATAACAAAGATATAGCCCATCCAAGTTATGTGTGACGTCACCCCGCGCGAATAAATGCCACGCGGCGTGACGTCACACGTAACTTTAATAGGCTATATCTTTATCATTTTTAGTCTAATTTACAAATAAAAAAATACGTGTCCCTTATTTTTGAATAATCTAAAAGACGGACTAATTACATTTTTTAGGGCAACTAGCCTATTGTTAATATCGTTGTTGTCTGATGTTTGTTAATTAATAAATAAATGAAAATATGTAAGTCTATTTAATTTTCTCTGGCTCTTTTACAAAAGCTTTATTTTTATTTTGTGTCTAGCTCATATTGTTTGGTACCGGGAACCTCATGTATGTGGAAAGTTAAAGGAAATCGGTTCGGTATAACTGATTGAAAAAGCTTTTATGAGATTTGATACAAAGGAATAAAATCGTAAAAAAAAACATTGGGTATAATTGGAAGATTTTAAATAGTTATGGGATTCACATTCAAAAAAGATTAAAAAAATAATAAGTTCATACCTATTAAATTGAAGTTTACACTTGCGATTACTGAACGTATTGAAATGGACGGGGCGTAAATGGATGATGCGCAACAGCGTCATTTTTAAAAGAAAAAGAAGAATAGTAATTATCGCGAAAAAAAAACGTTTTGTCAGACATCCTTGTGTGAATGAACCGTAACATATTCAATATCGTAAGAACAGATGACAAAAATAGCTTCAAATCCGTTTGTAACGTGTTACGAAATTGGAACAGCGAGATATTTCATGAATGGGCTTAATGCTGTGAATGGCTCCCAAACATCCATTTATTTTATCAGACCCCTCTCTCAGGCATCGATTCGCCTGTTCGTGACAATGTTTTTTATATACAGCCATCTATATAAATGAATCGCCGAAATGTATGTACACGCATAACTTCTGAACGACTGCGCCAAATTGGAATTCATAGGCCTGGCGTTGATTGGGGCTTATTATTGTCGCGGTGACTTTATGAAAATATATATGAAGTGCGCTGATCATGGTGACAAATAGTTCCTAGCGGCGGGCAATATCTTCATAGCACTTGATGGGTTAACAAAAAGTCATCAGAACGCGGATAGTCGTAAACCGTCTGATTACCAAAAGTTAAATGTCTGTTGAACGCTTAACTCCTTATATTAACGTTAAGTGACGTTTTACAGTTGACAGTTTTTTAGACAAGTGTTCAATAAAATGTTTAACTTTTTTTGTAGTAAAACGGTTAGTGTTGTTTTTAACTGCCAGGACAACGCCATAATCTACAGAAAAGTCGGACATTTAAAGTACCTACCCTGGCGAAGCCGAATCGGGTCGCTTGTTCGATAAAAATATCGTCACGTTACTGTCATCTATCGTACTTATTGGAACGTGTCAGGAGAAAGTTATAATAGAAATTGATATAATTTATCTTTTTGTAAAATAACTTGGTGAAAAGTAAATCGTTTTATTGTATGCGTACAGCTTAATACTCAACATAAACAATGTATCTCGGTCGCAATATTGATCCTGATTTTTGTGTGTGCATATTCGAGTCTAAAATTGTATATGTCCAATCACAAGCAGCCGTAAAAAGAACATGGATTGGGATGTAGATTGAGATACAATATTAATTTCGGGAATCAGAGAATCATCATTCATCAACTATTTATTAATTATATTTGTAAAAGAGCTTTCTTTATAATAATTTCGGATTGTACAGATGCCAGCACATCGACCTACCTCAATCTGTCAAATTTCTTTAATAGATTTTTAACCTTATCACTATAGTAGAAGGTTAATATTCGATTGGTAAAATTTAACAGTTTCGGGTAGGTTGACCTGCTCACTTTTGACGGCACGGTTGGCGCAGTGGCTGAGCGATAGGACTGCTACTCTACATGTCGCGGGTTTGATCCCCGCACGGAACAAATATTTGTATGAATTGCAAGTAGTCGTTCCGAGTCTGGGTGTTTGTGTATGAGAGTTTCTATGTTTGTAAACGCAACCACGATACAGGAAGAAATTCATAGTGTGGGGCAACGTTTTTTTTAAACAAAAAAAAATACGTGTGGCACTCGGAGACTGCCGCGGTGAAGCTATTGCATAACATTTTTTTTTAAAGAAAAAAAACGCTTACCGTGTATATTTAACGAGAATATAATTTATTTAAAATGTTTGTGGTGCTCTACTGTAATAAAGAACTTCTTTGTTGTAGGAGAATTTTATAAGTAGGTTTCATTGTGAAAACTCCTTTTGTAGCTGGCCGTTTAGAATCAATAAGAAAAAGTAAATACCTCTTCGTCCCTTTATGAGCACGTCTGTCCGTACCTTTATGATTGCCGAAGTCTCCCGAACTGAAACGACGTGCTGTCAAATGTGGTCAGGTTTTTTCGTTAGGTTTTTCGCGCCCGCCGCGCTCAGAGCCTGCGATAAAAGCTATGCAATAGCTTAAAACTATATGGCAACTAACTGCTACTTAGCACAAAACATTTTTTAATTTCGATACAATGATTATAATGCCTTAGGATATTACAGTAATCTGACCAAATTATGTTCACGATAAAATGTTTTTTCCTAGAAATAATCGAGACGGTGATATCAAGTGGTCTTCGCCCAAACACGTCTCATCACCGATCGTGTGAGATTGATGAAGCCACCGAGCTGATGAGGAGGTGCTGGGCTGAAGATCCCCTGGAAAGACCAGTCTTCGCCCATTTGAAGGGAGCCATCCGACGCCTCAACAAGTAATATATTATGTACATATATCTTCATCTTCTGGTGTAGATGTACTATTACCTTTTTCTTTTGCCAATTTTTATTTTATTTTTTTCAAAGTATTTATTTCAAATAGATCAGTTAAATGTTGTTTTTGAATAATTTAAATATAAAAAATGTCCAAACAAAAGATATGGTGTGATTCATAAAAAAATGTAGCTTATTTTTGACACACACGTGAGCATAATTAATAATAATAGATCGGTTTTATTTACAATAAATAATGCATAGAGTAGAATTTCAAACTAGAACGCACCAGTAAACTGCAGCGGCAATGGCAACATCTACGGTACCTTTGGTAGTTTTGGTAGATTTTTCATTGAGTTACATAAATAATAGTAGAATTTTGATTTGATTTTGATTTGCCGTCGCTTCTATTTAGATTATTTTTGAAACATTTGCTTTTTTATCATAAAATATCTTCTGAACATATTCGATCTTGACTTTTTTTTTAACATTGTTTTTTATTCAACAGAACTCAAGAAAGTAGCAATATATTAGATAATTTGCTTTCCCGTATGGAGCAGTATGCGAATAATTTGGAATCATTAGTTAGTGAAAGAACTCAAGATTATTTAGAAGAAAAGAAGAAATGTGAGGAACTACTGTATCAGCTTTTGCCAAAGTAAGTATCTACATAGATATTATCATCATTTCCCGTGATCTCCCTGTCCTTATACACTTATTCACTTGAAGTTGGCGCAACACGTTTTCTTCTTCCATTCTACTCTGTCAGACGCCAAGGCATCATTTACTCCTTTTTCTTTCATAATAATTTCTCACACAATCCTCCCATATTCGGCCTTCCTGTTTCTCTCCACCGGTCAACATTTGTATGTATGCATACATACATCAATTAAAAACTGTCATTTTTAATCTGATTAAACTAATTTTATCCGACTAAATAAAATTCATTCAATCCGTTTTGTTCATTCAAAGATAGATGTGTTTATTCATTTAGGATCTCCAACAAAAGATTTACACAGATCTTTGACACAATACAACACAAAGTATTTAGTTGGTGTACTCCTTCACTCATTTTTAACTTTAAAAAAGAATTAATGACAATTTCCAAAATTCTTTTAATTAAAAAAGAATTAATGACAATTTCCAAAATTCTTTTAATCTGCGGCTGTCAGCAGGTAGGTAACTACGAAATAAGACATTGAAATGCCAGTTACAAAGATTTTCTACTCACTAATCATTTGTCCTTTTATTAATTAACCAGAACACAAAAGTTATAATTAATTCCTTTGAGCAATTCTTTGGGAAAGACCTTAGAAAGAGTTTTTTTTTGAGAAAATAAGAAAAAAATGTTTACATTTAATAAAAGCATTACTAATAAGTAATTTATTCTCCTCATACAGTACTCTAAAGCATTATTTTTTATTAGGTCTTGTCTCATCTCCAACAATTTGGCGTATTTCACTTTTATTACTTAGATTTATGGTTTATTTTAATGTATTATGTTGTATATTACTTGCATACATTTTGAAAAGAAAATCCAATCACTTTTTTTTGTATTTTATTGAAGACGTTATTTCGGCTATTACTTTAGGAAAACAATTCATTGAAATTTTAGTAGATAAAAGAAGAAGACCCCTTTACTTAACCCTAGGATTTAAAACAGAAAATATTAGGACTACACTGGTACAGAAAAACTGAAGAATTTTAGAGGAATAATTTTTCAGAGCACGCTAATCCTACAAACATAATTTGAATGAACTAAAATATAAGCTTTATTCCTGTTTTTTTAATTGATTAAATGAGCTGAACTTTTCAGTGCGCGATTTTTTCGTAGTCGGGTTTTAGTTATTTTTAACTTAATTTTTAACCGACTTCAAAAAGGAGGAGGTTCTCAATTCGGTCGGTATGTTTTTTTTTTTTTTTTTTTTTTTTTTTTTTTATGTATGTACACCGATTACTCCGAGGTTTCTGGTCCGATTAGTGTAATTCTTTTTTCGTTCGATGCAGTATACTTTCCCATTGGTCCCATAAAAATTTCATCCAATTTGGTTCAGTACTTTTTATTTTGTGAGCATTTTTATTGATGGATGATGTGATGATTTTTACTTTTTTGAGTGTTTGTTACGCGATTACTCCGCCAATTGTGGACCGATTTTCAAAATTCTTTTTTTGTTGTACGAGGAATAGTTCACTTTAGGGAACACTGCAAGTTTCATCAAAATCGGTTCAGCAGTTTTTGATAGGGAATTTTATTAGCTTATTGTGTACATGAGCGATGTTAATACCAGTGCTAAGGATTACCAAATTCTAGTGCACATGTAAGAAATGATGTATTTGACAAGAATTTGGGTTGAATATTTAAACTAAAAAGAGTAAAATAAAAAACTTTTTTCAAAAAAAATTTAACCGCCTTCAAAAACAACCACAAAAAAGGGTAAAATAACCTACAAAATAACTTTTCTTTCGGAAGTCGGTGGCATAAAAGACAACGAAATAAAAAAACAAAGCCACCGACTTCCGAAAGTAAAGTTATTTTGTAGGTTATTTTACCCTTTTTTGTGGTTGTTTTTGAAGGCGGTTAAATTTTTTTTGTTATTTACACTATTTTGGGATTATATAATTTGAAGTAAGTAATTTATGTTATAGGTATGTATAGTTTTTGAGTTGTGAATTTAAGATTTATCATTTGATACCCAAAAAAAAAAAAATAATTATATAATGTATATATATTTCAAATGCGCTCATCAAGCCCTTTAATTTGATACCCATGTCGATACAGTGCAAAAAAAAAAACGATTACGACTACATCCCCTAGAGGGCGCCATATTGGATTTGGTGACACATCACCTACCCTATAACCAGCGGACAATTGAGACGCTTCTTACGACACCTCATTTGTCATGTAATGATAAATAGTTTAGAAGTTATGAGGGAACAGACAAACATACATACATACCGGTCAAAATCATAGGCCTCCTTTTGGTTTTGCCGTAGTCGGGTAAAAATAGGTTTTTACATTTTATGAAATGGACGTTAATTGAGGTATTGTCAGATTATCCAACAATAGCCCATGATGTGATAGAGATTCACTAAACTGGGTCATTCAAATGACACAGTATAGTGAATCTAAAATTTAATCTAACTAAAATGTATATGAAGACTAGTTTTAGCAACAAATTTTCAAAATGATCAAAGTGATATTTACAATATTTTAAAATGATTAATTGAAATATATACCATTACCAATTTAAATATTTTGTTAGTTCCATGGAAAATATTTATGCATCCATCGAAATACCTTTTCTTCTCGCTGCTTTTCATTATTTAGGCAGAATTTACTTCGCTAAATTTTTGCTCTAAAATTTTAATTTTTCGACTTGTGGTCCTTTTGTATTTAAGCAGCGATATTTTTTTTTTCGTAAATTCCGTAAAAATAAAAACTCAATGTTTTCTTTCAACCCCAGGTCCGTTGCCTCCCAACTGATCAATGGCCAATCAGTGGTCGCGGAGACCTTCGAGCAAGTGACGATCTACTTCTCAGACATTGTGGGCTTCACTGCATTGTCAGCGTCTTCCACGCCAATGCAGGTGGTGGACTTGCTAAATGACCTGTACACCTGCTTCGATTCTATCGTCGAGAATTATGATGTTTATAAAGTGAGTAATTTGTCAACTTCTCTTTATCTAAGTATTCAATACCCTTCGTGCCTTGATTTTGATGAACTTTGTAAACCCCGATCGCGACTTGACTCAAAAAGAATCCATTCAAATAAAATATTTTTTGTGGCATCGTAGCTCTAAAAGAATGGACTGATTTTGACGCGGTTTAGTCAGTTCTGAGGAATGTTTATGAAAATTTGCTCAGGCGGTTAATGATCATCAGCTAATGTGTTATTTTACTACGGGGGTTACTTTTCATTTTTAGAATTCTTGTTTCCAACTTCTTTCGACTGCTGAGAAAGAGGTCCTGGGTTCGATTCCCAGGGTGTTATTGGGTTTTTCAACAATTTATCAGTAGCTCTAGCAGCTACGGAGTTTAGATATGTTCCTGGTTGCCAGCAATGGGATCGCCCCATGGGGCTTAAACATAACTAGCGAAATGTGGTTGCTTCGTTGGTCAATTGTTGCAAACACAACTCCTAAACATGAAATCCTTCTTAAGTCGAATCTTACTGGGTTTTAATTTACCATTAGGGATTTCTTATTAGCATTCAGAGCGATTGAGTTAGTAGCCAGTTGATAGCAATAGGCTGGCCCCCTTTTACATGGATTGTCACAGGAGAAATTGATAGTGAGAAAAAAAAAACCATTTTACCAAAAGCACAAAATCAATTTTTACTACTCATCGAACAGGTGGAAACAATAGGCGACGCATACATGGTGGTGTCAGGTCTGCCAGAGCGCAATGGAACGCGGCATGCCTGCGAAGTAGCCCGGATGTCACTGGCCCTCAGGGATGCTGTCAGCAGGTTCCGCATCAGGCATCGGCCGCAAGATCAGTTGAAGCTCAGGATTGGCTTGCATTCTGGTGAGTATTACATTTAGTTCTTGATTATTTTGAAATGATAACTTGGCCTTTACCCACAGAGCGCGATCCCTTCAAGCAATCCGATCTGGTGATACGATGTGGATCTATGCGGTCTCATGTGCTTTTTCAGTGCCAGCGTAAGATAGCATCGCGTTCTGTCTAAGAGATCGCATTCAATCAGATTGCATCGCCAAATCGGATCGCCAGAACGGATCACTCTCTGTCATTAAAAGCCTTTATGGCTGCTACAAAAAACGTTACGAAAAATCGATACGATTGGACGGTTCAAACTGCAACGATAAATCTACATGTGTGTATGAGATTTTTTTCTTGTGTGATTAAGTCACCCACTGAACCCAAAATTAATTTAAGACACTTCTAGGAACCCCACAGGTCTCTGACTTTTAACTTTATAAATCTGTCAAGTCCAGGTTTAGTTTTACATTTAAAGCATAAATAATTTTTAAAGCTTGTCGTTCACAATTATTTTCAGCAGGGAAAAGCAATTTAGACATATTATGTTAAGAAAAGTAGGTATCTAAATCTCGCAGAAAATCTACAAAACTTCGTCCTAACTAAAATAATTTATCACGAATCTGAAATCTGTCTGTAAATTAATCTATTTAAATTGAAATTACTAAACTGTCTAAACATTATCAAAGCTAACCGCATTAATATCTCTCTGTGGGCTAAAATCTATATTCAAAATTAGACTTAGCTCTTTCATGCTCTATTCGAAAATGAAACTTATGGCCATTACTCGAATACTTTAATTTGCATGATCCCATTTTCATTGTAGTCATTTGTGGCAATAAGGACATTTGAATAGAGTTTACAGATGAAGCGTTACTGAGATAAAACTAAGTTTTATCTAGATCTGAGGAACAAAAGTACATCTTCTTTACTATGATATATTGTTAAGGTGGATGCTCCAGGGTAGCCCGCGAAATTCAAAATTTCTTGGGTTTTTTGCAATTTGCAGGCCAGTGCTAGGTTGTATGTTCATTAAAATATTGATCGCGGCTGTAAGACGTATGTAGTTACAGAATTATTATCATCAAAATCACCAATACAACCCTCTAAGTTCATAAAGCTGCAGGAACAAAAAAATAACATAAAAAGTAATTCCTGAAGCTTTATGAACTTAGAGTGTTGTATTGATGATTTTGTTGATTATAATTCTGTAACTACATACGTCTTACAGCCGCGATCAATATTTTAATGAACATACAACCTAGCACTGGCCTGCAAATTGCAAAAAACCCAAGAAATTTTGAATTTCGCGGGCTACCCTGGAGCATCCACCTTAAGTGTAGATGAAACCATGATGTCTTAAAGCTAGAGTAGTTCTATTATGGGAAAGAAGCAGAGCTATACAAGTCGTTTAGCGCCATCTCGTTCCCACACAGTGGAACTACTCTTTAAGACGTCATGATGGCCAGGTCACGAGACAATTCGCTGCAGCTAAAATTCGCGCAGCACGTAGGGCAATGTACAGACGCCAGCACATCAACCTACCTCAATCTGCTTAATTTCTTTAATAGATAGATTTTCAACCTTATCCCAATAGTGGAAGGTTAATGTTCGATTGGTAAATTTTGACAGATTCGGGTAGGTTGACCTGCAGCTGGCGTCTGTACATACATTTACACTTCTATACATTTAATTTGTATTTTTTTTTCTATAGATTTTTTTAGCCACAAGACGATTCGTGGCCAGGCGGGATAATAAACCTTTTTTTCATAAAAATCATAAAAGAGGCTAATAAAATCGGAAACATCACCCATTTATTAATCATCAAAATTGTGTGCCCAAAAAAATTGCTCTCTACCCAAAAATCACAGTATCGCAAACTCTGAAATCACTCGTGTCGAAAACAAAAGGTCCAAAAAAAAACCCGGGATTTTACGAAAAAATGTGAACGAAAACACAGTACCACATTTCATTCTTCTTCAAAGTAATGAGCTGAGGCGAAACGAACTTGGAAAGTAAATAAAATATGATATGCTAGCTCTTCTGTGGGCAGAGAAAATGTTGTTTTTTTTGGCCTCCTAATTACTTTGCCATCATGCATATACGAAAAGAGCTTGCTATTTAGATATTAAAATGAAATACGCTCTTTGTGGTGGCTGATGTTTATAATTAAACAGTACATCGCTTTTATTTTCTTATTGTTTTATTTTCTAAGAATAGCCCACTCTTTTTGCTATTAAAATACGCAAAAAATTGAGGTTTGTGAATTGGTATTTACAAAATTACCTTTTCCTCGGCAAAAACTAATTAACAACAAACATAACAATATTTTGAAAGCGGATGAGAATGAAAAGAACCTAGATGAACATTCTGAGAAAAAACAGACAAAACAAAAGTAAAGGTCACAATCCTTGAAAGTCACATAAGAAATAAATCATGAACTGTGGCCATTTTTATAACAATTGTTTAGACAATTGAATGCCGACCAATTGGTCGCCTCAACATCACACCGGATAAGCAGAATCGAATATTATCCGCGATGGTCTTTTAAAGAAGGTCCCCTGAGATTTGTAAGGACGGGTCCAGTCAAAGCAAAAATTTGAATTTCAACGACATCAGTTTTCTGCCTTAATCGCAAGTTGGGATTTTGAGTTACCTCTCTTTCTACCCCACCTTTCACGTTTCAGTTTGCCTATTATTTCTTCCACATTCATAGGCACCTTTGTGTAAAATCATGTTTTCTTTTTGCTTTCCATCAGGTCCTTGTGTGGCCGGTGTGGTAGGTCTCAAGATGCCTCGTTACTGTCTCTTCGGCGACACCGTCAACACAGCGTCAAGAATGGAATCAAACGGAGAAGCTCTCAAAATCCACGTGTCTCCAGATACAAAGGCACTACTGGACATCTATGGTACCTTCAATTTGCAATGCAGAGGGGAAGTTGCTATGAAGGTAACACTATTGACTGATTCAAGATTATTTGTAATGTAGTCATCATCATCATCATCATCTTCCTGCCCTTATCCCATTTTACTTGGGGTCGGCGCAACACGTTTTTTTCTTCCATTCTCCCCTATCAGATGTCACAGTATCATTTACTCCTTGTTATTATTGTAATGTAGTCGTAAAAAAATATTTATAGAGCAGAAACCAAACGTACAAATTCGTTTAAAAGTACTTACGGCATGCTACCAGTTCTATAATAACTCAGAAAGAATCGGAAATTCATGGTCTTCTCATGGTAATATTTTATTGAACTCTTGTAAAGGATACACTTCTCTCTTTCCAGAAGGTAAATTTCAATAACCCTTTTCAGTAAACTTTGGCATTTTCCAATACCAAAAAAATGAGTTTTTCATCATCGGTAATAATGTATTCACTTTGTCTTAACTCGCCGAGTGTAATAGTAGTGAAAAATTTTGATTGTAACAACATGCGAAAATTTCAACAAACCCTTTTAGTGATAATATCGTTAAACTGCTTTTTAACAATATTATTTTCTCTCCATTGCTGCTCCTGTTATTGATTTTTTAGTTTGAAAATGCAATTAAGTTTATCAAAGACTGTACGATACGTTTTATTTCATTAAATTATGTCGGCTATTGCTCTTTTATGAAATATTCAGACATAAATGGAGCCCAGGAGAATACCCCAGTGGTTTGTTCGCGAGCCTGATAAGAATTGACTTGGAATTAAATTTTAGACTTTTATTATAAACGATGGATTATTTTAATATCTTAGATTGACTCTCTGTTTGTCTATAAGTAAAATCATGTAACTTAATTTAAATAGGCAATGAAATACACAAAAACTGTATCTACCTCCCTTTTATTAATTTTTTGTTTTGTTACAGGGCAAAGGAACTCTAGTCACATATTGGTTGTTAGGCGAAATTATAGACCCTAATGCACCTAAAGAAAAACCTCTATTAGTCAAAACTCAGACACTGTCTACAGAAAGTGGTTCACTGTCGCACTTGACTCCATTCAGACAACGATTAGATCAAAGTTCTAGATCATCAAGTAGACGAGGATCTGGAATATTCCAGCAAAAAAGAGAAGATATGAACAAATTAGAAAGAGAAGCACAACCATTACTACAAACACTCAGCATTCAGAGACAACAATCTGATCCTACAGAACCGGTAACCAATGGGGTTACTGATAACGGAGAGGATGTTGACAAGCAAAGTGTCTCAAACTCTATATCACTCAATGTAAATTCGTTGAACCACAATTCTGTTAACTGCGGTCAACCGCGAGTCAAGTTGAAAGATTGCCAAACCACAAACGCAATCGCCAACTACAAGACGAGCAAAATAGGTAATAACAACTGGATTTCCAAGTTACCGTCAGCGAGCTCATTTGACAACGGTACCAAGAAAGGCGCCGAGCGGTTAAAGGATTACAGTAGTGTCCCATTACTGTCTAAAGCTGATACACCAAACGATTCGATTGTGTAGATTTAACGTGAAGTTAGAAAGGACGTAAGAAACTTTACATCTTTTAATGTGAAAAGTTGTGCGAAAACTTGCTTCCGTGTTATTTCCGTCATTAAAATGGATGTTGTATTTTTGCTCTCACTTCTAGTTCAAGTATTATGTGCATATGTTTAGAACCTGTTGTGCGAACGTGTTAATGAACGAGTCCCTAATGTTTTGTGTTCCCGAAATCATCTGTCTCAATTTATTAGGACCTGTTCAAGAGGTGATTGTTCAGTATACAGTGTGTCCGGACACGAGTTAGCGATACTTGAAGGGAATATTATACACTCATTTTCATCGACAAAACTGCTTTTAAAAAAATTCTTACTCCAACACCTCGCGAATGGCGGCCATTTTAGTTTTTGGATTTGTCGAACTGGGGTATGTACAATAAAATGCAAATATCTTTGAATCCAAGAGACCTACATACATGCAAATGACTTTATTGCAAAGTTAAATGTTAAGGCTTTTCAAAAACTTGCTAAAGTTACTAAATAATATGTAGAAAGAACCAAAAAACGTGGGCAAACACGAAATTGTACACAAAAATTACTGAATATTTTCACATTTTATACTCTAGCTCGAAAATTACCCCAGTATTTTGCTTAGGTTTTTGCATTAAATTAAAAGTATTTGAGTCAGGCTATAAAATTATATCAAAATTATCACTCTACGGTAAGTATTTTAGGAGTTATTCTCACTTGAACATAACCCTTCCTTAGCGCATGTACCACCAATTTTACAGAAGCTGCATTCTTTGGGCGAGCTAAACCGTTTCAACGTAAATTTATGAGCTGGCCTTATTAACCACCATGTAAATGATCCCAACGAATCACCATTAAACTGAAATAATCATTTTTTTTTACTTTATGAAATCGGTTTCTTTGAATAAATTAAAAAATGGGCCATTTCAGTTTATGGGTGATTAGTTGGGATCATTTACATGGTGGTTAATAAGGCCAGCTCATAAATTTACGTTGAAACGGTTTAGCTCGCCCAAAGAATGCAGCTTCTGTAACATTGATGGTACATGCGCTAAGGAAGGGTTATGTTCAAGTGAGAATAACTCCTAAAATACTTACCGTAGAGTGATAATTTTGATACAATTTTATAGCCTGACTCAAATACTTTTAATTTAATGCAAAAACCTACGCAAAATACTGGGGTACTTTTCGAGCTAGAGTATAAAATGTGAAAATATTCAGTAATTTTTGTGTACAATTTCGTGTTTACCCACGTTTTTTGGTTCTTTCTACATATTATTTAGAAATCTTTTGCAAGTTTTTGAAAAGCCTTAACATTTAAGTTTGCAACAAAGTCATTGGCATGTTTGTAGGTGTCTTGGATTTAAAGATATTTGCCATACCACAGTTGGACAAATCAAAAAACTAAAATGGCCGCCATTCGCAAGGTGTTGGAGTAAGAATTTTTTTAAAAGCAGTTTTGTCGATGAAAATGAATCTATAATATCCCCTTCAAGTATCGCTAACTCGTGTCCGGACACACTGTATATCACACATTAACATTTTCCATTACGAAAATATCTCTTCTCATATGTTTTACACCTTATTAACAGTAAATTCTTGATTTTGAAGATAAAGATTTATATGTTGTGTTCATTCTTCTAATATTTCTATTTGTGGCACCTTCTCTTAAATACTAATTAAGATATTTAACTGATTATTCGTACTGTGCGATTAATCAGTACAAAGATAAGCGTAGGTGTAGCAAATTGTATCATTTGGATAAAATGAACGATTTAAATAAAGTTGAAGCAAGGTTTTTAACTCAAATGTTTAGTTACTCAATTTGTATCATTTATCAGTCATGTCACGTGTGGCTACAATATTTTCATTTAAATGAAATAAAACGAAAGCTCACATTAAAAAATAAACGTGTCATTGAATGGCAAATCCACGTGTTTCAAAAAAGCGAATGATACAAATTGAGTAAACTTATTAAAAATAATTTATAAATGTTTAATGTCAATAATAGGTTACTCGGTGTTTTAATAGTTAAGGCAGCAGTAACCTTCGATTTCGAACACAGTGTGTTAACAATTTCGTTAATCATTGCACGGAGTGAAATTAATGTCACTCATCTTGTATCATTTTTCCACATTGTATATTGGCTTTATAGCGTTCATACTTTACTTACATTCCTGATGAAGAGCTTAAAAGTCTACCTTGCCGTGCGTCTATCGCTATTCTTTTCAGGACAATCAATTTTTTTTCTTTGATTAGGATCCAATTTAGTTATTTTATTTGACCGATACACATTGAGCAATTTTGATCACCTAAGACCATTTGTTTGATCAACAGTTAAAATAACCATTTATAAAATCCCATACATTAAAAAAACGGTTATAATTAAATAGTTGCACTACTTATCAAAATTATATCTCACCCTTAGTCGGCCAGACATGAACTGCTTGAAGCAGTCAGTTTCGACTGCTTCAATCTGCGTCTGCATAGCAAACTATAGTATAGTCTACTACGCATACACATACAAGGAACCATTCGAGCAGTCAAACTGTTGCAAGCGGTCGGTGTTGTCAAACAGACAGGTATACACTGACTTGAATTGACAGCTTGAGTAGTCTAAGGTTTTAGTTGATTGTTAAGCGATTTATTTAGTTTTCGAATTAAAATTCTTAAGCTGTATGTTTTTTGATAGCTTCCATATTCTGTCATGTACTTTATTAAAAACAGATGAATTACGCAAAAACATTTGGTAACCTTCTTTTTTTTCGGAAATCGGTTGAAAATCCGACTCAAAATCAAATTAAACTTATCTCCACTACTCAGTCTGTAGTAGGTATGCTTTATAACTCATTTCATGCGAAAATCCACGCTGAAATTAATTTTACATTTTGGTAATACGCTTGTATTATTTTAAATGAGTTTTGATATAAACAGGAGAACATACTGAAAACAGAAATGTGTTCCGGGAATAATTAATCAGTGGGAACATTACCTACAACATTAATTTACGCGGGTAAGCATTTGTTGGAAAATATCATTTATCTACAGCAAACATGAATCACTATAGTGAAATCAAACAATGGCGTTATTATTGGTTTTAATTAACATTACATTAATATCGCTGCCCATTTATGATATTATACTGAAGTAATGAATTCAGCTATGAGTGTCGTTAAAACGATACAACAACGACGACGTCGAGCTTTTTGACAAGGAACTTTATTTCCTTCATTTTACAGTCAAATTTTGACGTACTTATAATCATTTAAATAAATGTGATTTTCGAATTAGAATTTGACGGTATTGTATTTGAACATTTTTTGTTTTAATGTTTTGTCACGCGTAGCATGACATTGTAGAAGGTTATGTCGACGGAAGCAGACACAAAATGACAAAATCTAGAAATATTTCTATCTTTCTATGCATGGCGATGTATGCATGGTGACATATTTACGCAATTGTACCGAAAGAAATTAAAGTCTCAATTTTTTGTTCAAATAGAGATAGAATTGGATTGAATTGGTTAAGCCTCCTGCAGACACACGCGATTAATCGCGCTGCGATAACGAGCCAAGCTAATTTCCACTCTAAATGAACTGCGAGTGGACCGCGACAAGTCGCCCCGCGCAATTAATCGTGTGTGTCTGCTCGAGGCTTTATGCTACGCGTGCGATTTTCATTTTAATAAACGAAATACATTGCAACTAGGTAATTGTTATCGTTAAACAACATTTGTTACACAGCATGCTCAAATTGAAACATTTCTTATTGTAAAGCATTTTTTGTAGAAAGAAAAATTCGTTGCGAGCAGGACTTGAACGTGCAACCTTTTAATCCGCCATTTCCAGAATAGATGCCGCCAACGTCACCGTAAAACGTTAACCGTCTTTTTACAAGAAAGATAAACATCTGTTGAAAACTTGTCTAAAAAAACTTTCACGTAGGGTCGTTTTGCACTGTTTTTTAGACAAGCATTCGACAGATGTTTATCTTTTGTGGTAAGGCAGTTTGAGTGGAATGATAGATTCGACCTAACTGAGCATGACTGCGATGCGATGGTCTTGTTGATAAGGCATTTGATGAACTAACTCCGAGTTTCATTCTACAAAAACGCTTTGCATAAAATATTTATTATGCTCAATGTGTACTTCTTTCATAGCCCCAACACTATTTAGGACATTTTATTTATTACAAGTGATGAGACTAGTTTGTAAATATTATGTACTTAATTGTTTATTTATTGTAAATAACGTCTTACTTAAAACTATGTTGTGATCTTAGAAAGGTATATTTATAATAAAATTGTAGACGGTTAAACGAGAACGTAAATGTTTCTTAAACGTTATAGCAAATATAATGAGTGAGAATTATTTTTGTTGTTTGATTGAATCCATTAATTCATTATTTCCTTTTTTTAGCGTGGTAAAATCATCAAATTATTCCTCCCACCCAGGGCAGGGCGCGAGGGATTGTCAAACTTGTACTGATTAAAATCCACGGTATCTTTCTATAGCCCTTTACGTTCCGGGGTCACGGTAATTCGTTAGTCCTGTGACCAACTTCTCTTTATTTCCTACGTTGTATTTTAACAGGGGGTGGAGGTTTTTCAGCAGTCCTCCCTGGGCAATCAAACCATAGGCTATCTATATCCTGTGGTGACGGCTGAGCGATCTTACAGGTGGTACGCCTCCCCAGGGCTGCCTTGTGACCACCATCTTGTCGACGCCAAACAGTTTTTACTGTGTCCCTTCGATTCCTTTTAGGTGAACTCTTACGCCTCATCTAAGGGAGCTTACGTATGACGCGATTCGTCCGGTTTGCAATTTCGACAATATAAAAATAAAAATCGACCTTGCTACTACGATATAATGATACAATTCGATTGACTTGCCGTCGTCGTGGCGATCGTATTTTGTTTTTCATCTACCATACAACTGCGCATTTTATGTCATATGCCGTAGTGGTACGATTGATATTCACTTGTAGTTGGAAGCGGTCGGATGGCGTCGCATCGCGCCATGGTTAAGCTCCCTTACACTCTAGGCTAGATAGAGGCAAAGAGGAAACCCACGAAAAATGAGACAGTCCGCCTCACGTCGTGCCGAGCCATTGCCTTCACATAGCGCGGGGCGCGGCGGGTAATATTACGACCATGTGGAACGAGTTTACGCGCCGTGTGAAGCGAGCATAAAGCCTCCTGCAGACACATGCGATTAATCGCGCGGGGCGACATGTCGCGGTCCATTCACAGTATTTTTAGAGTGGAAATTAGCTTGGCTCGTTGTCGCAGCGCGATTAATCGCGTGTGTCTGCAGGAGGCTTAACATTACTCTGAAACAATTTAGACAAAGACTAGTAGCTAATCTGTGCAAAGACTATAGATAGGAGTCTGGATTGAATTGCTTTCATTTGTCTCTCTAGTTTCTTGGTCCCAAATTTCTCAAGGCGGTTGGGTACTAAATCATCGACAAACCCGCTATTTGTGTCGTAATTCTCTCCACGTAAGGTTAAAAGTTGCTTGGCTAGTAAAAACTTGCACAGTGGCGAATAATATTATAATCTCCAAGTTCTGTTTCTAACTACCCATATTGTCTTACAATTGTGTTTTTCTTTCATAGAAATTAGGACCATCAAGTTTTTATTATTAATAAAACCCATGTAATGGGTATTGTTCTATTGGGTATTCTTCCAAAGCTGGTTTGAGTTTTCTTCTTGCTTTCTATGTTTATTCATTATTCAAGCTATGCCTTTTGTATTTTTTCAGAACAATAGGTATTATGAAAATATTGTTACAAGCTGGGTATCGGGATAAATTTATTAACACCAATTAAAACCAAATAATATTTATTGACACTCAAGTAACTAATTACAACAAGCACTTAACACTACTCAACACTTAAACACTTAAGCCTCCTGCAGACACACGCGATTAATCGCGCTGCGACAACGAGCCAAGCTAATTTCCACTCTAAAAATACTGCGGATGGACCACGACATGTCGCCCCGCGCGATTAATCGCGTGTGTCTGCAGGAGCCTTTATACACACACTTAATCACACGTAAAAGTCACTTAGAGATCGCTTGAGTTCACTTTCGAGTCGGTTCGATCGTAGTCAAAACCAGACTGACTGAGGTCGCCGATCGGCGCCCTTTTATACCCCGGCCGGATCCACTAGATGTTTCTTTTAGAAGATGGTTGAATGTTCTGGAAACATCCATAGACTTCGACATAGTCCCATACCTTCTGGAACATTCGAGAACCATCTCGAAACATCTGGAACAGGGTAGAATTTTCTAGAAACTTCCAGACCAATCTTCAGTGGAATTGTCGAGAACCTTATGGAACTTTCGAGAAGCTTATAGATAGGTCTCGCAATTTGATCGACGTAACAATATCAAAGGCTCGCTCAATTTATGGTTTTATTTCATTGAGCGCAGCAAAAGATATCTTGGGAGAGACGAAAGGAAGGGGCACGATAGATAGGGATACATGGTGGTGGTCGACAGAGGTACAGAATGCTTTGAGGGAAAAAAAGAAGAAATTTAAGGAATGGCAGAGCATTGGAAATGAGCATGTTAGTTTGAAAGCTGAAAGAAAGAGTGAGTATGATGCTCTTAAGAAAAAAGCCAAAAGAGCTGTGGCTATAGCGAAAGCAAGTGCCCAAAAAAAGCTCTATGACACCTTGGACACTCCAGCAGGCCAAAAACAACTATATCGGCTTGCTAGAGCTAGGGAGAGAAAGGCGAAGGATGTTTGTCAGGTAAAGTGCGTAAAAGACGATGCTGGAATGATTCTGTCGGAAGATGAGAAAATTAAGAATAGGTGGAAGGGTTACTTTGAAAGACTGATGAATGAGGAGAATGACTGGACTGGTGTGCTTGAAAGTAAACCAGTAAATAAGGGATTAGTAAGAAACATAAGTGTGGATGAAGTGAGGAATGCGGTAAGTGGAATGAAGAATGGTAAGGCATTAGGACCGGACGGAATACCTGTTGAAGTATGGAAAATATTGCGGATGGATGGTTGGACGTGGTTAGCTTTATTCTTCAATAAGCTGTTGCTGGAAGAAGCCATACCTGACGAATGGTGTAATAGTTCGCTAGTGCCCATTTTTAAAAACAAAGGTGATGTGCTGGAATGCAATAATTATAGAGGAATAAAGCTAATATCACACAGTATGAAAGTTTGGGAGAAAGTTATTGAAAGGCGACTGAGAGAGGAGAGCGAAATTTCACAGAACCAATTCGGTTTTATGCCTGGTCGGGGTACGACGGATGCCATCTTCGCTATCCGCCAACTGTGCGAGAAATATAGAGGTGCGCATAAAAACTTGCACATGGTGTTCGTCGACCTGGAAAAGGCATACGACCGGGTGCCCCGTGAGGTTCTGTGGTGGGCCCTTAAGGAGAAAAGTGTACCTGGAAAGTATGTACAGTTGATCCGTGCAATGTATAGCCGATGCAGTACCCAAGTCCGGTCTACAGCGGGCACTACCGGCAGCTTCAATGTAGCGGTTGGCTTGCACCAAGGGTCGGCTCTTAGCCCGTACCTCTTCCTGTTGATAATGGATGCTCTGACGTCGGACATCCAGGAAGAGGCCCCCTGGTGCATGCTGTTTGCCGATGACATTGTGTTGATTGCCGAGAGCGGCCTAGAGGTCCAGAGCAGATTGGAGGTGTGGTGGCGAAGACTGGAGAACGTTGGCCTGAAATTAAGCAGAACCAAAACAGAATATCTGTTTTGCGATTTTGGCGGTCTCTCCAGTCCTGTGCCCATTACTCTTGCAGGAACGCCCATACCAGTCTGTTCCGACTTTCGATACCTCGGGTCGCTTGTCCAAGGAGACGGCGATGTAGACCGGGACATAACACACCGGATCAACTCGGGATGGATGAAATGGCGACAGGTCACCGGAACAACTTGCGACCCACGGATGCCCCTCAAGTTAAAGGGGAAAATATACAAATCCGTGATAAGACCTGTAGTATTGTATGGATCGGAATGCTGGGCTGTGAAAAAGATGGATGAGAAACGATTGCATGTAGCGGAGATGAGGATGTTGAGATGGATGTGTGGAGTGACAAGAATGGATAGAGTAAGGAATGAGTTTATAAGGGGAAGTTTGAAAGTGGCGCCTGTTACAGAAAAAATGAAAGGGAATCGTCTATCTTGGTATGGACATGTGATGAGGAGGGATGACACCCATGTGACTAAGAGAGTGATGAGTATGAATGTTGATGGATGGAGAGGAAGAGGAAGGCCAAAGAAAAGATGGATGGATTGTCTAAGGAATGATATGAAAGAAAAAGGAGTAAATGATACTGTGACGACTGATAGGGGAGAATGGAAGAAGAAAACGTGTTGCGCCGACCCCAAGTAGAATGGGATAAGGGCAGGAAGAAGAAGAAGAGGTCAAAAGATCGTAGAAATGTACTTGTATATCCAAAGCGCATTTTTTTTATGTTTTGGTCAAAATATAATAACACAACACGACCAATCAGTAGGGAATAACGTCACTTTTATTAAATCGTTTATTTTATTTTTAGATAATTACTATTGGCAATCATACAATTTATTTCACTGGCAAACACCGTGACACAAGCAAGCATTGTAGCGCGATTAATAAATTACAAATAGTAATTTTATGTTTTATCAAAATATTTAATTTCGCAGAATAATGATATTTTTTTTGGAAATATTAGATATTTGGGTATATTGCCTAATTATTTTAAATAGTTATAATGCCTTCTACCCCATCGAGCCATTTTCAGGAAATTGTCTATTGTTTCGACTGATATTACACAGGAAATATAATTGTTTTTCCTGCCAGTGACAGCCGCAAAATGATAAAATGACCAAACAATTTACTGGATCCTTTGTTGGCAAATTAAATAATAAAATGGTTGTGGGATAAAGCGTAGCTATTATGGTTTTTAGAGCAATGGCAAACCGCGTATTTTAAACGTGTATATACGACGCGCAGATGAGCGGATGTTCTATGATGTTCGAATCACGTTTGAGCGCTAGTTTTTCAGAATTAATTATCATAATTACATTTTTTGTTACAATAATTTTGTATGACAATTTCTAAAAAAACTAGCAGGCGACGCCATGAACGTTACCTAGTGTTCAATCAAGATCCTATTATAATAAGTTTAAGGTCCCAATAAGCGGGACGCCTGGCGTTATGAGACCCTAAATGGGATCTATTTATAATTTTAATCCGTAACGCCAGGCAATTAGGATTATCCTAATTGTAATTGGCCTAGCTTCGGTCTGTCTCCTACTTAATTTTCCGACCTACCTAGGGTCGGAAAATATTATCTATTGATATAGTTTGTCCGCATTCATTTCATTTCCAAAAGAATTAGCTGAAAGGTATTGCATAATTTATGGAAAGCATACCAGACAAGGACATCTTCTACTGTCGCCACAGACAACAAAGACTGCTGTGCGAATTCAATGCTACTCAAACTGTGTGAATTAAGTAAAAGGTATTCAGTATGTTATTCTTCCTTTCTGGTTTCACTTACAAAACTTTAACACTATAGGTACCTAACTATTGCTTCTTATAAAAAAAATGGAACTTAAATACGGTAAGCTTCAAAGAAAATTAAACCCTATTAGGACTGACATTTATACATTTTTTTTGCGTGTTAAAATCAAATGTGTCCTCCCGCCCAGGGCAGGGCAGGAGGGACTAAAAACCCACCACACTATATTCCCAAACCACTGCAACTCCTGAGAGCCAGAAGCAACAGTGGCAACCACCAGAAAAGCGCCGAGACAATGAAGCTCGACGTGTCCCGGAGAATGAATTTACCTGTCTTGGATCCTGCACGAAATTAATCAGAAAAGAATAGTGGAGGAGTAGGAAAAATATGTTTCCACTTACCTCCATGCAAGCAGGAGACAGAACAAAGTAAGGCCAATAGGCACGAAGGGACATTACAACTGGTAGAAGCCCAGTTGCCTTGCACCACGAGTAAAAATGACTGCTAATATTAATGGGTCCTAAATTGTGAGCCGCTATATTTGATTCCAATAATAGGTATGGCAAAAACGCTTGAACGCACGGAAGTTTGTTCGAGTTTCCACAAGGTCCGAATAATAAATGACTCCAGATGTAGTCTGAACAGTATCCAATATAATATTGCGTTCGTTCTGCCAAAGAATACACTCCCAAAGAATATGATGTGCTGATTGTTCATATTCACAGTCAGGTGACGAACACTGACAAAAAGGCGAGGGAACAAGCTTAAAGGAAAACAATTTACTTAAAAGTTACTATGTCCCGTGAGAAATTGTGCAACACAGTGATCCACCTCCAACCACGTCCTAACCAGCCGCTTACGAACGGATGGGAAGAACTGGTGGAGGTGCCGCCCCTTGATAGAATTATCCCACCTATTTTGCCATTCGGATAAAAGATCCTCCCAGACGTCGCTCTGAGGTTTGAATAATCTAGATATCTTATCACGGTCTCGTTGCGGTAGGAAATCAGCGTCAGTGGTCTCCCGTGCGGAAAAGTACATTGCAGCACGTCGCTGCACTTCAAGATCTACTGGAAGAACACCAGCAAGTACCAGTAAAGCTTCAGTACTGACGGTCCTATACGCTTTACTTAAGAATAACAAAGCCAAGCGCTGGCTTTGAAGCAATTTACGTCGTGCCGCCCCTATGGTGGCCCTATCGACCCAAACAGGTGCTCCGTAGCACACACACCCCAAGTAAGTAGTCCCATAAATAGTTTTCAAGGTTAAAAATGACAAACCCCAAGTAGATTTAGATATTCTCGTTAGGGCATAAAAGTTATTTTTAGCTTTTTCACCAACTGTTTTTATATGTTCTATGTGATTCCTCTCTAAGACTAAACCAAGATAGCACAGCGATAGCTTTCTCTCAACGGGAACATTATTGAATTTAATACTAGGTTTTTTGTGGTGCAAGGGTCAGACGGTTTCGATCGCCCTACTGAGATATTAATCGTAGGCAAGTGTCAGCCAAATTCTCGAGTCCAGCACGAGTACTCGACTGAATGAGCAGAAGGCCATCGTCCGCATAACCAGTTAAAGAACAACCACTTGGAAGTGGAATCGCGAGGAAATCATCGAAGCCTATATTCCATTCCATTCCAATGTTTAGAACATAAAACACCACACCCGTCTTGTCAGAGTTATCTCCGCTTCCAATGGAGTACCGGGGAACTTTACACCCTGTTCCGTCATCATCATCGGCTGTACACCCCGGAGTTGTGTAGGCAGATAGTAAACTAAATTCATGTGGGTGCTAAGGTAATTAAGTTTTTTCTAGGTTCCAAGGGATGCCAACATTGTCATCCTTGTTATGAACCGCTGCGTTCAGGAGCAACTGATGAAATTCGACTATTCGGCCATTCAATGGTGTGCATAACTTGTCATTCTGTGTAACTTTGCAACGCCATGCAGTGGAAAGAAACAGTTCAAAGTTGCAGAAATTAACGACATCACACCCAGATTTCCATCATCACGTATATAAAATGACATTTAAACACAGTCTGTTGATTTATAAGAATCACAGAACTTTTTACTATAAGCCTATTCTAATTTAAAAAAAAAAACAAATAATGATTTTAAGATAATTATTTAGTCTGCATGGACATTAAGTGCCTGTGAAGGTGTTAAATAGGCTACAGCTCGCAGGAACGAGGGAATAATAGTTTGGTGGGCAAATAGGATTATTACGATTTAATCTACATAAGCTAATAATACAGAAAATACTCCCCCGGCATGGGGACTACATGATACTTTAATTAAAAGAAAATGTAAATTGTCTTTATGATTGCTGAAGTCTCCCGAACTGAAACGACGTTAGACGATGCGTGGTGTTAGGTATTTTTATTAGGTTTTTTCGTTAGGTTTTTGGGATTTTTTCTTGATTCGGTCGCCGCGCCCCGCCGCGCTCAGAGCCCGCGATAAAAGCTATGTTATTATAGCTTAAAAAAGGTAGTTAAGTAATGTAGTTATAATTACATGTAATCGTAACTACACACATCAAAAGTGTCTAGGGATCAAGCATTTTTATGCGGATTTCTTGAGATTGAGATGTGGCTTTGTAATAAATTTATGATTTTATAAATTTATATGGATCCTTTTTGGTGCATTTCATAATTTGAATCAGGAACTGTGAATCAAATTCGAGTAAAAGATGAAAATCAGCTGTCAATATTTTCCCTATAAAAACATACAACGCATTGAAGACATTATTAGTGCTACTGTTTCCCTGCTACTGATTAAAACCAACGTTATTATGGAGCGGCGACGTCATTTAAGCAGGGAAGAAATGCTCAGAGCCGTGGGAATGATAGAAGCTGGTTCCCGGCAACGTACTGTGGCTTTAGCTCTGAATACAAGTCAGAGTGTTATCAGTCGACTTTGGACACGTTACCGAAGCACTGGTACCGTGGCTGAGTGCCATGGAGGACGGTATCGCTGCACCACACGGAGACAAGACCGATACATTCAAATCTTAACTCGAAGAGCTCCAACAATAACCGCCATGATGTTAGCCGTGAGGCTTCATCACTCTTCAGGGAACTTAATTAGCGACCAAACAGTCAGAAACCGCTTGCATGAAGTGAACCTTCATTCCCGAAGACCGCTACGGGTACCACCTATAGCAATGCACAATCGTAGGATTCGATATCAATGGGCTCTTGAACACAGAAATTGGGCAGAAGAACAATGGCGTTTCGTGTGCTTTTCTGATGAGTCTCGTTTCGGTATGAGACCGGATACAAGACGTATACGACACTGGAGAACCCCTGGACGCCAACAGCGATTAAAATCCTGCCAGGAAGTCCATCCTTATAGTGGTGGAACCATCATGGTATGGGCGGGTATTTGGATCGGCGGAAGAACTGAGTTGATTTGGATCAGAGGCAACCTCAACGCTCAAATTTATGCTGAGACGATTGTATCAGACGTCATCGTTCCTCTACAAGTGCAAATCGGTCCCTTATTTCAGTTAATGCATGATAATGCACGACCGCACACCGCAAGAGTTATAAGACAGACTCTCGCCGCAGCTAATATCAATGTCCTGCCCTGGCCTGCTCAGTCGCCAGACTTGAATCCGATTGAGCATGCATGGGATATGCTACAGAGAAGAGCTCTGCCGAATATGGAGGGTATCCAGTCGCAAGAAGACCTTTTTTTGTTGTTGCAACGAACATGGGCGGCCATTCCACAGCGTGATTTGGATGAACTCATTTTGAGTATGCCAAACCGATGTTCTTGTGTTGTTAGTGTTCGCGGTAGAAACACGGATTATTAATTGTTTAAGTTACCCAATAAAATTTTAAAGAAAACTGTTATTTCAGTCTTTTTTTCGAACTTTTGTGTTAGTGGTTCAAATGTCAAAAATCCCTTTATTAGGAAAATGGCAAATTTCTTTATTAATGCAAAGGTGACTTGGTTTATCGTTACTGTGACAAACGAAAACACTTTATTTGATGAATCCTTAAAGAAAATTTTAATTAATATCAATCAGGAGAAAAGTTATTGCAAAAATATAATATGTTGATCCCTAGATACTTTTGATGTGTGTACATGTAATCGTAACTACATGTAGTTACAACTACTTTTGAACTACATGTAATTATAATTACTTTTGCCAAAAGTAACCTAACTACATGTAATCGTAACTACATGTAGTTACGATTACATGTAGTTAACTACTTTTAATCGTAGTTAGTAATCAGATTACAAAAAAAAGTAGTTAACTACGCCCTACACTGGCTCTCACCTATTCAAAGAACGTACATTTTCCAGATTTCCATTACGATAGTTCCAATCAGGAGTTAGGAGTTATAACCTGTACACGTGCCAAGCAAAGTAGCATTCTATTAAGGTGGCTGTACACTGACGACCGAAAGAGACCTCAACCTACTCGGGACGGAGAAAAATCATGAGGCTCTTGGTCGTTTTGGTCCTCTCAGTTGGGACCCGTGGTACGCCGAGGTAAGACTAGCAGGGCCGTGTCTTTATTCTATTGTTAGCCCTGGGTAAAACTTAGCTGGCTCAAACTTTTTAAATCCGGCTTCATTTCACACATCGAACTTCATTGTCTCGGCGCTTTTCTGATGGTGGTCACTGTTGGTTCTGGTGGTTCAGAAATTGCAGTTGATTGGGATTAGTGTAGTAAGATTGTTCTAACAAAAAAAAGACGACACTTCCAATGTAGGTTTACATTACGAGACACCAGTTCAAATAAATACAGTTTCGATGTCTCGGCTGGAGTGTACAGCCACCATTAGATGTAATCAGCTTCTGTCGGAGATGTATTAGGATATTATTTAGCGGACTGACAATTGAAGGTTAAGAAGATCCTTTGTTGCGCATATTGAACTGAAGATTAGATTCGGCTGCTTATTTTATTTAATCTTAATAACTATAATATATAATACAGTCTCTAGTGACCCGCCCTGACATTACACGAATACCTACAATAAAACATCAACTGCCTTATTAATAAAACAAGAAGTAAAGTTACGCCAAAGTTAATCCTTAAAAATGTATGGTTACTCTGAAGTATATCCTGGTTGTAACTTTAGTTCACGTTTATTAATAAGGGTGTAAGATGTCTATAATATAATAATGTATGTATAATGTACAAACATAATATTATGTTTGTTATTAGTTGAAAATCAGACAGACAAGAAAATACATTTTCTCAAAAAAATTACAAGTTTTAAAGGCGCCTTCGGCGACGGACGTCGCAAGACGATCTCCGGCCACCGTAGGCGCGGGCATGCGGGCGGCGAGTAAAGGGCAACTCGCAGCCCGACCATGGACCATGCCCGGGTCGACGGCGCGTTGTGTTCCACGCGCGCCTCAAAGAGCCTCAGCATAATGACGGGGCCCCCTCTCTAGAGGGCCAAAGCCTGCCGGGGTCGCGGGACTTATACTATTACCGTGACCCCGGGACATAAAGGGCTACTGAAGGACACCGTGGATTTTAGTCAGTACAAGTCTGACAGTCCCTCCCGCCCCGCCCTGCCCGGGGTGGGAGGACTCATTTGATGATTTTACCACGATAAAAAAAAAAAAAGTTTTAAAGGCGCCTTAACCGGCGGCTTTACGAGGCGTAATGTAACGTATTTCAAAGTTCGTGCAGTCAGTACAGGAAAACAAGGCGCTCGCAAAAAGAAGTAATTAAGCGTCTCGTTGCTCGCTGCGAATGGTACATTACGGCTCAAATTACCGGTCAGTATCCAGCTTAATATCTAGTTTCTAATCAAAAGCCAGTGTTAATTTTGGATTCATTAGGGGTCTTTTATTGAATATATCTAAATTATGCTTCAGAGAATAGGCTTGAAATTAGGCACAAAATAGGCCTAATCTAAACACAAGATACATTTCAAACTAATTGAAAGTTACCACCATTAGAATAAAGAGATTAATAGCCAATTTCATAAATTATGGCCATTTCGTCTGCTTACGAGCTATTTTATGTGTATCTGCACGATTAAATGTAGGTACCGACATCCATCAGCTTTATGAGCAATCGACATTTTATAGTACGGTTCGCTACTGTATGTATGTTTCCGGATTTTAACAACTCTTTTGGAACCAGTTTTGATCCGTACCACGTCTTTTTGTCAGTTGATTGAATATCTTACTCGTATTATAATTATTAACACGAGAGCTCATGTTTTTCACTTTTTTTTAATTTGGATTACTTTGAAAATGTAGTGAAAATTGTTATTTTTGAATTATGCAGGGGAGTCTAGATTGAAGTAGATAGGCACCTATTAAAAGCAACTTTAACAAAGAAGGGAATTATTGGTTCATTTTCTCCAGTGATTTTCAGCTCCAATGAGTAATTAAGAGGAAACTTTTGATCAGTTTTAAACGTAATTGAGACTTTTGTACAAAAAGCTTAAAGAAATCTTAAAGTTCGATATTATTTTTTTTTCCACTAGTTACTTTTTATTTGTATTAACAACTACGAGTAACTTTAAAATGAAAAAGTTGTTAAGAGCGCAAATTCTGAAAGTTGGCAAAGTCGCAAATAGTTGTCAAATATTAACAAGTTTTAATTAATTTAGCAATGTTACTGTATGGAAATAAGAAATATGGCTCTGTAGTGCACTAAAACATTGTTATAAGAATGCAATTAAAACACTGAATTTGATGTTGTAACCGTTTCAGGTATAAAAAAAGCATTTGGAAGGTTTCCAAATACGTTTTTACATCTAAAACTATATATTCGGTGTTACGATATTAATTATTGCATTCCCTAATCAATGTTTTAGTGCACTACAGAGCAATATTTCTTATTTACATACAGTAAATTTGCCAAATTAATTAAAACTTCTAAATATTTGACAGCCATTTGCAACGTTGCCAACTTTCTGGTTATGCGGCCTTAAAGGGGTAATAGAAATACACATTCTGTGAAAATTTCAGCTGTCTGTTGGCTGTTTCGAGGTTAAGGAACCGTAAAAAGTATTATGAATGGGATAATGAAGTAGCTTCAAATATTAAGAGCGCTTATTCTGAAAGTTGGCAACGTCGCAAATAGTTGTCAAATATTAACAAGTTTTAATTAATTTAGCAATGTTACTGTATGGAAATAAGAAATATGGCTCTGTAGTGCACTAAAACATTGATAAGGGTATGCAATAAGTAATATCGTAACAACGAATAAATAATTTTAGATGTAAAAAAAGGTATTTGGAAACCTTCCAAATGCCTTTTTTAAACCTGAAACGGTGTCAGCATCAAATTCAGTGTTTTAATTGCATTCCTATATCAATGTTTTAGTGCACTACAGAGCCTTTTTTCTTATTTTCATACAGTAAATGACATGGAAAGTTTCTGCCTAGTTACTCAGTGACATGTACAGCTTACATGCCTAGTTATAAATACATAAAAATATAAATATAAATTACTAAATGATTTACGTTTCCGTACAACTTCCGAAAAAATATTTCGACATAAATAGATGTTTTACGTTTCCGGCGTATCGGGGCAGCACGCTATTTCGGATAAACGTTCCATTCCCTGTTAAGGCGCGGTCTTATCCCATGTTCCCAAAAATTGGTTTCTTAGAACGTCGAGTATGACGTAATGTAATAAAAATAAGCAACGCGAAAAATACAGTGAACAGAGAAGGGTATAAAGAAGAATTTAAACCGAACAGAATAATAAATAAGAGTTTGATATTCCCAATAAAAATTGGGAAGTTGTAGCACAAAAATAAACTTTGACGTCGAAGATCTCTGTATTTCCAGTGATAACAACAGTTTTTTTTTTAAGAATTTAGTAGGTTTTCCATTTTTTTAAAACTTTAACTGAACCATTATTTAATTTTATGTCTATATTTTAAATAATCTAAAGAAAAGCAGTAAAATAAATGCCCATTCGCAGCTTACGTCACATTTCAACACAAATGTCATTTTTTCAATTTTCAATCTTATTGACGCTCCATAGTGGTGACAATAGTTTACGCGGTCATAAGCGATTAAAATCGTAGTCAGTCCGCGTCTTAAGCTAAAATATGAATGCTTTTTAAGAGTAATATTAAACATTATTCTGACTTTAAAATGATTTTTCACTTTTGCAATTATAATAAAAAAATTTTTGTAAATTATTCGAATGCTATGAAACATTTATTTTAAATTACTGAACTAATAACTTTTTCCTGCAACAATGAAACGAAACGACATGACAGGTTCAACAATCGCTTGACATCCGTCATGTTTTTTGTTTGCAGTTTGACGTTCATTTCGTTTGTGTTCGCAGCTTGTGCGTGCGCTTATTTTTGTTAGTAAACTGTGCGATTATCTTTTCTCTATACCGATCATTGCTATTCTACACGGACTGATTCCATTGCCCAACGATTATCTAGTGCTTTTAATACGGACTTGATTGTGCTTACGTTTCGGACATTGTCAACAATAATACAACAATGAGGTGTATTAATTGCGGTATACCTACGGGACGGCTAAGAAGACATGTTGTATCTTCGTTAGACATGCCTTTCCAAACGATGCTTGTGCAATGGCTAACAATTCAGGTATGTACTTTAAACTTATTATGAAAACCTACAAATAAAACACGTTATTTTGTGTTATCTAAACTGCGCAGCGAATGGGTGTTCTTCCATTAACCGGCCCGGCCAGCACCGGCGCCAACGCCATGCCGGTGCCGGAGAAACCAAAATGTATGGTTCGCTTTTGCACGTCTTGTTATATTACTACCTACATACATTTTTGTTTCCCCGGCACCGGCATGGCGTCGGCGCGCCGGTGCCGGGCCGGCTAATGGAAAAACGCCCATTGAATTGTAGAAGAAATTATTACTTTGGTATATTTAATTAAACAATTGATTTTCACCTATTGATATTTAAAAAAGTATTTATTTAGAACCTTTTCATATTACAATAGATAAAATGTAAATATATCTAAACTCTCATATTCTACTTTGCCTTTCAGCTTCCAGAAGATGGACATATTAATGTCACCCATGCTTCTTGCTGCTAACTGCTGAAGGTGCCAATCATAGAATACTGGGCTACACTATGGTGTGCGTTGGTTGTGGTCGATCAGTAGAAGACATCACATTATTGAATCGGAGTCACCACTTCTACTGCAATTTTCTTTTACTGCAAGACTTCAGGTACTTATGACGATGATTTGGTATTTAGGCTGGGCCAGACACCAGACCAATATTACTCCTCCAGCATCATTTTTAAATGATATTCTTGTAAGAATTATTGAATATTAAATATTTCATTCACATGTTATTCAATGTTTCTTTTTATTTTAACACTGCAACCATATAGGACACTACCTATACAGGTCCTAGGAACTTATCATTTCATTGCTGTCCCAATACTGCCAGTGTTTAAATTATAGATAGTACATCACATCAGACTTGAGAGAGCTGGACTTTTAACAATGTTTTCCTTCACAGTAAAGAAAATAATAAGTTAATATTAACTCGCATGATTTCTGAAGACTTTGTAATACTGGGCTTAAAAACTTGAGAATATAATAACAAAATGGTTACCCAATACCCGTCCATTGACAAAGGTCTCTTTATACCCACGCAAAATAATCTGGATAATATTGAGGTAAGAGCCCGAGTAGGTTCATGACCAATTGATGCTTTTTGTTAATTTCTAGGAAATCTGAAGTTACTGGATTATGTAACTTTTACAGTTAATTTTACAGCATATTATGTTCAAAATAAACCAAAATTGGTTACTGTACATGATTTTTTATATGCTAGGCAGAGTGCCCTAAGAAAATGGGCCATCTCCTTTACCAAATTAATTAAAACTTGTAAATATTTGACAGCTATTTGCGACGTTGCCAACTTTCTGGTTATGCGCCCTTAAGGTTAAATATAAGTTTAAGTCCAATTTCCTCGGAACCCATCAAATCGGTAAAGCGTCAAAAGGTTTTTAAGTCATTCAGTCTCCAACTCAAAGTAGCCAATGTCACTCCAATCAACAAATCTGGTGCTAAGACGGATCCTAATAACTACAGTATTTATGTATACTTACATACATTATCATCCTATTTATCATCCATTTATTAATCAAATATGTTTACTTGATAATTTTCTTGTGACACTTATGTCAAATGTCATACTGTCAGTTTCTTTTTATTTTTCTGTCTGGCTTAGTATATGATGCTACTTTTTGGTTTATATAATTTAAATTATTTTTATTGATTTCGCTAATATATTGTAATTAATTTTTTATATTATGGTTGTACTAAATAACTTAATTTTTACTTATGAAATTTACGCACACGAAGGAGGTCTGATATGTCCGGATCCACTACATTTGAAGAAACTAATATTTGAAAATGGAAAAGAAGAAATTATGAAAACAAGCTGATGGATATAAAAGCGGAGGCCGGCAGAAGAATGGGCTTTTTCCATCTCAGACTTTTATGCAGTAAACCGAGTCTATCTCAGTCTTTTGTGGAGTCGGCTTTCTTATCTCAGCCTTTGTGCAGTCGACAAGTCTACCTTAGCCTTCTTGGCAGTACACTACAATACAGAACCTGTAACTTACTAACGGGCTCGTAACTTCTGGACAGTCTACGTCTGTCTTCTCCCTGCCATCGAGTCTGTGATCCACTACCTACTGAAGCCCTTACCTGCTGAAGACCACTACCTTCTGAGGCCCATCGTACAACCTACCTGCTGTGGCTGCTACTTGCGAAGTCCTACCTGCTGTGGCTACTACTTGCGAAGCCCTACCTGCCGCGGCCCCTACCTGCTGGAGGCCACTACTGAGGCCTAACCTACAGTGCGCGACAAATGTGAACTGTGTACAACACTGTGTAGTGCTGAACTGTGTTTTTCTATCTTTCTTGTATTTTATATTCTAAAATAAAATTTATTTGTCTTGTAAAATAAATCTGTTACAGATTGGCGCCTAACTTACTAACCCACCCCTCCCAAAATTCTAACTTACACTTCCTCAAGTGAGTATATTTGGCAAGCATATTATTCTTCATCATTTCATCCACCTCAACCTTTACTTATCTTATACTGCACCCCTCAAACATTCCGTTATCGAAAGATAATTGGTTGTTTTAATGTACCCCTACCAAGTATGAACCCTCCATATGGTGGGGTGTGTTGGGGGGAAACCCGTCAGATTAGTAAAAAAAAATTGATCCTCAGAAAAACTTGAGCGCGTCAGATTAAGTAAAGGTAGATAAATTACGTTCAGAAGAGTGTATACCTCAATAATCTGACAATTTGAGCGTGACATTAGGAAATGAGCGAGTCCTGAAGTTGTAAAACAAAAACGTAACGCCTGCTCGTTCCCTATGAGCAATCAACGTTCCGTCTAATTAGTTTTAATTATTTATAAAGTCTTTTCGTTTTTGGTTTTTCAACCGCTTGTTACGGACAGTCGTCAGAATAATATGACATACTGGTTATCAGAAATATAAAGCGCGTTTACACTGTACATGGCTGACGCGCTCGAGTACTTTTATACAACTATTTTTTTTTTTTGCTAGCCTGTTCTGTCCCACTCCTGGGCAAAGGCCTCCCTCCACTCCTTCCACTTCTCGCGAGCCCGCGCTTCCTCTTTCCAGTTCGGAAGGAACCTATCCAGTTCGTCCCGCCATCTCCTTCGTGGCCTGCCGCGACCCCGCCTCACTATATCAGGGAACCAGTTTTCAGCTATTTTGGCCCACAGTTTGTCCGGCATACGACAGACATGTCCTGCCCAGTTTTTTTTTACATTTTTAAAATTGTTTACACTAAAACAGAAAACTTTCAATAAACTTTTTTTCTTTTTAGAACATAATCTTTCAAATCCAATAGATCGCCATGACAAATTTAGCATCCTGGCCACCCCTACTATTATTATTTTTAAAAGCTGTTTCATAACTAAAGTCAAATGTACTCTAAGACTAAAGTTATCAAAGCCTTCCGGGGTCGCGGGACTTATATCATTACCGTGACCCCGGGACATAAAGGGCTATTGAAGGACACCGTGGATTTTAGTCAATACAAGTCTGACAGTCCCTCCCGCCCTGCCCGGGGTGGGAGGACTCATTTGATGATTTTACCACAGTAAAAAAAAAAAAAGACTAAAGTGATGACGTGTTGCAATGTGGTTCCTGAAGATTTGTTGTCAAGTTATTTAAATTACTATATTTATAGCCTTTTTTTTGGGAAAATCTCGGTATCAACGTAGGTCGTTCACTAACTCATCTGAGATTCGCGGATGACATTGTGCTATTTGCAAAAGCTCCCGAAGATCAAATAATTGAGTATACGGAAGAATATGTTTATCTGGGACAACTAATAACGAATGATAACCCCATGCGCAAAGAAGTTGAAAGAAGAATAACCAATGGCTGAAAAACGTACTGGGCTTTAAAAGAGATTATGAAGGATAAAAATCTGCATATTAATACAAAAAGCAAACTTTTTAACACCTGCATATTACCAGTTCTCATGTACGGCAGTCAAACAAGGACCTTGTCACAAAACCTGACTAACAAACTTGCAACTTGCCAGCTTGCAATGGAAAGAAGCATGATGAATGTGAAAAAATCGGACCGACTGAGAAACTGTGTAATAAGAAGCAAAACAAAGGTTACAGACATAACGTACAAAATTAGAAGATTGAAGTGGCGATGGGCGGGGCACATGATAAGAGGAAGAGATAAATGGAGCAAAAATGTGACGCAATGGTATCGAAGAGAAGGAAAAAGGAAAAGAGGGAGACCACAAAATAAGTGGGATGATGACATCAGGCTAATGACAGGCGTCACATGGAACAGAGTGGCTCAAGAAAGACGTGAATGGAAAAGGTTGGAGGAGGCCTTTGCCGACTGGCAAACAGATCTTCAAAAAATAAGAAAACCTCAAATAAAAGACTAGATTAAGGATAACAGTAGTATTAAGCTTTGCATTTATTTCTCTTTTTATGTAATTTTGATCTGAATAAAAAAAAGGCTATTTAAATTATTATAGTAACCTCTTAAAGTCCTCATGACCTTTACAAAATATTAATTAGTTCTATTATTGTTCTTTATAGGGTCCTTGGGGGCTGAACCAATAAATGGAATAATAAAATCTGTAGTGGCTCCGGTATTTATTGTCCCAAATCTCTTTCTTCTTCATTTTGCGGCATCGTTTGAGAGGGACTCAAGCGATTGCCTCAGTTCTATAAAATGTCACGTCCTTTTTTTTTTTTGGGGTGGCAAAATCATCAAATGAGTCCTCCCGCCCTGGGTGGGGCAAAAGGGACTGTCAGACTCTTACTGACTAAAATCCACCTTTACGTTCCGGGGCCACGGTATCCTGGATTAAGAAAAATCCGCGACCCCAGCAGGCATTTGGCCCCATAAGAGGCCTCGTCGGTGACGCCTGAAACACGACGCGCCACCGACCCGGGCTTGGTCCTTGGTCGGACGGCGAGCATACCTATTACTCACCGTCCGCAAGCCCGCTCCGCCGCTGTGCCCTCTGCTATTCAGAGGGACACGCGTTGGAGCCTCCACCCGACAGGCTATTCGCATACGGGCAAAGAGACCCCTTAGGCACAGTGCCTAAGAAGAGTTTTTGCCCGCATCCCAGGGCGCACCGGCCCGAAAAACTGGTCTTCCCCCCGGACGTATCCGAGAGGGAACTCCAGTCCACGGGCGCACGTAGAGGTTTCCTGTCATAGCACCCCAAAATGTCACGTCCTGCAAAATTTGTGAAATCGCACGTACTGGAACTGTACGCAAACCAAGGAAATGCATTGTTCTGGCCTTGTTAAAACTGTAAGTAACGACAATGTTATACCTATTTATAACATCAGATATTTGTAAAATACAGCACGATCATATGCCCGAACCAAGCTGTGTAGAAAATTTTAAGGTAATTGAAACAATAAAATCGACTGCTGAAACTTCTACGGACTGTCCGGTGCAGATAGTACCTACAATCTTCTTTAGAGGGTGTTCCCAGCACCAGTGCGCCGTATTTACCTAACAAAAATGCACTGCGTCAAGTCATTAACAGAGTCAGAAGACAAAAGTCAACATCGAAATTACTTTTAAACAAATTACCTGATTGGGCATATAAACTTGATGATGACGAACAATTTTTGTTTTTTAATTAGGAAGTTGATGGCGTTGGACGTATTTTTAACTCCCGACGGAAAAAGAGGTATCAAATGAAAGTACTTGAAAAGTGTATCACTTCATTGTGTGACATCAAACCTGTAAACCATGGGAGAAAAAAGTTATTGAGACTTGAATATATTTATCCATACTCGATGCTGTCCTTGTGCTAATGCATCGTTGACGTTTCTGTATTTAAAAATGCCAGGAGGGAGGGCGCTACTTGATTTGACCAATGAGCGCAATAGTAGAGTTTGCCGTCAAATGGTGATGATGTCAGGATGACAAGTGTCACAAAGATGCAAAAAAAGTTTTTTTTTAATGTAACCGACTAAAAAAAACAACCACTAAAAAGGGTAAAATAACGTACCAAATAAATTTTCTTTCGGAAGTCGGTGGCTTTGCTTTTTTATTTCATTGATTTTTTTGCCACTCACACCACAATGGGACCACACGGGAAGCAACAGCTTTCAAATAAAAAAGAATCATGAAAATCGGATCACCCAGTCGCAAGTTATGAGGTAACAAACAAAAAAAAAATACAGTCTAATTGATAAACTCCTCCTTTTTTTGAATTCGGTTAAAAAATAAAGCATTCTAGTTTCTTGAACCGATTCTCGGACTACCTTCAGCTCATCCACGGTTTATACCTACTATGGAAGTAAAATAAAGGCGTCAACTATGTGTTACGTGATCGCGATCTTTACTTCAAATCAGAATTCGTCATAGTGTGTTATTACGGGAATATATGGAAGATCGGCCGGGATTTACAGAGTTTTTAATAGAACACATTGTTTTCGAACATGTCAGTTGTAATATTCTATTATAGAGTTTTTGAAAAAGAATAAGAGTAGTTAGATATCAGAATCTTTATTGTGTTATAGTTAGACTTTGTGTTTAACTTATAAGTATTTAAAACAGGCCTAAGTTAAGCTAAGGCTGTCCTCGATGAGATACAGTATATGTGCCACCGTTGCTGGGTTGCAGCAAATCGCCAAGAAGGACTTTTACAGCTTACAACAACAAGATAATCAAGCAGATGGAGATAACTATACAATTATTATTATTATTTTCATACAATTATCACTTCATTCGACACTAATGCTTATGATTTTCTTTCATAAGAGTCAGAAATGGGTGCCGCTTTAGGTCCGGTTATGTCAACAATGTTGCTCTTTCTCATCATCTGTAGGTACACATATCATGAAAAAGACCTAAATGTTTCTTCTGAAAATCGCAATTCATCTTTTGACATAAAAGTCTCAATAACTTTTTTCTCCCATGGTTTACAGGTTTGCTGTCATACAATGAAATGATACACTTTTCACGTACTTTTATTTGATATATGAATGGGAGTATTACAAGGAAAGGGCCAGGGTCCATACATTTTTGCCCATTCTTCTTTGAGCACATTGCAAAATGCACAGTTCTGCTCATCTTTCAAAAAGCCACACCCCAGAAGGATGGTTATCTGTTTTAGATAGCTCAAAAGAAACAGAATGCTTCCAAACATTTAACGATTATTTTGCCAATACATGGATTGACTCAACGATGCTATTTAGCTACTATGATCAGCACCACCGTGCGATTAATACAGTACAGGGGTGACACAATAGAATAAATAGGCGAGTTAACATTAAGAAACTGAGTTTGTACTTTTTCCTTTTTATTATTAAAAGAGAGGCTCACATTATAGACTTCAAAATAAAAAAAAAGCTAATCTAACTGTCCCCAAAGAAATAGAAAAAAGCGAGCTGCGTTGTTAGATGCCAGAATAAAATGCGTTGTAGATGACTGCATTGAAACATATGATATTGACATGACAGAATGCTTAAGAAGACTACTACAAGCTACTACTATTACAAGCGAAATAAAAAAAAGCGGAAGTAACATGACTGAACCTATATTTTAAAGTTGTTAACAACTTAGAGGCATAATGAATCAACATCGATGTCTTTATCTATTCAAGACCGCAACGATTAACAAAATAATGTGACAATATACTCGTAGATGAGTTTGTTAGAATAATTAAGCGAGCGACAGGGTCAAGAAGCATTACATCGATGTCTCCATCTACCGCAACGATTAACAATTAACAAAAAAAATGTGACAAAATACCGGCACAATTAACAAAAAAATGTGACAATATGTAGATGAGCTTGTAAGAATAATTTAAGCGAGTGACAGGGTCAAGCAGCACCCAGTTTACACTGAATTACATCGATGTCTACCCATCTGCTTTGTTGGTTCAAGTTAATGCAGCACAGATAGAGCCCCTTTTTACACAGATCACGGAAGCAGAAGAAACACCGCGTTGCCATTCAGAGCCCCAGCTATTTTTTATTTTCTTTCTGGAAAAGATATTATGAGAGAACCCTGAGACCCACGTTTCGTTCCCTTAAAAGTTCATTATACAAATATAGATTTGCAAACACAAATAATGATAACCAATCTATGCAAATACCGAAACAATTTACAAAAAAATAATTGTAGGGAAGTTGCAAAAAATACATCGAAGAATATAATTATACCATCTTACTATGCTGACGTGACTTAAATATCGTAACAGAAATCTAGGCCGTCTTACCAAATAAGACAGAAGAAACATAAATGTTTGCCTATTTACTCTCGTTAAGGGGTAAGTTAAGGATCCAAGTCAAAATATTCAAAAGCTGTTATGGGATCGGAATTATGAATGCCGTCTTATTGAACGAAGCAAGCTGTAGTTACGGGTTGCTGCCAACATGTTAATGCTGCGATTTGGAGATATTCTAAAAAAAAAATTATGCAATCAGCGGTCAATACCTCACCGGAAATGAGGTACCAGCGCTATCGCACCACAAAGGCCAATAACGACTAAAAATGCACTTTTTTTCATAAGATAAACGAAAGGGTTTGCTGAAAGGGATACAAAAAAAAATATCACGTGACCTAAATCCAACATGGCGGCCGTCCCAAGTTGGCGGATAAGAAGTAAATTAAGTTTGAATAATAAGAAGACTAAAAAAAAAATAATTTTTAGTGCGTGCTAAAAGCGTGTTTTTTCCACGTTTTGTCGTTCTGGTTGGATTTTTGCAACTCAATTTTGAGGCACTTTCCGATAAGCTAGCAGGCTGAAATTTTCAGGGTTTGAAGCTACCCCGATGAACAAAGATAAAAATAATAAAATAATTAATAGATTTAAAAATCTAAAAAACCCACTTTTTTAAATGTCCTAAAAATAAGAAAATAACCCTACGGGGCTGAGAGGGGCCACTCAAAGCGTGGGGGCGTATATTATTTAAGGGATTATTTATGGGATATATTTAGGTACCTACATGACGTGTATAGATCGTGGGTGTAGCTTGCAAAGATACGCCCCCACGTTTTGAGTGGCCCCTCTCTCAGCTCCGTAGGGTTATTTTCTTATTTTCACCGCATTAGGATTTTCACACAAAAATAAAAACAAAACAAATTTTGGGGGTGCCCCCCATACTTAGAATTAAAACTCAATTTTTTTTTTTCATCAAACCTATACGTGTGGGGGTATCTATGGATAGGTCTTTAAAAATTATATTGAGTTTATTGATATCATTTTTTTCTAAACTGAACAGTTTGCGAGAGAGACCCCCTGTAACTTCTAAAATAAGAGAATGATAAAACTAAAAAAAATACAAACCTGCAAAACCACAACAACAAAGTCTTGACCACAGCCCTGTTGAGAGGAGCATTCATTAAAAGTTGCAAAATATAATTTATTTTCTACTCTTCACATTCTCAGAACACAACTTTTATGCTAACATTGAGTTGTAAACACTATTCGTGATGTGAATCGTTCGTTAAGTTTTTTCATTTTCTGAGAAGATTCGACTAAAATTCAAGTTTTGCAAATTGAGTTGGAAAACTGTGTTTTGACTAGACATTTGATTTTTTTTTGTGGTATTTCAGTATAGTTTGAACTCAAAGTGGATGTTAAAAATCATCTATAAATGTGTTTCTGAAATGAAAAAAATATTCTTAAACAACAATCAAGTAGCTTCTATTCCGCTTTTCTCCATCATTGTCATTGTTTTATTAAACACAATATTTTAAAGAGGAATGCCCAAAAATATATGGAGCAAAAACCCAGAATCGATTAAAACGACTTATGTGTGGCAAGGTAGAGTATACATACTACAACCCAATTCCAATAATAGTTTTCGATTAAACCATCACCAAGTAAAAAAAAAAACGTAACTAATTGACTGAACTTTTAAAAATCTATGGCTTGTTTAAAGCGGTTTTACAAACGATATTGTTATGAATTGTGCTTTATATTGAGAGATTTGAGAGTAAAGAACATTATACGTATCTACTGATTATATATATAATATATCTATATAAACATTATTTATCATCACTATCACTACATAGTATAAAACAAAGTCGCTTCCCTCTGTCTGTCCCTATGTATGCTTATATCTTTAAACATCCACAACGGATTTTGATGCGGTTTTTTTTTAATAGAGAGTGATTCAAGAGGAAGGTTTTTATGTATATAACATGCATAATATAGTAGAGATTGCACCCGTGCGGAGTCGGGGCGCGTCGCTAGTGTACATATAAAAGTGATTACGGATTATTATATGGCTATAAACTTAATAAATGAAAACAACTGAATACATGCTACGTTCTTTTATTGATTTTTAAAATGTTACATACCTTTTCTAAAGCTAGGAGAATGCTATTTCAAAAAAAGGCGCTGGCTGTTGCAGCCCTACGTGTCTTGCAAATGCATACAAAACCAATACAAAGGTTGTGAGAGGAAACAGACCCATATTTATGGTACGGACCCAAGGACGCAAGCGATTATTATATGTCATAGTACATATTTATATTTACAGAAGAGTACTTCTTGTACCAAAGGGAGAGTTATAGTCTACACAAATACAAAAACTTGGATAATCTTTCCTTATTTTATGTGCAGATGGCTATATCATTAAAGTCTCTGGACCATATGCGGCCACCCAGTCAGACGCTAACATAATGCAGAGTATATTAAAAAACCACAATGGTCATCAGAAGAGGCACCTATTCGTTGGTTTTTAAATGCAAGCGACTCACTGATTTTAGACCAAGGATTCTGCGACGTAATTCCGGATTTAGAATGAGTATAATTATTATAATAATAATTATTGATTTTTGTAATGTTACATATTTTCTAAATCTAGGAGAACGCTATCAAAAAAAGGCGCTGGCTGTTGAAGCCCTTCGTGTCTTGCAAATGCAAGGTAGTATAGCATGCTTATTATATGGGCACAGCTGCCTAAAGTTCGACGACCATGAATGCATGAACAAGCGTATTCTATAATTGCGTCTTTGCTGTTGTGACCCGGTGTATACATGATGTACGTATAGTACGTTCTGGATCGAACATGCCGCGACTGTATGCGTCCTCTTAATAAAGCTTTCTCACCTAAGTCACCAATATTAATCTGATGAGGATGTCGGTACACTTCTATTTCGTAAGTACCGTTCTCTCTTACATGTTCCCAACAGTACGACCGTGCTATCTTTAAATGGTAAGTGCCTACAGCGAACAAAATCAGTTCGTTGTACGAAAATCTTGGAAAATCTTGTAGGTTTGGGGGGTTTGCTTGTAATCTCTCAAACGCTACCCTTTGCCGATTCATATTATGTTGTTCCACATAATCTGCCAGCAGGTTCGGTTTATGCATGTTGGTATTAATTATGTTGATGAACGCGTCAGAATATTGGCTGTCAGCATAAGGTTCTTTGAATGCGTTTATAAGAGCTGCGGCAATTTTGAAATCGGTCATGGCAAATGACGCTGATTTATTAAAATAAGTGTTGCGGAATATTTTGAAGTTTCTTTTGAAACCACCGTTAATTGTCTCAACAACCCATCGGACCATTGTTATAAGTCTGGATTTGTTTGCATCCTCTGTGCTGAGTTGTGTTTCATGCCGCCTCTTAGATGGCGGCATGTGCGGTTCAAAACCACACTCTTCTAAATCCGGAATTACGTCGCGGAATCCTCGGTCTAGAATCAGTGAGTCGCCTGCGTTTAAAAACCACCGAATAGGTGCCTCTTCTAATGAATTGTTGTGGTTATTTAATATACTCTGCATTATTGTAGCGTCTGACTTGGTGGCCGCATATGGTCCGGAGACTTCAACAATATATCCATCTGCACATACGATAAGGAAAGGTTTTATTAAGTTTTTGTATTTGTGTAGACTATAACTCTCCCTTTGGAATAAGAAGTTAGTACTCTTCTGTAAATATAAATATGTACCATCACATATAATTACCGCTTTCGTCCTTGGGTCCGTACCAAAAATATGGTTTGGAATGCGTCTGTTTCTTCTCACAACCTCTTCCTGCGTTATGTGGTTAAACCCCAAATGTAGAGATATAAAATCACGATACAAGCATTCCCTTGCCAAATGTATTTTTCTCTCAAGATTCTGTCTTGACATGTTAAAAACTGTTGCTAGTCGCACACCGGGCTCGCCTGTTCGTATTTTACTTAAATATGCTGCTAGGTCGGTGTTGGGTGTTTTAGACATTTCATGAAGAGATGGAACTTCGTTGAGAATACTGTTAAATTGCGTATGGTTTACTCCAGTCCAAAAATGAAGGGTGTTTTCATCAATTTCATCCAAATTCTCGAAATTAAGTGACGATTTCTGTTCAAGAGCTTTTGTATAGATTTGAATGATATCTTGCATATACTGAGCATTAAAGTCGTTTAAGCGGCGAGATACGTGTGTCGCAAAATCTTCCCAAGTATTGTTAGCCAAATGATTTTGGCAGATTCGAGAGAGTGGAGATACATATAAGTTATAATAACTAAGAAGATAAGCCTTTAATGTGTTAGGTACTTGACGGAGTTGAAAATTGTTGCAGTTTTCAAATATGCATCGTCTGGAAGAATTGGGCGTGCATGCTAATCCAGCAGGACTAATGGATTGTCTTGATGGTAGAATTAGTGGAGCTGGCTGTTCATACTGTTGTTGTGTACGACGTAATCCGTAATCGATTCGTTGCCAACAAGGATGACAAAGTGATCTCGAACCATTAAATTCAATCTGTAACAATAGTGAAACTTGATAAAATGCCTATTGCTAACTGTCGTTACCAAGTGATACCAATTGTTAGCAATAGACTAATAGAAGTTTTGAAGAAAACTGTTTATAAGCCATATAATCAGTCACCCCGCTCTGTAGTACCCCATCGTTAACACTATTAACGACTTGGAATGTTTTGATCTTCTCGTTAACACAAAAAACGAACGAGTTTTATTTTCATTTAGGTATGTACCTACCACTTCTAAATGTAATAAAATACATTCCTACACAATACCTACTTAAGTATGACAAACAACAAAGAATAGCCAATCGCCGTGGTGCATACTGCATATTACTTATATGTAAGTTAAAGCAATTTCAATAACAGTTAGGTATATGATCTTCTGTGAACAGTTGTATCGAGCCAACACTGACATTAATCGGATAAAAACACATAAAGGTTGTGACACAAACACCTAAGGAAGTTTAGTATTTTTTAAACGGTCTATTGTTCTGAATTCGTGTAGGAAACTATAAGTATTTAAAGTGGTACATACCATGGTATAATAATATACTTCGCCAGGTATGGCACTCCGAAACACGTAGGTCACGTGGGATTCACTAGCCTACGTCATCACCGCTATCAATGGTTCTCAAACTTTACAGTTTAGGGAAATTCAACCTAATATAACATTGACCTAATTATTACATTACTGCTAACTTTTGCCCGTGGCTTCACCTGCGTAGTAGGTTTACAGTGACAAAAAGCATTATTTATCCATCCTAGGGTTCCAAGCCAAGTCTATTTGTGAGAACAAAGGTGCACACAGCTAAATATTATCAAGCTTGATACTTCCAGTATAAGCTGATCCCGCATTATATACGATTTCTGTACAATGAGAGGTCAGCTTATACTGGAAATTTATTGCTTAATATGAAACTATACTAAAACACATTGTGAAACAGTCGCCTTACGAAGTGTTTTTTTTATATTGAAGATAGGTTCGCGTTAGACCACTATCGCGCGAAGATGTGTGATGTGGTCAAAGAAAAAATATATCTAACTTGTTAGACGTTCACAAATAAATGTTTGGGAACCACTGTTTACACTGTCACTGAGCGAGACAGGCTTATGCATAAAACAAGAATAGCGATACACGACAAAATGGCGGAATGACAATGAGACAGCCCGTTCCTGTGTTACCAGTAGTGTGTGGTTATAACTCCCTAACCACATTTATTACCCATGCGAATACGATAAAACGTTGTGGTTTTATTTAACAATTGTGTTGGTATACGTATTGAATTGTTTTGTTTGCTAGACTAAACACAATTTAAATGTTTTATATATTTTTTAAACAGAATGGTGACTGAAAATGTTTCCTCATTTTCGTATTTTGTTGCAAAAAAGTGGCAACTGGAAAGTGACGTAAGCAAGTGAAGCTGCTTACGTCACTTTAGTGGCTAACCTTGTCCAAACGAATCCTAAACTACACACATCAAAAGTGTCTAGGGATCAAGCATTTTTATGCGGATTTCTTGAGATTGAGATGTGGCTTTGTAATAAATTTATGATTTTATAAATTTATATGGATCTTTAGGCGCGGGATAGCGCCCAGTTTGTCCAATGAAAGACCGGTCCAGTTTGTTTACATTATGTATTGTGGATTTCACATAAACGATAGACTGACACACAACATACACGTTACAATTATGACGGTCATAAGGATTATGAGCATATCTCCTCGTTATAATCACGTGTGGGTTATTAACAATATAACACTAGTCTTGTTCGTTAAAAATCGACCGGTAACGACCTGTCTGGTGAGCGGTGTGCGGGGCATAGACAAACATAACCATAGTGTTGTCACTATGGGTTATGTTTGTAATACCACAGATAATGTGGCAATAAATTAGTTCGCCACACCACCCCCCTACGGAGAAAAAAAGGGTATATATACAAAAACACAAATTACAACTATAAATCTAATATGTCCCTAAATCTAACCCGTCTGCCAGTTCTGGTGGTGACAGTAGCAGTATCTGGAGTTGTATCTCAAGAGCAATAAGTATCTGGAGTTGTATCTCAAGAGCAATAAGTTTACCTTTTGAAATCCCCATCTCTGACTCACCAGATTCTTCCTTAATTCATTCTGTCACAAAAGTCAATTATCCCATTAAAATGGAACAATTTGGACACAACAGAGTGTCATTTGCCTCAGCTGGAATTAATGAAGAAGAAATGGAGGATATCTGTGATCTACTCACATGTCAGGAACCTTTCCTGAGAGATCATCTTGAGATAGAGCAATCACCATCAGCATCAATTCCCCAATTGTTAGGAGTGCTTAAAAACCTGTGGATACAAATAGAAGATCCACTAGATCAAAGGATTTTGACTACTATTGACAATCTGTGTATCCTGACACAAGATACTAGAAAGGACTTTCTCAATAAGTATAAACACCTGGTCAGAATCACAGGAGATGACATACCTCAGCTAATAGACGAGTTACAATTAAAAACTATGGAGGGTGTGCCAACATTGACCGGAATGATTAAAATTGCAGTCATATCTTATTCTGCTGCCCTGGCACGAAATGCCAAAAATGCTATATCGGAGATATCAGCCTTGACCACAGATTTGTCAGTGATGGCAGAAGAAGCATTTAAGCAGCAACAAGACTTCCGATCTTCTATAGAACACATTTCAGGATCCTGGATGGCTGTATCAAACAGCATGACCCAATATATGGCTGAACTTGACAAAAGGACTTTGCAATCCTCTAACTTACAATCTTGTGCCAGGTCATATCGGGGAACACCATCTACCGATTCAAACCACAATGCAGACACCCAGACTGGAAGCTCACTGATTTTGATTCCGGGAACCAAGTACAGATCCAACATGGGTATTTTGACCTGTACTGCAGATGGCAACATTGGATTTACAGCCTCTGGAGCATTAGGAGTTCCCTTGGGGAAACTAATACAATCAACCAAGAATCCCAAAGCCCTAGAGCATATCCTTAATAGGGACTTACTTAAGGCAACCCAATATCTTAATCAACATATAAAGGAGCTTGATGAGTATCCTTTGGGCACACCAGAACAGAAATCTAAGTTCGCAAATGACCTTATAAAAAACTTTTTTAAAAAAAAGTACCGACTTCAAACCAAATACAAAAAAGTTTAAAATAACTTTTCTTTCGGAAGTCGGTGGCAATAGTCAATGACACAACAAAACAAAGCCACCGACTTCCGAAAGAAAAGTTATTTTAAACTTTTTTGTATTTGGTTTGAAGTCGGTACTTTTTTTTATTTAAAAAAGTTTTTATTTTACCCTTTTTAGTTTATTTATTACATATTCAACCCAAATTCTTGTAAAATACAAAATTTTCTTACATATGCACTAATCTTGTAATCCGTCACAATATAAAAAAATCCATATCTCTAAAACTACTGAACCGATTTTGATGAAACTTGCAGTGTACCCTAAGTTGAACAATACCTAGAACAACAAAAAAAGAATTACTTAAATCGGACTTGTAGTTCCGGAGATATGCGTGCACAAACATAAAAACATACATACATACATACATACATACATACATACATACATACATACATACATACATACATACACTTATGAAATTTGGCACATTTGTTCAGACGCTGATATAGACTAACATATATGAAAACTGGGCAGTTCTGATAATATTACATACATACGGGTCGAATTGATAACCTCCTTTTTTTTTTGAAGTCGGTAAAAATATGCTCCCAGATTGCAAGGACAATGGATCCAGATTGAATGAAAAACATCTACTCTCACTTAGAATAAGACCAATCAACCTTCTTTTATATACCTCAAAAAGATTTAATTAATTAAATTTTAGTATAACCTATATTAAATTTGTACTAAATAATTATTGTATTTTTATATAAAAAAAAAAAAAAAAGGATTTAGCTTCTGTTTCGCGTACGTGGATGACATCCTTGTTTACTCAAGAGACCCGAGAGAGCATGCTGAACACCTCAGGCTCCTGTTCCGTCGACTGCACGAGTATGGAGTGGTCATCAACCCAGCAAAGTGCGTTCTTGGCGCAACCGAAGTTACCTTTTTGGGTTACCGCATTAACGCCGCAGTCACATACCCACCCGAAGATCGCATCCGTGCACTGATGGATTTTCCTCTCCCCAAGACAGTACAAGGCGTGCGCAGATTCCTGGGCATGGTAAACTACTACCGCAGATTCTTGCCCAACGCCGCCAAGTACCAGGCTCCATTAATTGACGCAGTCGCTGCAACAAACAGCAAGGGCGCAAAACCATTTCCATGGACACCCGAGCTCGAACAATGTTTTAATGATTGCAAGAAGAGTCTGACCGATGTTACTACTTTGTCGCACCCAAAATGTGGTGTCCCATTGGGCCTTTTCACCGATGCGTCCAGCATGCACATTGGCGCTTGCTTACAACAGAAAGTCGACAACGACTGGCAACCCCTCGCATACTTCAGTAAAAAGCTAACTAGCAAACAGAGTGAGTGGCCTGCATATTATAGGGAACTTCTAGCTGTGTACGAGAGCGTTCAACACTTTCGGCACATACTAGAAGTGCAACACGCAACAATATTTACTGATCACAAGCCACTAGTTTACGCCTTCGTTCAGCGACGCGAAAAACTACCACCAACACAACTCAACCAGTTAACTTTTATTAGTCAATTCACTACCGATATACAGTACATTAAAGGCGCTGACAATGTAGTAGCAGACGCCATGTCACGGATCGGAATCCATTTCTTTGGAGGAGGACTGCCAAGCTCTTGCCGAGTCTCAACAAAATGACGAGGAGCTCAAGGAGATGTTTTCATCTTCTTCCATGAAGTTGGAAAAAGTCGTTATCCCCGGAACCAACACATTCATAATATGTGACACATCAACGGGTAGACCTCGCCCATATCTCACCTTACCCTATCGTCGAACAGCTTTCGATTGACTGCATGGTCTCAGTCACCCAGGCGTGAGGGCATCTTTACGTTTGGTGGCTGAGCGATACGTATGGCCGCAAATGAACGTAGACTGCCGAAAATGGGCAAAGTCATGCATACAGTGCCAGCGCACTAAGATCACTAGGCACACCTCTGCTCCTTTAATACCTTTCCGTAGCCCTTCAAGTAGATTCAGTCATATTCATATCGATATCATAGGTCCACTGCCGCACTCAAACAATTACACATATTGCCTTACCGCGGTTGACAGATTCACGCGATGGCCCGAAGCGTGGCCTATGTCATCTATCACGTCGGGGTCACCAATTTAGGCGCGGGATAGCGCCCAGTTTGTTCAATGAAAGACCGGTCCAGTTTGTTTACATTATGTATTGTGGATTTCACATAAACGATAGACTGACACACAACATACACGTTACAATTATGACGGTCATAAGGATTATGAGCATATCTCCTCGTTATAATCACGTGTGGGTTATTAACAATATAACACTAGTCTTGTTCGTTAAAAATCGACCGGTAACGACCTGTCTGATGAGCGGTGTGCGGGGCATAGACAAACATAACCATAGTGTTGTCACTATGGGTTATGTTTGTAATACCACAGATAATGTGGCAATAAATTAGTTCGCCACAGATCCTTTTTGGTGCATTTCATAATTTGAATCAGGAACTGTGAATCAAATTCGAGTAAAAGATGAAAATCAGCTGTCAATATTTTCCCTATAAAAACATACAACGCATGGAAGACATTATTAGTGCTACTGTTTCCCTACTACTGATTAAAACCAACGTTATTATGGAGCGGCGACGTCATTTAAGCAGGGAAGAAATGCTCAGAGCCGTGGGAATGATAGAAGCTGGTTCCCGGCAACGTACTGTGGCTTTAGCTCTGAATACAAGTCAGAGTGTTATCAGTCGACTTTGGACACGTTACCGAAGCACTGGTACCGTGGCTGAGCGCCATGGAGGACGGTATCGCTGCACCACACGGAGACAAGACCGATACATTCAAATCTTAACTCGAAGAGCTCCAACAATAACCGCCATGATGTTAGCCGTGAGGCTTCATCACTCTTCAGGGAACTTAATTAGCGACCAAACAGTCAGAAACCGCTTGCATGAAGTGAACCTTCATTCCCGAAGACCGCTACGGGTACCACCTATAGCAATGCACAATCGTAGGATTCGATATCAATGGGCTCTTGAACACAGAAATTGGGCAGAAGAACAATGGCGTTTCGTGTGCTTTTCTGATGAGTCTCGTTTCGGTATGAGACCGGATACAAGACGTATACGACACTGGAGAACCCCTGGACGCCAACAGCGATTAAAATCCTGCCAGGAAGTCCATCCGTATAGTGGTGGAACCATCATGGTATGGGCGGGTATTTGGATCGGCGGAAGAACTGAGTTGATTTGGATCAGAGGCAACCTCAACGCTCAAATTTATGCTGAGACGATTGTATCAGACGTCATCGTTCCTCTACAAGTGCAAATCGGTCCCTTATTTCAGTTAATGCATGATAATGCACGACCGCACACCGCAAGAGTTGTAAGACAGACTCTCGCCGCAGCTAACATCAATGTCCTGCCCTGGCCTGCTCAGTCGCCAGACTTGAATCCGATTGAGCATGCATGGGATATGCTACAGAGAAGAGCTCTGCCGAATATGGAGGGTATCCAGTCGCAAGAAGACCTTTTTTTGTTGTTGCAACGAACATGGGCGGCCATTCCACAGCGTGATTTGGATGAACTCATTTTGAGTATGCCAAACCGATGTTCTTGTGTTGTTAGTGTTCGCGGTAGAAACACGGATTATTAATTGTTTAAGTTACCCAATAAAATTTTAAAGAAAACTGTTATTTCAGTCTTTTTTTCGAACTTTTGTGTTAGTGGTTCAAATGTCAAAAATCCCTTTATTAGGAAAATGGCAAATTTCTTTATTAATGCAAAGGTGACTTGGTTTATCGTTACTGTGACAAACTTAAACACTTTATTTGATGAATCCTTAAAGAAAATTTTAATTAATATCAATCAGGAGAAAAGTTATTGCAAAAATATATGTTGATCCCTAGACACTTTTGATGTGTGTATTTAAAAAAAATGTAAGAAGTTATGATTCGCAGTCGTCGAGATAATAACAGATTGGAAATAATTAGACCAAGTACTGCACTGATGCATAAAAGTACATTTTACTTGGTTGGCACCTCTAATTCTGTACCCTCAGTGAAACGTGGTACAACTCGAGTTGTAGCGGTTTTTAAATCTTTCAAGAACATTATAGTATGATTTTTTTCCTATTTTTCTATCTAATCGGCGTTTCTCTATCTAATATGGAACGGGAAATAAGTTTCGTGTGCAATGATACAAGTCGCGTTTGTGGAGGACTTTGATGATTTTTTTTGTGTAATATTTCTTTAGAATATTAAATTTAATTAAGGTTAAACTTAAAACAATTACGTGTAAATTGGGCTATCTCGATTTATAACACTTGACACATGTAATATTAGTAGCATGAACTTTGTGCTTATTGATACAATTCGATTTATATCGCTTGAGAATAGGCAGCATTACATACCACCAACGTGTCAAATGATACAACTGAACATGTGTCAAATGACACTTTTAGTAATGCGTTTGGTTCATAATAATATAAATGGATTTAAATCGTATTAGTATGGGACTTTTAGGAAGCGATAAATCTAGCTATCGTTGTGAAAAGCAATACATGTAGTTTCGACATGCCTCTTCTATCTCTTTCTGTGATGGCCGTCGCCGCAGTGAGCAAGTGAGAACGGCAGTAGTAATTGCGCTCATACGCCAGACGGCCAGTAAAAGTACGTACTAAATTAAGTAATTATTTGGATATTCTAATTAGTTTTAAGATTAGAGACTATAATTGAATTTTATCTAAGCATTTGTTGCCAATATGGACCCGAAAAGTGGTCATAAATTTTGAACCGTAAGTCTCAAAGGTACCTAAATTAATATGTACCTATAGCGCGGTGGGAACCGCGAATCATGCTGCGACTCGAAAAAAATGTAAAAATCTGAGTGCAAATGTCTAAATATAAATGAATGTTTATATACCTAGTACATTGCTATACATCTACACATCTGCATAAAGCCAAGACGATTTGCCATATTGGCGGTATTTCCGACGCAGTGAGTTGGCCAAGCAGTTTGATTGAGTTTTAAAAGAATACCTATAAGTTACACTAAATTATGTTTCAAGTTATAGGTACGTTACTTTTAGAAGAATTAGGTGATTGTGTAGAAGCTCTTGTGTTTTTTGGTATTTCAAGTCGGTGCTAGGTTTAACTTGATCAAAGTATGATTCGCAAGAATAATAAGTAGGCCTTTGAATAATTCTAAATATAAGAATAAGTAATACATCGCTCGAATTTCGATTTGCGCATTATTAGATAAATCTGAGTAATCTAATTATTAATCTAAGAAATTTTGAATTTTACAGGCTACCTCTACGAAATCAGTTTAATGTAATTTGTTTCGTTTTTGTTTGCCTCATTTATAAAGTTTAATAAGATGTGATCTGAACTAAAAATAATCAACGAGTTAGTTAATGCAACTTTTTTTATTGATTCATTAGTCTACAGTGAAAAAAGATTCTGTATAGTTTTAACTAATTTTAACATGTTTACCAATGCTAAATACGAATTGATAAGTAAAAGCCATTAATAAAATTTAGTTTTTAAGATATTTTTCATTTTCCAAATGAACAATTCAGCCCTCATCGAACATTTATTATTTGTAAAGCCTGTTTCTCACTGCTTTAACGTAAACATAAAACTATAATAAAGGCAAGGAACCACATTTGTGCTGCGATTCATGTGCTACATGTGCTGGATAACTGGCAAAAAATACGTTATTTCCTTTAGTAGTGTGCCAATGAAGTAGCAAGAATCGACAAATCAAGTAACTGATTATTATTGTTGCTTAAAGCCTCCTGCAGACACACGCGATTAATCGCGCTGCGACAACGAGCCAAGCTAATTTCCACTCTAAATGTACTGCGAATGGACCGCGACATGTCGCCCCGCGCGATTAATCGCTTGTGTCTGCAGGAGGCTTAACAATTCAAGTGTTTAGAAAATTTAATGGTGTTTCTGAAAAAGAGAAGAACGAAATTCAAATCAAAATTTAAATAAACCACCATTATCGTCGTATGGTAAATCCCTACAACAACAAACAGTAACACAAGCTGAATTAAACGAATTTCTATAGGACGCAAAAAAAAATCTTGGAAGATGAGTGAAAACTATGGTAAACTTATCGGATTTTATTATAGAATTATAATTTCACAAGCTAAGTTGTCTTGTCCTTAGAAATTCCTTAAAAATCCTGTTTACGTTCGCCTTTTGACTTCTTTCTAGGTAGTTTTAGCAATGAACATCACGGGAGCGTTTCCATCAGTACATCGTTAACATGGAAAATGAATTCAGAACAATTGGAAGTTCTTAATGTCTATGACTTATTGCAGGACTGTTTGTAGAGATGTTAAAGAAGCCGAACATACGAGGAAATCGAAAAAACCACATGATATTATCGTACTTAGGGTGTCAAAATAAATTATAATAGCTAAATTATCAGGAGAATACTTTTTGAAATGCAAAGACCTTTGTAGACTAGTGTTATTATTCTAGACCCGACTCCTTGTTTTTGTTATGACTTTATAAGTCTTTCGTAAACTGGGACCGTGCGCTCCTGGTCCTGCGGGTTCACTTGACCACATAATTTAATTTCACTATTTTTTGCAGTTACTGAAAATTTTAAAGAAATCTATTGTTTAAAAGTACCAACGGTTGACATAAATATAATAAAGTGCTATTCAACACGGTTTATTTTAAAGAACTGTGATTATTGTGATCATAAAACTAAAAAAAATTGTTCTACTCCTTGACTATTTATACTTAAGGGTACGCTAGTCGGTCATTCTTCCATACAAACGTAGTTTGACGATTACTCCAACATTTGACGGTATACATTCAGAATAAATGATTCACATTCATCTCATCGTTATTTAGCCTTTTTTTTTTTTTTTTTTTTTTTTTATCGTGGTAAAATCATCAAATGAGTCCTCCCACCCCGGGCAGGGCGGGAGGGACTGTCAGACTTGTACTGACTAAAATCCACGGTGTCCTTCGATAGCCCTTTATGTTCCGGGGTCACGGTAATGAGATAAGTCCCGCGACCCCGGCAGGCTTTGGCCCTCTAGAGAGGGGGCCCCGTCATCTTGCTGACGCTCTTTGAGGCGCGCGTGGAACACAACGCGCCGTCGACCCGGGCATGGTCCATGGTCGGGCAGCGAGTTGCCCTTTACTCGCCGCCCGCATGCCCGCGCCTACGGTGGCCGGAGATTGTCTTGCGACGTCCGTCGCCGTGGGCGTCCACCACTGCGGTTGGGGCGGAGGGAGGACACTGTCCTCTCTCTCACGCGGCCCGCCTCCTCCTTCGCGAGCATTACTGCTTCGCAGAAGGAGGCGACCGCTTCCCACTCCGTCTCGCCCCGCAGCATGGCCGCAACCAATGCCGGGCGCGAGAGGTCTCCGCCTATCGCCGCCGTGAGGACACGTCGGTGCTCTGCCCAAGCTGGGCAGTCCTGCACCGTATGCTCTACTGTGTCCTCCGGGCGATCTTCGCAGTGGTGACACCCAGGCGTTTCCTCCTTTCTCCTTAGACACAGGTACCTCCCGAAACTTCCGATTTAGCCTTATATTATGTAAACAAAAAAGTAAAAAAACATCTATTATGAGTTATGTTACTGCTCATCCATCTCATTGGTACGTGATGTCGGATGTGATAGCATGCATTTTAATCCCGCCCGCCAACGAGTTCGTCCCGCCGACTAGGGCACCCTTAAATTGGGCAGTGGGTACAGTTGATCAAGAAGTCTTATAGTGATTAAGAAAGTAATCATAATATACCCATTACATTGAGACTGTTATTGATTTCATTAAAATACCGTTGATTATAGTAAATATTTAAAAACATTTATCATTCATTTACACTTTCATTCACCCACTTTCTAAATTAAACTAGACCCTGATTGAATAAGTACACACATCAAAAGTGTCTAGGGATCAAGCATTTTTATGCGGATTTCTTGAGATTGAGATGTGGCTTTGTAATAAATTTATGATTTTATAAATTTATATGGATCCTTTTTGGTGCATTTCATAATTTGAATCAGGAACTGTGAATCAAATTCGAGTAAAAGATGAAAATCAGCTGTCAATATTTTCCCTATAAAAACATACAACGCATGGAAGACATTATTAGTGCTACTGTTTCCCTACTACTGATTAAAACCAACGTTATTATGGAGCGGCGACGTCATTTAAGCAGGGAAGAAATGCTCAGAGCCGTGGGAATGATAGAAGCTGGTTCCCGGCAACGTACTGTGGCTTTAGCTCTGAATACAAGTCAGAGTGTTATCAGTCGACTTTGGACACGTTACCGAAGCACTGGTACCGTGGCTGAGCGCCATGGAGGACGGTATCGCTGCACCACACGGAGACAAGACCGATACATTCAAATCTTAACTCGAAGAGCTCCAACAATAACCGCCATGATGTTAGCCGTGAGGCTTCATCACTCTTCAGGGAACTTAATTAGCGACCAAACAGTCAGAAACCGCTTGCATGAAGTGAACCTTCATTCCCGAAGACCGCTACGGGTACCACCTATAGCAATGCACAATCGTAGGATTCGATATCAATGGGCTCTTGAACACAGAAATTGGGCAGAAGAACAATGGCGTTTCGTGTGCTTTTCTGATGAGTCTCGTTTCGGTATGAGACCGGATACAAGACGTATACGACACTGGAGAACCCCTGGACGCCAACAGCGATTAAAATCCTGCCAGGAAGTCCATCGTTATAGTGGTGGAACCATCATGGTATGGGCGGGTATTTGGATCAGCGGAAGAACTGAGTTGATTTGGATCAGAGGCAACCTCAACGCTCAAATTTATGCTGAGACGATTGTATCAGACGTCATCGTTCCTCTACAAGTGCAAATCGGTCCCTTATTTCAGTTAATGCATGATAATGCACGACCGCACACCGCAAGAGTTGTAAGACAGACTCTCGCCGCAGCTAACATCAATGTCCTGCCCTGGCCTGCTCAGTCGCCAGACTTGAATCCGATTGAGCATGCATGGGATATGCTACAGAGAAGAGCTCTGCCGAATATGGAGGGTATCCAGTCGCAAGAACACCTTTTTTTGTTGTTGCAACGAACATGGGCGGCCATTCCACAGCGTGATTTGGATGAACTCATTTTGAGTATGCCAAACCGATGTTCTTGTGTTGTTAGTGTTCGCGGTAGAAACACGGATTATTAATTGTTTAAGTTACCCAATAAAATTTTAAAGAAAACTGTTATTTCAGTCTTTTTTTCGAACTTTTGTGTTAGTGGTTCAAATGTCAAAAATCCCTTTATTAGGAAAATGGCAAATTTCTTTATTAATGCAAAGGTGACTTGGTTTATCGTTACTGTGACAAACGAAAACACTTTATTTGATGAAGCCTTAAAGAAAATTTTAATTAATATAAATCAGGAGAAAAGTTATTGCAAAAATATATGTTGATCCCTAGACACTTTTGATGTGTGTATATGTGACTAATGCCCTACTATAGAAATATAATTCAACTAATATCACTTTACACCAAGAAAGTTTTACATTTTGTCTGATACAATTAAAGTTACATCATTATAAATCACTACTTTAGTTGTATTTAATATGTGTAAAGTAATATAAGTGATGATTTTATCACTGCACGTAATAAAGACATAGTGACGATAAAACCTCAATGTTTTCTACACAAAATTAGTTTTAGTGTTTTTATTATTTATAGCTCAATTGCTCCCAAAAAAATGTTTTAAAAATACTTGTATCATTTAATATTGATGAGTTTTATAATATGTTAAATGATACAATTTGAGTTATATCATTTTACACTTAGAAAAAAAATATGGCTAATGATACAAGTCTATTTTTTTTAATTATCTCAGATTCTAATTACTTTGTAATACAACCAAAGCATATCTGACGTAATATTAACAATTTTCAACCGAGAAAAGTTAAAAGTTCAAAAATAAACCGATTAATAAAAAAGTTATAACCATTTGAAAATTGTAAAACTTTAAATCGATTTTTCTCAAAACTACGTTTTCGAGTTGTACCACTTTTCACTGAGGGTACAGAATTTATAATAAGATCCCCAAAAATATTAAGCAATTACCAAGTAGATTGTTCAAAATACAGCTTAAAAAATTTCTCGTAAGTAAATGCTATTACAGCCTAACTGATTTTTTAAATGATTGAACAAAAATTGTGACGGCAATGCAATTGCGTCGTTTCTAAAAAAAATATATTTTATATAGTAACTTTTATTTCTTCATTATTTTACAATGTAACTTTTATTTAACCTGTAACTTTTATTTTTTAATATTACATGCCTACTCTTATAAACTCTAGCCTTAACTATAAATTTTTGTATGCCATACCTAAATGGCAAAACATGTTGCTACTTTATTTTATTTTAAGACCTGTATCACTGTATACGCTCACTCATGTTTTTGCAAAATAAATATATCTTTATCTTGTCACTTGAAAAATGGAAATATGAATACAAAAATGTAATGCAATAGGTTTTTGCCTTCCAAGAGCGAGCTGTCACGAAGCGAAATAGGGATTATGAATAAAATATAAATAAAAATGGCACTGTCTCGTACCTTTGATGTTACTTCAGAACAGATATTATTACTTTTTGCTTGCCGCGTTATACAATTTTCGAGTATTGGAATAAGTAACAGTTAATGGGCCCGTATCTAATAAAACGATAAAAATCTAAAACGATATTCAGAAACGACCCAAAAGTAACAGATTCTGTACCAATAATATATCTTAATATTTTTATCAAACTCTAGTAGTTGAAATCTATAATATAGTGTAAATAGATGTTAGCTAAGTACTTGAGTATTCAAATAGAAACAAAATCGTTCCTTAGAATAAAATGAAAACATAGCGAATTGATGTTCACCAAAATTTAGCTATTATTACGAAAATATTAAATCAATAGTGTTTTTAATAAAGGCTGTAGAATATTTAGCGTAAGACTTAGTTGTGCTCGAACACAAACGCTATGTGCTAATGCGCCGGCAAATAGCACGAAACCGGCGAGAAAACGAAAATCCCTTGGATTAGGAGGATGGACAATTTCTAATCTATAGATACCTATAGATTAAGAAAGTCAAAACTGTACATTGCATATTTTTTTTAAAGAATACTTGGGGTGCGATCTACAATCGATACCGAAGCCAAAAATATAGTTTTTAGAATTTTTGTCTGTTTGTCTGTATGTATGTCCGGGATAAACTCAAAAAGTACTGGACGGATTTGTATGATTCTTTTTTGTTGTATAGGTATTAAGTCTGGCCAACATATTATAGGCTATAATTTATCTTGAAAACTTGAACACCTGGTGCAGAACTGCAACAGACCAGTTAAACTACACTCGAGAGCAATGAATCCGGGTCACTTAAAGAATGTTAAAAATCTCGGAAACTAAAAATGATAGGTTAATGCAATAAATTGTATTTAATAGACAATGTAATACTCCTTAAATGAAGGTATTAAAACTTCTTAGTTATTGTAAAGTTATATCATAAAAAAATCAAATTTGAAAAAGGGCCACTTTCGAAGATGGAACTACGAAATTACAGCATTTGGTTTTGCTTTTGTTTGTAATCTGTCATTCATGTGGGTACATAAACCATGTTGATAGTGCTCTATATTCATTATTCAAGCTGAAATTATGTCGCTTACGCCTGAAGAATGCACCAGAATACTTACAATGCTGGAAACCGGCCGGAGTCAGCGCGATACAGCCAGGACTGTCGGTGTGTCGCTGTCAACAGTACAAAGAGTTCTCCGACGTTACGAAGAAACTGGTTCTAACCTACGCAGACCAGGAACGGGCAGAACCAGGTGTACCACAGCACGAGAAGACCGATACTTGGTGAACACCATGCTTCGAAATCGCTTTCTCACAGGAACTGAACTCAGTTTCGACGCCTCGGAGGAAGTAACCCAAGTGCATGGACAGTAAGACGTCGGCTTGCTGAATCTAACTTAAAACCCCTTAGACCTGCAAACGGCCCTGACTGTGACGTGTTGGAATTTTTCGTCGGATTTTTCCAGACTCATGTCCTGGACCCATGGTATCCGTTTGTGCGTCGATGTCTCTTCCCACTCCATCTCGCCCCGTAGCATGGCCGCGACCAATGCCGGGCGCGAGAGGTCTCCGCCTATCTCCGCCGTGAGGACACGTCGGTGATCAGCCCAAGCGGGCCGGCTTGCACCGTATGCTCTACTGTGTCCTCCGGGCGATTCTCGCTGTGGACACCCAGGCGTTTCCTCCTTTAGACGACGGCCTTACGGACATATTTTCTGATGTGCAGTGTTCCACAATACGAGAATTAAAATATATTTATATAGATTACAGGAACCAGTCGAGTCCACTACATCCATGAAGGTGGTGAACAATGGTTTAGGACCATTCATGTAATGTGCAAGCTGTAAGTTGATCTTCAGTTCTATAAAATCTTAAAATGTTCTTTAAAAACAAGTTTTTTTAACATGGTAAGTATGTAGTGTAACATAGGTGATTATTCTTGCAAACGTTATGTTCAAGGTTTATAATGTAAGTAAATCAGCTCAACCCCAAAGTCTACTAGTACTGCTTTAAACTATCGGCACGACATCCGTCGCCTCCAGCCAACCGTCATTTTATCCGGCTTGGTATTCAAATCATGTTATATGTTGTGCGCTCCTATAAAGACGGACACGCTTTTCGAATCCGGAATGGAAGGTATACTCGTATAACCAGGCTTAGCTTTTGATCAAAGACATGCTGTAGAGAATCATGATTAAGAAGTAAACGCGAATTTAATCGAAATTCACAGCTTATGTCTCTCTAGTTGTTGCCAGTGGCTTCGTCCGCATGCATCTGGAAAATTATCACACTGGAAAGTAACACCGGGAATAGTATATTTCATTACAAGTACGGAAAGGCGGTCATTACAAAGAGTTCCGACAAATGTCTACCCGAGCTGAGGCGTAGCCGAAGGCGAGGGTTGACAGTCGGAACAAGTTGCAATGACGGTTCCGCACGTGTACTGAAAGACTATTTTTAATACAGTTGTGAAAAAATTAAGCAATTTAATAAATAATAAAAACATAATAAACTAAACTTGCAAAGAAAATTTCTGGAAAATGACGCCAACCGTAGAATATAAGCAGTTTTTTTTCTTCACCCATTTTGGTAGGCAAAGGGAACGCCCATACAGCTTGGTCTTCAGTAGATTTTTTTATTGATATGAAATGAAAATGAGATGAATTGAAACCTAACTCATTCAATTAAATCATTAAATATTACATTGAAATAAATTAGTAGTTTATTTTTAGAAATTCACGTTTTTGTATGAATCACAAAAACTCTTTAGTAAAAACTTCATAGTTGGTTTTTCTTTTTAATAGACATTATTTTGACAGTTGGGAAAGAGAACGCACTAGTGCGGGAAAGGTAAAAAAAAAGCACTAGTGTGTAATAGCCCACTTCCCGAACACTATACGTCCCTGCAATATGCCACTGTTTGAGCAACTGTATTAAAAAAAATTATATCCAATGTGTTATTCTAGACTATTACCTACAATACCGTGGTATAAAGTGATAAAGTTTTGACTTGATTAAGTAAAATATCCAACCAACCATTCAAACATTCGCATTTACAATTTAACTAGCTTCTGCCCGCGACTTCGTACGCGGATCCTGTTGCTTTTAAATCGTCAAAATCGAAGATCTGAAACGTCTGATGCCCAATTCCAAGAGTCCGGGTAAAAAATAATAATGGGAGTTTTGGCCCGTATAGTCAAATTTTTATTCATTTATTCATATATCATCGAAAATCAGTCCTAAACTGTTACCGCCTTCACTGCGTGGAGGTACTCCCAGCTTATGTTATTTTATAATTACACAGTGAAATTAGTGATAGCTTTGATTTCCACAGGTGTTCCAGATTTGTCAATTTTAATACGTCAATAGAGAGTGCTCATCAGGCTGAACAACTCTAGCAAAGACGTCATTCCTATATATGTTATAGTATAGCTGGCCTCTTGGAGTTCCACATCAGATCAGAGATCAGACATCAGATCAGAGATCAGACATCAGATCTTTAAATTTATTCTCTCAGCAGAAAATGCTCATCACGTGGAACAATTTTTGCTATGGCACCATTTTTGCATCTCTTATAGTTTAGATGGTCTGTTGCGGTTCTGCACAAGGTGTTTCCAAGATTCCAAGTTTCCAAGATAAATTATAGCCTATAATTATGTTGGCCAGACTTAATACCTATACAGCAAAAAAAATGAGTTTATCAAAAATCACGTATTCCGACTGCTCCCCATTCCCCTCGCCTACCACTGAATCCCTGAGGTATCTCCCGCAACTCCCGGGCACGGTTGTGCCCGGGAGGACTTGCGTCAGGTTGAAGGTGAGGACGCCGCAGCGCATCTCCAACCACTTCTCAAAGAGGGATCTTACCGCCGCAATATTTTGAAACTACACTCGAGAGCAATGAATCCGGGTCACTTAAAGAATGTTAAAAATCTCGGAAACTAAAAATGATAGGTTAATGCAATAAATTGTATTTAATAGACAATGTAATACTCCTTAAATGAAAGTAAAAAAATATGAGTCACCATACTTTTTATTAACACAAAATTACATAAAGAAAAAAACTGCTGATCTCTCCTTAAAACAAAAATAGGAAACATGAAATTTTTGAACTTTATTACGATTTTCTTGAATTTTAATACTTCGTATTGCCTCCTCGTGCTTCCATTATTGCGTTTACGCTGTTTGGCATGCTGTACACCAAGTTCCTTATACGATTTTGGGGAATATTCTCCAATTCCTCTGTGAGAGCAATTTTGAGCTCATGAAGCGTGATTGGTGGAGGGTTTCGTTGTTTTACGCATCTGCCTAGCTCGTCCCAAGCATGCTCGATCGGGTTGATATCCGGGCTGCGCGCTGGCCACTCCATACGAGTAATGTTCATCTCTTGAAGGTAGTCATTCACAATCCTACCTGTATGAGGTCGGGCATTGTCATGCATAAATATAGCATCCTCACCTAAATTGACCATAAATGGACCAACGTGATCATTGAGGATTTCTTCCACATATCTTACGCTAGTTAAAGAGCCGTTTTCTATGATCACCAGCTCTGTGCGACTTTCAGAAGAAATTCCGGCCCACACAAGTACAGACCCACCACCGTAGGCTACTTTTTCTTCGATGCATGCTTGCTTGAATCTTTCCCCTGGTCTTCGATACACTCTGTGTCTTCCATCGTGCTTGTAGAGCATAAATTTTGATTCGTCGGAGAACATAACTTTTGACCAATCTTCAATACTCCAATTTACGTGGCTCTGGGCATATCTTAGTCTTGAAATACGATGCCCACGCTCCAGTTTAGGGCCGTTTGCAGGTCTAAGGGGTTTTAAGTTAGATTCAGCAAGCCGACGTCTTACTGTCCATGCACTTGGGTTACTTCCTCCGAGGCGTCGAAACTGATTGGTGAGTTCAGTTCCTGTGAGAAAGCGATTTCGAAGCATGGTGTTCACCAAGTATCGGTCTTCTCGTGCTGTGGTACACCTGGTTCTGCCCGTTCCTGGTCTGCGTAGGTTAGAACCAGTTTCTTCGTAACGTCGGAGAACTCTTTGTACTGTTGACAGCGACACACCGACAGTCCTGGCTGTATCGCGCTGACTCCGGCCGGTTTCCAGCATTGTAAGTATTCTGGTGCATTCTTCAGGCGTAAGCGACATAATTTCAGCTTGAATAATGAATATAGAGCACTATCAACATGGTTTATGTACCCACATAAATGACAGATTACAAACAAAAGCAAAACCAAATGCTGTAATTTCGTAGTTCCATCTTCGAAAGTGGCCCTTTTGCATTAACCTAGCATTTTTAGTTTCCGAGATTTTTATGATTCTTTAAGTGACCCGGATTCATTGCTCTCGAGTGTATGATAATATCTCCTAAGATATTCGTTGAAATCAAACGATGTTAAAGGCAATTTTGTTCAAAATTAAATGCTTGTGATGATTAACGTATTTATTTGCTTATGGATTTATATTATGTTAATGAACATACGTTCGCAAATAATGCATTACTTTAAAATCAAATTTGATTTCCATAAAAAAGGTTACAGTGACTTGACCTCAAAAGATAGATATATGGTCTCGCGGATTTTATTTTAGAACTTTTTATCAGAAATAATTCCGTGTTACATATTTTTTGCGTATCTTTATTTGTTTACGCAGCGCACGCAACGAAAAGCTCTCGAAAAGGAATACATTTTCCCGATTTTGAAACATTTATCTTTACTGCTCCGCTCCTATTGGTAATAGCGTGATGTTATATAGCCTATAGCCTTTCTCTATAAATGGACTATCCACACAAAAGAATTTTTCAATTCCAACCAGTAGTTCCTGAGATTAGCGCGTTCATCCAAACAAACAATCAAACTGTTCTGCTTTATAATATAAGTGTAGATAACATGTGGGTAACTGGGTACATTAAATAAAAACAAACAAATAAAACATAACCCTCTTTCTGTCGCGGTTAGATAAGAACAGATCTATGTATTTAACCAAAACTTCGTACTATCCAAAAGGATTATACTGACTATGGTTTCAAAATTCACGCGTAAACGATCAATATTCAAACTAACGTGTTCAACTGTTCATTCTTCGGCACGTATGTTCGTGGTCGGAATACTATCCAAAACGGAATAAATTCGTTTGTTTCTAACCCGCTGCCCAGATTTGTTTGATTTGTTTGATTGTGCACAAATACGATTTTCGTATTGAATTTAGAAATGAAGTTAATTTTGTCAGTGAAAACCAAAAAGTAGAAAGAAAAATCTCGTCATCCCAAAGTATGATACGCAAAACTTTTTTTTTTTTTTCATTTGACGTCTAAACCCAACGGAGTGATTAAACCGCTAGCTGGCTAAAGCTGTTTGTGTAACATTTTTATTTTTAAAACCATCCTTTTATTTTACCTTCCCGCGTAGCATGGCCAATTCTATATCTATTCTAAGAACAAATGTATGAACCTAGACAAATCAAAATGGGGATTACTAATACGCATGTTTGTAATCTACTTAAGAAGAATGCTAAATTTAATAAAAAAGAAGGATAACACAAAATGATATCTACTCCTCAATAACTCATATAATTTAAGAACTCTCAACTATCCTCTATAGTACAGTCGGCCAAGAAAGTGGTGTACCACCCTAAGGTTGAATATCGCTTGCAGATTCATAGGTGATAAAGATTAGTTTCGCTTGCAGATCGATCTGACAACTTCTATTGCTGTCTTTATCTGATTATTCATAACGACTATTACTGTTTGTAACGTGACAGCTGTTCTTAGTTTGAACTTGATGGAACCAATGACGTCGTAAAATCAACGGCGGGGGTCTGTAGATTTTGATGACAAAATTGTATCTACAAATTCAGAATTGTAATCAACAAGTTACATAAAATTGTAAAGGCACAAGGCGAATCCACAAACCTACAATTTCTGTAAACTTGTAATTACAATATCAATAAAAAACAAGCTAAAAATAGATTTATCCTTTTATTAAATTTCTACAATCAATTTTAAAATACTTATAACAAACAAAAACATAGCATATATATTTAGAAGATATTGAAAATTTTTAAAAATTAGAAACGGGTGTAACCGCCGTTGGCCTCTATAACCTCTAAAAGACGAGACCTCATTGAACCAACAAGCCGTGAGCAAATATCGGTTCCCCGCATTTCCTCCCAAATATAATTACAGTGACTAATAAGAGCTTGTTTGGTTCTTTCATTTTGATGCGACCATCGTTGGACCATAAGGCCCCAAAGATTTTCTATCGGGTTGAGGTCCGGCGATCTTGAGGGCCACTGAATTACCCTTACGTCAGTGTGTGAACGAAACCAGGCTCTTACGATCCTCGCATTATGAATTGAACAATTATCTTGAACAAAATCAAATTGTGGCACTTCGTTCTCCGGGTAAACATTACGGACTGTCGGTAGCATTGCATTCTGAAGCACGTCGATATAATTTACAGCCGTCGCTCGAGGAGGTAGAGAACACAATTCTCCTACACCATCCGCACTCATCCAGCCCCAAATATTTACGGAAATTCGACCTGATTCTCTATTTGGGATTACATGATCATCTTTATACCGTGTTGAATTATATCGCCAAAGGTGAAGACGTCCATGCTGACTGGATTTAAACGTTTTTTCATCACAAAACACTGTATTAGACCAATCAAACTCTAAGTGCTCTCTGGCGAAGTTCAGACGAGCAAGTCTGTGAGCATCCGTCAAATATATTTTCTTGGCGTAATGCCTGTGGTGCAACCCCATGTAATGTAGATGATTCCTTATTGTTTGGACACTGACATCGAACATCTCCGCAAAATGTTTTGTGGGCTTAAAACCATTGATTTCATATTCCCGTCTCATGAATTCTCTATCGTTATTGGAGAGTGCAGGCCGGCGACCACTTCTTCTGTGATCCAACAAACTTCCCTCCTCTCCTTCACGACGAATCCAAAAGCGGACAGAACGCCTCGATATATTCAAATTCCGGGATATCGCACTGATACTGCTTCCCTCATTAAATTGGGCAATTATTTGTGCTCTTTCGGCAATGGTCAAGTTGGCAGGCATTGAGATGATTTTATATGCAGTTGATTGAAAAATAACACGGAAAATATATCGATTTTTTGCATATATTTGACAAAATGTCAATTGTCAGTTTTCTTTTTCAAATGGAATTCGGTTGTCTATTTAAATAGTTTTTATTACTTTTGTTTGGAAACATTTCAATTGCTTTGTAGAAACTAATATCCTTTTCATTTATACTAAAGGTTAAAATGTCATGTACTTATATGTGACATATGACGTATGAATACTAAATACATAGGTTTACGTCATGATAATGTTGTCTCTTTCAGTAATATCTTTTTATAACGAACCTTGTTGTAATTTTCGATGACCGGGAAACTAAATCAAAACTGGTACACCACTTTCTTGGCTGACCGTACAAGAGTTCATGACATTACAAGACCATAACTTCGTCCAATTGCTGGAACATCCAAAGACAATTTAGCAACAAAGAAAAAGTAAACATAAAATAAGTATTTCATGACAAGATATTTGACATTTGGCATAGCAAAAAGGTACTTTGATCATAGCCAAGTAACAATTCTGACAAAGTGAATAACAAATCATAACCATCCTTTTGGCTTTGCCGTAGTCGGGTAAAAATAAATCTATGGTAATGATGCCCTAGTTTGCCACACTGTTTTAATTCGGCACTTGTTTTTCAGCCGTTTTTGTTGATCCAGAAAGTTGAACCGAAGTGATTTCTATACTATTTTTTTCTTCTTTCTATACAACAATAATGCATATCCCGTGACGTCGTCCGCACGGATCCAATGCTTACGGGGATGGTGCATTTTCGAAGACGCTGATTTCACAAATACTTGTGGCGTTCCTGGCCACTAAGAATCTATGGTCGAGTGTTTACTCATATTTTCGATACCGGAAATTTCAACTGTCGTAAAGGAAAAAAAACACGAGTTTACAGTAGAGCCACAAAACAAAAAAAAAAATACTTTTTCTTAAATCTTTTTCAAAAAAAAAAGTGCTGTATTTATGATGTCAAAAGAAACCCTAACTATGTTTTCGTGTTCTATCCATATAAGTTAACAAAATAAACCAAACCTAATTATTTACCAAAATGAGAATCCTTTACAGCCCAAAATCTAACTGAAGTACTTTACAGCCACAAAAAACGGTATTGATAAAGTCAGATATGTCGTAAAGGACTAATCTTGATCATCAATGGGTAGTACAAGTCAATTAAATCAGAAACTAAGGGGGTAAAAGGAACAAAAAAACGAAAGCTGTAAATAGAAATGCCTACAATAGGTAGGTAGTAAAACCAAGAGAAATAAAAAGTATTTTTGTTATGTTTTATTTATTATTCAAATAAATAGTAAAAAAATGTTGTTCAAAAAGGAACTCAAAATGTTATCAAAATTTAATGCAACTTTTTAAGATTTAAATCGTCAGTACCTAATCGTTGTAATGAAAAATAATTATTTTTTAGAATAATCAGCTAATAAACTTATCTACTTACTAGTTTTTTTTTAATTATTGTTAGGAAAACTCAAACAATATTTATCAGAACAGTCTTAGCTTATTTGGAGAAATCGTTCATTAATAAAACTGAAGTCTAAAATAAACAAATTATTATAAAAAACAAAAAACCTGACCGCTAAATAAATAATTAAATGTAAAGTAATTTCAGCCTTTTACATTAATATTATAGTAATGTAATTATGATAAAGTTATTGTTTATTTTTAATAATCAGCAAAAAAACGAATCTACTATTTCTTTTAACAAATTAATGAAACTGTTGAGGTATATTTATTGAGTAAGAAAATTATAATGGAATCCGATATAAAACCATAAGTCAACCATAAAGCAGACAGCCCTCTACACAGCCAGTATCAACAAGAGGTGATATATCTTCAACACACCCCCTCAACTCATGTACGATACTATACACAAAAAAATAAACCTATTTATTTTCGCACACATAATCCTAATGCACTTGTTAGTAACTCGTGTCTTACGCGAGGCAAAGGTTTGGTGAGGACATCTGCCAACATGTTATCAGTTGACAAATATTCCAACGTTATAGCTTTGTTGTCACGTAGCACATCTCTTATAAAGAAGTGTCTAATGTCAATGTGCTTACTTTTCGCATGATGTATACCATGATCCTCAGCAAGGCAAATAGCACTCAAATTATCAGCATGCATTCTTACGAGTTACAGAGTTGATTTAACAGCTTTCAGTAGTTCTGGGATCTTCATAATATAGATATCTTCGTTCAGATCACCGTTTAAATAGGCGGTATTTATATCTATTTGATCAATGTCCATGCCCATTTCGACAGCTAAGGCGACCAACAAACGTACAGTTGCAATCCTCGCAACTGGGGCGAATGTCTTATTGTAATCTAAGCCATGTTGCTGACTGTATCCTTTTGCTACCAGTCTGGCCTTCTTCTTCTCAGTCTTGTCAATATTTAGCTTTGTCGTCAGCACGTATCGACACCCTACGATATTACGATCTGAAGGTTTCTTCACAATTTTCCACGTGTCATTACTTACTAGACTTCTCATTTCTGAAAGAATTGCTTCCTCCCATTTGACCTTTTCTTCAGATGCCAAAGCTTCCTTTAACGTGGTTTCAATAGCTCCAGCAAAATTTTCACTGTCAACGTATTCTTCCATCGATGACTCATTGTCGCTACTCACCTCAACCATGTTGTAGATTTTACGAGGTCGGCCAACATGTCCTTTCTGAATCCTTGGCCTTCCAGGACCTCTTTTTAAAGTAACGTTTTCATCATCGTTTCCAACAGATTCTGTATTTTCTGTACTTTCGTCGAACACTGACACAATCGGTTGAATATCTGATGGAAATTCTTCTCTTGAAGGTGCATCACTAAATGGTACATCCGACTGTTCTTTGGTTTGTCCTACTATTTCAACAGTTTGTGGTTCAGTTAGTGATTCATTTGAGACCTTACACTCAATTCCAGTTGGTTTACCTTCCTGAAATTTTACATCTCTCGACACTACGATTTTTCAACTCTCTGGTATCCATATTTTATAGCCTTTAGCATCAGCTGGATAACCCACGAATATGCCGAGTGAACTTCGTGCTGCAAACTTATCCTTACCTGGTCCCTTTTCCAAGACGTGTACTTTCGTGCCAAAAGTTTTTAAGTATTTGACATTCACAGGTCTCTCAAACCATTTTTCGTATGGAATTTCACCCTTTATACTACTAGTTGGGCATCTGTTACGCAAATAGCATGCAGTAGCTACAGCTTCTGCCCAAAAACTTGGTGAAATACCTGACGATAAGATCATGCATCTCGCCATCTCAATCAATGTACGCGGTTCATTCGTTCAGCGATACCGTTACTTTGAGGTGAGTATGGCGTCGTAAAACGTCTCTTAATGCCTTCATTCTCTAAAAACTCATCGAAAGAATTATTTTTATATTCAGTTCCGTTATCCGTATGTAAACATTTTATTTTTCTTCCTGTCAAATTTTCGACATGACATTTAAAAGTTTTAAACTTTGACAAAACGTCACTTTTATTTTTTAGCATATAAACTTCACACCAACGAGTACAGTCGTCAATAAAAGTGACAAAGTATTTATTTCCGCCATTCGATTGGACTCTCATTGGACCTACCACATCCGAGTATATTATTTGCAACTTCTCGTTACAGCGTGAACTGGATTTCACAAAAGGCAACGAAACCATTTTTCCTTTTGCACACACATCACAATCATGCAAGTTACTATCGATCTTTAGCTGATCAATACCTGATTTCTTTAGTACTTTCATAAGATCCCCAGCATTCAGATGTCCCATACGCTCATGCCATCTATACAGATCAACATTTTCACTACATACCACACGCTGAAGTGTCTAGCTCCCTCAAGTAATACAAATCACCTTGCCGATCAGCGGTCAGTTTTACCTCACCCTCTTTAACTGCATAGGCTACGTCATGCTTGAAGGTGACTTCACAACCTCGTTCAGTAAGCTGCGCGAATTGAAATTAAATTACTACGTAAATCGGGAACCAATGGGGTATTTTCAAATTGAATTTTACGCGTTCGATCATCATTGCATGCTAATAACTTAACTGTACCTTTACCTTGCACGGTTGTCAAAGAATCTGTAGCTAATTTTAATTTTTGCCTGGCAGGGAGTACAGCAAACCTTTTCGCGTCATTGCACATGTGAGAAGTGCAACCACTATCAAAAATCCATTCCTGACGGCGCTTCGCATGAACAGCGATGCGGCAGTCATCTGAAACATGATTTATTTATGCAGGCCCTCTTGATGCAAACAAGCTCTCTAATTTTAACCATACCTCTCGTGCAGTCTCCATTCTTTTTACATGACGAACTACACTCGGATCTAATGCCAATATCAACTCAGACTTCGCTTTTCTGTCAGCCTTCTCCCATGTTGATTTAGCAGGATCGGTAGTAGGTTTTGGCTTTTCTCCACTCACATACTCCCAGAAGTCATTTTTTATTAACAATGCTTCCACTTGGACCTTCCAGCTGTCGTAGTTGTCCTTCGTCAATAATTCTATACGTACATTCGAAGTCATTTTTCTCATGTACTTTACATGTACTTTACAAATGTTGAATTTCTACATGTACTTTACAAATGTTGAATTTCAATTTCGAATTATTTTCACAACATACAACACACTTTTCTGTTCTGGACCATAACCTTTGTTGAAGTAAGAAAAATATAATGGAATTCGATATAAAACCATATGTTAACCATAAAGCAGACAGCCCTCTACACAGCCAGTATCAACATGGAGGTGATATATCTTCAACAGAAACTCAAACGACAGAACCGACTTAGACATAAAAATAAAGTTAAAATAACCAAAATAATAAAAAATTATGTCCTCAAGAGCTTAAAACTCAAAAATTTGTCTTCTTAAGTATTTATTAAATGACATAATAATAAATTATATATTTTTTATAATGTAGAAAAAGTTAAATGCAAAAAGGAGGATTATGACCTCTAAAATAATTAAAACATGACTTTACGCCCCGTATTGAAAAATATTTTTACGATACACCCAAAATAGTAAAAAAATCGCGCTAGAGATGTTGGAAAGCGAGGTCGTAAAGGGTTTTTTTTTTCGATAGAATTTATTTAAAATCACCAATCGAAACAGCTTGCGACGCTGTTTCCAAATATCAGATTATGACAGTAAGGTTATTCAAATTGCAGAAATCTCCGATTGTACCACTGACACCCAAGCTAAGATTAAACTTGTGTTATATGCCAGGGCTCTCTCTGTTAATCTATTTTTCACCTTACACAAACCAGTACGGAGTTACATTTGGAAAGTATCCATTGTTGAGCAAAAACAAAACAAAGTTAGAAGAATATATATATAACTCATTTTCGGCAAAATGTCCTTTACGACAATTGAAATTTCCGGTATCGTTTTCGTACTGACTTTTATGACAGTCGATGGTAGATTTTGCTATAGCATAAAAAAGCGAATTAATATATTATGTAATAGCTATTAATACACGTCTGCAACTAAGTTATACTGAATGAGGTTTGTACGTACAGTTTCTTTAGAACTTTTGACCTTACTTATTACCTGAGTACCTCTATGCGATTTTCATTGCTTTTTACTTACAGGAGAAACATCTTCTGCCCGTGTCTCCAAAGACTCCTTGGCCGAGTTTTATTGAATGTCTCAACCAAAAAGAGTAAGATAAAAATCTTTTTTAAATTAAATACGAACTTTCAAGTTATTTTACACTGTTTTTGTGTTTGTAACTACACACATCAAAAGTGTCTAGGGATCAAGCATTTTTATGCGGATTTCTTGAGATTGAGATGTGGCTTTGTAATAAATTTATGATTTTATAAATTTATATGGATCCTTTTTGGTGCATTTCATCATTTGAATCAGGAACTGTGAATCAAATTCGAGTAAAAGATGAAAATCAGCTGTCAATATTTTCCCTATAAAAACATACAACGCATTGAAGACATTATTAGTGCTACTGTTTCCCTACTACTGATTAAAACCAACGTTATTATGGATCGGCGACGTCATTTAAGCAGGGAAGAAATGCTCAGAGCCGTGGGAATGATAGAAGCTGGTTCCCGGCAACGTACTGTGGCTTTAGCTCTGAATACAAGTCAGAGTGTTATCAGTCGACTTTGGACACGTTACCGAAGCACTGGTACCGTGGCTGAGCGCCATGGAGGACGGTATCGCTGCACCACACGGAGACAAGACCGATAAATTCAAATCTTAACTCGAAGAGCTCCAACAATAACCGCCATGATGTTAGCCGTGAGGCTTCATCACTCTTCAGGGAACTTACTCTGGCCTGCTCAGTCGCCAGACTTGAATCCGATTGAGCATGCATGGGATATGCTACAGAGAAGAGCTCTGCCGAATATGGAGGGTATCCAGTCGCAAGAAGACCTTTTTTTGTTGTTGCAACGAACATGGGCGGCCATTCCACAGCGTGATTTGGATGAACTCATTTTGAGCATGCCAAACCGATGTTCTTGTGTTGTTAGTGTTCGCGGTAGAAACACGGATTATTAATTGTTTAAGTTACCCAATAAAATTTTAAAGAAAACTGTTATTTCAGTCTTTTTTTCGAACTTTTGTGTTAGTGGTTCAAATGTCAAAAATCCCTTTATTAGGAAAATGGCAAATTTCTTTATTAATGCAAAGGTGACTTGGTTTATCGTTACTGTGACAAACGAAAACACTTTATTTGATGAATCCTTAAAGAAAATTTTAATTAATATCAATCAGGAGAAAAGTTATTGCAAAAATATATGTTGATCCCTAGACACTTTTGATGTGTGTATTTGAAGTTGGTTCCTTTTAAAAAAAATCTAAGGAGATTTAATGCCAATAAAACATTTTTCTTTCTTTCTTCCTAAATCATACAATCCCGTAACAATAACTTAGTTCCACAAAAAAACACAGAATTGCACAGTAGGTAATATAAAGGAACGGTAGTAGTCTACGAGTAGGATGTGCTTTCGTTGATAATGCTTTCGTTTGTTTCAGTTTTTTTAATCCTGATAATGACTGGCCGGCAAAGCATTGTGTAATTTCCCATTATAGCTTTTCAAATGAAAGCTGAGATTAACAGGTCCCCGGTTGAACAGTTGTTTTTTTTTTCATTAGGAGGAACAATGCTTCTCTGTCATGTTCATGTTGTACGAAAATAAAGTATTAGGTTCGCACGAACAAGTGTATTCGAAAAAAAATACTGTTTTAGTTTTTTTTTTTATTTAACCTTATGGTTTTTTTTAAACTTAATCTGATTGTGTAAGTAACTATTAATCAAGTTTTTTATTATTTAATGGTATCTCGCTTTATGGTAAGCGAGGATGTGGGCGACGGTGAAGCACACTAGCCTTAGGCCTCTTACGCACTAGCGGTTAACCGCGGGGGCCGCTAATCACGCGGTTAGCCGCTTTTCCAGTTTAATATGCAACCGATGATTGTACGCACTAAACTGCCACAAAATTTCAAACGCAGCGGTTGAATGGAGGGCCGCGGCCTGCTTCGCGGCTAGCCACCATCTTATGTATACGCACTGGCGGTCAGTTAGCGGCGAGCCGCCAGTGAAGTGTGTACGTGTTTTGAGTTGCGCAGCCATGAACTTGACACAGAGAAATTCATTGTTGAAATTCAACAACGTGAAGCTATTTGGATTTGTGGAGGAGCAGTATATAAGAATAGAGATCTAAAACGGAAACAATGAGAAGAATTAGTAGAACTTGCGAACTGGCCAAATTCGTTGCGTGTTAAGGATGAATCCAGTACCGTTTTATTTTTCTTTCGTTCTTTTCGGGAGTAAAAATAAATAACACAAGCTATCTCAACGGCGTTCATTTTGCTTATGGGCCAGGCGCCTTCGAGCGGTCCAACCGCTGAACGCGGTTTCATCGCGGCTGACCGCTATGGCGGCTAACCGCGAATAAAAACGCAAAGAAACCGCATTGAGCGTTTGGACCGCTCAAACAAACCGCCCAGTGTCCAACCGCTGGTACGTAAGGGCCCTTAGAAAGAAGCAACCTATTCATCTCTTGTAAACTTCAAGACCCCAAGGTTATAGCTATCAGAAAACACAGACCCCAGCAGGAAATTTCACTGTTGTATTGGCAAAACGCGATGTTCGTGCCGGAGGGATATCGACCATGTAATAGTGCATAGCCGTACAGCTTGTTGTCCGTAGATGAAAATCACAAATTATAGTTAATTGAAGTTGAAAATGTGTTAATTTTTTTTTTCCCACGTTTTTCCCACGTTTTTATACACTCACTTTTCTTGTTTATTTGTTTGTTTGTTTGTTTGTCGTTCCGGTTGGACTTTTGCAACTCAATTTTGAGGAACTTCCCGATAAGCTAGCAGGCTGAAATTTTGTGCACGCTTTGAGTTCTGATGACAATACACGACTAGCTAAGAAACGTCATCATAAATCCAATATGGCGGCCTCCTCAAGATGGCGGACTGGCTGTTTGTAACCCACCTCCATGATATGGAAATCAAATAAAAGGGTTTGCTGTGAGAAATACGAAAAAAATAGTCACGTGACTTACATCCAATATGGCGGACGTCCAAGATGATAGACTGGCTGTTTGAAATCCACCCCCATGATATGGGTATCAAATGAAAGGGTTTGCTGTGAGAAATGCGAAAAAAATAGTCATGTGACTTAAATATGGCCAATATGGCGGACGTCCAAGATGGCGGATAGGCTTTAAGGCACTTCCCGATAAGCTAGCAGGCTGAAATTTTCAGGGTAGCTTCAAACCCGATGAACAATGATAAAAATAATAAAATAATTAATAGATTTAAAAAATCTAAAAACCCACGTTTATAAATATCCTAAAAATAAGAAAATAACCCTACGGGGCTGAGAGAAGGGCCACTCAAAACGTGGGGGCGTATCTTTGCAAGTTACACCCACGATCTATACACGTCATGTAAATATATCTCATAAATAATTCCTTAAATAATATACGCCCCCACGTTTTGAGTGGCCCCTCTCTCAGCCCCGTAGGGTTATTTTCTTATTTTTAGGACATTTAAAAACGTGGGTTTTTAGATTTTTTTTTAAATCTATTATACACTCACTTTTCTTGTTTGTTTGTTTGTCGTTCCGGTTGGACTTTTGCAACTCAATTTTGAGGAACTTCCCGATAAGCTAGCAGGCTGAAATTTTGTGCACTCTTTGAGTTCTGATGACAATACATGACTAGCTAAGAAACGTCATCACAAATCCAATATGGCGGCCTCCTCAAGATGGCGGACTGGCTGTTTGAAACCCACCCCCATGATATGGGTATCAAATGAAAGGGTTTGCTGTGAGAAATACGAAAAAAGTAGTCACGTGACTTAAATCCAATATGGCGGACGTCCAAGATGGCGGACGTCCAAGATGGCGGACAGGCTTTAAGGCACTTCTCGATAAGCTAGCAGGCTGCAATTTTCAGGGTAGCTTCAAACCCGATGAACAATGATAAAAATAATAAAATAATTATAAGATTTAAAAAATCCAAAAACCCACGTTTTTAAATGTCCTAAAAATAAGAAAATAACCCTACGGGGCTGAGAGAGGGGCCACTCAAAACGTAGGGGCGTATCTTTGCAAGTTACACCCACGATCTATACACGTCATGTAAATATATCCCATAAATAATTCCTTAAATAATATACGCCCCCACGTTTTGAATGGCCCATCTCTCAGCCCCATAGGGTTATTTTCTTATTTTTAGGACATTTAAAAACGTGGGTTTTTAGATTTTTTAAATCTATTAATTTTATCACCCTCGTTCAAATAAATGAATTTAGGTTGTTAAGTTACAAGAAAATGTACGCATAATGATTTATTATGTGTTTTCTTACTTAAATGCTTTCAAAAATTAACAAAGCTTCAGAATAATTCCACAAACATAAATGATGTAACGTGTAAAATCCCTTTTAAGTCGGCTTTGGGTAAATTGTTCAGAATCTGCTTAACGTTACCATGATGTGTGACTGTTAGAATTAATTTTTGATGTGTTGTCGCGTCAATGAATACATAAAACAGGCAATCTTCGGAAGTCCTCAAGAACAGCTCCGATTTTGATGATTTTTTTTTTTAATATTTTGTTTTTTTTTTATATTCTTTAAAACAGAAACCTCTTAGAGCGGGGACAGAACTATTTATATTGTTTAAACAATATCAACGACATTTATACAGGGTGATTTGTAATTGGATGCGATCCTTGAAATGGGTGATACTAGATCTTATTTGCAACAATTTTAACCCGACAACATGGGGTCTAAATTGGATGGTTTTAGAGATATCGAAGTTTAAAGATTTTTCGAAAAATTTCCACCTCTCCCTCATGAAGTGCTTAGTGTTAAAAAGTAACGATGGTTATCACCTACAATTTATACATTTCTGATAGAATATGAATGGCTGAATCTAGTGAATACAAGTTTGTTATAAAACTAATCATATCTTGGGAAATTAATTGTTATAAAGTTTCTGTTTTGAAGTTTTCTGAAAACTTCCCTTGTCTTTCAAAGCACATTTTTCAAAATAAATGCATGACACTTGGTGTAAAAATTACAGAAAAAACTTTATTGTCTCGTTACCTTTCCAAAATGCGCCACAGTACCCACTTTTAGTTAGTCTTACCAGAAAATTAGGGTTGTTACTGATAAGGTAGTAAATCAACGAGGATCGGTTTATATGTTTTCGAAGAAACAACCCTAATTTTCTGGTAAGACACTAAATAAAAGTGGGTAGTTTGGCACCATTTTAGAAAGGTTACAAAACAAGGAAGTTTTTTCTGTAATTTATACAACAAGTGTAATACATTTATTTTGAAAAATATGCTTTGAAAGACATGGGAAGTTTTCAGAAAATTTCAAAACTGAAACTTTATGACACTTAATTTCCCAAAATATGATTAATTTTAGAACAAACTTGTATCCATTAGATTCAGCCATTCATATTCTATCAGAAAAGTATAAATTGTAGGTGACAACCATTGTTACTTTTTAACACTAAGTACTTCATGAGGGAGAGGTGGAAATTTTTCGAAAAATCTTTAAAGTTCGATATCTCTAAAACCATCCAGTTTAGACCCCATGTTGTCGGGGTTAAAATTGTTGCAAATAAGGTCTAGTATCACCCATTTCAAGGATCGCATCCAATTACAAATCACCCTGTATAAATGTCGTTGATATTGTTTAAACAATATAAATAGTTCCGTCCCCGCTCTAAGAAGTTTCTGATTTTAAAGAATATAAAAAAAAACAAAACATTAAAAAAAAAACATCAAAATCGGAGCTGTTCTTGAGGACTTCCAAAGCAAAGGCTTCATTGACGCGACTAGTGATATGAGTGAGTTTTGTGATTAAGATTCGAGAAAGTTCATTTTTTTAAGGATGTATTTGGAACATTTTTGCTGCTTTTTTTTAGTTTAGCCAGTTTAAAGAAAGAAAGAACTTGCTGACAGCTCCTTGAGGCGCATGTGGAATACTACGCCCGCAACTCTTGCCCGATCCTTAATCGAACGGCGAGCTATCAATAACTCGCCCTCCGCAAACCTGGGCATATGGTGACCAGAAATCACCACGCGATGCCCGGGCGTTTCCCACGATGGCTGTGTTGAGGCTGTCCTCTCCCTCATGTGAAATGTGATCCTGCTAAAGTAAAATGTGATCCTGATAGAGATCAAAATAGAGAATATTCAGCAATATAATTTGACAGGCCTGTTGGTCTAGTGGTTAGTGACCCTGACTGCTATGCCGGAGGTCGTGGGTTCGATTCCCACCCAGGACAAATGTTTGTGTGATGAGCACGATCATTTGTTCTGTGCCTGGATGTAATTTATCGATAATATGTATGTATTTAGAAACATATAAGTATGTTTATCAGTTGTCTAGTACCCATAACACAAGCTCTGCTTAGCTTGGGACTAGATGGCGTTGTGTGATAGTTGTGGAATATTATTAATATGATATTAGAAAGTTAAAAAAAAAAATGTAGAAGACTCCAGAATTGTCGCGAAAAATGTTTTGGACAGTATTATTTTATTGGTAATACTTGGTATTCGTGAATTAAATAGTTGAAATGTGCTTTCAAGATTTAACTATAAGAAAGAAAAAAGCGATAAATGTCTAACTTCTTAATTTGAATGTGAGTTATACTATGTTTGGCTCCAGAACAATGTTAATTTGATCGTGGATGTTACAATTTAATATTCACTACCTACTACACTTTCCTTCATTTTTCACTATCCACTTGACCGGCTGCGCTGTGTTGAATACCTAATAATTCTGCGCAAATAAAGAAGCAATAATTTTATTTTCAGACTGATTTAAGAAGATTAAAGCGTGAACGCGAGTGCCAAAAAGCGAAGTAAAAATACCGAAGCGTCGGATTATGAGCTTAGTTAAATTGAGTTTACATGGAAATTAAAATTTCTTCTACCTATTCATTGACAAGGTACATGTACGTACCTATCTAAAAAAAAAATTGGAAATGCAATCCAATTCAATCATTGCTGATTTCCATAACATGTCAAATGGCCATACTTACCCCATTACTAGAAAAACAAACCCGTTTAGGTCTGAACTGAACATGACACGTCACGTGTATACGAGTGATACTGTTCTTACCTACAATCCTACATGTGTATGTATTGATGGCACGTGTTTTATTATGGCAAATGAGTGGGTGTTTCGGCATAACAGGAGTTTATTTTCAACTAGCTTTACCTAGTAATATCGCCCGCGTGGAATTTGGTAATTGTCCCACGGAATACAGCCTAGTCATTGAATAAAGAGGGGAAGTAAGTTATCTTCACACAAACACATCGCGCGCGGCTTGTATGTATGCGCCATATTATCTATGCGTCGCCGCACGCACACTTCAACAAAATCTCGACGCGTTTATCAGTGCGCCGGTCGGGGCTAACTACTGCACAAGGTTCGCACGTCACGGCTTTTCAGCTCGGCTTAATTAATAAAAAATGTGTGATAATCGCAGGAGAACGTATTGTGTGATTCAATAGATATGTTTGTATTAGGTAATTAAAAATAAACATGGTCCTTAATGTGTAATGAAGTCGGTTAAAAATACTACATTATGCCTATTAAAAAAAATGTATAGGCACCGTGCACGACGGCGTGAATGGATATCCCGTGACGTTGCCCGCGTTATCCGTTTTTAACCGACTTCAAAAAAAAAAGGAATTGCTTACTTGGGTTGTAGATTTTTAGAGAGGATTGCATGTTTGTCCGCGATTATCTCGCGTTCGGCTGTACCGATTTTGATGCGGTTTTCAGAAAAGTATTTGTTACTTTCTGAGGAAGGTTTTAGTATAGAACAATAATGGATATCTCGTGAAGTTGCCCGCATAGATCCGTTTTTGTTGCTTACTAGGATTGTAGATTTTCAAAGACGCAGATTATATGAAGATTTTTGTTGAATATCTAAACTAAAAAGGGAAAAATAAAAAACTTTTTGAAAAAAAGGGAACCGACTTCAAAACCAAACACAAAAAAGTGTAAAATAACTTTTCTTACGAAGTCGGTGGCCATAGTCAATGAAATAAATAAAAAAAAAGCCACCGACTTCCGAAAGAAAAGTTATTTTACACTTTTTTTGTGTTTGGTTTTGAAGTCGGTTTCCTTTTTTACGTAATGTAAACCGTTTGCGCAGCGCACGCAATGAAAGCTCTCAATAAGATTTTCCCGATTTTGCAACATTTTTCATTGCTGCTCTGCTCCTAATGATGATAGCGTGATGCTATATAGCCTATAGCCTTTCTCGATAAGTGGTCTATCCAACACAAAAAGAATTATTCAATTCGAACCGGAAGTTTCTGAGATTAGCGCGTTTTTAACAGTTGGCAAAACTGAATGTATTCTGAGATAATCCTACATTAATTCTACTTTTCACCACCATGAGCGCTGCAATCGAATAGTACTACCCCCACCTAGTACTTCGCATCCAGCGAATACGACGTGTATCGTAATTAACGCCAACCTCTTTTGAGGTACTCTTATTTATTAACAACTTTTACTACGGCTACAAATCTGAAATAGGGAAAAAATATAAGCTGTTTCCTACGTTTATGTTCGCTTATTTCGCCAAAAAAAAATGTTTTTATATAAAAAAAAATCAGGTACTGATAAGTAACCGTAAAGTGACAACCCTAAGACAGTAGGCAATTATATCTCGGATTGGGCCGGAGATAGCCTACTCCCTCCCCTCTTTATACTATGGCCTTGTTATTCCACACTTCATTTCTGTATCAAACATCCAGATTCGTTTAGCAGCAGACATCCATCTCCGTCCCTCCAATGTGTAAAAAGTCCTCATCAATGCAAGCTTAACCTATCATTAACATGTATAGGTATTTTGTATGATGCCAGGGTCGTATAGACAGTTGAATTTAAGGGCTCAGTCGCAAAATGTCCCTCTCACAAAATGTCCACAGGTAGCAAAATGTACCTTTCGCGGAGTGTCTCATTTCGCAAAATGTACACTTTCCTCAAACACGCATATACACAAAAGGGTACTGTAGTGATGTTTATTAAGTATAATGGGAGGGTGCATAGTGCACATACATACTAAAACGAAAAACAGAAATCGAAGTTTTAGAGACTTGTTGTCTCGAAAAAAATAAACAAAAAACACTTCATGTAAGGATCGTTTTGGACCCCTGGACCAAGACAGATATTTGATGTTTAGAAAATACCAAAATTTACTAACTTTTTGCTACTATTTGGTACCTATCTTCAAATATTTGGTACCTCAACCGATAGCGAAAAAACACGTAAAGAAAGTGGTCAGCCATTCTGACATCAGGATGTCTGGACCATTTTTTTTTCATAGTTTGAGACAACACACCTAGTTTATCTCTTTGTACATACTACTAATACTAATACACACATCAAAAGTGTCTAGGGATCAAGCATTTTTATGCGGATTTCTTGGGATTGAGATGTGGCTTTGTAATAAATTTATGATTTTTTAAATTTATATGGATCCTTTTTGGTGCATTTCATAATTTGAATCAGGAACTGTGAATCAAATTCGAGTAAAAGATGAAAATCAGCTGTCAATATTTTCCCTATAAAAACATACAACGCATTGAAGACATTATTAGTGCTACTGTTTCCCTACTACTAATTAAAACCAACGTTATTATGGAGCGGCGACGTCATTTAAGCAGGGAAGAAATGCTCAGAGCCGTGGGAATGATAGAAGCTGGTTCCCGGCAACGTACTGTGGCTTTAGCTCTGAATACAAGTCAGAGTGTTATCAGTCGACTTTGGACACGTTACCGAAGCACTGGTACCGTGGCTGAGCGCCATGGAGGACGGTATCGCTGCACCACACGGAGACAAGACCGATACATTCAAATCTTAACTCGAAGAGCTCCAACAATAACCGCCATGATGTTAGCCGTGAGGCTTCATCACTCTTCAGGGAACTTAATTAGCGACCAAACAGTCAGAAACCGCTTGCATGAAGTGAACCTTCATTCCCGAAGACCGCTACGGGTACCACCTATAGCAATGCACAATCGTAGGATTCGATATCAATGGGCTCTTGAACACAGAAATTGGGCAGAAGAACAATGGCGTTTCGTGTGCTTTTCTGATGAGTCTCGTTTCGGTATGAGACCGGATACAAGACGTATACGACACTGGAGAACCCCTGGACGCCAACAGCGATTAAAATCCTGCCAGGAAGTCCATCCTTATAGTGGTGGAACCATCATGGTATGGGCGGGTATTTGGATCGGCGGAAGAACTGAGTTGATTTGGATCAGAGGCAACCTCAACGCTCAAATTTATGCTGAGACGATTGTATCAGACGTCATCGTTCCTCTACAAGTGCAAATCGGTCCCTTATTTCAGTTAATGCATGATAATGCACGACCGCACACCGCAAGAGTTGTAAGACAGACTCTCGCCGCAGCTAACATCAATGTCCTGCCCTGGCCTGCTCAGTCGCCAGACTTGAATCCGATTGAGCATGCATGGGATATGCTACAGAGAAGAGCTCTGCCGAATATGGAGGGTATCCAGTCGCAAGAAGACCTTTTTTTGTTGTTGCAACGAACATGGGCGGCCATTCCACAGCGTGATTTGGATGAACTCATTTTGAGTATGCCAAACCGATGTTCTTGTGTTGTTAGTGTTCGCGGTAGAAACACGGATTATTAATTGTTTAAGTTACCCAATAAAATTTTAAAGAAAACTGTTATTTCAGTCTTTTTTTCGAACTTTTGTGTTAGTGGTTCAAATGTCAAAAATCCCTTTATTAGGAAAATGGCAAATTTCTTTATTAATGCAAAGGTGACTTGGTTTATCGTTACTGTGACAAACGAAAACACTTTATTTGATGAATCCTTAAAGAAAATTTTAATTAATATCAATCAGGAGAAAAGTTATTGCAAAAATATATGTTGATCCCTAGACACTTTTGATGTGTGTATTTACTACCTTTTTAGTACCTCAACATATATTTTTTTAAATTTTTTTTGGCATCCCTGAAAAATGCTACGCATGAAAAATTTGAACAATACAGGTATTTAATACTAGCTTCTGCCCGTGACTTCGTACGCGGATCCTGTTGCTTATGCCAGCGACAACTCAAAGTCGAAGATCTGAAACGTCTGATGTCGAATTCTAAGAGCCCCGGGACGGGAAAACAACGGGATGTGCGAGACGATTTGAGACGTTCCAGATGAACTAAAGAACTTTTGCTAAGACGTCATTCATTATAGTGTAGCTGGGCTCTTGGAGTTTATATCTTATAGTGTAGCTGGGCTCTTGGAGTTCCACATCAGGTGTTCCAGAACTTCAATTTTTATACGTTAAAAGAAAATGCTCATCAGGCTGTACAACTCTTGCCAAGACGTCATTTTTGTATATGTTATAGTGTAGCTGGGCGCTTGGAATTCCACAACAGGTGTTCCAGATCTTCATTTTTTATACGTCAACAGAGAATGCTCATCAGGCTGAACAACTCTTGCTAAGACGTAATTCCTATTTATCTTATAGTGTAGCTGGTCTCTTGGAGTTCCACATCATGTGTTCCAGATCTTCAATTTTCATACGTCAATAGAGAATGCTCATCATGCTGAACAAAACTTGCTAAGACGTCATTGCTATATTTATGTTATAGTTTCATCATTCTAGCTATAAAAATGACAATACTTCCATACAACCTTTCATCCCCCCTTTCAACCCCTTAAAACCCTCTTTCCACAATAAAAAGCAGCCTATGTCCTTTCTCAGGCTCTAAACTAAACTATCTGTGTACCAAATTTCATTTAAATCGGTTCAGTAGTTTTAGCAGGAAAGCGAGACAGACAGAAAGACAGACAGACAGACAGAGTTACTTTCGCATTTATAATATTAAAGTGTGGATTATCATCATAACGTTACGCCTGTAATCCGCAACAAGTTAAACAAAGGTGTACCTTATAATTACACCCAAAACCTAACCTTTACCCTACCTAATATTGCCATCAACCAAGAATAAATCCAGACTCCGTAGTTCCCAGTGAGAAATTCCTAAAAGAAAACCTAGTAACACTGCTTGACCCAGGAATCAGAGCTTCAGCAGTTGCGCTTGTGACCACTAGACCAACAAGGCAGTCATTTTAAATATCAATTCCTGAATTTCGCCTTCAGTACGTCAATGTATCAAATATTTTTCGGAAAGAAAAATTCGAACCACGGACAGGATTCGGACAGGATTCGGACAGGTCCGTGGTTCGAATTTTTCTTTTGGAAATTCGCTACGCATGCGTTAATGCGTTTAATATTTATAAAATATTAATGTATCAAATTTTAATTATCGTACTAGGGGACGAGAGTGGACTCAACGTGCGGGTCTTTTGTATGTAAATTTATTCTCACCCCCTAGGGGTCCAGAGTGGACTATGTTCAGGGGTTGAGAGGAAACCAATGAGCGAATATTTTTTAAGGAGTCGAGAGTGTACTAAACGCCGCCTAGAAGCAAACATATCAAACAGATTCCTTTTGGTAAAAATCTCGAGGACTGTTACTTGAAAAATACAGGCACAAAATGAAACAAAAAAGTGAGATTTAAAAAAAGGAAAACTTCAAGCTTTAATATTATCGTCTTCAATAAAAATTGTTACTTCAAATCATAATAACAACTGCAATGCTATCAAGAACAAAGAGTAAGCGATATTAAAGAAAGTACTATTATTGTTACGGTAGACAACCTCATATTGCTTGACTTGAGTGCAGTTCTTCATTTAATCTTCTTTTGTAGCTAAAAGTGTGTAGTAACTGTAAGATCCTTTCAGTATCTGGAATTTATAAATAATGGTTATTATTTTGTTGGCATGACCACTAAGTATATTAATGTTATGGTACAAAATTTTAAATTTAAATGAATACCGCGTGATTTAATTAATTTCCCTCTCTTTCGAGGCGTTTTGGAATTAGGTCCACACTACACGAATTTGTGCTTGGCTCGTGCTCAGCTACTAACGACGCCGCCGCCGCTGCGCCGCCGCCGCCGCGATGCCAATTCACTAGTGATTGATTTATCTTAAAAAGGAGGTTTCTCATTTCGGCCGTAATGTTTTTTTTATGTTTGTTCGCGGATAACTTCTTCGTTAATGAACCAGTTTTGATGATTCTTTTTTTTTTTGGAAAGAAGATATTTCTTATTATTTAGCTCCACTCGATTCCCGTAGGTCTTCCATCATCAAACCCTAATTTCCATATCACGGGACCACCTTTGAAATATCTTCTTTCCAACAAAAAAAGAATCATCAAAACCGGTTCATAAACGAAGAAGTTATACGCGAACAAACAAAAAAAAACATTGTCGGCCGAAATGAGAAACCTCCTTTTTTAGATATATAAAACACTAGCGAATGGCATCGCGGTGACGGCGCGGTGTCGGGCGGCGGCGGCGCGGAGGCGGCGCGGTGACGGCGCGGAGACGGCGCGGAGATGGCGCGGAGGCGGCGCAGCAGCGGCGCGGTGGCGACCGTGTACACAGCTTAGAGGCGCGGCGGCGGCGCTGCGGCGGCGTCGTGTAAACGAGCGCTTACGAGTATACCAATGTGAAAATCTAAAATTGAGTAGGTAGCAATTACTGATCAAATCTTTTCAGTATAATTTAGTAACTTGGAAATATCACGCAACTGCATTTTCTATTCAGAATTGTGAATACAGGTGTTCATTTTAGTCGCAAAGAATGGAAGTACCTCTTAGGAACCTTTTGTGCTTTATAGTACTACTTTATCATTTTACATTATTCAAAGGAGTTTTACAAAAGAACTGCGCTTTAAGTTTCTTTTGAGTAAAAGCGATGAAATTTTAATTTTCCTTGCGACCTTCACCAGCTTCTTAGAAGAAAATATCGATTGTTGTTTAAGCTTCAATTATTAATTTATATTTTATATAATACAACCAAATCAATTTCATTTTAAGAGATTTTTAAATCGCTGTAAAGTGGAAAACTTTGGGTTTTTTTTAATTTCTTTTTCATCATTTATCATCAGATTCGGCATAGTCTTTTCCATATTAATGTTGGGGCTGACTGGCTAACTACATTATTAACATAGAGCGACAGCCTCGACTTATGCAACAAAGTTAGTACCGATTAATACAATACGTCTTGGTAAGGTTGAGCGACAGCCTCGACTGCAACCAAGTTAGTACCGATTAATACAATACGTCTTGGTAAGGTTGGATTTAAGACATTCGGATCGTAGAATACTAATAACAACTGCCGAAGATCTACATGATAGCCAGGATTACCCGCTTCACGTGCTTTCCGAAGCACGGTTTTAACTTGTTACGAAGACAAAATGTTGCTAGCGGTTTCATTCGCTACAACTCGACAATTTGTTATCCCACAGGAACATAAAATCGAGGTTATAAACTATCTGTTTACCAAATTTTATCAAAATCCGTTGAATTTTTGCGTGAAAGAGTAACAAATATCCATACATAAAAAATAATCCACATATATAGTAAGTGTTAACGATGCCGATAGAATAATACGATCAGAGAGCAAGAAATAGGAGCGTATGGCCTACGTGGTCTTCACGATTCTGCAACCATTCACCGACGACCGGTTTACCATTGGACGTTTCGTCGACAGGACGATTCGTTTATGTCCATTTCATCGATAGAACCTTTCACGAATGGACTTTTCGCCGAAAGGACGATTCATTTCCGTCCATTTCATCTTTTGACCCTTTCAACGACGAACTTTTTGTCGACATGATGGTTAACGGCCTTAGGGCTGTTTTAACTCTTTTAATTTTACCATCTGCGGAGAATCATATAAGACAAGCGTGATCACAAAAAATCGAAACAGATCTGCGTTCTCCAAGAGTACCCTGCGGTCTGAGATAGTGGCAACGTGTCCTACGTTGCCGCTCAAAGAGAGGTGCGGCCGTTTAGGAAACGGCCGGTGAAAATCGCCGGGTGCGGTGATGTAGTCGGATCAAACCCTGGAAGGATTGCGATAGTGGAACCGCAACCCCAGCCCAAGGTAGAGGAGTCTCCTGCGGCCAAAGCACAATGGGAGATTTACACCTTATTTCATTTTTGCTAACTGTGTACTTTATGAACGTGAATGTACAAAAGACAGTCATCAAAAATGGTAATTTAATAAATTAATCAGTATTACTAAAAAAGTACTAGCCTGACATACGTTGGAGGGAACGATCGTCGCAACCGAGGTCCGAGTACGCCGCAATCGCGGCGGTAAAACCCGTCTTTGAGGAGTGGCTGGATAGGCGTCACGGCGTCCTGACCTACCGCATGACGCAGGTCCTCACCGGACACGGAAGTTTCGGGAGGTACCTGTGTCTGATAAGGAGGGAAGAGACGCCTGGGTGTCACCACTGCGAGGATCGCCAGGAGGACACGGTGGAGCATACGGTGCAGGACTGCCCCGCTTGGGCAGAGCACCCCGCTGTCCTCACGGCGGCGATAGGCGGAGACCATAACATGAGTGACTGTGAAATAGTGACGTCTAAACGCGGGAAAGACATTTTAATTCACGAAGGCTACTCCTACCATCTAAACAATAGGCGCGATATACAGTTTTACTGGCGTTGTACCCGAAAAAATTCGGCTCGGTGCGTCACTTGTGTAAAAACTCTGCTTACCGCAAATAACACTCATGTAGTTTTGTCGCAAACCCAAAAACACGCACATTTGGCAAATCCAGAGAATGGGCTGGTTTTAAAACTAAAGGAAAACTTAAAGGAAAAAGCCAACTGCTCGATGGACACACCGGCACAAATCATACAACGGTGCATCCAAGTTGTACCCAGTACGTCTTTTCCTCATATTCCTAATTCCTAAAAGATGCAATGAGGAAGTTGATACAACGAGAACTGAACAAAAAAAAAAATACCAAATGTCCCAAAACATATACGGTAGATTGAAATTCCAGAAGCATATAGTATGCTTAAAGCCTGGCGGGACTTATCTCATCACCGTGACCCCGGAACATAAAGGGCTATTGAAAGACACCGTGGATTTTAGTCAGTACAAGTCTGACAGTCCCTCCCGCCCTGCCCGGGGTGGGAGGACTCATTTGATGATTTTACCACGATAAAAAAAAATATACACTCGAGAGCAATGAATCCGGGTCACTTAAAGAATCCTAAAAATCTCGGAAACTAAAAATGCTAGGTTATTGCAATAAATTGTATTTAATAGACAATGTAATACTCCTTAAATGAAGGTATTAACACTTCTTAGTTATTGTAAAGTTATAATATCATAAAAAAATCAAATTTGAAAAAGGGCCACTTTCGAAGATGAAATGCTCATAGATAAATACCAAGAATTTCACAGGCCGCTCTACCTAGTATTTATCGACTACCAAAAAGCATTCGACTCTCTGTTTCATCACTCAATATGTGAGGCTCTACAATCACAAAATAATTTAATTGTGTAGCTCTTGATTCACTTGACTTGAATGGCAAGCGTGTTTGCTTACCTTGTAAGCAAGTCACACAGATCAGATTGTCAGCTTTCTTAGATAATTGCACACCATCTGTATTTTCTTCAATTTTCTTTAAATCACTGAAATTGAGATGCCCCATTCGCTGGTGCCAGAGATAAATATCTTGTTTATCAACATCAGATATGTATGCTTTAACATTGTATAGATTTAGCCGGTACATATTGTTGATTAAGACAGCGGTTGCAACTATTTTCTTGTGACTATTCAATATAACACAACCTTCTTTATTGAATTTCACTTCACTACCATGATTTACAATCTGGCTGACCGATAGCAGGTTTGTTGCCAACTCAGGCACGTACAAAACATTCTGGAACAAAACTTTGTTACACTGACCTCTATCGTCACAGATATCCAGACTCAGCTGACCGGAGCTTTCTACAGATAAGGACTTGTTATTAGCAACTGTAATAGTCTTGACTAGTGGCACTGTTTCATTATGCAATAGTTGTTTGTGTTTGGTCATATGCATCGAGGCACCAGAGTCTATGTACCAGGCTTCACTGTTACTGACAGAAGCTATGAATGCAGCGGCATAGTTTGAACTTTCAGGTTTTTTGGCTTCGACTTGCACTCCGTACTTATATGGCCATGTTTGTTGCATTTGAAACACCGTGGGCCTTTTTGATTTGACTTTTTGAATGCCTTTTTCTTTGAGTTAGTTGCAAAGGCATTTGTATCACTGTTGGTCATTTTAACGTCCTGTAGGATTTTAGTTTTAACGGAATCGGCACTTATTTTCATACCGGAACTTTCGATGGCTATTATCATCGGTTTGTATGTTTCAGGTAGACCGGAGAGAAGCAGGGTTCCCAGCCACTCGTCATCCACTTTGAATCCGATATTGCGCAGCTTATGAGCTGTAGTGACTACCTTACTAACATATTCTTCTACATTTTGACACTCTGCGAGACTTGTGGTACATAATTCACGAAGTAAACCTACTCGGCGTGTTAGCCCTGAGTCATCGAAAGCATTTGCCAGGTTGTCCCAAACTTCCTTTGCTGACTTCGCATCCTGTATGTGAACATAATTTACGGAGTCCACTAACAAGATCATCTTAGTTCTTGCTTTAAGATCACGTTTTTTGTCTTCCGCGCTGCCGGTTGGGTTCTCAATGCAGTCCCATAATTCCTCGTGTTCAAGGTAAGTTCTGACGGCGAATCTCCATGTGGAGTAATTATCGCGGCCAGTAAGTTTTTCTATCATCGCCAGCGGGTTATTTGAAGACATTTTCAGCACTTGGAAAACTTTTTGGGCGGCACCACGCTATGTACTTTTAGGTTAACTTTTACAACTTTTATGCACTGTTTCGATTTTCACTTATCACTTTGTACAGGGCATCTGGGCCCATAACCTGTTGATTTTAATGAAAGAGTGGAAGGCCCTGATTTACTTGAATTATAGTATATTGAGATAAAAGGATTTTACAGTGTGCATGTCTCGTAGTGTCACGGAATAGAGAACAGAGTTGCCAGTGGCACAGATTAACAAAAATATAGAGTGACATTAGAAGGCGCGAAATTTAAATTAACATTTCAATAAATATAATCTTTGTTAAGGTCCAAAATAAAACATGACTGCCATAGTCATGTTTTATTTTGGTAAATACGTCCCTCCACCTCCAACAGATTTGAGCGTCAGTAACGTCTGATAGAGATGATATTTATAAACTACACAGTTGGCAAAAATGAAATAAGGTGTAAATCTCTCATTGTGCTTTGGCCGCAAGAGAATCCTCTACCTTGGGCTGGGGGTGCGGTTTCACTATCGCAATCCTTCCAGGGTTTGATCCGACTACATCACCGCACCCGGCGATTTTCACCGGCCGTTTCCTAAACGGCCGCACCTCTCTTTGAGCGGCAACGTAGGACACGTTGCCACTATCTCAGACCGCAGGGTACTCTTGGAGAACGCAGATCTGTTTCGATTTTTTGTGATCACGCTTGTCTTATATGAATCTCCGCAGATGGTAAAATTAAAAGAGTTAAAACAGCCCTAAGGTTAACCATCATGTCGGCAAAAAGTCCGTCGTTGAAACGGTCAAAAGATGAAACGGACGGAAATGAATCGTCCTTTCGGCGAAAAGTCCATTGGTGAAAGGTTCTATCGATGAAATGGACATAAACGAATCGTCCTTTAGGCGAAAAGTCCATTGGTGAAAGGTTTTATTGATGAACCGGACATAAATGAATCGTCCTATCGGCGAAAAGTCCAAAGGTGAAAGAGTCTATCGGTGAAACGGCCATAAATGAATCGTCCTGTCGACGAAACGTCCAATGGTCGTCGGTGAATGGTTGCAGAATCGGTCTTCACCTGTCTCTATGGCTGGTGCACGTAAAAGTAGGCTACGTTAAATATTTTAGTAAGAAAAGTGTGCATCTTATACTTTAATTGCTAATTATACAATTATATCGCATTATTTATGTGCATTACAACCTGCAAAGTAAGAAGTAAGATGATCACCCGTTTACAGACCAAACTAAGCACGTGCGGCTTAAACTTGGCTGTTATTATTTAACCACGAGCTCCACACATCCTTAAATATAACCTTACCTTACTGTTACATACATGATTAAAAACAAACTTACAGCAACAAACGTAGCCATATCCAGTTTAGTGAATGGACCTGCTGTGAACATAATGGGGCGGCGAAGTTGTCCCCCAAGTAGAAGCAGGCTCTTGCGTATGCGCACATTCTGAGACCACCACGCACTGCCGTATACTCCATCATCGACTTTATTGCTCTGAAACAAAAAACAATTGCAATGCAGTTTTGAGCTCCAAACTTTAAAACGAAGGGAAATGTAGAATTTATTCTACATACCCTTTCGTCAAGGGTATCTAGGGTCCGCCCGGAGGACACAGTGGAGCATACGGTGCAGGATTGCCCCGCTTGGGCAGAGCACCGCCGTGTCCTCACGGCAGCGATAGGCGGAGACCTCTCACGCCCGGCATTGGTCGAGGCCATGCTGCGGGGTGAGACGGAGTGGGAAGCGGTCGCCTCCTTCTGCGAAGCAGTTATGCTCGCGAAGGAGGAGGCGGGCCGTGAGAGAGAGAGGACAGCGTCCTCCCTCCGCCCCAGCCGCAGTGGTAGATGCCCACGGCGTCGGACGTCGCAAGACGATCTCCGGCCACCGTAGGCGCGGGCATGCGGGCTGCGAGTAATGGGCAACTCGCCGCCCGATCATGGACCATGCCCGGGTCGACGGCGCGTTGTGTTCCACGCGCGCCTCAAAGAGCGTCAGCAAGATGACGGGGCCCCCCTCTAGAGGGCCAAAGCCTGCCGGGGTCGCGGGACTTATACCATTACCGTGACCCTGGAACGTAAAGGGCTAATGAAGGACACCGTGGATTTTAGTCAGTACAAGTCTGACAGTCCCTCCCGCCCTGCCCTGGATGGGAGGACTCATTTGATGATTTTGCCACGCTAAAAAAAAAAAGTGTATCTAAGGTCGTACGGTGATTTTAGACGAAGATTTATTTCGTTAAATTACTTTTTACAAGTTTGAATGATATCCTTTTAATACGAACTAGCGACTTACCAACCTACCGGTGATTTAATTTGTTAAACTTTAAATGAACTAAGTAGACACTCTTAAGTACAGTCGGGCAAAACTGCCTTAAGTGCTTAATTCTCTTAAAACTTTAACTTATTTGTACTTAAATGAACAAAGCTAAATTACTTGAAAATTACTGACTCAAAGACAACTCTTCAACTCGGGACAACATACCTACAGACGAAGTTAAAAGATTGCGATAGTCCATTAAGATGATTGCTCATGCTTCTATGTATGATATTTTCGTTTTTCTCAATACATCAACAACCCAAGTCGGGTTGTTGATGTATTGATTATAAATAGATAACTAGCTTTTGCACGCGGTTATTTTAGAATTTGACAGTCAATTTGGATCGCATGGCGCTATATTTACCTATTATCATAATAATATGAACGTCACCTTGTTTTTTTCGGGCAGAGTACTTTTTTTGGACTAAAAAGTATCCATGTCTTTGCAAACCTGACAAGGTATAAGCAAAATTTCAGAATGATCGGTAAAGTGGTTTCAGTGCGAAAAAGGTAGCAACAAATTTTGTTTTATTGTTAGTTAAAATATTGTTAAAATGTTCACCAACCATATACAATACGTCGTTGCTATGCCAGCAATATAGAAACAGTTGCGCTATGAGAGCCATGAGGTATTCGGCAATCCAAATTTTCTGCATACTTGCCGTGTCTTCCTGAAAATTGAAACACAAGTGAAGTTAAACAAGTTCTTGTCGAAAAACATAACAATGATAAAGCTACCTGTGTCGATACCCTTGCGCCATCCCACGTTGCAAGCACGGCGGGCTGTGTAGGCGCTGCTGCTGCGGCTGCTGAAAACTTCAAGTGGCGCAAATACTGCAACCGTAATGGTTGCTACTGTTTTGAGCCGTTTGGGGTCGGTCCCCTGGGGTCATGGGGTCCGAGTGCGCGTCTCCTTCTTAAGGAAATTTCTCGCCGACTGATCGACAGTTCGCGTGACCAGAGGGCTGGTTCTTTCTTTGGTCAAAGAATAAGCATTGCCATCCAACTGGCAATGCTGCCAGTCTTCGGGCACGTTTCCAGATGACAGCGATGCGGAGGAGTACTTTGACGCCTAAGTGTCTCTGCCTTTTTGTGTTTTTTTTTGTTTGTTTTTTTATTAGGTATTTAAAGTAAGTAAATATTTAGTTTTATTTATTTTTATTTTTAAATTTATAGCTTTACGAGTAGGTAGTTACCTATGTTTATACTCTTTAAAAAAATAAATTTCAATGATAAAGTAACTATTGCAACTTTGATAATTTAAGACACAATTCGAAAATAAACTTAATAATCTTAATATTGACACAAAAACTCATGACCAAACTCTTTAATCTCTGATATGACAAGAGTACTGTTTTATAAATTAATACATGCCACTGAAATAATTGAAGTCAGTAAACATGAATATGAAAAAGTCAACAAAACACTGGAGAGTTGTTAAATTTTTGAAATGTTCACCGTGTCCGTGACGCTGTACCATTTTCCAATATGAAACTACTTTTTTCGAATGTATGGTAGACTTTTTGCATTTTACAAGTAAACAGTCATGGTATTAGAAGTGTTTTTTAGTTTCTAAAGTCAAAATTTAAGTAATGGGGGATTTACACTGGTCGATTTTTCGTATAAATAGTAATTCGACTAAACCGCAAGTGACCTAAATAATGGTTTCAGCTGTGCGTTTATCAATCAGTCAGCCGGACAGTTTTTTCTTTTAGACTTAATGTATAGAAGTTCACATCAGTCTGTCTTTCTTTAATAGATTTTGAACCTTATCACAGTAGTGGAAGGTTAACCTTTAACAGCCAGACTTTATATCATTTATCGTGCCCCCAGGGCTAGGCTACGAATCAGTTAAATACAAATTCGTCTCTTTCTGCTCCTCTTAAGCTCCGATTTGTAAAATATTATGGTGTGCAATAAAATGTATTATATCTGTCTATCTAAATGAACAGAGAGATATAGAGTAGATGCAATAAAATCAAACAAAACAACAAAAATCGTGAATATTCTCTGTCGGATATATCCGACTCTGGCATAATGGGCCCGAAAACATTTGTCGGATAATATACATATTTCAGACGTTGGCGGTTAAAAGGTTGATGATGTTCGATTGCTAAAATTTGACAGATTGGGGTAGGTTGACCTGCAGCTGTCTTCTGTACATTCTAAAGGACTTACCATTGTTAACTGCACAGCATTAGCACAAATCATAAGAGAACAGATGATGACATACAAAAACATGATGGGAGATAGTAAATCATTTAATTCTGATGAATATCTGCAAAATAAGTATTCGTGTTTGTTAAATGTTCATACTATTATCTTTTGAGAAGTGTTTTTGAAGGTGAAGATCTTGGCTATCTGATCATAAATAGTAAATTTATCACCAAAAATAAAATCCAAACATACAAACTACACTTATTCAAAATGAAAGACTTACTTCACCAAGTGAAAATGATGCAAATGACACTCTTTAATCCTCTTCACAGCTTCGTTATAATTAACCAACTCATTACCATCACCAAACAGTTTTTCACAATTCGCAGATAGTACTTTCAGTTGTCCAGCAAAAAACGTCATTAATACTACAGCAGTAGTGTCAAAGTTTGCAACAACTGTGCCTCCATAGAAACAAGCAAACATTTGGTAAAAAGTCGCTACCCAGAAACCCGAGCCCCTACTTCTGTCAAGAGGAACCCAAGAGCTCATTATCTCTGGGTAGGGCGAGGTCCCATTCCTAACGCTCTCTCGATAAATTGGAGAGGACCAGTAAATGAAGAGAGGTGCCAGAATAACAGTAAAAACTGTGGCCGTTACTAGACACCAGTAGAAATATGTGACCCTTCTAGCGTATTTCACGTATTCCAATATAATATTCGTAACTGTCTCGTCAGTTTTTGAGAGCTGTGATTTTTCTGTTTCGCATGCATATTCAATGATTTCTTTCCAAGAGTTTTGCCAGAACACTAAATTGCAAGCTTTAACAACGCAAACGGTGCTCAGCATTGTTAAGGATAGATTCCTCATTGCCATTACCAAGTTCTTCCTGATAATCCACAGTTCTATGTATTGGGATAGCACGAAAAGAAATGCAACGAAATGGACCGATTTATAGAAAAAGCTTTTCACACGATTTTCCTGCCATAAACCTCCATAGCGTAGGGCGAAAACAGTTGGTCCCAATAAAGGTTTATTTGGGTCTTCCAAACGATTTAAAAATTCGAAGACCATTTTGTCGTCCCAACAAACAATAGTTTTCGAAGTGAGGCAGAAATTAAATGTGATTTTTACGCGATATTGGCCTCTTGGTGGGTACGGTAAGTGAATCTCATTATTAATTCAATATTGTGCTATAACACTAAGATAATCTTCTGGCATGGCTCATATCGTATTTAATTTTAGGTAATATTCCTGTGTTAATATTATTTAGTATAGGACTAAAATTTCGATATGAAGAACATTTGGGAAAAATGAAAACAAAGTTTGCTTTGGAAACCTTAACATGGCCCATTAAATATACCTATCTATTTATTATCGTAATCTGGGTATAATTTTCTTACTGATGGTAAACATGCCTCTTTTTCTGAAAGAAAGAGGCATGTTTATCCATGAATTATACTTATTTTATTTATCAACCGCTTTTTTTTGCGTGGTAAAATCATCAAATGAGTCCTCCCGCCCTGGGCGGGACAGGAGGGACTGTCAGACTTGTACTGACTAAAATCCCCGGTGTTCCTTCAATAGCCCTTTATGTTACCGAGTGAGACAATCCCGCGACCCCGGCAGGCTCTGGCCCTCTTAGGGGCCCCGTCAGATTGCTGACAGCTCTTTGAGCCGCGCGTGGAACACAACGCGCCGTCGACCCGGACATGGTCTATGATCGGACGGCGAGTCACCCATTACTCGCCCCCCGCATGCCCGCACCTACGGTGGCCGGAGATCGTCTTGCGACGTCCGTTGCTGTGGGCGTCACCCGCGGCGGTTGGGTCGTGAGGTGGACGCTGTTCTCTCCCTCACACGTTCCGCCTTCTCCTTTTCTAGCATTACTGCTTCGCAGAAGGAGGCGACCGCTTCCTATTCCGTCTTGCCCCGCAGCATAGCCTCGACCAGTGCCGGGCGCAAGAGGTCGCCGCCTATCGCCTCAGTGAGGACACGGCGGTGCTCTGCCCAAGCGGGGCAGTCCTGCACCGTATGCTCCACCGTGTCCTCCGGGCGATCCTCGCAGTGGTGACACCCAGGCGTTTCTTCCTTGCCCATAAGCCACAGGAACCTCACGAAACATCGGTGCCCGGTGAGGACCTGTGTCAAGCGGAAGGTGAGGATGCCGTGACGCCTCTCCAGCCACTCCTCAAAGAGGGGTCTTAACGCCGCGATTGCGGCGTGCCCGATTTATTAAACGCTTCAACACATTTTGGGTAGCCCAATTTTATAATTAGTTCTAGTAACGTATAAAATACGAAGTACTTTTTCCTCTTCATTTTTATCCGGGTTCCACGCTGACCTCCATATTTCTCGAGTTGATATAGTACCGAGTAATAGCAACCGACCCGCGAAATTCGCAGCAGTTTTTATCTCGAAAACTACAGAATGAATGAACCCACTACTACGAGTATGAATACAGATTCTAGAGAAGTTTTAATCAAGTCTTTTGTGTGAAATTAACGCTGTTTGTATGTCATTAAGAGCTACAATCCAGCTTCCATTCTGTAATTGAGTTTTAGCCAAATGATTTGGTCTTATTTCATTTGTGAACACTTTCTAGTCGTAGAATTGTTTATCGTGACAAGTGTTTAGTTTTTGGAGGCGATGTAATCTGAAGACAGGAATTCATTCTAGGTTTTAAAATAAGTACCAGGGTAGGTACAACCGGAAAAAGATAGGAATAATTTAAAAAAATTAAACGACCAAAAGAAATACCGCCCTTAGCTGAGGTTTGAATCCGAATCCTTCGGCATAGTAGCCCATCAGGTACAAATTTTAATGTGTAAATTAAATGCCTAAGGGTAAAACATCAATCATGTTCAAACATCGAAAAGTAATTTTATCAAACCGAAAATCAAAATAACAAAGACAAGAGAGAGTAACATCGACAGATCCAAATATCAAGGTACAGATTATGTCTTAAATATTGATATTTTGTATAATATTTTTATCTTCCTAGTCAAGTAGCAGAAGTTTAAATGCTGACGACAGTGACAACAGCCATGTCCACTTTCACTTTAAAAAAAAAACTGATCTACAAACAAACATCCATACACACACGAGTTAAGACTTTTGTGACATAGGCGGACACATGTCACAACAGTTGATGTTTTGCATGCAAAACAAAATAGACTGTGTATTATGGTTAATTTTTAACACTGTGACAAGCGACTATTTGGTTTTGAAAAATCTACTGTTTTACGAATGTGGCAGCTTGATTGTAGGCTTGGGACGTTTATTTTGACGGTATAGCTGTCAGAAAAATAACGGAATATTGGCTAATCAACTTTTATATAATAACTAAACAACTTTTCTTTATATTACACACTATTTATTTTGATATTGTAAAGTTGAAAGCCGTAGAAAGGGAAGAGTGGAAGGTTATGGGGGAGAACTGTGCCCAGGAGTGGGACAACATAGGTTAAAAAAAGTTTACATTAGTATCCTCTAAATCTTTGGCTTGCTGATGTCTTCTTTATTTATGGTTTTCACCTGATTTCTTCTTTATTTATGGTTTTCACTGAGTTTATATATTATAATCTTCTGTTTTAAAAGTTATCTTTTTAGATAGGTACTTGCTAAAGTCACTAAAGTCCTGAACAGTCACACATGTTTAAATTTATAATAAATCCTTTGTTAAAAAGTTTTTTGAGTCTTTAATATTGAATCTCATAGGAGTCGAAATAAACAGAAAAATCAGTGTAATATTTTATTATGTGTACAAAGATTTCCAAGAACGTGGATATCATGTAACATAAAACCAAATCTAATCTGTCGAATTCCTTTATTAGATTTTTAACTCTAGCACAAAAAATAAATGTTAGATTGGGAAAGTTTGACAGCCCGGGTTAGGTTGATGTACAGACGCCAGCAGGTCAACTTACGCTAATCTGTCAAATTTTACCGATCAAAATCAAGAAATTTAACAGATTGAGGTAGGTTAATGTGCTGGCGTTTGTACTATACAAGACTTTTGTTAACCATGAAATACAATTTTATACCTATTATAATTCTGCCTTCTAGTATAATATTAAAACACAAATTTTGCGAACATAAAGTTAGAATACAAATAATTCATTTAATTAAATCGAAAGCAGCTTGGTTCACATTAGCCAGTATTTGTAAATTGTGTTAAAATAACAATATGAAATATTGCGTTGTTTGGTGAAAATCTTATTAATTAATCTTCTTGAATTTGTGAGAATAGCAGACAGACAGCAGGCAATACAGATAACAGTAAATTCGGTGTTACAGACTGATGACGTATCTAAACAGACACAGTCAGATTTTTTTCATGAGTGATAAAGAGACTGCTTCTGCCTGAAGTACAAGTCTATTTTCAATTGAACCTAATTTTAAAAATACGTGTTTGTGTATATGTCATCAGAATGTGTGTGGTATTAGTAATAAGAAATATTAATTATCGATTTATTTAGAAACGCTTGAAAGAAAGGTGGACTATGTTTGCTTAAGTGAATATTTCTTAAACGATCGAACTGTACATTTTTAAACCTAGAAAATTACTTCCTTGCATCCTACAATACAAGAAAGAAAAAGATGAGGGGAGGGACCTTAGTCTTAGCAAACACTGATAAAAAAGTTGAAGTTATAGACGTAATAAATAAACTATAGAGTAGAGAGCTTTGAAATTTGCTGTATAAAGTACATTAATACAGGTCTTTATCTGTGTTGTTGTTATCGCAATCCGAACGATAAAAATTTTGATACTTTTATGAAGAGCCTGGAAAAACTATTGGAGCATTTATTCAATAAGAGATGTGTAATTTATGGAGATTTTAATATTGACATGCTCACTGAGAGTCGAAAACGAACAGAGTTCATTAGCCTGCTACAATGCTATAATTTTAGATATCTCATAACAATCCCTACGTCTATGCGCAATAACTCTTTTTCTTGCATAGATAACGTCTTGACTAACTTGCGTGATGACTGTGTAGAGAACGACGGGGGTCTACAGGGTGCCTTCAATTTGGTAAATTCTGTTGATAATTTTGATAGTAACAACCACATTACTACTGTGTGTAGAAGACCATTTAATTATAAGAATAGTGTAAATTTTGGAGAACGCATTGTGAACATAACTGGGATCAACACATTTTTAAAGACTTGGTAAGGTGTTTCAGTGCAGTTTTAGAAAGCGCCAACAAAAGATTAAAACAAGACGTAACTTTCAATTACAATGGATCACGAGAGGTGTTAAAACCTCCAGCAAAATGAAATGTTTCCTATGCTCTAGTAGAATTAAGCTTGATGCTAGTGTCCTTACCTACAAAAAAAAATATGTAAGAATATATAAAAGGGTAATTTCGAAAGCTAAAAAACTTACAGTAAGTGAAAAAAATAATCTATCAAAAAATTCAAGTAGGGAAATCTGGAAAGTAATAAATAAAAGCACAAATAGAGTTAAAGCAATGAAGGGGGATATTCGGCTTAAAGTAAATAATCATATATTATGATAGATCACCCAGAAGAAGTAGCTGACATTCTAGCAAAACAATTTGATCATAAACACATCATGTTTGATAATAGTGGCAAAGTTGCTGTCGGTTTTCTACAACAGAGTACGGAAAGAGTAGAAAGAAACATGGATATCTCACTTACTACGCCAAATGAAACTTTTAAAATAGTAAATGGTATGAAGAATAAGAAGTCCTGCGTCTATGATGAAATTCCAATATCAGTAATTAAAGAAAATTTACCATTTCTATCGGAACCCCTCTCGATTTTTTATAACAAGTGCATTGTAGAAGCTATTTTCCCGGAACAGCTTAAGATTGCCAAGATCATCCCAATTTATAAAAAGGGCACAAAAACCGATCCGACTAACTATAGGCCCATTTCTTTGTTGCCCACTTTTAGCAAAAATCTTCGAAAAAGTTTTAAAAGACCGCTTGAGTGTACATCTTAATTTGTGCAAAGTTATAAATCTAAGACAATTTGGATACCAGAAGAATGTGGGTACTGGAGATGCTATTTACACGTTACTTAGTGATGTGGTTAGTAAAATAAACTGTAAAATGAGGGTTGCTGGTATTTACCTGGACTTGACCTCGGCTTTTGACAGTATTGACCACGGACTACTTCTAACAAAATTGGAGCACTATGGCGTTAGAGGTAAAGCTTTAGAGCTGTTCTCTTCATATCTTAACAATAGAAAAATGTTTGTCGAACTTGAGTCTACTAAACTAAACGGGTGTAGAAACAATTACAGATCATCTATGATAAACATTAAAGCCGGAGTGCCACAAGAAACTATTTTGAGCCCCTACTTTTACATTATTCACGAACGATTTAATTAACTTCATAAATAAACTTCTGCCGGACATACAGCTTGTAGTGTTTGCTGATGACACAAATGCTATAGTTGCAGCTAATAATATTAGTGATCTTTCTGTCAAGGTGAATGCAGCTCTGGAAACATTAAATTCCTGGTTTAATGCAAATATGCTCGTGATAAATAAGTCCAAAACCAATGTTATGTTATTTAAAACAACAGCACGTAGCAAAGATGTTATGGACATAAATATAGATAAAGTTAAAATTGAGCTTGTCAAAGAAGTTAAGTTTCTGGGAATTTATATTGATGATAAATGTTAAATTGGAAAAAAGAATTAGCAGCATTAGACTCGTCAATATCATCTGTTTGCTATGCCATAAAAAGTCTAAGAGATGAAGTGAGCATTACCAAATTTGAAAATGGTATACAATGCACTGATTGAGTCCAAATTGCGATATAGCATACAATTTTGGGGATGAAGCTACCAGTACAACTGGCACAGGGCATTCATTCTCCAAAAAAGAGCTATCCGAACCATCGTCCGCATCTCTCAACAGGACACATGTCGACCATGTTTTAAAGAACTTGGAATTCTTACAGTACCTGGCCTTTATACATTAGTACTAAGTATTAAGAACATTTAAAAAATATATTTATGACTATGAATGAGATGAGGGCAGGTCGGTAAGGGAAAAAACGCGTAGAAAGGATTTTGCAAACAGAATCACCTCACTTCTAGGAATAGTCAAACACAGTCCACAGTATCAGGCAGTTAAATTATTTAATAAATTACCTCTCGAATAAAAAAATACACTGTATACTAGCTCATTCAAAACTAAACTCAAGTTTCTATTGGAAAAATGTCTCTATTCATTAGAAGAACTGTAATATTGTGCAATCTGCCTAAACTGACATGTTATTTTTTTTTTATTATTATTATGGTTGTATAAGTTGTATTTTTTTTTGGACGTTTATTGTTGACTATCGTTTTAATTTTAAAAATGATTTTGAATTATTTTGTATATTATGTAGGTAATCTGGTATTAAGCTGACATGTTATTTTTTATTTTTTATTTTCTTTATTCATTATTTTTCATATTTCTTTACATTTTTAAATATTAAAAAAAAAAAACATTTAAAAATATAAAAAATAGTGGCCCACTAGCATCGGGAACATGGTCCAAGGTGCCGGTGGTTAGGACTCTAGAGAGAGGAACCTCCTCACAATGCGCGCCGTGTCCAAGAGAACTGCTTTCTGCATCAAGCCCTTGAGCCAGCTGCACAATGAGAGCCTCTTAAGATGTTGGTCGAGGCTCTTCGCAATTAGCCCATTGACCGAAACGACTATCGGTACAATGACTGCTGAGTCCACGTCCCACATGTCGACAATCTCGTGTGCTAAATCAAGATACTTGATTTTTTTATCATTTTCAGCTTTCACGAGATTTTCGTCATGAGGGACGGTGATATCAACAATCATTGCACGGCGCTCTCGGCGATCTACCACCACTATATCAGGCTTATTGGCTACAATAGTCCTGTCAGTGATGATAGATTGATCCCAATACAATATGGCATGACCGTTTTCAAGAACTGGGTCGGGCACATACCTGTAGTATGGTACTTTAGAATCCACAAGGTTGTATTGCAGAGCAAGTTGCTGGTGGATAATCCTAGCTACTAGATTGTGTCTGTGCAAGTACTCGCCGTTAGCAAGACGAGAACAACCGGAAACAATGTGTCTGATCGACTCACCGGGACGGTGGCATGCCCGACAGATGTCAACCGTACCGTCCTTGACAATATATTTCCGGTAATTGTTCGTCATGATAACTTCATCCATAATCGCACAGACAAAACCTTCGGTTTCCCCGAAGAGGTCACCGAAACGTAGCCAGGCTACAGACGCCAAAAGGTCTACATCAGGTCCGTGAAGGGCCCTGTAGAACCGTCCGTGTAGCTCCTTGCTCTGCCATACCTCCCTGCGGTCATTTGTATCCAATACCACAGGTTTGCGCCAGTTCTCGTTAGCCAAGGAGAGCGGGGTAAGGCCTTTGTCCACTGAAACTACATCTCGATGCATCCCCACGTCAGCTTCAAGGAAGTATTCCCTGAGACTGCATACCTCGCGGTTGTGCAAGGTCTTAGCATTGAGTAAGCCACGGCCTCCACACTTCCGCGGGATATACAGTCTCATCACCGATGACCGTGGGTGATGCATCCGATTTGCAGTCAGCAGTGTACGGACCTTTCTATCCAGGGCGTCAAGTTCCGTTTGAGTCCATTTGAGTATGCCGAAAGAATACATCAGAACCGGCATGACCCAACTATTGAAGGCGCGCACCTTATTTCCGCCTGATAAAAGACTATTTAACACTTTGTTCAGGCGGCCAAAGAAGCGCTCCCTCAACGATTGCTTCATGCCAGCAACATTGATGCCCAATGATTCCGACATACCCAAATACTTATAGGTTTCGGTTGCTGAAAGGGATCTAAGGTTTATGGAATCTGAGAGTTGGGTGCTCTCAGATTCCATAATCCCCCCTCGTCTTACATGCATGACCGCACATTTCTCCACACCAAATTCCATCATAATGGCGCTACTGAAGGTTTCAGTGATCTTCAGTAGCCCCATCAGCTGCGAATTGGTGGGGGCAAAAAGTTTCAGGTCATCCATATAAAGGAGGTGAGATATAACCTGACCGCCTCTCCTCAACCGATAGCCTAGACCTGAATCCTCCAGCAGTGCGCTAAGAGGATTCAGGGCTAAGCAAAACCAAAGCGGACTCAAACTGTCACCCTGAAATATTCCTCGCTCAATCCTAATCGGTTCGTCGCTCTCGAGAATCTGCCGACGTCCCGGATAGAGAAGGAACGTCCTCCATTGCCGCATACATGACAACAAGAAGGTGCGAAGTGTTGCATTTATTTTGTACAACTCTAGCACCCTCATGAGCCACGCATGCGGCACAGAGTCATAGGCCTTCTTATAATCTATCCAACACGTCGACAGATCCCTCCGGGATCGACGAACCTGTTGGCTTACGGCCATGTCAATAAGGAGCAGCTCTTTAGTACCGCGGGACCAATTCCTACATCCATTCTGAGAGGCAGACATAATTGAATTACTATCAATATGATAAGCAGTTTGTAGAAACCCAAACAGACCCGGTCTGCGGCCAACGACGTTCTACATTATCCTCTATTCTTTCGGGAGACCAGCTTGATGTCGGCGCCGGCGGAGGCGCTTGCTGCAACATACCAAGCGCCACCGCGACGGTCCTCATCGTGCCCAGCGCGAGCGCGGCGATTAACAGCGCCCCGCGCCGCGCCCCTCGCCCTCTTTTATAAACAGGGTGCGCCGCGTCCTAAACATTAACCTCCTTTACACAAGGGTGCGCAGGTGGTTCTAATAAAACACAAGGGTGCGCAGGTGGTTCTAATAAAACACAAGGGTGCGCAGGTGGTTCTAATAAAACACAATTTGGCCCAAAATTCAGCTACGCGAACCCCGCTCACTGATGCAGTCATAAGGTCGTCAAGTGTACAGGTGACAGGACTTGCGGTACAGGAGAGAAGGCACGCCAGTCCAGTTGTGAGTCCAGACCGGCGGCGGCGCGTGGTGCAACGTTGCACCAAGCCGCCGCGCCGATCCACATCTTTTTATTATTATTATTATGGTTGTATAAATTTTATTGTATTTGTGTGGACATTTATTGCATATTGTTGATTATCGTTTTAATTTAAAAAAATACTTTGAATTATTTTGTATCTTTTTTTTTTTTTTTTTTTTTGCGTGGTAAAATCATCATCATGAGTCCTCCCGCCCAGGGTGGGGCGGGAGGGACTGTCAGACTTGTACTGACTAAAATCCACGGTGTTCCTTCAATAGCCCTTTATGTACCAGGGTCACGGTTACCGAGTGAGACAATCCCGCGACCCCGGCAGGCTCCGGCCCTCTTAGGGGGCCCCGTCAGTTTGCTGACAGCTCTTTGAGGCGCGCGTGGAACACAACGCGCCGTCGACCCGGGCATGGTCCATGATCGGACGGCGAGTCACCCATTACTCGCCGCCCGCATGCCCGCGCCTACGGTGGCCGGAGATCGTCTTGCGACGTCCGTTGCCGTGGGCGTCTCCCGCGGCGGCTGGGTCGTGAGGTGGACGCTGTCCTCTCCCTCACGCGTTCCGCCTCCTCCTTTGCTAGCATTACTGCTTCGCAGAAGGAGGCGACCGCTTCCCATTCCGTCTCGCCCCGCAGCATGGCCTCGACCAATGCTGGGCGCGAGAGGAATTATTTTGTATCTTACGTTTAAATTCAACTCATGTATTCGAATTAATTTTAATATTTGTATTTCCTATGTTTCATGTAATCATTTCGAACGCAATGTAAATTGTTTACCGAAAATAAATTGAATTGAATTGAAGAGCTGGCGGCGGTGGTGCGCGCGCTGTGGTCCGGACAGTACCGGTTCATCGCCACCAGGTAAGGTCCTCCGGGTAAGGACACACACCACACACCCTTATCATCATCATCTTCAGAAGAGCTGGCGGCGGTGGTGCGCGCGCTGTGGTCCAGAAAGCATCGCTTCATCGCCACCAGGGACCTCCGGGTAAGGACACACCATTATCATCGTGCGGTTATCTACGGGTAGATGAAAAACAAAACATGCTCGCCACAACGCCAAGTCAATCGAATTACATCATTATATCGTAGCAGCAAGGACGGTTTTCATTTTTCGGTTTCAACCAACACAACAGCGGTACGGTATACCACACAGCGGGCCCACCCAGTCACAACAAATCGAAGCTGAACAAGGCCAGGCCAGACCTTACGAGACCATCGAGCTGTACCAACTGGAGTCCCGTTCCTGAGAGTCGCCAGAATGTTCAATGTTACCTTTGGACATTGACTCAGCACTCAGCCTGGCTTACGCGCGGCCCAGTTAAAAGAATGATTTGGTTGCAACTTGCTTACGGTTAAGATAACAATATGAAATATTGCGTTGTTTGGTGAAAATCTTATTAATTAATCTTCTTGAATTTGTGAGAATAGCGTGAAGAAACTGTAGGTGCCTTTCATGATCTGAAATGAATAGAGGAAAATATTTTTAATAGAAATGAAGGAATTAATATTTATAATAATAATATGATCTACAAGTACACACATCAAAAGTGTCTAGGGATCAAGCATTTTTATGCGGATTTCTTGAGATTGAGATGTGGCTTTGTAATAAATTTATGATTTTATAAATTTATATGGATCCTTTTTGGTGCATTTCATAATTTGAATCAGGAACTGTGAATCAAATTCGAGTAAAAGATGAAAATCAGCTGTCAATATTTTCCCTATAAAAACATACAACGCATTGAAGACATTATTAGTGCTACTGTTTCCCTACTACTGATTAAAACCAACGTTATTATGGAGCGGCGACGTCATTTAAGCAGGGAAGAAATGCTCAGAGCCGTGGGAATGATAGAAGCTGGTTCCCGGCAACGTACTGTGGCTTTAGCTCTGAATACAAGTCAGAGTGTTATCAGTCGACTTTGGACACGTTACCGAAGCACTGGTACCGTGGCTGAGCGCCATGGAGGACGGTATCGCTGCACCACACGGAGACAAGACCGATACATTCAAATCTTAACTCGAAGAGCTCCAACAATAACCGCCATGATGTTAGCCGTGAGGCTTCATCACTCTTCAGGGAACTTAATTAGCGACCAAACAGTCAGAAACCGCTTGCATGAAGTGAACCTTCATTCCCGAAGACCGCTACGGGTACCACCTATAGCAATGCACAATCGTAGGATTCGATATCAATGGGCTCTTGAACACAGAAATTGGGCAGAAGAACAATGGCGTTTCGTGTGCTTTTCTGATGAGTCTCGTTTCGGTATGAGACCGGATACAAGACGTATACGACACTGGAGAACCCCTGGACGCCAACAGCGATTAAAATCCTGCCAGGAAGTCCATCCTTATAGTGGTGGAACCATCATGGTATGGGCGGGTATTTGGATCGGCGGAAGAACTGAGTTGATTTGGATCAGAGGCAACCTCAACGCTCAAATTTATGCTGAGACGATTGTATCAGACGTCATCGTTCCTCTACAAGTGCAAATCGGTCCCTTATTTCAGTTAATGCATGATAATGCACGACCGCACACCGCAAGAGTTGTAAGACAGACTCTCGCCGCAGCTAACATCAATGTCCTGCCCTGGCCTGCTCAGTCGCCAGACTTGAATCCGATTGAGCATGCATGGGATATGCTACAGAGAAGAGCTCTGCCGAATATGGAGGGTATCCAGTCGCAAGAAGACCTTTTTTTGTTGTTGCAACGAACATGGGCGGCCATTCCACAGCGTGATTTGGATGAACTCATTTTGAGTATGCCAAACCGATGTTCTTGTGTTGTTACTGTTCGCGGTAGAAACACGGATTATTAATTGTTTAAGTTACCCAATAAAATTTTAAAGAAAACTGTTCTTTCAGTATTTTTTTCGAACTTTTGTGTTAGTGGTTCAAATGTCAAAAATCCCTTTATTAGGAAAATGGCAAATTTCTTTATTAATGCAAAGGTGACTTGGTTTATCGTTACTGTGACAAACGAAAACACTTTATTTGATGAATCCTTAAAGAAAATTTTAATTAATATCAATCAGGAGAAAAGTTATTGCAAAAATATATGTTGATCCCTAGACACTTTTGATGTGTGTAGTTGTTTTGGGTCTGGGTGTTTGTATAAGTGAGTTACTATGTTTGTAAACGCACCCACGATACAGGAAATAAATCCTAGTGCATGTAGGTTCAACATATTTTTATGAAAAATGAAGAAATAACAAAATTAAAAATACTAGCATTTTTGACCTCGAGTTTAATGCAAATAAACATAACTTTCTTTCAAAATAAATACATACTTCAATGAAAGTGGGAACAGACAGTGTTGTATAAGGACCAGCATCCAATATCAGCGGATGATTCAACTTCCCAGCTAAAAGTAATATTTGTCTGCGCACACGCACGTCACTCTGCCACCAGTCACTGTTGTAGATTCCTCTGTCTACTTGCTTACTCTGTAAATTAGAAGACAAGAAAATTAGAATAGGATGCAAGATTCCACCTGTGTTTGTGTCATCGTTATCTATTGATTTGAAAAGTCTTTATATGGGAATTATAAATACAAAAAGACCAAAACAAGCAATCTGTCTGGACAGACAAGTGTTATGTTCGCCACACACAATCCAGTTTACCGTCAAGTTTGTATCAAGCGCGTAATCTTCGTGCAGTAAGTATAACTATCAGTTTACTACTGATAGGCGTACACCATCAAGTACTCGCGTCGCCGCGCGCCGTTTTCACTGTACTGCATTTGATTTGACTGCAAATTGGATTGTGTAGGGCGGGAAAACATCATAGAAAGTCAGTCACTCTGTTTTTTTTTTTATTTCATTGACTTTTTTGCCACCGAAAGCAAAGTTATTTGGTAGGTTATTTTATACTTTTTGTGGTTTTTTTAAACCAGTTAATTTTATTTTGAAAATTTTTAAAATCATAAGCTACCCACATTCTTGTCTAATACAAAATTTTATAAAACGGGTACTAGAATTTTGCAACCCGTAGCACTGATAATAATTATAATAACGTTGTCCGTGTACACAATAAGTGAAAATGCTTATAAAACTACTGAACCGAACTTTATTAAAGTTTTATGGGAACAAATTTCAATGATCATCATGGATATACTGCTGCATCAAATAATAAAATAATCACACAAATAAATCGATGTATACAAATAAAAAAACACTGAGAAGTCCGGTCAATATAGACATTTGAAATAAAAAAAAATCCCGGAAAGCTAAAATTATTGGTGATTGGAGAGCTAGGGTTTACCATTACGAATAAATCCCATGTGTGCTTCAAAAGTTATTCGGGTTTTTTTTCGAAAACGGTAAGTTTTATCAAAAAAAAAACCTCAGGCCAAAGTTGTAGATCTTAAAATTCTCTACAAAAATGGTCGTCATGATTTTTGCGGACATGAATTGCGGACACACTTGTTGTTACAAGTGTGTCCGCAATTCAAATCTTCACGCTGTTTTACATTGACGCGTTAAATTAATAAACGGCCTAGATATTCAGACGACGGACTTCATTTTAATATTTTTTTTAGGTTTCTTAATTTTTAGGCATTTTTTAAGGTACCTGAAGTGTTACTTCGTTACTATGCCAGCAGTACAAGAAGAGTTGTGAAACTAAGCCAGATGTGTACTGAAAGACCCAGAGCTTTTGTGAGGCCGTGGCTTCTTTCTGAAAAAAATAATCATTTAAGTACTGTCTCTCCATATTATCGGACTGGAATCTTCTTGATGGTTTTTCATCTCGTAATAAAAAAAAAAGTAGCTAAAGTAGTACCTTTTACAAAAAGCAACATATTGCGGTTTTATTGTAACGCCTAATTTTTCTCACACAATAAATAAGTACATTGTTTTCAACATACCGAAGTAAATTGAACCACGCTGCCACAAATTGTCATGGAGCACATCAGAACATACAGAAACATAGTTGGTGACAGCAAAGAGTTGAAGATTGAGGAGTGCCTGTAAAAAAAAAAGTTACTAAATTGTTTTTAGCTGAATTACATCAAACCATAACTGCCACTATTCTGATACAAGAATGACAGCGTGTTTACCTTCTAGCAGGAAATAATTATATAAGGTCTTGTTGTGAATCGATTTTAGAAGATGCTTCACAGACTAAGATACTTATAGTACATTACGATATTAGTGCGTTAAGATGGCTCGGCTCAATTACGGCCTCGCCTTCGGCTCAGGCTGAAAAACCGCCTCGCATGTTATAACCAATACGCACGTATATCGTACGACGTTTTTTAACACATTTGCGAGGAATCAGAAAAAAAAAACATTTCACAAAACAAGTACGAAGAAAAGAAAATTTGAGAAAAATGAAGTGAGGATTATTTTTGCCGTGGCTGCGTGAAAATGTTGGCAAAGACGCTAGAGCATGCAGCCAAGTTTTTAAATTACCGAATAAACTGTTTGTTTTTATTTTATATAAACTCAATCTGTGAATGCACACTGTTGCTTTCCCGCCATTTTAACAGCGCGCGATTAGTTCGAAATTTGAATAGAAACAGCGCGCTGCTCACTAGCAGTTGCTGGAGTCGTGCGGCGGCGATCAGTTCCATATTTGAAATGGCAAATAATACTATTATGGAATTTGTATGGACTATAACTTAACTATTTGCTTTGGTAACACACGCGTTTTTTATGACCCGCTTTACATATTTAAAACCGGTGGAATTACATCAGCTTTACGAGCAAGGGTGTTAAAAAAGCTTTTACAACATAATTCAATGGTCGGCTTCGAACGTCAGGAACGCAAAATGGTACCTAATTCTGACTTTCTTCGCTCATACCATTTAACCCTCTTCAAGCTTAATGCAAAAAATCCAATAGCATGTTGTGCTCAACCTAGGAATCGAACTTTGGGCCAGTAATCGCAAACACGACCACACTACCAATAAGCAAATATACCATGAAACCATACCTACCAATATCATGAATAAAAAATCTTTCTTGGAAAACGACTTTTGTTGCTGGTGTTGTTACATTTTGTTCGGCTGATATAAGTTTAAGAAGAACATAGTGAGGTGAAAAAAAAGAGATGAACAAAATATACAGAACCAATTTTTTCGTGTGGGTGTCGTTGCACTGATCCGAAACAAGGGCTAGCAAAAAGAAAAACAAAAAACCCGACTGCGTAAAAACTAATTTTGAAAACTACGTGAAAAAGTTAACTTAAATAAAAACTAAAAAGAAAGAAACAAGCTCAACAGAACAGCAAGAAGAAGCAGAACAGAACGACTCACAGTCGGGGCCCATTCAAATTTTACCAATCAAATCTTCCCAAGGGGCCCCGACTAATGACGGGGCCCCCTCTCTAGAGGGCCAAAGCCTGCCGGGGTCGTGGGACTTATCTCATTACCGTGACCCCGGAACATAAAGGGCTATTGAAGGACACCGTGGATTTTAGTCAGTACAAGTCTGACAGTCCCTCCCGCCCTGCCCGGGGTGGGAGGACTCATTTGTTGATTTTACCACGATAAAAAAAGGGGCCCCGACTGTGAGTCGTTCTGTTCTGCTTCTTCTTCTTTCTTTAAATTATTATTTTATATTTTACACTTTTTAGTTACGATTCATTGTTCACTTTTTTTTTTTGTTTGTTTATCGTTTATACTTGAAATAGAAACGTAAATCAATAAGTAAGAAAATTAGCGAGAATGATTGTTTTATTTTTTTTATTATAGCCTTTATTTAACAATCTTACAAAACATAAAAATATTAAAAGTTAACAATTTTTTTTTTTTAAGTATTAATAATATATTAAATATTAGACACCGGTATTGAGATTGTCTTGCGATTTCGCAAAGGCCTCCCCTAGAGCTTGCCACTCCTTCCGATTATGGGTCATCCTCCTCCAAGTAGCACCGGCCATCTTTCGAAAGTCGTCTTCCCATCTTAGGCGCTGCCTTCCTTTCTTTCTTTTGTTATATCTTGGACACCATTCGGTTACGTCCTTGGCCCATTTATTATTAGTACTCCTCAACATATGACCTGCCCATCTCCATTTCAATTTCCTTATACAATATGTGACATCGTTGATTTTAGTTTGGTTTCGTAATGTTTCTAGTTTGATTTTGTCTTTTAACTTGGCGTTGAGCATGCTACGCTCCATGCTATGTTGGCTGGTCTCTAGTTTTCGCATATTTTGTTTAGTAATGCTCCAAGTTTGACATTGTTTTATTAAACAACTTTAAATCGTTATATATCCTAAACTATTACTTAAAATGAAAAATGATAAAAGAAACCTAAAGATTATTTTAAAATACCTATTCAACGACACCCCACTTGACATAGTTCATCGACTTTTATTTTTTTTCATTTTGACAATATGGCGTCTGGTTGTCGCTGTGGTGAATTTTGATTACTGTCATGTCTTTAGTGACACTCGCAAGGTTAAGACGAATCGATTGACGTAAGAATTATCAAAATCGGCCTACGCTTTTGTCTCTAGAACGCCACATAGAAACAAACATACATACGTACATAGACTGATAAACACATTACCCTCCTTTGCGTCGCGCAGTCGGGTAAAAAATATTCAAAATATGCTCCTCGGGCCCAATTTTGATTCAAGGCTCAATCTTTGGGATTACCTACATATTATTATTGGGACTTAAGGTTACTCTTTCTATGTAATAAAATTAGTGAGTAATTAACGTAAAGCTCTCCAACTTTATGAGTAAACCAGATCTTGTTTAAGATGATCTATTAGATGAAGATTTCATTACAATTTGCAAAACTTTTGTCACAAACTAGCTTTAATGATCCCTAATCAACATTCAAAGTACTAAAACGTGACAATAAAACCTTATGGAATACTTACTTTATCAAGGCGTTATGATGTCTGTGACATTCCTTGATCCTATCTAAAATATCTTCAGTCGAAGTTACTTCATCAAATAGACTGTTACATTTCTCTTTGAGAATTATCATCTGTCCTTTAAGATAAGACATGATAGCAACAAAATTCCTCCCAAATATCCGGGCATTTTGTTGTTATCAAAAGGAAACCAAGAACAAAGAATTTGTGGTAATGGTTCGATACCTGTTTTTATTTCGTCCCGGTAAGAAGCCGATGATACGTACTTCAAGAAGGGAGTTAATATTAAAAGGAAATTAGTTATAAACACCATCACCCAAAATAAATACGTGATTATCCTTGTATACGTTGTGTAGTCACGCATGTGTTTTTTAACTATGGGATCCTTTCGCCTGATTTGTCTTAATTCTTCTTCGGAAATATATTGGACAAGCTTCCTCCATTGACCTTGCCACATAACGTAAGAGTAACATTTTGCGAAGCAAATGACGCTGAGTACGGTCAGTGACATGTTGTTTAGAACTTTATTAATATCATGTCTAACAAAATAAAGGTCAACAAATTGGCTTATAACAAAAAGTAATGTAGAAAAATGTATCAAATTGTAGGCAATAGTCCTAAATTTGCTGCCAGTTTGCCAGAGGCCAAATAAATACAAGCCTTTCAATGTTGGCCCCAACAAAGGATTTTTTGGGTCTTCTAACTGTTTGGTGTATGTAATTACTTTTTGTAAAAGCATTTTTAGCGTGTGAACTTACTAAAAGTTCAATCAAAACTGTGCTTTGATTTTACAAGGGATTGTTTTATCCATTTTTTTTTCATTTATTGAATTGGTTAATGCGTTCAATGTCATTTTTATTTTCTCTATAAAAGGTCGGCGTAAATTGTCACAAATGATTCATTTTTAGGGTTCCGTAGCCAAATGGCAAAAACGGAACCCTTATAGATTCGTCATGTCTGTCTGTCTGTCTGTCTGTCTGTCCGTGTATGTCACAGCCACTTTTTGTCGAAAGTATAAGAGCTATCCTGTTGAAACTTGGTAGAAAGATGTATTATGTGAACCGCATTAGGATTTTCACACAAAAATCAAAACAAAACAAATTTTGGGGGTGCCCCCCATACTTAGAATTGAAACTCAAAAATTTTTTTTTCACCAAACCCATACGTGTGGGGTATCTATGAATAGGTCTTTAAAAATGATATTGAGGTTACTAACATCATTTTTTTCTAAACTGAACAGTTTGCGCGAGAGACACTTCCAAAGTGGTAAAAAGTGTGTCCCCCCCCCCCGTAACTTCTAAAATAAGAGAATGATAAAACTAAAAAAAAAATGTAATGTAGACCTCAACCAAAACTACCAACGAAAATTGGTTTGGATGAAATACAGTTAGCAGTTTTTGAGATATAGTACAAAAACCGCAAATATAACTTTGCCATTCATATAAATACTATGAAAAACAAAGTTATGTTTATTGTTTGTGTATATTACTTACTAATCTCAATATAATTATATCTCTAATCTATGCTTGCTGCTACGGAACCCTTCATGGGCGAGTCCAACTCGCACTTGGCCGGTTTTTTTAGGGTTCCGTCGGCATGAACGTTACAAAGTTTTCAAATGCTCGATATTCTACCGCCGGCACCGACCTCATTAGGGAAATTATTATTATGTTAATAATTTATCTATGTTGTTAATTTGAGGAAAAGCTTTTGTTGTATAAAATATCGGCAATGTAATTTTTTTCAAAGAGATTTTAAAATTAAGGTAAACAAGAATATGAAATTTAATATCACCACGTGTTATTAGGTTTAATGTTAATTAGAGTCTACTATTAGTGCTTGTTTATAATGGTTATACTTAAAACTTGGTACTCCATTAGAGAACCAAAATATTAATGAAAAGTAAACTAGTCCACGTTAAATGAGAAAATACAGTGTGTCCGGACACGAGTTAGCGATACTTGAAGGGAATATTATAGACTCATTTTCATCGACAAAACTGCTTTTAAAAAAATTCTTACTCCAACACCTCGCGAATGGCGGCCATTTTAATTTTTTGATTTGTCGAACTGGGGTATGTACAATAAAATGCAAATATCTTTGAATCCAAGAGACCTACATACATGCAAATGACTTTATTGCAAAGTTTAATGTTAAGGCTTTTCAAAAACTTGCGAAAGTTTTCTAAATAAAATGCAAAAAGAACCAAAAAACGTGGGCAAACACGAAATTGTACACAAAAATTACTGAATATTTTCACATTTTATACTCTAGCACGAAAAGTACCCCTGTATTTTGCTTAGGTTTTTGCATTAAATTAAAAGTATTTGAGTCAGGCTATAAAATTATATCAAAATTATCACTCTATGTTAAGTATTTTAAGAGTTATTCTCACTTGAACATAACCCTTCCTTAGCGCATGTACCACCAATGTTACAGAAGCTGCATTCTTTGGGCGAGCTAAACCGTTTCAACGTAAATTTATGAGCTGGCCTTATTAACCACCATGTAAATGATCCCAACGAATTACCATTAAACTGAAATAATACATTTTTTTTTACTTTATGAAATCGGTTTCTTTGAATAAATTAAAAAAATGGGCCATTTCAGTTTATGAGTGATTAGTTGGGATCATTTACATGGTGGTTAATAATGCCAGCTCATAAATTTACACTGAAACGATTTAGCTCGCCCAAAGCATGCGACACCTGTAATATTGGGGTACATTCGCTAAGGAAGGGTTATGTTCAAGTAAGAATAACTCTTAAAGTAATTGACGTAGAGAAATAATTTTGATACCATTTTATAGCCTAACTCAAATACTTTTAATTTAATGCAAAAACCTAAGCAAAATACAGGGGTACTTTTCATGCTAGAGTATAAAATGTGAAAATATTCAGTAATTTTTGTGTACAATTTCGTGTTTGCCCACGTTTATTGGTTCTTTTTACATATTATTTAGAAAACTTTCGCAAGTTATTGAAAAGCCTTAACATTTAACTTTGCAATAAAGTCATTGGCATGTTTGTAGGTCTCTTGGATTTAAAGATATTTGCCATACCACAGTTTGACAAATCAAAAAACTAAAATGGCCACCATTCGCGAGGTGTTGGAGTAAGAATTTTTTTAAAAGCAATTTTGTCGATGAAAATTAATCTATAATATCCTCTTCAAGTATCGCTAACTCGTGTCCGGACACACTGTATACGTATTAAGGAACGCAGTGTGCAAAGTTCATTAATACTAGACACTCTTTGCTTTTACCACTACTCAGAGTTGTACCACAAAGTTGAAAAGCTGAAAATGTTTTACATAGGCACACATCTATCTACATGAAGTAAATCTAAAACCGCAATGTTAAGAATAAGCTTCTTTAATTTTAGCGGATTGAGACATTTCAACAACATTGCATTGCGATACTAATATTATTTTTTACGTTAATTCCACTAATACGTATCGGCTTAAGTTTGTGAACTATAGAATACGACTTGCTGTGATATAATTATGATCATCATCGTCATCATCTCAGCCATAGGACGCAGGTCGCTTCCAACCGGTATATGTGGAGATCTAAATGGGAGGCCTATGTTCAGCAGTGGACGTCCTATGGCTGATATATGATCGAATCCCCGTAAATATACATCACACTATCGTATTTTCGGTGTTTCGATTACTGTATTGAACTTGCTCATTCTTTTTCTGCCTGTTATCCATTTCGCAGGGCTCCTTTTTCTGTCTGCAGGGTTTAAAAGCACCTTACATGATTGGCATGACGGTTGTTAAGTTCTTGCTTCGCTTTTTTAAGTGATGTTATCATCAAATGAGTCCTTCACCCAGGCCGGGACAGTCCCAGTGACAGTAAGACAGTCCCGGGACGAGACTGTCGCGAGACAAGACAGTCCTGGGATGAGACTGTCGCGCGACAAGACAGTCCCGTGTCATCATTGTTTAGGTTACAGTACCTTAATTACTCGATTTGATCGAATATTTAATGTAAATACGGATGTTACAAGTATGCCAAACCTTTTCTAAATAAAGTAAAATTGAGCTAAAGACAGTCATTCCTTTACTTGAGATTTTTAAACAAACTTTATTGCTACACGTGACGCTATAAAACAGTGCCTGCATCTATCAATGGTTGGAACAATCATCATTCTGCAACGAGAACTTAGAACTACACCTACAGAACCATATCATACAATGACTAAACTCAAACCAATTTATTCGATCAATTCTGAATTCCGCAGTAGAAACGTTTAACAAGCTAATTTTCACTTAAAGAGTTGATTAAATATTTATGAAACATGGCTTTCCAGCTTGTAGGTAAAACGCATTTATGGATGTCTTTTCTACTTTAATTTGTAAAACGTGTTTAACCTTTTAACCGCCCGAGTCGTATATATGCGACATACATTTTCGTGCCCCTACCGCCCGTGTCGTATTTATGCGACAGAGAATATTCACGATTTTTGTTGTTTTGTTCGATTTTATTGCATCTATTCTATATCTCTCTATTTATGTAGATAGACAGATCTTCTTCTTCTTCCTACCCTTATCCCATTCTACTTGGGGTCGGCGCAACACGTTTTCTACGTTAGACATCGCATAAAACCCTTATAAATAATCTCTCTGACAGCACTTCGGATGGCTTTATTCATTTTTATCACTTTTTGCGTTAGTTTTATTTCACAATCAGACGTCACAGTATCATTTACTCCTTTTTCTTTCATATCATTTCTTAGACAATCTATCCATCTTCTCTTTGGCCTTCCTCTTCCTCTCGATCCATCAACATTCATACTCATCACTTTCTTAGTCACATGGGTGTCATCCCTCTTCATCACATGTCCATACCAAGAATCCAAGATAGACGATTCCCTTTCATTTTTCCTGTAACAGGCGCCACTTTCAAACTTCCCCTTATAAACTCATTCCTTACTTTATCCAGTCTTATCACTCCACACATCCATCTCAACATCCTCATCTCCGCTACATGCAATCGTTTCTCGTCCATCTTTTTCACAGCCCAGCTTCAGCCCAGCATTCCGATCCATACAATACGACAGGTCTAATCACGGATTTGTATATTTTCCCCTTTAACTTGAGGGGCATCCGTGGGTCGCAAGTTGTTCCGGTGACCTGTCGCCATTTCATTCATCCCGAGTTGATCCGGTGTGTTATGTCCCGATCTACATCGCCGTCTCCTTGGACAAGCGACCCGAGGTACCGAAAGTCGGAACAGACTGATATGGGCGTTCCTGCAAGAGTAATGGGTACTGCGGCTCTGGAACCCGATGGACAACCGAAGGAACATTGTAGTTTTTAGTTAGTAAGAGTCTGACAGTGATCCCTTCCGCTTCAACCTGGGCCATTGGAGGTCTCTATGATTTAAAAGCGAAATCGCGGGAAAAAGCTAGGTCACTTATAAATCCACCAGCATCTAGCATTACTTTATTGACTGGCCTGTTGGTCTAGTGGTTAGTGACCCTGACTGCTATGCCGGAGGTCGTGGGTTCGATTCCCACCCAGGACAAATGTTGTGTGATGAGCACGATCATTTGTTCTGTGTCTGGGTGTAATTTATCTATAATATGTATGTATTTAGAAATATATAAGTATGTTTATCAGTTGTCTAGTACCCACAACACAAGCTCTGCTTAGCTTGGGACTAGATGGCGTTGTGTGATAGTTGTGGAATATTATTATTATTAAAATTGTGAAACTAAGCTACGTAAAATCTTGTTGAGATACCACCATAACAAGTCCAGTTTTAAACCAGCGTCGAAACACTAGTTGCTCGACATCTTAATTAACTGGGTATGTTTGGCGCAGCCGTCGGACAGACAACGAACTGTTTTCTTGTTTTTTTTTTCCCCTGTTAATTTTTTTTTTCAAGCTGTGTGTTTTGTGCCAAATAAATGTTTTTTTATTATTTTTCTTTAGATGTTAATGTAGTCACTTCCGCAAAGTCAAACCAAATACATAGTTTACGTTTTTAAGGGTAGATTTTCGGACTCCATAAAGAACTTCTTATACAACTTTCATAGAATATTTTCCTTCAACTTTGCCTATTAAAATTCTCGTTACGATAAACAGTTTAATTGGTAATTTCGCGAACTTGACATGGGTTTAGCAAATTGGTTGTTAAAACTTCGCTAAGAGCCGAAATGGATATTAGGCCCCCGTCATTCCCTTGGCGTGGTTAATGTAATTAACATAACGCTGTTTTGAAATTCGTTTAGTTGTTCTTACCGTGGTGGCTGGATGTAAAGTGTGTAAACATTTTTCTAAATAAATAGGTCGTTATAGGTGAAAAGTTATCAATTAATTTGGTTATTTCAAGATGACACAACGGACCAAAATTAAAGTTTTATAGAGGCTCGTGGTACCATTCAAATCTGCAACTTTTCTTAGCTGATAGTTCACTTAAGTGGGCTCCTTTCAAATAGCTTTATCCAAATTAACAAATTGCTAGGAACAACCTTGTAACACTAATTTATTGTTTAATACCTAACAAGAAGCAATACACACATGAAATTCTATTTGCCAACATAAAAAAAAATGTAATATTTTCTAACAGACTTTGCTGTCGCTGCAATGAACGCTGCTCAAATTAATTTTCTGGCAGAAACAAGGTATACTTTTTCTACTATGTTCAAGCTCTCTGCAAGAAAAGAATTTATATCTAAAAAAGATAAAAAAAAACTTTAGCTCAATATTTGCCGCACACCGCAAAATTTCCAAACGGATTTTGCTGTCGCTGCTGTGAATACTGCTCGAATTTCTTTTGCCGGCAGTACGAGTAACACTATAAATGATTATTTTTCCACTACGCTCAAAACTCTGTGAAATGTTGTCATTATATTAAAATGATTAAAAAAAAATCGCTCAATATTGTCACACACCGCAATGTTTTCAAACGGTTTTTGCAGTCGCTGCATTAATAATAATAATAAATAATAATAATAATAATTTATTTCTCGAAAAAGTTACAAATAGGATTTACAACTATAAGCTTTGACAATTTCTTATTTTGTTTACAAAAGTTTTAGAACTGCAGCCGAACTAGGATGAACCTGTATTTCGGCTAACAGTGCCATCCCCCCTGATTTTAGATAATTATTTATTACAGTTCTTTAAGTGCTAGAATTTCATAAAACCATTTGTATCATACAATTATTTGTGACATTGTGTTAGTAGGCTGAACCTCTCTTTGTGTGATGTGCTGAGGTGAGTGTGTGAGTGTAAGAGGGTGTGTTAATTGTTGAGTGTACTTGATACTGTGATTTATGCAAATTACTGAGATACTAATATTAAATTAATACTGACATTAATATCATATAGACTATCTTTGCATTAATATTAGTTGTTCAGTTTCATCATAGGTGAGTCTTTGTAAATATTCTGATACTAGTCTCTTGCAACGGTCTGTACTGAGTGGGTATATGTTGAGTTTTTTATTGATTCTGTTGTAAATGTATGGGCCGAAAGAATTTATGAATTTTGTACTAAATTGTGTGTTATAAAATCTGTTCCGTATGCAAACCAAATCATTACGTCGTTTATTCATTAAGTTTGAGTTGTAAGTTATGCGTGTGTGTTGTAATGTAATTATTTTTAATATGTATAATTGTCTAACGGTTAGAACTCCACATATTTGGTAAAGTAAAGTAGTAGCAAATAATAAAGGTTTATGGGTGCTTACTTTTAGTATTGCGCGTTGGGCAACCTCAATAGACTTTAACGTAGTTTTCGGAGCACCTCCCCATGCAGTTATACAATATGTAATGAGTGATTGGCAGAGGGCAAAGTATATCCGTTTCAATACTGGAGGATCAGCGATATGACGTATATTTTTGAATATATATATAAGTTTCCGAACCCGTCCTGTTAAAACTTTAATATGATTTTTAAAGTTGAGATTTCTGTCAATAGTAACTCCCAAATATTTGATAGTATCAACTTGCTCCAATTCAGTACAAGAGCAAGTGTCATGGGGAGTACATTGATGCGGGATAATGGAGTGAGTGTGGTTAACCTCAGCTGGACGTATACTAAAACAGATGTACTTAGTTTTGTTGATGTTTAATGTTAAAAAATTATTATTCAGCCACTCTCTGACAGTGTCGAAACCAGATTGAGCAGCATCAAATACTACACTCCAGTTATCGGCGGAAAAAAGGAGAACAGTATCATCTGCAAAGGAAATAATTTTGCCCTGGGGTAATTCTAGATTAGTAAGATTGTTAATATATACGAGAAATAATGTGGGTCCTAGGATGCTACCCTGTGGCACTCCGATCTTAATTGGGAGGTCTGTGCTTATGTAGTTTGACACTCGGACACACTGAGTGCGGTCGGTGAGGTAGCTTTTAAAAAGCTTCAATTGGTTGCCTCTAATGCCCAGTCTTTCCAGTTTGTCCAAGAGGATTGGGATAGAAATTGTGTCGAAAGCCTTTGCTAAGTCTAAGAAGATACCGAGGCTTTTCTTTTTTCCATCTAGATTGTCACTAATGTAACTTATTACTTCATTTACCGCTTGTTCAGTGGATTTCCCGTTACGGAAACCGTACTGGTTAGGTGAGAGCAAGTTTTTATTCTCTAGATATTTGATAAGTCTCACATTGATTATCCTCTCCAAAATTTTAGAAATAGATGGAAGTATAGATATGGGCCTATAGTTAGTGACACAATTTCTATCACCACCCTTGTGTATTGGGCAGACTACGGACTTCTTTAGACATTCGGGGAATGTTCCGTTTTTAAGACAGGAGTTAAAGACAAAGGTGAGTGGAGAGATCAGAAAGTTTTTGTATTTTTTCAAAAATCTACTACTAATTCCGTCGTAACCCGTTGAGCTATTTGTTTTTAAATTTAAAATAAGACGGTCTAGTTCTTCTTCATCAGTGTCATCCAGTACAAAAGAATTGAGTTCACCGGGCAAGCAACTGTTTGTATCTATATTTTCTTTATTTAAATTTAGTTTTTTATTTGAGATCGCATCTGCCAGGGATATGCCCACGTTTACAAAATAGCTATTAACTTTGTTTAGGGAATGTTGTGGAGTATCAGCTAAGGATAAAAGTTCATTAGAGCTGCTTGTGTTTTTGTTTGTATTTGTAACGTCTTTAATTACTTTCCACAGCTTTTTATTGTCGTTTTGGGCCGACTGAACAAGATTTTTTTCATATGTTCGTTTTACTTTTTTCAATATAGTATTGCAGTAATTTCTGTAGCGTGTATACGTCAATTTAATTGTAGCGTTATTCGGCGTCTGTTTGAATTGTTTGTGCAATTTATCTCTGTTTTTCATACAACGCAGCAATCCTTGAGTGATCCAGGGTTTTATGATTTTATTTCGACGTGATAAGTTAATTACTTTAGTATTTTTTTCGATAGCATCTTGAAGACAATCGATAATGTATTTCAAAGAGGTGTTTGGATTTTGTGACTCGTATACTTTTGTGAAATCAATTTTCAATATTTCCTCTTTTATGCCATTTTCGTCTATCTTTTGAATAGTTGATATTGCAAATTGTTTAGATTTCTTGAATTTCATAGTTAATAAAACCGGATAATGGTCAGTCAAAGTTGCTTCTGGTATAATAGTGTTACAGGTACTGTTTGTCTTAAGTAGAATGTGGTCAATACAAGTTTTACTTTCAGGTCTTGTGACCAAGGTATGCGAGGGCAGCAAGCCATGACTTGCGGCCAAAGTAAGGTAACGTTCACCATGAAAGTCAAGTTTATCCGAGTTAATAGGAATATTAATGTCTCCTATAACCATCAGATTGGGATAGGATGAATAACGTTGTAACGTATCATTTAAAGATCTGAGGAAGGAGTCTAAATTATAATACGATGGTGATCGATATATTGCTATAATAGCGATTTGCTTGTCAAAAGTTGCGATCAGGCAGTTGCCCTCGCTAAAACTTGGTTCCTCAATAGAACATTGAAGGTGTTCCTTAAAATATGACCACACCATCGTTCTGCTTTATATTATTTTTTGTCTCAAACGAACGATATCCTAATAGATTAGGTATGGTATTTGTACACGATAGCCAACATTCTGTGAGTACATTGAAGCATTCATTCGTTTTTGTCAACAATTATAAAGAGATGCTTATTCTATTATGCACAAGATCAGAAATTTGCCATTTTCCTAATAAAGGGATTTTTGACATTTGAACCACTAACACAAAAGTTCGAAAAAAAGACTGAAATAACAGTTTTCTTTAAAATTTTATTGGGTAACTTAAACAATTAATAATCCGTGTTTCTACCGCGAACACTAACAACACAAGAACATCGGTTTGGCATACTCAAAATGAGTTCATCCAAATCACGCTGTGGAATGGCCGCCCATGTTCGTTGCAACAACAAAAAAAGGTCTTCTTGCGACTGGATACCCTCCATATTCGGCAGAGCTCTTCTCTGTAGCATATCCCATGCATGCTCAATCGGATTCAAGTCTGGCGACTGAGCAGGCCAGGGCAGGACATTGATGTTAGCTGCGGCGAGAGTCTGTCTTACAACTCTTGCGGTGTGCGGTCGTGCATTATCATGCATTAACTGAAATAAGGGACCGATTTGCACTTGTAGAGGAACGATGACGTCTGATACAATCGTCTCAGCATAAATTTGAGCGTTGAGGTTGCCTCTGATCCAAATCAACTCAGTTCTTCCGCCGATCCAAATACCCGCCCATACCATGATGGTTCCACCACTATAAGGATGGACTTCCTGGCAGGATTTTAATCGCTGTTGGCGTCCAGGGGTTCTCCAGTGTCGTATACGTCTTGTATCCGGTCTCATACCGAAACGAGACTCATCAGAAAAGCACACGAAACGCCATTGTTCTTCTGCCCAATTTCTGTGTTCAAGAGCCCATTGATATCGAATCCTACGATTGTGCATTGCTATAGGTGGTACCCGTAGCGGTCTTCGGGAATGAAGGTTCACTTCATGCAAGCGGTGTCTGACTGTTTGGTCGCTAATTAAGTTCCCTGAAGAGTGATGAAGCCTCACGGCTAACATCATGGCGGTTATTGTTGGAGCTCTTCGAGTTAAGATTTGAATGTATCGGTCTTGTCTCCGTGTGGTGCAGCGATACCGTCCTCCATGGCGCTCAGCCACGGTACCAGTGCTTCGGTAACGTGTCCAAAGTCGACTGATAACACTCTGACTTGTATTCAGAGCTAAAGCCACAGTACGTTGCCGGGAACCAGCTTCTATCATTCCCACGGCTCTGAGCATTTCTTCCCTGCTTAAATGACGTCGCCGCTCCATAATAACGTTGGTTTTAATCAGTAGTAGGGAAACAGTAGCACTAATAATGTCTTCAATGCGTTGTATGTTTTTATAGGGAAAATATTGACAGCTGATTTTCATCTTTTACTCGAATTTGATTCACAGTTCCTGATTCAAATTATGAAATGCACCAAAAAGGATCCATATAAATTTATAAAATCATAAATTTATTACAAAGCCACATCTCAATCTCAAGAAATCCGCATAAAAATGCTTGATCCCTAGACACTTTTGATGTGTGTACATCAAGTTCCGCAAGTATTGCAAATACGATGGATTTCGGGATTTTAGATGACTAAAATCCAATCAGTGATAGGTAATTGAACTCCTATCAATAGAATATTATTGTCTTCGTAATTTTCAAACACGCTGACGTCACTGACTAAAAACGGGTAGTGTCGGACTGCGTGTGACAGCGACGGCAGCCAGCGGGTGTTCGCTTCACACGCCATGTCCACGCAAATTGAAAACAGTGGAGATTAATAGAAGGATTAAATTAAAAAATATCATAAAATTCATGAATAATTTAATTTTCTAACTGTGGCTTATTTATCTAATCTTTAAACGAGCAAATTTTGTATACTCGCGTATTTATACAATGTAAATAAAGGGTAAGATAGCTCGCTCAATTGTAGTTCTTGATACTCGTAATAACCAATGCAATAAAAAAAATGAGCAAAGTCAAAGCCAAATCATTTTTATTTCAAAGAGCGAAACTCTGTCCCAGGTACTCCTAGGACAGAGTTTCGCTCTTTGAAATAAAAAAATCAGTAGATTTAATTCTAGGATTAAACCCTTTTGATTCCTACACGCTCATCAAGTACCCGTAGCCATTAAAACATTCTTTGATTACAGGTAAATTCGGTGTATGCCCGTTGTACCCGTAGGCCATGTCCCCGTTAACGGGGACAAAGGGAATTTCATAAAATAATTTAAATTACTTCCCCTTGTCCCCGTACGCTGTCCCCGTTAATTTCTTGTAATTTATGCTTTTCAATTTATGCCCGTTGTCCCCGTTGAGTTAAAAATAGAAGTTACAGTGCCTTCATAGAGAGAATATTGTACAGAAACATATAAATAATTATAGCTACACATGTGATTGCGACAATGTATTTATAATTTACGAATATATTTGTTTAAAAATATAATAGTAATGAAATATGTGCGTTTGTTCCCTAATTGAGTATTTAGGATTTTTTTATTATAAAATGTGACTATGAAAATGATGCGCCGCCGCACCGTCGCCGGCCGCCGCGCCGGCCGGCACCGAGCGGCAATGCAGCCGCTCTGATAGGCTCGGGCACGCCGCAATCGCAGCGGTAAGACCTGTCATTGTCGCAAAGAAGAAGGTGGGACGCGTGTGGGAGAGGACAGCGTCCTCTCTTCACCCCAGCCGAAGTGGTAGACGCCCACGGCGACGAACGTCGCTAGATGATCTCCGGCCACTGTAGGCGTTGTCATGCAGGCGGCGAGTAATGGGCGACTCGCTGTCCGACCATGGACCATGCCCGGGTCGACGGCGCGTTGTGTTCCACGCGCGCCTCTAAGACTGTCAATACAATGACGGGGCCCGTAGAGTGCCAAACCCTGCCGGGGTCGCGGGTCTAACAAATTACCGTGACCCCGGAACGTAAAGGGCTATTGAAGGACACCGTGGATTTGAGTCAGTACGAGTTCTGACAGTACCTCCCGTTCTGCCCTGGGAGGGGAGGACTCATAAAAACGAGGAGAACACGATAAAAAAAAAACGCTCTTTTAGGCTCATTCTAAATCCCAGTTTAGAATTCGTTCCTCTATGACAATAGGAGCTTGGAATTTTGCTATGATGAACTTGACAGTGGTAAATCGTGACATGATGTCAGTAAAAGTGTAAAAGAAGAACGTAAGTACATTTTAATATTTATTTAAACCGTTTATATTTTTAAGTGGTAATAGTAAGAGAAGAAATAATTTTTTATAATGTTTTTTTTTTTTCAAAATAGTGTTCTAGATTTTTAACATGACAGCAAGTGATTTTTGAATAGGAAATTTTTATTTTATTTAGTTGCTTGAACTTAAAGAGCGACGACCTTCGTCCCGTTATTTTCAGCAGTTACAGTAACATGTCACAAGAGCCTCAACCTGGCCCAACCAGAGGAAGAAGTGAACTGAAATATATAAATAGAAAGGGCGGCGTATTTTTATATGCAGGTTACCAATTTATGAAGAAATCTACTTACAAAAGTCGAGCTGCGTATTTGATATTAAAAAAAATGAATAAAACAGGCAATCTTTTATTGAAAATATGCCTGTTTTACCTATTTTTAATAAATATTACACTTTAAAGTTAAGAAAGTGATGAAACAAGAAGAAAAAAATATTTTTTTAAATATCCAGTGGGCCAGGGCCAAATAAATTAGGGCTGAGTAAGTAGCAGATGACCTATCCACCATTTTCGTATGTTCAACGTTCTGCCAAACACCCTGTATAGTATTATTTATGTATTGTATTATTATATTAGTTAAGTTTCATAATATATTGTATTATAGTATTTTTATACGGGCCTTGAAGCCTGAGGTAAATAAATAAATAAAATAAATAATATTTTTTTATAATCGTCAGAGCAGCTAATGAAAACAAAGTGTCGCAAATTCTTTTATAGAAAAAAAAAACCGGCCAAATGCGAGTTGGACTCGCGTGAAGAGGGTTCCGTTCGATGATACCTATCACGTTTTTTTAAATCTGACCCAAATTGGTACGCACAATATTGAGTGATTTACCATGTTACTTTAATATCATAGACTTCTTATAGGTTTTCCTATAATCTATAAGTAGAAAACTAATTTCAGTATTTTTTTTTTCAAAATTTTAGGTTCAGTAGTTACGGAGATAAGTAATAATGATAATAATGGTCAATTTTCGTCTACTTTCTTGAAATAACTAAACTATTTATTTTAAAATTACAAAAAAAGTACATTTAAAATTGTCTCAACAAGACCTTTCATTTGATATGTCACACGATGCAGTTTTAATTTTTTTTAATTTTCCCCTTCCCCCCCAAAAATTACCTCCCAAATACAGATATGGACTTCTTATAGGTTTTTCTATAATCTATAAGTAGAAAACTAATTTTTGTATTTTTTTCCAAATTTTAGTTTCAGTAGTTTCGGAGATAAGGGGGGGGGGGAATGGTCAAATTTCGTCTATTTTCTTGAATAACTTGGAAATCATTTGATAAGTTAAAATTACAAAAAAAAATACATTTAAGATTGTCTCAACTAGACCTTTCATTTGATATGTCACACGAAGTTTTAAATTTTTTTTTAATTTTCCCCTTCCCCCCCAAAAATTACCTCCCATATACAGATATGGACTTCTTATAGGTTATCCTATAATCTATAAGTAGAAAACTAATTTCTGTATTTTTTTTTCAAAATTTTAGGTTCAGTAGTTTCGGAGATAAGAGGGGAGGGGGAATGGTCAAATTTCGTCTATTTTCTTGAATAACTTGGAAACTATTTATTTTAAAATAACAAAAAAAAATACATTTAAGATTGTATCAACAAGACCTTTCATATGATATGTCACACGATGCAGTTTTCAAAACTTTTTTTTTCATTTTCCCCTCCCCCCAAAAAATTACCTCCCAACATACAGATTTCTCTATATCTATTGACGTCACACCTCTGTGCTTGGGTCACAAAAATTGATATGTGTACCAAACAACCCAATCGGTCTAGTAGATTCGGAGATAATTGACTGTAAGCGACAGACAGACGGACACACGAGTGATCCTATAAGGGTTCCGTTTTTGTATTCGGACGTATGGAACCCTAAAAACACGTTATTTCACGGATTTCATTACAGAAAATTGAGATTCGCCGAGACTTACGTAAGAGCTTATCCGTGTTGCTCTCAGCTCGTAATATACAATAGGCTCAGGAAATCAATGAAAAGGTGGTTTAAGATACGATGTATTGTAAAAAACGTCTTTGTTATTTCTGTGTTTAAGTAGTAGGTCGTAAAAGAACAACGGTTAAATAAAATAAATCAATATATTAATAGTCTTTATTGGTAAACAAAGTATCACTGACATCAGATTCATATCAAAGCACATAAATCAACAATACAAAGACATTACAGTAATGAAAATATCTAATCTGATGTAGAACACAAAATATATCAAATAAACTTTTACATTTATTGCATGCCAACTGTTTTATATGCCATAAAAGTTGTTTACACCTGTCTTGCTTAACAAACGAATTTATAGTTATCATTATTGTTTGGGAAGAAAAACATTGTAGGTATATCCTTATCAAGTTCAAGCAGGATTTATTGGAGCATTTTGTTCATAATGTCTTCAACTTTTTGCTTTTTCTCTTCATCAACATCGTCTTCAGCCCGAATACGTAACTGTTAGAGAAAGGACTTTGGACTTTGGACTTCTGAATGGCAACCTGTCACGCTGCCACTTGCGTCCACCGGTTCCCAGACTTTCAAGATATCGTCGCTTATTTTTGTGTTATTGGGTTTTACCATTACAAACTCAGGTGCAGTCACGGAGTCTGGATTTGTACTCGACTAATGGCATTAAACGCACCCTCTGTTTCATGGAGCATGAACATGTTAAAGATCAAAGTTTACTTTAACCTTTACAACAAAAGCCTTGTCGTTTTTCTCGGGAAAGAGGATCCCCCTAAATACCTAAATGGTTATATAATAAATAAAAAAGTAAAACTAGTTGATTTCGTGATATGGACGGTTGCTACATTACATTGACTGTTATTATTATTAAACAAGCTGTATTTTATGCTGAATAAATTGTTAGACATTGTTTTTTATGTTCCCCTTTTTAGTTTGGATATTCAACAAAAATCTTCATAATAATCGGCGTGTTTGACAATCTACAATCCTAGTAAGCAACAAAAACGGATCTATGCGGGCAACTTCACGAGATATCTACGAGTATTATTGTTATATACTAAAACTTTCCCCAGAATGTATCAAATACTTTCCTGAAAACCGCATCAAAATCGGTTCAGCCGAACGCGAGATAATCGCGGACAAACATGCAATGGTCACTGAAGATCTACAATCCAAGTAAGCAAAAAACGTAATAATCTTAAAAGTATCAACTCAATAATACAGGATATTTTATCAGTTTCCTGTTGGCTGTCTCCTTTCTTCGCTTGTCTGCCTCTGACAGCCCTTCTTCTACTTCTTGTGGTCGCCTGATTACTAGAAACAAAACAGTACCATTTATATCGAAGTCAAAAACCGAAAGTTTATAACTATAGTTGTTGCTTTAAAAAGAAAACTTGTATTTTATACGAAGTTTTCTTCGGCATTTCGGTAGCAAACAAACAGGCGGTTCATCTAGTGATCAGTTCACAGCAGAAAATACCACATATCAAATAGGTATTATGAAAGCGAAAAAGGTTTATGAATTATGCTAGATCGTGTTAGATCGAGCCCCAAACATTTTCTAGTCCATGCTATGCTGTAGAATGAACTGCTTACAAGACTTACATTAAAATATTCGTAAAGTTTTAAATACAACCACTGTTTTGAGGCAGGATTAGGTACTGTAGAGGTTTTACTGTCAAAACAAACCTCAACCATTTTTATAAGCACTGGCTGAATCAAGCCGCTCAAATAGTTTTTAATTCGAGATTTAAGATTTTACAATTCGAGACAAGGAAAGAACGAAGATATTATGTCGTTCTTCTATACGTTATCAATTTTAAGTCAGAAGGCTAATATTACGGATGAAAAGATTTTTCATTAAAATATTTTTAAAGGGGATAACACCAGATTATAAATTAAAACTTGGTTCGAGAATTTTTGCATCAAAGGCTGTTACAGGCCGCTCACGTCCAAATTGAAGAGATTTTCGGAGAGATGCACAACGAAACATTACACAAATATACTATTACAAACCAAATGCTGCAAACCCCATGCGCTTATAGATACAGGCGCTTCTATTTCGTGTATATCGGAACGTCTTATGTCGGAGCTGAAGCTTAATCATACCAGAGATAAAAAACTTTTTCAAAAAAAAATGTAACCGACTTCAAAAACAACCAATAAACTACAAAATAACTTTTCTTTCGAAAGTCGGTGACTTTGTTTTTATACCATATATTGACTTTCTTTAATTTTTACACTTTTTTGTGGTTGTTTTCGAAGTCGGTTACTTACATTTTTTTTTTAAGTTTTTATTTTATCCTTTTTAAATATTCAACCCAAATTATTGTCAAATACATAATTTTCTTACATGTGCACTAGAATTTTGTAATTTGTAGCACCGGTAATAACATCGCCCAAGTATGTACACAATGAACTAAAAATAAAAACTTCTAGACCGAACTAAATGAACATTATATGAAACCAAATGGCAGGTACCTATACTGTATCAAACAAAAAAAGAATAATCGAAATCGGACCAGGGGGGGTATTACAACGTCTTAAAACCAGGCTTATTCCTGTGAGTGAACAAGATGGCGCTAGACGACTTGTATAGCTCTGTCACTTTCATTCGCCGGAACAAGCCTGGTTTTAAGACGTTGTAATAACCCCCCAGAAACCTTTGAGTAATCGGTGTAGACAATGTTGATAACTTTTTAGGATTTTGTTGATTTTTTAAAAAGCGCTAAGTATGTTAAAGACTCTAGGTCAAGTAGAAATGAGCTTTATTGATAGACTCATGTGTTTTTAAAAATAGTTTTGTGGCGTCATAAAAGACATTAACCAGAAACTTATCCTGAGACAGGATTTTCTTCGTAAATATGATGCTAATTGATTTTCATAATAATTATTTGTTGATAAAGGGTATATTACGTACAAAATTTTGTAATTTTTCTGAACAAAATGATATGTCATTGTCACAAACTATGGTGACGGATCACCATGACAACCTGATGAAAAATAAAAACGTCATGGATGATCATACCTCGACGGAAGAAAGAGGTTGGAAGTCGATTTCTAAAGTAGATTATTTATATTTTTCAAACTTATTTTAGTGCAAATGAACGATGATATTTGTGTACCTGTTTAAAAAAACATTAATGTAAAATAACTTTTCTTTCGGAAGTCAGTGGCTTTGTTTTTATTTCATTGACTATGGCCACCGACTTCCGAAAGAAAAGTTATTTTACATTTCGGTTCCCTTTTTTTAAAAAAGTTTTTTATTTTTCCCTTTTTAGTTTAGATATTTAACAAAAATCTACACACAAAATCGAAGACTTAAATTAAACAATGTGTGTGTGACTAAGTGTGGGTGTAAGTGTAGGTATGTGACTGAAAGTCTAAACTATAGACATGAGTGTGAGGGTGTGCGTGTGTATGTATCAGGGTTTCAAAAGTGCTTCGGTGTCTCTGTAGGTAAGTGATTGTATCCATTCCATTACTATTTTTGACTATCATAATAATCTTTGGGATAAATGAAAATGATTTTATTGAATTTATTTTATAGCGCCGCAGGTCGTTTAATAAATTGCATACTGGCAAGCACAGCCCGGTCTGGATGGAAGATGGGGCAGGAAAGTGTTGGAGTGGAGACCACGAGTGGGAAAGAGGAATCTAGGGAGACAACCGACTAGGTGGAATGACGATCTTGTTTAAGTGGCCGGAAGACACTGGATAGCCATAGCACAAAACCGCCAGAAGTGGAAAGATTTGGAAGAGACCTACACTCAGCCTGCATTGGGTAACTAAAGGTTGAAGAAGAGAAGAAGAAGAACAGTCCTGGTCCTAGGGATGTTTAAAATAATGTCTTTTCGTCTTTTTGTCAGTATATCAGCGTGGATCTTTATGTGTTTAGTAACATTTGTAAAACGTAGAGTGTCCTAACTGAGAGCAAGTTACTAAGGCGAAATAGCTCTTCAGGGTATCTCTTATTTTTAAAATACATGCACTTGATAAGAGCGCGTTGTGCTCTTTCCACCGTTAGGAACTTTGCTTTGAAAACAGCAAGGAGTTACACTGCAGAGGCGTGATGTGTTTATCAAAAATGATCTTAATAACATCAGTATAGAGTTTAGAACCGTCACAAACGAATGCAGATGATGTAAATATACTACCACAAGATTGTCAGTGCTGCTGACTCCGCGCACAAAAGCACCTCTCGTTCGGTGGCCGAGTTTCTAACAGTCGTGTTCTTCAACCCTTGTACTTAATCAAAGGATTTCAAACCTTATTTCTTAAACTTAGAGTTCATGTTGCTGATATTAGTCAAATCTAAAGAATATTACGACTCATACAGTAGAAGTGGCGTTTTCGAATTCGAATGACACTTGAGAATTTGCAAAATCATTGGTTTCAGTATGGTTTCTTTATAATTATGTGTTCCATTTCTAATGTTTTGACTATTTCATAAAAAAAACTATCATTACGAATAAATTATTATAAGGAGGTTTTGATTTTGAGAACTCAATGTGATAAGAAGACGAGTTTCAACAATTAAGAAGTTTACTATCTGTTCATCCTTTTAATTAATGGCAGAAATAAAAGAAACATTTTTTTATTCTATCCAGAATTGGATTTCCTTTTCATTGTATAGTTCATTGCTGATACCAAGAATGACGTGATGGTGAATATAGCAATAAAAAATGAATGTAAGTTTCCCGAAGGGTAAAAGAAGAAGACAGCCTGCTTTTTGAATTGACCATTATACACAAAGGAACACGACATACTAGAACTCTCGACAGGTCCCTATGCTTCTTAAACTTGTGTAAAAACATCCAAAACTAAATTCAATTGCTCGGTTAAATGAAAAAGAGAATTCAAAGAAGAGGAGTGAAATTGATGGAAATCCTGAAAGAATTACTTTTAGAAATATTAATTTATGTAACTACTTTCAAATTATGAACCTCTGCTAAATAAATTCGTGGTTCCTTACGCACCACGGTTCAAACTTCAGCAATAGATCTTCAGGAAACTACTGATCAAAAGAAGTGACAGTAAGAGAAAAAAATAAATAAAAATTGAACCTTTTGGAGACCCCCCCATCTCGAACAGTATTGAAAAAGTTCGGCACAAAAACTGTCCACAAGTTTCTCCTACTAGTAGTGTAAGGCGGTCTCTACACGGAAATGTTTAACAAAGGGTTAAAAAGATATAAATACGAACGAATGTGAAAGTGAGTTGGTTTGTTACTCTAAAGAGGATCAATACTGGGGCCAGCTAAAGGTATGGACCGAACTCCTATGAGACACATGCCACATGCAGAGTCTTGTTTCACCGTCTGTCGATGTATTGAGACAGAAACTAATAATTATTTTTAATTTGATTTGATGTGGCAGATGAGATGAAAATGCAATTAGGTAACTCTTCTTCTTCTTCTTCCTGCCCTTATCCCATTCTATTTGGGGTCGGCGCAACACGTTTTTTTCTTCCATTCTCCCCTATCAGACGTCACAGTAAATTAAAATGCAATTAATTACCGGTGTTTTTTTTTTGTGTTTATTAAAAAGTGGATTGAAGGAAAAGGACGTGGCGGTGGGTATGTAAAACATTAATATTAATCCTTTTTTCAGGGTTACCAGGATATCAACGAGGGTAGCAGAAACTCGTCAGGCCTGTGGGAATGTTTCAGAGCAACTAAAGGAATATGGTAGGTTTTTTTAGGTTATAGGTGATGTAAATTAATTAGATTAGTAGGTTATCTGTTGTTTTGAAAATAATTATTAGTACCTACTTTGACGCCTAAATGTGCCATTGACTCATAGTTTTAATTTGCTCCTTTAAAAAAAAATGCAAGCTATCGTTCGCCTCAACGCGAATCATCATCATCATCATCATCAGCCTATAAATGTTCCCACTGCTGGGACACAGGCCTCCTCTCTGTGAGAGGGATTGGGCCGTAATCTACCACGCGGGCCCAGTGCGGATTGGTAGATGTCACATGTCTTCGAATTTTTGGTTCTAGGACATGCCGGTTTCCTTACGATGTTTTCCTTCACCGTTTTGGGAGCAGTGGTGTTGAAATAAATTACACAAAGTAATGCGCCTGACGGGGTTCGAACCCACGACCTACTACTCGTAAGTCGAGGCCGATACCACTGGGCCACCACTGCTCTCGACGCGAATAAGTATAAGGAATCGAGGTTATTAAAGGACAATCGTAAAAACAGCACCATAGTTTTATTATATTAACCAAGAACCAAGCAGCAATGGATGCCGAGTTCCAAGAGAACCTAACACGATAGCTAAACAGCTTCACATGCAGTGTGACTGATCTATCAGAGAAATTGGAATCAAAGACCCTGGAGCTGTCTCGCCCCTGTCCGAGACGAGCTTCCTCCGCTTACACACCACCGACTGCAGATTCGACACCAGCTCCCCCCAGACCGCCATACCCGGGAGACTGGAACATATTCTATGGTCCTCCTATAAATCATCACTTCTAACTGTTCATTTCAGTCCCAACGGGGATCCTAGCTTGATGCCGACTGTATCTCGTGCTAGACCTTGCAAGGTTGAAGGTATACCCCCAGACATTGGTCAATATACTAAATCAGGACTTAAGCTCTGTTCTATCTAGGTTGACCACCAACCCTGGTCTTGTTGATAAATTCAGTGGCATGTCAGAGAGTGAGAACAAAATAGAACTCCTGGGAGTCACCATAGGTGACATACCAGATAAGGATGATCAGTGGATCACCATTAATCCTTTATTTTCATAGAGTTTCAATCTCACATCATGACAACCAGCGATCTCTCCCCTATCCCCTGACCATATATTAATCAATATACTCTTAATCAATATAGTCTTAATCAATAATATTGTGAAGTAAGTGAGTAAGCCTCTTAAAGCGAAGTGTTCACAGTTAATCAAGATACTATAAACGTTTAAATGTAAATAAAACATGCTCAGTAAAAATCTATTGAATTTTTAATAAATTCTACTTCTGAAATCTCAATATCCAATCTTTTGTCCCATGCAGGGTGCATTATGATAAATTGAAGAATAGAATTTCTCACATATTCTTTACATGCAAGGTATTCAATAAGGTGTAGTATGCTCGTCGCTCTATAAAGTCTGCCTTGAATCACATTTTTCTTCTCGACGCTCCAAAAGCTAGAGCAAAGCAATTTTAAAAGCACTTCAGTTTGTTTGAAACTGAATAGTGGAATCTTTTTATTTCCCAGAGTATTTTTTTTAATTGTACCGCGGTGAATTGGTTAGTATGTTGTCTTGGGAAGTTATCCCGAAATCAAAAACAGCCATGGAGGTTGGATTTGTACTATGACAATAGGCTCGCACCCATAACACCCGACTTAAACATTGCTCTAAAATATGAGAATAAAACAAGATTTTTGTGAAAGCGGCAATGAATGCTAGTATAAAGAAGAGAGTAAGAATAAAATGTTGCTTATCTTAAAAAATATAATTATTTGGATGTGAATAAATGATCATTTTGGGGGTAACGAGGTGGACAGACGACCTTGTAAAGGTCGCGGGAAGACGCTGGATGCAGGTCGCTTCCAACCGGTATATGTGGAGATCTAAAGGGGAGGCCTATGTTCAGCAGTGGACGTCCTATGGCTGAGATGATGATGATGAATAAATGATAGTGTATTTGCCCATAAGTTGAATAATATTTCAGCTTTGCCATATAAAACCCAGCGTTTGAAACCCAGCTTTCAATAAAATCCTAGTAAACGTTTTATTTTACCCGTTAATACAAAACCAATAAAAATGACTGGATTTTAAATTTTCATGCCACTGACACACAAAAAAAAAATGATAAAAAAGAATCCCACTAAAAGTAACATAATCAACCACCATCTTATTGAAGATGCTATTGAAATAGGATTTACTTCGACTCAAAATTCAATCGAATATAAGGTGGAATACTCCGTCCAATAGAAAAAAATAACATTTTCAACACTTTGTCCGAACCGAAAAAAGAAATTAAAAGCAGACAGAACGAAATACAAAGAATTTTGGCTCAAATGAGAAACCAAAAAAGAAAAAAATACAGCTGAATGAAAGGCTGAAATTGTAGTAACACTTATTTGAGACCTGGTCTGAAAATATATTAATTTTATTATAAAAAGCTATTGTTTTTTATAGTCCATATACGAAACTGATTTTGTTTTTTAGTTTTTGGTGCACAATATAAGAAACGCACGAAAACGATGCTATGTCATAACAGAAAATAATCACAGAATATTAATCCCGCACCTGTGTGGCGATCTAAAGGGGAGGCCTATGTTCAGCAGTGGACGTCCTATGGCTGAGATGATGATGATGATGATGATGACCCGATAATGGTCCGTTGTCATCTCTCTCTCTGTAGTCGGTCCCTCATGTCTGAGGATCGTGGTCAGACTCTCGACGGTCTGACTCTACAGCATTCGAAGGATCTGTTGAGTTGAGGGGCCGGGGATAGCTGGTGTGTCACGTATGAAGGAGCTTGAGGCTTTGGTCAACTTAATGCTTTCGGGCGGCGTGAACGATGCCATTGTCGATGTCTTGTACGGGGTTAACCTCTGCGCCCTACGCAAGTGGGATGGCGGCATTCGTTCCATTGCTGTCGGTTGCATATGTTGGTTGATTGAAGCTGTTTACGGGGTAAATGAAGTCACTTGTGTCATAGACTTAGGCCGAGTAATTTTGTCATAACTTAATCCTATACGGATTTTATCAAATGATTAGTAAATGTATGTTATTTTAACTAATAGTTGGCTTCCCTAATGATCAAACAAAAGGCGTGAGTGTGAGGAATATTTCTTTTTATTTTACAGAAAAATAATAATTAATTAAATAAGGTGTCCTGGGAAGCGTGGATCAAACTGAACAGGGGAACTGAACAGGGGCATGGAAGAGGGTATTTCCAATCTTTTGTACCTCTGAGAGATACGGTTCATACTACAAACTACCAGACACTGTAAATTATATTTCTATTTGTTTTCGTCACTAATCGGTGAGTATATGCACACTTGCACAATCATCATCAAGGATATATTGAGTTTTAAATATTGAGATTTTGACCAGTCACATTTGTCCGACATTCCGCGCAGTATTCGCTTAATTTTAGTCAGAGCTTAACACTCGACTCGACTCCCATCCCTATGAACGGCTTGTTATTGATGGATCACTCTATCATTCATTCAGTCACACAAATGTTCGAGAGGTACACTCATGTTCTGTGCCCACGCACTTAGGCCTGAATTCCTCTTTTGCTGATATCGGTCGCAAACGTCCGTATCGGAACCGTAGCGGATTACTGCTACAGAGCATTTAATTAGGTACCCACTAACAAACGTAAATCCGTAACTGGAATCCCAACCCTACGCAGCGTGGTACACCCTAACGGAGCGAGTAGAGACAAGTCAGAATGACATTTGAGTGCATTGCTTAAGATATTATTTGCTTTAGTGAATATTATGCAAGATTCAGACCAACGCCAGACGCGAAAAGTCGCCGCCTATCGCCTCCGTGAGGAAACGGCTGTGGTTTGCCCAAACGGGACAGCCCTGCACCGTATGCTCCATCGGGCGGTGTTTGTCCTCCGGGCGATCGAGCGAGCGTTTCTTCTTTCCCAATCGGACACAGAAAACTCCCAAAACGTCCGTGTCAGGTGAGGAGGTCTGTCAAGCAGAAGTTGAGGAGCTGTGTCAAGTGAAAGGTGTGGAGCTGTGTCAAGTGGAAGGTGAGGAGCTGTCAAGTGGAAGGTGAGGAGCTGTCAAGTGGAAGGTGAGGACGCCGTGACGCCACTCCATGCACTCCTCAAAAAGGGGTCTTACCACCGCGATCGCAGCGTATTCAATAAATTAGATTTTGAAAGTGATAAAGAGTAACAAATATCCATGCATCTAATCCAGACGAATGTTCATCCATCTAGAGATCCATCCATAATCACAAACGTACGCTTTTATAATATTAGTGGATAGATAGGTATAGGCAGAAAACACATTCCCCATTTCGAAACTTGGTCCAAAATTATCCCCTGTCAGGGGTCATTATCACCGTTAATACTAGTGGGGACTAATTTAGGAAAGTTCACCTAATGTGGGAAACTGGGTCGGGACTTAAACACAGTTGAACAGTTTGATAATAATAGGGAAGCCCTTGCCCAACATTGTGGACTCACTTAATGTATACTAATGGCCACCCATATTTCATAATAGAAATAACTAGTTTTCTGCACTCCTTGTAAAACTTTAACTGTGTTAAGTTTTTTCTCGACCGCATATTTTTCGCGCAAAACCGGTGCAAATTTTTGATTCCTAGTTTAACTATATTCAAGTGTAAAATTCAATCTAGGCTGACTATTGGGCGTTTTAAGGAAAGAAACATATTACTAACATTTATCATTTCCAAATTTTTCCATGTTGAAACTTACTAGGGGTGCTAAGACAGGAAACCTCCACGTGCGCCCGTGGACTGGAGTTCCCTCTCGGATACGTCCGGGGGGAAGACCAGTTTTTCGGGCCGGTGCGCCCTGGGATGCGGGCAAAAACTCTCCTTAGGCACTGTGTGCCTAAGGGGTTTCTTTGCCCGTATGCAAATAGCCTGTCGGGTGGACGCTCCAACGCGTGTCCCTCTGAACAGCAGAGGGCACAGCGGCGGAGCGGGCTTGCGGACGGTGAGTAATGGGTATGCTCGCCGTCCGACCAAGGACCAAGCCCGGGTCGGTGGCGCGTCGTGTTTCACGCGTCACCGACGACGGGGCCCCTTATGGGGCCAAATGCCTGCCGGGGTCGCGGATTTTTCTTAATCCAGGATACCGTGGCCCCGGAACGTAAAGGGCATCCGACGGAACACGGGTGGATTTTAGTCAGTAAGAGTCTGACAGTCCCTCCCGCTCCACCCAGGGCGGGAGGACTCATTTGATGATTTTGCCACCCTAAAAAAAAAAAAAAAAAAAAAAAAAAATGTTGAAACTTACTAAAAGTTACGAAAGTTTCTGAGGCAAAGAATTTACTTTTATAAACTTTTTCTTCGAAGAGAAACTATTATTGATACCTGTCTGTATATACGACTTCTCAACTTAGCTCTCTGTGATTTTATTCAGTAAAAGTCATTAATTTGATTATGTCGTACTACGACGTCGTGCGTACATACGTACCCGTCCGAAAACGGACACATTTTTCATTAAATATGACGGATAAGACATTGTTTTGAGAAAAACTACCAAAATCTGCCAGTACTGGCAAAATCTGCCAGTCTATTTGTATCTTTGTCTATGTATACACCGTGTTCCGGACGATATACATAAACTTCGACCAGATGTTCAAACCACGGAAGTAAGCATTTTTCATTATGGACACATTAATAAATTCTTATTTTTTATTTTTTGTTAATTTTCATACAAACTAAATACCTAGACGTAAATAACCCGATATGCATGCCTCTTTATCCGAATTGGCAACGTCGTATTTTCATTCGTAACATTTGGCGGGCTGAAACAAATGAAATGCAAATAGTATTTGATAGATTTATCATTTTAATTGCACTAAGCGGCAACATAGGCCAAATTAAGATACTTTCTCACTGCATAGCTCAATTAAATTTCATTAAATGAAATTACAAATATCTTTGTAACGAAGCCTTTTTAAGTACTACTTCCTTTGTTGGATTTGATTTGTAAAAGCCATAGAAGTATTTGCTAAAGTTTATGGATAACGTGAAGAACACGGTGTATAGTCTAAATCTTCTAAATACGAGAAGGTGACTGATATAGTGATCTATCAACGCACAGCCCAAACCACTGGACGGATCGGGCTGAAATTTGGCATACAGGTAGATGTTATGACGTAGGCATCCGCTAAGAAAGCATTTTGATCAATTCTACCCCTTAGTGGATAAAATAGGGGATGAAAGTTTGTATGAAACTTCGTCAATTTTAAACCGATCGAGCTGAGACTTTGCATGCATAAAGCTACTATGACGTAGGCATCCCCTAAGACAGGATTTTGATAAATTCCTTCCCTAAAGGGATAACATAGGGGATGAAAGTTTGTATAAATCTTCTTACAAATCTCTTGAAATTAAAGATTGGAGCTACTGTGATGAAGACGTCCACTTAAATAGGATTTTGATAAATTCAACCACCATGGGGATAAAATAAGGGATTATGGAGGACGTAAATTAATAATAATACTTCTCAATGCGAGCGAAGCCGCGGGCAAAAGCTAGTCTAACAATCTATGGATTCTATTTATTCCGGTTATACGTAGTTGGTATTTCCATTGAATGAATTTCGAATCTACCCGTGAAAACGTGAGCAAAGGCTAGTAACACTATAAATAGATCATGCATTAGCAAATTATGGTTGAATAAACAGGCATTTTAATTAAATTAAAACCAATACGAAATAATTAGACTGGAATTATGGTATTGTCATTTCGAACAGTGTGAATACGAATTGTAAATTGAATTATTTAATAAGCTTATTATGTTCCTACTGCTGGGATATTTTGATGAAAAAGAGGTATTTTAAACACAAAATTGCGCATTGGAAAGTTCATTAAAATTACGGAAAGAAAATAGTGTTTTTTTTATTCGCTCATTATTTGATGTTGTGATTATGGTGTCTACACAGGGTGATTTGTAAGTGGGTACTTTTTAGTTCAGATATTCAACCCTTCATGTCAAATTGTTAATTACATCATCCACATAGCAATAACCAAAAAAAAAAAACACAAAATAAGATAAAAAAACTTCTTAACCAAATTGAATGAAAATGGAACCAAACGAATAGTAGCAAGCATAGATTAGAGATATAATTATATTGAGATTAGTAAGTAATATACAGAAACAATAAAAATAACTTTGTTTTTCATAGTGTGTGTATGAATGGCAAAGTTATATTTGCGGTTTCCAAAATGTATTATATCTCAAAAACTGCTAACTACATCTCATTAAAACCAATTTTCGTTGGAAGTTTTTATTAAGGTCTACATTATATAGGGTGATTTGTTATTCGATGCGGTCCTTGAAATGGGTGATACTAGACCTTATTTGCAACAATATTAACCCCGACAATATGGGGTCTAAACTGACTGGTTTTAGAGATATCGAACTTTAAAGATTTTTTGAAAAATTTCCATCTCTCCCTCATTAAGTGCTTATTGTTAGAAATTAACGATAGTCACCACTTGGAATTACTGCTTTTCTGATAGAATATGAACGACTGAATCTAGTGAATAAAAGTTTGTTATAAAAATAATCATATCTTGGGAAATTAAGTATCATAAAGTTTCTGTTTTGAAGATTTCTGAAAACTTTCCTTGTCTTTCAAAGCATATTTTTCAAAATAAATGTACGACACTTGGTGTACAAATTACAGAAAAAACTTCCTTGTCTCATTACCTTTCTAAAATGGTGCCACAGTACCCACTTTTAGTTAGTGTCTTACCAGAAAATTAGGGTTGTTACTGACAAAGTAGTAAATCAACGAAAATCGTTTATAATGTTTTTTCGGCCCAACATTTTTTTTCTGTGGTTTTTGTCCAAACTGCTACCTGATATTAGCTTTTTGAGTCAATGCGCTTAATTTTGGTCGATCGCATCAAGCAAAATCGGTCTTTATCTGGAGTATTTTTACCTGTCCTACAAGTAGGGTGACCCAACTTTTATGCACGCCAGTTTAGTTTTTTTTTTGTAAAACCAGAGCTTATAAACATTCCGTCATTGTACATTTGTTTCAAGTAGCTGTTTCAAATGGAAGAAAATTGATGGTTTGACTATCTGGTCCATAGGTAAAAATACTTCAGATAGAGACCGATTTTGCCTGATATGATCGACCAGGATTTAAAGCACTAACTTAAAAAGCTAACATCAGATAGCAGTTTAGACAAAAACCACAGAAAAAAAAATGTTGGTTCGAAAAAACATTATAACCGATTTTCATTGATTTACTACTTTTTCAGTAACAACCCTAATTTTCTGGTAAGACACTAACTAAAAGTGGGTACTGTGGCACCATTTTAGAAAGTTAATGAGACAAGGAAGTTTTTTCTGTAATTTGTACACCAAGTGTCGTACATTTATTTTGAAAAATATGCTTTGAAAGACAAGGAAAATTTTTCAAAAAATCTTTTAAGTTCGATATCTCTAAAACCAGTCAGTTTAGACCCCATATTGTCGGGGTTAAAATTGTTGCAAATAAGGTCTAGTATCACCCCTTTCAAGGACCGCATCGAATTACAAATCACCCTGTATATTTTTTTAGTTCTATCATTCTCTTATTTTAGATACCACTTTGGAAGTGTAGCTCGCGCAAACTGTTCAGTTTAGAAAAAAATGATATTAGTAACCTCAGTATCATTTTTAAAGACCTATCCATAGATACCCCACACGTATGGGTTTGGTGAAAAATAAATTTTTGAGTTTCAATACAGTATGGGGCGTTGCTGCTGCGGTTGCTGAAAACCTCAAGCGGTAACTATATTTTTGAGCCGTTTGGGGTTGAAACTATAGGGCCATGGGGTCCGAGTGCACACAGCCTCTTCAGAGACATTTCGAAAAGACTTGTTGACGCTTCCCATGACCCAAGAGCTGGCTTTCACCTTGGTCAGAGGCTAAGTATAGCCATACAAAGAGGCAACGCCGCTAGTCTCTTGGGCACATTACCAGCTGACAACGTTGAGGATGAGTTTTTCGATGCTCTATAATAGTGTAATTTACTTAATTGGTTTTATGTCATAGTTTTTTATTTGGTAAATCATCATCAGCCTATAAATGTTCCCACTGCTGGGACACAGGCCTCCTTTCTGAGAGAGGGAGTGGGCCATAATCCACCACGCGGGCCCAGTGCGGGTTGGTGGATGTCACATGTCTTCGAATTTTTTGGTTCTTGGACATGCCGGTTTCCTCACGATGTTTTCCTTCACCGTTTTGAGAGCAGTGGTGATGAAATAAATTACACAAAGTAATGTGCCTGGCCGGATTCGAAACCACGACCTACAACTCGTAAGTCGGGGCCGATACCACTGGGCCACCACTGCTCATCTTATTTGGTAAATATTTAGGTTTAATTAATGTATTATTGTATTGTTTTATTTGTAAATTGATGTTTCCCGTTTATCAATAAAATAGTATGAGGGGAACCTCCAAAATTTGTTTTGTTTTTATTTTTGTGTAAAAATCCTAATGCAGTTCACATAATACATCTACTTACCAAGTTTCAACAGGATAGCTCTTATACTTTCGAAAAAAAGTGGCTGTGACATACGGACGGAAAGACAGACAGACAGACATGACGAATCTATAATGGTTCCGTTTTTGCCATTTGGCTACGGAACCCTAAAAACTGACGCAATTGAGAACTTCCTCCTTTTTGAAGTCGATTAATAAATACCAATCAATTTCTCATTACCGTGACTACCTATTCCAACTAAGGTTTCTTGCAATACGCCATCATAATGCAATTTCCATGGAACTTTTAACGAGCAATTTCCTATTCGATGTCTGCTTGCCGGATTAATTAAATTTCGCTCTACACTCTATGCCCTATTATTTTAATTTTCTAGTGTGGTCCTAGTGACGGTCATATTCATTTTATCTAAGTATTTTACTGCTGGGTCGCGGGACTTATCAAATTACCGTGACCCTGGAACTTAAAGGGCTATTGAAGGACACCGTGGATTTTAGTCAGTTCGAGTCTGACAGTCCCTCCCGCCCTGCCCTGGGTGGGAGGATTATGTAATCGGCATAAATATGAGGTTTTGCCGCCTTACCAGCGGTTTTAGAAGCAAATTTCTCCACACCACAGCCACAACAAAGATAATGGTAGAACCCGATGTTTGGTGGACCTATTATTGAGTGCATTTTCATTTACCACACACAAGACAGACAAACAAAGTGCCCTGGGCAATAAAACATACTTGGTGCCTCCATCACTGAGACCACACCCAGCTCATTGAATTCCACACAAATTAACAACGCCTCACAAAATTAATTACATAATGAACGCAAAATGAGGTAAAATATATCATTCCTAGTGTTAAAAAGTACATACAGGTCTAGTGCCTATTTTACCTTTAATGGAAAGTCAAATATATTATCAGTTAGTTATTTGCATAAATTGGGAAAAAGAAAAAAAAAAATGCTTAGAAAACCATTTAATTCACAGTGTAGTATAAAAATAACTATTATTTTTTTGTTTAAAGATTGCCAGATAATTTTCAGTGTTTCCAAGAGGAATTTTCGTTGAATGCTTAAAGTGGAATTACCACAAAAATATATATATTTTTTTTAATATCAAACATTGAACCAAATGGAAAATATTGTCTTATTTATATAAAAAAAAAAAAACAACTTAAGCCTCTTGCAGACACACGCGATTAATCGCGCTGCGACAACGAGCCAAGCTAATTTCCACTCTAAAAATACTGCGAATGGACCACGACATGTCGCCCCGCGCGATTAATCGCGTGTGTCTGCAGGATGCTTTTATTCTGAAACGATCTACTGACGAACTTTAACTGATAAAGGATGACAGAGCGACTATGTTATGAATATTTCAGAAAGGTTAACCTATTTCCAAAACATACCTTTGCCTTTGTAAGCAGTGATATGGCAAAGGTCAGGTGTGTTCCACATCTCATTTGCACGAGACTTTTCATGGAATTGACTTGTAGTCCAGCTTTCTGCTGCTTATCTGATTCCCTCTTGTTGTTACTGGTTATTAGATTTTAGGGCTTGTGACTGTAAAATCATGTAAACTAACATTTTAATTAGAAAAATAATAGACCCATCCCAAATGCTCTGCCAATGTAGGGCAGGGCGTGGTGACGAGGGAAAGCAGGTGGCTACGTATTAGTCGGATATAATTTAAATCCATCGACACGCGAAGAAAAAGATTAAAAAAATATTTTCTTAAGCTCAGACAGCTACTAAAACTTTTCTCGCAATTTTAGTTATGATTCGAAAGGAGTCAAGGATTGGGACCTGCCATTACGCGGAACTTATACCCGTATCGGACAGAAATCGTCTAACTACAAAAAAGTTAAACGTCGGTTCAACACTTGTCTAAAAAAACTGTCAACTGCAAAACGGCATGTAATTTTGATATAAGGGTTGTTATGCAATTACACTGTTTTTAGACAAGCGTCCAACAGATGTTTAACTCTTAGTAGTAAGACGGTAAAAGTCTAGATTAGATTATTAAAAGTAAAATTGCGCATTTATTAGATTAACTTTTCGGACACCATGTGTACATAGCAAAAAGTGGAGAGAGAGGAGCTATTATTTCACCGATTCTTAGCCGGGTGCTAGGGGCACGGCAATTAATATTTAGGCAATTTTAGCCATTCGCTTGAGAGGTTAAACTCATCGATAGAAAGAAAAGCTGTGAGAAGAAAAAGATAATGCCCTTATAACTCATTTTTCAGGCGTTAGCACCGAGTGGTAACTAAAAAAAAAATAATTATAATAAAAGCTAATCTACTCAAATAAGGACTGAATATGCCACCTATTGGGGAATAGCAATATTATTTCAAACATTTTATTTTAGCCGACACCTATCCGTGTGGTTTATAACTGCTGTAAGGCGACATGAGTTCTTTAGTTCAGCTACTCACCGCTAGATGTCAGCATTGTTAGGTTCTAACTGATGGCAGTCAAAGGTTGATGTTTTATTTCAAATCACTAGTTCACGATAAATTAAACAGATGGCATGAAAAGGAAAAAAATAAACTGTAAAATGTATTTTTATAATAAGGACCCAGAACTGTCTCGCTTTTAGTTTAGTTTAATTTGTAGTATACTTGTTAAGGATAGGTACTTAAAAAGAAGAATTCATACGTCGTTCTGTTATATCAAACTATCTTAAAAATAATTTAAATAATTCGTACATTATTATTGCATTATTATTGTGCGTCACAACGTGCACATAATTTGGTGACCAGGACGTGATATTTTGAAGGATATTAACAAAAGAAGAAATAAAAATGTCATACTGCTACGTCAAAATATCAAAGAAAATGTGTATTGTATAATTTAATTGCATATTCTATGACATATGACAGGCCTGTGGTCTAGTGGTTAGTGACCCTGACTGCTATGCCGGAGGTCGTGGGTTCGATTCCCACCCAGGACAAATGTTTGTGTGATGAGCACGATCATTTGTTCTGTGTCTGGGTGTAATTTATCTATAATATGTATGTATTTAGAAATATATAAGTATGTTTATCAGTTGTCTAGTACCCATAACACAAGCTCTACTTAGCTTGGAACTAGATGGCGTTGTGTGATAGTTGTGGAATATTATTATTATTATATTACAGCAATTCATACATTATATTGCATTATTGTGCGTCACAATCTGCACAATACTTGTTTCCAGTAAGATGACATTGTGTCTTATAAAAACGCCAAAAAAAAATTATAAATAATGCAAGTACTACAGACAGAGTCTAAAACAAGCATATTCGATAAACTGAAAACTGTTGCGCCTGAAATTCAAACTGAAATTTACGAATAATTGAAGATTGGTACGCACAATATTGAGTGATTTACCATGTTATTTTAATATCATGGACTTCTTATAGGTTTTCCTATAATCTATAAGTTAATAAAATTACGAAAAAATACATTTAAGATCTTCTCAACAAGACCATTTTTTCATTTGATATGTCACACGATGCAGTTTTAAAATATATATTTTTTTAATTTTACCCTTCCCCCTCAAAAATTACCTCCCATATACAGATTTCATCTATTCACGTCACACCTCTGTGCTTGGGTCACAGGAATTGATATGTGTACCAAATTTCAACTTAATCGGTCTAGTAGATTCGGAGATAATTGACTGTAAGCGACAGACAGACGGACACACGAGTGATCCTATAAGGGTTCCGTTTTTGTATTCGGACGTACGGAACCCTAAAAACAGTGTCATCGCCCATACATAGCCGCAATAAAGACAAAGATGAATAATTATAATTCTTTGACTACAAGATTATTACGTATCTATCCAATCATTGTGACAAGTGCTAACGAGGGCTATCGTCTACTAACTCATTAAAACGCAACTGTGAGCATGACAATCATAATTACAAAATTTCACATCAGTCTGTTATAAGGAGTTTATTTTTAACCGACTTCAAAAAAAGGAGGAGGTTCTTAATTCGTCGGAATCTTTTTTTTTATGTATCGTCACATCCACGGCAAACTTACGAATTTGCAGTTTGAGTGAATTCAATTCAACATTTATTTAGAGAAGTAATAAATTATTTGAAAGATTACAAAAATGGTTATCAAATTATTATTATCAATTAGAATTATAATATAATAAATTAAACTTAAAATTTACATTCATAAAACACTTTTCAGGAACCAGTATTCTTCTGGGGAGAGAAATCGTTCCGGTCTGAAAACCTGGCTAAAATTAAGAGAGCATATGAGTTCACGGAGAAGTTCTTGTCGTCACCGTGGTTAGCTGGCGATGAAATTACTTTGGCAGACATTTGCTGTGTTTCTACTATAAGCTCTATGAATATGGTTACACCTATTGATGAAAATGAGTGAGTACATACATTTTCTAACCCATCTGATAAATCTAATCTTCAATAAAATACTATAGAATTTTTAACTACCACATGTTAAGACGATTATTATTTATTGAAACTGATATCATAATTATTATGTCATGTAAGTGTTCAAGTGCACTTATTTTATTTTTGAAATTAATGAAAGTTGAAGTCGGTTAAAAATTATAAGCCGCATAGTCACCCCGCGCGTTTACCCGTGTCTGTCAAGCTTTAGGCGCTTTGTACCTACTCGTACCTACTATATTATTTTTGCAACGGCCCTGCTGTGCACTTTGTTAAACACGTTTCTTATACTGTCATTAACTTTATAGGTACCTCTTGACAATTTGACAAATGATGCTAAATTATTATTCCAGAATTATTTTCTTCTTATTCATGCCAATATGAATCAGCCAATTTAATTATTTTTTTCAGATTCCCGAATCTTGCAAACTGGCTGGAACGTTGCACCCAGCAAGAGTTCTACAAGAAAGGGAACGAACTTGGTCTGCAAGCATTCCGGGGACTAGTCAAATTGAAGTTGGGCTAGACCAGAAAATACCAGCGCACTTTTATCTTGAGAATTAAAAGTTCTTTTAGAGATACATTAGCTTGTTGCACAATGCAATTTTATTGTAAAAATATTATTATCCTTGTTACTCTTTGTTTGCTATTTATTACAAATAAATTTTTTGTAAAATAACAATTATCTAAAAACAGTACAGGCGTGATGTTATGTTACGTTAAATTGCTTGAACTCGCTATTTCTAGGATTACTTTTCATTATTTTGTGTTTCTCGGCAATAAAAGAAAAAACATTTTTTTTAAGCGTAGTATTGAAGGGTATTTGCAGCAGCAAAAGTAGCAACTTTTGAGCGTACTTCAAATGGGAACGTTATGTGCTCGTTAGTATCCCTGATAGTAGCTTTCATCGTTTTGATAAACAATGAAAAGAGAATACTGAAACACTACTTGGCTAGAACGACTGAGCTTGAAACAACAAAACAAATTCATTATTATCGACGTTTCAACACTGAATCGCTTAGTTTAACACAGGCTACTTTTTTTCAAACATGCTAGGTGACCTATTTCTGTGCTTGTTCCTATCCGGTTCTCACTACTACTACTAGAGTTCGTTCTTACTTAGATGTCACTGACTAGCGGTGAAGGGAAACATAGTTAGGAAGCCCTGAATTGTGGTCTGAAATCATCAATCCAAATTGAGCGAGAGAGGTGAGCAGGAGAGGTGAGAAAGAAAGGTGAGAAAGAGAAGTGAGCAAGAGAGGTAATCAAGAGAAGTAATCAAGAAATCAGGTGAACAAACGAAGTGGAAATCATTATCTGTATGAGAAGTGGCCTTCGCGTGATATTTGGCATCAAAACAAAACAAATGGAATATTATCTTATTAAATTTTCATAGTTGTGATTACAAGTAAAAACCGCTCAACGACATAATAATGTGATAAAATAAACAAGAAGATTATGAAATTATTGGCTCATTAAAGGTAAGCAAGAAGTACGGACTCATACAATCCGGGTGCATTGGTCTCGATTCAGCATTACATCGGACAAATTTATACAATAAGGTAGTCTCTTTTAAGTGATAGTGGATTGTGATTTACTTTTATATTTTTAAGTTTAAAGAAAGGAATAATATATCGAAATTTGTATTAAACATGAACAAACCAAAGATAGCATAAAAGCGAAATCTATTTATTAAAGATCCGCTTGTATTAACACTCAGTAATAACAGTGAAACATATTTTTAGCTCTTTAAAAACTTTTACGAGTATAAAAATATGACGGTTATAGTGCCCCGTATAGTTGCTTTAATTTTTTATGTTTGTCCTTGATAAATTATTATGCTTGTCAGTTCCCTTCTATGTCATCATGATGTATTAATAAGCGGATTGTACATAAAAAAGAAATGTTTTGTTTCAGAAATAATTAAAAATGGTGCTAACACTTTACAAGTTAGACTCGAGTCCCCCAGTGAGGTCCGTTTTCATGGTTATTGAGGCACTCAAACTTCGTGGCGTGAAGTTTATAGATGTCGATGTGTTGAAACAAGAACATTTAGAGGAAGAATATTTGAAGGTTCGATTTACCATTTTTACTGTTTAGGCTTCTAGATTACACTAACACTCTGCCCGCAACTTCATCCGCGAGGTTTTCGAATCCCCGCATATGATTTTTAATACCTGTTTAGGGTTGAAAACCCCAGAAATTCCAAAAAATACAAGCAACAGAGGATAGAACAGAGGATAGAACTCACAGTCTATGTCAGAACGAACGTACCTGTGTAACCCGAATGTCTTAAAAGAGTGAACAGACTTCATCTAGGTAAGCCCACTCCATCGTGGACTTTGTCTTTGTCACTTCTAACCTAGACAAGAGCATACCCATGTCAAAAACAAAAGAAATATCCTCTTCTATTCCTCTCTATTTAAACAAAACCCATAACAATTCGTCTTTTACCAATACACGTGATTCTGGCGGGTTTACTAAAACATTGAGCCCATGATGTGGTTTGTTACTATCAGTTAATATTGTAACTATCGGTTATTGAGTTGATAACAAATTGGAATTTGATATCTGAAGATTAAAATTTTTATCTGTAGATACAGATTCCCACGAAGCGCGAAGGTGTAACAGTAGATTATACTCGTAATTATTAAATCAACATAATTAATTAATGACAGTCATGATTATTACACAGATAGAAACAATAGATAATAATGTAATACTAAAATATTTGATGAGCTTGCTAAAAATTAACCCTTATTTACAGAAAAATCCCCAGCATACAATACCGATGCTGGCAGATGACGACTTCTACATTTGGGACAGGTAAGACTGTCGTGGAAAAATCTGATGTTCACCCTCGTTACAGGATATATTACTATTAGTCGCGTCAATGAAGCCTTTGCTTCGGAAGTCCTCAAGAACAGCTCCGATTTTGATGATTTTTTTTTAAATATTTTGTTTGTTTATACTCTTTAAAATCAGAAACCTCTTAGAGCAGGGACGGAAGTATTTATTTTGTTTAAACAATATCAACGACATTTATACAGGGTGTTTTGTAATTGGATGCGGTCCTTGAAATGGGTGATACTAGACCTTATTTGCAACAATTTTTACCCCGACAACATGGGGTCTAAACTGGATGGTTTTAGAGATATCGAACTTTAAAGATTTTTCGAAAAATTTCCACCTCTCCCTCATGAAGTGCTTAGTGTTAGAAAGTAGCGATGGTTATCACCTATAATTTATACTTTTCTGATAGAATATGAATGGCTGCATTTAATGGATACAAGTTTGTTAAAAAACTAATCATATCTTGGGAAATTAAGTGTCATAAAGTTTCTGTTTTGAAATTTTCTGAAAACTTCCCTTGTCTTTCAAAGCACATTTTTCAAAATAAATGTATGACACTTGGTGTACAAATTACAGAAAAAACTTCCTTGTCTCGTTACCTTTCCAAAATGATGCCACAGTACCCACTTTTAGTTAGTGTCTTACCAGAAAATTAGGGTTGTTACTGATGAGGTAGTAAATCAACGAGGATCGGTTATGTTTTTTCAACCCAACTTTTTTTTCTGTAGTTTTGGTCCAAACTGCTATCTGATATTAGCTTTTTGAGTCAATGCACTAAATCCTGGTCGATCACATCAGGCAAAATCGGTCTTTATCTGGAGTATTTTTATCTATGGACCAGATAGTCAAACCATCAATTTTCTTCCATTTGAAACAGCTACTTGAAACAGATATCATCATCATCATCAGCCTATAAATGTTCCCACTGCTGGGACACAGGCCTCCTCTCTGAAAGAGGAAGTGGGCCGGAAACATATGTACAATGACGAAATGTTTGTAGGCTCGGTTTCACAAAAAAAAAACTAAACTGGCGTGCATAAAAGTTAGGTCACCCAGCTGGTGGGACAGGTAAAAATACTCGTGATAAAGACCGTTCTTGCCTGATATGATCAACCAGGATTAAGCGCATTGACTCAAAAAGCTAATAACAGATAGCAGTTTGGACAAAAACTACAGAAAAAAAAAAAGTTGGGTTGAAAAAACAAAACCGATCCTCGTTGATTTACTACCTCATCAGTAACAACCCTAATTTTCTGGTAAGACACTAACTAAAAGTGGGTACTGTGGCACAATTTTGGAAAGGTAACAAGACAAGGAAGTTTTTTCTGTAATTTGTACACCAAGTGCCATACATTTATTTTGAAAAATGTGCTTTGAAAGACAAGGGAAGTTTTCAGAAAATTTCAAAACAGAAACTTTATGACACTTAATTTCCCAAGATATGATTAGTTTTACAACAAACTTGTATCCATTAGATGCAGCCATTCATATTCTATCAGAAAAGTATAAATTGTAGGTGATAACCATCGCTACTTTCTAACACTAAGCACTTCATGAGGGAGAGGTGGAAATTTTTCGAAAAATCTTTAAAGTTCGATATCTCTAAAACCATCCAGTTTAGACCCCATGTTGTCAGGGTAAAAGTTGTTGCAAATAAGGTCTAGTATCACCCATTTCAAGGACCGCATCCAATTACAAATCACTCTGTATAAATGTCGTTGATATTGTTTAAACAATATAAATACTTCCGTCCCTGCTCTAAGAGGTTTCTGATTTTAAAGAGTATAAAAAAACAAAATATTTAAAAAAAAATCATCAAAATCGGAGCTGTTCTTGAGGACTTCCGAAGATTGCATGTTTTATGTATTCATTGACGTGACTGTATTTGGAAAATTACTACCGTACACAGTATCTTCCCTGTGTTTTTTATAGATTGAACTCACAATCTCTGATCCCAAGATTAAGGTTATCAGCATATGAATTGGTTTTTTTGGTGATTGGAAAAGGTTTCAGCATGTGTCCTAATGCGTTTTAAAATAATTAATTAAACTTGTTTTCTTTCAGTCACGCGATAGCCACATACTTGGTGACTCAATATGGAGAGAATGATTTTCTATACCCAGTCGATCCAAAAAAGAGAGCGGTCATTGATCAACGCCTTCATTTTGACAGTGGAGTACTGTTCCCGGCCTTACGTGGGACTGTTGTAAGTATCACATCTATAGTTTTGTACATTTATTAGACCAACCAGCCAGCAAATGTTGCTAGCGGCTTCGCCCACTACTAAAATTATCCCACGGGAACATGAAATCGGTATAAAAACTATCCTATGTGTTAATCCAAGTTATACACTATCAGTGCCTTTGTGTTATTTCATCCCAATTCGTTCAGTAGTTTTTCAGTGAATATGAAACAAATATCCATCCATCCTCACATCGCATTTACAATAATAAGTAAGACTATTAAAGTTTTATTTTGCGGCACGGTGTGCGCAGTGGTCGAGAAATCGACTGCTGAGCTGCGTGTTGCGGGTTCGGGATATACAAGTAGTTGTTCCGGATCTGGCTGTTTTTATATGCGAGTTGTTTATAAACGCATCCCGATCCCAATACAGAAACGTCTTATGTTGGGCGACGTTTAAAATAAAAATAAAACAAGACTCACCAAAACTTGTATTTTTCAGGAACCAGTATTCGTTTGGGGAGAGAAATCGTTCAAACCAGAGAACATGGCCAAAATGAAGGCAGCATATGAGATCATGGAGAAGTTCTTCTCATCACCATGGTTAGCTGGTGACTATATCACTTTGGCAGACATTTGTTGTGTTTCTACTATAAGCACTATGAACTTGTTTGTACCAATTGATAAAAATGAGTAAGTTTCCTTATAATTTGCGGGCAGAGTGCCAGTAATATCTAGTTTTCTTCAGGGGTATATCAGATCCTAGATATTACTCCTGATTAAATTTTACCATTGCACGCATTGTGGTTGATGTTTTAGGCGTGATACCGCCGCTGCCAGTGTTTGCAGACTTGACGGTAGACTGAATCGTGTATGGCTGGCATGGATTGTGTATCTGCCGGCGAAACACATGCCAGCGAAAAAACATTGTTATTATGAAAAAAAAAACAAGTTGTGATCGCAAAAGAGATCCTTGTCGACATAGCTGTAGGCTCATTTACTTTCATGAATGCATTATTCTTGGTTGCTCTGCCTCCTAAACATGCTCAAAGTAACCTCTGCGCTGCTAACGACAGTGTAAAACATCATTATTACCAGGTGACTGCAGTGATGTTTTGGACTAACAAAATAATTATAAGAACCACCGTGCCTGCGATACGATAAAGAAGAATATGCATCACTTCAGTACCACTGTATTTGTCTGATAACAGGACAAGGTTTTTCATCAAACCTTTTTTTTCAGATTCCCGAATATTGCAAACTGGCTGGAACGTTGCACCCAGCAAGAGTTCTACACGAAAGCGAACGAACCTGGTCTAGAAAAATTTCGGGGACTAGTCAGGGGAGTAGTCGAATTGAAGTCAGGATAGACCACAAGAGACCATTATTTCATCTACAGAACTTCGAGTCTTCTCTCTTACACTTATGTTCATGCCCTCTTGGTTGTATTTTTTATTTTTGTGGTGTAATCAAATGTTGGTAACTCAAAATAAATAAACAAAAAAAAAGCTATAAATTGTTTTAAGAAAAACCATTCATACACATAAAATAGAACGACAAGACGTAGTGTAATTTACTAATAATAATTATGAAAGCGAGCTGTTAGGATTTTGATTTTGCACTGCACCTAGATTTGGAAATTCAACAGCTTGATTATTTGGGTCATATCCGTCTGAAAAGATTTTCGAGTCGGTAGATATTTTTTCGTCGGATTTCCTTTCGACAGATTTTTGTTTCGAAACCAAAAGAACTATCACAAGAAGTGATTTATTTAGTTCAAATATTGATCACTAGATTTTTATTTCAGCACAACAATATAATTAGGTAATGAAGACCACGGAAAGCGCTAGATGCAAGCCGCTTCAAACCAGTAGGTACTGTTGAAAACCAATAGGCCTCCTATTGAAATAGTAGTTTATGAAACTGGTACATAATGAGGGGTATTATACACGAGTGTGAGTTTTTAAAAGTATCACACGAGTGTATAATACCTAGTTATGTACAGTTTCATACACTACTTTATCTACTTTCATTGAACACGAATTTATCAAATAAAAGATAAAGATTGACACAGTATTATGGCGCCAAAATTCCCGTTATCACCTCGCATGGGCCACAGCGCGCGCAGCCACAGATAAAAAATCAAATGGATGTATCTATGATCTGTAATCTGTATCGTAATGAAAAAAAAAATATTATAACATTATTTTGTTACAGAAATAGTGTCATAATTTAATTTTTTAATTTCATTTCGATATACTGTGTGTAAAGTACGTCATTATAAACTCGTTTTGAGTTTTGTATTTTGAATTTAACGATATGAGAGTAGATAAATGAAATAAACGTATCACTCCTTGTGATCGTACTTTTACTGTGAAAACAAAAATCGGACGAAATAAAATCAGACGAAACGAAAATCGGACGAAATAAAATCGTCAAAGGAAAATCAAACTACACACATCAAAAGTGTCTAGGGATCAACATATATTTTTGCAATAACTTTTCTCCTGATTGATATTAATTAAAATTTTCTTTAAGGATTCATCAAATAAAGTGGTTTCGTTTGTCACAGTAACGATAAACCAAGTCACCTTTGCATTAATAAAGAAATTTGCCATTTTCCTAATAAAGGGATTTTTGACATTTGAACCACTAACACAAAAGATCGAAAAAAAAGACTGAAATAACAGTTTTCTTTAAAATTTTATTGGGTAACTTAAACAATTAATAATCCGTGTTTCTACCGCGAACACTAACAACACAAGAACATCGGTTTGGCATACTCAAAATGAGTTCATCCAAATCACGCTGTGGAATGGCCGCCCATGTTCGTTGCAACAACAAAAAAAGGTCTTCTTGCGACTGGATACCCTCCATATTCGGCAGAGCTCTTCTCTGTAGCATATCCCATGCATGCTCAATCGGATTCAAGTCTGGCGACTGAGCAGGCCAGGGCAGGACATTGATGTTAGCTGCGGCGAGAGTCTGTCTTACAACTCTTGCGGTGTGCGGTCGTGCATTATCATGCATTAACTGAAATAAGGGACCGATTTGCTCTTGTAGAGGAACGATGACGTCTGATACAATCGTCTCAGCATAAATTTGAGTGTTGAGGTTGCCTCTGATCCAAATCAACTCAGTTCTTCCGCCGATCCAAATACCCGCCCATACCATGATGGTTCCACCACTATAAGGATGGACTTCCTGGCAGGATTTTAATCGCTGTTGGCGTCCAGGGGTTCTCCAGTGTCGTATACGTCTCGTATCCGGTCTCATACCGAAACGAGACTCATCAGAAAAGCACACGAAACGCCATTGTTCTTCTGCCAATTTCTGTGTTCAAGAGCCCATGATATCGAATCCTACGATTGTGCATTGCTATAGGTGGTACCCGTAGCGGTCTTCGGGAATGAAGGTTCACTTCATGCAAGCGGTTTCTGACTTTTTGGTCGCTAATTAAGTTCCCTGAAGAGTGATGAAGCCTCACGGCTAACATCATGGCGGTTATTGTTGGAGCTCTTCGAGTTAAGATTTGAATGTATCGGTCTTGTCTCCGTGTGATGCAGCGATACCGTCCTCCATGGCGCTCAGCCACGGTACCAGTGCTTCGGTAACGTGTCCAAAGTCGACTGATAACACTCTGACTTGTATTCAGAGCTAAAGCCACAGTACGTTGCCGGGAACCAGCTTCTATCATTCCCACGGCTCTGAGCATTTCTTCCCTGCTTAAATGACGTCGCCGCTCCATAATAACGTTGGTTTTAATCAGTAGTAGGGAAACAGTAGCACTAATAATGTCTTCAATGCGTTGTATGTTTTTATAGGGAAAATATTGACAGCTGATTTTCATCTTTTACTCGAATTTGATTCACAGTTCCTGATTCAAATTATGAAATGCACCAAAAAGGATCCATATAAATTTATAAAATCATAAATTTATTACAAAGCCACATCTCAATCTCAAGAAATCCGCATAAAAATGCTTGATCCCTAGACACTTTTGATGTGTGTATAATATAAAATAACTCCATTATTCTGATATTTGCTATTATTAGTTAAGCAAATTGAGGAGATTATAAAGCTTGCCTGTGTCAGACAGGTAGTAGTATATACTCGTAGATAGGTAGTAACAAATAGATTTTATTATTTTAACATAACTTGTTATTCGGGTTTTGCGACAGCACAACTCGTACAGAAGTGATAAAAAGAAGATTGCTCTCAGACCTTTCCGTTGATAAGGTCGGTGGTACTAGAGTGAGCAGCACAAAAATATTTTTATCACATTATTTTATTTTATTATTTCTTTAAAAAAACAAGTGTTATTGTGCGTGTGTGATAGATACAATTGATACAATCCGGTAAGTTCGTTTTCAACTTTTCCCTTCGAATTCTTATTTAAAGGAACTTTTTTTACTTATCTAGAATTATTATTTGAAATATAACTTCCTCCCTGTTGATTTGGCAATAAAAGGCGATATCAGTATCTTATATCCTCCCACGTAGATCGTAAAATTTAAGGGCAAAAGGGTAATGTACTCGTTACCCTTTTTCATCTCAATCGATTTAACGATTACGGTTAAATTGGCACTTTTAGGAGTTTTTATTATTTTACCATTGTAGATCGGAATGATAAAATTAAAGCAGCTGATAACCGATTCAAAATAACTTCATTAAATACCTTATTCACTGTTTTTTATTGCACTATATAAACATTTATAATTAAAGAGAATATAAATTCGTTTAGTGGTATTATGATGGACGCAATAAATCGGTTTGTTTTTTTTTTTTGCAATTTCTAATTTGTAATTTACAAAACTGCGGTACTACAAACATCAAAAGTGTCTAGGGATCAAGCATTTTTATGCGGATTTCTTGAGATTGAGATGTGGCTTTGTAATAAATTTATGATTTTATAAATTTATATGGATCCTTTTTGGTGCATTTCATAATTTGAATCAGGAACTGTGAATCAAATTCGAGTAAAAGATGAAAATCAGCTATCAATATTTTCCCTATAAAAACATACAACGCATTGAACACATTATTAGTGCTACTGTTTCCCTACTACTGATTAAAACCAACGTTATTATGGAGCGGCGACGTCATTTAAGCAGGGAAGAAATGCTCAGAGCCGTGGGAATGATAGAAGCTGGTTCCCGGCAACGTACTGTGGCTTTAGCTCTGAATACAAGTCAGAGTGTTATCAGTCGACTTTGGACACGTTACCGAAGCACTGGTACCGTGGCTGAGCGCCATGGAGGACGGTATCGCTGCACCACACGGAGACAAGACCGATACATTCAAATCATAACTCGAAGAGCTCCAACAATAACCGCCATGATGTTAGCCGTGAGGCTTCATCACTCTTCAGGGAACTTAATTAGCGACCAAACAGTCAGAAACCGCTTGCATGAAGTGAACCTTCATTCCCGAAGACCGCTACGGGTACCACCTATAGCAATGCACAATCGTAGGATTCGATATCAATGGGCTCTTGAACACAGAAATTGGGCAGAAGAACAATGGCGTTTCGTGTGCTTTTCTGATGAGTGTCGTTTCGGTAGAGACCGGATACAAGACGTATACGACACTGGAGAACCCCTGGACGCCAACAGCGATTAAAATCCTGCCAGGAAGTCCATCCTTATAGTGGTGGAACCATCATGGTATGGGCGGGTATTTGGATCGGCGGAAGAACTGAGTTGATTTGGATCAGAGGCAACCTCAACGCTCAAATTTATGCTGAGACGATTGTATCAGACGTCATCGTTCCTCTACAAGTGCAAATCGGTCCCTTATTTCAGTTAATGCATGATAATGCACGACCGCACACCGCAAGAGTTGTAAGACAGACTCTCGCCGCAGCTAACATCAATGTCCTGCCCTGGCCTGCTCAGTCGCCAGACTTGAATCCGATTGAGCATGCATGGGATATGCTACAGAGAAGAGCTCTGCCGAATATGGAGGGTATCCAGTCGCAAGAAGACCTTTTTTTGTTGTTGCAACGAACATGGGCGGCCATTCCACAGCGTGATTTGGATGAACTCATTTTGAGTATGCCAAACCGATGTTCTTGTGTTGTTAGTGTTCGCGGTAGAAACACGGATTATTAATTGTTTAAGTTACCCAATAAAATTTTAAAGAAAACTGTTATTTCAGTCTTTTTTTCGAATTTTTGTGTTAGTGGTTCAAATGTCAAAAATCCCTTTATTAGGAAAATGGCAAATTTCTTTATTAATGCAAAGGTGACTTGGTTTATCGTTACTGTGACAAACGAAAACACTTTATTTGATGAATCCTTAAAGAAAATTTTAATTAATATCAATCAGGAGAAAAGTTATTGCAAAAATATATGTTGATCCCTAGACACTTTTGATGTGTGTATTTAACTACTTTTTTGGTTTCTTGTATTAATAATGCATGATTTTTTAATTCTAATATCCATTCATTAGAATACCCGGCTATTATTAAACGGGTTTAGTAATTTTTCATTTTATGTGACTTAAATTTCATCTACAAATAATGATAAATGATCCGCCATGAGCCGTGAGCCGTGAAAAAGTGTAATAGTTGCATATTAATGTTTTCAGTGTAAAATGGGACTTAAATTATACAAGAAAGACACTAGTGCACCTTGCCGGTCCGTTTACATGGTGCTTGAAATTTTAAACATCCCCGATGTTGAATACGTCAACATGAATTTAGTTAAACGCGACCACTACACGGCTGAATTCTTGAAGGTAATTCTATATTTGTATAATGTATTTGTGTTGTTTATGTATATAATGTAATATTATATATTTGATATATTTTTTTGTACGGATGATTATAAAAAGTTTTAAATGATCAATTTAAACAATGTGCATTTCAAAGGATCAACGGATAATGCCCAAAAATATATGGAGCAAAAACCCAGAATCGATTAAAACGATTTGTGTGTGGCAAGGTAGGGTATACATACTATATCCCGCTAGTATACATACTATATATTATATTCCAATAATAGTTTTCGATTAAAGCATCACCAAGTAAACTTAAGGACTTAGCTGATTTGAAAAATTATGATATCTTATAATGTTTAAAATCAGCTTTTCCTTAAGTTTGCCGTATATGATTACTTTCCAGAATTTGACCCTTATTAGCAATACTATCGAATGGTGTAATAATACAGGTGTGATTTTTTTTCTAAAATCAGCGCGTTCGATTCCTGGCAAGGATTATTGATATTTCTAAAATCCAATGATGCAGTTTTAGTTTTCGACAAAAGCGGCCTCGAGACTCCTATCAACATTTTTTGATATTCCTCATAGTTTCGGATACAGCCATCCACGTTCAGTTGAAAAATTCATTCTGTACAATATGCTGCTGGTCTGTTTGGTTATGGTTTTATGCGACACGAATAGTGTATTTATGACCTCTGACTTTTTTTGAATCGACTCTGGGTTTTTTTGGGCATCCTCCTTTCTCATATTTTGAAAAGGCTCACATGCTAAAAAACGAATAAAAGTAATATTTATGATAATTTCAGATGAACCCGCAACATACCATTCCAACATTGAAAGATGGTGACTTTATAATTTGGGATAGGTGAGTAATACAAAAGAACTGCAAACTGTGTCAGGCTTCTTTAATTTGTATAACAATATTGCAACGACACATGAACCTAATTGAAATTTTTCTCACAGTTTTTTTCGTACTTAAAGGTCATGAGATATTGAGCAAATATCTGCGCAATAATTGCGTCTTTTTACCCGACTACGGCAAAGCCAAAAGGAGGGTTATGATTTTGACCGGTATGTATGTATGTATATGTATGTTTGTTTGTTCCCTCATAACTTCAAAAATACTTATCATTACATAACAAATGAGGTGTCGTTAGAAGCGTCTCAGTTGTCCGCTGGTTATAGGGTAGTGACATGTGACATGTCACCAAATCTAATATGGTGCCCTCTAGGGGAAGTAAAGTCGTAACCTAAAAAAAATATTTTCGCACAGTATCGACATCGACATGGGAATCAAATTAAAGGGCTTGATGAGCATATTTGAAATATATACAGGGTGATTTGTAATTCGATGCGGTCCTTGAAATGGGTGATACTAGACCTTATTTGCAACAATTTTAACCCCGACAATATGGGGTCTAAACTGATTGGTTTTAGAGATATCGAACTTTAAAGATTTTTCGAAAAATTTCCACCTCTCTCTCATTAAGTGCTGATTGTTAGAAATTAACGATAGTCACCACTTAAAATTTATGCTTTTCTTTTCTCTTCTTTTTAAATAGCCGTGGTCGTATGCCACCTGCGGTTGTTCCACACAATCTTTATTGGCTAGGTACGACCACGGCTATTAGATATCGGTCAAATGAAAATTGTTCTTGTTTTATACTTTTGTGTTCATATATGTCATTTTTTTTGTAGTCGGGTTTTAGTTACACTATTTTGGGGTTATATTTATTAGAAGTAAGTAATGTATTGATATAATAATAAAAGCAAAGTAGCGAGTGAATTTCAAATGTACTCATTAAGCCTTTTTTAGCCATTATTGATACCTATGTGGACACTGTTAGAAACAGGCTAAGTAGCTAGTAAAAATGTATACAGGGTGATTTGTAATTCGATGCGGTCCTTGAAATGGGTGATACTAGACCTTATTTGCAACAATTTTAATCCTGACAATATGGGGTCTAAACTGACTGGTTTTAGAGATTTCTGAAAACTTTCCTTGTCTTTCAAAGCATATATTTCAAAATAAATGTATGACACTTGGTGTACAAATTACAGAAAAAACTTCCTTGTCTCATTACCTTTCTAAAATGGTGCCACAGTACCCACTTTTACTTAGTGTCTTACCAGAAAATTAGGGTTGTTACTGACAAAGTAGTAAATCAATGAAAATCGGTTAAAATGTTTTTAAATTTCGAACCAACATTTATTTTCTGTGGTTTTTGTCCAAACTGCTATCTGATGTTAGCTTTTTAAGTCAATGCTCTAAATCCTGGTCGATCATATCAGGCAAAATCGGTCTTTATCTGGAGTATTTTTACCTATGGACCAGATAGTCAAACCATCAATTTTCTTCCATTTAATCTTTATTCAATCTTTATTGGCTAGGTACGACCACGGCTATTAGATATCGGTCAAATGAAAATTGTTCTTGTTTTATACTTTTGAGTGCGCATTTTTTTTCGTAGTCTGGTTTTAGTTATTTTTTTATTATTATTTCATGGAAACGAATATGCGTACGTACCTATCGGCTCAAATTGGAAGAAAAATATTGTTTCGTGGATTCACATTATCTCGAGAAGAATCTGTCCAGCAGAACGAACATTTTACCGATTATTTTAATAATAAAGCTTTTTGCAGAAATAAAGATGCGATTGCGAACAGGACTCGAAACCTGCGTCTTTCTGAATCAAAGCTCCAGACGTCTTACCATTTCCAAAGTCCTGCTTACAAGCTATGTTTTTTTTCTACCATAAAATCTTTTTTATTCGTTTTTCAGTCACGTGATAACCACATACTTGGTGGGTAAATATGCTAAAGATGATACTCTCTACCCTAAAGATCTACAAAAACGAGCATTGGTCGACCTAAGACTGCATTTTGATAACTCCATTCTGTTTGCTGCTTTGAAAGCGGCTATGGTAAGTTCACCCTACTCAAAATAACTTTACTAATGCGATATTAAGTATCTAGTTTGTGATCATATCAGCCATTTTCACAAACATACTTACATCACTATGGAGGTAACGTGTTTCACCGCAGTAATTTTATCAACTCAAATCACATAAATTTACAACAATAAAAGGGAACATAATATCGAAAGAGATGATTAGTGATCAGCACTCCTGAAGACCTGAGTCCAAACAAAACGAGTAATACCAGCTAAAACAACTCCTGAGGATAAACAACCACTTATGATAATGATAAACAAGATTCTTCTGATGGGTATTTGATTAACAAAGTGATATGATCACTTTGTTAATCAAATACCCATCAGAAGGAGGAGGAGCCATTTGAAACAAAAATAAATTGCAATATATTAATGACATGGATAGCAAAGATAATTAATATGGGACAACGGGCCAAGTTTTAGGCAATGCTTTAAGGTATAACCAATTAAGATTAGGGCACAACAAAATGCCTATATGTAAGGTGGGCGAAGCTCACAAAAGCTTCCCAGTCTCGAAATACAGCTTGCCGGATGCACAAGCACATCACGTATTGTTTGAAGGAACCTCATTTCCACCAGAAAGATCTTCAATTGTACATAGCTTAGGACCCTTGACAGCATGGTTATGTATGTTGAGAAGTGAAGGAATTTACCGTAAAGCTATTGCCAAACAGACAGGCGAAGCGAACTGGAAGCGAAGCGTTTTCGTTTGTAATGTATGTAATTGTTTGAAGCCTGTCACATGTTGAGAGCAGTGGTGGCCCAGTGGTATCGGCCTCGACTTACGAGTTGTAGGTCGTGGGTTCGAAACCAGTCAGGCGCATTACTTTGGCAAATTTATTTCAACACCACTGCTCTCAAAATGGTGAAGTAAAACATCGTGAGGAAACCGGCATGTCCTAGAACCAAAAAATCAAAGACATGTGACATCTACAAATCCGCACTGGGCCCGCGTGGTAGATTACGGCCTGCTCCCTCTCACAGAGAGGAGGCCTGTGTCCCAGCAGTGGGAACATTTAAAGGCTGATGATGATGATGATGATGTCACATAGACTGTCAGACCACTTTCGCTTGTCTATATGACAGGATTCGGATCGCATTCGCTTTGCGTTCGTTTCGCCTGTATGTTCGCCAATAGCTAAAGAAATAAGCACATGCGGAAAAGAAAACAATGTCACAAATACCTTGCATCGACAACATCGTTGAATTGACAACAACAACAAAACAAGTATCGGAGGTATCCATTTTTAACCGACTTCCAAAAGGAGGAGGTTATCAATTCGAATGTTTATATATTTTTTTTTATATTTGTTCGGGCATAACTCCGTCGCTTACCAACAGATTTGAAAAACTCCTTTTTTGTTGGAAAGAGTACCGGTCTATACTTCCCGAATGGTTCCATTAAAATTTTATCGAAATCAGATTAGCACTTTTTGAAAAATCAACAAAAATCTAAAAGTTATCAACATTGTCTAGGTTTCTGGTCCGATTTCGATGATTCTTTTTTTGTTCGATTCAGTATACCTGCCATTTGGTCCCATAAAATTTTTATTTAGTTGGGTTCAGTAGTTTTTATTTTTAGCTCATTGTGTACATGTACTCGTATACATGGGCGATGTTATTACCAGTGCTACGGATTACAAAATTCTAGTGCACATGTAAGAAAATTATGTATTTGACAAAAATGAGTTGAATATTTAAACTAAAAAGGATAAAATAAAAAAAAAAAAAATGTGACTGACTCCAAAAACAACCACAAAAGTTTCAAATAACCTACAAAATAACTTTTCTTTCGAAAGTCGGTGATAAATAGTCGAAATAAAAAACAAAGTCAAGTGTGGTTGTTTTTGAAGTCGGTAACATTTAAAAAAAGTTTTAACTATCCTTGTAGTAGAAGTTTTACTTGTAACTTCGGCCCGTCAAGCCACCAAAGATAAAGGTGTAGAAGCCAACATACCTAATTAAAAAGACTAAGGCGACAGCTTTCTTAATCCATAACAATGTTCTTCCTGTTATTTATCACTTACCAAACTAGTTCAAATTTAAGCATTAACCCCCGTATCTATAAACAAGTCAAAGGTTTTACTCGAGTAAATGTCATTATTTAAGAGACGATTTTTATTATGTAGTTTAATAATTGCTTGAAGTTTGAACTGTAAAAATATAGAATTCTTACCTTTGCTTCCTTTGACGGTTCCAACTTCGTTTAAATTCATGTCTATTGCATAAAAAAAATGCACAAGTAATTGTTTAAGCTGAAGTAATTACTTTCACTTGACTATAGATATGGCTGTAAGACTTCCTTTACAGTTGAGAAATCCGAAAGCTGAAAGAAATAATCACTATTCTTAACTACACTAAAATCTGCGAACTCATTTTCAATGTCTATAAATAATGACCTCACTACATCAATATTTACTGTTAACTTCCAGGTCCCGCTCCTTTATCAAAACGAAAAGACATTCAGACAAGAAAACTTGGACAAAATAAAGATAGGATATGAATTTCTTGAAAAATTCTTCAATGGGCCCTGGTTGGCTGGAGATTCCATCACACTGGCTGATATTTGTTGTGCTGCTAACGTCAGCTCCTTGAACGAGATTATTCCCATTGATAAAACTTTGTAAGTATACAAAAAAACAACAAATGCATGTAAAGGGTGATTTGTAATTGGATGCGGTCCTTGAAATGGGTGATATTAGACCTTATTTGCAACAATTTTAACCCCGACAACATGGAGTCCAAACTGACTGGTTTTCAATTTTAAACCGATCAGGCTGAGACTTTGCATGCACAAAGGTACTTTGACGTAGGCATCCCCTAAGAAAGAATTTTCATAAATTTAAAATAGGGGATGAAATTTTGTATAAATCTTCTAAGATTTTCGACTGATTACGCGAGCGAAGCCGCGGGCAAAAGATAGTTTCTAATAGAATATGAACGACTGAATCTAGTGTATACAAGTTTGTTATAAAACTAATCATAATCTTGGGAAATTAAGTCTGAAAACTTCCCTTGTTTTTCAAAGTATATTTTTCAAAATAAATGTACGACACTTTAGCGTGGTAAAATCATCAAATGCCCCGGGCAGGGCGGGAGGGACTGTTAGACTTGTACTGACTAAAATCCACGGTGTCCTTCAATAGACCTTTATGTCTCGGGGTCACGGTAATGAGATAAGTCCCGCGACCCCGTTAGGCTTTGGCCCTCTAGAGGGGGGCCCCGTCATCATGCTGACACTCTTTGGGGCAGTACTAAATGATAATGTATCTCTTTCATATTTTATATTATGAATTGAGGGTAGGACAACAACTTTCTAATAGTAGCCGAAAAGGATTGAAGCGAAAATTTTTTTTTCCATACATTGAGCGATCCACTCTAATCCTCAGTTCAAGACTAATCCGTGATATTAAATTTGTTAATGTTTTATCACTTATTGATGTTGCCTCCCATGCTGTTCTGAAGTGATATAATTTCTCTGGCAGATTTGTTAGTATTTTTGTTATTATCTGTTTATCATCAAAATTAAATCCCAAGCCTCTTATTCTGGAGGGAGAGTCGCACCAGGCGGCGGCCGACAAGGCGACGCAAGCGGTTGCGGGTTCGCATCGGCGTCGGGAGGACGATGAAGTACCTGGGACTCGTCCTCGACAGCCGGTGGAACTTCAGGGAGCATTTCCTGAGTTTGGGCCCAAGGCTGAACCGGGCAGCAGCCGCCCTCAGGCGACTCCTGCCCAATCTCGGCGGACCAAACGCCTCCTGCCGTAGGCTGTACGCCGGTATCGTGCGGTCCATGGTCCTCTACGGGGCCCCCGTGTGGTCAAGTTGGTCGCATGCCAGAGGGTCATGGCTATCCGGATGATCCGGGGATACCGCACGATCGCCGGCGAATCAGCCAACCTCCTTGCCGAAATGTACGACACTTGATGTAAAAATTAGACAAAACTTTTTTGTCTCGTTACCTTTCTAAAATAGTACCACAGTACCCACTCTTAGTTAGTGTCTTAGCAGAAAATTATGTTACTGACAAGGTAGTAAATCAACGATTATCGGTAGGTAATTCATTTTTTTTCGACCCAACATTTTTTTTTTCTATGGTTTTTGTCCAAACTGCTATCTGATATATTAGCTTTTTGGACAAAAATCACAGAAAAAAATATGCTTTGAAAGACAAGGGAAGTTTTCAGAAAACTTCAAAACAGAAACTTTATGACACTTAATTTCCCAAGATGATTAGTTTTATAACAAACTCGTATTCACTAGATTTAGTCGTACATATATTATTCTATCCGAAAAGTATAAATTCTAAGTGGTGACCATCGTTACTTTCTAACAATAAGCACTTAATGGTTAGAGGTGGAAATTTTTCGAATAATCTTTAAAGTTCGATATCTCCAAAACCAGTCAGCTTGGACCCCATGTTGTTGGGGTTAAAATTTTTGCAAATAAGGTCTATTATCACCCATTTCAAGGATCGATAAAGGTGAGGCTATCCTCGAGGTTGACGGGAAGAACGCCTTCAACGTTAAGCATTTCCTAATTCCGGAATACATTGTCAGCAAAAATCAAAAACACTAGACGAATTTTGTTTTACTTGACAATTTTCTAGGCATTCTTCAAAATTTCTTTATAAGGACAAAGTTTTGAAATCTGTTGTGAGTAACACTCTTGAGCCACCGCTTTTCAGTTTAGGTCTACATACCATTTGAACAATTAAATTCAAAATCGAGCTTAAGTGATGCATGACGGAACCTTATCAGGTGACGGCAATACAGCAGATGTTCAATTACTCAAAGAACAAAAATTCAATTAATAGGCTTAAAATTGATCCCACCTGATGCCTCCTTTCAGATTTTTAATTTTTATGTGTCAATTATGAGGTTTGAAGTTTGTCAGATTAAACATAGATTTTACAGTTTAAATTGCATTTTGATTGTAATATTCAATATTGGCGACGATGGAGGAAGAAATAATTACGTTAAAACTCATGCGCAGCAATAAAAAAGGGCAAATAACCAGAATTCACAACTTTCTTCAAAATATTAAACACCGAACATAATACACGCTTATCAACAATTCAAAAATAATAATATTTTTATGTGACAATTGATGAGGTTTTGAAGTTTGTCAGATTAAAATATACCGATTTTTTCAATGCAAATTGAATTTTGATTGTAATATTTAAAACCGCCAAACAACAAAGAAAACATAAACCTAGCACCCAAGACCTGTAATTAAAAAGTAATAATCAAATTCTTTAAAAACATGGAGAAACGCTACTTGTGACGTCTGTCATGACAATAACGCTGACTTTATACTTTGAAAATGTGAAAATAGAATGTGAATCTGTTGTATAAATAAAATATGTGTATAAACGAGAGAATAATATATGTATAAATGAGACAGAGCATGTGCACGCCTACCACTGTGTCACCTACGGTGGCAATTGCGTTTAAAGTCGAGCGATGAATATTTCTCCCTGCCGACATATCCAGCACCTGTTTGTCGGCAGGGTTGAGGCCGGCTACAGAAGAGCTTGGGATTTAGGGGCCAATATTTGTTTCGATTTGGATGGTCCCCCGCTGGTTTTTACCGTATATCAAGTTCTGAAGAACACTACCACACCAATAGCTTACAGGCTCGAAATGGCTTCAACATGATAAGATACCTATCACAAAGGGAAGCCGATGAGGATGACCGATGATGATGACTGATTTTAATCAGTTTGATAAGACCGTACCCTCATCAGAGCCGCTTTCGAAATGATTTTAATAGGAACACACAAAATTTTTGCTTGCCTGGATTTATTTTATACGGGATTTGAGCCACGACCACTGACTACATTTCTTTTTTCTTAAACTAACAACCGTTTTATTATTTTTCTAGGTATCCCAAATTGAGCTCGTGGTTTGAGAACTTATCAAAACAAGAGTTCTACATTAAAGGCAATGTACCCGGCCTGCGGAGTTTCCAAGAGTTGCTGAAAAGTTCATTATCATAAAAGCATTACTTCATTTATGAACACTGCTGTTTGACCCAAATCCATTAAAAGCGGTTTTTACTAAATAAATAATTACAAATAAAGATAAAGAATTTATAGTAAAGAACACATACTCGTACTTTAACACGTTTTTAGATTTATTTTGAAACCTAACGTTCACTTTCAAATACTAAAGTTATATTTTTTTATACGCTATCACGCCTGCGTCGCGTCTTCGCAAACATATTTTTAAAGAAACGAAAAATTCAGTTGCGAGCAGGGTTCGATCCTGCGGCTTCTGGATAGTCTTTTAAACTACTTACCAACCAAAACGTCTGATATTGTCAAATATCAGACGTGTTGGTTGGTAAGTAGTTTAAAACACTACCAATAGATGGCGCAACGTGTAAACAGCGTTCGAAAAACAAGGGAACGAGGAATTAAGCTTTGTGAGTAGTGGTTGCGATGGCCTAGTGGTGAGAAGACGCAGGATCGAACCCTGCTCGCAACTGAATTTTTCATTTCTTTAAAAATATGTTCAAATACTAGATCAAAGAGGGGTAGTTCCAATATTACTACGTTTGTTTCCTCTTTGACAACTGAAGCGACGTCGACTATTCTGCCAGCGTCATGTTGAGATGGCCAATAAATAATTAATTAGCAGCGTTACTACTCTTGTTGTCGTACAACCGTCAAAACACAAAATGCAAAATAGGGACAAAAACACAAAACAAAATAAAGGTTTCGATCGTAATCTTTGGATCCTAACCTCCATGCACTGACGCTTTGTGTACTTTTTCACATTAGGGCCACACTAACAGAAAATGACGTTAATTATCGTAATGATGTACATTTATACAAACATTACAGATAATTCTAGTAAAAAAAAGGGAACCGACTTCAAAACCAAACACAAAAAACTGTAAAATAACTTTTCTTTCGGAAGTCGTAGAATTTCGGCTTTGTTTTTTTAGGGTTCCGTAGTCAACAAGGAACCCTTAAAGTTTCGCCATGTCCACCCGTCCGTCCGTCCGTCCGTCCGTTCGTCTGTAATTTGGTGTAAATATACGGATTTGTTGCGCCGAAAAAGTGGTAAAATAAAATCTCGTAAAATATATTTTTTTACCTCCTGTACACGTAAAGTGGGGATGTTTTTTTTTTCTCGCGTACCCCTTAGTGTGGGGTATCATTAAAAAGGCCTTTAAAAAATATTCTTAGTTTCCATTAACAATTTTTTGATAAAAAGATTCGTTTTTGAAATATTAAGCTTTAAAAGTGCTAATTTTTGCTCGACTCGAGTGTCCCCCCCCTCTACCAGATAAACGGTTATGTTTGGGGGTGTGAAAAAATTCACAATAGTAGTATATATAACGAAATTTAAAAGAAAATTGTCATGACTGAGTAGGCTTTACAAGTTTACGAGTAATAGTCGACCAACTTATAAAACGTACGTGGGTAACATATTTTCCTAAACAAAATGTATCGGAGAACATGTTCTTCAACTGCAAATGTAAGTTTGTCAACTTTATTTTTACAGCTATAATAGGTGGGTATGTTTTTGGGATAGGTAGGTTTTTATTGTCAACTATTTTTAACTAACTTCAAAAAAAGGAGGAGGTTCTCAATTCGTCGTAATCTTTTTTTTATGTATTTGCCCCGATTTCTCGAAGACGCCTGGACCGATTTTGAAAATTCTTCTTTTGATTGAAAGAGTACACCTTCCAATTGGTCCCATGATCATCAAGTCAGGATCTGATGATGGAATCCTGGAGAAATCGTGGGAACTCTTTAAATTTTAAATCATTCTTGAAGCGATGTATTCGAATTATTACGTAAAGCTGGTTTTAAATCTTTGTTACAGTCGCATCCCTCTACACGCGTTGGTACTTAAATAGACAACATCTTTTCCAACTTTACCTGTGAAGTTGGTTTTTTAACCGACGAAAACAAAGGAGGTTCTCAATTCGACATGTTTTTTTTTATGTATGACCACGCATAACTTTTCCTAACGTGGTCCGATTTCAAAAATTCAAAGAAGAAGAAAGAGTGCATCTCAAAGTTGGTCCCATTTAAATTTCAAAACTAAAATAGGCCTCCAAGGGTAGAAAAAAAGGAATTAATTGTCAATTTTTCTACAGTATTTTCATTTGTGAACCGATTCTGTTGAAATAAAGGTAATATCATGTCGTTCTGAGGACATTACTATATAGCAGAGATGTGTAGAAGATAACATGATGGCGTCACCATCATCAGATCAACTCCAGATCCCTGTTATGTTGTGAAGTCAGTCCCAAGAGTTCCTCAACAGTTAACAACAGCTATATTTATTTATTTATACTTCATGTACAAATTCATGGTACATAGGCGGACTTAATGCTACAAGGCATTCTCTACCAGTCAACCTTTGGGTGTAAGACAACACTGTGGTAGGGTACAAAAAAATAATAATAATTATAATAACAATAAAAAAAAACTAGTAAAAAAAAAAGCTAAACAATCTAAAAATAAAAAATACTATGCTTTTTAATACTATTACATATATACAAATAAAATAAACTAAACAATATTATAACATAAAAAATAAATAGAAATAAAATCCTAATAATTCATGACATGACATAATTTATTCTGACGTATAGAGGTTACGTACTTTTCTCTTGAAAGTGAAATTGCTTTCAGCTTTTTTAATGCTAAAGGGTAGCGCATTCCAGAGCTTAATAGTTGAGATAGTATAAGAATTAGACATGAAACCGGTACGGTGTGAAGGAATTTGGAAAAGTAGATTCTTAGAAGCTCGAAGGTTACGACTATGAGAACTGCCCAACACTTTGAAAAGAGTTTTTAAGTAATCTATATCGTATTTGGGCGCATTTCACTCAGCTTGGTGAGAACTTTAGACCCAGCTGAGGTATCATTGCCATCGAGGGTCTGAGGATGGTGACGGAAAGCAGGGGCAAGAGGTCCTCAACAGTTAACAGCACCTATATCGTGTTTGAGCTCATTTTACTAGTCTTGATGAAAAGTTTAGACCTAGCTGGGGTATAATTGTCATCGAGGGTCTGAGGATGGTGACAGAAGGCAATAGCAAGAGATCCTCAACAGTTAACAGCAACTGTATAGTATTTGGGCTCATTTAATTCATCACGATAAGAACTTTAAACATAGTTGGGATTTGACAGTCGGAGCGTGGAATTTTTAGTTGCAAGTTACAGGTCCTGAGAGCAGTGGTGGCCCAGTGGTATCGGCCTCGACTTACGAGTAGTAGGTCGTGGGTTCGAACCCCGTCAGGCGCATTACTTGTGTAATTTATTTCAACACCAATGCTCTCAAAACGGTGAAGGAAAAAATCGTGAGGAAACCGGCATGTCCTAGAACCAAAAAATCGAAGGCATGTGACATCTACCAATCCGCACTGGGCCCGCGTGGTAGATTACGGCCCACTCCCTCTCACAGAGAGGAGGCCTGTGTCCCAGCAGTGGGAACATTTATAGGCTGATGATGATGAAGTTATAGGCTGATGATGATGGTGATGAAGTTATAGGCTGATGATGATGGTGATGAAGTTATAGGCTGATGATGATGGTGATGAAGTTATAGGCTGATGATGATGGTGATGAAGTTATAGGCTGATGATGATGGTGATGAAGTTATAGGCTGATGATGATGATGATGATGAAGAAGTTACAGGTCTAATAACTGTGACGGTTACGTTGACAATGACAAAAGTGAAGACGGGTTTTTCCATGTGTTAAACACTCTAATCATGGTATACAACTGAAAAGCTAAAAATAATATCTTTTTAACAAAAAAATCAAACCGACGAAAGATCGAACTGAAAAGCAAAAAAACTTTTTCAAAAAAGTAACCGACTTAAAAAAAAATACAACAAAACAAAAAAAGGGTGTAATAACCTAATTAATAACTTCTTTCGGATGTCGGTGGCTTTATTTTTTTTATTATTATTTCATTGATTTTTAGCCACCGACTTCCGAAAGAAGTTATTAATTAGTTTATATTACCCTTTTTAGGGTTCCGTAGCCAAATGGCAAAAACGGAACCCTTATAGATTCGTCATGTCTGTCTGTCTGTCTGTCTGTCTGTCTGTCTGTCTGTCTGTCTGTCCGTGTATGTCACAGCCACTTTTTGTCGAAAGTATAAGAGCTATCCTGCTGAAACTTGGTAGAAAGATGTATGTGAACCGCATTAGGATTTTCACACAAAAATCAAAACAAAACAAATTTTGGGGGTGCCCCCCATACTTAGAATACAAACTCAAAAAAAAAAATTTCACCAAACCCATACGTGTGGGGTATCTGTGAATAGGTCTTTAAAAATGATATTGAGGTTACTAACATCATTTTTTTCTAAACTGAACAGTTTGCGCGAGAGACACTTCCAAAGTGGTAAAAAGTGTGTCCCCCCCCCGTAACTTCTAAAATAAGAGAATGATAAAACTAAAAAAAATATATAATGTAGACCTCAACCAAAACTACCAACGAAAATTAGTTTGGATGAGATACAGTTAGCAGTTTTTGAGATATAGTACATTTTCAAAAACCGCAAATATAACTTTGCCATTCATACAAATACTATGAAAAACAAAGTATAATTATATTGAGATTAGTAAGTAATATACACAAACAATATCTCAATATAATTATATCTCTAATCTATGCTTGCTGCTACGGAACCCTTCATGGGCGAGTCCAACTCGCACTTGGCCGGTTTTTTGTTGTTTTTTTTTGAAGTCGGTTACTTTTTTGAAAAAGTTTTTATTTTACCCTTTTTAGTTTATTTATTAAATAGTCAACCCAAATTCTTGTAAAATACAAAATTTTCTTACATATGCACTAATCTTATATCTCTAAAACTACTGAACCGATTTTGATGAAACTTGCAGTGTACCCTAAGTTGAATAATACCTAGTACAACAAAAAAAGAATTAAGTACTTAAATCGAACTTGTAGTTCCGGAGATATGCGTGCACAAACATAAAAACATACATACATACATACACTTGTGAAATTTGGCACATTTGTTCAGACGCTGATGTAGACTAACATATATGAAAACTGGGCAGTTCTGATAATATTACATACATACGGGTCGAACTGATAACCTCCTTTTTTTGAAGTCGGTAAAATTAAATTTTGAGGCGGCGCCAAAGAAACAATCAACGAAAAGCAACCTCGCTACAATAAAATTATACTTCGCTTCAAATAATTAATTTAGGTTTATGGTATATGTTTGTTTATTTGTTTGTTTGCACGACATTTGCTCGCAAGTTTGACTACAACGCAGTAATTGTTTAGTTAACTCACCATTAAATAGTGAAAAATGTAATATGCAAGCAACTCGGGTGAAATTTCTTTCACCGTGTAATTGGGCCTCTCCTTCAAGCTCATCGATAAATGAACGCCAGATCAAGAGAACCGTACAACTTTTTTTGCAGATACTCGTAGATCACAAGCAGATTTCTCAACTGCAAGACAATAACGAACGACCAACGGTTGGAGTGCAAAATTAATTAAGTTTCTTTCTTGCAGCTATTCAGTTTCTTTTAAAGAAAACTTTAATCTTTACCAGGGAGATAACTTATCTGCTCTGTTCTCTAATTGCAAACGTTGCAATTATTTTAAAGAAAGTTTTTTTTAAAACCAAGTTATTTAAAGACGATCGGTTTTGTAGGAAGCTCGTGATATTCTTTGGTTCTTGAATTGTTTTGGAAAAAAAAGAGTATTCGATGGGAATATTACTTAATAGTACTTTTTTTCCTTTAATGGCAAAGTTAGTCTAGGATCTAGAAACAAGGGGTGCTAAGACAGGAAACCTCCACGTGCGCCCGTGGACTGTTCCCTCTCGGATACGTCCGGGGGGAAGACCAATTTTTCGGGCCGGTGCACCCTGTGATGCGGGCAAAAACTCTTCCTTAGGCACTGTGTGCCTAAGGGGTTTCTTTGCCCGTATGCGAATAGCCTGTCGGGTGGACGCTCCAATGCGTGTCCCTCTGAACGTCCGACCAAGGACCAAGCCCGGGTCGGTGGCGCGTCGTGTTTCACGCGTCACCGACAGGGCCCCTTATGGGGCCAAATGCCTGCCGGGGTCGCGGATTTTTCTTAATCCAGGATACCGTGGCCCCGGAACGTAAAGGGCATGCGAAAGAACACGGGTGGATATTAGTCAGTAAGAGTCTGACAGTCCCTTCCGCCCCACCCAAGGCGGGAGGACTCATTTGATGATTTTGCCACCCAAAAAAAAAAAAAGATCTAGGAACAAACCAGAAGCCCCAGCATGAATTCTACCGTATTTGGCCATACAGCCTATTTGAAGACTACATTAATTGTATGGAAAACGAAACAGTGCCTCTAATATTCGAATGAGGAACTAATATTATCCATCAAATCCTCGTTTATGTTACAGAAACGTGAAATTCGTCAAAAGACCTCAGAAATGTATAGTCAGCATTAACGCTTCGGTCACTAAACCAAAGAGAATTACTTATACTAGTATATTCCAATATATCACTATTTAATACCAATTGGACCGAATATCCGCTTCAGTCCAGTATTACAAAGGCCGGGGGCGATGGATATCTTGTAAAGGATCCTATTTCCGCCTTCATGCTTTTAACTACATCAATAATTCAATGAACCTGATGTTAGAAGCGATACGAATATTTATAGCATCTCAGGGTGCATTATTTTCTACTGAAGAAAATGTGAAAACAGTGTACCCCAGTACATTTTTACTTCTCATTTTATCTATATTTAAATTTTTGCTTTAGTGCTTTTATACTGGAGCCAAACAAATGTGTAATCTACAGGAAGACTAACTAATATTATAAATGCAAAAGTTGAGATGTATGGATGGATGGATGTGCGGCTTAACGGATCTGGATGGATTTCATAGATAGTTTTAATAACTCATACATAATAAGCTAGTATAAATGCAACACTTGGAATGGATGAATGGATGTTTGTTTCTCAAAGGCTGAACAGATCTATCTGAATGTTTTTTTCTCGGATAATCTGGAATAACAACGATGATATTTCTACTCTTAAATCAGCCACAAAAGGACAGTCCAAGTAGTCTAATTTTCATTTATCAAATCAAAAGAACGACCTAAATTCTTTGAAACCATCAACGTACGCATTTGTAGCATGTGTTCTTAGTCGAAACAATTGTAAACATCTAGTAACTAGCTCATTAATATTAATTCCGGAACTCATGTCTTATTCATCGAGCGGCATCCACTTTATCTTCGAAGAGTTTGCTTACTTGTTTCACTTTGAATATAATTCACTTTAAACTAGGTTTGAGAAGTGATAGCTTAGTTAAGAAATCGTAACTTAAATCTACCGACGCTATCAGATACGTTTTTCCTGACCCAGGGTATGATTGATAATTGGGTGTTTCTTGAAAGAAAAGATGAATAAAAAAATAAACGAAATTGTAAAGAATTGGTCAGGTGATATCTCATCTCCTATATAATATGCATAAGCATGTACTACAAAAAATCCTACAGACTTTGAAAATGATTAAAAAATAAGATGTATCCATTAACAATAATCAGAAAATACTGATAGTAAATCTGGCTGCCAGTCTTCTAAACACAATCTAGATGACAATGATTGTAGCAGTACTGAATTTGATTAAGGATAAATATACATTATTTCTGGAAATTAATAAAATTATAATCTAAAATGCTAATCAAGCTATTTAATATTAAAAAAGGTTGCTTGCATCGAATCATTCAATATTTTTTCAATCAAAAAGTTTGGTATAAATTGAACCCTCAAAAATATGAGCTGAACTCAAATCCGGCTTTCATTTAGCGTCGCCGCGTATAAACGGCCTAAATGCGACGAATTTTTTTCAGTCAAAAGCTTAATTTGAATAGGAGTGAATGTGTGAGACTCGTTAGCGGTGGGCACGAGCGTGCCGACCTGTACTGGTGGCAAAGTAAACGAAAAGCGGAAAATATTGTTGTTTTTTTTATTTAAATAAATAACCTACTTAGGTATACTAATATAAAGAGGAAATCTTTGTTTGTTTGTAATGAAAAGGCTCAAAAACTACTGGTCCGATTTCAAAAATTCTTTCATCAGTTGAAAGCTGCGGAACGGTGGAATCGAGTCTCGGGACTGTTTTATAAGGTAACCGTGAACCTAGAACATAAAGGCCTATCGAAAGATTACAGTGGATTTTAGTCAGTAATACGAGTCTGATAGTCCCTCTCATCCCGTACTGCGAGGGAACACTATTTGTAGATTTTACCACAACAAAAAAGGGGGTTGCGGACTGACTAACCGGTTACCGCAGCCTTGAAACGCAAGGGGCAATTAAAAGTAACAGATTTTTAATAAATATGGGACTAAGTCTGTTCTACCGTTATTTACCCATGAACAAGAATAAAAATATAAAATACTAAGAATAGTCAGAATAGAGTACTTAAAATGGGAGTCCCACCCATGGAATGGATGAGGATTGATGAAAGAAAGAAAAAGTATGTAGAATAAAAGTGCGAGAGGAATATATGCGAGAACTGGAATGAAAGAGAATTACTTAGTTTACAAAGGTCTCCGACTACTGTCGGGGGAGCTAGATAAAAAAAAAAAAAAAAAAAAAAAAAAAAAATATATATATATGGGACTAACGCATGCCCGTGCCTGCCATATTCGACGTGCTATCGTCGATAATGTTTTTTTTTTCATGATGCAGCCAACGAAATAGCGATTCACGGCATTGCTCCCGCCGCGTAGTCTAACGCAACTTTTTTGCATTAAAAAATTTCGCGACGCTATCAGCGCAACCAAACACTTATACCAAAACCGGTTCTGATTCATGCAGACTCATGTTCCTTTAATGAAATCAAGGAAATTAAATGTCTGTGCAGCCAGCAAAGATCGTTAACTTAGCAAGATTTGCATTTGTAGCTATGATGAACTGGTGATGACAAGTTATGCAAGATATTGCCGACTACTACTTCTTCTAACGATTGAGGTTTGAGATAATATAAGGATTAAGAAAATGATTGATGTGGTTACTACCGGAAGGATGTTTAGAAAGTTAAATTAAAAGTGTAGCGATACATTTAAAAGACTTGAGATATACACACATTAATAGTATGTCGCAGAACCAACACAGAAGCACAATATTTAGAATAACGCCATCTATTTTCATTTGCCGAGGAATCAAAACAGAAACACAATATGGAATCTTTATTGATTACTAGCTGACCGGGCAAACTTCGTACCGCCTCACCTTTTAAACCTTCCCTGGACTTTCAGAAATAATTCAAGACCAAAATTAGCCAAATCAGTCCAGCCGTTCTCGAGTTTTAGCAAGACTAACGAACAGCAATTGATTTTTATATATAAGATTGTTAATTTAGAATAACGCCATCTATTATCGTTGGCGTGGAATCAAAACAGAAACGCAATTCAGAATCTCTATTGATTATTGTTAATTTAGAATAACGCCATCTATTATCGTTGGCGTGGAATCAAAACAGAAACGCAATTTAGAATCTTTATTGATTAGTGTTAATTTAGAATAATGCTATTTATCTCTCATTGGAGGAACTATGAAGTTAGATTTGACAGATAACGTTTAAGAATTTTTTTTTAATAATAATATTACACAACTATCACACAACGCCATCTAGTCCCAAGCTAAGCAGAGCTTGTGTTATGGGTACTAGACAACTGATAAACATACTTATATATTTCTAAATACATAAATATTATAGATAAATTACACCCAGACACAGAACAAATGATCGTGCTCATCACACAAACATTTGCCCTGGGTGGGAATCGAACCCACGACCTCCGGCATAGCAGTCAGGGTCACTAACCACTAGACCAAGAACGCCAAGTTATAACACTTGGGGATGGTTAGCGTGGAGTAATGGCAACACCGAGCGAATAGTCGAGTTGAATATCGAATCAGAAGTTTAATCAGGTATTCGACGTTGACAGATACTGACGTCGACAGATATGTTGGCAAACCTGTGTGGGGTAGGCCACTTGGACGGACAGTTGAGTGAAGTGAACACTTTGAATCGGTCCGTCAAGCTGAGTAGACATCTTGGTCACGCCACGTCATCCACGATAAACTTCCCGCGTTTCTAAGTTTTTAATCGATCCATATCTCGGGCATCCTTGATTATTTTGTATTCAGTGCGTGTTAGCAATTAATTAACGAAGGTTTTGTGAGTGTTATTTCCGATATCGCGACCCCTCTGATAACGATTCTTCGTTAAGTATATTTTGCAACTAGTGAATAAAGAGCGGATTCAAAGCGAGGACCATATATGAATCACGAGCAATCGAAGGATTTTAATGACTGAATCACGACCGCAGGGAGTGATTCATGATGAGTCTGGGATTCTGGGATTATATAATCCCAGATTATATAATTATATAATTACCCGTGGTCCCGTGGAACCTAACCAAACCGAACCTCGGGGTGCCTCAATAGTTGTTGGTGTCTTTGAAAGTAGACGTCAGTGGCACCCCGAAGTTTGGTTTGGTTAGGTTCCTTTAAACTTTGTACACGGAAATAGGAGCCCCGCGCAGTGGGGCTCCGTCTACCTGAACCACGTCCATTTAATTGAAATAAATGATTAAGAATAAGGTACCTAATATGCTTTTATAAAGTTTAGAAAATTTTATAGATCGATATAGCCAAAGTTCAGAGAAAAATTCCTAAGCATAGAACCACGGGTAATTTAAATTACCCGTGGACCCGGTAATGGGTTGACCCACTGGGACTACGGGTAAACACTCTAGGAAATGAGCGAGTCCTGAAGTTGTAAAACAAAAAACGTAACGCCTGCTCGTTCCTTATAGCAATCAACGTTCCGTCTAATTAGTTATAATTATTTATAAGGCGTTTTCGTTTTTGGTTTTTCAACAGCTTGTTACGGACAGCCCCCTTGAATTAATCGTCAGATTAATATGTAATGGTTATCAGAAATATAAAGCGCGTTTACACTGTAAATGGCTGAGGCGCTCGAGTACTTCTTTACAACTGTTTTTTTTTTACAGTTTCAAAAATGTTTACACGCTCTCCCCCCACTAAAATAGAAAACTGGTCATAAACTTTTTTCTTTTTAAAACAATCTTTCAAATCCAATAGATTGCCATGGCGCTCGAGGAACTGCAAATTTTGCATCCTCGCCTTCCCTACTATAATTAGCGCCTCGTTTTATAACTTGTCAAAACTGGCCGCTGAAATCTTCGAAACTGGATATGGCGATTTAAAAATCAAGACGAAACGTTTTTGACAACAGCGATGGTAGACCTCACCAGGGCCGCCTGCCTAAAAAGTACATGCAGTTTATACACAAGCAGGGTTACGTTTTTTTAAGGTAAAGTAAAAAGAAACTTCATAATCTACGTGCATTCTCCCTTAACAACATAAAACCTAGTTTCAGTTAAGGCAAGGTTCGGTTCAAACTTGGTTCAAACAAAACGAGACCAGCACTCAACCCAAGGCAAGGTACGTGAGAAAACACACCAAGCACACAATTACTGTGACATATTGTTAGAAACGTTTTCAAGTTTTGTGACGGCATTCAATGGTGTTTTGATACCAAATGGAGATAAATAATGGTGTAACGCCTGTCTCTATTTTGATGTGAAAATATCACGCAGTTTATTTATTTCTTGTGGTTTGTTTTATTTGATTACCCGCACACTGTGTAACGCCCGGTTTTACAAAAAAGTACATAATGCATGTATCGAAAAAACCTTCTGGATCGGGATATTACGCCTCTCTTTTTCATTTTTTGCTTTCGCTTCATAACGGGCCTTGACTTGAGCTGACGCATTCTGCAATGAAGTGACATATTATTAGCTTTGCCCACGGTTTCACTTGCGTGGTGATCAAAATTTATCCCACAGGAATCAAATCAAATCAAATCAAATATATTATTTTTGTAACATAGGTGCAGGTACAAAGTTCTTAAATTTTATTTTACAAGGTCGCTATGCTATGCCAAGAGTACGTCAAAAATGATGATAAAAAAACATACTAATGTCAAAAAGAATTTACAAAGGAATGTCAAATTTTAAATGTCACATTAGTCATTATTAAAAACACGATATTCAATATGTCATTCTAGTAAGAATAAATAAACAAAAAAAATAATAATATTAATAACAAGTTTACAATAATTCGTCATTTAAAAATTCATCAACTGTGTAATAACATTTTTCAATAAGCATTCTTTTCAATTTTAACTTAAACTGTGTGTCATTAAGATTCTTCATGGCATCTGGTAACTTATTATAAATGCGTGGTGCCATGCCTAAAACGCTCTTCCTTACTAAAGCAGTCTTGCAACGTTGATTATTAAGAGAGTTTGCATATTGGCTGCGAATAGTTACATCTCGTACCGTTGACACTCACTCTAATAATTCCATATTTGTCTTGACAAAGACACTTATTTCAAATAAATACAATGATGGCAAAGTAAGTATCTTCAGTGATTTAAAGACTGGTACACAACTATCATCACTTTTTAAACCACACATTGATCTTATGCATCTTTTTTGTGCCTTAAAAATTATATCTTTATCTGTTGAGTTGCCCCAAAAAATAATGCCGTATCTCAAAACTGAGGCTACCAAGCCATGATATGCAACTAATAGTGCATCTATATTTAATTTCCTTGCAATTTGGAAGAGTGCATATGCGGACTTACTTAGTCTCTTACTAAGATCATCTATGTGGGCTTTCCAATTAAGATGACTGTCAAGATAGAAACCTAGAAATTTTGCCACTTTAACTTCTTCTATTACATCGTTATCATATTTAATACTTAAGTTTGGCGCTTCAGTTCTTTGATAAAAGTTCATAAATTTCGTTTTCTTTAAGTTTATAACTAAATTATTTTTATTGAGCCAGTTAATTATGTCCGATAGTGTGTTATTCACGTCATTTTGATATTCCTTAAATGATAAATGATATTTATTCAGTAAATTGGTTTGGCAAACTCTTTTACACGTCAAAAAGACACTATTTTACACTAGATGAAGCCGGTGTTTCGTAGTTACGAAACACCGGCTTCATCTAGTGTAAAATAGTGTACTACTCTGAGAAGAAACATCCGAAACAAACTCAGAGGTCACAGCCTCTTTTAAAGTCCAGACAATTTTGTTTTTATCAAATTATATGAGAACCATGCAGGTGTCTGAGGTGGCCTTTTGAAGAAAGAACCACACAGATTTGAGTGGACCTGTCCAGTCAGTGTAAGCATGTGTCAGTTACCGTGTAGCTCAACTCATATCACAAGGAGCTCAACGAAACGACGAACAGTACCAAAGAAAGGACATTTGGGTAGGCCGCATCAATAACTCAAACTGTCAGACAATAAAATTAACTGCAAGGAAATAATAAAAAAGTATTATGTTCAATACATTTGACTATGGCAGTACTGTCGTCTGCAAACATTTGGTTTTTAGTGTCCTTTGGCAGATCATTTATATAGATCTGAAAAAGTGGTGGTGAAAGGACGCCTCCCTGTGGGACACCATACTTAACAGATCTAGGCTGAGATAGAAAACTCTGTTCATATTTTGACCTACCGCACACTCTTGTAATCTCAGTATATTGTATTCTGTCTGATAATGAATATTATGTAAACGAATTGCGACAAAGGAAACAATTTTAAAGTGAAGAGTAGGCTTGCCATTTGGCTATAGGGCCAGATGTACGAGTCTTCTCGAGGATGGCGGCTTTTGCATATTTTTAGTTCATGGAATTAGGATTCAATATGGCAATCAAAACTGAACAGTATTTTGGCCACTATACCTAAAGCCGAAAGTTTGTTTTCTGTGCTAATTTTCGCTTTGCGATCATGTTTTGATGAATTATGGTAAAAAGATAGATCCGAGACCCCTGAAAAAGAACGTAACGATCCTACGACAACAAGAAATGTCTTAAAAACGAAAACGAGACATTTCAAGAAAAAAAGTCCTGTATACGTCAAAAATCTCTGGAGACCAAGACTTAATATTTGTTCGTAGGACGTGAGATTACAAAAGTTTTTCCGTATTTTTTGGTAATTTTCTACTTTGGAAAAATCGACACTATAAAAAATAAAGGATTTTCACAAAATAACTTTTTGTTTAAAAGAGTTCGGTTACTCCATACGTACGAGTACCATAGAAGTTGTTGTACAAAGTTTGTTTTTAGAATAATATATTATTTCTTGTTAAATTTTTTCTCTGAATCTCTTAAATATAAAACTATTTCCCTTTAGCCACCCATTTCTCTTCAATAAGTTTTTTAACCGTGTAGTTCGGTACCGGGTCCGAAACGGCCGCGACAAGTAAACCTACGCTGGCTCAGTAGTGGGTCCGAAATGGGCAGACGTTGTAGTCATACGACATCCTCATTAAAAAATAAAAAATATAATGTTCTCTGCGTTAAATCCTATGAGTGCGCATTAATTAAGAATGTTAAATAAAAATCTGATTTGTTCACGCCATTAAAACTTCTACATTTACAACGCATTTTCTTAATTTACCATTACAAAATCCAAAAGTGTAAATACGATTTACGCTATTTTGATGGCAGTGCTGGGTTGGGCTAAAAATCATAAAAAAATGTGGTTTCCGGATATCCAAGGTATCACTATAGAAGGGATGAATAACTCGTCATTTAGTATTGTAACGAATTCATAGGTACGTAATTCAACATAAATTAGCAGTGGTAATGAAGAATTTGGTATCTGAACTCGAAGTTTCGCGCCGCTTGTGTTTGTTTACATTTTTATTTTTCACTTGGATCACACACACACGCTTATACTCAATAACAATTACGATAAATATCATGCCAAATTTTATAAATAACGTAAAAAAGCCCAGATCTTAGCTTAATTCTCTAATACAGGGCCAAAAACACGAATTTTTCATTACCACTACTCAATTAATTTGTATTCGTAATCGACAATCATGTTTTTTTTTTTAATCGTAATGATGTGTGAAAGCGAGTATTCTAATCGATTCCATAATTGAATTTTTTGTCAACTCGAGTGAAATATACACCGTGTTCTTCACGTTATCCATAAACTTTAGCAAATACTTCTATGGCTTTTACAAATCAAATCCAACAAAGGAAGTAGTACTTAAAAAGGCTTCGTTACAAAGATATTTGTAATTTCATTTAATGAAATTTAATTGAGCTATGCAGTGAGAAAGTATCTTAATTTGAAATCTATCAAATACTATTTGCATTTCATTTGTTTTAGCCCGCCAAATGTTATGAATGACGTTGCCAATTCGGATAAAGAGGCATGCATATCGGGTTATTTACGTCTAGGTATTTAGTTTGTATGAAAATTAACAAAAAATAAAAAATAAGAATTTATTAATGTGTCCATAATGAAAAATGCTTACTTCCGTGGTTTGAACATCTGGTCGAAGTTTATGTATATCGTCCGGAACACGGTGTATAAGGAATTTAAGAAATCGATTCATAAAAATTAAAATAATATCGTTTTAAGCTTAGAATACAATTATTATCCATTTATTCTTTTTTAAAGCTTTATAATAATTTTACGTGCATTGTAATCACCAAAAAATAAAAATAGACAAAGGAACAATGTCAGTAATAAATGTTTGAATGCGCGCGAATTTATTAATTCCAAAATTTGAATTAGGAATGCGCTCGCTGATGTAGGTACTCGCTATTCAAAATAATAACTTTTTAATTTATTAGCTATTTTTTAATGTACAGACGCCAGGCAGATCAACCTACCCCAATCTGTCAAATTTTACCAATCGAACATTGACCTTCCAATATTGTGATAAGGTTGAAAATCTATTAAAGTTTGTCAGATTGAGGTAGGTTGATGCCAGCACATCAACCTACCTCAATCTGTCAAATTTCTTTAATAGATTTTCAACCTTATCACAATAGTGGAAGGTTAATGTTCGATTGGTAAATTTTGACAGATTTGGGTAAGTTGACCTGTGCTGGCATGCATACAGATCAATACTGACGATTCGTCAGTATCGACACCAGTATAATAATATTTTTATTTAGGTATTTGTTAAGGATACTTTAGATGTGATGCTGTCGCGACTTAACTTCAGTAAAACACACTGTTATAGTTTAAAATCTTTTGATGATTCTCTTCCTGGGTGGAGCGGAAGGAGAAGTCAGAGACTATTACTGACTAAAAATACCCTGTTCCTTTACATGCCTTTTGCGTTCCAGGACCGCAGTACCCTTTCAATGGTTTCAATACAATTCCGTGAGCCCGGCACGCGTTTGGCACTATTATGGCCTTGTCAGTTCGCTGATAGTTCCTTGAAGGTCGCTTGGAACACGACGCGCATTCGTCTCAGGCCTAGTCCTTGATCGGACGGTGAGTTACCCAATACTCGTCGTTCGCAAGCCCGCAACTACAATCGCAAAAATTAAGTCTGCGTCTTTAGATATTTGTAAAATCAATTTGCTTGTCAGGAATCGTGGTTGTAAATCAAAATAAGAACACACTATACACTATTCGATAGGGTCGTTGTTAAGGATCAAATTCGGTGAAGTATTAATCAATAATTTAGTCATCGTACGCAGATCAAAATTCGCGCCAATTTACTTAAAGTTCGAATTTAAAAAATTTCGTTATGTATTTGTACCGCGAGGTGATTATAAAAATTTGAAATGAGAACACGATGTAGTGAGCTATGGCCATTAACTAAAGTTTGAATTTTAAAAAACCTTTTGCCATACGTTTATCGCATGTAATTACTTCACATAACATTGATGGTTTGATTGCTGGAAATTAATATGTCAATTTAATTTTTATGCTGTAATTTTATTTTTTATCAAAATCAGCCACGAGACTTCTTTCAGTATTTTTCGCTATTCCTCATAGATTCTAATTTAGCCATTCACGCCCAGTTGGAAATTCAATTTGTTTATTACTGCAAGGAATCATTTGGAAGTACTCCCATCTCTTACTCCAGCATTTGATCCGTACACGGTGTTTGTCTTTCCACGTTTTTTAGATTCGTTTTTTATAGTGAAATAATCAGATAAATTGAAATTAATTACCGAAGACACAGTATGGGTAAAACTATTATGGTTGAATTTAAATTTAGAAGACACACACACGTTTGCAGTGGCGGTTCCTTCATACAAGCCCAAAAGCCCGGCCATGCCTTATTAAAAATGCTCGACAGAGAATCATAATCAAACCCGAACTATTTAAAAGTTCGCGCGCTTAATTGTTATCAAAATAACACAAACTATCCACGCCACACACTTTACATCGCAATTGTTCGCGCGCAGTTTCGTATTTGCAACATCTATATATAGCTATCTCGCTTACACGTACCGGCTTTTACCGGGCTTTCAAATACTATCTCTGTCCCTTTCGCGCCTAAAGCGTTGTGCCGTATAACGAGTTAGAACCTTGTGCGTCTACAAATCGATCAGTATGGGAGATTTAAGCCTTGCATGCGTATGAAGTTGCACGCGTATGCGTGACGTTGTCACCTTGCCAAATCTGCAGTGTTGCCGTTTTAGCGACGTTGTGAGATCTTGGAGATTTTTAACGAGTTTGGAGACTTTTTTAAGATTTAGCAACAACAAGAACTAGCGACTTTTTAAAATAACGAAATTAAATATTCAAGCAATATCTAAAAATAAAAAAAAAATGCGACATCTCGCTAGATTGTTCATATACCTGGTGACTTTTTTTGCCTAAATGACAACACTGTTACTCTGCGTAAGTAGCTCACTTCAGTTTCATTTGCTTGAGTGGGGAAAGCTTTGTTGTTAAAGTTTTTTGTGTGTTTTGTTAGATTTTCTCAGTGATACAATTGTTTTGGTGACTTACCTGCAACAATGGAGGTAATTGTACCTTGTGAGGATTTAATATGCGTTCAAGTTTTGATTGGCGAAGATAAGGTAAAATCTTTAAACTTTGCTCAGAAAAAAAAACAGTTTATTTCTTCCCGACGCCGACGCCTAATCTGTGTATTTCTCAGACTAGTAAATCGCATAAAAGAATATTTCATATGTGTATAAATCATGCAATAGAATTCAAGAGGTTAGTTTATTTTTTCAGCCCTTCAGGCTTTGTGTAATTTTTTTAGTAATAGTACAAAACGAGCTGCTTTTTACGATACTCATTGCAGCAAAAAATTCGTTGGACATACATGTCGCGAGTCGTAAACACGGTTTTTGAACAAAAAAGTAAACTTATTGAGTTGTTTTCTGATCTGTGCGACAACCCACAGAACTGGGACGGGGATACGATTTTAGCTATTGAAAAACAGTTGTTGGTAGAATTAAAACGATCACCAACATTTTACTCTGATGTAATTAAATCATTTCTTCAGAAAGATAGACGATTCCAATTAGAATATAAATAATTTATTTAAATTCCTTATTACATTCTATCTAGCTATTTTTTAACTTTCGTTTTGTAACTTTCTGTTTTGTTTTTTTTTTGTCTGTAACCTGTTAGTCCTGTTACAAAACAAGCAACTACTTACCATAACTTTGAATTCACTTTTAATTTATTGTACCTAACCAGTAGTTTATGAGAAAATTGCGATGATACATACGTAGGTACCTACATACTCAGTCGAAAACTGAACTTTCTTTTTTTGAAATCGGTTTAACTTTTATTGGGCTTGCCTTATTTTGAAACCCTAGGCCCGCCACTGCACGTTTGGCCTCCATTGAAATACCGATATTTATTTCCATCCAAATCATGAATTAAAAATTAAATAATTTATTGTGTAATAAAAAAATAATCTAATGAAATAATACTCAAAATATTATAAAAAAGAATCTTCAGGTTCAGTTTCATAGATGTATTGCATGGACTAAGCTAACTATAGTCAAATAAGCAGATAAATCGGTCCATGCTCTATGTCTTGTTTTACTTTTTTTCCATGTTCGATTATATTGCGAGTATCGATTAGGCTGAATGAACCTTTTTAATCGTTATAATGAACATTGGGATTACGGCAGCACTAAGAAGTGTCATGTTGCAACATAGTTTTTGGTAATTTTTATCAAGACTTTGTTTCGTTATTATTATGAAATTATGTATGAACACTGGCAAATGTAATAATGCATGTAGTAAGTTACTTTATTTATTTCACTGTATAACCGTTTTTTATCACGTGGGAAGCTTGTTTATGTACATATTTTCAGCACATCTAAATTATCTAGTTTTTGGAATGATGTAGCATTTTGTATGTTACACACATTTTACAGTAGAATCACGCAGTTTTAGTGACCTCAACACGTTCTTAGAGATATTGTTCACAAACTTATCGTATGAAATAGCTGTAGCAATATAATTTTGATTGAAAATCGGATGCTGAAAATGTACAAAAAATCTTGAGTGTCGTCTTAAATTTCGAATCACCCGGTCGATTCAGCTGATGTGTCATGTGTCAAAATGTTGTCGTGCAGAGTGGTTAAGGTCCTTGCTTGTAACTCGCAACTTATGCGTACATGAACAACAATAATGCATTTAAGGCTTTACCAAACGGCTTGTCGATAGCGTGACGCTGACGCGTTGCGAGTCAGAAGGGTCGTAAGCACGGCGTGAAAGTCACATTGCCTAGACAATACGCCACGGGCTCAGGCCCCGTCAGCACGGTGACTTTGGCGTTGGTGAAAATGTGCCACGTTAGATGTTACTGTTACTATTCATTAAATCTTGTTTCACTTTACTGCAGTTTTGAAAAAAATATTTAATATTTTTAACCAACTTCAAAAAAAGGAGTTACTTAAATTTTATTCGACTGTATTTTAAAAATCAAAGTTAAAGCTGTCTCCACTAAAACGTAAACAGCTTGGTAATATCTTGAGTAATTCTTCTGCGGCATCAGCAAGGAACTCTAATAGATTCTTCAATGGATGCTAATGATGGTAAGACAACTCATACCTACTATATTAGGTACCTATATTATTTACCTATATTAAGAAGGCTCCGCCAGATAAAATATAAAGAAAAGACATCGCGTTTCTTTGACAAAAACCCTGTGCTGTGATGGCCCTTTGGTTAATGGCACAAAGCATGCATGCACTTTCATGAAAACCTTTAGGCTTCGTTTCCACCAAAGATGTGTGAGGATGCATAGCGAGGAATGTGTTTGTAAAGAACCAATAGGATCGCTTCATTTACCTCGCCTCGGTCAGCACAGCTCTGGTGGAAACGGCTCAGCGGAGCTAGATTTTATGCGCAAACAAAACAAGCGAAGGATTTGTGCGAGAGATGTGTGCGAGGGATGTGTACGAGGGATTTGTGCGAGGGATGTGTTGCGCGGGATGTGTACGAGGGATGTGTGAGTGAGATGTGTTGCGCGGGATGTGTACGAGGGATGTGTGAGTGAGATGTGTTGCGAGGGATGTGTGAGTGAGATGTGTTGCGAGGGATGTGTTGTGCCTCTGCTACCACTACACCGCACCCTCGTCGACACATTTCAGAGCTTCGGAACGCATCCTCGCACCACTAGTCGCGTCAATGAATACATAAAACATGCAATCTTCGGAAGTCCTCAAGAACAGCTCCGATTTTGATGATATTTTCCCCGCTCTAAGAGGTTTCGGATTTTAAAGAATATAAAAAAACAAAATATTAAAAAAAAAAATCATCAAAATCGGAGCTGTTCTTGAGGACTTCCGAAGCAAAGGCTTCATTGACGCGACTACACACATTAATGCGCATTTTCACAGCTCCGCCACACATCCTCGTAGGCACATTTCATCGCACAGCTTTGGTGGAAACGCCCACAAATTTTCACAGCACAGCTAGACATCCTCGCAGGACACATTTCCATCGCAGAAGGAAGACTTTTGATACAAAACAAACATAAAATCCATCGTACTCAATTACCAATTGTATTTACCCGACACTAAGCTTCGTGGAGCTGATAGGTCGCAAGTCGCAATCCATTTCTGATTACAGTGCGGATTCAATTGGCGTGTTCCAACAATGCGGTGTGTCAACACTGCGTACCGCTTCTATACAATGTATTGAGAATTTATAGCGACACTGTGTTGAAATTGGACAGCGGCGGTTAAAGCTAGATTACAAATACCATAGTGCCACAATAGAATTTCACAATCGCAGCAGAGATCTGAATGCAATTGGTAAGCAATTGGAAAGTCACGCGTAATGGAAAAGCTTATAGGTATTTTTTTTTTCTTTTTAGGTAAAATCTGCCTAAAGGTACAATTTAAGGAAATCTGTTTGTTCGTAAGTTGGGGGTACACCAGTGGAAATCTGCATTGGTTGGTAAATGACATTAGCCTATAAGAGAGGGGACGAGTGGGCAAAGCCGCTGGTAAAACCTATTATTAAAAAAATACTAGGATGGCCAAAATTTACGACAGACATCAAAAGCTATTTTGTTTTAAAGAAAACTCATATACAGATACCGGCATGGATCTTGAGCGCTGATCTTCACCTGCGCAGAAGTGAGTTATTAGGATAGACCCCTTTGCTAGATGAAGAGAGGAAAAGGGCGGGGGAAAGTGTAGTGATTGGCCCGCGTAGCGTGCCGTAGCGCATCGCGTCATAGCCGACACTCCGGATTCGTTGTTTTGTGCGTTTTATTTGTTTCATTGTGCGTTTCATTTGTCGATAAGTGTACGATGCGCAAAGCGATCCCCACTCTTTCGCCGAGCGCTCAAGAACCGTGCCGGTATTTGTACCTACCTAGATATCGCAACACATAGGGAGTCATATGAAATTTCGTTATTTCGACTTACGCTGTTTCGAAAAGTTACTTACTTCAGACACTAAATATTCGCATCACCTCCACGGTAGCGAAACGGCGAAGCCTTATACTCCATCCATTTACACATTCGCCTCGCTATTCGCCTCGTCATTCGCCGAAACATTCGTCGAATCATTCATTCGCGGGGTAATTCATTTGAACATTCGCACACGAACATGGAGGACGTGAAATCTATGAATTCATACAATTATTTGAATTCCAAATACTTTAAAAAAAAAGCCTGTACGGTCCTAGTTTTTTTCCTATACTGCGGGTGCGTTTACAAACATATAAACTCACATTATGTACACAGAAGCCCAGACCCGAAACAATTGCTTGTAAATCATAAAAAATATTGCTTCGTGTATCGAACCCACAACACGCAGAACAGCAGTCCAATTGCTCAGCCAGTGCGAAAATCGTCACATCAAATCAGCGGTTCCTTTTGCAATAGCTCATAGCTCTAAACTTCACTACACTCCATTTAACAGACTTAAAAAAAAAGTAGGGTAGTAATCTGAAAAACAGATTAAGATGCGATTTTCAAAAAATGTTCGTTACATTCTAGAGAAGGTTTTAGTATTTATAACAAAAATGGATATCTCGTGAAGTTGCTCGCATGGATCCTTTCTCCCTAATTTTTTTTAGTATGGTAAAATCATCCTATTAGCCCTCCCACCCGGGGCAGGCAGGAGAGACTATCATTATCAGACATGTACTGTCTAAAATCCACGATTTCCTACAATAGTCCTTTACGTTCCGGGGTCACGGATTGTACATTTTCAAAGACGACGATATTAATTTGTTGAATATCTAAATAAATAATAAAAATTTGTTGTACTGACTAAAATCCACGGTGTCCTTCAGTAGCCCTTTGTATACCGGGGTCGCGGTATACGTGTGTCCCGCGACCCCGGCAGGCTTTGGCCCTCTAGAGGGAGGTCCCGTCATTATGCTGACGCTCTTTGAGGCGCGCGTGGAACACAACGCGCCGTCGACCCGGGCATGGTCCATGGTCGGACACCGAGTCGCCCATTACTCGCCGCCCGCATGCCCGCGCCTACGGTGGCCGGGGATCGCCTTGCGACGTCCGTCGCCGTGGGCGTCTACCACTGCGGCGCGGGTGAGGGGTGGACGCTGTCCTCTCCCTCGCGGTGGCAATAGAGATAGACAATGAAATAATAAAACAAAGACATCAACTTCAGATAGAAAAGTTATTTTACGCTTTTTATTTATACTTCAGATAGAAAAGTTATTTTACGCTTTTATTTATTTAATAATTTATTACTTACACAGTACACACAATATAAAATATAGGGACATACTTAAACTTAATAGCAGTATTTTATTTATTTTTGCAATCGGTTCCTTTTTAGGGTTCCGTAGTCAACAAGGAACCCTGCCATGTCCGTCCGTCTGTCCGCAGCTTAGCTCAGAGACGCCCAGTTCTAGAAAGCTGTAATTTGGTGTAATATACGGATTTGTTGCGCCGAAAAAGTGGTAAAATAAAATCTTGTAAAATATTTTTTTTAATAACGAACTTACCATTCACACATTCGTGTTCGTTATTCGCCTCGTCATTCGCCTCGCTATTCGTGCGAATGTGTAAACGCACCACATTGATTTATGTAGAATTTGTGAAATTATTAAGTTAGGCCGTGTAGATTCAGAAGCTTGGTTCTACATGAGATCATATACTTTTTTCACAAGGCAAACCTTATGTGGTCGTCTTAGCAACATTTTACATGAAATGTTTTTGGTGGGATACATAGGTAATTACACCAACCATTTGGAGCCACTTTTGAGCGCCTCATAACTCAAAAGAAAAATACGATGTGCACTACTCACTTTATCAGAGCTATAATAGTTTTTAATACTAGTACATATTGAATTTGAATTTTCCACTTTGTCATCAATATGACAGTATTGCTATTTTTGGTAGTATACCTACCACCTATTATTTTGATGTTGATACATACAAAGATAAGGCTTTATCGGGGTTGCGAGTTCGATCCCCAGACTACTTGACGCAGCACTCGGATATGTAATGTGGGATTTTTTCGAACAACAACACTGCTTTTATTTTACAATACAATTTAAACCTATAAACGACAAAACATACGAACAATGAACAAAAAAGCATGAAATATTTATTTTTTCACCAACAACTCACCAAATCTCTTCTAATAACAATATTGTTACATGTAAGTGAACAGCTTATTGTCACATGAATCAGACCATTTTAATTATAAATTGAAAATTTTAATGTTATAAATATATAAATAAATAAAGGGCTCTACCAATCTGACCGTTCTTTTGTGTTGTGCCCATAATAATTGATAAGATTATAAGATATTTTTGGGATAACACCAGAAAGATCTATACACCAAATAAATACATTTTAAGAACAAAAACAACAAACATTATCGACATTTCCACAAAACTAACCGACAATGATGAAATCCGATAAGAACGAAAAAAAGCATCAATTAGAATTAGCTTTGTTCGAAAACATTGTTGAAATAAGGAGAACTGGATACTCCAGCAAATTTGTCCGACATACCTGCCAATTTTATCAAACGAAGAAGCTCAGAAAAGCAATAGGTAGGAAGTTGTATTTTGCTGGAAAATTCATCGGCTAACGAAAACGCACAAATTCAAGGGCAAATCTTTAACGACATACACACTTTTAACACTTTTACACTAGATCTAACACAGATTTTAACACTTTTAAATGAATAAAATAAAAAGATATGGCGAGAAATGGCAATAACACACCGTTTCAAACGCAAATCTGTGACAGAACACGCCTTATCATTCAAATTTGGAACAACCAAAAACAAAATAGCGACGGCTTGTAGGGTGCGTGTAACAGTTATCGGTTTCGTATAATTTAAAATGAATCTTCAGAAATTAAATATAATTTATTATTCCATAAGACAAATACATTACGCTTTCCTTTTTTTCAAAAAGTTTTTTTTTATTTTTCCCTTTTTAGTTTAAATATTCCACAAAAAAATCTTCATATAATCGGCGTCTTTGAAAATCTACAATCCTAGTAAGCAACAAAAACGGATCTATGCGGGCAACTTCACAGTATATCCATTATTGTTATATACTAAAACCTTGCCCAGAATGTAACGAACACTTTTCTGAAAACCGCATCAAAATCCGCTCAGCCAAACGCGAGATAATAGCGGACAAACATACATACATACATACAGGTCGAACTGAGAACCTATTTTTTCTTTTTTTGAAGTCTGTTAAAAATAAATATTGAAGCCGGTAATTGGTTCTCACACCCTACTCTATTTTAAATCCTTTTTTATCTTTGTGTTCATTAATTGCTGCCAGTAATATTTTTATTCAGTAAAAATTGTAAAAAGGTTTAATATAAAAAATATTATACAAAATTAAAATGGAGATTACCATTTTGTCCTTAGCTATTTCGGGGTGGCGCCACTGTCAATAGTCGTGTCGAGTTTAGTTCTGAATAATTTGAATTTTGTTACCGGTTTCTTTCGAATGATAAACTAAAAAACGTCAGCAAAGATTATACGAAGATTGAGATTAGGTACGATAGTCGTTTTTCTAAAGACAGAACATGACATTGCCTATAATCCCCGAAAGGTAAAGCAGAGGTGTACCTAACACAACGCACGCACGTTTCACCAGTTATGTTTTCTTTGAAGTCCCGTCCGCGCAGGGCAATATTACAGCTGGTGTAGAAATACAACATCCAATACAACCCTTTTCCTAGGGATGTTCCTCGTTTTTTATCCTGCATTTCTGTGATTCTCTTGAATTCCTGATGGCTGAGCGATCCCACTGGTAGTGGTAGGGCAGCGTGGCCCGCGACCACCATTCTGTGGTAGTCCGGTACCAAACAGTAATAATAATAATAATAATAATAGCATTCCACAACTATCACACAACGCCATCTAGTCCCAAGCTAAGCAGAGCTTGTGTTATGGGTACTAGACAACTGATAAACATACTTATATATTTCTAAATACATACATATTATAGATAAATTACACCCAGACACAGAACAAATGATCGTGCTCATCACACAACATTTGTCCTGGGTGGGAATCGAACCCACGACCTACGGCATAGCAGTCAGGGTCACTAACCACTAGACCAACAGGCCAGTCAACAGTTTTTACTGTGTTCCTTCGTTGGTGCAAAGGAGTTCCAGTTCCTTTTGGGTGAGCTCCCTTCATCTAAGGTCTGCTCATCTTTGCTTCTGGGATAGATCGATGCCAAGAGCAAACCCATAAGAAGTGAGGGAGAGGACAGCGTCCACTCTATACCCCAGCCGAAGTGGTAGACGCCCACGGCGACGGACGTTGCTAGACGATCGCCGGCCACGGGACGGCGCGTTGTGTTCCACGTGCGCCTCAAAGAGTATCAACATAATGACGGGGCCCCCTTTAGAGGGCCAAAGCCTGTCGGGGTCGCGGGACTTACGAATTACCATGACCCCGGAACGTAAAGGGCTTTGAAGAACACTGTGGATTTAAGTCAGTACGAGTCTGACAGTCCCTCCCGCTCTGCCCTGGGTGGGACCTGCTGGGTACTCATTTCATGATTTTACCACGATAAAAAAAACCCTTAAGAAATAATATAAATGAACAAAAAAAAACCTAACGTATCGGAGCCGTTGTTCTAGTGAATTCGATTCACTTGGTCGCTTTCGCATCCTACATAGCTTCCATAGTTTAAAAATGCCCAGGGCCTTAATGATGGCCGACGGTGCAAAGTAATGGAAGCATGCAAAATATATTGGATTACTTAGACAGAACAATGAACATTAGTGCAATCAGAGATCGGTGAACGAATCTTCTTTGTACACACTCGCGTTGATTAATTAATTCGGTTCGTTCAGGGCTTTCTAAATTTAAATGCGATGTTTGAAATTAAAGTTAAAAAAAAACTAAGCCTGATGTTGTGACAAGGTTTTAGTTTTTTTTTTACTAATTTCTGTAGAAAAGTGTCAATTTTTTTAGGGTTGTATAGAACCAATTCAATCAATTTATTACTGAACTAGGTTCTGCCCGCGGTTTCACCCGCGTCATGTTAGGCGTTTGGCCCTGTGGTCCCATCCCCATCAGTTACCTCCAGAAGTGCGTGGAACACGACGCACCGTGACTGGGGCCTTGTCCTTGGTCGGACGGCGAGCTACCCATTACTCCCCGTCTGGGCGTCTTAAGCGGTGGCTGGGGTGAGAGGTAGAGGATGTCTTTTCCCTCACGCGTTCCGACTGCTCCCCATTCCCCTCACCTGCTACCGAATCCCTGAGCGTACCTCCCGAAACAACCGTGCCCGGGAGAACTTGCGTCAGGTGTGGTCAGGTTGAAAGCGAGGACAACATAGCGCCTCTCCAACCAGTCCTCAAAGAGGGATCTTATCGCTGCAATTGTTACATACCCAGCCCGTCATTATTTTGTTGCGGTATTATTTTGAAACTGTGATATCTCCTAAGATATTGAAATCAAATGAAGTCAATGGCAATTACGTTCAAAATTAAATGCTTATTAACTACTAATTACTAATGTAAATTAACGTATTTATTTGGATAAGGATGTCAATCATCATGTTAATGAAAATACCTTCGCAAATAATGCATTACTTTAAAACTAATTTGATTTCCATAAGAAGGGTTATAGTGACTTAACCTTAAAATATAGATATATGCTCTTGCGGACTTTATTTTAGAACATTTCATGTGGAATAATTCCGTTTTACATAACTTTTGCGTAACTCTAACCGTTTACGCAGCGCTCGCAGCAGAAGCTCTAAAAAGGAATACATTTTCCCGATTTTGAAACATTTTTCATTGCTGCTCCGCTCCTATTAGTGATAGCGTGATGTTATATAGCCTATAGCTTTCCTTGATAAATGGACTATCCAACACAAAAATAATTTTTCAATTCCAATCAGAAGTTTCTGAGATTATCGCGTTCAACCAAACAAACAAAAAAACTCTTCTGCTTTGTAATATTAGTACAGATAGAGATAGTGACCCCTGAACATAAAGGGCTATTGAAGGACACCGTGGACTTTAGTCAGTACAAGTCTGACAGTCCCTCCCGCCCTGCCCGGGGTGGGAGGACTCATTTGATGATTTTACCACGCAAAAGGTTCTCTCACATATTTTATAGTTTGGAAGAAAGAAAATTAAAAAACGTTGGGACAATCTACGTCGAATTACATTAATGAAATCGTTAACGTGAACTAGAAAGCGACTGTAGTTTCTAATACACTCAATTTAATTTTCTTTTGTATCATACAAATTTGATTATTTTTGGTACATACATACACCCAAAAAACTTCACAGTAAATACCTTTTAATCGCAAAATTATTCGCAATCTAACTTTAATGATTTCTTTGTGTTTAATTAATTGATGCTTATGCTTTGAAAGTTTCTTCACTCAGATATTTATTATTAGCAAAGTAGACGTAAAAATATTATGATTACAATGGTTATAAAATATTTATAACCTAAGTAATTATCTATAAGCGCCGCGTCAAAAGGACTTCAGTCGTGGTGCTGACTCTAATACATATTTTTTGGCTTTTATGTTTTACTAAAAAAAAAAAGAAAAAAAGCAGTTAAAAAACTAGAAAATATTGGCTGACTAAGTAGTTTTTTTTTTGTTTTTTCTTTTATTACATCCTTCTTTCGAAGTGAAGTGAATGGAAGGACTACAAATATAGTCTACTAGTCTTCTTTTACTCTTTGAGGAGTGGTTCTTGGCATTTTCACCTCCCGTCTGACGTAGGTCTTCATCAGACTGTTTTGGAAGGTGTAAGTGTGATTTGGCGGCAGCATACAACCAGTCGTCACAATTGTTTGGACCGCACAGAGGACACATTGGAGGTCTGCCTTACTAAACGGCACGCCACCCTATCCTCATGGTGGCGATACGAGTTGGTGAGCTTTCCCGTCCAGCCTTAAATTTAAGGCCATGATACAGGGCGAGAGCGCTTGCCGTTACATTTCAAAAAAGAGTAATACTTACTAATAGTAATGCTTTTCCCAGCGGCTTCGCTCGCCCCCCCCCCCCCCTCTTATTGCCTATGTCACTCAAGACCAAAGCAGCTTTCAACTGGTGAAAGAATTTTTGAAATTGGACCAGTAGTTTTTCCATTACAAACAAACAAAAATACAAAGTTTTCCTCTTTATAATATTAGTGTAGATCTTCGATCATTAATAACAACTAGATACACAATCCCGTACAAAAACGAACTAAAAACTGTCCTCAAGTAGGTCGTAAAATAGAAAGAGAAAGAAACATAACTGGCCAACATATTATACCAAAAGAAATTAAACCTTATTCAAATGAGTTAAAGTCGGATTTAGAACGGTCATAAAAACACATTAAATTTTACGACCGCGACTCGAATCAACACATGTTACCCGACTAAATCAAGTAGCCATGCGACACTACGAACTGTACGTTTAGTATAAAGTCTTTTCAATTTAGGTGCTTTATAAACCCGGCTGATAATTTCGTACATTTTAAAATAAATGTTTTACGGCGATTTCTTAACGAAATATCAGTATTTATAGTACAGTGATAGTTATTATATATTGGTAATGTTAGTACTTACTGAAAAAATGAAATTACATCCTTTTTCGGTCCTGGAAGAGTGATTTTTGCACTTTTTAAACGAGCACGGAGGCATGTTTACGTTCCGAGCGTTAGAAGAGTACTAAACCAACAGGATGACCGATCTCTGATTTGGTCATTCTTTTGGTGAGGACGTTTTTTGTCGCTGATTGTGTATCTAGTTGTTATAAATGATCGAAGGTGTAGATACATAAATGTTTTGTCAAATCCAATGGTCCATGTAGCAAGTCAAACAAATGAGTTATGCAAGGGTCGTAGATTTCTTTAATAGCTCTTTACGATAGAGATGCCACGAATTGTGCTTTTATCAAAATATTCGAATAGGCCCTCGGCCGAAGCGTCAAATATTCAGCCGTAGGTTATTCGGCAACACTTAGTACCTATATCATATTTTGCGGGTAATTGGGTCAGTTGAATTGCATCATTGAAGTGATAATCACGCCGTGGTGGGCGTATGCGCATTTTCTGCTGCGAAAATAAATATGAAGATCTGGAACACCTGATGTGAAACTACAAGAGCCCAGCTATACTATAACATAATTATATAGGAATGACGTCTTAGCAAGAGTTGTTCAGCTTGATGAGCACTCTCCGTTGACGTATAAAAATTGAAGATCTGGAACACCTGATGTGGAACTCCAAAAGCCCAGCTATACTATAACGTGTATAGAAATGACGTCTTTTTTTTTCTTTGCGTGGTGAAATCTTCAAATGAGTCCATGTGAGGGACTGTCAGACTTGTACTGACTAAAATCCACGGTGTCCTTCATTAGCCCTTTACGTTCCAGATCTTCGATTTTGATGACCCCGTTGTCGCTGGCATAAACAAAAGGATCCGCGTACGAAGTCGCGAACAGAAGCTAGTTTGAAATATTCCCCAAATCAAATAAGGTAAACGGCCCAGTAACCGTGAAGTTTTGAACTTCACTGACTTTGCAGGTACGCTATGGTAAAACTAGAAGACTAACAAAAAAAATAATTACATGACTAGAGAGATAATTTAAACAAGTTTTATTGTAATATTCTTTTTTTTAATTAGTATAAATTTTCTTTAACAATGCAAGAAAAATATAAAATAAAGGGCTAATTGTACCAGTACCCGGTAGATTTGTACTAGTAAACGTTAAATTGTCCCTGAATCCGGTAATATTCAATGCGAATTTGAACTCTATTGGTTTACGTTAAAGTTCACAGAAATACTATTTTTGCATATCTGTGTAAAATAAATAAAGAAGGGCTTATCCAAAGAAAAGACATTTGTATTAATGAAAAATTTTCAAATGTATTTATGAAAATTATTATAGGTAATAATAGTTAACATCACGAAGTTTAAACTAAGTATTCTTAATGTTACTTAGTTTAAACTAAACTTTTACGTGAGATACCGAACTGCCTGGCAGCAGCTGAAATTGAGGCTCCTTTTATGACTGCTTATTATTATCAGCCCATTGCCATCCACTGCTGAACGTAAGCCTCCCCCAAAGAGCTTCAACCCTCCCGGTCCTGGGCAGTCCGCATCCATCCGCTGCCAGCCACATTCCTCAATGACGACCCATCTTTTCGCAGAGCGTCCTACACTACGTTTGCCCATTCGCGGTCTCCACTCTAGCACCTGTCTGCTCCATCTATCATCGGCCCACTTCCACTTCAACGTGCTTATTCTACGCGCAATGTCGATTACTCTGGTTCTCTGGCGAATGACTTCGTTCCGAATTCTATCCGCCATAGAGACTCCGAGCATTGCTCTCTCCATTGCACGCTGAGTAACCTTGAATTTGTAGACCAGGCCTATGGTAAGTGTCCACGTTTCGGCTCCGTAAGTCATTACGGGTAGGACACACTGGTTGTAAACCCTGGTTTTGAAGGATTGTGGGATCGATGATTCGAAGATATGACGCAGCTTCCCGAATGCCGCCCAGCCCAAGCGTATCCTTCTGGTTGCTTCCTTCTCGAAGTTGTGCCGGCCCAGTTGTATAGTTTGGCCTAGATATATGTATTCCTGCACAACCTTGAGGGCAGCACCATTTACGATTACAGGTCTCGGATTGACATGACCATTGAACATGAGTTTGGTTTTGTCTAAATTCATTCCGAGACCCACACGTCTTGAAGAATCGCTTAGGCTGTCCAGCATTATTTCCAGCTCCTGCAAAGATTCTGCCATGATGACAATCCGCAAATCGAAGGTCTGAGATGTACTGACCATTGATATTTATACCACGTCCTTTCCAATCAAGCTTCTTGAAAACGTCCTCCAACGCGTTTGTAAACAGTTTCGGAGAGATGACGTCTCCCTGTCTTACACCTCGACGTAGTTGGATTGGTTTTGTGCTGTGTTCTTGTACTTGGACGGTCATAGTTGCGGCCTTATACAGACATCACATCACCTCAACCTAGCGGTAGTCAATGAGGCATCTCTGCATGGACTCCAGCACAGCCTAGGTCTCGACAGTATCAAAAGCTTTCTCGTAGTCCACATACGCTAGGCACAGTATTGTATTCCTCGGTCTTTTGGATTATTTGCTTGAGGGTATGTATGTGGTCCATGGTGCTGTAGCCTTTTCGGAACCCGGCCTGCTCCGGCGGCTGGAAGTCATCGAAATTTTGGGCGAGACGATTCGAGATAACTCTCGAAAACAACTTGTAGACATGGCTCAGGAGTGAAATGGGGCGGTAGTTTTTAAGAAGCGTGTTATCGCCTTTTTTGAAAAATAATACAACCACGCTCCTGTGCCATGCGTCCGGTGATGTACCAGCTTGACTGCTTCCATGGCCTTTAATATGGCCTTCTGCCTATCAGACATGGCTATCTGAAAAAAAATAACACTGTTTTTGAAAATTTCTGAATTCGTATCAATAGGAAAATATAAATACCTACGTTTAAAATATTTTAACGACGGTACATTAAAACATATTATTATTAATTCAATTACAAACAAACCAAAACATAAAGGTTACAGGTTAATTGTGAAAAAGAAACGTGGCGTGTGGAATGGATATCTGTCCCCCAGGGCATGCATTATAATTAAAAATCTTGCCTCAAATTCTTAAACACCTTAAATTAACACAAGCTCAAGCTTACATGATAGAAAAATGGATAGAGCAGCGTTATTTATTAAAAAGAACAAGTAAACACAAAATTAAAATTAAATTAGTCAAGTAATCCCAGATCGAGTCATGTAAGTTTTCCAGGTCCATGTCTTTGTCCAAAACCTATTCAATTTGACCAATCACTCACCACTCACCAATCAATCAGTCACTCCCAGAAGCGATAGTAAAGATGTTACACATCAACAACTAAGGAGGCAATCGAATCCAGGTGATTACAACACAAACAAGGAACATAGAAACTGCATTCTGTTGATTCGAAGGAAAAGAGAACTTAACACAAGGCAATAAGGACGATGTCGGGTTTAAATGCAACTTGGCTGCAAAATGGCTAGCTCATCAATGCGACGTGGTGGATTCGTAGTTCACTGACAGAACTTTGAACTTACATAATATTTTCACACTGCAAACTTTTGTCATCGCATGGTTTTAACGCCATTAAACTTATTGGACAATGTTGCCATTACAATTGTACAAAATATTACAAAGAAGGTATTGCCATTTGCAAACTTAACTTTATAATTGGTAGAAAAATGCAATAATAAAAAAACTGACTTGTTAACGGGTACTGGTACACTAACGGGAATACGTACTTTTACCTTAGTAGCCGAATATTCGTGGCATCTCTACATTATTATGCTCAGGGGAAATGAAAGGTATTCTAGGGATCTTTGCACTAACGTCTCTTTCTTTTATTTTAATGGCACTTCGTTGGCATTATCACTTGCTGGTATAACTTACGACGTAAATGAAATAATAAGGCGCAGTAGCAGTACGATTAGTTGTTGCGCTATTTGCTATCACCTAGGCACTAATGTCAACTACTTGGCTACTATTGGGAAATTCATAAAGACCCAATAACACTGCCCTATGACTCGAACTATTGATCTCAAACTCAGCAGTCGCGGATGCAGCCACAAGCAGCAACTTTTTAAGATACTTTTTATGAATAGCTGCTGAACCACACCGATAGGTCCAATTTACTTTGGGGTATTATTGGCTAGTCAAATAAATGAGAATTACGAATGGGAGTATTTATGTAAAATAGCCTTTTGCCCCATATCCCTTACCTTTATGTCTCGTAAATCTACAACTACTATCTTCTGTGATTTAGGTTATGTCATTTAATTGTGAGCTGAATTAACTAGTAAAGTTGATCGTGTGTAGGCAAAATGGACTGAAAAATAGAATTGGTCAATTAATTTATTTTTTTTAAATTATTGGACGCCTATTCTTTATTTTTATTTTAAAATTCACAATAAGTCCCTTCTAGGTATCGTCTTTCATAGTTCTGACGTCACGAAGCGCCTCTCCCGAGTTTTGATGCGATATTTATTCATCAATAGTCATTAATTTAAAAAAAGAACATGTTCAATTTTTTTAAACTCTAACAGACAACCCATATTTGATTTGTGATTTTTTGCTGTTCTTATCATACCTATTCCAATTCCCTCAATATCTAAAATGTCTTCCTGAAAACATACAAGCCTACTTAACAACAAACTTATTTTAATTTCCTTCCTCCTCCCGGGATAGACTTAACCAGATAACACACTTTCTACCTCGTAAAAATAAGGAAAAATAAAGCGGAAATACTCGGCGATACTTTCACATCTAGCTAGAGATGTATAATTATGTAGGTAGGTATCATAAATTGCTTAAGGGGGTGAAGAAACCAGGCGGAACTAATGCACCTGACGGAAACCATGTAAATACTTATTTATATTGACTATATTTTTTGGGGCCCGATTAAAGGTTAACGCAGAGATATAAGCACAGTAAGGGTAACTCGCACTATTCGAGTCGCTTTTTTTATTTTTCAGCGTGGTAAAATCCAAATGAGTTCTCCCACCCAGGGCAGGGCAGGAGGCATTGTCAGACTTGTACTGACTAAAATCCACGGTGTCCTTCAATAGCCCTTTACGTTCTGGGGTCACGGTAATTCGGTGGTCCCGCGACCCCGGCGCTATTCGAGTCGCTTAAGATTTTTGTTTATGAAATTCTATTTAGAGATGTGTTTCAATCGTTGTCCTACACTATGAATTTGTTCTGAAACGGGGGTATGACCCAGAACGATTGCTTGTAGATTATTTTGGTAAGTAAAACCATCAAATGAGTTCGTTCTGGGTGGTGTGAATGGGACTTTCAGAAATATTTGTAGATCATACAATTATTTGAATCGTGCGGGAATTGAATTCGCAACACGCAATGCAGCAGTTGATCGCCCAGCCGCTGCGCCAACCATGTCGTCAATTTTGAAGGTTATGATTGAGTTGGTCTATCTCTGTGTTAATTAGAATCTTATGATGCTCAACGCACTCGTGGAGACCAACCCTGGATTGGACTTGTTTGCTGGTGTATGGAAGACGATAATGTTAGAATGTCTGCGATTCTGTGAGGAGACAGAATGAAAGGATCGTTAAATTCCATTTAGTATTTTAGCTGTACTAAATGTATTAAATAAATAAATAAGGGCCGATTCAGAATAAGAGAAAAGTAAGGGAGGAATTCTATTAGCAATAACATGATGGGAAAGCAGTGGCAGTGGTAATGGCGTACCTACGTGTAACGTAAAGACCTCGATGTACGTGTAATATAAAATCGAGAATTCGAACTCGGGTAGGCTCTTTGCGTAATTTATTCCATCAGCACTACTCTGTAAAGGTTTATATAGCACATGCAGAGGAATCTGACATGCCTTTGAGGAAAATTTAAGACACGTAATTATAACGTAAACGTATAGACAGCTTGATGTGCTGGCACATCAAGCTACTACAATCTGTAAAATTTCTGCAAGAGGTTTTCATATTTATCACGAAATAAGAAGGTTCACGTTCGATTGGCAAAATTTGACGAATTCGGGTAGGTTCTTGTGCTGCCATCTGTATAAAAACCCGCACTTGCCCCAAGGTAGGTAAATTTTATTTTCAACACATTTGCTCGAAAAATGCGTTTACGAAGCCTGTATACATTGTTCGATAGTTAAAAATTACGCACCATACAACGGAACGTGCGGTAAAATAGGTACTCTCACCTAAGTACCTATTTTACGGCACGCCCCGTTGTATAGCACCGTGCGTTTTCTTTACGGTTTTTTTTTAATTTCCATTAAAAAAAAAATAAGAACTCCACCAAAGAGTTTCACATTATGAGAATAAACAACCTGACTGATCGAACCTCCTTGGAAGCGCTTTTGCTCAATACGTTGTCTCATTTTAATACTAAAGAGTGAATGAGACGAAAGATGTAGTTCTATTTTTCACCACGTGCATGTGGCGCCATTTGCAAATTCGCGCCATTTTCATATTAGAAACTTCTAAATAAAGTTTGTTTAATTACATATTGTACTGTTTTCTCGCAAATGTGTTGAAAAACATTGTATGACACACGTGCGGAAATTGGTATTTACAAACTCGTGACTATGGTAAGCCCTCGATTTCATCTCGGGCTTACATTCGTCTACTCGTTTGTAAAAACCAACTTACCGCACTAGTATCATAAATAACTATTTTTTTTTTTTTTTTTTTTACTAGGCGTGAAAGTGGGGGTGCTAAGACAGGTAACCTCCACGTGCGTCCGTGGACTGGAGTTCCCTCTCGGATACGTCCGGGGGGAAGACCAGTTTTTCGGGCCGGTGCGCCCTGGGATGCGGGCAAAAACTCTTCCTTAGGCACTGTGTGCCTAAGGGGGTTTCTTTGCCCGTATGCAAATAGCCTGTCGGGTGGAAGCTCCAATGCGTGTCCCTCTGATTAGCAGAGGGCACAGCAGCGGAGCGGGCTTGCGGACGGTGAGTAATGGGTAAGCTCGCCGTCCGACCAGGGACCAAGCCCGGGTCGGTGGCGTGTCGTGTTTCACGCGTCACCGACGGGGCCCCTTATGGGGCCAAATGCCTGCCGGGGTCGCGGATTTTTTCTTAATCCAGGATACCGTGGCCCCGGAACGTAAAGGGCATCCGAAGGAACACGGGTGGATTTTAGTCAGTAAGAGTCTGACAGTCCCTTCCGCCCCACCCAGGGCGGGAGGACTCATTTGATGATTTTGCCACCCTAAAAAAAAAAAAAAAAAAAAAAAAAAAAAAAAAAAAAAAAAAAAAAAAAACAGGCGTGAAAGTGGCTTCACCCACGTGTATGTATGTCGAAAATCATCTCACGGTAACGTTAAACAAAAAACCTGTGTTGGAGCGTTCAAGTATTACGTAACGCAGTTTTTGAAGATTTTAGACCCTCCCTTCCCCCCCTGTAACGCACCGTAACGTTTTTCTGTACCCCCCTCCCCAAAGTTATGTAACACTCACGTGATCATTTTGACCTTAAAGTCACAAAAAGTTATGTATGTAACTATACAAATTATTTCAGTACGCCCTTAACTATGAATAAATAAGGATAAGGGCAAGAAGTTGATGATATAAAAACAAAAACGAAAAATTCAATTACAACATCGCAATCAGTAGTTAAATATGTATGAAGTTTTTATCCTAGCTATAGTTTTAAATATTTTTGCGTTTAATCAAGGGATTCCCCGTAAAGCGTAAACGAAAAGGGTTGCCAGTTTAGGGGTTTTAATTCCCTAATTTTTAATTTAAAAAAAGAAACCTTGTTACGTAACGTTTTGTAAGAATGACCCCCCCTCCCTCCCCTGTAACGCATCGTAACGTTTTACGAGACCCCCCTCCCCCCAAATTGCGCTACGTAATACTTGAACGCTCCCTTATGATCCAGGTTATAATCAATCTATGTAGCAAACATCCAGAACGATTCAGTAGTTTTTGTGTGAAAAAAAAAATTCAAACTTTCGCATTTTTATTATTAGTGAGATAAGTAGCTGTCAAATAATCCAAAGATTTGTTTGATGAAAAGCGGTCACCTTAGTAGGCCGCCTGGAGCACGCCGAAACCGCGGCGGTAAAGCCTCCTGCAGACACACGCGATTAATCGCGCTGCGACAACGAGCCAAGCTAATTTCCACTCTAAAAATACTGCGAATGGACCGCGACATGTCGCCTCGCGCGATTAATCGCGTGTGTCTGCAGGAGGCTTAAGACTACTCTTTGAACAGTGACTAGAGAGGCACCACGGCGTCCTCACCTTCCACCTGACGCAGGTTCTCAACGGACACGGATATTTCAGGAGGTTCATGTATCTTTTTGGAAGGGAAGAAACTGTCAGCAATCTGACGAGACCGCCCTTAGAGGGTCAAAGCCTGCCGGAGTCGCGGGAATGTCTCAAAAGATAGCCGTGACTCTGGAACGTAAAGCCTACAACGCGTTGACGGCCCTGCAGAAAATGTTGGGCTCACACACAGAGCCGACTTGTATCCCAACAGAGACTGCCGTACATTAGAAGAGACCTATGTCCATTGTCCAGCAGTAGACGTATATAGGCTGATGATGATAATATTTGATATAATAAAATAATTGTAAAAAAAAAAAGAATTGGACGCCATAAAGAAATAACAGAGCTTTTTAAACATGAAAAAAAAACCTTTACCCAACATCCACTGCCGCCTTTCAACATTAAAGCTCCCTGATCATTGGTATAAAGTCGTCAGTGTACAGCGTACTTTATGAAAACGTGATCGTATCGCAACGATTTTCCTCCAAGAGTTGGCCGTATCTTCAGTACGGCTTCAGCTTTCGAGCTGGGCGGATGTGTGCGGGAAACGAGGCGATTTTGTCCCTCAAACTTTTGAATGCAATACACGCGATGGTATAATTCTGAGAAAAAAAATAGTTTTAGTGATTTTGGACCGTGAATGTATTAAAAAATAATTATTACGTGTGTGGTGGTCGACTTGTGTTTTGATTATTTTAATGAAACAGTGATGAAAGAAAAATATTTTTTTTATAATGAGTCCCGGCACAACGGTTCGGGGTATCCCGGTTTAGGTAAATACTCTTTATTAATTTTCGTTTGTTAAGTTAATAAGCAACCAGATAGTTGCTGGAACTTATGCAATATTAATTGAGGGGTCGATTAATTTCGCCAATGATAATTCCGAATTGTTTGTGGGTTAGCATCTGATGTAATATTACAAAATATTAAAGCTAATTTATTTATTATTTTGGTATTACTTATGCAGGGGCCACATTAACGGGAAATGCCGTGAATCGTCGCGATGATGAACGTTCACACGAACATCTAAAGTCCATTCAAGATCAAGCATAACGAAAAAAATTGATTTCAGAAGTTTGGATAGACCTACAGGAAAATTTATGAGTACATTTAGCTTTAATTTCAGCTGTTTTTGTCTTAAAATAGCGAACGCTCTTATTCTTCTTCTCTCCTATATAAAAATCAAATGGTGTTCGTTAGTCTCAGCAAAACTCAAATAACGGGTAGACCGTCGTTATTGTTACTGTTCTCATTATTTTGAGCAAAGTTGGTATAAAAGAAAATTTCGATATGATGTAAAAAATTGTACGTTCGTGAAGCCGGGGCGGGTTACTAGTACAAAGTTTAAGAAAAACATGGTTCAATTATGATTGTATATTTCGGAAAATACAATTTCTACAAAACCACTAACCATCAGCTTTTACTTGAGTAAATACCATAGGTACCTACCATTTTATTTTATAATTAAATTGCGTTTAAATTAAAACTAGTAAGACATGAGCTATTGTCTGCTGAAATTTAGTATATTTTAAGACTTAGAAATTAAATAGGTTTGTGTCAAGCCTACGAATACTATAATTATATTATCTACGCAGTATTGTAGATACACCCTGTTTAAATGTCGGTAGTATAGATTTATCATACCTTATATTCTAGAATAAATACTATCATAGATAGATAGATTACTCTTTATTATGCACACCATACAAGTTACAGGTATACACAATATAAAAAAAACTTTTTCAAAAAAATGAAGAATTAATTATGAATCAGTAGAAGTAAAGTAATATAGAAAATAGCAATTTCATAAAAATCTGTAATTTCCTTAAGTTTGCCGTATATGATTACTTCCTACAATTTGCTCCTTATTAGCAACACTATCGAATAGTGTAATAATACAAGGTGTGATTTTTTTTCCAAAATCAGCGGGTTCGATTCCTGGCCAGGATTATTAATTTTTCTAAAATCTAATGATACAGTTTTAGTTTTCGTCAAAATCGGCCTCGAGACTCCTTTCAACGTTTTTGATATTCCTCATAGTCTCGGAAATAGCCATCCACGCCCCGTTGAAAAATTCACTCTGTATAATTAATAATTATAAAATAACATAAACTGGGAGTACCTCCACGCACACTTGTAGTTCCGGAGATATGCGAAAAACACAAACTAAATCAGTCGATGCCTACTCCTTACTGTTAAGGAATTGTCATCAGCTCAGCTACATGAGTTGATGATTACCATACGCAAGTACTTAAATTACTTCATAAGATTTGCGAAAAACGATGTGTGTATAGAATTTGAGGATTGCCCTCGATTTCTCCAGGATTCAATCATCAGATCCTGACTTGGTGACTATGGGACGGCTTCAGAAGTATCTCCTTTCGAATAGAAAAAAAAATTTGAAAATCGGTCCACAATTGGCGGAGTAATCGCGTAACAAACACACAACAAAAAAACAAACATAGGTACCGTCGAATTGATAACCTCCTCCTTTTTTGAAGTCGTTTAAAAAGAACTTATAGGGTGACCTAATGAGCAGTTCACCTCATTGGGTCAAAACCCATTGCGTAGTTTTAAAGATCTAAGGGATCATAGGGGCAGCCAGCGGGAAGCGACTTGATTTTATACTATGTACCTAGTTATATGAACTGCTTCAGAAAGGCCAGGTGCGTAGTTGTACTCGCATTCGGCGTGCGTGTATAACCAAATATGTGAATGAGGCGAAAGGAGTATGTCAGGATAACAGGTGGCGCTCTGTAGTTTCTGCCTACCCTCATGAGAAGAAAGCGTGAGTTTATGTGTGCAGTGATAGGGGAACAGTGTATAAGACGGGGACGCAAGGTATGATGGGAAATCACACACCTAAGGCAAACTTAACACAAAACTAACGTAGCACAAGCGCCAACAGGACGCCATTTGCGTCTGGCCGCTTGCAAATGACGTCCTGATGGCGCTTGCTCTACGTTAGTGTTGTGTTAAGTATGCCTAAAGAGTGTATGTCCCCAGTGTACCTCGCGATTGTTAACGTCCCCGTCTTATACACTGTTCCCCTACTTCCCTAATCACCACTTTAGGCAGGCGGACCACTGATGGTGGCAAGGTCTTGTGCCATTATCTGCTGCCACTCACTTTTATCGCGAAAACGCTTAGTAAGCAACATCAAAGGAAAAAGCGACAATGTTTAAGCTTTCCGTCGAGAAAGCTGTTACATTACCGGTAGACTTATTTATATTATTGTAATGTACGATAATTTTTTTGACTTTTTGATGGCACGGTTGGCGTAGTGACTGAGCGATTGACTCCTGTGCTGTGTGTCGCGGGTTCGATTATAAAAAAAAATGTATAACGTGCTAGATCTAGCTGTTTGTGTATGTGAGATTAAATGAGAAATTCTATAAGTATGGAGCAACGTTTTTTTATTAGTAGTAATTTTGAATATTATCACAGGTTGATGGCAATAGGCTAGTTGCCCTAAAAAATGTAATTAGTCCGTCTTTTAGATTATTCAAAAATAAGGGACACGTATTTTTTTATTTGTAAATTGGACTAAAAATGACAAAGATATAGCCTGTTAAAGTTACGTGTGACGTCACGCCGCGTGGCATTTTTTCGCGCGGGGTGACGTCACACGTAACTTTAATGGGCTATATCTTTGTTATTTTTTGTTTAATCGAAAAAAGAAAAAAATACGTGTCCAATATTTTTTTATAATCTAAAATACGGACTAAATAGAAAGTAATTATTTTTTTGACCCTGGAAACTACCCTATTATAGACTCGTCTCCTGTAACATGCGGCTTTAACATAACTGGCGAAATGTAGATGTAGAGACGCCAGCACATTAACCTACTTCAATTTGTCAAATTTCTTTAATAGATTTTCAATCGTATCACAATAGTGGAAGGTTAATGTTCGATAGGTAAAATTTGACAGATTGGAGTAGGTTGACTGAAGAATGATTTAGCATCTGCTTAACCTTATGACATGATGTTATTAGTATGATCCAAACAACACCAAAAAAACTTAATAAAAATGATATTAACGAAAAAATCTAAATTAAAATAAAATTTATTGTCTCAATGCACGGCATGCATGGCAGTGTCTCCCCCATAGCCTTCAACGATTTACTATTGTTTTTATTTAGCGATGTAAACTCTTTATTGCACTTTTCATATTCAGTATTCTATCTCATAAAAACGCTTTGATGACTCCCGACATCAATGTTACACTTAAACTTTGATACAATTTTAGCTTCTCATTGAAGGACATAAATGTTATTAGAGGCTCAAAAGTCTGACAACAAGGTTCACGAACGTGTTTCTTACCAAGCAGCACTAATTGGGTCGTTTTTTAGATACAGAGAATATAGAAAGAAAGAATAGAAAATATTTATTTGATATAGGACACACACGGAAATGTATATGCCGACTATGTCGAAGACATAAATCATGTACCTCCATATTTTTATTTTTTCCACAACTGCAGCCATTATATGGATGAAGCCTCTCCTAGTTTAAATTTTAAGCTGCTTCAAAATCTGAAGAGACGTTAACGAATCCAATTTCTTCCAAAGGTTCACCCCTTAACTTTTGAAGGGATGATACTATCCCACGTAAATTTGGTATTCAGATATTTCGGCGATAAATTTCTAGTACAATAAACAAACAACAAGATTGAAAGACAATATTGTGGTTGCTGTTACGAAAAACAACTGAAGACTTGAAAATATTGTTTATAATCTTTTGTAGGTGGTATAACGTAAACGATAAGATGTCTACGTCTAGAAAAGGTTATATAAGATAACCCCATTGCCTCAAAAATTTACGTGAGATTATAATACTGCACCGAGTCCAGTATAAGAAAGTTATGGAAGATTTTCTTTTATATCCCAAACCATTTCGAACCCTTGCAGTACGCGTCAACAGTCTTTAAGTTATTTTTTTTTATTCAGCGACTAGCATAGGAAGTAATAGTTTACGGTGAATCACTCTTGCTTATAGACTCTTAACTTAAAGACCCAAGGTTATGTCACTATCAGGAGACAAAGCTCTGCTGTTTTGCTCAACTGCCTTATTTTTTTTTGGGACAAACATACCACGCTATTCCCAAACCACAGCAATTCCTGAAAGCCAGAATCAACAGTGGCAACCACCAGAAACGAGCCGAAACAATGAAGCTCGACGTGTCCCGGGGAATGAGTTTATCTGTCTTAGATTCTGCAAAGAAATTAATCAGAAAAAAATAGTGGAGGAGTAGGAAAAATATGTTTCCACTTCGGCTCTCATATCCCCTCCAATATTTATGCAAAAAGCGATCAATGTGGTGCACTTTAGCCCATTACTTTTAAAAGACGGAAGTCTGTGTCCCAGCAGCGGAAACAATGAATGATAATTACGTGATGTTTACGCTATCACATCAATAACGAACAAAAAATGCTGTTATAAATTAACTGAGGAATAAAATACTACATTCGATACTACTCCTTTTAACCTAGATAACATGTCGGGATTTTAACAAACATTGGCAAAACAGAGCACGAGTTTGTAGCGAACTAGTTATTTTATTCAAAATATTGTTGGTTCTATTCGGGCGTAGTTTGTAGTGTTAGTTCGCCAGTACAGTGCACAGTGTCCAATCTGTCAGTTAGAACACCGGACAACCCGCGTGAAGTTGTAACACCGATATCTCCCAGATAATTGGACTGTGAACTGAAGGGCAGATGTCAGATAGATTGTCAGCTATATTTATATGTTTTTTTTTACCTAAAAGTGGAATAAACGTTATTTAAAACTATGCAAACTAATAAATTAAATCTGAATATTTATAAAAAAAACCGGCCAAGTGCAAGTTGGACTCGCCCATGAAGAGCTCCATAGTAGCAAGCATAGATCAGGGATATAGTTATATTGAGGTTAGTAAGTAATATACACAAAAATTAAAAATAACTTTCTTTTTCATAGTGTTTGTATGAATGGCAAAGTTATATTTGCGGTTTTTGAAAATGTACTATATCTCAAAAACTGCTAACTGTATCTCATCCAAACCAATTTTTGTTGGAAGTTTTTGTTGAGGTCTACATTACATATTTTTTTTTAGTTTTATCATTCTCTTATTTTAGAAGTTACAGGGGGGGGGGGACACATTTTACCACTTTGGAAGTGTCTCTCGTGCAAACTGTTCAGTTTAGAAAAAAATGATATTAGTAACCTCAATATCATTTTTGAAAACCTATCCACAGATACCCCACACGTATGAGTTTGGTGAAAAAAAAATTTTTGAGTACCAATTCTAAGTATGGAGGGCACCCCCAAAATTTGTTTTGTTTTTATTTTTGTGTGAAAATCCTAATGCAGTTCACATAATACATCTACTTACCAAGTTTCAACAGGATAGCTCTTATACTTTCGACAAAAAGTGGCTGTGACATACGGACGAACAGACAGACAGACATGACGAATCTAGAAGGGTCCCCCCACATTTATCGACGCGGAATCGGCTTAAGCCGGTCAAGAAAACCTTTATGTCAACGTTATTACGTTGACATAAAGGTAAAAGGTTAAAGGAACCTTTATGTCAACGTTATCGCGTTGACTTATGGGTTCCGTTTTTGCCATTTGGCTACGGAACCCTAAAAACACATCGCTGTCAGCAGGAAACGTGTCCAAAAGACTGGCAGCATTACTATTTACTTTGAATTGAATTGCAAAGTTTTTGACCAAAAAAAGACCCAATGTCAGTAGGTCATAACTTGCAATTGAAGTTTAATTCTCCGTAACTGATTGAGCTAAATTTTGCACACACCTTTGGTTCTGGTGTCAATATAGTTTTATGAATAACGTGAGCTAATAATGCATTCTTTATTTAAAATATATATCCACAAGTATATCATTTATTTTTATCACATATGCGGATGACACAGCTCTAATAACCCATGGCAGGGATTGGTCTGAGACTCGTGAGAAGGCAGAATTGGCTCTCTCTCGTGTTATGGGGTGGTTGACCTCGAATCTACTTACGCTCAATATCTCCAAGACCAAGTTCGTCTCTTTCTCTCCGAGTATTCTTAGTCAACCACCACTGAAGTTTGAGATCAGAGCCCATGTATGTACAGTAGCCAACACCTGTAACTGTCTCCAAATAGAACGAACAGATAGCATCAGGTATCTTGGGGTTATATTGGACAGTCTCCTGTCATGGAAAAAACATGTTAATTCTGTTGTGGTTCGGGTCAGGAGATTGATATACTTATTTAAAAACCTTCGCGCGTCTGCTGATTTCCAAACCCTAAAAATGGTCTACTTTGCACTCGCTCAATCAGTTCTCAGTTATTGCATAGCTGTATGGGGAGGAACCCACAAGACCACCATGTTGCGGCTAGAGAGAACTCAAAGAGCAGTCTTGAAGGTACTCTCAAAAAAACCTATCAGATTTCCGACCTCTGAATTGTACTCACTCTGTGAGGTCCTCACCGTGAGGCAGCTGTTCATCCTACAAACAGTTTTTAAGAGACATCTGGTGCTATCTTACGATCCTCAGCCCCTAGCAAAGAAGCGACGTCCCGACAGAGTTTGTAAGACGGAGCACTGTAGGCTAGCGTTGGTTAGTTGACACTTCAACCATATTAGCGCTAAACTTTATAACACCATAAATATAAGTATTAATATTTACCCTATGACTAAAAACCTATTAAAGAAAAGTGTGACTGACTGGCTTCATTCTTTGTCGTATGAAGAGACTGAGCAACTTATGGTCTCATAATTACGGTAAACACACACGCAAAACACATACACAACACACACACAAACACACGCAACACACACACACACACTTACACAATAAACACACACGCTTCACCCCACCTCCAATTTCTCTACTATTGTATTAAGGTGACCTCCACATAGATTCTTATTGTTATGTCAACAAAAATAAATTATTCTTTTACTATATTAATTAATTAACGTTCTTTGCGAAGTCTGGAACAATGTCCGTGTACATAATTTTGAGTTGGGCGTTGATAGCTGCGCCACAGTTATTTACTTTTGTAGCTATCATCGTTTTCCTTTGTAAAACTGTAAACCAAAGTTGTTCCAAATAAACTTTATTTTATTTTATTTTTATTTTATTTGTAAATTGAATGTAAATTCTTACAGAAAAACATCCGTCCCGATTTTGCATAAAATCTAATGAACGCCTTCTTTGCCATTTAATTAAAACAACTTCACTATAGAATAGTATTTAGTGCAAAAACTTTAAAGAAAAACTAGAACAGACCAACTATGTACTTCATTATGAAGAAACTTAAGAAATCTTTTTAATTTTCATCAACTCTTAACAATTAAGAGTTTTTACAATAAAACATTTCTTGGTGTTCAAAATAAAAATGAAAGAATTGGATAATGTATTTTTGCTCTTGCTTTAAGAGGGTATATTCTGAAAGTTGGCAACGTCGCAAATAGTTGTCAAATATTAACAAGTTCTAATTAATTTTGCAATGTTACTGTATGGAAACAAGAAATATGGCTCTGCAGTGCACTAAAAAATTGATAAGGGAATGCAATAAGTAATATCGTATCACCGAAGTTTTAGATGTAAAAAAAGAATTTGAAAACCTTCCAAATGACTTTTTTACACCTGAAACGGTGACAACATCAAATTCAGTGTTTTAATTGCATTTTTAAAATAAATAGGCGATCTCAGAATCTAGATGACGTCAATAATGCCTTGCGTCAGATCCATAATTGGTTTACAGCAAACAATTTAGTATTAAATGGAAACAAGACTAAATGCATTAGATTTGCCTTACCAAATGTTATGACATAGTGTTGAATAAGGAGATACTAGAATTCATCGATAAAACAGTTTTCCTGGGAATAACACTTGATTCAAGGCTACAATGGGGCCCTCATATAACAACACTTGCAGGGCGATTAAGTTCAGCAGCATATGCGGTCAGGAAAATTCGCCAATTCACTGACGTTGACACCGCGAGAATTGTATATTTTAGCTACTTCCACAGTGTAATGTCGTATGGTATTTTATTGTGGGGACGGGCGGCTGACATCGAGTCCATCTTTATTCTCCAAAAGAGAGCGATCCGAGCTATATACATATAATCTCCGTAGACGCGATTCTCTAAGGGAACTGTTTAAGGATATTAACATCATGACGGTGCCTTGTCAATATAAATCTACATATGAAAACATAATGTACGTTAGGAAAAATCTGCATCTTTTCTCTAAAAGAGGTGACAGACATAATTATCATACTAGAAATAGGGACCAATTAGTTCAGCCGGGCTTCAGACTCGCCAAAGTAGACTCTTCCTTCATGGGGTACTGTTTAAAATGCTATAATAAGCTACCACAAAACGTTCTTGAACTGAATGAAACTAAATTCAAAACATGCATCAAACGCACACTTTGTAAGCAGGCATATTATAAACTGGGCGACTATATCGCTGATAATAATGCTTGGCTCCATGCTGGTCCTGCTCCATGAGACAGTGAATGTATAAATAAATTGACAGTTGAAATATACTTTATACCATTGTTGGACCTGCTGAAGATTGTACAACTGTATTTGCATTGTATAGATTCAATCTTCCTTGTATTATATAGTGTCATAGCCGACATTGTGTGAGTACTATGTACTTTAGAGCTGTCATTCACTGGGTACCTACGTCTCTTGTTGACTTGAATAACCCTGGCAGTTGAGAGTGTGTCATGCTCACTCAAATGTCTCGCTGATGGTGGCGCTTGTGTTGGATCATTTAGCTCCCTTCAAAATGGTTGAGCTGAATGGTGCTGATGCATGTGTCATGTTCGTGAACGGGCGCTGTCAGTTGGGACTGGTCATCTCTTAGCCGCCACGGTTTATTTTAATAATTATTGATCATTTTGTTTTTGAATTGTCTTTGTTTTAATAGTTACTATGGACACTTTTAATTAAAAAACTTGCTACATCGTTCTCACGTAATGTACCACCTCAAAATGAATGATGTAACAAAGGTTCTGTAATAATTTTGGCGATCTAAAAAGAGTGTCCATGGAGTTTCTTGCCCGTTCTTCTCCATAGAGATCTACTTCTTGGAACGGGCATCTACGGTACTTTCACAGTTTTTATGTCTTGTGACTGGGACTGTAGCACCATAACTTTTAACTTTAATGTCTAATTATATTATTTTATTTGTCTATGACAATTCAAAAGTGCCTGTAACTGGCCCACTTGAAATAAATGCTTTGATTTAGATATTTTTTTTATTTTGATTCCTATATTTACTTTGTAGTGCACTACAGAGCCATATTTCTTATTTTCATACAGTAAATTTACCAAATTAATTAAAACTTGTTAAGATTTGACAGCTATTTGCGACGTTGCCAACTTTCTGGGTATGCGCCCTTAAACTCAAACTAATAAATTAAATTACTCTTTTTATTTACGAGTGGAGCTTTTGTTAAACATTAGAATAAAAATAGTGGGTAAAATTAGCCTTTTTTTTTTAATTGTAAAATCATCAAATGAGTCACGATTGAAAATTTATCCCGCTCATATTATAACACTGAAAAGGCACTTTTACACGTCAAATATATTAAGGCGCGGACTGACTACGATTTTAATCGCTTATGACCGCGTAAACTATTGTCACCACTATGGAGCGTCAATAAGATTGAAAATTGAAAAAATGATATTTGTGTTGAAATGTGACGTAAGCTGCGAATGGGCATTTATTTTACTGCTTTTCTTTAGATTATTTAAAATATGGACATAAAATTAAATAATGGTTTGGTTAAAGTTTAAAAAAATGGAAAACCTACTAAATTCTTAAAAAAAAACTGTTGTTATCTTTGGAAATACAGAGATCTTCGACGTCAAAGTTTATTTTTGTGCTACAACTTCCCAATTTTTATTGGGAATATCAAACTCTTATTTATTATTCTGTTCGGTTTAAATTCTTCTTTATACCCTTCTCTGTTTACTGTATTTTTCGCGTTGCTTATTTTTATTACATTACGTCATACTCGACGTTCTAAGAAACCAATTTTTGGGAATATTGAGATAACACCGCGCCTTAAGTAGAAATGGAGATAACGGGATCAATTATACCCATTCTCAGGTAACTTCAATGATCATGCATCTTTTTCTAGTTTCGTTTTATGAAAAATAGACAACAAACTCTGTAGTGGAATCAAGAGTTATATTTTTAATCCTTTCTTCTCAAAAGTCATAACACCTTTTGACGTGCAGGAACAAACAACAATCCAATATCTGTCGTTACAAACTGCTAACTAAAATCCGTTGAAATTGCGTACGGATGAAGAATGGTGTTAAACGAAACGTCACAAGCCAGACGTCGACAAAAATAAAAAGTGTACGAGTTCACGCCAGCCTTTCATTCTTCGCCACTAATTGGAATTGCTTTGCAGTCTCTGACGGCGCGGCGGCGAATTTACTGTTCCTGTATCTTCATACCCATTTTCTTTAAAGGGGTTGGTTTGTGGCTTGAACTTTGTATTGTATCGACTTTTGTCTTCATTTGTAGCCACCGAATTAGGTCAGGACGTTTGTAGATATCGGTTCATTTTTTAAGATATCTTTTTTTAAATAAACACGAGACATTTTATTTGTTAGGTTCAGTTTATAATTAATACCTAAAGTATTTTTTCAAATATATAGCAGGCTAGTAAAATTCTTATTTCATGACTAATTAAACGTTTGATTTTATACCCATATTTTTCTTCGTGAACTAAATACGTCTTCATTAACTGTTTCCTCGTTTCAATAAAACTAACCTTTTCCCCTAAACTTCCGAAATATAAGAACTGATGGAATATTTTTCTTTTATTCCAAACCAGAATGGAAACACGCCAACGCTTCATTCTTTTTCGCTAATTGGAATTGCTTTACGTCTCCGTCGGCCTCGACTTTTAAATTGAATTATTTTTTAACACAGTAGCATGTAGCTGATGTTTTACTTGGTACGTGCTGCATAAAGCCATTCAGCGACGGCGTATATGCTATTAGTAAAATGAAAACATAAATTTTGTGAACTGGATTTCGTCGAGTAAATGTATTATGGACTTGTTTTTTGAATTTTAGACAAAATCTGATGCTTTTAACGAGGCGCGGGTCTACGTAGGTATATTTTCTTTTTTGTTTCGGGAATTCGTTAAAATTTCAGCTGTATTTTTTGTTATTAAATCGTTTTTCGTCGTTATCTTTATTTTGAAACCGATAGTAATATACAAGCGAAAGCAGCACTAGGTTCATGATTGATGTGACACTATTTTCAAAAAAGGAGGAGGTTCTCAATTCGGTCGGTATGTTTTTTATTTTTATTTTTATGTATGTACACCGATTACTCCGAGGTTTCTAGTTCGATTAGTGTATTTTTTCGTTCGATGCAGTATACTTTCCCATTGGTCCCATACAAATTTCATCAAATTTGGTTCAGTACTTTTTATTTTGTGAGCATTTTTATTGATGGATGATGTGATGATCTTTACTTTTTTTGAGTTTTTGTTACGCGATTACTCCGCCAATTGTGGTCCGATTTTCAAAATTCTTTTTTTGTTGTACGAGGAATAGTTCACTTTAGGGAACACTGCCAGTTTCATCAAAATCGGTTCAGCAGTTTTTGATAGGGAATTTTATTAGCTTATTGTGTACACGAGCGATGTTAATACCGGTGCTAAGGATTACCAAATTCTAGTGCACATGTAAGAAAATGATGTATTTGACAAGAATTTGGGTGGAATATTTAAAATAAAAAGAGTAAAATAAAAATTTTCCCCCCAAATTTTGTAAATCGGTATCAGTATTTTATGCCGATTGATACATAATTTATTATTTCCTATTATATACCTACACATACTCAAGTCCTGAGGCTGGCAAATGGTTTGGTTTTATTTAACTTGAGGCGTGTGTGTTCATTACTACATAATAATATTATAAAACAAACTCCCCCACCGCGTCTATACTGTTTGCGATAAATTCAAAATTACTGTACGGATTTCCATACAATTTTCACCAGAAGACAACTTTTGAATGTATTATTAATGTAAAATATTTGTTTGTAAATTGGTTGAAATAAGACGATAATCGTTAAAAACCTCGGAAAAAGTCAATAAGCCACCTGGGAGATTCAATCAAAGACGCTGCTAAATTCCTTTGAGATGTAACGAAATAATGTGGGGTGGGATATTCCCTTATTACTCGTGTGAAAGAGGGAAGGGTCAAGAGTAAAAAAAGAAAAAGAAAATAGCAGCATTTCACCGCATACAGCAAATGGCTACCACCGTCGCTCACCAAGCCATCGATCCCTCCAATCCGGGACCATCAACTACTTTAGAGGAATCAAATAAACTTCCATTACACCCTAATTTCGTCTTACGAACCTTACGTTCATTTATTCACAACATAGATCCCCACCCTAATAAACTCAACGAAGCAAAGACATTTCCTGGTGAAAGGAACATTTTCCCCGATTCCAATAAAATACATCAGGTAGGAGATACGAGTATACTGTCATAGAGATTTTGTTCCACAACTCTCAACACTCAGTGGATGAAAAGTAGAAATGCCATTCCAGAACGAATTCCTGAGGTTTTGCGGACGAAACTTTTCGATGTATCTGTTGGAAGCTTACAGCCTAACATTTTGCGGTAACGTATGTATGTAGATTTAGCGGTAAATCCGGTGTAGTGTTTTGTCGAGTTTTGTAATGCTGTTTAAAGTTCCTTTGAGTTAGATGGGATTGTGAGTAACATTGTTTCGAATAAGTATACATTCTTGATTTGTTATGCATAATTTACAGAGTGAGTTTTGAGTTAGGTGAAAATTAATTTGTGAAGCCTTGATTGTTGTGACAGCCGAATACCTAATAACTAAACACTTTGAAGTCACATCGTTTGTTAACCTCTCGAGCGCTTTTCGAACACCATGTGTACATAGCGAAAAGTGGAGAGAAAGGAGCTATTATTTCACCGATTCTTAGCCGGGTGCTAGGGGCATTTAGCCAATTAAGTATGATTTGTTAAAGTGATAAAGTTTAATGTATACTAGATTACCGCGTTCAGCTCAGTAATCCTCTCACGGGTACATCATTATCGGGATACAAAGTATAGTTTAAGTTAACAGGTTTTATATTATATGCCCGTCTAAATCCGTTTAGTATTTTTTGAGTGAAAGAGTAATAATTTAGATGTTTTGGCTTGGATCATCAATAGCAAATCTAACAAATACTATTTTGCACTGTTCTAATCCCAAACATTCGTCGAAACACAAATCCTTTGCAGTACCAAGTTCCAAATAGATGTGTCAACGGCTCCTGTCATCCGTGTCGTAGGATTAGATTTGTTCGTCGTCCCTACCCGCTCGTACCGACATTGTTACGACAGAAAACGAAAGTATTCAGGATAACTTACCGATGTGTGACGTAAAGGAAATTTTTCTCTATTCCCTTTTTTTTCTTTGGTTGATAATCTCTTGTGGGCTTCGAGGGCACTTTTCGTGTTTTCTTAAGAATTCTTGTTGAAGTTTGTTTCTTTTTTGATACTCTTTATAGTTTTTTTTTAATACATTACCCCACACTAGGAATTTCTTCCTGCATCGTGGGTGTGTTTACATACATATCGATGGCCCCAACGAATAAACGTGTAAGTCAAAAATCACGACTTTTCAGGAGAAAATAAAAACGATTAAACTTGAATAACTAGAGTTTGATACTATTTAGAGACAAACAAATTATATCAGATTAAAGATAAAAAAATATATTATTACATTAGATTTTTTATTTATTTTTTATTTAAACGGTTCTCCGATAATTTACGAAAAACCATTTTATTTCTTTATTCTTGTGAATTTCTGTGACTAGCGTAAACTATCATTACACGTTTATCTGTGTAAAGAGTCAACAAACAAAACTATGTAATATTACACTATTATTCGACAGTAATCAAGTTTCTTTAATACCCATTTACAAGCTTATGCACGGTTGTTTAGAGTAACTTACTGTATAATTATTGTTTGTTTATTGTAATGATGAAAATGCATTGATATCAATGTTCATATGACCGATTTTCATTTGTGTAATATGCTTTTATTATTGCATGGTGTAATAATGTAATTTGATCAATTATGTAAGAGGTTGAAATAAAAAACAAAGATTTAATAAAATGAGAATATTTTAAAGTATCTACTTGAATCAACACTAAATAATAATCATAATGTAAAAATCTTAAATATTTTTCATGATTAGGAAATAGCTGCCTAAACCGATTAGTATTATTGGTATTTATTCACTTTTTTACTTATTTATTAGGTACAGTCATGTTTAAATATTGTTACAAAAATTAATTAAAAAACAGTCCACCAGCATTGGGAACAGGGTCCGGGCTGCCGGTGGTCAGGGCTCCTGAGAGGAAACCTCTGAACAATACGCGCCGTGTCCAGAAGTTCTGCCTTCTGAATCAGGCGCTTGATCCAGCTGCCAAGCGACAGCCTCCTCAGATGTTGTTCGAGGCAATTAAGCCATCGTCAGACACGACTATCGGCACAATGCCTGCTATATTCACTTCCCACAAGTCAACAACATCCTGCGAGCCAGATCAAGAAACTTCAATTGTTTATCTTTTTCTGCCTTTACGAGGTTCTCGTCATGCGGGGCCGTTATATCAACAATTGTTGCGTGACGCTCCGATCGATCTATCACCACAATGTCAGACTTATTGGCAACAATAGTCCTGTAAGTGAATATAAGTCGATCCCAATATAACGAGATATTGCCATTTCGAGTACTGGGTCGGGCGCATACTTTTAGTAGGTACGGCACTTCCGATTCCACAAGCGTGTACTTCTTCAAAGCAAGTTACTGGTGGATAATCCTGTCAACTAGGTTGTGTCTATGCAAATATTCTCCGTTAGCCAAACGAGAACACCCAGAAATAATAATATGTCAGATGGATTCTCCTGGAAGGTGGCATGCCCAACATATGTCAACCGTGCCATCTTTCATGCATTTAAATACATAATTGTCTATTATTGCACTGACAAAATTTTTGGGTCCATGTAGTGCCCGGTAAAAGCGTCCGTGAAGTTCCTTGCTCTGCCAAACCTCCTTACGATCATTAGTGTCTAATACTTTAGGGTTGTGCCAGTTGTCGTTAACCAAGGACAGCGGTAAGACCCTTGTCCACTGTGACCACATCTGGTTGCATCCCCACGTCGGTTTCTAGGAAATATTCCCTGAGACTGCATAGCTCACGGTTGTGCAGGGTCTTAGCATTTAAGAAGCCACGACCCCCGCACTTCCACGACCACAGCCGTGAACGGACTCTCATTTGCAGGGCGCCAAGTTCCGTCAGTTTCCATTTCAGTATGCCGAAAGAAAACATCAACACCGGCATGACCCAACTGTTGAAAGCGCGCACCTTATTGTCACCTGACAAAAGACAGTACTTTATTCAGGCGGCCATAGAAGCGCTCCCTCAACGATTGTTTCATGTCAGCTGCAGTGCAGCATGGCACGGCAGTTGATGTGTAATGCTTCCGACATACCCAAATATTTGTAGGTCTCTCTGTTGAAGAGAGGGATCTAAGGTGTATGGAATTTGAGAGTTGAGTTACCTCTGATTTTATAATCTCTCCTTGCTTCACATGCATGGACTGCACATTATTTTGTCCACACCAAATTCTATTCTGATGCCGCTAGCATCATCAGTTGCAAGTTGTTGGGGGCAAAGAGTTTCAGATCATCCATATAAAGAAGGTGAGATAGTTATGTCCTGACCACCTCTCTTCAATCGATACCGTAGCCCCGAACCCTCCAGTGATGGGATCAGCGGGTTCAAGGCCAGACAAAACCACAAAGGACTCAGACTATCACCCTGGAACATGCCACGCTCAATCCTTATCGGTTCACTGCTACCTCAGATCTGTCAACATTCTAGATAGCGAAGGACTGTTCACCAGCTTACCATACACGACATCAGGAAGATACGTAGAGTTATATCTACTTTATACAACTCCAGCACCCTCATGAGCCGTGTATTGGGTACCGAATCATAGGCCTTCTTAAAATCTATCTAACATTCGGACAGATCTTTTCGGGCACGACGAACATGTTGGCTAATAATAATGGCCCTATTCAAAGAGGAGGAGCTCCTTAGCACCGTGGGACCCGTTCTTACATTCATTCTGATTTCAAAAACACTCGTATTTTAACACTTAATGCATAAAACAATCCGATTAAATACCGTAAGAGACAATGCAATACTGTTTAATAAACGTTCATTCCACATAATGACACATAGGAATAAAAATTGCATGCGTTATTACACGAATAAACGTGTAAGCTGCTAATAAACCAACTCGAAGAAGTGCACAAGTCTCCTCAAAAGTTCGCTTGTTTTTACAAGTTTATTCGTGTGAACTCGGGGGCCAAAAAAGCGTTTAACAATAGCATGCACTTTTATTCTTGTGATATAATTGCATGGTATTTCCCTAGAATAAAGGAATCAAATGATATAATAGGCGGATTTTGAAACAAAAAATTATAAAAAAAATATTAAAAGGTGCAGCATAGGGCAAAGAAAGGAAAAAAGCAAAAAGAGCAAGATCTCTTGCACGTTAATTCTGCGGGGCCATCGCTATAAAATCACATACACAAGCGTCTAGACCCGAGACCCGAAACAACTACTTGTAAATCATACAAATATTTGCTCCGTGCGGGAATCGAACCCGCGACACTCAGCGCAGCAGTCCAATCGCTCAGCCACTGCGCTAACCGTGCCGTCAAACGTCAACAGTAAGTTTAGAAATGTATTTAGTCTTTTATACTGTTGTGGGTTTTTTGAGGTAAGGTTTTTACACTAAGAACCAGAACTCATAATTACAACAAAGAAGAAGACAGGCATCTTGAGTTCATTAATTCAACAAAAAAATTCGTGCTTTCATAGTTAATACGCATTGAACGATAAGTACGTACACAGGTTCGCTAAATTACTAGATCAAATGTAGCATTTCCTTCAATTTAAAAATAATAAAACTTATGCATATTCTTGTAGCCATTGTGCCATGGGCCATTTTTCGGTTAGATATGCCAAGCGATTAGTCGACTCTTCAAAGAATTCAGCGTATTTCTGGACGCTCTGTGAATGTTTTCCCTTTTTATTATTTATTAATATTTCTATTAATATCACGTCTTAATTTATAGTTTGTAATGTAATATTTATAACTAATAGCTAGTACAGCAGAATTAATTAGAATTTAATCATTTTACACTTTTTATGATTTCTGGCTTGGCCTTGAACTACATTTCAAGTTTGATTTGGATAGTGATCTCTTAGAAGGCATTAAATTGACGATGCCGTTTGATGTTCCGTCTTATAAATGAGATGAAAAAACGTTCCGAATTATTTAAGAATAGATATTTTAAATTAGGCAGGAATATTTTCGAAGAGCGATTATTAAAAGGTATTCAGTGTCTCGGAAATCTGACAGTCTCACCGATGTATCGTAACCCAATCCTTGTAGAGGTCATGTAAAACACTACCATTTAAGTTCCCAATTAAACTGGTATTGTCAATTATCAAAAAGCTTAGTAGGATTAGGTTCGATACCATGGACCGTAATAACATAAGTTTTGGCTGCGATATCCTGCGATCATGGAAACACCAGGACCTTTTTTTTTAGCGTGGTAAAATCATCAATGAGTCCTCCCGCCCAGGGCAGGGCGGGAGGACTCATTTAATGATTTTACCAGGTCACACTTCCAACCAGTTCAAAATTTTCAACAGATAATGTCATTAAAGCACAAACCCTTAAAAACGGCGTTTCAACCTGAACTGAATTACACAAGCCGACTAGCTTTACCATTAATTTCCATTCCGAAATCAGAATGAAAATCCCCAAAAGAAACAGTAGATACAGAGGTGAATCAGCAAATCCAATTAAAATTGCGCATATAAATAGACAAATTATTTTGACACGCACAATAATGGATTACAAAGTTATTTCGTTTGTTATGATGATAAACCAGCTTTTGCGGTAGACCAACGAAACCAGATATTTTGAGATCCGGTTCCCCGTTTACCTTATTTAAATGGCGCACTGTGTAGAGTCGGTACGAATTTTGCAGTTCAGTTTTTTTGACTGACGCGTTTTTTTTTTTGTTCCGATTTAACAATCACTTGATTGTCACTTCGAATGATTGGCGCTTTGATCTGAACAAACCCGGTTTTTTTAACGGGGTAAAAAACAAAAGTACTTAAAGTTTTGTAACCAGTACCTGGTCGACCGAGCTTAGCTCGGGAAAAATACATAGAAAATTAAAAGTGATTCTAAGATAAAAATAAATTAGACTGTTAACTTCACTGATAAGAAATAAATAAATAATATTTGCTTTAACAGACAATTCTTTTTTTTATATATTTGAAACAAAACGAATAGAAAAAACCGGCCAAGTGCGAGTTGGACTCGCGTGAAGAGGGTTCCGTACGATGTTACCTATCACGTTTTTTTAAATCTGACACAAATTGGTACGCACAATATTGAGTGATTTACCATGTTATTTTAATATCATGGACTTCTTATGGGTTTTCCTATAATTAATCTATAAGTAGATAACTAATTTCTGTATTTTTTTCAAAATTTTAGGTTCAGTAGCTTCGGAGATAAGGGGGGGGGAGTAACTTGGACACTATTTTAAAATTACAAAAAATATATATTTAAGATTGTCTCAATCAGACCTTTCATTTGATATGTCACACGATGCAGTTTTCAATTTTTTTTTTAACTTTCCCCTTCCTCCCCAAAAATTACCTCCCATATACAGATATGGACTTCTTATAGGTTTTCCTATAATCTATAAGTAGAAAACTAATTTCTGTATATTTTTCAAAATTTTAGGTTCAGTAGTTTCGGAGTAGTTTTTCGGAGTAGTTTCGGAGCCCATGGTCAAATTATTTTCTAGAATAACTTGGAAACTATTTTAAAATTACAAAAAAAATACATTTAAGATCTTTTCAACAAGACCTTTCATTTGATATGTCACACGATGCAGTTTTCGATTATTTATTTTTTTTAATATGCCCCTTCCCCCCCAAAAATTACCTCCCAAAACGTGTACCAAATTTCAACTGAATCGGTCTAGTAGATTCGGAGATAATTGACTGTAAGCGCCAGACAGACGGACACACGAGTGATCCTATGAAGGTTCCGTTTTTGTAATCGGACGTACGGAACCCTAAAAAGTAAAATCTTGCAATATTCGGGCATTTTTTTGTGTAGTTTTGGTTTAATATTCACCGTCTTACTACAAAAAAGTTAAACATCTGTTAAACACTTGTCAAAAAAACTTTTTTTGCTACAACGGTAGTGTCTCTCCCAACAACAAAACTAATTTCAAACTATTATTTAGTACAATAACATTTTCATTACATCGCACCATAAAAATGTAACTACCGCACTGCGTATATATTCATATTTTTGTAAAATAATGTACAAAGTATGTTTCAGTCCCGTCATTGCTGAAATACACGTGCAACTGAAATATGTTCTGCGAAAAAACTGTGCGTATACAAAGGCAAAAATGTTTCGCTCATTTTTATTTTTGTTTATGGGCTCAAAACATATTTGCATTTTGCAAGAGCCAAACATGTTTTCTTCCTTTCTATTCTGCCATTAACAAATTAAAACAAATACTAAAAAAAACTAAAACAACACAATACTGTTTTCTATAAAATACGAATATAAAAAAACTACTTTCAAAACTTTTGAGCTATAAGTTCGCTCTGTAATAGGATTGTATATGTATAAGTATGTATAAACAAATTTAACATACCAGAAAATAACCTTCCGTAGTCAAGTAAAGATATTGAAGATTAAAAACATAAACAAAGTCAACCCTCAACTGCAGCGCGGGTATGAAAATGCCACGGCACATAAAAACGATTCTGAAACTGGAATCGAATTTCCCGGAGCGTCACTAGATTGAATTGTTACGGCTATATCTTGCAGACACAGGGTAACTAGAGCCCCAACATTCGCGACATTTCCGTACGAAACTACTTGATAAAGTCGACACAGTTGAAATGTTACCGGAACAAATTCTTTTGTGTGTTCGAAACAAACATGGGAGATTAAAAAAAAAAACAAAATTCGTTATTGGTTTATGAGCCGATTCGATATTCATCATCATCATCAGCCTATAAATGTTCCCACTGCTGGGACACAGGCCTCCTCTCTGAGAGAAGGAGTGGGCCATAATCCACCACGCGGGCCCAATGCGGGTTGGTGGATGTCACATGTCTTTGATTTTTTGGTTCTAGGACATGCCGGTTTCCTCACGATGTTTTCCTTCACCGTTTTGAGAGCAGTGGTGATGAAATAAATTACACAAAGTAATGCGCCTGGCTGGGTTCGAACCCACGACCTACAACTCGTAAGTCGCGGCCGATACCACTGGGCCACCACTGCTCTCATTCGATATTATTAACGTATAAACCACAGCGTTCATAAATGTTTCTATCGCTCATTTTTAGGATTCCGTAGATAATCTGCAAGAATCCCTTAATTTTTTGGGGTGTTTAAATTCAATTTAATAATAACGCGAAAATGGAATTTAGAGTTCTGATGTCCTAACTCTAAATTCCATTTTCGCGTTATTATTCTCTTTTATTAAACGCCACGCTCGCCATACTTGGCCCATAAATGTTTTTTTTTTATGTGATTCTCTAAAAACATTAAAAAGAAGGTAAACTAGCGGACTGCTAAATTACTTAAAAAATATTTACCCATTTAATTTAATTGCCGTCGCTTTATCTAGCGTATAAAACCCCTTAAAACCTAAATTATTATCAAGCTCACACCTCTACGTTTGATGCCAGTTATAAAATTCATCCGCGCCACACGGTAGCACTATTACTGACTGCGTTTACGAAACCCGACACCTCATTACTGTACGTCACCCTACGCCGAACAAAGGCACTTCTCGACACCTGGGAACATTTCCTGTGGTAAATAAGTTTTTCAGCCAGCTGTGCATATTTTTTTTTGGAAAGAGTTAACTTTTTTGACTGCTTCACAAGAAGGGTTACTTATCTATGACTTCTTTTGTATCTGCTTCATGTGAATATGATGCTGAAAGCGCTGCTTCTGAGCGTGCAGTCCTGTTTTCGATACTTAGTTCAGGCAGAAATTTCTCAGTTACAGCTACAGAGTTTGAATTTGTACTGGAACTTGTACATACTTGCCGAAAAATGCGTGTAGTTTGTGTGAAATCAAGCGGTTCAGTTCACTATAATACTCTTCAGTGATCGCGATTGACTAGATCCTGTAGGTATTATCTAGTAATCTGATCACTCATCTATTCTACATCCAATGGTTGCTGGTGTAATAACATAGACGGTTTAATCTCTTCAGATGGTAAGACACAAAACTATCTTAAAAAAGGCTGCCATTATAGTCCGATCGTCATAGATGACGACAACTTTCCCGAACGTTTAAGAATTAAAATAAAAAGACGTTTTTTTATTAAGACTGCTCCACATTATTCATATCTCCTGTACCGTGGGTGCGTTTAAAAACATCTAAATTCACAAACAAAAACACCCAGACCCGAAAAACATAAATGTAGATCATAATTATGAATATTTGCTCCGTGCGGGAATCGAACCCGCGACCCGCAACGCAGCAGTCCCGTCGCTCAGTCACTGCGCCAACAAATTAGGTAACGTTAAAATCGGAACAATGACTTAAATTATTAATAGTAATATTTTCTTATACCACGGGGGTCGACCGCATCAATGTGTTCTAAATTCAAACAACAAAACAGTGAGTAAAGTAAAATAGCTTTTTACTCACTGCTTTCAGTGAGTAAAAGTAACTTTTTAAAGTGGGAATGGTATAATAGTATATTTTGCAACTAGTGAATAAAGAGCGGATTTAAAGCTAGGGCCATATATGAATCACGAGCAAGCAAAGGATTTTAATACCTGAATCACGACCGCAGGGAGTGATTCAAGTATTTAAATCCTGAGCGACGCAAGTGATTCAGGCCCTCGATATAAGTAAAAGAGCCTTTTACTCACTGTGTTTGTTACTTTTCAGTGAGTAAAAGTAACTTTTTAAAGTGGGAATGGTATAAAAAAAACATACCTACGTCATTTAGCTTTGTCGGCCACTAGTTATTTGTTATGCCTTTTCTATTTTTAAATATTGTCTCTTAAATGCTCAAAACCGTGACTTATGCCACCTGAACAGAAATTAAAAAAGTAAAATTGTATTTTTAAAACACTTTTATTAGCTTCACTTGTACAGTCACGAGCAATAGTATGTAAACACTAAGCAGTATTCAAAAGCGATGTTCTGCTATCATATTGATTAAACTTTTGCCTTTTAATTAGACTTATATTTTGGAAGCCATACTATTACGAAATAGGTCTTATTTGAAAGTGGAAATCAGTATTTCACGAGTAAATTGGATTTGAATTTTGTTAAGTGAATACATGTTATTGCTCGTGACTGTACGAGAACTATGTATATAAGAAAATCATGGAATCTTAATTTGACCCACTTCCCGTTCTTCGATCAGGGTGAAATTTTACACACTCTCTGAGTTTTGATGACAATACATGACTAGCTTAGAAACGTCATTACAAATTCAATATGGCGGCCTCCCCAAGATGGCGGACTGGCTGTTTGAAATTCACCCTCATGATATGGGTATAAAATGAAAGGGTTTACTGTCAGGAATACGAGAAAAATAGTCACTTGACTTAAATCCAACATGGCGGACATCCATGATGGCGGATTTGCTATTTGAAATGCACCCCCATGATATGGGTATTAAATTCGCCACATAATTTACAATAAATGTCTGAGTGAAGGGGTGTTTCCTGAAATATGGAAACGGGCAAATATTACCCCCGTACATAAAGGTGGCTCGAAACATGACATTGAGCAATACCGACCCATTTCAATTCTGTCGACCTTGTCAAAGCTTTTTGAAAGACTCGTACATAACGAAATCTACCCAATCGTACACAACGCTATAATTCCAGAACAACATGGTTTTGTTAAACGTCGATCTGCTGTTTCCAATTTGTTGGTATTTACCAACTATCTGTTTGAAAATATGGATAAGCGGTTGCAAGTGGACGCTGTTTACACAGACTTCAAAAAAGCCTTTGACAAGGTCGACCATGAAATTTTGCTGAATAAGATTGCATTCAATGGCATACGGGGAAATCTGCTCCGATGGTTTTCATCCTACATTAGAAATAGAACCCAAAAGGTTGTTGTGAGTGGCCATCAGTCTGATACAGTGTCCATAACCTCTGGTGTTCCACAGGGCTCAATCTTGGGACCCCTGTTATTTAATATATATATAAATGACATTTGGAAATGCTTCTTAAGTACAAAATTTCTAATGTATGCTGACGATTTAAAAGCCTTTAGAACGATTACCACTTTAGAGGACTGTTTGTTGTTTCAAGAAGACCTCAATAGACTCTCAGCATACTGCCTTAAGAACAAACTACACTTAAGCGTTTCCAAATGCCATTCTATAAATTTTACCAAAAATAAATCTGTCACGAACTTCAACTACAGCCTAAATAATATCTTACTTAAAAATACCTCTATGGTAAGAGATCTTGGTGTTCTATTGGATGATAAGTTATCACTGAATCAGCACGTGGATAAAATCGTTAATAATTCATTTAAGATGTTTGGTTTTGTGATGAGGTCATCTTCTGAGTTCAAACGGCCCTCCACATATCTTTATTTATATAAGACACTTGTGCGCTCACAGCTTGAATATGCAGTCCCAGTCTGGAACCCATTCTACCAGAAATATATAGATGCGATCGAGAAGGTCCAGCGTAAATTTCTTCGCACCATGTCCTATAGGTGTCACAAGAGATATTTTTCGTACTCGCAATTGTTAAAGAAATATAACCTGTTAACTTTAGAGTCTAGACGTAAGTTGTTAGAAGCCAACATTCTTTATGGTATTGTACATAACCACTTTGATTCCATTGATCTCACCAGTAAGTTATGCTATGTGGTCCCCCGCACTGTCAACAGGCGTAATGTCCGTGCAGGTACATTATTTGCTGTGAATACATGTCGTTCCAATTCAGGATTGCGTTGCCCTATTCGCCGAATTGTAGAATCCTACAATCGCAATTTTATTACTATAGATATTTTTGTTAGCTCAAAATTACAATTTAAACACAATGTATATAAAATCTTATTTGATAATAATATCTAAATATGCGAGTCCCTTTTCTAATTATGTTGCCTATTTTATTTTTAATTTAATATACCTAACGAATTTTAAATTATGTAAGAATTGTATTTTAATAGAATGAATCCACTTTTATAATAACCATTCAATTTTAATTTATATAAAAATTTTAATCTTCTGGTTTTTTTTTTCAAAAACTAATTGTTTTGTATTTTAAGAATCTATTTATATTTACGAGCTTTATTTAAATATGTACTTAGTGCTTATCTAGTGGCACTTTTCAATTAATTTTAACTTTGTTATCTGTGGATAATGTAGTGGGCTGCAATATTGTTAATACTACTGATAAACCTATACTGTTATATGTTAACACATTATATTGTAGCTGTTTATTGTCCCTTAATAAATAAAATAAAATAAATGAAAGCGTTTGCTGAATGGGATACGAAAAAAAATATCACGAGACCTAAATCCAACATGGCGGCCGTCCCAAGATGGCGGATTGGCTATTTGAAATGCACCCCTATGATTTAAGTATAAAATGAAAGGGTTTGCTGAAAATAATGCGAAATGACATTTCCTTACCAAATTCTTACCATATCATGGGTATCAATCAATAAGGTTCGACGAGAGGAATCCAAAGATTGTAAATTTTTAGTGCGTGCTAAAAGCGTGTTTTTTAAACTAATAGCAATTATTACTTCTAAAATGGTAATAAGGGGTAAAAATTAAACAAATAATAATAATTTAAATAACGTCTAGATTTAACCATTTTGTAATAAATTTGTATATTTCCAAGTCTTGGCCTACTTTGCTAATAATAAATTTTATCTGAGTGAAGGTTACTTCAGTCCGTAAGTATCAATTAAACATTCACAAAGGAAATCATTAATGCTAAATTGCGAATAACTTTGCGATTAAAAGGTTAATTTATAACTGACGCTTTTTGGGTGTATTTACGTGTTAAAGCGCTGATGAATTTATAACAGACGGTATTTACAAATGTTTATTAATTTAATTAAAAATTATTATCTATCATTTATATTTAGGGAAAATAGATTGATATTCCTTTCCAGTTTTTTAAGCGGTTCTAGCAGAAAATGTGTGCTTGTTTCAGTGATTATATTATCATAATAAGTATAAGAGTTTTAATCAAGATAGCCAATCAAAGTCACTATTTAAGTTGAAAGCCTATGTAAAGTACCGTAATTACGTATCCAAATGGATATATACCTTAGTGTAAATACACTAAAGTACATTGTCTTGTAACTTCTAAATTACGAGCCCTTAAATTTCACCTGAGCGAGGATGCTCGTAAAAATATTCAAACTTTATACTGTTCATAAAAACCTTGGCATAGTTTGTAAACCAAGAACAGTTGCATTAGTGAAAGCGGGATTTCATTTTTGTTTTTATCATTTTTAGATAATTATGATGTGAGTGTGTGTAGAGTACTGATACATTACAAATCTATTTATTAGTAGAGTATAAGCAGTTAATATTGTCGCATGCGTCGCGAATTTCAAAACTTTTCTTTAGAAAGAAAAATTGGAAACGACACCTTGAGACGTCAGAAATGGATTGAAGAATACAACGCAGTAGGCATGAACCTCAGTGGATCAGCTGGAAAGAGCGTCGAATGTTCTGAATCCGGGGGTCGGGTTCAAATCCTGCTCGCGGTTCGAATTTTTCTTTCTAAAGAAAAGCTTTGAGTTGTTAGTTAGGGTTTTCGATAATAATGATAGATAATACACATCAGTACCCTGAGCACGAGTTTTCAGTATTTGAGACGTAAAGTAAACTGGAACTTTGACAACTTCAAATTGACAATTTTCAAGGAAAAAATTAGTTCCTTCTTCGTACACCAGCGGCGCTGTTCCATTTTTCCATACAAGAAACGCTGTAAATACTGGAAAGACGCTGTAAAGTAAAAGAGTGAAAACTCGTGCTAAGGGTACAGAACTCAGGAGTGTTGTTTATTTGATGGAAAAAATTAGTTCCTCGATCATACACTAGAGGCGCTTTTCCTATTTACCATAGCAACAATAAACGCAGTAACTACTTCAAGTACGCTGTAAAAATTAATACAGAAATCTTGTGATATGGACTCTTTCACAATATTTAGTAAAAGGAAATGTTTTATTGTGAAAGATTTTTTACACTTCTGTTTTAAAAATGTACATGATATCTTTTAACATAATTATCCTTTAGTCATTGTTCTAAAACACGTATAGCTTTTACCAAAATGAGATAATCTCAACGAAAATATAAATTATCTTAAAAGAATTTTCAAGACTTCGATATACATAACTTTGAAGGTTGCATTGAAAAAGAAATTGATCGATTGAGACGCTCTCAAAAGTCGATGTTGGCACGTCAATCATTGTAACAGATAATGTATGGAAACAAAAGTTTCTCTTTGTATTTTATGATGATGAAGCATGTGTTATTCTGTATAATACAGAATAAAGAGGTTTGTTACGGAGAGCTAATACTTAGAATATCCGTGGTAGAGTTTATATTTAACAAACGCGATAGGTAACTCTTTAGAACTAGTCGGGTTGCAAAATCTCTTTTACAATGTAATATATTTTTCATTACTCATACTCTGAAAGTAGGTCATTACATGTCTGATTAGCCGTTTGAAAGTTATCCATTGCCGCCCTAGGGAAAATCGCTTTCAACTGACAGCTGCCAAATTTAAGAAAAAAAACTAGTTCTATTTTGACATTTCTATTGAACCATGTTCAAATTTTTTATACAGCCCACGAAATTACAGAGCGATTTAAAATAATAACATAAAGTTAAGTATTAAGAATATAAATAATGACTTTAAAATAATTTAGTTTCAACTATTTCTCTAAAATAATACAGATTTCGACAAAATCTTTGCCAATTTTTAAATAATGAACATGAAAAATCCTGGCTGTACTTATAGATGGACAAACACAGCACAAAAATTAAAAAAAAAAACAAGCGGCAAAGTGACAATCCGATCTACACTCATTTTTTCTTTAGATGAAATTTATGTTGTTAATTTTACTTTCCTCGTATTCGTAATGAAAAACACAGTGTTTACCTCGGGTAAATTACTTATTTAGTCCCTCGAACTATTAGCGCCCTCACTACGTTACGGGTGCCAAACCCCGTCTCCGGACGTAAATAAATAACTTTCACGCCTCTGATAACAATGTACTATTATTTTCCTAGTTTTTTGTCATAATTAATCTATACAAATATTATAAATCTGAAGAGTTTGTTTGGTTGTTTGAACGAACAAATCTCCTTCTTCAATCAATTCCCACTACTGCTGAGAAGTGAAAAAAAAAATGTGTTGAATAGTCCATTTATCGAGGAAGGCTAGGCTATAATCGAACCACCCTAATTATAATATAATATAATTAGGGCCCTAATATACTTTCAGATATTCCGAGCTATTAATAACAACAGCTTGTTTGTTTAGCGACCGTCTATAATTACGAGTATAGTATCCTGGGAAATACTAAACGAGTATCTCTAATCACCTCGTCCAAGAATATTTTCCGCAAAAAATAGGTTACGCTGTTTCCCCTAGGGTCGTAAGGGCGAAGATCCATTAGTATTATAAAATTTCAAAATGATGTAAATAAAGTTCCCTAAGGGTAATAGAGAAGGTAAAAAGACGATATAATTATTCACCAGTGCGTTTATAATTATTGTGAAAATGTTTAGTAAAAGGTGTTTGTATTGGCCAGACTAGCAAATAATTCAAGGAATTTTTGAGGGTGTGAAGAAAATAAAAAGGAGCGTTTTGGCGGCAGTCAAACTACACACATCAAAAGTGTCTAGGGATCAAGCATTTTTATGCGGATTTCTTGAGATTGAGATGTGGCTTTGTAATAAATTTATGATTTTATAAATTTATATGGATCCTTTTTGGTGCATTTCATAATTTGAATCAGGAACTGTGAATCAAATTCGAGTAAAAGATGAAAATCAGCTGTCAATATTTTCCCTATAAAAACATACAACGCATTGAAGACATTATTAGTGCTACTGTTTCCCTACTACTGATTAAAACCAACGTTATTATGGAGCGGCGACGTCATTTAAGCAGGGAAGAAATGCTCAGAGCCGTGGGAATGATAGAAGCTGGTTCCCGGCAACGTACTGTGGCTTTAGCTCTGAATACAAGTCAGAGTGTTATCAGTCGACTTTGGACACGTTACCGAAGCACTGGTACCGTGGCTGAGCGCCATGGAGGACGGTATCGCTGCACCACACGGAGACAAGACCGATACATTCAAATCTTAACTCGAAGAGCTCCAACAATAACCGCCATGATGTTAGCCGTGAGGCTTCATCACTCTTCAGGGAACTTAATTAGCGACCAAACAGTCAGAAACCGCTTGCATGAAGTGAACCTTCATTCCCGAAGACCGCTACGGGTACCACCTATAGCAATGCACAATCGTAGGATTCGATATCAATGGGCTCTTGAACACAGAAATTGGGCAGAAGAACAATGGCGTTTCGTGTGCTTTTCTGATGAGTCTCGTTTCGGTATGAGACCGGATACAAGACGTATACGACACTGGAGAACCCCTGGACGCCAACAGCGATTAAAATCCTGCCAGGAAGTCCATCCTTATAGTGGTGGAACCATCATGGTATGGGCGGGTATTTGGATCGGCGGAAGAACTGAGTTGATTTGGATCAGAGGCAACCTCAACGCTCAAATTTATGCTGAGACCAATCGTCTCAGCATAAATTCAATATCAGACGTCATCGTTCCTCTACAAGTGCAAATCGGTCCCTTATTTCAGTTAATGCATGATAATGCACGACCGCACACCGCAAGAGTTGTAAGACAGACTCTCGCCGCAGCTAACATCAATGTCCTGCCCTGGCCTGCTCAGTCGCCAGACTTGAATCCGATTGAGCATGCATGGGATATGCTACAGAGAAGAGCTCTGCCGAATATGGAGGGTATCCAGTCGCAAGAAGACCTTTTTTTGTTGTTGCAACGAACATGGGCGGCCATTCCACAGCGTGATTTGGATGAACTCATTTTGAGTATGCCAAACCGATGTTCTTGTGTTGTTAGTGTTCGCGGTAGAAACACGGATTATTAATTGTTTAAGTTACCCAATAAAATTTTAAAGAAAACTGTTATTTCAGTCTTTTTTTCGAACTTTTGTGTTAGTGGTTCAAATGTCAAAAATCCCTTTATTAGGAAAATGGCAAATTTCTTTATTAATGCAAAGGTGACTTGGTTTATCGTTACTGTGACAAACGAAAACACTTTATTTGATGAATCCTTAAAGAAAATTTTAATTAATATCAATCAGGAGAAAAGTTATTGCAAAAATATATGTTGATCTGTTCCGTCATCGTACAAAACTAAACGTAATTCTACAAATTCTAGTAATCGATGTTCAACGCTCCATCAGTTTGCGATAACAAAACGCAGATTTTATATAGTCTGTGGTGCATACCGTGACTCGTAAAAAGTTGGAGCTAAAGACAGTTACATTTCGAAAAAGCCGTGTGTGTGAAAACATCTCCTTTCGCGCTCATCGTTCTCCTGTCCGAATCCTGGACAAATCATCGTATTCTTTCTTCCGCGCGCGTGACTCTCAGACTCGCATCCCGGAATTCCTGTGTTCCTGCCCTTGGAACCATCGGAGGTGGAAGGCTCAGCGTGTGTCGTAGCAGTCCAAGGTACGTGTATGCACTGTATTTGCTATTGACATTCTGTGGAGTTTTTGAACATCGTATTTATAATCGTCATCGTTGTGTTCCCTAGTAGCAGAACGCCACCCTGCTATTTCGGCTTTGGTGCGCATGCTACATGTTTTGGTGCCGAAACCCGGGACCTTTCCACCTAATCTTATTACGTTCATGGTATTTTCTGGTTAGAAACGTCATTTAACTTGGTATACAGAACAAATCTATTACAACAAACGTTTACCGGCTGCATTCCGAGCTATATTAACATTTCTTAACGAAATAAATAACCGTTTAAACCTACGTAAAATCACAATGATTCCAAGAGGTAACCCCATCGAACAGGAATTATCTATTGTCACACACGTTTATCGTAATTATTGTAGGATCTAACTAAGCAATCACTTTTCTATCGGTGCTTAATTCCATCGGCTTACGATAATTACTTACCACCCGTATCAAATTCACCATTTCCATTCCATTCTAAATATTTCTATTTCAATTACAAAATTATTAAAAGTTCGTTTTCGCTTTTTTATATTGTGGGTAACTTCACATCATACGCGACGGTTGAGCATTCGTAATCGGCGTCGATTTCTTGGTAGCGGCCGACCGTGTACCTGTACACCGGTCCACATAGGTTTCGGATCGCGCATGTACGGTGCGTCATAGCAAATTTAAACAAAACTTCAAAACTTGTGCGGTTAGCTGTACCTATTCATTCTAGTGAGTATTTATCTTTGTTGTTTACGTGTTATCGCATTTTTATTTAACATTTCACATAATGTCGCTGCTCAGCAAACATTCTACTAGGAAGTTAAAGAAATCTAAATCGAAGTCTATCGATGTGGAGGAATATACAGCACAGGATTTGCCATCATTACGTCGAAAGCGTACTATGTCTTACAACCGGCTAGCTAAAGCCTTAGAGATTGGCACGTTAGCATTGAGTGACTCATCCAAGCACGACTTGTTTTTATCGTATCATCGAGACATAAAGGCCATTGCACACAATTTCGAACAAGCAAATTTAATTATTTTAGATATTTTAGACGACCCGGAAGATGTTGATAACGAGATGCAAGTACGTTTTGATGATATGTACTATCAAGTAGGATCAATTTATCACAGTTTAACAAAATCACTTTCATCATCATCTCAATCGCAAAATGCAAACTCTTCGTCTAATATTAGATTACCAAAAATAGTACTTCCTAGTTTCTCAGGTAACATCAAACAATGGCCCGAGTACTATGATACATTTAACGCTTTAATACATAATTCTACTACACTAACAGACACTGAAAAGTTTCATTATTTGGTTTCTTCCCTTAGTGGTGAAGCATTAACGGTAGTGAAAACGTTCCCTAAGACTCAAGAACATTATCACGATGCATATCAAACATTAGTTAATCGTTACAAGTCTAAACGCAACTTATCTTTTATTTGTTGGCGTGAGGTTTTAAACACAGATTTTAAACATAATGATGCGAATAAATTCCAAACTTCACTAGATCTTTTAGAAGAGAATTTATGTATTTTAAAGACACTTGATTTCCCGGTCCAACATTGGGACTTTGTTTTGGTTTACCATATGTTATCTAAAATGGACCCAGATGTTCGCCAAAGTCTTGAAGAGAAATATTCCGATGTAGAAATACCATCCTTTGATCAAGTGAAATCATTTTTGCGTGCCAAGTCAGAAGCTCTTATACGTGGTACACACTTTACCGCTACTTCTAAACTTAAATTGAACCAGACTGCGCCCGCGGTTGTGTCGTCTCAATCTCGACGCGCCCCCGCTGCTACAGTACTAGTTGCTTCTGATGATGCTAAACAAATTACACAACCGAGTAAATGTGCTTATTGTGATGAATCACATTCAATAATGTCTTGTCCCACGTTTCTTCAAAAATCGGTGGACGAACGTGTGAACGTAGCTAACGAGAAAAAATGGTGTTATAATTGTTTAAAGTCATCCCACCAACTTAAAGATTGCAAATCGATATTTACATGCCGTACATGCAAGCGTAAACACCACACGTTACTTCACCGCGAGAGACCTCAGCCGCAGGAACCGAATCCAACAGTCTCGTCTTTGATCTCAAGGTCTCAGTCAAATACTACTGTGTTGCTGGCTACTGCTATTGTTCAGGTTAGGGACGCTTCAGGCAATATGCAATCTTTTCGTGCATTGTTCGACACCGGAAGTCAGAGCAATTTTATTACCGAATCTGCTGTTAAGAGTTTAGGGTTCACTCCAGTTAAGGCTAATACCAAGGTCAGTGGACTCGGGGAAGCCATGGCACCTATTGCTGGTGATGTCACTTGTTCAGTAGGCACGAGTACGCGTGTTTATTACAAATTAAACATGCACGTGATCAAGAAAATATGTGGCGACCAACCTATCGCTCAGTTAAACACATCGGGGTGGTCACATATAAAATCGTTGGCGCTGGCCGATCCAGGATTCGACATTCCTGGACCCATAGATCTATTATTAGCTGCAGATGTCTTCGTTGAATCTATTCTTAACCAACGCATTAAAGGAGGCTACAATCAACCTACCGCATTTAATTCAATTTATGGGTGGCTTCTTCTAGGTAAGACGTCTTTATCATCAACTTCTTTACTTCAACTATCTGCTATACCTAGCAGTGATAACGATCTAAATTCAATTGTTCAACGGTTTTGGGAAATTGATTCGTTGCCGAATTCGTCTTCATTGAGTCCAGACGAGTCGCTCTGTGAACAAATCTTTATTTCTACTCATTCACGTGATCAAACAGGGCGTTATGTTGTTAGAATTCCTTTCAAAAATGATACGGAACCTACTTTTGAAGGTTCTCGTGAAGTAGCTTTACGCCGATTTTACGCTATCGAGCGTAGATTATCTCGCGATCCTGATTTACGTAGTCAGTATTCTGAATTTATGTCAGATTACCTCGAATCCGGTCATATGTCACTTGTACCGTCCGAGGACATAGGTCAAGGAAAATACTACATCCCCCATCATTGCGTCTTACGTCCTCATTCAGTTAGCACACGTCTACGCGTCGTATTTGACGCTTCAGCTAAAGATCTTCATTCGCGTTCCTTGAATGATACACAACTTATCGGTCCAAAATTACAACCAAATATTTTGGAACTACTTTTACGGTTCAGGGAACCTAACATCGTTTTTATGGCAGATGCCCGTCAAATGTATCGCCAAATTGTCTTGTCTTCAGACCAACGCGACTATCAACGCATTTTCTGGCGGACCTCGCCTAGCGAGCCCCTACAAGAATACCGCTTAAATACGGTCACGTATGGTTTAGCGTCATCTCCATATCTCGCGTGTCGAACTGTGAGACAACTCGCAGAAGACGAAGGAGACTCTTATCCGCTGGCAAGACAAGTTCTTCTAACTCAAGTATACATTGATGACGTGGCTACTGGATTTCCAACATTAGAAACTGCTCAGGAGGCCAAATCGCAAATTATCGCTTTATTAAAACGTGGTCAATTTCATTTACGAAAGTGGGTTAGTAATCATCCTCCACTTCTATCGGATCTTCCTAGTGAAGATTGCTTAGCTGGTGCAGTGTCATTCGACACCACGGAAACGTCCACTCTGAAAGTATTAGGTCTTCAGTGGGATCCATCCTCAGATACTTTTAACTTCGCTATAGAATCTTCTGACCGGCGTTGTACGAAACGCTCAATTTTAAGCGAAACAGCGCGGATCTTCGATCCACTCGGTTTTCTTTCACCAATCACCATCCAAGCGAAATGTATGATACAAAAACTATGGGTTCTCGGCATAGGCTGGGATCAAACTCCACCTGATGACGTCATTCGAACGTGGAACACTTATCGTGACCAACTACCGGAACTAGCTCGATTCAGAATTCCTCGTAGATTGACTTGTCCAGATGCTAAGTCATACGAAATCCACGGCTTCTGTGACAGTTCTGAGATCGCATACGGAGCAGTAGTGTATCTACGAGTGGTCCAGGCTGATCACGTAAACGTTTCCCTCATATGCTCTAAAGCTCGCGTGGTTCCGTTAAAACGCATATCATTGCCACGACTCGAATTGTGCGCTGCAGTTCTCCTTTCCGATATATATAAATACGTACGTGACATCTATCTTTCTCAAATTAAAATCGATAACGTTTTCCTCTGGTCTGACTCAACCATCGTTCTATCATGGTTACGTTCGCCCTCCTCGCGCTGGGCTACGTTTGTCGCTAATCGCGTCAGTCATATCCAGGATATAACACCCATAGAATGCTGGCATCATGTGTCCTCCGGCGACAACCCCGCAGATATCTGCTCGCGCGGTCAATTTCCGAGTGAAATTCTAATTAACTCGTTATGGTGGGCGGGGCCCTGGTGGCTATCGCATGATAAAACTGATTGACACAGCTCACTAGCGATGATGAGTCAGTCGTGCAAGCTGAAGCTCGGAAGACGGTGACTTTAACTATTTGCACAAATAGTGAGTCTCAGACGGAATCAATTATAGAATCTTTAATAAACCGGTTCTCATCTTTACAAAAGATAGTAAACATACTTACGTTTGTTCATCGTTTCATTACAAATTGCCGTAATCCAGCTTCAGCAAATCGTTGCAAATTCTTAAATAACGTTGAGCGACATAATTCGTTAATGCATTTAGTCAAACATGTACAACAGACAACATTTTCTGGAATCATTTTAAACTTAAACTCTAAGAAATCTATACCTAAACATTTTCGTAAACTAAACCCGTTTATCGATAGTCGAGGAGTACTCAGGGTGGGCGGTAGAATATCGCGAGCAGGCTTAGAATACGAACATAAGCATCCAGCCTTTTTACCGTCGGATCATCCATTATCGTTTTTAATTATAGATTTTATACATCGTAATTATCTACATCCAGGTATAAACACGACACACTTTCTACTTTTACAACAATTTTGGATTCTCTCTGCTAAGCGTGTTATACGTCAGTGCTTATCAAAATGCATTCGATGCTACCGTACTAATCCGCAACCGCTTCAACCGTTTATGAGCGATCTGCCCGCGTATCGCGTAAATCAAGTCAAACCGTTCTCCATCGTAGGCGTTGATTTCGGTGGCCCATTTCGTATAAAGTTAGGTCCACACCGTGGCGCTAAGATAGACAAGGCCTACCTATGTTTGTTTGTCTGTCTTGCTACCAAAGCAGTGCACCTTGAAGTGGTTTCTACTTTAAGTTCCGACGGTTTTATCGCAGCCTTACGACGTTTTGTGGCGCGACGTGGTCGCTGTAATGAAATACACGCGGATTGTGGGACTAATTTTGTAGGTGCTAGCAATCAATTAGCGACTCTAATGCAACATGCATCTAGTGCAGAAAAAATAACTTTTAAATTCAATCCTCCTTCGGCTCCACACTTCGGCGGAGTGTGGGAAATTCAAATCAAGGCAGCTAAATCTCATTTGTTACGTATCGTTGGTGACCAAGTCCTTACTTTTGAAGAACTCACAACTCTGTTCACTCAAATCGAAGCCGTTATGAATTCTCGACCGTTGTACCCGATTAGCTCAGATCCTAACGATCTAACAGCTCTAACCCCAGGTCATTTTCTCACACTAGAACCTTTAACCGCTGTCCCTGATGAAGATCTATCACAAGTCAATACTAATCGGCTTCACCGGTGGCAGCTGTTACAATCGTTTCATCAGAATTTCTGGTCCAGATGGAAAAACGAATATCTTAACTCTTTAACGCAACGTGCCAAATGGATCAAAGATTCCAAACCATTACAAGTAGGTTCGATGGTGATAATCAAGGACGACAATCGTGCGCCATTACATTGGCCTCTTGCTCGTGTGGTAGATCTCCTACCTGGATCTGATGGGGTAGTTCGGATCGCAGTTGTTAAAACCGCAACTAATCATACAATACAACGACCGTTGGTGAAGCTATGTCCATTGCCCATAGCTTAAATCGTTTAACTTAATTCTCAACATAACGTTAATTTATCTTTCAATTCTAGTTTAATTTAATTTATTGTTATCATTAGTTTATGTTATAATTTTATCGTTCTTTAACCAGAAAATGCCATAGCCATTTTGGTGGGCGGGATGTTCCGTCATCGTACAAAACTAAACGTAATTCTACAAATTCTAGTAATCGATGTTCAACGCTCCATCAGTTTGCGATAACAAAACGCAGATTTTATATAGTCTGTGGTGCATACCGTGACTCGTAAAAAGTTGGAGCTAAAGACAGTTACATTTCGAAAAAGCCGTGTGTGTGAAAACATCTCCTTTCGCGCTCATCGTTCTCCTGTCCGAATCCTGGACAAATCATCGTATTCTTTCTTCCGCGCGCGTGACTCTCAGACTCGCATCCCGGAATTCCTGTGTTCCTGCCCTTGGAACCATCGGAGGTGGAAGGCTCAGCGTGTGTCGTAGCAGTCCAAGGTACGTGTATGCACTGTATTTGCTATTGACATTCTGTGGAGTTTTTGAACATCGTATTTATAATCGTCATCGTTGTGTTCCCTAGTAGCAGAACGCCACCCTGCTATTTCGGCTTTGGTGCGCATGCTACATGATCCCTAGACACTTTTGATGTGTGTATGATGTACAGAAACGGACATAGGAAAACAACAATAACGTTCTTGTGATCATAAATGGCACCACGTAGGGGAACAGTGTATAAGACGGGGACACGAGGTATGATGGGAAATCACACACCTAAAGCAAACATAACACAAAACTAACGTAGCACAAGCGCCAACAGGACGCCATTTGCGTCTGGCCGCTTGCAAATGACGTCCTGATGGCGCTTGCTCTACATTAGTGTTGTGTTTAGTATGCCTAAAGAGTGTATGTCCCTATTATACCTCGCGATTATTAACGTCCCCCGTCTTATACACTGTTCGTATCGCCGAAATTGTCAAATTATAAATTAACGCAAGCAAAAGTTGCAGGCGAAACAAATCAAAGATGTTAAAACTGGAAAAGATAAGTTAGTAGCAAAGATGTTAAAAGTGGAAAAGATTTTGTGTCTTATAGAGGTTTTTTAGGGGTTGAAAATCATTAAATAATTCCTATTTTTTTTGGTGTTAGAGAATTCATAAATTATCAAATTAATGACTCATTTCCCCAATCTTGATGGAGTGGAAAGGAATGTTAGACTTGACTGGCTGAAAACCTTCGTGTTCAATCGGCTGCCCTTTGCATTACAGGTTACAGGACTGCAGTAACCTCTTCAAACACTTCCGCAACCAAGTAATGAATAGCCTTCAATGGTTATTTTTCAAGTACTTATTGTAGAGAAAAATGGAAGGAATGGGAGCTTTTACCCAGAAATGGGACAATACAAGCTAACCTATTAACAATATAAGTAATTCACTAAATCAATTCATCATACATTTTACTAGGTCGTTACCTAAGTACGTTTTTCTCTTTAATGTTTAAAGCACCGTAGCTTTTAAAGACAACAATACACATTTTATGATCCTCTCGTACTTTGTATACGAATTACATGAATAAAAAAAGTATAAAGTTCAGATAGGATGACTTGTCGTTACGGAGAAATTGTCTTATAACAGTAGTAGTAAAATGCTTTTTAGGGTGCAATTTTGGGGAATACATTTTAAGGTGTGCCTACTAACACAAATATTATTTTTATTAATTAATAACTACCTATACAAGGGATTACTAATCATTTGTATGTCATATAATATTAAAAAGTTGATTCGGTTTATTATTATGCCGGTTAATTTACGTGACAAGTAAATTAAAAAAAAAATGGTTTGTTCATTATAAGATTACATTTCCTTGTCGTTTCTAATAATAAATACCGCAATGCGACTAATGCTCAAAATTGCCGCCATCTTAGAAGACGTTCGGCAATATTCGGCTATCATCGGCAAATTCACGAAGGCAACCGAATAAACCTTGTTACAGCGGTAATTAAATTAGTCGCAATTTGTTAGACTTGTTCACGATAGCTCTATTTCGTTATAGTTTTTTTATTGGATCATTGTAATTGAGATTAAACCAAGTGCTTTTAATAATTAAGTTGTATTTTCGTTCATTTAATTTTATCGAACCGAATATGGGGAATGAATTTCTCCGACTGCTTTTGAAATTGGGACATAAACTGCCGCATCGGGAGAATTTTCTAATTAATACCTTTTTTTTTTTTTTTTTTTTTTTTTATTTATTCTTTCAACAATAGTTACACAGTTTTGTAAAATACATATCTTCTGCCAAACTGCAGGACAGTTTGTCGGCAGCCTGTATTCAATTAAACTTTTTCCTTGCTTAAGTAATTAATTTGACAGTCGTTCTAACTCATTTTGCATAATGTGGGATTCAAATAAAATTAAGTACAAAATTAAAGGTATAAGATACTAATAAATTGAGACAAACTTTAATGAAGTTGATATTTTCTGTGGGTTTGGGTTAATATTACTATCGGGAAATGTTTTTGTCTGACTTTTACTGAAGAATTATGTTGAAACACTATGAATAATTTCGTACTTACTTTAAATATTGAAATAACAGACTATTAATTTAAACCCCAAAGAGATATGGCCCGCATCTAAATAAAAAAATAAACCTAGATATTGCGATGTTTTAAGGATTTGTCACACTGGATGCGTTCTGCGGGCTCCGGTCAGGTCAAAGCGAACGCAGCCCGCATGATGTATGAACAACATTGTCGGTATCAATATATTTTGTATAGAATGCAATCTGACCGTGCGAGCACAACCAAAGAACGCATGTTGGCCCGACGGGACGGTGGGGAGGGAAGGACGCGTCCGGACCGGTTGGCTGCGGGCACGCGGGCTGCGGGCTGCGGGCGGCGGGCTGCGGGCGGCGGGCAATGGTCAGTTTGTTGATGTTCGTCAGCGTGTTTTCTTCTTCCTCGGTAATCATTTTCTTCGATCAAAACCCAATAATAAAGAACTGATTACCAGCACCACTGATACACGCACTCAAATAACTGAAATAAGATGGCCGCTGTTTGGCCTGCCCGCATCGCCCGGACCGCTGACCGGTTGCCCTGCCCGGATCGCTGACCGATTGCTCTGCCCTGCCCGCAGATCGATTGTCCCGATCGACAGCGTTGTTCATACATGATGCGGGCTGCGTTCACTTTGACCTGACCGGAGCCCGCAGAACGCATCCAGTGTGACAAATCCTTTAATATTCTCAATAAATCGAAAAGAATGTTCAAACTTTGTAAAGCTCTTACGAAAATGAAAACCGGGTACTTAATGAAGTACAATTTTCAAAGTACGAGAAAGTTGAATTTTATGAAATTTGTATGAATACTATAATGTATATTAAACTTGTTTTTCGTGTTTGTCTGTGTGACCGCGATGTTACACGTTTCTTGTAATACAAACGATTATTTGCGATTTTCATCTTCATTAAAATAGATAATTCATTTCGGATGGTTCATGTGTTAGTTAATACAGTTCATCTAACTTACCAAGTATAAATATTTAATAATAAAAAAACCTCTGTTTTTTTTAGAAATAACTGACGGTTTTCTATAATATACTAGCTTTTTCCAGCTGCTTCACTCGCTCACCACTCAGAACCAAAGAAGCTAGTAACTGGTGAAAGAATTTTTGAAAACGGTTCAGTAGTTTCTGAGTTTATTCATTACAAAAATTCACGCAAAAATATAAATCTTTCCTCTTTATAATATTGGTGTAGATTATTTATTTATTACATTAAATACAGCGACATTAATACTAAAAAAAAATCTACAATCCAAGTAAAAACGGATCCACGCAGGCAACATCACGGGATATCCATTAGTGTTATATACTAAAACCTTCTTCAGAATGTAATGAACACTTTCCTGAAAATCACATCAAAGTCGGTTCAGCCAAACGCGAGATAATCGCGGACAAACATACGTATACAAACATACATACAGGTCGAATTGAGAACCTACTTTTTTTAAGTTGGTTAAATACAAATATTATAGGTACTTTAATTCTGTCTATTTTCATTCATCCACAAACAAATCTAGTCCAGGATTGGTCTCCACGAGTAAGGTTCGCCACACGTGGTTAAGGGAGGTGGATCGGGTTACAGTGCTACAGAATAGGACATTGAACAATTAATGTTTTTTAGAGCGAATTACTTGTACTTGTCCTTAAAATATTTTTAAACTAATCCGATTGGCATTACTATATTTCCATAATCGTCCTATACACCACACGACATAGGTACATAAATGTAGAGGCATCTAATTTGTAACTTAGGGACTACCTAGCTATGTTATATTTGGCTATGGCCATGGCTTACTGCTAATCCCTCTTGATACAACATAATACTAAACAATATTACATTCTCGCATAAATAAACATAACATTAATTGCGAGCTAACTTTGAGTCATGGAATAGTTAGTAAACGGAGTGCCTGTACACTTGTTGAAGGGTAAGCTGCAGGGAAAATGAACCCCCTTTGGTATATCACTAACAAAAGGGATTCCTTTTCTCTGCAGCTGAACTGTACCTGGATTTTTTTGTAAGTGCAGGAAACATAAGTAAAAAGTTACGATTTGAATACTGAACTTTGTCTGAGGTCTAGACAAAGTGAAATTGTATTAACGATGAAATCGTATTATTGAAATCGTATTAATGTTTTATTGTCGTTTTCGTTGGAGAAATAAAAAACGGTTATCCTTATTATGGTTTGGTTTTTCAATTTCCGAGAAACGACATGAAGTAGACTTGATTTTATAATTTCCAATAAAATTCTTCCTGCTACAGATATAATAAGCGTCCAAGACTGGGACGCGAGGTATGATGGGAAATCACACACATAAGGCAAACTAAACACAATGCTAACGAAGCGCAAGTACGCCATTTGTTAATGGCCGCTTGCAAATGACGTCCATGGCGATTGCGCTACGTTAGTGTTGTGTTAAGTATGCCTAAAGAGTGTATGTCCCCATTATACCTCGCGTCCCCGTCTCATACACTGTTCCCCTACACGTCACTTAACTGTGATTTTTTTTTTCATTTTCATATATTATTATTATCCATAAAATCCAGAATTACGTGATTTTATTAAAGCTGTCATGTGCATTGTGTATGCAATACTTATAGCGTTGTTGTTACGATTTGTAACTCCATTAATTATGACCTCTGTGGACGTAACCAACAAAATTGACATGACGTAGCTTATTTGTCACCAAACTATCCGCCATTGTATGATGGCGTGATACGAACACTCCCTGTATTTAACCTCACCCTGTGTAATTATGTTAGGCGTACACAATTAGGCCGAAGTTGGAAAGTTTATTGATATTGTCCTAATAATAGAACAAATTAAACACACCTACATGCCGACATTTTGAATTCTCCAAGGGTTTTATAGGACCGTGGTGTTTGTGAAATGATAATTATTATTTAATTACGCAAGTAAGTAGGTTTTAAAAACAAATTATTCATTTTTTACAATCGTACAAATGTTTCGCACCTGACTACTCTAACAAGAAACAGCCGAGATTTTTTTTTAACGATTACATAACAAATGTGATTGAAACAGCCCCAGTAAGTTGTTGATAACACTTGTCTTGGGGTTGTCTTGCTCCTCCCCTGAATTGGTAAACAGCATTGAGACTGACAATTAAATTAATGCCAAAATTATAGCATACAAATATTAATAATAATAATCTAAATTATAATCAACACAAAATAAGACTAAAAACAAAATTAAAATCGAAGTAAAATTCAAAGAAACAACAATGAAATTTAAAAGAAGAATAAATCAAAATAAAAGTCGAAACTAGTATTAAAAACAATGTCAAAACTAAGGTAAAGTTGGAAACAATATTATTAATTAAAATTGAAATAAATCGAAAATAAAAGTTAAATCATAATCAACATCAAAAAATAAATCAGAATTTAAATAGAAATAAAAATTAAATGAAGTTAAATCATTAAAACAAGACTAAAAACATGTCATAAGCACTAAATAAATAAATCGAAAATAAAATTTAAATCATAATAAACATCAAAAATTAAATCTGAATTTAAATAGAAATAAAAATTAGATTAAGTTGAATAATTAAAACAAGACTAAAAACATGTCATAAGCACAAAACAAAAATAATGAATTTACAATAAGATAAACTCAGAAGTCACTTTAATATACAAATAAACATTTATCATCAGAACCTCTTCTATAATTGTAAATAACAATGCAACCTCATAAACTTGTGTTGGTACTAAAATTATAATTATTCTAAATAGCGTGAAGCACACCAGAAGTCCAGACATTTTTTGTGCCGAGAAATATGAAACATATTGCTATTTACTAGGCACTGTAATGTCCTCCGGGTTTTCCAAGATTATGTATATTTAGTAGACTGTGGGCTGATTTTTCAATACTCAGATAACTTTTATCTGAGGAATAAAAGTAGTGGTTTGACATATTTTCTATAGATAAACTGTCAAACCGCCATTTTTATTCCTCAGATAAAAGATATCTGACTATTGAAAAATCAGCCCTAAGACTGGTATTTTACCCTAACACGTCACACTTCTGTGCTTGGGGCACAGGAATTGATATGTGTACCAAATTTCAACTCAATCGGTCTAGTAGATTCGGAGATAATTGACTGTAAGCAACAGACAGACGGACACACGAGTGATCCTATAAGGGTTCCGTTTTTGTATTCGGACGTATGGAACCCTAAAAACAAAATATGTACATACTTTGATGGAGTAGGTATATTCTAAAAGTAGAGCAGCATTTTCCGAGGTGATCTACATACTTAAATGTGAAACGTGAACGTGAAACATTTGCAAAAACTGTGTTGTGTGTATTTTATACCTACCCATTTCCATGTTAGTAGGGTAAACAAAAACTACAGCCCGCTATGTGTTACAACCCTGGCATACTTTTATGCTTTTTAAACATTTATATAACTTTTGAATCACTACAAATATTAAAAAACTAAAGCTCCCGTCGCATCTGTCTGTGTGTTTGTTCGCGATGAAGTAAAAAATTGCTGGGCGGATTTTCGTCAAGTTTTACACCCAATTTTTTTACCAATAGACAGAGTGATTCATGAGGAAGAATTAAATATAATAATTTATTAAGGTTTTGTCTAAATAGGTTGAAATATGACGATAAGGGTGCCTGTCCACCAGAGATGTGCTATGTAGCAGTGCTGCGAGGATGTAAAAGCTGAGCTACAAAACTCTGTGGCCGTTTCCACTGATGCTACGCTATGTAGCTGTGCGAGTAAGATGTGCTATGTAAACAAATGAATATGATTGGTGGATATCAAATGCATCGGCAGCAACGTAGCATAGCGCATCTCTAGTGGAAAAGCAGCCTTATTGTTGAAAAGTCAAGCCGACTGGGAGTTTTTATCAAATATGCTGATTATAACAAAACAATTTATTGCAACGACAGAAGAATCATGTTTTTTGTATAAAATGCTCAACAACCCGTGCAAAACCGGGGCGGGTCACTAACTCTCCCGTAAACCCTTGCATTTAATGATATAACAATATTATGTAAATTTTATTTTATGGTTATTATGTACTGCTGACTCAATAGCTACTATATATCATAAAAAAGACCCAACACTTGACTTATAAGGCTTGAAATTGCTGATCTAAGAAAAAATATTCAACACCTAGTATGCAAAAAACAAGTGTATTTGCGCGATGAGGCGGCAAATCGCTCTTGAAGTAAGTAGCGTTACTTTTATATAAAATCGAGAGCTTAACTTAGTTTCCAAGAATGAAAGGACGGGAGATTTCAAGCTCATTTCTAAAGGGAGTGATTGAGCGTAAATAAATCGATTAAATATCTCTACAGATAGATATTACGGTCACATTACAATGTGAAACCAAATTCTGGCTAGGCGCCACTTGATCTATTAGGTGCGTCCCCACAGAGCGCGCAGCCTCGCGAGGCATTTTCCGCGCGAAGCAGCTCGTTTGGTGTGGACGTGTCTCGGGCGAGGCAAGTGACAGCGCTGCCGCTGCGGAGCGACCGAGCGCCCGAGCCATACAGTGTCGGCTTTTGTTTTGCTCGCGTATATTGTTTCGTGCCTCGGTCGAAAAACAATAGACGCGTCCACACAGAGTGAGCAGCCTCGCTTGTCTTGTATTATGTGTGTTTCAGTGTAGGGACTACACTGTGTTGAGCGGTAGGGACTTTCGGACTTGTGCTGACTAAAATCCGCCGTGTTCATTCAATTGCCCTTTACGTTCCAGGAGCACGGTAACCTGTTCAGACAGTCTAACCCGTTCCATTAGCCTCTAGTTAGATATTATGCATTATTCAGCATAAAAGCCGATTGCGTTCAATGAAGCAGTAAATCACAGTTCATAAAGTCAGCTCTCTAGGTAAGCGATTAGCGAAGTTCACTAAGTTTGAAATACTGAACTTAGGTATTAAGCACCTCGTGAACTAGTCATACTAAGTAGTAAGTATGTAATAAATACTTAGTCTACGTGACGTGGAGACTCTATTACCCCTTGGCCATGAGTTACTTACATACGAGACGCGTCTGAAGACTGCTACTGCAGAAAAAAAATGTTGCTTGGAGTATACCACAACGGAGCAATTCAGATCCGCTGGTGGCTTTCTCCTCCCCCTTCAATTTTTAGTCTGTAACGTGTAAAGTGAAAGTTTAACAAATAAACAAACTAATTGGCCGGTATTCACTTTTTTTTAGCGTTGTAAAATCATCAAATGAGTTCTCCCACCCAGGGCAGAGCGGGAGGGACTGTCAGACTCGTACTGACTAAAATCCACGGTATCCTTCAAAGCCCTTTACGTTCTGGGGTCACGGCAATTTGTGAGTCTGGTGACCCCGGCAGGCTTTGGCCCTCTAAAGGGGGGGACCTACGCGCGTGGAGCACAACGCGCCGTCGACCCAGGCATGGTCCATGGTTGGACAGCGAGTCGTCCATTACTCGCCGCCCGCATGCCCGCGGCCGGTATTCTCTTAAAGTAAATAAGTGGTGTATGTGCATAAATTACTCGACACAATTCGCGTGGCAAGTCTCAACACTGGAGGTCGTGTTCGGAACTTTACGTCGGTAACTGCTGAAAAAAAGAAATGACCGTTCATGGAATAGTTATTTATGATACTAGTGCGGTAAGTTGGTTTTTACAAACGAGTAGATGAATGTAAGCCCGAGATGAAGTCGAGGGCTTGCCATAGTTACGAGTTTGTAAATACCAATTTCCGCACGTGTGTCATACAATGTTTTTCAACACATTTGCGAGAAAACAGTACAATGTAATTAAACAATCTTTATTTCTAATATGAAAATGGCGCGAATTTGCAAATGGCGCCACATGCACGTGGTGAAAAATAGAACTACATCTTTCGTCTCATTTACTCTTTAGTATTAAAATGAGACAACGTATTGAGCAAAAGCGCTTCCAAGGAAGTTCGATCAGTCAGGTTGTTTATTATCATAATGTGAAACTCTTTGGTGGAGTTCTTATTTTTTTTAAATGGAAATTATAAAAAAAAACCGTAAAGAAAACGCACGGTGCTATACAACGGGGCGTGCCGTAAAATAGGTACTTAGGTGAGAGTACCTATTTTACCGCACGTTCCGTTGTATGGTGCGTAATTTTTAACTTTCGAACAATGTATACAGGCTTCGTAAACGCATTTTTCGAGCAAATGTGTTTAAAAAGAAATTTTTTAGCACGCCATGCCACGGAGACGTAGACGTGATTTTCAAGCAATAGCCTTTTTCTTTAGGGTGTAAATATCATCAAATGACTTCTTCTGTCCCGAGTACAGCGGAAGAGACTTTTAACTCTTAGTGACTAAAAAGCACACTGTTCCTTCGTGTGCCCTCTCGCAGTACCCTGTTTAGACAGTTCCACGACACAAGTCATATCGCCTGAAGTCGTGAATACAGCCTTACTGGGAATCAACTTAAGTACAATTTCCACGTACCTATGAGAATAGGATTACATTAATAACATTGAATCAAGCTTAATCTGCTGTTGTAAGCACTGGATGTGGTGTTAGTGTGTGTATGGCAATTACCAATACTAATTAGTATTGGAAACGATAAACTGAATCTATAATCATTTCCGATGTAGTTTCGAGGTTCAATCAAATATGATGACACAAATGTTACTATTAAGTGCATACTGGTCCGAGTTTTGATAATGTTACGAGCTGGGTATTGGGATAAATTAATTAACACCAATTAAAACCAAATAAACTTTATTCACACACGAATCAGTAATTAAAACAAACACTTAACACTACTCAACAATTAAACACTTATAAACTCACTTAATCACACGTAAAAATCACTTGGAGATCGCTTCCAGTTCACTTCGAGTTGCCTCGATCGTAGTCAAAACCAGACTGACTCAGGCCGCCGATCGGCGCCCTTTGTATACCTCGGCCGGACCCACTAGATGTTTCTAGAAGGTGGTCGAATGTTCTGGAAACATCCATAGACTTCGACATAGTCCCATACCTTCTGGAACATTCCAGAACCATCTCGAAACATCTAGAACAGGGTAGAATTTTCTAGAAACTTCCTGACCAATCTTCAGTAGAATTGTCGAGAACCTTGTGGAACTTTCGAGAAGCCTGTAGATTGGTCTCGCAATCCGATCGACGTAACAATAATTATTATGTTACAGATGGTTACACGGTGTAATCCGTCTATAACGACCGCTGGGAGCTTGGGTGAAAGATCTCTAAAAGTTGCCAGATGTCTTTGATTTTGTAGTTCTAGATGATTCCTGTTTCTTTACAATGTTTTTATCCCCGTAAATTAATTATCTTATTAATATCATACATGAAAACGTATGTGTTTATTCATACCATAAATCCATTTACATCCTCATTTTTCATACCATGTTAATGCAAGCATAAGCCCGCTGGATGGTGCGCGGTCATCGTATACTTTCATTCATCATCATCATCAGCCTATAATATTCCCACTGCTGGGACACAGGCCTACTCTCTGTGTGAGAGAGTGGGTCATAATACATCACGCGGGCCCAGTGCGGCTTGGTAGATGTCACATATTTTCGAATTTTTGGTTCTGCTGACATGCTGGTTTCCTCACGATGTTTTCCTTCACCATTTTGAGAGCAGTGGTGATGAAGTCGTAGTTCGTAGACTATGGACGCCTACTACACTAGAGGTATCGTTTGCGTGCTGCAGTCCTTGTAACTTTTTGACGACGTTTTTGAGGCTGTAAGTAAAATAGATGTTTTATGTAGTAGTTATTGGTATAGGTTGTTTGTTACACACCGCACGACGAACAGATCTCGGTGAAATTTGGTTCAAAGATAGGTTATAAAATCTGGAATACAGATGTTTATCCCGGTATTAATACTCCATAGTATATTTTTCGAGAATCGTGCGGGTGATGAAATATTTAAAACAAAGTAAAGTAATTGATTGGATACCAGACCTCATAAAACTACATAAAAGTAGGGCTATTATTACTGAGTTACTAATGGTCTGATTTATTTTTATTTTAAGTATACAGAGAAGAAACTAAAATAACCAATTAGTCATTAAATTTTTTTTTCAAAAGACGAAGTCCTAGTGGCTACAATAGATCTTTAAAACTAATGAATGTCAGCATGCCTCGTTAATTGAATGATCGTAAGCATGACCGAGTCGAGGGCAGTGGTGGTCCAGTGGTATCGGCCCCGACTTACGCGTAGGTCGTGGGTTCGAACACCGCCACGCGCATTACTTTGTGTAATTTATTTCATCACCACTGTTCTCAAAACGGTGAAGGAAAACATCGCAAGGAAACCGGCATGTCCTAGAACCAAAAATTTGAAGATATGTACCTATGTAACATCTACCAACCCGCACTGGGCCTGCGTGGTGGATTATGGCCCACTCCCTCTCACAGAGAGAAAGCTTGTGTCCCAGCAGTCGGAACATTATTGGCCGATGATGATGAAGCATGACTGCTAAGCAAGAATTTCTGGTTGCTATCTCCAGGACGGTCATAGAGGTATTGGGTTTATCAGGAAATTCTTGGTAGAGCAGCCACAGAGTTTGGATTTATTCCCTGTTAATTGAAATAGGCTCGCATTCTTGAATGTGGGAGTTAAAGATAATGTGTGGGTGTACATACTAGTAGATATGATTTTAGGTACGTAATTACGGGTCTGACCGATTTAAAGATTTTAATATTCCATAAAATCTGAATTCTTTTAACTGTAATAATACTCTTCTGAAAGTAAAGAACTTTAGTAGACTTTCAGGACTAATTTTCGTGACTTTAGGTGCTAACAATTTGAGTTTAGAGATTCTGTATTTATTCTAAAAGAATTCTAATGTTCCACTACAAAGAAAATACTTCAGCAGATTTAACAACCGTGTAAACACAATTCTCAGATCGCGATAATTATTGTAATGACAAAGTCACAATTGTCACCAAATTAGGGGAAAGTTCAGGAGTCAGCCATGTCGAAAATTGTTTTTGTGATCGGCCTTATTTTAGCTGATTTGTGGTTGTCTCCAAATAAGCAGGTCTTTTGAAATGAGACGCTGAGTCATCCTGAGTAAAATCGTGAAAAGGCTGTGACTCGAATAGAGCCTATTTTAAATAGGATAGGATAGTACAAAATAAGTTGTCATAGAATTTCATTACTTTCTCAAAAGGTGCCTCACCTTTTATGCCTCAACACTATCTACTCACACACATTCACCATATCATCATCATCATCAGCCTATAAATGTTCCCACTGCTGGGACACAGGCCTCCTCTCTGTGAGAGGGAGTGGGCCGTAATCCACCACGCGGGCCCAGTGCGGATTGTAGATGTCACATGTCTTCGAACTTTTGGTTCTAGGACATGCCGGTTTCCTCACGATGTTTTCCTTCACCGTTTTGAGAGCAGTGGTGTTGAAATAAATTACACAAAGTAATGCGCCTGACGGGGTTCGAACCCACAACCTACAACTCGTAAGTCGAGGCCGATACCACTGGGCCACCACTGCTCTCACCATAATAATGGAACGTAACCAACTCCATTCCTTTTAAACAAAAGTTGCGAAGTCACACTTTTGATTAGTAAATTGCCGCTTTCTTCCTCAACGGTTTAATGGTAAGAAATAATTTGAAGTTAATTCCATGTAACCGACCAACGATTCATTAGTCTTGATGGACGTTATCGCTGCTGTCTCACTTTTGTTAATTGTATGCTTCAGCGAATTGAGTTAGAAGCAGTGGCCATACCGAATTTAGAGGAGGGCAAGTCGCTTTCGCATGGCCCTTCTTTCAGGTTTCGTGTCTCTTGATATAAAATAAATATTGGCCGATTTTAGGCGCCATGTTGTAGTTTTTTGAGATTTTTGTCTAAACAGATCGTTCCCAGTTTAAAAATCTTATAACAAGGAGACCCAGCGCGGGAAATGGAGGCGCTAGTAGACCAATGTGTTCTTTGCGAGACCTCTTTTGATCTTTGAATTCCTAGTCATGTTTGATCGTCCATCTCAAGTAGATAAGTTATATTAAATTAAAAGTTCGAAAAGCTTTTCGTCACTTCGCGCGAGGCCCCTTTAGCGAGACTGAGGTCTAGGGCCCGATTTGCCCTCCCCTAGCTACGCCACTGGTTATAAGAATTCATTTCTTTAGTTTTATTATTTTCAGTTTTGAAGGAATCATGACTTTTGTTTCAACGTAAGTAATGAGTGTGATTATTGTTTCTGGCGCTTAATTTGTTTTATTTGCTTGAGTGACTCAAAATTATGATAATCTATGTCAAGTTTCGTTTTCTTTCTGAAAACTTTATTTTCTTTTAATAATAATATTATTTTTAGTAATAATATTCTAGAGAGCAGTGGTGGCCCAGTGGTATCGGCCTCGACTTACGAGTACGCATTACTTTGTGTAATTTATTTCAACACCACTGCTCACAAAACGGTGAAGGAAAACATCGTGAGGAAACCGGCATGTCCTAGAACCAAAAATTCGAAGACATGTGACATCTACCAATCCGCACTGGGCCCGCGCGGTAGATTACGGCCCACTCCCTCTCACAGAGAGGAGGCCTGTGTCCCAGCAGTGGGAACATTTATAGGCTGATGATGATGATTAGTAATAATATTAATGTCACTTACCATCGTGTTAACTTTTGTCAAGATGACTTTTTTTGTTCTATTTTTATTACTGCGCGTTTCTGTTAATCGTCATTATTACTTATTATATTGTTAATATGTTCCTTTTTATTGATGATGATGAAAATAAAATATAATAATAAGGACAGTCATCATAAAAATTTAAATTCTTTTCTCTTTGCCAAAGATTCAATTGACCCATTTTTTAGATTTCCGATTCCCCGTTACCGTCTCAATAACAGCAAATTGTCAACATTTACCAAAGCCAATACAAACAGGGAATGCTTGGAGGAAAACGCTAAAAAAGTTAAGATACGAAGTGTCATGTAAAACTCAGTCCCAAAGGGCTGTGTTCCATTTCTTTTGAACGAAGTTAAAAGGGTACCTTGGTCCCTTGAGGTAAAACTTGGTCGCAAATATCGTAGGGTCTAAGGAACGAAACGTTATCTAAATTAAAAATATTGGGACCACTTTGTGTGAATCTGTTCGATTTGTGTGTTTGGAGAAGTTTGACTAAAGCAGTCAAAGGCAAAGGAAATGTAACATAACCAAAAACTCACAAACATACATATTTACTCAGCTACCATTATTGACGTTTTATAACCTATAGCCTTCCCCTATAAGTGGACTATCCAACACAAAAAGATTAGCGCGTTCAACCAGATAAATCAGTATTTTAATATTGATGATATGGATAATAAATATTTAAACAAACTTAAACTTAAAAAAAAAATGTGCAATCTGACATCACAGTCACAAGCTTAACGTCATAACTAAACTTTAACATACATCAAGACTTATGGCTAAGATAAATAATCCAACAAGGCAATACAATGTACATATGAATAAAAATATTTACGCACCTATTTAAGTGTCATCTAGAGTTAGTAAAAACGCGATAAAAGCTACGAGCGTATGCGTGAAGTACTTATTCTGAAGATGACAAACGTTAGTGGTCTGGAAAAATATGTCAAGATGGAACCAAATGGGTTTCGATTATGGAAGGAAAAAAATGGCGTATGTTTGACGTCCTTGTTTCTTTTGTTAAAGAATATTTCCCAGAACGTTGAGTAAAAGGAAAAGATGTGTCTCCTTACATACCTGTTTGCTATTCGGAGCATGTTATGAGAGTCATTTTAGAGGAGTAAGGATGTTACACTCGTGTTACATACTACGTTCTTTTGTGTCACAAAGGCACTTATAACTTTTTTTAAAGGCGTACATCCTATGTAGTACACCTGCTTAGTATAAGGTAGATTTATCGGTCTGTTTCCTTATCGAATACTATTACAAGGATAAATAACAAAGTACAGTTTGTTTCATTCAACTAGGGACCCAAGATTTTTCATTTTTTTTTTCGTTGATGTTACTTTCGATTAAAAAATATATCAATTTTACCTTTTAGTAATTATTATTTGGTTAACATTAAAATTACTGTTAATATTGACATAAAAGAAATGATTTTTGCAGCTTAGACTAGACTAACGCTGCAATTAATAACAGAAATATGTCTTGCAATCTTGTTCCCGGTCTTTCACTGTAACAAATTAGTGGCCGAATTTACCTATATAAGTCTTAAGCTATTGTCAAACAGACAGGCGAAGCGAATGCGATCCGAATCCTGTCATATAGAAAAGCGAAAGCAGTCCGATAGTCTATGTGACAGGCTTCAAACAATTCCAAAAAAATACGCTTCGGCACGCACTCGTTTCGCCTGTCAGTTTGACAAAGGCTTTAAAGATATCCAATTAGGAAAACCGATTGAGATAGAATATTAACTTCAGACGTTAAAATGTAAGTTTCACAATGTTTTTTTAAAAAACATGTAGGTATTTCTAGAGTTAAATGCTTTGTTTGTGTATTGTACCTGATAAACTCGTTCCCAATGTGACAATTCAGTGACTAACCCGAATTTTCTAATCCCTTTTGCGGCGGTCACTAAACCCAGAAGAGTTGCCCCTCTACTTCGGGATTGGAATACTAAATTGGTCCCCATTTCTTTACAAAATTACACGAATTGAATAATTCCTTTTCGTGCTGAATGTAATACAAACCTCCAATTAGAATAATGAACAAACTCCTAGAAACTATCAATTTTAATAATGTTTCTAGTGTTAATAATATCATGACCTACATTTTGTATAATAATTATGACTTAGTAATTACCGTCTTGCTTCAACAGTCGGCTAATTTAACTAGCTACGTTGTAATTGTTTCAGAAAATTAAATTTCTTTGCCTGTTATAATGTCGTCAAATATTAATTTATTTTAGGTAGGTAATTTTGTTTGATCTAATTATATGCGCACAAAAAGTACTAAATTAAAACTTATTTTTAGTACATAAAAAAAATTCAATTTATTTTATAAATTGATTTCAGAATATAGCATAACATCACGCCTGTAATCCCCGAAGGCTTAGTCAGAGGTGTATCTATTAGTGCTTAGTGTTTAAATTCTATGTAGCAAAGGGCAATCAACATAGTAAAAAAATCTGAAAAGAAAAAACCGAGTAACACTTAAAGCTCAACCTGGGAATCTAAAGCTAGTATAATGTAAGCTCACAGAAGCAACGATATATTTCTTATCTCAGGTTAAACAAAGTGGGTTGCGGACCTGTCTTTGCAGGTTACTAGAAGTTGTCTAGACAACCAAAGAAACAGGTGGTTTTTTAGTCAGCAAGTCTGACAGTCCCATCCGCTCTACCCAGGGAGGAACTAATTATAATATTCCACAACAATTATACAACGCCATCTAGTCCCAAGCTAAGCAGAGCTTGTGTTATGGGTACTAGACAACTGATAAACATACTTATATATTTCTAAATACATAAATATCATAGATAAATTACATCCAGACACAGAACAAATGATCGTGCTCATCACACAAAGATTTGTCCTGGGTGGGAATCGAACCCACGACCTCCGGCATAGTAGTCAGGGTCACTAACCACTAGACCAACAGGCCTGTCGAACTCATTAATTTAATGATTATCCAGGCCAAACTCAATGGTTTAGCTATTTCGAAATAAATGCTTTGAATTTGAGTTAGAGAATGGTATTCCTTCATTCCTATGTGCAAAGAACTTTGTATGCATTAGGCTTATTTTTTTCTAGCGGGCCTTGTTTACCATTTCAAAAACTAGACAAGTTAAACAGTGGAATTCTTGGGAGGCATTTGCGTAAAACAATGCTTCATGAAAATTAATGAACTAACGCGCTAAATGATTTATTGCATAATGTATTTCTATTTACTTCCGCGAAGTTTATGAATATTATGATACATTTTGTCTTTTATTAAAAATGTTTCTGCTAAAGTTTTGTCTTCAACCGAAGTATTTGCATACTGATGTTATGTAAAAGTTGTTTAATTTTGTTTCTTATTTAATTTAAGAGACATTTTGAGGTAAATATTCGTACAGACTAAAGAACAACGACACTTAAAAAAAAAAAACACTGGGTGTCTTTGAATTCGTCATGAGATACGACATACAAGCAAGGATAGGTTATAACCTATCAGTGTACCAAACGTCATCTAAAGGGTTATTGAAGAACACCGTGGCTTTTAGTCAGTACAAGTCTGACAGTCCCTCTCGCCCTGGGTGGGTAAACTCATTTGATGGATTTACAATAAAAAAGAGTAACAGACATAGGTACTCCTCCATTTTCCCACGTTTTTATACACTCACTTTTCTTGTTTGTTTGTTTATTTGTTTGTTTGTTTGTTTATTTGTTTGTTTGTTTGTTTGTCGTTCCGGTTGGACTTTTGCAACTCAATTTTGAGGCACTTCCCGATAAGCTAGCAGGCTGAAATTTTGTACACGCTTTGAGTTCTGATGACAATACATGACTAGCTAAGAAACGTCATAACAAATCCAATATGGCGGCCTCCCCAAGATGGCGGACTGGTTGTTTGAAACCCACCCCCATGATATGGGTATCAAATGAAAGGGTTTGCTGTCAGGAATACGAAAAAAATAGTCACGGGACTTAAATCCAATATGGCGGACGTCCAAGATGGCAGACAGGCTATTTGAAATGCACCCCTGTGATATGGATATCAAATGAAAGGGTTTGCTATCAGGAGTACGAAAAAAATAGTCACGTGACTTAAATCCAATATGGCGGACATCCAAGATGGTAGACTGGCTGTTTGAAATCCACCCCCGTGATATGGGTATCAAATGAAAGGGTTTGCTGTCAGGAATACGAAAAAAATAGTCATGTGGCTTATGCTAGGCTAGGCTATTAATCCAATATGGCGGACGTCCAAGATGGCGGACAGGCTTTGAGGCACTTCCCGATAAGGTAGCAGGCTGAAATTTTCAGGGTATCTTCAAACCCGATGAACAATGATAAAAATAATAAAATAATTAATAGATTTAAAAAATCTAAAAACCCACGTTTTTAAATGTCCTAAAAAGAAGAAAATAACCCTACGGGGCTAAGAGAGGGGCCACTCAAAACGTGGGGGCGTATCTTTGCAAGTTACACCTACGATCTCACGTCATGTAAATATATCCCATAAATAATCTCTTATATAATATACGCCCCCACGTTTTGAGTGGCCCCTCTCTTAGCCCCGTAGGGTTATTTTCTTCTTTTAGGACATTTAAAAACGTGGGTTTTTAGATTTTTTTTTCCGTCCTCACAAATTTTCACATTTATAATATTAGATTGTTAAGACTTTTGGACAACAGCCATTCGATTTTTATTCATGCGGGCGACTGAATATTGCAAATACGCTGAGTATACAATGACGATGCTTTATCAATAGCTGCAGACTGATTGAGCGCTTTATTTACCCGTTGCATGTTCAAAAAAGAGCAACGGGCTATTTTAGTGAAAATACTAGTGTGTGAAACGGCTATACGCTTTCATTCACCATTTTTCATGTGAGGATATGGCCATTATTGTCAGAGTTTTGGTTTTTGTTTTTTAAAAAACGTTGCCCTACACTAAGGTGCGTTTACAAACATAGAAACTCACATACATAAACCCTCAGACCCGGAACAACTTCATGTAGGTCATAAAAATGTTTGTTCCGTGCGGGAATCGAACCCACGACACGCTCCGTAGCAGTCGATCGCTCAGCCAATGGGCCAACCAAAAAAAGTTAGTTAATAAAGCCGCGTCTGAAAACCCCTCATAGGGCTCTGACAAGGCCTGAAAGCTTTTTCTTTCATCGATGCCAAGTGATGTTCAAGATAAATTTAGAAAACACATAATAATTATTATGCATTGAAAATTTCTTGGGTCACATTTTTAAACTGTAATTTAGTAATAAGTGTACATAATCTCACCCCTTTATTCCCATTGGGGTCGACCAGAAATAACAGAACGCCACCTACTGCGATTACCTACATGTGACGACGTTTTTTCGACGAGTTCTATGGTTATAGACTGAAATGAAGTAGAAGTAATTTTGGGCATCTGTTCCGGCAAACGATGGACATCCCAAAATGATTACAAAAAAAAAGTTGTATAATCGTCTACCAAACGCGTTTTCAGGCAAATATTACAGTTTCGAGGGCAACTATACCTAATCGCAGTCCTTCTATCATCGATGCGAATACTTTCTATGTTTTTAATTCTATGAAAATGTTTCCGTTGCCATTTTCATGTCACTTTCGGAATTTAACCGTGCCTAGGTAGGCATTAATACCATAAGATCGTAATATCGGAGATACGATATCACGATGTTATGGGATATTTTTCTAAATTGACCTAAAAAACGTAGAACAAAATAAAATTCAAAGACAACAACTAAATCTTCCGAATCTAAAAACAATTCCATTAATTAATCAATTACTTTTTAATCGTTCTGTCCAAGGCAAAAAGGTTTATATACAAGGTTACCTACATAGCAAAAATATAGGGAAGTAAAACCTTTTAAAAGCTACTAACATTTTAATGCACGGGTTCCCAAAGTTTTTCAGTTCGTTTCGCACTTACTGAATACCGTATTGAAATTTTGTACACTTAATCTTGTTAACACTTACCGAAAATTATTTGTACTTATACATATTTCTGTATTTTTTCTAAAGTTGCAAGATCATTCGCCGTTCCTGTCGCGCGAATTGTTCCGTGCCCAGACGGTTATCTAATTCAATTTTTTTTTCAGCGGCCCAGATATTCGATACCAGGTGAAAATGATAACTGGTTGAAAACTCTTACCAAATCAGAACCCCTTCTTCTTTCTTGTGGATCTTGTGTATAGAAAGATTCTTAGATCCACGCAAATCCTAGCCGATGAGTTCAAAGAGATCGATGCCTATCTGTACTATGTATGGCGCTACTGGGCACAGTTTGGGAACCCCTACATTAGTGTAATAAGGTTTAGGGCACGCCCTGAGCGCGACACTGGAATTGTAATGAAACCTTCAATTATACTAGTAGGTAAATTAAAAGCAAAAATGTTTGAACGAACCAGTTTTTAATAGAATTTGCTTGTATTGTAGTTTGAAAGAATTTCGAACTTTATAATTAGTATCTCTTTATTCATTTCATTACATAATCTCATATAATGTAAATATTGATTATTTCTGCTGTAACAAAAACAAACTTTATAATATATGTAATGCTTTGAATAGCACATATACAAGAGAATCAAACACGACGAAGTCATGGAGAATTAATTCATCTGTCTTGGTTTCCACATCAAAATTAATTAGAAAGAATAACGGAGGAGTAGGAAAAACATAATTTCTACATCCTCCATATCAAGCAGGAGACAGAACAAAACAAGAACAGTAGGCACAAAGAGACGTTTGCAACTCGTGCTATCTGGTAGCATTTGTACTGAGTTTGATTCCATGGTTCGGCAAGGTGTTATAAGTTTTTCAATGAGATATTTCCTAACACAGAACTTCTTTCTGCCGACGTTAGATAACTACGACTCGCAGAAGGTAGTTATCTTGGGCACAGTGGACACCTCTGTCTTATCCTTCTGAAATTAATAAAATGATGTTAAATATTACAATTAAAAAAAATAACCTAAAAATAGTTATCGTAAAATTTAAAAAAAAAAGGTTTTTTATTTTACTCTTTTTAGTTTAAATATTCAACCCAAATTCTTGTCAAATACATCATTTTCTTCCATGTGCACTAGAATTTGGTAATCCTTAGCACCGGTATTAACATCGCTCATGTACACAATAAGCTAATAAAATTCCCTATCAAAAACTGCTGAACCGATTTTGATAAAACTTGCAGTGTTCCCTAAAGTGAACTATTCCTCGTACAATAAAAGAAGAATTTTAAAAATCGGTCCACAATTGGCGGAGTAATCGCGTAACTCAAAAAAGTAAAGATCATCACATCATCCATCAATAAAAATGCTCACAAAATAAAAAGTACTGAACCAAATTGGATGGGACTAAACTGCAAGTATACTGCATCGAACGAAAAAAGAATTACACTAATCGGACCAGAAACCTCGGAGTAATCGGTGTACATACATAAAAAAAAAAAACATACCGACCGAATTGAGAACCTCCTCCTTTTTTTGAAGTCGGTTAAAAATAGCTATCGTAAAATAATTTTTCGATAACAATTTTTAGTAATCCGTATAAATAAGCAATCAACGGATTGGCTTCGGAGAACTAATAAATATATAACCAAGAGAACTAATTATGACTTATCCAATCCCACAAGAAAAGCAAAAACCATACAATATGAAATCAAGAATAAAGGAAAATGCAAGTTAATCTGCTTCGAGAAAACTTCCTGAAAACTTTGTAAGGTTTTTCTTTTAATTCAGAAGCCGTCAACCTGGTTCGTGTATTGAGAAAGGAGGAAGTTTTTATAAAATGGATTGGGATCGACCCCTCGCAGGTTTGTGATAGACGCCAATAGGGTTGTTACTTCGAAAATATAAATGTAAACCGTTTTTCGTGAGAATGGATAAAATGTGGATGGATTTTTTTTGGCGGACAAGTTTTATGAAGTAGTAAATATCGGACTATTTTTATTAAGCTCTTGAGTTAAGACCACGAACCGAAAAACGTAGCGATAGACCGTCCTCTAAGTGGACCACTAGATGACGTTATGAATGAGATTTGCCGTTAGATGCAAGTGGCGGATTGTTGTTCGGCGTGACGGTCTAAAGGGGAGGCCTTTATTCAGCATTGGACGCCTTCCCTGATGATGATAATGATAATTTAAAGATTAAGGATATTTATAGATCTTTAACCGTTGCTCTTTGAACTTGAAGCCAAAACCCCATAAAATCTTAGAAATGGATAAAATGATAAACTATTTATTAAAAAAAAACATATAAAAAAACCTCCATATTTCTTCAACGTAGAAATGTACCCTTATTTTACAACTTATGATTAAGTCCCACGCAGTTAGTATTTTTTTATTTCATGAACACAATATTAAAAGAAAAACTTTGTAGTTATAATATAATAATTAAACTTTATTTTTAATAACAAGACCTTAGTAAAGGCGAGATTATTAACGCCTAGCTAGAAGGAGTCGTTTATGAATAGGCTATTAAGAATCCCGACTTTCATAAAATATTTCAAAATAAAAATTAGATTTCTCGGATTGAAATGATTCATTATAGAGTCTCGAAGATTTATTACAAAAGAAAAATGTCTGTCAAAAATTGTGAAAAGATTCACATGAACACTTAAACAATACATCTCGCCGAAAATACATTATATTCTATCAAAAACGAGTCAAAAACTTTCTCCTAAACATCAGAACCGCATTCTCGTTTAAATGAAAAACGAATGGTTTCCAAGAGCTTTTAAACTTCATATTTCCAGCACAAGTTGCACGTGAAGTTTTAAAACGTTGCCAATTAATCTAGGTTTTGGCTATTCAGCTAAATGTGTGTGAGAACTGTTACGAACAATTCTATTTCGGAACATTGTATGTAGATTTTGATAGCGTGCAGTCGGATTTATCTGATTTTGCTTTTAAGCCAATGCTTTTTTTTTTAGCGTGGTAAAATTATCAAATGAGTCCTCCCACCCAGGGCAGGGCGGGAGGGACTGTCAGACTACTCACTTGTACTGACTAAAATCCACGGTGTCCTTCATAAGCCCTTTACGTTCCAGGGTCAGGGTAGTGAGATAAGTCCCGCGACCCCGGCAGGCTTTGGCCCTCTAGAGGGGGGACCCGTCATCTTGCTGACGCTCTTTGAGGCGCGCGTGGAACACAACGCACCGTCGATCCGGGCATGGTCGATGGTCGGGCGGCGAGTTGCCCATTACTCGCCGCCCCGCATGCCCGCGCCTACAGTGGCCGGAGATCGTTTTGCGACGTCCGTCGCCGTGGACGCCTACCACTGTGGCTGGGGCGAAGGGAGGACGCTGTCCTCTCCCTCACGCGGCCCGCCTCCTCATTCGCGAGCATGACTGCTTCGCAGAAAGAGGCGACCGCTTCCCACTCCGTCTCGCCCCGCAGCATGGCCTCGACCAATGCCGGGCGCGAGAGGTCTCCGCCTATCGCTGCCGTGAGGACACGGCGGTGCTCTGTCCAAGCGGGGCAGTCCTGCACCGTATGCTCTACTGTGTCCTCCGGGCGATCTTCGCAGTGGTGACACCCAGGCGTTTCCTCCTTTCTCCTTAGACACAGGTACCTCCCGAAACTTCCGTGTCCGGTGAGGACCTGCGTCATGCGGTAGGTCAGGACGCCGTGACGCCTTTACAGCCACTCCTCAAAGAAGCCAATGCTTTAGAGTTTTGTTTCTTGAACTTCGTATTTGATGTTTGTTTTAGGCACATTAAAGTTCGCCATTATCAACGTCTGCCTAACTTTAGAACACGCAGACGCCCAGGCCCGAAACAACAACTTTTAAAGATGATTTTTGAGGAAAGAAAAATTCAGTTGCAAGTGGGATTCGAACCCGCGTCTTCTGGATAGGTACTCCAGCCGCCTTAACCAGCTAGGCCATTGCAACCCACACCTGCAAGCTGAAATTCTCTATTCCTCGTTTGAACGTTTTTTGGTAACGTCATCACGCCATCTCTTGGATTAGTCTTTAACTACTTCCAACCAACACGTTAACATTAGTCATAGTCTTGAAGATATACGAAATTCCTAATAAAAAAATGTTCACTGCTTTTATAACTAACATACAAAGTTTCAACCTCAACGACAACATTTTTAGATAAGAAACAGACAGTTATAAATAGGTCGCTTGAGCTTGAAATGTCCCAGTGACTCTGAGGCAACTTTGAGGGGTTCACATAATACAGTATATAGTTTCGAAGTACATATTCTATTTATAAAAAAGACTTAAATTCTTACTAGAAAAAAGTTAGTCATCTATTTAACACTTGTCCAAAAGAAGTGTTAACTGCAAAAAGGCATTTGGTGTTGATATTAGGGTCGACACTTTTTTAGATAAGTGTTCAACAGATGTTTAAATTTTTTTTGCTACTACGGTTATCTACTATATAAAAATAAGTCGGGTTTTCCTTCCGGACGCTATAGCTCCAGAACGCACGAACCGATTTCCACGGTTTTGCATTCGTTGGAAAGGTCTCGGGCTCCGTGAGGTTTATAGCAAAGAAAATTCAGGAGGGGGGAGGGGGGGGGGGGGGCGAGCGAAGCCGCTGGGAAAAGCTAGTTGTTTATAAAAATAGGCTCGGTGTGTTACTGGTAACATACCTAGAGTGGGAAATGTTTTTTTGTCTGTCAATACTTTTATTTTGTCCTGCCATTTTGTAATATTGTTTTAGTTTCCTTTATAGGCTTTTAATTTTAAATAAAACGAAAAAAGTTATAATAAGCCGCATCTTGTAACCCCACAGGCCTCTGGCATGGCTTTGGATGTATTAGTCCTGATTTCTCTCGTGATGTTTTTCTTCTAAATAAATATGAATTTAAAAGACTCATTGATACCTGCCCGGGTTTGAACTCGCAATCTCATGCATTATAGGCGAGACGCTTACCTTTGGGCCATCACAAAAAACAATACGATAAATGTATCACGTGGAGATATTTATTCACAGCTAGAACATCGTCGTGAATTCAAACAAAACTCGTAGCTATCGATGTCTGCTACGAAAGCGTAGCGGTTACGTCTGCTACGACGTAGTTACAGCGTAGCATATTCTTCTACGATTTTTTGTTACATTTAATGTATTTCGGATTGATCGGTTTCAGAGGTAAAAGACACTAGTTGCAAGTACGTTCTTTAAAGAATCTCATAGTATTTGTTTCGTTTGTTTTCGACTGTACCTTTTTTTTTAGGGTGGCAAAATCATCAAATGAGTCCTCCCGCCCTGGGTGGGGCGGGAGGGACTGTCAGACTCTTACTGACTAAAATCCACCCGTGTTCCGTCGGATGCCCTTTACGTTCCGGGGCCACGGTATCCTGGATTAAGAAAAATCCGCGACCCCGGCAGGCATTTGGCCCCATAAGGGGCCCCGTCGGTGACGCGTGAAACACGACGCGCCACCGACCCGGGCTTGGTCCTTGGTCGGACGGCGAGCATACCCATTACCCACCGTCCGCAAGCCCGCTCCGCCGCTGTGCCCTCTGCTGTTCAGAGGGACACGCGTTGGAGCGTCCACCCGACAGGCTATTTGCATACGGGCAAAGAAACCCCTTAGGCACACAGTGCCTAAGGAGAGTTTTTGCCCGCATCACAGGGCGCACCGGCCCGAAAAACTGGTCTTCCCCCCGGACGTATCCGAGAGGGAACTCCAGTCCACGGGCGCACGTGGAGGTTTCCTGTCTTAGCACCCCTTCGACTGTACCTACATTATTTTCTTAATATTTCATGCATTATGCCTTTTTCTCAGCTTAATTCTCAATATCCTTTTTTTTACTTCAAGACTTGTTCAAAATCAATGCATTTATTTCAATTACTGCCATTGTAACTGAACTTGAATTGTTAAAAACACTATATAATGAAGCGCCAGTGCCAGTCACAAGACAAATAAAAAGTGTGAAAGAATTGTAGTTTCTATAATTATTAAATTAGCAAATAACAAAGCTTCATTATGTCTATATTTCGGCCACACACAAAATATAACTCACAAAGAAATACACGCAAGAACTTAGAATTAATTAAACGAGCAGGGCGTGATCAGTTCCTGAGGGATTACAAAGGGAACTTCGTACATGCATAGCTATGGAATTGTGTTTATAATGGCTAGGGTTGGTTGGAGCAGACGGGCAATGTTTATTCAATGTTATGTATTTTTATAATCGACCCGACTTTTCAGAGTTGGGTTATAATTTGTTTTTTTTTTTTACATTATTATATTTGAGTAAATAACTAATATAATGCCGATTCAATATCGTTTCATTTGGTGACTAATCTATTTATTTATTATATTTTCGCTTTAATTCGTTCAGACATTTAAGGTCGAGTAAAGGACGTCAAATAAACACGAAACTTAAAGGATTATGTTATCAGCTACTTATGATTGCTGTTACTTCTTTGTTTTATTTTCAAACTTTTGCTTGGTGTCAGTTGACAATAGTTGGGCACCCCTTCACGCGTTTTCTTGATATTTAGTTTTATACAACTTTTAATTCAAGGACATTTCCCGAGTTGTTTAACACAGTCATACCTAACAGCACACTAATTATACAACAACGTTTTTGAATTCCGATTTTATAAAAAAACAGCACTAGTTTAAGTCTATTCGCACTTTTTCTTCAACATTTCAATTATTATGCATATTATAATAATTTCTCTTCAGGCAAAATATGAACTACCGTTTTGAGTAGCTCGCCTGCACGCTCTCAGGAATTAATTATAACATTGTTACCTTTATCGATGGCAATATTATTATGAACGTTCGGCTGAATTCTATCGGCGAGTAATTAAAAGTTCGATCTCTGCAACTTAGATTAGGTGGCTTCGTTCCATAGGGAGGAGAATATGTTCTGGGAAAGTAAATTATCTTGGTGTGATTTATTAGATCACGCTGTGGTGGTTTTTGTTTCCCATGTAATGCAGCCATATAAACATATACGAGTGTATGTATGTTTGTTTTAGGAAATAGTTAAAACAATTCATAAATAAAAACCAGTGGTATCGGCCTCGACTTACAAGTAGTAGGTCGTGGGTTTGAACCCCGTCAGGCGCATTACTTTGTGTAATTTATTTCAACACCACTGCTCTCAAAACGGTGAAGGAAAACATCGTGAGGAAACCGGCATGTCCTAGAACCAAAAAAATCTACCGATCCGCACTGGGCCCGCGTGGTAGATTACGGCCCACTCCTTCTCACAGAGAGGAGGCCTGTGTCCCAGCAGTGGGAACATTTATAGGCTGTTGATGATGATAAATAAAAACGGCATTCATAAATAAGAACGGCGAGCTACCCATTACTCGCGCTCCGCATGCGATGGTGGCCGGAAATTATCTCGCGGTTTGAGTTGGAGGCTGTCCTCTTCTTCATGCATTCCGCTTCCTCCATCGCTAGCTTAACTACTTCGCAGAAGGAGGTGACTGCTTTCCATTTCCCTAGCGTTGCAGCATGACTTTGACCAATGCCGGGTGCGGGAATCGCCGCTGAATTATCAACCCTGCTTCAATCTTTTGTATTTCGATTACTTTGTTAAACATAAATAGAGCTAAAGTTAAACAAAACAGGAGGAACTGCTACCCGTTTTCTATGAATTCGGAACGTCCAGTAAAGGCTCTAAAATTGACCGTCTTTTCCAGCTTCATGAACATTCAAAGCTTTCAATATTGATTTGAGTACCCGACCTAGCAACGCAAAATCTCCATTTCACTAACCATTTCAAGATATGAAATTCACGTCTAAAATTCTGGCTCAGTATCAAACTATGACAGTTTCTACGTTTGAATTGAACTTGTCCTAACCGTGGAGTAACTTGGAGCTACTTCGAAGCCAACTTAGAAGCTGTATGTTAATGATTTATTGTGAAAACTAACTTACTGAACCGAGATGGTAGAATTGAAGAAAAGCAAGCCTCTGTTTGTTTTACGCAAATTGTGGGAACACATGCAGGTTTCGTGTTTTATACAAATCTAGCGGTGAATAAAAGATACCTCCGTGCGTTTTACTTTGTACTAACATACCGTCCTGGACTTTAAGGTATTCCACATAGGGCACCCGCTGACAATGGCACCTGAACATAATAACGACATAATAATTATTTTAATTAAAATCGTAATCTGAAACGACCCTTACAGCTTTTTTATGGAATTAAAATCAGTAACAGATATATATTTTTTAATATTAAAATCTTTAACTCGATTTAACATAAAACATATAAAAATATTAAAAAAAAAACAGATGGATATAAAAAATAAGTTAAAATAACTAAAACCCGACTACGAAAAAATCGCGCACTAAAAAGTATAAAACAAGAACAATCCGTGTTACAGAAATTTTTAATTAATAGCCGTGGTAGTATGCCACCTGCGGTTGTTTCACACAGTCTTTATTGGCTAGGTGGCATACGACCACGGCTATTAATTAAAAATTTCTGTAACACGGATTGTTCTTGTTTTATACTTTTTAGTGCGCGATTTTTCCGTAGTCGGGTTTTAGTTATTTTAACTTATTTTTTATTTACACTATTTTGGGGTTATTTGATATAATAAGCAAAGCAGCGAGTGAATTTAAAATGTACTCATTAAGCCTTTTCATTTGATACCCATATTGACACGGTAAGAAACAGGCAAAGTAGCTAGTAAAAGCTATATAATGTATATATATTTCAAATGTGCTCATCAAGCCCTTTAATTTGATACCCATGTCGATACTGTGCGAAAATATATTTTTTTTCGGTTACGACTTTTCATCCCCTAGAGGGCGCCATATTGGATTTGGTGACACGTCACCTACCCTATAACCAGCGGACAGCTGTGACGCTTCTAACGATACCTCATTTGTCAAGTAGTGATAAGTAGTTCAGAAGTTATGAGGGAACAGATGAACATACATACATACATACAAACATACATACATACATACCGGTCAAAATCATAGCCCTCCTTTTTGCTTCGCCGTAGTCGGGTAATAAAATACTCCTTTACATTTAGTTACCTCACAAGTCCCTCGATAACTTTACGCCAGACTTCACAATGAAATTCCGTCACTTTAAGACAGACGTTTCGAATTCACGCACCTATATCAAATTGAACATCAGACAAGAAACTGAACAATGTCTCTTTGTCGGCTTTTTCAAGTGCGAATGTTGATGGCTATCAACCTTTAGACTTTGTAAGGACGTAGACATTACCCTTTCGAAAGGAATGATAGATCTGCTGCTGACAATCTACCAAATTGTCCTATCTATCAGATATTCTATAGAATACCAAGGCACTTTGTAGAATGCCTAAGACGTTCAAAGCAAAGTATTGAAAAAACCTTAAGTTTGTCAGGCATTTGATTCCATACAGACACAACAAGATTAAAAAATATATTAGAATTAATAAATTAATCAGAAAAATTAAAAAATCACTAAAACGTGTAAAAATAAACAAATTAAATGTTAAACTTAGAAAAAATAATGTATATCTAATGCAAGAACTGCAAAAATGTGAAATTGATTTAAACTTATGCAGAACTATGTATGAAAATGACACTAAAAACCTGCAGGATGAGTTGTTGGTGAGGGAATATGCTATTAAGGATATTTTTAGTAAATATGAGGCTTCTCAACAAGACCTGAGTAAGCGCATGCAGGAGGCCAATGACCTTGTAGACCTGGTCACATACAATGCGGAGAGGTATGAGTCTCTGACAAATAACTTCTCTTGCGGCTGTAGCTGCTCACAAAGACCCCTGGCAGAGCATATCACACCCACACCCTCGGCAACCCAACCTGCTTTGATAAATAATAATTTAAATAATGATTTAAATAATTTAATTAATACAACTTATGTTTTTTCTGATGAATTTGGTAAAGGTTTTGGAAGTATTTTTAATCAGTGTTCTCAAAACTATATAATCAATAATTGTTTACCCGGCGCCAGTTTTAGCCAATTAATAAATTATATTAAATTGACAAATATTAAGCCCAATTCCACTGTAATATTGTTGTTTGGGAATAGCTTAGCTGTTAAAAAAACTTTTTTCAAAAAAAATTTAACCGCCTTCAAAAACAACCACAAAAAAGGGTAAAATAACCTACAAAATAACTTTTCTTTCGGAAGTCGGTGGCTTTGTTTTTTTATTTCGTTGTCTTTTATGCCACCGACTTCCGAAAGAAAAGTTATTTTGTAGGTTATTTTACCCTTTTTTGTGGTTGTTTTTGAAGGCGGTTAAATTTTTTTTGAAAAAAGTTTTTTATTTTACTCTTTTTAGTTTAAATATTCAACCCAAATTCTTGTCAAATACATCATTTCTTACATGTGCACTAGAATTTGGTAATCCTTAGCACTGGTATTAACATCGCTCATGTACACAATAAGCTAATAAAATTCCCTATCAAAAACTGCTGAACCGATTTTGATGAAACTTACAGTGTTCCCTAAAGTGAACTATTCCTCGTACAACAAAAAAAGAATTTTGAAAATCGGTCCACAATTAGCGGAGTAATCGCGTAACAAACACTCAAAAAAGTAAAGATCATCACATCATCCATCAATAAAAATGCTCACAAAATAAAAAGTACTGAACCAAATTGGATGAAATTTTTATGGGACCAATGGGAAAGTATACTGCATCGAACGAAAAAAGAATTACACTAATCGGACCAGAAACCTCGGAGTAATCGGTGTACATACATAAAAAAAAAAAAAAAAAAAAAAAAACATACCGACCGAATTGAGAACCTCCTCCTTTTTGAAGTCGGTTAAAAAGGAAGGACATAACAGAGTGCATTGATTTGATGTTGCATCTCAATGTGACTAATAATTGTAAATTCATTTTTTCTTCTCTGCCTTTTTCACATTGTTTGTCCAATGAGCAAAATAGGCATATATATAATCTTAATCTTTTATTATATAATAGGACTTGTCGTCACAGTAACGAAATCTCTTATTTTGATATTAACAATTTCTTAATTGATTACAGGCTAACTAGTCATTCCATGTATTTGCCTGCTAGTTGTAGGAGACTAATTGCTAATCTCTTAGCATACAATATAGACAGTCACACTGGTACTATTGTGCCTATGATTTCTGATAGTAGTGATAATAATACTTTTGATTCAATTAATTGTTTAAACTGATAGATGCGACAACAGGCAAGCCACATATGTTGAATGTTGTGCATCAAAATATACAGGGTTTGTCCGGCAAGGAGTTAGAGTTAAGTTTATTTATAGAACACCATCAGGTTCAGGTCTTATGTCTGACTGAACACTGGCTGAAGGAGCATGAATTAGCATTTTTCAATGATGATAATTTTACTGTGCAAAGTGCGTTTGTGAGAAAGGGCGCTATTCGTGGTGGTTCTTTGGTGCTTGTTTCAAACAAGTTAAAATGTAAACAGCGTTTAGATTTAGTAAATCTTTCTGTCGAGCGTGTTATTGAATTGTCTTGTGTGGAACTAGAGAACTACGTAATTATTTGCGTTTATAGACCCCCTTCTGGGGATTTTACTAGTTTTGAATCACTAATGGAGGACTCACTTAGTAAGTTAAGATCATGTAATAAAAATATAGTTGTATGTGGAGATTTTAATGTTAATATTTTAGATGCAACTCCATTAAGTGTGAGACTACTTAACCTTTTTAAATCTTTTAATTTAATTAACTTATTTTTTGAACCAACTAGAATCACTGCGACCTCGTCGACTTGTCTTGATAACATGTTTACAGATTCTAATACTGAAAATAAAGTAGTGTTAAATGTCTTATCGTCTGACCATTGCGGTTTGTTGGCTAGCTTCCCTATGCCACTACGTAAAAAAACACACAAGATTGAATGCAGGCCTTATACAGCTGGTCGATGTAACAAATTCAAGAGTAATGTAGCTCATAAACTTACGCCAGCTATAGTTGAATCGGAAAACCCTAATAAAATCTATGGAGCCCTTTTTGATGTTATTAATAAAGAATACCAGTCCATTTTCAAGACCAAAATCATCAATAAAAATGGAACCTCAGTTGGCTTTAATCAATGGGCTACTCCTGGCATTTATAAAAGTAGAGCGAGATTGTACGAGTTGTATGGTTTGAAAAAATACATATTTGATACTCCTTTTCTAGAATACGTTAGAAAATATTCAAAATTATTCAAAAAGATTTGTGTTATCGCGAAGTCAAAATTTTTAAGCGAAACTATTAAAAATTCTAGCAACAAGGTTAAAGCTACTTGGAAAGTTATCAATAGCGAAACTGGAAAATCGGTTAAACAAGACAATCAATTAGAGATTTTGATAGATAATAAATTAGTTTCAAATACGGCTGCAGTAGCTGACGCATTCAACCAGTTTTTTGCAAATATTCCTGTAACTACAACTCGCTCCTTAAATTCGTCTCCGTCTAAAGCCGAAAACTTTTTGCATCGTAGTGTGCCTAAATGCAGTAACATATTTAACTTCGATCACATATCACCGCGTGAGGTAATTGATGTTTTCAATACCCTTAAATCTAAAAATACTGGTGATTTTTGGGGCATTTCAGTTAAACTCCTAAGTAACATAATCGAAATTGTAGCTCCTTATCTTGCAATTACTTTTAATAAATGTGTTGATCAGGGTACTTTTCCCGACCTCATGAAGAACAGTAAAGTCATACCATTATTTAAATCAGGCAATAAAAATGATATTGGTAATTTCAGACCAATATCCATCTTACCTGCTTTTAGTAAAATATTTGAAAAAATAATACTCAAACAGTTGCTTAGACATTTTAATGTAAATAACCTCCTGCATAGTGAACAATATGGCTTTACGAAAGGTCGTTCAACTACTGATGCAGGTGTTGCTCTGCTCAAGCACATATATAAGGCGTGGGAGAGCTGTAAAAATGCAATTGGAGTTTTCTGTGATTTATCTAAAGCCTTTGACTGCGTACACCATGGCACACTATTGCGAAAATTGCGTCATTATGGAGTCCAAAATGAAGCTCTAAATGTAATAGATTCATACTTACAAAATAGACTCCAATGTGTAGATATAAATGGTTCCAAATCTAACAGTCAACATGTACAGCTAGGCGTGCCTCAAGGCTCTATTCTGGGTCCGTTTTTATTTTTGGTCTATATCAATGACCTGCCATATCTTTTAAAGGGTGTTTGTGATGTTGTATTATTTGCAGATGATACTTCTCTTATATTTAAAGTAGATAGAAATAGACAAGATTTTGACGATGTAAACACAGCATTAACATTGGTCACGGATTGGTTTACAGCTAACAATCTGGTTCTTAACGCCAAAAAAACTAAATGTATAAAGTTCGCCTTGCCAAATGTTAGAAATTTAGGACCTAACATTATCCTAAGTAATGAACAGCTTGAAACTGTTGATTCAGCGGTGTTTCTGGGTATTCAAGTCGATTCGAAAATTCAATGGGGTCCGCATATAACACGCTTGGCGGGAAGGCTCAGCTCGGCCGCCTATGCTGTCCGAAAAGTAAGACAATTCACGGACGTTGATACAGCTCGACTAGTTTATTTTAGTTATTTTCACAGCGTTATGTCCTACGGAATTTTATTGTGGGGAAAAGCCGCTGACATTCAAAATATATTTGTTTTGCAAAAACGAGCTGTTCGGGCAATTTACCAGCTGGGTTCTCGGGTTTCTCTGAGAGATTTGTTTAAAGAGATTGGCATCCTTACGGTGGCATCTCAATTCATCTTTGCCAACATTATGTATATTAGGCAGAATTTACATCTGTATACTAAAAACAGTGATATTCACAATTTTAATACCAGAAATAAGCACCATCTACGTGTTCCCTTTCATCGGCTTCACAAAGTTCATAGCTCATTTGTAGGGCTCGGTATAGTTTTTTATAATAAACTGCCTTCATCTTTGTTAGACTTGCCTTTTAATGCCTTTAAATCTAAAATCAAATCCATCCTTTGTTCTAAGGCATATTATTCGATAAATGACTACCTTGACGATAAGAGCAGTTGGTCGCTCGATTGAAATAATGACTGCGTTCATGCTCTTTCTCCAGATTCATTTATTTTCCGACAGGTTATATGAGTTCATATAATTGTTTTTTTTTTTTTTACTTTTGACTTAGTTAAGTCATTTAGTTTTATTTTATGTATATTTTGTGTATGTTTTTTTATGTCTGTGTTTGTTTTATATTACTTGATCAGTTTTTTTTTTCTCTTCATTTTCAATTTTTTTTTAAGCAGTTTTTTTTTTTTGCACTATGATAAACTAGCGACCACGAATTTTAATCTTATTTTAGTAGTGTTTTTGACTGAGGAACCGGCAGCAAGTTGTCTGACTTGCTGACCTTTGGTTTTGTTATATGTAATTTATTTTCTTTTCTTTATTATTGTTAATTACTGCGATGGTCCTAGTTTATCTTTTTGTGCCTTCTAGTCACGGTTGGGATGTAATTTCGAATTGATGTATGATGTGAATGTTCTAATAAATTGTATAAAATCTTGGTTCTTCTAACCGTACAGACAGACGTGTTGCTGGGGAGTTTGTTCCGCCACTTCTTCTTCCCAGCCATAACACTAGGAAGTGTCGAAGGGGGGGCGCTTTGGGGGACTGTCTTATGTAAAAAATTGACCTTCAAAAAGTGCTGATAAATCAGCCTAATTTGAATAAATGACTTTTGATTTGATTTTGATTTTGACAAGGTTCAAGCTATGTGTTGAATGTGTGGTTGGCGAGAGTGCAAGATCTACTCCGGGAAGCAATTTAATGTAGCTAGGTAACTTGGATGTAGCGCTCTCCGGCCACGTTTGCCGGTTAATGTATGTAATACCCAAGCTAGGATATTTCATAAATTACTTAAACGTGCTCGGCATTGTAAAGAATGACTATAGACACTCGTATTCTATAGAATGAGGGAAAATACTTTGCAATTTGAAAGACATCGTAAATGTAACTGTTTTGTTCACTATTCAAATTAAATTATGAAATATTACTCTACAGTGCTATAAGATATATAATTATGAACTCATTCCAGCAATTGATATCGATATATTGAATATTTCAATCAGTAACAAGATTTGCATTTATAGTAACTGCAATTATTGCAATTCATTTTTAATCGATTTTATTGATATACGCTATCGAAAACATTTTTTTTTTTCCGTTAGTGGTATTGAAGTAGTCCAGTGGAATATTAAACAAGTACTTACGTAATTACAACATGCTTAATTGCTTACAACTAGGAGTTTCATCATGTATTCTTTAACAGTACAAGTTTTGTTTTGTAGTCTGTAGATGAGATAAAATACCTAGATAGGTACATTTTGAAAAGATATTCCAATGCGATAGTGTCACAAGTAGTTTCTTGAGAGAAGTATTAGTATAAACGTATAAGAAAATGTATTAGTGCTAATGGACATCGTTTGAAAAAAAAACATCACATCACAAAGTTTATTTTAAAATAATCTTAATTATTTTAAGGTGAAAAGAACATAAAAATCCTTTATTCATTTCACTTCGGTTTTGGGCAGTAAATCTTTTATGCTTCGTTAAAAAGGCGAGGATTCGAAATTCTGACGAATTAAGGCCATTAGAATTTAATAAAGGCTAAGTGCGATGCTTCAACGTAGACCCCGAACCACTCCAAACAAAATACCAAACATTTTATAAATTCATGCACAACTTTCAAATTCTTAATTGATGGTCTTAATTTGGGGATCAACTCTTTACAAACAATTAGCCCTTTTAAGATTTTATCCTGCGCAAACAAATTAAATATTTAGTAACATTTTCTGACAAGGTAATACCCAATTTTACGAGGGATCCGAAACAGATGCCTAAGAATACCTAAGGGTTATTTTATTTTGTTTCTTTTGAGCTCGACGAGGCACCCGTTTCAAAATTTTAATTGTTTATTTCGTTGACTGTTTGTTTTCTGTTATGCCTTATTAAATTCTAAGTTATTCAACAACTTCATACTTTCTGCAAGGTTTATATAAATTCAGTGGTATAATTAACAAAGTTGATTTCGTGTGTCTATTGTTCTTAATTAAGTTACTTAAAGGACTATAATAAAATAATAACTTGAACATTAATTTCGTTTTCTAAGGGAGATGTCCTCTTTATGCATAATGTAACCGAAATAATGAGTTGTCAGACTATAAATTCTAAGTTATTCAACAAGAGCAGTGGTGGTAGAGCAGTGGTGGCCCAGTGGTATCGGCCTCGACTTACGAGTTGTAGGTCGTGGGTTCGAACCCCGTCAGGCGCATTACTTTGTGTAATTTATTTCAACACCACTGCTCTCAAAACGGTGAAGGAAAACATCGTGAGGAAACCGGCATGTCCTAGAACCAAAAATTCGAAGACATGTGACATGTACCAATCCGCACTGGGCCCGCGTGGTAGATTTCGGCCCACTCCCTCTCACAGAGAGGAGGCCTGTGTCCCAGCAGTGGGAACATTTATAGGCTGATGATGATGATGAGACTATAAATTGTCAGACTATGACAAAAAAAAACCTACCTTGTTCCTACAGTAGTTCTAGGATCACAGTAGGCTACTAGACAGTCCAGTGACCCTGTCCTTCAATTGCCTATGGCGTTCCAGAGCAGCGGAACTTCTTACATTCTTGGAGCTCTCCAGGCATACCTACGTTCATTCTTAAATAAGGTGTTCTTACTAATACCTTACATTTAAATACCAAAACGTGACATAGGTTAGATAGTTGCCAAGCGAGCCAAATCATTAGAACTGGACCGACCGGATGACAATCAGCCAAAATCAAAGCTAACCTAACTACCTATGTAGCCCGATACGGATACTGCACCGCAATTGGCAGTGTACAACGATAAGCTAATGTAGGTTACACACACAATACAGGCTGATTTGGGATTAGTTAACTTTCATGCGATTCTATTATGAATCTCTTTACATTATGACTGACAGCGGTGTTTTTTTACGTGTTAAAATCATCAAATTAATGAGTCCGCTCACCCAGGGCAGGACGTGAGGGACTGTGAGAATTGTACTGACGAAATTCCACGGTGTCCTTCTATAGCTCTTTACATTCCGGGGCCACGGTTACCTGATGAGACAGTCCCGCGACCCCGGCAAGGGTGTGCCATGCAGTTATAGTAGAAAATAAACTATCTTGGTTGTCTAGGATTTGCGGACTGCTGGGTGTTTGGTCTTAGCCTGGGTCTTAGCATGATCTGTGGATGGCTATAAGCTCGTCCCTATAGTTATGGGACTTAAGGGTACCCTAGTCGGCGGGACGAACTCGTTGGCGGGCGGGATTAAAATTGATGCTATTTCATCCAACATCACGTACCAATGAGATGGATGTGCGGTAAGAAGCTAGGGCACTTACGCACACATACTCCAACCTTTGACTGACTCATACATGCGTGATTTCATAGAAGAATGGACTACTGCAACTTTCCAAAAGATCTTCGGAAATATGGATATTATGAAAAAACTACTGAATGTATCTGTTCAAAATATATTTATATTATTTATTTATATTTTACAATCTAAGGTCTTATTTTGTTATTTATTTCCCCCAATGATGCGTTAAAATTAGTCTTGAAATAAGGAAGTTTTGGCACCCATAACTCATAAAAGATGCTTTTTTTTACTTTTTTGTTTCCATATAGGACTAGATAATGATTATATGAATGTGGATCATTGTTTATTTTGAATGTATACCGTCAAATATTGGAGTAATGGCCATACTACGTTTGTATGGAAGAATGACTGACTAGCGTACCCTTAAACATCACTGGCGGGCACCCCGCAGTCGTCGTGTTCTACACGCGCCTCAAAGAACTGTCAGCAATATGACGGGGCCTCCCTTAGAGGGCCAAAGCCTGCCGGAGATGCGGGACTGTCTCATCAGGTAACCGGACCATTCCCGGGTCGACGGCGTGTCATGTTCCACGCGCGCCTCAAAGAGCTGTCAACAATCTGACGGGGCCTTAGAGGCCCAAAGCCTGCCAGGGCCGCGGGACTAGCTTATCTGGCAACTGTGACCCTGGAACGTAAAGGGCTATTAAAAGATCATCGTGGATTTTAGCCAGTACAAAACTGACACTCATTTGAAAATTTTACCACGATAAAAATAAATATCACTGGCAAAGGGTTTATGTATACCGGAGACTAAAGCCTCCTGCAGACACACGCGATTAATCGCGCTGCGACAACGAGCCAAGCTAATTTCCACTCTAAATGTACTGCGAATGGACCGCGACATGTCGCCCCGCGCGATTAATCGCGTGTGTCTGCAGGAGGCTTAATTCTTCGGCGTTATGTTATCAGGAGTTAAAATTTTAAGCGTATTTCTGAGGACTTCTGTTGTGTGCGCCAATTTAAAACCATCCGTGGTTATAATAGTGGGAAATACAAGGCGTTAATTTATCATCAGCTTCATCATTAACTACAACAATAAGCATTAATGGGAGAGGCCTATGACCAGCATTGGACTGAAATAGGCTGAAATGATAATGAAACATCAACAATAGGTACTGTATGATAAAATAAATTGAATAGTATTGTTCTGATGAGTAGGAAATCTTTAATTTAGACAACTTATTTTTTTATTTCGTGCTTCTTTTTTTTTTCAATTTTGATAAATTCAATTTCCTCCACGTGAGTAACTGCTCCTGTATCGTAGGTGCTTATAGTATACAAAAATCTGGCGCTAGTGCTGCTTGGCTACCAGACATCTTCTTTTTTTTTCAGGTAACCTGCTGAGCGGGTAGGATGCGGCGGCATGCACCGCATCGTGCTGCTAATGGCGGTGCTCACTAGGGCCCTCGCCCCCCTTGCGAACGTTACAGGTAAATACTTTATTTCTTTCCTTTGTGTGAGGATCTGGCCACCCTTTGGGGTCGGGGATGATTAAGACCCCTTAGGAACTCCAAAGGCCTCTGACACGGTTTTAGAGTTACCTTTTTTCGTTTTGAAAAAGTTCAGGTTTCAGATTTTTTTTATTAACGGATGTTAGTGATGTCTAACAGAAACAAAAAAGGAAGAAAAATATAAACTACACTGAAAAAAATAAAACGAGACTTTCTACTGTTCTTGAACAGTAAAAAAAGAAACAGTTCCGGGAACTTATTTATACGTTAAAATAATTGATTACGGACAGTGCACTGAAATGGGCAAAAACAGTAAAGAGCTAAACAGTTATTTCAACTGTATGAACATTAAAGTCTACTCAGTAGACTCTACTGAAACAAACAGTTTCTTGTAAGTAACCGACAGTAAAATCTACTGTTATAACTCAACTGTTTTTTTCAGTTAGTTTTACTGCTTTGGACAATAGGCTCTATTTTTACTGTCCAAAACGGTGAATATTACCGAAAAATCGGTTGGTATTACTGTTTTTTTTTCAGTGTAAGCTAAGATAGCTAAATATAGGTAAGCAGAAACTACAAAACCCTATGTAAAACTTTCCTTATCAAGTAGTAAGTATGTGTCCCTTGTAAGTGTCCTTTAGTAAGTTAGAGTATCCCATTCTCTATTTTATTAATAAGGCTTGTTTAGAACATGTTCAGTCCAATTTTACGAAATAGAGATTGTACCGTGAAACATGCCAACATTGCCACTAAGGGTATCTTTGCCCAAATGTCTATTTCTATGGAAATGTTTAATTACAAAAATACCTTCATACTGTGGCAACATTAATAAATTGTAGTATAAAATAGGTTTTATTATGTCTAACAACACTGCCTATGATGTGTGTCGCTACTCTACTTGAATCAGTAACTTGTTGGAACTCGTTGAATATGGTGTATGCGGTTTGTATGAAAAAAGAGAAAAAAAGTTTGGGCTAATTTTGCCCAGCCACTTTAGTCAAGAACCTTTCGTGGTATCGCTTAATTTTTAAAGCAAACGCCATCTTCACCAAAATTATTTTATTGGATTTTAATATCATATGGCTAGAGTTCATATTTACGTCAAAAAATCAACTTGGGTAATGTTGGATAAAGTGCAGATAACTTTGGCCGCCTTAAAAAACAGACAAATAACGACTTAAATTTTGAAGAAAAAAATTATTTGATACAGCAATACATTCACAAGATCTTTAAAAAACATATGGTAACAGTACAAACAATACTAACGTCTCCATAGAAAAATTATGCAAAAAATGAAATTAATCGAAAAAAGTGGGCAAAGTTGGTATGTTTCACGGTATATGTATTTATATTAGAAACAACTATTGCTACGTTCACGATCATACATCTTATTATATCTACACATGGCAAAAACTGTTCTAATTAATTTGTTCTTAATTTTTTTCCTAATATTTTAAATATTTAATATTTAGGCGCAAAATATTTATATAAATCAAGGAAATACTAAAATATGTTGGGCACACAGTCATACCAAAATTCATCCAAGATATTTCATTGTCAACTGATATCAAGATAATGAATATTATGATTAATTGATCATATTGTCACAACAATAATATTAATTCAACAGCCATTGTCTAACCGTCATTAATAACAGCGCTTAGCAGAATAATGGCTACATCAGTTAGATAATTTACTTTAGTGCATTTGAATGCGATGACAGTATAAAATAATGTTAGCCATTTCATTTGCGGCAATGTAATCAAATCACAGTGTTTATTCATTTATTTCACTGCAGTCATAACTGGCGAAGGTTGATTGCATGATTTTATTAAATAAAACATACACGTAACTGCCTCGTCTATTTTGAACTATGTGTGGTCGGCTTCATCTAGTCAGATGCAGTTCAATACGAATATTTTACATGGTGACTGTTTATCGAACCTAGGGTCGGATTGATATAGTCGATACGGCGGCGGCGGCCGTTTGACAACCGGGACCCAGCATTCGAGGGCCCCCATGTGCCCAGTTTGCGGCGGATCTTGCCGCAAGTCAGGAAGTAGATAGTATCGTGGGCCCACGTAAGTTAGGTCCCTGTTCTTGCAAACTTAATATAAACTAGATCAGAGAGTACGTTCATGGACACATGAAATACCATTGTTGATCCTCAGCTGGCCATCTTTGAAAACAATTTTTTATGAAGGGCGATTACGCGAGCTTGTGGGAAACTGCCCCGGCTTTTCCGGTCTAGCCTAACCCTGATCTAACCTACACAACTCAGTGGTTGGGTAATAAGATAGACGTTCCTTGATAAGTGTAGTTGTTAGAGTGGCGACCTTCAAACTAGACTTAAAGGGTAAGACTGGTTGTTAGATTGACGGGGTTCAGAGTCTAGTTTGTATCTTTAGACGGATACCAACGGTGTAACATTGAATTCCGATACTCGAAAGGGTTCCTGTGTATCACAAGTCGACTTCAGCAAATCTTTTATAGCGTTTGTAAATAAATGACATCGAAATGTTAGATTAAAAATAAAAAAAAAATAATTCACAACTAAATCAAGAAACTCGACTTAGTTGAATACTTCTAAGATAATCACATTCAAAAACACACTCAGTTATTTCAATCCGCTCTAAAAGCCTGCAAAAGTATCAGTTCATCCATTAAATGAAATGAAGCCATACAATGAACAAAAACGTTAATTCACTTAAAACCTACGTCGTCTGAAGTCACAGTAGAAACGTTCTAAGTAATAAATCAGATGGTTTTGCAAAAGACATTCCATTTGTCCCTTTCAACTTCAGAGGGTTAATTTTTTTTCTACATAAACAAAGATACACGTGGGGCGGATCCGTATATATTATTAATTTGTACAAGTCGACAATTTCTGTGTGTAATAATATATTTGGTTCTCTTAAGACATGCAGCATACTTAAAGCTTTGTACGAAAGCGTCACAATAGCCTATTAGGTAGTAGGGCACACATACTTTCTTAGTAATTGAGTCCCTACAGGACTAATCACTGACTGGGTCGCGGGTTGTTCTTCTCAGAAGTAACAGGGTTATTTAGTCATTAAGAATCGGACAGTTTTTTCCACTCCATCCGGGGCGAGACTCATTTGATGATTTTCCGACAAAAAAAGAACGGGTAACAATTCCAAACATTTCTTGCAAATTACAGATCACGGTTTATAACTTTCATAAAAAAAAATCTTTAAAAAAAAAAATATTCTGTGATCGAGTAAAATGACATGTAATTGGAGAGGCCTATATCCATCAGTGGATCATTATTATAGGCTGATGATAAATGCAATCGTCCTGGATGCAAGTCGCTTCCAACAGGTTCTATTAGAAATTAATAGGGGATCCTATGTTCACCAGTGGACGTCTTACGGCTGACAATAACACGACTAATAGATTTTTTTCTACCCTAGGTTCACCTGGTACTGAACCAAGCAACCCGCCATCGTCGACAATGATGACGCCGCCCCCCACAGTCTTCCGGAACCTCAGGGTCACAAGCAAGCCCAGAAAAGGGATGAAGCATGGGAAAGTGGACTCTCCTATGCTCAACTACATATTCGATTCTTACGCTACCAGTAACAAACATTTTCATGACAAGTAAGTCTAGAATTTTGTTATTAATTTATTCAAGGTCCTTTTTAGGATACAATTTATACAAAATTGGTAAAAAATCCCTTTGGTTTAAGACAGCGTCTCTTCTATTTTAAAAGAGTTCAATAATTTATATATGACTAGCTTTTGCCCGCGACTTCGTCTGCGTGGAATAGTTACTTTGGGTTAACGTTAAATTTAACCGGGATTTTGAAGCATTCTTCATTGGCGCTCCGAGCTCCGCTCTTATTGGCCTTAGTGTGATGATATATAGCCTATAGTCTTTCTCTATAAATTGACTATTTTTGTACCTTCGGCCGCGAGACGCGTCGAGCGCGGCGACCGATTCTCAAAAATAAGCCTTATAGCATGATTCAGTATTCACGCGCAATGGCTTATTATTAGCGTATTTCATGTATAACTTTGGTGTTTCTATACCGATTTATATTATTCTTTTTTATAGAATAGTTAATAATGTTAACTTTTTCAAATAAGGGTGTCTGAGAGTGTTAAATGTAAGAGTATACAAATATAATCAGAAAGCTTCGAAGTGCTAAGCTATCGGGAGTTACACGTGTTATTGTGAGTCAACCATAAAAAATAGACATATGCTCTCGTGGGATATTTTTTATATAATTTTAAGGAGAACATTTCCGTCATAAATGATTTCTGTGCAGCGACGGAAGATTAAAAAACCCACGTTTTTAAATGTCCTAAAAATAAGAAAATAACCCTACGGGGCTGAGAGGAGGGCCACTCAGTACGTGGGGGCGTATATTATTTTAAGGGATTATTTATGGCATATATTTACATGACGTGTATAGGCCGTGGATGTAACTTGCAAAGATACGCCTCCACGTTTTGATTGGCCCCTCTCTCAGCCCTGTAGGGTTATTTTCTTATTTTTAGGACATTTAAAAAACGTGGGTTTTTAGATTTTTTAAATCTATTAATTATTTTATTATTCTTATATTGTTCATCGGGTTTGAAGCTACTCTGAAAATTTCAGCCTGCTAGCTTATCGGGAAGTGCCTCAAAATTGAATTGCAAAAATTCAACCGGAACGACAAAACGTGGGAAAAACACGCTTTTAGCACGCACTAAAATTATACTTTTTTTTATTTTAGTCTTTTTAATATTCAAACTTAATTTACTTGACCCGTTTTTCTTGTTGTCTTTATATCAATAGAAGAACATTTCTTCAGCAGCCTCCTTGGGTTTTTGTTTGGTATTTGATTGTAACAGCGCAGCTTCCACTGTCTTTGCTAGTATAATAGTCTCTTCTAATGTCATGTTAGAGTTACTTTTTAAAAGTTCAAATTTGATAAACCTTGACTGAACTCCATCAATGAATTTTTCCTTAATTTGGTCGTCTTTATCTTTGAAATTACATTTTCCTGCCAGTTTCCTCAACTCTAAAATATATTCTTCAACTTTTTCTGCCTCCCCTTGGTTTCGGCTTCTAAAAACTGCACGATCCAGGGCAATTGATTGTTTTGGTACGTACTCGTATTTGTCTTGTAATTTTTTACAGAGCTCCTCATATGATAGCTGAATAGGTTTCTCCGGACTACAAAGGTAAGTTAGTGTTTCAAACACTTTTGTTAGACACAGAAGAGTTACTTTTTTTTCGTCAGGGATATCATTTAACTGAATCACGCACTCTAACTGTTGTTGAGAGCTCTCCCATTTGTCTCCATCGAAGGCCGGGAATTGTAGGTTATATATATATAGGAAGTTGTCATTTTTAGTGGTTGTTGTTTTTCTAATCCGAATTTAGAAAGGTCTGCTTGACTCTTGTAATGCTGGCTTAGTGTTTTCCTCAATTGGTCTACGGTAGACTCCTCAGTGAAGGGTAATTCTAATTCTTGAAATTTATTTAATAATTCAGATTTATGTAATTGATATATCCACGACAATTTGCTTGAATCAGTCTTTTTTTTTGTGACTCCGAATCCGACATTTCATGAAAAACGTGTATATTAGCTTCACAGTCAAGTTAATTGATTCTCACGTGTATGTATTTTTACTTTTGCGTTGTAGAACAAGATGGACGCCGGCCTGCTCTCTTCAATTTTAATTTCCACTATAACTTATTTATTTTACATTTAATTTCATGTAATTTTAATTGTTCCACGACACTGGTTCTAAGATCCTCGTCGCCAATGTTATATTTAAATAAAATGCCGAATTAAATTAATCAGACAGAATTTATTAAGTACTTTGAAAACCACAGACTGACAAGATTTTTAAAACCACCTTAACTGGCACTAGTTCCACAGACCATAATATAAAGATAACATTTACATTCACCTTATTATGTCAAGGAAAAAATATTTTTTTACTGTCACTTCACATTCGTACTAAAATGTTTCAAACCAAACGTACCGTCTAAAGTTTCGGCAAAAATATTTTTTTCATTTTCGTTTTTCCATACTAATTCTTAATCAGCATCGTACAATTTAATTAAAATTGTGCCTCATCTACAATTCTATTCATAAATCTTTCAAGAAATTGCATTCTCAGATGCTGTCATTCCTTGGCCTAGAAAATTTGCATTTGCAAATCATAAGAACAAAATGGGACGTGTAATGAGGAAATTTGGTCATAGGGTGCTGAAACTTTTGAATCATTAGTATAAATTAGCCCTGTAACTTTTAAACTTAAATCTGTTGTCAATATTCGCTAAACAAGTTTAATGGAGCCTGAAGTCATTGGGCAACTTTCATTCAGATGACATAAGTATGTTAGACCAATAGAAGCCTCCACTTCTACAACCGCGTAAATGTCACCTGAAAACAATTTCCTGAAATGTATATCTTAATTAATATATTTAGCGATAGATTGTGGTGCGGTACATAAAAGTAAGGGCTCGCTTGAGCCCTTACTTTTATGTACCGTTATGATTGTCCTAGTATCCAAAATTTTACGACAATTTTGATCGATGTGACACAATCAGACACCATAAAGATCCATCTTTGCCATTAAGGTGCACAATAAAACTGAATACAATAAACAAAATTATCTTGATAAGACATTTTGCGGCAGACATTTTGTTTTATGAATACTACGAGAGTTTTAAAGCTATTCATTGCGAATGGCCCACTTCAAACACTTTTTAGACATGCTTTGGCTGAAAGTAAACACTTAAAATGTAAATGTGATTTAGGATCAAAGTTGGCTTTTATGTTTGGTTGTGTCTAGAAAAAGTAGTGGCGCAGATGTTAAGTTCTCAGATGTTTTTAAGACACCGTTCTACGCACTTTTTCTTGTCACGGCCGGTCAAACATTTCGAACATTTTTTTTTGCCAATACGTGAAAGACATACCTATACATAGCTGAAAAAGATATTTCAGCCATGTTTTATGGTCTTTTACATGTGCAAAGGAGGTTTGTAAAAGAATTTATTTTCTTACTTTCCACAAAGAAATTCTTCGAGGATAGCTAAAAAAAGCTTAATGCTAAAAAGATCAAATATTACATTGGAATTTACGCGCTGATCGAAGATCAAATCTTTTGGATACTGCTGTAATATTCTTTTGATGGTTTTCTTACACGCCATTTATTTTTGTTTTAAGACCCATTTCTCATGATAATCTTGCTGTGGTCTGTAGTTAGGTAGCTTATCGAGAAATGTATCTGATTTACTCTCTGATCGCAGCTTCAGCCACGTTTTTTTGTGTAAAATTTTCCCACGGGAACTCACTACCGTTTTAAAAAGTATCTTATTTCCTAAATAAGGATATAGTCTAGCCTTGTTCAAAAGATAGACAGACAGCCGATATAAGTTATTTAGATATCTAAAATATTATTCTGGCAAACCTCGTAGAAGACGACTTGATAAACTAGAAAAAATTGCGGTTCACAATGGCCCTGGATCTGAATAGATGGAAGTCATAGGGAGAGGATTTTACATTCACATCATTCCAAATCTTGGATTACTTGTACCAAAAGATGTCTTCTGAAAATCGCGGTAGGTAAATAAAAGATTTCGTTAACCTACAATCAACACGGAAGCTTTTAACCCAAACAAAAAAGAACTTAACCAATCAACAAAAAGCTTTCAAAAATCTTTCGACCGATCAAATAAAACATTTCGGTGTGAAGAAACACGTTCTCTTAAACACTGAAACTAATTTCAGTAATACCGACCAACGGTATCTCATTTGTCCGTGGTAATGAAGATCCTTTTCAGCTCAAGTCAAAGGCTTTTGTTACACCGAACACTAATCTTGTTAGAGTGTGAATTGGGTGATCGTGTTTTGTTTGTGATAGTGGTTGGAGACGTGTTAATGAATTAAGTCTTCGGTTGCTCGTTTATTGTCTATGTGCATTCATTTAGAATTGTGATAGAATTTAAGAAAAACAATTGAATTGTACTGTGTTAACAATTAATAATGGTTCTTTTGCATTGTTAAAAATTTAGAGGGTGATTTATGTAAATGATACATATTTTATAAATGGAATCCAATTCAAAGAAGAGAAGTTTAACATTTAAGCTTTTTACAATAAAAGTTAGCCCCTACAAAGACAATATCAAAACTCATGAACAATCTTCTAAAAAGTTATTCATAAAAATCAGTTTTAAATAATGTTTTACTGGGCTCCCTACTTATTTATGCGCACACACAGAAGGATTCAACAAAGAAGATAATTGAAATAGGAAAAAATAGCATAGGGATTGCTTATTTCTAAAAGGTAATTTTTCAGCAGACTCGAAAGAGAAGAATATACGGTAGGAAAAAAAATCAGGTTTTGCTCTTTGCTATGTTGGCATTACCTGCATCGGTCAGTTTACTATCTTATTTAGAACATTATGAAACTTAACTTATTACTATGTCCCTCAAACTTATGTAGCACATTGTTCGGCTTCAAGTTGTGTTTAAACTGTACACAAAGATCTCAAACTGTCACCAGCATTTGTAACTTACTCAGGACTTCTGTACAAAGTTACAGCTTCATTTAGACCGTACCGAATATTATATATTATTAACACAAAAGGGATAATACGTATAATTTCTCCCAAATAATATTTCCTCAAAGCCCAGAACTTGTAATTACATAAACAGTGTCCCAAAATAATTAAATTACGTCCTTCGCGTTACGCTTCGGTGTGAGTTGCATCCCTTTAATTTGAAAGCGTATCACGTCCATACAAAAGTTACCAGTTTGAATAAAATGAGGCTCGTTGGGTCACACTTTTTCTTTTGTAAAAAATGTACGACGTCTTGGCCTAACATGTGTTGGAGTTGTTCCTTTTTGTAAATCACATTCGAAATAATATCATAACTTTCTCTTTATCCATCTGTGGAATTCTTTTTCTTTGCTGTTTACGTCGAGAATGGACAAAAGATTCTTTGGATTTTTTGTTAGACTTTTTTTTGTATGTAATTAGGCTCTGTACTTATGTATTTTTTACCTCATTGAATGAAAGATAAGATCCGAAATCAAATCAGTTTTTATTGGGGTAGAATATCATCATTTGACTCCTCTCGCCTTAAGTGGAGCACATGGGCCCCTGTTCTGACAATTGTTCTTTGCGTTCCAGAGCCACAGTGACATCCTAATAATATATATTCACATGACCAAAATTGATTCAGTTTTGATCAATCTTATATGTATATTATACAATATATTGAATACCTGTTTTCAAACAAATACTTGGATAATATGTTTGTAAAACCGGTTATGGTTGCATTTATTTTATTTTGATTTTTTATTGAACGTTAAAGTGTAATCTTCTCTCTGTCAAAACATTAGTTCAAAAATTAAAGCTTATAATAAATTCTTCATCATTGGCTTACGAACATAAATAATACAATTAAAGATATTTTCTGTAGTCGTTAATCCAATTAGTTAAAACGTTTCCAAAGATTATCTCAATTTTCAACACGACATCTGACGGCAAATAATAATAATTAAACGGATCTTCGAAATTTAAAACGGTGTTAGTAGCTGAAAAGACAAGAGAAAACTTTATAATCATCAGCCTAGCCTTTTCTTAACTATATTGGAGTCAGCTACTGGATGAAGGGGAATATCAGTATTTTACATGGAGAGACTGCCAATCTGAATTTCACAACCCATCAGTTACTGAGAAAATGTTTTAATAAACTGATTTACTTCTATTACAATGTTGGTGTGGTTGATAATGGATGGATGTCTGTTATCGATATTCTAGATTTCTAAAAAAAAAGTTATTGTTTAAAAATGTTACTAATAAGAAAAAAAATATAACAGAACATCCAACAGCCTGTAATCAAATGTAGTAAATGATAGTGATCATTATGATGATGATGATAGATGATGTGAGAAATTTCGTATGGAGTCATTAAGTTTTTCCATACGAAGATTTTTTTTTAATTCTTTCTTCACTCGCTGACATCAATCATAAAACTCAATTATGTCTTTGCTTATTTCTTTTTTCATTTAATTTTGATAAAACAATCATCATGTCACGCGTAAAGCTCAATTAGTAAAAGTAAATAAAGCACAAACGTTTGTGACAATCAAAACACTGAAAATAAAATAAAATGTTTTTCTTTTAATGCGATAAGAAAACTTTTGTGGGACAAAATTTTTTATTATTTTCCTCTTTGTGGAGTCTGTCCTTTATCCCATTCTAAATATGAGGTGGGCAACCTAATTAAGTAACGAAACTAGAACGTGCGTGCGGGACTGTACTCCGTGTTGTCACCTGGTATAATTACTTGCGGTACACTCACCAACAAAAGTAATATAGGTAACAAGAGTGTTTATGCACAACCTGGTCTACTTTCAAGCTCCTGTTTACATTTTAAACACATTTTCAGTTTTTTTATAAAAAAAGTGTCTTGTGTTTGTTGATTCACTTTACTAACCGACAGTACTTAATCCAGAAAGCTGATTAAGTTAGTTAATTTTCCAAAATTCAACGGAGGAAATTCCTGGGCTGATTTCGGGATTTTAATCATCAAACTTAAAGAGAATTTATGTGGAGTCTAAAATAGGGCCGGATCTCTGCTTCTACGCTATTGGGTCTTAGAATAACTAAGTAGGAACATAATTAAGTAACTTATTGACGTTTCGTGATGGTTTGCTTGAAGTCCTTTTGGATCTTTGTTCGTTTTGTATTTAGTATATACTTCAAAGGTGTAGATGTCGGATACCTGCTATTTTAAAGACTTTAGTCGCGAAAGGTAACATTATTTTTGAATGTTAAAAGGATGACGAAATTTATTTTATTTTGTGTCAGAATATGATAGGTTTACATAGAGCTGTTTAAGCAGAATTTCGGGTAAAAAATGAAGAATGATTGTCTGTTGAAGTGCTCACCTTCTGTTTTCTTTACAATGGCAAATAAGAAAATTTACAACAAAAGAAAACTTTGACAAAAAATCCACCATTTACTTTCTTTATAACGCTTATCTTTGTCGTCGAATAATTCATTATTGCAAGTACGTTATACTAAATTTTTAAATTAAACAAACTGCATGCTCGTCAAAATACATATTAATTTACTAGCTTCTGCCCGCGACTTCGTACACGGATTCTGTTACTTATGCCAGCGACAACGGGGTCGTCAAAATCGAAGATCTGAAAAGTGTGATACCCAATTCCAAGAGCCCGGGTAAAAAAGTTAATGGGAGTTTGGCCAGTAGAGTAAAATTGTTACTCATAATTATTCATCGTCATCGAAAATCAGTCCTAAACTGTTACCGCCTTCACTGCGTGGAGGTACTCCCAGCTTATGTTATTTTATTAAACAGTTTTTACTATACAGTGAAATTAGTGATAGCTTTGATTTCCACATCAGGTGTTCCAGATCTTCAATTTTTATAAATCAATAGATAATGCTCATCAGGTTGAACAACTCTTGTTAAGACGTCATTCCGGTATATGTTAGTAGTGTAGCTGGGCTCTCGGTGTTCCACATCAGGTGTTCCACATCTTCAATTTTTATACGTCAACAGAGAGTGCTCATCAGGCTGAACAACATTGCTAAAACGTCATTCCTATATATGTTATAGTGTAGCTGGGCTCTTGCAGTTCCACATCAGGTGTTCCAGATCTTAAATTTTTATACATAAACAAAGAGTGCTCATCAAGTTGTACAACTTTTGCAAAGACGTCATTCCTATATATAATATGTTATAGTGTAGCTGGGCTCTTGGTGTTCCACAACAGCTGTTCCAGATCTTCAAATTTATTCTCTCAGCTGAAAATGCTCATCACGTGGAACAATTTTTGCTCAACGTTCAGTCTTTCATTCGTCCCGTTTGTGTGATAGGAACTAGTTACATTACTTCTAAATATAATAATAAAGGTTAAATTAAAAGTCTCTATTGAAAGTTTATTTTAAAATAAAACATTTACAAACTAACCACTGCAGCTAACAATAATATACAAAATCAACGCAGCATCGGAAATACAAACACTATGACACCGAACAGGAATTCCCTAAAGCATTCATACGTTATGTCTGAGAAAACCCAATACAAAGCCAAAATCCGATACAAATCCCGGTTTTACGACTATGCATGCAAATATTGATCAGGACTCAATAAGACCCTTCGTACACTTAGTTGAATAAACAAGAGCTAGGCTACCTAACGGAAAGGGACCTTTAATCCCCAGAATTGTTAAATGCTTTTACGATAATTTTGAGTTGTACTAAAAGCACCCTTATTTATTCAGCTGTAGAAATTACTAGATTGGATTGATCGAATGTTTGATCTATTTATCCTTTTGGCATACTTAGGGCTTACATGGGCAGACTAAAATGAAAAATTAGTGATTCTAAAACATTATAAATTTCAGTCAAATTGGTACGAATAAATAACAGATCTCTCTAAAGTGTGGACAAGTGCGAGTCGGAATCGCGCACGAAGGGTTCAGTACCATAATTTATAAAAAACAGGTTGTATGGGAGCCCCATACAACAGACATAACTTTTTTTGCTGTTTACATTTACATTATAAATTTCAGTCAAATTGGTACGAATAAATAACAGATCTCTCTAAAGTGTGGACAAGTGCGAGTCGGAATCGCGCACGAAGGGTTCAGTACCATAATTTATAAAAAACAGCAAAAAAAGTTATGTCTGTTGTATGGGAGCCCCTTAAAAAATATACTGTTTTTTTAATATTTGAGCGGAAACAGAAAAAGAACATCTGTGAAAATTTCAACCGTCTAACTATCACGGTTCATGCGATACAGACTGGTGGCAGACCGATAGACAGATGGACAGCGGAGTCTTAATATTAGGGTCCCATTTCACCCTTTGGGTACGGAACCCCAATAATGCTCAAAACTTTATCCGAAACTGCGGGCTTCGTGCGTAGAGACACCGCCATACAAATACTAATGAGGCATCTGTCAGTATCCGGTGTCCACAACCAGTCCCCAATTTATCTCATAACAATCTAACTGATCCTTTTGCGATCCGTTCAAAAACAGCACAAAAATATTATATTTCAAATCCAAACCTTTCCTCTTGATATTCCTGAAATAAAATCTACGAAATACGAAGAATATGGGTCACTGAGCATTGAATTGGAACAAAAAAACCCTTTAAAGGTTGAATCATTTCTTTCGTAAAGTACCTATCACAGGAACCTTCGGGAATATTTGAATTGTCCTATGTAAATATTAAGTAATGTCTAGATTTAAAATCTGCATAGAACGATAGCGTAGTTAAAAAAAAAATGAAAGTAATCAGTGCAGTGCGATGCGTGCTTGAATATGGACGTGTTGTCACAATTATACGCACAGTGCGCGGCTTTAGCTGCTGCCTGATATTTCGCAATGAGTTCGCAACAACTTATCGCAAACGAGCTGTTGGCATTCATACAGAATGCCATTGATACTATGGACGAGGTGAGCATCATGCAGATTATGCAAGTCGAGCTTCAAAGAAGATGAGATTAGCAGAGGCAAGATGTTACTGTTCCAGACGATTGGGAAGCTCAGTGAGATGCCATCTAGGAGGAGAGATGGTACAGAGAAGAGATTCCAAGACATCATCACCTTTTTAAGGGTGACTGACCCTGACGACGTGCCGACTTTCGTAACGAAGGAGCTACATAAGTTACCGCCCGTCACATTCGACCACGTAGATGTCACCAGGCTGCTAAAGGATATTACATCTCTCAAGTCAAGCCTGGCCGAAGTGCAGTGTAAGTTGGAGAAGTCAGAAGATACCATCCAAGTACTACGTGCCGAAATGGTGTTGCTACGCAGTACTGTTTCGGAAAGTAGGTCAAATGACGGAGTCAACGTACACAAGCGTCACGGTGCAAATACATTACAAAATGCATCCGTCAGCAGTTTTGCATCGGCGAAATTCCCTCCGCAGAGAACCCCCAAACTAGCTTACGCCTTAATTGCTGCCTCAAACAAGTCAGCTAAAGGGGGAAAGCAGAATCGTCGCCATGAAATCCTTTCGAGAAATCCGACACAGCCCTGTTCAGCGATGCAAGAGTGTGATGAGGATGGCTTCATCAAAGTTCAGAAGAAGAAGAAGAAGCCGACTTGTCGCAATCAATGCGGTACTGGACTGACTGGACCAAACATGCTGCTACGTCCAGCGATACCCACGACGTTGCTGTATGTGTTGTCTACCGACGATTTCGCGGCAGGCTACGCGACACCGCGGCAGTGTAACACGACACCGTCACTTCGTGTGCCGTAGTTTTAAGTTATTGTCATGTTTTTATATGTATTAGTATATTTTTATTTTTGTATTGTATTTTATATGGGCCACTGATGCCTGAAATAAATGGAATAATAATAATAAAAAAATGTCGTCTCGATTTGATATTTACTTTCCTTACAGCTTCAGTTTGTATTTCTATGTTCTATTGATGTCAAAAACTGTAACATATTCTATGTACTCAAACACACTGCGAGCCTAGCGCGGTGGCGGCGGCGGGCGCGATAATATTGAACGTATGAAATCGCCGCTCGTGGCTACTCTAAAGTGACTAAGGCGGGGGCCTAGCGCGATGGTTACAAGCGATTTTGCGAGCCTAGGCGTTGCTAGGCAACAACAGATATAACGGGTGGGTGGCAGGTGTAGCAAACCATTTCGGTCTTATAGTCAGCGCCATCTAGTTATCAGGACATGCACTTAAATACTACCGTAGGAGGTATTTGTAATTATTTAAATTATTTTTACTGTACTTGACTAGAATAATGTAGAATGGTTGATAATTTACTTGTATACAATCCTAAACAACCTATAAAACATTTTAAAATTAATTTCTTTAAACAAGATTTATAGAAACTACTTTGTACCACCGGTTTGCAACACCTGAAGTTGCCGCTACAAAAACAAACGCTTGATCGGCAGTGTGGACACAGATCACGACCGCCGCCGCGCCCGCCACCGCGCCCGCCGCCGCCGTCGCGCTAGGCTTCCAGTGTGGACACACACTATGAATTGAAAGAATTACACCAAGTTCTACAAACGTAACAGAATTACACTGGTATCAGGTCGAAAACAATAGGACAGGACGTATGAGGGAGAGGAAATCCTCCTTCTCATGCTCCAGCAACTGCGAAAGACACCTAGGGCGTCGGATGTTGCTAGGCGATTATTTCCGGTCAGTGTAGCCTTGGGGATGGCGAGTATTGCATAGCTCGCCGTTCGATCAAGGATAGACCCGAGTCGATGTGACGGCGCGACGCGTTCCACACGCGTCTCGAAGAGCTGTCGGCAAACTGACGGAGCCAAATGCCTGCTGGGCCCGAGTAAAAGGGTACCGCGACCCTAGAACGCGAAAGGCAACTAAAGAAACAGGACTGTTTTCAGTCAGTACGAGTCTGACAATACTGCTCCACCCAAGGCGAGATTAATCGCATGATGATTTGCACACATCACGCACCCAAACTAACGTCTGGGGGTAGATAGAAATTGCAGAACGCGAGCTGCTAAAATCGTAACCAATGCCTTTTACTTCGCCCACGTTCTTACCTTGTGATGCACGCGCGCTGGTTGCGAGCACTACGCGCCTGACTGATCTGGAAAATTAACATTTTCTAAGTCAAAACACGTGCTAAAAGGCATCCGTTAAAAAACGTCGTACGCCAAAACGAAGACATGTCCTGTTTTAGATAATATTGTGAACACTAAGCTTGAACTAGGCCTTAGAACTCGTACCTTGACGTATTCTACAACCAACCGGCACCCGCTCCATCCATCCGTGCATTTTTAGCGGACATCTTTCAAGATTAGGCTCATTAAGACTTCGTATTATTGATAACCTTATTTCTTACAGATTTCGTCCACCGTCATTTGAAGGCACCGCCGCTGAAGATACAATCCTGGACGCTGATACAGGATCAACTGTCATTTTCGACTGTAAAGTTACTGCTTTAAGAGATAAAACGGTAAGATTTTTAATTATATTAGGATTATAGGCGATTCTCAAACGGCGGCGCCACTAATTGTCTGCGCGATCGAGCAGCGAAAAGAATCTCACGTCGCATTGCCTTATATATGAAATCTGTTAATAAGTTGATGTTTTGACTTACACTCACCTCCCGTCCGCGCATACGAACGATACCGCGTATCGCCGATTTACTTCGCCACATCCGCCCCACTGCGCGGACGAGCGGTTTCGCGTGAGAATCGCCTATTTCACGTGAAAAAGATTTTGATTTAGATCCTTTGTTACAGGTTTCATGGATAAGAGTGTCTGAAGATGAAAATTTGGAGCTTTTGACAGTAGATCTGGATACACATACGACAGATTTTAGGTAAGTTTGTTTGATACGCTTTAACGCCTCAGTCACTAAATTGATTTAGATGCATAGATCAATTATGGTACGGAGATACATAGGATACTGTTGACGGTTATAGGCTTCTTTTTGTGTACAAAACTTGAAGTTGGAGAAATAGGGGGATTGGAGTGAATCCGCGTGTAAAACCTAGTAAGGAACATTTTATAGAAAGATTTCTTCAAGTAATTTTAGATATCATAATATTTTTACAAGCTAGGTATAATAATCGGGCACGCCGCAATCGCAGCGGTAAGACCCCTCTTTGCGGAGTAGCTGGATAGGCGTCACGGCGTCCTGATCTACCGCATGACGCAGGTCCTCACCGGACACGGAAGTTTCGGGAGGTACCTGTGCCTGATAAGGAGGGAAGAAACGCCTGGGTGTCACCACTGCGAGGATCGCCCGGAAGATACGGTGGAGCATACGGTGCAGGACTGCCCCGCTTGGGCAGAGCACCGCCGTGTCCCCACGGCGGCGATAGGCAGAGACCTCTCGCGCCCGGCATTGGTCGAGGCCATGCTGCGGGGTGAGACGAAGTAGGAAGCGGTCGCCTCCTTCTGCGAAGCAGTCATGCTCGCGAAGGAGGAGGCGGGCCGCGTGAGGGAGAGGACAGCGTCTTCCCTCGACCCCAGCCGCAGTGGTAGACGCCCACGGCGACGGACGTCGGTAGACGATCTCTGGCCACCGTAGGCGCGGGCATGCGGGTGGCGAATAATGGGCGACTCGCTGTCCGACCATGGACCATGCCTGGGTCGACGGCGCGTTGTGTTCCACGCACGCCTCAAAGAGTGTCAGCATAATGACGGGGCCCTTCTAGAGGGCCAAAACCTGCCGGGGTCGCGGGACTTATCTCATTACCGTGACCCTGGAACATAAAGGGCTATCGAAGGACACCGTGGATTTTAGTCAGTACGAGTCTGACAGTCCCTTCCATCCTGCCCTGGGTGGGAGGACTCATATGATGATTTTACCACGATAAAAAAAAGCTAGGTATAATAATATGATATAAATACATTTGAATTAAATATCTTCAATTACCTAATTCATAACTATTGCACATTGCAGTCACTTTTAATTCACATCTCATCCTTCATCAGTCGTAACAGAAATTTCCAGAACATTGCTGAATTATTCTATAGTAGAATGTTCTAGACACAGCCTTAAACTTCGAAGCAGTTCCTTAGTACAACATTTTCAAACCATCTCCAAATATCCGGTATGCACTGAAGAAAGTTCTGATAAAACGGTCAACATAACAATATTGACATCGCCCATTGTAAAGTTTTCCGATTCATGTCCCCTTCTACTCGTAATAAACTTATCAGTTATTCAGAAGCATTGAAAGCCTGAGTCCATTCACGAATTCACAATACATACCAATGGCATGGTTCCATTGGAGGACTCGTCCATAAATATAACTTCTTATTTACGCATGCCACAATCCAAATAGGATGTGTGTTTGTGCTAAAATATAGGTTGCGAACGAAATGGGTCATTGGTATCAGTAGGTTTTGCAAAAAACATTGTATTGTTGTAGCTTTAGTAAAAGAAAAGATGTGTTCGGGGTTTAAGGGGCTTTCTGCTTCTAATATTTAAATATTAAATGACATTACATTTCTTTAGGTTTCAACACGGTTTAGATTTTACGTTTTTGTGGCGTAAAATAAATGGGAACTTTGACAATGATTTGATGGAAAATATTAAGGTTTTCATTTGTGCACTAGCGGCGCTTTTTAATTTTCCGTAGAATTATCGCCGTAAATACTTCAAGTACATACACTGTTTGTGAGTTAACACCAGTGAAGTCCCGGGCATAAGCTAGTTTTTAATAAAAAAACGTTTTATTCACATAATTTAGGTACACCTCGGTCGTCAGGCGTTTTATTGTGATCAAAATGATTAAACGATACTTTTTTTACAGGTACAGGGTAGATTTAGCTGGTGAGAACTGGAAGCTGGCACTGGCAGACGCGAAGGTCCAAGACTCAGGCGTTTACTGCTGTCATGTTTCCACTCATCCTCCAATGCTGAGGCGGTACAAATTGACTGTACATCGTAAGTTCTTGTCAATACAAACTAATTTTATTTTTCTTTGGAGAATTTAATTAATTTGCAATTCCTATCTGAATACGAAAAGTAGTTTTGAACTGTAAAAAAATAGCACCTTATGTATCAGAAGTAAAAAGATTGGAAATGACCTCTTCCATGCCCTGTTCAGTTTGATCCACGCTTTCCGGGACACCCTGTATAATAGTTTTTGTCAGTTCATCACTGGATGATATTTTTGATAGGATAGAATTATTTATTTACTCCCTGAATGAATTCACAAAGGTATTATTACATACATTGTATTATGTTAATATGCTAATACATAATTATTAGCATTAATTGTAATTGATGGTTTAACTCAAAACCACGCTACCGCATTAGGATTATTGTCTGTAGTGATAGTTGTGTTCGTGATAAATAAATAAATTAATAAAGTTTTATATAATTTACATTATTTTGTCTACAGCGCCTTCAATAAAGATGAGTAAAGAAGCGTTTCTAGAAACTGGAGAGACGTTGTCTCTCAAATGTGCCATACTTCACCTGTATCCCGGTGAAGCGGTCCCAGAGATGCACTGGTATCGAGGAAACAGCACCATATCCCTGGATGAGATCCGGGGAGGCGTGCTCATCGAAACTGATCAATTGACTTTGACCAGTCATTTGCAGGTAACTTGGACCTATAATACCCCCTTGCAGTAATCCTGGCTAAGTTAATATTATAAATATGAAAGTGAGTTTGTTTGTCTATTAAGTCAACGGGAATAATTAAGAAATGGGCTCCAAAAGTGCAATTCAACGGGAATAAATCGTTGCTTCACCTCCTGGTTCTATTTTGATGAATTTGGGAATAACTGCAGAACAAACCCTTCAGACAGTTATAAAAATACGGAGGGCTATGGATGGAAGAAAAGATGTGGCACGGATAAACAAACATCCATCGAATGGATAGATGTATGTTTGTTAATCTTTCACGTAAAACCTTCAGAACGGATTAGGATAGAAAGGTGCATTCACACTCATCAGTCACCGTCACGTCACGTCACCGGCTTGGTTTAAAAAAACAAAATGTTTCTACACTTCTATATGATATTTTGTTCCCACACGTCAGTCACCGGCCCGTGATCTATCAGCCACGTCACCGATCAGGCACGTTTCCATACAAGTTCCATTCGGTGACGTGACGGTGACGTGACGTGACTGGTGTGTGTGCATGCATGTTTACGGTTACAGTTAGTTTATAGCCTGGTTTATAACAAAGGAGATATGTTACATAATAATATCATATCGTCGTTTAATGCCGGTAATACGATAACGTGGAACAGTTACCAAACTTCACAGATATTTATAATCCTACATATTTCAATAATGGGTACTTCAAAAGCGTATACAATGTTTCCCTTGAAGCGTTCAACAATTTTACATCTAAGCTTACGGCTATTCCTGAGCCGTTGACTCTGCATTGAAGTAAGGTCTAAAATAAAGCGGTTTTTGACCTCGACTTCTTTTCAGAGCACCTGTAAGAAAATCTCCAGTTTATTATGTTTCAGGGAACATTTTTTCCCTCCTAAACGAAGCTTTATAGGCTTTTCACGCACCACGGTATAAATAAAATATCGAAAAACCATTCAGACTTGCAAAAAATTGAGAATGTTGCTTTTAAAACTCGATCAGTGCGAGCTGTGGAGTTATTCAAAAACAATATTTTCTGATAGAATAAAAACTTTTCTTCAGAATAATTCATCATTCCTAATGTCACTTTATTAGCATTTAAAGGCACTAATAGTAACTAGTTACTTTATGGGAATTATTTGCTTCTTTATTTTATTGAAAAGTTTATTTTCAGTTCATAGGTTACTTCTAGGCAATCGTCCTTCTCTGTCGACCACGTCATTGCTTACCATCAGACGAGATAGTGCTCAAACGGGAATCCATCGTTTAATAAAAATAAAAGTTCTCAAGGAAAATAATAATTGTACAGGATATTGTGAGAAAAGTCAAATTAATTTATCGATTCTATCTAGAGTAATTGTGTTCTTTGTAGACAAATAACTTTTTTTTACTAAAAATAAAGAGGCTCTGAAAAAAAAAACAACTTAGTTACCTCTCTCGACACCCCTGAGAAAAGATCCCATTACCTATTCCAAACCAGTATAAAAATAACTTAGTTAATTCGACGTGCCCATTTTCCATTTACGAAAAGCCTACGGGCGATGTATATCTTTCTAAAAATCTCATTGCTTATTTACGTTTCATCAACTGTTTTTCCTAAATTTTTGGGGAGGTTAGAAAAAACCCGGTTAAGTGCGAGTCGGACTTACCCAGCGGGGATTCCGTACCAACTTGTAGATTTATGTAAATAGTTCGTTCATCACTGACAAAGTTCATTTTTGGGCGCATGCACTCTTTTCGTATGAAATGAACAACAAATATAAGTTTGTAACGGTTTTTTTTCTGTGACAATACAACTTTAAAGTCATCATCATCATTTCCTTTTTTTTGCGCTGTAAGTTCTCTCTTCTTGCCAACTTTCATGATTCCAAGTGGGAATTACCCTATAGGTTTTGATTACCTTGGGAGCATCAAAATATCATAAGCGGCCGTATCTTTTGATTGCGTTGACTTAGAAGTTTGATTATATCAAAGACCACAGTCTTCGATATTAATTTCAGTTTGATTGACCTCCAAGCCTTCCCGAGAAAAAGAGTCTTGACAGACAGACGGACAACAAAGTGATCCTATAAGGGTTTCGTTTTTTCTTTTGTTCTATGGAATCCTAAAAAAATGTGTTTGGACCAAATGAGGGTTAGTTACTGAGGCTGTCCCTCACGGGAATGTTGTAATTATGTCTGTAAACGTTTATAGTCGGAGAGATAACAGGGCGTATGATATTTACCGTATGATAGCCATGAGTTAAGTGGTACGGCGGGGTGGGGACTCCGTTGCAGCGTTTATAGAAATGTGTGTTGGCAAAAGAACAGTTGTGTTGTCATTAATGAAGAAGAAATTATATAATAATTTTATTTTAAGAAACTAAAGAAGCACACAATTTAAAAAAAATATATAGAGCATCCTTAATATAATTATGCTATAAATTTAGCAGTTTGTCAAATGACGAGAACTGTGAGTTCATTGAGGTCGCGACCAAATTTTTTTCAAAAATGCTTGTGTTAATTATCTATATTTTCCGTGCATACACATTATAACCTGACAACCTGATTGAATGAAACAAACCAGTGTAAGATGATTATTAGCTATTTAGCCGTTTCCCAGTATTAGCCTTTTTTCATCTATGCTGAGGTCGGTTTTCAATCGAACTGAAGATCGAATCCATCTATCAAAAGAAAATATCGCTCGGATAAGATCGAATCGAAAAAGGTGCAGTTGAACTTCAGTACTTTACATAGAGCGACTGCCTATATGACCTTCACATCCCAGGAACTGGGCAACACGAAACACTTTTGAGCATTAGCTCACTCAAAATTGGTTAAATCTTCTAGTTTTATAGCCTATACTCATTTATCACAAATACTCTGCTCCTTGCATTTTTCGGGCCCGTTGCCAAAGAGGAAAGGCTAGCTACGCTACTTAGCTGGCCTATTAATTTTCTCAAATCCACATAGCTATCAGTGACACCCCGACCTGCGACTATACCCTCAAGGCCCAGTAATTCTACCTCCCCGTTTGGTCTAAATTGCCGTAATATATTTGCGGGCCAGCTAAAGTAAGACTTAAATATTCTCTCTTACTTTTACCCAGAGTGGTGATACTAAAATGCAATCTGGAAAAGAAAACGTAACGGTCGAGCCTTAAGAAATTCGTCTATTACACGGTTTTATAAAATGTAACGGTAGAGCCTTAAGGTTTTTTCGTCTATTACGCGGTTTTTTATTAAAAACATTGCATTTTGTTTAGTATTCCGCTTATCTGTGTTGAATTAGTATAATTTTTCCGTGTCAGTCTTATCTTGGCACGGGTTTTTTTATTGCAAATTGTCCCGTGGATGCTGATAAATGAGAGTGGGTTACAAATGTATACCATATTTTTGAGACACTTTTTAGAAGCAAGAAATTGTTAGTATGATGTTAACAACAAATAACATTAAAGCCTAGCTCATGCCCGCGTAAAGTACAGTAAGCCGGGATAAAACTATTCTATAATTATGTTAATCCAGGTTATAAATTATCCGTGTATCAAAGATCCGTATGAAGGCCACACGGGATCACGTTGGTTGTAGGCCGCTTACAACCGGTCCTATTGGAAGTCTAAAGGGGAGGCCTATGTTCAGCAGTGGACGTCTTACGGCTGATATGATGATAATGATGAAAAATCCCTGAAAGAGTAACAAACATCGATCCTTCCTTTCGTTTGTTCATCCGATATCCCATCTATCTACACAAACTTTCACATTAGGAGTAGTAATAAGACTAATACACTTTAGAAACAGATACTGCTGTAATAACGGCTAATTGGGAATTCAGCAGTAACGTAAGATATTTCTAGTACAAAATTAATATACCGTTCGATATTTCCCAATACACCGACTTGGTATTATTTACCATTTCTTACACATGCGGACGGAAGAATCGAATAAGGATCATCCGCGTTTTCCTCCTTACAGAAATATATTCACATATTTCTAAAATTCTGTATGTTTATTGTGCCTTATTCGTGGTGTGTGCTGGTCGGAATACCAATAGCAATGTGGGAAGTAAATACACGTAGGTATTTGTCATGTAAACCAAAACGTTTTTCCATTGTGAGATGCAAAAGTCAGGGTATTAAAAAGAATCGCGGGATTGTCTAAATAGGCTACCATGACCCTGGAACGTACAGGATAATTGAATGAATTTTAGTCAGTACAAGTCTGACAGTGGGATCCCGCCCTGCCCGGGGTGGGTCGGTTGTAGTAAGTAAACATAGTTAATGGGTCGGTTCGTCGCCGAATGCAAATAGCAAGAGAATTTAGCAACGTCAGCATCAACGCTCTTACGGTGCATCCACACCGCCGGTAACATTTGTAGCTCAACGTTTCCAAATGTTGCTCGGTAACATCAGCCAACAAAATGTTACTAAGTGTTGACGTGTTACTATAAGTCGAGTAACGTTGCTCAACATTCGGTAACATCCGCCAACAAAATGTTATTTAATGTTACTAAGTGTTGACGTGTTACTGTTAGTCGAGTAACGTTGCTCAACATTCGGTAACAATGTTACCCCCATTATCTAACAATGTTGCCGATTGTCGAGCAACGTTACTCGACATACGGCAACATTTGTTGGCGGATGTTACTGCGGTGTGGATGAGTAACAATCAACAAATAGTAACAAGGAGCCACAAAAGTTACCGAATGTTACCGTGTTGCCTTTTGTTGCTCCACAAATGTTACCGGCGCCGGCGGTGTCGATGCACCGTTAGGAGTAGCTCGAAGTCCGGATAAAAATTAAGCCATGATTGAATACAAGCGGTTAAGGAGTAGCTGAAAACACAGAACCACTTAAAAACACCCATTTTTTGTTAGTGCTTTATGACTTACGGTTAGACGCGTGTGTTTAATCGTGGTCCGTGTTAAGTCTCACCATTGTATAAGTCTCCCTATTGTATGATACGTAACAGTTAGACATAACTGTCAATGTGTGGGTATATTAAAGGCTTTTCTCCCTAAACTTTGAGGGATTACAGTTCTGATGTTCTGTACCTATCCTTCGAGTATGCCCGTGCGTATAAAGCTTACCTTTTCATACCTATGAGTGTTATTCGGGGAACATTTCAAGCAAAATATTCTTGTGGATTAAATTAATTAACGAAGTAATTAAGTTTAATTTCATATCATAAATTCAGAGGCCTACAAAACCAGACAGTACCTAAAACAAGAACCTTTGATTTAATATGTATTAAAGTTAAATATTATCATATTACTTTGTAAACTTCAGTATTAGATCATGAGTTTCTGATAAGATCACTAACGGAATACATAATTTATTAGGCCCATTTTATAATACCTAAGTTGTGAATTCCCAGTTTTTGGGGCTCTAAAATAATCAAGTGCTCGACGACCCGTATAAAATGTTTGCAAACTCTACCTGATTTGATCAAATATTTACACACAAAGTATTTGTTACAGTTCGTAGATTTTAATCACAATAACTTTGTTTTATTACACGATTCTGTTTTATTATTAAAACGGAGTAGGTACCTAGGTTCATTGTGAATTATTTTTCAAAGATTTACTGAAATATAAAATGAAGCTTATTTGTCTTCTTAAATGTGAACAAAAAAATTCGTAATAGGCTTATTCAAAAAAAAATAGTTATTGCCTTCAAAACTACTATACGGTCACAGTAGGAACAGTTACTGTTTTAAACTGATGAATACAATTTGGCGACTGATACATTTAGGTGTAGACTAAAATCATGATAACCGATTGTGGATTGACGTTCCACTAGTTTTCTGCTTGTCGGTGGGAAGAAATCTGTGTATCTACAATTCCAATAATGCAGAAGTCAATTATGTAAAACGTTTTGCAAATCTGAGTAAACAGGCTTGTTCTGTGTAAGCTCATTCCATCGCCGTCAACTTTATCTCTGTTACTTCTGACTTAGATTAAAGACAAGAGTAAATTTCAGGCAGGTATTGAACCTACGATCTCCTGATTTGGTACACCAGACGTCTCATCAACTAGGCATGGAGACAAGTGTCACGGCACAAAATAAAAACAGTTTCGTTCAAATTGTCAACCCAAACTCTTGTCAAACACGTAATCCATAGTACCTGTAATAACGTCGTCGAAGTACACAACAAAAAATGCCCATGAAATAAAACTACTACTGAACCAAACTGAAAGATTTTTTTATGAGACCAATCACAAAATATATACTGTATCGAACAAAAAATTAATCGTCAAAATCGGTTCATCGAGTCGTAAGTTACAAGGTAAACATAAAAAAGTCGATTTATGAAACTCCTCCTTTTTATGAACTCGGTAAAAAAAAAACGGATGACTTGCAGAAAAGTAAACAAAGACAAAGCACTTAATTCAAGTTCCCAACTTCTAAAACAGATTCTACAATAGAATGTTTTAACTTCTCCGATTTAAAGACGTATCTTTGTGCAGGTGGCGCGACTCAAAGTGGAGGATGCTGGAAACTACACCTGTGCTCTTGTGTCGCCGGTGCAGATGAAGGCGACTGCTAGAGTACATGTTCTTCAAGGTGAGTACATGAGTTCTCTTGCCTTGAAAGTACATATGTCGTAAAATAAAGGCAACAGTTATAGCCGGTTTGTAAGTTGTATTTTTAACGGTGCTAATGTTTAATAGATCCTTTAATTTGAAACTGTAATTAGCATAATTGCTAAAGAAGCATAATTATTAAGACCTGGAACTCCTTAATAATTTCTTCATCCTAACATCGCCTCTGGTTTCAAATTTTATTTGTCCATTTGTATAGCAAGTCGTAAACGCACAAGAAAATAACTTTCTTTGCTCGGTCCACAAAAACTAATGAAATATGCTGTCGGCTGCCGAAAGCCAATACCATGCGATCGGTTCAATAATGAATATATTTTTCACCTCTTATTTATTTTGTGCTTTATATGGAAAACAGAAAACAATGAAATGTAAAGCATGTCAAAGCAGATGCAATAGGATATACAACCACCATGGAATATACTTTGATATTTAGGTCATAGGACTGGAAAAGGCTTAATATTAAACAAAGTGTGTCAAGTATGAAGTCCGTATAATATTACAACAAGCCCCGAAGGGTTGGGAAGAGGTATATCTAATTAATTATTACACCCACTTTACGCCAGTTATGTAAGTCCTATGTTATAGGGTGCGAATCTATTTCCAACAGCCGGGCACAAATCCAGATTCCGTAGCTCCCTGGTCCGTGATTCCGACCTGGTAATCTATGGTCGACAGTCGCCATATGAACAAGGCAGTCATCTAGACTATCAAAGCAGTCAAATATACCAACAATTCGGTCAATTAAACCATCAAGAGAGTCATCTTTACCAACGAAACAGTCAACCATATATTAAATTAAATGGACAACAACGAGGCAGTCAATTAGGCCAACGACGCAGTCAAGGCAACAAGGCGTGTCAGGCATTAGAGTTATAAAAGTATGAAACACTTCAAAATTCAACATGCATGCTAAAATTGCTCGAACAAAATGACGCGACTACTGGAACGATTCAGAAGATTAGACACCTGTGCCAAAAGTGGGCGATAAAATAAACAAAATGTTACTTTGTTGGAAGGAATTTGGTCGAGTTCCAAACGATAGACTCTTTATGTTACTTTTTGTCCTAAATAGGGTTATTTCCAACAATAAATTGGTCCTTTGTGTCGTATTTACAAATAAGGATAAAAAGACTTTTATCTTCAGTCTTTGTTTGTTAATTCATTAAAATAATATTTATTCAGAGAACTCTTTCCTCTCAGTAAATATTATTTGTTATAACGTTTGTATTTGAAATTGTATTCTAATAAATCATTACTTCATTCTTATCCAAAAGTATTTGTTCAACCTTAGTACAGTTTATATAATTATATTTTTTTTATATAATAATATTATTATGCCACATCACTCCTATATCTCGTGGTTGCCTGCGACCGATGATTTTTTTAACATCAGAAATCGACGCATAATTTAGAAATCTAAACCATGAACTCAGATTACGTATTATGTATAACGTAGGTACCGGTACTTTTTTATACAATACTAGCTGACCCGGCAAACGTTGTTTTGCCATAAAAAATTGAAATTAAAAATTTTGTCAAAAAAAAAAATTAGGGGTGGACTACCCCTAACATTTAGGGGGATGAAAAATAGATGTTGGCCGATTCTCATAGATACCGGATAAGCACAAAAAATTTCATCAAAATCGGTCAAGCCGTTTCGGAGGAGTATGGCAACGAAAACTGTGACACGAGAATTTTATATATTAGACTAGCTAACCCGGCAAACGTTGTTTTGCCATATAAATAATTTAAAAAAAAATTTGGTGTGGACTACCCCTAACATTTAGGGGGATGAAAAATAGATGTTGGCCGATTCTCATAGATACCGGATAAACCGGATAAAACTGTGACACGAGAATTTTATATATTAGATTATACAACACCATAACATACTCCCTTTATTCGGAAAATAGGAAGTCATCAATCAGTCTTGGTGGACCGGAGGAGACTGTCAGCCTCGTACTGACTAAAACTCACTCTTTTTCTTTAATTACTCTTTGTATTCTAGCTCCAAGGTAACTTTTTAAAACATTCACGCAACCTTGGCAGACATTTGGCCCCTTTGGACCCTGTCAGTTATGCTGACAGATTCACGCACGCGAGGAACAATCCTTATCGGACAGTGAGCTACCCATTGTGCACTGTCTGCATGCCTGCGGCTGCAGTGATAAAATATTTCCCTTTAAAAATACCAAGTACACATGAATTTAAGCGCATAAACGAAATAATATTCTAATCAGAAAGTGACGAAGAAAATTCACAATACTATTGGACTAAGCATAAGCGTAAATCATATTTTAAAAAGTCGTTGTAGGCATACAAAAGACTATGAACGCAACTACTACTACAAAACAATAAAACTAGAAATCAAAAGTCTTTCCTCAGTACCAGAATGCAACAGACAAACAACGGCAGTAATTTATTTCGTTGCCTTTAAAGAGCAACAGAAAACAACATCTGAGTCCAGAATTCGCGTTTACAAAATGAGAACTACAAGGTTTTCACGTTCTGCAGTTTTAGTGCACCTGTTCCAAGATTGAGTCATAAAGTATTTTCATGCTTGTATTCGGTGTATGGTGCATAACTGGATAGTATTACAGCGTATTCACTGTAATGCATCTCATTTCTGTTCTGTAAGTATGATTGAGATAGTTCCGTCGTACTGACATAGTAGTTCAAAACATAGTAGTCCAGTCACTTTAATTGCTTTAAATAAATGACCACATTTTTATGTAGACTTAGTGACTTTGACTTTGTGAATTACATCGCCTTAGCTACCAAACAGACTAGCTGACTTATTTATACTAAAAGAAACATTGTAAAGTTTTACCACCCACTGCTGGCCTTAAGCCTATCTCAAGACTCTGTCTTCCTCTACTGCATTCTGTCGATTTCGGTCACCTTTTTATGGCTGTCTCTCTAATTGGGAGCATCCTTTGCAAAGGTTGCAAGTACCCAATCTGCCCTCGAATTATTTGTTTGCTTTAAAAGCCATCGGTCCTTTGATACACTATTTAAATTAAGCAAGCCTCATTAGCTTTTTTTTTGGAAACAATTATTTTAAATCCCAACCGTCGAAAAACGTCCGATCTTACCCCCTTCCATAGCGCTGAGTGACAAAGCGACCAATAAATTTCTTAATTAAGTACCAACTCAGCTAAAGGAGGTGGCTTATTACGTCATCTATAACGCTAGATTGATCTCCCATTAATTTAGCCACAAGCAATGGTAGCATGGTAGGGTCCTTAATTATCCTTAATCAATCACCCTGCTTACAGGTTGATTGGTAACACAGCTCGTGCCTGTCTCTTTGACATAATCCCCTCCACTACTTTAAGTAATACCATTTCTCCAGGGTTGATATTTTTATATTCAAGACCATAGAATTACGAATCGTCACGTACCGAATTATTTAAAACTTTATTAGTTCGCAAAAAACGTACAACGAAAATGGCTCATCGAGGACGTTATTAAGAAATGTCTAAGCTTAATGAGGTTTTTAATGCTATGTAAATTCGGCTCCAACTAGACTCCGACTGTAATACTCGGGAATAAAGGCAGTCATTTATAACAGGGGAGTTCTAATATCATGTCATTAAGTTAGTCTAAATATACAACTGGCATCTGCTTTGTTTTGCAAGTATTTTCTCTCATACAAATTAGAATACGTTCTTGCTACCACTGTAGTATTGTTTATTAAGGATTGTGATAATGAATGCCGGCCATAAGTTGTCTCCAGTTATCTAGGTCAGTAGTTCATTGGGGACAAGATTCGGAGGCTGGTGCGTAGATCAGATGTCAACTCATAACCCCGTGGTCATTTACCCTGATTTCGTAGAAAGGGCGCGATGTCACCAAAGATTCTTTATTCAGATAAAAGTCACGCTCTAGGTCTACAAAAATAAAACTGAATGTAGCGTAAAGTGCAAGCTGGTAGTTGTAAACAGTTTACGTACAAAAAGCTATAGAATAACAAAGGTATGTCTGGCAAAGGAACTACTCTTTGAAATTTAGCTCGACTCACTACTTTATCTTGTAGTATCATCTTAAATGGTGTGAAACGAGCAGTAACAGCCCGGTACGCTGAACATCCACAATAGCCTATAGAAATTCAAAGCATCCACAATCCTAGTTTAGATAGTTCAACAATATAACAAAGTGAATATTCTACGCCCTTGAAACATACCAAATATGAGACGAGCATAACTTAAATTGACCTCGACTGTGCATTTATTTATCAGAGCAGTGGTGGCCCAGTGGTATCGGCCCCGACTTACGAGTTGTAGGTCGTGGGTTCGAACCCAGCTAGACTAGCTAGGCGCATTACTTTGTGTAATTTATTTCATCACCACTGCTCTCAAAACCGGTGAAGGAAAACATCGTGAGGAAATCGGCATGTCCTAGAACCAAAAATTCGAAGACATGTGACATCTACCAACCCACACTGGGCCCACGTGGTGGATTATGGCCCACTCCCTCTCACAGAGAGGGGGCCTGTGTCCCAGCAGTGGAACTATTCAAAGGCTGATGATGATGATTTATGCTAATGGAAAAAAAATAGACTGCCTCTTTTTCAGTTAAGATTTTCTCAAGCAGTCAATTGTGACCAGTTGACAACGACAGGTTTATCCCCAGTTACATCAAGCTTAAACATAATAATTTTATTAGCGAAATGCTGGTGTACTATTAGGTATACCTCTGTTCAACTCCTCCGGGATTACAGGCGTGATGATTTCAAAATGGTTTCATATTTCGATTGAAATATGAAACCATTTTGAAATCATCACGCATTGCATGTTATGCTATTCAGTGTCATCATCATCAGCCGGAAGACGTCCACTGCTGAACATAGGCCTCCCCCTTAGACGAACGTCGAACGACAATTCGCCACTTGCATCCATCGGTTGCCCGCGACCCTCACGATGTCGTCGGACCACCTAGTGGGAGGCCTGCCTGACGCAAGGCATAGTTATTCAGTGTAATTAACTCGAAATTTGTTTTTAAAACGTCTTTCAAGTGAGATTTTCTTAATCCTTACCAATAAGTGCATTTTTTTAGCCTACCTGAATTGATTAATAGTAGTTTATGAAACTGGTACATAATGAGGGGTTCGCTCGTTTTTTAAAAGTATCACACGAGTGTATAATACCTAGTTATGTACAGTTTCATACACTACTTTATCTACTTTCATTGAAAACGAATTTATCAAATAAAAGATAAAGATTGACACAGTATTATGGCGCCAAACTTCCCGTTATCACCGTGCATGGGCCACAGCGCGCGCAGCCACAGATAAAAAATCAAATGGATGTATCTATGATCTGTAATCTGCATCGTAATGAAAAAAAAATAATTATTATAACATTATTTTGTTAGAGAAGTAGTGTCATAATTTAATTTTTTAATTTCATTTCGATATACTGTGTGTAAAGTACGTCATTATAAACTCGTTTTGAGTTTTGAATTTAACGATATGGGAGTAGATAAAAGCCGTAAAACAACTTACGAACATCTAAATAACATCACGTCTTAGATAAATGGGTGGATGTTCTAATGTAACGGGAAATGGGTCGTTTGCTTGTAAAGAAGTGTATGTCCCATTATTTCCCAAATGAGGTCGGTAGTTAAAGGCTATATGCTTGAGTAATGTTAAAAGGAAGTAGTTAACAAAAGTCTACAGAAAATCTAGACATTCGTTTTATTCATTTTTTTGATTTTATAAAATACATTTATTTTTGCGAAAATTTACTTTCACACGTTGTGAAAGAAAATCCGCAACAAACTTGAACAAGTTAACCTTAAACATACAGAATACTTAAGAAAAAACTCTGAAGAAACTTTGTTTTGACGTGGCGAAGTTTCACTCATAATGTCTATGTTTAGAAAACTGTTTGATTTAAAAGGAAAGGAATTATGTACAAGCGCCACCAAAAATATCCTGGTATTTTTTTTATTATTGTTATTTCTTTATTCTTTTTTTTTAGTAATAAATTACATTTTTAAATATTTTTACATAAAAGAATATTTTTTTTATTATGTCGTTTTCATCATATTTATGCATTTATAAATATTTTTACAAAAAAGAAGTAAAAAAAAACATTTAAAAATATAAAAATAGTGATCCACCGGTGTGGGAGCAGGGTCCAAGCTACCGGTGGTTAGGGCTCCAGAGACAGGGACCTCCTCACAATGCGAGCCGTATCGAGGAGAACTGCCTTCTGAATCAGGCCCTTGATCCAACCCCCTAATGAGAGCCTCGAAAGATGTTCGTCGAGGCTCTTTGCCATCAGGCCATAAGCAGTCACGCGCGCCTCAAGGAGTGTCAGCATGATGACGGGGCCCCCCTCTAGAGGGCCAAAGCCTGCCGGGGTCGCGGGACTTATCTCATTACCGTGACCCCGGGACATAACGGGCTATTGAAGGACACCGTGGATTTTAGTCAGTACAAGTCTGACAGTCCCTCCCGCCCTGCCCGGGGTGGGAGGACTCATTTGATGATTTTACCACGCTAAAAAAAAAAAAAGGCCATAAGCAGTAACGACAATCGGCACAATGATAGCCGAGCTCACATTCCACATGTCGACAACCTCGCGCGCTAGGTCGATATATTTGATTTGTTTATCTTTCTCAGCCTTCACGAGGCTCTCGTCATGCGGGATGGTAACATCGATTATCATTGCACGGCGCGCTGATCTGTCTATCACTACTATGTCAGGCTTATTGGCGACAATAGTCCTATCAGTAATGATAGGCAGATCCCAGTACAACGTAACATGGTCTTTCTCGAGAACTGGGTCGGGCACATACTTGTAATACGGTACCTCAGATTCCACAAGTTTGTATTTCAACGCAAGTTGCTGGTGAATGATTCTGGCTACTAGGTTGTGCCTGTGCAAGTACTCGCCGTTAGCAAGACGAGAACAACCAGAGATAATATGTCTAATGGATTCACCTGGACGATGGCATGCCCGACACACGTCAATCGTCCCATCCTTTATAATATGTCTCCGGTAGTTGTTCGTCAAGATAACTTCGTCCATAATCGCACAGACAAAACCTTCAGTTTCCCCGAAGAGGTCACCGAAACGTAGCCAGGACACGGACGCTAGAAAATCTACATCGGGCCCATGAAGGGCCCGGTAGAAGCGTCCGTGTAGCTCCTTGCTTTGCCATACCTCCCTGCGGTCTTCGGTACTGAGTATCACAGGTTTGCGCCAGTTCTCTTTAGCCATGGACAGCGGGGTGAGTCCCTTGTCCACTGTGACCACATCTCGGTGCATACCCACTTCCATTTTCAAAAAAGAAATATTCTCTGAGACTGCACACCTCGCGGTTGTGGAGGGTCTTAGCATTTAAAAAGCCTCGACCCCCGCACTTCCGCGGGATGTACAGCCTTATCACCGATGATCGTGGGTGATGCATCCGGTTTGCGGTCAACAGCGTACGGACTCGTCTATCCAAGGCGTCGAGTTCAGTTTGAGTCCATTTAAGTATGCCGAAAGAGTACATCAAGACCGGCATGACCCAACCGTTGAAGGCGCGCACCTTGTTTCCGCCTGAAAGAAGGCTATTTAAGACCTTTTTCAAGCGTCCAAAGAAGCGCTCCCTCAACAATTGTTTCACGTCCGGTACATTAATGCCTAACGCTTCCGACATACCCAAATACTTGTAGGTCTCGGATGAGGAAAGTGATCTAAGGTGTATGGAATCTGAAAGATGAATCCCTTCAGATTCCATAATCTCCCCTCGCTTTACATGCATGATTGCACATTTGTCCACACCAAATTCCATCCTGATGGCATGATCATTTTTATTATTATTATTACGAATATTATCTATAAAGTATTGCTATATAATTAATTTAATTTAACCTTGTTTTTTTTATTATTATTTTAGTTTTAGTTTAGTTATTTTTGTAAATATTTTACTTTTAATTTTAGTTTTTAAATATAACTAGTATTTACAGCTTCAAAAAAAAAAAAAAAACCTTGTTAACAGAGGCAAGTTTATTTGATCAAATAATTGTAAGTTGGCATCCTACCACATTGATTTAGGTACGTGTATCGCTAATGCATAGCTAATTTAGGTAGTGTAGCTTGCAGAACTCAAAAATATACTCGTAGTGCACCATATATATACACAGAGCACTACCATTATATAGATTAAATACCGACCCGTCCCGGCTTCGGACAGGTGCTAAATAATTATAATTATTCTTGATTTTATTATTATTGAACTTTATTGAATCACTGTATGTATTGATGAAACCGTACTATTTTGAAATATTTATCTCTGCATACCAAGGGCCAGACAGTCTTTGTTTCATAAACTATTTTTGTTAAACGTGAATGTTCTTTTTAACCGACTTCAAAAAAGGAGGAAATCAATAGTGAAATGTTTTAAAATAGTGTTTTTTTTTAATTTTTCAAAAAAAAATGTAAACGCCTTCAAAAAAGGGTAAAATAACCTACAAAATGACTTTTCTTTCAGAAGTCTGTGGCATTTAAAGACAATGAAATGAAAAAAAAACAAAGGCACCGACTTCTGAAAGAAAAGTTATTTTGTAGGTTATTTTACCCTTTTTTGTGGTTGTTTTTGAAGGCGGTTACATTTTTTTTGAAAAAGTTTTTTTAACATAAACACTGTTTTAAAACATTTCACTATTGATTTTTGGAAACTATGATAAGAATTTGATATCATTTGGTCTTTTATACCGTTATCTTATTGAATGGTCATGATTTGATGTTATATTGTTTAGAATAAAAAATAAAATACCGTAGTTTGGATTTACACTGAAACTATAAATGGCTATTAGTTTAGCCAAGAAAACCTCAGTAATATAAAAATAAAAACAAGCTGAACGCAGCATAGAGCAAACATCGTGGAATACCTTGGGAATACTTCCTGGCGTTGCTTTCGAATTCCTAGATAAACGTATTTATTTGCAATTTGTTCTACTTATCTACAATACTAGGGCACCTACTCGAGTGAATGACGTAAATGTAAAGTAAAAACGCTGTTTTTTTTATTCTGTAGCATGTTGGTCAAGTTTTTAGTTACTTTAATGAGTGAGACGTTAGAAACTACTGGGATATCGCGTTTCTAATTCGGTCACTATACGCGTATCTTCGTAGGTGTTACTGTCAATTTTGGTAATATTGACATGGAATAGGTACAAATATTTTGTAACGCACGCCTTGCAAGATGGTGCCTCTGCAGCTCAGCCATGACCAGTCAGCCATAGCCAGTTATCAGGAGCCAGCTAGAATGTAACGCCTAGCCAGATATCGCGCAGCCAAGCCTTGGCCGGACCGCCATAGCCAAGCCAGATATCGCCTAGCCAGATATCGTGCAGCCAAGCCTTGGCCGGACCGCCATAGCCAGCCAGCCAGCCTGCCAGCCAGCCAGCCAATGCCAAAACCCTTTTAGCAAGCCTGCTAAGCCGTTAGCCATGCCGTCACATCCTGTCACGAGATCAGGCCTGATCTTGTGAGGATGTGACCAAGGAGTCTTATTTACAGGGAATGTGCCAGTAGTACCGTTCGCGTTGTCGCCACAGAGCATGTAACTTTATGGTTGCCTGTCAGCCAGCCGTCTGCCATGGAAAATACGAGTGTGACTATTCATGAGATTCTTCATAATTTGTTAAAGCAAGGAAATATACTGATTGCCTTTATACCGTCTACAATTATTTACCACTCCATTATTTTTGAGTGTTACAATTTCATTTTCACACAATTTTGTAGAACAAGTAGTTTAAGCTTAGTACTCGCAATCGCAGAGCAGTGGTGGCCCAGTGGTATCGACCTCGACTTCGAGTTGTAGGTCGTGGGTTCGAACCCAGGCAGGCGCATTACTTTGTGTAATTTATTTCATCACCACTGCTCTCAAAACGGTGAAGGAAAACATCGTGAGGAAACCGGCATGTCCTCGAACCAAAAATTCGAAGACATGTGACATCTACCAATCCGCACTGGGCCCGCGTGGTAGATTACGACCCGCTCCCTCTCACAGAGAGGAAGCCTGTGTCCCAGCAGTGGGAACATTTAAAGGCTGATGATGATGAACTCGCAATCGGCGTGCGTGTATGACCAGCTGTATGAATGTGGATGAAGTGAAAGGAGTATGTAGGGACCGTAGCAGGTGGCGCTCTATAGTTACTGCCTACCCTCATGGGAAGAAGGCGTGATTTTATGTAAATAGTTTTTTTTTTACTAGCCGTTTATGTCCCACTGCTGGGCAAAGGCCTCCCCCATATCCTTCCAAGAACTATTTTCTAGTGCCACTTCGGACCAGCCATCAAGGTACGCATCTAGATCGTCCTGCCACCTCTTTAGTAGTTTAAATAGTTAACGAGTCGATAAATTCGTTGTAAGTGTTACAAATACGATTGTTGGTTGGTTGTGTTCGACCATTTTTTTTGTGTTTACGTCCATAATGTACACAATTTGTAACGCTCTCGGGTTTTATAAGAATTGACGTAAAGAGGGCTTCTAATAACAAAAGGAAAAAGCAAACTGGCAGTTGTTAGTTTTCCGTCTATTAACGTGAGTGTAAACGGTGTTCAATAAAAAAAACCAGCCAAATGCGAGTTGGACTCGCGTGAAGAGGGCTTCGTACGATTTATTTTTTGCCTACCTATAATTTTAACCTCAAATAAATGATGAATTGAAATTTACGAATAATTGAAGATTGGTACGCACAATATTGAGTGATTTACTATGTTATTTTAATGTCATGGACTTCTTTTTCAAAGTTGAGTGATATACCATACGCACAATATTGAGTGATTTACCATGTTATTTTAATATCATGGACTTCTTATAGGTTTTCCTATAATCTATAAGTAGAAAACTAATTTCTGTATTTTTTTCAAAATTTTAGGTTTAGTAGTTTCGGAGATATGGGGGAAATGGTCAATTTTCGTCTATTTTCTTAAATAACTTGGAAACAATTTATTTTAAAATTACAAAAAAAAATACATTAATGTCTTCTCAACAAAACCTTTCATTTGATATGTCACACGATGCAGTTTTAATTTTTGTTTTAATTTTCCCCTTTTCCCCAAAAATTACCTCCCATATACAGATTTCATCTATTCACGTCACACCTCTGTACTTGGGTCACAGGAATGGATATGTGTACCAAATTTCAACTTAATCGGTCTAGTAGATTCGGATATAATTGACTCTAAGCGACAGTTCCGTTTTTGTATTCGGACGTACGGAACCCTAAAAAACATAATTAATTTAGGTATGTGGTTCAGTTATTTTGTAATGAAAGGATGTATGTTGTACCAAAGTACTTTGTGACAAGACTGCCTCGTTAGCCTAGAGATCTTAAGCATTGCTTCTGCGCATGAACTCCTCAACTCCACTCTCCTTCCCAGATCATAAATATTTTATCCATTGGAAAGTGGTGACAAAGCCAGTGGAGACAAATGGGAATAGGCGGTTTTATTGTATCATTGGTCCGGGAATTTAGTCCGGGTATATCAAAAACTCACCAAAAAAAAAAACAAATACATGTTAAATGTCCCGATTCCAATTCTAACGATAGTTAGGTATAGCGATCATGTCAGTTTAAAAACTTCGAAAATATTATAGGGTTGTTGGGAGTTTCACTGTAACAACCCGTAAATTCAGAAATAGTTAATGGCACTATGTTTGCCTCATTACTTGGAACTCAAAAAAAAAACGGAATGTGGATGATATAGGTACACATCATAAACATCTGCCTAAGGGTCAGCTCGCACCGCGACGTGACGCAGCGCGACGTGACGCAACGATACTGGAAGTGTATAACATCTTTTCTTGTGGTAACTTAAATTAAGTTAGGAATTGAGTTGTTCTATTGAAATGTGCGCGGAGTGTCACTTATCGCTGTGAATTGACCCTAAGTCCACAATTTTTTTCTAAATAATTTGTTTAAGATCATCTTAGTTACTAAAGGCTCAGCCAACTAATTGCTTTCGAAGTCAAAACGGAGCAAAAAAAAATGATTGATCGTGACCTAATTGCCGAACTCTCAGGTCAGAATATTGGACATTTTTTCCGAGGCAATCAACGACTCCATCGATTAAACTCACTTAGTTCCGTCTGTATTTAGAGCGCTGTCCATTTGTTGGAGCTGACACCTGATTTCCTGTGTCCCAGATAACTCGCTAAACACAATGTAGCTAGAATACGACGTAATGGAGTAACATGTTCCATCAACCTTTGTTACAAAGGTGAAAAGGCTAAAAATGCTGATCCTACTTTTAGTTTGAAAAATGCTATATGCTAATGGAAAATGCTTTGCTCGGCGTTTCTTTGCGTGAAACGAAACGACGATATTCACCGTAAAACCAAAGTCATTGACAGAGCTCTTAAAATTTTGAAGTTGAAATGGCTAGTGACCGAAACCTTCCAACACTGACGATATCATGAGAGTCGCTGGCACTGGAAATCGATGGAAAATGGAGTATTGTTGTTCGGCGTGGCAGTCGCTGTGCTTAATAAAAGCCTCCTTAGACTTTTATTCAGTAGTTGACGTCTTGCGACTGATAATGATGATTTGGATTGTAGCTACAGCTAGCCAGCATGTAACTTCCCATAAGTAAAATAATGTTGGAGTCACGTCAGCAGTTTTGGAGATAAACCCACCCACCACATCCTCATTTAAAAAGTCATCGTGTTTTTGACATCTATTTTAAAATAGGTTACATGTAAGCACTTGCTCATAATGAAAAACAACTGAATTCAAATCTAGACTTTAGTCGACGATATTTACGAGTATTATGCTAGTTATATTGTGAACACGAAGCCCTTCATTCTACAAATATTTGAATACCTATAACAAATGTTTGATTTAGGTCTGTCTGTTTGCACAATGCCTATGGAATGTGGCTTCAATGTTGAAATATCGCATTGTATCTTTGCTGGTGATCGATTCAAATACTTTTTTTTTATTATTGATACTTCATTTCCATATTCTGGTACGTTAAAAGCCGGGAGTTTAGTTGAATGCGATGTAATTACCGTTTGAAAGGAACTTTTTGGCATGTTTTATCTCTTTACTTTAATAACTAAGCTACATACATATCTTTTCATGAGTGGAAACTCAAAAGGCACCTTTCAACGTATATTTTTTTGTGAATACTTGTGTAAAACTAGATACATATTTATTTTATTTACATAGAAATTTTAAACAGTCCATGCTCTACTTCTAGACAGCATGGACTGCATTTTACTTGAAAGTGAGACAGTTCTAACTTAAAACGCAACTAGAGGTAGAGGTCGAATTAATTTTCAATATTTTAACACATCCACAGAATATCAAAAATGAATACGTTTGTTGTTGATTTACGCCTATATGAATCCTGTGTGTGTGTGTCCTCACGGCAACGATAGGCGGAGACCTCTCGCGCCCGGCATTGGTCGAGGCCATGTTGCGGGGCGAGACGGAGTGGGAAGCGGTCGCCTCCTTCTGCGAAGCAGTCATGCTCGCGAAGGAGGAGGCGGGCCGTGAGAGAGAGAGAGAGGAAAGCGTCTTCCCTCCGCCCCAGCCGCAGTTATAGACGCCCACGGCGTCGGACGTCGCAAGACGATCTCCGGCCACCGTAGGCGCGGGCATGCGGGCGGCGAGTAAAGGGCAACTCGCCGCCTGACCCATGGACCATGCCCGGGTCGACGGCGCGTTGTATTCCACGCGCGCCTCAAAGAGCGTCAGCAAGATGACGAAGCCCCCCTCTAGGTCAGGGCCAAAGCCTGCCGGGGTCGCGGGACTTATACCATTACCCTGGAACGTAAAGGGCTAATAATAAAAAAAAGTGGTTCAGCTTTGTTCAGGTTGGCAGGAGTCGGCACAGTCGGCTAGCAAAATGTAATACTTTACGTGTAGTGCCGAACCGATCCAAACGTGAAACAGCGAGAGAAGATTATGTCCACCGGAACTAACGAGTGTATAGAACTATGTTAGCTAGATCGGTGTTTTTCGATTGTTTCGGGTCGGGTTTATTCTTTTTAAAAAAATCTTAAACATCGAACTATTTATTTTTAATGAAAATTCTTAATGATCTTATAATTATCGAACCCCATTTCTGGCTTGTTTATAGGAACGGAACCCATGTGCCGTATACCGACCCTAACAAGTGCTTAGTACTCCATCTTCATATTCGTGTGGATTGAAACATTCGTAGGTACCTACTGTTTTATTCTGTAATAAACTCGTTGACGTGTTTTATTGCAGAATCGTTCTCAATCAATGAATTTATTCAAGCATTAAATAATCCAATCCTTTGCAGTATGAATTTAAATTATAAAATTAATGTTGCTGACACCTGTATTTCGGCTATTTGGCAACGAAAGCGTTAAATAAGGTGTTTATAAATTAATTGCTGATTTCACGAACGATCCAATTTCAAGGCTTAATTGTATTAAGCGCAATTAACCAAATAAATGGCTTTGTGAAAAAAGATAGTGTGAATGTTTTTGCATTTTATTCAAACTTGGATAAACTTTTATGTAGTATGTCAGTTTGCTAGGAGCTCGCGGGTAAACAATAAGTGTGCAAATACAGTGGTAGCGGGGCGGGCAGCGGAATCCGCTGGCGGATAACGCAAACACATAGTTTTTTAATAAGGTGCACCAAGTGCGGGCGGGGCGGGTGAGTGGAAATCGCAGCGGTACAGGCGGGTGTCGCGAGCGGGGCGGGTGGACGCAAGTCAGTTTGCGTTTCCCGCTCTATTTGTTCAGAAATGCCACTGACGACTGAAGATTTCATAAGTGCCGTAATGGCTCGGCCACCTTTATGGAATTGTACTGATTCAAATTATTCGACTCGAATAAAATTTATCTTCATGATTTCGCAGCCTTTCGTACAAAGTATTAAATTCTCCATGTCTATATCAATCACTATTTGATATTGTGGCGATTGCTTTTAGAAAAAAAAGGTCCCACTTTATATATTATAAGCACTAGCTTCCAAATAATCTGACATATCACACGAGGTAGGTAGGTACGTCCAGACCGCTCAATCGCCCCGCTGCTACTGTGTTCATCCATAGAAATGTGCGTTTTCCGCGTGACCCGCCAACCGCTCCCGCTGCCCGCCCCGCGCCGCTGTAATTGCACACTAACAGTCGCACAGGTGGCTCTTCAAGGATAAGCCGCCACCATGTCTCGAAAAATGGCAGGGTCAGCATCGCGCTATCGATACCTCTGGTTGCAGGCGTTCATAGGCTACGGTGACCACTTTCCATCAGGCACCATAAACTTGTTTGTCAACTTGATATTAAAAAAAACTAGCAGTTTTCCGCAGATCCACCCGCTTAACGGCTCTTTTTGGTCTTAGCGCGATGTTATAAACCTACCCTATAGCCTTCCTCGATAACTGGACTAGCCAACACAAAAATATTTTTTCAATTCGCAAAAGTAGTTCCTGAGATTAGCGCGTTCAACCAATCGAACTTTTCAGCTTCATAGTATCAGTTTAGATTTACCATTACCACCTATTCATATATTTTACCATTCGTTGCCCATCGAAATACAGGATGATTTTTAGTCACCATCCAAATTTTGATATATTAATCTTTGGCATAAATCATTGAATTCGTGTTTTTTTTTTTTGTGTCACTCAATACAAAAATATTGAGATATCACGTCACAAAGTTATCTATAAAAAGTTGATGAATCTGGACACCGCGCTGTGATGTGTCGCTCAGGTGTAGCGGGGTGGGGCGGGGGGTAAAGCGGGGTGCGCTCTGCCGTAGTATTATTAACGTTTAGCTTGGTGACCACGCAGAGCGGATAATTCTTATGAGAAAATGATTTAATATGAAAATTTTACGTATCGAATTTTTTTTCAAAAATTGGGTTGGTGATTGATACCTAATGCCTAGGTAAATTTTGGACGGTGGTAAAAAAGTCTTCCTGTATATAGGTTTATCAGCAACTTCACAGGAGGTACTTCGAGGAGCTTTACAGAATGATAGCCAAGCATTGAACGACCCAACACCTCTCCGAGGACAATTAGGAATACCACCTTACATTTTAACATTACTAGTATTCTAAGTACCTCTTTTGTTCGCAGGATCAAGCCTGGCTGAGTTACAAAGCGGTGTTAAAACTACCACGAGCTACTTAAGTTTGCTGCTAACTTCGCTACTGGTGGCACTCGGTACACGGTATGAAGACATAAGGTGACCTAATTAGAGAACATAGGGAATTCGTTATGAAGGAATGGGTTGCAAGAATTGATATTTAGAAAATACGTAAATATTTAAGGGTCAATCAATGGCTTGATATGGTACAGATTTTGTACAAAAAACTAACCTACTCGTACATATATTATTTAGAAAGAAAAAACCTAACAATACTGGAAAATTTCATCCGCGTTGCAACACCATCATTGCCACCTCGTATCGTATTCCACCTCGATCACTATACATCAAATGAATTATAGAAATAATAGTCTGTAAACAAAACTTGTGTTCTTCATTTATTTTTATCAATTTCTCTTTCTTTTTCCACTTAGTTACCTAGTTGTATCTAGAACAAAGTGGAACATTATTAAAAATATTTCACAAAATTTGCAACAGCGCGTCTTTTGTCCTAATTTGATGTTGTCGTACCAAAATGAAATTCGTAATTCATTCTACTTCGCGCAAAAAGCTGCCAGGAAGGTTTTTGTTCATCTTTCTATGAAACACGTTAATAGGTACCTGGGTACCTAACTAACGAGGTAGATATTCTGCCGTGGGGCTAGTGTTGTCCAAAAGAATGTCCTGCTCCATTAAATTGCCGTTTTCCGGTTTGTAACCACTTTTTGTCTGAAACCCTCTTAAATATTCGCTGGTTTCGACATCGATAACTGTGTTTTATCTTACATCCGCTGTTGTGAAGTAGTGCTCTTTTGTACATACGATCTTTTATTGCAATCTTTTATGGTAGTTAGTGTTCAAAAACGGAAAGAATGAATCAGAATGGCTTCTGAAATTTTCTTAGAACATGATTTAATAATGACTCTTTATTATTTGTAAAAATATTTATTTTTTACTCCATATCTTCTCAAGGAAAGCAGTTGTCGACTACTCTGAGGAAAAATAAAAAAACACTTAAACTTTGTTAAAACTCTTTAAATTTTAATATTTCTTATGTAAGTACAGACTTACAAAAAAATCATCTATTTTGTGAAATATAGTAAATTCTATCCTTATAAAAGTAATGCCAAAGCAAATGATAATTTTATTTAGTTAATCCATCGAATACCAAAATTCTCCTAATTTCGTACGAGTTTGTTTTAATCTTAGTACCGAGAGTTTAATTAAGGTGAAGGGTTACTGTTATAGGTTATTCTAAAAATTAATTCTTGCGTATCCATTCCTGGTGTGAGATCCTTAAATGAAGTTTGAACCGTCCAAGGATCTTTGGGTAAAAGGACCATTAGTGAGAGTGTATATAATTTGTACAAAAATATATGTATAATATGTAATATAATTTATAATAATATGTATATTAATAATACTTTTCTATACTGAAGTCAGTCGGTTGCCAAGTATTGAAGTAAATGCGGAATATTGCATTAAATAAAATATTTTTGTGACGTCACAAACATAAATAATATTAAAAAATACAATTTCAACTATTTTTTTAATGTTTTATTAACGCACAGCAGCAGCTGGTGCTGGCTTTTAAATTTATTTATCGAGACCGTTGGAAGGAATGGAGGGAGGCCTTTGCCCAGCAGTGGGACAGTACAGGCTAGTAATAATAATAATTTGCTAAAAAGCGATTTACCTGCATGAAACGACACTAGTTTAGACAATAGTTTCGGTAGCCCCTGAACTCTACTGGCGACGAGAGTGATCAACTGAGCCGACTAGATAGCGTTTTTGCATTCAATTAGTCCGCCACTCGGCCAAAGTCACCGTTAGGCAATCTCTAGTATTTTTGGATTGTTTCGGCCCGCTATAGTTGGCCTTTCAGCAGAAGTCTAGTCAGCTAGTAGGTCAAAATCGACCTATCTCTATTATTGAATTGTTTTACGCATCAAAGGCATAACCTAAAAACAAAAATACCAGATAAACAGAGTCTCTAACAATGTCCTTTGATACAGACTCGCATTAAATGGATCAGTCTAAAGATTGGACAAATAAGAAACGTCTGGAGATTTGCTGTCCCAAATTTTAGTGCCTCCAGTTTGTGTTTTATGAGCCCTAAATCGGGGAAAACTTTAATGATACACAATGCAGTCCTATAACAAATAGTTTTATAATATATTGGTGTTTAAAATATTTAGATTCACCACGTCCACGATTAATTAGATTTAGTTTTGTTGCTAATCTCTCCTTTTTTTTTTTGAGGAATGTTTCAGGACAAACTTTTCTATCTAAACACTTTCGCCTGAGCGGTTTCTCGACTTAACGATTTCAATATTTATTTTTAGTTTTTCATTTCTTATTCGGGCGAATATCTTCTATATAGCTTTCTACTTCTTCATGTGTGTTTTAACACTAGAAAGACCAGAGTGGTCAAATGACCCCAATGAAGTTTTTGATCAATCATATTATCAAAACCATAGCATTGAAGTCATTGTCGTTTTATGACTTTTAATATTTCATCATTGTTTACATTATTCTGATATGTGTATACCGATAGCAAGATAAATACTAATTAAAAATTATGACCTACCTAGAAAGACCGCAGTGGTCATTTGACATCACTGCGTGCGTGCTTTGTAAATATTTACATTTCGTTGAATATACTCGTGTTGTGGGTCATCATCATCATCAGCCTATAATGTTCCCACTGCTGGGACACAGGCCTCCTCTCTGTGAGAGGGAGTGGGCCATAATCTACCACGCGGGCCCAGTGCGGGTTGGTAGATGTCACAGGTCTTCGAATTTTTGGTTCTAGGACATGGTACATGCCGGTTTCCTCACGATGTTTTCCTTCACCGTTTTGAGAGCAGTGGTGATGAAATAAATTACTCAAAGTAATGCGCCTGGCGGGGTTCGAACTTTATGGTGGTTCGTTTTATGGTTTCCCATATTGAGGAAGAGATGAAAGCCTTCCACAAAATCAAAGTTTAGGCGAGTGCGTTGTTTTGCGACTAATGGACCCATACTTGAATACTGGGCGAAATATAATAACTGATAATTTTTTCACCAGTGTAAGTTTAGCTACAAAGCAAATTGGAAAACGTACATCAATAGTTGGTACGGTAAACAAAACACGAAGAGATATTCCAGCTACTATAAAAAATGCATCCCTTAGTTTATATGAAACACATTTTCACAACTCTGAAACCTGCACACTTACAGTTTATCAAGGAAAATCAGTAGAAAAAAGTTAATTCTTGACTTGGCAAGGGAGTTAGTCGGACAAGATACCCACTCCCTGATGACACCACTTACTTCACAGCCCGATAATAGCATACCCCCAGAGCCCGAAGAAGGACGTGGTGGAAAGAGAAAACGGTGTTACGTGCAAAAATGCAGGAACAAAACCAATAAATCTTGTATTAGTTCTAAAAAGCCTTTGTGTGGTTCTTGTAATGTAAACAAGCAGCTAAAATGTCAAAAATGTGCCTAACATTTTAATTTTTTTATCACGTAATAGATCACGAATAATACATTACAAACCATGAATGAGTCATTTGACCCCACTTGGTCTTTATAGGTAGTTCAAAATTTCGGTCTTTCTAGTGTTAATTTCTAACAAGATTAGGAGATTTTTGTTTTAGGTAATGATGCCACCAATCTGTAGAACATCCATAAATAATAACAATGGTCATTTTCGTGAAGACTCATTAATTGATTTTTTTGTACATAATACGCAATTTAGTTGTAATAATTACATTCTTTTCTTAGGCTTCTGACTGACTTCAAAATCACTTCTTTAGAGGATACATATCACAAATATATCTCTTCATATCACTTGAATGCACCATCACTTTGTCTACATAATTTATTTCACTCGCAATATTATCTGAATATCTCGTATTTTTTTAAGAACTGTAAGTTTTTAGCGATATGTCAAATCAAAACCATATCAACAATTGTTATGAAAATGACTTTCACAACTTGACAAATATCTTCTTAAACAAACTTACATTGTTTTTTGGAATTCATCATATTTTTTGTGAAAAATAACAAAAATATGTAGCCAGCTTTTTTGACAGAGGAAAAAGTTTTCTAATAAATGTTCAACGTTTTTTATTCTCAAAGAACCTGTTTTAAATGTAAAGGAAACGACTTATTTTCTGTTTTTATAAATAAACTATTGTGGATGGTATTTTATAGAACTGAAAACTGTGTTATATCATTTGTGGAAAGGGTAACGTTTACTCCCAACGCTGCAATAACACAGAAAGATATTTAGATGAAAATGGAATGTGGAATTTGCCATTTTTGTATACAGAAGGAAACAAAACAAAATTCGACTGTGGTCTACAAACTTTCCAATTTTGACCTAATTTTTAATCGTGTTCTATTTAACACGGTTATGATGTGGACAATGTATTGATTGAAATAACAGAAAAAAATGAAATCAAAGAAAAATGATCAAAATGGAGGTAGACCCAACAGAACTTGAAATCATAATGTCTTATTTTACAAATACGTTACCGATAAGTTTGACTTGCTCTCTTTCATCATAAATTTTGTAGTTTTCTTATATTTTATGTAACACTATATAATATCAGTCTGTTCTCTGAAGACTTTGTGATACTTGATATCGTGCTATAAAGTGAAGTACCTTATGTTACTACTTGAGTGTGATTTAAATTCTGTTGGTATTTCCACATCTCAAAGAAAATTGCACATCGACCTTTATACCTATGTAAGTCAGACGTAATAGGTACCATTACCATCATTTCTTACCGATACGCACGTCTGTAAAGTTTCTCTCGTAAGTGTATTTATCTTGTTTCTAAGATATGTGTTTTCATCAAAAGATAAATATTCATTTTCATAAAAAAAAATAATGTAATATATTTTTGTTTGATATCGGCTGAAAATTATTAAAATCTCTTTATTTTTTGAGAATAAACATACATCGTAAGTTTTCTTTAATATCTATTTTGGCTTTTATTATATTTATCTCTAGTTGTTATCTTTTTTTTTTTTGCTCTCAGAGAATATGGTACAATTCAGTGCACAGAGACTTATTAAATATTATAGCGATACAACATTATTTATCTATTCTGTAATTTTTATCATGTTTAAGCACTTTCCTGTAAATATAACTGTAATTACTTCGCTATGTGCACGCAAATCTAACAAGTATGAGTTAGTTAGAACATTATCCTAATTATTTTGTAGATAATTATGTACCAGTACTCATATTTAAAATTTTATGAAATATTTTACTTCTTTTTAATTCCATGAAATATATTAATTTGATTAATTTAGATGTCATCATTTATGGAAATTCTCTCGTATTTTTAAAAAACTTTCTAAGCGTTGTAAATGTTTATAATTAATTATTTTGTTCAATATTATTTATGTAAGATAATAGAATATGTAACAGGTTTGGTTTCCATATTTATTGCAAATCTCACTCATATCATGAAAACTAATGCTAAGCTAAAAATATTTTCCAGAATTATCACATCTTTTTATAATGTACTGTGTTGAAAGTTTGTAGAATTTATGTTTTTATTTTCTCATAACGTATCAATGTATACATACCTACTTGTCACGATATGTACCTACCTACTTATTAATATAAATTATAGTAATAATAAATAGTAAGGTAATTTTTTAATCTATAATGGTACTAATTTAAACGTACGTATACAGGATTCTAAGAAAAAAAAAACTTCATTCGAAACAGGTAGGTATAGGCCTAATCTTGCCATAGTCTTTCCAAAAATGTTCTTCCTAATGTTTTTTTTTTTTCTTAAAATCCTGTACTTCATGACATGTAAGATGAAAGTACCTACCCAAATATGAAAATAAAACGGGACAATTTTTAAAATTATAAATGTAAAAAAATGCAAGAATATCAATCAGAGACAATGTTCTAGTCATAGCAGAATATTTACAAAATAGTCGTTAGTATTTTAAATACTTTAGTTCTCGTTAGATAATGTTTACAAAAATATATTTGTAATTAATTGTAAATGTGTTGTGTATTTTATTATAGATATTGTCAATCTGTGACTATTTTATCAAGAGTTTTTAGGATACACCGCCCCGTTATTTTAGTACTTTTTGACATAGAGAGCCACCACACAATTAAGCCTTCTGCAGACACATGCGATTAATCGCGCTGCGACAACGAGCCAAGCTAATTTCCACACTAAAAATACTGCGAATGGACCGCGACATGTCGCCCCGCGCGATTAATCACGTGTGTCTGTAGGAGACTTTATTTTAATATTTAATTAAATACGTCAAAGTAACATTCTAAATGTGGTAATTATTTCTATTCAGCATAATGACCACCTTGAAAAACTAAAACGTATGCTTAAAAAGCATTTTAAATTAATTCATGATAACAATACAAAACCACAAACAGTAAAACTGTGGTCAAATGCCATTGATTTGTGTAACCATGCGTATAATTATGTTTTAAACCACAATAATTTGGTATAAAAGCCACAGATTGAAATATTTTTATCAAACGTTTTAAACATATCGGTGCTTTTGTTGACTGTTGATTTTAAGTGTAATTATAATTATAAAACAAAATAAGTATCATGAAATGAACATAATAATTATTACGTGTGCAATATTGTGATAAAAGTAAGATTTTTAATAAAAGTATGTATAAAAAAAAATAAACGGTGTTTCTTTTTATATTTAACCTTATTATTTTATTCGTCGAATTCTACTTAGATACCTATCGGCTTACTTAAAAAAAAAATAAACGCCTGCTGAACGCTTGTCTAAAAACGTGAAATCTCAAAACGCCCCTAATAATCAAACGTGAGATGTCGTTTTGACGTTGACAGTTTTTTTAGACAATAGTGTTCAACAGATGTTTTTAAATGTAAAGCCTCCTGCAGACACACGCGATTAATCGCGCTGCGACAACGAGCCAAGCTAATTTCCACTCTAAAAATACTGCGAATGGACCGCGACATGTCGCCCCGCGCGATTAATCGCGTGTGTCTGCAGGAGGCTTAATTCTTGTGGTAAGATGGTCATAGTCTACGTGATGCCGTAATTGAAGAAAGGTCTTTTCTCCGCATAACTTAGGTATAGTTATTTTTCAATCATAATGGCTTCTGGCAATGAACCACTGGTCATTGGTTTTCTCGTCTTTCTCTGGACTGTCCCGCCATCTTCTACGAGATCGAGAGATAACAAAGGTTTCAGCATTTATACAACTTAAAAGGATTATTAAACAATGTGTTCGTTTTAGGTCTATAGGGTTATTTTTTTTCCCGTTTTTTGCTTGAAATCCTTTCATATTCATTTCAGCCGTCAGCCGTCCACTGCTGAACATAGGCCTCCCCTATAGACTTCTAAAAGGACCGGTTGGAAGCGGCTTGCATCCAGGGTGATCCTGTGGTCTTCATCGTCTTGAAATCCCAAGGTTAACAAAAAAAAACGGCTACCATTCAATGGGGTTTGGGTACCGATCTATGTAGTACAATGTCTTTGACAGAATTGGGCAAGCTACTTCTCCTTTAGGTTTGTACATACCAAAACACATTGTATAAAGTTTGTACGCACCTCCATTCAAAAAGCAAAAATCTAATCGGAATAATTTCAGGAACCCAAATGAAAGTAAGACAATTTACGCAATTACTCTGTCTCCCGGAAAAATGCCATAATTTATGGAATAAACCTCTCAAGAATCCAAAAATGGATTAATTAAAAAACTTGAAAGTGTTAATTCATCTCTGGAAAGGACATTAGCGAGAAAAAAGAAATACTCCTCAAGTCTCTCAATGAGATTGTCTGTCTTTGTTTTTTTTTTCAGACAATTCGTTATAAAAATTGTTCTGGAGATAATACTTTATCCCGTTTTAAGAATTTATATTTTTTGAAGAGTAATAGTTTTGCTGGACACTCGTGACAGCATTTATTTTGTGTTGTTTATGAAGATCTTCTGTTAAAGTGTTTGCTTTAGCAGAATCTTATAGCATTTATTCTGTTTACTAAATATTTGATAGAAAAATGTTCATAAAATTAATGTTCATGGACATAATCTGCGACAGTCATATCAATTTAAACAATAGGTATACGATTATTTGAAGACTTTTAGAATTTTCTTCATGATAGGTTACTTGCCTATTATAAAGAAAATTCTAAAAGTTTGCACTGAACTAAGACAATAAGCCTTTTTTATTTTTTTTAGCGTGGTAAAATCATCAAATGAGTCCTCCCACCCCGGGCAGGGCGGGAGGGACTGTCAGACTTGTACTGACTAAAATCCACGGTGTCCTTCAATAGCCTTTTATGTTCCGGGGTCACGGTAATGAGATAAGTCCCGCGACCCCGGCAGGCTTTGGCCCTCTTGGGCGGGGCCCCGTCATCGTGCTGACGCTCTTTGAGGCGCGCGTGGAACACAACGCGCCGTCGGCATGGTCCATGGTCGGGCGGCGAGTTGCCCTTTACTCGCCGCCCGCATGCCTGCGCTTACGGTGGCCGGAGATCGTCTTGCGACGTCCGACGCCGTGGGCGTCTACCATTGCGGGTGGGGCGGAGGGAGGACGCTGTCCTCTCTCTCTCACGGCCCGCCTCCTCCTTAACGAGCATTACTGCTTCGCAGAAGGAGGCGACCGCTTCCCACTCCGTCTCGCCCCGCAGCATGGCCTCGACCAATGCCGGGCGCGAGAGGTCTCCGCCTATCGCTGCCGTGAGGACACGGCGGTGCTCTGCCCAAGCGGGGCAGTCTTGCACCGTATGCTCTACTGTGTCCTCCGGGCGATCTTCGCAATGGTGACACTCCGGCGTTTCTTCCTTCCCCATCCGACACAGGTACCTCCCGAAACATCCGTGTCCGGTGAGGACCTGCGTCATCCGATAGGTCAGGACGCCGTGACGCCTTTCCAGCCACTCCTCAAAGAGGGGTCTTACCGCCGCGATTGCGGCGTGCCCGAAGACAATAAGCCTTGTAAAAAAAAATAACAACAATATGTATTGTGTTCGCAGTACATCTTTTACCCAACAAACTTATTTCCTGCAATTGGAACTGCGCCAAAATATAGCGCAAAGCTTGCACTCTATCAGGTTTAACATTGTCATCGAAGATCTATGGGTTGGCGTAACATTACTGCCAATACTGTTAGCGTATAAAGCCGTATCACTGTAAGTGTAGGTACTGAATTTATCTGCAATTTAAGATAATTCAAAAAAATATTTTGAGCACTATTTCTTGAAAGGGAGTTGTCTCAGAATTCCTAGTCCTACAAACCTTCAGGTAACACAACATGACCTTCAGACTGCTTTGCTGATCTAGTAACGTTTTATTTAAATATCAGTCAGTGTTATAGATCTATTCGGACTCTTATATTAGTATCCTAGTGTCTGAAGCACGCGAGCGTTCGAATTCGAACGACAAGTAATGGGTGTCACACGTCCAATCATGGACCATGCCTTGGTCGAGGGCGCGTCGTGTTCCTCACGCGTCTCAAAGAGCTGCCAGCAATTTGACGGGGCGCAAGCTTTCTGGGGTCGCGGGACTGTCTACACAGGTAACTGTGACCCTGAAACATAAAGGGCTATCGAAGGAAGACCGTGGATTTTAGTCAGTACGATACTGACAGACCCATCTGCTGAAACCCAGGGCGGAAGGACTCATTTGATTTAACCACAACAAAAAAGAAGGTCTGAAAGGTCTGAAGGTTGAACTAACGCTCTTCCGTATATGTGCGCTATCAAACTTTAATAGCTACATTTCATTTCAGGAAAGTGACATTAACATTATGTATACTTTTCTCATACAGTACCTACTTGTTTTTACTTGTTTGCATTGATGCCAGTATTGATTTATGATGATTTTATATGCGTCTCCTACTTGAATATTAATATAATAAAATAATAGCACGTTTTTAGGTAGGCCAAGCTCTATACTCCAGGTGTTCAAACCTCTAGTTTGAAATCAATTCTTTTTGATAATTACAAAGATATTCTTAAACGATGACGGCCGCTAAACTCAGTCAACCTGCAATCATTCATTTAAATTCTCAAATAAACTCTTTGATCCTTTAAGTACACAGTATGTCACTACCACATTATTTTGGGTTTCTCTCTCCGGTGACATCAATCTCTGCTTCCCAACACATATTATATGAGTAACAACGTTAAGTATATCAAATGTTGTCGTATATATCGTAGCACCTTTAACAGAGCTACTTTATTCCGTGACATCACGTACCTCGTCATTACCATGACGGAAGAGACCATATCTCGACATATAAATACGAGAGGCGAATACTAATCTAAGCTCGAGAAAGATCCAGATGTTTCTCGAACCTTCTTCATGTTTTATGCCTACATATATAGGGTGAATCAAAATGAAAGACGTTTTTATTGCCGTGGTTAAGATGTCTTGATATGTTTTTTTCGTCTGTGAATACAAATGAGTCCTTGTATTTGACTAACGTAGTTTTTAACCGACTTCAAAAAGGAGGAGGTTTATCAATTCGACTGTATTTTTTTTTGTTTTTTTTTTTTTTTTTTATGTTTGTTACCTCATAACTTGCGACTGGGTGAACCGATTTTCATGATTCTTTTTTTTATTTGAAAGCTGGTGCTTCCCGTGTGGTCCCATTGTCACCATTTCAATATCTGATGATTGGATCCTGGAGAAATCGAAGGCAACCCTCAAATTTTATAGGCCCACACATCGTTTTTCGCAAATATTATGAAGTAATTTAAGTACTTGCGTATAGTCATCATCATTTCATGTAGCTGAGCTGATGATGGAAGGTTCAACAACTCCTTAACAGTAAGGAGTAGGCGTCGAATGATTTAGTAATTTTTTTTTTTTTCATTAAGTATTTCAAAGCACTACAATGTAATAAAGGTCTGGAGTATATCTGATGATGGAGCCGAGAGACAGTCGAGGGAACTCCTCAACGATTCACAGCAGCTACCTTGTGTTTGAGCTTGATTAATTTGTATTGATAAGAACTTTACACCTAGATGAGTTATAACTGTTATTAGGGGTCTGATGACGAAGACGAAGGACAGTACCGGGAATTCCTCAACGGTTTATAGTAGCTACCTTGTGTTTGGACTTAATTCATTTATATTGATGAGAACTTTACACCTAGATGGGTTGTAACTGTAATTAGGGTTCTGATGATGAAGACGAAGAACGGTTCAGGGAACTCCTCAACGGTTTACAGCAACTTTCTTGTATTTGGACTTAATTCATTTATACTAATGACCCATATGGGTTACTGTTCGATGCAGTATACCTGCCATTTGGTCCCATAAAAAAATCATTTATTTTGGTGTTCTTGCTTATTGTGTACATGGGCGATGTTATAACCGGTGCTAAGGATAATAAAATTCTAGTGCATAAGTAAGAAAATTATGTTTTTGACAAGAATTTCGGTTGAATATTTAAACTAAAAAGGGTAAAATAAAAAAGTTTTTTTTAAAAAATGTAACCGACTTCTAAAAAAAACAACCACTAAAAAGGGTAAAATAACCTACCAAAAAACTTTTTTTTCGGAAGTCGGTGGCAAAAAAATCAATGAAATAAAAAAGCAAAGCCACCGACTTCCGAAAAAAAAGTTTTTGAAGTTATGAAGAATGGTTGGTTGCAATAAATATGTGTTGAACATTTTAACATGATTCTCCGGACACTTTCACCAATTCTTGCCACCTTTTCGTGAGCGGTGGGTGGAATTACTGTGTTTATTCACTTTCTCACAGGACACGATAACTGTTAAAGAAAATTTCAACTCCTCCGATATTCTTTTCGTATTAATATCGTTGCGAGATCCAAGACAATTGGCTCTGGCACTTCGTTGAGCCTCATTGCCTCGGCGCCTTTCCGCTGGTGACCACTGTTTATTCTGACTTTCAAAATCGCAGTGGTGTGAGAATAGTGCGGTGGTATTGTAACATGATTCATCCAGAAACTCATGGAGTTATTGATAGTTAATGTGGATTGACTCCAAAACCTTTCCTGCTTTAATTAACTTTTACAAAAACACTCGTATCCCCAAATCTATACATATGCAAAATTAAAACCGTGACTGATTAAAACCCTCAATTTCATTACCACAGTTTTTAATCACTACCACTCCTATAGGTTTCGAATGGGAAAATCTGAATCACAAATTACAGCTTTAATAAAACCTTTATGTGCCCTTTATAAAGGCGATGTCCTCAGCAATTCACTGATTGAATAGCGGGATTTTATGGTGGCTTAATTAATTGCATCTATCTGATTCCGTTCCGTTTGTATCTGTATTAACATCGAAATTGTTTTAATCGGTTTTATGGTTTGACTTAATGAGGTATTGGGTGGGATAATTTATTGTTACTCTCATGTTATCCACGAGGTTTGAGTAATAGTGTTTCAGGGACACGGTGTCCTTTAAAGGCTATCTCAAGATTCTTGCGGGAGTATGGCTCTATGACGTATTTGCGCCTCCAAACACCAATCGTAGACATGCTGGAAGCCTTTTGTCTCAAAATCCCAAGGCGGCGAGTCTCTGTAGCCTGCAGTTCGTGGAAAAAGGGCTGCGAATGATAATGATGTTCCGAAAGAAACGTAGTACAACGAAACTGATCAAACTAAACCCACAAACATAATTAGTAATTTTATATCAACTGAAATACATCAGACCAACGAATCATTAAAACAAACATTGGACACAATAATCATCCAAGATAATCGGACCACCATGAAATGACATTAAACGGGCCCTCGTTTCTGTAATGCTATTAAAGCATTGTTTGCTTCGAGAATCTCAATGATAATGACTATTTAAACAGGAAGATTGCTCTAAATCCAGTAGGCTATAAGGTTTTACTTATGCTGAGCTAAGCGAGAAATGAACGAGCCTGACGATGGGAGTTTTGAACAAGAAGTGTTTGAGCTCTTCAGTGAAGTTGGTAATAATGTTTCCTGATATTTGTGAACGGCATTAAGCTTCGGGATAACTGAGTTTTGAAAAGCAGGTATCAAGTGAGGCGAAGTAATACTACAGGTATTTCATTAAGTGAAAACTGTAATGATGATACACCAGAAACAGCTGTTAAATATATTTAAACATGTAAATTTTGCTCTTTTATGGGGCAGCTATGTTTATTAAAGCTTTTTTTAATAATAATTTGCCATTAATTTTGAATCGTACAAAATTGCACCTACACTACTCAGAGTTAAAAGTTTAGAAATTACCTTGCTTACCACTGTTTGGTTTGATATTTCCAGAGACACCCTCTATATACACAGTGTCACACTCACAATCAATCAATCAATCAAATCTTTATTTGTAAACACAGGTTCAGATTACAGTGTGCAAGATGTTACAATTATTATTGTTAAGTTTCTCTGCGTTTTGCCATTTAGCATACAAATATACATTTATTAGGCTTACAATTAAGATGAACCTATTAAAAAGTAATCTAGTACCTAATTTAAGCTACACACTGTGCCAAAATACTTCTAAGGGTGAGGCCAAATGAGCGTAATTTCAGAATTTCAGTCGCAGAATTTCGGTCGCTTTCATAAAAAAAATTTGCGTCGCGAAAGAGTCGTCTTTTGTTTTGTATGAAAGCGACCGAAATTCTGCTACTCACGACTCAAAAATTACGCTAAATGTGAATTATGTTTTTCAAGTGTATAAATGTATATTATACACTTGACTCTCCTTCTGGCGCAGTCGGGTTAAGACACAGGTGAGGCAAATAAACATTAATTCAGGTTTCTAGGCAAGTATTATTTTAGCCTTCTGAAAACTGTATTCCTAATTAAGTTTAGCACCTACAGTACACAGCCAGACATTTGCCCTACGGTCTACAGCTACATCCAAGCCTTTCTAACGTGCGTCATACAAAAATACAGAAATTAGGACTCACTAAACTTAGTCTTATTCTTATTCCGTTATAAAGATTGTCGTTAAGAGCATGTACACCAAAAAGGCATTACATACAAACTTTTAAGTACTTATGACTTAATAAACAAATGTATACAAAATAGCTGAAACAATTTCAGTGAAAGTTCATATGCATAAGTAGGAAGCATCTGGGCGCACCTGACAGCTTACAAGAATTGGATAGTGATGTCCAGTTCGCGCGTATTTAGTATCGTAATCTAGTGTTTTTTGTATGACACGGAAATGATTCATTAGACTGGGACAAATCTTTACGCATCCACAAATATAACAAAATAAGTAATTACAGGCAATGACGTACTATACAGGGTGTTTGGCAGAACGTTGAACATACGAATATGGTGGATAGGTGGGGTCATTTGCTACTTACTCAGCCCTAATTTATTTGGCCCTGGCCCACTGGGGATTTTTAAAAAAAATTTTTCTTCTTTTTTCTTGTTTCACCACTTTTTTAACTTTAAGTGCAATTTTTATTAAAAATGGGTAAAACAGGCAATATTTTGTTTTCTTTTTTTAATCTTTGATGTTGGCAGATTCTTATAAAATTATTGCTTTGTTCAGATGTTAGCTAGAAAAAAAGTTGTGAGTCCTCAAACTTACAGAAAGATATTAAAAAATACTTAAATGTTAATTTCAACTTGCATTTAAAAAAAAAAAACAAAAAATGATGGAGGAGTTCCAATTCTAGCAAAACATCCCTAGTGTGTGAGCTTTCTAATGGTATGTAATTTGCTTTTATAAAAAAAAAAAAACTTTAAGAGTTATTTCATAATTTTATCAAGTAGGAAATTTTTGACGATCAATCAAAATCAAAATCAAAATCAAAGCGTTTATTTCAAGTAGGCCAGTTACAGGCACTTTTGAATTGTCATAGACAAAAATATAATTAAACTCTAAAAAGTTATGGTGCTACAGTCCCAGTCACAAGACATAAAAACTGTGAAAGTACCGTAGATGCCCATTCCAAGAAGTAGATCTCTATGGAGAAGAACGGGCAAGAAACTCCATGGACACTCTTTTTAAATCGCCAAAATTATTACAAAACCTTTGTTACATCATTCATTTTGAGATGATACATTATGTGAGAACGATGTAGCAAGTTAAAAGTGTCCATAGTAGAAAATTAAAACAAAGACAATTCAGAAACAAACAAAATGATCAATAGATAGTTAAAATAAACCGTGGCAACTAAGAGATGACCAGTCCCAACTGACAGCGCCCGTTCACGAACATGACACATGTATCAGCACCATTCAGCTCAACCATTTTGAAGGGAGCTAAATGATCCGACACACGCGCCACCATCAGCGAGACATTTGAGTGAGCATGACATACTCTCAACCGCCAGGGTTATTCAAGTCAATAAGATACGTAGGCTCCGAGGAACATAGTACTCACACAATGCTGGCTATGAAACTATATAATACTAGGATGATTGAATCTATACAATGCAAATACAGTTGTACAATCTTCATCAGCTCCAACAAGAATATTAAATAAACGCTATCAATATTTATCTTACACTGTCAGGTGGAGCAGGACCAGCATGGAGCCAAGCATTATCATCAGCAATATAATCGCTTAGTTTATAATAAGCCAGCTTACATAGTGTGCGTTTAATACATGATTTAAATTTAGTCTCATTCAAATCAAGAACATTTTGTGGTATTTTATTATAGCACTTTAAACAGTATCCCATGAAAGAATAGTCCACTTTGGCGAGTCTGAAGCCCGGCTGAACTAACTGATCCCTATTTCTAGTGTGATAGTTGTGTCTGTCACCTCTCTTACTAAAAAGATGCAGATTTTTCCTAACGTACATTATATTTTCATAGATGTATTGACAAGGTACTGTCATAATGTTAATTTCCTTAAACAGTTCTCTTAGAGAATCGCGTCTACGGAGATTGTATATGGCCCTGATGGCTCTCTTTTGCAGGATGAAAATAGATTCGATGTCGGCAGCCCGTCCCCACAATAAAATGCCATAAGACATGATACTGTGAAAGTAACTAAAATAGACGATTCTAGCAGTATCTACATCGGTAAATTGACGGATTTTTCGCACAGCGTATGCTGCTGAACTTAGCCGCCCCGCAAGAGTTGTTAAATGGGGACTCCATTGAAGCCGTGCATCAAGCGTAATCCCCAGGAAAACTGTTTTATCGACAAATTCAAGTATTTCTTGATTCAATACTATATCATAATTTGTGCTTTGAACATTTGGTAAAGCAAATCTTATACATTTGGTCTTTTTTCCATTTAATACTAAATTGTTTGCAGTAAACCAGTCATGTACCTGACGTAAGGCATCATTTACGTTATCTAGATTTTGGGCCCGTCTATTTATCTTAAAAATTAGGGAAGTGTCATCAGCAAATAACACCATATTGTGAGGTTGGTTTTTTAATAAATAGGGTAAATCATTAATATATACAAGAAAGAGAAAAGGACCCAATATTGAGCCTTGCGGAACCCCCATTTTTACCTTTAAACCTTGTGAATTCACACCATTTATCTGAACTTGCTGCTGTCTATCACACAAATAAGATTTTACCAAACTAATTGCAAGTTTACTTAGACCGTAGTGCTCAAGTTTAAAAAGCAAAGTATCGTGATTTACGCAATCAAATGCTTTGGAGAGGTCACAGAATATTCCTATAGCGTCTTGTGCCTCTTCCCATGCAGTAAATATGTGCTTCAATAAGGTGACACCGGCGTCAGTTGTACAACGTCCCTTGGTGAAACCATACTGTTGATCATGTAAAATTTTATTGGTGTTAAAATGGTTAAGCATCTGATCAAGCATTACCTTTTCAAAAACCTTGCTAAAAACGGGCAACACGGATACTGGTCTATAATTATTAGTGTCTTTAGTGTCTCCGGATTTAAAAAGAGGTATGACTTTACTGAATTTCATTAAATCCGGGAAAACTCCTTGGTCTACACACAAATTAAATATTAAAGCCAAGTATGGTGCTATAGTCTCTACTATGGAAGTACAAACTTTTATCGACATTCCCCAAAGATCTTCTGTTAGCTTAATTTTGATTTGTTTAAAAGCTTTAATAACCGTCATGGGGTTTATGTGCTTAAATACAAATTCAGCCGAGCAGCCAGACACGTTTGCCTTTAATAAAGAAATTGCGATATCGGGAGAGGAGTTTAGAGCCTCCGTGGTCTTTAATGGTATATTAGTAAAGAATTTTACAAATTCTTGGGCTACATCCCGATTTGAACTTATAGTACCATGTGGTGTCTCCAACGTATACTTGGTGCTACGTGTTTTTTTCCTGCCAGTCTCGTCATTTATTACTTTCCAGACTGTTTTGATTTTATTATCTGATGTTTTGATTTTATTACTTATGTACATGGCTTTAGCAGCTTTGCAAGTATTTCTGAACACTTTCGAGTATGTAGAAACAAACTTGTTAAAAGTTTCAGTGTTGATGTAAGGCTTAAGGCCATAGAGCTCAAAAAGTCTTTCCCTACTTTTTCTTATACCTGCAGTCGCCCAGTCACTAAACACAAATTTAGGGCAAATAGTTTTAGTCTTCTTTTCAAAAGATTTATTGAATTCGGTGTGAACTATTGAAAAGAAACTGTCGTAAAATGTATTAACTCTAATGTCGTACACACTAGGGCTCATAAAACTTAATCTGTTGAATAGGGAATTATTAAATTTATTTAATTTGTTAGTTGTTATTTGTCTATATGAAATCTGAACTTGTTGTTTAATTGTTTTACACCTAAACGTTACCGTTTGTCCACTATGATCAGACGGCAGACAACTAACTATTGCTTCATCCGAATAATCACAATTGCAGAAAACATTATCAATACAAGTAGCAGAAGTTGGAGTCACCCTAGTAGGTTCCATAAAAATATTGGTCAAATCAAATGACTTAAAAAGATTTAATAATCTATTACTATTTAAATTTTCTTCCAAAATATTGATATTAAAATCACCACAAATAACTGCGGATTTATTACTGTCTGCAAGCTTTACTAGGACATCTTCCATTACTGATTCGAATAAGGAGAAATTTTGATAGTTTGGGGGTCTGTACACACACACTATTACATGCCTATCTAGCTCAACACAGGACAGTTCGATACAATGTTCAACAGAGAGACCTACTATGTCATTACGTTCTTTACATTTTATAAATCTTTTTATTAATATTAAGGAACCTCCACGCAGCATAGATCTACGGGTAAAACAACTGCCCACAGTGTAGTTATTATAATTAATTAACATTTGGTAATCCTTCAACCAATGTTCGGTAAAACAGATGATGTCAAACATGGTTTTTTCTAAAAATAATTCGATTTCCAATAATTTCGAAGAAATACCTTGAATGTTCTGATGGAGTAATTTCAAGGTATTCTGAGGCCCTTTTTTTAAACTAAATAATTGATTGCAAGAAGATACATTGTCTTTAGGAGATGCTATATTGCTAATGGTACCTTCTTTTGTCTTACTTACAAGTTTAAAGGAAAATAAATACTATCCGGAGGGAGCCCCGGGACTCCCATGCCATCACCAGGCAAAAATATCCTACTACTAGTAGTCCCACCTTGAGATTGGGAATCTTCCATGGTGACACATGGATCCTCCTTCGTACAACTAATACTATTACTAAAACTACTACTATAAATATGTACACAACAAGACGAAGACATACTACTTATGTCTGAGTGAATATTAAAACTTAATAGACTAGCTATTATATGTCTATATCTAATAGGCAGATATGCTGAATCCTGGGTCGACCTAAGTTTATCAACAACAGTGTTGATGTCTAAACATAGAAGTTTGTCACTATAATGAGTTGCTAAGAACTGTACATGCTTGTTCAGCCTATGTATATGATTGTTTTGTTTATTTGACAACTTCTCAAAATAGGGAAAAGCACACAAAATAATTTTCTTACAGTCTAATTTTAACAACTCTGCTACACAGTCAGTGATGTCTTGTTTTCCAATCTTAGAACTATTACCAATAAATATAGTAATGGTTGTATTAGGATAACACACATTTTTTGTGACTGATGCCATTATCTGTTTGTAATTAGAATGTGGCATGCAATGATTAAGAGTACAATAACTTAGATTATTACTTAATAAATTACCTAGCCCTCTGCCTATACTGTCAGAGAACATAACTGAATGACACTCACTATGACTAATTGAAGATCCAAAACTATTCTTCTCAGGTTGTATGTCATTATTAAGAACAATGTCAGATATTATGTTCTGACTGGTGATACTGTCCGGAGCCCTCACAGCTTGAGACGGGTCCTCCGTTGCTTCAGGCTGGAGGGCATCCGGAGTGGGTTCCATCTGACAGGAACACCGAGAGTTGCTGAGAGTCAGCAAGTCTACTTTGTCCACCAACTCATTTGTAGCAAGAATATGATATTTAATTTGGTTTTTAGAAATTTCATATTTATTAGTCAAAGATTTTAGCGACTGATTCAAAACCTGTATTTCAGATTGCAAGCGCTGAGTGTCTATTTCATAAATATTTATACTATCTTCCAATTTAATCTGATAGTTATTTAATTTATTAACCAAAGAAACACGTTCTTTCCTTAATTGAATGTTTTTAGAAAAGTAATTTTGTTGTTTCTTATATTTATTACATTTCTTGATTATTTTATTTAATCTTGCATATTTCTTAATTTTATTTGTACTAGTTTTATGAGAGTAGTTTTGCTTCAGTAGTGAGTCCTCTGTAAGGTCTATTGTTATAATAGGCTGAGAGTTACAATTAGTATTTAATAATTCGTTGTACAAATGTTCAGTTTCTTTAACCTGAATATGTTTTTTCTCCTTTTCTAATTTTGAAATTTGTGTGTTTGCATGGATTAATTCATCCTCTAAATCCCTAATTCTACACAAAGCCTCCTCATATAAGTTGCTACATGTGTTGAATCCATCTGTGACTTCCCTCAGACGATCCCGTTCATCAACAACATGTAAATATTGGTGATGAAGGTCAACTAGCTCTCGTTTTAAGCTCGTGTTTTTGTTGTTAACATTATTTACTTCCTCCTCGCTCTCTTCAATCTCCTTTAACAGTTGTTGGCATTGCAGTTTAGAGTCCTTCAGTTCTTGGAGGGCCGTTCTCAATTTGAGCTCTAAATCCTGAGCCGTAGCCTTACGGGTCATCACAGGCATGATTTCAAGATGTAGTTACTTACTGAAAAATATAAAAAATGGGTGAGAGAACTAATAGGAGAGACTATTAAAGAACAGACAGAGATGAAAGGGGGTGAAGACAGGAGAAAATATTAAGTATTTTTTAGAAAATGAGGTGGGCTGCTATATTAAGACTCAGAATGTTACAAAAAAAACAAAAAACCCTAACAGTCTTCCTTTATTTTTTGTATGTAGGTAGACTGTCAGAACTAAAAATTAAAAAAATCTTGTATTGAAGCTATCATTTCAGGATTATACTATGAATTAACACAAATTACCATTACTCTTATTACTTAATATCAAGAATTTAAAAATATAATCCGAATTTCAAAAAAATATTCACAAAATTTTACTTCTATGACATTGGTAGGTATGTCAACAAAGCGATTAAAACTCAATTAAAAATCAACAGGAATAACAAGAATTGGGATGTACGTGTTACAGAGTTGATTTTATGATATTTGTGTGCGATTAATTAAATAAATTAAACAATACTTCCCGTTAAAGATCCGTAATTAATCCGTATGTCAGAACGTCAGCTGATGTTTTTAGGTTACCGGTAAGTTTGTATTACCGAAAACTTTATCAAATGTTTAGAAAACAATTTTACTGGATATTTATACACTTTTAATAGGCTTGCTTTTACAATTACACCTTAATATTACTTAATTCCCTCGATTACGGAAAGTTAAATGTTTTGCGAAATTTAATACTGCAAAGTTGGTAAAAATTAAATGATCGATTGAAATTACGCTGTATCAGTTAGGTGCGTTAATGAAACAATTAAATAATTTTATTTATTTATTTATTTATGTACACAGAACACACAAAAACAAGAAATAACATTTGGATAAACGAGCACAAAGGCACTGCTTATTTCATTAAGAAATCTCTTCCAGCAGACCAACGACAGAAGAGAGACAGACAGCAAAACGTAGACACAGTGTACAAAAAATGAATAAAATATAAACATACATACTAAAAATAAACATATAAAATATATTTATACAATATATATTTTAAAATAAACCTAATACATAAATTAGTTAAATTACAGAGGAGAGGTAATGATCTTTGACTTGCTTAAATAATTTATTTAAATAATAAATTACAGATGTTCAAATTGACGCCCTTCATTTACAATACAGGTGCGGCATCTACGTCTGATTTCTACAGTTTTTGTGCGCAGCAGCATCTCCTGTCGCATAACTTCGAAAGCAGCATTAATTCGATTTATCAAATCTTCTCGACTTTCAACTTCTGTAGTGTAAACTAGTTCCTTTGCCCTTCCCCACACGTGAAAATCGAGCGGAGTGAGGTCGGGCGATCGCGGAGGCCAGGGAATTGGTCCTCCCCTGCCAATCCACGAATTTGGGAAATAATTATCCCAATGCTCACGTACAATTAGACTAAAGTGAGCTGGGCAACCATCGTGTTGAAAGACAATAGGCCTGTTTATGTCTACTTGGAACACTTCTTCCACTAATGGTGGTAAATCATTTATCAAAAAATCCAAGTAGTTGTTCGCATTGATGTTGTCGGGCAAATAATGAGGCCCTATTAGCTTATCGCCAATCACTCCTGCCCAGACATTCACACTGAATCTGCGACAGGAGATGCTGCTGCGCACAACAACTGTAGAAATCAGACGCAGATGCCGCACCTGTATTGTAAATGAAGGGTGTCAATTTGAACATCTGTAATTTATTATTTAAATAAATTATTTAAAATTATTTAATTGTTTCATTAACGCACCTAACTGATACAGCATAATTTCAATCGATCATTTAATTTTTACCAACTTTGCAGTATTAAATTTCGCAAAACATTTAACTTTCCGTAAAGGTAGAGAATCGTCAAAAATTTCCTACCTGATAAAATTATGAAATAACTCTTAATTTTTTTTTTTTTATAAAAGCAAATTACATACCATTAGAAAGCTCACACACTAGGGATGTTTTGCTAGAATTGGAACTCCTCCATCATTTTTTGTTTTTTTTTTAAATGCAAGTTGAAATTAACATTTAAGTATTTTTTAATATCTTTCTGTAAGTTTGAGGACTCACAACTTTTTTTCTAGCTAACATCTGAACAAAGCAATAATTTTATAAAAATCTACCAACATCAAAGATTAAAAAAAGAAAACAAAATATTGCCTGTTTTACCCATTTTTAATAAAAATTGCACTTTAAAGTTAAGAAAGTGGTGAAACAAGAAAAAAGAAGAAAAAAAAATTTAAAAATCCCCAGTGGGCCAGGGCCAAATAAATTAGGGCTGAGTAAGTAGCAAATGACCCCAACTATCCACCATATTCGTATGTTCAACGTTCTGCCAAACACCCTGTATATAATTATACACGTAAAAAGATTGGATACATAAGCCACATGCGAGCACACGAGCGACAACTATAACGGAGCTGAAGCAATCGCCCTGGCCGAAATCGGTCGGATCGAATCATCATCATCATCATCATCAATTATACACGTCATGAACGAACATCGCGGCGCTTAAAAATGGCGAAAATACTAGAACTACTTATACGCGTGAAGAAAGAGAAAGAAAATATGACACCGTACGGCGGGATACCTGTTGCTAGAGGGAGACAAATATACATCTAACAAACGTAGCGTCGCGCGACCGGTTGGTGCATAACTAAGCGTGATGTGGGCAATTGGCTTCGTTTCATGTTGCCATTTTAGAGTGCGGACAACGTATCTATAGTTTATATATCATTGCTTACAGGTTTATTTATCGTCAATGTCTCTTGGTTAGTGATCCATATACCCAAGAATATTAAAAGTTTGCTTGAAATTCCGCTCCATTAAAAATATGAAATATTTTACACTCGATTTCGGACAGGTCAAAATCAGTGAAATTACACCCGTTTTTTCACTTCAGATTTTTTTAGGGAAAATTAAGAAGTAGTACGAAATTTATTAAATGCTCTCCAGTTATAATATAGATTGGGACGTACGCTTAAAAATTTTGGGATGTGTATGTAACTTCCAACCATGTTTTTTTAAAGGACAAAAAAATGCCCTCTCCGTAGAAATGCCCATCTCTAAACAGTTATATTCGTAGATTCAAAAAAATATGTAACAGCTTTAAACTAGTTTTAATCTTTCCATACATACAGATTTCCAATTACCTATCTTTCTTACTAAAATGTTCGCTATAAATTATAAAAAAATAATAAGCTATGGTCGATTTCTGGGCATTTGCCTTCACAAGCCACATACTCGTAAAAACAAAAACAATAAACAATATAAAACAAGGCACTGCAGATTCTCAAACTATGTTACAAATAGAATGACCAAAGCTAAACAGTTCGCTGTGAGACCTAAGACGGCCACTTGCGAACGAAGCAAAAGCAAAGATAAGCGAGAAATGGCCCCGTTTGTGGTAGACTTCAAATGCCATTTCCTCGTAAATACGTTTTGTCTGTTATCGCAACAAACCGCGCCCGGCTTGCTTCTTGAATTATGCAAAAGTTCACTTTTCCAGTTTGAAGTAATCTACCTTTTATTTGAATATTAAAAATACAATCTCAATATTGTTGCTTTAGTTTAAAACCGTTTAAAACGTCGTTCTCTGTGATTGTGGTTTTCTTATTTCGTGGTTCGTTGCTTGAGTTGAATTTAAAGCTATAATACGAAATTAAAGGACAAGTAGCAATGTGCATTTATGTTGTGCTGTCTAATAAAATGTAGGATTTAGTTTGGCTGTAACAGTATTATAACGCGGTTTAAGGGGAAGGCATTCGGTTTCCCTAACTTTACCTGCAAACGGTGTCATATCATGATAACCATATTAATTTGTTTTGCATATCTTTAAATGAAACACTATGCGACACTCGCCAGAATAGGATACTGAGTTCGAGCTACGAGCTAACGTTTTTCCGTAGCGACACCAGTCTGCAAATAGGCTTGCAACACCACGCTACAGAAAGAGACAGAAAATAGATAGTCGATGTACAGGATCCTTGTTCTGTCTTTTTTTTTGATAAATAGAGAAGTGGAAATTGTGTATTTCTTACTCCTATTCTTTTCAGATTTATTTCGTTGTAGGATCCAAAATAGTTAAATTCTACTACGGGACTTTGTCGACCTTCATTAACTCTACGCTTTTCTAGTGGTCGACACTTTTGATTCTGGCTAACAAGAAATACAGTAGTTTCGAAATTGTGTAGCAGGATTGTTACAAAAAAAAATCTTTGTGGAAAAAATCTACAATCTAAGTAAGCAAAAAAACGGATTCATGCAGGCAACGTCACGGGATATCTATTAGTTTTATATACTAAAACCTTCTCCAGAATGTAATGTACACTTTCCTGAAAACCGCATCAAAATCCGTTCAGCCAAATTTGAGATAATTGCGGACAAACATACATACATACATACAGGTCGAACTGAGAACCTACTTTTTTTTGAAGTCGGTTAAAAATGGAATGGCTGCAGAATGCCTGATAGAAAAAAAATCTTTTTTTTTTTTATGAAACATATCACATCAAAAGTTTCTTCAGAGCAAATAATTACCTACCTACTTACCAGATGAAGTCTAGTTCATTGGCAGAAGCTACCTAAGACCAGTAAATGACACTAATTGATACTAAAATGAAGCAAAGTCGGTATAATCGAAGTTTTTCTCACTCAACGAGAGGCTGATGGCGGTTCTCATTACCCACTTTTTTCAACAAAAAAATTTTCATCAAGCCGTTACCATAAAGTTTTACCTTACTAGCTTTTTAGCCTTACTAGCTTTTAGTGACGTTGAGCGACTTCAATTTAGTTTTTTTTTTTTTTAATTTGGGCGAAGCTTAGCTCTGAATTTGTAAGTCCCAGTTGACATATAAAACAGCGATATTTATTTTGGTTATTTCATAAATATAGCTGAAAATAAAGTAAGTAGGTAGGTACCTAATTATTTTATTTCTTTTTCCATTTTAGGTTTATTATGTTTTCAAAATGTAAATGATAATGCCATTCAAAAATGTATTTTTTGTACACTCTATATTTTTTTCGAGGTCTCCACTCGAGAACACATCACATCTAACCCAACGGGCATCATTTCTACGACTAATATAAAACGATAGGTTACCAATCTACTAACTGTTCTCGGCAAGCGTATCACCTTTTTTTTTTAGCCTGGTAAAATCATCAAATGAGTCCAACCCCGGGCAGGGCAGGAGGGACTGTCAGACTTGTACTGACTAAAATCCACGGTGTCCTTTAATAGCCCTTTATGTTCCGGGGTCACGGTAATGAGATAAGTCCCGCGACCAAGCGACCTTTGACCAAATTATGCAGCTGCCAGTAATAGTCGATCTGAACTCTTCATTTTTATAAAAATATTTAATTCCATACAAATGAACAAGTGTGAAATAATTGATTATTTAGCTACTCCACTTAAAGTTGAAATAGGTAATAACAAGAAACAAATAAATTCTTACGACTAAATTATAACGATTCAACAAAGTTCTGTCGAGTTTCGAGAAACATTCAAGTACGAAGAAACATGAACGAATTCAGCAAAATTCAACTAACTTCTATATCATACACGTCGTTCACACACCAACAATTAACGTCATGAGCCGGTAATTTTCACGAAATTTATTATAAATTAACTTACCAAAGAAACGAGTGAAACTTTACAGCGAAGTTTTATTAGGGTCGAACGTTCATTTTTATAAGAGAAATATTGCTTTGTACTTTTTTTCTACTTGTTTGGAATGATAACGGTGCCATCTCAGACAAGAATAATAAGAGAATCAAACAGTTCATTTATATGCATTTCTTTTTATTTGCTAAGAACATATCAACAGACAAAATGGTTAAATCGTTAGATGTGCCCTGCTGAAAAAGTCTGTTAAGGATTTGTTCTTACATCGGAATCGTAGCGATATGGAACAGCGATCAACGCTAGTTAAGTGGGGATCAATTCTTTTCAATAGTAACGATAGAAAAACAAATTTTGAGCAGACAATCGAACGATTTGAATATTCGGAATATGTATGCAGATAATAATTAACACTAAACTAAGATAATGTTACGTTTAGGTATTTGGTTCTTATCAATCTCTCGCACAATGTTTTTCTGCTCATCTATTCCAAATAATTTACTCAAAGAAGTTGCATCCGTTTAATACTATCCTGATGTACACGAGACCGTTCAATGACATCTTCTATTCTGTAGATGTGAACGGTTTTATATTTGAGTATAAACATAAATATTATTATGCTTGGCTCCACACAACGGTGGAAGAGAGCAAATGAGGGTAAACCCTATGCCACCCTGGCTTGCAGCCAATATTGTTCACTGTAGTACTTAATTTATGTAACGAAATACAGGAAAATTATATTCATTTGAATTTTCGATGCATTATTGTGATTTACAATTGGTATTTTCTTATTTAATGTAATGGTTGCGCGAGTTTAATGACTGTTTGTTTGTCCGCATTGCTATTGAAAGTTAATGTAATTGCTGTTTTAAATGAGGATTAAAATACAGTTAATGACTTTGATAGAGGTGAAATTGTGTATTTTGTTGTGGAGTTTTGCAGTTTTTACATGAAATGTTGCTAGATTTTCGTTTGAACTGATTTTTTTAAGCAGTTATCGTTAAAGGGCGTAAAAAAGTTGCAAGGTCGGCAACGTTAATGTTAAATATTTATAAAATGCTAGGCAGAAGTGTATCTACCTAACTAGATACTACACCCACATTTAGCCAGTTAAGTTTCAAGTCCACGATATGGGGTGAGCCTATGGCCATCACAAGTTAAGACGCTGCTGAAGAGTGTAAACAAGTGGCTATCACTATGAAATTTTCTACAAATTTGAAATTGTGTACCCTTAAAGCTGCAGTCAATCGGCCTATGCCCAGCTATCGTCAGTGCCGTGGAATTGAGGTACTGAATTACTACGATTCATACCTGCATTATCACAAAGGAAAATTGATCACAAATCTCTATAGTACCTAACCTACATGAAATTTCATCCAAACATTGTTATTGAGCAGTAAATGAATCTGAAAAAGAAATAGAAAAGCAAAAAATTCGACAAATATCATCTCTCATCAATAAAACTTCCTCAAATAGGGCGAAAATAAAAATTCACAACTAAAATAAAGCACAGTGGTAAAATTTTAATCAAACGCTTGTTCCTAGAAACAGTAGGGTAGGTAGATATATATTATACCCTCGTATCTCACGAGGTCACTTTAATAATGTTTGCCGACCCTGTCCTTTGGCCGAGAAATATTTCAGCACACAAACATTTACTGAAATCGGCCCATACGTCACCCTGAATAGACTCACACTTATTTTGGACAATTTTATTTAAGAAATTCTTTTTGGGTTATTGAATTTATCATTTGATGAATCTGGTTTGAGTGAGGGAATGTTAAGGCCCGATTGCACTACAAATTACATACATATTTTTAATGCAGAAGTTATAAAAAAATATGTTTTTTATATTGACAGTGACATGTTAAAAACAAAGTTTACGTTAAAATTATATTAAGTGATATGTAGATTGTGGTACAAACTGCCAAATGTTAAGGTTTTGTTTTAAAAAAAAATAGTATTGGCAATTTATAGTTTCCTGCAAATTGTATGACCTTAATAATGCGGTTTTAATTCATAAAAACCTAATATAAATTTTATTGGAAAGTAGAATTATGTTTAAATTTCAAAAAATGTCAATCGTAATTATAAGTATAATGTTAATGACGAAGTTTTTAATAATATTTTAGAAATAATTATTATAGCTGCTAATTTATTACTATAAAAGAGTGACAAGAGAAAAAGTCCACTCAGAAATACTTTTCACCATTTTAAAATAACTAATTTGAAAACTAACGAAGTCAAAGGCGAGAACGGCGACATTTTTCATACAGAAAACATCCAGTCATGACAGGTTAATTTCGCGATAAACGATACCAAAATCTGGCTTCCTGTAAAGTGAGTTTACGGGAAGTTTTTTTAAAGCTGCTTTTACCTTTTCATTACGGGTTTTTGGGTACGTGTCGTAATAACAGTGGCTATCTGATAGTTAATCTAGAGAAAGTAATTATTTTTGACGTGATTCAAAAAATTATAATAATGACGTGTACCCTTTATTAAACCTTTACCAAAGTGGTTTTAAGACCTTTGCAAAACATTTATTTCATTTTTATGACTGCAGTGCTCTTTGACACACCCCTAATAAGAAAATTGGACACAGCATATTTAATTCACTCTGTCGTTAACGCTTCCCTTTTACTTCGCCATAGTCGGGTATAAAACGAAATGGGAAAACGTCGTGAGGAAACCGGCTTGTCCTAGAACCTAAAGAGGGTTCTGCTTTCCATCAGCGGGCATACATACTGACTTTGATGGACACTCATCTCATTTCCATCAGAAATTGACTTTTATGCTAAGCGATGGTTTCATGGGCACGCCGCAATCGCGGCGGTAAGACCCCTCTTTGAGGAGTGGCTGGATAGGAGTCACGGCGTCCTGACCTACCGCATGACGCAGGTCCTCACCGGACACGGAAGTTTCGGGAGGTACCTGTGTCTAAGGAGAAAGGAGGAAACGCCTGGGTGTCACCACTGCGAAGATCGCCCGGAGGACACAGTAGAGCATACGATGCAAGACTGCCCCGCTTGGGCAGAGCACCGACGTGTCCTCACGGCGGCGATAGGCGGAGACCTCTCGCGCCCGGCATTGGTTGCGGCCATGCTGCGGGGCGAGACGGAGTGGGAAGCGGTCGCCTCCTTCTGCGAAGCAGTCATGCTCGCGAAGGAGGAGGCGGGCCGCGTGAGAGAGAGGACAGTGTCCTCCCTCCGCCCCAACCGCAGTGGTGGACGCCCACGGCGACGGACGTCGCAAGACGATCTCCGGCCACCGTAGGCGCGGGCATGCGGGCGGCGAGTAAAGGGCAACTCGCTGCCCGACCATGGACCATGCCCGGGTCGACGGCGCGTTGTGTTCCACGCGCGCCTCAAAGAGCGTCAGCAAGATGACGGGGCCCCCCTCTAGAGGGCCGAAGCCTGCCGGGGTCGCGGGACTTATCTCATTACCGTGACCCCGGAATATAAAGGGCTATTGAAGGACACCGTGGATTTTAATCAGTACAAGTCTGACAGTCCCTCCCGCCCTGCCCGGGGTGGGAGGACTCATTTGATGATTTTACCACGATAAAAAAAAAAAAAAAAAGCGATGGTTTCATTCTCAAATGATAAAGGAATACATCAAAAATTAAGGAATACCAAATCATATCTAAATAATCAACATGGTGGATTAGTGGGCCATTCGTTCTCACATATGATAGTCCTATTTCCCAGCATTGGACACATCACAAGTAGATTGGCTTCATTTACCAATACAAATATTTTGGTACACGTGACAAAAATATTAAAATTCTCTAAGAAAAAACTTCGGTAATGATCGTCGAATCCGCAGTACATATAAATAATAATAGATCTGGCGAAGCAAATTGATTATTCATGAGCAGTCGTCGTATTTCGAGGCGATTCGATAGAACTGCGGGTATGATAGGAAAATTCATATCTTTGAACGCTTACGGCTCTATTGGTTATAGGGTAAACACAGACTTCGAGAACTTATTAAGCGATGCCACAAAAACAGTTTTGTAGTAAGATTTTCAACTTTAATCTTTGAAGTATTGAAGAAATAGTGGTAAGGTAAGGATCGAATAAACATGATTGAGATGTGGAGTAAGTTTACGAATTAACTTATGGAAATTACAATTTTTAGCTTTAAAAAAAAATCTTATTAATATTATAAATGTGTGACGTAAGAACGTCTGAACGGATGATTTTTGAATCAGAGATAGCTCTGAAATAACTCATAAGATACCGTTGTACTGTATTACGTTTCGGTCGGATAAATTTGAAGGCGAAACTGCTGGCAACCTAGTACATTGCCATACTCCCAATATTAATAAGAATCAGTCTACCATATGAACCTATATAATATTTTTTTATTATATTACTTATTTACATTCCCGAGCGCTGACTTCATCAAATTAATGTCAATTTGTTGGAATTAATTTATTGGAATTGAATTCGATTTGAATTGAGACATGATGAAGTCGGGCTACTGAGCTCTAGCCCAATAAGATGTATCATCTCGATCAATGATTTAATTTCATCACTTCATAACATTTATGAAGCAGAGGCCTCCTCTCACAAAGAGGAGGCCTGTGTCCCAGCAGTGGGAACATTTATAGGCTGATGATGATGATGATAACATTTATGATGTATTTTTCATTATTTTGTTGTGTCACTCGCGAGTAAAAGTATGGAAAATTAATTCTGATTCCGCGCGATCTTGAGTACTTAATAACTAGTTAAAAATGATAAAAATGGTACCATTTTGATGGTTTAACTGTTAACTTTAAACTGATATGAAAATTCATTATTACTGAAATTTATTGAAATCACGCCATTATTTTAGGAGCTATGCCCGGTACAATAATTCCAAGTAAGTGATTCCATGGGGTGCTAAGACAGGAAACCTCCACGTGCGCCCGTGGACTGGAGTTCCCTCTCGGATACGTCCGGGGGGAAGACCAGTTTTTCGGGCCGGTGCACCCTGGGATGCGGGCAAAAACTCTTCCTTAGGCACTGTGCCTAAAGGGTCTCTTTGCCCGTATGCCAATAGCCTGTCGGGTGGACGCTCCAACGCGTGTCCCTCTGAATAGCAGAGGGCACAGCGGCAGAGCGGGCTTGCGGACGGTGAGTAATGGGTATGCTCGCCGTCCGACCAAGGACCAAGCCCGGGTCGGTGGCGCGTCGTGTTTCACGCGTCACCGACGGGGCCCCTTATGGGGCCAAATGCCTGCCGGGGTCGCGGATTTTTCTTAATCCAGGATACCGTGGCCCCGGAAAGTAAAGGGCATCCGAAGGAACACGGGTGGATTTTAGTCAGTAAGAGTCTGATAGTCCCTTCCGCCCCACCCAGGGCGGGAGGACTCATTTGATGATTTTGCCACCCCTTTTGCCTAAAAAAAAAAAGTAAGTGATTCCATAGTTTTGCTCGCTAGTGTCGTAGATGTCATAGTCGCAAGCGCCAGTTCTAAACGAAGATCCTTCATTTTTGCTTGTGAAATCATCATAATGAATGAGATTAAAATCACCCCGTTCCTTCAGTTGCACTTTGTACTTAAAGGCCCCGGTGCACTGTTTTGTCAGGTAACCATGACCCTGGAACGTAATGGGCTATTTAAGGATCACCGTGGATTTTAGTCAGTACAAGTCTGACAGTCCCTCCCGTCCCGCCCTGGGATAGGACTCATTTGATGATTTTAGCACGAAAGAAAAAGGACCCGTGGTGTCCTGCTTAGACAGTCCCATGACCCCGGTCACATAACATCCTGTGTTTCAATTCTCAGTTCGAGCAAAGTGTAATTGAGTTTTTCCTTATAAAATCTCTAAATAGCAGCTGTTGCCTAAACTTGACTGTTGTCCGGTTAATGGCAATCGGCTCGCCTCTTAGGATTAACTGAAGCAAAATATAAGTTTTTTTCTTTACGCGGTAAAATCATCAAATGAGTGGAAGACGAGGACGGAAGGGAACGGAAGAAGGGACGAATACTGTCTTGCGGCTTTGGCCCTCTAAGGCTCCGCCAGATTGCTGACAGCTCTTTGAGGCGCGCGTGTAACAAGACGCGCCCTCGACCCGGGCATGGTCCATGATCGGACAGCAAGTCATCGTAATTCGCCATCAGCATGCCTAAGCAAAATATAAATTTAGGTAGGCAAACTCGTACCTTTTGAAAACCACAGGCTTGATGTTATGTCGTGCATTTATTTGATTCAGCCATCAGTTTAATTTTCGTGCGCATACAATCTGCATGAAAACAAAAAGAAATTCAAACTCATTTCTAGTTATCCACTACAGCTATTGCTCACGCGAATGATTTCATTTATGAAGTAAATAATTATATTAGCTGTATGTGTACTGAAAGGCATGGAGTATGAAGATATTATGGAATGCTTATGTAGGACCGAACGAAGTGAAGCTGACTGTAAATGGGAGTATGGATCAAATCGAATAAGTCATGGGCAAGGTTAAACAATAAACAATATTATTATTATTATTATTAGTTAGTCCGTAGTACATGTAGATATTTTTTACTTTTTTGTGTAGCCCATGTCCCTATTCGATTTGATCCGCATTTCCAGGGACACACTGACATAGCAGTGTCAAGAATCTAAGATAATACGTTATTAACGAGTCTTCTCGTTCTTCAACATTTTAATATTTTCAGTTTTGAGAAGTTTGAACATGACATTTTTATGCCATGTTCTAGTTTCTTCCGGCCCCTTTAATGAGATCGTTTGCCCACCTAGTGTTTGATATTATGAAAAGATACTTATACCTAAACCTGTTTACTGTCTATTGCTGAGACCTATAGGACTATAGGTCCAACTATTCAATTGAATAGATTAAAGCCAATAACTACATTCTTCTGTAAACATTACAATAATAAGTTTGTCCATAATGCAAGTCTCAGAAGTGTAAATAAAATTTTATTTATTTAAAACGTCATGCAACGCAGAGTTCCATTGGCGGTCTTAATGCCTGAGGCATTTTCTACCAGTCAACCAAGGGCAGTAGAGAAATAACATGGCAGGTGCATAAAAAGAATGAAATACATTTAAGGATGAATATAGTTTAAATAAACATACATATTTAAATTTACTATGAAAATTTACTAGCTGTGTTCAAATATACCAAGTTTTACGCACTATTAAAAGAACGTCTTTTTATAGTCAATAACCATCTCTTAGTTTTATCCGTATCTGTTTCAATATAATATATCAAAATTGGTACAGCGGTTCAAACCGTAAGTAACAAACAATATTCGTATTATTGGTACGGATGCAATCCATTTGATTTGAGCACTCCATTTAGTGCATCATCGACGTAAACACTCTAAAGTCTGACCACTGCGCCATCGGGGTAAATTTATGCATGACTCGCTTCATAAATTTAGATGTGTTAACTGGCAATTTCTGTTTACTGCTGTTAATGGCTGGAAATCATAGCACAGAGTCCCAATTAATTTGTTGACAGTAGTTTGAATGAAAATCGATAGTGATTTGAGCGGTGACGGAACGTAAATAAAGGCTTGGACGGTGAAGGCCGTGTTTATACAGGCCTTCTTTGTTTGTTTTCCTTGTTATGATGACCGGTCTTATAAAAATGTATGTATCATAAATTCATCAATTTACTTCCAGGAAAAATTGTCTTTCAACCACTTTATTCATAATTTCTGATGTTACAGCAAATGTGTTTCTTGATGCAAGTTAGGTACAGCTTAACTAAAAGCCAAGTTGCAAAATCAGAGTTTTTTTTTTAAATAACACAAAACTACTTTAGCTAGTTATTCTTTTATTTATTCATTTATTTAAAATCTTCCGTACAACTATCATTATAGGTTCGTTAGGTACCTTATGCGATAATGTGGTTTATCTACTAATTATTAAATTATTAACAGTGAAAATAAACAATAGAAACTATACAATGAGGTTAAATTAGACAGGCCTGTTGGTCTAGTGGTTAGTGACCCTGACTGCTATGCCGGAGGTCGTGGGTTCGACTCCCACCCAAGACAAAATAATGTTTGTGTGAAGAGCACGATCATTTGTTCTGTATCTGGATGTAATTTATCTATAATATGTATGTAAGTATTTAGAAATATATAAGTACCTATGTTTATCAGTTGTCTAGTACCCATAACACAAGCTCTGCTTAGCTTGGGACTAGATGGCGTTGTGTGATAGTTGTGGAATATTATATTACAAAGAAAAAAAAAATAAGGCTGTTGTACCTAGAGTTAAAAGTTACCAGGCCCAAGTCGACGACGCGTTATGTTCCACGCGCACCTCAAAGAACTCTCAGCATAATAACGAAGCACCCATAGAGCCAAACGCCTGCCTTACAAGACTGTTAAAATGGCATTATGGCCTTGTGTCGCAAAAGGAGAGGCCAATAGACTAGTTGGATTTTTTTTCAGTTAGAGTTTGACAATCCCTTCCGCTCCACCCAGGACAGAAGAACTCAAGAGGCAGTTAAAAGTTGTTATTTATTATTAAAATTAAAAAAAAAGTTGTTTTTTATTAAATTATAAAGCTCTGTATTTTTAGGCCAAATACCTCAAAAACCAGCCAACTTCTGTTTAGATCATTCCACAATTAACACATTTGATTGCTCCGCCGCAATACAGTGGGGTCTGTCGAATTGTTTTGTAATTTATATTTAAAACAATCAGTAATTGAATTCAATGTCCCTTTGAAGTCCTTTTCAACTTTACAAGTGACGAAGTTTTGGTTTCGCTTGGTAACTATTAAATGATTGTTATTTTGGCCAAACCTGAAGAGAAAAATTCGAGTGCCTATTATTTTATTCTTAACTACCTACATCTCTTTATACTTGATTTTCATAAATTTTTAAAACAAAAACAATAATTTAACGCATTTATTTTTACTACTTTTTGCCCGCGCCATCTATAAGATCATAAATAAAATGTTTTTTGTTATCTCAGGACAACTGCGTTTTTTCGGGATGAAAGTTGCAAAATACATCCGTTTCCGAACACCTGGCGACCGACGTATACAAAGTACGTGGATATAGAACTTTATAGGATTATCCGTTCCGTGGTTCAGGCTAAAATATAACAAACAAACAATTTTACTTTTATTAATAAATAATATTTAAAGTTAGGAACTTAGGATAGGATTCAGATTAGATTACTACCGATCAAAATTGTTTCTAAAATCTTGTCAGAGCGATCTCTGACAAGATTTTCGTTTGCTATCGATATAGCAAACGAAAATCTGATAAAATAAGAGTCTAACTTTGAAACTAGTGAAGATTTCTAAAGAACAAATTATAACGTCTGCCAAAATCAAATCAGCAGCAAAACAAAGTGCTAAGTAGTACCTACCTACAATTTTCTTAATAAACAATATCAAAATACCCAAAATTAATTATTATCACTTCGATTTCTTTGTGTAATTTATTTCATCACCACTTCTCTCAAAATGGCGAAGAAAAACATCGTGAGGAAACAGGTATGTCCTTTTTTTCACATGATAAAATCATCAAATGAGTCCTCCCACCCAGGGCAGAGCGGGAGGGACTGTCAGACTCGTACTGCCTAAAATCCACGGTGTTCTTCAATAGCCCTTTATGTACGGAGTCACGTGTGTCCCGCGACACCGACAGGCTTTGGCCCTCTGAAGGGGGGCCCCGTTATTGTGCTGACACTCTTTGAGGCGCGCGTGGAACACAACTCGCCGTCGACCCGGGCATGGTCCATGGTCGGACAGCGAGTCGCCCATTACCCGCATGCCTAGCGCCTACGGTGGCCGGAAATCGTCCCGCGACGTCGGTCGCCGTGGGCGTCTACCACTGCGGCGTTGGTGTGGGGTGGACGCTGTCCTCTCCCACGCGCGTCCTGCCTCCTCCTTCGTGAGCATGACTGATTCGCAGAAGGAGGCGACCGCTTCCCACTCCGTCTCGCCCCGCAGCATGGCCGCGACCAACGCCGGGCGCGAGAGGTCGTCGCCTCCAGATCCCAGGGCAGAAATCCGGCAAGGAGGTTGGCCGATTCGCTGGCGATCGTGCGGTATCCTTGGATCATTCGGATAGCCATGACCCTCTGGCATGCGACCAGCTTTATTGGTCGCGTCCGAATGCTCAGGGACCACACTGGGGCCCCGTAGAGGACCATGGACCGCACGACACTGGCGTACAGCCTCCGGCAGGAGGCGTCCGGCATGTCCTAGAACCAAAAATTCGACGGCCTGTGACATTCACCAACACGCGCTGGGCCTTCGTGGTGGATTATGACCCCCTACCTCTCACAGAGGAGGCCTGTGTCCCAGCAGTGGGAACTTATAGGCTGATGATGACAATTACTAATAAATACATACGTAACAGTTTGTAAAAGAAAGTGATGTTCTCCTGACCGATTTTGGCCACGGCATTCAATCTCATTGAAGATTAGTCATCTGCACGGGAGATAGAGTGTGCGCAGGTACAGGTACATTCTTTTCTCCTCTCTCATAGTCCGATGGGACGGCAATCCGATACGACACGAGCACGGGGTATCATACCTACAACTTCAAAACTCCCGGCTGCTAGTAAACACCCAATAGCATTTTTTGCCCGAACCAGGAATCGAGTCCAGGATACTCATAAAGCCTCCTGCAGACACACGCGATTAATTGCGCTGCGACAACGAGCCAAGCTAATTTCCACTCTAAAAATACTGCGAATGGACCGCGACATGTCGCCCCGCGCGATTAATCGCGTGTGTCTGCAGGAGGCTTAAGTCGCACTTGTGACCAACGGGGCACAAGGAAGTAAAACATGTAAAACTCTAACCATACTATGTATCAGCTGTGCAGAAAAAAAACACCATTGTTCGTACAAATGCACATTTTATATCATATTCCGTGCTAATAAAAAATCATGTCATATTTTCCTTCCTTACAATGGCGCATCAAAGCAAATTCACGAAATAATAGGGTCTATTCTCCTGGTACCAAGATTAATATATTCATTTTAATTTAAATCGCTATATTAGAGAGAACCATTAGCGTCGACGCTTTTTTCCTTGGGTTCCGCAATGAATTGCGAAAAACGAGATGTTGTAAATTAGCATTGTGTTTATTTTTGAGTAAAACCAAAGTATGTAGGTCTAATAAATGGCCGTGTTCACTACAAGTCAGACACTTGAACGAATGCCTATCTTAAAACAACTTTTAATATTACGATTTATTAATCTAGGCGAAAAAAAATCAATGAATCTAGGCCTTAGTTTATGAAGCGAGTTATGAAACGGGATATGCTTGGAGGTTTTCATGAGAATCGATTGCACCAAAATAGTCGATGTAGTTCACAGAATTATCAAGCTGAAGTTGTAATGAAGGTACAGTACAAGTACGTACAGTAAATGAGGTCGTATTTACTGTAAAACCGATAACGGGGTAAGACGTGTCTTGAGTGTAGATCTCGAATCAGTCAAGCAAGCAAATAAGGCAAGCATAAGGTGAGACGCCTTCATGCTATGAAGCGATGATTAAAGCAAGATGGCTGGTATCAGCTTGATTAGAGGAGCCGAGAATTAAGGTGATAAGCGTGATATTGGCAACTGCTGAGGCTTTTGATGTTGCGCCAAGTGTAGCATATACGGGCATGAAACAAACGGGAATCCAAATTCGGCCACGATGGTGTCAACGAGAAAATAGCCCATATTGAATAAAAATGCTGATTCGTCGCCTGAAGAGTTGAATAGGTGATATGCTGAATGACTGGGTATGCACTCGAACCCACATGGTCTTATTCTTTCAACTTGGAACTGTTTTAACACTTGACTTTTTAATAGCTCTTGATGTCCCACGCCTGAGCAAGAGCGTTTTCTATATCTTTGCAAGACAAGTAAACTTTTTGAGCAACACCTCGAGCCTGCTATCACAGTGAGCGTCCATTTCGTCACCTCTTCTTGGGCCAGCCTCAGCGGTGCCTTCCATCTTCCAATTATCATTGCGTGGATATATTTACCCAGCGCTCGTTATTCAAGCGGCTTACGTGGATATTAGTTTGGCCATTATATTTCTACCGTTTGAGGAAAAACTAAATCTTTCAAACCTTATTTCTTTGCAAAGGCCCACAGTTCTCCAACTCACGCTTCACTAGAATTTTAAATAGGATATTGAAGGGTCTGTGAAGCTAATAAAAATGATGAGAACGCTTCCACTGAGTTTGTTATTAGGCATACTTATGAATAATGCAAAGCGGAAAAAAATAATTTAAGAACAACGTTCTTTATTACAATTCACATTAAAAGTAACTTTTCTGAGAAAAATGGACAGAATAGTGAGACCTTGAGATGGAAGAAAGGTTTTTATCAACGAAAATATAAAATACAGTGATATTGAATGGCAGTCACTTTTATTGATTCAAAATTTTAATTATAAGTATTGTATTAGATGTCTCTTAAGTAGTCTTTCAATTTTTCTAATGTCGTTTGTGATTTTTCGGTCAAAGAGAAAAATGTTCATGTTTTTATTTCCAAAAATTCTGTGGCAGGTCCCATTACATTTTTATATATAAAAAGTAACATTTACTTACAAAAATAGCACACATTTAGAAACCGTCTTCTTTGGTAGCAAAACAAAAATAGATGACAATCGAGTTACTGTGAGGAAAAACAAAAAAAAAAAACGAAACACATTACCAAGTTGCCTGGACATTATTTTCCTTGACTCACAGTTGTTTCTCCTAACTTACTTGTTCTTCGTCCGAGTTTCAAATGTCCAGCAAAGTTAGCTTTTGAAAAGGGATGACATAAAAAATATCAACAATGTAATAAGATAATGAAATGTTTTGGTACGATAAATCCTTTCTTTATGTTGGCTTGAGATGCCGCCATATAATTTACTGTTCATAATTTAATTTGCATTGTTTAAAATTATAATATTTCTCATTAAGAAGTCAAGCTTTTACTTAGTAGGTATACGGCAAGGATATTTGACACTAAAGTGTTGCAAAAGTTTTATAGGGACAATTATTTAATTTTGTACTCAGCAAAAAGTCTTTTACTACATACTTTTTAAGCAATAAGATTAATAGATTAAAAAAAATCTAACAACCCACGTTTTTAAATGTCCTAAAAATAAGAAAATAACCCTACGGGGCTGAGAGAGGGGCCACTCAAAACGTGGGGGCGTGTATTATTTAAGGGATTTATTTACATGACGTGTATGGATCGTGGGTGTAACTTGCAAAGATACGCCCCCACGTTTTGAGTGGCCCCTCTCTCAGCCCCGTAGGGTTATTTTCTTATTTTTAGGACATTTAAAAACGTGGGTTTTTAGATTTTTTTAAATCTATTAATTACACAGGCCTGCAATGGTTTTCCTCTTTGAAATCTGAGTAACTTTTTCTATAGTTTCAAATGTGCTGATTACGAGAAAAATAATAAAAAAATTCCATTACGTCAGGATTTTTTTATATTAAATATTTAAGATTTTGCTGAAAAATGACGGAGCGCATACATTTTAAAATTTATAAAACGTCATTAAATTACTTCAGCTTAATTTTTATTGCATTAAATTAGTGTATGGGGACATAGAAATAAATCGAAATCAGTAATTTGTCAATTACTACATTATGAGTATAAGTAATTCGCATTAACCATGCCGAAAACGGTTCATTTTGGCTTAATTTAGTAATAAGCTTACACAGGCCTGCAATGGTTTTCTCTTTGAAATCTGAGTAACGTTTTCTATAGTTTCAAATGTGATGATTGCGAGAATAATATTTAAAAAAATCCATTACGTCAGGATTTTTTTATATTGAATATTTAAGATTTTGCTGCGAAACGTCGGAGCGCCTACAGTTTTAAAATTTATAAAACGTCATTAAATTACTTCAGCTTAATTTTGATTGCATTAAATTAGTGTAAGGGGACATAGAAATTAATCAAAATCAGTAATTTGTCAATTAGTACATAATGAGTATAAGTAATTCGCATTAACCATGTCTAAATCGGTTAATTTTGCCTTAATTTAGTAATAAGCTTATTAATACATAATAATTAGGTATTATAATAACTTAATAGTTATGAATATTTAGAAAAGGGTGTAATAAAGATAAACCAAAGGGTTTTTATATAAGTTCCCGCACTGATTTAGAAAATTTGCAGTTGAAGTGCGCATCTTGCAACATAAACTTTAAAGTTGATTAAATTCTCCGAATTGTTTTTGTTATATTTGCGCCAAAGATTTCACCAAGATTTTAAAAGAGTTTGAAGTCTGGTAAGTATCTAGGAAGATCTCGCGCCCGGCATTGGTTGCGGCCATGCTGCGGGGCGAGACGGAGTGGGAAGCGGTCGCCTCCTTCTGCGAAGCAGTAATGCTCGCGAAGGAGGAGGCGGGCCGCGTGAGAGAGAGGACAATGTCCTCCCTCCGCCCCACCCGCGGTAGTGGACGCCCACGGCGACGGACGTCGCAAGACGATCTCCGGCCACCGTAGGCGCGGGCATGCGGGCGGCGAGTAAAGGGCAACTCGCTGCCCGACCATGGACCATGCCCGGGTCGACGGCGCGTTGTGTTCCACGCGCGCCTCAAAGAGCGTCAGCATAATGACGGGGCCCCCTCTGTAGAGGGCCAAAGCCTGCCGGGGTCGCGGGACTTATACCATTACCGTGACCCCGGGACATAAAGGGCTACTGAAGGACACCGTGGATTTTAGTCAGTACAAGTCTGACAGTCCCTCCCGCCCTGCCCGGGGTGGGAGGACTCATTTGATGATTTTACCACGATAAAAAAAAAAAAAAAAAAGTATCTAGGAAGATGGAATACTAGCATGATGGCGGACTATTGTTGGTTATTGAAGCGCGACGAACCAAACCAGAAATTTAAGCGGAAATGGCACAACCGAAGCTTCCAGAAAAAAAGGACCAGGTTCCACAAATAAAATTTACATGTTATTTAGACTAGTATTATGTTGTTATTATATATTAGTCGTTTTTTAAGTTATAAGTAATGTACTTTTTTAAATATATATTTTTTATGTGACAGGTTGTGTTTTTCTCCTATTTTCTATCTGTACCTTTTTTGAAAAATCTGGAGGTGATGGAGAAAATCTAAGTACATATTCGTAATTAACGCACCAAAATACCCTAAAATCAGCTATCAAATTCCTGAGAGGAAGTTATGACCCTCATTTTGCAGGCCTGTGTTATTTATAATTTTTATCTTTGTTCATCGGGTTTGAAGCTACCCTGAAAATTTCAGCCTGCTAAATGATCGGGAAGTGCCTCAAAGCTTGTCCTCCATCTTGGACGTCCGCCATATTGGATTTAAGTCACATGACTATTTTTTTCATATTCCTGACAGCAAACCCTTTCATTTGATATCCATATCATAGGGGTGCATTTCAAATAGCCTGTCTGCCATCTTGGACGTCCGCCATATTGGATTTAAGTCACGTGACAATTTTTTTCGTATTCCTGACAGCAAACGCTTTAATTTGATACCCATATCATGGGGGTGGATTTCAAACAGCCAGTCCGCCATCTTGGGGAGGCCGCCATATTGGATTTGTTATGACGTTTCTTAGCTAGTCATGTCAATACATGACTAGCACAATTTTGCACACGCTCTGAGTTCTGATGACAATTCATCAGAACTGAGAGCGTGTGCAAAATTTCAGCCTGCTAGCTTAACGGGATGTGCCTCAAAATTGAGTTGCAAGTCCATCCGGCACGACAAACAAACAAACAAGAAAAGTGAGCGTATAAAAACGTGGGAAAAAAAACTACACCACCTGATACAAGGCAAAGCCTCTTTTTTGTCCCCATTGAAAGAACTATATTATTTCGATGAGTGTTTACGAGTATTTAAATAAGTTTAAAACAGTCATAATTCCGTATACCCCACAAAATCGAACAATACACGATGGCATGCTTCCTTCTAATTTGTTACTTTCCACACTAAAATCCCAAGACCCAGTTTTAATCAAACTAGCGTTTACGTTAAACATTTTAATCTACATTCTAACCACGGCTAGAGTAAGCAAGTCGTGTATGTACGAAGCTGCAACTAACGGAGCCACAAATTGCCCGGCAAACGGTCGAGCTACGGTTACATGAAGCCTGGAATTACCTTCTATCTGAACTGAAGGTTTTATGTTCGTGTCAGGTTAAACTGAAGGAAAAAGGAACTCGCATACATTCATAATACACGCAAAGTGATGATACGAGACTCAATGTATGACAATGAAAATAGTGATGAAAAAGCTCTTTTGTGATGCCATTTTGTTAAGTTGATGAGACGGGAAAGTGATAAAACGGGGTGTATAGCCTATACATGAAGTCTTAAATATAACACTCCCTTTTTAGGGTTCCGTAGCCAAATGGCAAAAACGGAACCCTTATAGATTCGTCATGTCTGTCTGTCTGTCCGTGTATGTCACAGCCACTTTTTGTCGAAAGTATAAGAGCTATCCTGTTGAAACTTGGTAGAAAGATGTATTATGTGAACCGCATTAGGATTTTCACACAAAAATCAAAACAAAACAAATTTTGGGGGTGCCCCCCATACTTAGAATTGAAACTCAAAAAAAAAAATTTCACCAAACCCATACGTGTGGGGTATCTATGAATAGGTCTTTAAAAATGATATTGAGGTTACTGACATCATTTTTTTCTAAACTGAACAGTTTGCGCGAGAGACACTTCCAAAGTGGTAAAAAGTGTGTCCCCCCCCCCGTAACTTCTAAAATAAGAGAACGATAAAACTAAAAAAAATATATAATGTAGACCTCAACCAAAACTACCAACGAAAATTGGTTTGGATGAGATACAGTTAGCAGTTTTTGAGATATAGTACATTTTCAAAAACCGCAAATATAACTTTGCCATTCATACAAATACTATGAAAAACAAAGTTATTTTTATTGTTTGTGTATATTACTTACTAATCTCAATATAATTATATCTCTAATCTATGCTTGCTGCTACGGAACCCTTCATGGGCGAGTCCAACTCGCACTTGGCCGGTTTTTTAGTAATTGTGTTGTGACCATTTATCGTTCGAAAGCTTATCAAAATCTGTTAAGTTAGTTAGTCGTAACAAAGAAACAAATCAAACTCACACGTGCCGGAGAGACAATAATAAAATTCTTATAAGAGACTTATTGGAATCAAATAATGATTATTATTTTTATTGATGCAGCATATTACAAAACAAAAATATTTAGCAGGCTAAAATTAAAAGAAAATTATTGGTAATCAATTAGTTTTTAATGCTTTACGTGTTCAGAATACTTGCAAATAAAAACTTTTTCTCCACGTAGAATTCCCCGGTCTGTTATATCACTTTATTAAAGTCTTATTTTACGTTAAGTATAAGATTATTTTTCATTTCGTTGCTACTAGGAACACCATGGTGGCTTATAACAGCGTCGAAATAGCACATTTTAACAAAATGTTACAGTAAATTCTCGTTACCGTCATTGTAAGAAACTGCCCCGATTGGTTGCAAGCACAACTGCTTATCGTGGAGTCCTGGGTTCGATTTCTGTTTCGGGCAAAATGTATTGGGTATATTCTAGTAGATCTCAGTATCAGTCCGGAGTCTGAAAGCTAGCGGTATGATAACGACGTGCTTCGAAATACACGTGAAGTGTTTGTCTTGCGTCTGATCTCTGTCAGATCGTACCGTCTCATCTGACTATGATTGTAAATAAAGAGTAATAGAGACTACGAGTCCATTAGCACTTTTAAACTACGCTTTGCCCGATTCGGGAATCAATCCCAGGTAATCATGCTTTGCAAGAAGCGATTGCAAAGATATTTTAAAAAGCGTGAATATTTGTTACATTGCCGCCCAACCGGAATTTATCCTATATGGTAAGTGCGTGAAACACTCAGAGCTCTGCACAACTACAGGCGGATCGTGCTAATATTTGTTTCTTGCGGAAAGCGAACCCAAGTTACTCAGCGCAGCAGTGAATCGTTCAGCAATTGCGCTACCTGTCCTTTCAGATGTTGTATAACGATTGTTCACATATCCACATGCTGACCTCGGCTACAGTTGCCTTGAAAGAACCTTGCGTACGGCTATTATGAGCAAGCTTCAACCTTTTGTAATAGGAGATCAAATCATCAAAATAATGAATCTTCCTTCCCTAGGTGAAGTGGAAGGCACTGCAAGCCTCATACTGACTAAATTCCACCGTATGGTTACCCATTTAGTCGTGGTCCACACGCGCCTCAAAGAGCTGACTGCAATCTGACGGGGACCCCCTTAGAGAGCTAACGCCTGCCGGGGTCGCGGGACTATCTTATCCGGAAACCGTGGCCCCGGAAGTTGGACTTATTGGATGATTTTAACACGTAACACTAAAAAAAATAAAACGAGACTTTCTACTGTTCTTGAACTGTAAAAAAAAATGGTTCCGGGAACTTATTTATACGTTAATAATTGATTACGGACAGTGCACTGAAATGGGCAAAAACAGTGAAGAGCTAAACCGTTATTTCAACTGTATGAACATTAAAGTCTACTGAAACAAACAGTTCCTTGTAAGTATTGCCGTTTTCAGAGCTGTACTGGTATCGTAGCAGTTATTTTTACTGCTTCTGAACAGTTATTGAAGCATTAACGTTAACTAAAACAAGCAGTAACAATAACCAACCAGAAAACAGTAGCAGATGCACAGTAAAATCTACTGTTATAACTCAACTATTTTTTTCAGTTAGTTTTACTGCTTTGGACAATAGGCTCTATTTTTACTGTCCAAAACGGTGAATATTACCGAAAAATCGGTTGGTATTACAGATTTTTTTTTTCAGTGAAAAAATATGTTTACCCGTTTGGGTAGTTCCACGACCCCTAATATAGCGTCCAGTATAAAGAAAATCCCTTAAATTTAGTATTCACCTACGTTCTAACCTTGATACTCCAAACACACGTAGGTGCCATAAAGTTTGGCAGGCAATTTGTGTGCCAGTTAACAGCCACCGTAGATTCGAGAGACGGCCTACTCCTGCCGCAACTCAATGATACGGCGAGATTTATTGACGAATGAGATTGGAATGGCTTAAGTTGGATGAAACGCATTGAGAGAGTGAAGATTTAAAATGTTGGAAAGGGATTTCAGTGATGTAGATAGCTAAAGGATTGAGATGAATGGTACTTGTGTGAAGTGTGGTTGGTTGCTTGGTGGCGGAAGGAAATCATCCCACGGGAACGTAGATACTACCGGCATAAAAATCAATTTAGTATTAAAGACCAAAATGCTAAATTTATCGAAATCCGTCTATTTGCTATTTATATTTCAATACAGAAAGAGTATTCTACTGTTATAATTATATTGTTTGCGGGTATGAATTTAAATTTAAAAACAATCGCACAACAGTATCATTTTATTTTGCTGTTCTTCACTTACATAAAATCGTAATTCGCAAAGCATACAGTTGTTTGCTTTATGCAAGTTGTTCATTTATCCATTATGTTAACTCTCCTATCCCATCAGATTTCGAGGTATTTTTGCATAAAACTTTAGTGGGAAGTAACGTTAGATGCGAGCGAAGCCGCTGACAAAAGCTAGTAAATACACAAATCCAGTATTTAAATACAAGACGGACGGTATAAATTATGGCTGCACAAGTGCATGTTCGCTTTAAATTCAACAGAAGGAACAGGTCAGTTCTACTAAATGATGGGTTGCCAACCTGTCTCTGCAATACATTGTTGTGTCCATCCAGTGGTTTGGACTGGGGTTAACATAGTAATATGCTAGCTGTACGCCAAACGCTGCTATCTAGAACTAATATTAGGATTGCAACAAATCAGCAACATTCTGTGACAATGCAATGAACATAATGAAAACATGATCATCATGTCAATAACGTTTTCTATCGATTAAAATTAAGTTGTTTGTTCAATTTCTTACCCGCATGCAAATGTGAAAAATAATTTAATGATAGTAACTTTCAAAAACCTAAAAATTAAAGGCCTTTAGGCCTAGTTTCGCCGTCGTCGCCACGACGACGCGTCGTTCGAGCCGAGCCGATGCGAATGGTATTAACACCCTGATTACGAAGACATAAAGGTTTTTTTGACCGGTGACTTCCGATTCCGTGTCAATAAATGTGGGTGCACCCTAAATCGATAATGTGCCTCACTACTACCATCAAAATTATGAATAACATTTGATAACAAAAATAATAACAATGTAAACTAATAAAGAAAATACAAAATAGTCTTAAATTTCTTTTGAGATCTGTCCCTTGCAGCACTCACCGCTAAGTAATTCACCATCCCAACTAATAAGATCGTACAAAATGAGTTCACAGCTCAACATAAAACGAGACAAACACTGGATTACCCATATCCCCAGTATTTCATCAAGCCAACTCCTCAAGTATTCTCGAACAAATTTCACAAATGATATGCAGATGTAAATGAAAATATTTGCAAGCAAAATATATGGGACCGCACGCAGATGTATGAATTTCCTCGATCGACCTAATTCAATCTCCCTTGGTATACTTTTGTATACAACAAACCTTATCCGACATTTAGCTTGAAAATAAAAAGCTGGAATATACGTCGGGACGGATTGCACATAACCCGACAGTCTTTTGGGATTTCCCTCTGCTAGGTTTTAAAGGACTGCTAATAGTACCGTGCTGTAATGTGGCATGAAATTGCAATGTTTTTGTCCGTTCTTTTCATCATTTTCCTCATTGGCAGCAGTATTTTACCTTCTGTTCAATACAGGCCTCTTTCCTTTTATACCTTTCTGCCTTGGTCTTCACGAATACCAACCCCGGTCTTACCTGTATATTTCTAATTGTTATCCACTTATCTATCTGTTCAATAATCCTTACTGAATCATAAAGTAGAGTGCAAAATCTTCACAATGTTATAGGTACACTACATCAGCACTAACAGTAAAAAGTAAATTTAACACCAGAAATCTCTCTCGGCGACATGCTTCCAGCGTAACACCACACTTAAACCTGCATAAGGTCTGACTTGAGATGACACACTAAAACTTTTAACACTACTTGAAAATGCACTCTCGTCATACCATGAAACACATGCCAGAGATATCGATCGACATACTACGTCAGTTAAATTATTTCAACATCCAATGAAGTACCTCAAGGAACTATTTTAGGACCAACTTCAAACTGATATTCATACCTCGTAAAATAATGTTACGCGTCGGTGTGAGAGCCTTTCTACGTTATTCGCATGTAAATGGAGGAGTCATATTGAAATTCTAAGGATTCCGTGGATGTAGTTACTTGCTTTTTGTAAGGCTTTCGCGGTTCTACTTGATCAAGACTACTCTAGTGGATTTACTAATTTTGTGGGAACAGTCAGTAACCTAAAACAGTTCTACTGTGGCTGTTGGTTCTTTTTTTATTCTTCAAAGGCTCCTCCTATTTTGTAATTTAAAAAAAAAACATGATTATCTTTTCCATCGTCGGGTAAACATAATATTCATTTACTTCACTGAGCAATGGATTTCTCTGACGTTTTATTAAAAAAGTAATTGCCACATTACTTTTTCAAAATCAACATAAACATTTCAATATTGGAACAACATTGCATATTATATTTCTTCATTTCCTTTATTTATGAATTCTATTAATGTCAATATTAGTACAATACTCCGAACGGGCCTTTTGTTTTATACTTTCTTAATGCCTTATTTGAATAAGCAACAAAATGTTTTTCATTAGGTTTTTAAAGGCAACGCCATTAAATATTCCGTGAATAAATTAAAAGGCTAACTGAAGTGCTAAAAAACGCTTCATTTTGTGTAACCTTTCTTAAAGGAAAATCCCTTTCTTACAAATTGTAATATTTTTTTTTATATATAATTATCTATCCTATTGTATTGAAGACGCGACTCGTAGTTGAAAATGTTATTTACGAACACATTATTTGGTCCTGTGTGGTTTGTTAAGTTGAAACGGTGGTGGCATTTTACCTAGAAAATAATAATTATGATTATTTTTCCGACCCAAATATCGACCAATAGAATTGCACCATTCGACGTCACGTGGTACAACCTACATGGTATTATACTGATAATTTTTTGAAAATTTTCTCTGGTAGTCACGTCAAACTGACAGGTTGAATTCAATTGTGAAAATTGGAGATGGGTCGGAAAAATAATCCCCTGAATACCACACGAGCTTCAAAATTATCTGGCATTTCCCTCAAGGTTCCCTGCAAACAAATAAAGTCGTCAAGTTTTTCAGGAAAAATCACTCGCGCTTCGCGCTCGTGATTTTTTAACCTGAAAAACTTGACTCCTTCATTTGTTTGCAACGAACCTATCGGAAAATACCCGATAATTTTGAAGCTCTTGTAGTATTATAAGTGAGTGTTGAATCAAATAGTTCGTGGAAAACCACGAGCGTTAATCCTTATAGCTAAAATCAGTGTACTTAAATTACAGTTTTTTAGAATGTTATTTGCAGTAAACAAAATACAGAATTTTGTCGACGGCTATGCCTCTTTGAACACAAAGTTCCTAGCCACAACCGTTATGAAAAATGCTTTTCACTTTACTCTCTGAACCCAATCTTCTTTCTACTAGCTTGACGGTGTCTACCCACCCAAGAGAAAATTGCAGACGGCTTTAACTTTTTTAAACATTATATGTTATTCTCTTTCGAAGCTCTAACAGGTCTTGAAAAGTTCACCACTGTAAAAGATGGGAATAACATGTAAAATTCATGTTTCTAGTTAACAAGAACGATTCCTCTCAGTGGATGTTCGCAACTCGAAACTAAGAAACATTATTCAAACTTCCACCGAATTGTCTAGAGAATAGTCTGAGGAACAGTCGGAGTGTTTTTTTAGCTTTACTCTGAGAAACCTTGTGCAAACACTGTCGTACTATTTTTGTCATGTATTTTGGTTTGGCTACGTGATCAAAATGAAATGATACATTTGGAAAGCTGGAGTAATCCAGCTTTAGGACTACCACTTTTCGTTGGTTTTCGTAGTTGAGTAGGTACTGTATATGTACTTTTATATCAATGGCGATTTTTAGAAAAAAAAAATTAAACAGATTAAAGGCGAAAAGTAGCCATGCTTAGGGCATGGAATACGTTGGATTATCTTAGACCCCGCTTGGGTGATCTTCAATGATACACTTGGACCATTTGCAAACCCAATAGAGTAAATCTCACACCAATTTGGTAAAATATACTTCAGTTAACCGTTAAAAGGCTGCGGATGTTGGACGTTTTCTGATATTTACATTTATGCTTGAAAAGCTCCAATAAAATAGACTTCTGTTTGGAAAGAAACTGTGAAGAAACGTTTAATTTTATCCTCTACCGTCGTAATTAAATTTTCCTCCAAAATCAGAAAATAGTCACACGAAAAGTCACGAATAAAGACCCTATAGACGAGAAAACCTATTGTTTTCAAAATTCGCGATGGTATTTCTTTTATTGTTTTCGTGGAAATTCAGACAGCAATCCTTATTGTTCTCTATAACTGTATTATTGCCGAAGAGACCCAATTAAAGGCTCAGGAGGTTGAAACAAAAGGTAGGATTCCTGTAACTAGATATAAACCGTTATGGAGACGACAAATTGACAATTTTACAGACATTTTTTTAATCACTGTTTTTTTTTAATTTCTTTTGAGTTTACGATATTAAGGCACTGTTGCAAGAGCTTGTGATCAAGGATGAGATGATAATCATGGTAGAATCTCGTTTGGGAAACTTCCTCATGAATTAAGGTCGAGAAAAAATGGAAGGAATGGCTGGAAGGTCTTTGCTCAGAAGTGGGATATCATAGAAGAGTTTATAACATGTTATAGTTCGTTTTTCTAATGATGTTAGTTAACATGTTAATATTAAAAAAATATATTGTTACTTCGGTACTACACTGAAAAAAAAAACGGTAATACCAACCGATTTTTCGGTAATATTCACCGTTTTGGACAGTAAAAAAGAGCCTATTGTCCAAAGCAGTAAAACTAACTGAAAAAAAAAAACAGTTGAGTTATAACAGTAGATTTTACTGTGAATTTGCTACTGGTAGGTTATTTTTACTGCTTGTTTTAGTTAACGTTTAATTGTTTGAACATTAATGTTCAAACAATTGAAATAACTGTTTAGCTCTTTACTGTAAGTTAGACTTTAGTGTTCATACAGTTGAAATAACTGTTTAGCTCTTTACTGTTTTTGCCCATTTCAGTGCACTGTCCGTAATCAATTATTTTAACGTATAAATAAGTTCCTGGAACCGTTTTTTTTACTGTTCAAGAACAGTAGAAAGTCTCGTTTTATTTTTTTCAGTGTACCTGCCTGTACCAAAGGCATGTATAAAATGTCTGAAAGTGATTAAGGAGTACCACAAATTATTCTGCAAAACAATATTGGAACAACTAGAATAAAAGTCACCGTACTGCAAAGTCAGACATAAATTATTATCTACGAGTTCTTTCATCGTCAATTTCCGAGTAACAAGAAGATTTTAAATTTATTTATATGCATTTTTCATGATGAGAACATTATTTTGTCGCTTTAGTTAGCTCTGTCAGTCAATATGTGGAGGGTCAATGTCATCAAGTTTCAGCTAATAAAGTCATCCAAAGTTCATTCTTTTTAGGAATTGGAAGGAAAGCCTTTATCTTCATCTCTCGTCTTTGTGTAATTGATTTTGCCTGCGTAGCCTTGAGTTGCCTTGTACTGAACATTTCTTACATAGCCCGAATACCTTTTTCTAATAAATATTTACGAAGATAGGTACTTTGTTAATTTTCTTTTAGGGAATCTTACAATAGTTTATTGTTTCGTATTTTTCGAGCTAACAAAGATGATAATCATGGTAGAATCTCGTTTCCAAAGGCCAATTCTTTGTTCCTATTTATTTAGAAATTCGCACCCAATTTTAGAGGTAACTAGGGGAAGGTTTATATAAAAAAAGATAACACGTGAGAAAATTTTGTATTAGTTTCTTGTTAAGTGTCGGATATAAAGGTTTATTTTTACGTTCATCCGGGTTTTTCACAACACGAATATTTTTAATACAAATTCCTACTACTATTAAACACGCGAAAGTATGTGAAGATGGAAGGACGAATGTTTGGATGTATGTCACTTCTTTATGTAAAAACAACTGCAAGCGTAGTATTGCCACGATGGATGATTGCTGATTCTTTGACCAAGAAATAGGGAAGCCCTCTGGTTACGTGAAAAAGGCCAAATCAGTAGTCATTTTGATCCATTAACATAACGACTCCTATCTACGAGTAACTGAGCTGAGCATTTGAGTCCAAAACGCGTTTTTAACCGACTTCAAAAAGTATCAATTCGACGGCATGTTTTTTTTTTTTTGTATATTTGTTACGCGATTACTCCGCCAATTGTGGACCGATTTTTAAAATTCTTTTTTTTGTTCGAAAGGAGGTACTTCTGAGGTGGTCCCATAGTCACCAAGTTGGGATCTGATGATTGGATCCTGGAGAAATCGAGGGCAACCCTCGAATTTTATAGGCCGACACACCGTTTTTCGCTAATTTTATGAAGTAATTTAAGTACTTGCGTATGGTAATCATAATTTCATGTAGCTGAGCTGATGATGGAAGGTAGAACTCCTTAATAGTAAGGAGTAGGCATTGACTGATTTAGTTTGAGTTCGCATAACTCTGGAACTACAAGTCCGATTTAAGTAATTCTTCTTTTGTTGTACTAGGTATCATTCAACTTAGGGAATACTGCAAGTTTCATCAAAATCGGTTCAGTAGTTCTTGAGATAGGGAATTTTATTAGCTTATTGTGTACATGAGCGATGTTACTACCGGTGTTATGGATTACAAAATTCTAGTGTATTTGACAAGAATTCGGGTTGAATATTTAAACTAAAAAGAGTAAAATAAAAACTTTTTCAAAAAAAATGTAACCGCCTTCAAAAACAACCATAGAAAAACCTACAAAATAACTTTTCTTTCGGAAGTCGGTGGCAAAAAAAGACAATGAAATAAAGAAAACAAAGACACCGACTTCCGAAAGAAAAGTTATTTTGTAGGTTTTTTATGGTTGTTTTTGAAGGCGGTTACATTTTTTTTGAAAAAGTTTTTATTTTAGAATATGAGTGACTAGGGACTTACCAGGGTACTTTTATTTTCCCCAATAAAAACCATTATAGGCAAAACCACAGGCAGAAGCTAGTAAAATAATAAAACTACTTTCGTGTTTTTTGCCAGAAACGTTGTTCAGAAATAGCTGCTATTTTAACAAAATGTGGATCGGCGATCGAATTTCAAGTGCCGAATTTTATGACGATAATTTGGCGAATTGGAAACTGTTATTACAATCTGTTGACACTAAATATTTGACTATCGTTTATTCAGTAAGTAATTAAAAGATCACATGCAATTAGGTTGTGGTAAATGGAATAATGGAGTATTTTTTCCGTGATACGATTCATGAATTCGTTGCTGGACTGCCAGTAAAGGTAAAGCCTCCTGCAGACACACGCGATTAATCGCGCTGCGACAACGAGCCAAGCTAATTTCCACTCTAAAAATACTGCGAATGGACCGCGACATGTCGCCCCGCGCGATTAATCGCGTGTGTCTGCAGGAGGCTTAACCCTTGAACGCAAAGGGCAACTAAAGGAACAGTTTGGATTTTGCAGCCATGGATGGAGGACTTATTTGATGATATAATATTACCCCACAAAAAAGGATCTGTTAATCTAATGACTGGGGGCCGCAAACGCGAGCGCTGAGATCCTGGGGATCCCGATTTTGGAGTTAGGCAAACTAGTATTGTTTCTCCATCTGGGATTCCTTAGCGGCAGTCACGGCGCCTGGATTTGTGCCTGGTTGATGGCAATAGGCTTACCCCCTATTACATGGGACAGAAACATAACTGGTGTAATATAGGTGTATTTATTAAGTACACGTCTTCCTATATGAGATTTACAGGCGCGATGTTTTATAAAGGCACATAGGTATAAGATACTAGTTAGTAGTCTGAGGGCAAGTTATTTGATCAATAGTAAACTAACATTTGGTTAAAATCCTATACAATTGTTAACAAATGGTTTAAAAAAATATAGGTCTCTAACTATTTGCTAGCTTAACTATTGATCAGCCCTAATACTGTTACGAGCTGGGTATAGGGATAAATTAATTAACACCAATTAAAACCAAATAATCTTTATTGACACTCAAATCACTAATTACAACAAGCACTTAATACTACACAACACTAAAACACTTATACACACACTTAATCACACGTAAAAGTCACTTAGAGATCGCTTCCAGTTCACTTTGAGTTGCCCCGATCGTAGTCAAAACCAGACTGACTCAGGTCGACGAGAGTAGTCGCTACACCCCCGCAGGGGGGTGTGGCAAGCGGTTCCGGGGCTTTGCCCCCTTCCCGCGGACGCTTGCCGCGGCCCATAACAATGGGCCGGTCATTAGGGTGGTTAGACCGTGGCCTTTCTTTAGTCGTAAGGCATTAGTAGTTCCGGTGAGAAGTTGCTATTTGTTTTGTGTAGGCGCGCCGCGGTACTAACAACAAGGAACTTTTCCCGCTTCTTCACGACCCCCCGGCGGTCCGCCCCCGCCGAGTGAGACCCCCAGTTACCTGGGGGAGGCTCAGCAGAAAGCGACCAGCGACATGGGGGCCGGCTGGGGCGCACCTACACAGTTGTATGGCCCCCGCCCGACCCGTTTTCCAGAGCTAGCCAGTAGCGACCCGGGCAAGGGGCAGTAGTGAGTGTGTGGACGGTATTGTACTGTGTAACACCGTCCAGTGTCTGCTTGAATCACAGCCCGCGCTGTGCATTCAGGCGTAAGTGTTTTAGCGCCTGAGGAGAAAATGATTGTGTGAAGCTGTACGACGAACCTATATTAACTTAGAATCCGTCGCACAGCAGGCGTGCATGTAGTGTGAAGTCTATTGTTTGAGTAAGTTACGTGTTGGTCAGCAACTTACCCAGGAGTCAATCCGGGGGGGGCGGGGGTGCAGTCCGCCAGGAGGTCACGGGGAAGGCGCCTTGCGTCTGGGGGGCGCGCGTGCAAGGGTGCCAGGTGCTTGATGTGTGGCCAAGCAGAGGCGTCGGCACGCGCGAACATCCCCGTCGCCAGGCGCCTTACTCAGGTCGCCGATCGGCGCCCTTTTTATACCCCGGCCGGACCCACTAAATGTTTTTAGAAGGTGCTCGAATGTTCTGGAAACATCCATACACTTCGACATAGTCCCATACCTTCTGGAACATTCCAGAACCATCTCGAAACATCTAGAACAGGGAAGAATTTTCTAGAAACTTCCAGACCAATCTTCAGTAGAATTGTCGAGAACCTTGTGGAACTTTCGAGAAGTTTATATAGGTCTCGCAATTCGATCGACGTAACAATACTAAAACTCTACTTAAACTATGTATTTTCCTACTCCACCACTACCTATCCTTTTCTGATTAAGTCGTTGCAGGATCCAAGACAGATAAATCCATTCTCCGGGACGCGTCGATCTTCATAGTCTCGGCATTTTTCTGGTGGTTGCCACTTTTGTTTTTGGCTTTCAGTATTGCAGTGGTTTGGGATTAGTGTGATGGGACTGGCCCCAATACAAAATGATTGAATGAATCTGAGTAGTTTCAGTGCCAGTTAGTTAAGAAGTGCCAACAAAGATTACACGTTTACATAACCTTAGGTATATTAGTTTAGTAAAAAAAACATTTTACAAAGGAAAAGTTCTGCCGACCAGTATTGTATAAATTAATGTACCAGGAATTTGGCTTGCGAAGTTTACTGGCTTTAGGCATTTACAAAATTTCCAACTACTTTTGATTAGTTACAAAGAAGCGGCTCGGCAGCCGTTTTTGCTTTTGTAAGACAGTTTTATTACATTATTCCAGGAATCCATATTTTCCAATAGCGTCGTTTTTACTGGAAATCAAAATTAAGAACTAGAAATTGTTGCTTTCTCGAAAATCAACTCAGTGCAACATCACATGGATGTGTTGGCACAATATTTATTTGTTATGCAAGGCTGCAAAGTTGATTTGTGGCGTGAGTACTTGGATTGAAAACTGAGCGAGCGAAGGATTCTAAGATTGCGAAGCGAGCGGTTTAAATATAGAATCCTGAGCGTAGCGAAGTTTTCAAAGGTACGAGACTCAGAAAAACTTTGCTGCCGAGTGCAACACACAACTTTTTACCTCACTAAGCGAGGAAATGCAGTGGGGGCGGCTCGTATGTCAGTGTAGAAAATAATTGAATACAAGACGTGTTCGAATTTTGAACGACACTTCGCGCCCTAGCGCGCAAAATGAAGTTTTGCGCTCAGATTTTGAATGAGAAATAGAATCTTTTCGAGCGTGTGAAGTGAAAATACCATTATCAGCATTTATAATTTTGGTACTGGCCGCCCTTCTGCAAAAGACAGTAGGCTGTAATAGATGTGACATTGTGTTTGAATTTTTAGTTCTAGGACATGCCAGTTTCCTCATGATATTATTTTTTATTGTATCTCCGTTTTTCTCCCAACGGAAAAGCAATAATAATAATACGCAATAAGCAGTCTCGTAGTTGTGATGAAATAAATTACACAAAGTAAAGCGTTTGGTGGGGTTTGAACCCTACATTTCATCAGCGTTTCGTAAATACTAGCTTTTCCTGCTGCTGCGCTCATCAGAACAGATAAAAGGGGACACTTCTGTAGATTATAAACCTTTTCAGCGTTTCATCTGTCAAATTGCTCTACCTGCTTGCCTCTACCTACCAAAATTAATCAAAATCTGCCCAGCGGTTTAGGAGTGAAAGACAAACAAACTCATAAATATCAGCTTTTACAGTATTCAAATAAAATTATAAGGTACGTTTAGGATTTGAATAAAAACAGTCAGCGTAGCTTCTGTCAAATAATTTCTACTTACTCCACAATGCCTCTATATCAGAAATAGACCTCCATTTCTCTCATACAAAATACGACACCGAAATTAAACACCTAAATAAAGGGTGTAAGAATGTGGAGCTTGACAAAAATGTGCCCGTCTGACATTATATAGTACAGTCAGCATAATAAACTACATCCCTTTCGGATAACGAGTGAGAACTTAATAGAATTGCGGAGAGAATGCGTGAGTGCCTCGGAATGCGTATCGTAGACGTGCCAGAGAATAAGGAGATGTAGTAGGTAACATCCTATTCGTTATTTTTTGACAGGCCTGTTGGTCTAGTGGTTAGTGACCCTGACTGCTATGCCGGAGGTCGTGGGTTCGATTCCCACCCAGGACAAATGTTTGTGTAATGAGCACGATCATTTGTTCTGTGTCTGGGTGTATGTATTTAGAAATATATAAGTATGTTTATCAGTTGTCTAGTACCCATAACACAAGCTCTGCTTAGCTTGGGACTAGATGGCATTGTGTGATAGTTGTGGAATATTATTATTATATTATATTATTATTATTTATATCGACACTTAAAAAGTACACCAATTGAACATTTTTTTGGCAGTTGTTCCATTTAAGATACTCGGCTGAATACGTTAAAACAGAAATACTTACCGCAACGAAGTAACATACATAATCCTATGTATTCGGTGATGAGATGATATTCTGTGGTTTACACGTGAAAAGGTAACAAAAAGACATATAAACTTCTTTCACATCTATAACATTAATTAGAATGACTTTATTTTATAAGCCAAACTAACGCGTTTGCTATCTCTGGAACTTTCGGTAGATTTTTTCTGCATCTCGTAGTCCGACACTTTGAAAACTATTTAATATGACGCTACTACCCTCAAAAGTCAATCAAAATAAGTAACGGCGTGCCTGAAAACTCAGAGCATATCTAGCTCTGTATTAAAACATGAGTTTCGCTTCTGTACGGTTTCACTAATCTTTGACGGTAGCGTCAGCCAAATAACTTGCTTAATAGAACTTGTTGTGAAGATATTTGTTGAGTCGATTTCAGTGATTCGTGCTGTGAAAAGTTCAATGTACGTATGTTTAGTTAGAAAATTTATGTTTTGAACACACATTTGGTGTAATTAACAGTTTAATTTGGATCTGGGAAATAAGTTTCTATGTTCTATGGAATGGTAACTGTGTTCTTTAGCAAGGGCGATGACCAGAGTAGTATGTAAAGATCCATAGCTGGTAGCATTCTTCCTTGTGAAAACGGCGTGAATTTTTGAATTCTCTATCTAAAATCTTTCAGAAAGTACTCGTATTTGACCTAAATTTATTTTTCTAGCGTAAAGTCAAAGTCAAATCATTTATTTCAAATAGACCATCGAAGAGGCACTTTCGAACGTCTAATATTAAAATCCATGGTCATGGGAAAAATAGCCTTGTCAAGCAGTGAGAGTAGACATGCAGACATGGTAGACCACGAGGGTTTCGGGAATGTTCGGAAAAGCTACCGCGGTCCTGAATAGCAAAGGCCTATTGAAGGAACAGGGTTAATTGTAGTCAATAAGAGCCTTACACTCTCTTCCACAGTTATCAGAGTGGGAGAAGGCATTTAATAAATTCCCCTTCCCAAAAAATAGAATCAAGTAGAGGTTAATAGTACACCCACAATTTTGCCAGTTTTGTTTAAGTCCCATTTAATAGAACACAAACCTTATTTAAAAAAGAAAATATTTATACAAACTAGAGATCATTATTATACCCCAAAGCCCATTTTAAAGCTCCAAAAGTCCTAACAAAGCCTAGAATTATGTCACCCGCAAACTAACATACGATTGAAGTTATACAATTTAACCAAATTATGGCACAGGTACACATAATATATCGGTGTAAAGATGTTTTCAACTTGTCTACATTTTAAAGTAGCGTTATGGTGACCATGTTTTTGGAAATACGCTTTTATTGATTGAATAAACACAAATACTTTTTCATTGGTTTATAGGTAGATCTTACAGCTTTTCATTGGAGAATAATTACTGTTGAAATTGATCCTATATTTTTTGAACTGTTATGATCACTAACACTTTCATTACTTTTTACTCTTAATGAACTGTTTTCCCGAGCCACTTCGATACAGCCAGCCATTAGAATTTAAAACGGAATATTTTCATGTTTACCGTTCAAGTCCGATATTTTGGCACCGTTGCAAGTTATTGCGTAGAAAGTATCATGAATTTTTTATTCTCCTGTTTTAGGTTCTACTGATAGTGATCATGTCCTACATTAACAAAATTTAATAACAGTTTCTGCCTGGCCACGGGACATTTGCTGCAGCGAAAATTCATGCGGTGTTAACGGCGGATTGTCTTGCGACTGTAACAGATGTATGGGTGGGTGCACGTGCTTCACCCAGTTTTTCCACGTTGAAATGTATACATAAGTACATTCATTTATACATCTATACATTTCAATACACTTGTACTGACAATTGTCTACAAGAGGAAAGACTTGATCGTTTGTATTGAATAGGCTCCGAAACTATTGGACCGATTTCAAATTTATTTTAACCAGTTTCAACCTGCATTGGTCCTAAGTGACATAGGCTCTAGAGTAAAGTTTAATTATTTTCCCTCCGTTATTTAATCAGTAATTATTATTGTAATCATTACTTATTTTGGTGAAGTTTTGTTAAAATATTAAAAGTCAAATTAAGTGATATATTTTGTAAATATTATTTTTCAACCACCTGCACTACACGCCCGTAATGGAGGACCAACAGATGACGGATAAACAGCAATACGTGGTGTCTCAGCCACTCAATCCTCCGACATAATTAATATTAATTCGCTAGGAATACAATTATAGCAGTGTTTATTTTTAACATTTTCTCCTTCAGAGATTAACCCGAATTGATAAAACCTGCGGGTAGTACGACTCTTTCAGTGTCCCTACCCGGATTTTCACTTAAATTCTCACCATAAATCCTTTTTGCTAATCGTCTTTCACTCATCCCTTTACATGACAGGACTGCGGAAGTATACCTTTATCAACCCTTGTCAGCGAATCTTCTTGACCGGAATGCTCAAAAAAATTGTACTAATAGTATCATTTTAGAGTTTATGCTTTGATAATTTGGATATTGAACGAGTAATAGAACACAGTATACGAATGTTAAACTAACTGACCGAATTAGAAACACCATACTGCGCTCCAGAACTCAAATAGCCGACGTACTCGTAGCTCACAAGGCTGTAAGACTAAAGTGGGATTGGGCAGGTTATGTCTGTCGGATACCGTCGCAATTGTGGGCTCGTATATCACAGGAATGGAGCCCTGAGATAGCTAGGCGGGGTCGCGGCAGGCCTTTTTTTTGCGTGGAGAAATCATCAAATGAGTCCTTCCACCCCGGGCAGGGCGAGAGGGACTGTCAGACTTGTACTGCCTAAAATCCACGGTGCCCTTCAATAGCCCTTTATGTTCCGGGGTCACGGTAATGAGATAAGTCCCGTGACCCCGGCATGCTTTGGCCCTCTAGTGAGGGGGCCGTCGACCCGGGCATGGTCCATGGTCGGGCAGCGAGTTGCCCTTTACTCGCCGCCCGCATGCCCACTCGCCGCCCGCATGCCCACTCGCCGCCCGCATGCCCACTCGCCGCCCGCATGCCAGGCATAGGAGAAGATGGCGTGACGATTTGGATGGCTTCCTTGTGAATTGGCGTGAAGAGGCACACCATCGAGAGAAATGGAAAGAATAGGGGGGCCTTTGCTTAGGAGTGGGACGGAGTAGGCTAGTAAAAAAAATCTGGAGATTTATATGTTCAAAGTAAAAATTACGGATCCACATTACCTCACCTCATGTAACTAGCTGACCCTCAATAGGGTTGCTTGGATCGCGAACACCATCCTGTTGGAGTTTGGCACCAAATAGTTCTTAAACTGTGTTCCGTCGTCGGTGCGCAGGAGTTCCGGTTCCTTCTAGGAGAGCTTCCAATACTTTCTATTTTACATACTTACTGCAATAGGAGGAAATAATTAATAGATTTAAAAAATCTAAAAACCCACGTTTTTAAATGTCCTAAAAAGAAGAAAATAACCCTACGGGGCTGAGAGAGGGGCCACTCAAAACGTGGGGGCGTATATTATATAAGGGATTATTTATGGGATATATTTACATGACGTGAGATCGTAGGTGTAACTTGCAAAGATACGCCCCCACGTTTTGAGTGGCCCCTCTCTCAGCCCCGTAGGGTTATTTTCTTCTTTTTAGGACATTTAAAAACGTGGGTTTTTAGATTTTTTAAATCTATTAATTATTTTATTATTTTTATCATTGTTCATCGGGTTTGAAGCTACCCTGAAAATTTCAGCCTGCTAGCTTATCGGGAAGTGCCTCAAAGCCTGTCCGCCATCTTGGACGTCCGCCATATTGGATTAATAGCCTAGCCTAGCATAAGCCACATGACTATTTTTTTCGTATTCCTGACAGCAAACCCTTTCATTTGATACCCATATCACGGGGGTGGATTTCAAACAGCCAGTCTACCATCTTGGACGTCCGCTATATTGGATTTAAGTCCCGTGACAATTTTTTTCGTATTCCTGACAGCAAACCCTTTCATTTGATACCCATATCATGGGGGTGGGTTTCAAACAGCCAGTCCGCCATCTTGGGGAGGCCGCCATATTGGATTTGTTATGACGTTTCTTAGCTAGTCATGTATTGTCATCAGAACTCAAAGCGTGTACAAAATTTCAGCCTGCTAGCTTATCGGGAAGTGCCTCAAAATTGAGTTGCAAAAGTCCAACCGGAACGACAAACAAACAAGAAAAGTGAGTGTATAAAAACGTGGTAAAAAAATATGAAAGAGGCTTACCAAAGAGCAATGGACCGATATAACATTTGAATTTGATTTCACCAGAAAGCTTTAAATGTCGCTGAATCAACAAGGTAGGTATTAAGTTTCATTTCAATAAGGACTTTGTTTCAAGTGGAATTGTTGACATCTTGAATTGTTGTCTGAAGCTGAATTTAGCCCGGAGAAATAACTTCAACGATATCTTTAGTTGGGTGAAAAAAAAAACTAGACTTAAAAAGAAGACATTTCCTATTCCCAACTTTGTTGTTAACACCAGATAAAGCTGAATTCTGTGTCAACACGATTCCCTCCAACAAATTTAAGCCTCTTACTCATCCATTCACCACTTTGGTTCAAGCGGTGAGCGATGCGGCGGGCGGCGCGACGGTGGAGCATTGTGCAGTATGCACGCCACGACTCCGCAGTAGTGAAAAATCACACGATGAATTGTTAAAATGTGAATATGAAGGCTTCTTTCTGGCAATGAATCACCGTCTTTGACTTTGTGAGAGATCTGCTCGAGGCGTCTTCTTACGCTATTGAGATGGAAGAGTTTTGGAGGTTTAAAAACCAACCGCCTACAAAAACCACTACAAAAACCTGTAAAATAACTTATCTATCGTCTGTGGCTTTGTTTTTTTTTAAATCATTTTTAAAAAAACAGCCTTCAACACAGTCTAACCTACAAAGAAGAACTTTAAGCAACGATTATCAAACCCGCAATAAAATTAGCCCAAAATTTAACAAAACAAGTCCTGAAAGCACCCAACAACCACCTTAAACATCATGGAAGCCCTACCCCGAACATGTAGAGGGTAGTCGAAACAAGTGGCGTGGTACATTCATTACAGCCGGCAAACAAAGTTCATACCACGAGCGGGAAACTTGCGCGGCTGTTCTCAGCGCTGTAATTAATTGGCACGGCTTTATTTTTGTATGTTAATTATGTATAAGTTCGTAATGACATTATTTTTTGGTACTGAGGCTTGTACAGAGCGTGTTGCTTTGAGTGTTCTTGAGAAGTTTTACGTTGAATTATGAGGCGTTAGAAAGACAAGAAAAGTTTTTTATGTACTTTTTATGAGTATCAGCTGTGAGGTTCGTATAAGATGAGGCTTTAGGAATTGTTAACAACTTAAAGTGGATACTTTGAGTAACATGGTTATTTTTGACGCCTTGTTTTTAATGATGATCACTAGGAGTCTACTTGAATATTTGAAATCATTCATCAGCCTTGGATCTGGTACCAAAACTGACGCTATAGTTCGCTGTCAAAGTCCAGCAGAGTTGAAGTATAAGAATGGCGGATAGTTCAGAATAAAAATCAGAAACTAATGCTCTGAATGCTCTTCCATTCTCGCATGTCGTCTGACAGGGGAGAATGGAAGAAGAAAACGTGTTACGAAGATCCCAAGTAAAATGAAATAGGGGCAGGACGATGATGCTGAAAGTTTTAGCGGACATACCTACTTCAATCCTCAACAAAGAAAGACGAAAGATGTAACTACATCTTTGGAATAATTGAAGATCACAAGTGCTTTGTACCTACCAATATTCTTTACTAAAGAAAAGTCCAACAATGATTGTTTGGCAGAAATCCCACTAGACACAAAACTCGTCTGGTTGACGGTTCCTTCCATTTTAATGGGATATCGAAGAACTATGCACCCTGTTCCTCATACCCCGAAAAACTTTTTGACATGCAGTGAAAGTGCCACCAACAAGCCAGAACATTCATCGACTTTTGGATGTAGCCCACAAAACCTTTGAAACTTAAACAATCACCATTATACTTGCATATAACTTGGTACACATGGCTACACACCAAGCTATAAATAACCAGTTTATTGTGGTCTCCTTTTGCATGATCTTTCTGGACATTCAGCGATCAGCCTACATTGGTTTCACTTAGCTTTATGTATGCCCGTGTGTACAAAGATGGCGACATAAAGATCCTGGTTAAACATTTCAGTCTCCGCATAATTCCTTAAGGTACTCACAGTAATGGCGTGGCTTGATATTAAAACAACTATTCCCCCGGTAATGATAATAATCATAACACGCTAACGTATCTTTGTATAACGACCATATTTTCTGGTGAAATTAGAGCAAATCTCGTTTCGTTAAAGGACTGTAGAACCCGGTGTCCTATGCAAGCGGAGAGCCAGAGACGCTATTAAAAGTGCGTGACGAAAACGTAAAATAAATATTTAGAATTATTAAAATTGTAAATACTCGTTGAGCAGTGGTGGCCCAATGGTATCGGCCCCGACTTACGAGTTTGTAGGTCGAGGGTTCGAATCCAGCCAGGCGCATTACTTTGTGTAATTTATTTCATCACCGCTGCTCTCAAAACGGTGAAGGAAAACATCGTGAGGAAACCGGCATGTCCTAGAACCAAAAATTCGAAGACATGTGTCATCCACCAACCCGCACTGGGCCCACGTGGTGGATTATGGCCCACTCCCTCTCTCAGAGAGGAGGCCCGTGTCCGAGCAGTGGGAGCATTTATAGGCTGATGATGATGAAATACTCGTTTCGCATTAAGGGCAATAGGCCACCCTCCACTATTACATACATGGATCAGCACAACAAAACTGAAATAATTATGGTTATTTACGAGTATTACATATTATTATATCTCAGTCTGATCCATCGGGAATATGTCCGTAAGTATAAAAGTGGGACCTATAAAGCAGTGCGAAAGAAGCAACGAAGGCAAAATTTTGAAGCCTCTTAACTTTTGATTTTGTCGCATCGCTTTTGTTAGCGTCTACCGCTCACGTAGGACCGAGGGGAATTCACCAGCGCCTTATGACTTTATTACCTTTTCGCTAATTTTCTCCGAACTTTGCGAACGTGAGCAGTTTGTAAAGCAGCCGATGTAAATGCCATGCATTAAGCAGCATGAGCATCTTTTTGAAGCACTAAACGCGTTAGCTGGGTCGTAACGAGGGGAATAAACTTCGTTCGTGTTTAAAAATTTGCTGGAAAATACACGTTTAGTCATTTAAAATTTTAAAAATGAATTTAATTGCAAGAAGTGAAGAGCAACTTAGAATTACTCTCTGTTTCATTTCGTATACCGTTAGAGGGACTCATTTGATGATTTTACCACGTAAAAAAATATCTTGGGGGGACGTATTGAATGGAAATATCCTTACTTCCTTATCCTGATCCGAAAGTTTGGATTTTGTGGAAAGATGGATGAATGGACGGATGTTTCTAATTCAATCACGTCAAAACGGCTGCCCGGTACAGATACAGAGATAGATTATGGAATAACACAACACAGGATACCATTTATCCCGATGTTACGATGCTGTGAGACGCATCTGATTTTCCAGAAGAATCTTATTAATAAGACCAGTATGTCCTTACAGGATATCGCCTTTAAAAAACATAATGTACAATTTAAATGCTTACAAAACAGTGTGACCATTTACCAGGCGAGATGGTGGTCAAGCGCGAAACTATCGTTGAATTAAAAAAAAAATCATCTGTATTGTCGAGTTGCTCGCGGACAGAATCAGCAAACATATTGCAGCCTGCAGCTGAGTTCACTTCAAAATGTTACATTTTTTCCTCACTCCGAGAGTTAACATATAAAAACAATAGGAACTTTTATTTGTATCAGGACAGCCAGCCAGTACAAAATGTTGCCAGTTCGCAGTGAAACTCGAACGTGAGTTTATGCTCGATATATTCAAGGAATACTGCTTTTATATTGGATCCCGTGTTTAGTATTCAACAGACTAGGAATTGGGATGTTTCAATGAAATCTGATTTGACTGCTGCTTTTCTTCGGCTTGACTAAAGGTTTTCAATAGAAAACATTGTGTGATACCAGTAAAACATTATTTATAAAACTCTGATCCCAATCCTTACTTCCTAACTAATATAAAAATTCAAAAGTGAATTGATTTGATAAGTTAAGCCGCTACAAGTAAGTACTGATTTTGATGGATTTTAGTTCCGAGATCTATAGGACCCTGGAGGCAGTAGGTATTTTAAAGGTAGAGAGAACGGGGAGCGAAAGAAGCGGTGGGCAAAGTTAATTGAAAATTAAGTCTTTTAAAGAGCAGCTTAGATAGTAGGTACTGAAAAATATTGACAAATAAATATTTATCGTCGATTTAAGACTTTGGTAAAGTTATGATGAAACAAAATGAAAAGACTGGAAGCCATATCGTCATACATACATACTTAAATAAACTCACACCTTTTTCCCCGTTGGGTGAGGCAGAAACTACAAAACGCCACCTGCTATGACACGTAGGTACAAACAATGATATATAAACTATAGATACGTTGTCCGCACTCTAAAATGGCAACAAAAAATGAAGCCAATTGGCCACATTGCGCTTAGTTGCGTCTCCCTCCCGCCGCCCGTACGGTGTCATATTTTCTTTCTCTTTCTTCACGCGTATAAGTAGTTCTAGTATTGACGCCGTTTTTAAGCGCCGCGATGTTCGTTCATGACGTGTCGTCTATATATAATACGTCATTGGGTACAAATGCTTTGCTTCTTCCACCTTCATACATTCTGGTCATACAATCACGTTGGTTGCGAGTACTAAAAAAAGTCGGGGTATCCGAAGAGCCTATCATCAGTAATTCAACCCATCATAATTTGCTTGTATTTTGAAACAACTAATAATGCACGTGTCTGCAAATGTCGGGTAGGATAATCATTATCATTATTAATTGTTAACGTGTTATCATTAGACAAACAGACTCAAATTGAAGCTCATTGTTCTATCTTGATAGTCGGTAATGATAACACTATTAATTGAGTGAACTAATAATAAGCAGGCATTCCATGTATGAATAATATGCTCAACTGCTCATTATTATTAATATCCTATATTCATAGTTTGTGATGTAGTGGTTCCTTTTTTTTTAGCGTGGTAAATTCATTAAATGAGTCCTCCCACGGCAGGGCAGGGCAGGACTTGTACTGAATAAAACCCACGGTGTTCTTGAATAACCCTTTACGTTCCGGGGTCACGGTAATTCGTTTGTCCCGCGAAACCGATGCGCTGCTTCCCTAGTAATTCTAAAGTGTACCTACAGTTGCAGATATCATCATCATACTGGAAGATGTCCACTGCCGAACAAAGGCCTCCTGGCATCTTACACCGCCACGTTGAACAATAATTCGTCGTTTAGTCTAAGGCCTGCCTGCCGGAACGACACCGTGGATTTTAGTCAGTACAAGTCCGACAGTGTCTCTCGTCCCTCCCTGGAAGTACTCATTTGATGATTTTAACTTCTCTTTTCCATTGGTTTTAGTTCTAGAAGCGATAAGGCCTGCCCAATGCCATTTCAACTTGCAAATTTTTAAGAGGCGGGACTCTCGTTCATCTTCAAATATAAAATTTATCTCGCAAAGAAACTCCTAGCTTTATTGTCGTTTTTAGCATTTGTCGTTCGGTGCCAGCGATTGGATACCACGTATCGATCGAGTATATATTAGAAGAGGCAAAATACGGAGAGCTCATTGATGAGTGAGTAGCAATAATAACTTTTGAGAGTATACATGGCCAATAGCTTTTTTGTGGAGACGGCTACACTATTATTAAACCATTGCAACTCCTGTAAGCCAAAATTAACAGTTGCAACCACAAGAAAAGCGACGAAGCAATGAAATTCGACGAAGGAATTAATTAAATTCTATCGGATTCCGCTGCGTACCTAGTTAATTAGGAGTACTACGGAGGAGTAAAAATTACTATTTCATATGAAATAAATCATGACCACGCCTCTCTTCAGGAAGACATACAATAAGCCTGGTGCCATACTGGCTGCCATGTATTTAATTTTAAATGTAAATAAAACAATATTCATGGAAGAGACCAAAGAGGCATAAAAATAACTCACAGACATCGGAAAATTAAACTGTTCAGATTCCTACCAAAATGATACCTGAAACAAATATCCCTGAAAAGATTTTACTTTGAAACATTATGCCAACATAAAGTTTAACATCAGAAAATTCCCAATAACGGCTTCAATTTGAATTGGAAAACAAGGATGTAGGTAAATAAGTCGCAATACAGGACGGTATCAGATTGTACGATGCAGTATATCGCCATCGATGCATACGCTATAAATTCACGATTCAACGCTCCTCTGCAGTGTCCCCGCTATTTTGTAAGAGTTGTTTACTCTGCTAGTACTGGAACATGGAATTGTGTGTTGTTACTATCTGGAGAGACTTGGAATCTGCTGGGACATACCTATCCGTTCTTGTTTTTTTAGTTCTAGTGAGATAAGGTTTTTAGAGGGACTAAGAGTGACTGAACGAGCAATGGAAATAACTCAGAGTTTCTTTGCGTGATAATCAAACCTGGAACAAGGATATTCGCTAAAAAACCAGAGTCATTGATATAGCTCTTATTTGCAAGTTGAAGCAGCAATGGCCGAGCTACATCGCTTGTAGAACTGATAACCGATGGGATAGAAACGTTCTTGAGTACAACCACGAACCAAAAGACACAGCGTAGGCATGCCTTCCACTGGGCGGACGGACGTCGTCCGGCTGATGATGCTGATGAAGGTCAGGTTTAAACTAGTAGATCGAGTTCCCAATGTCAATTAAGAGACGTAATAAAGTCATCGATATTTTTTTTTAGCGTGGTAAAATCATCAAATGAGTCCTCCCACCCAGGGCAGGGCGGGAGGGACTGTCAGACTCGTACTGACTAAAATCCACGGTGTCCTTCAATAGCCCTTTGTGTTCCGGGGTCACGGTAATGAGATAAGTCCCGCAACCCCGGCAGGCTTTGGCCCTCTAGAGGGGGGCCCCGTCATCATGCTGACACTCTTTGAGGCGCGCGTGGAACACAACGCGCCGTCAACCCGGGCATGGTCCATGGTCGGGTGGCGAGTTGCCCATTACTCGCCCCCCGCATGCCCGCGCCTACGGTGGCCGGAGATCGCCCCGCGACGTCCGACGCCGTGGGCGTCTACCTCCTTCGCGAGCATAACTGCTTCGCAGAAGGAGGCGACCGCTTCCCACTCCGTCTCGCCCCGCAGCATGGCCTCGACTATTGCCGGGCGCGAGAGGGCGTGTGTGTTAAAATATTTAAATGTAACTAATATTAGTAAAGTCTATTGTCTCCTCATAAATTGAACAAGTACACAGAAAAACTATGAATCTACTTTTTTTAAACTGTATAATATATGCAAAAGTTATATAAATAATCCAGATTTGTATATTATGTATTGTAATTGATCATAGCTGAACTTGACTAGCTACAGAGCGTCCTCCTAACCTCAAGCTATATTATATTTAGATTCGGACTGCGAGCGTCGTCCGGTGCCCTTGGCATTCAAATTTTATGAGACGAATGAATAAGTGAGTCTGTTTGTTATCCTTATCTGGCAAAACGGAGACCGGTTATTTATTTCATTGCTAGCTTTGGCCCGCGAATTCGCTTGTCCTTTCTTCAGAATCTCATCTAAATCTCTACCAAGATTTCAAAATCGATGCAGTGGTTTAGATATAAGGAAGGACGCTGGATGTAAGCAAAATCTCATCGTCAGAAGACGTCCACTGCTGAAAAAAGAAGCAAAACCTAGTTCAGTATAATTTCAGACTGTTTGGTTGGTCCCAAAGGGAACTGATGATTCTGAGGTTCGATTCCGATGTTGATCAATTTTTTCCGCTAGCATTTGATGAGTTGTGTCTGATAAGGAGGGAAGAAAAACGCTTGGGTGTCACTACTGCGAGGATCGCCCAGAGGGCACGGTGGAGCATACGGTGCAGGACTGCCCCGCTTGGGCAGAGCACCGCCGTGTCCTCACGGCGGCGATAGGCGGAGACCTCTCGTGCCCGGCATTGGTCGAGGCCATGCTGCGGGGCGAGACGGAGTGGGAAGCGAACGCCTTCTTCTGCGAAGCAGTCATGCTCGCGAAGGAGGAGGCGGGCAGGGAGAGGACTTTTGATTCACTTTGTAGTACATGATGTGCATCTGTTGTCGCCGGCAACGTCGCACTGAGGTCAAGGTATGCCAATTAGCCACATTTAAGCGCGTCACTCACGCTGGATGCAGGCCGCTTACAACCGGTCCTATTGTGGACGTCTTACGGCTGATATGATGATGATGATGATGAAGCGCGTCACTTTCTGAGCGCGTTTAACGTATCTACACCTTTTTTATTTTATAATATCAGTGCACGAAATAAAGACCTCACTGCGCCTAAAGAAGTTTTCACTTCAAAAAGATAATATCAAAGTCTGAATACACTGAACACCTGGATGAGGGACGCATGAAACCGTAAAGAGAAGAAAGGAGGCTTATTACCAATATTTCAGCTCTAATGAATAAATTAATTCGGTTGAAAATATTGGACAAATATAGACACGTGGAATTTTATTACATTTTTTTCTTTATTTCTTGTATTATTTTTATTATACTTAAATTAATTCTTACTTTCTACTAACGGTCTGGTTCAGAATTCAACCAATCCAGTGGATTTTCTGAAAGTTTTCTTAACATCCTATTGTTTGGTCCGGACGATATTTCTAAGAAATAATGTTATGTTTTTTTTTTATAAACGCACTTCTCATTTTCGACATGACTTGTACGAGCCGACGACGTGTGTCGCTAGTTTGTAATAACTTATTTAATTTTTGGAAATAATATTAATAGGTGGTAAAAACAATGTATTTATCAAAGATAACCTGCGCAGACGCACTTATTTATTACAAAGGAGTTCAAAATGTTTTAAACTTTCATTTATTAGCAAAATAATACCTACACTATTATTATTATAGAGTGTGTTACGGGATTATAGAGTGTCTCTTGCTGGGGCGTTTACAAACATTTAAATTGACATACACAAACAATATCTTACGTAAGTTAAATGGCCGTGGGGACTCTAAACGTGTAACTATTGTTGTGTTTGTATCTTCCGCATAAAGACTGGTTAAGCCAGTACTCGTGCAAGTACTAGCGCGCTAGTAGGTGAATGGATGGTATGGCGCGGATTCCGTATAGTCAGTTCAGTACTTGTTTATAATTCGGACCGCCAAGTTCGAAGAAAACAGGTTTTTGATTCATCGTAATTATCGATACATATAATAAATCTGTAGAAGGGTCAATAGGCTATTTGACAGTATCAATAAATTATAAATCTAATTAGTCCGTTATTTAGAGTTTTGAAAAATAACGGCCACATATTTTTTCTTATGTAAAATCAATGAATATTTACCAAGATATAATACATCAAGACTCGAGAGTGGGGGCTCGTGACGTCAGAATTCAGTAAAAAATGTACTGAATTGTGACGTATTGGCAATTTTAAAAGCAGCATATCTCCGTCAATTTTGGTTTGCGTAAAAAAAGAAAAAATACGGGTCAAATCTTATTTGGTAATCTAACTGACGGACTAATTAGAATTTTTTAGTCAAATAGCCTATTCTGTACATTGAAAATATTGAAAAAATAAATAGCGGGGTGTTTTGCTGGATCGACACCAAACCCAAATATGTGATTAAAAAATGTTTGTCTGTCTGTCTGTCTGTCTTTCTGTCTGTCTGTCTGTATATGCAGGCATCACGTGAAAACAAACGGTTCGATTTCGATGAAACTTGGTATAATTATACCTTATTATCCTGGGCATAAAATGGGATACTTTTTATCCTGGAAAAATACGTAGGTAGAAAAAAAAATCTTATTTTTCAGTTTTATTCATAGACGTTTTTCTGTAGAACCGCGAACACACGTTGCATTACCTGCAGTGGATTCAGCGCCGTAACCTGTAGCGCTGAAAGTCGGATTTGGCTTGAACCGTTTGCGGCACACGCGGGCCACGCCTCCCCGACTCCTATAGGTATAAGGAGCCGCGTTCCGCGCCGCGCGATGCATATAAATTCTGAATTTTGATGCGAGCGGACGTGTCCAATTGGAATTAATATTGTAAAACGACAGTGATATAAATAAATCGAAAATACTTGATTTACACTTTTATTTGGGCAGAGTTTTCCCTTACAATTATTATTATAAACTGACCCACCAAAATCATCGCTCCTGGCTTTTATATAACTCACTGGCTGGCGGCTACCCCACCCCCCCGACTCAACATTTGGCGGGGATGGCTCACGTGGTAGGGAAGTGACGTAGCGGCTTGGCGTGGCGAGCTTGACAGCCGGCTTGACATGTCGGGCTTGACAGCTGGCTTGGCTTGACATGTCGGGCTTGACAGTCGGCTTTGCTTGGCTTAGCATGGCTTGGCTTGGCTTGGAATGGCTTGGCTTGGCTTGGCTTGGCTTGGCTTGGCATGGCTTGGCTTGGCTTGGCTTGGCATGGCTTGGCATAGCTTGGCATAGCTTGGCATAGCTTGGCATAGCTTGGCATAGCTTGGCATAGCTTGGCATAGCTTGGCATAGCTTGGCATAGCTTGGCATAGCTTGGCATAGCTTGGCATAGCTTGGCATAGCTTGGCTTGACATGGCTTGGCTTAGCTTGGCTTGCTAGCGACATCTGGCGTTACAATCGGCCATCCTGTAACAATTGCTCCCGCAATGGGAACAACAAAACAGTGATTACAAGTCAGCTCAGAACAAATGGCATATCGAGGAAATGAACTATTATCTAGCTCTCAAGAAGATCTACGAGATCTTCGTTTTGATATTGTTTATCCACACTACTGGCGCTATCGGATATAGAAGCAACGCTACGATATGGTCATAATAAATCAGCGGATACTAGGCCTGTAAACTTCTTGTATCCTCTAAGACATTTTATACTTCTTAGTTTATGGCTATCCTAAATCATTAGGTAAATAGGTAATGATAACATATGGGCCAGGATATAGATCATCTAACTTATAATTTAACCTTATTGCAGCAAGGAGTCTGAGCCTGGCAACAAAGCACGTAATCGCCCTTTTTGGAAATCGTACTATTTTTACGCCTTTTATCACAGTTACGTTTCATTTTCTTGCTAGCTGTTCTAACTCGATTGGTAGCCCTATCGCGTCTAGATTGCACTGACCCCGAACCTGACCAGGGATGGAGAAATCACATACAGATCTACCTACACGAGCAAATATTAACTCGTATAACTTATAGCCTGTTGTATCATTAACAGTATTATTAATACCCCATATATGACATTTGATAAACTATTGTCCCAACTAAGAGAGGCCTCGCCAGGTTCCGTGACTCTCAACGCATCGAGAATTGTGCAATTAGTGCGTTATACCTGCCCATTAGACCTAGGCCACGCAATAGCTGTTAACATTTGTGTCTAACTATTTTCTGTTGAGAACTTTTTAAAGTATCTACTCGTAAAGCCCTTACCATGATCGGAAACTACGTGATCTGGCAATCTGAATAAACTAGAAATGCGTTTTAAAACTCTAACGGTCTAATCACAAAAACTGAATAAATTTTAGTTTAAACCTGGACTATCGAGTTCACGCTTATCTGCAGAACCATGGTTTAAATTTCTCCGTATTACAAAACGATTAAAGGTGAACCTTAGTACCGTCATTTGAACCATTGTCTAAACAATGAAATCTACAATATTTAAATCCATTTTGGCTGAAATTAACATAAAAAAAACAACAACACAATGAAAAAGTTACTATAACAAACTTTACCTTTACCTGTACCTTTGACAGCTACGACTGTATACCATGGTTTATCACAAAACCACGATTTTTAATAACGTTTGTGTAAACCGTAGTTTTACAAGATAATTTAACCTGGGTTTTTAGTTAAACCCTTTTTTTTTGTATAAGAAGGTAATTGTCTCTACAGAATTGACAATACGTGTAGGCTCAGAAACAACGAATTTAGAGAAAGAATCTGTCAAAACTAACATTTATTGGTACCCTTTTTAATTTTGCTAAAAGGACCCAAATTATCGATGTCTACCATTTTCATCGGTTCAGATGGTTTAGAGATTCGATGCAGTTTGCCTTCTTTCCTACCGTATTCTCTTTTACCGTACGCACAATGTAAACACGACGTCACATATTTCCTTATGAATTGGGTCATTTTTGGAAACTAGAAATCATTTTTTTTTTATAGAAGTTCTGAGCATAATTTTAATCCTATAATGTAATGGCCAATATCGTCATGATGCATTTGTAATATTTTCTACGCGCGAAATTTGGCATAACTAATCGGGTATCGTAAAGCGTTTTACGAGACAGCCTACCGTCAATTATATAATTATTTACAATATCACTATCTGTGCACCCGCTTCACAATAAATCAATAATACTTTGCACTTCACGAAACCAATAGTTTACTTCTAAACGGAACACATTAACGGCATCTATCGGATTCCTGCTCAAGGCGTCGATATGCTTTATGCGCTCACCCGGTCTATAGTCAACAGTAATTTCATAATCTTGAATTAAAAGTCACCGGACGGCAATGCGTGATCACGTTAGTCATTGTATAGCGAACTGCACTATAATCCGTAATTACACGGACATTTTTACTCAACACATATACGAAAACTTCGTAATACGCTGTGAAAAACACTTTCTTCCCGACTCGTAACGCAACTAAAATACAAGACAGGGCTCAAACTACCGTCTATCCGTATTTGTAAAAGAATACCTGCTATGGGTAACTTGCATGCATTCGTGTGAATTTCCAACTAAGATCATATATCGCTATCACCGGTTTATCACTTTTTTTTTTTTTCTTCACCATACCCACATATTATTTTTATTTTTATCATTTTTGTTTTTGCTAGTTCGGTAAGCGGATGAGCCATTTTTGCAAAATTATGGAAGAACTTCCTAAAGTCACTACATAGTCCAATAAACTGACGCACTTTGTGTATGTTAATCGGAACGGGAAATTGAGACACGGCTGCGAACTTAAATTCGCCCGGTTCAATGCCATGAACATGATAATTGTTAAACTAAGTAAGAAATCCTGTTTTGTAGAAATGAACATTTGCCCACATGTACCTATTTAATTTAAAATTCCGCGTTTGACCCCTACCATTTGACGACATTATTGGAGTTATTTTTATTTAATGATTTACTTTAAAATTACGTAACTATCTATGAACTTGAACTTAAGCGCATAAAAACTGAGGGAGCGCTATATGTATCTTTAGGATGGATGCTGAGTTTATGGATACCGTTGGACTAGATTAAGACTGGTGAAGTAGTTCTTACCAGTTTAGTTTACTTATCGATAATAGCTAATGGACATCTATCGCGGATAATTAATGCATTTAGGGCTCTGTAATCGACACATATGCAACTATTTCCGTTCTTCCTCATAACTAAACAATAGGAGAAGCATACTCCGATTCGGGTTCTTTTATAATACCTGCTTCTAATGGCTCACTAATTTTGACTCTAACAATCTCTTGTTTGTGATGTGCTAATCTATAAGGCCTACGTGTACTTAATGCGAATTTGGACTAAATCTGTACATTCCCAACTCCTTAGTATAGCTAGAAAAGCAGTTTTATACCGAGATAATAAACTAATTAATTGATTACAATCAGATTTGCTTATCGGGCCTACCCTAGTTTTGTCAAGGTCTATACCCCACCAATGGCATATTATGATTATCGACACACGAGGCACTCAATTATAAAACACATTTGGCTAATGGCATTTTGCAAATATTGGCTGGCATAACTGACCTGGCTATTTATGCATGATTCCTGGCAGCTCTCGGCAAAGTAGGACGAGCTTTCTTCTATGTGATGTCCTTGGATCCGCTATGACGACTTTGAGGTAGCATTCATTTCCACAGAGAAGCGTTGCTGGTAGCGAGAAGAATACTTCTTGAAACTCGATCATTAACGGAATTAACGATGCGGCATGGTGTTTTTTTCCGATGGATGAGGGTAGGGACTTCGTGTTCCAGATCATTGAATGATTTTTCAACTTCTTGTGCAATAAAGGAGACTTTTCAATATTTTCCTTGCGGGTGGTGTGCATTGCCCTTCTTCGTTTTTATTTTCAGATATCTGGCTTACCACAGCAGAATCTTCGTCCTCCAGACAAGACGACCGTCGAGGTTATTGTGTAGCAGAGCGTCGTTTCATCGTAGGTTTTTTTTTATCCCACTTCTGATTAAAACGACAGTGATATAAATAAATCGAAAATACTTGATTTACACTTTTATTTGGGCAGAGTTTTCCCTTACAATTATTATTATAAACTGACCCACCAAAATCATCGCTCCTGGCTTTTATATAACTCACTGGCTGGCGGCTACCCCACCCCCCCGACTCAACATTTGGCGGGGATGGCTCACGTGGTAGGGAAGTGACGTAGCGGCTTGGCGTGGCGAGCTTGACAGCCGGCTTGACATGTCGGGCTTGACAGCTGGCTTGGCTTGACATGTCGGGCTTGACAGTCGGCTTTGCTTGGCTTAGCATGGCTTGGCTTGGCTTGGCATGGCTTGGCTTGGCTTGGCTTGGCTTGGCTTGGTATGGCTTGGCTTGGCTTGGCTTGGCATGGCTTGGCATAGCTTGGCATAGCTTGGCATAGCTTGGCATAGCTTGGCATAGCTTGGCATAGCTTGGCATAGCTTGGCATAGCTTGGCATAGCTTGGCATAGCTTGGCATAGCTTGGCATAGCTTGGCTTGACATGGCTTGGCTTAGCTTGGCTTGCTAGCGACATCTGGCGTTACAATTGTATGCGTGTAATTTTAAACCGTGCTTTTCAGCGCGACCTTTTTGATTACTGTTCCGATCAGTTATTTGTAAATACAAGGTCGGAATTACTATGAAAAAAATACTTACTACAGAACGCGAGCTCAACAGCAGTAGCTCAATAGAGGGATCTCCTTAATTATTATAGGCTTAGCCGTATTTGGGTCCATAGATATTTATAAGATGTCATTGTCAGAGTTACTCTAAATGGAGAAATAAACCATCCACGTGAAGACGGAGTCGCGGGCGGAAGCTAGTTTTATAGAATAAAAATACCACTCAAGAGTTTTAGTGTGGTTGTGTGCGCACCTAAAAACTTACAGTTCGGATTTTTAAAATAATGTAGTTTCATAATCGTAGTCTTCGCATTTTTCCTGTAATAAATAAAAGGAAAGGGGATAAAAAATTTTTGAGTGTAGTGACATACGCCTGAAATTAATATTCAATCTACTCGTAAATGAAATTCCGTTCCTTTGTTTTTGAAATGACACGAATAGGCAAATTCCGTCGTTGATTAGTTACATGCAAAGATCCAACCGAGATAATTCATGCGTTCCGTACTCGACGACGACTATAGCTTAGTGAATACCAAGCTCGGCAGACGACCTCCGGCCACGCCACAGTAGGCGGCCGGCAAGTAGGTAATGGGCGACTGGCTGTCCGACCATGGACCATGCCCGGGTCGACATGATGATGGGCCCCTTTAGAGGGCCAAAGCCTGCCGGGGTCGCCGGACTTATCAAATTACCGTGACTCTGAAGCGTAAAAGGCAATTGAAGGACACCGTGGATTTTAGTCAGTATAAGTCTGACAGTCCCTCCCGCCCTGCCCAGGGTGGGAGGACTCATTTGATGATTTTACCACGCAAAAAAAAAACACTTTTTTTTTTCACTAATACCAAGCTGTAGTTCCGACACTGGGGCAGAACGAAGTTTTTTTTTACCAACAACGTGACGTATTTGCCTGTGACACTATTTATCCACACAAATAGTGTCTTTAAAACTACATGTGTGATGTGCAAATAATAATGTAAAACCCGGAAACTATGACATCAGCACCGAGTTTAACCTTCGTAAACGTAACAGACTTGTTTCCATAATAAATCGTCCGATTTATATTGATACTTGAATTTTAAAAGATCGAAGTATCTATAGATAAAAAGCGGGTTTTTATTTAAAATCGATAGTTTTTTTTGCGATAAAGAAGCATACTCGTATTTTTTTCTTGCAAGTAGTGTGCCTACATGATTAGATAAACAATATTATGTCACACATGTTCACACAAAAATCGCAATTATCTCAACATATTACAAGCTGCGACGTTATTGCAAACGAAACATTTTTGATATAATTGCTTACTCTGGGTCTATTGTGTGAGTTTAGGTAGTAACAGTACTTCTAAATGATTTGACCTATTTTTTAATTTCTCGTGACAATTGAAAAATCTGCAAATTAATTGTTTTTTTATTAATAACGCTTATCATCTCTCAACAACACACATATCGTAACAATTATGTTAAGTCATAGAATATTGTCGTCACTATGATAATGACTGGTGGAAATTTTATAAATAAATATGAGCCAAGTTCTTAAAATAAAACTGCTGCAATTTTATTTTTTTCCTTTTTTACTGATACGACAGATTGTCATGTCATTCCGTTTATCAATTTTTTTTTGGTTCTAAGCGAAACTTCAAAAGATTTCAGAATATTTATTTACACAAATTAATAATAATCAATTTTTTTTAGACTTATTAAAAAATTTGAAAAAATCTGGTGTATGCTCTTTAATCTTATATCTTTTGAAAAGATTGCTGTCTACTTAAATTTAATTCTGTCAGTAGGTATTCTGTAAAAATAATTTTAAAACTCCATAAAAAATTCAATAATAAATGTAAATTGCCTTTACTTGATAAGAAACTTTAAATGTAACATTCCAAACAAACAAAAATACCTATATCTCTGTTTGTAAAAACAATCCTGATTGTAAAGATTTTTCTTCAAACTATCTTTACTAATTGTAATGCAGGCATTATTGCGTATAATAATATTTATCATTCTAATTATAATCAAACTTGGCGCTACACTACCGTGCACCAAACTCTTGAGTGATAGATATCCGTACCATTTACAGTAATCTATAGCGCGTCGCATGGTCTGCCAGACAGTTTAGTTTTATGTGTCAAAATGAATAAGTGGACTTTAATATTATTCTCGGTTATTTTTTTAAGTAATGTGTGTGCTTACAAAATCCTTGTGGCTTTCCCTTATCCGGGGAAAAGTCATTCAATACTGGGTGAGGGATATGTGAGACATCTTTTGGCTGCAGGTCATGAGGTTTGTTTATGTTTTTTTTACTGGTGTTATAATTTAAACAGCCTGGCAGAAGTGGGAGTGGGTTAGCCAAGTTGTAGGAACGCACCTGGAATGGTGGGCAAAGATCACGTCACTCACTGGACGTTTGAGAGAGAACATCAAGGTCAAAGTTGAACGCAGCTATAGATCGTGTGACGATTTTATTATGTTCGCGATACAACCATGACCCGAAATTGCTCAAAACAGTGCGGTTTCGAAGGAGAAAAAGCGTTTTCTGTTCAGCTTCTGTTTTTGTTACAATATACATTTAATATAAATTTTTTTATTAATCTCCTTATAAATAAGCTTAAATTACTATCTCATTGGGAGCCAAAATAACTCAAAACATATTGTAATCATTATTACGCACCCACACTACAGAAAAAGAATCCTGAGGGACTAAATTTTTTTTCCCGTAGTGCGAGTCGTTTTCTCTAAAAGAAAATAAAATATATTTCATTCATAAAAAATGCACGCAAAAACTATGTCAATTAGTAGGTAAGCACATACCTACCTCCAACTAATAGTGTTCATATCAGATGATAATTTATTGTAGTTAATTTATGTATGTTAGTACATAGTAGGTAAATACTGATATCAATAAATCAGGAAATTTAACATAGGTCTCTTATATGATAATGTTATCGTTATATTACCTACTTTGATAACCTATATCTACAGTGTTAAGCATAATAAATATATAACAAATACTCTGATAAAAATACTATTTCTCCGTTAAGAAATGTATAGACTCGCGCAAGTCAATACGGTAACTTTGACCTTGAATATTGCCTCAGCGTAGTATAGAATTTCAGTAAGATAACCGCACCGGTCAGATTGTATTAGTTATCTTACCAATGACTTCTATCCCGCTACTTTGTATTGGAAAGCTAAAAAGTAAAAAAAAAATGTTTGACCTTGACCTTTTGATGAGAGCGTTTTAGCAAGCATGAGCGTTCTTCTGAGCTACCGAGCAAACTGTCAAGTCTGACATCATTATGAAGTTTTTGATGACGATCGAAGAGAGCGTTCGCTAGAAAGGTCGTGAAATTTTCGCTCTATGCTCGACTCTGTTCGTTATTTAGATAGAAAAAATTAAAAACGGGAATTATCGATGTAATGTTTCAAGTGAATGCTCTATTCAGCACCTTAATAATATTAAAATTATTTCCATAATCATGTTTCAGTCCAAATATAATATTATGTACACCACACCACCTACAGCTACAACACACAGAACTACATCCTTACTTCAGTGAAACAAATTCCTAGAATGTCTAACAAACATAATAATATAATATTGGCACTGTAATACAGAACCCTCTCGACTTCATGAATACCTAACGAAACAACATTTCATTCAAATCGTTCAGGATTTAGGTCAATATTCAGACTTACCTGTTTTAAAGTCCGCAGTCAAAACGTAAGTTTGAGCTCATGTGATATTCAGGATCGGTCAAGCTGTACCACTAACAACTTGGTCCATATTCATTTATATTCAGAATGCCTTCCAAGTTTTGGCATAAGAGACGTGTTACAGGCCATTTTGTGGTATTTGTCAACTAGTTGTGGAGAGGCGAATTGTATATGATGTTTGGTTGGTAACTACGTGAATAACGTGCTCAGCTACCTTAGCATAATAAGCGTATTTGACTGCCTCGATGGTTTAGTCATCGCAAGCCTGACTGCTGACTAAAGAATCGTTCAAAAAAACGCGGCGCGTCGAGCGGCGCTTCTGGCTACGTGTCAGGCTGCGCGGGCAATTGTTTCCATTTCACCTTGAACGCTTTAATTGGGTCTTGGCCGCCCCAAGCAACGCGCCGTCGCCTGACGCGCCCCGTGTCCATGAACGAAACCTAAGAGCTGCAGTTCTGAGTGTGTAGGGCCATTTTAGACCTCATCTTTGCTTCTGGGTTAGATTGAAAACAAGATCAAACCTACAGAAAACAACAATAAGGTATGGCAAAGTTAGGCGGCAACCTCTCGCACCCGGCATTGGTCGAGGCCATGTTGCGGGGCCGGTCGACGCTGGATGCAGGTCGCTTCCAACCGGTATATGTGGAGATCTAAAGGGGAGGCCTATGTTCAGCAGTGGATGTCCTATGGCTGAGATGATGATGATGATGATTATGATGATGTTGCGGGGCGAGACGGAGTGGTAAGCGGTCGCCTCCTTCTGCGAAGCAGTCATGCTAGCGAAGGAGGAGGCGGTATGCGTGAGGGAGCGGACGCCGTCCAGTTCACAACCCAGTCGTAGTGGTAGACGTCCACGGCGACGGACGCCGGAGACGGTCTCCGGCCACCGTAGGCGCGAGCATGCGGGCGGCAAGTAATGGGCGACTCGCTGTCCGACCATGGACCATGCCCGGGTCGACGGCGCGTTGAGTTCCATGCGCGCCTCAAAGAGCGTCAGCACAATGACGGGACCCCTAAGGGGACTAAATTCTGCCAGGGACGCGGAACTAACGAATACCGTGACTCCGGAACGCAAAGGGCTATTGAATGACACCCTGGATTTTAATCAGCACAAGTCTGACAGTCCCTCCTGCCCTGCCCTGGGTGGGTGGACTCATTTGATGATTTTACCACGCTAAAAAAAAAAAGGTAAAATGTTGGGCAAAGTGTTATTTGATAGTGTTGGGCATTGGTTCGCCTCTATTAATAGAGATGTTAACATTACTGATGAGATAATAGATAGTATAAGGATATGCCTCTACCTAGTCTTCTACAAGCGTATAGCAGAATCAGCTTACATTGGTCTCACTCCTGGAACATTGGCGTCTTTTCTATGAAAAGGAGTGGGCTAAAATCCACAATGCGGTTCAAGTGTGGTATCTAATGTAGCTTTTTTTTTTTTTTTTTTTTTTCTAGGTTTATCACCTAGACCCTGGACCTTTTGATCATTCGCTAATACAATATGATGGATTTTGAAAGAAAATTCTAACTCCGTTTTTATTTACTTAAAATCAAGTATACATTTTTTTGTATCAAATTATCAAAACCGAAGTTATTGTAAATATGTAGCGCAATTGCCCTGAAGAAGTTTGTGATGGAGTAGATATCAAACCCTTAAGTTTAGATCGCAGAAGCACATCTTCTATAATTAATTATTAAACTTTATAACACCAACAAGCACTCAAAATTAATGTCTTACAAGTTTCTTCACTAAAAACAAAATAAATTCGTGATAGTATTCAGTACAAGTAAATTAGATAACCGAAACTGTCCCAAAAGTTCAAGATCCTTATTACATATTTTATCCCAGCAGCACTTTGCCGGCATTCAAAATTCATTCAAAGCTTTTTCAACCTAAACTCAAGGTCAATAGGACTAGAACAACTTATAATGATACTGCCCAGGAGGCACAGCTTGTCGTATTTTTTGAGTCGTTATATATAATCCAATGGAGGAGCTCGTGGCTAAATAATAACAGCCACCTAGGTCAATCTTACAGGTTAAGCCGCCCTTGTCGTGGTTGTTTTGTGGATGGATTACCATTTCATAGCGAGTTTCGTCGGTGTATGTAAACATCTAAAATTATCCGCGGCTGTCATTTGCATACCTTTGACGATCATTTAGTGTTAGTCAGAAGCTTTTTTTTTCATGGTAAAATCATCAAATGAGTCCAACCCAGGGCAGGGCGGGAGGAACTGTCAGACTTGTACGGACTAGAATCCACGGTGTCCTTCAGTACTTTATGTTCCAGAGTCACGGTAATGGTATAAGTCCCGCGACCCCGGCAGGCTTGAGGGGGCCCCGTCATCTTGCTGACGCTCTTTGAGGTGCGCGTGGAACACAACGCGCCGTCGACCCGGGCATGGTCCATGGTCGGACGACGAGATGGCCATTACTTGCATGCCCGCGCCTACGGTGGCCGGGGATCATCTTGCGACGTCCATCGCTGTGGGCGTCTACCACTGCGGCTGGGGCGGAGGGAGGACGCTGTCCTCTCCCTCTCGCGGCCCGCCTCCTCCTTCGCGAGTATGACTGCTTCGCAGAAGGAGGCGACTGCTTCCCACTCCGTTTCGCCCCGCAGCATGGCCTCGGCCAATGCCGGGCGCGAGAGGTCGTCACATATCGCCTGCGTGAGGACACGGTGGTGTTCTGCCCAAGCGGGGCATTCCTGCACCGTATGCTCCACTGTGTCCTGCGGGCGATCTTCGCAGTGGTGACACCCAGTTCCCTTCCAAGACTGCAAACCAAGCAGGCTGGTCCCTAAACATCAATTTGTTCTACACGAAACAAAAAATCTAAAAACGGTAAAAACACAAATGGTAGATGAATAAGAAGTGGCTTGCCCTGTGACTCCAGAAATTTCGTATTCTGCAGACGTACGGGGAACTTTTCCATTCAGAGGTATAATTTCACTTGTGAATAATTTCCTATGCGTTCCGCTGAATAACTTGACGAGGTCTCTTGTTATGAAAATGTATAAGTTTGTTCAGGGTATGATACGGTTTGGGTCACGGCAAGTTTTCGGGATGCTAGTAGTAGTTTTAAAGTTTTGAGTTCCTAGTTTATTTCAAGTAGAAAAATAGAGTTAATGGAATAGAATGTTTTTTAGAGGGACCTTCTTATAGTTCTTGCGTTTGAGGCTAAGCATAATGACTGTGGTCGCCTTTTGGAATGTAATTATGTGTTTAAAGGATTATTGTGCCAACAGCATTACAGGGTGCCCACGGTGCTTACACATTTCATCATATGAAAATATTATGTTTTTATTGTTCGGAATAACGCTCCTACTACTTTTCTTTGAGATCAGAGGGCCGTATGCTTGTTTGTCACGTTTATCGTATAATACGGACAACCAGAGTACTTCAACAAGTTATTATACCTTAAATCTAGGACTAAAGTATCATTTTTGTGCCTTTGGTTTAGACAAAAAGGACCCAAAACCCACATGAAAATTAATGCTGAGTTAGAGAGTGCACATGTTCGATATTTTAATAGAAGGCTGGTCAAACGCAAAGGGCATCCAAAGAAACATTTTACCAACGTTTAAAAAGGCTAGTCACGAAAGATTAAAAAAATGTGGCGTAGTCATCACAGTAAATCTATACAGTTCATGCACCATTCATTTGTTATTTTTGTTTTTGTCTTACAACAGTAATTTAAAAATTCAACCCTTTCAGGTGACATACTTAACTGCGATTCCATACAAGAAGTCTCATCCGAAACTCCGGCAAGTCGTAGCAGAGGGAGTCATCGACAAGTTCGAGTTCAGTAAGTTATAACGATGCTAGTAAAACAAGAACTAAGTTAATAGGGTGTTGGGAGTAAATATTTAAATTATAGATCCGCTACTTCAAAAAATTATCACGTTTCACTTTCGCTGACGTGCAAGAAAAAACATCAGTAACTTAGCCCCGAAAGAGCAATCTCCTTCGTGGCCGCTGAGTCTGGCTGGCTAGCTGGTCCGAAATAGATAAGTAAAATCTGAACTGGAAGGAGGACGCGTGGGATCCTTTGCCCAGGAGTGGGACAGAGCAGATTAGGAAAGAAAAGCGACTGAAACAATTATTTTCATATACAAAATAATAATGTTTCGCCGGTTTCAAGTTGTTTGTTAATACGGAAGCATAATATTATTATACTTTTAAAACTCGTGACTTGTTATCACAATAATATTATTTTTATCAAATATAATAGCAATAATATAATAGCAATTTAATTTAATAGTAATTATACAGTATACTTAATGTATTATAATTGCTAACGATAACTACCTGCCAGTTGTGTGTTATTCTTCAATTGCACTCACTTTACTTAACACTTAATAAAAGCAAGAATCACCAGTCAACAATGGAGTCACTGAAGGGATCAATGTCCGAATTATTGGCACAATTTAATGACAGAATGTCTAAATTTGAAGCGGAACTCTCCAAGACGTCATCTGACACCACAGCCAGTAGCACCAGCTCATTTGTTCTTGCTGCAGAATATGCAGCGTTCAAGTCCTTTGTTGTGGATGCGCTGAATTGTCTCCAACGCCAGGTGGAAGCCCTTGCTAAGGATATCGATACGTTGGAGATGAGGGGCCGCAGGAAGTTGCTCCTATTTCATGGTGTTGCGGAGAACAATAAAGAAGACACTTCTCTTTTGGTTGCCGAGGTGGTTCGTGATCGACTTAACTTGGACTCATTCTCTGTTGCTGCTATTCGTAGGTGTCACAGAATGGGCAATCAGGGTGGCGCTGGAAAGCCTAGACCGATATTGGTCAAGTTCCAGGATGTAGATGTTCGGGACAAGATCTGGTTTGCAAAAACGAAGTTGAAGGGCTCCAGTATAACATTGTCTGAATTCTTGACCAGATCTCGACATCAAGTCTTCATGGCGGCGCGTGATAAGTTTGGCGTCAACAGCTGCTGGACGAAGCAGGGCAGTGTTTATGTTCTGGGGGCTGATGGTACCAAGCATCGAGTCGTCACCCTTAGTGAACTCAATGCTATTGCTACGGTTGAGCTTGATAGTGGTGAGCTGGTGCGCCAGCTGGACACCAATAAGTCTGCTTCAACGCCACCAGCTAGGCGGAACAGGCGTGCTGCAGCTAAAAAGTGAATGGTTCACGGCGTCGCGTCGTTCGGGTAACAGTCTCACTACTTATTGTTATTGTTTCTTTACCTTCTTATTTTGCTTTTAATATCTTTTACTCCTACCCTTGTTATGATTAATATTTCTTGATCTAATATTACTTTTTACGTTTTTTGTTTACATTCCACGCGTCAGCTATTCTGACATTTGACAGATGTCAAGTGTCATGTTAATAGCTGCGTTCCGGTTCTATAGAGAAATGTAATATTAAGCATAATTGTCTATGGCAACATAGAAAAGGAGTTGGCTAAATGACTGCCCCAGTCATCTATATGACTTTCACATTAACTCGTAGTATTCAAAAATTCATTAATGAATTGTTTGGTGTTTAATAATTTCCTAATACTTATATAAACTGTTAAACATAAAAAAGTATCTGAATTGCTTTCTGTGCATTTTTTATTGACATGACAAGGCCACGATGAAATAAAATGTAGACTAGGGAAGGGTCATAAAGCTTTTCCAGATTGTCAAAATGAAACTGTACTTAATCGATTTTCACTAACGGGATTCAAAACGATTTCTTTTCTGAAATAATTAAGGAATGGCGTTGAAAATGCAAGTTTTTGGCGGGAATCGATAGAGTTCAATTCAGTGTCCTATTTAGTTTTTTTGTTTTTACGTTACACGTTTTGGTTCGGAAAACGAATTACCGTGACCCCGGAACATAAAGGGCTGTTGAAGAACACCGTAGATTTAGACTCATTTGACGATTTTACAACGTAAAGAAAAAGTGATTCGTCCACGAAACTCAACTTTTTGTTTTTTTTTTTTTAAACTTCTGAATGTGCTTCTTCGTTTAATCTTAGTTCATATTTTTTGTCGAATAATATTAACTGAAGTGTTATCAAACTACTTTCTAACCAATCGATTCTTTTATCGATTCTGTGAACTTTGAGTTCGGTCCCATCTTTAAGAAAAAAAAAACAAACGTCAGATGTCATTTGAACGCTCTGCCGTTTAATTGTTCGTTGTAATTCTTTATTTTGGCTTTTTCTTCACCCCCGCTTGTTTATTGGACTTTCTGTTTGCTTATACCTACCGACCTATCGCCACTCAACACGGACTTGCATTCAATTCATCATGCAATAAATAAACTGTGGTATACCCACGCAAAGATTGCGGCGGCATAGCAAGCAAGCAATGAAGACGTCATTGCTTGCTGTTCTACTCACCATCGTATCACGATGGTTAACAATAGAGGTAAGACATTTACAGATGGTCCTGGCGATGCTCGGCCCAAACCCAATCCCCACACTGTGTCCTCGCAGTGGCGACACGCTTTTATTTTCCGCCCAATCCAACACAAGAACCTCCTAAAACATCCGTGTCCCGTGAGGACCTACGTCAGGCGGAAGATGAGGACGCCGCGGCCCCGATTGCGTTCCCAACAGATTGGTTGCCTTAGATGTCATAATATTTAGATGTATAGGTAAACAGTAAAATTAATTCATGTAGGTACTAAAGTAATTACGTTTTTTCTAGGTTCCAAGGAATGCCAACATTTGTCTTGTCATCCTTGTCATGAACTGCTGAATTCAGGAGCAACTTGTGAAGTTCGTATGGCAAAATTCGGTCACGCAACGGTGTGCATAACTTGTGGCAGTTCTGTGAGAAGTTTAGATCGCCATGCAGTAGACAGAAACAATTCAAAGTTGAAGAATTTTACAACATCACACCCAGATTTAAATCACGTGAATAAAATGACATTTAAACATTCAACAGTCTTTCGCGTCGTACGCTTTAAGACTGTGATTTATATCAATCACAGATTATCGAATACCTAAATATAGTACTATTTTTCTTGTTTCATTTCGAAATAATTAAATGTATTTTGAGCTAATTAAAGTGTTCAATAACTACTCGTAGTTCAGAAAAGATTTATCAATCACGACATGCTTTGCAATATGAAGTCCCCTGGCACGTTTATTTGTCAGCCTGTCTTCACCGATATAACTAACAGATTTTGATGGGGTTAACACTAGTAGATAGATTAGTTCTTCTTGTGTGGATGCAATGTTAGCATTATTTGCAGTTTTTATAGTACTTTTAATGATAGGTGTTCACGTTTTTTTTTTCAAGATTGCGAAGAAATGACAACTTGTTGAACCTTTTTTTATGTGAAATATTAATATTGAGCTATTCATCGTTATACAGTGCTAGGTCCAATGTCTATAAGTGGCTGGATTCTTGTACATACTTCAATTTAGCCAAATCCTTTATGTTGTTATTAAAATTACTAATTTTCTTTCTATTAGTGTATTTTTAACTTATTTTTATTATTATTTATTTCCGTTTTCTGTAGAACTTTTACCCGAGCGTCGCCCATTGATTGTGTTTTTTTGTTTTTGTTTTATTTTTTAGTTATTTTCACATGACTGGCGGGTGGACAAACACCTACCAAAACTTTTTATTTGTTAATTTTTTAAAAATCTAATATATTATATTCATATTTTTATATATATACATCTATCTAATTTTGTACATTGTAAATTTCAGCAGTGTTTTTGATGACTGATTTTTCAGCACTTAGTGATGATGACAGTTTTGTATCAGCCAGCAGTGGGAGTAATGACAGCTTCAGTAGCATTCCTACACTTGCTGACACGCTTGAGTCTCGATTTTCCGGTGTTCCAAAGAATTTCAATGTTGTGCATATTAATGCTCAAAGTATTCCGGCTCATTACAATGATATGCTGGCAAATCTGGACTGTAAAAACATCCATGCAATCCTAGTTTCTGAATCTTGGCTTAAGCCATGTCTTCCGTCCACTTCCTATTCCTTACCCGGATACCAACTAATTAGAAATGATCGCACAGGCTGCGGTGGTGGTGGTGTTGCCATATATCTTCGAGCAAACATTCCTTTTTCTGTTATCGATATGTCATCACAGCCACCACCGCCGAATGCTGGTGAGCATCTCTTTTTAGAAATAAATCTTCATCATTCGAAGATTTTGCTCGGTGTCTACTATTGCCCTTCCTTGCGCATAGACTATTTTTCCTCTTTTGAAACTCTCCTCGTAAATCTGTTGCCTTCTTACAAGCACTCCATAATCATGGGAGACTTTAATACCTGTCTTCTTAAACAAGATTCTCGTTCTTCCTCACTTCACTCCATTTCACAATCTTGCAATTTATCTCTTCTACCTTTAACTGCTACTCACCACTTTCCCAACTGTACTCCTTCCTTACTTGATCTCATTTTCGTCTCTTCAAATCAACATGTCGCTATGCATGGTCAGTGCTCAGCTGACGCTTTTTCTTATCACGATCTCATCTTCCTTTCTTATAAAATCCGCCCGCCCAAGTGTAAGCCTAAAACCTTGTTGCAGCGCAGTTTTGGTGGTATGAATCTTGAAAGCCTTCGTGAGGATGCCGGCAACATTGACTGGTCTGATCTTATTGATGCGGATTCGATTGACGTAAAGCTTGATATCTTTAATTCTCGTCTAATCCAGCTTTACGATATTCATGCACCTGTACGCTTAGTCAAGATTAAACATCTTCCAGCGCCGTGGTTAACAAATGATTTAAAAGATATTTTACACAAGAAGGCGGCAGCAAAAGCCAGACTCAAGCGTACACCTAACGATTTAAATCGTGAAAAATACGTTGCAATCCGCAATCGCAGTAATTTGGTGTGTAGGGATGCACAACGCCGCTATGTTCATAATTCTGTCGAAAATGGTGATCCAGCAAAAGTCTGGAAGTTTCTTAGATCAATGGGAGTAGGAAAGTCACGCCAAGATTCTATTCCTAAAGATGTAGATCTTGAACAACTTAACAAACATTTCTCAATTTCGTCTAATTTTAATAGCGCTATTAAAGCCAAAACTCTGAATAATCTTTCATCTCTTCCTACTCCTGATTACTCTCCTTTCGTCTTTAATCAATTCTCGGCTTGTGATGTTAAGAAGAGCATTTTATCAATCACTTCAAATGCTGTTGGTAGTGACTGTGTCAGTCGTAAGATGATCCTTCCTATCCTGGATGAAATCCTTCCTGCCATCGGCCATATCCTTAATTATTCCATATCCTGTGGTGTCTTTCCATCATCTTGGAAAGAAGCCCAAATTACCCCTCTCCCTAAAAAGTGTAATCCTGTGTCTTTTTCTGAATTCCGTCCTATCTCCATATTACCGTTTCTATCCAAAGTCCTAGAACGTCTCATTTATAACCAGCTTAGTTCCTTCTTTTGTAAAAACAGTCTCCTTAATGCTTTCCAATCTGGATTTCGTGCAGGACACAGCACTGCGACAGCACTTGTTAAAATTACCGACGATATAAGGTTGGGTATGGAAAAGGGAAATCTGACGGTCCTGTCCTTATTAGATTTTAGTAACGCTTTTAACACCGTAGATTTTGACATCCTACTCGGCATACTCTGCTCTTTTAACATATCTCCAACGGCAATTGATTGGTTTCGAAGTTACCTGTGTGGCCGCCGGCAGCGTATTTGCATTGAAGGCCAGTCGTCTTCATGGTGCAATACCTCTTCCGGCGTACCGCAGGGAGGCGTTTTATCTCCTCTTCTTTTTGCAATTTTCATTAATTCTATTTCCAATGACCTTTTTTCATCCTACCACCTATATGCTGACGATTTGCAAATTTATACTCAAGCTCCCTTAGACGAATTGTCGGAGGCTGTTAGTATGATCAATAAGGATTTGGCACGAATTTCTGAGTGGAGTACTGCTTTTGGCTTAAAAATTAACCCAGCGAAGACGCAAGTCATTGTTGTTGGCAGCCCGCGTCTGCGTTCAAGAATCAATTGGTTGCAGCTTCCTCAGATTGCATTTGAAGGTACTACTATCCCTTATAGTGATACGGTTAAGGATCTGGGTATCTACATAGACAAAGACTTCTCTTGGGTTCCCCAGATACAAGAAGTTAGTCGCAAATTGTTTGCATCGGCAGGGTCATTGCGAAGGTTGCGTAATTTCCTTCCGACTGCCACTAAGACTGCGCTTGCCCAGTCCCTCCTTCTCCCCATCCTTGATTATGCCGATGCCAGCTATCCAGATCTCACAGAAGCACAGTTAGATAAGCTTGAGCGACTTCAAAACTTTTGTATAAGATTCATATTTGGTTTGCGTAAATATGATCATGTTTCAGAATTTCGCAAAAAACTCAAGTGGCTACCTATCCGCCTTCGCCGGAATACTCACATTTTAACAATGCTTTTTAACATTATTTTTAATCCCGCTACCCCTTCCTATCTAAAAGAGCGTTTTATATTCCTGCACGATGCACACACTCGAAATTTGAGGTCATCGGAAAATTTGATACTTTTGATGCCTGTGCACTCTACAAAATTTTATGATGACTCTTTCACAGTCCAGGCTGTCCGTTTGTGGAATGCATTGCCGTTGTCAGTACGACAAGCCCAGTCACTGGTTTCTTTTAAAAGATTAGTCATAAATCATTTCCTTTCTCTCTAATGTATATATATATACACAGTGTGTCCGGACACGAGTTAGCGATACTTGAAGGGGATATTATAGATTCATTTTCATCGACAAAACTGCTTTTAAAAAAATTCTTACTCCAACACCTCGCGAATGGCGGCCATTTTAGTTTTTTAATTTGTCAAACTGGGGTATGTACAATAAAATGCAAATATCTTTAAATCCAAGAGACCTACATACATGCAAATGACTTTATTGCAAAGTTAAATGTTAAGGCTTTTCAAAAACTTGCGAAAGTTTTCTAAATAATATGTAAAAAGAACCAAAAAACGTGGGCAAACACGAAATTGTACACAAAAATTACTGAATATTTTCACATTTTATACTCTAGCACGAAAAGTACCCCTGTATTTTGCTTAGGTGTTTGCATTAAATTAAAATTATTTGAGTTAGGCTATAAAATGGTATCAAAATTATTTCTCTACGTCAAGTACTTTAGGAGTTATTCTTACTTGAACATAATAATAATAATGGTCCGACTGTCAAAAGTGACTGACGTAAAGAAATTTCTTCTTCAATTTACATTTTAATTTTATTTTATTTGCCGCAAAAACTAACGTTTAAATATGATTCTGGTATCAATAATAACAAACAAAAATGAAAAATCAAGAACAACAAGAACAATACAGTAAAATAACGGACAAAAAGAAGAAAATGAATCCAGTACTTTTGCAATGATAACTAGAAGTCGAACCAAACCGCAGCCAGCACACCCAAGATCTCCGGGCTCGTCGCTGAGCTCCGCCTCGCAGCCGCCGGGACGCGCCTCACCAGTGGACGTCGTGTCATCGAGCACTGCAGCCGCGTCGAGCTCCAGCGACGAGTTTTTCTCCCCGTCGTCGACGCCACCACCACCGCCACGACGAGGAAGAGGACGGCCACCAGCGGGCTTGGGACCTCGAGGCCAACAGGCCCCGAACAGGGTCCCCGCTGCCGGTGGAAATGTGTCGCGCATTCGTTGGACTCAGTCCATTAACGAAAATGTGATGCGCGCATATTATGGGGCTACAGAGGGAGGAATTAACCTTACGGCGTACCGAACCAGGATGCTCTCTCTGTTTCAGGTGCTTGAGCCCGCTGTCAACGTCTCGGCTCAACGATTGTCGGATCAGGTGCGCGTGATTCAACGTAGTCATAGGTTGGATGATGCTACACTTGATCGGCTGCGCTCGGAAGTGCAGAGTAGCCCTGTCGACAACCCTCTCGCAACACAGATAAACACCCATTCACCTGTCACTGCGCGAGTAAACCAGGATGTTGAAGAGGAGGCCGACAGGGTTATATCTGCAGATAACCAATGCAATGTGGAAATAAGGAGTGCTTTGGAGGATGCGATTCGTGAGTATCGGTTCACATCACCTGATCTTAGACCGCGGCTACCCCGTTTGCCCATGAATAAAAAAAACAGAGCCCTAGTGTGTGCCCTGGATGCGCTGTTACCAGATTTTATTGAGAGCAGCGCAAACCTTTGCGATACACACTCAATCTTGTATTGTACGGCTGTCGCGGCATGTCGTGTAGCTCATGTCAAATTTCCGAACACAGAAAGAGCTGCACGACCGAAACTTGCCGTGCCAGCCTGGCAGTGCAGGATTGAGCGTCGTATCAATGAGGCCAGGGTGCTCATTGGGAAGCTCATCTGCTTCAGGGAGGGAAATACACGCCCAAGGGTGATGCGCTTTGTGAGGCGGGCTTTCTCGGGAACTGGTATCAGTTCTCAAGATTATATGTCCCGTCTCACAGAGCGCATTGACTTCCTGAAGCAGAAAGTTTATGCATGGGCGAACCGTATCCGCCGGTATAGGAGAAGAGTGGATCGATACACTCAGAATCGCATGTTCCAAAGTGATGAAAGGTGGGTATACAGAACATGGGAGCGACCCATTCTCAATCAGGGTGTTACTGACGGGCACTTGCCAGATAATGAAGCTATGAGTGCTTTTTGGCGAAGTATTTGGTCGGTGCCCGTTGGTCACACTGAGGGTGACTGGATGCGTGTGGTTGAGCGAGCGTGTGACTCAATCCCAGAAATGGAAGCAATTTCTATAACCTCACTTGACGTAGCCCATGCAGTCCGTCCGTTACCTAATTGGAAATCTCCAGGGCTGGACGGACTGCATAATTTTTGGATAAAATGGCTACGAGGGTCACACGCTTGCTTAGCTTCACAATTTCAGTCATCTTTAGAGACAGGGTCGCTACCAATGTTTTTTACCACAGGTGTTACCCACCTGCTCTATAAATCAGGTGGTACCGCGGAACCAAAAAACTATAGACCAATTACGTGTCTACCGACTATCTATAAAGTTCTAACATCCATTCTGAGAGCAAAAATTGCTTATCATATTGATAGTAATTCAATTATGTCTGCCTCTCAGAATGGATGTAGGAATTGGTCCCGCGGTACTAAAGAGCTGCTCCTTATTGACATGGCCGTAAGCCAACAGGTTCGTCGATCCCGGAGGGATCTGTCGACGTGTTGGATAGATTATAAGAAGGCCTATGACTCTGTGCCGCATGCGTGGCTCATGAGGGTGCTAGAGTTGTACAAAATAAATGCAACACTTCGCACCTTCTTGTTGTCATGTATGCGGCAATGGAGGACGTTCCTTCTCTATCCGGGACGTCGGCAGATTCTCGAGAGCGACGAACCGATTAGGATTGAGCGAGGAATATTTCAGGGTGACAGTTTGAGTCCGCTTTGGTTTTGCTTAGCCCTGAATCCTCTTAGCGCACTGCTAGAGGATTCAGGTCTAGGCTATCGGTTGAGGAGAGGCGGTCAGGTTATATCTCACCTCCTTTATATGGATGACCTGAAACTTTTTGCCCCCACCAATTCGCAGCTGATGGGGCTACTGAAGATCACTGAAACCTTCAGTAGCGCCATTATGATGGAATTTGGTGTGGAGAAATGTGCGGTCATGCATGTAAGACGAGGGGGGATTATGGAATCTGAGAGCACCCAACTCTCAGATTCCATAAACCTTAGATCCCTTTCAGCAACCGAAACCTATAAGTATTTGGGTATGTCGGAATCATTGGGCATCAATGTTGCTGGCATGAAGCAATCGTTGAGGGAGCGCTTCTTTGGCCGCCTGAACAAAGTGTTAAATAGTCTTTTATCAGGCGGAAATAAGGTGCGCGCCTTCAATAGTTGGGTCATGCCGGTTCTGATGTATTCTTTCGGCATACTCAAATGGACTCAAACGGAACTTGACGCCCTGGATAGAAAGGTCCGTACACTGCTGACTGCAAATCGGATGCATCACCCACGGTCATCGGTGATGAGACTGTATATCCCGCGGAAGTGTGGAGGCCGTGGCTTACTCAATGCTAAGACCTTGCACAACCGCGAGGTATGCAGTCTCAGGGAATACTTCCTTGAAGCCGACGTGGGGATGCATCGAGATGTAGTTTCAGTGGACAAAGGCCTTACCCCGCTCTCCTTGGCTAACGAGAACTGGCGCAAACCTGTGGTATTGGATACGAATAACCGCAGGGAGGTATGGCAGAGCAAGGAGCTACACGGACGGTTCTACAGGGCCCTTCACGGACCTGATGTAGACCTTTTGGCGTCTGTAGCCTGGCTACGTTTCGGTGACCTCTTCGGGGAAACCGAAGGTTTTGTCTGTGCGATTATGGATGAAGTTATCATGACGAACAATTACCGGAAATATATTGTCAAGGACGGTACGGTTGACATCTGTCGGGCATGCCACCGTCCCGGTGAGTCGATCAGACACATTGTTTCCGGTTGTTCTCGTCTTGCTAACGGCGAGTACTTGCACAGACACAATCTAGTAGCTAGGATTATCCACCAGCAACTTGCTCTGCAATACAACCTTGTGGATTCTGAAGTACCATACTACAGGTATGTGCCCGACCCAGTTCTTGAAAACGGTCATGCCATATTGTATTGGGATCAATCTATCATCACTGACAGGACTATTGTAGCCAATAAGCCTGATATAGTGGTGGTAGATCGCCGAGAGCGCCGTGCAATGATTGTTGATATCACCGTCCCTCATGACGAAAATCTCGTGAAAGCTGAAAATGATAAAAAAATCAAGTATCTTGATTTAGCACACGAGATTGTCGACATGTGGGACGTGGACTCAGCAGTCATTGTACCGATAGTCGTTTCGGTCAATGGGCTAATTGCGAAGAGCCTCGACCAACATCTTAAGAGGCTCTCATTGTGCAGCTGGCTCAAGGGCTTGATGCAGAAAGCAGTTCTCTTGGACACGGCGCGCATTGTGAGGAGGTTCCTCTCTCTAGAGCCCTAACCACCGGCACCTTGGACCCTGTTCCCGATGCTAGTGGGCCACTATTTTTTATATTTTTAAATGTTTTTTAATTTTTTTTAAATATTTAAAAATGTAAAGAAATATGAAAAATAATGAATAAAGAAAATAATAATAATAATATTCCACAACTATCACACAACGCCATCTAGTCCCAAGCTAAGCAGAGCTTGTATTATGGGTACTAGACAACTGATAAACATACTTATATATTTCTAAATACATACATATTATAGATAAATTACACCCAGACACAGAACAAATGATCGTGCTCATCATACAAACATTTGTCCTGGGTGGGAATCGAACCCACGACCTCCGGCATAGCAGTCAGGGTCACTAACCACTAGACCAACAGGCCAGTCATAACCCTTCCTTAGCGAATGTACCCCAATATTACAGATGTCGCATTCTTTGGGCGAGCTAAATCGTTTCAGTGTAAATTTATGAGCTGGCATTATTAACCACCATGTACATGATCCCAAAGAATCACCCATAAACTGAAATGGCCCATTTTTTGAATTTTTTCAAAGATTTTTTTTCATAAAGTAAACAAAAAACGTATTATTTCAGTTTAATGGTGATTCGTTGGGATCATTTACATGGTGGTTAATAATGCCAGCTCATAAATTCACGTTGAAACGGTTTAGCTCGCCCAAAGAATGCAGCTTCTGTAACATTGGTGGTACATGCGCTAAGGAAGGGTTATGTTCAAGTGAGAATAACTCCTAAAATACTTAACGTAGAGTGATAATTTTGATATAATTTTATAGCCTGACTCAAATACTTTTAACTTAATGCAAAAACTTAAGCAAAATATAGGGGTACTTTCCGAGCTAGAGTATAAAATGTGAAAATATTCAGTAATTTTTGTGTACAATTTCATGTTTGCCCACGTTTTTTGGTTCTTTCTACATATTATTTAGAAAACTTTTGCAAGTTTTTGGAAAGCCTTAACATTTAACTTTGCAATAAAATCATTTGCATGTATGTAGGTCTCTTGGATTCAAAGATATTTGCATTTTATTGTACGTACCCCAGTTCGACAAATCAAAAAACTAAAATGGCCGCTATTCGCGAGGTGTTGGAGTAAGAATTTTTTTAAAAGCAGTTTTGTCGATGAAAATGAGTCTATAATATTCCCTTCAAGTATCGCTAACTCGTGTCCGGACACACTGTATATATAAGTATTTAAATGTGTATGTGTATTCTATATTACAATCAACATTTATGTGTATTGTATTTATTTTATAGGTTATCTGATAATTGTTGTGCATCACTGCCTACCCTCTTGTTTTGATTAAAGTTCTTTAAGTCCATCCTAAGGTTGTCTGGAAGATATCGCTATTAGCGATAAGACCGCCGTTGTACCCTTAAAATTATAAATTTTGTAAGTTTGTATTCATTTTGGTGTACAATAAAGCATATTCTGTTCTATTCTATTCTATAATAGCGTTTCTCTTGTTATTATCTGATACTTAAAATGTACCTATTAATTATGTAACACTATTATAGCGAGATAAAACAGACAAATAAAAACTGTAACACTATCGTCAATGTGTGCTGTTTTTGTATGATAAAATTATCTTATCCCATGGTTATTTACGTAAAATGTATGGCAAATATTTGGAGAGAAAAATCGTTATGTAATTTTTATGAATGCAAACATACCCTGTAGCTACCTATAACTTGTGGAACTGTTTATCGTCATCATCATCATCTTCCTGCCCTTATCCCATTTTACTTGGGGTCGGCGCAACACGTTTTTTTCTTCCATTTTTTTTTTTCACATTTCATTAATATACTTTTTCTTATTCTTTTGAAACTACTAATCTAGACTAGTTCAAGGACACATTGTTATTATGCGATCCTCTAAAAAACATGATTTTATTCGGGGCAAGACAAGGGTGTTTAACCAGTGTGTGTTGCCAGTGATGACATATGGCTCTGAAACGTGGTCTCTGACTGCTGGCCTTTTAGAGAGACTAAGAGTCACTCAACGAGCGATGGAAAGAGCTATGCTCGGAGTTTCTTTGCGGGATAAAATCCGGAACATGGATATTCGGCGAAGAACCAAAGTCACCGACATAGCACATAAAATTTGCAAGTTGAAGTGGCAATGGGCAGGCCACATCGCTCGTAGAACTGACAACCGATGGGGCAGAAAAGTTCTCGAGTGGCGACCACGGACCGGAAGACGCAGCGTAGGTAGGCCTCCCACTAGGTGGACCGACGACATCGTGAGGGTCGCGGGCAACCGATGGATGCAAGTGGCGAATTGTCGTTCGGCGTGGCGGTCTAAGGGGGAGGCCTATGTTCAGCAGTGGACGTTTTCCGGCTGATGATGATGATGATGATTCGGGCTATATTTACCCTCTTTTGATTTTATGAAGCCGGAGACACAGGAACTTGTCCTCATACCGCTTTATACCAAATTAAGTGTGATGAAAAAAATAAAATAATGTAATAAACTTTTATTTTATTTCCCCAGCAAAATCTCTGGACTTCAAGAAGGTGATAGCCAATGAAGTAGATTTGAAAGACATGTACGCCATGTATAAGACTATGATGATAGTCGCTAACAGGTCTCTCACTCATGAGAACCTACAGAAATTCATGATGGACCCGAATGAACGATACGACTTGGTTGTTGCTGAATGGCTGTACCATCACTTGTATAGTGGGTAAGACTTTTGCAGTTATAATAAATTTGCGTTTTTTGAAACATTGAGTGTTATAAAAGCACGCGTCCCGAATTACAAAGTTTTTCTGTGGAAAGAAAAATTTGATCGCGAGCAGGATTCGGACCTGCGACTTCCGGATTCAGTTCATCTGACGTTCTTACAAACCAGGCCACCGATGTACTCCTACAAAATTTGAATTTTGCAATCCGTTCTTAACGTTTTACGGTGACGTTTGTGTCATCTATTACAGAGTTATAAAACTACTACGCCAGTAGTAAGACCTGGTACAGTCGCGGAATCTAACTCGCGGTCGTATTTTTCTTTCCATAGGAAATCGTTGACTGGTTTTCATATGAAATATTATTTTATAACAACTACTTTTATTGCTCAGTAGTTAGTAGGTTCTAACTTATTGTTGATAACAGCAAAGCTTGGTAGAATTTATTTAGGTGCGGGTGTCCAAACTCCACGACGTCATCCTTTCCTTTACCTACCTTCCTTAAGTACTGCTAAATTATAATCCATACCTAATTGGCATTCCATCAATTTGCACTAAGCCCTTCTAAACATCCTTTATAACACGCACGTCAACTCAGTTTAGCTCACTACCAGCGTCTGTGTTCCCGTACGTAACCCGAACGTAATCTCTTAAAAATTAGAGTCAACGAGCTTTTACTGGATAAGGCTATCGTTAATTTTGTCTGTGTCGCCTTTGACCTAGACTAGAGTCAAGAGCAAACCCATCACAAATAAAAAAGGCAAGATAAATAAATACATAAAACATATAATCTGATCTACATAAGATACAATGGTGTGTGATTGTTTTAAAAACATCTAGAAAAATCGTAGTTCAACAACGCCGACTTTATTACTATGTTCTTACAGTACGAAATAATAAGGGTCATCTGCGATGTGACTCACTGCCGATAGGAATGAGAATCTATACCAGTACCCTTAGCACGAGTTTTCACTCTTTTACTTTACAGCGTCTTTTCAGTATTTACAGCGTTTCTTGTATGGAAAAATGGAACAGCGCCTCTGGTGTACGAAGGAACTAATTTTTTCCTTGAAAATTGTCAATTTGAAATTGTCAAAGTTCTTAGTACTTTACGTCTCAAATACTGAAAACTCGTGCTAAGGGTACAGTTCAAGAATTTTTCTATTTCAGATTTTCTGCCTTATTCAACTGCCCGTACATCTGGTCATCATCAATGGAGCCGCATCCAATAATCCTGAGTTTGATCGACGAGGTTGGCAACCCTGCTTATTTCCCTGACCACATGTCACCTGTCTCACCACCCCTGTCATTCTCACAGCGTATCGGTGAACTGTGGAATGTACTCTATTTGTACAGGACTATATGGTAAGTTTTTGCGTGTAAGACTACATAAGTCTTTCTTTAACAGACACCTCAGCAATCATAATACTCATCGTTATAAACGACTCTCAAGTGGGACCAATTTTGAAATCAAAATGAGCTATCACACTGAGTCGAAAGCAACATAGACCATGATATACCATTACGCCAATATTTCAATAATTGAGAAGTATCCCGCTACTTTGAGTAACACTATATTATAAGTTAGGTCACACAATTTCGGTGTGAAGGAATTTCGTCCCGCGTACCACATGACAGTTACTTCAGATCGACCAGTGCTTGAAATAGCGGCCCTTTTACATAAATTACAAACTTAACAGTCAGGGTGTGGTCTATACGACCATCAAATTGATTAACTTTTACAATGGAAGCAAATAGTAACCTTGAATAAACATTTCGTTCGAATAGGTATCAAAATTTCGTGTGTATCAGTTGATTTATTTTTCTGAGACTATAATAATGGTGATCTCATAAAAAAACACAGTTTTGTTATATGGTGTGTATGGTTCTCCTCAGGTCTTTAAAAGATTTTGAACAGCAAGCCTACCTAGATTCTTTCGGGGCAGCAGCAGCAAAGAGAGGAATCACATTGCCCACATTAGAAGAAGTAAAATATAACGCCTCAATGGTTTTGGGCAACTCCCATGTTTCTTCTGGAGAAGCTCAGAGGCTGCCAATAAGTTACTTTCCCATTGCTGGGTATCATATTCAAGATGAGGTTCCACCATTGCCTGAGGTAAGCAATTAAGCATTAGAATCCTCTTAACTGTTTGGTCACGGCGGTCATTTACGATGAAGATAGCCTTTTGCGCAAGAGATATTATAGTGCATGTGTATGTCTACTACACTATCTTCAGTTTCATAGTGTGATGCAATCCGACACCACCGAAGAGATATTAGGACCAGGATTACCTTAACTCGCTTTCTGTTTCGCGGGGGGATCCTACCTCTAACTTCGAAACTTCAGGTTGTTCCTGAGACATTCCTACTGTAAAACCCAGTAACACCAGGCAACCTGGTAGACTCACATTTTGTACAATATTGTATTATGCAATGCTTCTGTCTTAACTTCTTAATGAACTCTATAAGAAAAAAAACGTGGGAAAATGGGAGGAATTCATACCTCTCATTTTTCTCCTTGTTTAGTCTCATTTACAGGAACGTCAATTAATAATACAATTTTATGCACGGTCTTTCTAGAATTTGCAAAAGATTCTGGACAATGCACCCCATGGGGTGATCTACTTCAGCATGGGTACTATGATGAAGAGTAAAACCATGCCAATGGAACTGAAAAGGGATTTCTTGAACATGTTCAGTACTTTGAAACAGACTGTCATATGGAAATTAGAAGAAGAACTGACTGATATTCCGAAGAATGTTCATATGGTGCAATGGGCTCCACAACCAAGTATATTAGGTAAGTTTTGAGAACATAAAAGTAATATTAAATGCCGTTATGAGCATTTAAAAATCGACTGTTCCACACTGAGAGACACTTAAATAAGGTGGAAGGTAAACTGTGACACAAAATTACCAGTAAATGAAAAAAAACCTTACATAAGTGCAATCATTTATAGAACAACTGACTCTAAGTTAGTGATGAAAACTATTTATATGTTAGGAGATATTGAATCATATTGTTATTGTGTTGAATGAATGCGTGGTGAGAGTTTGTGCGTTGATGTTTACCGTGTTTAATGGTGGGATGAGCACCAAATTATCATTTCTAGTAGGAATTATTCTCAACTTACTTATGCCCTTCCACGCTAGCCTATAACAGTCTCCAAGGATCTCTCTTCGAAAAAAAATAAAGCTTTAAATAAACTCATTCTTGTCATTTATAATATTTGTTACTGTTGATTGGTTTTTGACAAACCCTGAAAAACAACGGCTCATTCAATACTTCAACTTTAAAGCCCATGTTTCTTTTCATCCGAACCATTTACAGTTTAATCTTTTACAATAGCATTACTGCCGTCCACAATTCCACATCTGTCGATAACACCGGTCGCAGAACCGCAACAATGCCGTCCGTATCCGATGTATCGGAAGGATTAATAGGGGGATATATGACATGCCGATCTGTTTTCACAATTTTATTTCTTTCTCTGGAAATAAATGTTGGCAAATTGTGTTTTATAGAGCATAGATTGTAAAAACCGTTGCGTGAGCTGATTGAAAAATTCACAACAGTGTGCATTTAAAGTGGCTCAGGTGATCCAAGGTTTCGGGAATATCTAAAAGGTTAGCGTGACCGTGAAACACAAGGTTTTTGAAGGTACTCAGTATTAGTCTGGCAGTCTCTCCAAAAAAGATCACCTCTTTATGCTATATATATATCTTTATGGAAACCAGTTTATTTTTGCGTCAAGTTTAAACAACTTCTCATTATTTTATTTTTGAACCTAGGCCTGATGTAAATAAAACCCGGAATTAAGAAGATTAAGTTTGTGAGAAGACGAACTCTTTATCCACACCAAGGTGATAATTTACCACTTTTTGTTAGAGAGTCAAAAAAGAGTCCTTCCACCCTGAGACCACAACGCATCGTCAACGATGCCGATAAGAACGTGTCCTTATCGGACGATGAGCTATCCATTGCCAGCCGTCTGTAAACCCTCGCCTATATTGACCGGAAATCACATCGCGATTCCCGACACCCGCAACGGCTGGGGGTTGCCGGTATAAGTAGGATTATTTCATCTTCACATGTCCCGGCTCATCTGTCCAAGCACTGTTCTCTCTATTGTTTTGAGTAATGTTTCATTTTCTTGTGTCTTTACAGCTCACCCCAACTGCAAACTCTTCGTCACACACGGAGGTCTTCTCTCAACCACAGAAACCTTACACTACGGTGTTCCTATCATCGGCATACCATTATTTGCTGACCAGTTCATCAACGTCATGAGAGCTGTCCGCAAAGGTTTCGGTCTGGGAGTAGATTTGGGTTATGATACGCCAGCTAAATTGAAAGTGGCTATTGAGGAGATATTGTCGAATCCCAAGTAAGTGGACGAGTCTCACAAGGTTTTCACTCATAAATATTTCTTCTATATAATTTAAATGTAATAAATTTAGCCGTGGGGCGCCGGCTTAGAATTGCGTTCCCCCAATTCATCCCGTGGGTGTCGTAAGAGGCGACTAAGGGACAAACCGGAGGTCGGGCAGCAGCGTCCTCCGTGTACCTACTGCACATCCTCACTGCGATCGCCAACCCGCCTGCCAAGCGTGGCGATTTAAGGCAAATTACCCCCAATGATTGTAAGCACAGATACCAGGCCCCCAGTCCCCGGCAGCTCCGCTATCCCTGGCGCGGGTAGCGGTCAAGGTAACGGCGGAGCAGGGGGTGCTAAGAATCTCCGGAAGAGATCCGGCTACCCACCCCCACGACGACTGGCCCTGGTAACACACAACATACGCACAATGAGGACTGACGAAAAGATCTGCGAGCTGGAAGAGGAGCTGAGCAAGTTACACTGGGACATTATAGGGCTATGCGAAGTCCGTAGAGAGGGGGAGGACACCGTAACCCTGAAGTCTGGTAACTTGCTCTACTACCGGGAGGGCGACCAACAGTCCCAAGGTGGTGTCGGGTTTCTCGTTCACAAGTCCCTCGTAAACAACATAATAACCATCGACAGTGTGTCGAGTAGGGTGGTATACCTAATACTCAGAATATCCAAAAGATATTCGCTGAAGGTCATTCAGGTATACGCACCGACCTCGTCACACTCCGATGATGAAGTGGAGACTATGTATGAGGACGTAAGTAGGGCCATACATAGTACCAAAACCCACTTCACTGTTGTTATGGGGGACTTTAACGCAAAGTTGGGCAAGAAAAGCGGTGATGAGTTGAGAGTGGGGCAATTTGGGTATGGGCAACGGAACCCTAGGGGACAGAGGCTGGCCGACTTTCTGGAGAAAGAGGAACTCTTCATGATGAACTCTTTCTTCCAGAAGCCACCTCACAGGAAATGGACCTGGTTGAGTCCCGATGGTTTCACGAGAAACGAGATAGACTTCTTCATGACCGACAAGAAACGGATATTCAGTGATGTCTCTGTGATCAACAGGGTAAAAACCGGTAGTGATCACCGAATCGTAAGAGGCTCGCTGAATATCAATGTTAAACTTGAAAGGTCCAGCCTGATGAAGTCTACGCTCCGACCTACTCGGTCCCATATTCAAAACCCCGAAAGCTTTCAACTCGAGCTCTCTAATCGCTTTGCTTGCCTTGAGAACTTAGTTTCAGTGGACGAGATCAACGACGGGCTAGTGGAAACTGTCCGCACGGTAGGCTCTAAGTTTTTTAGACCCTGCCGTAAAGATAGACCTCAGAAATTGACCGAGCAAACCTTAAACCTCATGGCTGAACGACGCTTGCTACAGCTGCAGTCTTCCGATGACGCGAAGTCATATAGGCAGCTCAATAGACGTATATCTAAGTCCTTGCGACACGATCTGCGTCTCTTTAATACGAATCGTGTTAAAGAGACCATACAGCGAAACCAAGGCTCCAAAGTGTTCGCAAAGGACAAGTCTATTGGGCAAAGCCGGATGACAAAGCTGAAACGGGAGGATGGCAGCATAGCGTCGACCAAAGCAGAGGTTTTAGGCGAGATCGAGAGGTTCTATGGACAGTTATACACTTCGGTCGCAAAGCCCGTTGACAGCTTGGTAAGAGATCCAAGAGCCAAGCTGTCCCGACATTATACCGAAGATATCCCGGACATCAGTCTGTACGAGATTAGGATGGCCCTGAAGCAGCTTAAGAACAACAAGGCGCCGGGCGAGGACGGAATCACTTCAGAGCTTCTGAGAGCGGGTGGAACACCGGTACTTAAAGTCCTCCAGAAACTCTTTAATTCCGTCCTGTCCGAGGGCAAAACGCCTCAAACGTGGAGCAGGGGTGAGGTGGTGTTGTTCTTCAAAAAAGGTGATAACAGCCTATTGAAGAACTACAGACCCATCACGCTTCTGAGTCATGTTTATAAGCTGTTTTCAAGGGTTATCACGAACCGTCTCGAACACAGACTTGATGACTTCCAGCCTCCCGAACAAGCCGGTTTCCGAAGAGGCTATAGTACCATAGACCACATCCATACGCTGCGGCAAGTTATACAGAAGACCGAAGAGTATAACTTGCCATTATGCTTAGCGTTTGTGGACTATGAGAAAGCCTTCGATTCGGTGGAAACATGGGCGGTACTTGAGTCACTCCAGCGATGCCGTATTGACTATCGGTACATCGAGGTGTTGAAGTGTTTGTATAATAACGCCACCATGTCGGTCCGAGTACAGGAGCAGAGCACGAAGGCGATTCCATTGAGAAGAGGCGTAAGACAGGGGGACGTTATCTCCCCTAAACTGTTTACTGCCGCGATGGAAGACGCCTTCAAACTCCTGGAATGGCAAGGACTTGGCATCAACATCAACGGCGAATACATCACTCACCTTCGGTTTGCCGACGACATCGTAGTCATGGCAAAGTCGATGGAGGAACTCAGCATGATGCTCGATGGCCTCGACCGAGTTTCACAACGGGTGGGCTTGAAAATGAACATGGACAAGACGAAAATTATGTCAAATTCCAATGTTGTGCCCACCCCAGTCTCTGTTGGAAACTCGGTACTCGAAGTTGTTGACTCATATATCTATTTAGGACAAGTAGTCCAATTAGGTAGGTCCAACTTCGAGAAAGAGGTCAACCGCCGAATCCAACTCGGTTGGGCAGCGTTCGGGAAGCTACGCAATGTCTTTTCGTCCGACATACCTCAGTGCCTCAAGACGAAAGTCTTCAATCAATGTGTGTTACCAGTGATGACTTACGGCACCGAAACGTGGTCTTTCACTATCGGCCTCATCTCAAAGCTCAAAGTCGCTCAGCGAGCTATGGAGAGGGCTATGCTCGGTGTTTCTCTACGTGATCGAATCCGAAATGAGGAGATCCGTAGACGAACTAAAGTCACCGATATAGCCCACCGGATTAGCAAGCTGAAGTGGCAATGGGCAGGCCATATTGCTCGCAGAGCAGATGGCCGATGGGGTCGAAAAGTCCTAGAGTGGAGACCGCGGACGAGCAAGCGCAGCGTAGGACGTCCACCAACGAGGTGGACAGACGACCTTGTAAAGGTCGCCGGAAGACGCTGGATGCAGGTCGCTTCCAACCGGTATATGTGGAGATCTAAAGGGGAGGCCTATGTTCAGCAGTGGACGTCCTATGGCTGAGATGATGATGATGATGATGATGAATTTAAATAATTGCCAAAACATGGTAATATGTAGAATCCGGCTCGAAGAACGGATGGCCGTTGGGGTTAAAATGAAAGGTCGAATGGCGACCTTACCAGCTTTGGAAAACCTATTCCAGGTGGATCGATGAACGGCAAACGCCACGATAATGTGCTTTGCTGCTCTGTTATATGGATAGGTTCCTGTGCAGTCTTTCGACTTATAAGATCCATCTTCCTCTTTTTCTTTTTACTAGACCTTTGGTAAAAATCTTATTCCTTTTTAATTTAGTTATGTCCCAATATGCCAATATTATTTATGTTGTTTTTCTAATTGCAGATACGCCAAAAAGGTCAAAGAACTGTCTTTCATCTACCACCATCGTGAAACAAAACCTGGAGCATCACTAGTACACTGGATAGAACACGTGATCGAAACCAATGGAGCTCCGCATCTTCGATCCCCAGCCCTTCACGTTCCATTGTACCAGAAACTGTTCCTAGATCTAATAGCTTTAATACTACTTGGAGTTATCGTAGTCGTACGTATGACAAAGGCACTGTTGTGTTCAAATTCAACAAAGAATGAAGTTAAAAAGAAGAGGAGTTAATGATGGAAGAGTTATAGAAAGTTGTAGTGTTTGTGAAAACGATTGTGAATTTTGTTTAGTTAGTAGTTGGATGATAATGACGCTGTTATAGTTTTTTTTAAATAAACAATAATTTCAATGTTATTGTATACCTCTGTTATCAACATCTTTATCTTACGCACAGGAATCAACAGGAGATTTATGGAAAACTTTCTTAGAAATGCCACACTGCAACACGTTTTATAAGCACCACAATATCTTCGCTTCGGCTTTAGAATAATACCATCTTTTGCCCTCGTTCTGTTTGAGATTCGCGTAGCATGTTTTCTCTTTCCACTAGTCTCTATTACTCGTTGTCTCAGCAGTCACATACTCCGTATCATCCTCCAGACAGTCCAAGGTTATAGAGGTCAATTAATAGTAGCTGTAACCAGTTACACTAGAAGTCAACCAGTAAATATTTTTGAAAAGGCTTTTCAGATGATGATGAAGCTTAATACGTAGACGTATTTTATTTATTAAAGTTTTTGACCCCACAACATGTCCGTACGAAAATGGCCATAAAAGTTTACCGTGTAACCCTAAAATAACCTAGGGTCGGGTTCACAATATAAAATCCATTCGTCCCCAATTTTCGACACGCGCACCCGCCCGGGTAGAAGGACTTGGCTTTATTTAAATCTCTTGTTTGTTTAGGCCTCCCAATGTTTTAATAGTATCGAACATACTCTTTCATGCTCCGTTTAACAAAATTATTATGTATGAAAATTATGTTTCCATTTAATGTATGTATGAGTATCATTGGGTGATCTTTAAATTATTAATTTCTGGATGTTTCATAAGGTTTTATGACTGGAAAAAGTAACAGATATGACATAAGAGCGCAGGTTTCCTGCCGGGGTCGCGGGATTGTCTCACTCGGAACCGTGACCCTGGTACATAAAGGGCTATTGATGGAACACCGTGGATTTTAGTCAGTACAAGTCTGACAGTCCCTCATGTTCCGCCCTGGGCGGGAGTACTCATTTGATGATTTTGCCAAGCTAAAAAAAAAAAGAGCGTAGGTTTTGATTATTATTTCTATTCCGAACAATCTTCTTCGACAATTATGTTTTAGTTTATTAACACAGAGGTATTTTGGACGAGAAAACGTTACGCAGTTTCCCGAACGCTGCCCAGCCGAGTTGGATTCGGCGGTTGACCTCCTTCTTGAAGTTGGACCTACCTAGTGCGACGGTTTGTCCCAGGTAGACATACGAGTCAACAACTTCTAGAACCGAGAACCGAATTTTAATTTAGTCATTTTTTACTTTTATTTTTAGTAGGTACTTAAATGTAGTGTGTATAATTTATTTAAATTATTAGCTAAACAAAAACATTAAAAAAAAAACGAATTTAGAAAGTAGCTTAATGAAAACCGTTCCGTTTTGTTTTGAACATGGAATCTGGAAATTCTATAGGTACTCTACGAGTAAGTCACTAGTTTTTAGAACCAGAAAATAGAAATGCAGTCTTGTCCAATTAGGTATTGCACAATATAAGCCACCGAAACAAGCTTGAGCGCTGCCGAACTTTACCGAACTGCTCGAAGTTAGCCATCTGCACTTGAAGGGTCACGAACGAAAACCCATTATCGCTGATAAACTACAAAACATGAAAATGTATTTTTATCTATAACTAACCTATACCTTGATCGTCGTGTTGTGGTTGGAATCACTTTGATATTCTGGGATTAACTAGTCTCATGGATGTATATTGTATTGTATTGTATTGTTTAACGGGCTGGTATCCGCAACTCCACGTCATATGCGCGTATTTTGCGTATAATGTAACTTAAGAGTAATAAGTTTAAAAAACATGTAAGTATTTATTTCTTTTTCGTGTGAGATATCGCCATCTGTGAATCTGTGATGTCAAAGTTATAAGCCGCCTCTGGGAACCCCATAATCCTCTGGAAACCTCTTTATCTTCACTGAAGTCCAAGATATAAAACTGATGTCCAAGTTAAACTTAGAAAGTACTTTTGTTGTCGAAAATTACACATTGGTACCTGTACCAATGTGTCATTTTCGACACAAAAATTTTGAATCGTTAAGTACGTTTGAGAGAAAATATTCAAACTGTAAAAAATCTCAGGATTTTTCAATGGAAATCAGGCCTTTTCTCCGGACTATTGATTTTTTCATCTGGTAACCCTAGAGGCATCACAGTAGCTGGTTTGCTATCGTGTTGCTATTGCTAATACATAATATTAATTTGCAATGAAAGAGTAATTATTGCGCAATTTTTGCTATCGCTACGCTTTTGCAAGTAAGTGTCTAAACACACTATGCCGAAGTAACGCGACCGAAGTTCGGCGGCTGATTTCACGTTCCGACGTATTTGGTTGATATATGACACACCATGAGTGCCGAACTTACGCGGCAGAAATTCGGCGCGGGTGGCGCGGGCGGCTCCCTGCTGCTCCCCGCCCCCGGATCTTCGTCGGTAATCGAACCGAACTTCGGTCGCGTATAATGTGTGGTCACAGAATAAGTTGCCGCTGAACTTACGTCCGACCGAAGTTACGCTGTACGCTATGACGCGACGTAATTTCGGCACAGTGAGTCGTCAGTAATTCAAATAGCATTGCAGGCGTAATTGTGCCGAACTTCGGTCGCGTAACTTCGGCATAGTGTGTTTAGATACTAACGTAATAAACCCGAGTCAAAAATCGCGTTCGTACCGTGCGAGTTACCTCTGGGCCATCACGACTACTTCACAATAATTTGGTCAATATTTCAATGGCTTATCGTGTTCAATTTCTGCTGTTTAATAAACTTTATAATTGCACCGATAAAATTTAAAATATAACTACTGTAAATATAAACTGTTATTGGTATCGCTTGTTTCCGATTGCATGTATTTGCGTTGAACCAGTTCCATTTAATTTGACGTAGCCTCAGATTCTCGGTAGTAAAGTATTTTTAAAAGAATAAAAGCAAAATGATGTCCTGAAGTAACAATGGAAATTTTCTGAAAACAACGTTACATAAAAACATTTCAAATTCTCGAAAGTGTAGGGGAGGTAAGCCCAAGACGGGTAGCCCGCCTAAAACGGGTATGCATGTTAATTTACGCGTCGTTTTTACTAATGAGAATGTGTGCGTGCAGGACGTGGCTCCTCATAGGGAGAGGCGACGCGTCCTGCACGCACACATTCTCATTAGCAATTAGCAACGCGTAATTTGACATGCATACCCGTTTTAGGCGGACTACCCGTTTTAAGGTAAAAATGTAGTTGATGACACAGTTAATGGTGCCGTCTTTATGTCATGAAGGAAGGACTATGAACTACTTTTAAGGGTGGGTGGGAATTGCAATTCATCTCCTAGTAGTCCAAAACAAGTCCAGACTCCATGAAAAACAGTAAATAAATTCCTAATGGAAAAACTCAGTAAAACTTCTCAACCCGAGAATCTGAACCGGGATCAGGGGGTCTAATCTCTAAGCACGGAATCCGTGGTTTCGGCCTTAATGACAGATGTTTTGCCAACGATCCAAACTAAGAATAAACGATATTACAATTTGAGAGCTGATAGCTCCGCAGAGTTCACACCACCATATAAGCCTGCGGAAAGTGCTACTATATTTTTCTCTCTTATGGCGGTATTATCCGGCTTCGATTAGATTTAGACGTTAGTTACGTTCGTGCATCTGTATCCGTTCCCGTGTTTTCGTTGACGGACTTAGAAAGAAAAGATCCTCATGCTTAGTAAACTTGCTTGAGACCTTAAAAATAAAAATTCTTATTAACACTGTTATTAGTAAGAAATAGTTCCGTAGATACTAATTTTAGAGAATGAATTTATATACAAAATACACAAATAGCAAGCTGAACCAGCTGCGCAACGGTTACAAGCTGTGACACTCAACTGAGCAAAATAGGTTACTAACATTCACGACCGTTGTACACTATGCTATTTCTACTTAAACTATTTTCTGTTCCATTTGTTGGACTTTATGTGGGTAGCAATAAGGAATTATGGGGATAAGTAGCTAGGTAAGTAAGTCGGAACATAAATATAGACTGATTATTCAAAATTTTACTCAATTTAATGCACCTGGCTGTCTTCAATGCGACAATTTCCAACTCGTAAGTGCGGGCCGTTTCCACTGCACCACCGAATGCTCTCAAAGTCCCTTGTAACTGGTATCATCATCATCATCAGCCGGAAGACGTCCACTGCTGAACATAGGCCTCCCCCTTAGATCGCCACGCCGAGCGACAATTCGCCACTTGCATCCATGGGTTGCCCGTGACCCGCGACCCTCACGATGTCGTCAGTCCACCTAGTGGGAGGCCTGCCTACGCTGCGTCTTCCGGTCCGTGGTCGCCACTCGAGAACTTTTCTTCCCCATCGGTTGTCAGTTCTACGAGCGATGTGGCCTGCCCATTGCCACTTCAACTTGCAAATTTTACGAGCTATGTCGGTGACTCTGGTTCTTCGCCGAATATCCATGTTCCGGATTCAACTGATGAAATGGATGTAACTGGTATATCAAGAGCCTATTGGCATCATGTAAGTCAATTGCAACCGACTAATGAACTTAAGCTTAACCCAAAGAGCGCCAGCAATTCAGGTGTTGCACAGTCCGCATCCATCCGCTACCGGCCATCTTCAAATCATCAATCTATCGTGCCATAGGGTCTCATATTAAGTTTTCTGTAGTTTTCTATTTCTATTCACCAGAGAAACTCTGAGCATTGCTCCCTCTGTTGCATGTTGTGCAACCTTGAAGTTGCGTTCCAGGCCCATATTGAGTGTCCAGCTTTCATCCATTAAGGGTAGGTTGCACTAGTTATAGACCCTAGTCTTAAAGGATTGTGAGGTCGATGATTCAAGTATTATCACGCGGTTATTGACATTAACCAAACACAAATCTTTGTGGTTGTTAAAGCGATATTTGATATAGAAACACCTTATCTATAAGAAAATCAAGCAGTCTCTATTAAGTGAAAATCACCAATTCATGTTATCCCTCGTCGTCACTTATGCCTCTAACTGCGCGGTCTATTACACGACCAACTACAGGGTAAACTTTATGCTAAATTTGATCTGGAAACTCAGCACCTTAGTTCGTCGTGGCTCCAAGCAATACTTGAGATGCACCTAACTTTAACATTGTTTGTAACTCGGCAGTGGATGTAAGTGGAAATTAATCGGTAATTCAAAATGTGGCATACCATAATTGACTTAGGTAACTGTTTATCGCCGTGTTTCTGATTTTGAGATTACGGGAAATAAAAAGGAAACGTGATTAAAACCTCAAGAAAAAAAAAATGAAAACTAAAGCAAGATTTTTGAAATTACCTTTTTTGCGGTGCTCTATCCAAGCGGGAAAGATCTCCAACGTGTCCTCCGGTCGATTCACACAGTGGTGACCTGGGCATTTCGTCCCGACCAATTCGATAAAGATCCGGTATCCGGTGAAGATTTGCGTTAGGGCTCAATAAACAGAAACACGATACGACGCGGCGACGTCGCGTCGTGGAAATCTACGACACGACGTCGTAACGTGTCTATGCACGATACGACGTTGTGACTCACGATGCAATCCTGCGCAGTTGTTATTCAAAATTCAAAGATGACGGATGGTATTGAAGTTGATCATTTAATTACGCTAGTCGAGCAACGTCCCGTACTATGGAACAGAATGTGGAAGCGCGGGTTATGCTAAATTTTTCTAATTGCTAATTGGCTGTGAATAAAACATGGAAATTACGTTCTGCCGGGAACACAAGACAGAATGCAGATCGAAATATAGGAAGGATTGCACAATACCTTAATTTTCCGGAGACGTCCTCGCGGCTGAGGGGCGGATGTCGACAGCAGGCAAATTTGAGCGCTCTGACGTGAGGTGCGCGTTGTGAGTAACCGATTGGCCACGAGTGTCAACTGCGGCCGCTTTTTAGGCGGTCTCTCTCGTACTAAAGCGAGAAGATATGCGCGGGAAGAGGAACAGGATAGGACCTTCCACAGCCAATCAGATTAGTCGTTCAATGACATGAAGTTATAGATAAAAGACCTAACCGTTCTTTCTGCGCAGCGTAACCATTCCCCCCGGGCTTGAAGGGATGCCTTCAAGAGTTGAAGGCGAAATTCGTGAAATTAAACTACAATTTAAACTATTATCTATACGTAAATATCAATGAAATCAAATAATTAATTACTAATGCTAACCTAACCTTGGATGACGAGAGCCGAATTTATTGGTTAGGCAATGGGCAAAGACGAACGACGGGACGCAAGTAGGATCCAGTCAATGTCTTAACTCGGGCGATGCGAGTGACTCCTGTGGAGTCAGGAAAAACTTCTTCCACGACACCCAAAGGCCAGTGAAGTGGGGGCGAATTATCTACTATGAGAATCACAACCGTACCGACAGTGACTGGATCGATCGGCGTGTTCCATTTACGACGCGATTGTAAAGTGTGAAGATATCCGCTTCTCCAGCGCTTCCAAAACGATTGTACTAATTGGTCTAACAATTTATGTCTCGAAACAATTGTTCTCTCGTCTATCTCCTCGGCAGGCAAGTATTTTAAAGGGGTGAGATTCAGAAAGTGCGCTGGAGTCAAAGCTAGTGGTTCTGAAGGATCACTAGAGAGTGTCCTACAAAGAGGTCTAGTATTCATTACTGATTCGACTTGAGTAAGAACGGTATTTAACTCTTCAAACGAAAGGATGGTATCACCTATTACACGGTATAAGTGAATCTTTAAACTTCTAATATTAGCCTCCCAATTACCGCCGAAATGACTAGCAGTCGGGGCATTAAGTGACCAATTTATGCGATTTTCAGCTAACATGTGACCAAATTCGGTGTTGTGATATTTCGAACAAAGGAAGTCGTGAAGTTCCGAAAGTTTACGCTTAGCGCCAATGTAATTTGTCCCGTTGTCCGAGTAAATCCTACTAACCGGGCCGCGCCTTGATAGGAATCGTTTGAAAGCACTCATAAAACTGACTGTACTAAGATCACCGGCTAGTTCGATATGTACCGCGCGTGTAGTCATGCAGACGAACAGACACACGTATGCCTTGGTAGAACGAATGCCTCGGCCGCGAGACATGGTAACCTTGAAGGGACCAGCGTAGTCCGTGCCCGTGTGAACGAACGGTTTAGTTGCTTGAACTACACGACAAGACCGATGATCTGCCATCTCAGGGAAACTTGGCTTGGGACGGAGACGAAAGCAGGGAAGACACTTATGAATCCTATTCCTAATTAAATTGCGTGCAGAAAGTATCCAATATCTTTGACGTAACAGTGACATCAGCAGGTCGGGACCCGCGTGGCAATTCAATTTATGATGGTATTCGACAAGCAAATTCAGAATAGGATCTTTTCTTGGGAGTAGAATTGGATATTTCGCTTCATAACCCAAGTCTGAATTTCTTAAACGGCCTCCGACTCTAATGAGTCCGTCTTTGAGGAAAGGTTTCAAGTGCCGAAGAGAATGACTACAATCCTTGCCTTCTCTGAGTCTGGCAATTTCCTTTGAGAAATAGAAGCGTTGAATTTCACGTAGAATGAGTAGTTCAGCGAAATCGTAATCCGATGCTGACATGCGGTTATTAACCGGTAACAACTTAGCAAAACGACAAACGTAAATTACCACTCTAAGTAATTTACTCCAAGACGAGATACGATCGACTAAACAAAGAATAGAAGATCTTTCGTTAGGTGCAGCGACTAACAACGAATTTTTCTTCTCTTCAGGTGCTTCAGACACTGAGGAGGGATTGAAAGGAGCGACAGGCCATTGTGAAATGTCCAAGTGAGCCCACGGGGGTCCCCTGAACCAAAGCGGATGGTCTATAATTTGTGAGGGTGTGAGTCCGCGTGAAAGACAATCTGCTGGATTGTCCGCACCGGACACGTGATATAAATTTTGCGGTGACAAATCGCTTTGTATTTTCGAAACTCTGTTGGCTACAAAGGTATTCCAACGATGGGGCGACGAATGTACCCAACAGAGCGCGACCGTCGAATCCGAAAATGCGAATATGTCACGGAAAACTATTCGGTTTTGACAAGCGACCACGACATTTCTTATTAGCTGGGATAACACAAGAATAGCACAGAGCTCAAGACGAGCGAGAGAAACTACATTTTTGGGAGAGACCTTAGACTTAGCTGTTATCAAATTGACTGTATTGCCATCGCTATTGTGGACGTGGAAATAAATCACTCCCCCGTATGCTTTCTCGCTAGCGTCCGCGAAAGCTAAGAGTGTGACCACACTATCAGCGACAATACCAACGTGGCGTGGGATTTTTATGTTGCAGAGCAAAGGAAGCTCTTCCCTAAAGCGAGTCCACAGCCTGACTATATCTTCAGGTGGTGTCTCATCCCAGTCACAGTTGCATAGCCAAAGCTTCTTGATAAGAAGCTTGGCATGCAAGACGACAGGCGCGACAAATCCCATGACGTCCCATGTTTTAGCGATGCACGATAATATTGTACGCTTAGTACAAGTCTGAGTGGGAGTGTTTACTCTCATGGCGAAGTGATCTGACGTGGGCGACCAACACAAACCAAGTACTTTATGTTGGTCGGACCCGTCGAACTCCTTGTCAGCTGGCAGACGATGCGAAAGCGGGATAGAATTCAATACTACTTGCGAATTACTGGTCCACTTGACCAACTCGAATTGACCCGCCTTCATGAGACCAATCATCTCTGAAGCGGTAGAAATGCCCTGGGTTTCCGTGAGGACGGAATGGACAAAATCGTCCATGTACAATCCCGTGGCGACAATGGCTTTAGCCTGAGGGTACGAGTCACCCTCATCCTCCGCCAGCTGCTTAATAGTTCGCAGCGCGTGAAAGGGGCTAGATTTGAGTCCAAAAACGACACGATTGAACTCATAAACTTGCAAAGGTTCCTGCGGCGAAAAACGATACAAGATGCGTTGGAAACGCCGATCAGGTTCTCGGACTCCAATGCTGGGAAACATCTGACGAATGTCTGATGAAAGCGCGATCGAAAACAAACGAAAATTAACTATAATGTTAAACAAATTCCCTTGTAGGTTCTGTCCACCATACAAGAGGTCATTAAGCGAAACGCGGGTAGTAGTTTTACAACTACCATCGAGAACGACACGAAGTTTGGTTGTGACCTTATCATCTCGGATCACACCATGATGCGGAATGTAGTACGAAGGTTCCGAAGGATCAGGAATTGTAGGTGAAATATAGCCCTTCTCTAAATATTCTAGGATGACGTTGTCGTACGCGGCCTTTAAATTAGGAGAAGCTTGCATCTTCCTTTCCAAGCAGAGAAACCGGCGTTCACTTGCTTGACGTGAGTTGCCCAGGGATTCGACATCACCCTTGAAAGGCAAAGCGACTACGTATCGTCCGTCACTATTTCGAGTGGTAGTGCGGGCATAAAACTCCTCACATAATTTGTCATCTAGGCTGAGTACCGGGGGAACATTTACTTCTTCCAATTCCCAGAATTTCCGTATCGCTACGTCTAACGGCTCCGCGGTGCAACAATACGAAACGGTCGAATTGTCATCGATGAGAACCGGCGCCTTACCAACAATTACATAGCCGAGCACAGTTTGCAAGGCGATTGGAGACGCATGTGTAGGCTGACCTTGAACTCTGTTAGACAAGAGTAAGTGCGGGAAAGTCGAAGCACCGATCAATAATTGAATCGGATTTGAAGAAAAATATGTATCGTCTGCTAACTGTAAGTTTTTAAAATTATGCAAAAGCGAAACGTCAACCGTGGCAGTTGGCAAACGTTCAGTAATTTTATCTATTACGAATGACTCAATATTATAGTTTATATTACGATTGAAACGAGAATAAAATTTAATTTGTACGGAACCCTGTATTTGTTTACTAGCACCTCCTATGCCCCTGACGGTTGCACAGGCCGGTTTATTATTTATGTTCAAACCCAAAAGTTGACAACAATCCCGCGTGATAAAGTTACTTTGAGAAGCGCTGTCTAATATTGCGCGAACAATATGTTCTTTGCCAAAAGAATCTACTACAATAACTTGCGCGGTAGCAATCAATATGGTGGTTGGGCCCCGGTATAAAGAATTAATACGGTTTTCATCAGTCGCGCACAACGATATATCAGTCTGCTTCGTAAGTCTCTCAGCAGAGGGCGTGCGAGCGCCGGTCGACCTTGAACCGTGCGCGTCGCTCAATTTATTGCCGAAACACAACAAACTATGGTGTTTAGAGCTACATTTTTTACAAGTGGACTTTGACCCACAAGCGGACACACGATGTTTTGGACTTAAGTAATTAATGCATAAATTGTTTGATTTCACAAACTTAAATCTCTGATCGGGTTTATAACTATTAAATACTTTACATTTATATACGTGATCATGTTTCTCCTTACACAAAACACACGCGGTAGGTTCGTTATTAGCTATACAGGTGTATGCATTAGTATGTTTGCGATTTGCAGGTGATTTATTGTTAGAGACTGTTGACGAAGTTCGTTCTAACACCTTTATATGCTCACGAACAAACTCAACTAATTCACTAAAAGATGGAATTTCGGAACTACTTGATTTTAATTGATGATTAGATTCGAATGCCCGTACAGTGTCTATGTCGAGTTTTTTAAGAGCGATATGCAATAAAATAAAATCAGCGTGGTCATGGACCTTTATGTTTTTAAACCCGGCTACCGACGTTGCGAATTTATCGAGAAATGATTCTAAAGTAGCCGGCGAACCTGACGAAATAGATTTAAATTCAAATAATTGGTCTAGATATGAAGTTGCCGATTGCCGTTTATCTTCATACCTTTCACAAAGTGAATCGAATATAAGTGGGTAATTATCAGCTGACGGAGTAATTCCTGCACATATCGAACGAGCTTTGCCTGTTAATTTTCCAATTAAATAATATAATTTCTCGCATGCTGTTAGCGAACTATTATTATGCACGGCATTTCGAAAACTGGCGATGAACAGCGGCCAATTTTTAATATCCCCATTAAATTCGGGTATTTCAATCGGGGGCAAGCGAGGAGATTTCTTACATTCACTAGGTGCCTGAACCTGCAATTTCTTCTCTGCCCGCTTCACCCTACCCAGTAAATCTTCGAATGAAGAAAGTGCCTGATAGTCGACGACATAATCAGGATTTAATTTGAGTTCATGAGCGATTATATCGTCCAGCGCACATTCAAAATCAGTACGCAACGAATCTATTGTTTCACAGTCACACAAGAACGATTCTTTATCGAATTCCTCCGAATCAATATTTTTCAATTTATCGCAAATACGTTGCATACGAGAAAATATTCGATCTCTTTTTCCTAACAATCGTTTAAGAGTAATATCTGTAGGCGCCATCTAGCAACCTTCTAATAACGATAATTAAATAAATATGTAACACGCGAAATACGTTGTGAAAGCGATGTGAGCGAATAATTTACCTAAGTGGGTATTTATTTTTACAATAATGCGTCGGTGATTGAGCGCGAAGCGGTAATTCAACGGTAATATTTTAAAATAATGCGGGATTAAGCGAAATAACCAGTTATAGCAACGATTACTAGCTGGTGTTACAAATCTACAACGGTTTTACCGAGAATTTAACGATATACCCACACCTGTCGGCGAGACAAGTGTTTGGTACAAAACTAATTAGAATACGAGTATTTTTCCGACTACGAATGGCGAATGGTTATCACTGATTTCAATAACTATCCAGGCTCGTTAGGACCAAATGGAAGCGCGGGTTATGCTAAATTTTTCTAATTGCTAATTGGCTGTGAATAAAACATGGAAATTACGTTCTGCCGGGAACACAAGACAGAATGCAGATCGAAATATAGGAAGGATTGCACAATACCTTAATTTTCCGGAGACGTCCTCGCGGCTGAGGGGCGGATGTCGACAGCAGGCAAATTTGAGCGCTCTGACGTGAGGTGCGCGTTGTGAGTAACCGATTGGCCACGAGTGTCAACTGCGGCCGCTTTTTAGGCGGTCTCTCTCGTACTAAAGCGAGAAGATATGCGCGGGAAGAGGAACAGGATAGGACCTTCCACAGCCAATCAGATTAGTCGTTCAATGACATGAAGTTATAGATAAAAGACCTAACCGTTCTTTCTGCGCAGCGTAACCAGAATGCGTCTAGAGCGATCCATTTTTCGGAATGAACTAAAACACCACCCCACTGTAACGTTGCTCATCGTAGATTTCTACGACGTGACGTCGTATCGTGAAACGTCGCCGCATTATTGTACGACGCGACGTCGTATCGTGTTTATGTGTGGGAGCCCTTAGGCGGAAGGTGAAGACGTCGTAGCCTTTCCAGCCACTCCTCAAAGAGGGGTCTTATCAGTCTGAACTGGCGTGCCCGTCAATAAACTCAAAAGAGCAGAAAGTAGGTATAAAAATAGGCAATAGTAAGAATTTTTAGGGCAAAATATTCTAGAGAACAATTTCAAATGTTACCTAACCCATTTCGTAACATTTTTACCTAGAACAATGCTACAATGACAGAACAAACTCATATTATTATGTGATACGATCATTTTATTATGCATGGGCAGGGAGTTGGTTCACTACATGTTTAGGTAATGCCTATTCAGAATAATTTAGGAAAATGATGTGTTTTGTAGACAGACCGTTATTGCAAGCTGTTTGAATTGACTAACAATATGTGGGTGTAGTATAACTAGTTTGTACCAACGGTAATAACTTTGGCTATCTAAAAAGAGTGTCCATGCAGTTTCTTGCTCGTTTTTCTCCATATAATAGAGCTCCTTGGTACTTTTATTACCTATGTCTTGTGGCTGGGACTGTAGCACCATAATTTTGTATTATTTAATTATATTTCTAGGTCAGTGACAATTTTGAGGAGTGGCTGGATAGGCGTCACGGCGTCCTGACCTACCGCATGACGCAGGTCCTCACCGGACACGGAAGTTTCGGGAGGTACCTGTGTCTGAGGAGAAAGGAGGAAACGCCTGGGTGTCACCACTGCGAAGATCGCCCGGAGGACACAGTAGACCATACGGTGCAAGACTGCCCCGCTTGGGCAGAGCACCGACGTGTCCTCACGGCGGCGATAGGCGGAGACCTGTCGTGCCTGGCATTGGTCGAGGCCATGCTGCGGGGCGAGACGGAGTGGGAGGCGGTCGCCTCCTTCTGCGAAGCAGTCATGCTCGCGAAGGAGGAGGCGGGCCGCGTGATGGAGAGGACAATGTCCTCCCTCCGCCCCACAGCGGTGGTGGACGCCCACGGCGACGGACGTCGCAAGACGATCTCCGGCCACCGTAGGCGCGAGCATGCGGGCGGCGAGTAAAGGGCAACTCGCCGCCCGACCATGGACCATGCCCGGGTCAACGGCGCGTTGTGTTAAACGCGCGCCTCAAAGAGCGTAAGCAAGAAGACGGGGCCCCCCTCTAGAGGGCCAAAGCCTGCCGGGGTCGCGGGACTTATTCCACTACCGTGACCCTAGAACGTAAAGGGCTACTGAAGGACACCGTGGATTTTAGTCAGTACAAGTCTGACAGTAGGGGTGGGAGGACTCACTTGATGATTTTACCACGCTAAAAAAAAAGGTCATTGACAATTAAATTGCCTGTAAACGGCCTACTTGAAATAAATACTTTGATATGGTTTCGTTCACGTGTCGTTGAACATGGCACGGGAACGTTATAACAAAATGTGCTGATTCTCATATAGTTTATTTTGAAATAGTCGACCTTACGATGCATTAAGGAGTTTCAATAGAAAAAGAAACTGGCTTAATAAAAAAAATATGGCCAAAAAATTAAGAAGTTTACTTTGTAAAGAATTTTGATTCATTCACCGATAGACAACGCAGATTTCTAAACAGCTGTTCAAAAACTGTCTGGTCCAGAAATTTTTATAAGTGATGTTTCAGACTGAGATGGAGTTTTTCAAAATTCGCTTTCTAAAGTAGGTAAATTATGGATGAAAGTTTGTTGAAAATTCATCAATTTTAGGGATGGCAAATATCATCAAGCAAATGGTTTGTGAAACAAGAAATCTTGGTATTTTCCTTAAAAAGGTCGCTAGAGGTATATTAAGTAGATACATAGAAAAAAAACTCATTACGGAAGTGATTGAAGTCTCATGGAAACTAGACAAACTTAAACTAACGCAGATTTATTATATGTAGAATAGAAAACTCAAAATTGTACTCGGAATCGCTATTTCTAAAAATACAATTATAGAACGAAACATGGGTAACAGGACTGTTTTAAAAAGGTCACCTTAATCTATACATATAATAAATCTGTAGAAGGGTCAATTCTGTACATTGAAAATATTGAAAAAATAAATAGCGGGGGGTGTTGCTGGATCGATACCAAACCCAAATATGTGATTAAAAAAATTTTTGTCTGTCTGTCTGTCTGTATGTGCAGGCATCACGTGAAAACTAACGGTTCGATTTCGATGAAACTTGGTATAATTATACCTTATTATCCTGGGTATAAAATAGGATACTTTTTATCCTGGAAAAATACGTAGAAAAAAAATCTTATTTTTCAGTTTTATTCATAGACGTTGTTCTGTAGAACTGCGAACACACGTTGCATTACTCGCAGTGGATTCAGCGCCGTAACCTGTAGCGCCGAAAGTCGGATTTGGCTTGAACCGTTTGCGGCACACGCGGGCCACGCCTCCCCGACTCCTATATAAGGAGCCGCGTTCCGCGCCGCGCGATGCATATAAATTCTGAATTTTGATGCGAGCGGACGTGTCCAGTGTGGCGAGCGGTCGTCCGTGGAATTAATATTGTATGCGTGTCATTTTAAACCGTGCTTTTCAGCGCGACCTTTTTGATTACTGTTCCGATCAGTTATTTGTAAATACAAGGTCGGTGTGCAATACAATTACTATGAAAAAAATACTTGCTACAGAATGCGAGCTCAACAGCAGTAGCTCAATAGAGGGATCTCCTTAATTATTATAGGCTTAGCCGTATTTGGGTCCAATAGATATTTATAAGATGTCATTGTCAGAGTTACTCAAAATGGAGAAATAAACCATACACGCGAAGACCGACATCCGCGTGGACGGAGTCGCGGGCGGAAGCTAGTTCTGGAATAAAAAGGGCAATTGAAAAATTTGATACCTTTACAAAAAAAAAAAAATAAAAAAAAACCACACATAGAACGCAATTCAACTTACTAGCAAAGATTTTTGGTAACCCGGGCCCACGCTAAAGAATTATTTCACCCTTTTTTATCTTTTCCATCAACTAATCAATATTATAAACTTACTGTAGCTACGATTTAATACTTACAAATGTGGAAATTTTTATATTTACAGTAACAAAATCATAATGAAAACTACACACATCAAAAGTGTCTAGGGATCAAGCATTTTTATGCGGATTTCTTGAGATTGAGATGTGGCTTTGTAATAAATTTATGATTTTATAAATTTATATGGATCCTTTTTGGTGCATTTTATAATTTGAATCAGGAACTGTGAATCAAATTTGAGTAAAAGATGAAAATCAGCTGTCAATATTTTCCCTATAAAAACATACAACGCATTGAAGACATTATTAGTGCTACTGTTTCCCTACTACTGATTAAAACCAACGTTATTATGGAGCGGCGACGTCATTTAAGCAGGGAAGAAATGCTCAGAGCCGTGGGAATGATAGAAGCTGGTTCCCGGCAACGTACTGTGGCTTTAGCTCTGAATACAAGTCAGAGTGTTATCAGTCGACTTTGGACACGTTACCGAAGCACTGGTACCGTGGCTGAGCGCCATGGAGGACGGTATCGCTGCACCACACGGAGACAAGACCGATACATTCAAATCTTAACTCGAAGAGCTCCAACAATAACCGCCATGATGTTAGCCGTGAGGCTTCATCACTCTTCAGGGAACTTAATTAGCGACCAAACAGTCAGAAACCGCTTGCATGAAGTGAACCTTCATTCCCGAAGACCGCTACGGGTACCACCTATAGCAATGCACAATCATAGGATTCGATATCAATGGGCTCTTGAACACAGAAATTGGGCAGAAGAACAATGGCGTTTCGTGTGCTTTTCTGATGAGTCTCGTTTCGGTATGAGACCGGATACAAGACGTATACGACACTCGAGAACCCCTGGACGACAACAGCGATTAAAATCCTGCCAGGAAGTCCATCCTTATAGTGGTGGAACCATCATGGTATGGGCGGGTATTTGGATCGGCGGAAGAACTGAGTTGATTTGGATCTGAGGCAACCTCAACGCTCAAATTTATGCTGAGACGATTGTATCAGACGTCATCGTTCCTCTACAAGTGCAAATCGGTCCCTTATTTCAGTTAATGCATAATAATGCACGACCGCACACCGCAAGAGTTGTAAGACAGACTCTCGCCGCAGCTAACATCAATGTCCTGCCCTGGCCTGCTCAGTCGCCAGACTTGAATCCGATTGAGCATGCATGGGATATGCTACAGAGAAGAGCTCTGCCGAATATGGAGGGTATCCAGTCGCAAGAAGACCTTTTTTTGTTGTTGCAACGAACATGGGCGGCCATTCCACAGCGTGATTTGGATGAACTCATTTTGAGTATGCCAAACCGATGTTCTTGTGTTGTTAGTGTTCGCGGTAGAAACACGGATTACTAATTGTTTAAGTTACCCAATAAAATTTTAAAGAAAACTGTTATTTCAGTCTTTTTTTCGAACTTTTGTGTTAGTGGTTCAAATGTCAAAAATCCCTTTATTAGGAAAATGGCAAATTTCTTTATTAATGCAAAGGTGACTTGGTTTATCGTTACTGTGACAAACGAAAACACTTTATTTGATGAATCCTTAAAGAAAATTTTAATTAATATCAATCAGGAGAAAAGTTATTACAAAAATATGTGTTGATCCCTAGACACTTTTGATGTGTGTATTATACCCGAAGCTTTTGATATACCTACTAATTTGCCATTCAATTCTTAGTCGACTTTACAAATTATGACAGTGTAAAAGGTTAGCTACTGAAAATTTCTTTCAGTTCAACCAAAGAAACTTTCTAGCTTTTCAGACTAGCTTTTGTAGTCCACACATAATGACTTTATGTGTAAATGAACTGAAAGCTACTTCAGTTCATTGTTAACTAACTGGTGCCCGAGGCTTCGCCTGAAACTCGTCACCTAAATGGCCTGTAATCGTCTCGAGGGTCACATATACCTGAAAAAATTAATGAATATCAGTTCAGCCATTTTGACGTGAAAACTGACGCACATACTTTGTACAAACATGCTTTCGCATTTAAGATAATCATTTTATTCATTTCTTATACATATATTGTTACAAGCTACCGGCGGTCAGGTCTCAGAAAAAGGAACCTCCTAACAATGCGCGCTGTGTCCAGAAGAACTGCTTTCTGAATCAGGCCCTAGATCCAGCTGCCTATCGAAAGCCCCAGTCGACCGACCAGACTATCGACAAAATGATAGCTGAATCCACATATCTATCAACAACCTCGCAAACAAAATCAAGATACTTGCTTTGCTTGTCTTAATCTTGTTAGTAGGAACTTTTGTGATGAAAATTTAATAACTGCAAAAATAATTTTCTTTAAAATATCAAAATGAAGCCTGAAATTTTAGTTAAACCTAAAAATTTCCAAGAAGAATCACTTTTAGAAGATCTTTTTTCGATACAGTAATATAATTTAGCACGTCACCGCATTATCTAAAATATAATTTTACCTGACTGACTCCCTTAACTAACTCAATCAAAATTAGGTAACCTTTCAGTTTTTAATGAACTTTATGAATGAACGACGTTCGATAATTAACATGTCATGCAATTAACTCAACTTAATAACCTGGTGGATGCGAGACATACATTGACTTTCGTGGTTAAATAAAAACAGCTACAAAACTCGAAATTTTATGTTAAGCAAGGCTTATCGAGGTTTGTTCGTGGGTGGATTACCATCTCATCCATACATGCTGAGACACCCGTGTTTTAGATTTTCAAACTTATCAAGTTAAGTATCAAGATTGCTTTAGCATTACTCTTTGCATTATCATTAATATAATATTATGTGAAACCAGAGAAGAAAAGAAGATCAAAACAGATCTCAATCTCAAATTCGTACTCAAAGCATTTGTTTTGAGTTGTATAACAGGCACTTTTCTACCATTACTTACTATCTGTCAAGAAAAAAACATAAAATGAAGTTATAGTCCCTGTCACAAGGCATAATAACTTGTAAAATTACTGCAGTTTACGTTAGTCTCGAAAAACACGTCGAGCAGTTGACTCTGCCTGTTACACAGTACCCTTGCCATGAGTTGTCATTACGATACTCGCTCATTGATATTGACCGCGTTTGGCGCCCTCATTGGCCCGCTTCAAGGTTGTATGAACTCTCAACCAAAGAGAGCGCCAAACGCAGTCGATGCGTATGATCGAGTATCGCAATGACAACTCGTGGTATGGGTACTGATCTCTTGTTTAAGAGTGATAAAAATCAACGTATTGTGAAGGCTAGATAGGCAGTCATCATACAAGTAAGCTTCAGCTGCATCCAGTTAGACTAGAAGGTGAATCCCACATAGTTAAAAACTGGCAACGCAAAAAATTGTTGCAATTTCATTCAACAAAAAAATCATAAGTTTTAAAAGAGCGAGAAGCAAAAATTGAACTGAAAAAATAAAGCTTGTTTTTACGAGAAATTCTCTTAAGCCTTGACCCGAAAAGTTGACTGGACTCATCAAAACAAAACTCTTGTTCGGAGGTCTAAGGAAAAATATTTTTCTCATCATATTATTTACAGAATTTACCTCATGCATATTTTTTCCTAAGATGGAATTTATCAAATAGGAGAATGCCTTTGATTTCTATGTCCCTAGTTTCGTTAATGTTTACACTTCTTGGTGAAATACACTTAAAATCTCGTTGTAATACTCTTACATTGTTTTAAAGGATGGCCATCTCTGCTTTCAAAAAACTTTTTTTTAAAAAAGTACCGACTTCAAAACAAATACAAAAATATTTAAAAAAAATAACTTTTCTTTCGGAAGTCGGTGGCAATAGTCAATGATACAACAAAACAAAGCCACCGACTTCCGAAAGAAAAGTTATTTTAAACATTTTTGTATTTGTTTTGAAGTCGGTACTTTTTTTAAAAAAAGTTTTTATTTTACCCTTTTTTTTAGTTTATTTATTACATATTCAACCCAAATTCTTGTAAAATACAAAATTTTCTTACATTTATGCACTAATCTTGAAATCCGTCACAACATAAAAAATCCATATCTCTAAAACTACTGAACCGATTTTGATGAAACTTGCAGTGTACCCTAAGTTGAACAATACCTAGTACAACAAAAAAAGAATTACTTAAATCGAACTTATAGTTCCGGAGATATACGTGCACAAACATAAAAACATACATACATACATACCTACATACATACATACATACATACATACATACATACATACACTTATGAAATTTGGCACATTTGTTCAGACGCTGATATAGACTAACATATATGAAAACTGGGCAGTTCTGATAATATTACATACATACGGGTCGAATTGATAACCTCCTTTTTTTTGAAGTCGGTAAAAAGGTCAAAGAAAACATCGTGACAAGTCCAACATGTTCTAGAACCAAATACCCGAACTCATGGTGACATCTGGGTCGCGGGACTGTCTCATCAGGTAAACGTGACCCTGTTGGTTACCTATCATAAGATCGAAAAACGTTTAACCGAATTTCGTTTGACCTAAAACTTTTCAACTATTTTCGTTTCGTTTTTTTTTACTTCATCGAAGTCACGTTTGCCACTGTTTCAGTTAACCTATTATCTTTGTGACCTAACCTATTATCTCCACACATTTCTTCATTTGGCCGAAAAACTTTTTACCGATGTTACACTTACTCAAAATAACAGTTGTTCGAAGTATTATGTTTCCAAACATTCATTATACCACTGTTTTAATTGCCATATTTTAATTTCACCAAATAATCGCCTTATCGCATAGAAATTTGTGCACACTAATTATTGCTGTTACATTTTTAGCAGGCGCCATTGAAATGTAGGTAGACAATATAAAATAATTGTGAAAATGTCACATACGTTATTATAACTCTGACGAGTATTTTATTATCATTAATGACATTTGCTGTTAATTACATAGTTGGACTATTAGGGGTGTTCTGCAGGCTAGCACGTGTGTTCGAATCATTTTGCGGATTTTGTGTGATTCTTGATACTCTTTTGTGCCTTGTTATTGTGTATTGTGTTGTTCTTGTGTTTGTAAAAAGGTTTGTATTGTGATACACTTGCATACAGCTTACAAACAGACATGCAAACAAGCACCACAAAACATTCAAGCATGCAGCATGCAAGCAAGCATGCAGCTTGCAAGCAAGCATGAAAGCAAGCATGTAGCATGCAAGCAAGCATGCAGCGAGGACGCAGCATGCAACATGCAGCTAGGATGCAGCATGCAACAGGCAGCATTCAAGCAAGCATGCAACATGCAACAAGCATTGTTTCTGTCATGGCTCCGGCGCTGCGGGGTTTTGGGTGGCCCCACGCGAGCTTATCGTCGCAGATGATTTAAACGCTCACCACCGCAGCTTCGGCTTACTGGCCGGCTTCGCCGGCCAGCCTCAGCCGCGGCGGCGGCCGTTCTAACCACCTGCTCCTCAGCTCGCGGGCCACCCCACCCCTCCGCGCCTACGTGATTTTAAATTACACTCTAGGGGTAGGGCAGACAAGACTACGTAAAGTCGGCTTTGCAGCATTTCGTTTCCGCCACAGAGTTTTGTAGCACAATATATTGATTTTTTATGACATTAATTTAATTTTTCGGTAAAATGTTGTTTCGGTATGGTGAAAATATGGCAAGTAAATCATTTGGCAATTGAAAAAAGTTTAAAAGAGGCTTCAGTCAATAGTAAAAAGTTATTTTGTTAATCGGCGGAACATACTTCGGTAAAATAATACTTATGGCTAATGATACTTCGATGATCTGAAAATATGTCAAATAATGCATATAGCAAACGAGACGTCGGTCAATAGTTTTCGGTATAATGAAATTCGAACAAACAAAATTCGGTAAATTGATCGGTTCCCGACCCTGTTACGTAAAGGGCTATTGAGGGATCACTGTGGATTTTAGTCAATACAAGTCTGACAGTAGGTAGAAGGACTCATTTGATGATTTTACCACGAAAAAAAAAACGTGACATCTACTAACCAGTACCGGGCTCGCTTTGTGAATTTCAGCCCATTTTCTCACACAGACAAGAGACTTATGTTTGCAGTGGCAAAATTATAGGCTGGTTATGTTTAAAGTGGGCGAAGTTGCGGCCAAAAGTTAGTATCACAAACTTGCTACTATATTTTTACAAACACAATGCCAACAAATCCTCAGCTATAAGCCCCGTCTTTTGTGTTCTAAATTCCTAAAAGACCTTTAAAATATCTGCAACAATTTATTTATTCAAGCCGAGTAGTTACTTTCCTAGATCAGCCAAGATATGTAAATGTTCTTTTTCAAACAATGTGCTGTGACAGTAAGCTACCGCATTGCAGCATACGCTATTGGGAATCCGCGGCGGTAAATCAACTCAACTCAACATCCGCATGCGTTAATCCAAGTGAAACATCACGGGAAGGTATCGGTTGTGACGGCTTGAAAGCAACGTTGATGTAATCTGAAATTTAACGTCGCACCAAATTATTTCATGCATGAGTTTCCGTATTGGAAACGTTTCCTGGTTGGAAATTCATGAATTGTAATAGAATAGTGAAGATTTTAAGCATTAAAATCTTTGCCCTAAGTAATAGTTCTCAAAGGAACACAAAAAAGGCTACCTCAAGGTCAAAATACTCAAGGCAAAAATCATGGCGTTAGAACGATAAGAAAATGCGCTAGCTTTTTTTTCTTCACATTTTCTTCCTCGTGAAGGTGGAATTTGAACCTACAGAATCGCACGCTCATAATCTGCCTATTAGCCGTTTCCCAATTATATTGGGATCGACTCCCAGTCCAGATGCAGCTGAATGTCAGTATTTTACATGGAGCGACTGCCTATCGGACCTCCACAGCCCAGTTACTGGGTAATACGATACCCCATGGTAAGACTACAGAATCGCACAATACGTAGATAAAAATAGCCTGTTTCCTAATTGTAATATATGTGCCACATGGTCATTGATCAATGTGGTCATTGTTGTACAATTGTTGTATTAAAATTATGATTGATCAATTCACTGTGGTAACTGTGCGGTCACATTGAATATTATTGAACAACAACCTAAATAAATGATGGATTGGTATTTGAACTAATTTTTGTGCGAAAAATGCCATTGTTTGGACAAAATAACCTTTGAATGAATGGATTAGTCTTTTGTTCAATTACCTACCGAAATTATATTTTTCAGGTTAGTGATACTATTTTAATCTAACTAATAGAATTATGCATGCATAATTGCCTCTAATTATTAACTCTTCCAAATACCAGAATTAGTATTGTGTGTCATCTTATTTAGGTATTTTATCCGTACATTAGTACTCAAAAACGTACACCGAACTAACCTAGGTAGGTACTACATGATAAAAGCACTAGGCTTGCTTGAAATTCTGTATGAGGGGAGACTGAAACCTCCTGCACTCCTCCTGAACCATATTGTTTCAAGTTACCAGAAAGCTAACAATGCCTCGAAAGGTGTCCCTACGACCCCTGACTCACTGAAGATGGGATAGCTTGTTTGACACAGTAAACAAATATTTGTTCGGCTTACGGTGCTATAACGTGGCTTAGTCTGTTTCTATATATGACCTTATAAACGCATCTTTGGTGAAGAGAAATCTTGTTACTACCTGTTATATACTTGAAGTATTACGATGTAAATTGAGGGGAAATTAAGAAGAGCCTCTAGCATACAAACGAGGAACAGTCCATTAAATGAAAATCAAAGTTCTCGTTTACTTTTAATCATAAAAACGTGAAAACTTATGATAGAGCTTCTGATTTATGTAATATAAATGTTTACCTTGAAGGACAAACTTGTATGGCGTTTGGTACATATTAAATCTTTTCCCAACTCAATAAAGATTTTAAATTCACCGAAAAATCTCGTTATACGACGCTCAGCTTAAATCGCTGGGTGTAAACAATTTTATAGATGAGCTCTTTATATAACTAAATTGAGTTAAGAGTGCTTTTTGAAAACTAAGAACTAAATAAAGTGAAAAGAACAAGGAAGTGTTTGGTTAGGTATAAATGCTTTCTAAACACTAAAAAACTATTTGACCAACTAAAAAACCCGGCCAAGTGCGAGTTCGACTCGCCCATGAAGGGTTCCGTAGTAGCAAGCATAGATTAGGGATATAATTATATTGAAATTAGTAAGTAATATACACAAACAATAAAAATAACTTTGTTTTTCATAGTGTTTGTATGAATGGCAAAGTTATATTTGCGGTTTTTGAAAATGTACTATATCTCAAAAACTGCTAACTGTATCTCATCCAAACCAATTTTCGTTGGAAGTTTTTGTTGAGGTCTACATTATATTTTTTTTTAGATTTATCATTCTCTTATTTTAGAAGTTACAGGGGGGGGACACACATTTTACCACTTTGGAAGCGTCTCTCGTGCAAACTGTTCAGTTTAGAAAAAAATGATATTAGAAACCTCAATATCATTTTTAAAGACCTATTTATAGATACCCCACATGTATGGTTGAGGTGGAAAAAAAATATTTAAGTTTTAATTCTTAGTATGGGGGGCACCCCCAAAATTTGTTTTGTTTTTATTTTTGTGTGAAAATCCTAATGCGGTTCACATAATACATCTGCCTACCAAGTTTAATCAGGATAGCTCTTATACTTTCGACAAAAAGTGGCTGTGACATACGGACGGACAGACAGACAGACAGACATGACGAATCTACAAGGGTTCCGTTTTTGCCATTTGGCTACGGAACCCTAAAAATGAAACCAACAAGGATAACCGGTTCCGTTAATCAATAACAACACGATTGGCGCAGTGGGTGAGCGATTGGACTGCGTCGCGTGTAGCAGGTTCGATTCCGCACGGCGCAAATATTTGTATGGTCTACAAGTAGTTGTTCCGGGTCTGGACTTTTCTGTATGTGAGTTTAAACGAACCCACGATATAGTAGAAATAACTAGTGAAGGCAAATGTTTAACAAAAAAAAAGATCTAGTTGAAATGAAAAATGAATAGTCCCAGACCTATTAGCCGTAAAATTCCTAGAATTGCCCAATGGCATGCTAGTCCGGTGAGCGGAACGTCACGTTACAAACGAATTCAATTGGTGGAACACGCAGCGAATACTCGACGCGGATTTGTTAAGCTCTTAATTGAAAATATTTCACTTTTCAAAGGATCTCTAAAATCGACGGAACCGTAAATCGTTTGAAAGCGCACTTTTAAGATTCCTTTGATATTGGAGGGGTTTTTGAAATTCTAACTGGGAATTGGTTGTCACCGTTGGCTACTCAGTTGTTAGTATTTTTATTGGTAATCGATTTGTTACTACTACTACATTTTTTTTTGGTTGAAAAAACTAGTGATGATGAACGCTCACAAATATTTAAAATTAAGTTATTAAATACGTCATACACATCAAAAAAGCTTGCGATCACTTTCGAAATCTTTTTTGTTACATTATGACAAAAATATGATTGTATGCATTATGATTTCTTCGTATTTTTAAAATTAATTTCAAACAGGGTATTTTCAGAAAACACACAACAAAGATTTTGCCTTGATAAAATTCAATTTTATCAGCTTATAATACCTATATGCTAGTGATCACAATTTTTTTTTATGTGTTTAGGTGTATAATTGTGACGTGTAATTTGTGTTCTAATAAAAATGTATCAGACCTCAAACTCTTTGAAATTAAAACCAAACACTGAAAAAGTGTTTAAAACCAAATATTAATTAAGTTTAACAATAAAATAACGACCCAAGAGTGTGTTTAGTAAGATAACATTCAAACAGACCAACGACGTAACGGGAGATATATAAAAAAGTAAATTAATGTAAACAGGGATTCGTATTTCAAGAAATACCACAGATTTGTTGAAAGCGGTCGGAAAATTAATCTTTTTTTTCGATGCGTTATTCAAACAACGAGTATTTGATTATCATACCACGATACCAAGTGGTAATAATTGACGAAACGAAGGTCCTACATATTCTTATAATCATTACTAACATTATAAATGCCAACTTTTGGATTTTGGGATGTATGGATGTTTATTACTTCTTAATCAGAACGGTTACGGCTCAACGAATCTTTATGAAAGGCGCACAGATTTATAGTATGGAATAACACATAGGATACTGTTTATCCCAGTATTAAGTTCCAATTTTAGAGTTGGCTGCTAGTGTATGGTCGGATGTCAGATAGAATGAAACATCCCAAAATATGGTGTAAGACTGTCCTTTATTATGTTGAGACCTGACTTATATATTGGTTACACACATCGAAATATATAGGCATACGTACTACATCACACCTCCCAAGGCAATTAAAAAAAAGAAAGTATTCCTTTGCATGAATACTTTCTTTTTTATAAAATTTATGTGGTTACAATTACTGGAAATTATCTTTAATGGTTTTGCCTTTGAAGTTACTCGCAGCAATAATGATAGGTATATATTTTTTAAATAAAACTTAAACCTAAGATTAAAATTTTATTGATGTTCCGTTAGTGTTTACAAACAAACAAAACATGGTTTTTTTTTATATAAAACTTATACCTAAGATTATAATTGATATTCCGTTAGTGTACAAACAAAACTATATTTTTTTTTTTATATATATAAATCTTACACCTAAGATTACAATTGAGTTCCGTTAGTGTTTACAAACAAACATGTACTTTTTAGCTGGCACAATCTATTCAGTGCAACATGAGTGCATATCATTTTGCAGCCACGATCGCAACGAAGGTCGGTAACCTAGGTATTGGGCAGGGGTAGGTCTAGATCTAAGTGCTTTGCCTGCCAGCTATGCCTCGCACTGCTTCGCATGCCCTGCACATTTCATGCTTTAGACTAGATGTACACCTATTCTATTCACCTGTCCGGTGCGTAGTTTGGCGAATGGCCTCGGGAGTAACGCAACAGTCGTGATGATCCCCTAGGTAAGTCTAGTTGTCACCCTTCTCGTGGTTGCCGCCTGTTATTGGTCCGGTTCCCTATGAAACGGATATAACCAAAACAACTAGACGTACCCTACTCTTCCCTTACCCAAAACCCCCTCCCCACCCTCTCCTACCCGTCCCCTACTCCTACCCCATTCCCACTTCCCCCACTGCGGCTGGCTGGGCAATGTGGTCATGCCTGGCCTGCTTCTTCTGACACTCAGATATGTGACGGATGGTGGGTATCCTGACCACCCGCGTGTTTGTGCCGTGCGCGGGGACCCGTACGGGGGGATGAAGGAATCCTGGTGATTGAGCCGGCACGGTTCGGCAACACATCACTTTGGTCTGGATTTCTCCTTACACGGGAGGTTGCAGCTGAGCCGGCTGCAATCAATCGGCTGCGGTGTCCGTTAGTACGGCCACCAGGCTAGCAATCTTGGTTGATGGGGACCGCAGTCGGCGGCGCAACAGAACCACACTTTGGTGAGGGACTAACGGCGCCGTCCGCCTCGCGGGCAACTCAACCGGGAGAGCTATATCTCCGCAGTAGCCCTGGTGCCTACTCTAGGCATCCCCATATGAGGGCTCTGTGACGGGTGGGGAGCTGCGGAGACGAAATTTACATAAAAATCTTAATGGATAATTTAAAGAAAAAAATCAACTCGGGCCAGACCGTTTCGGGCGGGCCAAAGGTCGACCCCCTCGGGGGGAGACAAAAGGTCGACTCCCTTGGGGGGCGACACAAAGTTGAACCCCATGGGAGGAGACAAAGAGAATCACGAGTGGGGGGTAATGGGCTGATGGAAGGGAGCCGTACTGGCGACCTGACAGAAGACCAGGGGAACTCGGATCGGGTGGGCTTGTCAAGCAGGGAAGGTGGTACGCATGGCAAGCAGCAGGCGGGGCGCGAAAGTGCACCGCAACGGGGAGTAGGACCATCTCCGAAAAAGAGGCTCAGCGGAGCGGCCAGACGGAAACGTCTGCAGCGACAGCCGCAGCAAGGATCTGCTTCTGGTTCTGCAAGCCGAGCTAAACGGATCCGAGAGGTAAGCGACGAAACCACTGACACCAAGGGCGACTCCAAACGCACAAAGCACGAGGAAACGCCCGGGCCGTCATACAGGGACGCTGCCTCTGGGATCAAGATGGCAATAGTGGCTGAGGACCACCCTGAGGTGGTACTTAGCACAAACCTGCTTGGGGAACTGCAAGCACTGGTGTGGGAGCTGCTGGAGGAGACACCAGATCCTTTGCCTGTGGTCCACGTAGGCAGCCTGGCAGCAGGAGCGCTGCACGTAACATGTGTGGGGGACGAGGCTGCAAAATGGCTTGGCGGACTGACAGGTAAGACTGTTCGGGACGTCAAGTTGAAGGTCGTGTGCGCTAAGAGCCTCCCAAAACCAATAAAAATGGCCTGGAGGACTAGGAACATAGGCTGCACCGACACAATGCGGGTTCTCCGGATGCTGCAGCGTCTAAACCCGGGTATCAGGACGAGCGAGTGGAAGGTAGTGCAGACGCTCGTCGAGGACACCCATGTGAGACGGATCGTCTACATGGACCGGGCGTCGGCTGATGCCATCAGCAGCCAGGGCTGCTGCTTGTCCGCGGGCCTTGACAAAAGCACCTTCAAGCTTCTCGAAGACATCGAGAAACGCTTGGAGGAGCGAGCCAGGGCTCAGGCGGAGAAGGAGGTGCGGGCAGCCGTGGCACCGGCCGAGGACGGGCCATGTACGACGTCCATGCCGCCAGCACCTGGCACGAAGGCGGGCGACGGAGAAGCACCGGAGGAGCACATGGCCGCGCCGAGGTCTCCCAGTCACTCAACCAGAACGGAAGAACTGCTGGGAGAACTCGATGCGCTGGACCTGGCATCCCCCCCGGGTGCCACCCAGGAGGAAGTCTTACTGGACAGCGACCAGTAATGGTTGCGTCAAGCCCCCATCATAAGCGCAAAAATGGAGGAAATCAGGTGTGTACAAATAAACCTACATCACAGTAAGGCAGCTACGGCCATTCTGGCACGACAGCTGAAAGGGAAAAAATTCGATATAGCCTTAATTCAGGAACCTTATATATATAAAGGAGACATTAAGGGCCTAGGTGGGACTGATGGTGTAATATTCTATCTATGCTCCACTAATGATGTGAGAACATGCATCTATGTCAGAAATGGTATACATGCATTGCCCTTACATGATTTCTGTTCCAGGGATCTAACAACTGTCAAGATCCAAATAAGTAAGGGAGATGGCAGAGGCAACGTTCTTGTTTCATCTGCTTATCTTCCGTACGAGGCCGAGGAACCGACGACACAACAAATAAGGGACCTCGTGGAGATGGGCAACCAAGCGAACCTGGATCTAATCGTGGGGTGTGATGCAAACGCACACCACGTTATCTGGGGCAGCTCGGATGTCAACAAAAGGGGAGAGAAGCTTCTGCAATTTCTGGTAAGCTCATCCATGCAGATCCTTAACAAAGGCAACAGGCCCACTTTTGTTAATGCAAAACGGGCAGAAGTCATTGATCTCACGTTTGCATCCAACAGGGCCAGCAAAAAGATCAATGAATGGCATGTATCAAGTGAAATCTCATTATCAGACCACAACTATATATGCTTTAGGTACAGGACAAGACAAATACTCGAGACTGTACAGCGGAGGAACCCAAGAAATACTGACTGGTGCTCGTATGTGAATGACCTCAAAAACAATTTGGGTAACTCAAAAGGTAAGCTCAATTCAATTATAGACATAGAATTTGAAGCGGACAGGGTTAGCCATGCCATACAACAGGCGTGGGTCGACAACTGCCCTATCAAAACAACAAAGGGCAAAAAGGAGCCGTGGTGGACGACTGAATTGGACGGACTGCGGCGGGAAGCCAGACGTGCCTACAATGCCGCCAAGGCTACAGGTAACTTCGGTCTCTACGCCTGCAGTCTGACCCAATACAACAAGGCTGTCCGCAAGGCTAAAAGAAAGGCTTGGAGAGATCACTGCGAGAAGATCAGCACGATACCAGAAGGTATGAGACTCTCGAAGGCAATGTCAATGACAAGGGCGAATCCACTATCAACCGTAAAGGGGGAAAATGGTAAGCATACCGAGACTGGGAAGGAGACCCTTGAAATCATGTTCAAAACTCACTTCCCGGGCTCCAAGGTGGTAGAATATGACACAGTAGAGGCCATCAGCTTAGAAGAACAAAGGTCACGCACGACCAAAGCTGATTGGGAAATAGCAAAAAAGGTAGTAAATGAACACAAGCTAAAATGGGCGGTGGGTAAATTCCAACCATTTAAGTCACCAGGCCCGGATGAGATTTACCCCATTTTACTACAAAAGGGTATAACAATACTAAACCCACACCTGTGCAGGCTGTACAAGGCATGCATAGCTTTCGGACATATACCGAGGATCTGGAGACAGGTCAAAGTCATCTACATCCCTAAACCAGGTAAGGCGAACTATGAGGAGGCGAAGTCATACCGACCTATTAGCCTAACATCTTTCCTCTTGAAAACCCTGGAAAAGATGCTAGATGAATATATAAGGGAGGGACCTCTGAAGAAGACACCCCTACACAGGTTGCAATGTGCGTACCAGCCAGGAAAGTCCACGGAGACAGCCCTGCACTTCGTGGTATCCAAAGCTGAGGAAGCACTACAGAACAAGGAAATTTGTGTGGGGACGTTCCTGGATATAGAAGGGGCATTCGACCGCACAACCTTCGAGGCCATCAACACGGCGGCACAGGAGCATGGTATAGAACCCACTATACGTAAGTGGATAAACTGCATGCTCAAAGGTAGGATTATACACTCTAATCTACTAGGTGACAGTCTCCGAGCGACGACCACTAGAGGATGTCCGCAGGGTGGGGTTTTATCCCCTCTTCTGTGGAGCTTGGTGGTTGATTCGCTTCTGAACAAACTGAACACAGGGCCACTCTACACAGTGGGATATGCAGATGATATTGTCATACTAGTTAATGGTAAGTTCCCAGAAATAGTGACAGGGTTAATGCAGAAGGCGCTGGGAACGGTAGAGCACTGGTGTAATCTTAACCACCTCTCTATCAATCCGAGCAAGACCACGGCGATAGCCTTCACTAGAAAAAGGAAGCTCGCAAGGCTGATGAATCTTCATCTGTATGACACTCGTATCGAATGGTCCACAACGGTAAAGTATCTAGGGATAACACTAGACAATACACTGACGTGGAGTACACACCTGGAGAACACAACGACGAAGGCACTTAGGGTCTTTGGCATGTGTCGCTCAACATATGGAAAAACTTGGGGCTTAAAGCCAAGGGTTCTACATTGGCTCTATACTATGATTGTGAGACCTATTCTCACATATGGCAGCTTAGTATGGTGGCCGAGAACAAGACTGGTCACATGCAAACAGACACTGTTGAAAGTCCAAAGGACGGCATGCATGGCCATAACGGGAGCGTTCGGAACAACGCCCACGGCAGCGATGGAAATGATGCTTAACATGCCCCCACTGCATATTGTGATACAGTCGGAAGCTGCAAAAGCTCTCCACAGACTATCAGTAAATGACATGTGGAACTTCAACATGCCGAGGACGGATCACACAAGAATGGAGATCCCAACCACTCTCGAAAAGGTCATGTCCATGGGATGTGACAAAATGCGACCCACGCACATGTTCCGGAAGAAGTACAAGATACATGTGCCCAGCAGGGACGACTGGAGGGAGGGCCTGCAATTCACAGACAACCCGAAACTCACATGGTATACGGACGGCTCAAAAATGAAGTCCGGAACAGGAGCAGGCATTTATGCAGAGGACTGTCAAATCAGTCAAAGCATGGGACACTATGCTACGGTCTTCCAAGCGGAGGTCTACGCTATATGTGCCTGTGCCCAGGTAAACCTAGACAGGAATACTAAAGGTAAGACTATTTACATACTAAGTGACAGTCAAGCGGCCCTCAAGGCCCTGGACTCCTACCGAATGGACTCCAGACTAATCGTGAACTGTGCCAAAACCCTAAATACTTTGGGGAGGCAAAACAAAGTCAGATTAGTCTGGGTTCCAGGCCACGTGGGCATCCTGGGAAATGAGAAAGCTGATGAACTAGCCAGAAAAGGATCAGAAAGTGATCTCATCGGCCCGGAGCCATTCGTGGGACTATCAAATAGTACCGTGAATATGGCCATGAGGGCGATGGCCAGGGAGGCCCACCAATCGGAGTGGTCTAGGACGACGGGAATGGGCCACTCGAGGAGATTCATTGACACAAAGGACACCAGGTGGAATGGACAAATAATCTCACATGGTAGGAAACAGTTAAGGCTGATCTTGGCAGCATTCACAGGGCATTACCAGACAAATGACCTGCTGTATAAAATGCGGTTAGAAGACAGCCCGTACTGCCGTTTTTGCCCAATGACAGATGTCAAAAAGGAGACCATGAAGCATCTTTTATGTGAATGCGACTCTCTGGCTGGAAAGCGTATGGGACTTCTGGGCCAAGCTTACCCTGACCCAGAGGACTACAGGAATCTGCCAACAGGGGGAATTATATCGCTTCTGAGGTATATTTTTGCCGAAGAGGCAGATTGAAAAGGCTAAGGGCTAGACACAATAGATCCAAAAGGGTCGGAGTGTCGTCAAGGTTACATTGGGCCCGCAATAGCAAAAAAAAAAAAAAAAAAAAAAAAAAAACCTAGGTATTGTTGCTATGCATAATTATGAGTAATACAACTTCGTTCTGTTTTTATGAATAACCTCAATTTTACCATTGATGTTTACCTCTACATTTGGTGACAAATCTCTAATAACAGTGTAGGGCCCACAGCTTATTTTTAAGAACCTTGTAATAAAGAACAAGCCTATTACCAACAACTGGGCATAAATCCACTACTTAGGAATGTCTGATGGAGATATCCAATTAAACTTTGCCCTACCTGGGACCCCAGTACCTCTTATCAGCAGTCACGCTAGCGACAACCATACCAACCAAGCGGTAAAAATGTTCTTGTCAAACCGTACAAAGTTACTCTGTGTGTCTATTTTCCTTATCCTAAACAAACGCACGCAGAGTGAGCAGAAAGCACGTTAGCGTAAAAACGGAAGAGCCAATCAAAAATGTTTATATTTGTTTTGATCAACTTTTTGTACCGATTTTAATTTTTGCTCGTTTAGTTAAACCGCGTAGTTTTTAGTGAAATATGGATTTTCCTTTGGTTTGGAACAGAGTAAATACTTTTTTCGAGAGTGCTTGTTTGTTTGGCTGTGGTAGAATGTGGGTGTGCTCTGTTTGAACATAATTTATCTATGTGAACATGGACCGATTTTTTGTGCATCAATGTGGCAAAATGGTGGGAAGTTTTTTTTAACTTACATAATATCTTAGCATTATTTTTGCAGTGGTGGTCGTTTGGTAATGGATCTCGATTGGCACCAATGTTTTCATTGTAAGGCGCTTCGTACACAATGTGACGTAAGTCTCCTTACGACTTTGGTATCTATTGACGTATGTATGTGTACGAAACTCTATGGATTTGTATTGCGATAGTCGCCAGAATACCAAAGTCGTAAGGTATCGGAGACTTGCGTTCCGTTGTTACGAAAGGGCTAGTTTGCTGCGACGTTGGCTCGGACGGCGAGCTACCGTCCGGAAACCCGTTCCTGCGGTGACCAGAAAGCACCTTGGGGTCCAATGAGCCAATAAACCCTTAGAGGAACCAGGTAAAGAAAAACTAAGGTTGTATTGGACTTAGATGACACAGGAAAGGTTTAAACTAATATTTTTCTTCCTGAACTTGGACTAACAAGAAAATCTTTACTGAGTCAGCCTACAGAGTATCGGCAAGCTGTTAGCTGTGACTATGAGAAAGAAGCTTGTTATTGTGCACCGGCAGCTATGAGCTAGCAAGCTGCCGTTAAAGTGCACACCTGCACTTTTATACAATTTCCTCTTGAACTGAAAGGTGCTGAGAATGCGGTTTGTTGGTTCCTTGCTGTTCAAATTTTGTTAAATACTATTTGTTTATTTCATATAATTTGTCGAATTATCTATTCTTAATAATTAAGAGCACATGACATGTGTAAAAAGATGCGTCTTCAATTTGTTTTTTTTTTATGGACCGATTGTTGTCTGTTGTTGTTGACTTCTGTGTTAATAAAAAACTAAGTCTGAAATTAAGCGTAGTATCTTATAGGGAGGGGTCGTGGGACTAACGAATACCGTGACCCTGGAACGTAAACGGCTATTGAAGGACACCGTGGATTTTAGTCAGTACAAGTCTGACAGTCCCTCCTGCCCTGCCCTGGGTGTGAGGACTTATTTGATGATGTTACCACGCTAAATAAATTTTTTTGGGGAATCATCGAGACCATAAACATAACAATTAACATTTTTTCAAATAAACTTCGTCACGCACTAGGAATTACTCCTGTGGTGCCTGAGTTTACAATAATTATAAAAAGTTGGTCAGATCCAAAACAACTATATTTTGTACTCCATAATAATTATTATTTTTTTGCTCGCGCAGCATCCAATCGTTCGTTCACAGCGTCAATCGTGCCTTCATAATATAAATCATAAGGTTCATTAGTCGATTCATGAATCTTTGAAAAATATGGCACAGCCCGGAAAATTAAAAAAAAGTACTTACCTACTTCTCAAACCCATTCTAATTCTAAAACTGGGACACTTTAACTTGAGAGGAACCAAGCGTTTAGGAAACATGCCAAAACTCTTACCCATTTTCACGAAACGAAATCAAATGCGGCACAATATGAAAAATGCCGACATCGAAGACACCAATGGGGGAATTGAATCGGATATCAGCGGAAAATTTCATATTTGTGCAAACTGTACCGGTTTCACCTCACGATACGATATCTTTCGATATTGAAAACTTTATGCCTTGAATTGCATATGATGTTAGCTTTATGCGACGAATATATTTGCTTTCTTATTTGTACTGAGCATGAGACTTTATGGAAATCGTCTGGGATTAGACTGGATTTCCTTCCGCACTCATCTATAAATAAAAATGGATTTTATATTACTCTTCTGTTTTGATTTGTTCTGTTTGCTCTTAGAGTCATTTTTTGAATGAGTCTTCAGAGGCAGAAAGTCTAAAGGGAGAGCAGTAGCGGCCCAGTGTTAACGGCCTTAAGTTAACGCGTACAAGTAACTAAAACTCTAAGTATAAAGTTAAAATTATTTATACGCATGAACAGTAGAAAACAGTTAACATATTTTTCAGAAAAGAAAAGCCGCGTGTTCAAATTCTACAAGCAGCTGAATTTACGTCTGTACGAGTAGTTTACGTACGCGTCGCGCACCGTCCAAACTTTTACGTCAAATTATTTTGTAATAGGTATACCAGCAGTCTTTCGAAATCGGCGTCGTCATTCATATAGCCCACATAAATCTTCTCAACAAATTGGTTGCTTTCATAGGTAGTCCAATAACGGTGACAAAACAAAACATGTCAGGAAACCAAGGAAATTCTAGAGCCAAAAATTCGAAGACATAATTATTGTGACATCTTCTAATCCGCACTGGGCCGGCGTGGAGCAATAAAGCCTAGTCTCCCTCTGACAGAGAGGAGGCCTGTGCCCCAGGCCTGTGTCCCAGCAGTGGAAACATTATAAGCTAATTATGCTACGCTACAATTCTAAAGAACATAAATTACCCCTTTACAAAAATTGTCAGCATTCAATAAATTATTTCTTTATCACAGGTAATAAATTTCTTTTTTCATGAAAAAAAATGCTTCATAAAAGTGGGGTAACGCGTGTTACAGCGGTCATCATGAATTGTGGTCGACGTCATATTTTTAACGCAGCGAAAAGTTTTTTATTGGCGTGGTTTTTTTGTAATGGCCACCCGTTGAGTTTGTGTACTTACTACAAACATTTCCACTTTGTTTGACTTGCTTACACGTGTCAATTTATCGATGTATTTGAATAGTACCTCGTTTTTCCGTTGATTGAAACTATTATTTTAGTTTATATGGACTTCGTTCCCAGTTTATTTGGGGTATGTAGACTGAAATCTATTTAGTCTGTCAGTTCGATTCTAAAAACTATTTCTCTCCTTTTTGGTTTTGTTACGTTAAGCAAAATTGGCAAACGGTGGAGCATACGTTGCAGGACTGTCCCGCTTGGGCAGAGCACCGCCGTGTCCTCACGAGGGCGATAGGTGGGGACCTCCCGCGCCCGGCATTGGTCGAGGCCATGCTGCGGGGCGAGCCGGAGTGGGAAGCGGTCGCCTCTTTCTGCGAAGCAGTCATGTTCGCGAAGGAGGAGGCGGGCCGCGTGAGGGAGAGGACAGCATCCTCCCTCCGCCCCAGCCGCAGTGGCAGAAGCCCACGGCCACGGACGTCGGCAGATGATCTCCGGCCACCGTAGGCGCGGGCATGCGGGCGGCGAATAATGGGCGACTCGCTGTCCGATCATGGACCATGCCTGGGTGGGCGGCGCGATGTGTTCCATGCGCGCCTCAAAGAGTGTCAGCATAATGATGGGGCCCCCCTCTAGAGGGCCAAAGCCGGCCGGGTTCGTTGGACTTATTGAATTACCATGACCCTGGAACGTAAAGGACACCATGTATTTTAGTCAGTACGAGTCTGACAGTAGATCCTACCGTGCCCTGAGTGGGAAGGGCTCATTTGATGATTTTACCATATAAAAAAAACCGGCCAAGTGCGAGTTGGACTCGCCCATGAAGGGTTCCGTTGCAGCAAGCATAGATTAGAGATATAATTATATTGAGATTAGTAAGTAATATACACAAACAATAAAAATAACTTTGTTTTCCATAGTATTTGTATGAATGGCAAAGTTAAAGTGAAAATGTACTATATCTCAAAAACTGCTAACTGTATCTCATCCAAACCAATTTTCGTTGGTAGTTTTGGTTGAGGTCTACATTATATATTTTTTTTAGTTTTATCATTCTCTTATTTTAGAAGTTACGGGGGGGGGGGACACACTTTTTACCACTTTGGAAGTGTCTCTCGCGCAAACTGTTCAGTTTAGAAAAAAATGATGTTAGTAACCTCAATATCATTTTTAAAGACCTATTCATAGATACCCTACACGTATGTGTTTGGTGAAAAAAAATTTTTTGAGTTTCAATTCTAAGTATGGGGGGCACCCCCAAAATTTGTTTTGTTTTGATTTTTGTGTGAAAATCCTAATGCGGTTCACATAATACATCTTTCTACCAAGTTTCAACAGGATAGCTCTTATACTTTCGACAAAAAGTGGCTGTGACATACACGGACAGACAGACAGACAGACAGACATGACGAATCTATAAGGGTTCCGTTTTTGCCATTTGGCTACGGAACCCTAAAAAGCGAAATTGGCGAAGAAGCGACGCTTTTAAAATTCACAATACGTCACGCAATTAAGATACAGTACGTCACGCTGTGGTATAACTTTTAGTGTGTTCTGACATCAGTAACCCTCACTCTCGAGTTTGACGCCTTTCATCCGCAAAAAAAAACAAAAATACGTATCCATAACTTTTCAATTTTCTGACGGTCTAAATAGATTTTCAATTTATTGGTGCTGTGAACACGACTATAATTAATTGTTCGTCATCGTCGTATGAGTCACTTGTTTTCAGCCATCATCTCTTTGACCTTCCCCTTTTTAGGGTTTCGTAGCCAAATGGCAAAAACGGAACCCTTATAGATTCGTCATGTCTGTCTGTCTGTCTGTCTGTCCGTATGTCACTTTTGTTCACCAAACCCATACGTGTGGGGTATCTATGGATAGGTCTTTAAAAATTATATTGAGGTTACTAATATGATTTTTTTCTAAACTGAACAGTTTGCACGAGAGACACTTCCAAAGTGATAAAATGTGTCCCCCCCCCTGTAACTTCTAAAATAAGAGAATGATAAGACTAAAAAAATATAATAATGTAGACCTCAACAAAAACTTTCAACGAAAATTGGTTTGGATGAGATACAGTTAGCAGTTTTTGAGATATAGTACATTTTCAAAAACCGCAAATATAACTTTGCCATTCATATAAAAACAAAGTTATTTTTATCGTTTGTGTATATTACTTACTTATCTCAATATAATTATATCTCTTATCTATGCTTGCTACTACGGAACCCTTCATGGGCGAGTCCAACTCGCACTTGGCCGGTTTTTGAGATCCATATTCCTCCCAAGACTTTCCTCACGACACTTACCTCAGTACGTATTCTATTACATGTGGAGGGTAAAATGCTGCATTCATCTTATCCACCTTACTCCGCGTTTTAGTTCGTTGAAAAGAGATAGATATTAATTTTACGTTTTATAAGTGAGAGGTCAATCGGAACAATATTTTTATTAATCCTTGCCCCACGCTATGAATTTCTCCAGAGCCTTGATTACGTTTGCAAATATTGAAATTTACATAAATAAATAGCCAGACCCGGAACATCAACTTCTAAGTCATACAATTTTTTTTCCGTGAGGGAATCGAACCTGCAACACGCAACTCAGCAGTCAGTCGCTCTTCTACTGCGCCAGCCGTGCCGACGACCCACCAACGAACTATTGTAATAGTACCTACTATAAGATCTTATTAAATACGATAAATAACTGTTTTCAGTTGGTACTGAAATAATAATAGTTATTTATGCAACTGTTGTATAATCAGGGGTATTGCCGAGTGTGATAATAGTATCACATGAGTGTTTTAATACCTAATTATAACAGTTGCATACAAGACTTTATCTACAATCATGATGTGAATCCTCTATAAAAGATTCTCATACCATAGGGTGTTGTACAGTGTTGTAAGAACTATGTAAATTCAAGAAAAGTCTAATTGCGAAGCATATAAAATAAACTAACCTTAATAAGTAAAAGAATTATTGTTCTTTTTTCAAAATTTTAGCGATTTGGTGGTGAAAATGTCATTGCATGAGAATGTTCTTTTTTTGAAATTCATAATATCACGCGTTTAGATGATATAATGATCATAATATTTGAGTGTTTTAATGTTGGCAATAAGCTAATTGTTATAGGTTCTTTTAAAGAGGATTAATAGCATGATAGTAGATAAAATATGTTAATGAAATTACCTACAAAAAATCACGCCGAGTAATTTGAAAAAACCAAATGATTTTAACGCTAAAGTGAAGAACACATACCCTATTAAAATTCAAGTCCAAGACCTTGAAGAATTCGGAGAAACTCGTACAATTTCCTTTCCTTTTTCTTTTCACCATGTAATTCGTAATTGGATAAAGAGTACGTTCCGTTTCGGGAGGGCTCGCAAAGGTTAATACTTGAACGTATAAATTGGGTACATTTTGTGAAAGTCAAGTTCATGGTGAAAATACTGACTGAAATGTAGGGTACTCGATTTATCTACACTAATATTGTAAAGAGGAACGATTTGTATTTTTGTGTGTGTATTTTTGTAATAAATAAAAAAAAAATTTTTTCACCGTTGGAAGCTACATTCATCCTGAGTATCCCGTGCGAAGCCGAGAGGGCATAATCGCCTTGTTCCCATGTAGAAACCGCAGAAAACTATACGTACTACGGTCTTTTTATTTTATGTTTGGAATATTATAAAATGAGTCCTCCCACCCTAGGTACAACAAAAGGGACTTTCAGATTCTTAGTGGCTAAATACCACCCTGTTCTTTCAATTGCCCTTTGTGTTCAAGATCCGTGGTGCTCTTTCAAAGAATCCCTGCGACCTCTGGCCCTGCTACGACAGTTTTTTGTGGTTGAAAATTCATCAAAATGAGTCCTCCCGTCCTGGGTGGAGCGGAAAGGACTGTCTGATTCTTACTCGCTAAAACCCACCCTGTTCCTTCAGTTGACTTTTGCGTTCCATGGCCGCGGTGCCCTTTTATGATAATTCTGATACTTCGAGCCTGCTACTAGCTTTACATTATGTTGTCGATTCTGAATCTGATGTTTTTTTTTTTAAAGTCGATGTAAGAATAATATTAAAATAAGAAAATTAGTTTAGCTCTGTTAAAATAAACCATCCACAATCTATCATTAGTTTGATTAATTACTTTAAAGAAATCCCACATTTCAAATGTGGTTTACTGCCATCTATCAAAATCAATCTAATATTCAACCAGAATCTGCACCTAAAATAGATTTAAATTCAATCAATGTGAACTAAATTGATTACCTTGGAAATTGATGTGGGTTAGTTTGTTTTGGCAACTAAGTTCATTTAGTTATTTCACTAGTTGAAGTGGCAATGGGTACGCCACATCGCTCGTAGCTGAAAACTGATTGGCAAGAAAAGTTCTCGAGTGGTGACGACGATCCGGAAGACGCAGCGTATGCAGACCTCTCACTAGGTGGACCGACGTTATCGTGCGAATCGCAATCAACCGGTGGATTCAAGTGCCGAATCGACGTTCGGCGTGGTAACAACCCGTCCACGACTTCTTCGACGGTCTTAGCACTGAGCGGTGCGACGGGCGCCACAAATAAGCCATTAATTTTCATTTAAAAAACATTGCCCCACACTAGGAATTTCTTCCTGTATCGTGGGTGCGTTTACAAACATAGAAACTCACATACACAAACACCCAGTCCCGGAACAACTACTTGCAGATTATACAAATATTTGTCTCGTGCGGGGATCGAACCCGCGACACACTGCGCAATAGTTGATAGCTCAGCCACTGCGCCAACCCTGTCGTCAATTACTTGGAAGTACGCGAATTCGTCAATGGTGTGTCTCCTGGTGTTTTTCAAACATTTCTATACATTTGATGTTACCGCCCCCCTATGGAAGAGGCCTTTGCTCAGCTGTGGATGTCTCCGGCTGATGATGATGATGAAGTTCATTTAGCAATTTAGGAATGTGGTCTTTGGGAGACCCAAGATAAACAAAAGGAATTTTTGAATCCGTAGCTTTAAAATTGACGCATTCCACACTGTAAGCATGACTGATATCGCCCACAATGAATATTTTCAACCCTTTTCTTTTTCTGAATTCACAAACGAAGCCATAGTGGGATAAAAAAGAAGTGATATTTGAATGGAGGGTTAAATTCCTTTCCTGTTCATACCATTCATTGCAAATGAAGAGTTCGTTTTAAAGATCGTATTCTATTGCTTTGTACTTGCATACAGAAATTACTATTGTGTAAGCCACAAGTAATCAAGCCTGCGGGCATTCGCACATCTTTGGCACACGTTACCTTGTCAATGGCTCGAAAGACTGACACCCAGAACTGGTTGTCTTTCAAAAACAAGTACTGTTTTTGGAACGAAGTTCCTTATCGCGCGTTGCGAAAGGGGGCTAGACGGAAAAAATTAAGACGAAAAGTTGTAACGACACTTTTTGATATAGTAAGCTATTGTAAGCCGTGCGGCGTGCGCATGTTTCTCTGTCTCTCTCTCTCTCTCTCTTATAGAAAGCAAGCCAGATATTTTTGTTTTATTTTTCTATTTCGCATTGAACAGTGTGGTGTCGCGACGATTATTTTTTTTGAGTGTTTACAGTAACTTCGTTCCATCCGGGTGTCCCTTGACACCTCTCAAGTTTATTTTTTTCATCCTCGTGAGCCAATCCCAAAGATGTTGGGAAAAGGCTAGGCAGATGATGTCTAGATACTTCGTTATTGTACTACGAGTGCTTCTTACCTACTCCAAAATCGTGCAATAATGCCACATTTCCTTATGTTATTTTTATGTCAAGTACATGCGATGTTTCTGACCAACGTTATTATTTTTCGGAACGACGATGTTCTTGCTCAAGGGACATATTGGACTTTTTATTTGCACTGCACTTGAAGGCGTCCCGAAAAATATTGCCTGCGTATATTATTTTATGAGATATTTTCCGGGTTATACTTTTTCCTTCATTGTATTTTCCTGGATATTAATATAGTCAAAATTTTGCCTCCAGTTTTGGTAACAAGGTAATTTAAGACATTCTTATATTTTCTCCACGTTTAAATATTTCCTTGTTATATTTTTAGATTCCATACTTATTGTTTACCAAATAACTTCGAAGTAGGATCGTGTGTACCTTCCTGAAATTATTTACAAAGAATGTTATCAGAATCAAATAAAAGTTACTTAACAACAAAAGATAAAGGGAAGAATTGTTTTGAAATTGGATCTGTTCAGAATTTCGAATATTTAAAAGCGAAACTTGGAGAATTATAAATAAAACGATACTTTGCTACGGTATTGCTTTGATTTTCTTTTTCGAAAGTATCTGTTAACTTTTATGCCGGTTGTTTTTTTCTGTGTTTAAAATGTTCTTTATTCTATTCTGCCGTTTACTTATTTGACCCACATAATAAATCGATTGTACGTATGAACACGGGTTCGTCACGTTCAAACGTCACTTATTTGTTCGGAAAAATTGAAATGGCCCACTGTTCGCAAAACGTCACGATTCGGTTCACCGAAAACGTGTTTGATGACAATCGCTGTGGTTAGTGCGAGGTCTAAAATATTCACTTAGCTTGTTCTTAAGTAAGAAATTATTTCACAAAAGTTATTTATATATAGGAATAGTAATATCCAAAATTTATCATTTTACTATGTCAAAAACATCATACTTTAAACTTCAATTTCGATCAAAGATTTTATGAAAGGGCTTTTCGGTTTAAAAGGCCTCGTATACCCCAATCTTATTATAAATCTTCTCTTAAATGGCAAAAACTTGTCTATTTCCAGTGATCTTAAAACAACTTCAAGTATTTGAATAATCCGAGGCCAGGTTAGGGTAAACAAGTAGCGGGAGATGGCCAGAATGTCAAGGATCACGTACCTACTGATTTCCAGCCACCACAAGCGCCGGCTAGCGGACGGTGAGTAATGGGGAGCTCGCCGTCCAATCAAGGACCAAACCCTAGTCGTAGTGTTCCACGCGCGCCTCAATGAGTCATCAACAAATTGATGGGGCCTCTATAGAGCCAGACGCCTGCTGGGATTGTGAGACCGTCTGTAAAGGACACCGTGAACTTGGAACGCACAAGCCAACTGACGGAACAGAATGGATTATAAATCAGTATGAGTAGTACAGTCCCTTTGACTGCACACAGAGGGGAGGTCTCGATGATTTTACCCCGCAAAATAAAAGGTATTTGAATAATCTGAGGCATCTGACCCTTTTGAAAAGAAAAAATAAAGGCATCGTTTGGGTATATACGTACATGTACAATTTTAAGCTTACACAAGACAAGTGGTTTCAGGAGGCCTCGTCTCTGGGGAATAATTCTGTCTTGAATAAAATAAGTTAGGCACAGCAAGAATCTAGCGAAATCGGCGTACCGCCATAAATGTAGAGCAAACCCTTTTTTTAGCATGCCTACTCTTGTACGTTTGTAAAAAGAGTTTGTATTATGATATTTCTTTGCAGTTTCGTTTTTTACGTTCCCACACTAGCAATTTATTCTGTGGCGTGGATGTTTAGAAACATTTAAACTCACATAAATATACAACCCACCCGGTTTGACAGTGCAGTATTACGAGGAGTTTCTCAAGTCTTAAAAAAAACCGTCAAGCGTTGACAGCTATTGAAATTTACAAACAATGGTACTTACTTTCGATTATTTGACTTTCGATTTCGTATACCTAATACGGGTGTTTAGTCTGAAGGACCCAAAACGAAAGGATCACGGGCCATTCGATCGTAACCAGAAATGGTCTACGTACTCCTCGCGGCGTACTTGTATGTACATGGACGAGGCGAGAGGAGTAGAGGAACAGTGTATAAGACAGGGACGCGAGGTATGATGGAAAATCACACACTTAAGGCAAACTTAACACAATAATAACGTAGCGCATAAGCGCCAACAGGACGCCATTTGTTAATGGCCGCTTGCAATTGACGTCCTAATGGCGCTTGCGCTACCTTAGTGTTGTGTTAAGTATGCCTAAAACTCTTTAGGCATACTTAACAATGGTGACATACACTCGTATGTCACCATTATTCCACGCGTCCCCTTCTTATGCACTGCTCTCCTATATTAGGATCAAGGATCACAGCAGGTAGCATTCTCCATGAGAAAAGAGGGCGAGGCTGTGTGTGTATGAATTAATATTTTTCGTATTAGTGTAATTGTTCGAAAGTTTGGATTTGTTTTTGAATAGAATCCTAGTTTTCTTCATAAAAATATTTTTCTGCAATGGCGACACTGCCCAATTAAAAATTCAAATTGAGGAATACACGTGGCAATTAAGGAGCGTCTCCCATTCAGGTTAAATTGCTATTGTGTTTCAAGTGATGATGCCATTTTACTCACTGTTTTTTTGCAACTATAGACGTTCAGCTTTCAGACTAACGAGATTCGGTCTTAATTGGTTTGTAGGCGAGAGATGGCATTTTTGTAAATGCCAGTCATATCTAGTAGGTATGTTTAAATGTCTTGCTTGAGAGTTAATCTTATGTTATTAATTTGACGACGATAAGATACCACATTTCGTCCGACTGCAGATTAGTAGTGCCTTCAGTAAAGATGCAATTTTGAAAGAATGGATCGATATTTTTTATTCATTCCCACAAAAATTATTTAACAGATTAAGTTTAAATTTCAATAATTCAGATAGAATACTCCTGGATTTAAGTCTATTATTTTTTATTTTTTTTTAATCTTTATTTATAGAGATTTTTCGCAAAAATATATCTTAAATACGTATTACTACATACTGGGTCTATTTTTCAAGGCGAATTTCACCATATTTATTATAGAAACTATTTTATCAGATCGTGGATCACGCAAATTAATGTTTTCTATGCCAATTTTTGTCCGCAAAGAATGGTTACGGACACATCTCATTAATATATATGATATGCGTCCTCCTTTTCGCTACACATACTACAAATTTATATTTCCTTTAAACGATGCAGTGTGGCAGTTACTCAACATGGGCGAAACCACAGTCATACGCTAGTTCACGGGTACATAAATCTGCAATGTTCTTATATTTTATTTTGTATTAGCTTATGTAGTTACATTACTGATTGTATCGTTGGCTTGTACTTAATAAAGTAAACAGTACATTTGTGGTTGTTTACTTGTAGGTATGTGATTTTCTGTGTTTTTATACAAACAAATTTTAAAAATAAACTGTTTATCTTTCTGTTAAAAAGAGCGTATTTTTATGTTATATTACTTTATTTTGGAAAGGGTAGGAATGAAGACTAAATAGATACTGATTTTTGAGAAACGATGTTTATTTTTCCAATGATAACAAAAGACCATAAAAATAAAACAAAAACAAAACGAATCGAATTCCACTGCATTAACAATAATAATCTCAAGTAAAAGAAAAACATAACAAGCGTAGGTAAGCTTATCTTTTACAAAGGGTAAAAAGATACTGAAATAAAGGGTTGGGAATTTCCCTAAGAAAGATTTGATAAAACTAAGGATATAAGAAAATGGGTATAGAAACTGATCATTAGCAAATTTTGTTGGAAATATTAATATTTAACGTTATCGAGGCTTTAATTAGAATAAAGACAGCACGTTTAGCGCAGTGGCTAAGCGATTGGACTGCTGCGCTGCGTGTCGCGGGTTCGATTCCCGCACGGAGCAAATATTTGTATGATCTACAAGTGGTTGTTTCGGGTCTGGGCGTTTGTGTATGTGAGTTTATATGTTTGTAAAAGCACCCACGACACAGGAGAAATTCCTAGTGTGGGGCAACGTTTTTTTAAAAAAAAAACAAATTCAAGGCTTGTTCGAGTAGAAGCCGAAATTTTTACGTAAATTAAAATAATGTACCTACAGGGAAAAAAATTTAAATTTAAACTATGTAGATTAAGGGTTAGCTCTGTTAATCGTCCAGAGTTCTTAGTGCAAAATTTCCGTATTTTAAGTACAGTGTACTTGAAATACTTACGGCGAACGAGGACCTATTTTTTTTTCAACAAATTATCGTCAAAGTTCCCGTTTATTTTGCGTCACAAATAAAAACTTTTTAAAAAAAAAATGTAACCGCCTTCAAAAACAACCATAAAAAAACATTAAAAAAACCTACAAAATAACTTTTCTTTCGGAAGTCGGTGTCTTTGGTTTCTTTATTTCATTGTGTTTTTTTTGCCACCGACTTCCGAAAGAAAAGTTATTTTGTAGGTTTTTTTAATGTTTTTTTATGGTTGTTTTTGAAGGCGGTTACATTTTTTTTTGAAAAAGTTTTTATTTTACTCTTTTTAGTTTAAATATTCAACCCGAATTCTTGTCAAATACAACATGTGCACTAATAAAATTCCCTATCTCAAAAACTACTGAACCGATTTTGATGAAACTTGCAATATTCCCTAAATTAAATGATACCTAGTACAACAAAAAAGAATTACTTAAATCGGACTTGTAGTTCCAGAGATATGCGAACTCAAACTAAATCAGTCGATGCCTACTCCTTACTAGTAAGGAGTTCTACCTTCCATCATCAGCTCAGCTACATGAAATTATGATTATCATACGTAAGTACTTAAATTACTTCATAAAATTTGCGAAAAACGGTGTGTCGGCCTATAAAATTCGTGGGTTGCCCTCGATTTCTCCAGGATCCAATCATCAGATCCCAACTTGGTGACTATGGGACCACCTCAGAAGTACCTCCTTTCGAACAAAAAAAGAATTTTAAGAATCGGTCCACAATTGGCGGAGTAATCGCGTAACAAATATACAAAAAAAAAAAAAAAAAAATACCGTCGAATTGATAACCTCCTCCTTTTTGAAGTCGGTTAAAAAGTGAAAAGTCACAATAAGGTTTCTGTTAAGTCAATAGATAGGGTTAATGTATAAGGGTGGGTTCATATCTGACGGAACATCCGTCGCGGATCATCGGTCGCGGAACGCCAGAACAGACAAATGTATAGAAAAACAATTGTCCGTTCACACTAGACGCACAAACGGATCATCCGTTGAGTGTCCGCGACCGATGATCCGCGACGGATGTTCCGTCAGATATGAACCCACCCTTAGTAAGTTACTAATAAAATAACTAAAAGGTTTAACTAATATAATCGTCTTCTCAGAGAACTGAAATCCAGAAAAAGAAGTTATTGTTTACAAATGGATTTAGGATCTGATTTCTTTATCAAATCCGAAAGAGTAAATAAGCCTGATACACAGAACGTATTCGTAAGGTCACAGTGAAATAAGATTACGAGTAATGAAGGAGGAAGAAAATAAAATCGAGATGTTGGTATTTTACTGATTATCTTGTTTGTGAATCACTAACTGGGTAGATTTTTTTGCTAAACTTTGCCCCGCCTCACCCGCACTAAGAATTTCTCCTGGGTCGTGAAGTGTTTAAATACGTAGAAAGACACACACACACACAAACGCCCAGACCCGGGAAAACTACTTGTAGGTCATAGGGGAACAGTGTATAAGACGGGGACGCGAGGTATGATGGGAAATCACACATTTAAGGCAAACTTACACTGGGTTTAGTTTGCCTTAAATGTGTGATTTCCCATCATACCTCGCGTCAAATGGCGTTATGTTGGCGCTTGCGCTTCGTTAGTATTGACTAACGTAGTAACGGAGTAACGTAACGCCATTTGTTAATGGCCGCTTGCAAATGACATCCTGATGGCGCTTTCGCTACCTTAGTGTTGTGTTAAGTATGCCTAAAGAGTGTATGTCCCCATTATACCTCGCGTCCCCGTCTTTTTTTTTCCCCTACCTACAAAAAAATGTTTTTCCATGCGGGGATCGAACCCGCGTCACGCTGCGCAGCAGTCGATTGCTCAGCCACTGCGGCAACCGTGCCGTCAACAAAATATTTGCATCCGTCGCTAAAAAATAGTTGCTATTTCTGCGGCTGCCCAATATATATGGAATACCTCATAATTATGAACATGGATTGCTTAGCAGGCAGTCGATTATCATTAACATGGACTGATACAAGAGTATAATATTCCCACAACAAACATGATTAGGTATCATGTTTGTTATGGCACACATAATACCTCAGTTCTTGACGTTATTCGACGTCGGTTATCGATTCTCATTAACGTCGTTGTACTTTATTACTCCGTTATCAATTCATTAATGTTGCCATTAATTAACGACGATCTTTCACAACCAAACTCGTAGTACTTGTAATTTTACACAGATACTTCATAGGACACACATTTTCATGGTCCCATTTTCTGGGATTGAAAATCCTCAAAATCGTCCTCAGTCTGTGTGGATACAAAAGGACTGTCAGAATTGACTGCTTAAGGCTGCGTCTCCACCAGAGATGTGCGGATGTGTAGCGAGGAATGTGTTTTTAAAGAACCAATAGAATAGCTTCATTTACCTCGCCTCGGTCAGCACAGCTCTGGTGGAAACGGCTCAGCGGAGCTAGATTTTTGTACATACAAAACAAGTGAAGGATGTGTGCGAGGGATGTGTACGAGGAATGTGTACGAGGAATGTGTACGAGGAATGTGTGCGAGGGATGTGTTGCGAGGGATGTGTACGAGGGATGTGTTGCGAGGAATATGTGTTGAGAAGGATGTGTTGCGTGGTTTGCGCATACCGTAGACGGAGACAGAGGACTTTGTACCAGCCAGTCCATAGACGGAGTTTGTCACCGCAACCCCGTCGACACATTTCACAGCTTTGCAACGCATCCTCGCACCACACATTAATGCGCATTTTCACAGCTCCGCTACACATCCTCGTAGGCACATTTTCATCGCACAGCTTTGGTGGAAACGCCCACACATTTTCACAGCACAGCTAGACATCCTCGCACGACACATTTCCAGCGCACATCTCTGGTGGAAACGCAGCCTAAAAACCACTGTTTTTTCAGTTACCCTTTGTTTTTCATGGCCGCAATGCCTTTTTAAAATAGTCGCAGGAACCTGGTAGGCGTTTGGCGCTATAGTTACCCCGTGGCTCCTTTCACATTGCTGATAGCTTGAAAATCCTGTAAAAAAACATTGGCTCGCTGAAATTGTCTTTCACGAAATTAAGGCCTTTGTTTATTTTGTCGAACGATGTAATGAAGTATGAAAAATTAATCCCTTGTCAACAATCTCCTGTTATTATAGCAAAAAATATTCAGGAAATTATATGGATTGGGTAGATTTGTTTGATTAAGTTTTTTGGTAAGGTAAGGACAGAATATAAGGTTTATTGTTTACACGAATTGGCTGTTAATAAAAAAAAAACAGTACAAAAGTTTAGGTGCAGTGGAATTGTTTGTTTTTATAAATCATTTATTTATTACATAAATGCTGTTGTCACCACGTTTAGAGCTCGTATAGTCTTCTAATTATTTATAGTTAATTTAATTTCTTTTTTTTTTCTAGCGTGCTCTGTCCCACTCCTAGGCAAAGGCCTCCCTCCACTCCTTCCACTTCTCGCGAGCCCGCGCTTCCTCTTTCCAGTTCGGAAGGAACCTATCCAGTTCGTCCCGCCATCTTCTTCGTGGCCTGCCGCGACCCAGCCTCATTGTCTCAGGGAACCATTGTTAAAATTTCAAAAAGTCGATCATTTATATACATAATTATATCATGTTACCGGCCAAACAAACAACCACAAACAAACCAACAAACAAGTTTCGCCTGGGCTCAACTAGTTCTTGCGAGCTCGGGACTAGCTGGCACCCCGACTCGGACAATGTAGGTTAGAAAAGGATGGCGGGGTCTGAAAGACTCCGCCATTCTCTTCGTGGTTTTTTTTTAACCACCCAGAAGTAGGAGTCCCGCTAAGCGGGGCTCCGTCGACCTGCTTCCTGTGAAGGAAGAACTAGTTTAGCATTGGCAAAACTAGTGTGTCCTGAAATCGGGTTTGGCCGGTAAGATATACATTCTTTTCTCTAAACTATCCCAAAAAATCATTGCTTAAACCTCGATAAAAGGATAACGTCATTTCCTAAACTTTATCAGCTTTTCCATTTTTTAAAGATTCTATTTTCTTGGTGTGACTTTGTGTCTACCTCCAGTGTCAGAGTTAAAAATAAGCCGCCTCTGGGACTTCCAACGAACCCACGACGTGGCTCTAGACTACCATAAGTAATCGATGCCATTGGCTGGAAAAGCCAACATCAAACATTATGCAAAAAAAATATACGTCTAACATTTAATTCCATACATTTTTAGAAATAATACACACGTGTTTATGTTTCGCAGTATTTTATTTCTTGCCTATATCATTATTATGATTGCGAAATGAAAGAAAAACATAGATCATATTGATTATATTCTCTTGAAAAGGATATTTGTTAGCCTTCGGGCTAAAGCAGAAACCGTGAATGATTTGAACTCTGAGCGAACTGAACAGGGAATAAAATGCTATGTTTTATTTCGACGTAGCTTTTTGGCTTCATTCTCCAATACGTGCAATATTTTTAAAGTAAAGCTTGAAGTTAATGGATATGGGCCAGTTTTGCCTAATACAGAATGTTCAGACACAAAAATAGAGAGAGCTGACGACTTAAATTAAAAAAGACCAAAAAATGGAATAAGTTGTTTAATTTCACGAGTATATTTTTCAAAGCTTCGAAGTAGCATTGAGAGCTGATTTCCAATAAACGGTACAATCATATTGGAACGTTGACTTAGATAAAGGTTAGGCTATGCACTGACGAGTACCTTGTTTAGCTTCTAAATTCTAGTGACGTAAAATCTGGTTATTTCAATAAGCTTTAGATTTTACGGTGGTATCTAAGAGGCGACTAGTGAAGGTGCCAAGCGTGTAGTGCGGCCGGATTCCAAAATTGTAGAACATTAGTTGAATTCACTACTTGCAAGTCGTATCGCTCTAGACTCTTGATACTAAATAAGGCATGATCAGCCTGTATCTTTGTAACCGTCATGACAGAAAATATTGGCACTTAGAGCATGTAATTGAATGTATACAAAGCCAGAACAGTACGGATGGCTTTGTATACTTTGAGTGATGTGTTCCTGCGCATTGGTTTCTTACTAATACTATTTTGGTTTCTTTAAACCCTAAATATAAAAAAAATAGAAGCCCTGCAGAGTGGCACTACATTGACCTTGCTTAAGTCGAAAATAGATGTTTTTATTATTCTGCAAAGATAACTAGTGCAGGGTAGTTAAATGGCAAAGTAGTGATAATTATACGCGAAAAGTTTGTAATAATCATGTATACTTTGCCTCTACGTTCAAGCCCATACATTTTCAAAACATGCTACTAGAGTCACTAACGCATTGATACGCTTCGTCTAAGAACAAAAACTTAAAAGAAAAATCGGTTAATTACCCTTTTTTGTTACTACAGCAATATTAAAACCAACTGCCAGAGGACGTAAAACTCAGTAAGGGTCAATTCACACTGAGACGCGACGCTGCGTGTACATTTCAAAAGAGCGACTCAAAATCTAACTTTACATGCTACACCTAAAAATAAACATATCTAGTATCTGCACGCCACTTCGCGTGGTGTCTCAGTGTGTACTGACCCTAAGACAAAAAATAAATTCAGGCAATCTAAATTATCTTTTCTTCTATCAGATTAATTATGTAAAAAAGGTTCTTTAGAACTTTTAGCCTAAGGATAAATTCTTGTTCATAAAATATTAGGTAATGTCTGAACATTGTGATTTTACCACGTTTTTATACACTCACTTTTCTTGTTTGTTTGTCGTTCCGGTTGGACTTTTGCAACTCAATTTTGAGGCACTTCCCGATAAGCTAGCAGGCTGAAATTTTGTACACGCTTTGAGTTCTGATGACAATACATGACTAGCTAAGAAACGTCATAACAAATCCAATATGGCGGCCTCCCCAAGATGGCGGACTGGCTGTTTGAAACCCACCCCCATGATATGGGTATCAAATGAAAGGGTTTGCTGTCAGGAATACGAAAAAAATAGTCACGGGACTTAAATCCAATATGGCGGACGTCCAAGATGGCAGACAGGCTATTTGAAATGCACCCCTGTGATATGGATATCAAATGAAAGGGTTTGCTATCAGGAGTACGAAAAAAATAGTCACGTGTCTTAAATCCAATATGGCGGACGTCCAAGATGGTAGACTGGCTGTTTGAAATCCACCCCTGTGATATGGATATCAAATGAAAGGGTTTGCTATCAGGAGTACGAAAAAAAATAGTCACGTAACTTAAATCCAATATGGCGGACGTCCAAGATGGTAGACTGGCTGTTTGAAATCCACCCCCGTGATATGAGTATCAAATGAAAGGGTTTGCTGTCAGGAATACGAAAAAAATTGTCATGTGGCTTATGCTAGGCTAGGCTATTAATCCAATATGGCGGACGTCCAAGATGGCGGACAGGCTTTGAAGCACTTCCCGATAAGCTAGCAGGCTGAAATTTTCAGGGTAGCTTCAAACCCGATGAACAATGATAAAAATAATAAAATAATTAATAGATTTAAAAAATCTAAAAACCCACGTTTTTAAATGTCCTAAAAAGAAGAAAATAACCCTACGGGGCTGAGAGAGGGGCCACTCAAAACGTGGGGGCGTATCTTTGCAAGTTACACCTACGATCTCACGTCATGGAAATATATCCCATAAATAATCCCTTATATAATATACGCCCCCACGTTTTGAGTGGCCCCTCTCTCAGCCCCGTAGGGTTATTTTCTTCTTTTTAGGACATTTAAAAACGTGGGTTTTTAGATTTTTTAAATCTATTAATTTTTTTATAAAAAAAGACTTCTACACGATTATTGTGATTTGATTTGCTTTATTTTTTAAATTACTGCCAGTACAAATGTAGGACAAAATTTAATTTAGTTTTTCAAGATTTAAATCTTTTGATCAACGACCATTATATCTAGACTCCTAATTTATTTATTTACACTTCTACGTACAAATGTGGTACATAAGGCGGACTTAATGCCGCAAGGCATTATCCTAATCACAGGCGACCGATGTCTGTCAACACATTAGGCAAAAAAGTCTTAAGTTCGTATTAGTTTCGACCATTCCTGTGAGCCGCACTGACCTTGAGTTAGCCAATCAGAACGCAGTACCTCGTCCCCCTCGCTTACGTCGTACCTCAGTGACTTAGCAGAAAATTTTCGTTAGATCGTGCATGAGGCGTCTAGATATAAATGGTCGTTGCTTTTGATTATCCCTACTATAGGAACTCGTCGCTAAATAATAATATTACCGTGTGGGTCTATCTCTAAGGTTAAGCTAAGTCCGTCCGTAGATGGGTAACCGTCCATTACTTACCAAGTGTCCTACGTCACTCGAAAATACGTTAGACCGTTGCTCGCGGCTGTCATTTAGGTGCGTCCCCACAGAGCGCGCAGCCTCGCGAGGCATTTCCCGCGCGAAGCAGCTCGGTTGGTGTGGACGTGTCTCAGGCGAGGCAAGTGACAGCGCTGCCGCGGTCGATCGACCGAGCGCCGGAGCCATCCAGTGTCGGCTTTTGTTTTGCTCGCGTTATCGTTTCGTGCCTCGGTCGAAAAACAATAGACGCGTCCACACAGAGTGAGCAGCCTCGCTTGTCTTGTTGTGTCTTGTTTCCTCGCGCAGCAAATGCCTCGCGAGGCTGCGCGCTCTGTGTGGACGCACCTTTTGAAATTCGTTGACATTTATATGAATGGTGTCAGTAGCCAGTTTTTGTTGTTTTTACGTGGTAAATCATCAAAAGTGTCTTCCCCCCAGGACGACTGGACACTCGAGAGGACTGTTAGACTTGCATTGAATAAAATCCCCGGTGTCCTTTAAATGCCCTTTACGTTCCGGTTCCACAGTTACCTGATAAGACAATCCCGCGCAATGATATTTTAGTTTATTAGATTTTCATTGGTCCACGACTCCGGCAGGTCTGATAAATTATCACTCTTACCAAGCTTTATCTTCGGGCACATCTTTCCTTTCACACTATTAAAATCTTAGAAGATCATTAACTAGCTGATGCCCACACCTTCACCCCCCCCCCTTCCGAATAGTCTATCACCCCCTCTAAGGTCTCATCTATATCTTCACCAAAATTTACTGAATCTGTTAAGCCGTTTTGACGTGAAAACAGCACAATGCAAACTACACACTTTTGCATTTATAAATTATTAGCAGGATCTATAGTGAGGAAGGGATTAATTATTTAGAGGGTCACAAGACAAAAAGTGAATAGGGCTCAAAGTTCAGTAATAGACACCAACTAAAATGAATGTTTTAGTATTTTCCGAATTAAAAATTCAACAAAAGTCGAGATTCGTCGTTACTGCTACAGCTCTTTATGGTTATTTGTTTTCCTGTAACCTCGTAGTAGACCTTAGTGCGAAACATTTTGAAACTCGCTCAATCAATATTATCTTTCATTTTGATCAGTATTCCTCGAGAATAGTGTCGAGACTCCAGTCAGCGTAAAAGCAATTAGTAGAGAAAATAGTTTTTCCCGTATCGTGTATATGTGGCGAGGATGCCGTGTGAATACCAATTGGTTGATGTTTCTAATTAATGCTGTACATGTTGAAACTGCAGCTGGAATTAAGATCTTTAATGATATCGATGTGTAAGAAGAACATACATTCTATTACTTGTTTTAAAATTACTATGTTGCTCTGCATAATTTTAAAATAAGTAATAGAATATTTATAGATAAGTTCCCCTCACATTTTTATTATTTACGTCCGTTGAATGGACTATCCATTCAAAGAAGGAGCTCGTGGCTCTTAATAACAGCCGCATAGGCTGATCTTCAAGGTAAAGCCGCGTTTGGTCTGTGAATGAGTGACCTTAAATGTCGTAGCAAGTTTCTTTGGTAGTTCGAAGAACTCAGAGTTTAATTTGTAGATTCTTTAGAGTCGTTAATGTTAATCAGAAGGTCGAGAGTCTAACAACCAGTCTTACCAATATATCAGACAGCATCAGTTTAGACTGGAAGGTGACCTTAACATATTTGGGAAATGGCAGATAATGAACCTAACTACATAAAAATGCATGTCAACAATAGGCACAGATGGTGACACAGAGTAAAGAAAAATATGTTTTTAAAGTATTTTTACTCACGACCCTCAGTAAAGAGAAATACTTACGAGTTGAGGAGGAAGACTTACTAAATGCCACAATTTTAATTTCGTTCAGATGTTTTAGATCTTAAAATATGCAAACAATTTCTCAAAATATCCCTTATTCCCAGCTTAAAAGGTTATTCGCATCACGATCTCACCTTGAGCAAATTCATCTTTCGTCTTATTCACGAAAAGTTCATGAACTACACACATCAAAAGTGTCTAGGGATCAACATATATTTTTGCAATAACTTTTCTCCTGATTGATATTAATTAAAATTTTCTTTAAGGATTCATCAAATAAAGTGTTTTCGTTTGTCACAGTAACGATAAACCAAGTCACCTTTGCATTAATAAAGAAATTTGCCATTTTCCTAATAGCGGCCATACACCATACTGCCTATCGTACAATCGGCATGACGATCGATTTGATCAAATTGGCAGTTCGTCCATATACACCATACACCATACTGCCTATCGTACAATCGGCATGACGATCGATTTGATCAAACTTCAATTCGGCAGCAGTGATGCCAACTTAGCAACTTTATAGCTAGATCTAGCTATTATTCGGTGACCGACAGCTACAATTTTATAAAACTTGTGGCTTAACTTTTTAGCTACTTTTTTACCGACTTGTTTTATCCCACTAGTGGGAATCAGTTGGTAATACAAGTGAAAGTGAGTTCAATCGATTTTCGACTTTATTGACATTTATGCAAACACCGGATTTTAATGAAGGAGCAATGTTAGCTAACGAGAATGTGAGAAAAAACAAACTAAATTTTGAATATCAATAAGGTCGAAAATCGCTTGAACCTGTTTTTTAACTTGCTTAACGATAGCAAGTTAAAAAAAGGTTCAGGCGATTTTCGACCCTCCATTCCATTCCACTCCACTCCACTCCACTCCACTCCATCGCAGTCTGTAAAAAGTGTCGTTACAATTTTTTCCGCCTAGCCCCCTTTCGCAACGCGCCATAAGGAACTTCGTTCCAAAAAAATATACGTTTCGAATTGAGAACCTCCTCCTTTTTTTACGTCGGTTAAAAAGTAGCTACCGAATATTAGCTAGATCTAGCTATAAAGTTGCTAAGTTGGTATCACTACACAGTAGAGCATACGGTGCAAGACTGCCCAGCTTGGGCAGAGCACCGACGTGTCCTCACGGCGGCGATAGGCGGAGACCTCTCGCGCCCGGCATTGGTTGCGGCCATGCTGCGGGGCGAGACGGAGTGGGAAGCGGTCGCCTCCTTCTGCGAAGCAGTAATGCACGCGAAGGAGGAGGCGGGCCGCGTGAGAGAGAGGACAGTGTCCTCCCTCCGCCCCAACCGCAGTGGTGGACGCCCATGGCGACGGACGTCGCAAGACAATCTCCGGCCACCGTAGGCGCGGGCATGCGGGCGGCGAGTAAAGGGCAACTCGCTGCCCGACCATGGACCATGCCCGGGTCGACGGCGCGTTGTGTTCCACGCGCGCCTCAAAGAGCGTCAGCAAGATGACGGGGCCCCCCTCTAGAGGGCCGAAGCCTGCCGGGGTCGCGGGACTTATCTCATTACCGTGACCCCGGAATATAAAGGGCTATCGAAGGACACCGTGGATTTTAGTCAGTACAAGTCTGACAGTCCCTCCCGCCCTGCCCGGGGTGGGAGGACTCATTTGATGATTTTACCACGATAAAAAAAAAAAAAAAAAGTTGGTATCACTGCTGCCGATTTGAAGTTTGATCATTCCGATTTGATCAAATCGATTTGATCAAATTGGCATGATCAAATCGATTTGATCAAATCGGCATGATCAAGCCTATTGTTATGCCAATTTGATGGATTCCACGCCCACACACGGTCAAATCTAACTGATCAAATCGGCAGCGTCATGCCGATTGTACGATAGGCAGTATGGTGTATGGCCGCTATTATAAAGGGATTTTTGACATTTGAACCACTAACACAAAAGTTCGAAAAAAAGACTGAAATAACAGTTTTCTTTAAAATTTTATTTGGTAACTTAAACAATTAATAATCCGTGTTTCTACCGCGAACACTAACAACACAAGAACATCGGTTTGGCATACTCAAAATGAGTTCATCCAAATCACGCTGTGGAATGGCCGCCCATGTTCGTTGCAACAACAAAAAAAGGTCTTCTTGCGACTGGATACCCTCCATATTCGGCAGAGCTCTTCTCTGTAGCATATCCCATGCATGCTCAATCGGATTCAAGTCTGGCGACTGAGCAGGCCAGGGCAGGACATTGATGTTAGCTGCGGCGAGAGTCTGTCTTACAACTCTTGCGGTGTGCGGTCGTGCATTATCATGCATTAACTGAAATAAGGGACCGATTTGCACTTGTAGAGGAACGATGACGTCTGATACAATCGTCTCAGCATAAATTTGAGCGTTGAGGTTGCCTCTGATCCAAATCAACTCAGTTCTTCCGCCGATCCAAATACCCGCCCATACCATGATGGTTCCACCACTATAAGGATGGACTTCCTGGCAGGATTTTAATCGCTGTTGGCGTCCAGGGGTTCTCCAGTGTCGTATACGTCTTGTATCCGGTCTCATACCGAAACGAGACTCATCAGAAAAGCACACGAAACGCCATTGTTCTTCTGCCCAATTTCTGTGTTCAAGAGCCCATTGATATCGAATTCTACGATTGTGCATTGCTATAGGTGGTACCCGTAGCGGTCTTCGGGAATGAAGGTTCACTTCATGCAAGCGGTTTCTGACTGTTTGGTCGCTAATTAAGTTCCCTGAAGAGTGATGAAGCCTCACGGCTAACATCATGGCGGTTATTGTTGGAGCTCTTCGCATTAAGATTTGAATGTATCGGTCTTGTCTCCGTGTGGTGCAGCGATACCGTCCTCCATGGCGCTCAGCCACGGTACCAGTGCTTCGGTAACGTGTCCAAAGTCGACTGATAACACTCTGACTTGTATTCAGAGCTAAAGCCACAGTACGTTGCCGGGAACCAGCTTCTATCATTCCCACGGCTCTGAGCATTTCTTCCCTGCTTAAATGACGTCGCCGCTCCATAATAACGTTGGTTTTAATCAGTAGTAGGGAAACAGTAGCACTAATAATGTCTTCAATGCGTTGTATGTTTTTATAGGGAAAATATTGACAGCTGATTTTCATCTTTTACTCGAGTTTGATTCACAGTTCCTGATTCAAATTATGAAATGCACCAAAAAGGATCCATATAAATTTATAAAATCATAAATTTATTACAAAGCCACATCTCAATCTCAAGAAATCCGCATAAAAATGCTTGATCCCTAGACACTTTTGATGTGTGTATTTCGTTTTTAGGCGTGAACCTTCTAACTTCTTGAGACTGATTTACTGTGCCTTGAATAATTTCTGACAGTTCTTTAAGATCTTAATTTTCTGTAGGTTTTTATTTATTACAATGAGTTTTTTTTTTAATTAAGAAATAATAGATACCTAACAAAAACCAAATTTAATAAAAACTTAGTTTACAGTCTTACATACGCACATAGGAAAAAAAATATAATATTGTAATTCAGTCATACAAAACGCCCAAAAACACGCCCTCAAATTAAAGTTCAATATTTTTTCTCTTTATTTCAGTTTGTTTTTGGGATAAATTAGTTTCAACTATTGAACCGTTCATTGTGTGTAGTCCAACATGAACTAGTCCTATTTTATTTAATTTTTTTAAGGTTAAAAAGGTATCAAAAGTATTATATTTCTTCAAATATACAACCATTTTTACCTGTAACGGGGTGTTTACAAAACACATGTTGCAAACCCCAAAATATAACGCCAACCGTTGACCCTTTTAATGTTCTTGCTTTTTAGGGTTCCGTAGCCAAATCGCAAAAACGGAACCCTTATAGATTCGTCATGTCTATCTGTCTGTCTGTCCGTCCGTATGTCACAGCCACTTTTTGTCGAAAGTATAAAAGCTATCCTGTTGAAACTTGGTAGGTAGATGTATTATGTGAACCGCATCAGGATTTTCACACAAAAATAAAAATAAAACAAATTTTGAGGGTGCCCCCCATACTTAGAATTGAAACTCAAAAAATTTTTTTCACCAAACTCATACGTGTGGGGTATCTATGGATAGGTCTTTAAAAATGATATTGAGGTTACTAATATCATTTTTTCTTAAACTGAACAGTTTGCACGAGAGACACTTCCAAAGTGGTAAAATGTGTGTGTCCCCCCCCTTGTAACTTCTAAAATAAGAGAATGGTAAAACTAAAAAAAAAAATATAATGTAGACCTCACCAAAAACTTCCAACAAACATTGGTTTGGATGAGATACAGTTAGAAGTTTTTGAGATATAGTACATTTTCAAAAACCGCAAATATAACTTTGCTATTCATACAAACACTATGAAAAACAAAGTTATTTTTATTGTTTGTGTATATTACTTACTAATTTGAAATTTTTTGTTGAAATTTTTATTGCTCACACACTGCCTATATAAATTTGTGTAAAAGTTATAATTGCATTATTTTGTGAAAGTGTGAACACCGTGTACCTTTTTAGCTGTATAATTATTTCTTGTTTTTTTTTAATCCTTTAAATGGTCTTCACTTGAGTACATAGCTTTCACATTTATTTATTTTTAAATTTGTTATTTCAAAACATTGTGAAACATTTTTGAAAAGAGTAAGTATGGAGTTTCTTGCCCATTCTTCTCCATACAAACCTACCTTTGCGAATGGGTGTAGAATCAATCCCATCCCTTCCTATTTCCTTTAATTTTAATAATCGACGTTCAAAAGTGCCTCTATGATGGCCTAATTGGAATAAATGATTTGACTTCGACTTTGACTTTAATCTCAAAATAATTATATCCCTAATCTATGCTTGCTACTACGGAACCCTTCATGGGCGAGTCCAACTCGCACTTGGCCGGTTTTTATTTCGTTTTATGTTTGGATTTATTCTTACAGATACATTGAACTTATAACGCGTAAAAGTACCGTTTCAACATTATTATTCCCATGTTACCAAAAAATAAAGGCTATTCAAAACAACTTTCATATAAACTCGTGGCTTATAAATACTACAACTACAATTTAAGTTACCTCCAAACTCCTAGCAAGACATTTCAACTTACTTATTAAATCAGACAGCCGCAGAACAACAACTTAACAACATCCAACAGCAATTTACAGAACTAAGACTACATCACTGCAGAAAATGACATGACTAAGAACGCGAGTGCAGTCCGATTAATTTGCATCTCATTTGCCGAGCCTCCATCTGCTGCGTCAAGTCGGGGCAAAATACCAGCAAAATTAATGTACCCCACATTACGCGGTTTGTTCCCGACCGGTTTATGGCTACTTGCTTGCCAAGTGCTGCTGCCAAGTCCCCAAAAGTATAAGGGCTGTAATAAGAGCGTGTACGCTTAAATATTTCATACACGCAAGTCCTTGTTTTTAATGAAACTTCACGCACATTAGCGGAATAAATATAGGTCCAAAAAAATTTATGCAATCTTGTTCACAATATAAAATTTTCTTTTAAATTAGGCCCAGAAAGTTAGTGACAAACATTTTCGAAATGTCATATTAAAAAAAAAAAGATAATGGAACATTTCGCTTGTCTCAAAAATTTGCAATCGTAAATAAATTTTCTGATTTTTTTAGTACTAATTTTTTAGATCTATGCATCCTGCTTACGTGTATGAAGTTTTATTATAATCGCTTGTCATTTTGAAAAAAAAGTACCTGAAACTTTGTATGAAATTTACACGCTCTTATAACATATTCGTATTTTACGCTTCTTGTAAAGTTCGTACAAAAATTGGTTGTGTATAATTATGTCGTGTAGACTTTATTTCCCTGGTGGTGCGTATGAGCCGAAAAACAATTTCTGACACTTACTTAAGAATCACCTTTGTTGTTCGCGGCTACAAAAATATTAAGCAGTTTCCTCCCTAGGGTGTCGTTGAAAGGAAACTTACAAAATACATCAGGAGTAGAGGCAGAATTACGTTGTCAAAAATACCTAACTTCTATGCTTGTATTAACCTTCCTTTTCATGAACCCAAACTAAAACCAAAACTAGCTCTTTCCTGCGGCTTATACCGGAATAAAAAGCATCCAATGCGTTATTACAGACTACAGCTACTGTCAGCAACTACTACGAGTATCTCTGAGCACATCAAGATCCGTTCAATCATTCTGACGTGATTGAGTAATAGACATTCATCCATCCAAAAACCCAAAGTTTTGCGTGAATAATATTAGCTCGATTATTTAGACTAGCTCTTTTCCACGGCTGCGTTCTGAATTATGTCTATGTCTCGTTTTTACCGCCGTAGATTCGTTCAACGGAAGCGTGAAAACGTAATAGAAAGACAGACAACAGAGTAACTTTCGCATTAATAAGTAGGTAAGTATGGATTATAGAATCTTGCAATACGTCTTCAAATCTCATTAATCTTAATCTATTTACTAATGACTCCCATAATGATGTACATTATTTTGAAGAAAATCCTTCCTTACGTTACATACCTATAGCTCAGAATAACCTTGTATCATACGAATTCGTTGAACTCAAGAATGTCGTGAGAAAACCTTGAAAAGAAATGAAATAGCTCTTTTTATAGAAGCGCTACTACTTTGCAAGTGTTCTTTTTTACTCATTTTACTCTCGCAACTGGGTGTATATTTCAACGCCCATTCACCGTCAGACGGGCGAGCATCCCAAATAAGTTTCTCAATTTCAAATCATAGAAAAAGTTTTGAGACAAAGCGAAAGTTTTTGAATATTCCAACTTTGCGACTTGCAAAACACGAATCATGGTTGTCAAAAACTTGTGAAACAGAAACAAGCTGATGTATTGTCAAAGTTATCAAAAATTGCAAGATGATTTTGTTTTTCACCTCTGAAAAATATTTTATTAGGGAGAAACTTGATGTGTTTAGATTGGCAATAAAAATGACTTTTCCAATGTGAATTTATTTTCTTGCACTTCAGAGTTCAATTTATCGTCACTCATGATTTTTTACGATGTTCTTCTATATATTTTTGGCGATATTTACCTACTTGCATGAAAGATTTTTTTCATAAAAGAATTATAAAAAAAAACTTAGTTGCCAATGAGTACCATGAAGGGACATTTCTAAAGTGACGGACGACTGCAGCAGACGACATGCGCAAGCGATATTATTAGTTAACATATAACCATATTTTATTAGTAGATAGTTAAAAATTATACACCTTTAAACGGATTCAGAACTTAAAAACATAAAATAGTGTCCTTGTTTCCTTGGTTTACATTAGGTATCTACGTAAATGTATCTTCTATGAACCAACGATATCCATTCCCTTTAACAACAACATCGAGATAAATTGAAACTGCGTAAAATAAAAACTGGTACTTTGGTGGCCAAAAGGACATCGTTCCTAAGACCGTGTCGTTCGATTTTATAGCAGTCCAATGGCACCATTTCTTTGTTTTAGGACACCCCTTTTTATATCGTTCATCTTGTCAGAACGTTACTTTCTGTTTGATCGCTCTGTAAGATAGTTTGGTTAGCACCTAATTGAAGATGGTTTATGCTGGGTCTATGTATGTCGAGCAAACCGAGAAAGTTTGTGAGCGCAAACTCGAAGAAGCCGGGTGGTGTCTTGGCAGCACAGGGAAGTCTGAGTATGGAACTAAAACCTGGAAGTTAGAACTACGATATTTTGTTGGTTTGTACAGTTTTGTGTTTATTGTTGGAGTTTGTTTTGCTCAGTTGTATTGCATTCAGGTGGCCTGTCATGAGGTCTTAGCCCGGTATTTGTTAAAAAGCCACCTTTTTTAAATTATTATTTTTAAAGGCCTCCCTCCACTCTTTCCACTTTTCACGGCTTTCTGCGACTCTGGTCAGTCCTTCATGAAGTAGTCCAAGTCATCTCGCCATCTTCGCTTAGGCCTGCCACGACGTCGAATTCTCCCTTTTGGCACCCAATCTGATGTATGTTTTGCCCAGCGATTGTGTGGCATTCGACATACGTAGCCAGCCCAGTCCCATTTCAGCTTGGCAGCTTTTTTTTCGACATCGGCAATTTGCGTCAAGGAACGCAGTACTGTGTCCTTAGGCGGTCTGAAAGTTTGACTCCCAAAATACAGCGTTCCATGCGTCGTTGGCAAACCGCGAGTGTGGACTTCTGAAGATTTGTCAAAGAACAAGTTTGTGTACCGTACGTGAGGATGGGGAGGATGCAAACGTCCATGAGTATCCGCTTTAGCGACAAAGGAAGTTCTCCCTTCATCAGGTCTTTCATGGACCAAAAGCTCTTCCAGGCGTTTTCGGTCCGACGTAGAATTTCCTTATCTTGGTCTCGCCTGGAATTAGACTATTTGGCCCAAATATACGTATTCATCGACACACATTTTTAAAGGTATGGAAAATTCTCTTAGAGAGTGCCATAGTAGGAACTGACACTCTTTTAACAATAAATTTTACAAATGTCTTCCAACGATGGCCCTTCTTTTGCTATGTACACGCATATTTCGTTCTTGCATTGCCTTGTTTCTTTTCTTAGTCGATTCGTGAGCGATGTCTCCCTCCGCGCTCACTAACCAAACTAAAATCGAGAATGCGTAGTACGTGCGTTTGGTTTTCGTAGTGCTTAACGTGACGAAAAATATGCTAGTCCAAAATTGAAATCGATTTATTTATGTTCTTCAAAAGTTAAATATTGCAAAAAGTTCGTCAGATACCTATTGACACTAAATTTTACCGGTTTTTCCTCTAAAAAAAAAAACATTTTACTGTACAGCGAAAATTCGAATCAATTTTCGGTTTAGACGAAACTTCATCACTAACAAAAAAGTCGAAATTAAATTGCCACACACAAATCCAGTAGCGCAAACAGAAAAACATGTAACTTTATACGGAAATCGCTGAATTCGATGCCAGTGTTCCGGCGTTGACGCCGATAAAGTATTTATGGCTGAAAGCCGTTGCGATGCACTGGAACGATATATTTTAAATTATGGAGCATGTTTGGATTTTACATTTGCATTATACCGGATACTTGGTTCACTTTCCAGTTGGGTTGAAAGGAATTTCTTGGCAAGATGACGCGTTGATTGAGCTTTCAAAAAATAAAGAACTATGTGTTCCAGAATAATTGTGTTTTTTGTATAACAGAACGTTATCCTTTATTCATTCTTCTTTACATTTTTTTTAAACCAAAAAAAATATATATGAACTTTAATGACCTACCGATATCGAAAACAGAGTCCAAGCTCCATTGCAGGGCTCCAAAAAAAGGAACTTTCTAACAACGCGCAGAACAGACCATTTATTGTTACGATATTTTTTTAGTAGCAGTTACAGAGCCTGGATTTGTGCCTTGTTAGTGGCATTAGATTCACCCCCAGGGACTTCACCATGCAGGTGAAATGTGGGTGGGTGAACTAGGAGTGTATTCCTCTGCCTAACCCTTCGAGAATTACGTGGTGTTATGTTTCTACAATTGAATGGAATTACCACAACCAGGCTTTAAACACACGATTTGGTATCAACATGATTTCAGGTTTTTTGTTGAACTACCTATACAACATGACACCCAGATTCAAAACAAATATTTTCCAGATTTAAATATTGGCTTTATAGAAGAATCGAACCCTAAATCCTCTGTACACAGTATCTTAAGCTGAGCAGTTGTTCCAATAAGTAAACACAATGCCTTTTTCGGAAATGTCAAAGAGATTTTAGAAATAAACATGGATTCATACAATTTTATAGGAAAAAGAGAAAAAACCTCATGGTTTGACTACGTTGAGAAAAGTCCACACTTAAAGATAATGCCGCTGATAATGTGTGTTCGAGTGGGTTGGATCCACCTCCTAGTGGTCCACAGAAAGAAAGAAAAAGCATTTATTAGCACAAAACCACGACAAACACACAACAAAATAAAATTAACACAAGAAACAAAAAAAAAATAGATATTTAAAACTAAAACAAAAAAGTATGGAAAAAAAAAACAAAAACAATACTTATTTGTTGTGTAACCCACGGCTGCGCTAAATAGGCCTAGTTCAGCAAAAAGTCGGTCAGCAAAAGTTCACCTGCAGTAACGGCAGAGCAATCATCCTGGCTGTGGTAGCTCTTATCAGTAGCGCCTGTCTCGGGACCATGATCCTATTAGAGACCAGTGTCTAATAGTTTTTACTTTGTTTCCTCGGTGCGCAGGAGTTCTAGTTCAGCTCGCTCATTTTTCTTTTTAACGTCGTAATAATGTCATCAAATAAGTCCTCCTACCAACACGCACTGGGCCCGCGTGGTGTATTATGGCCCACTCCCTCTCTCAGAAAGGAGGCTTGTGTCCCAGCAGTGGGAACATGTATAGGCTGACGATGGCAATGACGAAGTCCTTCCAAACAGGGTGGGATGAGAGGGACAGTCAAACTTGTACTGACTAGCAATCAATAGCCCTTTACGTTCCAGGGTCATGGTTACCTAATGATTACTTGATGATACAGTCCCGCGACCCCGGCAAGCTCGCTCAATATTAGGTCTCATCTTCGCTTCTGGCCTAGTTTGACGCCAAGAACAAACCCATTAAAAATAACCAAAAAAAATACTTTTTAAATAATTTTGACAAAAATGTACACAAAATGTAGATAAATTATGTTCTTCGTAACAAACTTCAGTGCCTATAATATTACAGAACGAGGTGTTAGTGCTCAATTTGTCTGTGTACTCATCAATCATCGCACCAAATTGTGCTGATTCATCGCCATTGTTTGTAAGCCTCGACTATTGTTGATATTTGATGCTAGGTCCTTAAACAACTTGTCATAATAAACAAATTGTTACGTTAAAACATGGAACAATGTTTCGTTAGTAATGTCGTTTTTAACACAAAGAAAAAAAAACGTTTGAAAGGTTGACGCATCTGTCTGGGTGTCTGACTGTATGTAGGTAGTTCTAAGCGAATGGACCGATCTTCTTGCGTTTTTTTATTCAAAAAATAACGTGATAATGATGGTTCTGAGAAGATCAGCGGGCCTAAAACGGAGCCTGTGAAATAAAAGGGGAGAAGTTTCTCAATTTCTAATATATTTTTTTATGAAAGACTACATGCTTGACTATTTATTGAGTGGTTCAATTTCAATAACTTTTTTTCCAGTCTTATAACGTTTTTTTAACGCAATATTTTTCATATTTTTCATTTTTCATCAAAAAGAAAATGGTAACCTTTTGACGTCAACGAATCTAACTCTTTAGGGAAAAGTATTTCGAAACGTATTTCTTACAAAAATAAACCGCCCGCGCTGCGGCAAAATTGATAAACATAATCAAAGAAAGCCGCCCGAATGGTCGTCGGAACGAGTTCACTTCAAACATTGCGTCCTCTAATTGTTTCTTCAGAGAAGTCTTAGTTACCGGCACCAACGGCTTTGACGTTCTTAATGAAGTTATCTTAAAGGCAGGAAAACGATTTAAATTGAAATATTTATCTTTCGGTTTGGTCAATACTTTTACAGCTAGAACTTCTGTTACATTGGAACAGTTGAAAGTATCGTTTATTTTGTGTTGGAATGTTACTAAAATATCGTAAATGTCACTTTGAAATTAGTTAAACATGACATCAGCCCCGGCTGAATTTGATATATCTGTGCTAACAACTCTATCTGATAAAGTTGAATTGGTGAGCAGTGATAAAAAATTAAACAATTATTAAGGAACTAATAATTTTCTCTTATTACTGAATAAATAACTTCACTTGTCCTTTGCATAATAAAGCTGTGGGTAGATTTAAGTTAAGCCAATTTGCTTACAACTTTGTAAATATTATCCGGGTACCAACCGGGTACACATCAAGTAAGTACTTAGTAGGGACGAAAATAGATTTTGCTTGTTAGTAATGTTTTTGTTTACTTATAGTTTGAGGAGCTTACGTATAATCTGTGTAGTACATAATTTTGTTAGTCTAGCGACCTACGTCGTCAATAAAAATAAAAAATTGAAAATCTTCCTCCTCAGTTCGAGAGTTAATTCAGCCGTTTCTGGACACCCCACAAAAAAATAAAGAAATTTCGCTTTTTCTGCCTTCCTCAAGTTTTCTTCACCGATGTCAGAAATATCCAAAGTAAACTTAGAATGTACTATGCATTAAAAAAAGACACATTGTTACTCGTACTTACCCCAGTCATCATCAAAATATAAAAATTGTTTATTCATAAATGTGTCTTAAGCACGATTCCATCACCGTGGCGTTCCACGGTCATAGAATGGCCACGGTCAAGGGGTGACAGAAGAAGCAGGGTGGATTTCTAATCAGTAAGGTCTCATTTACTGATTTTACCATTACAAAAACGATAGAACTATTACAGGTAACGAGCAAAATCGGAAAAGTAGATCACAAGCAATTTGAGTATCAAAAATGAAAATAATGTATTTTACTAACGCCTACTTTGAATCGACAACACAACGAGATTTCTAGATTACATTTTCCGAGCAAAAAAAAACTGCCTAGATACTTGTGAAACGACATTATTCAAATGTCCAAAGCTGTTGCGATTATTCTAAATTCCGACTAGACCGGGGAGAGGAAGGACGAAACGAGGCAAAGTGGGACACTTTGCCTCGCCTTTATGAATAGTTATGAATAATTGGGACGTGCAAACGATGAAACCGAATTGATTCGTTAAAGCATCCCTATAGTGTGAGCAGCGGTGTCACAGTGGTATTGGCCTCGACTTAAGAGTGTAGGTCGTGGGTTCGAACCCTGTCAGGCGCATTACTTTCTGTAATTTATTTCAACTCCACTGCTCTCAAAACGGTGAAGGAAAACAACGTGAGGAAACCGGCATGTCTTAGAACCAAAAATTCGAAGACATGTGACATCTACCAATCCACACTGGGCCCACTCTCACAGAGAGGAGGCCTGTGTCCCAGCAGTGGGAACATTTATAGGCTGATGATGATGACGATGAAGCATTCCTATCAAATTATTTGTGAAATTATACTTTTTTGTCAAATAATGTTACAGTTTTCAGCTTTGTTTGACGCGTTTGTTGTGTTGTAGGGAAATCTTGTTTGAACGTATACGGCGGCGTTTGTCAAAAGAAACTGAAAAGTCAAAGACTGACAGTTCAATGCGTAATTTGATCGTTTACGCCTTTGTTTAAGAAAGCCTGACGTTCAACGAACATGTTCGATCGATAAACTGATAATAAACTTGAGCATTCTTGCGAATGTTACATCACAGAAAATCTTACGAGAGCGTTTTGGAGCTTTCTAGCGAACTTTTTGCAAACTGTTAAGTTTTTGACGATGATCGAATCCGAAATGAGGAGATCCGTAGACGGACTAAAGTCACCGATATAGCCCACCGGATCAGCAAGCTGAAGTGGCAATGGGCAGGCCATATTGCTCGCAGAGCAGATGGCCGATGGGGTCGAAAAGTGCTAGAGTGGAGACCGCGGACTAGCAAGCGCAGCGTAGGACGTCCACCAACGAGGTGGACAGACGACCTTGTAAACGTCGCCGGAAGACGCTGGATGCAGGTCGCTTCCAACCGGTATATGTGGAGATCTAAAGGGGAGGCCTATGTTCAGCAGTGGACGTCCTATGGCTGAGATGATGATGATGATGATGAATCGAGCAAGAATATTCTAGAAAGATTTTTTTGAATCGATAATCGATTAGACTCGAAGCTGTTATCGACTGTAAAGTAATCGGTAAGTGCCAGTTATAGACAGATTTAAGTAGAAATATTTGTACTCCTTTTATTTTTAGCTTCGGTATTAGGTAAGCTTCTGAAGACGCTCCAGTCACTTGAGTCAGTTATTTTAAAATGGAAGGTAGTTATGAATATTGTTATTTTTTGGGTTGTAATATACATGGTCGCGAAAAAAAAATCAGCTGGTCAGTACATTTTAACGAGTTAGGCGAAAATAAATGTACTGAGCAGCTGATTTTTTTTTCGCGATTTCAGGTTTCATCCCATACTAAAAGTTGTTCGTTATGATGAGTTCAATGACCCCTGAAGAGTGTATAAACGGAATCACCGTCTGAGGTTTGACCCTATGGCGACCCCAACAGTTCGCTGGCAGCTCTTTGAGGTACGCGTGGTACTCGACGCCCCGTTGACTCAAGCCTGGTCCTTCATTGGACGGTGAGCTACGCATTACTCGCCGTCCATAGGCACGCCCATAAGCCATGTCCAGAGATCACCTGATGCTCTCGGTATGTCGCGGGACTGTCTTGTCGTTGCGGTACTGTCTCATCAGGTACCCGCGGCCCCGGAATGTAAAAGCCTTTTAAATAACACCGTAGATTTTAGTCAGTACGAGTCTGACAGTTCCTCCCGCCCCGCCTTGAATGGGAGGCCTCATTTGATGATTCTACCACGTAAAAACGTCCACGTGTTTCGCCTCCCCTTCGCTAGTATTATTGCTTTGTAGATGGAGGTTGCTGCTTGCCGCGGTGCAGACTCCTGCAAATATTGTTCTACATGTTTACATTTTCGAGACAGTATTATTCAAGTTCTAGAATACCTCGCTCTGGTACTATAACACGATAAGCATAACAGGGACATTAAGATTCAGCCCTGATGGAAGCCTCATGTTTGTACGTCTACAAAGCAAATTGGACCTACCTGGACCTCAGATTGGCACAGCGCTGTACAAATACACGCTGTGGGAGACAGAGCGGTCTTGCTGACACAAGTGTCTAGCTATGGGTTGATACAATTTCGGATGTTATTTGCTCAGTATTTAGCATGGGGTTTGGTGGCTTCTTGACAGTGTATCTATACCTGCGTGAGAAATATTTACCACAGTAAAAGAATATATGATACCTGCCACAAATAAATGCAAGGTCGTGATCGGCAGAGTGAAATAACGATCTGTGCAAAATACTCGTATATTATTTTAGTAGTTGGACCGTTCAGTTTAAAAAATATCAAAATTTTAATTGTTACCAATTCACTCATGTGCGCAATTAAGATGTCACTGAAAAATAATATTTATTTCTATTGACACTAACAATATATATTACACAATAAGTAGCATACATTTTCCTTGCGCGGCAAATGCCTCGCGAGGGTGCTTGCTCTCTGTGGACGCGCCTTTTATTTCTTGACCGAGACACGAAACAAAATACGCGAGAAAAACAAAAAGCCAACACTGGATGGCTCGGGCGCTCGGTCGCTCGTCCAAGGCAGCTCGCACGCTTGCCTTGGCCGAGAGACGTCCACACAGAGCGAGCAGCCTCGCAAGGCATTTGCCTCGTGAAGCTGCTCGCTCTATGTGGATGCACCTTATGAATGTTTTCCTTCCTAAGCTACGTCACTAACATTCTTTCTAAACGCTAATAGGTGCGTCCACACAGAGCGCGCAGCCTCGCGAGGCATTTGCTGCGCGAGGAAACTGACAAGCGAGGCTGCTCACTCTGTGTGGACGCGTCTATTGTTTTTCGACCGAGGCACGAAACAATATACGCGAGCAAAACAAAAGCCGACACTAGATGGCTCGGGCGCTCGGTCGCTCGACCGCGGTAGCGCTGTCACTTGCCTCGCCCGAGACACGTCCACACCAACCAAAGTGCTTCGTGCGGAAAATGCCTCGCAAGTCTGCGCGCTCTGTGGGGACGCACCTATACTAAAACATTGGCAACTCTATAATACCATTTTTTCCGATACTCACAGTTGGAATATTTTCGTACTTTTCCGAGTTTGCTTGTTTGTCGCTCATTTTTTCGCCTTATTTCCCAATTATTTTCGAGATGTACGGTCCGATTCGACAGGAGCTAAGCTGGGAACTCGGAAGTCGGATTATCGCTAGTGGCCGATGTCCATTTGTCCTTTTTGTTTGTCCACATCTGAATTATGTGTCAGTTGTAAAAAGAATTGCGGTTTTCAAAATAATAAAGAATATTTCAGTAAATACTTAATTTACGTTACCCATAGGCTGGCTTTTAGCTTGGTTCAAAATCAAAATCAAAATCAAATATTTTTATTTCACATAGGCCCATGAGGGCACTTATAAAACGTCGACAACAGGTGCTCGGTTCGGGTTGGTCGATTCCATGGAGAAGAACCGGCAAGAAACTCCATGGTTACTCTTTTAAAATATGGTATGTTTTACAAAATGATTGTTACAGTTTTGAATAGGTACATAAATATGTGAGAAAAACGTAGGCCTAGTAACAAGGGAGAAGTCCTTAAGAAAATTAGTACTACAAAAAAAGAAATACATATAATTATATACACACGACCTACAATGTTCTCACATTCACAAAAAAGAAGTATGAAAGAATCTATATAAAAAAGAAAGCTATAAAAGCTGCGTAACTTCTATACTATCTTACAAACTGTAACTAGTCTGAACAAAAAGAGTAAAACCTAAGGCAATATAATATTGCAAAACGAACACAATAAAATAAAAAAATAAAAAAACTATATACAAGAATAAAATAAAATAGAACAATGTTATCCTAACACGTGGATTATAGAAGTTAGATACCTCAAAATAAGTGCTGCTGCTGAGCTGCCAGGGAAGCCACATGTGCAGAATGTACTATTGCCACACATCCTTGTCTTCAACGTAGTCCTTAATTTTGTAATATGCTTTTTTAATAAGGACACGTTTAATATGGGTTTTAAACTTTCCCTCAGTAAGTTCAGTAACTGACTTAGGCAATTTGTTATAAAAACGTATGCTGTTAACAAGGAACGACTTGCTCGTCTTTGCTAGTCTGAATCTAGGTATTACAATTTCGTGTTTACTGCGTGTATTGATATTATGAAAATCGCTTCTAGTCTTGAAGAGTCCTAGATTTTTGCGAACATACAGAATATTCTCTAAAATGTACTGAGAAGGCAGTGTTAAAATATCAATTTCTTTAAATTTCTCCCTAAGAGACTCACGAGGGCCCATTTTATAAATTGCGCGGACCGCCCTCTTTTGTAATATAAAAACTGAATCTACGTCCGCTGCGGAACCCCACAGCAGAATGCCGTACGACATAATACTGTGGAAATAAGCAAAATATACTAGCCTAGCTGTGGCTACATCAGTTAGCTGCCTTATTTTCCTTACCGCATATGCAGCAGAGCTTAACCTACCCGAAAGAGTTCTAATGTGGGCGCCCCACTGTAATTTTGAATCAATAGTAATACCCAAGAATACAGTTTCTGCAACAGCATCGAGTTTATTGCCGTCAAGTTTTAAATTTAGACCCACTTGTTGAACATTTGGTAATGAGAACTTAAGACACTTTGTTTTGTTCGCATTCAGTAATAGATTGTTAGCTGCGAACCATTTTGAGAGAACACCTAGACTTTCGTTTACATGTACAACATCCGTATCTTTTCTATTTATTTTAAAAATAAGCGATGTATCATCAGCAAAAAGAATTATATCTGATAAGTTGGCCATCATGAATGGAAGGTCATTGATATAAACTAGAAATAAAAAAGGGCCAAGAATTGAACCTTGAGGCACGCCCATCTTGACTAGAGACCCAGATGACGTCGCCCCATTCACATTAACTTTTTGCTGCCTGTTTGATAAATAGGAAAGAACAAGGCCAGCAGCTTTACCACGAATTCCGTAATGATGTAATTTACAAATGAGTGTATTATGGTCGACGCAGTCAAACGCTTTGGAGAGGTCACAAAAGATACCAATGGCATCCTGAGATTTCTCCCAGGATTCCAGGACTTGACTGATGAGTTTAACTCCCGCGTCAGTCGTCGATCGACCTTTCGTGAAACCAAACTGCTGACTATGCAGAATTCCATTTGAATTAAAATGTGACAACATCTGATCCAGCATAATTTTTTCATAAATTTTACTTAATGCCGGGAGCACAGATATGGGTCGGTAATTAGAGGGATCACATTTACAACCTGATTTAAAAATTGGTACTACTTTACTATGTTTCATTAAGTCGGGAAACTTGCCACTATCCAAACATTGATTGAATATGCCCATCAGGACAGGAGCAATTGAATCAATAATATCTCCAAGCACCTTGACGGATATCCCCCACAAGTCTTCAGTATTTTTAATATTAAGACTATTGAATGCTTTTTTAATGGTAGCAATAGAAATAGCTGTGAATTTAAAGTCCGGTATGTCCTTAGTAAAGTTGTCTTTAAGAAGGGCCTCAGCTAGCTTTGGTGAGGAGGGGAGAGATTTAGTGACTTCAAGCGGTATGTTTGTAAAGAAATGTTCTAGTGTCTCAGCGACTTCTTGCTTATCAGAAATGGATTTATTGTCTATTTTTAAAGACATTTCATTCTGATCTCGATTTTGTGACTTACCAGTTTCTCTGTTAATGACCTGCCACACAGTTTTTATTTTATTATTGGAAGCATTAATTTTATTACTTATTATTTGAGATTTAGCTTGAGCGCAAACTTTTTTGAATATTTTTGAGTATTTTCTGACATAATTATGAAAAACCAGATCTGAAGTTAAAGATTTTTCATGATATAAATTATATAAGTTATCTCTGCTTTTTCTTATTCCCGCAGTGGCCCATTCACTAAATTTGGATTTACTATTAACTTTAACTTTTTTTACTGGACATGTTTTATTGAATTCCTGACAAACGGTTGAAAATAATATATCATAGTTTTTATTTGGGTCTTGTGTATCAAAACAAGCAGTAGACAGATTGCTAAGAACATTATTATTAAACGATTTTAATTTATTCTTGGTAAGAGGTCTTAATTCTATTGTTCTAGCTAACTTAATTTTTTGATTGAACTCTAATGATACAAGTTGGCCAGTATGGTCTGACCTAACGCCACTAATTAAACAGGAATCTTTAACTTTACAATTAGTAAAAATATTATCTATGCATGAAGCTGAAGTTGCTGTTATTCTTGTTGCTTCATTAAATAAACATTCTAAATTAAATGATTTGAACAAAGATACAAGCTTTAACTTATCTGGTGAGTTGATTAATAGATCAATATTTAAGTCACCACAGACAAAAACGAATTTACCATCTCTAAAAAGTTTCACTAATATTTCTTCCATTATTATTAAAAATAATCCTAAGTTAGATGATGGTGGTCTATAGACACATAGGATGGTATAGCCTTCGACCTCAGCACATGCTACCTCACATAAGCGATCAACAGAGCAAGCAGTGATATCCTTCCTTTCTTTATATCTGAAACTGTTATTACAAAGAATCATGGTACCACCACCTAAAGTAGATCTGTTAAACGCACTGGCAACTGAAAAATTATTCACATTAAAGAGCATCCTATCCGGTTTTAACCATGTTTCACAAAAACATAAAATATCCATTTGGTATTTATCTACTAACAACTCCACGTCTAAAATTTTGCCAGAGAAGCGATTAATATTCTGATGATAAAGTAAAATGTTCTTACTATGCTTCACTATTGTCGGCTCTAAAAGTTTAAAGATTCGGATACAGTATTAGTTGAGATACAGGATAACACTGATTCATCACTTAACCTAGTCTCAGTTAAATTATCAATAACTGCGTGTAAAATATAAACTAATAAAGAAGCCAGAAAATGCCGACTTCTTCTCGGAAGAAACATAAAATTATGTTCCCGAATCAAAACAAAATCTCTAACAAAATTGTTAGTATCAAAAAACAATAAACGGTCACGATGACGACATGTTAAAAAATGCATCAGGTTATTTAAGCTAGAAATAAATTCATTCTCTTGACTAGATAAATTTTCTGAGTATGGTAAAGCACATAGTATTAATTTGCCTAATTTTAACTTAAGTAGGGTATCAATACCATTGACTATGTCCCTCTTTGAAATACTCAAGCTATTTCCAATAAGAAGTACTACTGTGGATTGCTCATTCAGTTTTGTATGTTGAATTTTGTGAATGATCTCATTAAAATGCAGGTCATGGTAACAATAATTTACTATTTTATGACTGGAACGATTATTTAACAATGAGCCAAAGTTTGCTCCTAATCTATCAGAGAAGACAAAGATATTACTTTGAGTGGGCACATTTACAATTTCTAATTCAGGATTAAAAGTAGGTGTATAGGTAGGAGTAACTGCTTGCTGCAACATGGGAGGTGGCGGGGTGGCAGCACAACTACAGGTGAGATTGTTGGTCAGTGACTCGTACCTCTCTGCGCTATACTTCACCAGGTCCACCAACTCACAGGCCTCTTGCATGCGGTCACTTAACATTTGTTGACTACATTCATATTTACAGAAAATATCCTTTAATGTACTCTCCCTACTCAATAATTCCCTTTGAAGGGTCTGTATGTCAACATCATACATTTGCCTGCTATTTTCTAATTTAATAATACAATCACTTAATTGTTTATTTAGGCAAACATTTTCTCTCCTAAGGTTAACATTATATTTATAGACATTTTGAGTTTTTAGAATTTTCTTGTACCTTTTAATACTTTTCTTGATTTTAATGTACTTCTTAATTTTATTGTGGGTAGTTAGAACGGGACAATTAGTCATGGTATCATCCCCAGTTAAATCAATGGTAACGGTTTGCTCTTCACACTGCAGTCCGGATACACTTCCAATTAGCTCGTTGAACAGGGTATTGGTGTTGGTTACCTGTTCGCTGACTTTGACAGAGTTCATAGTGGTAATGGTGTTATGTGCCTTGCACAATTCCTCTTCCAGCTCTGATATACGTTTCAGTGCCTGGTCATGAGTGTCACGGCATTGCTGGAAGTCTGCCACTAGTTGTCGGGGGTGGTGATGTTGGTCCAGTATATCCATGTGCTGAGTGTGAAGTTCAGCAAGCTGGCTTTTAAGTTGGGTGTTTTTGTTCACTATCCTCTCAATTTCTATCTCGCTGTCACCTCGTTCCCGCAGCAGTTGGCTGCACTCATGTCTTGATGACTCCAGTTCCTTCAGCGCTGCTTTCAGTTTGTCGCTCATGTCACGAACAGTGGCACCACGGGTCATCATGATGAAAGATTCACTATGGTAGCACCTGAAATGTGATAAGAGAAGCTGAATATTTGAGGAGAATGTAAAGATGAGTTAATTGGGAAGTTGTTATGAAGTTGGAAATTAATTAGCAAAAACAAAAGATTGAGATTTAGTTAGGATTGGTAAAAGAGAAAAAAATGTAGGTACAAGAAGAAAATAAATAAGATTTTTTAAAGCTTCTTTGAAGTTTAATTTTCTTAACCTTATCACAGGCTACACAATTAATAGAAATGAATAATAATAATTTATTACACTAACATTTGCAAGTAGATAAAAACTTTTCTAAGGAAGAATTTTTTAGACATGAGATTATGGGAACAAAAGCTATCTAATTATTCGGTCAAATTGTATTAAAAAAAAGCTTTTTAAAATTGTAATAGGGAGTATAATGTGTGAAGTAAAGTTTGTGGTGGTATGATTTTGTCTGGGGCAAGTGTTTTCGTCGTCAATTCCACTTCCACAACTTGTCAAGTGAAAAGAGACATAAACGAAGCCGGTGTGTACTGGACGTGGCTCAGAGCCCTGAGCAGTGTTTGTGTTGTGTAGTAATTGAACAATACTGTGAAATTTAACAAAACAAAGTACTCCCCCGGTTCTAGGAATTCAAATCCAGTCCAACGTTGACAGCCGGCACAATGACTTTGCGAAGTATTGATTTTGAGAATTATCACCGTTTGTATACATAAAAAAACACTATGTGTGACACTTTACACTATAATTTATATAATAACAATAGTTTTATTACAATTAAAACACAATTTCTAATAATTTAAAATATTAAAACTACGAGGTCGTTTTTTCGTGACCTGACAGCCGGTGTTGGTTATAGGCTTTGCCATACAACGTGCCAACGCTATCGGTTTTTTGGGCACAATATTTCTGGCTGTGTAGAGGTTGAATTTTTCGTTGCTATTTAACAGTTAAGTTTAATAATTACAGTTTATTATAATAATATTTAAGTAATGTATACCGCATTATTATGTAATTTTAGTTTTAAGTTAATGTGTTTAATAATTATTGGGTAAGCCTATGTAGGTCTGCTCTAAAACGAAAAGTAAATTTCTACAAATACTTTTTAACACATTATGTTCTAGGTTTATCACAAACAAGACAACAATAAACAAATAAATTATAATATATAGAAATTGAGACTCGAGGCTGTTCATTTAGAAATAATTAAGCTTTCAACTACTAGGCATTTTAAATTGAATTACCGACCCAAGCCGTATCTTGATAAACGTGTTTTACGGCTAATCAAATGCCCTTATTTGTAAAATTGAATTTTAATGCTGAATTGCCAGCCTTAGTCTGGTATTAAATGAGTTTGAGAACAAGATTACTTAGAAATGTTTAACATTTTTGTTCAGTCCCAAATGGAAATAAAAAATTCATTTAAGAAAAATATTTGGTCTAGAAAATTAAGTTAGAGCAAAGTTTCAAAGTTATTTCTTCAATTATGGTATAACACGGGTTTTTATATTCTATTAAATAACAATACTACTTGTGGAAGTTTTCAAAAGAAATGGGAGTTAAATGATTGCGACATGCCGAACTTGTTTTAAATTTATGAAACTCTTCGTCAAAATGTTGTAAGGGATGGAAATTTCTCAATTGCAGTCAGCACTCTGGAATATGTAGCTGGTTGATTTGATGGTATTAGACTGACCCTTTATTCTATGGGAATTCCATGGGACATTAAACCTTACCCTTCGGGAATTACGAACATTTATGGTGTTATGCTGAAATATAAAGCGGAATAGAATTAACATTATAGCCCGGTTTCTACTGTGAGCGGAGCCTTGAGAGAGAAAATTGGTAACGTGTGTTTGCACCTACAAAAAGAAGAGCGAAAATGACTGAGCAGGCAAAAAGAGTCAAAATGAGCTCGCTCTAGGAATCAGGGGTTCTAATCTCTACTTTCTAAGTATTGAATGATATTACGGTTTGACAGATAGCTCATTAGAATTCGCGCCACCATTCTTGACTTGCGGAAAATTCGTGGTACTACATTTTTATCATGCATTTTGATGTAATGACATAGACACTAGTGCCGTGTCAAAATGACTTCAGTACCCATACCATGAGTTGTCATTACGATACTCGATCATCGATATCGACCGCTTTTGGCGCTCTCATTGGCCCGCTACAAGGTTGTATGAACTCTCAACTAATGAGAGCGCCAAACGTGGTCCATGCGTATGATCGAGTATCGTAATGACAACTCATGGTATGGGTACAGGTCGGACTTCGGTCTCTAAGTATTTTCCGTAAATTTAATTTTTACGTTAGTTACGTTCGTACATCCATATCCGTACCCGAGTTTTCGTTAACGGACTTAGAAAGTAGAGCCCCTGACTACTAAACTCTTTCTTAGTGAATCGCAAACCTATTTCATCAAAAAGGAGTCAGTTCCGCTTAACCATTTCCTGCATATTACTCTTTCGCGGTAGAAACCGGGATTAACAAAGTGGAGTGCTATAAACCGCTACGCTGATAGTAACATTCTTCAGTATGTCGACCCGATATAATATGGGACGGACTACAATTATCTAGATGGATCCCAACGTCAATAAACTCTGTGATTTATGATCCCAAGACCCTGGTTCTGAAGGGAAAGGGTCACAGTACTACCCGAAATAAGTTCAGGCACTAACAACCTATTGCCCTGAATTGATTCTTACAAATTGCTTAGGATACTATGTCACTAGAGCTTTTTGTACTTGCCAGTAGTTACGATTTTGTGCGAATGAAAAATTGGTGAGATACGAGTAGGTACATGGTTTTAGGATGAAAATTGAGTTGTACGTGTCTAAACACACTATGCCGGAGTTACGCGACCGAAGTTCGGCGGCTGATTTTACGTTCCGACGTATTTGGCTGATATGACACACCATAAGTGCCGAACTTACGCGGCAGAAATTCGGCGCGGGCGGCGCCCTGCTGCTCCCCGCCCCCGGATCTTCGTCGGTAATCGAACCGAACTTCGGTCGCGTATAATGTGTGGTTACAGAATAAGTTGCCGCTGAAGTTACGCCCGACCGAAGTTAGGCTGTACGCTATGACGCGACGTAATTTTGGCATAGTTTGTCGTCAGTAATTCAAATAGCATTGCAGGCGTAATTGTGCTGAACTTCGGTCGCGTAACTTCTGCATAGTGTGTTTAGACACTAAGACTATGAAAATTTCGTTTATATACTACTCAAAACAAAATAAGGGCCAACTGGTTTTTATCGATTTATTAAATAATGTTTAGATATATCTAGTTACAATGACTGAATCTGATTAATATTAATGGTTTTAGATGGAAATGCACAAAAATTAAATATGTATTCCAATAAATCGTTAAAATAAACCAAATTGAATGAAAAGTGAGGAATTGCAGGAATGTATCAAGTTACATAAAAAATAAAATAATCGAAAAAATAACGTCTTTAATGTTCCAAAATGTTCTATTAAGCTTCTCTTTTAACTCTGTTCTCTCTGTTCTGCTCATTTTATGGAAGGTGGAATGGTCTGGATTAAATACCGAACATTTTCTTTTGGGATACTCTACCAGCAACTTTTCAGACAATTTATGAGATCCAGCTGCGTGTTGATGGGAATTTTACTTTCTTTTCCACTCGTCTTTAACTCATATCTTAAATGCTCAATAGAACTCAGGTAAAAATCCTGAGTGTCCACTGAAACATCGTAATTCGAGCGTAAGGGAATGTGTGCACTGTTAGTCGCGTCGTGTTCGCTCGAGCATTATCCTGCTTCAAGAAGAACTCAGGTATTCCTTGGTGTGCGACAGTGCGAATGGGATAATGTGGAGTTGCACCACATTCTCTACGCAATTTTGAGGAGTTACAGCACCCTCCTTAAGAAGTGCGAGCTCAGTTTTGCGTGATAGAGATAACAGCCCCAGAGCATAACTCAGTACTCGCCAGAACAGTCTGTTTTAAGAGTGCCAGGATCTGAAACCTGTTGTTTAGATCTTCTCTACACTCTTATGAATCAGTTTTTATTGAAAAAAAATAACCCACCAATTATCAATAAAAAGCAATGAAGCCCAGTCAAAACAGTTCAATAAATTTTCTCCTTCGCAAATGTTTCACGATTTGCACCATACGCTGCAGTTAACTGGAGACGAACCAAGCATCTTCTTGAGTATTTTTAGTATTTAAGGAGTCGATTCGGAATAGTGTAGTCAATTATAGGGGTGTCTGTAGCTCGACGCAATGGAGTTTGTACGGTCCGCGCAGTAGATTTTCGCTCTATTTGCGCGGTTAAACAAACTTAATGGTCTTCTTGGGCTTTACTTACTTACTTTCTTCCTTGATCACGGCGTCTAGTGATATTACCCGTCTTTTAAGACCAGTTTCAAGCATTTTGAACCACTCGTTGGGAATATTCCACCATTAAACCTACCTCTTCTGGCTACGGGCCCCCTGGATTAAGGTGACACCCCAAGTGGCTGTTTTTGCGTCCATATGTCTCCGAATACATGACATTATGATATTGAAAGATCATTATAGCCTGCTTGCTGTATTAGTCGAAGAAAACTCCGTTAGAAGTTTGAAAATTAAAAAACACCATACCCTAAATTCTAAGCAATCTCAAATATCTAATTAAAAAAAAGTTATGATTATCCAATTATGCAGTAGAAACAATATTAATACTTGAAAGAAACCATAACAAGATATTTAGTATTTATTATGTACCCAGAATAAGAGCAATACTTGTTCAAAGTGCAATTTAAAAAGTGGCCCTTATTTTGTTTTGACGAGTATAAGTTACTAAATAAAGTTAAGATTTTCAAGGGGAAAAGTTACACAATACACAGCACTAGCAAAAATTACGTATTAGAGAAATTTTCCCAAGTCATAGAAATTCTTTAGTGATAACCGGAATATTCTACTTATTTTTAAAATTAGATATTTTTGATTTAATTTCAACCTCTACGCAGTAAATTCCTATTTGAACAAGGAAACTTTTGATCCGTAAAATATAGCACCGACATACTAAAATTGGAAATGAATTTTCCCGTGCCCATAATGGATTTGATTTATATTTTAAGGACAGCCTGTATAAGTTAGCTTTTAAATATGTCATGGGCACTCGATTTGCATTATAATTTGCCTTCCTCAAAATTTTGGAGGAAAACAATTTATCAGATTGCCTAACCGTAGTCAAGTTGCATTTTCCAGCCCGAAAGCCTTCGATTTGTGAATATCGACTATTCATCCATGCAATTTCAAACGATATTTGGTTTTACCTAGTAACTAGTAGGTACCTAAACTGAATAAATAAAAAATAAAATTAAACTGCCTTTCATGTTTTCATTTATTCTAAAATCTCCAATGTAACTAGATACAGCTAAAAACGCTTTTAGTCGGAAAGTTGTGCCGGAGTAAATGAAAGTAAAAAACAAAAATAGCAAATAGAACTTAAAACTAAGTGACGCGGGGTAAACGAGAAAGCGATTCGAGTAGAGGAATAAAGAAAAATAAATAAAAGCATTGGATGCAACCGTACTTCAGCTGATACGGGATAAATTGCTGCTGTGTTTATGTAACACTAGTTTTTGGCTAGGGCTTCATCCAGTTGTTTATCGGACGTTTTTCTATGAGAGGGTTTACGTTTTTCACGGGAAAAAGTTACACTAGTTTTGACAATGTACGTATAGGTACTTCCGTGCGTTCAATCGTTTTTGCCATACCTATTATTGGAATCAAATATATAGCAGCTCACAATTTAGGACCCATTCATACAACGACCATTTATATCTAGACTCCTAATCACAGGCGACCGATGTCTGTCAACACATTAGGTAAAAAAGTCTTATAACCGTCGTGACTCGACCACTCATGTGAGTCCCCTCGTCGCACTGACCTTGAGTTAGCCATTTTTTTTTTTAATTGGGACAAACCCACCACACTATTCCCAAACCACTGCAACTCCTGAGAGCCAGAATCAACAGTGGCAACCACCAGAAAAGCGCCAAGACAATGAAGCTCGACGTGTCCCGGAGAATGAATTTACCTGTCTTGGATCCTGCACGAAATTAATCAGAAAAGAATAGTGGAGGAGTAGGAAAAATATGTTTCCACTTCCCTCCATGCAAGCAGGAGACAGAACAAAGCAAGGCCAATAGGCACAAAGGGACATTACAACTGGGAGAAGCCCAGTTGCCTTGCACCACGGGTAAAAATGACTACTAATATTAATGGGTCCTAAATTGTGAGCTGCTATATTTGATTCCAATAATAGGTATGGCAAAAACGCTTGAACGCACGGAAGTTTGTTCGAGTTTCCACAAGGTCCGTATAATAAATGACTCCAGATGTAGTCTGAACATTATCCAACATAATATTGCGTTCGTTCTGCCAAAGAATACACTCCCAAAGAATATGATGTGCTGATTGTTCATATTCACAGTCAGGTGACGAACATTGACAAAAAGGCGAGGGAACAAGCTTAAAGGAAAACAATTTACTTTTAAAGTTACCATGTCCCGTGAGAAATTGGGCAACACAGTGATCCACCTCCAACCACGTCCTAGCCAGCCGCTCACGAACGGATGGGAAGAACTGGTGGAGGTGCCGCCCCTTGGGAGAATTATCCCACCTATTTTGCCATTCGGATAAAAGTTCCTCCCAGACGTCGCTCTGGGGTTTAAATAATCTAGATATCTTATCACGGTCACGTTGCGGCAGGAAATCAGCGTCAGTGGTCTCCCGTGCGGAAAAACACCAGCAAGTACCGGTAAAGCTTCAGTACTGACGGTCCTATACGCTTTACTTAAGAATAACAAAGCCAAGCGCTGGCTTTGAAGCAATTTACGCCGTGCCGCCCCTATGGTGGCCCTATCGGCCCAAACAGGTGCTCCGTAGCACAAACAACCCAAGTAAGTAGCCCCATAAATAATTTTTAAGGTTAAAAATGACAAACCCCAAGTAGACTTACATATTCTCGTTAGGGCATAAAAGTTATTTTTAGCTTTTTCACCAACTGTTTTTATAATTATGTTCTATGAAAGTAAAATTCCTCTCTAAGACTAAACCAAGATAGCACACCGATTGCTTTCTCTTCACGGGAACATTATTGAATTTAATACTAGGCCACGATTTAAGTTCACCTTTTAAAATAAGCTGATATGTTTTTTGTGGTGCAAACGTCAGACGGTTTCGATCGCCCCACTGTGATATTAATCGTAGGCAAGTGTCAGCCAGATTCTCGAGGCCAGCACGAGTGCTTGACTGAATGAGCAGAAGGCCATCGTCCGCATAACCAGATAAAGAACAACCGCTTGGAAGTGGAATCGCGAGGAAATCATCGAAGCCTATATTCCATAAATGAGGACCGATAACCGAAACTTGAGGACAGCCTATGGTAAGAGGTTTCGATACGGAATAATGTCCGAGTTTAAGTTTCGCGGAACCATTAGAAAAGTACGAACAAAGAAGATTAAATATATTATTATAGCAACCACGAGCTTTTATCTTAAGTAGTAGCATTGGCCACCATGCGTTATCAAAAGCCCCGGAAATATCTAGAAAGATTCCAACTACGTACTTGTGCTCGGAGGTATTAACTATTTTTCTAACAGAAAGTGCCGCGTCAACGGTTGATTTGCCGATAGTAAAACCGAATTGGTTTTTATGGAATTTGGGGCCGTCCGGTAACAATCGTGGGACGATAAGACGCTCCAGGAGCTTTCCCAAAGATGGTAATAATGTTATGGGCCGGTAAGACTTAGGGTCATCTGGTGGCTTGTCGCCGCTTTTAGGTATTATTTGTATAAAGCCATGTCTCCATATACGAGGAAAAACACCTTCAGCAATACACCGATTGTAAACAGTTAATATCGCGTCACCCGCTGTTTTACACGCTTCCTTTATCATACGATTAGATATTTTATCTTCACCTGATGATTTGTTAAGGGGCAGTTTCCTAACAACATTAATGAATTCGTCAGTGGATGGAAGGTCTGAAGCTGGTGATTTAGGCGGAACTGTAGCCCATGCTCTAATCTGTTGGTGGTAGTCATTATCATTAACAGGTGAATCATCAGGGATAAGACTATTTAATAAAACTTCCGTTGTTTCTTCAATACTGGTGGTGTGTTTATTATTTACTTTAATATTCTGAACATACGCGAGGTCGACCGATCGATTAGCTTTAAATTCATGATATAAAGGAGACCAAGGACCTTCTTTTTCTAATTTATCCACTACTTTACGCAACAAATTAGCCTTAGATTTTTCAACCGAAGCTCTGTAACGGGACCTGGCAACTCTAAATGTATTTAAAGCAGAGGTTAGTGAGTCTCCGGTGACTTGACGTTTTTTAAGCTTATTTAGATGTTTACGCGCTCGACGATAGATTTTACGCTGTTCGGTTAGGTAGTCACACCACCAATCACATCTGCGTACATTGATCATAGGTCCGCGACCAATGGCAATGTCAGCACAGTAAGTGAAGGTGTCTGACATAATTTCAGCACTTTCTTCAGCTGACAGCCCATCACGAGTGAAATCCTTGGCATGACACGCAAAAAGCGATCTAAAGAATTCCCAATTAGCACCCTTACTTTTATACCTAAAGTTACCAATTACATGTGAAGAACCATGAGTAGAATCCGGAACAAATTCGTACACGATCAAGCGATGATCACTGCAAGACGCGTCCGGTAGGACACGCCACCTATCCAAGCGTACGTCTGCACTAGAAAGTGTGACGTCAATACAAGATTCGCCCATTTGGCTGCAAAAAGTAGGTGGTGCATCGGGGGTGTTCTGTTATGAATAGTAAGGTTCATTTCAGCAATGAAGTCTTCAACAGCGCAACGCCGTACGTAATCCGTGGACCGGACTTTGCCATACCACAGGGACGAAGACGCATTAACATCTGCGCCTACGATAACTTTGCAGCCGGCGAGTGACCGCAAGACGTGACGGAGGTTATGTATGTGAGGACCAACAGGGTCTGAATATTGAAAATAGCAGCTGACAACGTAAACTTTAAAAGTAGCGGATGAGACTTCCGCAACTGCACAGTGAGGCGTCATGAGATTACGTAAAGACGTTACTGTAAAGTTAGAAGAACGCGACACGTAAATTCCGGCTCGTGCCTTACTATCTAACTGAACTACCTTGTGACGTAAGCGCGTGTTTTGGTATTGTTCTTGACCCAGTACAATGTCTAATTTGTAATCGATAATTAATTTGTCCAATTCAGAAGTCGCCACCCTATCATTGTGAAGGTTTAATTGTCCTATTATTAAACTATCCATTTTATTAGTAATTAGTGTTGCGTATTAATTGTTCGAGCCTGACTTTATAGGTGGTACACTGTTGAGACCCGCACCGATGGTCAAACGGTTTTTTAAAACGTTTACACGCCACACATACCGGTGTAAAATTTAAATTATCCTTATGCGGGCATTCTTTTGTTTCATGTGCTTCAGAACAGTTAGCACAGGTAGGCGATTTATTTACGCAGTATTTTTTTACGTGACCGAACTGTTGGCAATGTAAACAACGAACTACATCAATATCATCAAAAAATCGGCAAGTCGCGAAGTCAATAAAAAGCTTCTCTTTGGTACTAATTAAATGCTTTCGAATGGCGTTGTCGGTTTCGATGCCTACCCACTTCCGACCATTGTCTTATACACGTCTACGTATAATTTTTGTCGACTTAATAAATTCTTCTTCACTAATTACCAATTCGTCTTTGATATTTTGACGGTACAACGCGTGCAAAAAAGGTTTGTCGTCCATTGAGGATGGGACGTCTTTAATTAATAAACGTGGCCTGCGGCCTTTCGGTTTTTCAAGTCTTAACCCGGCGGTCTTAATAGCATCAACCGATTCAAGTTTACTTATTTGACTGTCATTAGCGACACGTAATACAACGCCAGATTTCGCGATTTTTTTCATGCCTACAATTTGAAATCCGTCGTCACTTGGCTTAATCGCTTTTTTACTTGAGTTAGCCAATCAGAACGCAGTACCCCGTCCCGTTAACCAATCAGAACGCAGTACCCCGTCCCGTTAACCAATCAGAACGCAGTACCCCGTCCCCCTCGCTTACGTCGTACCTCAGCGACTTGGCAGAAATGGTCGTTGCATTCATATCAGTAGTCATTTTTATCCGTGGTGCTAGGCAACTGGGCTTCTCCCAGTTGTTATATCCTTTGTGCCTTGGCCTTGTTTTTCGTTCTGTTTTTCAGGAGTTGCAGTGGTTTGGGAATAGTGTGGTGAGTTTGTCCCAAAAAAAAGTGTAGGTACTTTTTTTTTTTTTTTTTTTTTTAGCGTGGTAAAATCATCAAATGAGTCCTCCCACCCCGGGCAGGGCGGGAGGGACTGTCAGACTTGTACTGACTAAAATCCACGGTGTCCTTCAATAGCCTTTTATGTTCCGGGGTCACGGTAATGAGATAAGTCCCGCGACCCCGGTAAGTGTAGGTACTTGAGAAACTTTCCCAAGGCATAGAGATTCTTTGAAAACTCTTCAAAGAATCTCTATCTCTATTACTGGGTGAACCGATCAATTTACCGAATTTTGTTTGTTCGAATTTCATTATACCGAAAACTATTGACCAACATCTCTTTTGCTATATGCATTATTTGACATATTTTCAGATCATCGAAGTATCATTAGCCATAAGTATTATTTTACCGAAGTATCTTCCGCCGATTAACAAAATAACTTTTTACTATTGAACGAAGCCTCTTTTAAACTTTTTTCAATTTCCAAATGATTTATTTGCCATATTTTCACTATACCGAAACAATATTTTTCCGAAAAATTAAATAACTGTCATAAAAATTCAATACATTTTGCTACAAAACTTTGTGGCGGAAACGAAATGCTGCAAAGCCGATTTTACGTGGTCTTGTCTGCCCTACCCCTAGAGTGTAATTTAAAATCGCGTAGGCGCGGAGGGGTGGGGTGGCCCGCGAGCCGAGGAGCAGGTGGTTAGAACGGCCGCCGCCGCGGCTGAGGCTGGCCGGCGAGTAAACCGAAGCTGCGGTGGTGAGCGTTCAAATTATCTGCGACGATAACCTCGCGTGGGGCCACCCAAAATCCCGCAGCGCCGGAGCCATGACAGAAACAATGCTTGTTGCATGTTGCATGCTTGCTTGAATGCTGCATGTTTGCTTCATGTTGCATGCTGCGTGCTCGCTGCAATTTGCATGTTGCATGCTTGCTCGCATGCTGCATGCTTGCTCGCATGCTGCATGCTTGCTTGCATATTGCATGCTTGCTTGCACGCTGCATGCTTGCTTGCATGTATTTGTGGTGCTTGTTTGCATGTTGCATGTCTATTTGTATGCTGTATGCAAGTGTCACAATACAAACATTTTTACAAACACAAGAACGACACATCAGCAATAGGCACAAAAGAGTATCAAGAATCACACAAAATCCGCAAAAAGATTCGAACACACGTGCTAGCCAGAACACCCCAGTCCAACTATGTAATTAACAGCAAATGTCATTAATGATAATACAATACCCGTCAGAGTTATAATTTCGTATATGACATTTGCACAATTATTTTGTATTGTCTACCTACATTTCAATGGCGCCTGCTAAAAATGTAACAGCAATAATTAGTGTGCACAAACTAGGCGTTTGGTGAAATTAAAATATGGCAATTAAAACAGTGGTATAATGAATGTTTGGAAACATAATACTTCGAACAACCGTCATTTCGAGTAAGTGTAACATCGATAAAAAGTTTTTCGGCCAAATGAAGTGTTGGAGTAACTAAAACAAACGAATAGATAACAGGTTAACTGAAACAGTGGCAAACGTGACTTCGATGAAGTAAAAAAAAAAACCAAACGATAATAGTTGAAAAGTTTTAGATCAAATGAAATTCGGTCAAACGTTTTTCGATCTTATGATAGGTAACCATTACTGGGATATTTTTATAAGGTTTAACATTAGAGACTAATTTTATTGCAATCTCTAGGATTTTAATATGTTGTAATAACTTTTGAACTGTAAAAATAGCTTTGTCTTACAGGTAAAAATATTGGAAATGACCTCTTCCATGCCCCTGTTCAATTTGATCCATTCTTCCAGAGCCACTCATTATAGGCAGATATTATAATAATAGGTAACTATATCTGAATTTCCGAAGAAAATACACGTCTTGTTATTTTGTTGTTCAATGATATTTTTCAGCAGAGAGAAAGAATTTTCTTACCAATAGAAATAACATGGGAATTTTATACTTTTATATCCATTTCAAAGCCGAAGTTTGTTTTTGATGTTCAAAGAAAATATTTTCAATTGTAGACCTTTGACATTTAATTTGGAAATTATTTTATTTCTTGGAAAAAAATCACGTCTTCATTTGATGTTGATTTATTGTAAAGAAATAAAATATTAATATAAATAAATGTTATTAAGTTCTCCGAATAAAAGGATAGGACTTTCAATATTCCTGAAAACAATTCTTGGAAGCCAGAACAATATCTAGCGAGCGAGCGAGTCTTTAAAAATCCAATATTCAAAATTGTTCATTTTAAAAGTCAAAAATCGTACTGCAATGGTAAAGGACATACTTATGGTTTTATTTTTAAGGCAGTAGTACGATTGTTTCATATTCCTTAGCTTTTTGAAAAGAGTATTGCAGAATAATTATATTTTTTTTAAAGTTAGGGTGATGTTGGTAGGTTTATGTTACCACATTGACAAAATATTTTGATGAGGAATAAGGCATTCTTGAGGGTAGCTTAAATTGGCTATAATGTATCTTACATTCAGGCAAAACATTACGATATTTTAACTACTTCTGAAAACCACCAAATTAAAGCAGTAGATGTAAAATTATTTTTTTGGAGTTCTGCGTGAATGCATCGTAAGATTCAGACAAAACTCACCCCTTTTGTTATTGACATCACTACCAAAGGGGGTGAGTTTTCTCTGAAACTGACTGTACCTTAATTCAGGCAGAACATTAAAAACTCAAGAATTAAGATCATCAGAAAATTGGTTCTTTTATTTGGCTTCTGTGCTCCCCCACTCGATTCCCGCACGACACTGCAAGTAGTTGTTTCGGGTCTGGCTATTAGTGTGTATTTATAAGAATGATTTTCATTTGCAGGATTACCTAAGCCTTCGAAACTGCCTAAGCACGTTACCACGGCCCTGCAACATAATGGTCATTATAAGAAAGGATTGGATTTTTAGTCAGTAAGAGTCTTACCACAAAAAAATAAAATAAAACACCCGTTGAACACTTGTCTAAAAAACTTGACAACGTCAAAACGACATTTCTCCTTGATATGAGGGTCGTTTTGCAGTTACACTTTTTTTAGACAAGCTTTCAACGGGTGTTTATCTTTTTGTGGTAAGGCGGTAAGAGTCTGAAGGTCTAAGTAAGAGGACTCATATGATTTTTTTATAACCCAGTAAAAATGTATATGAGTTTAACAGTCCCGCGACCCCGGCAGGCGTTTGGCTCTCTATGGTTAGATTGCTGGCAACTCTTTGACGACTTGGACATGATCGGACGGTGAGTCGTGCTGGGTGGCCAGAAATCACAGCTGTGGAAAACCGCAGTATAAAAAATCCAATGTGTACGTACCTACATTTTATCCATTTCATGGTTTTGATGATAAAATGGATAAAATACACAGGTAAAAAAAAAACAAAACAAACATGCAGCTATAAAGATAACATAGCTAGCTAGATTTTTATTAGATCTGTGATACGATTGTACCAGGTCCTATGTTTACGCGACCCGGATATAAGCAGACGTAACTTTGAATTTGCATTACACAGAGATTGTGGCGCACTTCAACGGAATTGTTCAAGCTTCCTTTTGTTGCGAATTCTAGTGCATTAAGTAAGTATTTTGTGACGTCAAAGATATTGAAATGCAACATAAATGTTCAGGTGGATAGTGTTCGGTTGCATTGGAAAACTGGAGTTATATTTTAAGAGTAGTGTTTTTCTATAAAAAAAACTTTTTGAAAAAAAAGGAACCGACTTCAAAACCATACACAAAAAAGTGTAAAATAACTTTTCTTTCGGAAGTCGGTGGCCATAGTCAAAGAAAAAAAAAACAAAGCCACAGTTTTGAAGTCGGTTCTTTTTTTTTCAAAAAGTTTTTTTTTTTTAATTTACCCTTTTTAGTTTAGATATTCAACAAAGTCTTCTAATAATCGGCGTCTTTGAAAATTTACGATACAAGTATGCAACAAAAACGGATCTATGCGGGCAACGTCACAAGATATCCTTTATTGTTATATACTAAAACCTTCCCCAGAATGTAACAAACACTTTTCTCAAAATTGCATTAAAATCGGTTCAGCCAAACGCGAGATAATCGCGGACAAACATGCAATCATCTTTGAAAATCTACAATCCAAGTAAGCAAAAAATTACCTATCTCAAAAACTACTGAACCGATTTTGATGAAATTTTTATGGGACCAAATGGCAAGTATACTGCATCGAACAAAAAAAAAAAGAATCACCCCAATCGAACAAGTACCGACCGAATTGAGAACCTCCTCCTTTTTTTTGAAGTCGGTTAAAAATAGTAGTAATACAAAGTCGTTGTTTTTTTGTCCCGTTTTGTGACCAAGCCATTTTTCTCACGGGACGAATTTAGATTTTGATTTCCGTATCACATAACGTAGCACCACCTTCTATAGAGCATCATAGACAGCTAGGCTATCTTTGTAAAAAAAGATTTCATCAGAATTCGTTCAACCGTTTTTACAAAAAAACATGTAAATAATAGCAATGTCGCTTTAACAATAGATGGAGATGGAGCTCAGATAGGTATAGCATACTCAGCCTATAATATTTCCACTGCTAAGACAGAAGCATCTTCTCTGTGAAAGGGAGTTGGCTATAATCCACCACGCGGGCCCAGTACGGATTGGTAGATGACACATGTCTTCGAATTATCAGTTCTAGGATGTATCGATTCCCTCAGTGTTTTCTTTCACCGTTTTGAGAGCAGTGTTGATGAAATAAATTACACAAAGAAATCCCACCAAAACCATTTCATGTAAAATGTTGCCAAGACGACCACATAATGTTTGGCCTGTGAAAAAGATATCAGATCTCATGTTAACCCAAACTTCTGAATCTACACGGCCTAACTCTACTGGACTCTCTTCCCAGTGGCTGTTACGAAAGTTTGACAGTACTTATTAATAGGTTTTTTAGTTACTATCTAGTACACTGTCTACAATACCGTGTAATCTTTCATGTCCTCATTCATAAAATTGGTGGAAATCTCATTCGAACTTCCACCCCCCCCCCTTATTTTAGGGGATGGGGGGCGAAAGTTATAAGCTTATCTGGGGGATGATATTTTTTTTGCTTTTTTTATAACGTCCACCCTCCCCCCATTTTAGGGGACAGGGGGCGAAAGTTATAAGTTTTTTGTTGGTTGTGTACTAAACTGAGATTACATACCAAATTTCAGCTTTCTAGCACTTCAGGAAGTAGCCAAACATTTTGATGATCATCAGTGTATCAGTGTGTCAGTGACGAAATCGGTGTATTATAGATATCAATAAAATCTAAAGTATTAGAGCTATTCAATTGAAACTTTGTATGTTTAATAAGTCTATTAATGACATCATATCCATCCTGAGAATATGAACTATCTGGTACATCGGAAACCAACTCTATGAGGTCAAAAAACGACGAAACTCTTCGAGAAAAGGTAGGTAGTGCCCTTGCGCTTCGCTTGGCGGGGCCACTACCGTGGCCCCAGATTCGTCTGGCATGGGTCGAATCCACGACTTTACTACTCGTAAACTCAGTCGCAGTCGCACGGAAAATACTAGTATTCTGCTGCGTCTAGGTAGATTGGAAACCCACCCCAACATTGGAATAGAATAATGGTGAGCATATTATAGTATTCAACATTATAATTGCGGATTGATCATTATGTTTCACTTCAAAGAAAAGCTTTTTTCGGGGTTATAAAATCATTAAATAATCCTCCCGCCCTGCGTGGAATCGAAGGATCTGTCACCTTTTACTGACTAAATGACCACCCTGTACCTTCAATTGCCCTATACGTTTCAGGGTCACGGTAACCTGCCTAGAGAATCCCGCGACCCCGACAAGCGTTTGCCCCATTGGTCATATGCAGCATTGTCAGTTTGCTGACAGCTCATGGCCTGGTCTGGCCTGGATTGGACGACGATCGCAAGGATTTATTGAACATTAATGAAGTCTACAACAACAGTATTGTACTAGCAAATTCAATACCTACATTTAATCTATTAATAAAATCAGTTCACCTAAATCGGCCTAAATTCAATTATGAAGTTCTGAATCATCCATCAAAAGCCTCCTGCAGACACACGCGATTAATCGCGCTGCGACAACGAGCCAAGCTAATTTCCACTCTAAAAATACTGCGAATGGACCGCGACATGTCGCCCCGCGCGATTAATCGCGTGTGTCTGCAGGAGGCTAAAATCACAATTGCTAAAAGCAAGTCTACTTAACTATTGTATACTGCCTAAAATTTGCGTATTAATACCTAATTATTATTGTGGAACTCAATATTGCGGTTTGTTACATTTTCACCTAAATAGCTGAATGCTGTCGTGTTCATGTCTCTTATGAATGAGCTGACTCCACCTTAGGACTCGTCTGTGTTTTTGAGCAGGATTGACACTCTTGGTCTCAATCTTGCCAAACCCATGTTAAATCAAATTAAATAGGTGCGTTCACACAGAGCGAGCAGCCTCGCGAGGCATTTGCTTCGCGCGGCAAATGCCTCGCGAAGCTGCTTGCTCTGTTTGGACGCGCAATTGTTTCTCGATGGAGGCACGAAACAATTACGCGAGCAAAACAAAAGTCGATACTGGATGGCTCGGGCGCTCGGTCGTTCGCACGCGGTAGCGCGCCGGTTGCCTCGGCCGAGACACGTCCACACCAACCGAGCTGCTTCGCTCGGCAAAAGCCTCGCGAGGCCGCGTGCTCTAGTTTGTGGACGCACCTATTATCAATCGTTTTTTTTTTTTCATTAGAAAAACGAAACAGTAAAATCTATAAATTAGGTGTACCCTTACAATACAGACATTTTCAAATTCAAACGCTCGAACTGTTAGTACTAAGGACGCTCATTAAAATAGGGTACTCTACGTGTCCTCTTTAGCTACAAATGTGGACAATGACCCAAATTAAAACGATGTAAAGGTCTTTGCCACGTACAACCTTATTTTGATAGTTCACAATATTATGGTGAATAAACTTTTAAAAGGACGTTAGGACTTGACTTTTCGAGGAGTGTAAAACCAGTATCAGGTGCCTTTTTAGGATAATATATGTTTTATTCGTAGTGTAATGCGTGAACACAAACTAAAAAAATAAAATAAAGTGACTGATTATTTTCGGCCCTCAGCCTCCTTATCTTGTCTTTAAAAAAAAAGTATTAAATGGCTTTGCACTTGGCCTCAGTCAAGACCAGAATTAAAGGTGAGACCAAAAATGGAGTAAGCTCATTCAGTAGGAACTACAAATTTTGCGCGCCCCTGGAATACTGTAAAAATTGTTTGGCGCGATAGGCCACCTGTCAGGTGGCCAATCATGACGTCTTTTTTTTTAGCATGGTAAAATCATCAAATGAGTCCTCCCACCCAGGGCAGGGCGGGAGGGACTGTCAGACTTGTACTGACTAAAATCCACGGTGTCCTTCATTCGCCCTTTAAATAATGGAATTAGTCACGCGACCTCGGCAGGCTTTGGGCTTCTAGAGGGGGGCCCCGTCATCTTGCTGACGCTCTTTGATGCGCGCGTGGAACACAACGCGCCGTCGACCCGGGCATGGTCCGTGGCCGGGCGGCAAATTACTCGCCGCCGCATGCCCGCGCCTACGGTGGCCGGAGATCGTCTTGTGACGTCCGTCGCCGTGCACATCTACCACTGCGGCTAGGATGGAGGGAGGACGCTCCTCCCTCCATCCTCTCCCTCTCGCGGCCCGCCTCCTCGTTCCCGAGCATGACTGCTTCGCAGAAGGAGTATCATGACGTCTTAAAAACAAAAGTAGTTTCACTGAGGGAGCGAGATGGCGTTAGACAACTTGTATAGCTCTGTCTCTTTCACGATTTTCTCTTTGACACGTTATGGTAGGCCTCCAGGCGACCTATGTGAGACGCGTAATCGCCAGTGGGAATGCTCAGTCGTTACCGTAAGTTACAGGTGCAGTTGTCCCGGGGGTGGATCCCACCCACCCCACGAATCAAAATCGATATTTTTAATTCAAAAAGGTCTACTTATAAAACGTCGACAAAAAGTTGCACGAAAAATTACCTTAAATTTTTGGTTAGAAAAGGAGAATTTTGAACTTGTAATCCTATTTAATTTTGTTCATTTCGACCTTTGTTGTGAACTTTAAATGAAACAAAAGTGAATAGTCATTCAAATAAGGCGTTTGAAATCGGCTTTATTAAGGTTCTCGTCGTTGAGTTACAAAGGACAATATTGTGTTTAAGTAAGTACTCGTTCTGAATTAGAATTAAACCTACTGCTTTGCATACCACTCAAGCTATAAAAGCAATTGTTTCGACTATTAAGTTCTGTTTATTTTGGTTGATTGGTCCCAATGCCTCTCGTGTTTTGCCTGACTACGTCTTATTTAAAACGAGTCCCGCCCCTGCTTCGGATCGTTTTAACAGCCTACGTAGCTTAACATCAGGACAACAAACATTAGTATTATAAACCAGTTTATGCTCACGTGAAGTTTTGTAATTATTCCACAGGATCAAAAGAGATGAAAAGTATCCTATGTGTTAATTCTGGTTGTAAACTAAAAAAAAAATACATGTGGCATTCGGAGACTGCCGCGGTGAAGCTATTGCATAACATTTTTATTTTATTTTAAAATAATAAAATCGCCTACCGCATAACGAGAATATAATTTATTTAAAATGTTTGTGGTGCCACTACTGTAATAAAGAACTTCTCTGTTGTAGGAGAATTTTTTAAGTAGGTTTCATAGTGAAAACTCCTTTTGTAGCTGGCCGTTTAGACTCACTTAGAAAAAGTAAATTGTTTTTATGACGGATATTTTTTATGATTGCCGAAGTCTCCCGAACTGAAACGATGTTAGACGATGCGTGGTGTCAGGTATTTTCGTTAGGTTTTTGGATTTTTTTTGTTAATTCGGTCGCCGCGCCGCGCCGCGCTCAGAGCCCGCGATAAAAGCTATGCTATAGCTTAATAATCCTATATATATATATGTATCCTATGATATATATATATATCCTATGATCGATCAAGAGAGCCTCTTTGATGGCCCAATTGAAATAAATGATTTGACTTTGACTTTGCAAATCCGTTCAGTAATAATGTGGAAAAGTAACAAATTAATGATGATGATGTTGAAAATCACGTCAGAACCAAAGGTTTAGGAAAACAAATAACAAACAGACACAAAAGTCAACTTTTGTACAGATTAAAGAAAATACTCTAAAAAATGTAGATAAGTAGGTAAATTCAATTACCAAGCACAGGTTCCAATTAGAAATTCGAATAATTTAAAATAAAACCGCCATGCAATTGCATTTCTCACGAATTCCTCCTTACCTCGATCTAATAAGTTTTCCTAATTAAGATGCAACGTTGGTTGCGGCGCATTTTAATATTGATTCTCCAATTTCAACCTTTGTGCGCCGTTCACAAGATCGGAAGTCGAATGGAAGCCGCGTAGAAGTCGATCCGCTCTAATTATATTTGCAGTCTCAATAAAATTGAACATGAGTAAGACAATTTCGGTTCTATCTTCAAAATGTTTTTTTTTTCAGTCTGTCGTTCTATCCTCGAGGGTCTACTTCCCCAATACATTTACGAAATGAACTTAATTAAGGTTCTATTACTTATTTTCCTTTAGCGTACAAACATTTTATTCCTTAGTAGGTATTGACCGTCGACTTTTATTTTCTGGGGGCTGTGAAGGCATCTATTTTTTTTTTTTTCAACATGACCCTCCTGAACTGAACTGTCACTAAACAAATTGGCATTGATAGTCTTGACTAGCTATTCCCTGTGGTAGTGTGATGTTATAATAGCCTATAGCCGTCTTTGGAAAAATGGACTGTCCAACACCAACATATTTTTTATTTATGTATATTTTTAATCACCATCGATTTGTACAACAGTTCCAAAATACATGTACCTCAATACTGTCTTAAACTCTATAATTTTACAGCTCTTTGGAATATAATATTATGTGTTATTTTAGTATACATTTAGGTACCAACCTAATTTCATGCCTTCATCCCCTTAGGGCAGGCAAACATTACAGAAAGCCATCAGTACCACCCTTAAATACTCCTTTTGCTACACCCGCGTTCATACATCTGGTCTGACACGTACGTTTGCCGCTAACACACGCCTGACCTTTCTTTTTTTAAATTAAAAATGGATTTGCTGTTGGCATTAAGCAAGCCCATAGACAAAGGGCCCTAAGACATGAAGCGAGATCACCCAGAAAGAATTGGAACTCAGGTGCACCAACGTAACACAGTAATTACTGTTTGGGGCCGGACTCCGACAAGATGGATATCGCCGGACAGATGACCCTTTTTTTTTAAGCGTGGTAAAATCATCAAATGAGTCCTCCTACCCAAAGCAGGGCAGGAGGGACTGTCAGACTTGTACTGACTAAAATCAACGGTGTCCTTCAATAGCCCTTTTTGTTCCGGGGTCGCGGTAATGAGATAAGTCCCGCGATCCCGGCAGGCTTTGGCCCTCTAGAGGGGGGCCCCGTCATCATGCTGACACTCTTTGAGGCGCGCGTGGAATACAACGCGACGTCGACCCGGGCATCGTCCATGGTCGTACAGCGAGTCGCCCATTACTCGCCGCCCGGAGGACTTATCTCTAAGCACGATACCTGTGGTTTTGGCCTTGGTTACGGGCGTTTTGACAACGAGCCCGAACTAAGAAAGAATGATATTACGATTTGACATATAGCTTCTTAGAGTCCGCGCCACTACTTATAACCATGAAAAAATTTGTGATTTTTTTTAATGCAATATGATGTGATGACATAGACACTAGCGCCGCCACCTCACCCAAGGGTCTACTTTCTAAGCCCCAGTAGGATTGCTTAGCTGTTCCCGCAGGTGCCGCTGCTCAGGTTGGACTGTTAGTAGCTGGATCCCAAACACCCCACTTACAATACTTCTACAATTTAATATATTATTCTACGATAAATCAACGCAAATTTGACTTCAATACCTCTTTAATTTCTCTTTAAATAAACAGAATCTGAGGGTCAACAAACCCCATTCTATAACAGAAAATATACTCAAGCTTTCTTCTCAATTTTGCTGAATAAGCCAGGCATTATTGAAACTAATGGCTGAATTCCAGCCTAGAAATGTTTTATGACTTAATGCAGAGCATGGATCGTGAACATTCGTCCCGAAGTTTGTTTTAACCAAAATATACGAATACAGATGGCATGAGTACCATTAAAATATGGGCTATGAAGTTAGAGGTTTGAAATTAAATATTTTTCTTTTTTAAATTCTATATCTCTATAATTTCTTAGGGTGCAGCTAAAATCGCCAGTTTGTAATATTGGTGATTGTTTAGTATTAATCAACTGGAAACGAACTCAGAGAATGAAAACATTTTAAAAGCTAATCTCGATGAAGAAAAAGTCTTGTTTAACAAACAACACTATAATTATCTTCGTGCTTAGCAGTAATACTAGATCAATTCATGTGTTTTTATTTTATAATTTGAATATAAGTACCTACTCTGAAGAGCAGTTAAGCTTTGTCTTTTAACTTTCCGAGGGATACAAAAGAGTATCTGTATATAAAATTACTCAACATTCTTCATTTTATGTTCCCCAAACACTGCATTGTGACTTTTGTATTAAAAACTCAAGTCTAGACAAAACCGATCGAACGAAGTCTTTGTGACTAAATCCATGCCAACTAAAACAACGCATTGCCCGCCACCTTTATAGCCCCAAATCGCAACAAAAAACTATATTCCCTTTTTTGATGTGAAATTTCGTGCGCGGCAGTAAAACAAGTGACAGGGCAAATAAAACAGCGCACCAGGAAAATATTTGTCGAAAAAATGTTAGAGTCGCCGTTGGTCACCGGTGCGTACAGGAAAAATATTTCCCGGTGATAATGTTCACCGGGAAAATATTTTTCCGGTCCAGTTGTACCAACTTGATAATAGTTGGGAATAATATTTATGATGATTGCATTGAAAATGGATAATGTTTTTGTGGTAGGGATGTTAATCCACTGGTTAATCCTTAACCCTTGTAGTTTTAGTTTTCCATAATAACTTGCTTTTTGGTAAGTTATTTTATACCGCCTAGAAGAAGGAGGGGATTTTCCAAGTGTTTGTATGTATGTTTTTGGCACGCTCTGTAGTGGAGTTGAGCTTGAGAGGTGTCAGATAATTAGATTCGTCTTAATTGTGAGTGACATTGGTTATATCGAAATTTAAAAAATAAAGTGGTCGTTTTAGGGGCAAGAATATCATTGTCCAACATATTTTTTTCCTTAAAACAGTTTGTATGGGGTATCAAAATAGAAGGTTTTAAAAGGTAATCATAAAATATTTACGAAACTTATATATAAATGTTTAAAAATAACTCCTGCCGGGGTCTTTATTTCCCGATAGCTATAAACTTGGGGTCTTCAAGTCAAGCGTGAATGGGTTACTTCAAGGCAAGCTTGCTGCACCGTCGACCACAACTTTGCTTACCATCAAGCAAGATACCTCGTAGTCAAACGGGAACCTATCATTAAAAAAAAACCTTAATATTCTTTTTAAGCTATTGCATAGCTTTTATCGTGGGCTCTGAGCGCGGCGCGGCGCGGCGTCCACCGAATTCCCAAAAACCTAACGAAAAAACCGAAAGGAAAATACCTGACACCACGCATCATCTAACGTCGCGTCGTTTCAGTTCGGGAGACTTCGGCAATCGTAAAAATATCCGTCATAAAGACAATTTACTTTTTCTTACTTATTCTAAACGGCCAGCTACAAAAGGAGTTTTCACAATGAAACCTACTTATAAAATTCTCCTACAACAAAGCAGTTCTTTATTACAATAGTGCACCACAAACATTTAAAATAAATTATATTCTCGTTAAACATACGCGGTAGGCCAGTTTTTCCCACGTTTTTATACACTCACTTTTTTCTTTTAAAATAAAAAAAATGTTATGCAATAGCTTCACCGCGGCAGTCTCCGAGTGCCACATGTATTTTTTGTTATTTATTTATATTTAAAGCTCCCAAAATACTTCTGCTAATCTAAACATGTGGGTCACAGTGTGTACAGAATAAAAAAATCACACACCGGAAACTAGTAAAACCACATGCAAGTTTTATGAAGAATACGAAAATAAATAGTTTGCGGAAGGAATACCGTAAAATGTTGATATGTTGGAGCACGTAATATCCTCAGAGATTCCATTGACAGACAGTCTTAACACACTTTTCTTGTTTCCTTTCAGCAATATCTACGCATTTCTTTGTTTTCTTGGAACTGTACCATATATTTTCATTTTCATTCTTTAAACGGGAGTCTTCAAAGTTTACTTTTCAAAGTATTGTGAAATGATTCCAGCATTGTTTTTTTCTTCCTTATTTTTTACTAGCTTCTGCCCGCGACTTCGTACGCGGATCCTGTTGCTTATGCCAGCGACAACGGAATCGTCAAAATCGAAGATCTGAAACTGGTCTGATGTCCAATACCAAGACCCCGGGTAAAAATATAAATGGGAGTTTCGGCCAGTAGAGTCAGATTTTTAATGATATACCATCGTCATCGAAAATCAGTCCTAAAGTCTTACCGCCTTCACCACGTGGAGGTACTCTCAGCTTAAGTTATTTTATAATTAAGTGAAATTAGCGATAGCTTTGATTTCCACATCATATGTTTCTGATCTTAGATTTTTATAAGTCAACAGGAAATACCCATCAGGCCGAGCAACTTTTGCTAAGACGTTATTCCTATATGTGTTTTGGTGTACCGGGGCTCTTGGAGTTCCACAGGTCGCACATGACAACATAAACAGTCCTAACTCAAAAAATGGCCGAATTGACTTAAGATTACCTACGGACCAAGTAATTTTTAATCTACATACTGACAAGACACTCATGTAAAAAAGTCAATTTTTGTAAGAGTTATGAACATAAAACACTTTATTAACTACCGCCGCATTCAATACTTGCGCCAGGCAACAACGTACTTTCTTAGTTAGTGCTCCGGCGCCGTTCAATCGCACGCGGCGCTGGGCGCGTAAACCAAATAATACGCCGCCAAAGTGGGGATTTCGCCGAGGTAAGAAAGTCTAAAAAGACACTTTTGAGATATGACTATATTGACTGATGTTAAATTATCTATAGCTGTGTATTATTTTGAGTTAATACTGTTTTGACTTTTTAATTTCTGCATATTTAGTAGGAACGTTTTGTATTATTTGTTTTATGACTGTTTATCAATCAAAACTTTCGTGTTATGACTGTATTCAATTTTCAAACAATATGTTTTCACGTGTATCATCTTTGTTAGGACAGTTTAAGATTTTCTGTTGTCCAAGTTTTAGCTCAACGAATATTGTACTAAGAGGTAGGTAACTACACTGTGACGCGGGTATGTGAATAAAATAACAGTTAAAAATTTTACAATGTTTATTCACATCCACTGAAGGTAGATGGTGAGCAGGGAGTGAGTTCAATATCGAGCGTATTGAGTCGCAGTTAGGTAGAAAAACCACTATCCTGATAGTATTCGACGGAAGTGGGTAGGCGACTCTCAGTTTCTTCGATCTTCGACGGCCCGATGAGATGCAGGCGGACAGGCAGCTTCTGTCCTCCCTTACCGGCAGGTAGACCGCCGACTCGATGAGTTGAGGGTAGACGGGATCACTATTCGGTTGTAGGTGGCACACGAGGTGACTACAGGTACAGGTAGGGTACCTAAGGTATATAGTAAACCCTGGCATAGAAACCCCTCTGGGGTTCACTGAATTTAATTTTGATTTAATTTACTTAAATTCATATTTATTTTAATTTAATTCGCACAGAATAACGATGGTTTAAAGTATCCGTAATTAGTTCGTAGCGAGACAATTATGACGGCTATTGTAGTTCAAAGCTGTAGTACGTAATGTGCTGTCACCCCCCGCGTTCCTCGTTTTAAACCGCTAGCGCCAACCTACAAGTCAAAAAGATGGGTGGGAGTTTGGTTGCAAAATACTAGTTATGTTTCGTTTTACGTAGCCTTTGTTTATTTTAAGTTAAAATAACGTACTACGTTACAGTACCCCCCCCTTTTTAGCGTAGGATTTTTCCTAGGGAAAATCCGCTGCTTCACTCATGCTAACATCTGATCTAGGATACACATTTTTACGTCTTTCATCCATAATCTGTCATTCATCACCTTACATTCACATTTCAATCACAGGCCGACAATACATTAGAGTTGTCTATCCGCTTCCTTTCAACCAGAGTATTCTGTATTTAGAGCACAAAACACTCACCCAGATCATCTGTGGCTTTTAAAATATTTAGCGCGAAACAGAGCCATTGAAGCAAGGTAGAAATATTAGAGAAGATAGATAAACAAGTTATGTTTTTGGTTTTGGCTTATTTAAAGAGTAACCAAGCGCTCCGAGAGAGAGAGTGTGAAGAGAGTTGCGACCGCTCTGAAGAAGCAATACCAATGGTGTAGACCATTAGTATTACATAACTAAAGAGATCGATGGGGTAGAGCCACGATCAATGACAATCGGTGTAGGGCTGAAAGATATAATATACATAATAAAATACAATGAATGGGGTAGGCCATCATTATAGGTTTGTAACTATTGGGGAAGACCAAAAGTAACAAGAAAGAAAAGATATGGTTAAGTGTAGTAGTTATAAGTAGGTAGGTAGTGAAGGTGGTATAGGTTTGGTATAGTTAAAAAAAAATATATTACGGTAAGATTTACTGTAATTAGATTTAAGAAGGTTTCATTTTATGATTATCAAATTTTGAGTTTAAGTAGTAATTCTGATAAAATTATAAGAATCCAGATAATTAAGTAGTTAGTGAATTTAAGTTACGATTTAAAATTATTTTTATTTATTCTTTGTAATTAATTTTTTTCTAGACAATATAACCAAGAGTAGCGATAAAAAACGTAATAGGATAAGACATAGTGAGAGAAAAAATAATTTAAAAGTTCCGGCAGCGAAATGAGTGTTGAATAACTATCAATAAAAGCGCAATACAATAAGTTATACAGTTGGAAACATTAAAAAATAGTGCAAAATCAGATATACATCAATAACGCAATATGGTAACATTTTATTTAATACAGCGATAATTTACTATAATTGGTGGATTTGAACGGGAAAGAGAGATTTAAAACGAAATTTTTCATTTAAACGCAGGAAATAGAGTCATAACTACGAACTTTTTTTTTAACAAGAGAAAAATGATACTTAATCACAGATATTTTACGTTTTTATTATTTAAATGATAAAAGCATTACCTAAATATTTTTTTTTCCTTTGCAATCATTAACGTAACTTCAATAGTTTTGGTTCTATGATTTTTTGAACTTTCAAATCGCTTTTACTCGAAATGTCTAATTTTGAGTTATGACTGTATATGTTGTCATGTGCGAGGTGTTCTAGATTTTCGATTTTTAGGGTTCCGTAGCCAAATGGCAAAAACGGAACCCTTATAGATTCGTCATGTCTGTCTGTCTGTCCGTCCGTATGTCACAGCCACTTTTCTTCGAAAGTATGAGAGCTATCCTATTGAAACTTGGTAAGTAGATGTATTATGTGAACCGCATTAGGATTTTCACACAAAAATAAAAAAAAACAAATTTTGGGGGTACCCCCCATACTTGGAATTGAAACTCAAAAAAAAATTTTCGCCTGACCCATACGTGTGGGGTATCTATGGATAGGTCTTGAAAAATGATATTGAGGTTACTAATGTCATTTTTTTCTAAACTGAACTGTTTGCGCGAGAGACACTTCCAAAGTGGTAAAATGTGTGTTCCCCCCCCCCCCCTGTTTCTTCTAAAATAAGAGCATGATAAAACTAAAAGAAATATATAATGTAGACCTCAACAAAAACTTCCAACGAAAATTGGTTTGGAAGAGATATAGTTAGCAGTTTTTGAGATATAGCACATTTTCAAAAACCGCAAATATAACTTTGCTATTCATACAAACACTATGAAAAACAAAGTTATTTTTATTGTTTGTGTATGCTACTACGGAACCCTTCATGGGCGAGTCCAACTCGCACTTGGCCGGTTTTTATAAGTTAACAGAGAGTGCACATCAGATTAAACAACTTTTGCTGAAACGTCATTCCTACATATGTTATAGTGTAGCTGGGCGCTTGAAATTCCACAACAGGTGTCCCAGATCTTCAATTTTTATACGTCAACAGGGAGTGCTCATCAGGCTGAACAACTCGTGCTAAGACGTCATTCCTTTATATGTTACAGTTAAGCTGGGCTCTCGTAGTTCCACATCAGGTGTTCCAGATCTTCAATTTTTATACGTCAACAGAGAGTGCTCATCAGGCTGAACAACTCTTGCTACGACGTCATTCCTATAAATGTTATAGTTCAGCTGGGCTCTAGGAATTCCACATCAGGTGTTCCAGATCTTCAAATTTTATACGTCAACAGAAAATGCTCATCAGGTTGAAGAACTATTGCTAAAACATCATTCCTTTATTTCCTTTATATGTTATAATGTAGCTGGGCTCTTGGTGTTCCAGATCTTCAATTTTTATACGTCAACAAAGAGTGCTCATCAGGCTGAGCAACTCTTGCTAAGACGTCATTCTTTTATATGTTATAATGTATCTGGGCTCTTGGTGTTCCACATCAGGTGTTCCAGATCTTCAATTTTTACACGTCGACAGAGAGTGCTCATCAGGCTGAATAACTCTTGCTACGACGTCATTCCTATTAATGTTATAGTTTAGCTGGGCTCTTGGAGTTCCACATCAGGTGTTCCAGATCTTCAATTTTTATACGTCAACAGAGAGTGCTCATTAGGCTGAATAACTTTTGCTAAGGCGTCATTCCTGTACATGTTATAGTTTAGCTGGGCTCTTGGAGTTCCACATCAGGTGTTCCAGATCTTCAATTTTTATACGTCAACAGAAAATGCTCATCAGGTTGAAGAACTATTGCTAAAACATCATTCCTTTATTTCCTTTATATGTTATAATGTAGCTGGGCTCTTGGTGTTCCAGATCTTCAATTTTTATACGTCAACAAAGAGTGCTCATCAGGCTGAATAACTCTTGCTACGACGTCATTCCTATTAATGTTATAGATTAGCTGGGCTCTTGGAGTTCCACATCAGGTGTTCCAGATCTTCAATTTTTATACGTCAACAGAGAGTGCTCATTAGGCTGAATAACTTTTGCTAAGGCGTCATTCCTGTACATGTTATAGTTTAGCTGGGCTCTTGGAGTTCCACATCAGGTGTTCCAGATCTTCAATTTTATTTTTATACGTCAACAGAGAGTGCTCATCAGGCTGAATAACTTTTGCTAAGGCGTCATTCCTGTACATGTTATAGTTTAGCTGGGCTCTTGGAGTTCCACATCAGGTGTTCCAGATCTACAATTTTTATACGTTGACAGAGAGTGCTCATCAAGTTAAATAATTCTTGCTAAGACGTCATTACTATAAAAGTTATAGGTGAGCTGGGCTCTTGGAGTACCACATCAGGTGTTCCAGATCTTCAATTTTTATACGTCAACAGAGAGTGCTCATCAGGCTGAACAACTCTTGCTAAGACGTCATTCCTTTATATGTTATAATGTAGCTGGGCTCTTGGAGTTCCACATCAGGTGTTCCAGATCTTCAATTTTTATACGTCAACAGAGAGTGCTCATTAGGCTGAATAACTTTTGCTAAGGCGTCATTCCTGTACATGTTATAGTTTAGCTGGGCTCTTGGAGTTCCACATCAGGTGTTCCAGATCTACAATTTTTATACGTCGACAGAGAGTGCTCATCAGGTTAAATAATTCTTGCTAAGACGTCATTACTATAAAAGTTATAGGTGAGCTGGGCTCTTGGAGTTCCACATCAGGTGTTCCAGATCTTCAATTTTTATACGTCAACAGAGAGTGCTCATTGGGCTGAATAACTTTTGCTAAGGTGTCATTCCTGTACATGTTATAGTTTAGCTGGGCTCTTGGAGTTCCACATCAGGTGTTCCAGATCTTCAAATTTATTCTCTCAGCAGAAAATGCTCATCACGTGGAACAATATTTGCTATGGCACCATTTTTGTATCGCTTATAGTTTAGCTGGTCTGTTGCGGTTCTGCATCAGGTGTTCAAGATTCCAAGATAAATTATAGCCTATGTGTTGCTCCGACTTAATGTCTATACAACAAAAAAATAATAATTCAAATCCGTCCAGTAGTTCCGAAGATTAGCGTGTACAAACAAACAGACAAACAGATAAACAGACAAACAGACAAACAGACACACAGACAAACAGACAAACAGACAGAATTTTTTTTTTGGATTCGTGCTCTATTACTGTTTCTTAACCCCCCTCAATTATTATTTTTTTAATATATTCAATGTACAGACACAGTTTTTTTACTGTTTTATTATATGTATAGATGCGCTCGTAAGTCTAATTGTAAGTAAAGGCTTCCACTTTACGGCTTACACAAACAATAATTATTCCAAAATTGAAATACGTTAAAAAAAGGGATTTCACTGTCTTGATCTAACTAACTTACTGAGGTACCTTTTAGAAGACATTTTTCCATTTATAATATATTTTTATGAATAAGATACCTTTCTCTACCCTTTTCAGGTGTTAAGAAACCTTCAAAAGCATCTATTTCTGAACATAAAAGAAAACATCGCATTGAAAAGATAAAACACAAAAAATATACGTGAACGAACTAAATTTAAATACGGACTTTACCTGTCTTATAAGACCAACCTCCACCGCTTTCTTAAAGATTTTGCCGAGATTTAAACCCCGGTTTTAAAACTGGATATTATTAATATTAGTATTCTTAGAAGCTAAGTAAATCTGATCGTGTTGCCACTTAGGGACACTTTGCTTAGCATCCAGACCCTTCAATGATGTCAATCAAAGTAAATTAGATTATTCACAGTAAATATTTAACGTTTACTGGGAAAGGCAAAGACATCTTAAAATAGATTTCAGTTTTGATTCTAAACGTCAGAGTTACTGAATAAAATATGATCATGATTAAAGAAAGTTAAAAATAAATAAAAAATCGAGTGGGTTACTAATGAGAAAATTGATTTTCAAAGTATGTTTAATGTCTTTTAAGTATTGTTGTTTGAAGTGACTGTGACATCCAGCCTACTACTGAGCAAAGGTCTCTCTCCATGATTTGTAACTATTCCGATTCGAGGCCATTGTGAGCCATTCTGGTTCAGCTCATCTTTTGCTGGTCTTCTACGAGGTCTGCCAAGTTCTGCTGTAAGTTCAAAAGAAAATACCTACACTGCGTGCATTAACAGATACCAGCCCATGTACATCAATCATTATAAAGTGGAATGCTAGTTTGTATCTTTGTCGCACATAGCCCTGATCAACCACAGCAAGTCAAATGATTCCCAATAGTTCCCTCTAGCCCTGTCCTCCGGGGTGACAGCTGGGAAGGAAGGAATGGTAGCAACGTCACCCTCCCCCACTGGTGAAAACTGAGAAACAGACTTCCCATTTGTCCCCTCTAGTCAGTTTGCAAAGGGAACGTCGGCGAAATTGTCAACCCGGTGACAACTGGGAAGACAATTTCCAGCTGTCACCCCGGAGGACAGGGCTAGAGGGGGCTATTGGGAATAATTCAGCAAATCAGCGACAAACGATATAAAGATAGTATATGACAGAGATAACGTTATTAGAAGCCGAAAGTAGCTTTTCTTTCCAAAGGACGGTAGACATTCTTAATGGCCAGTATGTGTATAATGTTTTATGAAGGTGGGTTCAGTGAAAGCAGTGTGTAAAGATCGTAGGAAGTAGTGTTTAGTACTTTCTGGTCACCTCATGGAAAAGGCACTGAAATCTAACATGACCTTGGAGTACTTTTTTATCGTGGTAAAATCATTAAATCAGTCCTCCCATCCAGGGAAGGATGAGAGGGACTGTCTGATTTGTATTAACTAAAATACACGGTGATCCTTCAATAGCCCTTAACGTTCCGGGGTCACGGTAACCTGATGAGACAGTCCCGCAACCCCAGTAGGCTTCGGCCCTTTAAGGTGGGCCCTGTCAGATTAGTGACAGCGCTTTACTCAGAACACGACGCGCCGTCGACCTGGGCATGGCCCACATTAGGGTCCCCCACATTTATCGACGCGGAATCGGCTCTGCTCGGACGACGCGATCCGATGCGAATTGCATTAGTAACACCCTTATTACGTTGACATAAAGGTTTTCTTGACCGGCTTAAGCCGATTCCGCGTCGATAAATGTGGGGGGACCGTTCTTGCCATCCGCATACCCAACCTTGGAGTACTTGGTAGGTTGTAGAAGACACCTTTGTCCAGCAGTGAGACATCATCATCATCATCTGCTTAGCCTTTTCCCAACTATATTGTGGTCGGCTTCTAGTCAAACCAGATGCAGCTGAATATCAGTATTTTACATGGAGCGACTGTCTATCGGACCTCCACAACCCAGTAACTGGGTAATACAATATACCATGGTAAGACTGGTTATCATACTTTAGAGCAGTGCACATCAATGACTATTAAAAAAAACATACCTTTAAAAAACATTTGTTAATAGCCGTCTGAAATTCCCGGATCCATTATTAATTACTCTCGGGATTTCGGCTCGGATGACGACTTAGAGTTAATTATCCGTCACCGAACTTGTTCGTACTCTTGCAACTTATACTCGGATCGGGTTGCAACTTTTGAAGGAAGACGTCTTAACAAAGGCACTTCGGCTGATACTTTAAGCTTAAAGTTTACGTTTGTGCATCTGCATTGTTTTTGAGCTGTTTCGAGTATGAAACAATATAGTTATTTTTTGGTGAAGATGAATGATTTTTTATATTTTTTATGGTGGTAAAATCATCAAATTAGTCCTCCCACCCAGGGCAGAGCAGGAGGGACTGTCAGACTCGTACTGACTAAAATCCACGGTGTCCTTCAATAGCCCTTTACGTTCCAGAGTCACGGTAATTCTGTAAGTCCCGCGACCCCGGCAGACTTTGACCCTCTAAAGAGGGGCCCCGTCAAGATGAATGATTTGAAATACTTTTTTAATACAATACAAAAAAAATGGTATTCCTTATTATGGTTTTATTCGATTTAGGGCTGATTTTTCAATTGTCAGATAACTTTTATCTGAGGGTTAAAAATGGCGGTTTGACAGCTTACCTATAGAAAATATATGTCAAATTGCTATTTTTATTCCTCCGATAAAAGTTATCTGACTATTGAAAAATCAGCCCTTAGGCTAGAAATCAATTTTTTGCAGCCCTGTAAATAGCATAAAAGAAAAAAATCATAACTCAATTCAATTACTTTTGAAGCTAAGTTTAAAAAATAGTTTAATTTTTTCCATTTTTCTTTGATTCAATGCCACATTATTATTTATTAATCAAACAGAATTCAGATGTCCAAAGCAATCTTTTGCTTCGATAAATTTTAAGTATTTTACGCTAGGACAAGTTCTTATAAGCGACTGGACGACCCAAAAATCGTTGAATCTTTCTAAAAGATGTTCAAGGGCCTCTTAAGGTCTTCAACAATATGCCCCAATATTAAGGAAAAACTTTGAAGGTCAAGAATTATAATTACCAAAGAATATTTGAGAAGAGTCCAAGAATCCTTTGCTGAAAGTGGAATCTTGAGTACTTCTTTTGAATTCCTTACATCTTATTCAAACTGGAGATAGTCGGGAACTTTCAGTCTACTGAATTTCAAATAAATAGGTGGCTAGTTCATGTAGGGGGTTCAAAAACTTTGATTTTCTAGGTGTGGTTACTAGGGCGATATTTACTTGGTGTTTGTATTCTGCAGTTTGTTTAAAATGGAAGTGTTTGCAAAATGATCTAAACATGTGGACGTACTTTCCACGAACATCCAGGAGACAGGCGTAGCATCTGATTTTTTTTATAAACATTTGATAGTTTGGTATTAGTTGTATTTATAACTGAAGAAGCTTCTAATACACCTTTTTCTTTCAAGTTTTATTGGTGCCCGTGGAGGCGCATGTAAAATAAAATATTGTGATTTAATAATACAATTTCTTCCACACCGCTACAGCACGTTTTACCCACATATTTTATATTCCATCATATTTTCCACACAAAACCTTTATACGTTGATGACATAACACTATTACTATGTAGAGAAATTCCAGCTGCCATTTCAGTACTCGACTAGGAGTTCTTCAAAAAACTTTTATCATTAATATTCCGTGGCCGTGTGTCTCTCTTTGCGCAGTCACCAAATTCTCAAAATTGGATTGTGACACACATAATTCTGTCTTTTATTTTATATGACACAACTTTTTATATATGTTTTTATGTTGGGTTGGAAAAGGACGTAATAAATATAAGCAAAGACGGAAGGAATACGAGAAAAGTTATTTAAAGATTGAATTCATGGAGCGATGTTGACAGCAATTGATGTGGTTTTGATGTCAACGTAATTTTGGTTTAATATCGTATTGTTTTAGATCTTCTGAATTTTAATAGCAAATACACAGAGAATAGGTAGTTACGAAGAGTTTTTGTCATCATCATCATCATCAGCCTATAAATGTTCCCACTGCTGGGACACAGGCCTCCTCTCTCTGTGAGAGGGAGTGGGCCGTAATGTACCACGCGGGCCCAGTACGGATTGGTAGATGTCACATGTCTTCGAATTTTTGGTTCTAGGACATTCCGGTTTCCTCACGATGTTTTCCTTCTCCGTTTTTAAGAGTTTTTGTAAATTTATCAAAATAGTAGTACATAGGTAAGCATTTAAAAGCGTTGGTTCGGGCTGTCATTTGTGGGTCTTTGACGTTTTTGTTATCTACTGTTAGTCAGAAGCTCAAAAGTCTAACTACCAGTCTTATCAAGGGGTATCGTTTATTATCAAGTTACTAGGTTGTGGAAGTCAGGTTAGCAGTATCCCCATATAAAATCATCTTTATCATCAGCTGGTAGACGTCCACTGCTGAACATAGGCCTCCATGTTAAATACTGATGTTCAACTGAATCCGATTTAACTGAGTGCCGACCGCTACTTAGTTGGGAAAAGGCATAAGAGATGATGATGATCGTGAATGACTTATGAAAAAGAAATCTGGGAAAAGTTGGACACAAAATCAAACAACCAGCTATTATGACTGAAGAAAACAACTTGTTGCGAAATAAAATATTAGACAACAATTGGTCGAATGAATAAAGTTGGTGTTATGTGAGTAATATAAGACCCATAACATAAATAAAACTGCGTAATAAAGCAACAGTCCTCAGTTACGAAATAATGATAGCAATAGTCCCATATCTATTACCCACCATTAAATAAATACCCGAAGCCATCAACTTACATTATTCCAACCACATCGTCTGTTCCCGACAAATTAAGCGAACATTTTCCTCGGCGAGTCTTACTCCAACTTAATTCTCGTTTCCTTGAACTATTCGAGCTGATGACAGACTCTATTTCATACAAGTGTAGTATTAAAACAAGCTATGACAAATTTGTCGTCTCAGACTGTTTCCACGCTCATTTTACTGGGATTATAAAAGCATCTTGCAAGCAAAGTGCCGTCGTTGAAAACTCTTGGCATAATAAATGAGAAAGAAACATGGGTTTTGTGTAAAAATATTCTACAATGCAGGAAAAGATTTTTAAATGGATGAAAGGGGAATGGACGAGGTGTCTCTGAAACGTGTTGCTTTTTTTTTTTCTTTCAAGTTTTTGTTTGAATAGTGGAAAACGATGGTTTGTAAAATAATAAGGAAAAGTATCACATAACCTACTCTTTTATTTTAGATGTGTATATTTTTGTATAATTAATAATAATTTACCATTTGTTTAGAATTTTATTTTAACCAACGGAAAAAGGAGGCTGTTCTCACGTTAATGAGGATGTTTACTTCAATATACAAAATTCATGAAGTGCTTTAATAAATTATTATGTCTACTTCTTCTTAGTCGTACACTCCTGGCGGAGTGGTCGTGGTCATGCATAGTCTGCTTGGTTGGTTGCGGTTTTAGCGAGTTTTCTCCATTGCTGCCTATTCATAGCACTGCGTGTACATTGAGTAAGGGTACACTTTTTAGATGATTTAATGAGATCTGTCCATCTGGTCGGTATGCGGCCGCGAGAACGTTGCCCTTCCACTCTTCCTTGTATCACTGAACGTTCCAATGAGCTTTCGTTGCGGATTATATGTACCTACAAACATTTTAAGGATTCCCACTTGAACAATCGACGAAAGTCTTTGTTTGATACGAAGCTCTTTCAGGATGGAAACGTTAGTACGGTGAGCAGTCAATTTTATCCTCAACATACGTCTCCAGCACCACAATATTATGTCTACTAATAAGAAATAATTGGAAATTATCTATTCTTTGTCTCAATTCCAACTTGGTCATCATTTGCCTAGCCTTTTTCCAACTATGCATGAAGATACTGCCTATCTGACCTGCACAACCCAGTAACTGGGTAATTATATACCATTAGCAGAGGTAGCCCAGTGGTATTGACCCCAACTTACGAGTTGTAGGTCATGGGTTCGAACCCAGCCAGGCGCATTAATTTATGTATTTAATTTCAACACCACTGCTCTCAAAATGGTGTAGGAAAACATCGTGAGGAAACCGGCATATCCTAGAACCAAAAAAATCGAAAACATCTACCAAACCACATTGGTCCCGCATGTTGGATTATGGCCCACTCCCTCAGAGAGAGGAGGCCTGTGTCCCAGCAGTGGGAAAATTTATAAGCTGATGATGATGATAATGAATACACCATTGTTTCCAGTCTAACTTCGTACATCAAAATTCAAAAGAAGGTATGAATTTTAACTCGCTATCTGTTTGATTCATCAACTGATACTTGAGCGTAATTTAATTCGTGAACCTCTTGATATTTTTTCACTGTTCTCATTAAAACTACATTTCTTCGTGATTGCCATTCACTCCAATTGTACAAATGCACATTCACAAGCCTGCATACAAAGAAAAGCTCAGTACAATAGTGGCATGCATTGTATCGTGATGTTGCTCCCGTTTTCAGTACCGATACAGTTCATAATTCCGTGCTTGAACACACTTGAGTTGAATCAGCATTCATGATATTGACAGGTCTAGTAGTGCTGGCAACAAAAAGTCCGGATACGTCGATCCTTTTTTACTAAACTGTTTTCATTATCGTTACGGGTTCTTTTTAATATAGTTTTCTATAGGTATAAGTGAGTGTTCCAGTATGTTTTAAAATGATCCAGTTCTTCGCGTTTTGTTCAGCCGATATTATTTTTTTTTATGTTATTTTAATATTTAGAGATACATCATCATCATCATCATAATCAACCTATAAATGTTCCCACTGCTGGGACACAGGTCTCCTCTCTGTGAGAGGGAATAGGCCGTAATCTACCACGCGGGCCCAGTGCGGATTGGTAGATGTCACATGTCTTCGAATTTTTTTGGTTCTAGGACATGCCGGTTTCCTCACGATGTTTTCCTTCACCGTTTTGAGAGCAGTGGTGTTGAAATAAATTACACAAAGTAATGCGCCTGACGGGGTTCGAACCCACGACCTACTACTCGTAAGTCGAGGCCGATACCACTGGGCCGACTAGAGATACATACATAGAAGAAATTATTACTTAGATTATTTACAAGTTACCTAAACTTATATAATACCAGCATTTCGTCCTCAACGTCGCGCGAATTTCGAACTTTTCCTCTGTGAATCAGCTGCTGGCTACCCTGTTTATGGGATACTTTTAGAAAATCTAAATAATATCCACCAAAAATTTGAGACTTCTATAAAAACAACCCCTTGGGGATTGAATTTTGCAAAATCCTATCTTGGGCAGCATCTACAACTACGAAGAATTACAAAAAAGCGTTAATACACTCAACCGAGATGTGTTTATATGACCAGAAACTTACGAGTATGAATGTAGACGACGCGAAAGAAGCATGTAAGCATTGTAGCAGGTGGCGTTCTATAGTTTTTGTTTACCCACTTTATCGTTTGTCTATGTGTCAGAAAACAACTAAAGTCGCAAAAAAAATGCGTCACTGTCAGAGGTAAATATGTCCAGAAAACATTAAGACGTTAGATGTTGTCAGGCGGCGCGGGCATGCGTCATCAGTCATTAATTACTTGACGTCCGATCATAGACCAATCCCGGGTCGATGGCGCGTCAAGTTCCACGCGCATCTTAAACAGTTTCACTGTTCGCGCAGCAGACACAACACCTAAACAATAGTCCTGAACCACATGTGATTCATGGGACAGGGAATGGGTTAAGCAATGAGCAATCTAACGCGACCCCATCGAGAGCTAAACATCAGTTGAGGTCGCGACACTGTCTAAACAGATAACCGTGACCCTGGAACGAAAAAGGGCTATTGAAGGAACACCGCTTTCGCTCTACCCAAAGCGGTAGGACTCGTATGATGTTTTTACTACGATAAAAAAGTGTGATCACGAAAGCACTTGAAATGACTTTAATTGAAATCAGTTCTGTCACGTTTTAGAAAGTAGTTTTCATAAACGTATATTAGATCCAGTTTGCACCGAATGCTGCCAGTGAAATTAGCATAGGTGGAGAATAATTAATTAATCGTGTCATCATAGTCTCTCGGGATAAGACAGTCTGTACTTGATGTGAATATGTATTTGAGGCAAGGTTTATTCTAGTTTAGATTTCCTACTGATAAGGCTCATTATAATATACTTGCGTTTGCCAGCGGTTTCACTCGCGGTTAATTAGAATTTTTGACAATCAGTTCATGTTTGTAACGGTACGATTCCACCGAAATAGTATGCTGCATATTGGTTCGCACACTTCGTACCGTGTTTAGCATCAGTGTCCACTACCAAGGCATTGCAGCTCATTTGTGCGCGAACATTATTACTAAACTAAATCTAGCAATGTGCGCGCAAAAATAACGAGTCCGCTGCTCATGTGTGCGCATGAAGTTTAGAAGGCGTGTACGTTTCTGGAGGATGATCAGTTCAGAGGTTTTGATTTTGGCCTTCTAAGTCCCCGTCAGTTTTCTGACAGCTCTCTGAGGCGCGCGTGAAACACGATGCGCCGTCGAACCGGGCATAGTCCATCATCGGACGGCAAGTTACCCTTTAGCATACGTATTAGTTAGAATAAGGAAGTTAGAATTACGTCGAGTCATTTCAATTAATTTCATACATGCAAAGAAACAAACTCTTCAATTTTATAATTTAAGGATAGATAAACTGGATTAACAAACATACTTTTCATCCCTCCCGTGAATCATTTTCTAGGATCATGCGGGCGGTGCCAGTGGCAATTACAGTTATAAATAGCAAAGAAATGAAATCTCTTCAAGGTTTCTTCCAACAAAACATGACTGACTTAATATTGTTCCTTCTAAAAAATTCCAATTGTTTATATAATATTAGAAAAGTAGAAAGAATAAAGCAAAAAACATCCCCGACCAACAACAATTCAGAAGCAGTGACATGGAATTTTCGCAAAACGTTACAAAACAATAAATAAAAAGGTTTCGTAATGAAAAATCTTTTACAATCGACTTCGAGACTTACGTAGACATTGGAAAATTATTGAACAATTTCACCGAAACAAATGGAATTGTTTTTAAAATAATTTGCAAAGTTTCCAACATTCAATTTACCTAAAAAAATTGAATGGTAAAACAGACAAACAAATAGGTATATAGGGTAATATATTATTTCTTTTCAGTGTAAAACTTATATATGTATACACCAAGAGTTCAGAATAAGTCCCTTAATATAAACTTTCAAGTTCTTCTTTTTTTAAATGACTGAACAGATTTTAACGAAACTTGATAGGTACGCCTTTGTAGGATACATAAGTATTAAAAAAATATCAGAGTACATATTAACTTGAAAGTTTGTATGAAAAGCCGTTCAGCGTACAAATGCAAAAGTACGTAAGCGTCAGGACCCTTTCCGGTCTAAACCAACGGAATATCAAAACCACCTCCTCACTGTAAAAGGGGTCTACTAGTGAAGCCTGTTAATTGGTCTTAAACCGAGATGATGGATAAGTCTTCTAAGAACTAAACTCACTCGCGAAAGAACAATGAATGTTTGATATGAACAAAACACAAAAATAGATACTCGTATCTACAAACATTATAATGTGAGTTTGATATTAATAAGAAAACTGTTTCCGTATAAAATTCTACATAGCTTCCCGTCTCGATATAAAATCAAATTCTCATCTGCAACCAGATATTCTCTCCAAACTGATGGGACCTAATCTCTTCTCAAACTAAATCAGCTCCTAACAGGATATCAATCAGCCTTCTAATTAATCAAAATCAGCTTGAGTGATTGCCACCTAATTTCCTTTCATTCACAAATTACCTAGTAGACTTCACGCCAATAAGCCTCGCAATTTAAATGACAAGCAGTCAATTTCTGCAATCACATTAAAGTTCAATGAAACGTCTCTCAATTTTCAATTTCACATTAACGCTTCATAATTTCGTCCTTATTTTATTGAAATTCAAAGTAAACACGGCTGAATTTCGAAAAGCATTAAAATTTCCAATTAACTGCAATGTTGAAATTAAATGGTATATGAAATTAAGGATTAATAATTGAATTTTCGTTTCCAGAAATGTTTTAATCTGTTGATTGCTCAATAACGTATGAAAAAAGATTAAAAAGCAATTAATGAATTTGCTTTTTATTTCATAAGTACGCAGAATATGAATGCCAATAACGCTGGACTTTCTTCGGTGAAGTCATGCTGCTATTATATGAAAGTAAGTTCTGTGTTTTGGCCAAGTCATATTATATTCTACGAATAATCCGCTATAATTTCACAAAAAATTACCGATACTACACTAGCTCAAATTTTCCTTTGCCAACTGCCCCTAATAACAAGACGTAGGCCTAATTAAATTAGAATAACGAGATTATTTGTATAACCAGAAATTTACAAGGACATCGAGACCAGACATAAAATTAAATATGAACTAACCAAGGCTGTCTAAAGTACTCAAAACTTACATTAGGGCCACCAAAGTTCAGCAAACAAGTAAGAGACACTGAAATAGATTTGTCTAGAATAGGGGTTCCCAAACAGTGTGCCGCGGCGCCCTTAAGCGCCCTAGAGAGTTAGAAGGGGGCGCCGTGAAACGCTCCTGGTTTTAAATCAGATTCATGTGTTCAGTTTTGGTGGAATTTGGCGCAGTGGCTGAGCGATCGATTGCTGCGCATATATTTCTATGATCTGCAAGTAGTTGTTCCGGGTCTGGGTGTTTGTGTATGTGAGTTTCTTTGTTTGTAAACGCACCCACGATTTATAGGAAAAAAATACCTGGTGTGGGGCAAAGCTTAAAACAAAATCAACGAGGTCAACATAGTCAAATTGTTAAGTTTCGACGAGCTAGGTTTCCGAGACGAAACACTAAAATATTAAAGCGGCACAAACTAAAAAATGTTTGGGAAACCCTGGTTTTGAAGTTATATGAATTGCTCTAAATTACTATTTGAAGGATGGCTAACGAGCGGGAACTGATTCCGCAAAACGAGGCTTTTCACGTTGATCCGCGAAGTGACGAAAATGGAAGCAGTGTATAAAATAAACGAGTGAAATTAAGAAGACTCTTAACCCACTTTTAGTAAACCTGGTACAGTTTTCTGGGTTGCGTTTTACAACTTGTACCGTAATAATAGCAGCTGGCAACGTCGTTTTTCTTCTAACCCTCGAAATGAGCACTTGACATCAAATATGAAGGAAAAGTAGGGTCGACTCTATTCCTCAAAAGAACATCGTTTTTAGAGGTTCTACCTACTGAAATTCAGAAAGATGGGCGAATTCTATTTTACCTCGTTATTTTTTAGGAACGTTTCCTAAAATTGGTTTCGACAAAGCTCTTGAGGGTTTTAGGCGTTGACAAAAAACACGTTTTCTTGTTAAAATTGGGGGAAAGTTGAACGTATTTTGTTCGAGGATTTATTTTTATTCCATCGTCTTTATAAATAAAATATATTTGTTACTACAAGAAACTTTCCTCATTATTTGTATAATTATTTGGGAGAGAATTTTTTTTAGAATGTTTATTTTTGTCTATTGTCCTCAAATGGCCTTTTTCAAAGGGCAACATCGCAATTGACTTTTTTGTCGTAAAGCTTATTTTGAAGCATTGAAAACTTTGTGTTGATAGGTAAGTGGAATGAATAGTACCTACAGGGTTCATTATGGTGTTTTAAGTTAAAATTTGTGAAATATGTGCTTTGAATGTACTGCGGTCTAAAACAAAATTATTACAATTTTTTTTTTTTTTTTTTTTTTTTTTTTTTTTTTTTTTATTCTGCAACGCGGCAATCTGTTGTACACAACAATAAGCCACTGCATTGTCCGATACTTAGTATCTGCTAGTGGTTTTTAGCTTGGAGAGACACTTCTCAGGTAGGTGTCTCACTCCATCCTGGCAAATCTTTCCTGTAGGGTTGGAACACTGTGTCTTTTTAATCTTCTGTATTGAAGGCTTTGATCTCCACTCAGTCTGAGAGCAAGCTCGTTTTTATGTCTAGCGAGTCTTTTTTGATAGGCGTTGCTGTACTTTGTTATTTCTTGCTTAACAGTTGGTAGTTTTAAATCATGATAAATGAATTTATTACTGATGTACAAAGGGATGTCAAAGATGGCTCTCAGTGTTTTTGTTTGGAATCTCTCCAGTATCTCTATATTACTGTTGCTGGCAGTACCCCACAGCTGGATGCCATAAGTCCAAATTGGTTTTAAGATGGCTTTGTATACTGTCAGTTTGCTGTGTGTGGTCATTTGTGAGTGGCGTCCTATTAACCAGTACATACTACGTAATTTCAAGTCTAATTGCTTTCTCTTTTTCCATATATGTTTTTGCCATGTCAGCCTTCTATCTAAATGCATGCCCAAGTATTTCGCATTGTCATCTTGCGGGAGTTCTTCATTGTTAAGTGTAACTGGCGGACACGTCTCTCTTCTAAGAGTAAACGTTACGTGTGTTGATTTGCTTTGATTGGCTTGGATTCTCCAAAGTTCAAGCCATTTCTCTAATTTGTTCATATGGTGTTGTAGGTTTTCCGATGCAGTTACTGGGTTTATGTGTGTGGATAACAATGCTGTATCATCTGCATATGTTGCAACCGTAGTGTTGGCTGTTGTTGGTAAGTCAGCAGTAAATATGATGTAGAGAACCGGGCCTAGTATGCTTCCTTGCGGTACTCCTGATTTGATCTCATATAGGTTGGAAAGTTCGTCATGAAACTTTACTTCGAAACATCGTTTACTGAGGTAGGACTTGATAATATGAAGAAATGAGTGAGGGAGTGTCTTCTTAACTTTATATAACAAGCCCTCATGCCATACTTTGTCAAAGGCCTGGCTGATGTCCAAAAAGACCGCAGAACAATACTTCTTTTCCTCCAGTGATCTACTTATAACGTCGACGATGCGGTGAACCTGCTCGATTGTTCCGTGATTTTCTCGGAAGCCAAATTGATGATTGGGAATGATGTCATCAAGGTATGGCCTCATCCTATTGAGTAAAATCTTCTCGAATAGTTTGCCTATTAGTGGTAAAAGACTTATAGGTCGATACGAAGTAGCTTCGTTAGGTGGTTTATTGGGCTTAGGTAACATTATTACTTGCGCTATCTTCCATTGTCCTGGGAACTGGCTAAGTCTAAAACATGCATTGAAAATGTTGACTAGTGCTACTACACCCTTTTTAGGCAGGTTCTTCAATAGAACGCTATCTATACTATCGTATCCCGGTGATTTTCCATCTTTGAGGAGTTTTATTTCATTTGCTACTTCGGTGGGGGTCGTGTATTTTAACGGGAGACACATTTGTTCTGCACTTTCCAGATATTTTTTTATAGCAGCGGAATGTTCAGGCCTTAATTCAGGAAATGGTTGAAAAACTTTGCTCAGGTGTTCAGCAAAGATTGAAGCTTTCTCCTTGTCTGATCTTGCCCAACCTCCATTGATTTTCTTAATGGGGGGGATCTGGTAACTGGGACGTTTCAGTTTTTGTGTTGCCTTCCAAAGTGAGTAATTAGTGTCTGAACTTGGGGTTAATTTAGTCAAAAAATTTTGGAGATTGTCGTTTGTAAAACTTTTGACGAGGTGTTTTAGTTCGTTTGAGGATCTGTTGAATGCTGTTTTGTCTGCGGGATATCTAGTTCTATGCCATACCTTTCTTAGATTACGACGTTCCAGTATTTTGTCTTTGATGGTTTTAGGATATTCGTTGAGTGTTTGAGGTAACTTTTTTCTCACGTTTGTAGAGAAAGTAGCTGCTTTGTGTATGATTTTGTTGAGGTTTTCAATAGCATTTTCTACATCGTCAGTTGTTTTCAATGGGTTAATTAGTTTGAGCTCGGTTGAGATTTTGTCCTGGTACATCTTCCAGTTAGTACCCTTGTTGTAAAGTCTTTTTGCGGGTTGCACCATCACCACTGTCGTACTAACGTCTAAAATGACTGGTGTGTGGTCAGAAGATAGATCCGTGCAATTTTGTATAGTCATGTAGTTCTGGCTGATGTTTTTCGATATGTAGAAATCAAGTAGGTCTGGAATTTTATTTCGATCTGTTGGCCAGTATGTTGGTTCCCGTGCACTCAAGCACTCGAGTCTTAAGTCCTGTACTATGTTATACAGTTGTCTTCCGCGGTGTGTGATTAACCTTGAGCCCCAATAGGTATGTTTTGCGTTCCAATCCCCTCCACAGATAAATCTGGAGCCAAGGGAAGAGAAATACTTATTGTAGTCATCTTTAACTATGTTGTATTTGGGTGGGCAATAAACCGCAGAAAAGGCTGTCTCTACTTTTTCATTAACGACTACTTTTATTGACGTAGCTTGTATTTTGTCTGTGTAATGTTTTTCTAGTTCGTAATGTTTAATATTATTTTTTATAATTACTGCGGTTCCACCATGGCTATTACCAGACGGGTGGTTGGTTGTGTACACTGAGTAATTTTGTAGGTTAAAGTGAGATTTTTCAGTGAATCTTGTTTCTGAAATTAATGCTATGTCAATTTTTTCTAGTTGTAGGAATGTTTGAATTTCTTGACGACGTTCCGTCAAGCCGTTGGCGTTCCAAGTAACTACTCGGAGAGTGTTAATAATAATAATAATAATAATAATATTCCACAACTATCACACAACGCCATCTAGTCCCAAGCTAAGCAGAGCTTGTGTTATGGGTACTAGACAACTGATAAACATACTTATATATTTCTAAATACATACATATTATAGATAAATTACACCCAGACACAGAACAAATGATCGTGCTCATCACACAAACATTTGTCCTGGGTGGGAATCGAACCCACGACCTCCGGCATAGCAGTCAGGGTCACTAACCACTAGACCAACAGGCCTGTCAAAGTGTTCATTTTGTAACGAGACTTGAAACTAGCTGGATCATACGATCCATCATTTTATCCATCATATTGTACATAATTTGTTGAAATTTGGCGAACATTAGTTCTAATTTGTCTGAAAAGTTTTCTGCATTGGGTAGTTCCTGAATAGGTCGATCTTTTGTAACATCTGCGTAGCTTCCTTTGTTTTTGAGGTTTTTTTGACTTAGACTTACATTTGGTTCAGCTGTTTCTTCTGTTATTTGAGTCGCTTTTGCAAGATGAGTTGTATTTTCTTTGGTATTTTGTTTGGTTTTAAATAGTCTTTCCTTGTATTGTTTATATTTTGTGCACCCTTTATAGCTTGCTGGATGCTTGTCTTGACAATTCGCACATGTAGCATCAGTTTCTGGTGGTTTGGTGCATACAGAGGTCGGATGTTCCTTACCGCACTTCACACATCTGAATGGTCTAAAGCACTGATTTTTGGTATGTCCAAACCTTTGGCATCTTTTGCATTGAACTATTTCTTTTTTCTTATAGGGAGCTTCAAAAGTCACTTTCATATTGCTTAGGTATCGTATCTTAAATATTTCTAAATTGTTCTTATTTGGTTCAAGGTCCACAAAAAATACGGGTAATGCTTCTTTGGTGGTCCTGTGTAAAACATTAACTATTTGTCTAACCTCATGTCCTTGTTCTTTTAATTCTTGTTTGATTAGAGAAGTATCTTCGGAAGAGTGTAGCCCTCTTAGTACAACTCTATATGCTCTTTCACATTTTAATTTGTATGTATAGTGTAATATGTTATTTTTTATGAATTGTTCTCGAATTGCTTTGTATGTACTTATATCATTGGGCATTAACTTGATGATATGACCAGATCGTAGGGTTGTCATTATATATGATTTGTTTTCGACAATTTTATTTATAGTAGCTTTTAACGCTGTAACATCCAAGACACCTGTCACAAAGATTGGTTCGGGCTTGGGTACATACTCTGTCATTGTAACAGGTTCATCAGTTTCCTCGCTGTTCAGAATGTCAAATTTATTGTGCGTAGGCACAGTGAAACTTGAAGCGTTCTTAGACTTCTTTGAATTATCTCTGTCTATTGGGCTTGTTTCCTTTCTTTTTTGCCTTCTATGCGGTACTTTATCATTTTGCCATGTTACTAGAGACTTCTCTGCATCATCTGTGGCGTCTGTTTTCTTGTTTTCAATTTGTTTGTCACTAGTGTTACTTGCAGCGACTGATGGTAGACTGTTGCTACGATTTCTAGTGAACATGCTTTTGTTCAATTGCTGTTGGATCATATTGTTAGGATTATTAGTAGTTTTATTAGTTAAATTCATTCGGTTCCCACGAGTTAGGACGATTTAAGTAGTCGCTTGAGGGGTGACGCCTATTCCCTTAAGAAGGCTCTATACAACAACGTTAGCCGGGTCCGTTGAGGTTGGCGCTAAGAACTTGCCACCTGCAAGCCATGCATCCTTTCGGCGCGTTTCCCACCTTAGGATTAGGGTGAATTTTTAGAGAGGCTTTCTACCTCGTGACACGGGCGGTTAAGCCAATGCCCCCGATTCCGAGATTTGACCAAGGAGTTGCGGGTTGTGGAAGTCATTTCCTACTCCCAGCAGAATCTGCTTATTAGGCAAGATGAGTCAGGTTTTGTACCGCCGCCCGAGACTCGGCGTTGTCACTCGTTTGGTACCACCCAGGGGAGACGTGTAGGGTGAGTCTAGGAAAAGATGGTAGTTCCTACGGACGCGAGTAACTTTCCTCCCCCATTATTACAATGACTGATTTTTTTTACACCTTTTAGTGAACCTGTGCCTGTAGTAGCCTTTTGTATGTTAGAATTCAATGTGAGTAGTGTCAAGAAAGTTCTTTGACACCAAGATTTCCTTTCTTAATGAGAATACGAAATTCAAACAATGTGTGTTCGGATATTCTATTGAAACACACTCAGGCTAAGAGATAAGGCCATGTTAAGGGCAGTTACTCATGCCCTGTCAGTCGGGCCATTACCTAAACCATTTGCACATTAGGTTTGGTGTGTAGTGTAAAGAGAGGATATAGCTGAAGCTACAGCTTGGCGATTTTACTACAATATGTTTCACATAAAAGGTTTTTTTTTGTTGCCACGCAATAGAAATTTCTTTTGTATCGTAGGTGCGTTTACAAACATGCAGAACCTCACATACCTACACAAACACCAAGACCCGGAATAACTAACCCGGATCGAACCCGCAACACGCTGCCCGGTAGTCGATCACTCAAATACTGCGCCAACAATGATAAAGATGATCGTGGATAGCTGAAAAGGTACTTAAAAGTAACTTAGGAAAAGTAAGTAAGTTAAGTAGCACTAAAGACTTCAAAAATAAGGCTCTTCATAGTTTAGCTAGTAAGTAGTTGAGGGGCAGTTAAGGATTCATTTGACTGTCTCGTAATTGGAGAGATCCATGTTCCAGTAGTGGAGTTCTAAAAGCTGATGATGAGACCAAACCAAGGCCTTACGCCTAGGACACGGTGGAGCATACGGTGCAGGACTTTCGAGGCCATGCTGCAGGGCGAGACCAAATGGGAAGCGGTCGCCTCCTTCTGCGAAGCAGTCATGCTAGAATAGGAGGAGGCGGGATGCGTGAGGGAGAGGATAGCGTAAACCTCACGATCCAGCCGCCGCGGGAGACGCCCACGGCAACGGACATCGCAAGACGGTCTCCAGCCACCGTTGGCGCGGGCATGCGGGCGGTGAGTTATGGGTGACTTGCCGCTCGATCATGGACCATGCCCGGGTCGACGGCGCGTTGTGTTCCACGCGCGCCTCAGAGCTGTCAGCAATCTGACGGGGCCCCATAAGAGTGCCAAAGCCTGCCGGGGTCGCGGGACTGTCTCACCTGGTAACCGTGACCCTGGTACGTGAAGGGCTATTTAAGGATCACCGTGGATTTTAGTCCGTGCAAGTCTGACAGTCCCACCCTGGGCGGGAGTACTCATTTGATGATTTTACCACGTAAAAAAAAAGGCCTTACGCCTGTAGCAATTTTATTTTCGTCTTTTAAACTTTACAGTATTATTTTTTACAAGTTGCCCCACACACTGGACACGCCTGTGTATTGGCGTCTCCAACTGGACGCAACTCAGCTCGAATCTCGAAAATTCTCATCCAGCTTTTTCCCAAAACATAATTGGTCCAAGAAAATAGATCTGGTATCCACGTGTTTCCTATTTAGTATAATTTGTTTTGCACACAATAACGAGACATGAATAATAATAACTTTTACAGAATAAGTTAATGTACAAGCAATGAAAAAAATATTTATGAGGTAAGTATATTGAAGCTGCCGAAATGATTACTTGCAAAACTGCTTGTCTGGAAACTTTCATTAACTAGATTTCTGGGAAACTAACCAATATGTCTGGAGCAAACATTCAAAATATACTTAAATGTTATCATGAATGTGTATCTAAAACTAGCTTTTGGCCGTGACTTCGTTTGCGAGAAGCTTTGGGCTCCCGCCTGCGCTTTGACTTATTTCGATTTGCTAGACCAAATTTGTAATAGCATGGTGGTTTATAATATGCATTAAATAAAATATGATAGTTTATATCCCATAACAGGCATAGTGTAGTCTGGTAAGACCAGAAACGTTAAAGTTTAGAATTAGATCGCTACTTCTGGATCCTTTGGATATTATCTCCCACATACAAACAAACACTTCCATATTATTTTCGTATAGGTATTTAGTTTGGAAGTTTGTCATAAACAAACAATTTATTAGTAGTTATGAACATAATATTAAAAAAATATATGCTTTATGGACAAAATATATCATCTCGATGGTTTAGCGGTAGCAACCGCGACAGCTGTGGACGGAGGCCAGGGTTCGCAAATCGGATAGAGAGTTTCTGGATTTTTATATCGAGAATTTCTCTGTCACAGCCTCAGAGGCTGGGTCTGTGCCCTTTTAATGGCAATAAGGCTCATCTACAAAACTAAAACAATAAATGAAATTGTAGAATGTTGATGATATTAGGTAGGGGAGGTAAGCCTAAGACGGGTAGGCCGCCTAAAACGGGTATGCATGTTAAATTACGCGTCGTTGTTCATTTTAAATTATGTGTGCGTGCAGGACGCGTCGCCTCTCCCTATGAGGAGCCGCGTCCTGCACGCACACAATCTCATTAGCAAGAACGACGCGTAATTTGACATGCATACCCGTTTTAGGCGGGCTACCCGTCTTGGGCTTATCTCCCCTACGTCTGTAACAAACCATTCGGGGATTACTGGTATTATCATCATAATAATACTATGTTAATCATCAAAAGAATACCTAAATTATTTTAATCCCACTTATATCACAAGCTTTGCAAACTATAATAAACGCCATAACCCACTGCAGTGGTTATCGAAACGCGCGCAGTTACTCCAACCGCATGTCAAGAAAGAACGAACATTTTTAGCGATAGACGTCTGCATGAAACGTTATCCTTGTATTAGTGACGCCTCGTTGCGCGACTTTTACACGCTGAAGTGCGATCAACCGGCAAATATAGTTTGTGTTGGCGCGGCTGCAAGGAAACGCAGTCTTCAACTTTTTGTTTGTGAGAAAATAAGTTTTAGAATGTTGGTAATATCTTCTGCAGACCACTATATCTTAGTTTGTAGCTAGTTTTTATTTCATGAAAGTTAAAAAGTAAACACTTCACGTTATATTTATTAGCGTAATATTTTTCAGCAGTTCAGTTTTTAAACGGTGCTTACTGTAGGATGAAAATAGACTTATAATGATTATAAACTCACAATCGCGGTGTACAGTTGGAAACAATTAGGGCTTTATATTACTTAAATTAAATGGGTCATGGTAACAGTCGCACTGGTCCCAAAGTCGTATTATTTCGTTTAGTATTCGGGCTATCTAAAATAACTGTCGCACTAGTTGATAAACAGCATAAAGTCTGACTCAATTTTGAATGTAATTTAATTTTTTTCGTTAAGAGCAGTTAGTTCTGATTTGAATTCTAATAACCATTTCAACACGCCTCATAAGGGCCGCTTAAAAAATAAAACTGAATTCAACAATTTTGTAAAGTCCTTTCAACTAAATGTTCATCTCAAACTCAAACTGAATTAGAGAAACGAAAATACATTTTTGGACATATTTACTGGATTTTCCAGCTAATGGAACGCCAAGCAATTATTTAGAAAACTAATTTCAATACTAGTTTACTTGGACCACATCAAATTGCTTGGTTTCAATTCTGTCCGAGATTGGGTCAAACTTCAGTAATTTTTTGCTTAAAAAAGTAACTTGCGACCTTAAAAGCTTCGAGTTTTGGGGTCTCTGTCCTAAAATGGCTGGAGTTTTTCTCCCATGGGTAATATGTTCCAACAATATACACATTTTGGGGACGAAAAATAAAAATATGTACATTATTTATTATCAGAATTTTAATGCTTTGACAAAAAATGTCTTTGTTTTCTCTATTTACTTTTGATTAGTTTTTTGTCCAGTCAGCGGAAAATTGAAGCGACGAATACTTTCTACAAAATAGGTGATGTAGAACCAATGTATTTTTAGAGTTTTCTCTCACACTTCAGGTTCGAGAGACTTTTCCAATTTACCATTTTTGTGTGAATAGCATATCCACAAGAAATGTTTGCGAAACGGCCTCCACCTAAATCCAAATTGGGTTGGCCATTAGGCAATCCAATTTGCCTGTATTTTGCGTATTCAGTGTTTTCAAAAAAATATTTCACTGGAGATTTCACATTACATTTTGAATTTATGCTTGAGGGTTGAGTACATCTGAATGATGCCCTTAAATCGAAAAAACGTATATGTATGGTTATCGTAGATATATATCCTAGTTTTTAAAGCGGATCACTCATCAATGAATACATTTTCGTTCATCAATACATGAACGAAAATCATTTGGCGGGAAAAGTCAGTAAAGGAGCAACGAAACGAACAACGACACACGTTCTCAGTATCAAACTTCGTATTTATGGAACTTTGTTTTAATATCGGACGTCTCTGAAACAGGGACCACAGTTTTCTATTACTACTATGTACTATGTTTTTATTTTTAGCGTGGTAAAATCATCAAATGAGTCTTCCCGCCCAGGGCAGGGCAGGAAGGACTGTCAGACTTGTACTGACTAAAATCCACGGTGTCCTTCAATAGCCCTTTACGTTCCGGGGTCACGGAAATTCGTTAGTCCCGCGACCCCGGCCGGCCTGGCTTTGGCCCTCTAAGGGGGGCCCGTCATAGTGTTGACACTCTTTGAGGCGCACGTCGGACAGTGGAAAAAGAAATCATGTTGCGCCAACGTCAAGTCATCATCAGCCTATAAATGTTCCCAATGCTGGGACACAGGCCTCCTCTCTGTGAGAGGGAGTGGGCCGTAATCTACCACGCGGGCCCAGTGCGGATTGGTAGATGTCACATGTCTTCGAATTTTTTGGTTCTAGGACATGCCGGTTTCCTCACGATGTTTTCCTTCACCGTTTTGAGAGCAGTGGTGATGAAATAAATTACACAAAGTAATTCGCCTGATGGGGTTCGAACTCACGACCTACTACTCGTAAGTCGCGGCCGATACCACTGGGCCACCACTGCTCAACCAACGTCAAGTAAAATGAGACAAAGGCAAGATGATAACTCAACTTTATAATAACCTTTCTATAATGTTATAAATCTCTTTGAATTTATCTTATAAACGCCAAATTACAAACAGTATCCCCCATTCAAAATAATCCCATTGTATCAACGAAGCGTTAACGATTTCCCGCATAGCTTTTGTTGGAGGCTAAGCCCATTCGCGAAAGTGCCTAAGGATACAATGATTTACCGGCTGATCGGTACGCTATTAACGTAATTCCCAATAAATTTTAACTGAATACATTATGTTAGTCTAAGTAAATCTCTTCTCAGAGAATATTCAAGGTTCTTGACGGTAAAGTAATCGGGTTTTAGGCCATAAACGTCATATGTGAACGTTAAGAGTGACTGATGCCTTTAAGAATGTGTTAAGGGGATATTTTTTTAACCAGATTTCGCGTTAGTATGAATAAATTTATTTACCCTTACCTGTATTATGTTTTAAGAAATATTAACACTGATAATACAAGCTAAACGTTGGAGAAACCCATTAAACTGTACAGAATATTTAGTGGAACAGATATTTTATTTATCTTGTGATAAGCTACTGCTCACGAAGTTCATAAGCATTCAGAATATTAGTAGTTGGTTTTTTATATGATAACCGTAATTTCATCATCTGCCTAAGCTTTCCTATGTTGGGGTCGGCTCTGAGTCGAACTGGATGCACTTGAATATCAGTATTTTACATGGAGGGCCTGTCTTACTTAAACAACCCAGTAACTGGGTAATACGAAACCCTTCGGTAAGACTGGTACGGCAATGCAATCGCAATTTATCACAGATAAATACGATGTCAAGTAAGAATATGTATCTATGCAAAACCTTTAGAAGTTTAACCCTGGGATGAATAAACAGTTATGCTAAAGTTCGCCCAGAAAGAAGTGGCGAAATGCCCTCGACATGGGAAAGTACAGGCTAAGAATAAAATCCTTTCGGCGAATGCACAGAGATTTATTAAGCAGCACTTTATTAACGTATAAATGCATCAGTGAACCTGCATTCGCGTAGCTGAATTTAATTATTTTTATCAATAATTTTGCTCGGAAGATTTCCGAGATTTTTTTGTCAAAGTGGTAAGTCGGTTATACCCAAGTGCCCAACCAATTATACCTATTTTATCTACCTCTCTGAGGCAGACCTTATGCTTAGATTTCTTAGTAAATACTGCATAAATACTGATTGCTTAGATTGCTTAGTAAATACTGCATAAATACTGATTGCTTAGTAAATACTGCAATTACGCTGTAGGGTAAAACCCTACAGCATAATTGCAGTATTTACTGCGTTTGAAGTATAGAAAAATGAGAAAGCGCCTCTAGTGTGCAAACGAGAAACTATTTTGTTCCATTAAAACGTCAAAGTTCCAGTTTGCTTTACGTCACAAAATCTGAAAAGTGATGATATGGCCTCGGTTCTAAATATTGCACATGTCACCTAAACATAGTCTAAAACATAAACCGTATACAGTTAGCCGTTAATATCTGTAACATTATACTGCTGTACCAATAACTCTGGGAGCACATTGCACTTCAGATTAATTGGAGAATTTATCAAACTCGCAGCCCGGCGATGCACCTACCGTTTAGTTTGATTTATTTGTTCGATTTCTGTGCGAATGGAAACAATTATGTTGTGTTGTTGTTTGTCATTAATTTGAAGGTGAGTGTGGAATGTCACAATCATAACGTTTGATGGCGTATTTATGATCGCAAAGTTTGATTATAAAAAGGCCATTCTTTGGCTGCTAGTCTTCTGGGCATGTTACCGCGATGAGGAGGAATATTTTGACGCTGGGACCTATTATTTGTAGGTGTGTTTATTAAATAGTTATTTAGTTTTAATTTTCTTCTGTAAATATTTAGGTTGTAATATTTGTATTTTAGTTTCAGTTTATAATTTAAAAAATATAACTTGAATTGAGGTAATAGATTGGGTTAGTGGATAGTCTACTAACCACCTCGACTATTCTGCCTTTAATTAGAGGCTCGAGAATGTCTGTTCCAACTTTGCAGGTCACCGATGACAACATCAACAGCCTGGAGCAATACTAAAGAAGAAAGCATAGCAACAGTTCTGGAAGATATTCAGTGCGGATTACATTGCTCTAAGGACCATGCATATGCTAATACTGAGACGAAAGTAAAACTTCTAGTAATCTGTACCTATAGATAAAGTAAATTCTTAAAGAGACATTGTCGGTGCTTTATTGTGGATGCGTGTGTCGTCGCCACCGCTAAACAGTCACCCCACATATGTGCATAGACAATACGTATTACGTATAGATAACATAACTTTAACCGTTGTACATTTGCCACGAAGTTAATTTGCCACAATTTTTTAAACCTCATACATTGAAAGTTAATCCGCTACAGCTAGATTTTGTTATTGTTAATTTGCCACATATATTTGTTACGGCTAATAACCGAAGGCGGTTACACCTAGTTTTAACCGGCTAAAACTAGATGTAACCGACCACATGCGGTTAAACCTAGATGTATCCTTTATCTTCGGTTAGAACTAGGTTTAGCCGGTTAGAACTAGGTGCAGCCTCGGGACTTGCTGGCACCCCGACTCGGACAAGTTAGGTTAGAAAAGGACCATCGCTGGCCGTTGGCCATTCGTGGTTATTTTTTTTAAACCACCCAGAAGCAGGAGCCCCGCTGAGCGGGGCTCCGTCGACTTGCCCCTGTGCAGGAAGGATACATCTAGGTTTAACCGCATGTGGTCGGTTACACCTAGTTTTAGCCGGTTAAAACTAGGTGTAACCGCACTTCGGGTATTAGCCATAACATATTCAGTTCACATAATTTTTACTGAAGACGGCGGCATCGACACCTTTTTTTGTTGGAAACGGATCATGGTACCGGTGGATACGACTTGCCGTGATCTGTGGCTAATTCAATCTGATACCGGGATCCGTGGAGACAAACCCTGTTCTCCTAGTACTTTCTGTTCAGATTCCACATTGTGTCCTCGATTTTTTGAGTTTCGTACTCGATTTTATTATTTAATTGTTCTGCAATCCGTGCGGAAAAAAGAAATGGGTCTAATTTACACTAAACAAGATTCAAAACTATGGCTAACTTACACATTTTTTTTTCGTGGCGAATTAACTTTGTGGCAAATTTACAACAACCCCTTATATCACTCTACCTATCACAAAAAATATTCATTTCTAACATTAATCCTAGTGTCCAATTAAGTTTTTAATCTGTCAAGCGACATAATTTAACCAATTACTTTCCAAATAAGACCTGACCACAAAAGTTCAACAACTGAATTCAAACCCGTGACCCCATTGACTCATTGTTTGCAAGTCAAGACCCATTCTAAATTCTATTTACGTTCCAAATATAACTTCACAAATAGTAATAAAGTAACCTTTCGATTACAAATAGTTTTAGTGAAGTATTTAAATTTTGTCTACAATAGTAAAGACAAGAATATGAGACGTCTAGCTTTTACCCTCAGTTTCGTCCACGTGGTCGAAAATTATCCCACAGGATCACAATATGGGGTTAAAAGGTAAGCTATGTATTAAATAAGGGTGTAAACTATCAGCGTGCCAAATTTCATCCAAATCCGTTCGGCTGGGCCAATGCCTGCCGGGGTCGCGGGACTTATTCCATTACCGTTACCCTGGAACGTAAAGGGCTAATTGAAGGACACCGTGGATTTTAGTCAATACAAGTCTGACAGGCCCTGGGCGGGAGGACTCGTTTGATGATTTTACCAAGCTAAAAAAATCCGTTTAACTGATTTTGCGTGAAAGACGAACAAACATCCATTAATCTATCCTCATGAACTTTCACATTCACAATAGAAGTAAGATTTTTCGAGAGCCTCGTCGCAAAGGTACATAATTTATTTATGTTATTGGACAACAATCAATCAGCAGTTCTCTGATCGATTGATCCCACTAAGCTTACTTATCATTCTTGAATTTTATTTGTTTGTAAATCTATTTGAAGATTCACTGCCTTTTTAGCCATATCACGATGAAAAATGTATTATCTTAGCAAATAACATAAACATTCTCTACAATTTTTGTTGCATCTAATATGATTTGTCTAGAAAATCCCGCGGCTCCGTCTAGGCTTCATACCGAAGTAGACTAAAGTATAAACTTGAACACGATACGGTTGTTCTCACAATACTTTACTAGATGAGCGCCGGCCGTCACAAACTAGAGTTTACTAGGTTACCGGCACGGTTCTTGAGCGCTCGGCGTAAGAGTGGGGATCGCTTTGCGCATCGTACACTTATCGACAAATGAAACGCACAATAAAACAAATAAAACGCACAATACACCGAATCCGGAGTGTCGGCTATGACGCGATGCGCTACGACACGCTACGCGGGCCAATCACTACACTTTCCCCGCACCTCTTCCTCACTTCATCTACCAAAGGGACCTAATAACTTACTTCTTGAAGGTCAGCGCTCAAGATCCATGCCGGTAACTGTATAATAATTATAGCATCAAACTAACAGACGCCAGCACAACAAAACATTTTTTTTAAATACGTTGCCCCCTTACACTAGGAATTTGTCCTCTGTCGTTGGTGCGTTTACAAACATAGAAACTCACATACATAAACACCCAACAAAAACAATTAAAACAACAATAATAATTAATTGTAGATCATACAAATTTGTTCCGTGCGGGGATCGAACCTGCAACACGCTGCATAGCAGTCGATCGCTCAGCCACTGAGCCAACCGTGTTGTCAATTGCTTTGATAGATATTCAACTTTATCACAATAGTAGAAGGTTCGTGTTACATTGGAAAAAAATGACAGGTTGGGGGTAGGTTGATGACATTATCAAGCTTTGTCTTTCAAGGAAAGGACTTTGTACACCTATACTTAAATATTTTAACCAATTATGGACCTTATCATTTGACTTAGACCAAAACCTTGTCCAGCTGAAAACAGAACGAATAAGTTTTTTCATTAATTTATTTCACGTGACGTAAATAATGATTTGTCAAAGTCACACAACTTTGAAATGTCACAACAATCTTTATTATTATTAATGAAGGTCGAAAATTCAACTGAAAATACATCGCTGCAGTCCAATTCAAAGAATTTTATTTGTGTTGAGTACTAACAACTTATTGAAATATTCACATTACATTTGGTAAAATACTCAAAATGCAAAATTGGGTGTATTTTTTAGGGTTCCGTAGCCAAATGGCAAAAACGGGACCCTTATAGATTCGTCATGTCTGTCTGTTTGTCTGTCTGTCTGTCTGTCTGTCTGTTCGTCCGTATGTCACAGCCACTTTTTGTCGAAAGTATAAGAGTTATCCTGTTGAAACTTGGTAAGTAGATGTATCATGTGAACCGCATTAGGATTTCACACAAAAATAAAACAAAACAAATTTTGGGGGTGCCCCCCATACTTAGAATTAAAACTCAAAAAAAAAATTTTCACCAAACCCATACGTGTGGGGTATCTATGGATAGGTCTTTAAAAATGACACTGAGGTTACTAATGTCATTTTTTTCTAAACTGAACAGTTTGCGCGAGAGACACTTCCAAAGTGGTAAAATGTGTGTACCCCCCCTGTAACTTCTAAAATAAGAGAATGATAAAACTAAAAAAACTTTTTCAAAAAAAATGTAACCACCTTCAAAAACAACCAAAAAAAACCTACAAAATAACTTTTCTTTCGGAAGTCGGTGTCTTTGTTTTCTTTATTTCATTGTCTTTTTTTTGCCACCGACTTCCGAAAGAAAAGTTATTTTGTAGGTTTTTTTTGGTAGTTTTTGAAGGCGGTTACATTTTTTTTTGAAAAAGTTTTTATTTTACTCTTTTTAGTTTAAATATTCAACCCGAATTCTTGTCAAATACAACATGTGCACTAGAATTTTGTAATCCATAACACTGGTAATAACATCACTCATGTACACAATAAGCTAATAAAATTCCCTATCTCAAAAACTACTGAACCGATTTTGATGAAACTTGCAATATTCCCTAAGTATGATACCTAGTACAACAAAAAAAGAATTACTTAAATCGGACTTGTAGTTCCAGAGATATGCGAACTCAAACTAAATCAGTCGATGCCTACTCCTTACTATTAAGGAGTTCTACCTTCCATCATCAGCTCAGCTACATGAAATTATGATTACCATACGCAAGTACTTAAATTACTTCATAAAATTTGCGAAAAACGGTGTGTCGGCCTATAAAATTCGAGGGTTGCCCTCGATTTCTCTAGGATCTAATCATCAGATCCGAACTTGGTGACTATGAGACCACCTCAGAAGTACCTCCTTTCGAACAAAAAAAGAATTTTAAAAATCGGTCCACAATTGGCGGATTAATCGCGTAACAAATATACAAAAAAAAAGAAAAAAAAAACATACCGTCGAATTGATAACCTGTTCCTTTTTGAAGTCGGTTAAAAAAATATGTAATATAGACCTCAACAAAAACTTCCAACGAAAATTGGTTTGGAAGAGTTATAGACAGCAGTTTTTGAGATATAGTACATTTTCAAAAACCGCAAATATGTCTTTGCCATTCATACAAACACTATGACAAAATAAAGTTATTTTTATTGTTTGTGTATATTACTTACTAATCTCAATATAATGACATCCCTAATCTATGCTTGCTACTACGGATCCCTTCATGGGCGAGTCCAACTCGCACTTGGCCGGTTTTTTTTAAATCTTTGAGTACTTCAAATATTTACAAATTTTCTTCGATTCAATTTAAAATAATTTTCATACAAAACCAACACAGTTGACAGTTTTAGGGATCTGTACCCTGAGCACGAGTTTTCACTCTTTTACTTTACAGCGTTTTTCCAGTATTTACAGCGTTTCTTGTATGAAAAAATGGAACAGCGCCTCTGGTGTGCGAAGTAGGAACTAATTTTTTCCTTGAAAATTGTCAATTTGAAGTTGTTAAAGTTCCAGTTTACTTTACGTCTCAAATACTGAAAACTCGTGCTCAGGGTACTGTTTTGTGTTCGTAAAGAAACCAATCTAGGTTTTTTTTAAATCATCTGATTTAATTTGCGTAATATCACTCTCCTAATGTTGTGTTGATAGCAGTAGCGTGCGGTAGATTACAACACAACGTAGGCCAGACATACTGATGAAAGAAAACCGTTGTTTTCTTTCGTCACGGTTGTATCGCGTTCGATACAAGCTAATAAAAAAATGAAAAAAATAGGAATCCCCTAAAAACAACCGACAAAAACATTTTATTATTAAGTTTGGGATTGATCCCTCAGCGAAATAACGGGACACGCAGGTTGAAGTTTCGGCGACGAAATTTGACGATTGTATTGTTGTAAATCTTTATGCATTTTTTGAAAATATAATAAAACGAGTTTTCCCAGATATGGGAACAAGCTAGATCGCTTTTTCACCCCCGAAAACCTCGGTAGAGCAAATTCAAACGAACTCCTTGAACAGTTTTCGAGAACGCAAAAATTTACATTAAAATATATTTAGACAATTATGTATTGTTCGTTTAATAAATAAAGATAAAAAGTAAGTAACAGTATAGTATAAGACAAAGAAAACAAAATATAAATGCAAGAACTCACCAAACTTAACATCTAAGCTTATCGCGATTTTCATTGTTAATTCAACAAAGATTCGACGACTATTTCAGACGATCCGCATGTTTTTATAAGATGAGTTGTCATATTTCCGGGTTATTCTAGCTCCAATCTTATCACAAAAACGAAAATCTCGAATATTTACTGCTTATATCTTCGAACACAGACATTATTACCACCGTTTGAACACATACATAAACAAAACACTTAACCTCACTAATTTTGAAAGTAAACTTAAACACTCGTGCAAAAACAAACCATTAACTGATATATTCACACTACTTTAGTTGCAAAAACTTTTAGCGATCTTTTCGTACGACTTGTATTGTAAACAAACATAAGGGCTTCCAAAATAAAAATCTACTAATCTGCCGGGTTATTACTGACAAGTGACATGACAGTACGGTTTTGGGTTGCCAGGACATATTTTCTTAATTCCCAAAAAATAAGAGCGAACTTTCAAATAATTCAAACAGAAATAAATCCTTGGGTAAACAATAAAGTAAAAAAGACATGCAGTTTTTATTTAAATTTTTGGTTAATTAAACTTTTTTGGCTGGTGCAAAAATTACAATATCACCCTAATTTTTTTTTACCATTAAAATAAAAAAAGGGAATTTTAAAACAAATTGCCACCCTGGCATTCATTCATACTTTTTTAGCCAGCCAATGGCACGTTTGGGCAAGTTTTAGGCCTGGCCTAAACCCCGCCCATATTTTACGCTCATCTTTACATGTGTGCATTTCATATACACGGCCGCGCACCAAAAGTCACGTGATTTATCAATGGACTGTAGGCAATCGTTCTACGAACGGAGCAGTGGAGTAGAGAGTAAAATTCTCGTCTGTGAAAGTTGCTATGAACTTTTTATTAGGAGTTTTCACTTTTTTAATGTTTTTGTTTTATTTTATTACATAGTTCCAATAAATGCGTTTTGTTTTATATGTGCGTTGTTATGGTAACGTAGGCCGTGCCTAAATGCCTCTATGAAGGGCCCGCGCCTGGTTGATAGTAATATTTCACCCAATTAATTTCCCTAAATAAGGTGAGTTACTCTGAGTAATATAAATACACGCGTGGCTAATAGCATCTTGCCGCGCATATTCATGTTCATTGTTAATTTTAAGTAGAAATCCTTCGTTATATTTATCTCTCAGGGCGTTTTGTAAAAGATAAACAATCCCAGTTGAGCAGTTTAGTTGAGCAGTGTGGAAAAAGGGAATTCATAATATAAACGATACACTTTTTGGATAAAGTTTTTTTTTTTAACTTCTTTCGCAGATTCTACGTGTATTTTGTGTCCCAGTCCTGAGCAAAGGCCTCCCCCTATTGCTTCCACATCTCTCAATGATGTGCCTATTATTCACGCCAATTCATAAAGAAGCCATCTCCTTGGTCGCGGCATACATGCTTACTAAACAGTAATTTTGTATAGCGTGAGTGGGCGCGTACAGCAAAATACTGGATCACCCGAGATTGTATCTACCTTCTCCTTCAACAACTACCTGATTGTCTTATTGACTTCAACTTTTGGACACACATCGACGACGAAAGCTGGACCAGCGAAGTAAACATTTTATAAAATACTGAATTTTCTGTGCCGAGGGCGGAAAATGCTCCAGTCGCGCCCAATCTAGAGTTGCTAAATAGTACAATATAAATAAGAACTACTCAATACGTTTATTGCAGATTTAAAAAGTAAGTATTTTGTCGTCGTTATCTTTGTATTTAATTTTAATATGACTTTCTTAAGTAATAATATTAAATCTACAGAACCCAATCCTTTTATTAAATAAACATACTTTTTCTGTAACAAATTGCGGTTGCCTCTTAAATTCAAGTTGACTACTTTACTTTTGCTCTGAAAGCACTTGAATCTATAAATTATATTTGAAAGATGTTACTTAATTTCAACTACTAAAATTAAATAGTAAATCTTTGTTTCTAAGGACTAATTTTAGAGAGAGAAAATTAAAATTTGAAATAATTTATTAGCGTAAGTTAAGAGTCGTAATTTTAATTTCAAATTCGTTTTAGTTTGTTTTCTAATCAAGAGTTTGTTAAGAGACATTTAAAGGTGTGCAGTTTTAGTTATAATTTTAGTATTATACTTATGAATATTAGTTTAATGAAGTATCACTTACACTAACTTAAATTGCAGGCAAAAAAGATTTTTGAGGATCTTAAGGAAAATATGCTCTTCAGATTGCAAATAAATAACATGAGATTAGTAAGATACATACATAGCAAAGTTAATTAATAAAATTGACAAGAGAATGAAAACCATGGGTCAATTAGATTTATATTTTCAAAAATCAATCTTCTATAATAAAAGTACTTGTAGACATCCTTTCAAATACTCACTTCGTTTTTGGCTATAAGTACCGAGAATAAACTAGTATTTTTATCAGCCCCTATGCTCTCATTGCTGATCGTGGAGGATTCTTGTCAGTCGGGGTTATAGTCTGTTAGAAATTGTGAAAAAAATACTTTTGCTCTTTTCCTGTCGTTTAATTCCAAATACCATTTTTTATTCCAATTTATTACCAAATACTGACTGCTCGATATTCTGTTAACTGTTCCTATATAAAAAAAAAAAACATGTGAAGTCTGCAAAATATCGTGCATACCTTTCAAACAAGTATACAAACTAGATAATTATTTTTTGCTGTATTTAATGAAAGAATACTTTCAGAAAAGCGACTGTCACCATAGATTATTTTACTGTTGCATGAAATGGTAGGTGACAGCCGATGTAGCCTTAAAATTAGCAGTAGGTGTTGTAGGAGTTGTAGAATCCGTCCTCATCTAGTTTAAAAACATAAAGATGAGTTGAAAAAATTACATATCTGGGGGCACGGCAGTGCCCCCGCCAAGACGAGCCAAGCGAAGCGCAAAGGCACTACCTACCTTTTCTCGTTTTTTTTGAACCCTCATAGAGTTGGTTTCCGATGCTTGGCTGTTTCGTTACTTACTTCAGAATTTAAATATTAGCATCACCTCCACGACGGTAGCGAAACGATTAAGCCATTTTCACTGATGTGTAGAATTTGTGGAGTTAGGGTCGGTAGAGTTAAGCCGTGTAGATTCAGAAACTTGGTTCTACATGAGATCTGATATCTTTTTCGTAGCGCAAACCTTATGTGGTCGTTTTGGCAACATTTTACATGAAATGTTTTTGGTGGGATTGTGTATTTTAAATTACTCACTAAAATACTATCTTCAACTATCCTTTATTTATTTTTTTATTATTTATTTATTGCAGTTCATTTACTTACTAACATTAGTAAAATAAGTTATATAAAATGTATTACTAACACGATGGATCATTGTTGTCCGATAATAAAGATTATTATTATTATTATTTACATAAAGAAACACAAACTTGTTTTAGGTCTTAACTTTGCACTAGCCTTTGTTCTGTGCTGTGGAACTTGTCCACGGAAGCAACAAAACACAACGTCCTCCGGTCTAGATAATTTAGTATTAGACTTTACTGAGCTAAGTACAGGCTCCAGAACAACCCACCTTCCCGAATCTGTCAAATTTTCACGACAGATTTTCAACTTTATCACAAGACTAGAAAGTTCATGTTTGACTCGGAAAGTTTGAGAAATTAGGGTAGGTTGATGTAGTACATATATACTTTGTTATACATAAAACTTAATTATGTAGGAACACTGGTTGACTAACGTGTTGAGTCAACCAGACATTGTGTACATGGTTTCATCGTCACTAATCCCAAATCGGTGAAGAAATGATTAATTCTTTAGTGAAACGAAAATGTTATCTTAAACAGCGGTTGTCTCACAGAAAGGGAGGTATTGTCTAGCAGTAACATATAGGCTAATTATAACAGCATTCGTCCACGCGGTTTCACTTGCGTTTATTTAAGATTTGGCTATCAATCCGACTTCACGTGGCGCCATCTATTATAAGAACATTGTAGTTTTCCGACTCTGAATATCTGGCACTGTATATGTAATCGGTTCAGTACTTTTAGCGTGAAAGACAAACCCAACCAAACCAACCTCCGCATTTATAATATTCAGTTATAATTTTATTGAGGTTAAATTCTTCATTACAATATGGCCTTTACATACAAATCTGATTTTAATAATACATATTTAATAACGTGCGTTCCCAGTAAAGTTATGTTTATAGACCTTTCGATCTTGTTTAAATCAACACGAGATAACGAAAGACAATGTTTTGACGCCCCAAAATGCGAAAGTTCTGAACAATATTTGCTTTAGCTCTATCTACGATAATGTTCGTTAGATATTGTAATTTATGTAATAAAGCGTTTTTTGACTTCACCTCTGGTACGTTTCCAGCGAAGCGTGAAATTCGGTAGATATATTTGATATGAGTATTTATTAATAGGTGTGTTATGAGGTTCTCATTAAAATAATTTGCTCTATCGCTTACTTTGGATTACATCTAACGAGCGTTGTGTTTCTAGATCCAGAATATTATAATAATGTAGTTGGGAAATAACTAACGATGGAGGTTTTGCGTGGTAACTACGACGACGAGGCTCTTTGTGATGCCTTGAGCCATGGATAATGATTAGTGACTTTAGTCAGAGCTAACGATGCCAATTTATAGCTATTTAATACGATTTTTAAGTCAATTAAAACAATTAAGTCATTCAAGTGCCTGAAACATCATAAAATAAATGCAATTATAAATCTACAATTTTTACCAATTATTTATTTTGTGGAGGCTGAAAAGTTCCACAGCTCTTTGTGACTTTAATTCCCATAGCAACATTTATTTATGAAAGCTTTATATAAAGCCAATCCATGGCTAAGCTTTGGCAATATGATAAGGTGGCTCAGTGGTAATAGCTTGCTTTTACGACTTGTACTTTGTAGGTTCAAACCCATTACTATGTGTAATTTGTTTCATCAGGACTCCTCTCAATACGGTGAAGGAAAACTGGCATAATACCTCCTTTGGTTGTCCTTTTGCTATCCAAAGCAACGGTGCCCTTTTAAGACTGACTCCACAACGCCGGAAAACCGCCATGTCCTTGAACCATAAGACATGTGACGTGTACCAACCTGTACTGTGCCCCTGGGTGAATTACTAGCCCATGCAGCCCCTCTCACTTGAGGCTTGTGTCCTCAGTAGTGGAAAATATACAGGCTGATTATATAAAGCCTTAGTTACTTCTACAATATTTCGCCGTAAATACCAACCCAATCACAAAATAGTTCCACTCGCAAAGTTTCGGAAACCGATCCTGCCCGGATTATGCCACGGCTCGGATCTCCGTGAATTATTAGTTTAATACCGTCCGGATAGGACGGCCGGTCAGTAATTGGTCTATTAACACTTCGCCAAATTGCCGATCTCCGATTGTGGTTCGCAACTAGCAGCAATGACTGTTTGTAAGTTGGGGAGCTGGCAGAAGTTGAAGCAGGTGTGGAAGTTGAAAACTTGGGACTTTAGAGTTGAAATGATATTAAGCTTTTTGGAGAAGTTTTCCGAGAAACTTTTTTTCTTCACTTGGTTGGATATGGACATCTGCATACTGTATTACTATACCAGGGGCAAAAGACGAAGAAAGTTCCTATGATGGTGTTAGTGACAACGACAATTTAAAAACGTATAAAATATCTAAAATGTTAAGTATGCAGAAAAACTAAGATGACAATATTATACTCGTAATATCGGAAAATCTAAAAATATGAACCACATCGATGAAAATAGGTCGGGGCAAAAAAAACATAATTTTTCCATTTCTCGAGCCGTTAAATACCCACAATTTAACATCATTAAGTACCGTAAACAAAACAATTTGCATTAATATTTTATTGACACAAAGTATTAGGTAATAAAAACCCTTGAATCATAAGCAATTAAAACAACGCTTTTTCACTTTTGACCTACAACGCCACTATTATTACTGTAACGCCACCCTAACATTAACAAATTATTCAGAATTATGATATTTTAGGCTGACTGCAGCCTTTAGTCACGGTCATTTTGAGACAGACTTTTTCTTTTAGTAAAATATGTCTCATAGACAAATTGGTCTAATGCCTACGAACTACATGCCAACAAGTCTAAGTGTTTCTCAGACTTGTTCGCATGTCGATTTCACCTTAAAATGTATGCGAGCGTGCATAACAATAACAAAACAGTCTGGCTATGTAAGGGAAAAGTGTGTAAGACTGGGACGCGGGGTATGATGGGAAAACACACACTTAAGGCACACTTAACACAATACTAACGTAGCGCAAGCGCCATCAGGACGTCATTTGTCCGCTTGCAAATGACGCCCTGTTGGCGCTTGCGCTACGTTGGTGTTGTGGTAAGTTTGCCTTAAGTGTGTGTTTTCCCTAAAGTTAGAATTGCGGTAAGTTTGCCTTAAGTGTGTGTTTTGTCTTGTACACTGTTCCCCAACCACCCTTGTGAAGGGGAAGGGAATCAACAATTGACGCAGGCAAAGGTGTGCATTGCGTCACGTCGTAGACAAAACAGTTTTGTTTTCTGTCGTCTGCGCTGCCTGGTGGACACAACCGTTTCTTTTTAATTTTAAAGCCGTCTTCTCTATGTGAGACAAATCTGCATAAAAACATTCGTGACTTAGTCTAAAAGCCCGGTTTTAGAGCTTCCGAAAACATTAGAAACTTATTTGATACGTCAAACAATTGCCTCCGAACCGGCCGCGCCTCAAAAAGCCAGATGTGCTGCGGCTCAAATTTTCTAACAAAACATTAGCAAGAAAGCAAGTCCACTGCGACGAATGAATGTCAATGTTTTTGCGTCTAAAAACATTACGAATCGTCTCGCGAGCGTAGCACAGATATTATTTATAGTATCGACTACATAATTTATACCTATATTTATACATACCATCTTCGATGTAATATTTTTCTTAAGGTTTAAAAATTGCGATTGAATACATTATATTCTCCACTATTGTCGTTCAATTTCAAATCAACAATAAACACTGAAGATGAACTGGTGTTTCAATAAAAGTTCGTACCTGATGCCACTTACTGACGCATTATGAACTACTTTCAACCAATTTTATACTAATGAATAATTTAGAAAAGCAAAGGTAATCGAAAAAAAGGCATTTGCCTTTTTCGTCACTAAATTGTATTTACAATTTAGTGACGACCACTAGAGTTTAACAAAACAAATTGCGACAAAATCATATTATTCAAAATCTCATTTCTACACGCCTTATTATAAGTCAATATTATACTGTTACAAAGAAAAATACGAAACACCTTGTAATTTCATGTTAAGGAAAAAATTACAGGCGGTAGTTTGAACGGTACAATTTATGGGGTAATTAGTCAATGTTCCAAGTCGCTACACACACATATGCCACAGCCATATTTCTTGCGGGATTGCTAGAATTATTTTGTTTTATTAGCTAACGATTTATGGTCGATTTTTTGTGTTTGTTGTAAAAGTAATTTCCACAAAACTCTGTGAAAATTACTTTATGAGGAATATAATTATGTCTAAATTAGTACTTTTTAATTTGTAATTATTTCGGCCATTGTTTTTCAAGTCTGGCAAAACGTAATTAGGTTTTTCTATCAGAAAATTCTTGGTTATAGCTACGAAGTTGCTGGGTCTGTGGTTTCATTAGTTTATAGTTCGTAGAATAGAATAGATTTATTGTACACATTATACTTTATTGTACACCAAAACTATTTATTTATAACATAACACATAAACAGGAGGCATACATGTAAAAGAGGACAAAAGTTACTGTTTATTTCAATTAGTAATATCTTCTGGCAGACTAACAATTACAAGAGATCGATATTAATAAAGTAATAAACACAGTGTGTAACAATATTAATCTCATCTGAAAAGTACTGATCTACTGATAGACTAGAGCATTACTTGCAACAGAACATCGAGCATTCGCTGTCTTAATTTCCCGAAAATAACAAATCCAAACATTGCTATGCTATGAACGTTTTCCCGATCTTTCTAGTAAATACTGTAGTCGATGTTCGTGAAAAATTTCGTCGTCATCCCTGACAGATTTAAGACTAGACAGTCGGCTCAAAAGCTCGCCAGAACGTTCGTTAGAATGCTCGCTAAAACGCTCTCGTTTGTTTTCCGTAATGTAACATTAAACCGCTTGCGAAGTCAGGTTGGTCGCTGCAAATACAATATGGTCCGGTGGAGGTACTCTGATGAAGAAAGGTGCGACTGCGGAGCCTCATCGCAAACGATGGCCCACCTTCTCAACTGTACTCTGTGCAAGTCCACCTGAACTCTATGGGAACTGTCCGAAGGCACCACCAACGCCATCAATGTGGCAGATTTAAAGGAATCATCGACACGACGAAGAAGAATGTAACATTTGCAAGAATATTATGCTCATTACAACTGAACGTTTAAGTTTATCAGCACCTTAAAACAAAAACTTATTAGTTCATCTATTCATAACCTACCAGAAAATAACAGCCCCGATTTTATCTTGAAGCTCTGTTATCAATTTTTATGTTATAATTTTGAGCTTGTAATCATTTTCTAATCGGTTTTATCACACGTTCAGCTATTATGACCGCACCTGTTATATTGAGCCGTTAGTTAACCCTTAAAAATAATGAGCTGGAATGAAGATAAGTAAACACATTATGATCAGCTAAAAATGTCTAAAATGATGATCGCTGAATTTTTTTTTTTCTGGCGCCCTTCATTTGACAAAAGTATGATTATAATGATCTTCTACTTTGTTTTGGTGTAAAGACAATGAGCACATTAGTCATAAATGACCAAAAATATTCTCATAATTAACCCAAAGGTTGACTGGTAGAGAATGCCTTGTGGCATTAAGTCCGCCTATGTACCACTTTATGTACATGAAGTTTAAATAAATAAATAAAAAGCAATCGACTGACGGTACAAAAGATTATCGAGAAGTATGAAAGAAAAGACACATCAGAGAGGAGGCCTGTGTCCCAGCAGTGGGAACATTTATAGGCTGATGATGATGATGATGAAAGAAAAAGAAATGTGTGCTCAAAATAAATGGAAATAACAGTGGATTACCATTTTCCTAAAACATTAATAAAAATTAGAGCAGTGTTGGTCCAGAGCCGTGGTGACCTATTGGTAACGGCTTTGACTTACGGTGCATCCACACCGCCGGTAACATTTGTGGAGCAACAAAAGGCAACACGGTAACATTCAGTAACTTTTGTGGCTCCTTGTTACTATTTGTTGATTGTTACTCATCCACACCGCAGTAACATCCGACAACAAATGTTGCCGTGTTACTGTATGTCGAGTAACGTTGCTCGACAATCGGTAACATTGTTAGATAATAGGGGTAACATTGTTACCGAATGTTGAGCAACGTTACTCGACTTACAGTAACATGTCAACACTTAGTAACATTAAATAACATTTTGTTGGCGGATGTTACCGAATGTTGAGCAACGTTATAACTCGACGACTTACAGTAACACGTCAACACTTAGTAAAATTAAATAACATTTTGTTGGCTGATGTTACCGAATAACATTTGGAAACGTTGAGCTACAAATGTTACCGGCGGTGTGGATGCACCGTTACGAGTTGTAAGGTCGTTTGTTCGAATAGCCAGATGCATTGCTGAGCCCCAGTAATGGGAACATTATTATAGGCTAATAATATCATGAATAGAAAAATATCCAAACACAAATATTTGCGTACAAGCTTTTTACCGGCGCCTACGCTACGAATAAACTCACTTTCGTATTTCATTATATTATTTGGGATTCATATTCAATATGTAATAGAGATAGATTTGTTACTATTAAATAGAAACAAAGCAGAATTACAATTAAATTTTGGTATCTGCTATTTCCTCATTAATATAATAATTATTCCAAAATGATTGTTACAATATTTGATGTTTAAACTACAGTGTTGTATTGCGAAATATCGGGCCAGCTATTTACAATTAACTAAAATGAGGTTTGCTGTGCTCATTTACGTTAATTGTAGATATTATCCCGTATTTGTAGTTACTTTGTCGAATAAATGATACATTTTCAGATCTTTTTTAATGTTATTCTTAATTATTTTTTAATCCAGATTGTAAAAATTAAATAAGTAACTTTCTTTGAGACATCACTGACATCGGTGAGGGGAAACGTCGTGAGAGAACCTGGAGTTATATGTATAATAAATTATATACGTCCAAAGCCATGTCAGAGGCATGTGGTGTTCCCAGAGACGGCCTAACTAACTCCGACATCATGAAAAAAAGGAAGAATAAATAAATGAAACTAGATACTGCAGAATTTATTTCCCAGAAAGCCTTATTTGTTTCAGCAGTATACTACACAGTAAAAAGCCAACGAGGCACGAAGTTTACCTACGTCGTTATAAGTTCGACTCAGGTGCAAGTTTAAAACTATAGTGTACATTCTACAACTTTGTATCCTACAAAGACCTTACTAGCTCAGCCTTAGGCTATGTTAGGAACTCTAGTAGTCTATCATGCGAAGTGTCGCGAATTCCTAACTGTGTTTACTTAGCCAGAGATTATTATGTATGTACAAAGTATACAGAGTGCGCTTAGACCGAGTACTTAATTAAGGTAAGGTAAATTAGTAGTTTTATGTAATACGGGGTTAACTCATTACTAAAATCTATCTAGCTGATGTCGAGTAGTTTTTAGTGGAAAAACCCAATAACAGCTTTCTCTATCTGAAAGTTGTGATGCTATTTTGTTTAGTTCTAAAAAACGAAACAATGAATACAGAAACGGAGAAATGTATTAAATCAATTTGACGCTGCTTGTTAATTTTAGTCACAGAGAAACAACAAAATAACACCAACAAATAAAATCATCAAAAGCCCAATGAAAACAAACAAAACCGAAACACAAAAGAATTTTAACAATTAACTCCTAAATCAAATTCAAATAATCACACAGACAGATTAACAGGCCCCAAAAACCACAAATTAATAACATAAGTTACAAAACGAGAACATAATTGAAAAACAAGTCGCTACTCATAAATTGAATTTATTAGCTAAATGAATTAGTGCAACTAAAGTCCATTTGGAACTGTACTAAAACTATTTTATTCCGAGCTCGCAAAATGAGAACTGTATTTACCAAGAGAGTGATTTAATTGTGTGCTGGTAATTTGGTAACTATGCTCCGTTAATTCATGCTGTGATTAAATTGTGGTACACGAGTTACAAGAAAATAGCACTTCGAAAATTCAAGTGCCAAAGTCCACCAAACTATACAATTAACCATTGTATTGTAACTTAATGGTAATATGTGTGACTGATTTCCGTATTTAAATTATTTCGTTTCGTAATATTGTTATTGTTTATCGCCTTATTGTGCACGTGGCTAGTATATTTGCTTGCCGTCCTAATTGGTTTAATAATAAATAAGAGAAACAATCGTAGATAGACCAATAAAAAAATCTAAAGTTGTCGACACAGCTTACAGATTAGGCAATACGAAAAGGCACTAGGAAGGCCATATCGATGACCGTTTGGGTAGATGACTACTTGACAAGACTTGTATTTGGTGAATGCACGTGAATCGGCCAGTATAAGATGGCATGAAACTTCGAGAAAGAGGTCAACCGCCGAATCCAACTCGGTTGGGCAGCGTTCGGAAAACTACGCGATGTCTTTTCGTCCGACATACCTCAGTGCCTCAAGACGAAAGTCTTCAACGAATGTGTGTTACCAGTGATGACTTACGGCACCGAAACGTGGTCTTTTCGGCCTCATCTCAAAGCTCAAAGTCGCTCAACGAGCTATGGAGAGGGCTATGCTCGGTGTTTCTCTACGTGATCGAATCTGAAACGAGGAGATCCGTAGACGAACTAAAGTCATCGATATAGCCCACCGGATTAGCAAGCTGAAGTGGCAATAGGCAGGCTATATTGCTCGCAGAGCAGATGGCCGATGGGGTCGAAAAGTGCTAGAGTGGAGACCGCGGACTAGCAAGCGCAGCGTAGGACGTCCACCAACGAGATGGACAGACGACCTTATAAAGGTCGCCGGAAGACGCTGGATGCAGGTCGCTTCCAACCGGTATATGTGGAGATCTGAAGGGGAGGCCTATGTTCAGCAGTGGACGTCCTATGGCTGAGATGATGATGATGAAGATGGCATGCCCACAGGTAAAAAGGTCTTCGATATTAGAGATCCCACTCATGATGGCAGGTAAAATAGTAAACGAGTGACGTCCTAGGGTAAGAGAAGTTTGGGTGTGGGTCTGATGCCAGAAAGACGGTATAATTCTGATGAAGTTGGAACTGAAGTGTGGAGATTAGCATAAACAACGAGAGGCCTGGTGGTCTACCATGACGTCTTAAAGCAAGAGTAGTTCTACTGCGGGAACGAGATGGCGCTAAGCGACTTGTATAGTTCTGTCTCTTTCTTACCTATGTTCAGGGGACATAGGTATGGGTAAAAGTGGGCTTTGGATGAAGATCTTTATGGTCACTTAGAATTTGCTGGAAATATTTCAAGGGCTCTTCAAACTAGAACCAACTAACCCAAAATTACTGCAATATCGTTTTACGTTATGAAAAATTTAAAAACAGAAGCTCTATGATCAAATATGGAACGTTTTTAGGCTGTTCACCTAAATGACTTTATCGGGAGCTCCTAAAAATTAACATTTCATTTTTGGTAGCGATATCTACTGCAAGAAAACCTTTGTCGAATAATCGGGGTAAGTACGACGTCGACCACAATTTTCGTACACTGGCGGCCAAATTGATTATGACACATATCCGATACGCATCAGTAATAAAGTTGTGTTTTCATGTGAAGTCGGAGAAAATAATTTTTCAGGTAATTGATTATACGCCTACCGATTTTGATCAATTAATTAGTTATAATTTGCTTAATCAATCATTCAATATTTTTTAGGGTGAAATATTCACAAGTCTTCCCGTTCTGGGTAGAATTCTTTTGTCGGATTGCTTTATGTTATAAAAGCTAGTTTTGGAAGGAAAACTGGTATACTAGAAATTCTAATACTAGCGTATGTTTCCGACTTCGTACGTGTGAAGTTTAACAAATCATCCCTTTAGATTTTCCTCGGATAAAAAATAATGTAATCGTTAATCCAACTTAAAAACAGCCTGTTTGCCTAAAACAAAAGTCTGTCAATAGTTTTTTTTTTAACAAACATCCTCAAACTAAATAAAATGTTTTTATTGAAATATTTAACATGTAGTTTTAAAAATGAAAAAAAAATAAAAGAAAAGTATAGTAGTAAAATTCCTTTGCGTACTAAAAAAAACATTTACTTCTACGTTTTTTATCCAAACGAAAGGATAAAACCTTAACTTTTCCTTTTACGCCGTCCAAAAAAGCGAAATATCGTTATCGAATAAATGGCACGGACGTTGATTACGGCTCACGGGCTCAGTACACTGGCGGCCAATTGCTGATCACATATCGGACACAACTCCGAAACAAAATGGCCTCCAGATTATCTGCTGCGGCAAAAATATCAACTTCATTTTTGCTTTATGAATATTGGAGAAATAAAACGGTGTTATTTGTTCTCAAAATTGTGGATGCTGAATGTTTTTTAAACGAATTTAATACTTGTAAGTCAATATGTGTGGTTTATAAAGGGTCGTTGGTTAAACAGAAACAAAAACATTGTGCATGTGTGCTTAAATCTGATGTGTTGGCTGAATGTATATTTATTGTACGGAACACTTTTAGAGTCGATTTCAACTCGGTTCCTTTGCTTTTGTTGCGTGTTATTTTTTATAACGATATTCATATTAAACTCTTTCAGTAGAAAAATATAAGCTTTACTTCTTAAATGTTTATGAGATTGAAAACAATATCATTTCAATGGCAAAATTATGGTCAAGCTACAAATTAATCGTGGCAATATATTCGTCCTCATTAGTATTTACCGTCGAGCGATCACAAAACAAAGTATCTATTTCTAGGAAATACCGAATAGCATTCTGTTACTAGCTGACCCATGCCCACTTCGCTGACGTCAAACATAATTTATTTATTTTCTCAGTGAGGGTTCCTAGTACTACCCCGGTGGAAAATACCTTATCAGCATGCAAACCAAATACACAACAAAAAAAATTAATCGGTCGAGCCGTTTCGGAGGAGTGTGACCACAAAAATGACAGGGGAATTTTTAATTTAGGTAATCCCAGTCACTGGATGCTTAGAATAGCGATAAACAGACTTGAAATGTCACCTTTCGTTTACCCCTAACAAAACATAATTTAATACTTGGAATAATAAATAAGTAATCATATTTCAAAAAGATACCTAATAATAACATTTCGCAGCATGTCCGGCTTATGTTCAACACCTGAAATTTTCGGGACAGCGCGTAGTTTCGGTAATTTGTACGGACAGGATATATATCCACGTCGACAGGCGATACCGTCAAATCTGATGAATCTGTTGCTATCAATTATGGCTATCATCGCTGGAGATTGTTGCTTCCGACGCTATGATGGATGGATTTTTGTTGTAATGAATTGAGCTGTGAGGTTATTAGTTATTATTGTAACGTTAATGCTTTGTGTTCTTATGTTTTCCTGGTATTTATTTGTCTTTCTTTGTTCGCTCTAATGGATTAACGGTTCATATTTCTTTTCTTCATGAAGAGAAATGTTGTCTAAGAAAACATTGGTTAACAGATATCGGTTTCAGTAAAATAATTACCATTTTCAAGTTTCTTTTTTTGCACTGTTTTATAAAATCTGGTTTATGAATGTATTCTGTTAGTTTACAGTTAAAAGTTGTCTTGTCATAAAAACTAAGTTTCTACTAATAAAAGTATGAAAACATTACGTAAACTTGTTCCGTTAAACATTTTTACCACAACAATCTGACAGTCACATTTTACTTTTGTTTTTCCTTTAAAATAACCCGAGTCGTTGCACAAAATCTACGCACTGACAGAAATCTCGCTATTCGATAGTGGAAAAATGTTCGATGCAGTCCAAAAACAGTAAAAAAAAACGAGACAAAAAACGAAACAAAATAAAAAAAAAATACATCTCTCCGGGCAGTGATTTACAGCGCTTTGATTGTCGACGAAAACTCGAATAAATATTTATGGTGGGCTGTTTCGCGTGACACCGAGTGTAATATGACGTCACAACGCATAAATCTGGAAGCGACATGCCAGTTTGCTTTTTTGTTATATATTTTTTTTTATTAAGTTTTGAGTCGTGATTGGTGAAAATTGGTTCGAATCGAGAATTTATTACTGGCTTTTTTTCCATTTTTTTTTACGCTTGAAAACTCTAGGGAGTAATAAGCCTTTTTGGTATGGGGGAGTTATTGTCCCTTATCGCGAAGTTTTCATACCCACCCTGTTTTCAACGTTTTCCGGGATTTTGCTATGTCGATAGGCTGCAATAGCTCAATAGTTACGACGTCGGATTGGCAGGTTGATTGAGAGGTAGCACGTTCGTGCCCCATACGTTGCAGGCAATTGATGTTACTGCATAGCCTTGATATTAAACTGATTGGAAGGGATAATACACGAACACATCGTGAGAAAATTATGGACGTCACATTAGACGGTCAGTTTAAGTAAAATATTGGTAATTAGCTTAATCCGGCTACACTGACGACACGTTTGTTAAGATATTAACTGCGCTGCATATCGCGGAATCGATTCCCGAAAAAATATTTGGTAAACCTACAAGTAGTTGTTGCGGATCTGGGTATTTTATATACAAACAAAAAGAAGAAAATAGTGTGGGAGCTGACCCCAAGGCCACAAAAGGGTTTTTTTAGTTTGTAAGAGTGACAGTCTCTTAGACGGGAGGACTCATTTAATGAATTTAACACCCAAAAAAAGATGACAACTTAAGTTTAAAAAAGGTTAATTTTTTTTTCACGAATGGGACTGTCAGGCTTGTTTTCCAGGCTTTGGCTTTTCAAGGGCGCCCCATCACGTCATTTTTTTTTTTTTTTTTTTTTGCTATTGCGGGCCCAATGTAACCTTGACGACACTCCGACCCTTTTGGATCTATTGTGTCTAGCCCTTAGCCTTTTCCCCATCACATTACAGACAGCTCTTTGGGGCGCGCGTGGAACACGACGCGTCGTCGACCCGGGTATGGTTCAGGATCGGACGATAGTCATCCATTACTCGCCTTCCGCATGCCCAAAAATGACTTACCTAATACTTAAAATGGAGTGTGCTTATTAAAAATAAATTAAATCTGATATTTCACTCTCAGTCTCGTCTAGTTTGAGTAAAACCACAAATACGTAGTCGTCGTTTGTAACAGGAGACAGATTGTAGCGTCGCGTCGCGTCGCTCTGTAGAAACACGTCACCTCATATAACTATGAGATTTTTCCGGTAACAAGCCAGGATTTGTTGTTTGTTGTTATTTCATGGAATATATTTTAATTTGGTGATGTTGAATGTTTAGATAAATAATATGATAAACAGGTAACGTTTGATTGTTTGTGTACAAACAAAAATGTCCAGAACTAATGAACAAATTCTAAAAAAAAATTGTTGAGCTTGTATTTATCCTGAGTTCATAGAATTCAGGAATAATTTAAGTTACGATGTAAATTATTGTATATTCTATATCATGCTTCATTGCTGAGCGATCAAGTATTGTCTAACAAATCGGCAAAAGTAAAAGCGTGGGTGGGCAATGGGATGCAATGCAGTGGGTCGGAGGCCTAATCTGTAGCCCCTGCGTACACAAGGCGACGCGACGCAAGTCTCCGATACCTTCCGACTTTGGTATCCACACGACTGTTACAATACAAATACCATGTCACGTCCACGACACGACCAGTCACGCGTCAATGGATACCAAAGTTGTAAGGTATCGGAGACTTGTATCGCCTAGTGTACGAGTACCTACGGAGAACTTACGCGAACGAAGTCACGGTTGTTTTAGTGTTTAGATAAATTGATAGAAGTTGAGAAAAAAGGGTGGTTCAACATTGCGTGAGCTCTGTGTTCCCAATACTGGGATGCAGGTCTCGTTTCTATGAGAAATATAGGCTTCAACCATTGGATTTTTCTAAGAAGTTACCGCCGTCTTAGAACGCAAAGAACAATAAATTGAAGGAATAGGATGGATTATTCAGACAGTGTCTTCCGAATTAACTTTTCGAGTTTTAGGTTCTTCAAATTATTTCCACCCGACGTTTTTCTGCACATTTTGTTAAAAAGGTGATAACAACATTACCATGAGCAAAGGGTGAATGCCTTGCGATAAATATAATCATAAAAAACACCTCATTAAAGTAAAGCGAAGAACGCACAATAAATCATATTTATACTTTCGTAATTTCACTCGAAATATGATATTATTTAGTAAGTATTAGTTAAGTAAGTACCTAAATTTTTCAGAAATATACAAAAAAAAAATATGCAAATATAAGTGTAATAAAAATAACTCAACAACTACACTGAAGACTTACGAGATGAAAGAAAGTGAAATATTTTAATAACTGTAAAGTGAAAAAAGTGAGACTATAGAAAATATGCAAACTAATACTTATAATCAATTTCAGACTTTAAGGCTACTGAACTACTTAAGTTTGTTTATTATCAGGCACGTATTCTAGTTGCTTTTAAATTAGTCTTTGGATAGCTAAGGGTTAAGTGAAACTTTACAGGCTGTATTGACATGTAAAAAAATTTAACACTTATTTTGTGGTTGATATTAATTTAACACTTTTTTGTGGTTGTTTTTGAAGTCGGTTAATTTTTTTTAGTTAAAATTCAAAGTCCAAATTCTTGTCAAATACATAATTTCCTACATAAATGCACTAGAATTTTGTTATCCGTATCACCGGTAATAACATCGTCCATGAACACAACAAGCGAAAAATTTTTTACCGTTTTTTCGATTTCCATAAAATTTTCATGAGACCATTTGGGAAGTATATACCCTTTTCAACAAAAAAATAATTTTTCAAATCGTTTGGCAAGCGACGGAGTTATGCGCTTACAAACATGAAAAAAATACAATCATCCGAATTGAGAACCTCCTCCCTTTTTTAGAAGTCGGTTCAAATTAAATATATCGGATAATATTTTTAATTAAACGTCAATTTATATACATGCACATTGCACTAGCATTGAAATGAAATTGATTAAATAGCGTCAGTTTATGAAATTGATTAAATAGCGATTAAATAGCGTCAAACCCTTTGCAGCAAAAAAATAAATTAATAAAAAAATCTCAATCCATCAAAATCAAACTGAAACTTAAAGAAGCGAACTTTAAAATTATTCAATTAAAAAATAATTGAGAATATCAATCCTTTTTTGCTCGACGTAATCAGGTAAAAAAGCCATTTTTACTCCCTTTGACAAGATTAATGACATCAAGAGACTATTTGAATTTTCTAAAAGCACTAACAAGTAAGTATAATGCACTCAAAGCTTATACTTTGAAGTCTTCAAATACAGTATGTATCAAAAAGTTGTGAGCCCTAGCACGCGTTTTCACGTTTTTTGTGATTTAAAGAACTTTGGCGTTAATCCGATGGAAAAAATTAATTCCTCAATTGTACACCAAAGGAAGGAGCTGGTGGCTAAATAATTACAGCCGCATAGGCCGATCTTCCCGGTTAAGCCACGCTTGCCGAGGTTAGTCTATGGATGGGTGACCATCTGTCACAGCGAGTTTCCTCCGTGCCTCGGAAAGCACGTAAAGCCGTTGGTCCCGGCTGTTATTTGAGTAAGCTGGCCCATACATTTGCGTCGACGCTAATAAAGCCTCTGACTAAAATGTATGGAGTAAAGGTGCTGGCAGTCGCTAACAAAACTTTGTTTATAATGAACGACATTTAAAAATGGGCCGAATTAAATAAGTTAATATAGATATAGAGTGTTTTTCTTTTCTGATCTCGCTCCGGTCGTGTCGGATTGCCGTTCCATCGGACTATGAGAATTAAAAAATATAGAGTGTACCTGTGCCTGCGCACACACTTGTGAGCTATAATTTATCTCGCGCAGAGAGCAGCTGTGGTGGCCCAGTGGTATGAGAGCAGTGGTGGCCCAGTGGTATCGGCCTCGACTTACGAGTTGTAGGTCGTGGGTTCGAACCCAGTCAAGCGCATTACTTTGTGAAATTTATTTCAACACCACTGCTCTCAAAACGGTGAAGGAAAACATCGTGAGGAAACCGGCATGTCCTAGATCAAAAAATTCGAAGACATGTAACATCTACCAATCCGCACTGGGCCCGCGTGGTAGATTACGGCCTGCTCTCTCTCACAGAGAGGAGGCCTGTGTCCCAGCAGTGGAAACATTTAAAGGCTGATGATGATGATGATGAGATAGCTAATTTCCGTTGAGTTTGGCCGCCGCAGCCGAAATAGGTCAGGAGGACTATTTTATTTTTCTTACAAAATTAGCTAAAAGGCTACATGGAGGCAAATTAATTATTATTTGTTCTGCATTACCATGTTGGTCCCATACAGACTAATAACTGTCAAAATTGATGATCTGCCACACACCTAATAAAATATGACCACACAGTTTTTAAAACATACTGTATAATGTCACTTGGAACTTCAAAGAGTTTGGATGACTACTCCTATTATTAAGATAATAAGTAAGATACTATTTCAAAAGCACTTTCTTAAGTAGTAGGCACTGTGTTTAATTAACTAGACTTTCAACGATATTAATTTAAAATGACTATTTAGTGAAGAGGACAATTTATTTTAGATTAGCTTTTGTCAGCGGGTACGCTCGCCTTTCCATTTTCCTCTATCCACTTTCTCATTCTTAACCCTAAAGTGTAAAAACCATACAAATATAAATGCCTGAATTAATAACTTATGCGACTCTTTTTTTTTCAAACTTTTCCATGACTTCTACGTCTTCTTCCTCTTCATTCCATTCATACTTTTTTATTAGTCATCAAGTCATAAGTAGACAGTCCACCCATTGTTTCTACATTCCATTTTTATTTAGTATCACGTTGGTATTGATGAATATGCTACACCCAAACCCCTCAAAACGAACAAACCACGATCTATTGGACAAAAAAACGAGAATTCATTTCCCACATTTTTAGTAACAATTCCTAATCTATCCCCATTTTTCCCCCGACACGTTCACTAGTTACGGCCCTTTATCTCCCCATAAGATTCATAACTCATGCTAGTGCCTTCCGCTATAGGGATTAAGGTCTATCTTGAGGTTAAATATAGGTTTATTTTGTCAGGTGGGATGTTCTTTATCAGGATCGAGAAATATGTGAGATTATGTTTTGATGAAGGTAAAGAGGTTGAGTGTTCTACGAAGTGTGTTTTTTTGCGTTGAGATTTGTGTGTTTTTTGAAGGGTTGTGATCACGATCTAGTTTTGGTGTTAAATTTTTGAATATGGAATGATTTTACCTGTTTGGGAAAGTCGTCATTGTAGCTGTTTGGCAGGCGATAACTATAGCAAACAGCCTGAAAGTTAGACAATCACTGTTACCTAAGGTTATGCAGGTCAGATAGACAATCGCTCCTTATTTCATGCCAGTATTTAACTGCATCTGGATAGACTGGAAATTTCAAATAAACGGCGACTCGGTTGGTGCAGGGCTGAGCAGCGTGTCGCGAGTTCGATCCCCGCACGGAACAAATATTTGTTTGATCTGAAGGTAGTTGTTCCGGGTCTCGGTGTTTGTGTATGTGAGTTTCTATGTTTTTAAACGCACCCACGATACAGGAAGAAATTCCTAAACATCAAACATTATTTACAGCTTGAAAATATAACTATACTGTAAAAAAATACCTACTCATCTTTTATTATTAGCTTGTTGGTTTCAAACATTAAGTTAATTATGATCAATATTACTCTCACATTGATATTTCGTTCTTAGGCCTTTGTCAAACAGACAGGCGATAGCGAACCGAACCGAATCCTGTCATATAAAAAAGCGAAAACGATCCGATAGTCTATGTGACAGGCTTCAAACAATCCATACATTACAAATAAAAACGCTACGCCACGATACGAATGGAAATAATAATATAATAATAAACCACATACTAGTAAATTATAACTGCAGACAGATAGAGGAATTTACCTAGAATCCAATTTGAAAGTATCCGATGAAGATTTTTTTCAAACCGGTTAGTGAATTATGGACTGCTTTTACTCTATGAATTCGGAAAATGTTTTGAATTTAGCTGAGCGAATTTCAGTCACAGAGAGCGAATGATTTATGATCCAGGTAGACATTCAACCACGGTAGCTAAAGCGGATTCAAAAGATGAGAAAATAAAAAAGGCTTTTCTGAAGCGTCTTTTTTTTCTGTGTCGTAACAGCGTTGCACAAAATAGATTTTCTGTTCATTGAAAATGATTTTGTTAAACTAGACTTTATTCAATAAATAAAAAATGAAGAAAAGTCATAAATAAGAACGTTTTTCCACTTACAGGACACAACTTAAGGCTAGACACAAACCTAACTTGACCTAACCGTCTTATTACAAAAAAGTTAAACATCTGTTGAAAACTTGGCTAAAAAACTGTCTGCAAAATGGCATTTGACGTTGATATAAGAGTCATTTTGGACAAGTGTTTTTTTTTTTGGACAAGTGTTTAACAAATGTTTATTTTTTTTTGTGGTAAGGCGGTTTACATTTTGTAACTTGTCAAAATACACAAAGACCAGTACTACACTGGGAAATGACTATCGAAGGCACTAAAAGCGTAGGTCGGTTGCTAAAATGATCGCGGGTGACTTGAGACAAGACTAGATTAGATTCATGTTAGACACATATCAGTGCACACGTAGCCTTAGCTAGAGATGCCCATCGTCCGCAACTGTACAGAAAAGTAACGTGTTACATATTCTAATCAAAAAATGTTTTGTAATTTCAATTTTTCATAATTTATGTGAGTTTAATGGATTTAACGTCACTCCCATTCATCCTTTTTGATTCAGTAAAGTGATCGGTTACAGGTACCTATTAATTATGTGAAAATGGAAACAATGGAAAAATTATCTTTTAACAAATTTAATACAATTGGAATACTGGTTTAATTATAAATTTTATTTTTTGGGAATGCGCTTCGAAGCATTTATTCAGATAATTTCAAAATAATGCAATGAACTGTAGCAGTAATTAACCACCCCTGTTTGAAATAAAATTAATTATGTATTAAAAATAAATAAATAATTTTGATTATATTGGTATAATTATATTGGATGTTCTTAAAACTCTTTTTTTGTTTTCGGGGGAATCCTTCAAAAGTCTATCGGTCTTTGGGGATAAGACCGGTCTTCCACACAGGGGAGTGTTGGATTATTAATCGCACTAAAAGCCCCAGTAGTCACCATCAGGATATGGGTGCAACAACTCCTAAGGTGGAACTTTTACCTCTGGGCCACCATTGCACAGCTTACGAAGACTCGCTCCTTATTACAGGCCTGTTGGTCTAGTGGTTAGTGACCTTGACTGCTATGCTGGAGGTCGTGGGTTCGATTCCCACCCTGCACAAATGTTTGTGTAATGAGCACGATCATTTGTTCTGTGTCTGGGTGTAATTTATCTATAATATTTATGTATTTATAAATATATAAGTAAGTATAACAGTTGTCTAGTACCCATAACACAAGCTCTGCTTAGCTTGGGACTAGATGGCGTTGTGTGATAGTTGTGGAATATTATTATTATTACACATAACTGGGTAAATAATGGAATAGAAAAACATTTATTTGATATTGGACATACACACACAGAAATAGAAAAAATAATAGAATTAAAAATACACAATAAGAATTCTGATTGAGCATGTCCACACCAAAAGGGTTACCAACTCAGCATTTGCTGAATATGCTGAATAATATAATAAGGGGATGGTGGAGCACATTTCTGTCTAGCTTCTAGAAAAAAGACGTGACGTTATGTGTAATTAGAAATACGCATCATCTTTAACCTTTAAGGCTTGTATTCACGCCAGTGGGCTTGCAATGAGCATTTGATCTCAGTACTAACTTACAACGAGACGATGAGAAAGAAAGAGAAAGAGGTACGGGGGTGATATAGACGCAGTCTTTTTATCGGGTGCATTTTTAACTTATTACAATAATTAAAATATAATTATTTATTTTCCGCTGTATTCAAAATCAGAAGATATTTTTTTCATTCTTTACATAAAAAATGTAGGAGTAAAATGGTTTAATCTCTAAACATTGGAGGTGATTTGGTGGTTTTTACTGATAGAAAAATGGCTACAACCGGATGAGGTACCAACTAATTTTTTCAGATATAATTGTAAGTGCCGACGGAAAATGGCTTGATTTGCACGTTTTTTTCAACCTATTTGTCCGAGAAGAGCCTTAAGTGCTATTCAAGGCATCCAAAGATTGTTCGCGTAATTGCAATTAATTTGGTAAGTAATTAACAAATCGTTATGTCCTTCAAAGACCATTAAGACAGAAAGTTTCGATAATAAAACCCAGTAATGGTATTTAAACTCAAACAAAATGTTTTTGAAGATCTCTTAAAGTTCTTAAAAGGTTTTGGATTATGAAATATGTGCTTTTGGACGAAAAGCGCAAAATAATAAGGCCATAAAGAGTTGAAGACTAAAAAGAACACGATTAATGGTTTTTATGAGTTATAATCTGTCAAATATAATTATTTTTAATAATGCATCTGTTTAAAAAAGAAAAACTTTTACATGGTTTACTAAAGTATTCTTTGATCTTCAAATTACGTCTTTTGAATTATCACAACTAAGCAATTTTTTAAAACATGTGAATCCATTCTGGGTAGAATATTTATAAAATCAAGATAAAACCTACCCTTTATGTTAATCCGGGCTACAAACAATCTGTTTACGAAATTTTATTCAAATCCGTTCAGTAGTTCTTGCGTGAAAGAGTGACAAACATCCATCGACCCTCACTTCTCGTATTAACAATATTAGTAAGATAAGATATTCTATCTATTTATCGACTTCAGAAGTAAAACTTATCTCCACACGTACTTTCCACATTAGGTCGGTTACATCAAAACCTGCAATCGTATCGGAAAATGCACTGTGCGGTATGAAATCCGATTTTCTCAACGAAGATTAGATTTCCCAGTTATCTTCACCCACATTTGTGGAAACACACTATTCATGTAACTGAAATACTTACATTCACTTAATAGAATTCATAGGTCCACCATTTTTTACACATTTTCAATAAACTGATTGAAATGTTTGTATTTGAGCTTTCACAATCGGAATTAAATTAAAACTGTGTGGTTTTTTTGTAATCAATTCAAACTGTTTTGTTTTTAAAGCCTGTTTCAGTCAATAGAATATTTTATTAAAAAAAACAAAATTTGCAATTTAAAAAAAAACAACTAGGTGAGGTATAATAACGTTTGGACTGGCTGGGTCCTGAAGACGATTGCATGTGGCGGAGATTATGACACCTCATTATCTTTTTGTCACTCCACACTTTGGTGAATGTGTGAGTGAAGGAATAAAGTAAAGAAGAGGAAGTTTGAAAGCGGCGCTTGTTTCAGAAAAATTGAAAAGGTGTCGTCTGTCTTGGTAAGGTATATGATTAGGAGGGATGGTACGCTGTGACGTCTGACAAGGGAAAATGGAAGACGAAAAGGTGTTGCGCTGACCCGAACTAGAATACGATAAGGACAGGAAGATGTTGATGTAATGTTCCGGTAAGTCCTTACCACCTTATTTATCTTGGTAAAATCATCAAATGAGTTCTTCCGCCTTGGGCGAGTCGGGACAGACTCGAACTGACTAAAATCCACGGAGTTCCTTCAATAGTCCTTTACATTCCAGGGTCACGGTAACCTGATAAGACCCGTCTCGCGACCAACAGGCTTTGGCCCGCTAAGGGAGGCTCTGCCAGAAATATTATACAGCTAATGCGTTAAATCGCTTTATATTCAACTTAAAGGAACATTTACAGTCATATCTCAGAGCTTCCATAGCAGTCAGTTACAGTAAAAATAAGGCTGAATAATAAAACATGCATTATTAAACCCATAAGTTTCCGCAGTTACTAACAACTTGGTTTACATACCCGCGGTGGAGTAATATATTCTGACTGATTCGGGCGACTAAAACAGCGAATTTGACAATATTTATTTATTTAACTATTTATGTAAAAATAAATATATAATAATCTTCCGTATTAGGTACTCCTTATCGAAATAAAAACTCAGTTGGGTTTCTGCAATAAAAACAGTTTCATTTATTTCTTTCTGTTTACAAGATAAACTGAAAATAAGATTACACAAATCAATTTATTAGAAATAGCCTTCTTCTTCTTCTTCTTCCTGCCCTTATCCCATTCTATTTGGGGTCGGCGCAACACGTTTTCTTCTTCCATTCTCCCCTATCAGACGTCACAGTATCATTTACTCCTTTTTCTTTCATATCATTCCTTAGACAATCCATCCAACTTTCTTCATCTATTAGAAATAGCCTTACCTGCAATAAAAACAGAAAACAACATTAAAAGTTTTTACTTCAGGTGATTTACAATTTATTGTTTATTTCTAGCACAATTATTATAATCTTGAATGCTGGATATTCAGACAGACCACAGAGTGAAATAATTACCACAGAGTATGTTTCTATACTCGAGTCTATAACTCTGTCGGGAACGCGGCAGATTCAAATTTAAGAAAGTGACGTCTCGAGTAAATGAGAATCGTCGTTTTCTTTATAAACATATAGGAAATAACATATTTAAAATAACCCTCGTAATTATTGAATTTTAAAGTTTTCATTTTAGCTTAATCACATTGCACTTAAATTTGTTGATTCTACGAGTTGGACTTGTCGTTTTCTTCACGATGTTTTCTTTTACCGTTTTGAAATCAGTGGTGATGAAATAAATTACATAAAGTAGGCCGGTTCGAACCCGAGGCCACAACTCGTAAGTCGGAGCCGATACCACTGTGTCAGCTCCGACCTACGATTTAGTATACTACGTTTTACTAAAACTAAAACTTTAGAGACCTGTGTAACCCCAGTGGGCGACACTGGCCTTTAAAGATTCAATTTAAGCATTCTTATAAATGTTTTATACGCGACATCGCCTGTTCGTGCATCGCCTAAAACCTTCCTACAGGTGAACAAAATATGACTAACTTAACCTAACTCATGACCTGTAACATAAAGATAACACGAGAAACTAACCATTCAGTTAGTCACAAAGCAAAAAAAATACCGAGTCATAACAAAAGCACCTCACATTGTGAGAAAAATAATACCTTATAGCCACCACATTGACCCGAATGTTATATCACACGTACACAATACGCTTCCTAAATGGGTCAATCTAAGAAATGTCCCCCGCTGCTTTCATAGCCCCACTAACATGCGTGCGAATATACCTGACGTGACAAAATGAATGTTTATAACACTGTCTGGGCGAATACCGAATGAAAGTTTGATAAGCGATATTATTTGGATGCTTGTTATTTACTAGTCAGTAACTAAAGAGGTGTTATTAAGAGAACTAATAACTAGATACTAACAATTCATTTCTATGTTTGTGGCAGGATATGATTCGATCTCAATTAGATGGCACGGCTGGCACAATAGTTGAGTGATCGACTACGGCGCAGCGTGTACCGGATTCGATCCAGGCACGGAAAAAATATTTGTATGATCTACAAGTAAGAAAATAGAAAGAAAGAAAAAATATTTATTTGGCGCAAAGGGACCACGATAGACACACACATTCGAAATAAAAATAAACACAGAAATAAAAAAAATAAAAAACCTACTTATATCTAACACAAACACAAGAAAAAAAATAAAAGAATAATTTTTGTGTGTCTCACGGTTGCGCCAAAAAGGCCCAGTTCAGCAAAAATGTCGAGCAACTAGTGCTCGACGCTGGTTTTCAACTGGACCTGAAGTAGTTATTCCAGATATGGGTATATAGGAATAATTCCTAGAGAGGGGAGGGGCATCATTTTTTATAAAATAAATCCGTATCCCGTTCCTTAATTTTTGAGGGCTACTTCTGATTGGATAGGCCAATTCGGTCAACCAAATGATCGAATTCAGAAAAAGATCGAACTGAAGATAGCAACCGAGAAATATTATTAATTTCCAGCTTAGAATATCATCATAGCACCGAAAGATTCTGAACACTGTTCATTTATAATAGTCTATCTAACGAAGTGGCGAAGGATAGCAATGTTGGCTTACTGGTAACGGCTCCGGTTTACGAGTTTACGGTCGTAGTTTCGAACCCAGATACTCGTAGGTGCACTACTTTGTGCAATTTATTTGTGAACATAAATGTGCACTTCTCGACAGGGTTATCAAAACACCGAAGGGTTAAAAGGACGAAAGTGGACACTCTAGAATAGAAACGCTGAGTTTATACTCTCTGATCCTATCGGTGAAGATCTTCAGAAAGAGCAGGTGTTTAATAGATGCATTCAGCGTTAGTGATGACTATAGCTAAAAGATTGTATATGGATCACAGCACATATCCGTTTTAGTTGCTGCTACGTATGTACAATTATGTGTATATGTGCTTCTTGTTAAAGAAATTATCTTGAAGAGGTCCTATCCCTTACCAAACTTAAGTGGCAATGGACAGCGAACATTGCCTACAGAACAGATGGCCGAAAGTGGGGTTTAGATTGGCGACGGCAGGCGTTACTAGAAAAAATGTTTACTCTTCAGACATCTTAATGTATCTGAAAGTTATAGCATAATCTTCTCATAAATGGAATTTTCTAGCCTATCCCTACATAAACCTATTTGTGAGTATTGTACATTTACATAATCATGCTATTTATTGGTCATAATATTGAAGCCTGGTAGCGTCAGTAAACACAATATCTTCGGGTATATAAATACGAGTATATGCGTCTCAGTATAGTAATCACGAACACTCCCTTTTCTCATAAAATTAATTTTGTGAATGTATCATTTTTATTATTCTTTGATAACAGTTAATGTCACCTTAATTTGTTTTTCTATTGTATGTGATCACAGAAAATCGATCTTACTTAGGTACGTATACGATATACTTTTCTCAATATTTAAGTGAACTGTAAAATAAATGCCTTTAAACCAAATATAAGACTGTCAACAGTTTAGAGTTCATAAGGTAAGATATTTTATACCGCGTCCTAACCAAAATGATCAGTGTCGTGAGCCCGCGATCGTTGCGTTTTTTTTTGTTTGTAATAAAAACGGAAGGCCCTCCATCAACGCGATCACACGTTTAGGTTTTCGAAACAAAGTTGTTGCAATGGTCATGTGAAAACAGGACAGTCGTTTAAGGAGCGGTCTTATCTCAATATTCCCAAAAATTGGTTTCTTAGAACGTCGAGTATGACGTAATGTAATAAAAATAAGTAACGCGAAAAATACAGTGAACAGAGAAGGGTATAAAGAAGAATTTAAACCGAACAGAATAATAAATAATAGTTTGATATTCCCAAAAAAAATTGGGAAGTTGTAGCACAAAAAAAAACTTTGACGTCGAAGATCTCTGTATTTCCAGCGATAACAACAGTTTTTTTTTTAAGAATTTAGTAGGTTTTCCATTTTTTTTAAACTTTAACCAAACCATTATTTAATTTTATGTCTATATTTTAAATAATCTAAAGAAAAGCAGTAAAATAAATGCCCATTCGCAGCTTACGTCACATTTCAACACAAATATCATTTTTTCAATTTTCAATCTTATTGACGCTTCATAGTGGTGACAATAGTTTACGCGGTCATAAGCGATTAAATTCGTAGTCAGTCCGCGCCGTTAAAAATAAGAATTACTAGTATAAAAATAAAGAAAACAGAAGAAAAACATTCGGACATTCTTACTAAGAAAAACTAAAAACAATAATTTATCTTCCAACCAATTGAGTACCTAATTACTGAACCGCCTACAGACCGTCGGTTCCACAAACGAAACAAACTTGAAGCTGAAACTATTCAAGCGTTTATTTCCACAAGATATTCATTGAAGACAACCTTGAACCCCTAAAGGTTGAGAACAATTTCATTATTATCTAAAACATCCAATTTCCGATACTAAACATAAATCTCAGTCATAAATCTCCCTTTGATAGATTACTGCTATAAAATTACGTACAACGACGAATGCTTGTTAATCTAACAGGCTGCACGCAATTTCGGTTGCTTTATGTCAGTGGTTGCCAAACTGTGGTTCCGAATAACTTTAATAGAACGAGGAAAGTTTAAAACGTTTTTTTTTTTTAATTTGACAACTTGTACTGAAGCTTAAAAATGATTTAATTTTCTTTGTCTACAACAGTGTTGCTTATGCAATAGCGATTTGAGATTAATAGTTTATTTTCAATTAATCTTATGGTTGCAGCTTTCATTTTTATTTTCTTTACTACTTTTGACGTTTTTACCAAATGTGAAGCCTTTTGGTTTCCTATTAATTTAAGAGCTTTTACAATTTATTAAAATATTTTTTGTGGCCATGTGTTGTTATTGTGCAAACAGTTTTTCTTTATCTTCTTACTGCCTTCTGGCCGTCACTTTGTTAGCAAGAAGTTATTGGCCCTAACTCCCCGCGTGGCATTCCATCGCCCCGACGTGCTCTATTAGTTATTCTGACGCTCAAGACAAAATTATGATACCTTGGCAAGCACTCCCAGTTCCCCCCATGCACAAACTAATTTTACCTCTTTTATTTTATTATGCAGACAATAGAGATATTAAAGAGGTCCCTGGTCTACAAAAAGGTTGCGAGCCACTGCTATACGTCGTTCAAAGCATTCGACCGTAGATATTTGGAGTGACGGGGAGTGACGTCATGCATCAATGGGCAACACCAGAGGTCGGGTTTGTTCGTTCATGGAAAATTGCTGGGTCTTGTGGATTTAGGTAGTGTTCGGGTCAACATGGATGGACAGGTTTCTGAAATTTGATTGTCACTGGACATTAACGTTCGGATTTTGGGTTGGAAAGTTCTTTTGGGCATAAATTTAGCTCCACGCCTGTGAAATATGTCACATTATTCAGACTTGGTTCATGCAAGCGTTGGTTCACAAAAAAAAAAACTAATGATGTAAGCAGACGTTTCAATTTACATAAATCGTTATAATATGACCTGTCAAAATAGAAATCGTTCTACCAATTACTTAACTCCAAAAGAAACGACCTCTCTTCACCTTAGACACGAAAAACAATATACCGTTTAAGCAAGCGAAATTTAAACTTAGATCGTGAGACTTCAAAATATAAAATGAAAAAAGAGCAGAAAAAATATATAAAATCACGCAGAATCAAACCATTGTAAGTTTTTAGCAACAAAGGGGAATATAGCTCAAAGAAATGCTTTTATTAGTCAAAAGACGTCTACAAAAGTTTTTGTACAGCGACAATGACAATAGACGATTTGATCCTTAAATTCTCGGAGGTGCTAAATGAAATGAGTGATGATATTTTGGAAAATACGTTCTATAATGTGACTTAAATTGTAAAGTTTGTTTTGGAAGCTTTACGATGAAAATCTGTTCGTCATGCCTTGGAAGTTTTTGATAAATATTTGCGAGATAACTTCATTGTTCCGTTGTCGTATCGCTTACAATATTTCAGTTATTTAGGAAATTGGGACGTTGTGGGTGCTGTTGTATTATTTTAAACTTTGTGTTTAAGGACGCGTTTACGAATCTGACAAAAATAAGCAGTTTTTCGGTGCATTTTGCGGCAAAATGATACAAAACCAAATGTAACTAATAATTACCACAGATAGATTACTCCTTAATCTTCAAATGGTAGCAATTTTTTATTCGAAAATTTTGGTTTATAATATTGTAAAAAGTAATTTCCGTTACCTCTTCACACAAATTTGACGAAATCGTACTGACTTTAGGGACATTTTTCTTTTATTTAATAACATAAATTTATGTATTTAAAAATATTTTATGTAAGCAGACATGTTCAACTCAAAAAGGTAGCAAAAAAAAAACTAACAAAATGTTACAATACGCTCAGAAAACAAAAAAATTGAGTCTTATTTTTTCACATATTTAGCGGTAACACGTGATTCTTATTGGATTGAAATAAGGGTTATTTTACTGGTCACTGTCTTGATTTATTGCACAAAAATTTGTAATGAAATATTAGTCTGCGCTCGGCCGCCGTCGTGAGTGGACACTGTGACGCTTGTAAGCAGCTCCTCGTATAGGAAAAGATCGCTGTACGAATACAAAATATTTGACCTAACAAACTTCATCCTTCACGCATTCTGCACGGACTACGGACAACCAAGGTAAGATTTTATTCACAGTTTCTTATATGTACTTATAAATTTCATATTTAGTTTCGGACTTGATGGAGTGACCTGAAATGTACTTCGAAGACTGCTACTGGAACTAATAGACGAGTAGAGCTAGGTGTGTCGAGTTTGGGCTCGTTTTGTTAGTTATGTTGAGACCTTACCTCCAGACTTGATGGACATACCTGCAGGTGTACTTCGAAGACTGCTACTAGAACTAATAGACGAGTAGAGCTAGATGTGTCGTGTTTGGGCTCGTTTTGTTAGTTATGATGAGATCTTACCTCCGGACTTGAGGGACTGACCTGAAGGTCTACTTCTGTGACTCCGACTGGAACTCCTCGACGGATCGAACTAGATGTGTCGTGTTTGGGCTCGTTTTGTTAGTTATGATGAGACCTTACCTCCTGTCTTGATGGAGTGACCTGAAGGTCTACTTCTGTGACTCCTACTGGAACTCCTCGACGGATCGAACTAGATGTGTCGTGTTTGGGCTCGTTTTGTTAGTTATGATGAGATCTTACCTCCGGACTTGAGGGACTGACCTGAAGGTCTACTTCTGTGACTCCTACTGGAACTCCTCGATGGATCGAAATAGATGTGTCGTGTTTGGGCTCGTTTTGTTAGTTATGATGAGATCTTACCTCCGGACTTGAGGGACTGACCTGAAGGTCTACTTCTGTGACTCCTACTGGAACTCTTCGATGGATCGAAATAGATGTCTCGTGTTTGGGCTCGTTTTGTCAGTTATGATGAGATCTTACCTCCGGACTTGAAGGACTGACCTGAAGGTCTACTTCTGTGACTCCTACTGGAACTCCTCGACGGATCGAACTAGATGTGTCGTGTTTGGGCTCGTTTTGTTAGTTATGATGAGATCTTACCTCCGGACTTGATGGAGTGACCTGAACGTCTACTTCGGTGATTGTAACTGGAACTCGGCGACGGATCGAACTAGATGTGTCGTGTTTGGGCTCGTTTTGTTAGTTATGATGAGATCTTACCTCCGGACTTGAGGGACTGACCTGAAGGTCTACTTCTGTGACTCCTACTGGAACTCCTCGATGGATCGAACTACATGTGTCGAGTTTGGGCTCGTTTTGTTAGTTATGTTGAGACCTTACCTCCGGACTTGATGGAGAGACCTGCTGGTGTACTTCGAAGACTGCTACTGGAACTAATAGACGAGTAGAGCTAGATGTGTCGTGTTTGGGCGCGTTTTGTTAGTTATGATGAGATCTTACCTCCGGACTTGAGGGACTGACCTGAAGGTCTACTTCTGTGACTCCGACTGGAACTCCTCGACGGATCGAACTAGATGTGTCGTGTTTGGGCTCGTTTTGTTAGTTATGATGAGACCTTACCTCCTGTCTTGATGGAGTGACCTGAAGGTCTACTTCTGTGACTCCTACTGGAACTCCTCGACGGATCGAACTAGATGTGTCTTGTTTGGGCTCGTTTTGTTAGTTATGATGAGATCTTACCTCCTGCCTTGATGGAGTGACCTGAAGGTCTACTTCTGTGACTCCTACTGGAACTCCTCGATGGATCGAAATAGATGTGTCGTGTTTGGGCTCGTTTTGTTTGTTATGATGAGATCTTACCTCCTGCCTTGATGGAGTGACCTGAAGGTCTACTTCTGTGACTCCTACTGGAACTCCTCGACGGATCGAACTAGATGTGTCGTGTTTGGGCTCGTTTTGTTAGTTATGATGAGATCTTACCTCCGGACTTGATGGAGTGACCTGAACGTCTACTTCGGTGATTGTAACTGGAACTCGGCGACGGATCGAACTAGATGTGTCGTGTTTGGGCTCGTTTTGTTAGTTATGATGAGATCTTACCTCCGGACTTGAGGGACTGACCTGAAGGTCTACTTCTGTGACTCCTACTGGAACTCCTCGATGGATCGAACTACATGTGTCGAGTTTGGGCTCGTTTTGTTAGTTATGTTGAGACCTTACCTCCGGACTTGATGGAGAGACCTGCTGGTGTACTTCGAAGACTGCTACTGGAACTAATAGACGAGTAGAGCTAGATGTGTCGTGTTTGGGCGCGTTTTGTTAGTTATGATGAGATCTTACCTCCGGACTTGAGGGACTGACCTGAAGGTCTACTTCTGTGACTCCGACTGGAACTCCTCGACGGATCGAACTAGATGTGTCGTGTTTGGGCTCGTTTTGTTAGTTATGATGAGACCTTACCTCCTGTCTTGATGGAGTGACCTGAAGGTCTACTTCTGTGACTCCTACTGGAACTCCTCGACGGATCGAACTAGATGTGTCTTGTTTGGGCTCGTTTTGTTAGTTATGATGAGATCTTACCTCCTGCCTTGATGGAGTGACCTGAAGGTCTACTTCTGTGACTCCTACTGGAACTCCTCGATGGATCGAAATAGATGTGTCGTGTTTGGGCTCGTTTTGTTTGTTATGATGAGATCTTACCTCCTGCCTTGATGGAGTGACCTGAAGGTCTACTTCTGTGACTCCTACTGGAACTCCTCGACGGATCGAACTAGATGTGTCGTGTTTGGGCTCGTTTTGTTAGTTATGATGAGATCTTACCTCCGGACTTGATGGAGTGACCTGAACGTCTACTTCGGTGATTGTAACTGGAACTCGGCGACGGATCGAACTAGATGTGTCGTGTTTGGGCTCGTTTTGTTAGTTATGTTGAGACCTTACCTCCGGACTTGATCACGTGACCTGAAGGGCTACTTCTGTGACTCCTACTGGAACTCCTCGATGGATCAAACTAGATGTGTCGTGTTTGGGCTCGTTTTGTTAGTTATGATGAGATCTTACCTCCGGACTTGATGGAGTGACCTGAAGGTGTACTTCGGTGATTGTTACTGGAACTCGGTGAGATCTTAACGCCGGAATTGATGAGCTGATCTGAACGTATACTGTTTTATATACATACTTTTGATAATTAGTATGAATTCCCTTCGTCAATATTATTTGTGCATAGTGCCAGTGGCATAACTTTCAGAGCTAACGAGTTCAAACTCGACACATCTAGTTCGATCCGTCGCCGAGTTCCAGTTACAATCACCGAAGTAGACGTTCAGGTCACCCCATCAAGGCAGGAGGTAAGGTCACCTCATAACTACCAAAACGAGCCCAAACACGACACATCTATTTCGATCCATCGAGGAGTTCCAGTAGGAGTCACAGAAGTAGACCTTCAGGTCACTCCATCAAGTCTGGAGGTAAGATCTCATCATAACTAACAAAACGAGCCCAAACACGACACATCTAGTTCGATCCGTCGAGGAGTTCCAGTAGGAGTCACAGAAGTAGACCTTCAGGTCAGTCCCTCAAGTCCGGAGGTAAGATCTCAACATAACTAGCAAAACGAGCCCAAACACGACACATCTATTTCGATCCATCGAGGAGTTCCAGTAGGAGTCACAGGAGTAGACCTTCAGGTCAGTCCCTCAAGTCCGGAGGTAAGATCTCATCATAACTAACAAAACGAGCCCAAACACGACACATCTAGTTCGATCCGTCGAGGAGTTCCAGTAGGAGTCACAGAAGTAGACCTTCAGGTCAGTCCCTCAAGTCCGGAGGTATGATCTCATCATAACTAACAAAACGAGCCCAAACACGACACATCTATTTCGATCCATCGAGGAGTTCCAGTAGGAGTCACAGGAGTAGACCTTCAGGTCAGTCCCTCAAGTCCGGAGGTAAGATCTCATCATAACTAACAAAACGAGCCCAAACACGACACATCTAGTTCGATCCGTCGAGGAGTTCCAGTAGGAGTCACAGAAGTAGACCTTCAGGTCACTCCATCAAGACAGGAGGTAAGGTCTCATCATAACTAACAAAACGAGCCCAAACACGACACATCTAGTTCGATCCGTCGAGGAGTTCCAGTCGGAGTCCCAGAAGTAGACCTTCAGGTCAGTCCCTCAAGTCCGGAGGTAAGATCTCATCATAACTAACAAAACGAGCCCAAACACGACACATCTAGTTCGATCCGTCGAGGAGTTCCAGTAGGAGTCACAGAAGTAGACCTTCAGGTCACTCCATCAAGACAGGAGGTAAGGTCTCATCATAACTAACAAAACGAGCCCAAGCACGACACATCTAGTTCGATCCGTCGAGGAGTTCCAGTCGGAGTCCCAGAAGTAGACCTTCAGGTCAGTCCCTCAAGTCCGGAGGTAAGATCTCATCATAACTAACAAAACGAGCCCAAACACGACACATCTAGTTTGATCCGTCGAGCAGTTCCAGTAGGAGTCACAGAAGTAGACCTTCAGGTCACTCCATCAAGGCAGGAGGTAAGATCTCATCATAACTAACAAAACGAGCCCAAACACGACACATCTAGTTCGATCCGTCGCCGAGTTCCAGTTACAATCACCGAAGTAGACGTTCAGGTCACTCCATCAAGTCTGGAGGTAAGATCTCATCATAACTAACAAAACGAGCCCAAACACGACACATCTAGTTCGATCCGTCGCCGAGTTCCAGTTACAATCACCGAAGTAGACGTTCAGGTCACTCCATCAAGTCTGGAGGTAAGATCTCATCATAACTAACAAAACGAGCCCAAACACGACACATCTAGTTCGATCCGTCGAGGAGTTCCAGTAGGAGTCACAGGAGTAGACCTTCAGGTCAGTCCCTCAAGTCCGGAGGTAAGATCTCATCATAACTAACAAAACGAGCCCAAACACGACACATCTAGTTCGATCCGTCGAGAAGTTCCAGTAGGAGTCACAGAAGTAGACCTTCAGGTCACTCCATCAAGACAGGAGGTAAGGTCTCATCATAACTAACAAAACGAGCCCAAACACGACACATCTAGTTCGATCCGTCGAGGAGTTCCAGTCGGAGTCCCAGAAGTAGACCTTCAGGTCAGTCCCTCAAGTCCGGAGGTAAGATCTCATCATAACTAACAAAACGAGCCCAAACACGACACATCTAGTTTGATCCGTCGAGCAGTTCCAGTAGGAGTCACAGAAGTAGACCTTCAGGTCACTCCATCAAGGCAGGAGGTAAGATCTCATCATAACTAACAAAACGAGCCCAAACACGACACATCTAGTTCGATCCGTCGCCGAGTTCCAGTTACAATCACCGAAGTAGACGTTCAGGTCACTCCATCAAGTCTGGAGGTAAGATCTCATCATAACTAACAAAACAAGCCCAAACACGACACATCTAGTTCGATCCGTCGAGGAGTTCCAGTAGGAGTCACAGAAGTAGACCTTCAGGTCAGTCCCTCAAGTCCGGAGGTATGATCTCATCATAACTAACAAATGAGCCCAAACACGACACATCTAGTTCGATCCGTCGCCGAGTTCCAGTTACAATCACCGAAGTAGACGTTCAGGTCATTCCATCAAGTCTGGAGGTAAGATCTCATCATAACTAAGAAAACGAGCCCAAACACGACACATCTAGTTCGATCCGTCGAGGAGTTCCAGTAGGTGTCACAGAAGTAGACCTTCAGGTCAGTCCCTCAAGTCCGGAGGTAAGATCTCATCATAACTAACAAAACGAGCCCAAACACGACACATCTAGTTCGATCCGTCGCCGAGTTCCAGTTACAATCACCGAAGTAGACGTTCAGGTCTCTCCATCAAGTCTGGAGGTAAGATCTCATCATAACTAACAAAACGAGCCCGAACACGACACATCTAGTTCGATCCGTCGAGGAGTTCCAGTAGGAGTCACAGAAGTAGACCTTCAGGTCAGTCCCTCAAGTCCGGAGGAATGATCTCATCATAACTAACAAAACGAGCCCAAACACGACACATCTAGTTCGATCCATCGAGGAGTTCCAGTAGGAGTCACAGAAGTAGCCCTTCAGGTCACGTCATCAAGGCAGGAGGTAAGGTCACCTCATAACTAACAAAACGAGCCCAAACTCGACACATGTAGTTTGATCCGTCGTGGAGTTCCAGTAGGAAGTAGATCTTCAGGTCACTCCATCAAGTTTGCAGGTGAGGTTTCATCTTAGCCAACAAGTACATAAATTACTTAAAAAAAAATTACAATTTTCATCGTATCAAAATTAGTTCACTTGACTATTTATTCCCGCAGCTAACACGCTAACGCTTGTGTGTGTGACTTGTGTCTATGTAGTAGTTCAATTCTCAACTTGTCATTTTTGCATATACGTCCTTAACTAAGTTATTGAAATCTTGGAGATATACAACTTTTTTCGTGAAAGTAATTTATTTATTTGAGTACACACAGAAATCATGTAGAGGAAATAATATACAGATTAAAGATTTTAATTAAGGTACTTCTTACTTTATTAAGAAATCTCTTTTAGTACGATACTTCTATGATATAGGTATGTTCTTCTTCTACGATAGAATAGAGATAGACAAGAAAAGTACTGGTCAGATGCATCCTAATTAAGACTAGTAGCCAATATCAACAGACTTTTTTTTTGCGTGGTAAAATCATCAAATGAGTCCTCCCACCCTACTGTCAGACTTGTACTGACTAAAATCCATGGTGTCCTTCATTAGCCCTTTACGTTCCAGGGTCACGGTAATGGTATAAGTCCCGCGACCCCGGCAGGTTTTGGCCCTCTAGAGGAGGCCCCATCATCTTGCTGACGCTCTTTGAGGCGCACGTGGAACACAACGCGCCGTCGACCCGATATCAACATACTTGGGAAAAGAAAGTACAACCTGATACATTGATGATGATGATTGAGCTAGACATCGGTGTTAGAGCCATCATAATTTAGAACTTCTGCAAGTACTTTTCGAGAGATTTCCGATTAAACTAATCAAGGTTATTTGCTTAAAACAGTAGATAAGTACTTCTTCTAAGTAACCGGTCTCGAAATCGAAATAACACTCCTTACGAACTGTGAAATCGTACCGTTTAAGAATTGACTCCTAAGTTCAAATTTCCATTTCATTTGCAGGCAAAATTTTGCCAAAATTTCGCCCTTAGCGAGATTAAATCACTTAAAACTTTTAATCCGTTCCCTCTCCGTTTCGAAGCCGGTAATGCCGCCGTATTTCGCAATACGCATGGCGCGATACGGTTTATCTGTGCGTTGTTATTATCTTGACTTACTATTGTAACACGATCATAGAAGGTAAACATTTTCATTCGGATTTGGAAATTTCTTTTTTATCTTTAGTATTTTTTTTTTTGCCTTTATTCTGACTTTTTGTTTAAGATATCATGTACAGGCATACTAATTAACTAAGGGCCAATTCATACTAGCAGAAAGTCGAAGCGTTAAATACTTCACAATTAAAGCGGAGTTGCAACCGTTCAGCGTTAGTTGCACTCAGATGTGTGAAGTCATTAGAAGGCATGCGCCGTTTTTTATTTCAGTAAAAATAATGTTCATTACGTAGCGGAAATAAGGGTGAAATTGCTACTTTAAGTTCCAGACAGATGCTTCGACTCGCTTCGACTCTGCGCTTGAATGAATTCACCCTAAAACGGTAATTGCGGTATCAGAGAGGCATAGGAGGGTTGCAATGAAACATTATCTTCTTGATTGTATATTTTTTATTTCGTATAAAAATAATTATAGGTATTTATTAAACTTATGTATAAACCGCCAATAATATTTTCGCTACTGCGACACATAACGAAAGGGATTGGATTATAATATAATTCTATAATGTGGCTGCATCACGTGTATGGTGGAAGACACTTGTATTTAATTTTAACCTAATCTCCTCGAACGCTCAAAGTAATTATTTTTATAAAAATTAAGAATCATTTTCGATGGTAAGCAAACGAATGCAGACAGTTTTGTCCATCATCATCATCATCATCAGCCTATAATGTTCCCACTGCTGGGACACAGGCCTCCTCTCCTTGAGAGGGAGTGGGCCATAATCCACCACGCGGGCCCAGTACGGGTTGGTAGATGTCACATGTCTTCGGAGTTTTGGTTCTAGGACATGCCGGTTTCCTCATGATGTTTTCCTTCGTCCATTTTGAGAGCAGTGGTGATGACATAAATTACACAAAGTAATAATGCGCCTGGTGGGGTTCGAACCTACGACCTACAACTCGTAAGTCGGGTCCGATACTACTGGGCCACCACTGCTCAGTTGTGTCCGTAGGAAATATATTTGATAAATAATTAATGAATACATCTAAATTTGTGAAAAGAAAATATCTGAAAAATATAGGTCAGACAAATTTATTACTCTCCTAAACTTGTGTAAGACGACAGTTATACTAAAGAAGACCAATGAATACCAAATATTATTAACCAAACCGTATAAAAACACAGCTGTTGAAATAAATATAAGACGAATGGAGATATTTTATTATGTATACACCGTGTTCTTCACGTTATCCATAAACTTTAGCAAATACTTCTATGGCTTTTACAAATCAAATCCAACAAAGGAAGTAGTACTTAAAAAGGCTTCGTTACAAAGATATTTGTAATTTCATTTAATGAAATTTAATTGAGCTATGCAGTGAGAAAGTATCTTAATTTGAAATCTATCAAATACTATTTGCATTTCATTTGTTTCAGCCCGCCAAATGTTATGAATGAAAATACGACGTTGCCAATTCGGATAAAGAGGCATGCATATCGGGTTATTTACGTCTAGGTATTTAGTTTGTACGAAAATTAACAAAAAATAAAAAATAAGAATTTATAAATGTGTCCATAATGAAAAATGCTTACTTCCGTGGTTTGAACATCTGGTCGAAGTTTATGTATATCGTCCGGAACACGGTGTATAGTTTATTCCCGTTATACTTTTTTTTGCTGTTAGTTTCGATAGTGTTAGTGAATGGCATTTTTTCTTTTTTTTTTTAAAGCATTGCCCCACTGATATTGCTCTACAATAAAACCAATGTGTGAAAAACATTTAAACTCACATACACAAACACCCAGACTCAGAACAACTCCTTGTAAACCATACAAATATTTGTTCAATGCGGGAATCGTAGTGGCATCGTTGAAGTAAATGACTTTAACTTTAATAAACTGCGGATGTCTATCAGATAATAATATTCCACAATAATATTCCACAACTATTCACACAACGCCATCTAGTCCCAAGCTAAGCAGAGCTTGTGTTATGGGTACTAGACTAGACAACTGATAAACATACTTATATATTTCTAAATACATACATATTATGGATAAATTACACCCAGACACAGAACAGATGATCGTGCTCATCACACAAACATTTGTCCTGGGTGGGAATCGAACCCATGACCTCCGGCATAGCAGTCAGGGTCACTAACCACTAGACCAACAGGCCTATCAAATCTCCAAGATCAAGATCTCCAAGAATCAGTTACTGGGTACTTCGATACCCCTTTTTATCGATGTAAAATCAATAATTGAGTCGTCCCACTCAAGGTGAGACTTGTGCTTTTTTTTTTGGGACAAACCCACCACACTATTCCCAAACCACTGCAACTCCTGAAAGCCAGAATCAACAGTGGCAACCACCAGAAAAGCGCCGAGACAATGAGGCTCGACGTGTCCCGAGAATGAATTTACCTGTCTTGGATCCTGCAAAGAAATGAATCAAAAAAGAATAGTGAAGGAGTAGGAATAATATGTTTCCACTTCCTCCATGCAAGCAGGAAACAGAACAAAGTAAGGCCAATAGGCACGAAGGGACATTACAACTGGGAGAAGCCCAGTTGCCTTGCACCACGGGTAAAAATGTCTACTAATAATAATGGGTCCTAAATTGTGAGCTGCTATATTTGATTCCAATAGCCACCAGGGTTACCTGGCCCTGTATCCATGTTACAAACGATAAAAGCAAACGCTGAGTAGGCTTTAATAGATTTTCAACTTTATGTGCTTGGGTATAACGTTGAAGATCTAGTGAATATTGCTTATTGTTTTCGATCTTTCCTGTCGCTAACGCTCAGAAATTAATCTTAAATAGATTTTCCAGTTTAGGCTCTAGGCTATAAAGTTGAAAATCTATTGGGGAGTACCGAGCGTTTACGATTATCGTTTGCGACTTGTTGTGACTTTGGCTAGGGGGGCTTTTTAGACAGTGTCGCGTCCCTTTACGAAACTACCGTTATAAATATTTTGATCAATGTAAATCATACGATATTTTCCGCTTTGTTTCCATTTTGTTCCTATAGTAGGGTCTTGATCTCGGTCGTTACCGTATATTTGTTATGCAAATCGAGTTTCGATAAACCTTTTCACATCCTGTGCCGTTGATTTCTTCTTGTGCCTGCGATTATTTTGGTCCTATTCAATGGTGACGGGATTTCCTGGAGATTCTGGTTCTTTGTACAGACTCCAACACACCAAGCCACTCTAATCTATCAAATTTGTTTAACTGATTTTCAACTTTATCGCAATAGTAGAAGGTTCCTGTTCGTTTGTTAAATTTGACAGATTTTGGGGTAAGTTGATATATTGTTTTGAAATACCGCTGAATATTTCATGATTCCAAATGCTGTGAAATAAGCCTTATTGCGTGGAGTGAAGGGTAAATATAATGAAGACAATTCCGGTTACATTGTGTTGGAATTATTAGTTGTTCTTGAATATTCGGAAATTACTAACCTATTCTATTTTCGTAGAATATTTTTATTTAACCATATTTGATTATAAAACGAGAAAGTAAACGAACCTGTCGACCAAGATTTCTGTACATCGAACTTAAGTATACTTGTTGAGTTGAAATATTACATAGTACATTAGAGGTCAACATTACGCAACCAAAATTGGTTTAATTTTGAATGGTATATGTTTAAAATTAAGTTGTAACATTTATTGGGGTTGCGTGTTTATAAAGTAAACTTATAACATTTAAGTTTTTTTTAATGGTGCTACAAGTAAAAAGGATAGCTTGATAAAACCAATAAGAAAAAAAGCGACAGCTAGATGTTGTCAATTGCGCGTGAATGTAAACAAACATTATTCAAGCCAGCAATCACCGCACGTTGTACATCACGACAGAGATAGATAGAAAAAATATAATATTACGAAAATAATTGAAATATATTAATAAATCGAAGTATTTTGCGTACTTACGTGTGTTATGAGATCCCCTGTGTTTTATTAACTTTGCTATCATGATTGGTACACTTTATAAATACACACAATGGCATTTTGGATGGTAATTAAGTAGCAGCGCGCAACGTGTCACTCGTAGTCGTGCGAGAAACAGACTAAAAGCAATACGTCCAAATTAGGACGTTTTCTAGTCTTCACGTTTTGCGCGCTCATAACATAACTGTTTACTAAAATATCATTGCCCAATATACTCCGTCTCATCTATCTCTTTTTAAAAATAATTGAAATCAGTTCAGCCGTTTTGACGTGGAAATGGAACATACATTTCTAATATTAAAAGTAGGAATGTCTAAAGTAACATAGTAAGTAACCAAAACAATAACGTTAAAATAATGTACAAATATATTTTTCTGAAGTAGAAAATAGACATATCAGTATGTCAGTGAGATACAGAAACAATTAGGGAACTATCCGAAATAACTCGAAGAGCCGAAGGATCGTAATTACTAACATATTCCCCGTTCCTTTTGCGTAATAATTATTTCTTTTATTGTGGGAGATATTATCTTAAGCTTCATTTCGGTGTTCAGGGATTTTCCTCTTTGTTGCAATAGGTACTACTTATTACACGAGCCACTTTATGTTTTATTGTGTTATTAAAAACTTAGCTAGTTTAGGTAACGCGAGTTCAAATTAATGACCTATCCGATGAATTTACCTAAAACTTTCTTACATACATTTTTAACCGACTTTTAAAAAAGGAGGTTACTCTATTCGACCGTATAATATATGTTTTTTTTTTTATGTTTGTTCGCGCAGAAATTCGTCGTTTATGAACCGATTTTGAAGATTCTTTTTTGTTGGAATGAAGATATTTCAGAGGTGGTCCCATTATAAGGAAATCAAGGTTTGATGATGGAAGACCAGAGAAATCGAGGGAAACTTTCAAAAATCGAAGGGGCGACTAGTGCGTTTTTAAGTTTTTTCATTAAGAATTTTAAAGCACTACAATTTAATAAAGGTCTGGAGTTGATCTGATGATGGGACCGAGAGACAGTCGAGGGAACTCCTCAACGGTTCACAGCACCTATCTTGTGTTTGAGCTTGATTAATTTGGATTGATAAGAAATTTACACCTAGATGGGTTGTAACTGTCACTAGGGGTCTGATGATGAAGACGAAGGACAGTTCAGGGAACTCCTCAACGGTTTACAGTAGCTACCTTGTGTTTGGACTTAATTCATTTATATTGATGAGAACTTTACACCAAGATAGGTAGTAACTATCATTAGGGGTCTGATGATGAAGACAAAGAACTGTTCAGGGAACACCTCAACGGTTTAGAGCAGCTACCTTATATTTGGGCTTAATTAATTTATATTGATGAGAACTTTGCACCCATATGGATTATTGTTCGATGCAGTATACCCGCCATTTGGTCCCATAAAAAATCATCTTGTTTCGTTCAGTAGTTTCGTTGAGCATTTTTAGCTTATTCTGTACAATACGGATAATAACATTCTAGTGCATATGTAAGAAAATTATGTATTTGACAAGAATTTGGGTTAAATATTTAAATTAAAAAGAGTTAAAATAAAACCGTTTAAAAAAATGTAACCGACTTCAAAAACGACCACGAAGAAAGGGTAAAATACCCTACCAAATAACTTTTCTTTTGGATGTCGGTGGCAAAAAACTTAATGTAATAAAAAAGCAAAGCCACCGACTTCCGAAAGAAAAGTTATTTGGTAGGTTATTTTACCCTTTTTTCGTGATCGGTTTTGAAGTCGGTTACATACTTTTTTTTCCTGAAAATACAAAATACAATACAAATTGTTACTTGTTTGAAAACAGCAAAATCATACAATTTGGTGCAGTCGTTTTTGAAAATAGTAGTCAAAATTAAAGTATTCTTCAATCTGACTTTTCTTTCTTTATAACTCATGAACTTCAAGTGATGGACCATCAACATGCAAGTTTATACGGAACCCTCGGTCCTCGATTCAGATTCACATTTACTAGTTTTTTTTTTAATTACAATATCTTCTGAGTTATCCTTTTTTTTATTTAAGCTAGATTTTTAACATCTAGGGTCATTAACGACCACTGTTACCGACACGTTTATTCAGGTACTTATTTCTGTCGTAAGGGATTAAGGATTACCATCTGAAAAAAAGATACCATGACTTCAATGATTTATTCCCGTTGATTCTCACCTTTTTTCTGGTTATTTTTCTGTGTTGATGCAGAAACTATGAATCTCATAAAATTCTAAGCAGTCTTATTTTTTATTTTCACGGAAATATGTACCTAGTTTCTTCTACTGAGATATCTGGTTATCATTATTTCAACTTTTATCCGTTTTTTAAATCACCAACCAAACAGTAGGCAGGTATTTTATTTATGACCTAAGGAAAACTTTCTTCATCCCGCTAACGCATTTCTCTGTACAAAAATCCAAGCTTTTCTAAAGTAACCAAGATTTTATTACCGAGTCTCGTTGCGAGATATAAAACATATTAGCCACAAGACAACTGGTCGCGCCGTAAAAACCTTTCCTAGTTAGGGTCACCATAAAATTCACGGACATTAAACAAAAATATAAATTATTTTAATTACACCTAACTTAAATGAAATTAAAATAATTTATATTTTTGTTTTTTGTCAGTGGATAGTTGCACTAGCAGTAAAACATCGGGCGTCATTAACCTCAACGGATGTCTCAAATATTGAAGATTGACCCACTGCACCAACCGTGGCATGAAAATAAGAATCTCTTAACTAAATAATAGCAGCCACACGGTTCTTCAAATTAAGCATCGCTTACTAAAGCTGATATGTGGATGGGTGACCTTCCATTACATATCTCTGTGTCTCCGAAATTACTTAAAGCCTTTCGTCCCAACTGTCATTGGTTGATCTTTGATATACGTCACAGGGTGTACACTGTACAGTGGCCAGAAATACTAACAACCGGTGTTACCTACCAAGAGTGTCCCTTTTTTTTGGTTTTGGGACCTGTCGGTTTCTTCACAGTGCTTTCTTCAATCTTTTCCAAAGCAGAGCCCCATAAACAAAATTTTTGTATTTTACCATACAGCGTGCTTCTACTAGTACTATCGTGTTAATTGTATTGAGGTATCATTTTTTCCTATCAAATTAACGTTAAAGTCGCCGTAATTTTTTCCCGTTTCCCTCAGTTTTGATGAAGTAATTTACATAAAGTAATGCGCCTGCCTAGTTCTATGACCAGCAAGTAAAAAGTCGCCACTAGACTGGACTAAAGCAGTTACCACTAGTCCAACACTATCCATTTTTGCAAATACCAGTTGACTATCAGACATTCCAAACGAAATGGTTATTTGGTCTGGAATGTTCTTTGACTATACTGATAAAGAGAACATTCCTCATAGATGAAAATCTGGATTATTTGGTAAAGGGATGTTACGAATAGATTGCTTTTTGCTATGATTTAAGTATCTAAGTAATGTAGGTAAGTGGATAAGTTCAGGTGGTTACAGCAATCGCTTTGAACCTCAACTATAGATAAGGGAGGTAATTTCAATATCAAAGATCGGAACCGCATACAAATGATTTGTTTTATCAAAGATTGTTTTTTGTGATAAGAGCGCCCGTTGCGTCACTTTAGGTATAAGATATATCAGTAGGAAAAAAGTATTTTATCCGTCTATCTATCTTCATCATCATCATCATTAACGGCCTCCCCTTTTTGTGCCATGCTTTGAAAAGTTGAGTATGTCTTATCCAAGTTTTATCCGCGATCTTACGGATATCGCCCACCCACCGGATCGTTGGTTGGTCTGCTAACACTTCTTCTACTGCATCGACAACCATTCAGCGAGGGCTCTACTCCACCTGCCATCACCTGCAGTCCGTCTACTAGACCAATACTAACTTTTTTTCGATCAACAAAGTTCTCAAACAACAAAAATACTATCAAAACCTAGTTTTTTTTTCAACCATACAAAAGAAAAATGCAAAAAATTGTTTTCCAAAAAACTTGGTAACCCTACTCACACAGAATGTTCCACGTAAAAAACATTGCAAGTACCCACTAATACTGCTTGGGCCAGTGTTTAGGCGGCCGTATTAGGCCAGTATTTTTTATTTACGAATACAGGGACGTTGGAACTTCTTGAATCGTCTGGTAATCGTTGGGGCTATATAAAGTGATCCCTAACGAGCTTTGGGGCGAGTTAAGAAAGATACACATTTGATTTTTTTCTGTTTACTTAAGAGTTTGGTAAGATTTGGAAGGTTTTTCTTGAAAAGATCGATGAAAACTACGAAGAGGTTATTTTTCAGTCATGTTTGAGAGTCACTAGATCAATCTAGTGTCTCAACTATCAGATAGTTTGTATCAGACACGAGAATTTGTATATGTTACAAGCCAAACCCGATTTCAGGACAAACTACATAGTTTGGCCTAGGCTAAACTAGTTATTTGCAAGCTCGGGACTTGCTGGCACCCCCACTCCGACAATTTAGGTCAGAAGAGGATGGCGGGGTCTTTCAGAACCCGCCATCATCATCGTGGTTATTTTTTTTTAAACCACCCAGAAGTAAGAGCCCCGCGAAGCGGGTCTCCGTCAACTTGCTCCTGATAAGGAAGAATTAGTTTAGCCTAGGCCAAACTAGTTTGTCCTGAAATCGGGTTTGGCCGGTAACATTATAAATCGAGAAAATGGGGGAAAGAAAATTTTATTTTATTCAACAATAGGTTGGACCACTATCTCGTTTGATGGTCAGCAATGGTGTGATTGACGGTGAAGCACGCTTGCCTAGAAGTAACCTAAGAGTAAATATCTCTTTTGATATCCACCCACCCGCACTGAGCCCCTTTATGATTCCCTCCTTTTCACAGGGAGTCACCTCTACCTATTGTTGGTTGTGGGAAATTATAGGCTGATTATACTTACTAAAGTTACTACACTAAAGTACAAAGTATTTGTATAAGTAAAAATTATCAAATGAGTCATCCCACCATGGGTGGTGAAAACGGTCTGTCAAATTTTTAGTACTAAAAATCACTCTGTTTCTTTACAATCATGTCCTTTGCGTTCCAGGGACAAACAACCTTGATTATAAGACAGACTAAACTATTTTGTATAAAACTGCTTCGTTGAAAGTTGAAATTAAAAAGGGTTCTAAAGTATTTTTTACGTTTGCAAAGTAATAAATCTAGAATCCCATTTTTCAAAGCAACATTGCTGACGCTCCGCTCTGAAAACATTCCATTGTATATCGTTAAAATTTTCAGTACTTTATTGCTCAATAAATTCTATATTTTATAAAAATCTGTATCAGTGTTTTTTAAAAGCTAAAATTCTTATCGCAAATAGTAAAGGAGAAATGTCTAACATACCATGTAATCCTGGCATCAACAATCCCGCGAATAAGCCTTACCCTGCCGCGGTACAACGTTCTCAAATTTTTGATCAGTTAAGCCCTTTGCCCTTGAATTCTATAAGAAATCCTTATGTATTTGTTTGAAGAGTGAATCGCGATACACACGTCTTTATTTACAAGGCTTTCACCAAAAACTAGCTTGTGAAAAAGTCAAGTGTTCGGCACACTTGACTTTCTTTTTTACTAATTCAAAACAGGTTATTAATTCGACTGTATTTAATTTTTGTAAAATATCTTATCTTTCGGAAGACATTGGCAAAATGAATGAAAAGAACAAAGCCACCGACGTCCATCATCATCATCATCAGCCGGAAAACGTCCACTGCTGAACATAGGCCTCCCCTTAGACCGACGTCCGAATGATAGTTATTTTACACTTTGTTGTGGTGGTGTTTGAAAGTGGTTAGTTCTTTTTAGGGTTCCGTAGCCAAATGGCAAAAACGGAACCCTTATAGATTCGTCATGTCTGTCTGTCTGTCCGTGTATGTCACAGCCACTTTTTGTCGAAAGTATAAGAGCTATCCTGTTGAAACTTGGTAGAAAGATGTATTATGTAAACCGCATTAGGATTTTCACACAAAAATCAAAACAAAACAAATTTTGGGGGTGCCCCCCATACTTAGAATTGAAACTCAAAAAAAAAATTTTCACCAAACCCATACGTGTGGGGTATCTATGAATAGGTCTTTAAAAATGAAATTGAGGTTACTAACATCATTTTTTTCTAAACTGAACAGTTTGCGCGAGAGACACTTCCAAAGTGGTAAAAAGTGTGTCCCCCCCCCCCCGTAACTTCTAAAATAAGAGAATGATAAAACTAAAAAAAATATATAATGTAGACCTCAACCAAAACTACCAACGAAAATTGGTTTGGATGAGATACAGTTAGCAGTTTTTGAGATATAGTACATTTTCAAAAACCGCAAATATAACTTTGCCATTCATACAAATACTATGAAAAACAAAGTTATTTTTATTGTTTGTGTATATTACTTACTAATCTCAATATAATTATATCTCTAATCTATGCTTGCTGCTACGGAACCCTTCATGGGCGAGTCCAACTCGCACTTGGCCGGTTTTTTTATTTTATTTTTTGTATAGCATAATCTATACAAAAAGGAAAACATCGTGAGGAAACCGGCATGTCCTAGAACCAAAAATTCGAAGACATGTGACATCTACCAATCCGCACTGGGCCCGCGTGGTAGATTACGGCCCACTCCCTCTCACAGAGAGGAGGCCTGTGTCCCAGCAGTGGGAACATTTAAAGGCTGATGATGATGATGATGATAATCTATAATTTGAATTTGCTAATTTCGGGAACTACTAGTTCGAATGGGAAAATTCTTTAGCAGTCCGCGCTCCATAAACATAAAGTAGAAGTTGAAAAATATAATTGGCGGAATGTGGGTGTACACCTCCGTCTAACCCTTCGGGTAATATCTATAGATAACAAGAAAATAAACTAGTCTTTATTTTGTTAGTTGTTTCAATTATATTATCGAAATATTGCTTTAATGGCTTCCGAAAAAAAATTCTAAGTGTAGACGAAAAAGAAGATTAAATTTTCTAGCTCAAATAACAAAAAAGAATCTTTAAAAATTCTAGGATCAATGTCTCGTTTTTATTATTACGTTCATGCATTTTTTACACTTAAAATTTCATATTTTTAAAAGTTTTTACAAAATATAATAAAACATCATTATAAAGGAGATGTTTTTTATTCCTACAATAATGGCCCAACCGTGTACCTCAAGGACAAAAGTACGAAATTATAGGAAAAAAATCGTAAATTTTAATAAAAAATATGTTGAATTTATTCGCGCATTTGTACCACCAGAAATCGTCGATCAAAGATGTTAAAACTTGCAACCCAAGAATTTCAATCTGGCAATGTCATGATTTACGTCTCCGATGATGCGTTTCGTTACGTCATTTTATAAACGTGTGAAAATCCAAAAATGTACTTTATAGAATTTATTTATGTATTACAGATAAGTTTTTATTTCTAGTACACATTTTTTTGTGAATAATCATGGGAACAAGATTTAAAAAAATACATTTATTTCACATTTCGTATTATTTTTTGCCTTTGGTTATCTACCTGCCAAAAGCCAGGGCTCCCGACCTAGGCCGATAGGTTTTTTTTCTATTGTTGTTGATATCCATTTGTCATATTACTGTCAAATATTGAAACACCGATATCTTATTTTGACGTGATTGACAGATGAAACAGATTGACAGCCGTAAATGCTGTCATAAGCGTTTCTTTGAACGCAGTTACGTTGCGAGGTAGTGTTCTTTTATTTCTTTTTCTATCTAGTATTGAAGGATTTTAAATACTGTTAAAAATATTAATTATTGGAAGGAATTTTAACCGTATAGTTCGGTACCGGGTCCGAAACGGCCGCGACAAGTAAACCTACGCTGGCTCAGTAGTGGGTCCGAAATGGGCAGACGTTGTAGTCATACGACATCCTCATTAAAAAATAAAAAAATATAATATTCTCTGCGTTAAATCCTATGAGTGCGCATAAATTAAGAATGTTAAATAAAAATCTGATTTGTTCACGCCATTAAAACTTCTATATTTACAACGCATTTTCTTAATTTACCATTACAAAATCCAAAAGTGTAAATACGATTTACGCCATTTTGTAGGCAGTGCTGGGTTGGGCTAAAAATCATAAAAAATGTGGTTTCCGGATATCCAAGGTATCACTATAGAAGGGATGAATAACTCGTAATTAAGTATTGTAACGAATTCATACGTAATTCAACATAAATTAGCAGTGGTAATGAAGAATTTGATATCTGAACTCGAAGTTTCGCGCCACATGTGTTTGTTTACATTTTTATTTTTCACTTGGATCACACACACACGCTTATACTCAATAACAATTACGATAAATATCATGCCAAATTTTATAAATTACGTAAAAAAGCCCAGATCTTAGCTTAATTCTCTAATACAGGGCCAAAAACACGAATTTTTCATTACCACTACTCAATTTGTATTCGTAATCGACAACCATGTTATTTTTTTAATCGTAATGATGTGTGAAAGCGAGTATTCTAATCGATTCCATAATTGAATTTTTTGTCAACTCGAGTGAAATAAATAAGGAATTTAAGAAATCGATTCATAAAAATTAAAATAAATTCGTTTTAAGCTTAGAATACAATTATTATCCATTGTATTCTTTTTTAAAGCTATAAAATAATTTTACGTGCATTGTAATTACCAAAAAACAAAAATAGACAAAGGAACAATGTCAGTAATAAATGTTTGAATGCGCGCCAATTTATTAATTCCAAAATTTGAATTAGGAATGCGCTCGCTGATGTACTCGCTATTCAAAATAATAAAATTTTAATTTATTAGCTATTTTTTAATGTACAGACGCCAGGCAGATCAACCTACCCCAATCTGTTAAATTTTACCAATCGAACATTGACCTTCCAATATTGTGATAAGTTTGAAGATCTATTAAAGTTTCAAATTCAAATTTCTTCAATAGATTTTCAACCTTATCACAATAGTGGAAGGTTAATGTTCGATTGGTAAATTTTGACAGATTTGGGTAAGTTGACCTGTGCCATGCATACAGATCAATACTGACGATTCGTCAGTATCGACACCAGTATAATAATATTTTTATTTAGGTATTTGTTATGGATACTTTAGATGTGATGCTGTCGCGACTTAACTTCAGTAAAACACACTGTTATAGTTTAAAATCTTTTCTTTTTTCTCTTCCTGGGTAGAGCCGAAGGAGAAGTCAGAGACTATTACTAACTAAAAATACCCTGTTCCTTTACATGCCTTTTGCGTTCCAGGACCGCAGTACCCTTTCAATGGTTTCAATACAATTCCGTGAGCCCGGCACGCGTTTGGCACTATTATGGCCTCGTCAGTTCGCTGATAGTTCCTTGAAGGTCGCTTGGAACACGACGCGCATTCGTCTCAGGCCTAGTCCTTGATTGGACGGTGAGTTACCCAATACTCGTCGTTCGTAAGCCCGCAACTACAATCGCAAAAATTAAGTCTGCGTCTTTAGATTTTTGTAAAATCTATTTCCTTGTCAGGAATTGAGGTTGTAAATTAAAATAAGAACACACTAAAAGTTTGATTATTAATTCGAGTCAGTAAAATGACAAGTGCAATTGTCACTGATACATACAAAATGAAACAAACCAGGAACATTGGAAATGTCATTTTACTGACTCGAATTAATAAAATACTGCGCACGCGATTTTGTTTTAAAATTTAATCGTATTTATATACACTATTCGATAGGGTCGTTGCTATGGATCAAATTCAGTGAAGTATTAATCAATAATTTAGTCATCGTACGCAGATCAAAATTCGCGCCAATTTACTTAAAGTTCGAATTTCAAAAATTTCGTTATGTATTTGTACCGCGAGGTGATTATAAAAATTTGAAATGAGAACACGATGTAGTGAGCTATGGCCATTAACTAAAGTTTGAATTTTAAAAAACCTTTTGCCATACGTTTGTCGCATGTAATTACTTCACATAACATTGATGGTTTGATTGCTGGAAATTAATATGTCAATTTAATTTTTATGCTGTAATTTTATTTTTTATCAAAATCAGCCACGAGACTTCTTTCAGTATTTTTCGCTATTCCTCATAGATTCTAATTTAGCCATTCACGCCCAGTTGGAAATTCAATTTGTTTATTACTGCAAGGAATCATTTGGAAGTACTCCCATCTCTTACACCAGCATTTGATCCGAACCCGGTGTTTGTCTTTCCACGTTTTTTAGATTCGTTTTTTATAGTGAAATAATCAGATAAATTGAAATTAATTACCGAAGACACAGTATAGGTAAAATTATATGGTTGAATTAAAATTTAGAACACACACACAGGTTTGGCCTCCATTGAAATACCGATATTTATTTCCATCGAAATCATGAATTAAAAATTAAATAATTTATTGTGTAATAAAAAAATCATCAAACGAAATAATACTCAAAATATTATAAAAAATAATCTTCAGGTTCAGTTTCATAGATGTATTGCATGGACTAGGCTAACTATAGTCAAATAAGCGGATAAATCGGTCCATGCTCTATGTCTTGTTTTACTTTTTTTTCCGTGTTCGATTATATTGCGAGTATCGATTAGGCTGAATGAACCTTTTTAATCGTTATAATGAACATTGGGATTACGACAGCACTAAGAATTGTCATGTTGCAACATAGTTTTTGGTAATTTTTATCAAGACTTTGTTTCGTTATTATTATGAAATTATGTATGAACACTGGCAAATGTAATAATGCATGTAGTAAGTTACTTTATTTATTTCACTGTATAACCGTTTTTTATCACGTGGGAAGCTTGTTTATGTACATATTTTCAGCACATCTAAATTATCTAGTTTTTGGAATGATGTAGCATTTTGTATGGTTACACACATTTTATAGTAGAATCACGCAGTTTTAGTGACCTCAACACGTTCTTAGAGATATTGTTCACAAACTTATCGTATGAAATAGCTGTAGCAATATAATTTTGATTGAAAATCGGATGCTGAAAATGTACAAAAAATCTTGAGTGTCGTCTTAAATTTCGAATCACCCGGTCGATTCAGCTGATGTGTCATGTGTCAAAATGTTGTCGTGCAGAGTGGTTAATAGTAAATTTGTACCTCGGTACATGTTTGGGCCGAAAAAAAAACATCTCCTTTAACAATAGTAATCCACCAGTTTGGGGAACGATGTGTGATCTACCGGTCGGTGGTCAGAGCTTTTGAGAGAAGAACCTCCTAACGATTTTGTTATTACGAAGAAGCAAAAATTAAAAATCTCTGTATGAAAGGTAGAGCTGAAATTCTTCATTTTTGGGTTATTTTCATCAAATACCTACAATGCCGTGCAGGCCCTAAAGTGCAGTATGAGGAAAAAAGCGGTTTCGAGAAAACCGCGAAAAACTTTTTAACACTGTTTTTTTTAATATTGTTAATGTGTATGGTGCATATTTTTATTGCTACGAGGACTAAGTGACAACAAAGATGGTATTTACAAAAACAAATATTAATTTAGTTTATTAGATTTTAATTAAAATCGGGTTTTTTTAAAATCATGGCAGTTACTGCACGCAAAAATTTACACATTCGCAGATTAAAATGCGGTAAAAATACTTGATACCACAAAAACTTAGATTTTTTTGCTACTTTGCAGACTAATTTGCAGCATAAGACTTTCTTTACTGCATTTTAATTTGTGTCTTGAGCGATTTGCACATGTAGTACATAACGATTTCCTCCAACTTACGAGTATGTTTGAGGTGGGAATTTACAGAAAAAAATGTATGTATAAAATTATTGACGTTAATTTTTTAATATTATTAGTTTTGCCCTACAAAAGGTGGTGTAGTTTTTTTTTTAAGTTTTGCTTAAGTTTATTACTAACACTATTAAGTAAGCTCGTACCTAGTACTAACGAAATATGGATGTAATCGTAAGATGAGTCTGAAATAAATGATTATTATTATTAAGTATAGCTAACTCATGAAAAATTTAAGTTTTCGATCTCGAGGAGTGTCTGTGTTAGCCAGCATCTTGGATTGAAGGGGTCCAAATTCGTTCTTTTTCACATAATACTTCAACAGCTGACTTTATGACAAAAATGTCTAAGAGAAGTTTAAAGACATTAAAATTCCACAACAAATTGTATTTTTACGTTACGTATATTTCGTTTATTTAGACACGTGAAACTTGTTTTACCGAATGCGTATTAGACGCTAAGATGTCTGAAGTAAAGGACCTGAAATCACACGTTGTTTTTTGAGCAAATCTAGTTCCTTCCACTCCATTCAGTGCAATCGTCAATTTATCCCCATAAATTCCAAAAAATAAAAATTGTTAAATATGAAAATGTGTTTTATGCGTTAGAACCACAGAAAACAAATAATTATTCGCAACACATAAAAAAAACCCTGTTTAAAAGAAAAAAAACTAACTGGCTGACTGACTGATGGATCAACGCCCAGCCGAAACCGGTGGGTATAGAGGCATGAAATTTTGCACACAATTATCAACAAAATCGATAAAATAAGTGTTAAGGTGCGGTGTTATCTCAATATTCCCAAAAATTGGTTTCTTAGAACGTCGAGTATGACGTAATGTAATAAAAATAAGTAACGCGAAAAATACAGTAAACAGAGAAGGGTATAAAGAAGAATTTAAACCGAACAGAATAATAAATAAATAGTTTGATATTCCCAATAAAAAATTGGGAAGTTGTAGCACAAAAATAAACTTTGACGTCGAAGATCTCTGTATTTCCAGCGATAACAACAGTTTTGTTTTTAATAATTTAGTAGGTTTTTCATTTTTTTAAAACTTTAACCAAACTTATATACACCGTGTTCCGGACGATATACATAAACTTCGACCAGATGTTCAAACCACGGAAGTAAGCATTTTTCATTATGGACACATTAATAAATTCTTATTTTTTATTTTTTGTTAATTTTCATACAAACTAAATACCTAGACGTAAATAACCCGATATGCATGCCTCTTTATCCGAATTGGCAACGTCATTCATAACATTTGGCGGGCTGAAACAAATGAAATGCAAATAGTATTTGATAGATTTCAAATTAAGATACTTTCTCACTGCATAGCTCAATTAAATTTCATTAAATGAAATTACAAATATCTTTGTAACGAAGCCTTTTTAAGTACTACTTCCTTTGCTGGATTTGATTTGTAAAAGCCATAGAAGTATTTGCTAAAGTTTATGGATAACGTGAAGAACACGGTGTATAGACATAAACTTAATTTTATGTCTATATTTTAAATAATCTAAAGAAAAGCAGTAAAATAAATGCCCATTCGCAGCTTACGTCACATTTCAACACAAATATCATTTTTCAATTTTCAATCTTATTGACGCTCCATAGTGGTGACAATAGTTTACGCGGTCATAAGCAATTAAAATCGTAGTCAGTCCGCGCCTTAAGAGGATTTTTCGTAAATCTAAACCCAAAATATGCATCCTCGCGGACGAAATTGTGGGCAAGATACTCGTCAAATGTGTAGACGATTTTTATGAATGTTGAGTGTTCTTCCTCTTGTAACTTTGAAGCTACTTAGATGACGTACTTACAGAATATGTACAAACAAATAAAGTTGTTGTGGAATTTTATTGACTGTTGAAGCATTATGTGAAAAAGAACAAATTAGGACCCCTTCAATCCAACATGGCGGCTAACGCAGACACTCCTTGAGCTCAAAAACGTACATTTTTCATGAGTAGCATGTACTTAAGAAATACAAATGAAAACTACACCACTTAATGCAACGCAGAGCTTATTTTTTGTCCCCATTGACTGGACTATATAAGGTATGTAATTGTAACTTAATTTTAAAATGCTTTGAACACAAGCGGTAATAAAGACATTTAAGTTAAAAATTAAATGGTAAGTAGGTATACTTAAAGCTTTTTGGTTCCGCAAGAAACATGAGATTTTCAATTAAATGTCACATTAATTTATATACCTACAGTGTTTTTTTCCCACTATCGATACTTTAAGGGGATATAATAGACTCATTTTCATCGACAAATCTGCTTGTAAAAAATTCCTACTAAAACACATTGCGAATGGCGGCCATTTTGGTTTTTTAACCGGCCGAACTGAAATATGTACAATAAAATGAAACCAAGAGATCAATATAGGTACATGCAAATGACTTTATTGCGAAGGTAAACGTTGAAGCTTCCGAAAAACTTACTCGTACCAGAGTTTTCTAAAAAATAAGAAAAAAGAATAAAAAAACATGGGAAAGCACTTAATTGTACACAAAAATTACTGATTTTTTTCACATATTTCACTCTAGTTCGAAAAGGACCCCTGTTTTTGCTTGGGTTTTTGTGGTAAATTAAAAGTATTCGACTGATCGAGCAAGAAAGTTAGCGACAAATTCTGACTAGAACGCAGTAAAATATGACCTGTACTGCAGTGAAATTAGTAAAATCGTTCATGTTAGCAATTATAATGCAGTAACAGAGTGTCATACTGCGTTTTAATTAGCATTTAAGTTATTTTCATCTTTTGAAAAATACTGACTATGCAGCAGTAAATAATGAATATACTGCACTTTAGTTGGTTTTCACGTAATAAAGTTACTTCAATAACACTAAATAAAATACTACATTTTAGTACGTTGCTGCATTTTAATCTGTAGTTCATGTGAAATAAAATAGTGATCAGCCATGCAGTATTAACACTTTTGGTACAAAAACTACTTACTGCGTTTTAATTTATATTTCTCAATATTTTTTTTGGGTGTAGAATACAGATTTTATGTGGTAATATCGATATTTACTGCGTTTAACTTGGTAAAGTGACGGATCGTGGTAGACGTAACTGCTATAACTGTATTTTAGTTGGTATTGTAATATATTTAGACATGCAAAATTACGTTACTGCTTTCAAAAAATTGATTTTTTAGCTGTTTAAAGCATCCTATCAAATACCTGATTAGATCTTCATGTTCCTTATAACGTGTCCGTTAAGGTTCTACATTCAACAAAAAAATGACAAAAAACCTGTTACTGCGTTTTAGGGACTGCACGGCAGTACGTGCCCCGAGTAGAGCCAAAGGGACTTCACACACGTACTGAGTAAAATCCACTGAGTTTCTTAAATTGCCCTTTACGTTTAAGAGTCATTATAACCTGCTTAGACAGCACCGCAAAGCTGAAATTCTAGTTTGGCTCTAAAATGGTACAAATTGTAGCTGTTATATTACATAGATGATTGTGTAAAATTGCATCAAGGGGACGTGATGTCGTTTGTGCAGCCACCGAGAGCAGCAAGGTTTTAGAAGTAATTCCTAGCAATTTGCTTCAGTACCGAAGAATTTGAAATTGGACCTAACATATAAGGTGGATTTTACTGGTGGCCGTCGATGGTCAAAATAATGAAACTGCGAGAATAGCATGGAATCTTATTCAGTTTTGTAAACAGTCCATGTTAATTAAAGAACAAAATATTCAAGATAAATACTGTACGGAAATATAAGACATTAAATTATTTATCAATAAATCCTTCTTTAATGTAATATTAGAAATATGAAAGTAATTTTTTTATGCTCCACAAGAGAATTTTTTCCTGTACCGTGGGTGAGTTTACAAACATTTAAATATTGTCTACCGCGCGGGAAACGCTCTCAGCCAACGTTAAAAAAAAATCAATAAGTAAAAGTTAACTGTGTAATATTTTGTGCAAACTCATAGTTTGTCCACATAAGTATAATTCTATAAATACTTATCTGATCCCACAGTCTTGTCCTACAATGTAGGTCAATCGTTTCTCCAGATCTTTTGACCGGAGAATCGAACGAGCTATGCAGTTCGATTAACGCCCGTTTCATAACTGGATTTCCCGGATTCTGAGAAATGAACGAACGACTTTGTAAAAGCAAAAAGTTTATGTGGAAAGCTTGGTATTTTGAGTCCGAAGCTAAATTGGATTCAGGGAATGAGGTAAAAATTAAAAATTGAATTCTGCACTAGTTTAATTTTTCCACGAATCTTCGATAACATTAAGGTTTATTGGTTTGTATAATTTCACATGAGATCGGAAATAAAACCTTACATTCTTATCCTTATTTTCGGTAAGAATATTTCCCATTCGTAACTGAAACTGATAGCCACGCAATAAAAAATATTAATAAACTAGCTGGCCCGGCAAACTTCGTACCGCCTATAACGTCACTCAATTGTTTTGCGAATCTTTTATATGGGAATATAGAAAAGTTGTTTTTAGACTATTTCAGGCAATAATTAAAAAAAATTCTATCCGTAAGAACCATCCTCGTACTTCAAGGAATTTTATAAAAAATTAGTTATCCGAATCGGTCCAGCCGTTTTCATGTTTTACGCTTCTAGCAACACATTTAGCCATCCATTTTTATATTATAAGAAGGTAACATAATATAAGCTGTTCCAAAACAAAGTCAAGAAACAAATACTCAAGTTTGCCGTGTCTTGGAAATACCACGGAAGTAACAAATACATCTCGGAGCATTCATGATTCCGAACCCAACTGCAAATGATCGCTCGAGTGTTGGTTGCACTGACGATCTGTGGTCGGACGACACGGCGACTGCAATCGTGTGGGACGTGTTGACGGATGAGTCGTCGCTTGTTGCGGAAGATATTTCATAGAAAGCAGTAGTGTAGCAGCGACACGTCGTCTACTGCTGCTGCAGTCTGCAGTCGGCCACGAACACGTTTAACCTATATTGCAACTAATATTACTCTAGAAAATCTAGACCAACTGAGCATCTTTCTGAAGAGAACCTTAAGTCTTTTCGCATTCAATTCAGAGAGAAAATTTAATGTGTATGGAGGAAACATGCGATCCATTCATCATCTTAGGAAATAGAAGTTGAAATTATATTTTTAAAATGGCGTTAAAGAGACTGAACATAAAATGATGTTTTTAATTTTGCTGTTGCCAGAAATTACAATACCGAGATAAAAGGTACCTTTTTTTTTTTTTTAGGGTGGCAAAATCATCATATGAGTCCTCCCGCCCGGTGGGGCGGGAGGGACTGTCAGACTCTTACTGACTAAAATCCACCCGTGTTCCGTCGGATGCCCTTTACGTTCCGGGGCCACGGTATCCTGGATTAAGAAAAATCCGCGACCCCGGCAGGCATTTGGCCCCATAAGGGGCCCCGTCGGTGACGCGTGAAACACGACGCGCCACCGACCCGGGCTTGGTCCTTGGTCGGACGGCGAGCATACCCATTACTCACCGTCCGCAAGCCCGCTCCGCCGCTGTGCCCTCTGCTGTTCAGAGGGACACGCGTTGGAGCGTCCACCCGACAGGCTATTTGCATACGGGCAAAGAAACCCCTTAGGCACACAGTGCCTAAGGAGAGTTTTTGCCCGCATCCCAGGGTGCACCGGCCCGAAAAACTGGTCTTCCCCCCGGACGTATCCGAGAGGGAACTCCAGTCCACGGGCGTACGTGGAGGTTTCCTGTCTTAGCACCCCAAAACACTCTTTAGGGGTAGGAAGAACAGAGTAGAAAGTTCCTCGCTACCCAGTGAAAAGGAAGATTCCTTACGACCAGACGGGTTTACGTGTGCTTTTTTTTCTTGCCCTGTGTAGAGCGGAAGGGACTGCCAGACTCTAAAGCTATTTTCAAACAGACAAGCGAAGTGAATGCGATCCGAATCCTGTCATATAGAAAAACGAAAGCGATCCGATAGTCTATGTGACAGGCTTTAAACAATTCCGTACATTACAAACCAAAACGCTTCGCTTCGCGTTCGCTTCGCCTGTCTGTTTGACAATAGCTTTAACGACTAAAAATCCAATCTGTTCCTTTCATGGCCTTTTCGTTCCAGGCCAACGGTAAACTGCTTAGAAAGTCTCGCGACCTATATCGATGTACCTCAAACCAATTTCATAAAAATCCGTTTGGCTATTCTGACGTGATTGAATAACAAAAATCTATCCATCCATGATTGAAAAACGTTTAAAATTAATAACATAATAATAAGCTACATAATGGAAAGGGATTGGAATGGCAAGGGACTGCAAAATTAAATCAAAGAAATTATTTAGAGCATGCCACGGTACTCAGACGACGGAAACAAAGGGCACGCGCTACTACCATTTGACGAAGTCGCCTTGTCCGAGACCGTGTTCCAGGCATTTTAGTAGCAGAGCTCTTTATAAATGACTAGCACACCGCCTGCGACTCTGTACGCGGTTTCAGTTTTCGTACTTTCCCATATAATTTTCTACTCCAATGCTAGTTTTTTCGTGTATCGTGTTGTCCGTCCTTCATAGTTAATTTCCTCCGACTTGACCGATTTATTTTAAAGATAACATAATCATATCAACTCCTGTGACCCCTGTGGCAGTAGTCTATTTTTTTGGAATTTTAAAATAATCAGTTTCAGAGTTATTCAGGAAAATAGACGATATCCTTTTGGAAAGGTGTCAATTAAATAATACATTCACATGGGACATTTTAACTTTGTCATGAAGCAACACGTGCCGAAAATCAAAGATGACCGCGAGTAACTGACCGTTTGATCTAAGTGGTGTACAAGTTGTGAGCAAGCTACGAACCCCTAAATTTAGTAACTATTTGTATTGGGACGGCTTTACTGATTTGATGGAATGTACGCAATGTTAAACAAGGATCATCCCATAAAACCATGGTTGGGTAAACTGTTTCTATTTTGTAGCTTTTTAACAGTTTTAAAGATGTTGGAAAAAACAGTATATCAATCATTAATTCATAACACAAAAATGATGCGTCACGGAATAGAGTAGTTTACTGCATAAATAAATTTAAATCTATTTCATCCGTCAGAGTATCGAAAAATAATAAACACGTATTTTTTGGTTTTTTTAATGAATATGGTAAAACTCTTTGAAATTCGGGAGTCATAACGCCTATAAAATCATACCGATCGAGTGACGTTTTGTGATTTTTTGAAGCACTTTATCTTCGTCAATTTTGGTTTAACAAAAGAAAAATTACAAGTCAATTAAGTATTTTTTGAAAATCTACTTTGTACTAATTATTTTTTTTTTTGAGTAAAATAGCCTTTTGTTCATATGTAAAAGATTTAGATAGAAATGCCATAACGTCGCCAAAATTTGTATGCTCGGCTACGGCCGTTTACGGCCTGTGCCCAGCCTTAACCAAATAAAAAAGGAAAAAAATATTAGCATATCATTATGGAAGCACAGCGCGTTCAAAACATTTGCTTACTGTCTAGACGACGTGTGTTATCAGGGGCTTGTTACTTTGAATAAAAATTAGCATTCACATCTGGCCGACTTCGCCAGGCTTTTGGCCCGAAGCCAAATGACAACAATTTGGCACAGATATTTTTATAAGTCCAATTAACGAAACATTTGTACACTCAAGACTTTGTTATGGTCGGTTTGTTTAGTAAAGTTTGTATGTTAAACACCATGTTTTAGCAATTAAGACTTTGAGAAGTTCTTTATCTTTTCTCCAAAAGACACAAGATTAGTTTGTGTTAAATATTAATCTACTACGCTTCAAGTTTACGCTCGATCCAAGCCCCTTTCAACCGGTCCTATTGAAAATCTATAATCTGTAAAATATTTTCGTTTTCTTCAAAACCTGACCGAGAGGAACCTCTTAAAAAGACAGTCAGTTTATAGGCATATACCATGACCTCATGACCGCATAGTTAGACCCTTCTGCAAAACCAAATTTAAGGGTTCTTGTACACGGTGCATGTAACTAGAGCAAGTAAAGGTGCGAGTTACCCGCGCGACTAACATGCGCAAGTTACTTGATCAAGTTACTCGCTTGTACTTGTGCATGTTGCAAATGACTGGAGTCAAGACGCGAGTTACTTGCGCAAGCTGTTTGTACAAGTTATTTGTTCGTGGTCAAGAAATACATGTGCATGCTATTCGCGCGGTAGCTTTGACTTGAATCGCGTCAAAATGTCTCGACGAACGAAAATTCTTTTAAAATCATTGTTAAAAATGTGATTTTACCGGAATTATTAAACTTACGCACGTCTGAATAAGTGTTCAAGTAAAATGCACGAGTGACCCGCGCGCGCCGCAGAGCACGCGAATTAGAACCCTTAGTTACGCGGGTGGCTCGCTTTGGTACATGCTTGAGTCGCTGGACCCGCACGTTTTTTAAACGATAAAGTTTACGGTGCATGTAACCCGCGCAAGTGCCTCAACATGCTCAAGCTACATGCACCGTGTACAAGCACCCTAAGTCATAGGACTAAAGACAGGCGCATGTGCTACGCTACTACGACGCTACGCGCACTGCTACGGCGTAGCTTGCCACGAGCGTTTGGTTTGACACGTAGAGTACAAAGTCCTGTGTTTTGAAAATCATCGGAGCGCTATACCATCCAAGTACCTATACCGTATTTATATTTATCCCGTTAAAAAAATATTCCTTAAATTCTATCAGCAACGATTATTTTCAAATATCAATATTGGTTAAAGATAAAACCCAAATTAAAGTGTAACGGAATATTTCTTCCTAAAATCAGCCTACATTTTTTGTGTTTTTATAAGCGAACACACAAAAAGTTCGGCGTTCATTAGGGAGAAAACTGCTTATTTAAAAGATGCTCGGTAACAGTCGCTTTTGTCGAGTTTTTATTATATTTACAGAAATATTTCCATCACGACACGAAACTGAAAGAAAACGACAGATGCCTTGAATATTTTTTTGTTCGTTTAATATCTAGCGACCCGCTACGTTTTGCCGACTTGAAAAAACATAGACATTGATTTAATTTATCATGTCGCGTGATTTTATTTTTATTAAAGTCGCATGTACGTACGAGTATGAAGTGTATAATAAAAAAATGTGGCTACAATTCTCACTCGAAACAAATATTTGTGTGATCTACAAGAAGTTATTGTTCCGGGCCTGGCTGCTTGTGTATGTGTAAATGACCTTAACAATTTTACTACAAAAAAGTCAAAACTCTGTGGAACATTTGTCTAAAAATCTGTCAACTTTAATTACACGTTGATATAAAGGTCGTTTTGCAGTTACACTTTTTTTAGACAAGTGTTCAACAGATGTTTATCTTTTTGCGGTACGACGGTAAATGTTTTATAAACGCACCCACGATACAAGAAAGTTTCTTATTGTAGGACATCTTTTTTAACCGACTTCAAAAAAAAAAGTAGGTTCTCAGCTCGACCTGTATGTATGCATGTATGTTTGTCCGCGATTATCTCGCGTTTGGCTGAACCGATTTTGATGCAGTTTTCAGAAAAGTGTTTGTTACATTCTGGGGAAGGTTTTGGTATATAACAATAATGGATATTTTGTGAAGTTGCTCGCATAGATCCGTTTTTGTTGCTTACTAGGATTGTAGATTTTCAAAGACGCCGATTATATCAATATCTAAACTGAAAAGGGGAAAATAAAAAAAAACTTTTTGAAAAAAAGGGAACCGACTTCAAAACCAAACACAAAAAAGTGTAAAATAACTTTTCTTTCGGAAGTCGGTGGCCATAGTCAATGAAATAAAAAACAAAGCCACCGACTTCCGAAAGAAAAGTTATTTTACACTTTTTATGTGTTTGGTTTTGAAGTCGGTTCCCTTTTTTTCAAAAAGTTTTTTAAAGATAATAATTTATATAACATGTCTCAACATTTAAATAAATTATTCCGGAAGGCTTAACTTTGTGCAAGATCCTTGAGACAAATCAATAACAGTGGCACGGATCAATCATCAAAGTTCGCATTGTCTTCTCCAAAATATTTATCAACTTTTATGCTCCATAACTCAAGTTGGTACACAACTAAAATTTCTACTATAAATTACCAAAGTAAAGATAAACCTTGTGCATACATGTACTAACGAAGAGTCTATTAAGAAAATAGGACCATTACTTCACTTAATAGCGCAGTACTCTCACACTTATGCAAACATACTGGAAACTTTGAAACAGGACCCGCTATCGTTTACCTTGTTTTAAGACAGAGTATACAAGGTAATTTTAATGGGTTTTACCTTGTTACATTTTAAGGGTTATGGTAGTAGTAGTCAAAAATAAATATAGCAGACGTGGTTCAGAAGGCTCCCCAACTGAAATGGAACTGTTGCAGGACGTGCCTGCCGCATGCCAAAGGACAAATGTGTGACAAAATAACACAATACTGGTGCCCTTTTTTTTTTGCGTGGTAAAATTATCAAATGAGTCCTCCCACCCAGGGCGGGGCAGAAGGGACTGTCAGACTTGTACTGACTAAAATCCACGGTATCCTTCATTAGCCCCTTACGTTCCCGGGTCACGGTAATGGTATAAGTTCCGCGACCCCGGCAGGCTTTGGCCCTCTAGAGGTGAGCCCCGTCATCTTGCTGACGCTCTTTGAGGCGCGCGTGGAACACAACGCGCCGTCGACCCGGGCATGGTCCATGGTCGGGCGACGAGTTGAATACTGGTGCCTTAAGGTATTGAGACAAGGTCGCGGTAGACCACGTGGGAGATGGCGGGACGAACTGAACAGGTTCCGTCCGAATTGGAAGGACGCACAGTGTCGTGAAAGGTGGAAAGAGTAGAGGGAGGCCCAGGAGTGGGACAGAACAGGCCCTGTAGCCATGTAACAAACGATAAACGCAAACGCTGAGTAGGCTTTAATAGATTTTCAACTTTTTGCGCTTGGGAATAACGTTGAAGATCTAGTGAAGATTGCTTATCGTTTTCGATTTTTCCTGTCGCTAACGCTCAGGAATCTTAAATAAATTTTCAACTTTAGACTCTAGGCTATAAAGTTGAAAATCTATTGGGGAGTGCCGAACGTTTACGATTATCGTTTGCGACTTGTTGTGACTTGGCTAGGGGGGCTGGCTACAAAAAAAGTATTAGTTATCGTCTAATATTACCCAGCTTAAGGAATGCTAATAGGACGAATCTACAGGGTGATTGGCAATCTGGTGCCAATCAGCCTGTATATTCATCCTATTAGTTTGTGTCACAGCCTTTTTAACTGTCGAGTCTGAACTGCTCGCAACATAGAGAAAAAAGATTTTTGGATGATGATTTGATTGATATATTATCTTTAACATAAATTAGTATTATTTTGACCAATTGTAAATCTGTTATGAAGTTTTTTTGGCAGGTTAAAATCATCAAATGAGTTCTCCCGCCCTAGGTGACTCGTACTGACTAAATCCACGGTGTTTCTTCAATAGACCATTACGTTCCAGGGTCACGGTTATGCAGCTTCTAATTAGCAGAAGCTGCATAATGTATTATTGGTGCATAAACAAAATGGCTATTTTGAAATATTTATGTAGTTATGTACTTCAATAAAACTTTCTATGTTACGATTATGATACGTTTCAAAGAAATGTTTTTAAGCTATTGCGTAGCTTTAATCGCGGGCTCTGAGCGCGGCGCGGCGACCGAATAAAAAAAAAACCAAAAACCTAAGGAATAAACCTGACACCACGCATCGTCTAACATCGTTTCAGTTCGGGAGACTTCGGCAATCCGTCATAAAAACAATTTACTTTTTTATTACTGATTCTAAACGGCCAGCTACAAAAGGAGTTTTCGCAATGAAACTTACTTATAAAATTCTCCTACAACAAAGAAGTTCTTTATTACAGTAGTGCACCACAAACATTTTAAATATAATAAATTATATTCTCTTTAAATATACGCGGTAGGCGATTTTATTCTTTTAAATAAAATAAATGTAATGCAATAGCTTCACCGCGGCAGTCTCCGAGTGCCACATGTATTTTTTTTCAGTTATTGATCTCTGAAAGTAAGCTGCTTAACTTAAATACATCATATAACATCAAAAAGGCTTTTACAAAATAAATGTTAATATTTTATGAAATATTTTATTATAAAACTAATATTATTTCTTCTCAAAAGTAATGACGAAACGAAATACTCAAAACGCATTTCAGCAAAATGAAAATGCTACAGAAAAAATGTAAATTCTTCATTGTATTAAATTACGAGGTCTTTTTGTATGATAAACTTATAAAAGAAAAGGACCATGCAAAAAATTGTATGGGCGCTGTCCCAACCCACCAACAGACTTGGGACTAGTTTCAATATTATTGTGAAGTCCCCTAAAAAGACAAATAACAATTTTTTGTCCGTAAATAGATGGGATTATTAAATAAAAAATAAAAGTATTTTACTTAAAAAAGGGTGTTTATTTTTTAAAATAACTATATTTTAGATATTAATTACAATAAATAATGGTTCAACTAAACATTTTAGGTATGAATAACAAAAACATGTATGTGTATTATATAAGTATGTATATTTTTGATAAAATAACAACATTTTAGGTAAGTATTTATCACAGTTTTTAACTGACTTCAAAAAAGGAGGAGGTTCTCAATTCGTCGGAATCTTTTTTTTTTGTTATTGTTAATGTACTTACATACATATTTACATCCAACTGTTATTCAGGTTTTAATAACTTGAGAACTATTCGTCTATCATTATAGTAGAAAGCATTTCTGCTGGCAGATTAAATTCGGTGTGACGACCTTTCCCCATATGCCAAATAATTGAGAATTATTTAATAAAGGTATAAATAAATAAATAAAATAAATAAATATATGCGCACAACTTCCAATTGTACGCGCCCCTGTTAAGCATGTGCAGTACAGTGGTACTGGTAATATATTCCGTTCCGAAAATGTTCCGCACAATAAGATTTGGCTAGTTTAATGTGGTAGGTTTCCAAAGCAAATAATAATTATGATGTCATCATCAGTCAACTGAGCAAACTCTTCAAACTGTGGCATATTGGCATCCATGGTCACAAAGTTAACTCTTTGCCTATTAAGGTTTTTGCCTTTTTTTTTTGCGTGGTAAAATCATCAAATGAGTCCTCCCACCCCGGGCAGGGCGGGAGGGACTGTCAGACTTTTACTGACTAAAATCCACGGTGTCCTTCAATAGCCCTTTATGTTCCGGGGTCACGGTAATGAGATAAGTCCCTCGACCCCGGCAGGCTTTGGCCTTCTAGAGAGGGGGCCCCGTCATTATGCTGACGCTCTTTGAGGCGCGCCGCCGCAACGCGCCGTCGACCCGGGCATGGTCCATGGTCGGGCAGCGAGTTGCCCTTTACTCGCCGCCCGCATGCCCGCGCCTACGGTGGCCGGAGATCGTCTTGCGACGTCCGTGGCCGTGGGCGTCCATCACCGCGGGTGGGGCGGAGGGAGGACATTGTCCTCTCTCTCACGCGGCCCGCCTCCTCCTTCGCGAGCATAACTGCTTCGCAGAAAGAGGCGACCGCTTCCCACTCCGTCTCGCCCCGCAGCATGGCCGCGACCAATGCCGGGCGCGAGAGGTCTCCGCCTATCGCCGCCGTGAGGACACGTCGGTGCTCTGCCCAAGCGGGGCACTCTTGCACCGTATGCTCTACTGTGTCCTCCGGGCGATCTTCGCAGTGGTGACACCCAGGCGTTTCCTCCTTTCTCCTCAGACACAGGTACCTCCCGAAACTTCCGTGTCCGGTGAGGACCTGCGTCATGCGGTAGGTCAGGACGCCGTGACTCCTATCCAGCCACTCCTAAAAGAGGGGTCTTACCGCCGCGATTGCGACGTGCCCGAAGGTTTTTGCCTTCGACATAATTATGCAAGAGGTTCGGTTCATTCATATGAGTTCGGATTATTCGAAGGAACTCAGTCGCAAGGGTCGCAAGCCTGTGGTCTGCAGCGACACGATAATGTGCGTATATGAACGATGCTGCTATGCGGAAATCAGCAAACATATTTGGTAATGCTCGGTTAAAATACGTCTGTTTTTTAATAGTTTGAATCTGTTTTTGAATTTCCCATTCACTACCTCTACAACCCATCTGCATACAGTCACTAGACGAGAGTCATTTGCTTGTGCTGTCGATAATTGGGTAGCGTTTCTATCCTTAGTTGGTGGCATGTAAGCTTCATATTCAAGGGATTCAATATCGGTAATACTGTCCCTGAATCCCTTGTCTAAAATAAAGACGTCTCCTCTGTGCAGTAACCATAGTTATTTTTGTATTGTCCTCATTTCCATCCTTAGGACTACTTTGACGCAAAGTATCTTGTAAATGTCGCCTCCGCCTTAAAATTGATCTAGGGCACATCACACATCGCCGTCCTGCCTCCATAGTTGTAAAAATCACAGTCCAATAAACGTACCACGGTAATCGAAAAGCAATCAAAGGGTCCAATAAAAAAGCAGGGGTAAGTAATAGTCGCAAACAAGCCGGTATCGCACTGATAAACAACGTGAACACAGCGGAACGTACAGGCCACGACAGAGGTGCGCGCGCGCAGGTTGTTAGAAGAGATAGGGGGGAAGGTGCAGCGAGATAAGACCGTTTTTTTTCTGTGCGTCTCACGGCTGTTCCTATCAATAGTTTTTTTTTATAGTTTATAGTGTTCCTGAACATTTTCTTACACTTTACTGTACCGAAAAAAAAGAACAATATTTTTTTATTTGCACGTTATCCCCATGACTTACGGTGATGTCGTCATAATAAAAAATGATCATGCTACTATGATGTATTAAATGAGATACGTTTGAAATCTGTTGGTGGGTTGGGACGATTTTTTGCATGGTCCTTTGGAGAACATTTTGTTTCGAGTAATATTTCAATGACAGAAACTATATATTCGCTTTTCCTTTGGGAGGCATGCTAAGATGTGTGGATGTTGATACGAATTTTCGGCATGATTGGTATGTCAGGCTAAAATAAAGTATCGCAATATAAATTTCAAAAGACAAAGGTAGGCTACGACTGTGCCGGAGGGACTTGCTTTTATCAATACTGTATATGAAGCGCTTGTTATATTTTATGAGTCGTATAAAGAGTTCTGTTTTAAGAATATGTTTTTGGGTCTGTCATTGCGGTATTTAGGATTCTGAATCCCGTTTTAAAAACTAGTAATATAATTAATTCTTTTTTTATTAATAAAAATAATTTAAAAATAACTAAAATCCGACTACGAAAAAAACGCGCACTGAAAAGTATAAAACAAGAACAATTTTATTCATTTAACCGATATTGTGCTAGCCGTGGTCGTGTGCCACCTGCGGTTGTATCATACAATCTTTATTGGCTAGGTTATTAATAGACCTTCAACTTCATTATTTAGAGCAAAAAAATTAAAAATCGATTTAAAACTGTGGAATGAACGAACGAAAACGCTTTATATATTTCCAACTTTTTGCCCTACAGCATAAAGTAAAAAATTGATTAATTGAAATGTAAATTATGATGATGGTACGTGTTCTTAAACATAATTATTTGTATGATGGCAAGTAGCATCAGTTGATCTACTTCTACTGTTCCATAAACAAGAACTGCAGAAAAAAAACATGTGGTTCTCAAAGTTTTAATGGGTTAGCCACTGTTCAAATCATTTTGAAATGAGAGCACAAATTTAGCAGGAAATTGATGAATGGAAAGTTAATAGGAAACAAATCAATGGGCCGTGTCAATCTCTGGTATTCGTGGGATGGCAAACATTAATTACTTCGTTTGATAAGTTTTACGTATTTTGGTTTAGTAACTGAAATAGAATTCACGGAATTATAATACGAAAATAAGAATCTGTGTTCCATCACTTCCTAACTTTACTATATTATAAATGCTAGATTAAGTTTATTCGGTATCTTTTCATGACTAAACCACGAAATTGATTATGAGAAATTTTGCATATACTTATCAGGTGTCCAGAAACGGGTATAGGGTAATTTTCAGCCTGAAAGAAAAGTGCTTTTTCCAAGGAAAACAACAAGTTCTCGCCATCTATCATAAGAAAGTCTTCGAATTAATTTTCTAATTCTAAATTAACGCAACTATTCTTTCAACTATTATTTTATTTATTTTATTTTATTGCATTTGGGTGGCTTACAGCTAACAATACATAGGTAGATAATGAGTTGATCAGCGATCAGCCATTTAAAAGCTTCCACAGTTAGCAAAAAATACTATTGTTGCACACAAAACAAAAACCAAACTGGTCATATTGTAACTTACAGAATATAAAGACACCAGCACACCAAGCTGTCCTAATCTGTCAACATCATACTAGAAGAAGGAGCCTTTATGTGATCCAGAAATCTCTTTATTAAAATTCATCAAAATTGGTTGAGATATAATGTGTGAAAGCTAAACAAATTAATAAACAAACAAATTCAAACAATTTCACATTTTTTATACACATAGTAGTTGCGATTTGACTTTTATGTCAAAAAATATTCAAAGAACGAAAAATTTCAAGTACCTAGCTATAAAATAAGTAAGATATGAATAAACCGAATATTCGAAGTCGAAATTGCATTTTATGACTCTTTTATTTGTTTAATATGCAGCGAATGAAACATTAAATAAATACGTTCGCATAAAATATTTATTTTATGACAAAATAAATAAAATAAAGATTTCAGTGAGAGAAAATACTTATAACAAAAAAAAAACAGTTTCTACTCAAATAAATATAACGAAAAGGCCTTTATGAAAAAAGGGACATGTTATCGATGTCTACTATACAGGTTGAAATCGAAATCATGGGCAATATTTTAATCTAAGGCTCTACTCACGATGCTGATAGCATTACGGCTAATAAATCGCAAATCAAAAATATCATTAATGCAATTATGGACAGCTTTAAAAATGTAGTATGTCACATTGAAAAGGCTTATTATTGATAAAAACACTAAAAGTAATTAAAAAAAAAATTATAAACCCCAAAAGTCCTAAAGTATCAAAATTTTAAAGCGCAATACACCGCGCGCGGAACGAAAAGTAAACAAACTTCAAATAATATTAAGTGAAGATACTTGCATTAATAATGTTTTTGAGTTCCGAAATACGATTAGTATTGTAAGTGAAGCCCGAGTTTAAAATATTGCTCATTAATAAAATTTCACTCTGTATAAATACTGTTGTGCCAGAGAGATGAATAAGATAATATACTCTATTAAATTTGGAGTGGATTCGGCACGGTTAGCGGATTAGCTGAGTGATCGACTGCTGCGGAGAATGTAACGGGTTCGATCTCCACACGAAACAGATATTTCTATGTTCTGTATATTATGTGTGTGAGTTTCTATGTTTGTAAACGTACCCCCGACACAGGAAAACATTCCTGGTGTGGTGCAACGTGTTCTTAAAAAAATAATACTATTAACTATGTTACTTATATGGAACAAAGTAAAGTGTCGATATACAACATTAGTTTTTGTTCAACAAACTGGAACTCATGAGCAACGGTGGAACTCAGGCCGGACTCTGAAAGAATCCGCCAGTTGCACAGCCGCGCAGCCGACATTGCTAGTCGGTCAAAAGTGCTAATCAGCTGAAATTATTTATATTTTTCTTATTTATAATCAACACTTTCTGTTTATTGTACAGCATCTATAAATCGGAATCTACCTTGGCACCCAATGATTATAGTAAACTTAATTTTTAAAAGGTTTATTGTGTCCTCTCAACGGATGTGATTCATCATCATCAGCCTTCAATGTTCCCACTGTTGGGACACAGACCTCCTCTCTGTGAGAGGGAGTGGACCATAATCCACCACGCGGGCTCAGTACGGGTTGGTAGATGTCACATGTCTTAGAATTTGATGGTTCTAGGACATACCGGTTTCCTCACGATGTTTTCCTTCACCGTTTTGAGAGCAGTGGTGTTGAAATATATAACACAAAGTAATACGCCAGGCTGGGTTCGAACCCACAACCTACAAGTAGTAAGTCGGGGTCGATACCACTGGGCAACCACTGCTTTCGGATGGATGGACGGATGTGATTGATTGCATTTAATTATGCGCTGGTTACAAATGAGTTAGCTTTACATGAAACGCCACTGACATTGCTGATAGACTGACGCGACTCTCCAATCTAGTAGTCGGACCTTTTGCAGCCGACAGTCGGCCAGAGGCAGAGTCGGCACATCCCTATTTTTTTATTATGTTTGCTTAAGGTAAAGGTTAAGAATTTTCTTAATGTAATATTTTCCCTTGCTGTATTAAAAGAAAAAACATGTATTTTGTGTGTTATTGCCAATAGGCATACTAAAATCTATGTCAGCCTAATATAAAAGGCTTATCAGAAAATATAATACAATAGTCTGCTTAAAAAAAAAAACAGATTTTGGTTTTATGTTTAATTTCAAATTGTGTGTTAGAAAACTGGACTTCAGAGGCATGTGGCTTTCCAGAGGTGGCTTTGCAACATTAATTTTTTGTTTTTTTTTTTAAATATAATTATTCCCTTCTCTTAAAAAAAAAAACAAACATTTCCTTCTGACTTATAACGAAACATTATACTTAAGGAAAACCGTTTCTTACATTCTTACTTGCATAGACCTAACCCATGACCTCAGGGAACCATTAGGTAATTATTATGATAATACAATTTCCATCACTATAATGGATTGGGTAAAAATAATGGAATTCGTCGTACATGTCTATGGGATTGCTTTTCTTATAATTGGTTATTTAAACTCCTTGGGGTGGGCTGAACTATAGAGAATATAACGATGGCAAGCTGTGTTTACCCTGGTCAGACCACCAATGTTCGACGTAACCTAATCTTAGGACTCCTAGACATGTTGTGAATTCAAACCCAGGCAAGTGCCAATGTCGTTTTCTTGGCTAAGAAGACAAGGGTTTAATTCTAGTTGACCAGGTCTTTTTATCGACGTGGTAAGTTCATAAGACATTACCACGACCATGACAGGCACATGACCCTACCGGACCCCGCCAGTTTAAAGATCTCTCAAGCACAAGTTCAGGGCACATAAGTCCAGGTGCTAAGCAGGCTGACTCTTTCACATAATCTTTGTCTAAACCGTATTTTTTCAAGTTAAGCAGAAAAGTTCCTCCCCATTTCTCAAGCCAAACTTTATTGCTGTGTCACTTTGGAAGTTAAAAGTAATTTTATTTAAGTTCGCTTTAACTCTTGAAGTTTACAGGATTAATTATTCAATTACATAAATGGGTTTTGTTTCAACGAGGTTATTGAACTGTCACTTGTTTCTTCATTTAAACTTGTGCTAAAATAGTCCTTTTGTAGATTATACGCAATTATCCTGTTTTCATCAAGCGTGAAGATAGAACAATTTATTCAGAACTAGCTATCGTCTTGCCTCGACTTCACGCGAAGAAAAGACGATTTATTTCAGCTGTATTGTTTTACTCTGACAATTACAAACACAACGAAAAAATTAGTGCAACCATACATCCATGAATTCAAACTTTCACATGTGTGTATTTATTTACCATGATACAAGAAAAATATTATGTAGTATTGGCAAGATTACAAACGTTTCCTGTACCATGAGTGCACTTCATCATCATCACCCTATAAATGTTCCCACTGCTGGGACACAGGAATCCTCTCTGTGAGAGGGAGTGGGCCGTAATCTACCACGTGGGCCCAGTGCGGATTGGTAGATGTCACATGTCTTCGAATTTTTGGTTCTAGGACATGCCGGTTTCCTTACGATGTTTTCCTTCACCGTTTTGAGAGCAGTAGTGTTGAAATAAATTACACAAAGTAATGCGCCTGACGGGGTTCGAACCAACGACCTACAACTCGTAAGTCGAGGCCGATACCACTGGGCTACCACTGCTAATATGCAGCGAATTAAACATTAAATAAATAGGTACGTGCGCATAAAATATTTATGTTATGACAAAATAAATATAGCGCTGAGAGAAAATTATGATATTTTTTAACAATTTTTAATCAAAAGAAATAAAACGAAAAGGCCTTTATGAAAAAGGGACATTTTATCGATGACTACTATATAAATACTGTTGTACCAGTGAGATGAATAAGACATACTCTATTCAATTTGGATTGGATTCGGCACGGTTAGCGGATTGGCTGAGTGATCGACTGCTGCGCAGCATGTAGTGGGTTCGATTTCCACACGAAACAGATATTTCTATGATCTGCATATTTTGTATGTGAGTTTCTATGTTTGTAAACGCACCCCCGACACAGCAAAACATTCCTAGTGTGGTGCAACGAGTTCTTAAAAAAATAATACTTTTAACTATGTTACATAAATGGAACAAAGTAAAGTGTCGATATACAAAATTATTTTTTGTTTATGCGAAACCTGATACACCTGTCTAGTATTTTTGTGTAAAGAATCTATGTGCAAAATTTTAAAACCGTATCATAAAAACTGGCCAAGTGCGAGTTGGACTCGCGTGAAGAGGGTTCTGTACGATGTTGCCTATTATGTTTTTTTTTTAATCTGACCCAAATCGGTAAGCAAAATATTGAGTGATTTGCCATGTTATTTTAATATCATGGACTTCTTATAGGTTTTCCTATAATCTATAAGTAGGAAACTAATTTCTTCTTTTTCTTATTTTTTTCAAAATTTTAGGTTTAGTAGTTTCGGAGATAAGGGGGGGAAAGGCCAATTTTCGTCTACTTTCTTAAATACCTTGGAAACTAGTAGTAGTAACTTGGAGTATTTTTTTTGTAATTTTAAAATTACAAAAAAAATACTCTTAAGATTGTCTCAACAAGACCTTTCATTTGATATGTCACACGATGCAGTTTTCTTTTTTTTTAATTTTCCCCTTCCCCCCCAAAAATTACCTCCTATATACAGATATGGACTTCTTATAGGTTTTCCTATAATCTATAAGTAGAAAACTAATTTCTGTATTTTTTTTCAAAATTTTAGGTTAGGAGTTTTGGAGATAAGGGGGCGGGGGAATGGTGAAATTTCGTCTATTTTCTTGAATAACTTGGAAACTATTTAATTTAAAATTACAAAAAAAATACATTTAAGATCTTTTCAACAAGGCCTTTTATTTGATATGTCACACGATGCATTTTTCAATTATTATTTTTTAATTTTCCCCTTGCCCCCCCAAAAATTACCTTCCACATACAGATTCCATCTATTCACGTTACACCTCTATGCTTGGGTCACAGAAATCGATATGTGTACCAAATTTCAACTCAATCGGTCTAGTAGATTCGGAGATAATTGACTGTAAGCGACAGACAGACGGACACACGAGTGATCCTATAAGGGTTCCGTTTTTGTATTCGGACGTACGGAACCCTAAAAATTACAAAGTTATAAGCTTCTTTATTACCTGGTTGTCCGTTCAAAAACATGCCCATTTCGCGGTACACCCGCGTAAACCGCGACTATTGTGTTATATACTCGTGATAATAGTTTGACAATAGGTACCTAAACGTACGATGATTGTATTGTAATTAACTGGTACCTAATAAAATTTAATAAAAATATTTTTAAGTAAAAATAATTGGAATCGAATCAGTTACTGATTCTGAACAAACTATATTCAGGTTTCGCTTAAACTCATACTAAACATAATGTTGTAGACCATTACAGGTATCAAAATTTGGGTAGTGGGGTTTTTTGTCATTCCACCTTGGGTGACGCTTCACAAAAACAACCACTAGGGAAATGTCCATCTCATACTGACTAAAAATCCACATCCTTTCTTTGCTTGCCCTTTTCATTTCTAGGGCAACGGTATCTTGATAAGATCCACCACGAGGGGAAGAGGACTATCCCAAAATATTTCTTACCTACAGTTTGAAATAATACAAAAAAAACCTTTTATTATTACAAGCAGGTTCTACTTCCAAATTTTTATTCACAACAGGTATCTTCCGTTAAATTAACCAAAAAAAAATGTTCCTTCATCTCGTCATTATTACACTTATCTATCCAACCTTTCTTTGAGGCAATAAATTAATTCAAATGAATACAATAAAGAAGTTTTACGAGAAAACAGCTTTTATCCCGAGGGCATAAAGGTCAAGGTCGCATGTTAACAGCGTTATGAATTTTAAAAGTAAATTGTATATTCTGTTGATTGCCCCGAAACAGATATCGTTATTATTAAAATCGTCTAGAAATGTTTCACTTTATTTGACGAAATTGAACAAGGGATTTCTAATTTGGATAAAAAATTGGATGGTTTATAGAGATGTGCCGAATTGTTGCTGATTAGTCGGCTAATCAAAGTCGGCGACCACTTTTTTTGTAGTTTTAAAATGAATTTTTTCTTTGCCAAAAACATAATTGAGATGATCTAAGATGGATTGAGTTCATCAAAAATGAACTGGAACTCATGAGCAACGGTGGAACTCAGGCCGGACTCTGACAGAAACCGCCAGTTGCACAGCCGACATCGCTAGTCGGTCAAAAGTGCTAATCAGCTGATTTTTTTTTTGTTTTTTTTTATTATCAACACTTTCTGTTTATTGTACATCATCTATGAATCGGTCTCTACCTTGGCACTCAATGATTAAAGTAAACTTTATTATTAAAGGTTTTTTGTGTCCTCTCAACGGATGTGATTCGTCATCATCAGCCTTCAATGTTCCCACTGTTGGGACACAGACCTCCTCTCTGTGAGAGGGAGTGGGCCATAATCCAACACGCGGGCCCAGTGCGGGTTGGTAAATGTCACATGTCTTCGAATTTGATGGTTCTAGGACATGCCGGTTTCCTCACGATGTTTTCCTTCACCGTTTTGAGAGCTGTGGTGATGAAATAAATTACACAAAGTAATGCGCCAGGCTGGGTTCGAACCCACAATCCTACAAGTCGTAAGTCGGAGTCGATACCACTGGGCCACCACTGCTCTCGGATGGATGGACGGGTGTGATTGATTGCATTTAATTATGCGCTGGTTACAAATGAGTTAGCTTTACATGAAACGCCACTGACATTGCTGATAGACTGACGCGACTCACCAATCTAGTAGTCGGACCTTTTGCAGCCGACAGTCGGCCAGAGGCAGAGTCGGCACATCCCTAATTTTTTATTATGTTTGCTTAAGGTAAACGTTAAGAATTTTCTTAATGTAATATTTTCCCTCGCTGTATTAAAAGAAAAACATGTATTTTGTGTGTTATTGCCAATAGGCATACTAAAATCTATGTCAACCTAATATAAAAGGCTTATCAGAAAATATAATACAATAGTCTTCTTAAAAAATAGCAGATTTTGGTTTTAAGTTTAATTTCAAATTGTGTGTTAGAAAACTGGACTTCAGAGGTATGTGGCTTTCCAGAGGTGGCTTTGCAACATAAATTATTTGAATTTTATAAATAAGTTTAGTTATTCCCTTCTCTTAAGAAAAACAAACATTTCCTTCTGACTTGTAACGAAACATTTTACTTAAGGAAAACCGTTTCTTACTTGCATAGACCTAAGCCATGACGTCAGGGAACCATTAGGTAATTATTATGATAATACAATTTCCATCACTATAATGGATTGGGTAAAAATAATGGAATTCGTCGTACATGTCTATGGGATTGCTTTTCTTATAATTGGTTATTTAAACTCCTTGGGGTGGCCTGGCCCTGCAGTCTCGACAAATATAACGACAAAAATTGGTCGTTAAGTCTAATCGATGTCAAATTTATTTAATAGATTTTCAACCTTATACTTTGGAAATAAAGTTGAAAATCTGTTAAAGGAATTTGGTAACGATACGACTTAGCGATCGATTTTTGTCGCTGTCTAATCTCGAGACTGCAGGGGCTGAACTATTAGGGAATATAACTATAGATGGCTGTGTTTACCCTGGTTAGTCCATCAATGTTCGACGGTACCTAATCCTTGGACTCCTAGACATGTTGTGAATTCAAACCCAGGCAAGTGCCAATGTCGTTTTCTTGGCTAAGAAGACAAGGGTTTAATTCTAGTTGACCAGGTCTTTTTATCGACGTGGTAAGTTCATAAGACATTACCACGACCATGACAGGCACATGACCCTACCGGACCCCGCCAGTTAGATCTCTCAACCACACGTTCAGGTCACATAAGTCCAGGTGCTAAGCAGGCTGACTCTTTCACATAATCTTTGTCTAAACCGTATTTTTTCAAGTTAAGCAGAAAAGTTACTCCCCATTTCTCAAGCCAAACTTTATTGCTGTGTCACTTTGGAAGTTAAAAGTAATTTTATTCAACTTCGCTTTAACTCTTGAAGTTTACAGGATTAATTATTCAATTACATAAATGGCTTTTGTTTCAACGAGGTTATTGAACTGTCACTTGTTTCTTCATTTAAACTTGTGCTAAAATAGTCCTTTTGTAGATTATACGCAATTATCCTGTTTTCATGAAGATAGAACAATTTATTCAGAACTAGCTAGCGTCTTGCCTCGACTTCACGCGAAGAAAAGACGATTTATTTCAGCCGTATATTTTGATTGATAATTATAATGATTGCAACCAGACATCCATGAATTCAAACTTTCACATGTGTCTATTTATTTACCATGATACAAGAAAAATATTATGTAGTGTTGGCAAGATTACAATCGTTTCCTGTGCCATGGGTGCACTTCATCATCATCACCCTATAAATGTTCCCACTGCTGGGACACAGGCCTCCTCTCTGTGAGAGGGAGTGGGCCGTAATCTACCACGCAGGCCCAGTGCGGATTGGTAGATGTCACATGTCTTCGAATTTTTGGTTCTAGGAAATGCCGGTTTCCTCACAATGTTTTCCTTCACCATTTTGAGAGCAGTGGTGTTGAAATAAATTACACAAAGTAATGCGCCTGACGGGGTTCGAACCCACGACCTACAACTCGTAAGTCGAGGCCGATACCACTGGGCTACCACTGCTCTTACACACTTACAGACATTTAAACTCACATTCACAAACAGCCAGATCCGGAACAACTACTTGTAGATCATACAAATATTTGTTTCAATATGCGGGTGTCGAACATGGGACACGTAGTGCAGTAGTCGATCGTTTGGCATCTGCGTCAACCGTGTCCGCAAATGTATTTAGTAAGATTGACATTAACCATTAAATTTACACCATTCCTATACAAAATCGATTTAAATACACGAAAGACACTTACCTATCTATACCTTGGCCCTCCAAAACCCCATCAATCAACCTCATGAAACCACACCTAAACACCCTAGTCTCAACCACATAACTAACATTACGTGGTTGAAAGCAGGGCCAGGTAACGGTTGAACTAGTTAACTATTTACAGAAGAACCGCGTAACTTATTCGCTACTGAATAGATTAATAAAACTAATAGGTTCATTTGTTCTATTAAACGACAATGGCGATTTGGCGTGTACGCTCGCACTTTGGTAATATGAACGCCACGTGAATGCTATGACTTAGTTGTGCTAGATATGATAGAGTAAGGAACTTTACTCATGGCGCGACGCGATATCGAATTGCATCGATTGACGATATCGGTCAGATATCACACAAGCGTCCGGCCGAAGAAAATGTATGGACAATCGCTAGTGTTTGCTAATGGAGTCGCATGGATTGACGATATCGCTCACAGATCTGCTCGATATCGAATTGCATGTACGCATTGTACGCCCTAAAGACAATGCATATGATTCTGTGTTCGAAATTCGATTTCGCAACTACTCGTTACTGGCGACATCTGTCTTTTGTTTGCAGAGCCTTTATGTCGTAGTAATAAGGTGGATTATCGTAGCTTACGGTCGAATTGCATCGCATAGCTCCATTAGTAAATACGTGCGACTTAAATCGGCAATCGACTCGATATCGCACGAATCGCGTCGCGTCGTATCTTCGCGCGATGAGTAAAAGTCCCTAAATCGACAAAAAAAGCAATAAACCTTTTTACGTACACCACTGCTAACTACTAATGATATCACTAGCAATGGTAGGCCTCACCAGGGCTGCCTTGCTCTAAAACGCCAATGGGGACTTTAGTCCCCAAACTGTCATAAGTCACTAATACTGGAGACTTTAATCCCCAATTGGGCAGTTAACGCAACAAAATTTTGACATGACAGTTAGTAGCTGTCATTGGCAGTGTAATGGTGCTCGCGACTGTCATCCTGTCGGAGACCAGCGCTAGTTATTATTGTGTATCGATGCGCAGGAGTTCGCGGGTTCCTTCTGGGTGACCTCGCTCCAATTTAGCTCTCATCTTTGCTTGTGAACTAGATTGAGCGTATGAGCAAAAAAAAAAGAGTGTTGAATTAATCAACACGAAACAAGAGTCCAAGTCGTATACACATATAAAGTGAAATAATTTTGGCAGCCACAATTTCTCAAGAAAATCAACGGCAAGAAAAGAAGTCTTGTCTTTCTTTAAAATTTTTGTGTGTGTGTCCCTATTCCAGAATGTTCAAAAATGGGAATAACTAAGGAAAAGCTTAGCAAAAATGTCATGTCACTTCCACTATACCAATATTCTTCGTCCTTGTGGATAATTGGACCAATTTTTGGCTGGATGGCGGTCGTTTGGCAAATAGCTTTAAGTTTCGCGTGAACGAGAGTTTTAGTGTCCATTGGTGGCACTAATTGCCTTTGATTTGTTCACGAGCTAACATTCAGGTTTACCTGGTAATGGCTACTTAGTACAACTTGTAGATGGTGACGTTGTCAGTAAACGGTAAAGGAAGAAAGCAAAATGTTCCAAAAATACAAAATTCGAATACCTGAATTGATATCCGCCAACTTGCAATTTAATTGCATGGTAGTAGAATGGTGAATTGTGATTACGAATTAATATCGTACCCTTATTGCATAAACCGATTATCTGCATTTTTAACCAATTTTAGTTAAATATAGTTAACGAATCCTTAAGTCACGACAAAGCTACAGGTAAAACCCATTATCACTCGAATTTTGATGCACATAATCGGTTTTTGCAATAAGGGTACGATATAGCCTCATAGGAAAAAGGTCATGTGTTATAGCAGTAGAAATAACTTTGCATGGCTAAGATGAGATTTATGCTACAAAAAAAAGATTTACTCTTATTTGTATACTATAAGTTCTCACGTATTGTCAAATTTCGTGATTCTAAGTCAACTGAAAGTACTCCATAGGTTTTGATTAAAAACAGAGCATAAACGGTCTTATCATTTGCCTATGTTGAATAATACCTCCACGCGTTACTTAGAAAAATCTCTTGATCGACGGACATGCGGACAATTAAGTGACCATATAAAGGTTCCGTTTCTTCCTTTTTTTTTTTCGTGGTAAAATCATCAAATGAGTCCTCCCAACCCCGGGCAGGGTGGGAGGGACTGTCAGACTTGTACTGACTAAAATCCACGGTGTCCTTCGGTAGCCCTTTTGTATACCGGAGTCGCGGTATACGTATGTCCCGCGACTCCGTTTCTTCCTTTGAGATACGGAACCATAGAAAACAACTTTATTATAGACCCTGACATTTAATCTTAGTACAAAATCGGATATAAATAGAGTGATGATCCGATTTACGTTCTTAGTACTCTAAGTCATTAGGTACCCCAAAACATACTAGATCCTAAATTATGCGAAACTAAATACGTCTAACACAATTAGCTGGAACACTAATCACTTAATGGAGCTTGTGTGCAATGTTATCATTACGTATGCACTGTTGGCTATCTAATCATGTAAACCTTTAACCATTGGTATGAGTATATAATATGGATGTTATGTAAATTGCTTGAATAAAGAAAATAAACATTGCAGTTACTGTACCGTGATTTAGGAAAGCTGATTTTTTCTGAGGCTTTAATTATGAAAAGTAGTCGACTGTATTATAATGTATTTTTTTAATGCAATTTTATGAAACTAATAAGTGGTAACAAAGAAATGATCTTATTCTAATTAACGGCACGGTTAGAGCAGTGACTGAGCGATTGGACTGCTGTGTAGCGTGTCGCGGGTTCGATTCCCGCACGGAACATATATTTGTAATACCTACAAGTAGTTGTTACGGGTCTGGGTGTTTGTGTATATGAGTTCTATGTTTGTAAACGCAGCCACGACTCAGGACAAATTCCTAGTATAGGGCAACGTTTTAACTGAATTGATCTTTACGCAAAAAAAAATGTTACAGTTAAATTAAACCGACTTCTATTTCTTATTTTTAAGGTATTGAAAATGATTGCTACTAGCTCTTAAAATCTGTGTGTACTGCTTATGTGTGTAAAGTTTAATTATAAAATCGATCCAGTCATTTCCAAAAACGAGATATTGAATTATGAAATGCCATACACGCTCTTTAATCTTGGCAAGGTTTTCATTTAAAACAAAAAGCTTTAACTGTTAACGCAGACTACCTGCCTCCTATTCCCTACAGCGTAATTAAACATAATCTAAACAACCCATATAAACTACCTTTATAGTCCAAACAAACTGAGAAACCATACTTCGAGACTCATTATTACATTCATCCGTTCATAAGATTCAAATTTCTAGAAAATTCCCGTTATTTTTGTACCGAGAAACGATTTTTTCACCTTCCACCGTATAGACTTTACTCTTCGCAAAGTAAACATGGGAAATTGCGGTTATAATGTATGAGTTACAATAACAGCCGACTAGCGAGAAGATTATTTTGTGGTTGGTAGAGGAAAAAGCTGAACGATGTTCCCTATTTTAGAAAATGGAGTGCGGTAAAGCAGTTTCTTAGATAGTGTAATAAAAATCTTCTTTACTTTATGTACCTAGAGATCTTGGGAGATTGTGTGTGCTGATAGCGAAATTACTCAATAGAGTGATTCGTTTTTGTTGTGTGACTAGGTTTTGCACGGGGATTCGCTTGGGTTAATTTGGAATTTGATTTATTACAACAATTTTGATGTTATTTACCTCAAGAGCAGTACTTTATTCGATTGGAAAATACCTTAAGTCCGTTTTTGTACACCTACTATACTACAACCTACATATATGCAAAATTTCAGGGTGTTCGGTTCTTAGTTTAGGCGTTCAAGATGACATTCAAACTCATTGCTTTCGCATTTAGTATCTTCTTGAAGATGTTTCACTATCTGTTCCTTCTATAATAAGAAAAACAGACACCCTGTACGGTTTTCCATGTTACTAAGATTCATTTGATGTGTATTGGGTTTAAACGAGAAAATAAAATCATAACCATTTGGTCAGCTTCTGTTCGAATTAACTAAATCAACAAAATTCAAGCAGTTCAACCCGGTCCAGATCGAAACAGATTTATGGACCTATCTTCGAAAACCGACCTACATCAAAGGTCACAGCCATCAAAACACCAAATGCTTACATAGGACCAACGCACGATTTAACGCACGCCATTTGCAAGTCCAATCCGAGCGGATTCCCAACAGCTTATAACTTCAAGCAAATAATCCTGGGTGACCGAGAACCCTAATAAACATGAATAAAATAAAACCTCACAGTTTAGTGGTGAAACTGGCGCTCAATAATATACCGGGGCGTCAACAATTCAGTGCCTTGGTCCCTTTTTGGGGCGCTATTATTTATATGCCAAAGAGGGGCCGTGGTGCAGTGTTAGGGTTGCGATAGAAGATGTTTCGCTCTTTTCCTTTTCAAGCAAAGCAGACCAGCGGGTCTAATAAGACTGCTTTGGCAAATTCAAAACATGCAATGCGATAAATTTCGTATAATGGAATATTCTATTTGATTGATCTAACAATAAAAATCGACATTTCAGGTAGAATAAGCAGGCTGAAATGGAAGTGGGCCGGCCACGTCTGCAGACGGAAAGGTGGTAGATTGAGCAGACATGTGCTAGAGAGTGGAGACCGCGAGTGGGCAAACGTAGTGTAGGACGCCCTGCGACAAGATGGGTCGATGATTTTGAGGAATGTGGCTGGCAGCGGGGATGTGGACTGCCCAGGACCGGGAGGGTTGGCACTCTTTGGGGAAGGCTTACGTTCAGCAGTGGACGGCAATAGGCTGATAATCTATCAATAGAGTAGATTATTTGACAAATAACATTTTAATTGCAATTTTTTTAGCAACATTACTAAAGTGACGTTTTTGATCCCCAGCACGAGTAGCTTGACCAATAATTCAATCCTACCAAGATTGGCTTTACCAAAAATATATCTTTAATTTTTTTTTTGTCCGAATACTGCACGAAAAAATGAAAGGGAATCGTCTATCTTGGTATGGACATGTGATGAGGAGGGATGACACCCATGTGACTAAGAAAGTGATGAGTATGAATGTTGATGGATGGAGAGGACGAGGAAGGCCAAAGAAAAGATGGATGGATTGTCTAAGGAATGATATGAAAGAAAAAGGAGTAAATGATACTGTGACGTCTGATAGGGGAGAATGGAAGAAGAAAACGTGTTGCGCCGACCCCAAATAGAATGGGATAAGGGCAGGAAGAAGAAGAAGTCCGAATACTGCACGAGCCGTAGACGATTGAAAAACAGACATTTTATATACCAAACATTGCCATTCGGTCGACAGAAATCTTTCTACATTCTATAATTTTATCTATTCGTGTGTCGATAATACTCGTTTTTGAAGACATGACCAACAGATAATGCACTAAGCATTAGGGTCTCCCTTTTTTTATCGTGGTTAAATCATCAAATGAGTCCTCCCACCCAGAGCAGAGCGGGATGGACTGTCAGACTTGTACTGACTAAAATCCACGGCGTCCTTCAATAGCCCTTTACGTTCCAGGGTCACGGTAATTTGATAAGTCCCGCGACCCCGGTAGGCTTTGGCCCTCCAAAGGGGGGCCCCGTCATCTGGCTGAAATTCTTTGAGGCGCGCGTGGAATACAACGCACCGGTTCATGACAGCGAGTCGCCCATTACTCGCCGCCCGCATGCCCGCGCCTACGGTGGCCGGAGATCGTCTTGCGACGTCCGGCGCCGTGGGCGTCTACCACTGCGGCTGGGGCGGAGGGAGGACGCTGTCCTCTCCCTCACTCGGCCTACTTCCTCCTTCGCGAGCATGACTGCTTCGCAGAAGGAGGCGACCGCTTCCCACTTCGTCTCACCCCGCAGCATGGCCTCGACCAATGCTGGGCGCGAGAGGTCTTCGCCTATCGCCGCAGTGAGGTCACAGCGGTGCTCTGCCCAAGCGGAGCAGTCCTGCACCGTATTTACCAGCGTGTCCTCCGGGTGGTCCTCGCAGTGGTGACACCCAGGCGTTTCCTCCTTCCCCATCTGACACAGGTACCTCCCGAAACTTCCGTGTCCGGTGAGGACCTGCGTCATGCGATAGGTCAGGACGCCGTGACGTCTATCCAGCCACTCCTCAAAGAGGGGTCTTACCGCCGCGATTGCGTCGTGCCCGGACCTCGGTTGTGACAGTCGCTATTAGTGTCTCCCTTTGTATCATTTTGTGTGCGAAAATTTTAATTAAGTCTAACTATTATACCATGAATAACAACAACCATCTTTATTATTATCTTTTCATACTTTTCTTATTTTCTTTATTTTAAAATGCGAAAGTTTGAATTAATGAATAACCTGTTTGTTACTCAATCACATCAAAACAACTGAAAGTGTCTAGATTTAAATTGGGCTCAGAGTAATTTTATAGTCTGAAATAACACATAGGATACCGTTAATCCAGGTATTAAGTTCCCGTGGGATGAGTTACACTCGAGCGAAGCCAGTACAAATAGCTAGTATGGGTTTAAGGCAAATGTGAAGGTTGAAATGTAGACCTTACACGTGCCAACCCGTTTATCTCATTTGGTTTTGGTTTGTGGGTCAATTAAAGAGGCCGCAGGGTATAAATTCAGAAGTCCGACTCTTCATAATATCGGTATTTTATACACTCGTTTGACCAATCTTCAACTTTATTTTTGGTATGATATCATCATTTAAGTCACAACATAAAGGGCTATTGACTAAAATCCACGGTGTCGCATTTTAGTCTGTACGAGTCTGACCGTCGCTCCCGCCCTGCCCGGGGTGGGAGGACTCATTTGACTAATTTTTTCAAAAGGCCTCGTTCTATATTGACTGGCCTGGTGATCTAGTGGTTAGTGACCCTGACTGCTATGCCGGAGGTCGTGGGTTCGATTCCCACCCAGGACAAATGTTTGTGTGTTGAGCACAATCATTTGTTCTGTGTCTGGGTGTAATTTATCTATAATATATGTATGTATTTAGAAATATATAAGTATGTTTATCAGTTGTCTAGTACCCATAACACAAGCTCTGCTTAGCTTGGGACTAGACTGCGTTGTGTGATAGTTGTGAAACAAAAAAAAAAAATGTTTGCCTCGAGTTACAAAAAATTAAAAAACAAACATACAAGTTGTACGTGTTTCAATACTTGTTTACGACAAGACTTGTAATAAAACATGTCAAAAACATCTATTAATCAAATATTGTCCTTGATTTTGTAGTAGTGTTGACTTCTTTATTCTGCTTACTGGCAACTTTTTTACAACTTGTAGTTCGTACTTTTTATGTGTAAACTATAAAATAAAACAGCAAACACAAAAGGTAGAATACTGTTTTATACGTTGGTGTGTGATTGGGTAACAACCAGTGTAACCAGAGGGTCTAAAAAACCACTTTAGCAGAATACGAATTGCGATGAAAATCCCAAAATGGAATATTCTACTTTATTAATTTTGGAATATTCTTTGCTAATAATTCTAATCTATGAATATTCTAGCAAATGACAAATATTTCTATGATCTAAAAGAAGGTACTTGTTCCGAGTCTAGGTGTTTTCATTTTAGTTTAAATGTTGCCAACGCACCCCACGAAATACGAAAGAAAACTACTGTACTTTCTAAAAACACAATTATGTTTCTAAAGTGGCTTTATTAGATCCTCAAAGTGACAATTTAATGCACATTTTTTTTTTTTTTTATTTATAAATAGGTTCGCGTTTGACCACTATCTCGCCTGATGGTAAGCGAAGATGTGGTCGACGATGAAGCACGCTTGCCTAGAAGTAACCTGTTCACTCTTGACTTGAAGACCCCAAGGTTATAGCTGTCGGGAAATACAGATTGCAGGGAATTCCACTCCTTAGCTGTGCGTACAATAAAGGTTTGGGCAAAACGCTTTGTACGCACCGGAGGGATGTCCACCATATGCCGATGGCGCATTGCCGTGCGTCTTGTAGTCCGATGATGGAAAGGGCCAGGAGGAACCAAGTTATGCAGTTCCATCGCACACTCTCCGAAATGCAACCGATAAAAAACCGACAGGCTGGCAACACGGCGTCGATGTTCAAGGCTCTGGAGCTTTGAAGCGACCAGAGCATCGTTACCGATTAGCCTCTTGGCCCGTTTATCTATGGACTCAAGTGTATCAAGTTGGTATTTGGCGGAGCCAACCCAAAGGTGAGAGCAGTACTCCATGCATGACCGAACTTGCGCTTTATATAAATTAAGCAGCTGTTCAGGCGTGAAGTACTTTCTCACCTTGGAGACAATTATTTTTGCTAAACCGTAAACTGTACCTAAATCACTCCTACTAAGTAGACAGTGATCTAGATCAAACACCTAGCACTAAAACACAAAAAAGGATAGGTAGGTAAAGTGGATACTTTACCTACTATCATTATCCCTTTCTGTCAAGCGGAAATCTGTCAAATGTTACCTTAAGCCTAGGTAAGTAGGATACTAGGGTATCCGTTTTATTATCATGTCTTTTAAGAGCGTTTACGCCACGAACGAGATTGTATACAAACTAGTCATTATTTTTCGAAATGACTGACCGATTTTTATATTCAGGGCCGTCTTTACCAGGGGGTGCAAGGGGTGCGGTGCACCCGGGCGCGGAGCGCTCGGGGGCGCCTGTCAAGCGCTGAATTTTTGGATATTTCATTGAAAATTTAGAATAGTGTATGTTATGTATGTACGTTTGACATGTTGCAGCCCGGTCGCCCTCACTTGAAGCAAAATGATCTCTAAGTCAATAGAGTGTAAGTTCATTTAAAATGGGCGCGCGGCGCCGCACCTAATGAGGCACTAGCACGAATTCTACGTATTAGACCGTATTTCCTACTTGAATCAGTGCGTCTGTCATAGGCGAGCAATTGCGCCTTTTGACATTGTCCCCGGGACGCCCGCACTTAAAGTAAAACGATCTCTAAGTCAATAAAGTGTATCGTGCCCGAACCTCGATACGTGTCGGTATGACCCCTCTTTGAGGAGTGACTGGATAGGCGTCACGGGCGTCCTGACCTACCGCATGACGCAGGTCCTCACCGGACACGGAAGTTTCGGGAGGTACCAGTGTCGGATAGGGAGAGAAGACACGCCTGGGTGTCACCACTGCTCAGATCGCCCGGAGGACACAGTAGAGCATACGGTGCAGGCTGCCCCTCTTGGGCAGAGCACCGCCCTGTCCTCACGACGACGATAGGCGGAGACCTCTTGCGCCCGACATTGTTCGAGGCCATGCTGCGGGGCATGCGGGCGGCGAGTAATGGGCAACTCGCCGCCCGACCGGGGACCATGCCGAGTATTTGAATTCGTTAGCTCATTTCATTGTAAAAAAAACGAGGGCGCAGGCTGAGTCCCGCACCCCGGCGCAGAATATATTTAAGACGGCCCTGTTTATATTAATACTTTATTCTTGTAAGCACGATACATAAATCTAAAAAAAAAATGTAAAAAAAAAATCAAAAAATTGTGTTACAGTTCAATAAGGCCGAAACAGACTAGTTATCTTTTTTTAAGTAAGCATGCTGAAGTGGAAGTGTGCCGGCCATGACTGCAGACGCAAAGTCTATGGAGCACACATCATGTTTGAGTAGAGGCCGTGTATGGGCAAATTTAGTGTAGATTGCCCAGCGACACAATGAGTCGACGATTTGAAAAAGGTTGAAGAAGAAAGAAGAAGGCTCACAGTGCATGATTGCGTACTGCCCGGGATGATTAGCGTTCTTTGGAGGAGGCTTACGTTCAACAGTGGACGAAGTAAGACATTTCGAACATCTTAAATTTTTTTAATGTAGGATCCATGCTTAATGTATGTTCAGTTTTATTAAAATGGTTTCAGACATTTCGAAGAAAAAAATATTTGAAAATTTTGTATGAATTGCCGTATACGCTGTATACCCTTTTAAGCCTAGACAACCCTATATTCTGAGGTATCTGCATTATTATCTTGTCTTTTAACCCTGCCCTTACCGGCGATAACTCATAGCTTGTACCCACCTTCTAACAGGCAGATAACTTTACTTGACACTGAATGAAAGGTCAAAACTCTTTCTCTTCTTCAATCGAATGCACGACGGCGAGTAATAGGTACCTTGCCGTCAGATCAAAGACCCACGACCGGATCAACGGCGCGTCGTGTTCCATGAGCCCCTGAAGCAGCTGTCAGCGAAATAATGAGGCTTCTATAGACCCAAACTCTTGCGGGGTACATGTGTCTTATTTAAAAGGGCGCTCTGGCCCAGGAACGTAAAGGGCAACCGGAGAAACTGGTAGGATTTTTATTCAGTTAGTGTCACCCCTAAAAAGCCTAGACAACCCTACCTGGGGTATCCGTATTATTATTATGTTGTCTCTTAACCCTGTTCTGACCGGCCGGCCATAACTTATCGCTTGTACCTACTAACAGACGGAGCATGCGTAACTCAAAATTGTAATAATTTATTAAGTTTGTAACCACGTTGGTTGCTAGGCTAGTAACGTTTGAGATAGTGTTGATAGATTTATTGGGCTTTTGAGTACGGTTTTGGGTAAAGGTCATTGATGAACGGCTTCCTTGCGTGTGTAGTCCGAGAAGTTTTGCTAAAGGCCTCTGATTGATATTGTAATGGAACGTACGCTTACATATTAAAGCTGAACATAATATCAATTGACCACGCAAAGAAATTGCCAACATCTTCCATCATAATCTGTCGTACCACAAAACCTTTTAAACGTCTGTTCAACACTTGTCTAAAAATCAGAATATGTCGTTGAAATAAGGTCCGTTTTGCAGTCACACTTTTTAGGGTTCCGTAGCCAAATGGCGAAAACGGAACGCTTATAGATTCGTCATGTCTGTCTGTTTCTCCGTCCGTTTCACTTTTTGTCGCAAATATAACTTTGCCATTCATACAAACACTATGAAAAACAAAGTTATTTTTATTGTTTGTATATATTAATTACTAATCGCAATATAATTATATCCCTAATCTATGCTTGCTACTACGGAACCCTTCATGAGCGAGTCCAACTAGCACTTGGCCGTTTTTTTTAGACAAGTGTTCAACAGATGTTTAAGTTTTTGTAGTAAGGCCATAAGTATCTTGTCCTTATTTTAATTATGTAACTTGCATGAATTCAACACAATGTAAATTAGCACGATTAGCGCAGTGGCTAAGTGATTAGACTGATGCACTGCGTGTTGTGGATTCGATTCTCGCACATAGCAAATATTTGCATGATCTGCAAGTAAGTAATTGTTCCGGGTCTGGACATTTGTGTATATCAGTTTCTATGTTTGTAAACGCATCCACGAATCGGGAGAAATTCCTAGTGTAGAGGAACGTTTTTTTTTTAAAAAAAAGAAGACAAAAAGAGTTTTTGAAAAGTGCTTTCAACTCGGATCTCCCATTACAGTACGCGATCAGAATCCGTACCTAATTAATTACACCGATCATAATTATAATTACAAAATAACCACCAAAGAAGTATACTAGACTGTTATACAGTTAGACTAACTAATGCTAACTCTCAACTCAACTTTAGCATAACTATCACACGTACGTATCTGGGTACTAAGCTACCCAGCCGAGTCCAAGGTTATAATCAAAGTTAGAAGCTTAGGCGCTCACCCCGTCGTATATTGTGTATCTGAAGTCATTAATAAGTTGCGGTAGACTCGTTTTGTACCTCTGGCTTCGCTTGGGACAGATGGTTGACAATTTACTAGTGTGGTAGGGATTAGTGAGCTGAAATGTGATTTGGGATAGCAATTAATTGTATGGCCTTTCCTCGTGATCTTTTAATTACCTGTCTTTTGTATGGGGCAAGTCTCGAGTTGGATTTTTTGTTGTTGCTAGAATTTTTTTTAAACATGTCTCCACACCGAGATTTAAAGACAGTAAGTATAGTAAATAATATTAATAGATAGTACCTATTCATATTAAGATGTTGGCTTTACAACGAAAATTTTGAATTTCATTAACATGAGTTTTTAATATGAGTTCCTAGTCTGCATTATATAAATGTTACATGCTGGAAATCCTACGAGTCTGATCAAAAATGTTATTGTTTCAATGCGTCTAAGCACAGAAAGAGAAATAATAAAAGAAACTGTACCTTTTTTACCTTACAATGAATAAACCTTACCTTATTTGTCGTAAACATTCCATCTTTTCATAAATCATCATTTTAGGCAGATTGAAATGCCACATCCCTCAAATACTAATTCGACGAAGCGACCAACTTGCCTTCCGAGAAATGTAATGAGGATTATGTCAAAGTATAAGCAGTGGTGGTCCAGTGGTATCGGCCCCGACTTACCAGTTGTAGGTCGCGGGTTCGAATCCTGCCAGGCGCATTACTTTGTGTAATTTATTTCATCACCACTGCTCTCAAAACGGTGAAGGAAAACATCATGAGGAAACCGGCATGTCCTAGAACCAAAAATTCGAAGACATGTGACATCCACCAACCCACACTGGGCCCGCGTGGTGGATTATGGCCCACTCCCTCTCTCACAGAGGAGGCCTGAGTCCCAGCTGTGGGAACATTTATAGGCTGATGATGATGATGTTGATGATGATGATCTCTATAAATAGGAGATGGAAGCCTCGTGTACAAAATTACTTCAGTATTTATATAATTGAAGTTAGGTAGAAACTACTGACTTTGGTAGAATACTTCTACAACCTCGTCTGCGTTTTTTCATCTTGGGTATATAAGTACGAACGGTACGGTACGGTATGTAAGTACTTGTAAGTCGCACATAATTATGGCCAAATATGTCACACAATGTAATTTGGCTTTGAAAACTGAAGACTTATAACGATTTATTGGATATAGGAATCGACAAAATGACGGAATGTCGAACCCGATAGAGCCATTACGAGTATGAGACCCCTTCCGCTCCACTGAGAGCCGAAGTGAAAAAGACGGTCATCATTATCATAGCCTATAATGTTCCCACTGCTGGGACACACGCCTTCTCTCTGTGAGAGGGAGTGGGCCGTAACCCACCACGCGGGCCCAGTGCGTGTTGGTAGATGTGACATGTCTTCGAATTTGATAGTTCTTAGACATGCCGATTTCCTCACGATGTTTTGCTTCACCGTTTTGAGAGCAGTGGTGACACCACTGGACTACAACTGCGTAAAAAAAGACGCTAATAAAATAAAATTTGACTGCTAAAAATACCTCCAACAATCAAACACAATCTCCCACAAATTCGTTCTATATTAATAAAGGTACTAATAAAGTTACCTGTATGGATACTAACGGTTTACATTTTAATGGTCAGGGTCGCTTCGAGTGTCAGCTTTTAGGGTACTATGATCCTGTAGATTATATCCTAGCCAGTGATTTAATTAAATATTCAGTATTTAATGAAGATTTTCGGTTATAGTTTGGCAGGAAGTTTAGTTTGTTATGAGTTTTATAGTTTGAAATGGATGATTTAGTTAGTAATGGATGATTTAAGCTAACAAAAACAAGGTACTACAAGGGACGAAGGCTGACACGGTCTAGCATAATTATTATGCTAGATCGTGGCAGGGCCGAGTCGAGCCCTAAACGAGGCACGAGCGTTGTTAAATGTTGTCATGTAAAAGTAATTTTAATTACTAGATGGTATTTTTTTATCGTGGTAAAATCTATACATATACATATATTATATATTATTATACATATAATAAAACAGTAAAAAAACTGTGTCTGTACATTGAATATATTAAAAAAATAATAATTGAGGGGGGTTTAGAAATAGTAATAGAGCACGAATCCAAAAAAAAAACTTTGTCTGTTTGTCTGTTTGTCTGTTTGTCTGTGTGTCTGTTTGTCTGTTTATCTGTTTGTCTGTTTGTTTGTACACGCTAATCTTCGGAACTACTGGACGGATTTGAATTATTATTTTTTTGTTGTATAGACATTAAGTCGGAGCAACACATAGGCTATAATTTATCTTGGAAACTTGAACACCTGATGCAGAACTGCAACAGACCAGCTAAACTATAAGAGATACAAAAATGGCACCGTAGCAAAAAATGTTCCACATGATGAGCATTTTCTGCTGCGAGAATAAATTTGAAGATCTGGAACACCTGATGTGGAACTCCAAGAGCCCAGCTATACTATAACATATAAAGGAATGACGTCTTAGCAAAAGTTGTACAACCTGATGAGCACTCTCTGTTGACGTATAAAAATTGAAAATCTGGAACACCTGATGTGGAACTCCAAGAGCCTAGCTAAACCATAACATTTATAGGAATGACGTCTTAGCAACAGTTATTCAACCTGATAAGCACTCTCTGTCGACGTATAAAAATTGAAGATCTGGAACACCTGATGTGGAACTCCAAGAGCCCAGCTAAACCATAACATTTATAGGAATGACGTCTTAGCAACAGTTATTCAGCCTGATAAGCACTCTCTGTCGACGTATAAAAATTGAAGATTTGGAACACCTGATGTGGAACTCCAAGAGCCCAGCTAAACTATAACATTTATAGGAATGACGTCTTAGCAACAGTTATTCAGCCTGATAAGCACTCTTTGTCGACGTATAAAAATTGAAGATTTGGAACACCTGATGTGGAACTCCAAGAGCCCAGCTAAACTATAACATTTATAGGAATAACGTCTTAGCAACAGTTATTCAGCCTGATAAGCACTCTCTGTCGACGTATAAAAATTGAAGATTTGGAACACCTGATGTGGAACTCCAAGAGCCCAGCTAAACTATAACATTTAAAGGAATGACGGCTTAGTAAGAGTTGTTCAGCCTGATGAGCACTCTCTGTTATTGACGTATAATAATTGAAGATCTAGAACACCTGATGTGGAACTCTAAGAGCCCAGCTAAACTATAACATTTATAGGAATGACGTCTTAGGAAGAGTTATTGAGCCTGATGAGCACCCTCTGTTGACGTATAAAAATTGAAGATCTGGAACACCTGTTGTGGAATTCCAAGCGCCCAGCTACACTATAACATATGAAGGAATGACGTTTCAGCAAAAGTTGTTCAATCTGATGTGCACTCTCTGTTGACTTATAAAAATCAAAGATCTGGAACACCTGTTGTGGAACTCCAAGAGCCCTGTTACACCATAACACATATAGGAATAACGTCTCAGCAAGAGTTGTTCAGCCTGATGAGAACTCTCTGTTGACGAATAAAAATTGAAGATCTGGAACACCTGTGGTGGAATTCCAAGCGCCAAGCTACACTATAACATATGTAAATAGGAATGACGTTTTAGCACGAGTTGTTCAGCCCGATGAGCACTCTCTGTTAACGTATAAAAATTGAAGATCTGGAACACCTGTTGTGGAATTCCAAGCTCCCAGCTACACTATAACATATGCAGGAATGACGTTTCGACAAAAATTGCTCGGTCGTATGAGCATTTCCTGTTGACCTATAAAAATCGAAGATCAGAAACATCTGATGTGGAAATCAAAGCTATTGCTAATTTCACTGTATAATTATAAAATAACATAAGCTGGGAGAACCTCCACGCGGTGACGGCGGTAAGATTTTAGGACTGATTTTCAATGACGATGGGATATCATTAAAAATCTGACTCTATTGGCCAAAACTCCCATTTATTTTTTTACCCGGGCTCTTGGTATTGGACATCAGACCAGTTGCAGATTTTCAATTTTGACGACCCCGTTGTCGCTGGCATAAGCAACAGGATCCGCGTACGAAGTCGCGGGCAGAAGCTAGTAATCAAATAAGTCCTCCCGCCCGGGTGGAACAGAAGTAACTCTCAGACTCTTACTGATAAAAAACCACGATGTTCATTCAATAGCCCTTTTCTTTCCAGGATCACGGATACCTGATGAGACAGTCCCGCGATTCCAGCAGGCTTTGGCCCTCTATGGGGGCCCCGTCAGTCTGTGGTGCAACTAGTAGTATAGTTGGTCTGTATTCTATAAATGTAGAGAAATTCTATAAATAGGTATATAAAAATATGTGTTAAGATCCTTTAGAAAGGTAAATGGGCATTTCGTTCGGAGCTGTGACCCATCAGTGCGACCACTAACGAAACTAGTCCCATGGAATTTATGGAAGCAAACTTAACATTCATCTAACTAAAGAAACAATTTTTTTCATACAAATACATTTTGCGTTGACCCACATGTCATGTTCTTACATGCATTTGGATCAATACAAATACATTTCGTGAAATATTAACCGTAAATCTTCAAAACAAACCACAGTTTATTAATGACTAGTGGCCCGCCCCATGCTTCGCTACGTGTTACAAAAAATGTGATAAATGAAGAACCACTCGACCGATTTTGTGCAAACTTCACATAAATAATCTACTAAATAGTCCGATCAAAGCCTAAACATTTGGTTTGGATAGGTGAGCCCGTTCTTGACATTACAACGAAAAGTGGCATTGATTTTTATATATTAGATACACTGAAAAAAAAATCAGTAATACCAACCGATTTTTCGGTAATATTCACCGTTTTGGACAGTAAAAATAGAGTCATTGTCCAAAGCAGTAAAACTAACTGAAAAAAAAACAGTTGAGTTATAACAGTAGATTTTACTGTCGGTTACTTACAAGGAACTGTTTGTTTCAGTAGACTTTAATGTTCATACAGTTGAAATAACTCTTTCAGTGCACTGTCCGTAATCAATTATTTTAACGTATAAATAAGTTCCCGGAACTGTTTTTTTTTTTTACTGTTCAGGAACAGTAGAAAGTCTCGTTTTATTTTTTTCAGTGTATACCGGGTCAAAAATGCTTTACGACCTTTACTACGAATAATATTACAAAATATTTATCCTCTATCCCATAGTACTTGCTACTGACACATAATTATACCGATCAGTTCCACATTGATTGGTCTCTTTATTAACTTGACTTGATGGAGCAAACCTTCGCTTGGACCAACTTCACGAATAATATTGTTGCTTAAACTTTACAGAGTTGCGGAGCAGATTCATATTGATGAGATATTTATTAGCATTGATTTCAAATTCCTGGTTTGTATAAACGGCGCAAATGTTTGTGGAAAAACTTAGTAATAGCATAAAGTAACATTGTGCCTCCTTTTCGTTAGGCGTTGAGTTAAAATGTATCCTTAGGATTACTATGACGATAGGACGATGTACACTTCCCGGTGCAAATAAGCACCTTCGTTCACAAGGCGACGCAAGTCCTACCTTAATCGACACCTGCATTCAAGAACATCGAAACTCACTTTTTGGCGATTTTGAGTTACAATCATATTCTTACTTTACAGTAAATGTACAATTTTTTGCACTCACTCCGGAGCGGCTACTCCTTTAAATAAAGATTTTTTTCATATAAAAATATCGTAAGTGTCCACTGAAGTTCATAAAAGGGTAAATTTAATTACACATAATTTTCAACATTGCCCATGCTCACCAAATTACTAATATTACATTGTAAAACAAGTTACAATTTTGCAATTGTATGTCTTAGTTACAATGTTATTTAAAAAAAAAAACAGTACACGTTCCGAATATACATATCTATAATAATATAATCATTTAAAAGTGTAGTTATCCTCGCTGACATTTTTTTTTCAAGTTGGTTGGCAGTAAGACTTAACCGAAATCTGTAGGAATTTATTAGATCTTTGAAGGGCGCTCCTGTAAAGTTGCTAAAAGTGAGTTACGATGTTCTTGCATGCAGGTGTCGATATATAAATACATTAGGACTTCGGTATCCAGGTGTCTATCGCAATAAAAATCCACAGAGGTTCGTACACAGGCACGCGTCATTAGGTGCGTCCCCACAGAGCGCGCAGCCTCGCTAGGCATTTTCCGCGCGAAGTAACTTGGTTGGTGTGTACGTGTCTCGAGCGAGGCAAGTGACAGCACGGTCAAGCGACCGAGCGCCCAAGCCATCCAGTGTCGGCTTTTGTTTTACTCGCGTATATTGTTTCGTGGCTCGGTCGGAAATCAATAGACACAGAGTGAGCAGCCTCACTTGTCAGTTTTCTCGCGCAGCAAATGCCTCGCGAGGCTGCGCGCTCTGTGTAGACGTGGGTACACACATGGGTACACCCATATTTCGTTAGCTACTCGTATGTTGAAAATCCAATGTGATACGGGAAAAGCTAATTTCCACCGAAGGAGCACGAAATAAAAACAATTGCTGGGAAATTCCTGTCGCAAATAAAAAAAAACAATTACACTTTGCTGAACCTGGGAACACTTAGCCTAATTGCTCAGGCATAGCTCATAATCATAATAATTTATTTGTCAGAATATGGCACAAAGTCATGGTCTTAAGATTAGTTAGTGGTCTCATCACATTTGGCCAATTGTGGCGTGCAAATTTTGGGTACATATAAGTATGAAAGAAAACATGTGGGTTGCTAAGCCAGTATTAACATTAAGCCTTGATTGCATAAATTATAAATTTTCAAATGTGCCATTTAACAATAATAAATGATGGCTCTTGAGAACACTGTACCAATGATGTAGATATTTCTTTAAAAAAATCTACACCATACAGTTTAAAATACAACTCTCTAAAAGAATATTTAATAAAATAATATTACAGAGTGCTTCAACACTTTTCAAGAAATCTCATAATCTTTCCGCTCATAATATTTCATCGTGCATTTGGTCGGAGTTCCACTAATCTAAGGATCTAAAAAATGCACGCGAACCAGGGCAGATTTGTAACTGTTCGGAGTGCACCGAAGAACAGTTTATCTGAGACCTCGTTACTTGAAGCGAGTGCCCAACTATCTGGAACTATTGGTAAAAGCAAACTAAGACACCTACAATTAATTTAAACAGTAATTACTTGAATACAAAGACAAGTAGTTTTTTTTTGTTAAATACGTAAAAAAAACGTGTTTTCTGTTGCAAAGCGTGACTCGCCGTCAGATCATGGACCTTGCCCGGGTCCCGGTACGTCGTGTTCCAGACGCTGCAAATCCCAAAGAAGTCCAGGAAGTTTTAAGTAGCAACTTAGATTTTTTTATGAAAACTTAATAATTTTAAACCTTATACGAAATGGAGCAAAATACTTTTGTTTGACTTTGTAAAAGACTTGCAATTGCCAAATACGTTTTTCTTACATTATTATTTTAATATAGAAAGACAGAAAAAACGTTTATTGGCACCATTCATTGCAAATAAAGGGTATGTATGACCTCTCATTTAATTTGTCTATAAACTGAGACATAAATTTTAATGTTCCTTTTGATATGAAAGTAGGTACATTAAGCTTATGCCCGCACAGTAGGAAGCTATAAAAATAAGATGTCCGACTCAACGTTTAAATGAAAAATAATGGCCCCGTAGGTGAGAGAGCCAGAGAATTAAACCCCAAGCGTCGGTAGTGCGCACTTTGTCTACTTACTTTATTTACTCAAGGCAATAATGTTGCCCGGGTCGCGGAACAGTATAACAGGTAAGCGTAATCCTGGAACGCAAAGGGCTATTGAAGGAACATCGTAGATTTTATTCAGTAGAGTATGACAGTCCTCACTGCTTCACCCAGGGTCTAAGGATTCAGTGATGGCTAAGTCTTTTTGACCTGTTATTTGAAAGTAACGGTCTAAGTAAAGGGTCACCGGACTGTCATATAAAGGGAAGCGCGTTGGAATGCAAAGGTATACACTAAGAAACAGGGTAGTTTTTAGGGTTCCGTAGCCAAATGGCAAAAACGGAACCCTTATAGATTCGTCATGTCTGTCTGTCTGTCTGTCCGTCCGTCCGTATGTCAAAGCCACTTTTTGTCGAAAGTGTAAGAGCTATCCTGTTGAAACTTGGTAAGTAGATGTATTATGTAAACCGCATTAGGATTTTCACACAAAAATAATAACAAATCAAATTTTGGTGGTGCCCCCCATACTTAGTAGGTATGGGTTTTTTCATCAAACCCATACGTGTCAGGTATCTATGGATAGGTCTTTAAAAATGATGTTAAGGTTACTAATACCATTTTTTTCTAAACTGAACAGTTTGCGCGAGAGACACTTCCAAAGTTGTAAAATGTGTCCCCCCCCCCCCTGTAACTTCTAAAATAAGAGAATGATAAAACTAAAAAAATATATTTAATGTATATCTCAACAAAAACTTCAACGAAAATTAGTTTGGATGAGATACAGTTATTAGTTTTTGAGATATAATACATTTTCAAAAACCGCAAATATAACTTTGCCATTCATACAAACACTATGAAAAACAAAGTTATTTTTATTGTTTGTGTATATTACTTACTAATCTCAATATAATTTTATTATATCCCTAATCTATGCTTGCTACTACGGAACCCTTCATGGGCGAGTCCAACTCGCACTTGGCCAGTTTTTAATCAATCAAGTCAAGACATAGTTAGTGGACTCATTTGATAAAACTAAACCAGATATCCCACACATTTGAATTGAGAAAGTTATCTATCTCATGTATGTTAAGATTTAATGTTAAAGATATTGGGAAAAGACTTGGCTGGAAAGCGATCAGTTATCAGCAAAGTCTTAAGGATAAGTGAAACTGATACCGATTGGCTACCCGCACTGGTCTTAATGATAATTGAAAGTGACTGAGATAGTTTAATATTTGAATAGAGGTTTCCATGTTAAAAGACGCTGCCTCTATTCTCCCATACAAGTTTGTTTGCACTTTTCGGTAAATACATCATCTACCCAACCATTTCGTTAACCACGCCGAAAGCAAAATTACATTACACTACTCGTTGGGATTAATTAAATGTTATCCGATGTAGCTTTCACATCAAGCCGGTTTTAATCTAAATTCTCATTAACCTGACACAAAATATCATACAACTTTAGCCTGTTAATTGGCACACGTTTCCCTAAAGACGGAGAACAGATTGCAAGGAATCTTCCCGAGGGATTCTGCCAATTATGAAACAATTTCGTCTAAGCCAAACTCGAAGCTGTATCGATTTCAGCGATTTCTGTAATATTAATTCCTTCCCTTATGGCAGGCCTTTAAGAATTAAGGCCTTTCTTGTGTGTTTTTGGTAAGATAATAAGGTAAAAATTTATATTTGTGTGTTTATATGCAGTGTACGAGTACCTACTTAATTTTTTATGTAATGTGGAAATATTGTATTATAATCATCATTGATAAATTAATAAACACACATTTTTATTAATTTACTAGCTTCCGCCCGCGACTCCGTCCGCGCGGATGTTGGTCTTCGCGTGGATGGTTTATTTCTCCATTTTGAGTAACTCTGACAATGACATCTTTATATCTATTGGACCCAAATACGGCTAAGCCTATAATAATTAAGGAGATCCCTCTATTGAGCTACTGCTGTTGAGCTCGCGTTCTGTAGTAAGTATTTTTTCATAGTAATTCCGACCTTGTATTTACAAATAACTGATCGGAACAGTAATCAAAAAGGTCGCGCTGAAAAGCACGGTTTAAAATTACACGCATACAATATTAATTCCACGGACGACCGCTCGCCACACTGGACACGTCCGCTCGCATCAAAATTCAGAATTTAAATGCATCTCGCGGCGCGGAACGCGGCTCCTTATATAGGAGTCGGGGAGGCGTGGCCCGCGTGTGCCGCAAACGGTTCAAGCCAAATCCGACTTTCGGCGCTACAGGTTACGACGCTGAATCCACTGCGGGTAATGCAACGTGTGTTCGCGGTTCTACAGAACAACGTCTATGAATAAAACTGAAAAATAAGATTTTTTTTCTACGTATTTTTCCAGGATAAAAAGTATCCTATTTTATGCCCAGGATAATAAGGTATAATTATACCAAGTTTCATCGAAATCGAACCGTTAGTTTTCACGTGATGCCTGCACATACAGACAGACAGACAGACAGACAAACATTTTTTTAATCACATATTTGGGTTTGGAATCGATCCAGCAACACCCCCCGCTATTTATTTTTTCAATATTTTCAATGTACAGAATTGACCCTTCTACAGATTTATTATATGTATAGATTTTTCGTTTCTCCAAAAAGTAGTGAAGATTTATCAAAGATTTTTCAGTGTTTTGAAAGAGGTTTTCTGGTGACTCATGACACTTGTTTCCCCGAATGCGAATAAGACTTACTGATACATGCAGCGTTTGCAGAACTGTCCAAAAATGCTACCGTAGTGCTGAAACGCAAAGGGCAACTAAGAAATAAAAAATGCAATCATGTTACCCCAAAAAAAAAACGTTTTAAAGCTTAAACCATGTTCAACTGCCAAGGACCAAAAAAAGGATGATATATTACTGTACCACAGCAAAAAAAAAAGTCAAAAACTTAAACTGCACAAAAAGCAGCTTAACCGTAAAAATTCGGGGCGCCTTTTATTCGAGCCATTTAGACTGTATTATTCCGGGGAAACAACTCGAAAATATTCAACGGCTTTGTTAGTGTGAGATGTTGTCGTCCCGGGGCCCGAAATTTAGAGCTAATGTACGCGTTTTAGTTATGGCTTGAGCTTATCAGGAACCTCCGAGTTTGGGGAAATTTAGAAGACAGGTTGTGTAATCAGTTTTATTTAGAGTGTGTTCTTCTTGATTGTATCACAGGCTGGCGAAAGATCTGGGAGAATGTGTAATTTTGCTGAGGAATATCGTCCTTAGAGGGTTGAGTTATATGTGAGCCAATATGTAGTTTATATTAAACGCTTCTTGGAACACGTGGGTATTAGAGTTGCGAATATCTTCAAATGGATCTGTTTTGAGGATAACATTTCGTGGAAATAAATCCTGGAGTAATTTCTGATCGTCACGTGGGTTGTTGCGGTCAAAAGCGAGTGATAAGTTGAAAATAAATTGCCTTCTTGGAAGAGTGTATTTATTCGTGGATGTTTATGGCATTGTCACAAATATGTCAGTGCTGATAAATTACGTATTTATGTATTTATCAATAATCTTATTTCTTTACTGACATTAATACATCTTATGCATCATCACATACATTACGTAGCTGCTTATGAAGTTCATCATCAGCCTATAGTGTTCCTACTTCCGGGACACAGGCTTACTCTGTGTGGGAGGAAATAGGCGGTAATCCACCATCACGCCGCGCGCCGGTTAGATTACATGCGGAGACTTGTATACGTATAATATACTGAGTTATTTAATTCATCTAGCAACATTTGTGCAAAATAATTTATGTTACTTCTTCAAGATTATACTTTCAGAGATCATACCTTCAAAATAATAACCTTATAAACTACCATACCCTTTGAAAGATATACCTTAGAGTCATATCCACCATGGTAGTTTACTAGCAACCGCAGTACATCCCACACTCGTAAATTTTATACTCCGAATTGATAGATAGTATAAAACCATGTTACGACGTCAATCGAGGCTTAACGATCGACTTGGGATCAGCACGTGACAGAATGGGAACAAAAATAATTTTCGAATCCATTGCTGGTTTACTGCGGAGCAATTATAAGGAGTTGGAAAATGACTGAAATATATCCGCAATGTAGTGAAAAGTGTTTGTTATTTCAAGTTTATGTGGTGCTGTATTTGAATCATCTGATTATGGATCATTTTATAGTGGTATTTGAGAATAAATGGTATTAATAAAAATGGTTTAGTTGGCTGCAGATTTATATTATCCTGTATGTTATCTCTATTTGTGCCTTTTGATGAATAAACTCACGCCTTTTTTGGATTGGCAGAAAGAACAGAACGCCACCTCTTTTTAGGGTTCCGTAGCCAAATGGCAAAAACGGAACCCTTATAGATTCGTCATGTCTGTCTGTCTGTCTGTCTGTCTGTGTGTCCGTGTATGTCACAGCCACTTTTTGTCGAAAGTATAAGAGCTATCCTGTTGAAACTTGGTAGAAAGATGTATTATGTGAACCGCATTAGGATTTTCACACAAAAATCAAAACAAAACAAATTTTGGGGGTGCCCCCCATACTTAGAATTGAAACTCAAAAAAAATTTTTTCACCAAACCCATACTTGTGGGGTATCTATGAATAGGTCTTTAAAAATGATATTGAGGTTACTAACATCATTTTTTTCTAAACTGAACAGTTTGCGCGAGAGACACTTCCAAAGTTGTAAAAAGTGTGTCCCCCCCCCCCGTAACTTCTAAAATAAGAGAATGATAAAACTAAAAAAAATATATAATGTAGACCTCAACCAAAACTACCAACGAAAATTGGTTTGGATGAGATACAGTCAGCAGTTTTTGAGATATAGTACATTTTAAAAAACCGCAAATATAACTTTGCCATTCATACAAATACTATGAAAAACAAAGTTATTTTTATTGTTTGTGTATATTACATACTAATAGATTATAGAATCAGGCGTTACTTTGCGGAAATCCATGACATTAAATGTTATGAAAAATATTTAGTTTTAATTCCGCTACAAAAATCCAGGCTTCATGCAGGATGCAGTCCCACCCTCCCGCCCTCATGCATATGCACATGAAGCAAAGGTCCCACCCTCCCGCCCACATACATATGCATACGTGCAAGAAAAATGGAAAAAACATGCCATGCAATCAAACCTATACTCGACACGTGTTTCGCCCCTCCACGGGGCATCCTCAGGAGATGTTGACTCGACAAGCGCTCGGCCTCGAATGAGCCAGGTTAGCGTCGTAGTAGTCGCTGCGTCCCCGCAAGGGGGCGCGGCTGGCGGGTATGGACTTGGTCCTTTTTCCCGCGGGTTCATGGTGTTGTGCCCGTAACGACGGGCACACGCATTGGGTTGGCATTATAGCCGTAGAGTCCTGCGGGCGCGCGTGCTATGTGACGCGCGCCGGGGTGTGTGGCTGCACATCGTTGCTTACAGGCGCGCCACGGTACTGTCGGCAGTGACCGCTTGCTTCACTGCGCCCCGGCGGTCCACCCCTGCCAGGTGAGACCCCCAGTTACCTGGGGGAGGCCCGGCAGAAAGCGACCAGCGACAGGGACGCAGACTTACGACGCACCTGTAAGGAAGAGTGGCTCTCGCCTGCCCCGTTTTCCAGAGCGAGCCGGTAGCGGTGCAGGCAGAGAGCCGGTGTGTGTGTATGAGCGGCATTGTATGTGTAACGCCGCTCATGTATGCGGGTGAGAGGCGAGCCCGCCGCACAGTCACCGCGTGAGTATGGCGCTTGTGAAGTAGCGAGTGTCAGTAGCGACGTACGCCGTGCCTATATTAACTTAGCACACGGCGCACGTCATGTATGTCATGCATGCGGAGTCTTTTGTTGAGCAAGTCCCGTGTAGCCGGGGATGAGACTTACCCGGTGTCGTCAATCCGGTAGTGGGCGCTGGACTTCAGGCGGAGGCGGAGGAAGAGGCGGCCCAAGGCCCTTCAGGGCCGCGGCTATCCGTTGAGTGTCCCTCGGCGGGCTACTCGCTGCAGATGGACAGCAGCGTCTGCAGCCCGTCGAGGACCAGGTCCTGTATGTCCTGCCCCTGGCCGATGGCCCTTATCAGGTCCACCGACAGCTTGACGGCGCAGGCAGTTAGTCTTTTCTTCCGGCACTCGTCCATGGGAGTGCCGGCGGCGTCTGGTTCGCGGCGCTGCTGCGAAGTGCGGGCGCCGGTGGTGGTTGGAGGGGCGGCTCTGGTTGCCTCCGGGACATGGGCAGCTTGGGCGGGCTTCGAAGCCTGCCTGTCCCGTTTTTTACCGGCGCCAGCAGCGGCGTCGGTGGGCACCGTAGAGGGGCCCTTTTTTGCCTGCGCCTGTACAGGGGCAGGGTCATCCTGAAGTGGGGGCGCGGGGGACTCGGGCTTACCTCCCTTCCTTCCCCCACGCTTGCGGTTTCTCTTCTTCCTCCGCCCTGTGGCGGGAGCGTCCTTGTGAGTGGGCCCGTTGGCTGCCGCCATCAACGTAGCGCTCGGGGCCTCGTGGTCGTCAGCGTTGGTCGGTGGCCGGCGCTGCTGTCGCGTGATGGCGACAGTGCCCGCCCGCCTGTTCTTGGCCTCCCTTTGGAAGACGGGGCATGCGCTACTGCACGCCGGGTGGGCCCCCGCGCAGTTTGCGCAGGTGGCCGGCTCCGTCTTGGGGCGTGGGCAGTCGCGAGCGGCATGCCCCCCTCCACATCGGACACAGGCGAGCGGGCGGTGACACTGGTGCGAGCTGTGTCGAAACAGCTGGCACCGGTGGCACTGGGCGGGCCCACGTTTGCTCCGCCACGCCTCGATTCTGACACCACGCATGTTCAAGAACAGCGTGGTGCCGTAGATCCGCCTGAAGTCGGGTGTCCTCTTGATGACCGCATGGAACAGGCAGCCGGGGCGTCCGTCGCGCGCATTGATGTTGCGCACGTACTCCGGCTGAAATTCCATGCGGTGAAGTTCTTCGGTAATGTCGGCGACCTCCGTATCCGCCGGCAGGCCCCGGATGGCCACCTTCACGCTCCGCTCCGCTGGTGGCGTGTAAGAAAACCAATGTAGGCCGTCCTCCTTCTCCAGGCCCGTGAGGTAGCGCTGGATCACCCTAAACTCCTCTTCGCTCTCGGGGAGGAAACGAATCCCCCCCTGGTAAGGCCGAGCGTTGGGCGAGTGACCCAGCTTGTCCCTCAGGGCCCGAAAGTGAGCGGCCCAGTTTGGTAGTCTCTCTACCACCAGCGGGGGGTAGCGAGGCTTCTTCTTTGTGGTGGTGGTGGCGGTGGCGGCGCCCGGGCTCCTAAGAGTATTGGGCTGAGCACTCACCGTGTGGTCCGGAGCGGCAGCAGCGGCGGAGGCCGCGTCTCGTCCGGGGGGAGTCTCTGGTGAACGGCGGGCTGCTTCGGCGTACGTGGGCGAATCGGCTCTGGCTCGACCGCGCGGTGCACGCTGCGGGAGCGGGGGGCCGGCGCACAAGCGCTTCGCCTCCTCGGCAGCCTCGTCGTCGGAACTGCGAGGGCGGCGTTGGGCCCTGGCCTCGAGCAGTTGCTCCAGCTCTAGGCCCAGGTCGTACTCCTCTCGATAGTGGTCCATTGAGTGACCGGCCACGGATCCACCCGACTGCATCGAAAGGTCGCTCGCCTCTCTCGATGAGTAGGGCGTCATGGTGGCCGGTGAGTCTTGAGCGGATATTCGTGGCGGCGTTGGGGAGAAAAACCCTCCAGGGGCCGCAGCTGCACGTGGAGTTGACGTCGCGGATGAGGTCGCCGTCGATGCTGTGGCCGAGCCTGCCAGCATGCGGCGTGAGACGGGCGACGCAGTGCGCCCAGAGCTGGTTGAGGCGATCGCGGCGGCGGCGCGTGCGCGAGGAGCGGGTCGCGCGGCGCTCGCGGGCGCGGCCGCGGTAGCCGTAGGACGGGTTGCGGCAGTGGTGGCTACGGGCCTCTCGCGCGCCGGGCGCGGCTGAGCCGGCAGTACAGACGGCGCGGCTGCCACGCGGGGCGCAGGTTGCGGCGGCGCGCGTGCTGGCGGGGCAGCGGCGCGGGCCGGGGTTGAGCGCGCACTCTGTGCGCGAGTTGAGCTTCCGGCTGGCCCTGGGGCCTGAATGGGCACGGGGCGGAAGGCCGGGGGGCGGACGGGGACCGCCGGCTGGCGGCCCAACGGTGGCGGCGTCTCGCGCGCTGATGGCGGCGCCGTCGGTGGGTCGGAGCTGGGCGGTCTTGCGGTTGACGTGGCTGCACCTCTGCTGGAGGCGGCAGTTGCACCGGGGGTGACACGCGGGGCGCCCGGCGGCGTGGCCCCCAGGTATGGGAGCGACATCGCCCGGCCCTCAGCGCGGTCCGGTGGTGACTTGGTGTCGGGCTCCAGCGAGCCACGGGCGCCTGGCTTTTTCTTAGGCATCGTTGGGCGAGGGGCTCCGCGACCGCAACGGCGTCTCAGGCGCCGGGCAGCGGGGTGTGTCCCCCCCCCTGTGCTCGTACAAACGCGTGGCACTCGCGCGGGCACAAAGGAGGTACTTGCACAAAAAGCGGTCCGGGCGGAAGAAGTTTTTTCTATGTACCCACAAGTGGGCGCACAAAACGACTGCAAGTGGCGTCCTCGGGCCGATCCTTGAGCCAGGTTGACAGCTGTCGCCTCTTTATATAGCGTCGTGATGACGCAATAACAACGTTCGATACAAACGTCACAAAGACGTCTGTGTCGATCTACCTGTAATCATACTTAAAAGAGGTGATGTAATTAAGTTTGTTTGTTCATTCAACAGTGTAAAGTTATTATTATTATTATGTTTGGAGATTTCTAACTGCTCCAACACACACAACCGGAAATTTTTATCACAAACATGGAGAATAATATACGTGTTATTGTCGCTCAAGGAATGGCCGGTATCGATTAAATGTTTTGCGAAATGTGATTTATCTGGATGGCCATTCCTGTAAGCGGCAACATGCTCCTTATATCTAACCTCGAAATTACGGCCTGTCTGTCCTACATAGACCCCGTTGCAATCATTGCATACTAATTTATAAATACCGGATTTTTTTGAATTTTCTAATTTATCTTTACCGTTACAAACCGTTACAAAGATTACGTAAGTTGTGATCTGATCGAAAAGCAACGAAAACATTGTGTTTTTTAAGAATATTCGCGATTTTATCGGAAATGGGGCCTATGTAAGACAGACTACCGACATGCTTGTCAATTCGTTCGGGGGTACATGCATAAAGTAGTGAGCGAACCCTTTCATTTTGCTTTTTCTGAATAATATTATCAATAACTTGATTTGAATACCCGTTCGAAATCGCGATTTGATATAATATTTTAAGTTCTTTGACGTAATTATCTGTGGACAGTGGGACTGACAACTTACGTAATCTTTGTAACGGTAAACACAAACAGATCATAACAGATCATAACAGATCACAACTTACGTAATCTTTGTAACGGTAAAGATAAATTAGAAAATTCAAAAAAATCCGGTATTTATAAATTAGTATGCAATGATTGCAACGGGGTCTATGTAGGACAGACAGGCCGTAATTTCGAGGTTAGATATAAGGAGCATGTTGCCGCTTACAGGAATGGCCATCCAGATAAATCACATTTCGCAAAACATTTAATCGATACCGGCCATTCCTTGAGCGACAATAACACGTATATTATTCTCCATGTTTGTGATAAAAATTTCCGGTTGTGTGTGTTGGAGCAGTTAGAAATCTCCAAACATAATAATAATAATAACTTTACACTGTTGAATGAACAAACAAACTTAATTACATCACCTCTTTTAAGTATGATTACAGGTAGATCGACACAGACGTCTTTGTGACGTTTGTATCGAACGTTGTTATTGCGTCATCACGACGCTATATAAAGAGGCGACAGCTGTCAACCTGGCTCATTCGAGGCCGAGCGCTTGTCGAGTCAACATCTCCTGAGGATGCCCCGTGGAGGGGCGAAACACGTGTCGAGTATAGGTTTGATTGCATGGCATGTTTTTTCCATTTTTCTTGCACGTATGCATATGTATGTGGGCGGGAGGGTGGGACCTTTGCTTCATGTGCATATGCATGAGGGCGGGAGGGTGGGACTGCATCCTGCATGAAGCCTGGATTTTTGTAGCGGAATTAAAACTAAATATTTTTCATAACATTTAATTACATACTAATCTCAATATAATTATATCTCTAATCTATGCTTGCTGCTACGGAACCCTTCATGGGCGAGTCCAACTCGCACTTGGCCGGTTTTTTTATTTATCGATAGGCTCGTAAGGGTGCTCCTACATTTATCGACGCGGAATCGGCTTAAGCCGGTCAAGAAAACCTTTATGGCAATGTAATAAGGGTGTTACTAATGCCATTCGAATCGGCTCGGCTCGGAAGACGCGATCCGATGCGAATGGCATTAGTAACACCCTTATTACGTTGACATAAAGGTTTTCTTGACCGGCTTAAGCCGATTCCGCGTCGATAAATGTGGGAGCACCCTAACTTGTCGGTCAACGGTGTTAACTAAGGTCTTTACATACTCTTTTCAAGGTCACATTCGTGCCGCATACAAGCACGCCGCCGCCGGTTGCGAAAACTACGTTTTCATCCATCCGAGGCGTTTCCTCTCGTCACGAGACTGTCTAATCAGGTAACCGTGACTCTGGAACGCAAAGGGCTATTGAGGATTACCGTGAATTTTAGTCAGTACAAGTCTGACAGTGCCACCCACGCGGGGTGGGTGGGAACACTCATTTGATGATTTTACCACGTTACAAAAAGAAGGCGTTCCCTCTTCGAAGTTATCACTCACATTTGCTTTGTAAGTTCATTTTGTGAGTCGACTTTTAAACACCCAATCGATAAAAAATCACATTACTTATCTGCAAACACGTCAAAAGACACACAACACCAAAATTTTATCGACCATAAGATTGTTAAGACAAGCGCTCCGTCCAGCTTAGTTCATACACATTAAACTAGAAGGGAAATGAGGTCGTGAGTTTGAACCCGTTGGGTAATATTACTAGACAGAACTTTATACAGGGGGGAACTTGTTTGACTCCTAAAACATCTCGTAAAGTAAGAAACTGCGGAAGCAACTTGCTAGGGATCTAATTTCAGTAAAAGGAAAATATAGTTGGTTAAGTGCAATAAAACGGGGTATATGTTCGTGGATGTATTGAAATATCTGGTCTGGGGTGGTCGAGGATGGAGGAACTTAGACTGCAGCTGTGTTTCGTCTCACGCAAGTTGTAAAAGTCTGTGGAGTAATATTATCAGTGGATGGCTTGTAGGCGGCAGAGCGGCAAGTAATAATATTCAATACTGTGCTACCAGAACTTAATAAGAATAATGTAGACCTTTTACGGCGGCCAAGTCAGAATTATTTCATAATTTTCATTCTTGAACTTGAGGGCTGTCCAGTATAAGTGAAAATCATTTGCAAAGTTATTCGTTTTTTTTTTTCAGTTACTCTTTAGAGCTGTCCATAACGTCTCCCCAGTTTATAACGTTTTCATCAACGACATAAAGGAAAATAATAACACTTACGTCTGGTTTAATTTTTTGCAAAGATTAAAAAAAAAAATAAGAACCTAAACAACAAATCGTAAATGAATTTAATACTGAATGCTTTTTTAAATAAATTGTGAAACGTTCGCTAAAGCTTTCTTCCTCCTTACAACAATATGAAGTTAAGAAATATACGTGACATTTTGATCCTGGCCAGAATGTTCCACAGCGGAATTCCCGTTCCATCAGATGTAAACAATGCATGTACCTACAAATTGCACGCTACGTCCCAAGACATTGCCCAGGATCACAGAGAAGTGAGCAAATGGAGTGATTCATATCTTAGATCCGCATGAAAAAAGTTATACCCTTATGTAGACTCGGACAAACCCGTGTCCAATGCCGCAAATTCGGAACGGGGCGGCATGCAGCGGCGCGTTGTTTTGAGGGTGCAAATAGAATAATGTTATTTTGTATATTTTTTTAATTTAACGCCAGCTAGTGACAAGTATTAAAATCAAATACAGGCTCATGGGCAGAATTAATTTTATTTTTTTCTAGCAATTTACGACAATTTAACGTTCATGAAATAGGAGTACTACATAAGAGTAGGGGAGGTAAACCCAAGACGGGTAGCCCGCCTAAAACGGGTATGCATGTTAAATTACGTGTTGTTCGACGAGTAATTCAATATGTGCGTGCAAGACGCGGCTCCTCATAGGGAGAGGCAACGCGTCCTGCACGCAAACATTCTCATTAGCAAGAACGACGCGTAATTTAACATGCATACCCGTTTTAGGCGGGCTACCCGTCTTGGGCTTACCTCCCCTATAAATTATTAGGCATGCTCCCGTGTCTTCAACTTCAACACCAGCTTGAATTTTAGCGTGGTCGTGCTGGGAAGCAACCTTCCTAGCATGAACTGCATATCTCCGGTAATTGAGAGGTACAACATTTCTAATTAGTGGTATATAATAGTACAAAATAAAAAGAATTTATTGCCATCAAAAGTTCACGGTCATGCTAGGAAGTACAACACAAATGTAGAAGTTTAAATCAGTCAGATAGCAAATAAAATCTCAGGGCTGCTTTTTTAATATATCGACGCAGAAGGGGATCGGGAGAGCAGAAGCGTGTGTGGGCGTGTTGATAAAAGTGGTGATCATCATCGTTTCTTCATGCAGGTTCCATCAGTTCCATGGGATCAGTCAGTGGGTACTCGGGCAAGCCAGTAAAACGTAGGTTTAGTTACAAATCACAGACACGTATATTCGTTAAGTTCACAGGATATTCACAATGCGGATTTACTTGAGATAATTTAACAATTAGGTATGTACGGTGAACGTGACAGTTTCGATCGTCCGCGTCCGCTCGCAACCAAGTCTGTGGCGGGAATCCTCTCGTCATCCCGGCATCCAAATTCAAAAATCGACTCTGTCCACGTGTTTAGGCGGGAGAACAATAGCGCCATCACACGGCGTTCACAGTACAACTCGATCAACCAATCAGAATTAAGTGACAGGTTTACCAATATTAAGAAATTAAAGGATAGAATTCTTATTTTGATAATGTTGTCATCTGGAATTTCAAATTTTGAATTGCTCGCGACTGCTCGCGACGACACGGCCAGACTGACGATTCACACGTCCTCGTGTGTATCTGTAACAAATGTCTCATTTGTAGCAAATATCTTGCTCGGCCTAACCTGACAAGAAGGTACACATAACACAGTCAAAAGATACCTCAGTAGTAAACGTGAACAGAATAAACTTCGATCAATTTTACAGTGCTCAATATACAAGCACACAACTGACACCACACTAATATGACCCGGCTGCTCGGCAGCGTAGTCTCACAGAGACCCAAGCAATAGTCTCATAGAGACCCATAGTCTTCTACAGACCCAGTTAATAGTCTTACAGACCCAAACAATAGTCTCACAGAGACCTATAGTCTTATTCAGACCCAATCAATAGTCTTACAGACCCAAATAATAGTCTCACAGAGACCCATAGTCTTATTCAGACCCAATCAATAGTCACACAGACCCATAGTCTTATAGACCCAAACAATAGTCTCACAGAGACCCATAGTCTTATTCAGACCCAATCAATAGTCTCACAGAGACCCATAGTCTTATTCAGACCCAATCAATAGTCACACAGACCCATAGTCTTATAGACCCAAACAATAGTCTCACAGAGACCCATAGTCTTATTCAGACCCAATCAATAGTCTCACAGAGACCCATAGTCTTATAGACCCAAATAATAGTCTCACAGAGACCCAGCCACCATACATCTAGCAGCACATTGCGCCCTGAACGACTCATATAGAATCGCAGTTACAACTACGACCAGACTGTACAGTTTGATTAAAAGGTAGTCACTTAGTCATTTTAGTGTGCATCATATTCAAACAACAGCGGAAGTGATTTCACTATTTCAATCTCCATTGGATTCTATATCAACAACCAGTACATACGGAACTTCACATTGAGGCATCTTTCTAAGACGATCGAATACTTAAAGTTTCTGTTATTGTCAATCATTTCGAGGCATAACAATCGCCTTCATGTAATTCAAAATGGAACTTTATATCCTTTCGAAACTAATTTTCTTTTATTTCGTAACCATGTCAACTAGATTTAATATGGCTTATTTAGCCCATTCTTTGTCAAAATGGAATATAAACTTTGTTCGATATTGTGGGCCGCGTGCTCTCTCGTTTTAGAAAATAATACCACGCCTGTAATCACTGCTGGGCTGAGCAAAGGTTTACTTTCATTATGCCAATTATGTTTTAAAGTCTCATGTCATAAGAGTCGCGCCTATTGCCAATATTGCCATGAACTTGGCACAAATCCAGCCTACATGGCTGCCACTGAAAAATGCCTAATAGAAAAACCCAATAACACAACTCGACCTGGGAATCGAACCCCGGACTTCACGTTCAGTAGTCGCGCTACGACCACTGGACCAACATGGTAGTCGTTTTAGAAATACTACGTCAACTTATGTCAACAGCTAAAGGATAAACAATGCGTGCTGCATCTTTTAAACGAAATTTCATATTGTCTGTAGTTGCTTAATTAATGGTAAACTATCAATAAACCCAAACGAAAACTGAAGTGATATACGCACAAGACTATTTAAAAGTGGGCGGAACTTTGTTTTTAATTACCCTCAAATTATTTCTGTCATTGTGGTAGAAAAACGTTTCTACCCATTATCACTACAAACATTTAAACTCACAAACAACCAAACCCGGTACAACTGGCATTCATACAAAAATCTGTTACATACGGGAACCAAACCCGCCGCGAGACGCACCGCAGCCACCAATTGCTGCGTTGAGCCACTGCGTCAACCGTGGCGCTTGAAACGGTATCACTCAAATCATAATTTAAAATATTAGAGCCTATCATTATGTTATGTGCCATCAACTCATCTGGAACTATGAGAACTAATAATATTGTAAACAATGCCCATGAATATCAACATCTCTTTACAATAACATAAGCGTTACCAACTTTCTTTATCGTATTTCAACATTGAATGGCTCTGCTAAAAACTCATTCGCCTTACTTTGTTTTACGAGAGAACACTCAGCACCACTATTATCGAAATAAAATGTCTACGACTCACCGGATCGTATCAGCCTACGTCCACCTTGGACTTGGCAGTAGTTGTCACGTCGCTCCCGTGCCGCGCCGCGCCGCCTGTGCCAGCGGGTCGCGCGCCGCCGCCGACTCCGTGTCGCTGCTGCCGGGCCGCGCACAGCCACCGCCGTGCCTCCGCACGGCCGCCGCTGCTTCGCCCCACCGCTGCACCACCACACCACCATCGCCACTGCCGCGCCGCGCGCCGCCCGCTCTGACGCCCCGCCGTGCCTCCGCACAGCCGCCACCATGCAGGCCCGCCGTTGCTGCTGGTCGCTGCCTACTGCGTTGCTCCTCTCCTGATAGCTCGTTGCGATGTGGCCCCGTATTTCGAAGTAAATGCTAGTACTCCTTCTTTCATTTGTAATTCTGTGAGGCTGTCCGTTGTTCACCGTCAAGCTCCAAGAATGTGGATCAATGTCTGGTAGTTCTGGGTTGAACTCTGGTAGATTGATAGAGACTGGCTTCGTTGATCTTCGTATGGTTTTCAATCGGTCTTGCAGGCGTATTCTGGTTTTGCTACTTCAAGCTGCCGCCAATACATATCGTTGCTAGGCGCCCGAGCTGATCCCACTTCTGATATCGACGCAGAAGGGGATCGGGGGAGCAGGAGCGTGTGTGGGCGTGTTGATAAAAGTGGTGATCATCATCGTTTCTTCATGCAGGTTCCATCAGTTCCATGGGATCAGTCAGTGGGTACTCGGGCAAGCCAGTAAAACGTAGGTTTAGTTACAAATCACAGACACGTATATTCGTTAAGTTCACAGGATATTCACAATGCGGATTTACTTGAGATAATTTAACAATTAGGTATGTACGGTGAACGTGACAGTTTCGATCGTCCGCTCGCAACCAAGTCTGTGGCGGGAATCCTCTCGTCATCCCGGCATCCAAATTCAAAAATCGACTCTGTCCACGTGTTTAGGCGGGAGAACAATAGCGCCATCACACGGCGTTCACAGTACAACTCGATCAACCAATCAGAATTAAGTGACAGGTTTACCAATATTAAGAAATTAAAGGATAGAATTCTTATTTTGATAATGTTGTCATCTGGAATTTCAAATTTTGAATTGCTCGCGACTGCTCGCGACGACAAATATATTTTTTTTTCTTTATGCGTATAAACGTACTGACATAAAGAGCTAAAATTATAACTCTTCTGATAAGATTACGCATCCACTCTCAAAAATACATAACTAAACCATTTGGTGATTTGTTGTGGAAATTGAAAACCCTTTAATTACAACACTCTAGGTAATCAATCATCTTAATATATCACTGCTGCGCCTCTCTCAACTCCCAACTTGGCATATTAACGCTTCGTTAATGACAATAACCCGAATTAGAAAGCAAACACTCCATTTTCATGAACCTCCGTGCCAACTCGGCTATATAACTTCGTACCCTCATAATTTACTCACCAAGATTTTTATTCAATTACTTAGACACTCTGCATTCTGTTGACTGCAAAGTTAATATTTCATAGTTTGTGACACTTTGTGTTGGGAACGGAACTTATTTTCTTTTTTAGGATTCCGTCGCCGTTTGGTGAGCGTAGAACCATTTTTTCTTTTTTTTAAACGTGTTGTGTGTACTTGTGACTTATTAATATGCCTTAAGCTCAAGAATAAGCTCAAGGTACCTAGTTGATGTTATTTTATGAGTGTTTTATAAAAGAACTTAAATATGTGGAGGTTACACGAGCGAACGTCGATTGGCTTATATTCAAGTACTTACATGCTTAAATATTATGAAATATTATTTAATTTAAGACCTATTAGTTTCCCGAATAAAAAAATAAAAATAAAGGTACCTACTTCAAGCTATTTTTCTTCATAGCCGTAACCGAAGTCGAAAAGACCAATGCGTTATTAGGTTTTTTTCCATCAGAACCATTCCAGATTTGTAGCCGGTTAATAGCAAAAGGTTGGTTCCTTGCTCTTTAACATGACTGGCAAAAATGTAAGTGTACTTTAGTGGATATAACTTACTACGGAACCATGCCTTAGTTTAAAGTTGACTCACACTTGCCCAGAGGCTTTCTCTTGAAGTGATATCTGCTCTATATTACAATTTCCATGAATTTTAAAGCGTTCTTGTATTAAATATTGTGGTACGACGTTGTGTGTTCTGTGCGTTATATTAAAACGTATAATTTTATCAGGCGATGTTGCAAGGATGTCTTTTGAGTAATTTCCTTGGGGGATATTGCGCGTTGTATCTTTTTAGGTAAATATGATATTTTTCGTTGCGTGCCAATATGTCGTTATGAATCAATTATTTTAGGCATGAAAGCACACATGAATGTTAAATATGATTATAAAAGTTAAAGAAATTGAATTAAAATGAGATAATATGTACTTATTTCAAAACCTCTCTAGAAAAACGATTTTCGTTAATTTCGTAAGACTTAAAAAGATTAAAATGAAATAAAACTTTTTCCAAATAGACCGAGTAGAAGACGGCGGTATGTCTTTAATGGTTTGCTCTTGAATTGAGAACAAGAGGCACACCAACAAGTGGAAACAATGGGGGAGGCCTCTGTCTAGGAAAAAATTGGCTAAATAAAAAGAAAAAGTCATACTACACATCCACCATTCTCATTTCCAAGGATCATTTACTTCCTTCCCGCCCTGCCCGGGGTTCCGGGAGGACTCATTTGATGATTTTACCACGATAAAAAAAAAGAGCAGTGGTGGCCCAGTGGTATCGGCCTCGACTTACGAGTTGTAGGTCGTAGGTTCGAACCCCGTCAGGCGCATTACTTTGTGTAATTTATTTCAACACCACTGCTCTCAAAACGGTGAAGGAAAACATCGTGAGGAAACCGGCATGTACTAGAACCAAAAATTCGAAGACATGTGACATCTACCAATCCGCACTGGGCCCGCGTGGTAGATTACGGCCCACTCCCTCTCACAGAGAGGAGGCCTGTGTCCCAGCAGTGGGAACATTTATAGGCTGATGATGATGATGATGATGATGAAAAAAAAAGGCTCATTTACTGAGAACATATCTGTGATCATAACTCTAAACTATGGACAAACATAAAGTTAATCATAAATTGTAGGTTTTGTTTTTATCTCGAAATCAATGATTATAGGCAATGGTTTATATATTATACATTCTTAAATAAAGCTAGGTATCTGAAGAAGGAAGGTCCTGAAATACAGATCACTTATTCTTATTCTTTATTGTACACACATAATTTAAATAACTTTTAACATAAAGGTAAGTTATGTACAAAGGCGAGCTTAACACAGAATAAATTGGTCCTATCAATGAATTTTTTTTTGTCTTTAATGGAAAGGTCATGTATTTATTTCCTAATTAACTGTTTTCAGCTTTTTTTTATTTGCTCTAATTAAGAATTCAAATTGAACTCCGAGCCGAAAACACGTCGACAGTGCCCGACGGCGACGGGGCGGTGTGACGTCATTATGACAATTTCTATACATCGATAGTACGTATTCCAACTTTTTAAATTGTTATTGTAGAAGCCAGTTGACACAGTGCTAAGCAAATTCTTTGTCATAATGACGTCACAACCGAGGCGAGCAATTGGGGCACGTTTGTGTTCTTGTCGATTTTGCTAAATGTTTTTCACTTTTAAATTGGTCATAAATAATTATCAAAAAAGAATTAAGATTTTTTCTCTTCTATAAATGTTCTTATTTGTGGTGGAGATTTTTTTTTATTTAATTAGTAAAATTAAATAAAAAAAAATCTAAATTCAAATACCTAATTGGGTTTTCTTACAGCAAACCTTAGAGTGATAGAGAGATTATTATTTTAGCGAGGACAGATATTCGGTGTACAACATTTAACATCACCTCACCGACTTAAATATGAAAAATTTTAAACTTATTTTAGACAGATATAGTCAAAAGGCTAAAGGATATCTTAAATAAGTTATGCCTGTTTGTTTGTTTAGCTTAGTTTAGGCTCCGCACAGGCCCACCATCTTATCTGTCCCGATGACGGCGTCGCTAGTGGAGAATTCGGTGTTAAAATTAATGACGTTTTCAAATTGGCGGCTGTAGTTCCAATTTAGACCGTCGGGACAGCTAAGATGGCTATACTACAACTATACGAAGATTGATGTTTTGCTATCAATCACGCCACAACAAGCTATCAAGTTTTCATGATGAATTTGCTTGATGAAAACGTCCTTTCGTTTGAGGCTTTACTTTTAAGATTTGTTAAGAAAATTACTCGGAACCTGACACTAAAACTTGAGTAACCACAACGTGTAGCCATTACATAATGTATTCCATCAAACCTTGGGTTTCATATTCATAAACTGTCTCGGCGTAACGAGTAAGTATCTCACAGCTTTTACACTAAGTACAGTACTTAAACAGCGCACTATACGACTAAAAGTATCCATAATTTTGCAAACAAAATGAACGTCGGCGAAAGCCCTCTAAAAACTAAAACAACTTTAATATAGAGCTGTTGGTCTGAACATTTTAAACTGGGGAAGTTTAACAAGTTTTTGCTTCCCTAAAACCTAAATTGTTCTATTTTTTATTGTGAAAAAACTGTTTCATTCATCTGCATTCATCTTTTAGGTGTCAACATTATCATAATAAGTCCTACTGTCAGACTCGTACTAACTAAAATCCACCGTTTTCCTTAAATTGTTCTTTACGTTCCAGGGTCACGTTATTCACGGTAACCTGCTTAGACAGTCCGCGACTCATTGGTATACATGATGCCTGTAAATTTCGAAGGATAACTGAGAAGTGTATCTTATTTATAGTGCACCTACATTACACCAGTTATGTTTACGTCCCATGTAAAAGAAGGCGAGTGAATACATTTGCCAGGTTGTCCTTAAGGGTCTCGGGGCTGCCTCATTAGGTAACCGTGACCGTGGAACGTAAAAGGCTACTGAAGGAACCCCGTATATTTTAGTCAGTACAAGTCTCACAGTCCCTCCAATCCCGCCCTGGTTGGAGGGACTCATTTGGATGATTCCACCATGATAAAAAAAACGAGGCCTCCTTATGCTCCACAATGACTTTTTTATAAAAAGAATGGCCGAAATTAATAAAATATGGTCGTCTCTAGTCTGGTCACGATTTCTAAGTAATATTTTGGCCAAACTATTGGTAATTTTGTTCAAGCCAGATTGCTTGATATTGTTTAGACGTCACATGCAAGGTCTAGAATCTAGATCACACTAGAAACAAGAAAACTGTCTAGACCAAAGGTTTCCAAACTTTTTCACCAACTTTTGCACCTAGAGGTTTAGTACTTGTATTTTGTTACGGTGACCTAGTTCGTAAATTCAATCTAGTGGTGACAATAACGGGGTACTTTGCACTCTGTTCCTCATATTCCTAAAAGTTTAAGCGAGATGTTTAATGAACAATAGGGTAGTTTTATCATCAGCCTATAAATGTTCCCATTGCTGGGACATAGGCCTCCTCTCTGTGAGAGGGAGTGGGCCATTATCCACCACGCGGGTCTAGTGTGGGTTGGTGGATGTCACATGTCTTAGAATTTTTGGTTCTAGGACATGCCGGTTTCCTCACGATGTTTTCCTTCACCGTTTTGAGAGCAGTGGCGATGAAATAAATTACACAAAGTAATACGCCTGGCACGACCTACAACTCGTAAGTCGGGGCCGATACCACTGGGCCACCACTGCTCTTTTTATTATTTTTATCGTGGTTTAATCATCAAATGACTCCTCCCATCCAGGTTAGGGCGGGAGTGACTGGCAGACTCGTACTGACTAAAATCCACGGTGTCCTTCAATAGCACTTTACGTTCCAGGGTCACGGTAATTTGATAAGTCCCGCGACCCGTCTGAGGAAGACTTGGCAAATGATCAAGAAGATATTGCGGGTTGGTAGATGTCACATGTCTTTCTGGTTCTAGGACATGGTTTCTTCAATTCACTATTCCATCATTTTGAGAGCAGTGGTGATAAAATAAATTACAAAAAGTAGGTACTGCAGCGTGACTGGGTTCGAATATACGACCTACAACTCATAAGTCGATGCTGTTACCACTGAGCTACCACTGTTCTATTGATCTATATACAGTTATCAAACTACATAGGTACTTGACCCAAACATAATGAGTTTTAGGAATCAACTCCAACCAACCAAGTACAACTCCGAAATGTTTTTCAAATAATTTCGACCATCTGGCTTCTTGTAATTTAAATGGCTTGTACTGAAATACTTTGTCCAACTAATCCAATAATGTTGAACAACCCAACTTTTTGAATAAATCGTACACCTGTCCACTTCTTAGGGCAGCTGCACTTGCAAATTATTTGTTGAACAAAGTATAATTTGTTTTATTTTCGCTGTGGTTTGCAAAAGAAAATTAACAGTGGTTGGAGTAGTTTTTATTTGAAGATTTAAGTTTCATTTAGAAGTTAAGGATCTTGCAAATAAAAGTTACAAATTGATTTCTAGGAGTGTTTGACTTTCTACACATACATCAAATTAACTACTTTCGAATGGTAAAACATTTCTTTAGAAATCAAAAATTGAGGGCAATACCACAATGTATCGGTTGGTAAGAGCGTCTTCAATATTGAACTGGGTCGCAGGTTCATATCCTGCTCGCAATCGAATTTAACGGGAAACCGCGACTCTGGAACGTAAAGGAACACTATGAATTTTAGTCAGTACGAGTCTCACAGTCCGTGCCCTCCACTCAGGATGAGAGAACTCATTTGTTAATTTATTTACGATTATAATAGTACAATATAGATGTTAAAACTAAAACCATAAAGACCTACTATAAGATGCAAAATAAACGGAGTCCCCGAGTACAAAACGCTTAACAATTTCATACTCCAAGAGACCTTTTTAAACCGTAGAAAACCGCAATAATAATACACACTTTACTATTCTAACATAAGTGGTACATTTCCAGTATATTTAAGCGCCAGTGGAGTCGCAATTGCCGTAATAATTTTTATTAAGTGCCAGTCACAGTATGTCGAGTCGTTTGCGGTGAGAAATCTTTTTTACCGACTTCAAAAAAAAGGAGGTTATCAATTCGACCCGTATGTATGTAATATTATCAGAACTGCCCAGTTTTCATATATGTTAGTCTATATCAGCGTCTGAACAAATGTGCCAAATTTCATAAGTGTATGTATGTATGTATGTATGTATGTATGTATGTATGTATGTATGTATGTATGTTTTTATGTTTGTGCACGCATATCTCCGGAACTATAAGTTCGATTTAAGTAATTCTTTTTTTGTTGTACTAGGTATTGTTCAACTTAGGGTATACTGCAAGTTTCATCAAAATCGGTTCAGTAGTTTTAGAGATATGGATTTTTTTATGTTGTGACGGATTACAAGATTAGTGCATATGTAAGAAAATTTTGTATTTTACAAGAATTTGGGTTGAATATGTAATAATAAACTAAAAAGGGTAAAATAAAAACTTTTTTAAAAAAAAGTACCGACTTCAAAACAAATACAAAAAAGTTTAAAATAACTTTTCTTTCGGAAGTCGGTGGCTTTGTTTTGTTGTGTCATTGACTATTGCCACCGACTTCCGAAAGAAAAGTTATTTTAAACTTTTTTGTATTTGTTTTGAAGTCGGTACTTTTTTTTAAAAAAGTTTTTTTAATTTGTTGAATGGGAGAATAATGAGAACTAGAAAGAGCTGTATTGAGTCTGTGCCAGGATTGGAAAAGGAATTGAAGTAATTTAGGCTTTTTTGGTCAAATTAAAAATAAATAAATAAGGAACGTTATCAAATTTTTGTAAACATTCCTACCGCCTTTTTTATAGTGGTAAAATCATCAAATGAGCCACCCAGGGCGTGACAGAAGGGACTATCAGACTTGTACTGACTAAAATCCACGGTGATCTTTCAATAGCGCTTTACGTTTCAGGGTCACGGTTGCCTGGTGAGACAGTCCCGCGACCCCTGCAGGCATATGACGTCTACCATACTAGATTAAAAAAAAAAGTAACACTCATTGACACCTTTTTCGTGAGCAAACAGAGTAAACATGCTTTTGAATTACTATGCGACCACGATAACAACAAAATTGTGGTGGCACTTTATTTGTGACGTAATTCACAGTTTTCTCTTCTTCAATAAAATTGCACGCCTTGCACGCAGTATTATTTTTTGCTAAGCGTAATTTTCAAGTGACAGATGATAGATGAAGTTCATTTACTTTTTTGTTCTCTCTCTCACATAGCAATTTGCCCAAATATCCTAGTCTGGATCTGCGCAAGAACTGGCACTTCTAACCCAAAACAAATGACAAACACAATATTCACAAAAACTTGGTAAACGTCGGCCGTAAATCGAGGCCTTAGAGTGCATTTGGCGAAAGAAGTAACAATTAATCAAGCCTGCACTATACGTGTCCTCTTGGAAGAGAGCCAATGTAAACGTTGCCTAGTTTTCACGGAAACTTGCCACAACATGCATTATATTGGGCAAAATTTGAATAAGTATCTGCCCGGTGCACAATTTTTGAAATAAAGTATGATCGATTTCGGAGACGGGCAATTTTTGTAAAGATACTTTATGGCTTTGGTACTCGTAGATTTTAGCGATTTTTTGGGGACTAAGTTATTTTTAATCGCTTGGTTTTCTGCCAAGTATGGGTTAGCGCTTTTGGTGAGAACGATTAAGGGAATTTATGAAGAAGAATTGGTAAGGAATCTTGTTAAGAAATTGATCAAATAAACGGAGGGACGCAGCTATGAATCGGGACAAAACTTTATAAAGTATTGTAATGTTAAATTATAATGGTCTATTCTAGGTCTTTCAATAATGAAATTTAATTTCAGTCACAGACCATCGTGCTCCTTCAATTGCTTTTTACGTTCCAGGGCCACGGCAACTAGTCGACAGTTCCGCAACTCCGGCAAGTGATTGGCCCTATGGGGGCTCCGTCTCACCAGGCTTGTGTTCCACCTGCGGCAAAATGATAAAATACATATACTAAAACAGGACGTGAGCAGTGGTGGCCCAGCGGTATGAGCCCCGACTTACGAGTTGAAGGTCGTGAGTTCGAACCTAGACTGGCGCATTACTTTGTGTAATTTATTTCATCACCACTGCTCTCAAAACGGTGAAGGAAAACATCGTGAGGAAACCGGCATGTCCTAGAACCATCAAATTCGAAGACATGTGACATCTGCCAACCCGCACTAGGCCCGCGTGGTGGATTATGCCACTCCCTCTCACAGAGAGGAGGCCTGTGTCCCAGCAGTGGGAACATTTATAGGCTGAAGATGATGATGATGATGATGACTAAAACAGGAAAAGAGAAACATTCAACTACTTACCAACAATATTCTACGTCTAATCTGTCTCGAAATTTGTCTCAAGAAAGTATTAATATTTACTCTGTACATTATTGCTCATATTTTATCCCCCAAGAGATATTTACTTACCAAGAACTTCAAGTATCACACACTACCCTGAACTACATAAGTAGTGTAATCCATTCTACTTATTGGAGTTTTACCACTTGCTTCGGGAAGGAAATAATAATTCAGTTGTTGGATATTATATTCTGCTTACAGTTTTAAGGGGCAATTTCGTGGTAATATTCGTGTAGAGGAAATTCTGAAAATTCTTCTTAAGTTTTCATGCTCTTTCCCGGACCGGTCTTGCTGAGCTCACGGGTCCGACTTAAAAGGTCACCATGGCTATGGAACGCAAACGGAATTATATACCTGTATTATATTAAAGAACACAAACGTTTTATTAAAAAGAAAAGAGATTAGAATAATAGGATCTTAGCAGCTCTAAGTTCAAAATAGCCAACACAGGTCTAAACTTAAATCATTTTCAAATTATCGTCACAAATTACCATATTTCCTAACAATTAGGGAGCACTAATCCAGAATATTTGAAATATTTTGGACCCTAAAGTTAGGGACTCATGAATATACCTATTTAAACTGGAAATCTAATTTTCTACATAGTTTAGGCCTGGGGTGTTAAACTAGATTAAACAATAACGTAAATTCCAGATCAGTCTGTAAATTTACAGGTTTTCGAATATAATAGTTATTTTAAATTTTATTTGCAACTAGCTGATCCGACGAATATGATTGTCATGTTCAAGACTAATTCAATTTGCCAAGCCGAAAAACTCAGTATACCTATGTACCTAAGAATCGTCAAATTGTCCACTATAATCTTAGTTCTAAATACTCGTAAAGCCTCGAGCAGACACACACGATTAAGCCTCCTGCAGACACACGCGATTAATCGCGCGGGGCGACATGTCGCGGTCCATTCGCAGTATTTTTAGAGTGGAAATTAGCTTGACTCGTTGTCGCAGCGCGATTAATCGCGTGTGTCTCCAGGAGGCTTTAATCGCGCGGGGCGACTTGTCGCGGTCCATTTGCAGTACATTTAGAGTGGAAATTAGCTTGGCTGGTTGTCGCAGCGCGATTAATCGCGTGTGTCTGTTCGAGCCTTAATGATGAATAACATTTAAATGTTACATTTGAAATGATTTCTTTAACTTTGCTCTAACACTATGAATAATGAAACTGCCAGAACAGCCAGAACCCGAATAACTATTTATGTACAATATAATATGTTACAAAAATATTAATTATATGAATTAATATTTTTGTTCCTGTTATGAGTGGGAATTGAACCCACAACATGCGGCACACTTGTCCAATCGCTCACCCACAGACTGCACCAACCGTGCCGTAAAGGAAATTAGGCATTTTATTTCAACACGTTAATGAGCCATTAGATTCTACTACATTATATGTCTATAACATAATAATAAGACCGCCTATCTTTAGTAGTTAACGTAAATATTTTTACTCAGAACTGACCTGGACCATTAATTAATAGTAGTTTATGAAACTGGTACATAATGAGCGGTATTATACACTAGTGTGAGTTTAAAAAACGAGCAAAGCGAGTTTTTTAAAAGTATCACACGAGTGTATAATACCTAGTTATGTACAGTTTCATACACTACTTTATCTACTTTGATTGAACACGAATTTATCAAATAAAAGATAAAGATTGACACAGTATGATGGCGCCAAAATTCACGTTATCACCGCGCATGGGCCACAGCGCGCGCAGCCACAGATAAAAAATCAAATGGATGTATCTATGATCTGTAATCTGTATCGTAATGAAAAAAAAATTATTATAACATTATTTTGTTAGAGAAATAGTGTCATAATTTAATTTTTTAATTTCATTTCGATATACTGTGTGTAAAGTACGTCATTATAAACTCGTTTTGAGTTTTGTATTTTTAATTTAACGATATGAGAGTAGATAAAAAACTTTTCAACATTTTCATAAAGTAATTTTTTTTCGAGCATTGGTTTGCTTGCATGGCATACTTTTTTCTCTCATCGTTTTTGGATGTGTATGTACATTATTTAAGGGTTATTTTTGTCGCGGAATTAATGTTATGTCATGGTAAAGTCAAGCCCCATAACTTATTTTCATAAAGCTTCATAATCACTCAAATCAAATCCAACAAAACAGCCACTCTAGAACGTTCTATATTCCAATAAAATCTAGAACATTCCAAAGCAATGGCATACCTACTTCGTATATCAAATGCTGTCTGGTTACTACGCGGGATAAAACGCGTGTTCCTAAGATTTATTGCGAACCATGCAGGTGGTACTGGCTTTTAGCTCTCGAGTTCTGCTTTTATACTGAATTTCAGTTTGTAACCACGAATGATACAGTTTCTAAGTGTTAGGGGAAGTTTGTTTATCATTTTGTTGTTGGTTGTATGATTTGTTGCTTTGGTTATCATGTTTTATGAATGTTTAGAGCGTGTACGCCTTAAGGCTTTTTACATAATATTATTTTTTTTATTTGCTAAATGACTGAACCGATTTTAATGAAAATTCACACGATTAAGCAGTATACATCGACCTCGGTTAGCCTAGGTCGAGAATATAATTAAATATTTTGTGAATGGCTGACAGATTTTCTTTTAAAAAACAGTGTTGTTAATACAAAAAAATATCTTGCTTATGAAAATAAACGCAGAAAATTCACAAGTCCTCGTTACAATCACAGTTGTTTAATCAGCGCAGGGTTTAATAATCGAAATACACAGTCAATTGAACAATATAGACAGTCTAAGCAACACGACACCAACTTAGTTAAAACACTAGATTAAACTATCACTCGGATGCAAAGCGATTCGTCTTGAGACGGCGCCCGCACACCACGCTTGCAAGCGTGGTGTGCGGGCGCCATCTCGAACAACAGTGTGTCAAGATGGTCGCCCTCACAACCATCGACAATGACGCTTCGCTAGGCTGACTTTGACAGCTAAAAGTCAACCTGATGTCTGACGTTGACGGAGGCGCCGTCAAATAAAAAACTAAAACAATGTTTTGTTTTACACACAACAACAACTTACCTATACAAACGGGATATTCATCATGTTTCTATTTGTTAATAGTTAAAAAAAATATAAACTTGTCAGTCACTGCTTATGGAATAGAACCCTTTTAGTTCAAGCCCTCGTCTGAAAAATGTGCCTAAAGCTGAAAATGTATAGGCTTTTGGAATTTATTCTAATTGCTACCTTTGAATAGCGACAAAACCCTCTTAAGGGCCTTTAAATTCCACGATTATCGAGACGATTTTCTGTAATCCTAAGACCCCCTACTGATTGTTATTACTTTTATAATAAAGCCCTCATCTTTTTATCTGCGGAGATATAAACAGAAAACGATATTACACTGAAATGAATGGAAAAGTCCATTTCAAATCGAGATATTAAACATTTGTTGCGAAATTAAGATTGAAATCTGAGAAGCCGTATTGTTTTGAAGGCAAAAATCTGAGAAAAAAAATATTATGTGTCTCATATCTTTCGGACCATTCTAAAAGAGAATAAATATTTGAGATGTTGGTGCTTGAATACAAATAGAGGACTGCTTTTCAAACACACACATTTCGATTCTTTGAACTTTTATTTCATTCATGGTTGATTTAAGAATGGTTAAAAAAAACCAACTGATTTATTGGCGCATAAATTATTACTTTTTGCTATCAGTCTATCCAGGAGATTTTTTTTTTTTGTTTCCTTTCTGTCGGCACTAATATAAAATATTCGCTGTTTTTATAATATTATTAAGATTTTGGTTATGGCGTTCAGCAATGCATACTGAGTACCATCGCCACCATACAGAATTTTGGAGGTGTATGACGTTAAACGAGGCGAAAAGAATAATGGAAAAAGTTTGTGTAGATCTAGGTACATACATGAACTTAATATGTAACTTATTACAAACAATAAGAAACAAGCTGACACAAAAAAATGAAGTAAAAAATAACGTACCAAATTATATAAATAAGCCCGACACGTTTGCGCTTTCTAAATTATTAAACAAATAAAAAATAGGAAACACAATAACAATGTCATCACAATTTTTAACGTGATAGGATTTGTACATGTGACTTTTTAATTGGCAGTAAATCTGGATCTAAATTACATGCATGCATAAAATATTATATTCATAGTGCACAAGCTGGTAGATACTCAATAACACCTGTTTCAATTTGTACGAGTCAGCTAAAACTAAAACATTTATCATTTTTACGAGCTTTCAAATATTTTTGTTTTACAGTTTTGCTGAACATAAGGCTTGGTGACAATTTCATTATTTTAATATTTTGGTCGAAATAAAATCATAAAACCATTCGTCATATAACGTGTAATAACAATTAAAGTCCAATTTATTTATTAAGGTACACCAACGGGGTGCTAAGACAGGAAACCTCCACGTGCGCCCGTGGACTGGAGTTCCCTCTCGGATACGTCCGGGGGGAAGACCAGTTTTTCGGGCCGGTGCACCCTGGGATGCGGGCAAAAACTCTCCTTAGGCACTGTGTGCCTAAGGGGTTTCTTTGCCCGTATGCAAATAGCCTGTCGGGTGGACGCTCCAACGCGTGTCCCTCTGAACAGCAGAGGGCACAGCGGCGGAGCGGGCTTGCGGACGGTGAGTAATGGGTATGCTCGCCGTCCGACCAAGGACCAAGCCCGGGTCGGTGGCGCGTCGTGTTTCACGCGTCACCGACGGGGCCCCTTATGGGGCCAAATGCCTGCTGGGGTCGCGGATTTTTCTTAATCCAGGATACCGTGGCCCCGGAACGTAAAGGGCATCCGACGGAACACGGGTGGATTTTAGTCAGTAAGAGTCTGACAGTCCCTCCCCCTAGCCCCACCCAGGGCGGGAGGACTCATTCGATGACTTTGCCACCCTAAAAAAAAAAAAAAAAAAAAGGTACACCAACAGCAATTTATACATAACAGCGGGAACTGAAAAGAAAAATGTAAATCATAAGTGCTAATATATAGGTAAATTTAATTAAATTCTTCTACGTTTACCTTTGATTACTTTCGACAATCATAAAAGTGACGTCACGAGCAGATGCTATGACACAACCAAGTGTTTTGGCGCGAAACTCTGAATATTCTTGCAGAATTAAGATATTTTTTGGAAAACTATTGTAGTTTTTCAAAATTTGACATCTTTAAACTTGTGAATTCTTGTATTATCTCAAAATGTAGATCAATCTCTTCTTGTGAATTTTGGGTGATAATTTCGACTGTTTCCTGTATTTTGTCGAATTTTTCTTCGCATTTTTGTAGTGACGTAAGTCGGGTTTCGTATTCGATATCTGAAATTTCTTCCACGGTTTTCAGATAGTTGGATAGTTTTTTTAATTGACCTTTGATCACACTTCTCGAGCGTTTTAGTAAACTCAAATCTTCCATTGTCGCCAATTATTATATACAAGAAAATAGTTACATGAATTAAACCATTTTTATTCAACAATTATAATGAGTGAAAGGTACATGTCAAAATCCCATTTCTTCTTCTTAGCGTTATCTCTACAAAGGTTAGTATCCAATAAAGCCTATTATCTAAAGATGAGCCTTAAAGTATGAGTACTGTATAACTTGCTAGTATTAGAAAATAATAAACTAGCCAAACTAAGAAATCTGACGATATTACTATTTGTATTAATCAAGAATGTCTGGCCCTAATTTGTTATAAACGATAGCCTAATTGAGTAATATGAAAGAATCGAAATCATTATTAAGTGTGTGTTGGCTCGATATGCTCAGACTTATTATTTCTCATTAGTTGACGACCTTCATTTTTCATTATTGTTATCGGGTTGTTGCACATTTGCCACAGTTTATTAAACCTCATACATTGAAAGTTAATTCGCCACCACTAGAGCTGTTATCGCAAATTTGCCACATATATCATCATTTCACATATTTTTTACTGAAGACAGTAGCACCAACACCTCCATGATCCTGTTCTCCCGGTACTTTCTGTTCAGATTCCACATTGTGTCTTCGTTTTCTGTAGTTTCGTGCTGGATTTTATTGTTTGTTCTGCTATCCGTGCGGAAAAAAGAAATGGGGCGAATTTACACTAAACAAAATTCAAAAAACAAAACTGTGGCTAATTTACACATACTTTTTTCGTGGCGAATTAACTTTGTGGAAAATTTACAACAACCCTTGTTATCTACTTTAACCCGTAACGTCACTTGCTTTAACAAGACGATAATGTTTACCCTGCGGGAATGATCTAGTAAGTAGTCGACGACACTCGTCGCTTTGAAAACGTGAAAACATAACCTGTCTTCAAATCAGATTTACAGGCGCTAGTCTACCAAAGTTTTTTCTCAATCGACAATTAACCTTTTTTTTCACATACATAGACACCCAGATCCGGAACAACTACTTGTAGATCAGACAAAGCAAAAATATCTTGAATTTGTCATGTCATCATTACCTACAAACTTGCAAAGTAGAAGCAGATCCCTAGTTTGAATATAAATTAAACCCACAGATGCAACGTTTAACACTCAAACAACATTGTTGTTGTTCTCAACAACACCAAATAGGTTCCAGAGTCCTTATAAACCTTTCCTAGAAGATCCATCTTCTAGTCCTTACAGACTTCATCAAAGCTTAGTGCATACTATATGTTAAGACCTGGACTTAAAGTTCAAACTCCTTGAGTCAGGGTCGTAGCTACCGCCACATCATTGATACGGGGCCCTTGCGTGACAAGGGCCTGCGACGCGTGAAGAATGTATACAATAAGGCCTTATGTAATGGTAATCCGAATGTATTAATGTATCAGTGTATCTTCTTACAACTCGTTCAATTGTCGTATCTGTGGGATATGTCGGCGGCGACGCGGTCCTCTTCGGAAAGCTTAGACGTCTCTTTCGCACCTCCCTATTTAGAATGATTATGTCGCGCTTTCGCAAGACCGAGAGAATGAGTTTACTGACTATTATAAACTGATATACGTCAGCACAAAACAATATATTGATAACTCTAAAACTAGTGAGTAGGGTCGTAAAGCAGTACTTGAACATTTCAAGTATTATACTGATTTGGTGTTGTCGTGCACTTTACTTCAAGTGCCTAAATGTCCATCTCCTTTATTAAACATTCAAACGTGCAATATGTGAATATACGACCTATTTACTTCCTACAATAATGCACAGGACAGACTTAATGAAGACTCTTCGAACACTCAACAAGGCAGTGCCGTAACTAGGTACCTACTAAGGGCCTTGTATTAAAAAAATTGGGCCCCTTTTAACCCGAGTGCAGTGAAGCCCATAAAGAGGGTAAAAACCGTTTTTGCTAAATTAATAAAACAGTAACCTGACTTTTACCGTCGTACAACAGAAAGTTAAACAACTGTTGAACATTTGTCTAAAAAAAGTGTAACTGCAAAACGATCCTTATATCAACGTCAAATGCCATTTTGCAGTTGACAGTTTTTTTAGACAAGTGTTCAACAGATGTTTACTTTTTTGTAGTAAGACGGTTATTGTTTAAAGTAAGTATCTTAAGACTGAAAAACAAAATAAAAATTGAGTTAGACCTCAGTCGTGCCTTGTACAAACGCGAGCTCATCAACCTTCTCATGTCTGGTTAGAACAGATTGGCGTTTTATTTTATTTATTTAACTTTATGTTAACTATATTCAAACTAATTTATAATATAGTTAACATAAAGTTAAACCAGACATGAGAAGGTTGATGAGCTCGCGTTTGTACAAGGCACGACTGAGGTCTAACTCAATTTTTATTTTGTTTTTCAGTCTTAAGATACTTACTTTGCCACCGGGGAGAGTGGAACCGGCGAGAGATGTCGTGCGGTGTCCCACAGGGTTCGGTTCTCGGGCCGCACCTGTGGGACATCGGGTACGACTGGGTGCTGCGTGGCGATCTCCCTGACGGCGTCAGCGTAGTTTGCTATGCTGACGACACGCTTGTCCTGGCACAGGGAGAATCGCATCAGGCGGCGGCCGACTTGGCGACACAAGCGGTTGCGACAGTCGTTGACAGGATCCGGCAGTTGGGACTCGAAGTGGCGCTGCATAAAACAGAGGCCATGTGCTTTCATGGCCGTCTGAACGCGCCACGGACAGAGTCCCACATAACGGTGGGGGGGGCTCTCATCGGCGTCGAGTCGAAGATGAAGTACCTGGGACTCGTCCTCGACAGCCGGTGGAGCTTTAAGGAACATTTCCTTCGTTTGGCCCCAAGGCTGAACCGGGCAGCAGCCGCCCTCAGGCGACTCCTGCCCAATCTCGGCGGGCCAAACGCCTCCTGCCGGAGGCTGTACGCCGGTGTCGTGCGGTCCATGGCCCTCTACGGGGCTCCCGTGTGGGCCCTGAGCATGCGGACGCGACCAGCGAAGCTGGTCGCATGCCAGAGGGTCATGGCTATCCGGATGATCCGAGGATACCGCACGATCGCCGGCGAATCGGCCAACCTCCTTGCCGGATTGCTGCCCTGGGATCTGGAGGCGACTGCCCTCCAGCGCGTCTATGAGTGGCGCGTGGAGGCGCAGCGCCGGGGCGAATCCCTGCTGCCTCGACAAATCGAGGCGCGGCGGGAAGAGCTCCGGCGTGATCTCAGGGCAGTATGGAGGGAACGACTGTCGCAACCTAGGTTCGGGCACGCCGCAATCGCGGCGGTAAGACCCCTCTTTGAGGAGTGGCTGGAGAGGCGTCACGGCGTCCTCACCTTCCGCCTGACGCAGGTCCTCACCGGACACGGATGTTTCGGGAGGTTCCTGTGTCGTATAGGCAAGGAAGAAACGCCTGGGTGTCACCACTGCGAGGATCGCCCGGAGGACACGGTGGAGCATACGGTGCAGGACTGCCCCGCTTGGGCAGAGCACCGCCGTGTTCTCACGGAGGCGATAGACGGCGACCTCTCGCGCCCAGCATTGGTCGAGGCCATGCTGCGGGGCGAGACGGAATGGGAAGCGGTCGCCTCCTTCTGCGAAGCAGTAATGCTAGCAAAGGAGGAGGCGGAACGCGTGAGGGAGAGGACAGCGTCCACCTCACGACCCAGCCGCCGCGGGAGACGCCCACGGCAACGGACGTCGCAAGACGATCTCCGGCCACCGTAGGCGCGGGCATGCGGGCGGCGAGTAATGGGTGACTCGCCGTCCGATCATGGACCATGCCCGGGTCGACGGCGCGTTGTGTTCCACGCGCGCCTCAAAGAGCTGTCAGCAAACTGACGGGGCCCCCTAAGAGGGCCGGAGCCTGCCGGGGTCGCGGGATTGTCTCACTCGGTAACCGTGACCCTGGTACATAAAGGGCTATTGAAGGAACACCGTGGATTTTAGTCAGTACAAGTCTGACAGTCCCTCCCGCCCCACCCTGGGCGGGAGGACTCATTTGATGATTTTACCACGCAAAAAAAAAAAAAAAAAAGATACTTACTTTAAACAATAACCGTCTTACTACAAAAAAGTAAACATCTGTTGAACACTTGTCTAAAAAAACTGTCAACTGCAAAATGGCATTTGACGTTGATATAAGGATCGTTTTGCAGTTACACTTTTTTTAGACAAATGTTCAACAGTTGTTTAACTTTCTGTTGTACGACGGTAAAAGTCAGGTTACTGTTTTATTAATTTAGCAAAAACGGTTTTTACCCTCTTTATGGGCTTCACTGCACTCGGGTTAAAAGGGGCCCAATTTTTTTAATACAAGGCCCTTAGTAGGTACCTAGTTACGGCACTGCCTTGTTGAGTGTTCGAAGAGTCTTCATTAAGTCTGTCCTGTGCATTATTGTAGGAAGTAAATAGGTCGTATATTCACATATTGCACGTTTGAATGTTTAATAAAGGAGATGGACATTTTCATACTGCAGAGCCTTATTAAAGAATTAAGTTTTCTTGGCATTTTAGAAAATATTTTGTTATATCCACGTCGTCGTGATATAGTTAACCCTTAGAAGCACCTACGTTTGTCATCGATGTTATTAGCGATAAGACCGCCATTGCCACCATAGAATAAGCAATATTGTAAAACAGGGATATAATAACGCCATATTAGATATGTTGGTTATAAAATTGTGATAAAATTGTTCTTTATCAATTATCTACTATATTTTTTAAGCAATAGAGCAGATAATTGATAAACAAAAACTTAAAAAAAAATTAACCGCCTTCAAAAACAACTACAAAAAAGGGTAAAATAACCTACAAAATAACTTTTCTTTCGGAAGTCGGTGGATTTGTTTTTTTTATTTCGTTGTCTTTTATGCCACCCACTTCCGAAAGAAAAGTTATTTTGTAGGATATTTTTCCCTTTTTTGTGGTTGTTTTTGAAGGCGGTTAATTTTTTTTTACTTTTTTTATTTTACTCTTTTTAGTTTAAATATTCAACCCAAATTCTTGTCAATTACACTAATCGGACTAGAAACCTCGGAGTAATCGGTGTACATATATAAAAAAAAACAAAAAACATACCGACCAAATTGAGAACCTTTTTTGAAGTCGGTTAAAAATCAGTACTAGTTCTTACTTGAGGTTTCTCTCGCTTTATTGTCGGAAATTATCACACGGAGACATGAATAGCCTTTGTAACCAATAACTTCTGTCCGCGGTTTTAATCTATTTCTCTTAAAGTTTTATTTTTTTCACATCCACGTCGTATGAGAACCGCCATAAAAATATTAGTATATTAGTTTCTAAAGCCATTCTTACGACAGCTTCTATATAATGACAGAGCGGGTGGGTTTACCCAAGATTATCCCACAAAGGAAGTAAGTTGATGTGCGTTCCTTCCTTACACTCCATTTTACGACATACATCGCTAATAAAGGGTTAAAATATCCGTTGTCACCCACTTTAAAACTCACGTTTACAACTAAAATATATATTTTACGGTAAAGTCGTAAATAAGAGGGTGTTAAATAAAAAGCGATTGTCCTCTTTATTACGACATTCTGTGTAAAAACTCGTCGTTTTCTAACTGCGGTTATGTCTTGTAATGACATCGTAAAATGATGGTATTTTTATAAAACGGCTTTTAAAGTAATGATCGTGTTTATTTTCTGGTCGTAACTCTCTTCATTGAGTAATTTACAGGTGATTTTAGTACGCAAAGACACTCTTTGCTTGCGTAGTCATGCTGCTACGCGCTTTCGTAGCAGCGTAGCCAATGCTGTGGTTTAGCTACGGAGCTACGTGGTTTCGTAGCAACGTTAGCGGCTTGATAGTGGATAGCGCGGCGCAGTGAAGGTTTACGAGTAGGTAGTATGCTATACCTAATTACAGCTTTTACATGACTTAGAAATATGTAGTGTATAAGGATATAATTACGTAAAAATATTAAAATAATATACTTTAATATTTTATAGCGCAGCGGAAGAATACCATCCAGACGATCTTATGAAGCCCACAGGATCACGCTGGATGCAGGCCGCTTACAACCGGTCCTACTGGAAGTCTAAAGGGGTGGCCTATGTTCAGCAGTGGACGTCTTACTTCTGATATGATGATACTTTAATATGTTTAAAACGAGTTCTCAAAACTTCAGTACTTGTTTGGCTTAAATCCGTGATGTTTTGACCGTTTAAAATTGCCTGTAATAGTCAAAGTTTAAAACATGTCAACTTTTTACAACAATACACATTTTTTTTCTGTATGTTTTTTTTTGTGTATGTTCTGTATGTAGCCAAAAAGTTTTATTTTTCTTCTTCTGGCGTTTGTTTTAAATCGACGTGACCATAATAATAATAAGATTTTATTTTCTCCGTCAACCGAGAATGTACGCAATTTCCTTAACATTCTCAATAGCCAAACATTATTCCAAACGAACCGCGTCCATAAATCATAATAACCAACTCGTACCCTTCATAACTTCACACAAATACAGTTTATCATCATTCAAGTCGCGAACAACTGAATAAGTGATAACTAAAATAAAACATCTGAACCCATCGAGTGCTCGGCTTTCGGCTCTCGGCTTTCGGCCTTCGGCCTGAATTATTGAACGCCAGTTGGAGTATGAATTATGCATCCAGTCTAGTTCTCGGAACACTAACTGAATGTAATCATGGTTCATTGCATTTTGATGGCGGACGAGTTGGTCATTTTAACTGGTCGGTCTACATTGGGGCATCGTGTTTTAGTATTTTATGCATATTTTGGCTTATTTACTGAGTTACGAGGTGTGTTTTGTGGTTATGAGTGTTGTAGCATCTAGGGTTGTCTGTTTGGTGTTCATTTCATGCTTTAAGGTTAAAGACTTCTTTTTTTTTAGCGTGGTAATATTATCAAATGAGTCCTCCCGCCCAGGGCAGGTCGGGAGGGACTGTCAGACTTGTACTGACTAAAATCCACGGTGTCCTTCATTAGCCCTTTACGTCCCAGGTTCACGGCAATGGAATAAGTCCCGCGACCCCGGCAGGCTTTGGCCCTCTAGAGGGGGGGCCCGTCATCTTGCTGACGCTCTTTGAGGCGCGCGTGAAACACAACGCGCCGTCGAACCGGGTATGGTCCATGGTCGGGCGACGAGTTGTCCATTATTCGCCGCCCGCATGCCCAAGGTTAAAGACTTAGCAATGCATGGTACGTTGTAGGGTTACAACGACGTTGTAGGGTTACAGTGTTACTGATGGCTCCTTAATATTTAGACTAGAATGCTCTGGGGCTTCCTTCTGGGTTCTAACCAACTTTGGTGGGACAAATGTTTCGTGCCGGAACAGACTACGATGAGCACCGAAATAGGATGATGAGCTCGAGGTAACACTTTACGATTTCTACCGACACCAGTCTGAACATAGGTACGCAACGCTGCTCCATAGCAAGAAACAGAAAATAGATAAAGTGGTGTAATGTAGAGTTTTGCTAAAGAAAGAGAAAGAAGATATTACATTCGTGGGTCGACGCACTATTTTTTAACCTATTGCATAGCTTTTATCGCGGGCTCTGAGCGCGGCGCGGCGCGGCGACCGAATTCCCAAAAACCTAAGGAAAATACGTGACACCAGGCATCGTGTAACGTCGTTTCAGTTCGGGAGACTTTGGCATTCGAGGGCATTCCGGGCATTCGTAAAAATATCCGTCTTATAGACAATTTACTTTTTCTTACTGATTCTAAACGGCCAGCTACAAAAGGAGTTTTCACAATGAAACCTACTTATAAAATTCTCCTACAACAAAGCAGTTCTTTATTACAATAGTGCACCACATACATTTTAAATAATTTATATTCTCGTTAAATATACGCGGTAGGCGGTGTTTTTCTTTTAAAATAAAAATAAATGTTATGCAATAGCTTCACCGCGGCAGTCTCCGAGTGCCACATGTATTTTTTTTGGTCATAAGTTACTTTGTCACTCACTGGCGATCCTTTAAGAACTACTGGAACTCAACAATGCTGTTGGCTGTGAAAAATATTAGTAAAGTAAGCACGTTCCAGCTAGCATTTTTCCAACTAGAGCTTAATAAAATCTCTATAAATCACAGAAGCTTAATCCTCTCCTATAATAAAAACTGAATAATGCATCTTCCATATTATGTCGACAGCTCAACGGAATCGGCCCTGAGTCACGCTTGCATTGATTGAAACAAATAATTGGTGTCGATGGAAAGCTCTTAATCTGGCCGGCTGTGCGATCCACACGTAGCGAGGAAGACTGTTGAACCTTGAGAACTATCGTATATTGATTGTGTAGAATTAATTGTAAAGCACATTAAGTATCTTCCTCTTCTTCTCCATTCCTTTCTTCTCTTTCATGTGAAGATGAGGACAGTCTCTGATGTCATAGTTAAATAAGCCCTCTCTGGGAAAACTCTCACATGACTTTAATTTTTTTCCTTCACAGATTTCATCAGTGTTTCTTTTTTGCCCTCAAAAATCATGTTTACGATTCGCGTCGCATGCGTTATTGCGTTTAAAAATAATTAATTCATCAGTGATGTCCATGATAAATTGACAAAGTATATGTAAGTGCATTAAAAAGACACTTTGGTATTTACTCGAGTTTGAACTCACGAAGAATATTTTTAATCGACGTCGACAAAAATTGAGGTTCAGTACTGAAAACGGCGCCACCAACACTCTCTTGACGATCCTGTTCTCCTAGTACTTTCTTATCAAATACATTTCTCACCTAGTTGTTTATTTTTCCTATCATCTGTGCGTATCCGCTGTGCGACGAATATACTGTTTTCAAAATTGATAAATCTGAACCGAGGCGAATTTTACGCTTACATTTTTCGTGACGAATCAACATAGTGACAAATGTACAACAACCCACGAGAATCAATTCTATTTCTTCAAACTTCATGTTTGAAAGCACCTTTTAATTGCATAATTACTGAGGACCTTAACCCAAATGAGTATATTTTTCAGTAGTCAAGTATAGGTATGTACTACACAGCAATAATACTCTGTTTAACAATAATCAACAAAAAGAGTAATCTAATGCCACGTTATGACAAAAAAAAAACGTAACTTTTATGTACTTTCACACATTTGATAGAGTGGTTAAAAATTATGGTTTTTATTGCTCTGTGGGTGATAATTTGTTTGAATAAAAAAACCGATTTGCGAGAGAAGGCAAAACATACAATAAATTAGAATACGCCCCCATTCCTTTCCAATCTTCACTGCTATCATATCTGCTGGGCCTTGGGCCAGCAGTGGGGGTAAATAGGCTAAAGAAAGCCCTATACGACTATAATTAAACATAATACAAATTTTGATTTTAAAGGTAAAGTTGGTGGTGTGTGGTGAAAGGTTAAAGTTAATTACGCATAATTATGCGTAATTTATAAACTTGATCACCATTTACCTGTAATCCTCAAGTTATATGTGAGTTGCAACTTAATTGTTAAAAACTCTATCAGCTTCAATAGAATATATTGACACTTGAGTCGAATTTCGCGATCTTTTTTTTTTTCTTTTTTAAAGGGTAGCTTACCGTCCGATCAATGAGGAGAAGACTGTCTCATCAGCAGGTAACCGAGACCCTGGAACGTAAAGATCTATTAAAGGATGACTGTGGATTTTAGTCAGTACAAGTCTGACAGCCCCTCCCTTCTCGCTCTGAGTGGGAGGACTTATTATTTTGACTTTGATGATTTTACCACGAAAAAAAACTATCATTTTACTTAACGAAAACATTAATGGCCGCAGTCTCATGCATTTTCTCTAGTTTACCAACAAAGTTAAAATTCCACCACTTATCGGAGTTTTATCTCTAACGTAAAAGTCGAACCTCCAAAGTTTTGCGTCGCAGATTTCCCTTGGGAACAAGTTCTTAATGTCTGAGACCAAACTAATCTTCGAAACCTTATTATATTTTAAGTTAATTAAGGTTACTGCTAACTTATTATTAAGGTCCTATGAAATATTGGCTTGTGCTTCATAAACAGCGGTCTTTTAGGAATAAATATAAACAAAACTTGCTTTTGCCAGGGATTTAAGAACACTACTCTAATTTTTCAGTATAGTGATTTAAAATTTGTATGCCGTTGTCATGATAGAATAAAAATATCCAGCGATTAAAATTATTATTTTAGTTTGTATTTCATATTTTTGAAAAAATAAAAGAATAGATAATTTATGATATTAGTGCAGTAAGTTGGTTTTTACAAACGAGTAGACAAATGTAACTAATGTTTTTAACTTTCGAACAATGTATACAGGCTTTGTAAATGCATTTTTCGAGCAAATGTGTTGAAAATAAATAAACTTTCTTGCCAAGTGCGACTACTGTGCCGTAGGCTGTACGCCGGTGTCGTGCGGTCCATAGCCCTCTACGGGGCCCCTGTGTGGGCCCTGAGCATCCGGACGCGACCACTAAAGTTGGTCGCATGCCAGAGGGTCATGGCTATCAGGATAATCCGGGGATACCGCACGATCGCCGGCGAATCGGCCAACCTGCTTGCCGGATTACTGCCCTGGGATCTGGAGGCGACTGCTCTCCAGCGCGCCTATGAGTGGCGCGTGAAGGCGCAGCGCCGGGGTGCTTGTGCGCGGCGAGAGGAGGTCCGGCGCGATTTCAGGGCAGTATGGAGGGGACGACTGTCGCAACCGACGGCCGGGCACGCCGCAATCGCGGCGTTAAGACCCCCCTTTGAGGAGTGGCTGGATAGGAGTCACGGCGTCCTGACCTACCGCATGACGCAGGTCCTCACCGGACACGGAAATTTCGGGCGGTACCTGTGTCTGAGGAGAAAGGAGGAAACGCCTGGGTGTCACCACTGCGAAGATCGCCCGGAGGACACAGTAGAGCATACGGTGCAAGACTGCCCCGCTTGGGCAGAGCACCGACGACGTGTCCTCGCGGCGGCGATAGGCGGAGACCTCTCGCGCCCGGCATTGGCCGAGGCCATGCTGCGGGGCGAGACGGAGTGGGAAGCGGTCGCCTCCTTCTGCGAAGCAGTCATGCTCGCGAAGGAGGAGGCAGGCCACGTGAGGGAGAGGACAATGTCCTCCCTCCGCCCAACCCGCGGTGGTGGACGCCCACGGCGACGGACGTCGCAAGACGATCCACCGTAGGCGCGGGCATGCGGGCGGCGAGTAAAGGGCAACTCGCTGACCATGGACCATGCCCGGGTCGACGGCGCGTTGTGTTCCACGCGCGCCTCAAAGAGCGTCAGCATAATGACGGGGCCCCCTCTCTAGAGGGCCGAAGCCTGCCGGGGTCGCGGGACTTATCTCATTACCGTGACCCCGGAACATAAAGGGCTATTGAAGGACACCGTGGATTTTATTCAGTACAAGTCTGACAGTCCCTCCCGCCCTGCCCGGGGTGAGAGGACTCATTTGATGATTTTACCACGCAAAAAAAAAAAAGAAGTGCGACTACTGTGTAATGGAAAGTCATGATCTATCTCGGTTGCTATCTTCGGTTGGACCTTCGTCTGTAACCAATCAATGATCGTATTTGGCTATCTGAGTCTTTACGATATAAAAGATATAATCAGAAGCGGAATGAGATTTAGATTGATATTGATTATTAATTTCGGGCGCAAGAGGGCTGATTTTGTGTAACATGGGTGTATGTTATTTCATAATTATTCGAGAATTTCAGTCGTGACGTGTAATAATGAAATCGCGCCTGGGAAAAATGTTAAACATTTTTCCGAGGCGCGTCTACCTTAATTGTCTCGACGCTTTTCAGGTGGTCGCTGTTCTTTATTCTATATTTTAGGAGATGCAGTGGTTTGGAAAGAGAGATATAGTCTCATTAAAAAAAATGCAACTTTATACATTCTAATTCGAATTGCATATGCTAATGATGGTAGTCCACAGACAACGGCCCATACTTTATCTTGTGTCACATGTGAACTTGATGACTTTATACAACAGTGAGCGAAGTTCGTTGCTGAATTTTGGACCTAACATAAATTTTTAACCTATTCTGCCATCAATACTGCATAATGTACGCCTTACCGTGTATTAAACACTCCGCATTTTATTAGCTTATTGTTACGAGCTGGGTATTGGGATAAATTAATTAACACCAATTAAAACCAAATAAACTTTATTCACACACGAATCACTAATTAAAACAATCACTGAACACTACTCAACAATTAAACACTTATAAACTCACTTAATCACACGTAAAAATCACTTAGAGATCGCTTCCAGTTCACTTCGAGTTGTCTTTTGGTAATCAAAATCAGACTGACTCAGCTCGCCGATCGGCGCCCTTTTTATACCTCGGCCGGACCCACTAGATGTTTCTAGAAGGTGGTCGAATGTTCTGGAAACATCCATAGACTTCGACATAGTCCCATACCTTCTAGAACATTCCAGAACCATCTCGAAACATCTAGAACAGGGTAGAATTTTCTAGAAACTTCCTGACCAATCTTCGATAGAATTGTCGAGAACCTTGTGGAACTTTAGAGAAGCTTATAGATAGGTCTCGCAATTCGATCGACGTAACACTGCCCCCTCCTTAGACATGCTCGTCCCGAGCATCGTTAGTCCCGTTATATCGCGCTAAACGGTCAATATGGACAATCTTGGGCGCGCCACGTGGACCCTTTTGAATCCGGTAGGTGACGTCGTTAATCTTGGTCACGACTCGGTATGGTCCATCCCGTTTTGCTTGTAATTTAGGGGACTTCCCTTTGCTGCGCACTGGGTTATGCAACCACACAAGTGACCCCTCGTCGAAACCTCTATTGTTTGTCTTCCGGTCGTATCGGGTCTTCATCTTCTCAGACATTTGTTGGCCGGATTGTCTGATATGCTCATAAACATCATTCAATTTGTTACGCAAGTCATTTGCATAGTCGGTTACACTGCGTGGAGCATCAGGAGGGGTTCCGGTGATAAGATCAGCAGGCAACCGTAATTCTCTTCCAAAGTTCGCGAATGCTGGTGTCACAGCTGTACTTTCGTGGACTGCACTACGGTATGACAGAAGAAATGGCTGTATGTGTTTATCCCAATCTCTTTGCCTGCTTTCCACAACCTTTGCCAGATATCTCTCCAACGTTTGGTTGAAACGCTCCACCATTCCATCAGATTGTGGATGGTAGGAAGTGGTTCTGGTCTTGTGAGTACCCATCAGTCGACAAGTCTCCTGGAATACTTGTGATTCAAAATTCCTTCCTTGGTCGCTGTGTATTTCCAAGGGTACTCCAAAACGACAGAAGACCTCCCGAACCAATTTATCTGCGACTGTTGTAGCTTCCTGGTTAGGAATAGCGAAGACTTCAGGCCACTTTGTGAAGTAATCCATGACAACCATGAAGTACTTGTTCCCGTTTTCACTTTCTGGAAATGGTCCTGCCACGTCCAGTGCTATCCGTTCCCACGGGGCTCCAACGTTGTATATCTGTAAAGTACCTCTGCTGCGTGTCTGGGGTCCTTTCACAGCCGCACAACTGGTACACTTCCGGCACCAGTCCTCCACGTCCTCCCGACAATGGATCCAGTAAAATCGCTCACGTATTTTCAGTAGAGTTCTTTTTACACCCATATGTCCACCTGAACATCCGTCGTGGTAGAGCCGTAATACATCCGGGACTTTGGCTCTAGGAACAACCATTTGTAAATGACAGTTGTCTCCTCGAGCGTTTTCCCATTTACGGCACAAGACTCCTTCCTGGACAACCAAGCTATTCCATTGTGCCCAATAACTCTTAGTGATGGAACTCATTGCAGCTACATCACTCCACTTGGGTTTAGGAACACCAGCTTTAATCCAATCGAAAATTGGTTTGATGTCTGCGTCATTTCGCTGAGCATGCTGTAGTGTTTCCTTCCATTCGTTACTGAGATCCGTTTTCAGCATTCGTACAGACACAACTTCCTTGGCCTCTTGCCTGTTACAGTGTTTACAGTCTTCAGGACAAGGTCTTCTAGACAGTGCATCTGCGTTACCATGTGCCCTCCCACTGCGATGTTCAGTTACGAAATCGAACTCTTGTAGTAGCTCAATCCACCTCGCCACCTGTCCTTCTGGATTCTTGAATTGCAATAGCCACTTTAATGCAGCATGGTCCGTTCGCAATAGGAATTTTCGTCCCAGCAGATACTTACTGAAGTGCTGCAAAGTCTTTACTACGGCAAGTAATTCCCTTCTCGTAACGCAGTAATTTCTTTCCGGTTTCGATAGAGATTTGCTGTAGTAAGCTATAACAACTTCTTGATTTCCTTTCCGTTGAGACAACACGCCACCAATTCCAGTATTACTTGCGTCTGTGTCAACTATGAAGTCATTTTCAGTGTCAGGATAGTCAAGAATAGGTGAATTGCACAGACGTTTCTTTAATTCCTGGAATGCGATGTCACAGTTCTCGTCCCAACAGAATTGTTGCTTCTCCTCAGTAAGTTTGTGTAGGGGTTTTGCAATGTCGGCAAAATTCTTGACAAACCGTCGATAGTAGGAGCATAAACCTAAAAATGCTCTGACCTCCGTCTTGTCTTTCGGAACTGGCCATTCCTTGACGGCGACGATTTTCTCCGGGTCTGTCTGAACACCTTCCTCCGAAACTATGTGTCCTAAAAAGTTCACTTGTTTCCTGAAAAATGAACACTTTTCCGGACTTAACTTAAGATTTGCCGTCCGGATTTTCGACAGCACTCTAATTAGGTTTTGAAGGTGATCTTCAAATGTTCGGCCCACGACGATGACGTCGTCCAAATAGACAAGACATGCGTCTCCGATCAATCCGGCAAGTACTTGCTCCATCAACCTTTCAAATGTCGCAGGAGCATTGCACAATCCGAATGGCATGACTTTAAATTGCCATAGCCCCTTTCCTGTTGAAAATGCAGTTTTCTTCTTGTCTTTAGGGTCTATTTCCACTTGCCAGTAGCCACTTTTCAGGTCTAACGTTGTGAACCACCTCCTTCCTGTCAGTGTATCCAATGTGTCATCGATCCTAGGCAGTGGGTAACTGTCTTTTTTCGTGACGTCGTTTAACCGTCGATAGTCCACACAAAACCGCGTGTTGCCGTCCTTTTTCTTCACCAGGACCACAGGAGAACACCATGGGCTAGATGAAGGCTCTATAAAACTGTTCTTCACCATGCGCTCAATCATCTCTTTTACTTCCTTTTCGCGTGCAACCGGAACCCTTCTTGGTCGTTGTCGGATTGGTAACTCATTGCCAGTATTAATTTTATGCTGAACCAGCCCTGTTCTCCCTATGTCAGCATCATCTGTAGAGAATATGTCGGCATACTGGAGTAACATTTTCCTAGCCTTATCCATTTCTACTCCAGTTAGATCGCAGTTTTTCAAAAGTGTTGACACGTCAAATTTCAAGCGAAGCACTTTTTCCGATGGTGCGCTTTCCATTAAGATCTCTTCTTTACCACTTTTCAACACTCCTCGATCAACATCGATCTCACAACGATATTTCCGCATAAAGTCTAAGCCCAGGATGCAATCGTCTACTATGTCAGCCACGATGACATTATGCCAATACACTTTATGACCTAGTTTTAGCTTTACCTCCTTCTTGCCTCGGACGGTTATGTGCTGACCGGTAGCTGTCAGTAATTGTATACGGTCGTGGTTATTGAAGAAGTCCCCAAGGAACCGACTTGCTAGGTTTGAATTGACGACCGTGTGAGAAGCTCCTGTATCGAGTGTCAATTTGCATGGTTTTCCGTTGACTTCGCCTTTGATGATCAGGCTGTTTCCATCATGGGCCTGTGATATCGAGATCCTCGGGGCTCTTTCCATACTAGCCAGCACCCGCCCCTCAGTCCTGGCGTTTACTCGTTTCCCTGCTGTTGCTGGGTAGTCTTATCAGTCCCTCTTCCCTGCTGAGATTGATCTTCTCTAGGTGTATTTCGCTTGGGACAGCTGGACCGAAGATGACCCTTTTCCCCACAAGTGTAGCACCTGGGACTGTATCCTTGTGGCCGGTCGCGTACAGTTGATTCTACCACTTCTCTGACGCGATGTGTGCGATGATCTTGCCTCACTGCCTCTACTTCCAAATACGTCCTTTAATGTTTCATGATGCCCAAGTCTTACAGCGGCCCTGACTTCTAAGTCACGTATTCCATCGACGAACGCCTGTACGAGATTGACATTGATCAGAGCAGGAGCAGACTGGTATGCCTTCCGGACCAACTTCTCAATTTCCAGGGCCCACTGTTGTAGAGTTTCGGCACTACGTTGAACACGCTCCTTTAGCTTAGCGCGAAATACGTGCTCCAGATGCGCGTCGCCGTACCTGGACTCCAACGCTTCCAGTAGCTGCTCATATGTCACATCCTTCCCAAGAGCCTCAAGTACCGTCAGGGCCTGGTCTCGTAGGCCTAAGGTGAGAGCGGTCATCGCCTGCTCTTTCGTCCACCCATTCGCCTTCATAACGGCCTCAAACTGCATCTTGTAAGCCGACCATGAAGATGTTCCGTCGAATGGCGGCACCTTAAACCCTCGTGCCGAAGGTGCAGCAATCACTGGACACACAACCCCGTCTCCAGTCCTAAGTTCACTCAAAGCCTTCTTCACTCCGGCAATTTGGACCTCAGCTTCAGTGATGCGATTCTCGTGCTGATTGACTTGCTCTTTAATCACCTTGAACTCCTTGCCAAATGTGGAGTGCAGGTCTTTAATGAGGAACATCTGTTCTTCTTGGCGACGGGCCTGCTCTTCTTTATCTACCTGAAGCTGCTTTTGCAAAAGGCGGGCCTGCTCCTCCTTATCTTTCTGTAGCTGCTCTTGCAGTAGGCGGGCCTGTTCTTCTTGGCGGCGGGCCTGCTCCTCCTGGCGACGGGCCTGCTCCTCCTGCCGGCGGGCCTGCTCCTGCAGCAGCGCCATAAGCGCAGACAGGTCTGGAACCGCTGATGCTGAAGAGACTGCAGACGGACCAGCCACTGGTTCTATCGTAGGCTGAGCACCACCCGGCGTCTGTATCGGGGAACCTCCAAACCGCCTCTGGTCCATGTCTTGTTGACGTTGACTTCTGGTACGAATACCGTCCGTGTCGTCTTTTGGTAAAATTGGCATTTTATCCCTCACTTCTGACACCAAATGTTACGAGCTGGGTATTGGGATAAATTAATTAACACCAATTAAAACCAAATAAACTTTATTCACACACGAATCACTAATTAAAACAATCACTGAACACTACTCAACAATTAAACACTTATAAACTCACTTAATCACACGTAAAAATCACTTAGAGATCGCTTCCAGTTCACTTCGAGTTGTCTTTTGGTAATCAAAATCAGACTGACTCAGCTCGCCGATCGGCGCCCTTTTTATACCTCGGCCGGACCCACTAGATGTTTCTAGAAGGTGGTCGAATGTTCTGGAAACATCCATAGACTTCGACATAGTCCCATACCTTCTAGAACATTCCAGAACCATCTCGAAACATCTAGAACAGGGTAGAATTTTCTAGAAACTTCCTGACCAATCTTCGATAGAATTGTCGAGAACCTTGTGGAACTTTCGAGAAGCTTATAGATAGGTCTCGCAATTCGATCGACGTAACATTATTATGGTTTTCTGTATCACACGATTTTAGAATGTGTACGTGTCTTGAAATGTCTTATTCTATACCACAAAAATATGTTATTTAAGTTATTTAGTTTTTTTTAAAGTTGCCCCACACTTTTTGGAATTTCTTCTCTATCGTGGGTGCACTTACGGTCAGTTCAGACCGAGAGGCGACGCGGCGCGACGTGACGCAACGAAACTGCAAATATGTATCTTATCGTGTAGTAAATGAAGTTAGATTTTGAGTCGCTATTAAAATGCAGTGCGGCGCCGAGCTGCGTTGCGAAAGGTGTATGTTTTCGTGTAGGAAATAGAGTTAGATTTTGAGTAGCTCTATTGAAATGTGCGCGCAGTGTCACGTCTCGGTCTGAGCTGACCCTTACAAACATGAAACTCATAAACTTGTGAATCATAGAATTTTTTGTTCCGTGCGGGAATCGAGCCCGCAACATGCTGCGCAGCAGTTCAAGCTGTTAAAATAATTTGTTTTGTACCTACTGAACATTTTAAATTCATCCATAATGATTTATGATAACTTTTAAACCTAAGTGGATACTTAGGTTTAAAAGTTGTTATTTAAAATACCGATTTAATTAAATTTCGATTCAATATTGATATCTTCTTCTTTTTTTTAGCGTAGTAAAATCATCAAATGAGTCCTCCCACCCCGGGCAGGAGGGACTGTCAGACTCGTACTGACTAAAATCCACGGTGTCCTTCAATAGCCCTTTATGTTCCGCGTCCCCGGCAGGTTTTGGCCCTCTAGACGGGGGCCCCGTCATCATGCTGACGCTCTTTGAGGTGCGCGTGGAACACAACGCACCTTCGGCATGGTCCATGGTCTGACAGCGAGTTGCCCTTTACTCGCCGCCCGATGCCCAAGATGGATTTATCTTGAAGCGAAGTTTCATTAAATCGGTATTTTTAAGACCTTATTTTTATTAAGTCCGAAAATGCCGTACCGAATAAACTCAGAACTGATCATGTTGGAGAACATACCCACACAATAAAATTAGTTTCATCTAATGAGCAGACATGGTGTTATTCGGTGGTTATAACTCTTGTAATAAGGAAGAGTGGGGTTTGTTTATTAACCGGAAAATACAACTATATCTTGTATACACCTTGTTTATTATTGTTGAGACAAGTTCAGTTATGGCCTGTTTTACTATCTAACCCTAGATAAGTTTCTGGTAAATTATCTGCCAGATATCAACTCTGTTAGGTAAGTACTATTTTTTATTATTCTGTGGTAATATTTAAAAAAATATGTGTGTGAAATATAATTAATATTAAAAATGCGAAAGAATGATGTTTTTTACTCAGTAATGTCAGAATTACTGGACGGATCTCGATTTTAGGTCAAAGATAGGTCTTATTTTCCCAATCGAATATAAATCTTCTGCGTGTAAATGATAATGTGAAAAACCATTAAATAAATTTGACACTTGACACAGTCCTGTGCCCATTACTCTTGCCGGAACGCCCATACCAGTCTGTTCCGACTTTCGGTACCTCGGCTCGCTTGTCCAAGGAGATGGCGATGTAGACCGGGACATAACACACCGGATCAACTTGGGATGGATGAAATGGCGACAGGTCACCGGAACAACTTGCGACCCACGGATGGCCCCTCAAGTTAAAGGGGAAAATATACAAATCCGTGATTAGACCTGTCGTATTGTATGGATCGGAATGCTGGGCTGTGAAAAAGATGGATGAGAAACGATTGCATGTAGCAAGAATGGATAAAGTAAGGAATGAGTTTATAAGGGGAAGTTTGAAAGTGACGCCTGTTACAGAAAAAATGAAAGGGAATTGTCTGTCTTGGTGTGGACATGTGATGAGGAGGGATGAGACTCACGTGACTAAGAAAGTGATGAGTATGAATGTTGATGGATGGAGAGGAAGAGGAAGGCCAAAGAAAAGGTGGATGGATTTTCTAAGGAATGATATGAATGAAAAAGGAGTAAATGATACTGTGATGTCTGATAGGGGTGAATGGAAGAAAAAAACGTGTTGCGCCGACCCCAAGTAAAATGGGATAAGGACAGGAAGATGATGAATCTCAAAACATCAAAAATGTAATAAATAAAACGCTGCCATATTAATTTAATTTGATCATTTATTTCATCGTCTCGTTTGTTGTAAATAATAACTCATGGTCAAATCATCTTTAGCAGAACTGCAAAGACTGAGATGTAATAATTGACACTCTCACTTGACAATCGGATTTCCATTACCCAATTTTCCCACCACCAATTTTCTCATCAAACAATGCTAAGAACACTCTCGATTAAGTCATCAATATTCCCTTTCTGTGCGCTTTCATTTGAGACCCCACTCGAGTATATTTGCAAACATTCGTTATTCTTCCCCACTTTCACTCACACAACTTTTAAACGGCTGTACCGATTTTCATCAAACATGTTAAGAACACTCGCACGTAAGTCACCTTTAATACATAAAAAAACTAAATTGAAATCGCTTCATCCGTTCGGGCTCTATGATGCTACAGACAGACACGTCAAACTTATAACACCCCTCTTTTTCGTTTAAAAATAGTCAATTTCATTAAAAAAAAAAACATATTTCTAGGTCAACGGGAAACATTTGCTTCGTAATTTAATAAAAGTTTAATTAATCTGTCCGAAACACAGGATTATTTAGTTGAGTCTGGCTTGTGTGTTACTAAATACATTATCTAAAATTTTCTTTTAAATTGTAACATTTTTGTTCCTGTAAAAAAAAATGTTTACAAAGAATCCTGAAAACGAAAACAAAGCAAAATCTCATAATGATTTTTATTGGTCCTTTGGAAAAAGTCATAACATTTGATTAAAATCATCATTCATAAAACCTATAGCTTCTACCGTTATTATTTAATGTCCACCCCGCTTCCCCATTGCTGGGCAAAGGCCTCCATTAATTAAAACTCATTTTATCACGTGCAATAACGACGGTGATAAGATTTCTCATAAAACAGCCATGTATGACGAGCTATATTTGTCAAAGGTACCATTTTACGACCGCTTTGCTAATATTGACCACAAATCCCTGATATTGTTCACTTAAGGCCAAGATGTGTTACAAACATACCTACATCGAATGTATACAAGGTGATTTAATTTGACCTGACCTAACCGTAGACAACATTTAATGGCAAACAAAAAAGAAACATATATATTTAAATATTTTTTTTCACTATCAACTATTATTAAATGAACAATGTGAAGTTAATATGACAGCACAGCAGAAGGCATCGCGACAGACCTCGTAAAAGATGGCGAGACGAGCTAAACAAAAGTCCATAATATTAATTGAGAAAAAGAGTAACAAGTTATGGATAGAGGCTTTCTGGGACGAATCATTATTCAACTAATTAATTTTGTGTGGCATAACATGCACTTTGGACGGTAGAATTGTTTCAGAACATTAAGTAATCTATGCTTAAATATTTACAAAGTGCATAAAATATTAAATACAAAATTTATAATATTACAAAGCTCTTTGGTTGAATGCGCTAATCTCAGGAACAAGGTTCAAATTAAAAAATATTATTATGTCAGATAGTTTTTCTGTTTATCGAAGAAGGCTATATGCATGTATTAATGTAGGTATTAAGTATTAGGTTATAGATGTACCTGATATTACGATATTATTATTGTAATAGAGACTCAATGATCTGACAGTTAAACTGCGTTTATAAGCAGTTTTGTTGGGCTATGTACGTAATTAGTTTTTAAGATTTTTTTTAAGAAAAATAAAGATAAATAAAGCAAGCATTCATTCATTCATTCATATAACATCATACTATGATCAATAGGAGCCGAGCCGTAAGTGGAACCGCGAGGTACAGTTAGTGATAAATAATTTTACAATACAGAAGAGACTCAACGTTTTTACGTCATACTCGTATTATCCGCAATTTCATATTATTATCCGAATTCCAACACGTCTTAACCAAAAATGTTCCATACACCATATTCCCAATATCACAAGGAACACCTCTTAAGACGTTTTACGAGTCATCGTAAAACGTGCTGGTATACTCTCCGCTTTATACAGAAACTAGCATTTAATGCCTTATGAAGCTAAATCAACTATTTACTACTTAAATCATGTTCCATTTGTGGCATTTAAGGATTATTTCTTGTTCTCTATACAAATATAAACAGAGACATTCCAACTACCATGACTTTCACGTTTCTTTGACGTTAATTTGAAGGAAAAAATTAGTTACTCGTTTGTACACTAGAGGCGCTTGTTCATATTTAACCAACTACAAAAAAGGAGGAGTTTCTCAATTCGGATGTTTATATTTTTTATGCTTGTTCGCGCATAACTCCGTCGCTTGCAATTCGATTTGAAAATATTTTTTTCGGTAACCGGTATACTTCCCAAATGGTCCCATGATTTACTGAAATTGGACAAGCGGTTTTTGAAAAATCAACAAAAATTAAAATTCCATTCACTCTAGTTCAGTACTTTTTATGTTGTGAATGAGCATTTTTCGTATAATATTGTGTAGGTGAACGATGTTACTACGACCGGTAATAAGATTATCTAAGTAGACAAATATTACAAAATTCTAGTGCGAGAATTTGGGTTAAATATTTATAACTACTAAAACAAAGAGGCTACTGACCCGTTAATTAAGCTAAATGTGCCTTTTGGGGTGCTAAGACAGGAAACCTCCACGTGCGCCCGTGGACTGGAGTTCCCTCTCGGATACGTCCGGGGGGAAGACCAGTTTTTCGGGCCGGTGCGCCCTGGGATGCGGGCAAAAACTCTCCTTAGGCACTGTGTGCCTAAGGGGTTTCTTTGCCCGTATGCAAATAGCCTGTCGGGTGGACGCTCTAACGCGTGTCCCTCTGAACAGCAGAGGGCACAGCGGCGGAGCGGGCTTGCGGACGGTGAGTGATGGGTATGCTCGCCGTCCGACCAAGGACCAAGCCCGGGTCGGTGGCGCGTCGTGTTTCACGCGTCACCGACGGGGCCCCTTATGGGGCCAAATGCCTGCCGGGGTCGCGGATTTTTCTTAATCCAGGATACCGTGGCCCCGGAACGTAAAGGGCATCCGACGGAACACGGGTGGATTTTAGTCAGTAAGAGTCTGACAGTCCCTCCCGCCCCACCCAGGGCGGGAGGACTCATTTGATGATTTTGCCACCCTAAAAAAAAAAAAAAAAAAAATGTGCCTTTTACCACCTAAAACTTATTATTTCCTTGTTTCTTTACCTAAAAAGAAAATATTACAAGTATCGTCCATCGTTAAGTCCTTGACCGGAAAACTCTTCCAATCTTCCCACGTCATTCGATCTTGCAATAAAAACATTGACATAGGTTCAACTACTGGAACTTTCTGCTAAAGTACGCAAAACAGATAACAGGAAAAGTTAAGCCTCGCTGAGTAAGCGCGCTTGTAGGCAAGGAATGTGGATCAAGGCAAGTTTCCGAGGGATTACCAACTATCTGTGGTGAATTATATCTAGATATGCCTGAACTTTGCACAGCACAATGTTGGGTGAAAGATGAACGTAAAATAGGAAGTGTGTTGACTTAATTTAATGGATGCAGGTTTGATTTTTTAAGACACCTAAGGTAAAAACTATCCACATGACTGGTCTTTTATAAATTCTACATAGATTGATAAACAGTTTCGGAGTGAAATAATTGTAACTTACGGACGGACAGACGAACAAACGGTACGTATGTCTAACAGTTCGGGGTGCTAAGACAGAAAACCTCCACGTGCGCCCGTGGACTGGAGTTCCCTCTCGGAAACGTCCGGGGGGAAGACCAGTTCTTCGGGCCGGTGCGCCCTGGGATGCGGGCAAGGAGACCCCTTAGGCACTGTGTGCCTAAGGGGTCTCTTTGCCCGTATGCGAATAGCCTGTCGGGTGGACGCTCCAACGCGTGTCCCTCTGAACAGCAAAGGGCACAGCGGCGGAGCAGGCTTGCGGACGGTGAGTAATGGGTATGCTCGCCGTCCGACCAAGGACCAAGCCTGGGTCGGTGGCGCGTCGTGTTTCACGCGTCACCGACGGGGCCCCTTATGGGGCCATATGCCTGCCGGGGTCGCGGATTTTTTTAATCCAGGATACCGTGGCCCCGGAACGTAAAGGGCATCCGAAGGAACACGGGTGGATTTTAGCCAGTAAGAGGCTGACAGTCCCTTCCGCCCCACCCAGGGCGGGAGGACTCATTTGATGATTTTGCCACCCCAAAAAAAATGTCTAACAGTTCTATTTTGTACTTCATTTATAATAAAAAAATTCTCAAAGGTCAGAATTATTTTTTGACTCAGTCATAATATTCTTGTTACAAATTATGTGAAAATCATACAGAGTAAGTTCATAATGGCTTTTAGCAGTATATTTTAATTCAGATTCTAGGGCTTTGTTTAATCCAGGACTTGGACTAGTCAGATGTGCTGAGAATAAAAAAGACGCTTACAACGATAAGCATAAACTTTACGATCTAGGATTGATGGATAGTGGTTTTACGATCTAGCTAGATATTTTGGAATTGGGTCTGCCCTTAATTCCAACAGGATCTGCTAATTTCATTTTGCAAATAAAAATATTTTTTGATCAGTTTTTACAAAATTTAAGAAAACAGCAATGCGGGCAATGCAATGCAATGAAAAATCTTGAATGCAGTTGCATTTACATTCGAGAATTTCATAGCCCAATTATTCGTCAAATATCTATCCATCGTTTAATTTTATTCGTTAGTTGTTTCAAGCCCCCCCCCCACCTCCTATGACCTAAGGCGTTGCAATTCAACATAATCATAAGCAAAACGACTGCCATACTTGATTCTATTGTACAGAAGCTCTCGTGCGGCGGTGACTCAAGACAGCACATAGCAAGCATGTAGATTTTAGGTCCGGATCATGAAATAACTAGTCTAGGGTTCGATTCTAGGACAAATGTTTGTGTAATGAACATTGGTGTAATTTATCTATAATATTTATGCATTTAGAAATACATATTATTTAAGTATGTTTATCAGTTGTCTTATAGTACCCATAACACAAGCCCTGCTTAGCTTGGGACTAGATGGCGTTGTGTGATAGTTGTGGAATATTATTATTACATTTAAACAGTATCAAAAATGGTGCATTGTTCAAGCAATCGCATCATCTAACGACCATAACTGTTTTTAAAGTTAGATATTTTTTTTATATTTAATAATATTCTGGTAATTCCTTGGTCAATTTCTCTGTCTTACTTGAAACAACACAAAATCAGTAAAATTTCTCTTTTCTCTGTAGCATTAATTTTCTCTAAATTTAAACTTCGACAGTTCTCTTTACTTCTGTCAAACTATTCGCACACGGGTAGTGTTAAACAGTTGTAAAACTCATAAAACACAGTACCTACTACATAATTAGTCCCTCTTACGAACAGTGTATAATGCTACACATACACATACAAGCAATAGAGTTTTCAAAGTGCTGTACCCTTAGCACGAGTTTTCACTCTTTTACTTTACAGCGTCTTTCCAGTATTTACAGCGTTTCTTGTATGGAAAAATGGAACAGCGCCGCTGGTGTACGAAGAAGGAACTAATTTTTTCCTTGAAAATTGTCAATTTGAAGTTGTCAAAGTTCCAGTTTACTTTACGTCTCAAATACTGAAAACTCGTGCTAAGGGTACAGTTCAGCGCAATTTCACGGTCGATTGCATCTCAGTAACTAGTGGTATGCAAAGGCTTTATACTACGGATAGTTTAATGGGTGCTCTGGTTTATTCATGTCTGTGAAAATTGTATGAAAATTCTACATAGGTGGCTTACAGAAAAACTACAATAAAACGAGTTACCTACAAACTAGAAGTGAAAACATAAGAAATATGTACCCACCGAGGAAAGCAGAATTTTAAATAAGTATATCTGCACTATTTCAATTACTCATTACAGTTTTGATTAACTATTGATTTTTGTACCTACATAAATAAATCAAATAAGCCAAGAAGCCAACATGATGGCTTTATCTGCTTCTTTCGCAATAATATCGTGAAAAAAATAAACGAGAACGTACTACCTGGATAAAAACCTGTCCAAATCTAGGTAATCCTCTGTTTGTAGCAACTTTTATCAAAAATTGTTTAGCATTTAAGTATAAAATATAATATTAAGAACGAAGGTGGCCGAATCGTAAACAGACTTAAAGATTGCCTGGTGCTGTTCGAACTTTCATTTTATCACTTCTGCTTTCAAAACAGTGATGTAAGACATCGTGAAGAAAACTAAAAAAACCGGCCAAGTGCGAGTTGGACTCGCGTGAAGAGGGTTCCGTACGATGTTACCTATCACGTTTTTTTTTTAAATCTGACCCAAATTGGTACGCACAATATTGAGTGATTTACCATGTTATTTTAATATCATGGACTTCTTATAGGTTTTCCTATAATCTATAAGTAGAAAACTAAATTCTGTATTTAAAAAAAAAATTAGGTTCAGTAGTTTCGGAGATAAGGGGGGGAATGGTCAAATTTCGTCTATTTTCTTGAATAACTTGGAAACTATTTATTTTAAAATTACAATAAAAAATATATTTAAGATTGTCTTAACAGGACCTTTCATTTGATGTGTCACACGATGCAGATTTAAAATATTTTTTTTTAATTTTCCCCTTCCCCCCCAAAAATTACCTCCCATATACAGATATGGACTTCTTATAGGTTTTCCTATAATCTATAAGTAGAAAACTAATTACTGTATTTATTTCAAAATTTTAGGTTCAGTAGTTTCGGAGATAAGAGGGGAGGGGGAATGGTCAAATTTCGTCTATTTTCTTGAAAAACTTGGAAACTATTTATTTTAAAATTACAAAAAAAATACATTTAAGATTTTCTCAACAAGACATTTCATTTGGTATGTCACACGATGCAGTTTTCAAAACTTTTTTTTTCATTTTCCCCTTCCCCCCCAAAAATTACCTCCCACATACAGATTTCATCTACTCACGTCACACCTCTGTGCTTGGGTCACAGGAATTGATATGTGTACCAAATTTCAACACAATCGGTCTAGTAGATTCGGAGATAATTGACTGTAAGCGACAGACAGACGGACACACGAGTGATCCTATAAGGGTTCCGTTTTTGTATTCGGACGTACGGAACCCTAAAAATGGTTGAACCAAAAAAAAATACAGCGATCATCAATTTATAATTGTGTCACCAAACTTACACTACGGTTACCTTGGTAGCCAAAATCTGTAGCCACTTCTATATTGAAAAGCCTAGACGTGCAACAATAAATTAAACCCTCTACGAATAAAATAACCGAGTAATTAATTACAAACTCAAAACAACAACAATTAATTAAATACAACATTTACTCTGACGGAGGTCGCGCCTTTCATTTTATTCCTATTTGAGAAAATGGCGAAAAAAAAAAGAAAACTACTTACTCAGTTTACAGTGTTGAAAAGCAAACTGTTTTTAATTGTCCTCCCGTTCTCTGAAACTTGCTTCCTCAAAATATTTTTCATTAAAACTGAGTCAACTTTCTTTTAAAAATGCAGAAATATCGTCCGAGCTTTATAAGTTTTCTATTTACATTTCAGAATTTACGAGTATTTTCGAAGTATTTTTATGAATAAACTGAAATCAAACATTGCGATGAATTTTTCTTTCAGTAGCTGTCACTGTGTCTGGGTTTGTGCATGATTATAATAATATATTCGCCCCTATTGCATGAGAACAAAATGTAAATGTATTATTAGGGTGATGATGATGTGATCCTGTCCGACATAACACACCGGATCAACTCGGGATGGATGAAATGGCGACAGGTCACCGGAACAATTTGCGACCCACGGATGCCCCTCAAGTTAAAGGGGAAAATATAGAAATCCGTGATTAGACCTGTCGTATTGTATGGATCGGAATGCTGGGCTGTGAAAAAGATGGATGAGAAACGATTGCATGTAGCGGAGATGAGGATGTTGAGATGGATGTGTGGAGTGACAAGAATGGATAAAGTAAGGAATGAGTTTATAAGGGGAAGTTTGAAAAGTGGCGCCTGTTACAGAAAAAATGAAAGGGAATCGTCTATCTTGGTATGGACATGTGATGAGGAGGGATGACACCCATGTGACTAAGAAAGTGATGAGTATGAATGTTGATGGATGGAGAGGACGAGGAAGGCCAAAGAAAAGATGGATGGATTGTCTAAGGAATGATATGAAAGAAAAAGGAGTAAATGATACTGTGACGTCTGATAGGGGAGAATGGAAGAAGAAAACGTGTTACGCCGACCCCAAGTAGAATGGGATAAGGGCAGGAAGAAGATGATGATGTGATCCTGTCGATTTCGGCTTCAGCTCCGCTGTAGTTGCCGATCGTGTACTATTATGCCTCTACTTAACCTTTTGATTACAGGCGTGATTTTTTGTGAGACCACGAGTGGGAAAGAGGAATGTAGGGAGACAACCGACTAGGTGGACAGACGATCTTGTTAAAGTGGCCGGAAGACACTGGATAGCTATAACACAAAACCGCCAGAAGTGGAAAGATTTGGAAGAGACCTACACTCGGCATTGGGTGACTAAAGGTTGAAGAAAAGTGATTTTTTGTTATGTATGTCATCAAAATCATGTTCATCCACTGCTAAACATAAGCCTTCCGCCAAAGAGATACTATCCCGGTCTTGGGCAGTCCGCATCCATCCGCTAACACTCTCCTTCTTCAAATTAAAGTTATGTATGTATTTTGGATCAAGAATGGGAGCAAAGTGTCAAGAGTTGGCGTCTGTATAGTAGTATCTGATCCAAGAACAATTTGGCATCCGTATTGGCCTTTGTAGTGAAGGTTAGCTTACCAACTTTTTAAACATAAGGTTGCTGATTCACGATAATCTCAAATTATTGGATTTTTTTTCGGATGAACGAGGTTTTACACCTTTTTTTAGGTAAGTTAATGAGTCCTTATTGCCATTTGTTCCTTCAGTAGCTCTTTGCTTTCCAGGGCCACATTATCGTGCTAAGACGCAGTCCCACCACCCCAAGCGTTTACGTCTTCAGTGTAATTAAAACCCTATTTTAAACCAGGTTAATGTCAAAACGTGACATTATACATATTAAGGCTGACCACCCTTTTGGTATCGATATCACAAAACTTCCGTTGAGACTGACCACTATTTGGTAGGAAACGTGATATTCTTATTGTTATACCAGGGTAAGATTGCCTACAAAGACTAGGGATATATGGCAATGAGACTGCCAGATAATATAAAAATAAGAAAAAGGCAACCTATATGTTTAAATATAAGTAATGAAAAAGTTAGATTCCTGTAGCATTATTCCAAACGCGAATAAACGGACCAATAATATCCAATATTATGTAAAACCTAGTCTATATTCCTGAAAGAGTTTTTCTCAATAAAAACGATTCATAAAGAGACCTGACTCGGAATATGAGAATCATTCGCACTCCATTAAAATAAGTTTTTTCAATAAGATGAATAGCAATTCTTGGTCCATGACTAACTAGATTTTTTGTGAGCAGTTCGTGCCGATCATTTTACTGAATAATTTATTATGGCAATTAATATCTGAAACTTTTTATTTTCTCAGCAGTTCGTTTTTGCTCTGTATAAATCTTGTGAATGAGAATATTTTAAATGCTTTCGAGACTCGTATAATATTTTATCTTGCTAGCAGATAAAATGGATAGATTTTCAACTAATAAAATTGTATAGAACTGAACTTTGAACAAGAATTCTTATAATTTAATTGCTTACTACGTATATACTAAAATAACTGTTTGTGTTTTAATTAACATTTATTGATTCTTGTATAATAAATAAAACAATAAATTCACTAAATAATTTATTTTATAAAAAAAAAAAAGTTAATAAAAACAAGTTGTGCCACAAAAAATGACTGCTTGATCTTTTTCTTTTTAGTTACACAATGCAAGGATTACTTATCGTCATTCGGCCATCAGTTTCAGCGAGTATGGGCGACTGATGACGAATGTAGTTCCGTAGAACAATGTTGTCTACTCCTAGGACGGTTACCTCCCCTCGGTTTTCACTTATCATCTGAAAACGTGCATTGACGTTTAACATTTAGAAGAGACACCAAAAGAAATAAGTATATAACTTTCGTTATAGTATCCAATAAGAATAATCGCTAATTCATTGACAAAGGCACGTACTCGTAAAAAGCAGATGTGTTTTTACATTGTAGAACAAATAAGTATGTTAAATATACACACATCAACACGGTCTAGGGATATTTAAAAAAAAGCGAATTACTATCAATGTGTTAATTATTTATATGACATGTATATATTTAAAAGATACGTTATTTAATATTCTACCATATTTTAATAATGGTTAAGGTATAGATTAAAATTTCAGGATTTTATGGAAAAAAAATGAAGCATAGACGGAAACCGTTTAAGAATGAACTTTTAATTTGTGAGTAAAAACTGAAAAAAATAGAAAAATCATTTAATTTGTGTTTATAAACTTGAGGTTAGTAGTCTGAGAAAGCGCCCATGATATTCATAACACATCGGCAACGATTTGGCATGCTCAAAACAAGGTTGTCAATGTCTTGCTGCGGAATATTGTCCCATGTCCTTCTGAGGTGCGCAAAAAGTTGATCTTCTGTAGCCAGATTTTCAGGAACTTCCTTCAGAGCTCTTCTTTGCAGCATATCCCACGCATGCTCAATGGGATTTAGATCTGGCGATTGAGCAGGCCAGTCTAAGGCCCTAACATTATGTTTATGTAACCAAGCTGCTACCGTTCTCGCCGTGTGTGCCCGGGCATTGTCGTGCATGAGCAGGAAATCTTGCCCCATTTGTGTTCTGTGGGGCAAGATTACGGGCCCCAGCACCTGTTGGACGTATCGTTCTGCCGTCATATTGCCCCGCACCCAAACGAGATCCGTCCGTCCTCCAAGACGAATTCCTGCCCAAACCATAATTGTTCCTCCTTGGTATGGGTGAACTTCCTGAGGGTTCTGGAGACGGCTCCATCGTCCAGGAACTCGCCAAACACGCGTCCTTCGTGAATCTGGGTGGAAGCCGAACCTGGATTCATCCGTGAACAGCACATTGGACCATTGCTCACGGCCCCAGTCCACGTTGTTCCGAACCCATTCTAATCGTCGTCCACGATTGCCTCTCCGTAAAGGTGGGACCCGGAGTGGTCTACGAGATTGCTTTCATGCAGTCGCCTTCTTACAGTTTGGTCACTCACAAGCACTTGGTGTTCCACTCGCAGCCTTTGGACCAATTGAGTCGCCGTTGCATTTGGTTGTGCTCGCGCAGTAATTTGCAAAAATCGGTCTTGTCTGGGGGTAGTGATGCGACTTGGCCCCCGGTGCCTCTCCGCTACTTCACCTGTGGCACGATAGCGTGTCCACAATCTTGAAATTACATTTTGATGGGTCCCTATGGCCTCAGCAACATTACGCTGAACAGATCCAGCTTCCAGCATTCCCACAGCTCGTAACATCTCCGCCCTCGTCAAATGTCGGCGTTGCATGGCTACAATACCTCAATTTTAACTTTATCTTTCGTTTAAAAATGAAAAAAAAACTTTAACTAAACGTAATTCGTATTGTTTTCTAAATTTCGCACAAATGAAAATTCCCTCTCCTACACATCAAGACATTTCTATGCCACCGAAACAAAAAAATTTTCAAAAATTTGAATTTGGAATTAGTCTGAGATAAATTACAAACAAATCGGTGTATAAAAGATTCCAATGCGGCCAGTACTTTTCGAGTTATTTAATTGAGTATGAAATATCTCTACACCGTGTTGATGTGTGTATAAGTCTGTTTATCAGTTGTCTAGTACCCATAACACAAGCTCTGCTTAGCTTGGACCTAGATGGCGTTGTGTGATAGTTGTGGAATATAAAAAAAAATATAAGAAAAAAATAGGTACCACACCTTTTTTACGTAAGAAATCTTGTTATCATTTTACGGATAAGAAAATATTTACTAGCATTCGTTAAGTAGCATACGCCTAAATGAAACAAAATCTATTGACACAAAAAATCTCCTAAAAATAATACTATGTAGAACTAAAAGAGTAAACGCCATATTGTTTATAAGAAAAGAATACTGGCCATGTTTTTAAGACTCACAGTATAATTTCCCCCGCCATTTGCTACAAAGTCAGTTGTAACAACTCTATAGACCTTTTCAAGTGACAAAGGTTCATATTTGGGTACATCACATTCTATACAACGAATGGATACGTCTAGCACTCGGCTGCCTAAGGGTCGGGCTCCATCGAAAACCGCTTTCAGTCCTGAAAGGTTGAAGGAGTTAAAAAAAGAAAAAAAAACTAGAATAAAATAAAAAAATATATATAAATACAGGGTAATTTGTAACAACCTTTCATGGGCTGAAAGTACTCATGGTTATAAACAACTTTAAGTATGAAATCAACCCTGAAAATATAACACGTATTTTTTTATCTTTTATGGTTAGTTTCCTAATAATAATAATCCTTCCATGCCGTTTTCGGCTACGGCGACCGTTTCATTACCAACCTACTGGCGTCTAACATGGGCTCTCATGTGGCTAGCAAAACCGCCTTTGTTTACAAAAATTTCCTAATAATAGCTGTTTAGAATCTTATGTATAGACGCCAGCAGGTCAACCTACCCCAATTTGTCAAATTTTAACAGTCGAACTTAACCTTCCTCTATTATGATAAGGTTGAAAATCTATTGCAGAAATTTGACAGATTGAAGTAGATTGATGTGCTGGAGCCTATACTTTCAGCCTACGAAAGGTTATTAATGTTTTACAAATGACCCTGTATTTCTGAGGAAGCAGCATATGGGGAGATCAATGGGCCAGCGACCTTAGGTAACCTAACATATGTGTATGCAAATACCACAGCACAAATAATAAATTGACCGTGGCAATAAAAGAACAATGGGTGCTTTTGAATGGACATTGTCGCCATTTCTGTATCAAAATGTTGTTGTGAGTGACATTTGAAAGGTCATAATAATACCTAGCTTTATTTTAAGCCTCCTGCAGACACACGCGATTAATCGCGCTGCGACAACGAGCCAAGCTAATTTCCACTCTAAAAATACTGCGAATGGACCGCGACATGTCGCCCCGCGCGATTAATCGCGTGTGTCTGCAGGAGGCTTAACTGTGTGACGAAAACAATCATACGTGTAAACAAATAAAATGCCATTCGAATGTGATTTGATGAAAGTTACTGTCAAACCGTTTTAAAATCATGGCCACGAACAACTCAATTTACCAAGCTTTTTGACGTTTCCCAACGAAATTTTCTTCATAAAGTAAGCCTGATAAAATATTCCAATTTCACGGTACTTCGATGTACATTATGGAGACAATATTATGCTAATGTTAACTTGTAGGTGAGCCTTGTAGGTTATTGATATTAGCTCAAATAAAGGAGCATGCACAAGTGTGTCAGAAATTCAGAATTGTAAGTTATTGAGAGGAATTATTTTGCATCTTAACCTTGAAAAGAGTAAGTACGTGAGGTGTTAAATTGGGTCATTGAAGGGAAGGTGAAGTTCTTTTTATCGTGGTAAAATCATCGAATGAGTCCTCCCACCCAGGGCAGAACGAGAGGGACTGTCAGACATGTACTGACTAAAATCCACGGTATCCTTCAATAGCCCTTTACGTTCCAGGGTCATGGTAATTTGATAAGTCCCGCGACTATTGACTGAACACTTATCTCGATTTTTTTAAACCCAGATATTAGCAATGGGAGAATTTTGTTTTTATTTGTACGTGATTATGAAGATTTATCATTTGTGATTTTTGTTCTGACTCAATCGATAGAAACACATCTGCCTTTTGAATTTTAGGTCACTTTAAGGTCCTTTATCTGAAGCTATATTGATAGCTAAAAATATTCGTAACCATTGATTTAAACCTTATTTTACTGCAAATAAAGATCATTGTAGTTTTGACGGTTACGCAAAATCAGTGGTAATAATAACTGGTGGCTGCCATGATGTCTCAAAGGGAGAGTATTTCCAGTGTGGGAACGACATGGCGCTAGACGACTTGTATAGCTCTGTCTCTTTCCCACAGTCGAATCACTCTCGTTTTAAGACGGCATGATAGCCCACCTGTGAAAGAATTGAATACTGAATAGTGGTGTAACTCACATTAAAGCCATCGCCGCCTTCACTAAGGAAGCTCTGCGACACAACTCTGTAGGTTTTGTCGAGCTCGAGCGGTTCGTACCTAGGGACGTCGCACTCGATACACCTGATGGTGACATTGAGAACCCTCGAGTTCACAGGCCGCGACCCGTCGAAAGTTGCGCGTAACCCTGCGATTGAGCGACATTTGAAATAAAGTGACGATAAATTAATGAGATTCTTCTGAATACTTTGACAGCGAATGGAATTTCTCTCAAACACCCGTAATTATAGATTTAATTGCAGTCAAGTTACTTTTTTGCGCTGATCAGAAAGCAGAAGTACGTTCAATATAAGAAAAAAAATTAAAGTATTTGTTTGGTCAACGCAACTCGAATCGCGTCGTTCATTTTTCGATCATTCGGACTCTTTAGACAAGTTCCAAGCTGATTTGTATCCATAAGTGTATCTTTTAGGACTATTCATTATTTTTTTCCACAACAGTCTCACGAGGTACAGTCGCATAAATATTTATCAAAAATATTTTATAGACCATTGTATAAAATCTGCTGAACCGATATAACATTGTTTTATAATCAAATTCAAAATGTTCAATCCAGATCACTATTAAAGGTTCAGTAAACAAAAACGGTCAGTATTTCCAGAGAATTCGTTTGTATTAGTTTAAATTTTGCAGAATTTACATAAGGTACGTACAAATATTGACTCTTTTAAGCCAGTTTGCATAATATCAAAGCTGCTGCTAGCCCATCGAATCATCCAATGCTCAAAATTCAGAAATAGTTTTCTTGATTGCAAAGAGATTAATAATTTGAAAACTTATAGAAACACCAGAATTAGTTACCAACGCCACAAAAGACACTGAACTAAATTTCAAAAGATGCATGACACTTTTGGAACTTTCATTACAACTTGATGTAAAATGCCTGAAGTTTTAAACTAGTTTTTTGTTCTAAGGCTTTCTAGTTCCAAAAAGGCGTAATTTTACTTGATAGGCCCTGGGTAATAAGTAAGAATTTTGTTTTAAAAAGAAACGTGCGAGTCTTCTTCTTCTGTATCTAACCTTGGTAATAAGCAACATGACTTCGACTTCGATGTCGACTTTGATTTCATCTTTAACTTCTACCACTATATCAAACTAAATATCCCCTTCACCTCTTATTTTGACTTCCACATCAACTTTGATTTCAACCTCGAAGGAAAGGTCCTTCGAGGTTCCTGTTCCATTTTCGTTAAATGTTACTAAGTCACTCCCATAAATAATCGACCGGAAAGATATTAGAAATCAAAGAGTTACCTAAAGTTGATTACCTGATACTTGCAGCATCCTCGCCCCTGCGAATGGGTCATTGGCCACAGAATACTCCAACATTTCCATAATATGCACGCCTTTCAAGTCAAAAACTTGAACGACGTTATCAAAGGGGGTAGACTGTATCATGGACCCGTAAGTTATCACTGCAATATTAATTTTAAAATACTTAAAGTTGGAAAGTTTTGAAACGAATCAGCGCCTGGAACGAATGTAGTATATTATTTAGATGGTGAAGAAAAGAAATTTAATGGAACAAAAATTTAGCCTTAGATTATATTAGATGCCCGAAATTCTGGTAATAATTCTTGCAAGGAGTCTTACTCAATATCTAAGTTTTAGAAATTATATAGGTAGGTAGGCTCCTAAGACCAAAGATGATTATTGAGAACATTTAATTAAAAATGAACCGATTCTACTGCGGCTTCTGAAACCACCAGTAACTTGTATCGTATAAGGATCATATAAGAGTAATTTATATGTGTAACATTGGACAAATACAGCCAAATAATTAAGTTACTTCCACTTTATCGGTACGCTGATCAAAATTGAAATTCACGTAGCCACCATACAATTTATTACACAAGCAGATAACACTAACTGTAGCTATTTCACAATAACTGCCTTTAATTACTATTGAATGACACTACCAAATGTGCCAAAAGTTATTTATTTATCAGACAATCTATACAAGAGAAAATAGACTTTAAAGTTTCGAATTAACATACTTTCATAAACTCACACCTTTTTCTACGCTAAGATCCTTACATACTCCTCTCGCTTCATCCACGTTAATACATTTGGTCATATAAACACGCCGGTTGCGAGTACTACACACCCGAACTTTCTGGAGAACCTCACTAAAAAAGTCAGTATGGGTCCTCCTAGAGTATCCCGTCCTTTTTTTTTTCCACCCAGGGCAGGGCGGGAGGGACTGTCAGACTTGTACTGACTAAAATCCACGGTGTCCTTCAATAGCCCTTTATGTTTCGGGGTCACGGTAATGAGATAAGTCCCGCGACCCCGGCAGGCTTCGGCCCTCTACAGAGGGGGCCCCGTCATTATGCTGACGCTCTTTGAGGCGCGCGTGGAACACAACGCGCCGTCGACCCGGGCATGGTCCATGGTCGTGCGGCGAGTTGCCCATTACTCGCCGCCCACATGCCCGCGCCTACGGTGGCCGGAGATCGTCTTGCGACGTCCGACGCCGTGGGCGTCTACCACTGCGGCTGGGGCGGAGGGAGGACACTGTCTTCTCTCTCTCACGGCCCGCCTCCTCCTTCGCGAGCATGACTTCTTCGCAGAAGGAGGCGACCACTTCCCACTCCGTCTCGCCCCTCAGCATGGCCACGACCAATACCGGGCGCGAGAGGTCTCCGCCTATCGCTGCCGTGAGGACACGGCGGTGCTCTGCCCAAGCGGGGCAATCCTGTCCTGTCCAGAGCATCCCGTCCTGGCCGTCCGTCCATTCATATCTGTCTCACAAATTCCTTTAGACGCCTTTCACTTATCCGCTCAACATGATCGAACCATCTAATAAAGCTTAATCTTTCCAATTTTTGTCACTGCATGCTCTTTTAATCCACAATGCTCTGTTTCTGAACCAAACTTTTAGTAAGTACACACATCAAAAGTGTCTAGGGATCAACATATATTTTTGCAATAACTTTTCTCCTGATTGATATTAATTAAAATTTTCTTTAAGGATTCATCAAATAAAGTGTTTTCGTTTGTCACAGTAACGATAAACCAAGTCACCTTTGCATTAATAAAGAAATTTGCCATTTTCCTAATACAGGGATTTTTGACATTTGAACCACTAACACAAAAGTTCGAAAAAAAGACTGAAATAACAGTTTTCTTTAAAATTTTATTGGGTAACTTAAACAATTAATAATCCGTGTTTCTACCGCGAACACTAACAACACAAGAACATCGGTTTGGCATACTCAAAATGAGTTCATCCAAATCACGCTGTGGAATGGCCGCCCATGTTCGTTGCAACAACAAAAAAAGGTCTTCTTGCGACTGGATACCCTCCATATTCGGCAGAGCTCTTCTCTGTAGCATATCCCATGCGTGCTCAATCGGATTCAAGTCTGGCGACTGAGCAGGCCAGGGCAGGACATTGATGTTAGCTACGGCGAGAGTCTGTCTTACAACTCTTGCGGTGTGCGGTCGTGCATTATCATGCATTAACTGAAATAAGGGACCGATTTGCACTTGTAGAGGAACGATGACGTCTGATACAATCGTCTCAGCATAAATTTGAGCGTTGAGGTTGCCTCTGATCCAAATCAACTCAGTTCTTCCGCTATACAAATACCCGCCCATACCATGATGGTTCCACCACTATAAGGATGGACTTCCTGGCAGGATTTTAATCGCTGTTGGCGTCCAGGGGTTCTCCAGTGTCGTATACGTCTTGTATCCGGTCTCATACCGAAACGAGACTCATCAGAAAAGCACACGAAACGCCATTGTTCTTCTGCCCAATTTCTGTGTTCAAGAGCCCATTGATATCGAATCCTACGATTGTGCATTGCTATAGGTGGTACCCGTAGCGGTCTTCGGGAATGAAGGTTCACCTCATGCAAGCGGTTTCTGACTGTTTGGTCGCTAATTAAGTTCCCTGAAGAGAGTATCGGTCTTGTCTCCGTGTGGTGCAGCGATACCGTCCTCCATGGCGCTCAGCCACGGTACCAGTGCTTCGGTAACGTGTCCAAAGTCGACTGATAACACTCTGAGTTGTATTCAGAGCTAAAGCCACAGTACGTTGCCGGGAACCAGCTTCCATCATTCCCACGGCTCTGAGCATTTCTTCCCTGCTTAAATGACGTCGCCGCTCCATAATAACGTTGGTTTTAATCAGTAGTAGGGAAACAGTAGCACTAATAATGTCTTCAATGCGTTGTATGTTTTTATAGGGAAATTATTGACAGCTGATTTTCATCTTTTACTCGAATTTGATTCACAGTTCCTGATTCAAATTATGAAATGCACCAAAAAGGATCCATATAAATTTATAAAATCATAAATTTATTACAAAGCCACATCTCAATCTCAAGAAATCCGCATAAAAATGCTTGATCCCTAGACACTTTTGATGTGTGCAGTTTGTGTTTTAGAAAATTAGTTTTCAAAAATGTTCTTATCTCTCTAGGAGTTCTGTTCCAGGACATTGATAGATGATTTTCAACATTTTCTATTGCATATTTTATTATTTCAGAGTATATCTTACCTCCTCGATCAATATCTACTCTAATTCCACCTTGGTTGATGACGCAAAAATGCGCGTAGTTCCAGTTATTGCCGTCAGCTCTGCTGAGAGCCTGAAACATTAATCGATTTTATGACTTCGTTCAGATTCATATAGATGAGAGGGATTGCAAAAGGTAAATGAACTTCAAAAAATAAAAGAGCATTAAAATGAAGTACTTCTTTTTAATTTAATGATCCTTTCGTAATTTTTGGGCCTACTTAAATATTGTCCGTCTTACCACAAGAAAGATAAACATCTGTTGAACACTTGTCTAAAAAAACTGTCAACGTCAAAACGAAATTTTACGTTGATGAAAGGGTCGTTACACTTTTAAAGTTGGTCAGCGGAAAGTAACTAAAAACTATTGTTTTTTTTTCTTATCACTGGAAACTATAACTTTCTTTCCAATTTCCTGATGCAGTAAAAGTGAGTTAATTTATATAGCAATGCGCAACTTCCGGGTTTACAAAGGTGATAATGTTTTATGTTCATTCATATTTTTTGCAGTTGTTGAATTCATGTTATTAATAACAACTTACTGCATGCATAAAAGCATCACAAATGAAGTTTCCAAGGTTGCACTCTGAGCAAGCGCAGTCCGAAGATAGCTGAACCCTTGATGTACCAATTTCTACGTTAGCCAACTCCTGAATCCTGGGCAAATATTTGTTAACCCTTTCCAAAACATCTTCAGCTGGAAGCAGAAATAACAAAAATGAGAAAACTTGATTATCGACTTTACATGTTATGAAAGTTATTATTATGGAAAACATAAAATCGCTTGCGAGTAGATTTGAAGCATCTGATACAGTACCTCAAAAATTATTTCAATCAGTTATGCTCACAGTTTCAAATTCTTCATTATTATTATATTTTTTTCCATAAGGAATTTCTCAACGACAGCAACCTATGCTTAGTCGATAGCAATAAATTCGTCGTCTTATAACATGAAACATAACTAGCGAAATATGGGTCTACTGCTAGGTGCACCATCATTGCCTATCATAACGTACCTTGCTTGACTTCATTTCCAATGTAATGAGGGTTGCCAGCCCAGCTTAAGAGGTGGCCACCAGCATCGAATATGAGCTTAATTTCACCTAAGTACTGTGTATGTGCCGCTGCTTGTACGATTAGAACCTGCGATTATAGAAAATTTGAGGATCATGTTTTTTTTTTCAAATTGTTTTTCGTACAATAACTTGACTCGACCATGACCGTGAGCGAGGCTATTCATTATCACAACTCGCATCTAATCACTGGATCCTGCCTTTTCAACGGAAATAAAGAAACGTCACACAATATTTCCTATACTTCTTTTACTGGTGAACCCGAAGTGATACTCCTTTGAAAAAACGAGGATACTCCGATAAGAGGGGTGCCAACAGCCTGTTTATGTGTTCTTGATTCGCAGACCATAAACTCTGATGTACGAATTTGAAAGCAGTACCTAGTTCTTTACAAAAAATTTTCAGCAGAATTTTGGTGCATAACTCGATCTCTTTTTTTCCTAAGGGCTGATTTTTCAATAGTCGGATAACTTTTATCTGAGGAATAATAATGGCGGTTTGACAGCTTAGCTATATAAAATATGTCAAATCGCTATTTTTATTCCTCCGATAAAAGTTATCTGACTATTGAAAAATCAGCCCTAAGAATAATGGAGACGAGGGGTCAGGTAAATTGAATCATAATCAACTCTCAACTCTTACTCACTTTTCTAGTAGCTTGTTTTACTTCAACTGGATAAGGTCCTAAAGGAATGAAACCACTGTTTTCAGGAGCCTCTCCATTGAATAATAGTGTGTGACTGTGACCTCCAACTATGATGTCAATATGAGGACCAGCATGAAGGGCTATATCTCTGTTGACAAATAAAAAGAAAAACTAATTTAGATTGATAATTGAACAATCATGGTCTTAGGCCATGGCCTAGTCCATACATAAGCTGATAAAGTTACCACTGTCTCCTTCATGAGGACCTGTGCTGAGGCTTACATACAAACATTACTTATCTCGTGCTTTGACTTTTGATTATTCCTGTCACTATCACACATTAATTGTTAAACTACAAGTGGACGACAGAGAAGGGAACATAATATCTGAGTCTTAATACGAGCTGTCAATATAATCTTGGGCACAGTCTTGATGAGTGGATATCACGTCTTCAAATTTTTAGTTCTAGGACATTTTAGTAAGTCTTTACGAATGATCTGCGAATCATTACATTCAACGTAATACAAAAAGTCTTACTTGTCGATGTCTAGACCACAGTGAGATAAAACTATAATAATATCAACGCCCTGAGCGTTTAGTTTCTCAGCTTCTTCTTTTACAGTTTCAACTTCATCTGTGAACTTAAGTTTACCCGTAGACGCCAAAGTCTAGAAAATCAAAGTAGAGAATTAGACATATGCATCGGAAGGGTTAAGTTTATTTAACAGGGGGTAAAGTTGTACAAAACAAGGAATGATTTGATGGACAACGTTGCGGTTTAGAAATAAAAATGTTGACTACAGGTATTTACAGGCCATGTGAGTTCGCTTACATCTTTGGAAAAAATACACGAAGAAAGATGAGATGTATTTGAGAAAGATGCTGGAGAACTTGTAACTTACGTCAGTACTGGCTATTAAAACTCCAATTATACCAATTCTCCTGCCCTTTCTTTCTACAATGATACTCTTTTCATATAGACCGTGCATCGTTGGTTCTTCATCATCAATTATGTTAGCTGTGACAACTGGGGCTTCTAAATGTTCCAAATAAGGGACGACGCCATCAATATCGTCGTCAAACTCATGGTTTCCTAGTACCTATAAAAAATTAAGAAAAGATTTTTGCATATTCGAAATGTAGCATTCTCTGAGGCTGTTCGAAAGTTCACATTCAAAGTGGATATTTTCAAATGTTGATGATCTAATTGGTGAAATAGTATCTCATTTTAAATTGTATTCACTCTGAAACAAACAGTCAAACTCACGTGAGCGTCATGTGGCAGTATGTTCATAAACTCTTGCGTGACGTTCCATTTTAGAATATTGTACCAAAGAGTTCCTTGAAAGCTGTCGCCTGCATTCAGGAGAAGAGAGTCAGGTTCACTGCGCAAACGTTCACGAACCATAGTTGTGAGACGAGCAAAGCCTCCAATACAGGGGTCGGCTGACGGGTTACAAGTGCTACCCGATGGGCTAGTCTCCTCGAATCTGGAAAAAGGGTAAATTAATTAATTAATAATAAGTAGCATGAAACACACTACATATATAAATGTTAATGGATGGAAAGGGAGAGGAAGAAAAAAGGCTGGATAGATAATGTGAACAATGATATGAAAGAAAAAGAAGTAAATGAAACCGTGGCCATTGACACTGAAAAATGGAAGAAAATAATATGTTAGGGTTGTACCACACCAATCGATGCCATCGATCGATGGTAGAATGGACTGGTCGACGTCGATCGATAGTTTCTAGTACAGCAATCGCAGCTCGATCGACGTCGACATATCCATTCTACCATCGATCGATCGTCGATCGACTATCGATCCATTGGCACTCATAGTGGGTCCCTTACGCCGACAATAACTACAATGAACGAGGATAGCTGATGATGGAAGATAATAAGATGGTGATGAAGAAGCAGACGCAATAGAAAATCCACAACTTAAAATAGATATAATAATTTATGTAAAAACAGCAAGGTATGAAGTATTTTCACAATTTTAACGTATAGTAAATACTATATTAGCGTTAAAATAATATCAGCTATGTTGCTAAAGATATAAATCGATACGATTACTACACGAGCAATAAGCATGCTGGTTTGTTATCATTACGCTTAGCTAAAACTTTATTTATTGGCTTAGGTAATTTATTAATTTGATAGATTAATCTCTGGGGGCTCGACTCGCTGTACACCTTCTTCGTCAGAATTTTGTACTTAATTACCTTTTAGTCACCATTTCAGTCCTAGAAGCTAAAATACTGCAGTATCATTTATCACGGGCATTTTTTGCCCTTTCATTTTTTATAAAGGTCTTAACACTTCAGTACTTTCTCAGAACTTGGTAACAGAACCAAGTATAAGCAAAATATTCCAGTAGTATTGAAGCAAAATAATAACAAATGCCAACGCCAAAAAACACCACCCACGATATTTTAGACATTGAATAAATTCTCAATCAATACTTATGCAACCGTCACGTCTTTAAAACAACTAATTAATTCAAAACAAAGATATAGATAAGCACTTACCTCGCATGAAAATCATTATAATGCAGTATATTCAATTCATATTCCGATACACTTTGAGCATTGAACAGAATGAAATTAGAAAATAACAACAGTAGTCGTAGCATTGTTGCTAAACCATCGACAGGCCACACTGCTAACCGTACATAATAATGTCAAAAATGTTAGGACCGATCTACTTGTAAAATATTAAAATTGATAAGAGATAAAAGATATGACACGATAAATACGATAAAGTACGTCTTAATGAGGAATAATACGAGTATTAAGATAATAAATATACTTTGATAAAATTGCAAAATAGATTGCAGGGGCATGATTATGCAATGCAATTCGTGAAATTAGTGATTATTGGTATGTTTAAACATAAAAAAGAAAAAGCCAATAGGTGCGTCCACACAGAGCGAGAAGCTTCGCGAGGCATTCGCCGCGCGAAGCAGCTCGGTGAGTGTGGACGTGTCTCAGCCGACGCAAGCGAGCGCGCGGCCGCGGGCGAACGACCGAGCGCCCGAGCCGTCCAGTGTCGGCTCTTTTTTTTGATCGCTTATATTGTTTCGTGCCTCGGTCGAGCAGCAATTGGTGCGTCTACACATAGCAGACAGCCTCGCGAGGCTGTTTCCTCGCGTGGCAAATGCCTCGAGAGGCTGCTCATTCTGTGTGGCCGCACATTTTTATTTATTTATTTTTATTTATTTATTTATGGTTTACCAACAGATGTTACAGCAACACATACATAACCATAAGACAATCTATCGATCTTAGTCCTACTGTACACCCAATTACAGGTAAACACAACATGTTAATTATAATTTATAAAAGATAACAAAAAGAAAAAGGTTGACAAAACTACTATACAAACAAATTACAGTACAAAGGATTTGAACAAAGCTTAGATTTTAATAATATTTCTCCCTTATTGCATAATGTTAGTAGGTGTTACGTATGTAAGTCACCAGTGTGTCATTGTGGATATCGTTGAGGTGGCTGTATTCGTTTACTAACTTGCACATCCGTGGGATAGGGGAGCTAGCACCAAATTTGGTCCGACGAAACGGTGGAGCCAAAGGAGTAACTGGTCTACGTGGTGGTCTACGCGGAACTCGGAGAAAGACTTTATTTAGGAGTCTCGGGCAGTCGATTTTATTCCTAAGTATTTTGTAAATAAACCTCAAATCTAAGATATCTCTCCGCTTCTCAAGAGATTTCATTTTGAAAAGGGCTAGCCTGTCTGCGTAAGGCTGTCGTTTCAGATTTTTTCCTATTGAAAACCCGAGGTAATTTACAAATCTTTTTTGTACACGCTCTATTCTTAGGGAATGGACAGCATAATGAGGTCGCCAAGCAGTACTACAGTATTCCAAAATACTACGAGCTAGGGTGCAGTATAATATAATTTTTGTTTCTGATTTTCTGAATAGTTTGCTGTTGCGGATTACGAATCCCATAGCTCTAAGTCCTCTTTTTATTACACTGTCTGCATGAGGAACAAACGTTAGTTTGTTGTCTAATATTACACCTAGATCTTTCATTCTCTTATTTTAGAAGTTATTGGGGGGGGGGGGGGGACACATTTTACCACTTTGGAAGTGTCTCTTGCACAAACTGTTCAGTTTAGAAAAAAATGATATTAGTAACCTCAATATATTTTTTAAAGACCTATCCATAGATACCCCACATGTATGGGTCAGGCAAACATTTTTTGAGTTTCAATTCTAAGTACACCCATGTGTACCCACAAAATTGGTTTTGTTTTATTTTTGTGTAAAAATCCTAATGCGGTTCACATAATACATATACTTACCAAGTTTCAACAGGATAGCTCTTATATTTTCGACAAAAAGTGGCTGTGACATACACTGACTGACAGACAGACATGACGAATCGACAAGGGTTCCGTTTAATTTGGAATATAATCGATTGCAGGATTGCACGTAGTGTTCGACGGCTCGCGGCCGGTGAACTCGAGGGTTCTCAATGTCACCATCAGATGCATCGAGTGCGATGTCCCTAAGTACGAGCCTCTAGAGCTCGACCAATATTACAAGTTCGTGACACAGAGTTTCATGGGTAGCGGTGGTGATGGCTTTACTGTAAGTACTCGTAATTCAGGTATTCATAAAACGAAATCCTTCACAAACAATGGGATACTTAAAGTCGTGTCCTGCGTCACTTGAGTTGATCACAAAAGCAGATGCGAAAGTCTTTGGCAAAGTGTATGCGAAAGTTGGAGAGCAATGTAAATAAAAAAAACAACCACAAAAAAGGGTAAAATAACCTCCAAAATAACTTTTCTTTCAGAAGTCGGTGGCAAAAAAACAATGAAATGAAAAAAAACAAAGGCACCGACTTCTGAAAGAAAAGTTATTTTGGAGGTTATTTTACCCTTTTTTGTGGTTGTTTTTTTTATTTACATTGCTCTCCAACTTTCGCATACACTTTGCCAAAGACTCGCATCTGCTTTTGTGATCAACTCAAGTGACGCAGGACACGACTTTAAGTATCCCATTGTTTGTGAAGGATTTCGTTTTATGAATACCTGAATTACGAGTACTTACAGTAAAGCCATCACCACCGCTACCCATGAAACTCTGTGTCACGAACTTGTAATATTGGTCGAGCTGTAGAGGCTCGTACTTAGGGACATCGCACTCAATGCATCTGATGGTGACATTGAGAACCCTCGAGTTCACCGGCCGCGAGCCGTCAAACACTACGTGCAATCCTGCAATCGATTATATTCCAAATTAAACGGAACCCTTGTCGATTCGTCATGTCTATCTGTCCGTGTATGTCACAGCCACTTTTTGTCGAAAGTATAAGAGCTCTCCTGTTGAAACTTGGTAAGTATATGTATTATGTGAACCGCATTAGGATTTTTACACAAAAATAAAACAAAACCAATTTTGGGGGTACACATGGGTGTACTTAGAATTGAAACTCAAAAAATGTTTGCCTGACCCATACATGTGGGGTATCTATGGATAGGTCTTTAAAAAATATATTGAGGTTACTAATATCATTTTTTTTTTCTAAACTGAACAGTTTGTGCAAGAGACACTTCCAAAGTGGTAAAATGTGTCCCCCCCCCCCCAATAACTTCTAAAATAAGAGAATGATAAAACTTGCTGCTACGGAACCCTTTATGGGCGTCTCCGATTCGGACTTGGTCGGTTTTTTACTATTCAAATGTGTAAATGTTTTGAGTTTGAATTTGGTTTAGTTGGTACCAAGTTTAAGTAATTGAACTGTTAATGGAGCGTTGTTTCATCTTACTAATGAAGACTACTGCGATGTATACATACGGCACTATAAAGGCTAAGCATTTTTTTTCAATAAAACGATTTCAAGTGATTAATTAAAAAATCATTACCTGCAAATTGCAACATTCTTGCACCCGGCCAGGGGTCGTTGGCCACAGAAAACTCCAACATTTCTATAATATGTTCACCTTTCAAATCGAAAGCTTCAACGTTGTTCTCGAAAGGATTTGACACCATCACCGACTCGTAAGTTATTACTGGAATATGAACGTTTCAGTATACCAATAAAAAAATCGTTTTCATTATTTTTCCTTCAGATATTCCATCAGTTTTATGAAAACATATTTGACACTTTTGGTACGTCTAAAATCAACGAAGATGCCAATACGTCACAAGCAAGTACAGTTTTAACTTGCTTCTAACGCCACGAGCCCCACTCTCGTTTTTTGATACTTTAAATTTTTGTAAATATACATTAATTCAACAAAAAAGTATCCATTATATTTCAAAACCCTTACTGATGGACTATTATTTTTGCAATTTTTTGACGCTGTCAAAATGCCTGTTTCAAACTTACCTCCTTTGTTGATGATCGCTCTGATGTTACCTCGGTTGATGGCGCAGAAGTGGGCATAGTTCCATTGGTTGGGACCAGCTAGAGGTAGCGCCTAGAACAGTTCAAATTCCAGAAAACCTTGTAATGATACATCAATAATATTGGTATTTTGAAGCGAAGTATATAATGCGATCGTTTACGGTCAGTATACTTCGCTCTATAGCTCTTTTTAATAATGGGCGACTCGTTGTCCGATCATGGACCACGTCCTGATCGACGGCGCGGCGCGTTGTGTTCCACGCGCGCCTCAGAGGGCCAAAGCCTACCGGGGTCGCGGGACTTAAGAGCTACCGTGACCCCGAAACGTAAAGGGCCACCGTATTGAAGGCCACTGTGGATTTTAGTCAGTAAAAGTCTGACAGTCCCTCCTGCACGGCCCTGGGTGGGAGGACTCATTTGAAGATTTTACCACGTTAAAAAACAAAAAAGTTCTTTGTAATAGAAAAAATACTTACTGCAAATAAAAATGCATCACAAATGAAATTCCCAAAATTGCACTCTGAGCATGTGCAGTTTGCTGATAGTTCTACTAAAGACGTACCAATTTCTTCATTGGCTTTCTCCAAAATCTCAGGCAAATACTTATTTATCTTTTCTAACACGTCTTGCGCTGGAAGCAAAGAAATCACATTGAAATAAGCACTGATGTCAGCATTTTCTTTGACCTTGATTTGTTTTGTCATTTAGAATTGTTACATACTGGAGTGAAAGATTCAGACGCATGGTAAAGGTGCTTCCGATATAAAATTAATGTGGGCCTACAACCGAGATTCTTGAACCAGCTAATGATAACTTTAAATCGAGGATTCTGATTGATATACAAGAATTCACTGATCCGCAGTGCGCACATCTTATAGATAATAATATCAATCTGTATTTTTTTATTCATTCAAAGTAAGAAAATAGACATAGAGATGGCTAATATCACAAAATAGAAATGGCAAAAGATAAACATAATTAAAATACTGCCAATGACCTGTATCACAACCAGTGGCTTGTATCTTGATTATTATTTTTTTAAACGGCACATCATCATCTGCCTAGCTTTCCCAGCTATATTGGGGTCGGCTTCTAGTCGAACCAGATGCAGCTGAATATCAGTATTTTACATGGAGCGACTGCCTGTCGGACCTCCACAACCCAGTAACTAAAAGACTGGTTGTCAGACTTTTAGAGCTTCTTCTTCTGGCACATAAACTATTTTATACAAACATTGAAATACCTCGTTCAATTTCGTTTCCAATGTAATGAGGATTGCCAGTCCATCTCAAAAGATTCCCAGCATCATCAAATGTAAGCTTGATTTCGCCCAAATATTGCGTATGAGCTGCTGCTTGAACTATTAAAACCTGAAGAAATTAACAAACTGTCAGAAATGGTGTCATTTTTTTGTAATAAGTGATAAAAATTCTTGACGTGCTTTTGACATTAAGTTCTAGTAATCTTACTTTTCTTGTCGCTTGTTCCACTACTACCGGATAAGGTCCATATGGAGTAAAACCGCTGTTTTCAGGAGCCTCTCCATTGAATAACAATGTGTGACTGTGGCCTCCAACTATGATGTCAATGTGAGGGCCAGCGTGGTGGGCTATTTCTCTGTAGAAAAAATTATAACTTTGCACGGATATTCATTCTTTTGCCCCAATTCATTTGGGGTTGGCGCCGCCGCATGTATTCTTCTTTCATTCTTTTCTATAGCAACAATATACTACTTTCTTGTCATATCACCCTTCGCACAATCAATCCATCGTTTTTTTTTTCTCTGTAACTTGGCATAGTATGGCATAATAGATCCTCAAGATTGATCAAATTTTTCTTCACCATCTGTCCAATTTGGGTAAGACCTAGACCGTTTCCCTCCTTACACAATGCCACAATAGTTTTATTCGTTTAAGCTGTTGCATTAATTGTATTATTTTTCACTCCCGTTCTCAACATTAACGTTATTTGTGGATTGTTGATTCGTTCAATCTTCCTACATTTTTGTCTGCCTTTATATATAGCATAATTTAATATTAAAAGACTTACTTGTCAATATCTAGACCGCAGTGTGACAAAACTATAATGATATCCACTCCTTGTGCGTTTAGTTTCGCTGCCTCTTCTTTCACGGTTTGTACTTCGTTTGTGAATTTTAGATTACCTGTAGACGCTAAAATCTGAAAATCGATACCAGTTTTATTAAACACTACTGTTTATGCTTTCGACAATTTTTCATTTACTTTGTTCATTAGAATTTCTAAAACTTCAAGTCCATCTTTTGTTTTCAATTTAGTGTTACCTCCGCTATAATTACGATATTAGTATAGCTTATAAAAGAAATTTGAAATAAAGACAAAATGCAATTTTTCGAATTAAGGTTGTCGAGAGAAATATTTTTTATATGTTTAACTCAAACAATAGAACACTTTTCATGAAATCAATTATTCATTTCATACTTACATTGGTGATGGCTATTAAAACACCAATTATGCCAATTTTTCTGCCATTTTTTTCTACGATTATACTCTTTTTGTATTTTCCTTGCATTATTGGTTCTAAGTGATCATCTATATTCGCTGTAACTACTGGAGCTTTTAAATGTTCTAAGTAAGGGACTACTCCATTAATCCCATTGTCAAACTCATGATTTCCTAAGACCTGCAGAAAACATAAAATGCTCATTATCATTCTCTTCGTTATTGACGTAATCATTTTTGCCTCATCACAGCCTGTTGCGTCTTCCTGCTTGAATTAATAAGCATCATAAATTACACGACTAGCGCTTTAAGAGAGACTTTCAGGCCCTGTAGCCATGTCACAAACCATAAACGCAGTCGCTGAGTAGGCTTTAATTGATTTTCAACTTTATATGCTTAGCTATAACGTTGAAGATCTAGGGAAGATTGCTTATCGTTTTCGATCTTTCCTGTCGCTAACGCTCAGATATCTTTTTTTTTTTTTTTTTTTTTTTTTCGTGGTAAAATCATCAAATGAGTCCTCCCACCCCGGGCAGGGCGGGAGGGACTGTCAGACTTGTACTGACTAAAATCCACGGTGTCCTTCAATAGCCCGTTATGTCCCGGGGTCACGGTAATGAGATAAGTCCCGCAACCCCGGCAGGCTTTGGCTCAGATATCTTAAATAGATTTTCAAATTTAGGCTCTAGGCTATAAAGGTTGAAAATCTAATGGGGAGTACAGAGCGTTTACGATTATCGTTTGCGATTTGTTGTAACTTGGCTAGGGGGGCAGGTTGTTTTTCCTATTTTTCTTGACACTGCTTACTTTCTCTAACACGTTTAGGGAGACGACAATTAAATCAATCTTTGGCAAATTTCGAATTCTCTATGGACAATGTAATGAAAAATAATTTGCTAAAAAGTTATAAAATTTGATGATTTTGGACATATGGTTTTCTTCTTCTTCTTCTTCCTGCCCTTATCCCATTTTACTTGGGGTCGGCGCAACACGTTTTTTTCTTCCATTCTCCCCTATCAGACGTCACAGTATCATTTACTCCTTATTAGGGTTCCGTACGTCCGAATACAAAAACGGAACCCTTATAGGATCACTCGTTCATTCATATCATTCCTTAGACAATCCATCCATCTTTTCTTTGGACATATGGTTTTAAAAGACATCATTATATGCATTAAAACATGCGGTTTTGAACTTCAAAAAGCCATTTATTTCCCTTAACACTCCATTACACGCACCCCTGTTTGGGACGCGACTGCTCGCGCGCTCTACATATGTAGAACAATTTTGTGTTGAGATTTTCAAGGGACAGTGTTCTTTTTTGTGAATAATATAAATATCATTTGAAAGTATACTTCAATAAGAAACTAAAACAGACAATACATAACTGTTAACATTTATAAAGAACTTAATATCAGGCTTCTTGTGAATTTGGAGAATAAATATTATTTTTTTACCATTTGATTTTCTCAGGCTTCTTATTTTACTTGCTCATATCCTCCACACTGTCTGCATCATTTTTACAACAGCCAGGACATAAAAGAACCTGATTTTGAGGATAAATCCACTTGTCACGGGTGTTACATTGTTTTCTGGTGTACTTATTGCGTGCTCTACCACAAAGCCAACATGTCACAATGAGACTAGTATTGGGGGGTTATGCTTGGCATAGTTGTAATTCAGATGTCTTATTAATGCTCAAAAGCATTTTCCCATTAATTTTCAGTGATTTTGTAATACATCCAATAGCTATTTTGCTTTGTATGCATAGTGTGACAGGCGAAATCCAAGTCCATATAACGCGGTCTATTCGCTTTTGACTAAGCACCCGAATGATCATTCCTTGCCCTTTTCTGTAGTCCTTGTTTATTGTATGTACTATGAAACCTTTTGTATCAGTTATATTCATTACATTAAAAAATATTAGAGGCTATCGCTTCAGTTTCTGGAGAAGTCGCAAATATTAGACAGTACGTCTGTGAAATATGGTTATTTTGGTTGTAAATAATATCAAAGTAAAATAAAACCACATAAACAATGGTTTTATACATAAAATAAACACTTACATAAAATACACATGAAGGGTAAACTTCACAAAAACCTTTGAAAAAACTGTCGCGCGAGTGCTCGCGCGCTCTACTATTGTAGAATTTTAGTTTTGGCGTGGAATTACTAACAAACGCGGTCGCGCATGTCGCTGCAGAGATGCTAATAGTGATCAATAGTTAGTAATAGAGGAATACTATGAGTGGGGGCTCTAGATACACATAATTTACGTTAAAATTCCACGAAATGCATGTGTGTTCTACAATAGTAGAACGCGCGACTAACGGAGTGTTAATATAATAACTTCAATACAAAAACTTACATGAGCGTCATGAGGAAGCATGTTCATAAAATCTTGAGTGACGTTCCATCTTAGAATGTTGTACCAAATAGTACCTTGGAAGCTATCGCCTGCATTCAGGAGAAGGGAGTGGGGTTCCTTGTCCAGGCGCTGACGGACCAAGGTTGCGAGACGAGCGAAGCCCCCTATACAAGGACTTTCAGAGGGGTTACAGGCTGATCCCGTTGGACTGGTCTCAACGAACCTGAAAAATCAAACTTTGTATAGTAACTACGAGTAATTACTGTTGCCTGGGTAGAAGTCGGATGTTATCCCGTGCCAAAGTTCCATTGGGATAAAATACATCATAGTTTCTTTTTTCGCTGGATTCTTAAAGCAAGACATCGTGGCATTGGAATATCAGTAAGAGTCTGACGGTCACCCAGGGCTCCTGTCTAGGCATCCAGTCCTCCCAGACTCATTTGATGATTATTTTTAACACTCTAAAATAAAGGTAATTCTTCTTGTTCTTTCGTATCGATGATTTGACTTTTAAAGTTCTTGGGCTCAGAAGGTAGCTACGCTCAATAGTACAGCCGTCCCTAAGGCTGGATGGTTCTGTATTCCAAACATCAAACGGATCAATCCGTTCAGTCATTAAAGTTTGAAATCAGGCAGTAATCAGGTAGTTTCACATTTATATTTCTATAGTATCGATAACTTTAATCTAGTTGTTCAATACAAAATTATTTAGATAATTTTGAGGGTCTGTTTCGGACAGTTTCTGAATGTTTTAACCCGTACTTTTATGGAGTACCTTTCACAAAACTGCCACCATTAGTAGAATTATTAGAAAATTGACGCACAATATTATTTAACTTCGGGAATTCGGAAATACTCCAACTTCAGCTGTCAAACGCACAGGCTTGATTGGTCGAGTTCTGTTGTCGAATATTCGGTTTTGTTTTCGGTCAACAAACACACTCAAATCTCCTCTAACAACTATTATTTGTAAAACACTTGATTCTTCGTTGACATTGATTAATGGACGAGATCAATAGATGTATTTCAGCTCGTACTTTCCTTAGATATATTGATATGTAGCTGTTGCTCGCGGCATTGCTCGACCCTTTAGTATGCCTATGACTGTCTCTACAGTACCATTCAGGTCTGTACCTAAACTATTCAGAATTGGTTAAGCCGTTTTGACGTGACAGCGGAACATACAGACAATAAAATAAACACACTTTCGCACTTATAATGAAGTAGGATAAATAACGCTAGGCCAGAAGGAAAGTCAAGTGCTGAGAACAGATGTTAAAAACCTGTGTCGTGGTAACGTTTACAGACATACAAACACACAAATGCCCAGACACAGAACAGCCACTTGCAGGTCATACAAATATATGTTGTCAATCTAAGCACTCTTAGATCATGAAAATTGTCACATAATATGTTACAATTTTGTATTATGTACCTTGCATGGAAATCATTATAATGTAATATATTTAACTCATATTCCGAAACACTTTCAGCACTGAAAACTAAGTAAGAAAAAATTAAAAATGAAAATCTGAACATTGTAATTGAAATACTACGTTACTTCCTACATTAATTTTAATGACTAAATTACTTTAATTGATCTCCACATAATACAATTTGTTTATCAGCTATTAAACGATAAGTGCAAATGATAATTGGCATGATGATAATTAGTTGTAAATGTTTTGAAAAACAGTGGACACGTAGCCATAGGGACATAGTCCTTAGTCTAGACACATTGATCAAGGTTTTAAACATGTAAAAAAATCGACAGTTCGCGTGCCCAGAGGGCTGGTTCTTTCTTTGGTCAAAGAATAAGTATTGCCATCCAACGTGGCAATGCTGCCAGTCTTCTGGGCACGTTCCCGGATGACAGCGATGCGGAGGAGTTCTTTGACGCCTAAGTGTCTCTATTTTTTTTTTGTTTTTTTTTTTTTATTTTAGTTTTAATTTTGAATCTTTTGTAAATATTTAGATTTAGTTGTGTACGTAATTTAGGAATATAGTACATAATAATGTATATAAAATAACAGAGTTTTTTTTTTTTAATTTATTTAAAGGGCTTTGTCTCTTAGAGACCACATCGCCCAGTGCGGGAAAATAAATAACAGAGTTACAGTTAAAATAACAATCCGTAGTAAAACCATGTAAAAAAATATTTAACCTTTAAGTACACGCGTTCTTTTTGGTAACGTTCCGTCACGCGTGGGGTCCGGCAGTACCCCATAAATATTTGACCCGTATTTTTAAAATTTCTGAATAAAACTAAAACAATTATGATTATAAGGGAAGACATATTATTAAAGTTTAAAAAAATAATTTATTATTCCTTAAAAAGTCAATCTTTTGATAGTGAGAATTTTTTTACAATAATAACAGCTCACACACAGAGATTTTTTGAAGCCCTAAACTAATGGCCTAAAATTTAATAAAATAATTTGCTTCTGAGTAAATTATTATTTTTTTCTTGAAAAATAGGAACTAAAAACTTCTAATTAAAAGTACAACAAAAAATCATGTGAAAAACATAAAAAATGACAATGCCTCAAAATTACTATTTTTCAGTACTGAGATTGTGTCTAGTCTTATAAATTTTTGCTATTGGAGTCACTAAAATCGTGTGAAATTTATAAAATGGCGTTTCTTGAGAGTTGGCGCCTAATATTTGCTGTTATACAACGCTAACTCTAAGAAAGATGAAAAAATACAAATATATAAATTAAAAATTTATGCTACGTAAAATCACGGGTGGGGTCCACAGGTATCCCCAAGTGAGTAGTATACCTTGTACCTTAGCGGGAGCGTGACATACTTCCACCCATCGATAGCCTCTGCAAAGCATTGAGATTAACTGAGAAGGCGCGATCATTACAAGTTAATTTAAAAAGTTATGGTTAAAAAATAGCGCGTGGGGTCTGGCGAGACGCCACGCGTGATGTTAAAGGTTAAAAATGTCAAGATATAAACAAAATATATGACTTGAAAATAATCCTTTTTAGGGGCCTTTAAACAACTAGGTTAAGGATTTAGTTCAATGTTGAGGTTAATCTATGCTGCAATGTCCCAAGCTGCACATTAGCACAGGCACTTTTAATTTATTTCTCTTAAGGTTCCGTTTTACGAACCAAACGGGCAACTGTTATTTTCATCTCTGGGCAATATTTCAAACAGATTAGGTAGTTGTTGAAGACAAAAAAAAAAACCTCTATCAACTAATAAAATTTTACAAACTCCATTATGAAACATTGAAAATGTATTGCATAGGGAACATGATTGAATAAAAAATTGCAATTTGAAGGCAACCAACTATGTATATAATATCCAATAATAAGCCATTATTATTAGCTGTTGCGTTGATTTTGTTGCCGTGTGGTTTCCGAGTATAAAGTCCTAGGGTTTTTAATTTTCAGTTGGGGCAGTTTTATTGAGTTTTCCCATTTATTAATTTCTCAGTAGCAGCTACGCAGTCAGGATTTGAGGATCACCCCTAACTAATGATTAAACGTTACGATAAATTTATCTTTGGCAACTGTTGCCGGGCAACTTAAAATTGCCCGTGTATTAGTTTAACAAAATAAACGTTTTAAACCGTTCCTTGTAATTAGCTGGCGGTTTTATCCTAAAATAACGCATGAGTTGGTCTATATCAGCAATAAGCTGGGATTAGCCACTCGAACGGTCCGTATCTTAGCGCGAACCACTTGGCTAACGGCCAGGTCTCGACTTTTGAGGGTTTCTGCATTGGGAGATATGAAGCTTGCACTGTGGGGAGTTCAACTATGCTGAATGAATGGGTATGTAAAGGTTTGGTCCAATTGGTTTTAAGTTTAACGAATCTGTGTGAAAGATGGTTTGGCTAGAAAGGAAGGAGGAATTATGGATAGGGGCAGGAGTTTTTGTTTTTAAATCTGTGGTTCAAAGTTAAAAAAAACTTGTGATTCAGAAATTATACTTCTGTACTGTAGGTGCGTTTATAAACATTTAAAAACACATACACAAAGAGCCAATTATGATGATGTTCAGTTGTAGCAAATTAATGTTGTCCCGTAGGGGAAATTGTGGGGTGGGTGCAAACATCATCTTGAATTAAAGCCTGGGATGGGAAGAAAAGCGACTTCAAAGACCATAAAATGCGCTTGGAGAGAAGACTGCGGTCTTAAATAAACTCCAAAGAGATCGTTTTTTTTTTTTCATGAAGAAAGGAAAGAATTTAAGGAAGCCTAACTCAATATGGTCGAAAGAAGCTGACGTAGAAAAGAAATTAACAATACCAAACGTAGGATTTGAACAAGAGAGAAATAGGTAGCCCAGTCAACGAATGCTCAAAACAAGGTAAAGAGGAAAAGTTTTGAACCACAATTACTTATACCTGTGGACAAAGTGGGCATTATAAGAGACCCCTGTAGCTGGAGGCTCACATCACCTCAAGATGCAGGTTTCACTTGACTTTGTTCGTTGTAGGTGGTAAAGGGAGGGTCTAAAAAGACTGCTGCTGTTTTCTGGCGATATCAATTACAACTTTCCAATAATGTGAAAAGGTAAAAATTATTTTTCCCAAATTACAGACATTCAAGAGCAGATAACACTGAATAATACTTGCAGAGAATTTAGTCAGCTTTTATTTTGTTCATACAGGCTATGCCGCTAGGACGCATGGTTTCCGAGATATAAGCAAAAAACCAAAAAATGATACCTTCAACCCCACAACTCAAGACAACAGACAACTCAAGGGCTAGGGGCGGGGACTTTTAATATGTTCACCTCCTAACTAGTCCAAACAAAATTGCGTAGTCAAAAATTGTGTTCCAAGACTTTCCCTTTAGAATTGTTCGTAGACTGGGCTAAAATAAAATAGGTGCTCTTGTCAAAAATATACAGAACTCATGAATTGTCAGTTGTCAGTGCACTGTCAAGCAAACTTACGAGTAATAATTGCTGGTAGAAATGGACTGTTCAGAAATAAAGTACATTTTAAGAGGCTCCTGTAAGATACAAAATAATCACGCAAAACAAGCTCTAACGGCAAGTGATCACACAAACTACTAGCTCCTATTCGCCGTAAACCACCGAAGTAAATAAAGTCTAAAATCCCGTACCACGAGCAGTCACCGTCAAACATTTTGGCTCGCTCGTTAAACCACGTGAATAGCTAGTACGTGTCAATAGTAGTACATTGCAAACGCCGGCTTTTCGGTCACAAAATTTGCGGTTAAACAGAGCCTTAATGAAAGCCGCATAGCACTTTATTTATGTACTTAGACTCTGAATGGGTGAAGGTGCAGTTGAAAATAAACCTTAAGAACTTGACGACTAAATGTGCCAGTTTTGTTGACGTTTTTGAACACTTAGCTGTGCATGCATGTAGAGTTAGCTTGATGACTTCAGCTCTTTAGTATTAATGGAGTACTATGTACGTGCTAGTGGAATCCAGTCTATTTGGACGAGTTGTTTATTTCGGTTTATTTGTACTTTATTTCTTATTACAGGAAAGTGTATAATTATTAAGCTATTGCATAGCTTTTATCGCGGGCTCTGACCGCAGCGAGACGAATGAATAAATTATATTCTCATTAAATATACGCGGTAGGCGATTTTTTTCTTTTAAAATAAAAAATATTATGCAATAGCTTCACCGCGGCAGTCTCCGAGAGCCACATGTATATTTTTGTTTTTTTTTTAGCGTGGTAAAATCATCAAATGAGTCCTCCTACCCGGACAAGGCAGGAGGGACTGTCAGACTTGTACTGACTAAAATCCACAGTGTCCTTCAATAGTCCTTTACGTTCCGGGTTCACGGTAGCTGTTTAGTTCCGTGACCATATAATTTTACTAAATATTATAAGGCGAAGGTATGTTTATTTGTTCCATTTTTACGTCAAAACGGCTGAGCCGATTTAGATACATTTTGGTACAGAGATAAATAGGACCTAGATTGCTATATACAGAGACTTTAATTGCGGGTTTTTACATAACAGGACATTTTTTCTCACGATAATTACCTGCTTCGTTTTTGAACGATGGTGATGAAATAAATTACACAAAGTAATTCGCCTGGCTTAGTTCTAACACTTCAAACCCATGACCTGCAATTCGTAAGTCGGATCCATTACCATTGCTCTCAAAACACACACAAATAAAATTAAGCTTATTATTCAATTAATTACCAAAATTTTATTATTACAGCAAACACTTTCCCGTTTATTTTCCACTGAATAAGAAACAAGATCCTAACCACACATGATTAAAAATTTAAATGTTTGTACGGAACCTTTCTGGATTACTGAGCGGACAGCAGTAAGCTTATGTGAGTAATTTAGTTGATTATCACAAACATGGATGTACAGGAGTACTAATCCGTTCCGAGATGTGGCGATTTAGGCGATATTTTGTCGCGAATGGAATTAAAAGTGTCGATGTGAATACTGGTTAGCTTATTAAGACAAACGAAACCGCTTAACATTTTTTCTTCTTTCTTTTTTTTTTTGTAATGCGCATAGTAAAAGAGTGGAACTCTCTACCTGCGTCTGAATTTCCGAACGCATAGAACCCTAGTCTCTTCTAACTACGTGTGCACCGAAGGAGGAGGCGGGCCGCGAGAGAGAGAGGACAGCGTCCTCCCTCCGCCCGCCCCAGCCGCAGTGGTAGACGCCCACGGCGTCGGACGTCGCGGGACGATCTCCGGCCACCGTAGGCGCGGGCATGCGGGCGGCGAGTAATGGGCAACTCGCCGCCCGACCATGGACCATGTCCGGGTCGACGGCGCGTTGTGTTCCACGCGCGCCTCTAAAAGCGTCAGCAAGGTGACGGGGCTCCCCTCTAGAGGGCCAAAGCATGCCGGGGTCGCAGGACTTATACCATTACCGTGACCCTGGAACGTAAAGGGCTAATGAAGGACACCGTAGATTTTAATCAGTACAAGTATGACAGTCCCTGCCGCCCTGCCCTGGGTGGGAGGACTCATTTGATGATTTTACCACGCAAAAAAAAAAAACTGCGAGTGCACAGGTTTCATCTGAGTATACGCTCCATCGCCGACTTTGACTCTGTCACCTGAACCTGAACTGGAGTAATGATCAAATTCGTCTCAAATAAAAAAAAATGCTCTTGTCTTCCATCAAGCCTAGAAGCAAAGTGAGACCCTTGATGGAGCGGGATCACAATCAACCGATTTTCTGAATCAACGAAAAACGGTGAAAACTGTTTGGCGCCGGAATCCCACAAGTGGTTGTCGCTAAACAGCAATTGTAATTGGTTGAAATATGTCGATAATAGTTGGAAATGTCGGAAAAAGCCAACTCACCTGGCTAAGGGTTCATAGTTAAGGCTGCCCATTTTTTTAAGTATTCATAACACATACCTAAATTCTCTTCTAATGCGATAAAAATGCGAAGCCGGGCCGGATTGATGGTCTTATAACGTTGATGCGCGATGACAGCGTCTCCTTATGACCACACTATTGGAGCTATAAGATATACCAATTCCTGCCAACTAGAATAATAATTTTCGGTTTGTTTTTCATTAAAAATTAAATTATTATATCATCCCATAATGTCCCACTGCTGGGCAAAGGCCTCCCTCCACTCTTTCCACTTCTCACGGCTTTCTGCGACCGTGGTCCAGTCCTTCATGAAGCGGTGAAAGTCATCTTTAAAAATTAAATAGAACCAAAAAAAAGTAAATACTTCAAAGCCTGTGGTGCATATTAAACTTCACACGTGCGTCACTCCGCGGTTGTCCCCAGTTAGTACAGGCCACTGTCACTTCACGCGCTCCGAACGATTTGAAAGTCGCCACCGACTTCGCACATAGCGTTTACTAAAATTCATAATCAATAATGAGCACATAAACAAAGCTGCACCCATTTACCCCGTCCTATAGATAGATATCAGCCGACACAGGTAACTCTAAGCCCAGTGTTAGTACATATCAATTAGGGTTTCATACTAACACGGTCATGTATTTCATTCGACAGGTAACTTAATCTCGTCCGGGGGAAAATGTGGGTCGAGTGGGACGAATTGAGAGGTAGGTCGGGTCGAATAATACTCGTTTATTATGTATGAGGGTAGACAGAGATATAAATGACAAGGATCGTCTGTAAATCTGGATTTTGTGTCGTGGTGTCGTTATTGAATTATAATTTTGGTGAATCTATAATTTAGAGAGGTTAAGTCTACTCGATTTAGGTTTAGGTACTACATTTATGGGCTTGAATTCGGAAAACCAATGACAATTTTCAGTAACGTTAAGTTTGGGAATGTCTTGTTGAGTTCAGGCTATAGAATAAAATAAAACACTTGAATACACACAATGCAGGTAAAAACGTTTGAAAAGAAAACCTAAAGAATGACTATTATTGGAAATAAAAAAATAGATTGTTAAGAGAATGAAAGAGAAAAAAAAAGCTGCCACGACGCCGACGTCAAGTTTTCTTCCTCTACCAACAAATCACGACATATCAAAAACAAATCGGACAAAGAAACACACAAAACACAGTGTTTGAACAGGCAACTTTGGCCGCCCATACACGGATTTCTTGCAGCAGTACCTAAGTATAGACTGTTACATGTCTGACTGCTCGAGCAGTTCGTGTACCGACTATAGACAATGGCTTACTACTCGACAAGTCCGTGTATGATGATCACTGGCTAACTGCTCGAGCAGTCCGTGTATGGGCGGCCTACGAGTATGTGTGTATGTCTATAGATTGCTAAGCAGTCGTAGCTTGAAGCAGTCAATATATCGGCCTAATTGTTAACAAAAACTTTACAGCATGTTGTGCGTACTATTCACACACTAAATGTTTTCTAAAGAACGGACAAAGTTTAATTTGCTCGTAGTTTCAAAGACACTGGTCGCGTAAGGCGTTTCTCCAAAATAAAAGGACAGTTCCAATCTGCGACGGCAACTTTTTCAATCGAATGTTTAAGTCGCCTTTCGAACTTTCTGATTCTACTACTTATGAGATTATCTTTGAAGAAAGTCTTACAAAGTTCACACCTTTTTAGAAGAAAATAATCAAAGTTTACATAATAGCTGGCTGTAATGTAATGCTGAGACATAATTTTCCTCTGTGTTTGAAGGAGCATTCCACAAACTTTTGGTTATAGGATAAGCCGATTTTCATACCACGATTTCCTTCACCGATATGAAGACAATAGGCTATTTGACAGTATCAATTTTAACTATAAATCTAATAAGTCCCTTATTTAGAGTTTTGAAAAATAACGGACACATATTTTTTCTTATGTAAAATCAATAAATATTTACCAAGATATAACACATCAAGACTCGAGAGTGGGGGCTCGTGACGTCAGAATTCAGTAAAAAATGTATTAAATTGTGACGTATTGTCAATTTTGAAAGCATCATATCTCCGTCAATTTTGGTTTGCGTAAAAAAAGAAAAAATACGGGTCAAATATTATTTAATAATCTAACTGACGGATTAATTAGATATTTTTAGTCAAATAGCCTATATTAGTGTGAAATAATAAATCCTATTCGTATGTTTGTTTTTTAACTGATTTTAAAAAGGGGGATATTCGGTATAATCAGAGGTTTCCTTTTTTTAACGAGCTTTTTTTACGGGGATGGGATACTCCCGCTATCCTGGAAGGCATAGATTTATTATTTATTTATCACTAGTCTGTACTGCACAAAGTGTAGTTGATAACAATTTGTGCGATAGTTCCTACCAATTTTCTAGGAAGACATCCAGTACGTCCCGCTATCTCCTTCGTAGTCCATAACAACGATCATTATTAATATACTAGCTACGATAAAAAAATAAGGCTTTGAAAAATGTAGTTAGTAGACGACATTATTCAAAGCCATATTTTTTATACTACTTGCAGACTTTCGAAACTTTGTAGGACTAATGACAGCAGTTTTAAGTTCGCCTTGTTGAGAACTAATTTTACTTGTTATCCCTTGCCGTAGTTTTTAAGCCATTGTGTAAAGTTTAAGACAGTTGATTGACTGAAATTGTTGAAAACATTTTGCACAGCAGCTTTTAGAGTTTAAAAATTGAGAAAAAGCTTATTTCAAACAAGGATCTATCATTATTGCCATAAAAGAGAAACTTTACAAAAATATCTCTTAAAAAAAGATTTATCAACCCACTTCTTCTTGAAGGATTGTTGTGCCAACGGCTGAAGGACCTACGGTGTAGACACATTTCATCGAACATTATTGTCCTTTTAACTGTTGGCAGAAAGTTTTCGCTACTTTCATCACATCTTCCATTTCCATACAGTAAGTAACATTGCTGAATTAATTAAAACTTGTCAATATTTGACAACTATTTGCGACGTTGCCAGCTTTCAGAATAAGCGCTCTTAACATGTTTACCGAATGGCGCCCCTGTTTATACACTTTTTTTTTATCGTGGTAAAATCATCAAATGAGTCCTCCCACCCCGGGCAGGGCGGGAGGGACTGTCAGACTTGTACTGACTAAAATCCACGGTGTCCTTCGATAGCCCTTTATGTTCCGGGGTCACGGTAATGAGATAAGTCCCGCGACCCCGGCAGGCTTTGGCCCTCTAGAGAGGGGGCCCCGTCATTATGCTGACGCTCTTTGAGGCGCGCGTGGAACACAACGCGCCGTCGACCCGGGCATGGTCCATGGTCGGGCAGCGAGTTGCTCTTTACTCGCCGCCCGCATGCCCGCGCCTACGGTGGCCGGAGATCGTCTTGCGACGTCCGTCGCCGTAAGCGTCCACCACTGCGGGTGGGGCGGAGGGAGGACACTGTCCTCTCTCTCACACGGCCCGCCTCCTCCTTCGCGAGCATGACTGCTTCGCAGAAGGAGGCGACCGCTTCCCACTCCGTCTCACCCCGCAGCATGGCCGCGACCAATGCCGGGCGCGAGAGGTCTCCGCCTATCGCAGCCGTGAGGCCTGTTTATACACTTAGAATACTATAATTATATCTATACCTCTGCAAAATGGGAACAAAAGCTTGTCGTAAGAAGCCACAAAACCCGTCACGCTTGGTGGAATGCACCCCTTCAGGGTCTGATTGGCTATCAACTACCCATTCACATAAGTCTCGGATACCGAACAACTTTGATATCTAAGCAGCTACTGCAATATAAATTCATAGAGGTTCGTACTCAGCCACGCGTTGCCGTCATTTGAGTTTGTATTGCGGTAGTCGTCTACGTAGATACCAAAGTAGTAAGATATCAGAGACTTAAGAGAGACAGAGAAAAAATGCGACGCAAGTCTCTAGAATCCAAAGTAATGTTTCTTTTACTCTAGATTAGTACTAGTAAAAGAAAAATTACTTTGAAGAAGGTATGAACTGTTTTATCGACACTTTCGATTTGAAGCTCAAAAAAGTTTCAAAATTGGATTTTAATGACCTAAATCGAAAATAGAACGCTACCAAAATATCCTATCAAGCCATTTCAATCACAATTTCAATTATATTTCGTAACATAAAAAAAAACTTTTTCAAAAAAAAATGTAACCGACTTCCCACAAAAAAGTTCTAAATAACCTACAAAAAAACCTTTTCTTTCGAAAGTCGGTGATATTCTTTTTTATTTCATTGACTTTTTGTCACCGACTTTCGAAAGAAAAGGTTTTTTTGTAGGTTATTTAGAACTTTTTTGTGGGAAGTCGGTTACATTTTTTTTTGAAAAAGTTTTTTATTTTATCCTTTTTAGTTTCAATATTCAACCTTCTTACATGTGCACTAAAATATTGTAATCCGTAGCACCGGTGATAACATCGTCCATGTATGTACTCTTACACAATGAGCTAAAAATTAAAACTGCTGCACCAAACTAAATGAAATTTTTATGGGACCAAATATACTGTATCGAACAAAAAAAGAATCATCGAAATCGGACCAGAAACCTCGTAGTAATCGGTGTAGACAATGTTGAAAACTTTTTAGGTTTTCGTTGTTTTTTGTTGATTTTTTAAAAAGTGCTAGTCCGATTTCGATAAAATTTTAATGGGACCATTCGGGAAGTATACCCTTTCCAACAAAAAAAGATTTTTTCAAATCGGTTGGTAAACGACGGAGTTATGCCCGAACAAACATAAAAAAAAAAAAAATACAAACATCCGAACTGAGAACCTCCTCCTTTTGGAAGTCGGTTAAAAATAAGAGGAAACAAACTTACCGGCGCTAGTTCTTACTCCACTAAGTAGTTTTAGACTACAGTTTATTCCTAGATCTTTGCTGTCGTGCCTGAAAATAGTTATTTTAGTGCTGAAACTAGGTTCAATGGAGTGGCAAATCGATGCGCTAAGCTTACGCCAGTATCTACTTCGTTTATATCGTGACATACGAGCCCCACGCTTGGATACTTACAAACACTTTCAAAATAGAAATATACTGTCTATTTTTATTCAATATATTGTAGCTTGTGTTTCCGATTTTATGTGGAACTTTTAGCATTTATATTTATGTGGTACAACAACTAAGATCAAACAACTCACCTAAGTGTCTCAAATTGTATTTTGGTGATTAATGCGTAATGTGACTAAATACTTTCTTGCAATTATGGCTCTTGACACACTCCAGTAAAGACGACGTAATCCATATTACGAGTACATTAAAAATATCTCAATTTTGTGAGTTCCTTAAAATTAGCCATGTTCCTACAGACGCATAATATGTTCGTACTCATACACGACTAACAACATATCCATTATGTTACGGGCAATTTGATAAGTCCGGGCACTATTCATAATGGCCAGTCTGTATTCATAATGCCCATACTGCCCGGTCCAAGTGATAAATTCAAGGTATCTCAAACACTGACTTATTACATGGACCACGGGCCTTCGGGCATTATTAATAATGGCCGGTTAAAGTGATAAATTAATCACTTTGCCCATCGCTCTTGGGCATTATTAATAATGGCCGGTCCTTATTAATAATGCCCAGTTAATCACGTTCCCCGTAACACATACATCAGCAGAAACTGATTTCAAAACATAAGTGAGATATGTATGAATATCTTAAACAATAAACGCAGTAAATACTTGAAGTATGCTGCAAATAAGATACAGAAATATTGTAATCGGGCTTCAGTTTCTCTGCTGAAACGATGATGTGAACGTCGTAATTTAAACAACAGTCTAACTAATTTGTTAAGTTTCTCTATAAGTGAACTGTATTTCGTTCTTTGAGAAATCATCATCTCATCATCTCAGCCATAGGACTTCCACTGCTGAACATAGGCCTCCCCTTTAGATCTCCACATATACCGGTTGGAAGCGACCTGCATCCAGCGTCTTCCGGCCACCTTTACAAGGTCGTCTGTCCACCTCGTTGGTGGACGTCCTACGCTGCGCTTGCTAGTCCGCGGTCTCCACTCTAGCACTTTTCGACCCCATCGGCCATCTGCTCTGCGAGCAATATGGCCTGCCCATTGCCACTTCAACTTGCTAATCCGGTGGGCTATATCGGTGACTTTAGTTCGTCTACGGATCTCCTCATTTCGGATTCGATCACGTAGAGAAACACCGAGCATACCCCTCTCCTCTCTCTTTGAGAAATAAAAGTCTTAAAACCGAAACGACCCTTTTTACCAATCGTGTAGATAAGTAATTATAATTGCTCTAAAACATCATATTCACATTCATGAAAGGGTGCGGCCATTTCTAAGCCATGCCCAAAGTAATGGAAATTGATTAACCTAATTTACTAAAGTTCAGTGAAGTAAAGTTAAATTCGAAATGGCAATGTGTCCCATTTTAGTCAAAGGTTGGCAAATTAACGTGCGCTCGGCAATTTAAATGGTGGTTTTAGATTAAAGGCACATTCAAAGAAGTGCTTGATTAAGGTAATTCTTTAAAGGGGGATTATTGGAAAATTCTGAATTTGTGAAAGTGGATGGAATATTAGACTTTTATGATGGAAACTGAAGCGAAAGAGCGAATTTTTATGGGATATTCAGACAGCGAACAGATATTTTTTCACTTTGTGGTGCATACAATGACATTTTGTAACGCAGAAAAGTATGTTACACTGAAGGTTTATTCCGCGTTCAACCCCCAATAATTTCTACCCTCTTCCGCGTTCAACCCCCAATAATTTCTACCCTCTTCCGCGTTCGACCCCTAAACGTTTCCACATTCAACCCCTGAGGGTTGAACGTGGAACTCAGTACATTGGTAATCTTTTCTTTGTCCAGATTCAACCCCTACTTCTTATGTCACTTAAAATGACATTCAAGTAACAGTGAAAGCAAAAGTGTTTAGCCATTTATTTTCTTTATTATTAATATTTTGGGAGTGCCTCCGCTGCCGGCGCGGCGCCGGTTGCTGAATAGATTGCCGGCGCATCCGGTTGCTAAATAAAATGTCGACGGAGCACCGCCTCGCGGTGCTCCTACTTCTGGGTGGTTTAAAAAAAAATAACCACGAAGAGGATGGCGGGGTCTGGAAGACCCCGCCATCCCCTTCTAACCTAACCTGTCCGAGTCGGGGTGCCCCGTGTGTACGAAACGGGGCACTGAGAAATAAAAAATGTCGTAGAAACGACTGGGGGCACCCCGACTCGGACAGGTTAGGTTAGAAGGGGATGGCGGGGTCTGGAAGACCCCGCCATCCTCTTCGTGGTTATTTTTTTTAAACCACCCAGAAGTAGGAGCACCGCGAAGCGGTGCTCCGTCGACGTTTTCTAACGTTTTACTAGATTTAGTTTAGTTTTAAAATACCACAGAAAAGAAATTTTTGTCGTTTCACTGAACCGATTTAGGGATTTGATCAAATCACTAGATTTGATCGACGGAGTTATGCGCGAACAAATATAAAAAAATACAAACATCCGAATTGAGAACCTCCTCCTTTGTTTGAAGTTGGTAAGAAATAAAAACGCGAAATTCTTTTCTGCTTCACTGTCCAATGGGGGTTGAACGTGGAATCAAATACATTCAAAAATAAAATTCCACATTCAACCCTCAGGGGTTGAATGTGGAAACGTTTAGGGGTCGAACGCGGAAGAGGGTAGAAATTATTGGGGGTTGAATGCGGAATAAACCACACTGAAAATATAACACATTTATAAGTTTCACTTAAGTAATTAGGACAAAAAATACGAAACAGCACGCAAGTGAGAGAGAACTTTAAAGATTGGTCTTTAAATATTTTTTTGACGTGCTAAATATGGCTCCTCTTATACGAATGTTCACGATGCGCACGCCTTTAACATTTATATTTATTATAGCTGACCGGGCAAACTTGGCACCGCCTCACCTTTTAAACCTTCCCTGGACTTCCAAAAGTAATTCAAGACCAAAATTAGCCAAAGCGGTCCAGCCGTTCTCGAGTTTTAACGAGACTAACGAACAGCAATTGATTTTTATATATAAGACTAGCTGACCGGGCAAACTTCGTACCGCCTCACCTTTTAAACCTTCCCTGGACTTCCAGAAGTAATTCAAGACCAAAATTAGGCAAATCGGTCCAGCTGTTCTCGAGTTTTAGCGAGACTAACGAACAGCAATTGATTTTTATATTAAAGACTAGCTGACCGGGCAAACTTCGTACCGCCTCACCTTTTAAACCTTCCCTGGAATTCTAGAAATAATTCAAAACCAAAATTAGCCAAATCGATCCAGCCGTTCTCGAGTTTTAGCGAGACTAACGAACAGCAATTGATTTTTTTATATATAAGAAGACTAGCTGACCGGGCAAACTTCGTACCGCCTCACCTTTTAAACCTTCCCTGGACTTCCAGAAGTAATTCAAGACCAAAATTAGCCAAATCGGTCCAGCCGTTCTCGAGTTTTAGCGAGACTAACGAACAGCAATTGATTTTTATAATATAGAGAAGATAAAAAAATAAATGTTTGGTTGCATGTATTTTTTGCATCCAATAGCATCAACCTGTAACCTGCAGCCAGAAGACAGGCCTCTCTGTAAGAGGATGAAGGGGGATCTAGTGTAGGCTGTAGGATGTCGCAGGCCTTCGGATTTTCAGTTTTAATTCCCTCACGATGTTTTATTTCATACTTTTCAGAGCAGCACGTGTATTATGACACCGTAGAAATACGTTTGGTGATGAAAGAAAGATTACTAAAGGCTGATTTTTCAATAGTCGGATAACTTTTATCAGTTGTCTAGTACCCATAACACAAGCTCTGCTTAGCTTGGGATTAGATGGCGTTGTGTGATAGTTGTGGAATATTATTATTATTATTATCTGAGAAAGAAAAATAGCAAGTTGACATAACTATTTTCTATAGATAAGCTGTCAAACCGCCATTTTTATTCCTCAGATAAAATTTATCTGACTATTGAAAAATCAGCCCTAAGTCTTTGTCCTGTATCAGGTATAATCATACACTAACGTCATCTGTGCAACGACAGAGGAACTAAGCTGGCTATATCGCGCAATTAAAGTTATCCCCGAGTATAGAAAGACAGAACATTCCGACAATGAATATCGGGCAGAAAGCCCACCAGACACAACACCCGTCTGGTCGGAAGGTACCTTCCTTTTCACTGGGGTATCGAGGAACTGTCCACTCTGTTCCTCCTATTCCTAAAGTCCAGCATGATTGTGTTCAAAATGTAGGATAGAAATATTTTTATGTTTCAGTCGTTTATGCCATGTGCCATAATACTAACGCAATAAATTGCTACATTGGAAATATTTTTGCTTCATCATCATCATCATCAGCCTATAAATGTTCGCACTGCTGGGAAACAGGCCTCCACTCTGAGAGAGGGAGTGGGCCACAATCCACCACGCGGGCCCAGTGCGGGTTGGTGGATGTCACATGTCTTCGAATTTTTGGTTCTAGGACATGCCGGTTTCCTCACGATGTTTTCCTTCAGCGTTTTGAGCAGTGGTGATGAAACAAATTACTCAAAGTAATGTGCCTGGCTGGCCTACGACCTACAACTCGTAAGTTGGGGCCGATACCACTGGGCCACCACTGGTCACTTTTGGTTATTTTTGTAAAATAGTCAAAGTTGTTTCTTTTATAAATATGTACATTTCTATATATTACTAGCTGACCCGGCAAACGTTGTTTTGCCATAAATTAAAAATTTTGTCAAAAAAAAATTTAAAAAAATTTAGGGTTGGACTTTTACCCCTAACATTTAGGGGGATGAAAAATAGATGTTGGCCGATTCTCATAGATACCGGATAAGCACAAAAAATTTCATCAAAATCGGTCAAGCCGTTTCGGAGGAGTATGGCAACGAAAACTGTGACACGAGAATTTTATATATTAGATTTTTTTGAGATGGATATGGGCAACCAACATTTAAAAAAAGTTTTGTTACCAGCTTAAATATCCCTAGATAAACAAAGAATAGATTGCCTATTCAATATGTAATACAAACCAACGGAATACGAAACGTCAAAGTCATAAAATGGCTATTACCCTATTTTAAAACACAATTTCCACGCAGTTTAATCCCCAGATTACCATACGCAACACGCACGTATCATTAAACCTTTTATCAAAAAAACATCAAGGAAAACATCAAAAATAAAATGTACAAAAAGTTTTTTAGCATAAAGCCATCCGCTTCTCACGTAGGACATACACACGTACAGGTCCGGTCGTTACGGCCCCACGTGTCCGGCCTGCATTGCCGTCACATTACCGCATAACCCCGTCCATAGCAAAACGTGCTTTTATTAAAACGTACGTAATTTTTCAGGGCTTGTTACTTGTGTTGCCATTTTTGGGTTATGCTGTCAATAAATGGGTAAATAACAGTAGATTACGCACCAAGGGAGTAAAGCATTGCCTTACGTCACGGGCGTATTGAATCCCGAAGCGACACTAAGGATTCTGGGGGTGAACCTCCATAGCGCAGAGAGAAGATTCAAGTGTTAATTCCCGAGTGAAGAATCCTTAGTGTAGCGAGGGATTCAAGTTAGCTTAAGACAAGGCAGCTTTACTCCCGAGGAGCACACTCTGCTTTTCACACTATGTTTTATTAGAGGTGCATAGAATAGTACTGTTGAAACTGCACTGGGCCTTTTAGCAAAGACACCGTGTTACTCTAAACGAGAGGTGCTCAAAATCGCAACCGGGCAGGTAACACGTCTTTAACATGGTATTACATGCTTGAATGTAAGCCCCAGTTGTTCCTTCGCGAGTTCAGGGATAGAGGTGTATAATAATTCAACATTAAAATTATTGCCTTTGTTATTTTCTTTGGCCTTAGTAAACTATTGGGGGGAAAACAATAGTGGCCTATCTCACCTCTACAATTTGCGGTGATTCTGGCTGGCTGGTTTTGGCGAGAGGAGATATCTAATACTCATCATCTTCATCATTATGATCATCTGTAGAATGAGAGTATCTATGTTGATGGTAAACTAAGATTATTTACCGTAGTTTCAGCCACTTTTCAGGTGAGTGATTACCTGTAACGTTGAACAAACATCTACAAAAACCGGCCAAGTGCGAGTTGGACTCGCCCATTAAAGGTTCCGTAGTAGCAAGCATAGATTAGGGATATAATTATATTGAGATTAGTAAGTTATATACACAAACAATAAAAATAACTTTGTTTTTCATAGTGTTTGTATAAATGGCAAAGTTATATTTGCGGTTTTGGAAATTGTACTATATCTCAAAAACTGCTAACTGTATCTCATCCAATCCATTTTATTTGGAAGTTTTTGTTGAGGTCTACATTATAATATATATTTTTTTTAGTATTATCATTCTCTTATTTTAGAAGTTACAGGGGGGGGGACACATTTTACCACTTTGGAAGTGTCTCTCGTGCAAACTGTTCAGTTTAGAAAAAAATGATATCAGTAACCTCAATATCAGTTTTAAAGACCTATCCATAGATACCCCAAACGTATGGGTTTGGTGAAAAAAAAAAATTGAGATTCAATTCTAAGTATAAGGGGCACCCCCAAAATTTGTTTTGTTTTTATTTTTGTGTGAAAATCCTATTGCGGTTCACATAATACATCTACCTACCAAGTTTCAACAGGATAGCTCTTATACTTTCGACAAAAAGTGGCTGTGACATACGGACGGACAGACAGACAAACAGACATGACGACTCTATAAGGGATCCGTTTTTGCCATTTGGCTACGGAACCCTAAAAATGATACCGGAGATGATGTGGAATGGTCATCCATCCGCGGAACTGCTTAGGCAAGCACGGCTTTACCTTAATGCTGATAACGTACGGCTGCTATTTAAGTACGAGGCGCTGGCTAGGTGTATTTAACCCCAGAAAATGCTGAGTTGGTAACCCTTTCGGTGTGGACATGTTCAGCACAATTATCATGTTGTTCTTTTTTCATTGTTTGTTTTTATTCTTATGTAACTATTTTATTTCTTTATTATTCTTTATTGTGTGGTTTTTGTTATTTTGTGTGTCTTTAATCAATCAAACATGATTCCATTCTAGATATAAGTATACTTAAGCAGTTTAGTCTCGAAAAAAAATAATCCTTATAAAATTACTTCTCTACTACTCTACGTCTACATTACAATAAATCTTCTTATACCCAGCTTGGTCGCAAGGCTATTAGGCGTTAATACTTTATAGAAACAAGGTCTCGTATGAAGTTAAGCCCATTAGATAGTGGAGTACCTGCCAGTAAAGAGCACTCTTTTGTGCCTTTCATACCGCTCGGTTGGTACTACTGGTTCGCGATATTGCGGTCCTAACTTTTTTTTATTATTTTTTGGCTGGTAAATATTGCGGTGGGAACAAAGGTGAAATATGTGGTGCTGTAATGAAACTGAGGTAGATGGTTTTGAGAAAAAAAATGTACCGAGTTATGCAGAACAAAGAGAGTTTAATTGGTGAAGTTTAAAAAGGCTCTTAATATGAATATTGGAGTTACTTTAAGACTCGTATCTTGAACTTTGTTTACCTGACAGTGAAAAACATTAACAGTTTTAAAATTAAGTAAATAAACCACGCTTAGGTATCGCGTAAATAAAACACTGAGTTTTTGTGCCTAATAACTCTTCAGTAGCTTGCGATATGGTATGAGGCGCAAAAAACTAGACTGATGATTCGGACTCGTTAATGACTGGAGAAAACAAGACATAAGAAGAAGTGGGAAATAATGGGGGAAATTTCCGTACAGGCTAATAAAAAATACAATTTTATGATGAACTCTGACTTTAAAATATCGTAGAAGTCAGTAAAGTCCATAAAAATAGCCTTTTTACAGTAGACTCTTGTCTACTGAGACTTAAGAAATGTAAATTAAAAGTCATTAAGTGCTTCCAACTTTCAAAAAGCCAACAGCAAATAACTGTTCCTCGCCAGCTTTTCCATTTGGTCAATCTGCCCTCAATTATTGAACCTCAACCATTTAACCAAGAGACACAGACTAAGGTACATAATTCTACCTAGGCTATGTCCAATGTCCAGCACACTGCCATAGACAGTATTAATTGGTCTGTGGTATACAGCTCGAAACTGTTATACCAGTTCTAATTTCAAATTATTCAGATTTCCAAGTACTCTGGTCGGACCGCGCGTCTAAGTAAATCTCAGTTGAAATCTGAAATTATATTTATGTCTTCGAATGTAATTTTAGAATGGAACAGAATTTATTAGGTGAATGATTGATGAGTTGTTTCTGATCTCTAATATAAACAATTACGATCCTACTTCCTTCTTATCTATACTTCTACATATATCTATATACTATAATATTATAAAGAGGAAAACTTTGTTTGTAATGAATAGGCTCAAAAACTACTGGTCCGATTTCAAAAATTCTTTCACCAGTTGAAAACTGCTTTGGTCCTGAGTGACAAAGGCAATCAAAGCAAAGGTTATCTCGCTCCAGCTAATGACGGTCCTAAGCGACAGAAAAGATCAGAGCATGGAAAAATGCAATCCCGTGCTTTGTACTAACATTATTTTAATATTAAGTTTACATGCATATAGGAGGCTAATTGTGTTGAAACTTAACTTATCTTTTCGAATTATTCCTTAATTCATACATACGAATTTCAAAATACCGTTTTTCATAATTCCGAATGGTTCAAAATTCCTAATATAACAACTCCGATTGATCATTATTCCTATTTTCATAATTCCGAAATTTCAATATTCCTAACGTTTATAATTACTATTTTGAAAATACCGAGTTTCAATAGACCGAATATCAAAAATACCGAATAAATAATTTTCCGAAACATCAAAAACACGAATTCCGATGGCTAAAATTCCGAATAATTAGAATTCCGAAAATTTAATCGCTTATCAGAGAAAAGTATGCTTTTAAAACGCCTAGTCAAAATGCCTCTTAACTTTTCTATAAAAGAATTTCTTTTGAATAAGAATATTTTCTTTTCAATTATAATAATTTGTTTTATAAAAAAAAAACATTTTTTTTTTTAGATTTTCTATAATCTAAAAAAAAAAATGTTTTTTCAGGCGTTACTTTGCGGAAATCCATGACATTAAATGTTATGAAAAATATCTAGCTTTAATTCCGCTACAAAAATCCAGGCTTCATGCAGGATGCAGTCCCACCCTCCCGCCCTCATGCATATGCACATGAAGCAAAGGTTCACTACTTTATGCATGTACCCCCGAACGAATTGACAAGTATGTCGGTAGTCTGTCTTACATAGGACCCATTTCCGATAAAATCGCGAATATCCTTAAAAAACACAACGTTTTCGTTGCTTTTCGATCAGATCACAACTTACGTAATCTTTGTAACGGTAAAGATAAATTAGAAAATTCAAAAAAATCCGGTATTTATAAATTAGTATGCAATGATTGCAACGGGGTCTATGTAGGACAGACAGGCCGTAATTTCGAGGTTAGATATAAGGAGCATGTTGCCGCTTACAGGAATGGCCATCCAGATAAATCACATTTCGCAAAACATTTAATCGATACCGGCCATTCCTTGAGCGACAATAATACGTATAATATTCTCCATGTTTGTGATAAAAGTTTCCGGTTGTGTGTGTTGGAGCAGTTAGAAATCTCCAAACATAATAATAATAATAACTATATACTGTTGAATGAACAAACAAACTTAATTACATCACCTCTTTTAAGTATGATTACAGGTAGATCGATACAGACGTCTTTGTGACGTTTGTATCGAACGTTGTTATTGCGTCATCACGACGCTATATAAAGAGGCGATAGCTGCCAATCTGGTTCATTCGAGGCCGAGCGCTTGTCGAGTCAACATCTCCTGAGGATGCCCCGTGGAGGGGCGAAACACGTGTCGAGTATAGGTTTGATTGCATGGCATGTTTTTTCCATTTTTCTTGCACGTATGCATATGTATGTGGGCGGGAGGGTGGGACCTTTGCTTCATGTGCATATGCATGAGTGCGGGAGGGTGGGACTGCATCCTGCATGAAGCCTGGATTTTTGTAGCGGAATTAAAGCTAGATATTTTTCATAACATTTAATTTTTTTTTTTAATAATTAAAATAATTTATTTTTGAGTTACGTATTTCCATTCATAATATTATAAAAAATCCCTGTGAGAAGAACGAAAGCTGTCCAAGTCGGGGTGCCCCAAGGGGTTGCTCGCTATCGCATCCTGAATTCCTAACTTATATTACCACTAAGGTGGTTCTGTTAGCAAGGTTTGACTCGAACCTAACCTGTCCGAGTCGAGGTGTCCCCAATTCCGAGCTCGCTTCGCTCACTCTTGCATCCTTGATCAATTTGTTGACTACCACCAACCAACGTAGATCGACGGAGCCCCGCTTCGCGGGGCTCCTATTTCTGTGAGCAAGGTTTAAAGTAACCTAACACGAAGGGGATGGCGGGGTCTTTCAGACCCCGCCATCCCCTTCGAACCTAACCTGTCCGAGTCGGGGTGCCCCCAGTCCCGAGCTCGCTTTGCTCGCTCATGGATCCTAAGTTCTCCTAATAACAATAACAATCCTGAAGGCAAACAGTCAAAGTCCAGAGGATACGCTTCGCCACTCCGCGCCTAACACAGGCTTAAATAACTCTCTAGGAGTACGGTAGACAAAACTACGTGGAGCCGGTTTTGCAGCAATTCGTTTCTGGCACTGACTTTGTAGAATGAGAAACGTAATTCCGATTTTCAATATTCCGAAAAAAACAGTTTATTCGGAATTATGAAAATCGGAATTTCGTTTTTCGGAATGAGAACTCATCGAGCATTACATTTTTCGAATATGTGAAAATCGGAAAACTAAGAAATCGGATATACGACTTTCGGTTAAATAAATTTCGTGATTCTTAATAATAGATATTGTAATTTTTAGGTATTATGATATTCGGAGTTTTGAAAATCGGAATATCGAAATTCGGAATAAAATATTTCGGAGTATTTGGGTGTTCCCCTTTTAAACATCTGTTGAACACTTGTCTAAAAAATGTCAGACTATGACGTTGAAATAAGGTCCGTTTTGCAGTCACACTTTTTTTAGACAAGCGTTCAACAGATGTTTAAGTTTTTGTAGTAAGGCTGTGACACTTTGTTTATCGAAACACAATTCTATTTTCAAAAAAGACTGAAAAAACTTTTTGAAAAAAAGGGAACCGACGTCAAAACCAAACACAAAAAAAGTGTAAAATAACTTTTCTTTCGGAAGTCGGTGGCTTTGTTTTTTATTTCATTGACTATAGCCACCGACTTCCAAAAGAAAAGTTATTTTACACTTTTTTTGTGTTTGGTTTTGAAGTCGGTTCCCTTTTTTTCAATTTTTTTTTTATTTTGCCCTTTTTAGTTTAGATATTCAACAAAAATCTTCATAATAATCGGCGTCTTTGAAAATCTACAATCCAAGTAAGCAAAAACGGATCCACGCGGGCAACGTCACGAGATATCCATTAGTGTTAAGTATATACTAAAACCTTCTCCAGAATGTAATGAAAACTTTCCTGAAAACCGCATCAAAATCGGTTCAGCCAAACGCGAGATAATCGCGGACAAACATACATACCTACATACAGGTGGAACTGAGAACCTACTTTTTTTTGAAGTCGGTTAAAAACATAATACGTATCACGTCGAAAATTCGTGGTAGCAACCTCTCCATCCACAACAGAGGACAAAGTTAGGTCCATCGAAAAACTTATGTAGTTTGTTTAGGAATAGCTGACCTCGATGTCGAATGTAGGTGTTTTCCGTTAAATAACACACAAATAATAGTTCTTTTTTTCTACTCTAGTAACTTATTTAAAGTACAAGAACTGATTTAGCATTAAAATAAGGAATACACAAAGATGTTCGCATCTACATTTTTTTTACTCTACCCAGGACGGGACGGGAGGGATGGTCAGACTTGTACTGATTAAAATCTACGGTGATTCTTCAATAGCCCTTTACGTTCCAGGGTCACGGTTACCTGAAAAAACAGTCCCACGACCGGACATTCCCGCGGCCAGACAGGCATCGATTTTCTTGCTAATAAAGAGATGCTTTTTTTTAGTGTGGTAAAATCATCAAATGAGTCCTCCCACCCAGGGCAGAGCGGGATTGTCAGACTTGTACTGACTAAAATCCATGGTGTCCTTCAATAGCCCTTTACTTTCCAGGGTCACGGTAATTTGATAAGTCCCGCGGCCCCGGCAGGCTTTGGCCCTCTAAAGGGGGGGGGGGGCGTCATCATGCTGACGCTCTTTGAGGCGGGCGTGGAACACAACGCGCCGTTGACCCGGGCATGGTCCATGGTCGGACAGCGAGTCGCTCATTACTCGCCGCCCGCATGCCCGCGCCTTACGGTGACCGGAGATCGTCTGCCGACGTTCGGCGCCGCGCCGTGAGTGTCTACCACTGCGGGTGGGGTGGAGAGAGGGCGCTGTCCTCTTCCTCACTCGGCCTGCCTCCTCCTTCGCGAGCATGACTGCTTCGCAGAAGGAGGCGACCGCTTCCCACTCCGTCTCGCCCCGCAGCATGGCCTCAACCAATGCCGGGCGCGAGAGGACTCCCTGCAATAAAGAGATGCTAATATAATATATTATGTAATAAAAAAATTACTCAGTCGTTCAATAAAATCTGTTGAATAAACTGAGCTCTGGGACCTCCCAAGCCCTAGAAAGACATACTTGTACTCGGAACTTATTGACGATGTTCCTCGTAAATATCTCCTGCAAAGTTCTCGCAACTAGCAATCCACGATATGAGAGAAATTCCTAGTGCCGGGCAACATTTAAAAAAAAAAACTAAATAATGAAACAAAAAAAAAACTAGATGCATGACCACGGATGGCGGACGAGGCGAAAGGAGTATTTAAGGATCGTGGCAGGTGGTGTTCCGTAGTTTCTATCCCATGGGAAAAAGTCTTGAACTCATACGGAACAGCTGTTTTCTCCCAGATAACGGCAACAAAGCGAATTATGAATTACTCTATTCTAAGTTAGCATCTATTGATTGGTCGAATATGTTTGAGCAGAGCGAGGTGGAAGATATATTAAATATTTTTTATGACAAATTAAATAATATATTAGATGAAAGTGTTCCTAGGAAAACATTTACTGTCAAAAAGCGATATATTTACCCCAAATGGTACACGAGCGATATAGTAAAAGACTTAAAAATTAAAGCAAGACTGCATAAAAAATATAAAACCACGAAAATAAATAGTGATTACGTAGAATATTCGAAAAAAAGAGCACATATTAAAAAATCTATAGAAATTGCACACAAACAACATCAAAATAAGATTCAATGTCAATTTACGAAAGACCCTAAGTCATTTTGGCAATACGTACGGTCGCAGAAAAGTTCAACAAGTAGACAGAGCATTATAAAGGACGGTCAGTATCTGTCGGACGAGGAGTGTGCTGAGCAGTTTGCGACTTATTTTGCGTCGGTGTATAGTAGGACGCCGCCACGACTAGACCCGGAAGCGGCTGCGGTGGAAGCGGGAAACAGTAGTAGTGCAGGCGTGCAAATTAATAATCTTAGTCTTAAAGACGTTAGAAGCGCACTCGACCGCCTCAAGCCTAAGCGTTCTGCGGGTCCGGATGGCATACCAGCTTTTCTTTTTAAAGACTGTGGTAGGGTACTCGCGGAACCGTTACTTTATATATTTAACGTCTGTCTTAATTTTGCGGAGTTCCCAGCTCGGTGGAAAACTACGCGAGTCATTCCAGTGCCCAAAGGCAAGGCGGGAGCTGACATCAGTGGGTATAGGCCGGTAGCGGTGTTGTCGACTCCGGCAAAGGTGTTCGAGTCTGCCATTCAGCGCTGTATGCAAGGGCAAGTGCGCGGACAGTTGTCGGATGCGCAGCACGGATTCCGGCCGGGGCGCAGCACTGCTACCAATCTCCTTGATTTCATGGGACAAGTGGTGCCCGCAGTAGATGCTGGGGTGCAGGTGGATGTAGCTTATTTTGACTTCAGAAAAGCCTTTGACACCGTCGACAATGACATCTTGCTGCGGAAGCTAGCAGAGGTCGGATGTACCCCACATCTACTGCGGTTTTTCGCCAGTTACATGCAAGGCAGACAGCAATATGTAGACTGCAACGGATGTGAATCTGACTTATACTACACTCGGTCTGGTGTAAGTCAGGGCAGCAATTTGGGGCCTCTAGAATTTATAATAATGATAAACAATTTACCGGAAGTCGTAAGACATGGCTCTTGTTTACTATTTGCAGATGACCTCAAGTTGCTGCTTGAGATTAGGTCCGAATCCGACTGCAGGCGCCTACAGGAAGATATAGATCGAATTGTACAATGGAGTCATGAAAACAAACTGTACTTCAACGTGTCCAAGTGCTCGTTGATGAGCTTCACCCGTTCTCGTGCACCTCTGCTCTATGAGTACGTGGTGGACGAGGCACCAATGCAACGAGTCACGGAGGTGCGAGACTTGGGTGTTTCCATGACTCCCGATCTATCATTCCGTGAACATGTAACCAAGGTCTGTAAGAAGGCGTACAGAAACTTAGGATTTGTTCTGAGACAGACTCACAACTTCACAAACATCACAGCAGTAAGGGTCCTGTATGACGCACTAGTCAGGAGTCATCTGGAACATAGTGCGGTCATATGGGATCCACATGAAGCTAAGTACTCGGTGATGTTGGAGCGCGTTCAGAACAAATTCACGCGCCATTTGTACAAGAAATTATATGGGGTATATCCTTTTTACCCACTGATGTATCCCACTTTGTTTGTCCTGGGCATGGTTGGCTATAACCAACTGCATGTCCGACGGGAGTTTACGCTGGTCGCCTGCTTGGTGAAGGTGCTTCGTGGAGTGGAGAGTAACTCGGGCGTATTGCAGCGCTTGAGTCTGTGTGTGCCGGACCGCTACGTGTGGAGACGGCGCAGCCCGCCACTGCTACTGGTACCTACAGCCAGAACTAACTTGCTTGCCAAGGCACCTCTTACCAGAGCTATTCGTACCATCAACAGCCTTCAAACACAGATCGATGTGTTTACGTGTTCTTTGGGTGAATTCGCAAGGCTATTATTATTTATATTATGCTACAAGCAAAATAATTTGTAAATAATTTGAAATTTGTTTGTATTTTAATGTAGTATTAGTGTGTTATTTAATTGTTTAATAATTTTATTACTTTATTCTATTGTGTTCTTATTTGCTTATTGTATTTTTTATAGTTTATGTTAGTCTAAGTTTAGTTTAAGGTCTTATCTGTCGCATTAGGGTAAACCCTGTAATGATGGAACAAGTTTTGATAAATAAATAAATAAAAAAAATAAATAAAAAAACATTATTTTTCTGTAACATGAATCTTTACGCAAAGGCTTCAGAGCTTTGTCTCTGTACCTTACATGTAATGTTACACAGAGTGGCTGGTTAAACAAGGGTTCAATCTGGAAATATTATATAAATCTTCAAATAGCAACTTCACACAAAAAATATCTTACCCTAATGTGTCAAATTTTACCAATCTAACATGAACCTTCCACTGTTGAGAAAAGGTTGAAAATCTATTAAAGAAAGACAGATTTAGGTAAGTTGATATGTTGGCTTCTGTGCATGCTACGTTTTTTGTACTCAATGTAGGATACCTACTAAGTTGTACTTGAAATGTCACTGACATTTTCGATAGCTGCTGTGAATGTATGAACGCTACCGACGACGACAATAATCTGCTTGACCGATTTGACGGCTTTTTTGCAACCGACTACTCGGCTAGTCGGCCAACGTTACAATCGGCACATCTGTAATAAATAACATTAATGAAGTTCAGATAATATTGTTAATTCGTAACTTGACGGTGGTAGTCGTCATCATCAGCAGCTTAAAGTGTAAAATTTTCCCACTACTGGGAAAAAGGCTTCCTCTCTGAAAGAGGAAATGGACCATAATTCACCACGCGGACCCAGTGCTGGTTGATAAATGTCACATGACTTCGAATTTTTGGTTCTAGGACATGTCGGTTTCCTCACGAAGTTTTCCTCTACCGTTTTGAGAGCAGTTTTCACTATGTTCTTTGTTTACCTAGCCATCCTATACAAACGACATAGTATTTATAGTAGTTCAGCTTCCTTATAAATTTGCTGCGTGCTAAGACATGTTTATTTACCTGAGCTAAGCTGCAAATAAACTTGTGTAAGAGTTTGTTTAGCTTTTTAATACAGAATACGGCTAATATGTTCCAGTTTATAGCTTATGCTGGTGTTTTTCTTCTTATTCTTGTAATAGAGTATATCCTTATATTACCTTAAAGATTTTATTTTGTATTGTATCTTTAAACCTAAAACGGTAAATGTATAAACCTATTCAAGTCCAATCCTTTCTAATTTTTTTTTAGCTTGGTAAAATCATCAAATGAGTCCTCCCACCCAGGGCAGGGCGGGAGGTACTGTCAGACTCGTACTGTCTAAAATCCTAGGTGTCCTTCAATAGCCCTTTATGTTTTAGGGTCACGGTAATGAGATAAGCCCCGCGACCCCGGCAGGCTTTGGCCCTCTAGAGGCCCCCCGTCATCATGCTAACACTCCTTCACGCGCGCGTTGAACACAACGCGTCGTCGACCCGGGCATGGTCCATGGTCGGACAGCGAGTCGCCCATTACTCCCCGCCCGCATGCCCGCGATCCTTTCTAAACATACTGATATTGAGAATTATGGAAGCTTCCGCGAACTTCCTTTCACGATGAACACATTTTTTTTTTTTTCTAGAGAAATGATACTTTTCTGTCTTATACTATACTCTTTTGTTTATAATACAAATCTATGCCCTTGGTTTCGCTCACGCCCTTTCTCTCATTTCTCACTTTTTATGTTAGAAATATATGAGACTCCCGTGTATCTTTATATCAAAATTCATCCAAACATTTTTTTTTGGTTGGCAATCAGATCAAATGAGTTCTCCTGGTGAGTCCGCCCTGGGACTGTCAGACTCTTACTGACTAAAATCCACCCGTGTTCCTTCGGACGCCCTTTACGTTCCGGGGCCACGGTATCCTGGATTAAGAAAAATTCCGCAAAAACAAAAAAAAAACAAGAAAAATTGCAAAAACTCTTCCTTAGGCACACAGTGCCTAAGGAAGAGTTTTTGCCCGCATCCCAGGGTGCACCGGCCCGAAAAACTGGTCTTCCCTACGGACGTATCTGAGAGGGAACTCCAGTCCACGGGCGAACGTGGAGGTTGCCTGTCTTAGTACCCCATCTAAACAGTTTAGAGATTTAGGCGTGAAAGCATAACAAATAATAAATTACAATTGAATTTTTAAGACATTAGTTAACTACAATTTTACTCGAATATCTATTTACATGAGGACCCTGACTTGTTATTTGTATTTCTTTTTAGGGTTCCGTACGTCCGAATACAAAAACGGAACCCTTATAGGATCACTCGTGTGTCCGTCTGTCTGTCGCTTACAGTCAATTATCTCCGAATCTACTAGACCGATTGGGTTGAAATTTGGTACACATATCAATTCCTGTGACCCAAGCACAGAGGTGTGACGTGAATAGATGAAATCTGTATATGGGAGGTAATTTTTGGGGGGGAAGGGGAAACTGAAAAAAAAAGTTTTGAAAACTGCATCGTGTGACATATCAAATGAAATGTCTTGTTGAGACAATCTTAAATGTATTTTTTTTGTAATTTTAAAATAAATAGTTTCCAAGTTATTCAAGAAAATAGACGAAATTTGACCATCCCCCCCCCCTTATCTCCGAACCTAAATTTTGAAAAAAATACAGAAATTAGTTTTCTACTTATAGATTATAGGAAAACCTATAAGAAGTCCATGACATTAAAATAACATGGTAAATCACTCAATATTGTGCCTACCAATTTGGGTCAGATTTAAAAAAAAACGTGATAGGTAACATCGTGTGGAACCCTCTTCACGCGAGTCCAACTCGCACTTGGCCGGTTTTTCAGCAATAAATTAATATATTCACATTATTCAATGTCCTTTAGTCAATCATGGTCTAATTATTTCATTTTATCTCTGATACAATATGCAATACCTGTTATGATGCTGTGAAAACAGTAGGTTTATGGTGTTTTCACAGCACTATAGCAGATATAGTTTTTGTCATCTTAGTGTAAAACACACCTAAGAGAAAAATAATTCGACGCGTCTTAAATATAGTCGAAGTCAGTTCTCGGATACTCGACACACTATCTATTAACATCCGAAATATGAACCACAAATCCGATCAAACGGATATCCGAATACCAGAGAATACCAGCTACATGCCATACAAACCGGTAAATGCTTCATCAATTATTTGCTTCCCACTTGACCTTTGCCTGAATATTGTATGAATATCACACCTTGTTGTAACATAGTTTAGCTTTTGAGTTAAACACGTAGGTTATTCTGGATTGGGGGCATTGGATTAATAATGTTAAATGGGATATGTACGTGGAGGTGTCATGGCTAAATACGTTATAACATTCGCTTAAATTCATCTGTGGTAACATTACTCCTATTTTTTAAGGAGGCCTTTTGTGCAACGCAGCTCCAGCATCAAAACTCCAGTTTGGTATTCACAAAGCCACTGATAGCGATGTGTCGCAATACTATCTCAAGGCTTTGTCTCGACGTCGAGCTTATCGTAGCGTGCAGCCTAGAAACTAGATTTAAGAGAATAGCATAGCTGATGTCAGGTCAAGGATTGGTGGCAAACTAAAACCTGATGGCAAAATGAGCTTAAGTTCAATATTTGCAAGTCCAATTGTATGTTCAAATTATCAGTTTCGAAATGGGTAAAATCAAATAGTCCAAAAAGACATAGAGTCATCCTTAAGTCTAATACAACTCAGATACAATTCCAATGAATGCCCAGAATAGTTTGATAAATCAAAGCATGCAACTATCTGGAACATTCCACACATAGCTGACGAGTCCCTTCCTTGGCCTTGCCATACATAATATATAAAATGTGTACGTAGCTACATCTCAGACCACATAATTCAAGTATATAGTACCCACTATAAGGAAGTGAGTTACGCATAAACATGTGTTTCGTATTCTGTCCGCGCGTATTCCAGAGGAGCTGATGAATAAATAAATCTATAATTTCTCGGTTTTGCGGGAAAAGATTGAATGTCTTATAAACAAAATTGTATGAATAAACGGTAAGCAGGAGTTTAAAAAAACAGTCATCCGGTTCTAAAATAGCGTAACATCACGCTTGAAATCTTTGAGCGGAAAAGTAGAAGTGGAGCCTAACATTTTATGTTAGGCTACACTTCTGAGATTTCCAAAGTTAGGGCGCGTTCCCACTATATCAAAACGATTAATTTATCGTTGGACGACTGTCGTTTCTAACTGTTCCCATGAATACGATTCTTTGTCGTCAATTTTTTTATCGTTTAGCGACTATCGTATCTAGCTGTTCCCATTAGATCGTGACGACATTTTGTCGTTTCACGGCAATCGCTTTGTCGTTTGCACATCATTAGCAAGCTACAAATCTACAGTCACCTCTACGTTTTCTTGGAGATCAGTAGTGCGTTTAGACTCCTGAGTTCAATGGACGAAGAAGAAATTAGAATAATGTATTACTTTTTGAAAATAAGGAAGATGTCGCACTGTGTACACGACGAGATGATATTTTTATCGTGGCTACGATAGATTTGTGGTCACGATTTAGTCGTAATGTTTTTTTATCGTTTCAAAACTGTCGTGGTAGCCGTTCCCACTGTCATGACAATCTGTTGCAACTGCAAAAAATGTTGTTCACGACAGTAAATCGTGTCGTTCTCGTTCATGTAAATATATAAGCCACGATACTTAAAACTACACGATTATCTGTCGCCACGACAAAGTCGGAACGCGCCCTTATAGGAAGCGAGCCTATGGGAATCGGTTCTATGATAATATTATTTTATTTTGGTCGAAAAATCATGTCAGACTTTACGTACTGACTAAAAAGTACCCTGTTCGATCAGTTCAGTGGTCTCGAACGTCATAGAGCGAGATTGGTAGAGTTTCCAGCAAAAATCGGTATATTTGTAACCAAAATCGGTATTTAAAAAAAAACAATATTTCAATCAAATTGGTCTATAAAATGAATAACAAAAATTTTAAATCTTGAATACATCTCGTAATTCGAATCAACCTGTCAAGACAATGATGTGTTATGTGTCGTGCAGAGTGGTTATATAGACTAGACAGGTAAATTCCCGAGTGGGAAGCTTATTATAACATTGAGTTGACATAAGGACAATAAGAATAAAACATAAGGGCATTCCACAAAATATATAGAACATTCTGTACTAAGTCCATCTATACCTACTGACTATAAAGGGCTTCCCCGTAACATTTAGCAAAAATGAAATAGGTTGCCATCTGGAAAGTGTAAATAAGGTATAAAATTAGAGACAATTTCCATGTCTCAGAAATCATAGAAAAATCGTTATACTTCGGTATTTCGATAGAACAGAGCCCATATCGGTATAAATACCGAAAAATCGGTAGGATCGAGACCACTGGATCAGTATATATACCAGGGCCGCGGCCTTCTTTTTAAGACAGTTTTGAGTGGGTACTTCAAAACAATCTTTAAAAAAAGCCTCGCAAGGTACTTTACAAAGAGCAGGTATTTTTTTTTCATCAAATCTATACTAATCTGTCACTATGCGATTGGATATTCGAGTCCAAAAAACTCGGTCCACAAACTTATCCAAGGTATAAATGCTCGTACAACTAGAATATTTGTGCAAAAAAAAAAAAACTTTTTTTAAAAAAGTACCGACTTCAAAACAAATACAAAAAAGTTTAAAATAACTTTTCTTTCGGAAGTCGGTGGCAATAGTCAATGACACAACAAAACAAAGCCACCGACTTCCGAAAGAAAAGTTATTTTAAACTTTTTTGTATTTGTTTTGAAGTCGGTACTTTTTTTAAAAAAAGTTTTTATTTTACCCTTTTTAGTTTATTTATTACATATTCAACCCAAATTCTTGTAAAATACAATTTTTTTTACATATTATGCACTAATCTTGTAATCCGTCACAACATAAAAAAATCCATATCTCTAAAACTACTGAACCGATTTTGATGAAACTTGCAGTGTACCCTAAGTTGAACAATACCTAGTACAACAAAAAAAGAATTACTTAAATCGAACTTATAGTTCCGGAGATATGCGTGCACAAACATAAAAACATACATACATACATACATACATACATACACTTATGAAATTTGGCACATTTGTTCAGACGCTGATATAGACTAACATATATGAAAACTGGGCAGTTCTGATAATATTACATACATACGGGTCGAATTGATAACCTCCTTTTTTTTGAAGTCGGTAATAAAGCATAATAGACAACAATTTATCAGACCGTACCAAACAGTTCCAATGAATAATAAATGAAACATAAGACGTCGTGTTCTCAGAATCTAGATTAGGTGCCCGAGTACCTGTTTCAGGTAGACAAGACAAAATAATGCTTCGTCAAGGAACCCATTTACACTAAGTGGAAAAATAATCGCGCACCTTTTTATTAATGTCACTGATAATAGCGACGATGGCGAGCAATGCGTAACTCATCGTCCGCTAAGGATCTGGCCCAATTCGACGGCGCATTGCTCCAGGCGCGCCTCAAGGAGTTGCCAGCATAACTGGCAGTGCTCGATAGTGCCAAATACCTGCCAGAGTTGCGGGAACGTCTCAAGAGTTTACCAGGGCCCTGGAACACAAAATTCGTTTGAAGGGAGAGAATGAGTTAGTACGAGTATAACAGTCTCTTCCGCTCCTCCTTGAGGGACTTCTCATTGGTGATTTCCCAAAAAAAATACATGTGGCACTCGGAGACTGCCGCGGTAAAGCTATTGCATAACATTTTTTTATTTTAAAAGAAAAAAATTGCCTACCGCGTATATTTAACAAGAATATAATTTATTTAAAATGTTAGTGGTGCACTATATTGTAATAAAGAACTTCTTTGTTGTCGGAGAATTTTATGTAGGTTTCATTGTGAAAACTCCTTTTATCTACTCTCATATCGTTAAATTCAAAATACAAAACTCAAAACGAGTTTATAATGACGTACTTTACACACAGTATATCGAAATGAAATTAAAAAAATAAATTATGACACTATTTCTCTAACAAAATAATGTTATAATAAAATTGTTTTTCATTACGATACAGATTACAGATCATTGATTTGATTTGATTGATTTTTTATCTGTGGCTGGGTGTGCGCGCGCTGTGGCCACGCTGTGGCCCATGCGCGGTGATAACGGGTATTTTGGCGCCATAATACTGTGTCAATCTTTATCTTTTATTTGATAAATTCGTGTTCAATGAAAGTAGATAAAGTAGTGTATGAAACTGTACATAACTAGGTATTATACACTCGTGTGATAGCTCCTTTCTCCTTTTGTAGCTGGCCGTTTAGAATCAGTAAGAAAAAGTAAATTGTTTTTATGACGTATATTTTTATGATTGCCGAAGTCTCCCGAACTGAAACGACGTTAGACGATGCGTGGAGTCAGGTATTTTCCTTAAGTTTTTTCGTTAGGTTTTTTGGAATTCGGTCGCCGCGCCACGCCGCGCTCAGAGCCCGCAATAAAAGCTATGCAATAGCTTAAAAATGATTACACGTTTTTGACGAGTTATTAAAAAGTGCGCAAGACGTTTTCCACTTGGTGGAAACGGACTGGCACACAGATAAAATCGCGTTTAAATAATCTCAAATTACACCGTCCGACGCTTCTCAGAAGTCACAGGTGTCCGTTTCGCGGCCATAACAGTTTTGTTCAAAACCTTTTCGATAAAAAAGGCTCGCGCTCCTGATAAAGGTCACTAAAGTTTTTATAGGAGATGCTGAAAACGGTCAATAGGTATTGACAGTACGAGTTATTGCGTGGGATAGGCTTTTTAGTTTTTTTTTTTTTTTTAAGTTAAGCGGGTGGCGTTTTGGGATGCCCAGTCTTATATTGTTTATTTAAAAGACTTTATTTGAAGGTTACCAACATTCATACTTTTAAGTACAGTATGTCAGAATTAAATGTCGATATATAGCAGTATGTATAACATTGGAAGTCGTTAAAAATGTAGTATTAATTTCGGAACTTGGTCCAACATTTACGTAAAAACCTGAATTATTACAAAGAAATAGCCAATTCACCATGTGAATATGACTCTTTTCTTCTCTATTTTAAAAACCTTTACCTTAAAGCCTCCTGCAGACTCACGCGATTAATCGCGCTGCGACAACGAGCCAAGCTAATTTCCACTCTAAAAATACTGCGAATGGACCGCGACATGTCGCCCCGCGCGATTAATCGCGTGTGTCTGCAGGAGGCTTAAAACGGGAAACAGGCGTATGCTATTTTAATTCCTTCGTAATAAAATTGAATGTGACACTTAACTAAACTGAAGTGAAAACTCTTACAACATTGATGATTTTTTATTAAAAGATTAATGAAAAATGATCACTATTGTGAGGTTTTTCATTATAACCCTGTAATTAAATTCCATTTTTATGCTAAGCCTACTTTTCTATCGGGCACGCCGCAATCGCGGCGGTAAGACCCCTCTTTGAGGAGTGGCTGGATAGGAGTCACGGCGTCCTGACCTACCGCATGACGCAGGTCCTCACCGGACACGGAAGTTTCAGGAGGTACCTGTGTCTAAGGAGAAAGGAGGAAACGCCTGGGTGTCACCACTGCGAAGATCGCCCGGAGGACACAGTAGAGCATACGGTGCAAGACTGCCCCGCTTGGGCAGAGCACCGACGTGTCCTCACGGCGGCGATAGGCGGAGACCTCTCGTGCCCGGCATTGGTTGCGGCCATGCTGCGGGGCGAGACGGAGTGGGAAGCGGTCGCCTCCTTCTGCGAAGCAGTCATGCTCGCGAAGGAGGAGGCGGGCCGCGTGAGAGAGAGGACAATGTCCTCCCTCCGCCCCACCCGCGGTGGTGGACGCCCACGGCGACGGACGTCGCAAGACGATCTCCGGCCACCGTAGGCGCGGGCATGCGGGGCGGCGAGTAAAGGGCAACTCGCTGCCCAACCATGGACCATGCCCGGGTCGACGGCGCGTTGTGTTCCACGCGCGCCTCAAAGAGCGTCAGCATGATGACAGGGCCCCCTCTCTAGAGGGCCAAAGCCTGTCGGGGTCGCGGGACTTATCTCATTACCGTGACCCTGGAACATAAAGGGCTATCGAAGGAGACCGTGGATTTTAGTCAGTACAAGTCTGACAGTCCCTCCCGCCCTGCCCGGGGTGGGAGGACTCATTTGATGATTTTACCACGATAAAAAAAAAGAAGCCTATTTTTCTATGTCCTCCAAATTTGTATTATAACGCGCCATAATTCTCTCATTTCCACATTTTATTAAGATATTTTTGTTAAGAAGGATTATTCCGCCGAGTCGGAACGAAGAGAAAATTCATTTAACGTGAGTAATACTGGCAAAGCGGGATTGAAGTCGCTGTAAGGCATCATTTAGAATAATCCTTACTTTTTCTAATGATTTTATATTAGTGGTTGACGGAAACTGATTAAAAGAAAGTATATTAAGTAGTAATTAATTAGTAAGATTAATAATGCTTGGTAGATTGACATTGATGGGTTATTAATAGATCCCTATTGCAAATACTGATCTGTTGGACTAATTTGTGTTCGCGGCTGCCAAGCGAACGTCCTGAGTTCGATTCCTAGGTCAGGCAATGTTTTTTTTTTTCATTTAAGAATATATTTCAGCAGCAAGCTCACCTTCTCTCCTGTACCGCAAGTCCTGTCACCTGTACACTTGACGACCTTATGACTGCATCAGTGAGCGGGGTTCGCGTAGCTGAATTTTGGGCTAAACAAAATATATAAAATAATTTGCCATCGACACGCTAAGAAGAAGCAGCAAGCTGTAAGTATGACAGTTCGTGGGGTAATAACCTTCTCGGAAATTAAGTAAAACCGTTGATCCTGTGCCTGATTCCTCCAAATGATGACGATCTCATTAGGGTATAGAGTCGGTGGAAGATCAGCTTCATAAGCCCACACACTTTTTCACTGCAAAATGTGCAAGATGTTTTACTAATTTTCTTTAAGATTAAATTCCCGAGTTTTTTTCAAGTTTTTCAAACAAGCATACCAAATTATTGAATACTGGCAGATAAAAAAAAAATGAGGTGTGGAAATAGTTTTTGAAAACATTAATATCTGTTATGTCTCAGCAAAACACTTTTCATTAAGCTATTCATAAAACTAAACAATACAATGTTTATGCAACAGGCGATCCCATTACCAGCATCGGTCGTATAATTTAGCGTGAATGCCGCTGTTCAAAACTTAGCTTATTATAGTTATTATCTGATAAACAGCTAACAACCGGTGTCCGTTGTCTAGTTATCGTTATCTGTTGCAAGCCATTTATTTCATAATTTTGCTATGTGAATGAGCATAAAGTTGCCGTGTTTTGGGATTTGTTCAAATTATTGCAGATTATAGAATCAGGCGTTACTTTGCGGAAATCCATGACATTAAATGTTATGAAAAATATCTAGATTTAATATTATAGTATTCAAAACAAGTTATTGATAATATTATTCAGAAAAAGCAAAATGACAGGGTTCGCTCACTACTTTATGCATGTACCCCCGAACGAATTGACAAGTATTTCGGTAGTCTGTCTTACATAGGCCCCATTTCCGATAAAATCGCGAATATCCTTAAAAAACACAATGTTTTCGTTGCTTTTCGATCAGATCACAACTTACGTAATCTTTGTAACGGTAAAGATAAATTAGAAAATTCAAAAAAATCCGGTATTTATAAATTAGTATGCAATGATTGCAACGGGGTCTATGTAGGACAGACAGGCCGTAATTTCGAGGTTAGATATAAGGAGCATGTTGCCGCTTACAGGAATGGCCATCCAGATAAATCACATTTCGCAAAACATTTAATTGATACCGGCCATTCCTTAGCTGTCAACCTGGCTCATTCGAGGCCGAGCGCTTGTCGAGTCTACATCTCCTGAGGATGCCCCGTGGAGGGGCGAAACACGTGTCGAGTATAGGTTTGATTGCATGGCATGTTTTTTCCATTTTTCTTGCACGTATGCATATGTATGTGGGCGGGAGGGTGGGACCTTTGCTTCATGTGCATATGCATGAGGGCGGGAGGGTGGGACTGCATCCTGCATGAAGCCTGGATTTTTGTAGCGGAATTAAAACTAGATATTTTTCATAACATTTAATCAAATTATTGCAGTTTCCAATAATTGAAGTTTATTATTATTATTTGAATACTAGCTTTTATCAGTGGCTTAGCTCGTTTGTTACTCAATAATTATGCCGTGGTAACGTAATTCTCAAAATAATGGTTTGTATCTGGCCTGCCGGGGTCGCGGGACTGTCTCATCAGGACCCTGGAACGTAAAGGGCTATTGAAGGATCACCGTGGATTTTAGTCAGTACAAGTCTAACAGTCCCTCCCACTCCGCCCTAGTGGACTAATTTGATAATTTATCACGATAAAATGGTTTCTGTCTTTAAGATTTATTGGTAAATATTAAGTTCACGGTGAATTCCACAAATGTAACTGTAAATATACAGGTGTCAGGTATTATGTGATTCCTGCGGTTTCAAATAAATCTTCATTTGTTTATTTTTTTTTTTCAATTATTAGTCTCATTGTCACAAATACTTGAGTGCTTAATTTTTTTTAACCGACTTCAAAAAAAGGAGGAGGTTCTCAATTCGTTCGGTTTTTTTTTTAAGTATGTACACCGATTACTCCGAGGTTTTTAGTCCGAGGTTTCTAGTTCTAGTGTAATTCTTTTGTTCGATGCAGTATACTTTCCCATTGGTCCCTTAAAAATTTCATCCAATTTGTTTGAGTACTTTTTATTTTGTGAGCATTTGTATTGATGGATGATGTGATGATCTTTACTTTTTTTCGAGTGTTTGTTACGCGATTACTCCGCCAATGCGGGCAGGAGGGACTGTCAGACTTGTACTTATTAAAATCCACGGTGTTCCTTCAATAGCCCTATACATACCAGGGTCACGGTTACCAGGTGAGACAGTCCCGCGACCCCTTCAGGCTTTGGCCCTCTTAGGGGCCCCCGTCAGATTGCTAACAGCTCTTAGAGGCGCGCGTGGAACACAACGCGCCGTCCGTCGACCCGGGCATGGTCCATGATCGAGCGGCAAGTCACCCATAACTCACCGCCCGCATGCCCGCGCCTACGGTGGCCGGAGATCGTCTTGCGACGTCCGTTGCCGTGGGCGTCTCCCGCGGCGGCTGGGTCGTGAGGTGGACGCTGTCCTCTACCTCACGCATCCCGCCTCCTCCTTTAAACACCATCATCAATAACAAAAATCCATCCATCGTAAAAAGCTTTAGCATTTATGTTAAAAAGACTTCTCTAAGCTTGTTACTGACAAGTGATAAAGTTATGCATAGCAAGCTAACATCATTAATTCTGTACTAAACAGCATATTGACATGCAATATTCTCCCTGAATATTCATGTGAGCCCTTTGTGGCTAAATATATTGTTATCTTGTCTATAAGCCTTTATTGTAGACGTGCCTATTTGGTATGGAAGCTGCATGTCGACCTTATGGAATTAATTAAAAATTCAGTTCAGTTCACCAAAATATTATTTTTGCTAAGTTGGTAAAAAAACTTTATGAACGAGCCGAGTATAATACAGTCAAATAATGTGATACAATGTCGTAGTCAGATATTTTCACGTACTTGTTTGCGATACGCCCGTAGCTCCGTAGCAAAAAATCTTTTTCACACATTATTTTCGTAACTACTCAATAACTTCACGAATGAAGTTTTTACAAAACCAATGTTGAAAAATAATTTCACTTGTAATCTATATATATAAAAGAACAGGGTTTTTTATTAAGACTCGACTACAGCCGAAACCGCTAAATGCAGTAACTTGAATTTTGGACAGCAATTGCAGTCTACCATGTAGGGAAGCAATAAGACGGGATTTTGCAAAAATCCTCCTCTAAGGGGGTGAAAAGGGGTGAAAACTTTTGTATGAAAAATCTTATTCCTTGGGTTTATAAATTTGAAACTTGCCACGAATAAGAACAGAAGTAAATAAAAAAGATTGGAACTTTTATTTTTTTAAAACTACCCTCCATTCGTAATCTAGACGATGTAAAAGTTTGTATGGGAAAATCATAACGCGTGAGGTGGTTAATGTGAAAATCAGTATTTATACACTAGATCAGAAATCATTAAACACGTGTTTTTGGATTTTTCGAAAATCACCCCCCATGTTAGTGAAAAGGGGTATTCAAGTTTAAAGGGGAAGATTTTTAAACGCTAAGCGTATAACCTGAATTTTGGTCGTTAGTTGCAATTTATAATGTAGGTGAGCACTTAGAAGGGATTTTGCGAAAATCTACCTATAAGGGGGTGAAATGGGGTGAAAACCTTTGGATGTAAAATCTTATCCCTTAGGTTTATAAACTTGAAACTTGGTACGAATACGAATATGAGTAAATATAAAAGATGGGCATTATTAGTTTTTTAAAACTACCCTCCATTGGTAATCTAGACGATGTTAAAGTTTGTAGGAGAAAATCATAACGCGCTAACCGATAAATTTGAAACTCAGTTTATTGAAATTATATCAAAAATAATTAAACACGTGTTTTTCGGTTTTTCTAAAATCACCCTCTAAGTTGGTGAAAAGGGGTGATTAATTTTTAAGGGAGGGATTTTACTGCTTGCTTCAATAAACTCAAAACTGGTCATAAATAATCTCTCAATCGTATAAAGAATGCGTATTTATTTATATTTCAAAAATCAACCCCTAGCGGGGTGAACATCGGACTACTAGACCATTTTTAGATTTCCATTACCGGGCATTAATTTCACTGAGTTCGAAGTTAGAAAAACGCGCAGACGAAGTCGCGGGCGGAGTGCTAGTACTTTATAGCGTAACAAAAGTAAATATGAATATGACGTCACCCTACAAGCTACGCGGTAGCACTACGGTGCTACGGCGTAGCAATGCAATCCGTTCCGCTCAATATTTTCGTAACTACCCTACAACTTTAAAATTAGTTTGTGTCGAACATGTGATTGTCGCACACTCGTTCGGGTGAGTTCAGTCCCGAGCTAATTAGCGGCGAACAAACATCATTAGCATTGCACTGTACTGCAGAATGAGCGCTAAACTCTATTCCCTAGCGAACAGGACGGGTGTTTGGGAATACCTAATGTAACGCTCTATTTAGTGTTAAATTGGAATAGACGAGGGATTTAGAATTAAAGCGAAGGTAACGTTTGCAAACGTTTATTGCGGGTTTAGAACAAATTAAACTGTGGTGCAAATATTTGTCTGGTACGACATTTATCGCTAGTTTGGCTTGAGCTGGACACAAAGAGCTTCATGATAATTTGTCGAGGGACTGTCTTGTCTTATCCTGTCACAGACACCCTGGAACATAAAGGTTTTGTGAAGGAACAGGGTATTTCTTAGTCAGTAAAAGCCTTACTACAAAAACTTAAACATCTGTTGAACAAAGAGTTTCTTCGGAAAGAAAAATTCGAACCACGGACAGGATTCGAACCTGCGGCCTTCGGATTCAGTACATCCAACGCTCATTTCCAACCGAGCCACCGGGGTTCACACCTGTCGCGGCGAATTTTTCCTTCCATTTCAATAAGTCTCAAGGTGACTAATTTTTCTTTCCGAAGAAAATCTTTGAAAATTCGCTACGCATGCGTTAATGCGTTTAATATTTATAAAATAATCTGTTGAACACTTGTCTAAAAAAAGTGTGACTGCAAAACGGACCTTATTTCAACGTCATAATCTGTCATTTTTTTAGACAAGTGTTCAACAGACGTTTAAAAGTTTTTTTGGTACGACGGTAAGAGTCTTACAGTCTCTTACGCTTCACCTGGGGAGGGAGATTTATAATTAAATCTCAAAAAAATAACTGTACCCTTAGCACGAGTTTTCAGTATTTGAGACGTAAAGTAAACTGGAACTTTGACAATTCCAAATTGACAATTTTCAAGGAAAAAATTAGTTCCTTCTTCGCACACCAGAGGCGCTGTTCCATTTTATCATACAAGAAACGCTGTAATACTGAGAAGACGCTGTAAAGTAAAAGAGTGAAAACTCGTGCTAAGGGTACTGTTTGCTGAAAGTATCGTTTTCTGGCTGTGGAAGTGACCACACGTATCGATTCGGTCTAAATAAACTTAATTCACATACAATATAAGCTTTAAGCTTTCTTGGCATCTACTTCTGTTTTCGACCGTTCAGTATCGTATAGAATAGAATAGAATAGAATATACTTTATTGTACACCAAAAACGTTACACAACTGTTTTATAAAATTGCTAATACTAGGGTTACAATGGCGGTCTTATCGCTAACAGCGATATCTTCCAGACAACCTGTTACTGGTCTATGGATTTTCAATAAAAAGGTGGAGGTAGTCAGTGGCGCACTAAAATACATGTTTACCATATAAAATTTAAGAACTTAAAACAATTGTAATCGTATTTACACTATATAAACAAATATATTTACACTATATATACAATGTATATTATGTGTTCTCTAACAAATTAATGGTACAGGAAAGAAGGTAGATTGATGATAATAATTAAGCAGGTAGGGGTCGAAGAATATTAAAGAGAATGAAAATGATTAACTACTAAGTTTTTAAAAGCAACTAGTGACTGAGCTTGTCTTACCGGCACGGGCAATGCATTCCACAAACGGATAGCTTGAACCGTAAATGACTGGTCATAAAATTTTGTGGAATGAGCAGGCATCACAAGACTCAAATTCTCCGATGATCTTAAGTGTCTAAGATGTGTGTCATGAAGGAACTTGAAACGTTCTTTGAGGTAAAAAGGGGTTGTAGGATTAAAGAGAATACTGTAAAGTAATGATAAAATATGTGCATTCCGGCGAAGGCGGATAGGCAACCACTTGAGCTTAATGCGAAACTCGGAAACATGATCATACACACATCAAAAGTGTCTAGGGATCAAGCATTTTTATGCGGATTTCTTGAGATTGAGATGTGGCTTTGTAATAAATTTATGATTTTATAAATTTATATGGATCCTTTTTGGTGCATTTCATAATTTGAATCAGGAACTGTGAATCAAATTCGAGTAAAAGATGAAAATCAGCTGTCAATATTTTCCCTATAAAAACATACAACGCATTGAAGACATTATTAGTGCTACTGTTTCCCTACTACTGATTAAAACCAACGTTATTATGGAGCGGCGACGTCATTTAAGCAGGGAAGAAATGCTCAGAGCCGTGGGAATGATAGAAGCTGGTTCCCGGCAACGTACTGTGGCTTTAGCTCTGAATACAAGTCAGAGTGTTATCAGTCGACTTTGGACACGTTACCGAAGCACTGGTACCGTGGCTGAGCGCCATGGAGGGCGGTATCGCTGCACCACACGGAGACAAGACCGATACATTCAAATCTTAACTCGAAGAGCTCCAACAATAACCGCCATGATGTTAGCCGTGAGGCTTCATCACTCTTCAGGGAACTTAATTAGCGACCAAACAGTCAGAAATCGCTTGCATGAAGTGAACCTTCATTCCCGAAGACCGCTACGGGTACCACCTATAGCAATGCACAATCGTAGGATTCGATATCAATGGGCTCTTGAACACAGAAATTGGGCAGAAGAACAATGGCGTTTCGTGTGCTTTTCTGATGAGTCTCGTTTCGGTATGAGACCGGATACAAGACGTATACGACACTGGAGAACCCCTGGACGCCAACAGCGATTAAAATCCTGCCAGGAAGTCCATCCTTATAGTGGTGGAACCATCATGGTATGGGCGGGTATTTGGATCGGCGGAAGAACTGAGTTGATTTGGATCAGAGGCAACCTCAACGCTCAAATTTATGCTGAGACGATTGTATCAGACGTCATCGTTCCTCTACAAGTGCAAATCGGTTCCTTATTTCAGTTAATGCATGATAATGCACGACCGCACACCGCAAGAGTTGTAAGACAGACTCTCGCCGCAGCTAACATCAATGTCCTGCCCTGGCCTGCTCAGTCGCCAGACTTGAATCCGATTGAGCATGCATGGGATATGCTACAGAGAAGAGCTCTGCCGAATATGGAGGGTATCCAGTCGCAAGAAGACCTTTTTTTGTTGTTGCAACGAACATGGGCGGCCATTCCACAGCGTGATTTGGATGAACTCATTTTGAGTATGCCAAACCGATGTTCTTGTGTTGTTAGTGTTCGCGGTAGAAACACGGATTATTAATTGTTTAAGTTACCCAATAAAATTTTAAAGAAAACTGTTATTTCAGTCTTTTTTTCGAACTTTTGTGTTAGTGGTTCAAATGTCAAAAATCCCTTTATTAGGAAAATGGCAAATTTCTTTATTAATGCAAAGGTGACTTGGTTTATCGTTACTGTGACAAACGAAAACACTTTATTTGATGAATCCTTAAAGAAAATTTTAATTAATATCAATCAGGAGAAAAGTTATTGCAAAAATATATGTTGATCCCTAGACACTTTTGATGTGTGTATTTACGCAAACCAAATATGAATCTAATGCAAAAATTTTGGAGACGCTCAAGCTTATCTAGCTGCACTTCAGTGAGATCTGGATAACTGGAATCGGTGTAGTCAAGGATTGGGAGAAGAAGGGATTGTACTAGCGCAGTTTTAGTGGCAGTTGGCAGGAAATTACGCAATCTACGTAAAGACCCCGCAGACGCAAATAATTTGCGGCTCACTTCCTGCAATTGTGCACCCCAGGACAATTCCTTATCTATATAAATGCCCAGGTCCTTAACAGAGTCACTGTAAGGAATTGTAGCTCCATCAAAAACTACCTGAGGAAGCTTTGTCCAGTCAATTTTAGAACGCAGCCTAGAGCTGCCGACAACAATGACTTGGGTCTTCGCAGGGTTAACCTTCAAACCGTGTGCCGAACTCCATTCCGAAATACGTGCTAAGTCCGCATTCACGGTCGCGGGACTTATATGGTCGCGGGACTTATACCATTACCGTGACCCCGGAACATAAAGGGCTATTGAAGGACACCGTGGATTTTAGTCAGTACAAGTCTGACAGTCCCTCCCGCCCTGCCCGGGGTGGGAGGACTCATTTGATGATTTTACCACGATAAAAAAAAAAAAAAAAAAAAAAGTCCGCATTCACCACATTCACAGCCTCTGACAATTTATCTAAGGGAGCTTGTGAATAAATTTGCAGATCGTCAGCATATAGATGGTAGGATGAAAGAAGTTCATTAGAAATAGAATTAATAAATATTGCAAAAAGTCTGGTGAGAATGGAAAGCCAAAATTCATGTTCTTATATTTTAAGGAGTTATTTTTAGATGATGATCAAAATATCGCAGCGGGTATAATATTAATTTTATAATAAAGAGGTAAAGTTTGTAAGTTTGTTTGTAGGAAGTAATCTGAGGAACAGGTAAACCAATTTTGTAATTTCTTATTCCAGTAGAATACTACAATAATCTTGAGTGACGTGGCACGTAGATGAATATGACATGAATATATTTTCTTCGAATTCTTTTACTAGTAGTGATCAATAAAAACATTGATAAAAAGTGCTTAAAAACTAACTAAGCTCTAAGGTAAAATGACTAAAAAACTTTAGTCATTTTACCTTAGAGCTTCCAATCAACCTATGATTGGAATTAAACATCTGTTGAACACTTGTCTAAACAACTGTCAATGTCGGTTGTTTTGCAGTTACACTTTTGTAGACAAGTGTTTAATAGATGTTGACTTTTTGTGGAACGACGGATAATGTTTCACTACACTACAGTTGAAACACAAGTGACATAAGCACTGTTGCATTTATTGTTCTATCCTTGACTCTCTCATCGGAATGTCGTGCACGTGCAAATGTAACTCATACGACGACAGATGGCGGGAATAGCATCTTGGTGGTTGTCTGTCCTTTTAAAGGCGCGAGCACACCGCGGCGCATGCTGAGCACGGGCACGCGGCGCATTTTAGCTACGTGTATTAATTTGTTTGACAACGTGGGTCTACGTTTCCACCGGAGTACCTACACGAAGACCCACGACTATGTACAGCGTGTCACGGCGCACGGATAGGCTACACACGTGCCACTGCAATCCACGGACACGGGTTTCACTGCGCGAGGAGGTGATAAGCGAGTTGTACATAGTCATAGGCACAGCAATATTAAAAACAGGAGAAGTGACAAGGAGGCGTGTCGGTGAAGCCGTGGTGTTGAGCGTTTCGCTCAGCTATTGGCTTGTACTACTTTATTCTTGTTTTCCTATATTACTCCGACTGTATTGTTTTTGCATTAAATACATTGCTCTTTTACAACCACCTCAGTCTATCACTGAGTGACTAGACAAGCAATGTAAAACTGACATAACGATACCTCACCAAGCCGTAATGTCGCATGGTGCGTCCGCTGTATTTGAGCGAGTCGCACACAATGATAATTGTTTGTGTGAGTAAATTATACGGAAAAAGTACGCTGTAGTGTAAAGAATTAGGTTTATATTTAAATGACTGAGTTATCGATGGCGCGTGTGTGCAATTGTTCGTAGTATTGTTTTGACAGAATTGTGTGCGCAATATTAGCGTTATGGAGGGGCAATTGTGGCTTCATCGGATTTCTATACATTTTGAATTCCACGCCTCCAATTCTCCTTCTTTAATATGTCTATGGTCATAGGTCATATTCGTGTTCTCCCGTGGAAACGTAGACCCACGTCGACAGTGTTGAGCTATGTAACCGCCTATTCGAGCAAGCCACGCATGTATCAATGACGTCACTTCATGCGTAGCCTCTCCGTGGGTTGCAGTGGACACAACCACATACATTTTCTTACAAAGCGATGCTTAATACACGTGCGCAACCTCTCCGTGCACCGCGGTGGGCCCGCGCCTTAAGGCGATGACAAGAGCTAATGTACCTCTCGCTCGCACGTTTCGACATTTTGAAAGATATAAAATCACTGATCCCATTTTTGAAAAATTGCAATCAACTATTTTGTGTGCAATCACATTGCACAGTTTAGTAAAAAAAAAAAACATTTTAATCGATACAAGTTTACCTACTCAAAAATTTGCTTAAGTAACTAGTTAAGCAAATTTTTGAGTAGGAAACTTGTCTTGTTTCAAAAATGGGATCAGTGATTTTATATCTTTCAAAATGTCGAAACGTGCGAGCGAGAGGTACATTAGCTCTTGTCATCGCCTTAATGGTTATCTCACTAGTGCATTCTGTAACTTCTATCATAAATCTAATTTATATTAATGGGTGATCTTGACGACACGGTTGGCGTTTGTGTCAGTTTGATCCCCGCACGAAGCAAATATAAATTGTATGATCTGAGAGTAGTTGTTCTGTCTGTGTGTTTGCGTATGTGAATTTGTATGTTTGTAAACGCAACCACAATACAGGAAGCAATTATTTTTTTTATTTTTATTTAAAGATGGGTTCGCGTTTGACCACTATCTCACCTGATGGTAAGCGAAGATGTGGTCGACGGTGAAGCACGCTTGTCTAGAAGTAACCTGTTCACTCTTGACTTGAAGACCACAAGGTTATAGCTGTCGGGAAATACAGCAGGGAATTCCATTGGTCAGTTGTGCGTACAATAAAGGTATTGGCAAAACGCTTTGTACGTACCGGAGGGATGTCCACCATTATGCCGATGGCGCATTGCCGTACGTCTTGTAGTCCGATGATGGAAAGGGCCAGGTGGAATCAAGTTGTGCAGTTCCATCGCACACTCTCCGAAATGTAAACGATAGGAAACCGACAGGCTGGCAACACGGCGTCGATGTTCAAGGCTCTGGTGGTTCAATTCCTAGTGTCGGGTAAAGTATATTTTTTTTTAATAACGATAGATTCGCTTTAGACCTTTGATTAAAATAAAATAGTGGAAGATATGTCACTACACGGTAGCGCATGGACCGCATAAATTAGGCCAAATTGGCCTAACTGTCCTCATTCGCAATACGAGTAGATTTCAGTTGAGACGTGCCTACGTATTTACGAGTATTTCAAATTCGCCCCACCACACTCTCAGAAGAAAAAAAAAATGCCTTCGTGTGCCTTCACCGGGTGTAAAAGAAAAAAACAAAACACATGGCCTCGCATTTCATTCGTAAATACATTTTTCTTATAATTTTCTAATATGATTTGATGTATCCGTTCAAATTTGTTTGCCATTTTGTAGAGCGGGATAGAAACATACACGAGTACTAACGAAGTAATACGAAGAGCTTCGATGCTCCGTCTTGGTCGCACGCCACCTTTGCGCATTATTCTGTCTCTCTCTTTACAGGCGTGCAATAACAACGATTGTTTGTGTGAGTAAATGTGTCTGTGTGCGTATAAGAGTCACTGTTCGAATACTCAACGCAAGAACGTAACGTATCTACCGCTATTTTATTTTAATCAATGCTTTAGACCCATACCTCGCCTTATGGTTAGCGATAATGTGATGGACAGTGAAGCACGCTTGCCTGGATGTAAACTATTTAGTAAGTAGTACACGCTTTTTTATTAAAAACTTTTATAAACATTATTCATCATATGAAAATAACTCTAACAAAACACTATACAACATTAAAAAATAATTTGCACAAAGTATTTTATTGCGAGCAGTGGTGGCCCAGTGGTATCGGCCCCGACTTACGAGTTGTAGGTCGTGGGTTCGAATCCAGCCAGGCGCATTTACTTTGTGTAATTTATTTCATCACCACTGCTCTCAAAACAGTGAAGGAAAACATCGTGAGGAAACCGGCAGGTCCTAGAACCAAAAATTCGAAGACATGTGACATCCACCAACCCGCACTGGACCCGCGTGAGGCCTGTGTCCCAGCAGTGGAAACATTTATAGGCTGATGATGATGATGATGATGATAATTTTATTGCTAAACGTTATTTTCAGGTGATAGTTGACAGATTGATTGATACCTAAAAAGTTTGGTCGCATAGTCCGTATAAAATACAACTTTGAAATAATTCAAGTGGTAGCACAGTTGCATTTACTGAGGACATCTCATTTACATTCTGAGCGGAATGTCTTGTACGACAGGTGGTGAGCACCAGCTTACGTTTCTATTTAGGTAACAAACCAATTGTCGCTAGGTTATTTATAAACTTAAACATTTTTGTTTACAAACTGTATGGATTTTTTTAATTTAAAAGATACATTAGTTATTTGATTTCGCGTAGAGTCGTCTATACACTTTTCTTCTGCATTTTTGATTGAGTTGCACAGCAAAATATACCACCGATACTGCCACACGAAACCAAAGAAAAAAAGTTTATTGACACATGCCATAAGAATTAGAATTAGGCACGAAAGAAAATGTACGTAGCATCCTAATGCATTATTAGGTACTCGGATAATAATCATACGCAGTAATAAATTCTAAAACTTTTACTCAATTTCGCGACTCAGTTCAAACAATTAGATACAAACGTGATCTAAAACCGCTGAAACATTACAAAACACAAGTAGAGAACAAAAAATAAATTTAAAACATTAAGAATACAGCCAAGGAACTCGAAATGTAGGAACTGTTTGAAATTCAACCAGCACTATTATACCCGGGGCCCCGACCGCGCTTGCCAAGAATTCCCTCGCCAAAACGACTATAGAAATGAACAGACGAAATCAAGGAAACGTACAAACCTTAGTATAAAGTAAAAACGAGATTTCTCCGTTGAAACCATTTTTTCCCTTTCCTGAGGTAAAAAGGCTTAAGTTCAGAAACTGTTTTACATAAAAGCCGAGAATATGCAATGCATTTTTATATGGGAAGGAAGATAGCCAACTTGCGGATCCTGTAATAAAATGTGCAACATTGCAGTGGGTAGAATGAGATTAAAACTTAGATATCGCCTCTTTATTAACGTTTAGTTGGGGCTTAATTTCTTCTTTGTTAGTTTTTTTATAAATTAAACGAACTACGAGCATTTTTACGAATATTTTGCTAGTAATTTGTAACTCGCAGTTACAAATTACTAGCAACTACGAGCATTTTTACGAATATTTTGCTAGTAATTTGTAACTCGCAGTTACAAATTACTAGCAAAATATTCGTAAAAAATGCTCGTAGTTCGTTTAATTTATAAAAAAACTAACAAAGAAGAAATTAAGCCCCAACTAAACGTTAAAGAAGTTAAAAATGTATTAGTGACTGCTGAGCGATAACGATTGTCGTCTGCTGTCGTCTGCTGTTTGACTATAGGGCCAGATGTATGAACGTAACTAACATCAAAATCAAATTGCAGACGGATAAGACCTTCACGACTGAAGTATTTTTTTCGCGGCGCTACTGATGTCATTACATAAAATTGCATTAAAAAAATGTACTATCACAAATTTTCCGCAGGTCAGTGGTAGCACGGACTCGTCAAATGGTAATATCATTCATTCTTAGTTTGGGCTCGTTGTAAAAACGCCCGTAACTAAGGCCGAAACCACGGTTTTCGTGCTTAGAGACACCTCGCAGCAGGTGGCGTAAGTTTGAAACTTGAGAGAGACTTTTTGTCAGTTTTAAGTTCATGCAATTGTAGTATCACAGAAGTTACGGTAAGTCACATGAGAGTGCAGAATGAAACGTAATACTTGAACAACTTTTATGTGACATATCATATTTTATTTTGTTTATCTTTTCTTGAAACTGAAAGTAATTTGTTTCAGTCTCTTTAGATGAAAAATTTTATTGTTAAGCATTCCATTTATTTTAACGTAACTCTAAAAACAAATGTGTTCGAAGAAAAATTTTAAGAACAGTCGCGTTTTTTTTTTTTTTGGAGTACATTACTTTTTTGGCTAGTCATAGTAAAAGAATAATTTATTTAATTCTGAGAAAATTTTGCTGAGTACAGAATGTAAAAAGTTGATTTGGGACTAAAAGCTAATTTTAATAACAAACAAAAACCCTAACCCTTATTCCAAAATCAAAATATTTAAGTCGAAGTACTTAACTCCTTAAGTCAGTTCTCTCAAAATCAATAAATTCAGCCACATGTTTCGGAGACTAGCCGGAACAAACTGACAAACAGGCTAAATAATATTTCAATTGGTTTCTTAGTATAAGTACGGTACTGTAAAAATCTTACATAATACGCATCTTACTAGATTCGTATTATGAAAAATTAAAATTTAAAATTAAAATTTTGAAATTACAAACCGACACTTCAATTGAATAGGAGGCGACAAATGGAAAAGGAAAAAAAAATACTTCAAACCCCCGAGCACACTTACTAAACAATTTTGTAGGCAACTCTCCTCTGTGTGTTTTTTATCTCTACTTAGTTAAGTGATATCGTAAATTTGAATAGCGTTCGAAAATGTTGCCGTATGAACATAAGAAAATATCCTAATATGAACATAAGAAAATTACTCGGTTGGACGGATTATCAATAAAGTAATTTTCCCTTCCGTTCATTTTAACTTTAATATAATGATCATTTCCGAAACATTAACTATGAAACTATGCGAGGCCGAGTAGAAAATTCGATAATGATTTCAACCGCAAGGTAATCGTGTTATCGGACACCCATGTGTTCGATTACCTGATTACCTAGAGGTACCTTTTCGAATTAAAAACTCATTTCACCCACCATTTAATTTTAACTTAACAAATTAACAGTTTTAATTGGGCGTAATTAATTTTATACTTTTTCAATCGGTATTTTATTCATACTCGAATTGAACATTTCGAATTCTGTAGGAATACTTTGAAGTAGTGAGTTAATTTTTAACAATCAAAATTATCATCATCATCAGCCTATAAATGTTCCCACTGATGGGACACAGGCCTCCTCTCTGTGAGAGGGAGTGGGCCATAATCCACCACACGGGCCCAATATGCGGGTTGATAGATGTCACATGTCGTCGAATTTTTCGTTCTAGGACATGCCGGTTTCTTCACGATGTTTTCCTTCACCGTTTTGAGAGCAGTGGTGATGAAATAAATTACGCAAAGTAACTCGCCTGGCTGGGATCGAATAACCTAGAACTCGTAAGTGGAGGCCGATACCACTGGGCCACCACTGCTCAATCATAATTATATGTAGTATTTATCTTGTTGTAGCTTTTAAAATTTCATCTGCGTTTTCACTGATGACGGGCAATGTTTAGGCCCAACAAAGAAGAATATCTCATAAAATATTGAAAGAGGCAAATATTAAAAAAAAAAGTGAGAAGTCTCATTTCTTTTATTAAACATTTGTTACGTACCACGAAGTTGATGGCAATCGGAACTTGGTGCTTTCCTGAAACTGCCAGAAATAATCGTTTCATCACCAGAGATTTAAAGAATTAACAGAAGGTTTTTCATGACTGAACAAAAAGGCTTAATTAAATATTTGGCAACAGCAACGATTAAAAAAAAAAAAATTCAGATCTTACCTGGAAATTAAAGGCAAGTTTAAGAATATATTTAATTACGTTTTTTATCTAGAAACTTTGTTCCTAATAAAATGAATGCTCGAAATGTTTAAGCGTTTAATGTTTGACCTTTTAAAGATAAAAGAGGTACTACCCAAATATATAATCAACTTTCAAACTAAATTGGAGTTTATTTTTAACTCGGTTGCTGTCACTACTGTTCATTAATTGCTTGGATGTATTGATTTTTACTACATTATGGATATTCTTAATTAAGCCGTGATCGTTAACACCTCAATTCACTACTGACGGAGGCTGTAAGTTTAAACCCAGGCAAGTACCAATGCATTTTTATCCGTTTTTATCAATGCATATTTTGTAAGTTTATCATAGACATCACTGACATTGTTGAAGCAAAATATTGTGAAAAAACGAGGCCCTATAGACAAACAGACGACGACAGCAGACGACAATCGTTATCGCTCAGCAGTCACTAATTCATTTTCAACTTTATATACCCTAGCGCATAAAGTTAAAAAATGCGCGATAACGAACGAAACAAACGAATACGATCTGTGAACTTCAACAGATTTTCAACTTTACGAGCTGGGGTATAAAGTTGAGAATGTATTAGTGACTGCTGAGCGATCACGATTTTCGTCTGCTGTCGTCGTCTGTTTGTCTATAGGGCCTGGACTTATAATAAACTAGCTATTCCACGTGGTTGAAGCGCGATGTTATATAGCCTATAGCCTTCCGTGATAAATGCACTGTCCAACACAAAAATATTTTTTCAATTCGAACCAGTAGTTTCTGAGATAGGCGCGTTCAAACATACAAACTCTTTAGCTTTATAATATTAGTATAGATATAGGTACGTCCGAAGTCAAGTCAGAGGTCTTCCATAGGAACCTTATTAGGACGGCCATATACTCTATTGAAATAAAGAATTCAGTTATGACTTACTACACTAAAAAAAATAAAAATATCCACATATGTAACCACGAACTGATAAAACTGTCACACCACACAACACAAGATTCTCAAAAAAAAATCTTTTACCCAGAAAACAACAAAAAAAGGGATTTTCAAATGTAAATACATTACAGCCTTTTGTTTCCAAATTAGTTGGCAGGCCTCAAAACAACCAAATCGAGTCCATTGAGGCCAATAGCAATGCAAATTGATGGTTTTTCGATATTTCACGGCCATACTCTTGGCAATCGGGCACATTTACTGAGTACTACTAACAATAAAGTATCGTTTACGAAGAAAAATTGTTTTAGACGCGGCTAATGTACAAAATGGAGGAAAGAATGAAGTCTTTCAAAGTTCGTAGAAGAGGCAATTTGTTTGCCGCGACAAATACTTTTTTTCTGGGTCATTGTGCCTCATTTTGCTTAAAATAGCGCTTTATTTGTACTGGCATTCTAAACTAGGCCGGATATTAAGGTTTTTGTAATGTTAACATAGCTAAAGCTACATTCTTGCGTTCACTTTTTTAATAAAAATTCTTTTTTATCAAAACCAGACTATCTAGCTACGAGAATAGGAATTCAAAATCAACCATCAATTTTAAGCAGTAACTTATATTTTTTGTTTTTATTATTAAAAAAAACCCTAACGGAGTCGCGGCTCTATCTAAGGAGGTTACCGTGATCCTGGAACTTAAAAAGAAAGTGATGGAATAAGGTCGATTTTTAGTCAGTAAGAGTTTGACTGCTTCCACTCCTCCTAGGAACCGAACTCATTTAAAATTTGATTTGAGTGGTAAAATAATTACCACCCCTAAAATATTATCAAAGAGAAAACTTTCATTTTTCATAGTTATTAACGACTTTTACTGACAAATTTAAGACTCGATTGTATAATGTAACTAAAACATATTTTTTCAGTTAAAAACCCATTCAAGTACCTAGAACTCGTTTACAGTGATTTACTACGAGTGCCACAGATCAATCATAACAGACTGACATCTTGACGCGACACTAATGCAAATCACGTGTTTTTTCTACATTTTATAATATCGTAACGGAGAATAAAGTCTTTAAACACAAATGCGCTGTAGAGTCAAAGAACGAATATGAGCGAGATTATAATCTAACAAGATAGATGAATATTATTATGAGATAAAAATAAGAGGTTATTGGAGAAAGAAGACACATTTTCTCACTACGAGTACCTACGGCAGTTGTCCCAGTGCTGGCGATTAGCGAGTAGCGAGTAGAGCGAGCAACTGAATAAACGAGTTGACGATCATCGAACAACAAGTTCCGATAGTTTTTTATGGGCTATCAACCTAGTGTGATAGGCGATTACTCGCGCCATTGGTGTGAGTTCTTGTGGGAAGCGGTCGCCTCCTGCGAAGCAGTCATGTTAGCGAAGGAGGAGGCGCGCCGAGTGAAGGAGAGGATAGCGTCCTCCCTCCATCCCAGCCGCAGTGGTAGACGCCCACGGCGACGGACGTCGCAAGACGATCTCCGGCCACCGTAGGCATGCGGGCGACGAGTAAAGGGCAACTCGCTGTCCGGCCATGGACCATGCCCGGGTCGACGGCGCGTTGTATTCCACGCGCGCCTCAAAGAGCGTCAGCATTATGACGGGGCCTCCCTTACAGGGCCAAAGCCTGCCGGGGTCGCGGGACTCACGAATTAACGTGACCCCGGAACGTAAAGGACACCGTGGATTTTAGACAGTCCCTCCCTCCCTGCCCTGGGTGGGAGGACTCATTTGGTGATTTTACCACGCTAAAAAAAAAGAAATGGTGTAAGTACTGACCGCCAAGCGAGCATTGCTGAGCGAGTATATCTATGAAACTGTTATCGTTCAGCGATAAACGAATAAAGCATCTCTGGTAGTGAGAACAGTCAGCGATCATAATGTATCTCTTTTGTTTGGCTCAGAATTTATTTCTCACTGTACATTTTTTGAGCGAAAAAGAAGCGTAGTTATAGCTAGTCGCTTTATCGCCTATAGTGAGACAACTGCCTTTAAGACGGCACGTTTTTGTCACATCCGAACTTACTTACCCACTTAACAGACTTAGATTAATTAGTTTGATAACCGTAACATTGTTGGGTCAAGTTTCAGGTAAGCACTTTCCACTAAGCTGAACCACGTTTGTGTAAACATTATAAAGTGATGTAGTTTTCTATTAAATTACTTCACTTGATTAGCAGGAAATTTAAAATCTACATGGAATATTATGGAAAAAGCGCCACATCAGGCCGTAAACAAGGTAGACTTCAAGATTTTACTAGTAAAAAAAAAGGATTACTATTACTACTACCAAAGTATTATGACATGTAAATTGTATTTACGGTGCTAAACTGAGGAATGTTCGCGGAAACGCAGGCAACAGCTACTGTTATACCATGCACGATGAAATACAGTAGGACCTCGTTAATCCGAAGAGGCAAAAACAAAACCCCTTGTGGATTATCGAGGCAATTATAGTATGTCATATTTCAATGGTAAGTACCTAATAAAACACATGTTTAACCTTAGTTTCTTTTATCGATTTATTTTATCAAAGTGTTAACATGTTCATTTTTGTCCATAAACAAATAAGAATATTTAAAAACAATTGCAACTACATGACTGACATGTCGACGGATTAGCCCGCAAACCGCACCTACACACGCCAACCCCGGCCCCCGTGAATCTTATTGCCCGGCCGGTTTACAGCGATCACCGAACAATCGGGAGTCCGCGAGGCCCTACTGTACTTCTGTCGACGTCGTGACCGTTTGCCCGATCTGGAGTGCATAGGATATTCATTATTCAAGCAAGTAAATCGGTTATTTCTGAACTTCCTTCAACTATCGTTGCGTAGAATTAAACCAAACTAGCTATTTCAGTGAAGATAACTAGAGTTTCAAAGATATAACTATGATTGAATTTCCTTTACCCAGTAAAATACTGGCGATGTTCTTCATACTTCTGATATTATTCTAGATCCAATAATAACTGTTTCAACTGAAAATAGCCCCAACCATTTTCATCAGTTAATTTATTCGTTAAAAGAAAAACCTCTCGGAGTTCATTGAATAAAGAATATAACAAAACCTTACGATATTAGCTGGCGTTCTCTTGTTCGAATGAAAACTTCATTGGAATACGAATGAAACTGTTAATTGAAAATATTTCTCCATTTCCTTATTAAATAAAGCTGTACACACACTATGCTGGAACTGCTGTAATAGATTTTTTATACGATTGGCAGGTGGAGTATAGCTCTCACTATATTATGGTTGCCGAGAAGCGGTTGAAGAAGTTTTGGCGGGCCGGCCTGGTTAAGACTCGCGCAGTCTAAGGGCTCGTGTACACGACCCCGCCGCCGCGCCGCCGCCGCGCCGCAATGCTGTGTATACCACTGTGACCGCGCCGCCCGCGCCGACCCGCCGCTACCGCGCCGCCGCCGCCGAGAATCCAACAATAGCGAATAGCGATGCGGCGGCGGCGCGGTGGCGGCGCCTTATACACATAAAAGCGGCGCGGTGGCGGAGCGGCGGCGGCGCGGCAGCGGCGCGGCGTCTCGTGTACATGAGCACTAAACAAACATAGCACAAAAAGTAAACAGGCTTATACTTAGCAGTGGGTGGTCCAGTTTACTTTATGTCACAAAAACGTAAAAAATCATGTTAGGGCTTCTGTTTATGCTGTGAATATAGGTACCGTAATAAAAACACACTCCGTCGCGTAAGTAGCTTGTGTCAGTCGTTAATCAAACAATTTCCTGTGTGACATTATTTGCACAATTTATTAGATAGTGGTTTTTAATTTCCTGTAAAAGAATTGCCAATATTTTTAGTAGACAGGCAATTGCCGTAGAAAATTGATTATGAAATTGAAAGTTGATAGATGAAAATGTTGTGAATAATCTGCAAAGATAGTATTTTATCTAGGTCAACATTTAAAAAGGCAACTATGAACGTGAAGCTAAGAAAAACGTAAAGACAATGGACTCTTTTCAGACATAACACGTACACGATAAAAATTGTGAGAAACAGCAATTTTAATAAAATGAATCAAAAACCATTACTTTAGTTCTTTTATTTAGTATATTGACTATTCCAATCTATAGTATAGTAGAACCTCTGTCAACGGGATAAGTTTACCAGAATATACATTATATAGTGTTAATGCTGATTCTGTGTCTAAAACGTAGCCTCGCCCTTTGGGTAAGCTGATTCTGTGACTAAAACGTAGCCTACCCAAAGGGCGAGGCTACGTTTTAGCAAATCACCATAGGGTCACGCGGGATTGCCCACGCGAAGATTAAACTAAACGGTTGTCACTCACATAGTAATTGACCAACGACTTCCACGACGAAAATCTTAGTTATTATCATATTAGGTATAATGAAACCTCATCAAACCAAAACAGTAACACATTTATCGTAAAAACACATATTTCATGTATAACATTGTTAATAAAGAATTTCATTAACGTTTACGAGCCCACGTGGCTTCCTGTAGGGCCACACTTATGAGCTCATTATCACTTTTATTGAGCTCAAACCGTCTGTCCTGACTGTTATTAGCAGTTAAACAAAGCTATAAGAAGGTTATATGGCCTTTTTTGTATTCATGTCAGCTTCGCCTCTGATTACTAACTTATGGATACAGTGACAGCGTATTATCAAATACGGATGGGTGAGACTTGAAAGGGTTGGTAAATTTTAGTGATCACTATTATTTATAATTATGTTAATTAACGAAGAGAGTCAGAATAGTTATGAAATTTAACAGAGACTTGATATTAAACTGATTTTAATTGTTATTCATTATTACGTTTGTCCTTTTACTTTATGTAGATGATATATTATTTTGTTTTATTACCTACATCAGAATTATTGAAAGACAGGTACTACAGTGAAATTTAATATTTTTGTTGCTGAACACATTGAGACTAATAAAAAGTTCTATACACAAACTTATCTTCCAATCTGACATCAGACACCCTCGCAGCGCAATATAGTTTGCCATTCATAACTCAGGAAAGTAATAATTTATACAAATTCGTCTCTCCTAAGATTTATGATATTCATGATAATACATTTGTCATACTTTCCATGTTGCCACAGAAACCCAAATAAAATACAAAATCAGGCATCAAAAGTCGACCTGTAATATGATTTATGAAACAACTTGTAAATCTACGTCTATTTATTACGCCGAGGCGACAAGGGACTGACAAATTACAATGTATAACGGGTTTATAGTTTCCTTTTTAAAGAAATTGCCGCGATACATCATAATAATACAACTGTTGAACAAACACTGCCACGAGGATAAAATAATACGTTTTAGTTATGTAATAGGTTTCATTTCATTTGTAAAGTTTTACAATTTACTTATAGAGAAATATTATATTCTACTTCGTAAACTTTTATAAGGCATTGTATTTTAGTGAGAGGGAGTCGTCGGGGGTGTAACTCAGTGGTAGAGTGTCTGCTTCGCATGCTGAAAGTTCTGGGTTCAAATAAAATACCAGCATCTACAAAGTCATCTTTTTGCACTTTAAAGTATTGTCATCACGTGTTTTATTATAAAATAAACCATTTTGTCAATGTAAAAAAGGATGCATTTTTTTATGTAAAATGGGTTTGCTGTTGACCTTAATCTAGGTCAGGAATAACTAAGACAAGGTCGACGATGGAGCGAGCTTACCCAGAAGAAGCCTGTTCACTCTAACTTTGAAGAGATTAGGATTTGAAAAATTGTGAAAACAAGATTTTTTTATGTGCATGATCATTGTTGTACTTTGTAAACCTAATAAAAAATAAATATTTAAAAAAAATATTTGTTAATTCAAAAATAAAAAGCCTAAAATAACAACAAAAAAAACTACACAGACAGACACGACTTTGCTTAATTCTATTTCTTGTGAAAATCCGGAACTATTCAATTGAAACGCACAATTAGACGACAATATTTTATGTAAAGCCCAAGCTCTGTAAAGCTAATGCCGTAAAAGCCTTTAAAGCACTAAACCTTTTTTCCCGTTCCTACATTTCTCGGGAGCCTTGTTTTTCTTTAATGCTCGATTTTTACTGCCTAGCACTTTCTTTGCTAATTAATTTGAATAATGTATCGGGATTACTGTTAAAGCTATTGTAAAGCTAAGTTTTATCTTAAACTGTTAGTTATTTTTTACAGTCAGTTATTTAACATTTATTTCTCATAAAAACATAAAGTTCACTTATAATGAGATACAAAGTTATTTCTTAGTAGTAACATAATATTTGCCTCTGGGGCTATGGCGACGCTATATTGTTATTACTTAAATGGTTTTTCAATTTACGCTTAATTATGTTAATACTATCACACTTCTTTAAATCTTATGGTAAATAATTGAACAGTTGTAGTCCTTTGAAGAAAGTAAATGAATTGGGAGGAGTTAATTTTTAAGTGTAAGTTAACTACACCTACACTATTAAGACAATCGTCTACCGAGCGCTCGTCCATACTAAAAGAGAAAACGTTTTCCTGCCCCTAGATATTATCCTATCTCAATGATTTTTAAGAATGCTTCTGACACAGTAAAAAACTAGGTTTATAGGTTTTCATTTTTTCAAAATTTATAATAGTTTGAAAGTTACAGGCGCCTAAAAGTTACTATTTTTATGACAAAATCTTCATTGAAGTAAAACCTTTGTATTTTAAAAATAAAGAAGTTTTAGAAAAAAAGAAAATCCTACAAACCTAGAATATAATATGCTGAAACGATTGACGCCAGAATCTACGAGATTGGTCTGATTTAGTATGTGAAAAACGTTTTCTCCCGAGAGACAAATTTCATATAAAAAATACTTACAGTCAGTCGCGAGCTGCAACGCTCTCTATCGCACGATCGGGAGTCGGGTCAGGTGTGGTAGCGACAGCACGAGTTTTTCTAAATACCTATTTTTTTAAATGGTAGCCGGTATACCATCCTCTTAAAGTTTAGTGAAGGTTAGGCGGCGAGTAATAGACCGTGCCCGGGTCGACGGCGCGTCGTGTTCCTCGCGCGCCTCAAAGAGCGTCAGCAAGATGACGGGGAGTCGAGATCCTCTAGAGGGCAAAAGCCTGCCGGGCTTATTCCATTACCGTGACCCTGGAAGGTAAAGGGCTAATGAAGGACACCGTGGATTTTAGTCAGTACAAGTCTGACAGTCCCTCCCGCCCTGCCTTGGGTGGGAAGCCTCATTTGATGATATTACCACGCTAAAAAAAAAAGTGTAGGTTAACTACATGAGTGATAGAAAGCTGTGGTGGCCCGGTGGTTATGCCTCCGACTTACAAGTTGTAGGTTGTGGGTCCGAACTTAGAAAGGAACATTAGTTTGTGTAATATATTTTGAAATCATCGTGAGGAAACCTATGTCAGAACCAACCAATCCGCACTAAGCCCACGTGGTTGGCAGCCCACCCTCTAGCAAAAAAAGGAAGCCTATGTCAACAGCCAACAGTGGTAGGACCAAATAACAATGTTGGATAGGACCAATATAAATAAATGAATGTTTTCATCATATTTGTCTAGAAACTAAAAATAATAACAAAGATATAAAATCATAAACAATCTCTAAAAAAAAACAATACCACACAACTTCAGGTTGCATTATCTCATCAAAACCTAAAGAAAAAGAAATAAACTCGATTCAAAACTAAAACGTGACTATCCGGTTCAGGTATACCTACCTGTTCCCGGCACGGTAAGCGTGCCAAGTTTTAAAGAAAAAGAAAATTCTAGAAATATCTAATATAGATGTGCTTGGAACAGCTGTATTATAACCTGATAAGTTATTGAACATGATACCGTACAAACAATCAGGCGTACTGTTCACTGAGCTAAATAAAAATAGAAAATTGTCTTGAATTTGATAGGACATATAAATAAAAGAGCGAGGTATACTTTATAGAATTCATTGATGAATGTTTTATTTCTGTAAAATTGCGAGTTTTTTTTTAAATAATTATTATATCTAAAATCAATATTATAAATTTAAAAGTTTTTACTCCATTTCGTCATCGTAGGGTACAGCCTAGATTACAAGTATTACATAATTTTATTCCGGCCACCGTAATACCGGCGAGTAATGAGCAACTCGCCACCCGACCATGGATCATGCCCGGGTCGACGGCGCGTCGTGTTCCACGCGCGCCTCAAAGAGTGTCAGCATGATGACGGGGCCCCTCTAGAGGGCCAAAGCCTGCCGGGGTCGTGGGACTTATCTCATTACCGTGACCCCAGAACATAAAGGGCTATTGAAGGACACCGTGGATTTTAGTCAGTACGAGTCTGACAGTCCCTCTCACCCTGCCCTGGGACTCATTTGATGATTTTGAAAAAAAAGTACGACGTAAAACATTCCCATAGCCTCTCAGCCATATCTTTAATTAATGGAAGGTATATATTTTCACCAGTGTGATACGATGGGGTGCTAAGACAGGTAACCTCCACGTGCGTCCGTGGACTGGAGTTCCCTCACGGATACGTCCGGGGGGAAGACCAGTTTTTCGGGCCGGTGCGCCCTGGGATGCGGGCAAAAACTCTTCCTTAGGCACTGTGTGCCTAAGGGGGTTTCTTTGCCCGTATGCGAATAGCCTGTCGGGTGGAAGCTCCAATGCGTGTCCCTCTGATTAGCAGAGGGCACAGCAGCGGAGCGGGCTTGCGGACGGTGAGTAATGGGTAAGCTCGCCGTCCGACCAAGGACCAAGCCCGGGTCGGTGGCGTGTCGTGTTTCACGCGTCACCGACGGGGCCCCTTATGGGGCCAAATGCCTGCCGGGGTCGCGGATTTTTTCTTAATCCAGGATACCGTGGCCCCGGAACGTAAAGGGCATCCGAAGGAACACGGGTGGATTTTAGTCAGTAAGAGTCTGACAGTCCCTTCTGCCCCACCCAGGGCGGGAGGCCTCATTTGATGATTTTGCCACCCTAAAAAAAAAAAAAAAAAAAAAAAAAAAAAAAAAAAAAAAAAAAAAAAGTGTGATACGATATTATTTAAAACCGTTTCATTAGGAATATTAACGATTGCCTCGCAAAACCGAGGAAATGCTAATAATTTTACACTAATAAAAAAAACGGTTTCTTTTTCAATAATCAAGTATTTTGAGGTAACTTCAATGGTTTCAAAAGCAATATTCATGAGTTCATTCAATATCTCAATTTGTTATCCCAAACCAATTCAGTTGCATCACCAACGGATAGTCTAAAACGAACATTGACAGCTCTTGAATTATACCAAAACAAGGTCTGCTAGGTACGGCTTGCAGATGGTATTACCTGACCGAGATAGACTGCGGTGAGGCGGCTAACGTGCACAAATCCTATTGATTACCACCTCGGCTTAGAAGGGTGTTCTGAAGTCAATGGGAATAGAAGCAAAATTATGAATTGAACTGAAATGCGGACTGGGTTACGGAGGCAAGGTTAAATACATTTTAGATTAAAGGTTGAATTTAGTAGTCAAAAAGGTTTGCCTCTCCAAGTCTCCATTCGGGGTCTAAAAAATTTGACCATGGCTGAAGAGGCAATCCTGCTACTCACGCCATAGCCACTGAAGTCAACCAGGGCGTATGGTATTGTGGACGGCGAGTGATGCGTAGCACACCGTCTGAGCAAAATTCATAAATTGAACTGAAATGCAATGCGGACAGGTTACTGAGACAAGGCTAAAGACATTTTAGATAAAAAGCTGAATATAATAGTCAAATATTTGAGGTTGTATTCAGATCCCGGATGGAGAAGCAACCCTCCTCCTCAAGTCTCAGACGCGGCAGTCATCCAGGGCGTATGGGATTGCGGGCGGCAAGTGATGGGTAGCACACCGTCTGATCAAGATCAAGGTTCAAATCGAAGGTGCCTTGTGCTCAAAGGACCAAATCCCCAGAACGCAAAAGGCAACTGAAGGAACAGAGTAGTTTTTAGTCAGTCAAGTCCCCTTCCAACACAAAAAAGGGGTTATTTGATGATTATCCAGATATTATAACCTGAAAAGAGGCGTGTGTTTTAAGCGCGTCGAAGCTTATTAGAAGCTCGTGTCAAGCGCATTGATCAAATTACCATGAGACTCAAGAGAACACCCACTCACCGGTTTCAACAAACACGTGTAAGCGCGTTGACCATTACGAATTTATATGCAAAAAAAATGCCAGGCTAAAACCGCTCTTAAAATAAAACTGTCCATAAAAATTTAGATTCAACAATAGAAGACGACAGAGACCAGTCGACCTAAAATCGAATAAAGCTGAAATGAAAAATTTTAGAATGACATAAAACAGGCCCTTAGGTTGAAAATATGATCTAACGCCAGAAAAACATACTAGCGGACCTAAATAAGGGACAATTGTTTACGAAGTACGTATCGTATTTCTACAATAAGCTATTCTATGTCATGTTCTTTATTTTACTTTTTAACGACGTATACTTTAAAGTGAACCAATAGTTTGAAAGTTTCATCACGCATAATTTTAAAAAAACAAGTATTGGTGTATTTTTTATTCATCAGCGAATAAATCAACGTATACTATAATCACACCTGTTATCCCAAAAAGTTTTGAGTGCATAAAGCTAGTTTCACACGGCGCGTTATATCACGAGTCATGCCAAGCGTGCTCGTACAACGCGCCGTGTGAAGGCAGTGGTTCGGCGCAACTCGGGTACTTGTCGCGTCCAACACGTAAATATCAAATAGCTAGGTAAGACGGCACGACATGTGACATCACACGCCATGAGAATGTAGCTTTATAGTTTACCTAAACGCCAGTTTTATATTTTAAACTGACATGGTTACTACCACCACACTATTATGAAAACGTATAGGTACTGGTTTTTTAAATTTGAATTCCGGCACTATTATATCGTTAAGTCTGCTCCTAAGCATCCACCTGCAATTACTTCAGTTCATCATGATTATGGCCATGATCACGGATGAAATATTTCGGCACTGTTGCAAGGCAATAGTGCCTTAATATCGAAAACTAAAAACAAATAATAAAAATGGTAAATATCACTAGTTTAGTTTCAGATCCAATAAGGACAACACAACAATACCCCTTTTGTCTCTAGGTCCTTAGTTGTTACCAGTAATTCTGATGAAGATGGTTAATCTACACACATCAAAAGTGTCTAGGGATCAAGCATTTTTATGCGGATTTCTTGAGATTGAGATGTGGCTTTGTAATAAATTTATGATTTTATAAATTTATATGGATCCTTTTTGGTGCATTTCATAATTTGAATCAGGAACTGTGAATCAAATTCGGGTAAAAGATGAAAATCAGCTGTCAATATTTTCCCTATAAAAACATACAACGCATTGAAGACATTATTAGTGCTACTGTTTCCCTACTACTGATTAAAACCAACGTTATTTTGGAGCGGCGACGTCATTTAAGCAGGGAAGAAATGCTCAGAGCCGTGGGAATTATAGAAGCTGGTTCCCGGCAACGTACTGTGGCTTTAGCTCTGAATACAAGTCAGAGTGTTATCAGTCGACTTTGGACACGTTACCGAAGCACTGGTACCGTGGCTGAGCGCCATAGAGGACGGTTTCGCTGCACCACACGGAGACAAGACCGATACATTCAAATCTTAACTCGAAGAGCTCCAACAATAACCGCCATGATGTTAGCCGTGAGGCTTCATCACTCTTCAGGGAACTTAATTAGCGACCAAACAGTCAGAAACCGCTTGCATGAAGTGAACCTTCATTCCCGAAGACCGCTACGGGTACCACCTATAGCAATGCACAATCGTAGGATTCGATATCAATGGGCTCTTGAACACAGAAATTGGGCAGAAGAACAATGGCGTTTCGTGTGCTTTTCTGATGAGTCTCGTTTCGGTATGAGACCGGATACAAGACGTATACGACACTGGAGAACCCCTGGACGCCAACAGCGATTAAAATCCTGCCAGGAAGTCCATCCTTATAGTGGTGGAACCATCATGGTATGGGCGGGTATTTGGATCGGCGGAAGAACTGAGTTGATTTGGATCAGAGGCAACCTCAACGCTCAAATTTATGCTGAGACGATTGTATCAGACGTCATCGTTCCTCTACAAGTGCAAATCGGTCCCTTATTTCAGTTAATGCATGATAATGCACGACCGCACACCGCAAGAGTTGTAAGACAGACTCTCTCCGCAGCTAACATCAATGTCCTGCCCTGGCCTGCTCAGTTGCCAGACTTGAATCCGATTGAGCATGCATGGGATATGCTACAGAGAAGAGCTCTGCCGAATATGGAGGGTATCCAGTCGCAAGAAGACCTTTTTTTGTTGTTGCAACGAACATGGGCGGCCATTCCACAGCGTGATTTGGATGAACTCATTTTGAGTATGCCAAACCGATGTTCTTGTGTTGTTAGTGTTCGCGGTAGAAACACGGATTATTATTTGTTTAAGTTACCCAATAAAATTTTAAAGAAAACTGTTATTTCAGTCTTTTATTTTTTTAACTTTTGTGTTAGTGGTTCAAATGTCAAAAATCCCTTTATTAGGAAAATGGCAAATTTCTTTATTAATGCAAAGGTGACTTGGTTTATCGTTACTGTGACAAACGAAAACACTTTATTTGATGAATCCTTAAAGAAAATTTTAATTAATATCAATCAGGAGAAAAGTTATTGCAAAAATATATGTTGATCCCTAGACACTTTTGATGTATGTACAATTGCAAGCCAAATACGTACAATTGAAACCACAATCCTGTTTCGGACAGTATCAACTCGGTGAGATTCGATTGCGGTGAGTGCACACAGCCTATCGATTAGGACTGTGGCTTTGAAGGTATTCCCACACCTTCCAGTCTGATGACAAAGATTTGTTAGGTACAAATGAACATTGCCCATTCAATTATGGGTACCTTATACTAACACTAGTCTAAGTCAAAGGAATGCTCATCAAAATCTATCCGAGGAGTATTGAGTTTCCTTTTGAGAGAAATCCTTTTTCGTCTGCTAGAAAACTTATAATTAAATCTTCTAACTACTAGGACTATTATGTGCAAATAACTTATTCATGTCACGTTCAGCTCTCTATCTCCAAAAAAATATTAGTCTCATCAATAGGTAAAAAAAAGAAAAGTCTCGTCTTTCTACTAATATTCCTTTAAGCCTAAACCAATTAGAAAAATCCGTCAAGGTGCGTACGGATAGCGCGTTCCTGTGTTACGCGTAGTTGGGAAACACTGTCCACGCGTACATTGGATACGCGTACAGCTCCTGTACGGACCGCCGCGAACCTGTACGCGAGGTCAATCGATCCAGAGCGCTCCGCGAGCCCCAGTCATTCGCCATGACAACCCACAAGACCCGGTGAAATTCATAAAGTTGAATCAATCTAATAATATTTTCATTATTGAAACTCGAAGAACACGCGTGTTTATTCATTTTGCCGTCCAAATATAGCGTAGCCGGCCGCGTGCGTCCCCTTTGACGCGCGACAAAAAACCGACTGACGGTGGCTCGCGCTGCGAGTTGGCTCGCGCGGTACGCGTACCCCAAGAGTGAGCGCGTAGCTGCAGGTATGGACTAGGCGTTCCGGATACGCGTAAACTGAGTACGCGTACCAGGGTACGCGCAATCCGTACGCACCTTCAGAAGAACTTACGACTTCATTCTGCAGTGAGTCCAACTTTCGCGTAACTTCTTAACATCTGAAGGACTTCTCGACTTTGTCAAAATTTCACAAATTAAATTGTTTCCTACCCACAGAGGTGCGGGGCTAATTCGATCTTCGCTTTTAGTCTAAGATCCCTACAAAAATTGACCTTCGCCCACATTTTCTTTCAACCTTTAAGCCTCCTGCAGACACACGCGATTAATCGCGCGAGGCGACATGTCGCGGTCCATTCGCAGTATTTTTAGAGTGGAAATTATCTTGGCTCGTTGTCGCAGCGCAATTAATCGCGTGTGTCTGCAGGAGGCTTTAGCCTTCCAAAAACCTGACCCTGAAAATATTTTTTTAACTATCTTAAAACATAGCATACTCAATACTCAAAATGAATTTATAATGTTCTCACAGTTGGTAGTTTAGAATATTATAGGCTTTCTCCCTATGACTGGCGAGCATCACATTAAAATAATGCAAGACCGAATAGGGCCACCATTGTATTAACCCATTACAAACATTGGGAATGGTTTGTTTTATAAAATTAAGATAAGCTTTTATTTAAAACTACTTATTTTTATTTTCTAACATTTTTTTTTTAAACCACGCACAATGTATCTTGTTCACGCCATTCCTAAAAACATGTTTCATTAAGTAAACAGTTGGGAGGAGGTCCATTTTAGTCGGGCTCTTGTACTATTGGTGACATTCGTTGAAAACTCTTCAACACTGTTAGCAAAGTTTATGTCACCACAGGAGTCACCAACATTACGCTCGTTACATCTTTTATATTAATGTAATAAAATACGAACTAGAACATTATTTCTACTTGTAACAACTGAGGTTTTTTTTATAAATTATTTTTCTTTGTACTGTCTTAGTTTTATTATTTTGTAGTGTTCTTTGGAGTTATTTTGTTTTTGAACTACTTTTTTATTTAGTTTTTTTTTTCAAAAAGATTATGTTTTAATTAGTTTCAAATTATGTAAGTAAAGGAGCCTTTAGTAGGACAGTAATTCTCATAGGCCAGTGAGATTATTATTATTACTGTATTTCGTTAATCTTGTCACAGCAACTGGATTTGATTCCCGTGTTTGACAAAAATGTAATTGAGTATTTCTCTTAGTAGTTTCTGCGCGAGATCTCTCTCTCTGTTGGGTCTCTCGTGTGGGATTGCCATCTATTGGGGAAAGAGAGAGTGCACCCGTGCCTGCGCATACATTTGCACTATAATATATGTCGAAGCGTAGACGCATTTTAAACAATATGGATCAACGCCATCTATCTCTCATTGGAGGAACTATGTAGTTAGATTTGACAGATAACGTTTAGGAACGTCTAGTAGTAACTCGGGGATGGTTAGCGTGGAGTAATGGCGACACCGAGCGAATAGTCGAGTTGAATTCGATCGAATCGATTCGGAAGTTTAATCAGCTTTTTGACGTAGTGACGTTGACAGATTGGTTGGTTAACCTGTGTGGGGTAGGCTACGTAGGCGGTGACAGTTGAGTGAAGGATCACTTTGAATCGGTCCGGCAGTCTGGATAGACATTCGTTGCTCCACGTTAAACTTCCCGCGTTCGTAAGTTTTTAATCGAGCCATATTTCGGGCATCCTTGATTATTTTGTATTCAGTGTATTTTAGCAAGTAACTAAAAGTGTCAACGAAGGTTTTGTGAGTGTTATTTCCGATGTCGCGACCCAGTGATAACGGATTCTCCGTTATATATTACATGACTGGGGGGTATTACAACGTCTTAAAACCAGGCTTGTTCCGGCGAGTGAAAGTGACAGAGCTATATAAGTCGTCTAGCGCCATCTCGTTCACTCACAGGAATAAGCCTGGTTTTAAGACGTTGTAATACCCCCCCAGGAGGTCTATTATACTCAACCATAAGACTTGTAGCATGGACTGAGCCTTTCTTATTCGAATGTCAAATAGATTACTCCATCTAAAGAGAGAAAAGCACATATAGGACCATCTAATGTCTTTCCTTTGCATTATCATTGACATTATCTGTCTTACAGGAAAGAGATCCACGGTATTTTTTTTTTTCTTTCCTTCAAGGGATTATGACAGTTTTAGGCAGATAATGTTTGATCCATGCTCTATATCTATGTTCTCAACATTAAGTGGTACCTATACCCACTCAAACCGTATCTATTATTCTCTATCTGCTTATCTAAAGAAGACTTTATAGAGTTTACCATCTTGAATCGAGAAGTATGTCTCGACAAACACTTACCAACTTTAACGAAAACCAGAACATTTTGCTAAAATAATATACGTGGATATTATTTATATTCTCCGTCAGTGGAATGTGATCCTTCACCACTACAACTTAAAGTACAAAATATAGTACTATTTATAAGCGAAAAATGTTCAAGTGCTTGACAAGTAAAGAGTTCCCCTTGTTTGCAAAAAATGAGAAATGCGAATTTATTTTGTGTTCATTGGTGTGGGAAATCAGAAAATCGAAAGTTCTTTCATGTTAAAGGTCTCTGTTAAATGAGCTATGAACATGGGAGATTATACTGTTGGAGATCATTTACACCGTCGTGTATCAAACAAAGGCGTTCTGGGAACATACCAACCTTAATATTGCTGACTAGCTATTGCGTAGCTGTAAGTACTATAATTTGCTTTTGTGACGAATTGCGTTTATGACGAACTGCGTCTATGACGAAATGCGTTTATGACGAATTGCGATTATGACGAAAAGCGTTTGTGACGCGCGAATTGCTTTAGTGATATACTGCGTCTATGACAACCAGCGTAAGTGACCAATCGCGTAACATGGCGTAATGCGTAAGTGACGCTGCGTTTGTGGCCAGCAGCGTTTAATCCGATTTTTCTTGCACTAAAATCTATTTAACCGACTTCCAAAAGGAGGAGGTTCTCAATACGGATGTTTATATATTTTTTATGTTTGTTCGGCCAAGTTCCGTCGTTTCCCAACCGATTAAAATTTTTAATTTTTTATTATAATAACAATTATGATCATTGCCATTGGTGAACTCAGTGAAATTTAGCTAGGATTGACACGCTTCTAGCTAGGATTGATTGGGACAGATGGACAAGAATATACACAAAGTGGATACCTGAACACGGGTTTCGCAACCGAGGAAGACTTAAAAAATGCTGACCTGACGAATTGGACTCCTTTTAAAGAGACTGGCCGGAAAACTCCGTACACAAATAGAATGCACAAAGTAATTAAAAATATTATGTTGTATTTTACTACCTAGCATTATCATTTTACGTAAATTGTATTTCAATCTAAAATATAACAATTCAAAGAACCAACGTTTCATTCCTCTTTTAACTCAATTCCAAAATCGATTTGTTTTGTAAACTTTATTTGTAATTTCAATTAAATAAAACCCATTATTTTAGCGAAAACGGTGTAAGCAGCAGTCACTTGTTTTCACAAAAGAAATTCTTTACATTTCTTTTGTTCCTAAAGATAATACTGCAAACGGTATCTATATGCATAAATCTTGATGATTTTTTCTTACAAAATGTTTGCAAAATTGCGCCGCTACAATTTTATTGGTTTCTTGCTTGCTTACATGGATGATATTGAAGCAAAACATGACGATAAATACAATAAATAGGTCTTCTATGTAAAAGCAAGAAATGATTGTGAATGCCAATTTAAATAATCCGTATTTTTACCCGACTACGGCAAAGCCAAAAGGAGGGTTATGACTTTGACCGGTATGTATGTTTGTATGTATTTATGTATATTTGTCTGTTCCCTCGTAACTTCTAAATTACTTATCATTACATGACAAATGAGGCGTCGTTAGAAGCGTCTCAGTTGTCCGCTGGTTATAGGGTAGGTGACGTGTCACCAAATCCAATATGGCGCCCTCTAGGGGATGTAAAGTCGCAACCGAAAAAAAAAATATTTTCGCACAGTATCGACATGGGTATCAAATTAAAGGGCTTTATGAGCACATTTGAAATATATACTAGCTGCAGCTACTTAGCCTGTTTCTAACAGTGTCAACATGGGTATCAATAATGAAAAGGCTTAATGAGTACACTTGAAATTCACTCGCTACTTTTCTTTTATTATTATATCAAATAATATTAATAATATAACCCCAAAATAGTGTAAATAAAAATAAATTAAAAAAAATAACTAAAAACCCGACTACGAAAATGCGCACTGAAAAGTATAAAACAAGAACGATATTCATTTGACCGATATTGTGCTAGCTGTGGTCGTATGCCACCTGGCCAATAAAGATTGTGTGATACAACCGCAGGTGGCATACGACCACGGCTAGCACAATATCGGTCAAATGAATATTGTTCTTGTTTTAAACTTTTCAGTGCGCGTTTTTCCGTAGTCGGGTTTTAGTTATTTTTAACTTATTTTTTTAAATAGTATCGTAGGTAAATGAAGGAGTCTGCTGTGAAATAACTCAATTAGATTTGCTTTTCGAAAAGTTTTAGGTACCTGTCGAGAAAAACATATTTATCTGGTGGTGAAATCTCAATCAAAAACCAAAGCTAGGTTTAAAAGGTATTTTTATGGTAGTAAAATCATCAAATGAGCCCTCCGGGATGGACTGTCAGACTCGTACTGACTAAAATTCACGGTGATCCTTCAATAGCCCTTTACGTTCCAGGGTCACGGTTAACTGATGAGGCAGTACCGCGACCAGGTTTAAAAGGTATATACAAAAGGCGACACTGCGACAGACAAGGCGTAGGTATATACAAGAACTTTTATGGGATTTTGTTTTATAGGTACTATGCAAAAGAGATAAAATAATGGAAAGACAGAAACAAAAAATAACCAGGAAGAACTCACTGTGAATAAGTTTAATAAAAACCGTCAAAAAGAGACCAAATCCTGTTTCTTATGATTACGGGTCTAATTAACGAAACTTTACCAGAAACAGTCGGTTTTCAATTTACTTGAATAATTGAATTTTTAAAATGAATCAACTTTGTTAATTAATCCAGGCTTGGACTTTTCTGAGAAAGGTTTAATATAATTAGTTTATAACAAGGATAACAAATGGTATGAAGTTTTTTTTACAGTAAACTAGTTTCTTTTGTTTTAGTACCTGCTGCTTAATTGTCTGTTTTTTTTTACAAACAAATAGTTTTTTTTTACTACTGACCAACAAATCACCCATATTTTCAAACGCGAGTCGATTGCAAAAAAATAATAAAATTGTCAACATTATATGGCAAGCAACTCTTAATCTCCCAAAAATATTTTATTTACTTCGCTTAAGTAAATAAAATAAGCGATGCGTAGTATGGAAAACTCAACCATTTATGAAAAGCCAGCTAATTGTTATAAGTCACTGCACTCGTAGCTATATACTTGAAACTGTCAAATAAACCATTTAATTGTTTTCCCGTCCTCTCAGTGTCGCTGTGATTGATAAACTACAATTTACCGCCATGTTTTTCACCACCAAAAATACAAAAATCTAAGAAAATAAATTCAATCAATCCGCAATCACCAAAAACCCAGACGTATCCGAACTCCCTATATCCATTAGGACTTCAACAAAATGAAACCTACTTTGAAAGCTTGAGTTCCATTAGAGCTCATATAATCTGGATGGCTCATTACAGCATTAAGTGCCCGTACGGTCAACCAGACGTAGTAGTCACGAAATTCATTTTTATTGTTATGGAGAAAAGACGGTGATGAAGTGAAATAAATGTTTGGAACGTGTGTTTGACTGTACATCAGGTTGTAAAGGTGAGAGCACAATTGTTAAGACAAGAGTGGTTTGCCTCGTTAAGTTTCCTTAGTTTCGGTAGACTTGTGAAACATTTCACAAACCGAGGCTACCTTTTGCCTTCATTCATTCATTCATTCATTCAAAAGAAGAGTTCGTTGACCTTACTTTTCCTGGTGTGGAAATTGCTATTGTAATAATGCGTACCCAAATCTTCTTTTTACCTGAGCCCTAGTTTCTGAACTAGCTTATTCTACACTAGCTATCCTGTCCAGCTTTTCTCAGGTGCATTTACTATTAGAGAAATTGAGAACAGGAAAAAATAAATGAAATTTTATTTATTTAAATGTCTTTGTCCCAACAGTTACAAAAACGTTAAAAGAATTAGACGAATTAGTCAACGTGTTCGCAATTTTTGCTCTTAGGAACACATTTAGCCATTCAATTTTATTTATGTGACATGCACGAGTATTTAGGACATTGCTTCCTGTTAGTCGTCATAATTAAATACGGAGTCACTGACCTCGTAGAAAGGGGTTTTATGTCACCGTATGACATACATTACGTCACGTGTTAGTATTCCACAAGGGGTAAGTAAGTATTGCCCTTCATTTACGAGTAGGTACATAATTATGTAGGGGAACAGTGTATAAGACGGGGACGTTAATAATTACGAGGTATAATGGGGACATACACTCTTTAGGCATACTTAACACAACACTAATGTAGAGCAAGCGCCATCAGGACGTCATTTGCAAGCGGCCAGACGGAAATAGCGTCCTGTTGGCGCTTGTGCTACGTTAGTTTTGTGTTAAGTTTGCCTTAGGTGTGTGATTTCCCATCATACCTCGCGTCCCCGTCTTATACACTGTTCCCCTATTTGAGTTTTTTGTAATCTGAAATTTAAACAATGAAGTTAATATTATACCGAGGAAATGGCAATGAAACTCAATAAAATTACATCAACAGCAAATGTAAATGCCGAGCCCAAATTTCACCACAAGCATCATCAGCCCATTAATGTCCCCACTGCTGAAACACAGGCCTCCTCCCTATTAGAGGGAGTGGGCCATAATCCACCAAGCTGGCCCAGTGCGGGTCGGTGGATGTCATATGTCTTCGAATTTTTGGTTCTAGGACATGCCGGTTTCCTCACGATGTTTTGCTTTACCGTTTTGAGAGCAGTGGTGGAGTCATTTACACAAAATAAAGCGCCTGGCTAAATCGAACCCACGAACTACAAGTCATAAGTCGGGGACGATACCACTCGGCCAATTTCACCAGCTATGCTTATATCCCATGTTCATGTATCGTACTTTCTTATTTCATGATCACTTTTATTAATAATAAATCCAAATCTGCAAAGTAAGTGGTGAAAATCTATATTAAGCCGTAGCATCTCCAGAACTTTGCCTAAAACGATCCCAAATGTACCTACGGGAAAAACTAGGCAGAATTTTACTGTAAATGAGGCCCCTACCAGAGGCTTTATGTTTCCTAAACTGAGTCCTTTTTAGTCCGCGTTCGGTCACTCACCCCATCCTAGGTCGCAAACAGTCTGAAAATGTAATATTTATATCAGGAATAATTTTCCTATTTTCAAGGCTTGATGCCTATTTTTATGCGCGTTCAGCCCCTAATTTGTTAAATGGCCGCTTTTATGGTAAGGTTATTGAAACACTTTCAAAAATTGGATATAGGCAATGGTTGGATGGACGAACTCATTTAATTTGATAAATTTTAATATTTTTAACTGTACTTGGTTTTTATTTGATAAGTTTTCTTTGAATTCAATCATCCAAATATTTAGTAAGTACTAGCAAACCCGGCGAACTCCGTTTCGCCACCAGATGGCTTCGTTTTATGTAACATTTCGTTTGGTGATTAAAAGAAGAAGAAATTTGTTGTTTTTTTCCTGAATTTTCTTTGCTATAAACCTCACGGAGCCCGAGACCTTTCCAACGAATGCAAAACCGTGGAAATCGGTTCGTGCGTTCTGGAGTTATAGCGTCAGGAAGGAAAACCCGACTTATTTTTATATAGTAAGATTTGCTAAAAATGTTTACTCATTTATTAATACTTTACCCCCTTACTTATAAAAACTTGTGTTGCTTTGCTACCGATTAAATATCACCTGTCCTTGTCATTTCTATTTTAATGAATAGAGATGGCAAGTGACTTAAGAGCTATTTAAGATAAGTAACGTCTAATCAATGTTTATAAGTAAGGCCCTTAATGTTCAATGGTGATACATAAGGTGGACTAAATGCTTCTAGGTATTATCTACCAGTCAACCAAAACATTTATTAAAACGCCCAAAATGTTTTTGTTAATTAAAATACTATTTTTAATCGGCCTCTAATTTGCTAAAAGTTCGTATGTTGAACCCTTTTCTAGAATAAGGTCTAAATAAATAACGAGTATGTACCGAGCTGAAAATTAACGGTAGGGCTCAATTTTTCACAAAAACATTTTTGCTATTTCAACATTGTTTTCGATTTATAAGTTAACCGTTTGATAATGGCCTAAAATAAATTAAAATATTGAAGATATTTTCTTTGTCAGGTATTATTTTCGTATTCTCAAGGCTTGGTAGGTATTACTATTTTATGGTCGTTCCACCCCTAATTTCATTATTTAGTTCGGCTACTGACCTTTCTAGAATTGGGCGTAGACAAATAATCGGAAGAGCGAATTCATTGTCTTTGTTGAAACAGTATTATTATTTAAATTCTGTTTTTAAGATCTGATCTAATATTATGTTTCTGTTTATGGAATTATTTTACATTTTCACTGATTAATATGTATCAATCTTCGTTCTCTCCTTAATTTGATAGTTGGTTGAATACAGTAAGATTTCCAAAGGTTTAAAACCTCGCGGTTTATTCGATTTTTAAAAGTTATGCCTAATTAAATAATTAGATAGGCAAACATTTTTAGGGTTCCGTAGCCAAATGGCAAAAACGGAACCCTTATAGATTCGTCATGTCTGTCTGTCCGTCCGTATGTCACAGCCACTTTTCTTCGAAAGTATGAGAGCTATCCTGTTGATACTTGGTAAGTAGATGTATTATGTGAACCGCATTAGGATTTTCACACAAAAATAAAAACGAAACAAAGTTTGGGGGCACCCCCCCATACTTAGAATTGAAATACAATTTTTTTTTCACCAAACCCATACGTGTGGATAGGTTTTTAAAAATGATATTGAGGTTACTAATATATTTTTTTTCTAAACTGAACAGTTTGCGCTAGAGACACTTCCAAAGTGGTAAAATGTGTGTTCCCCCGCCCCCTGTAACTTCTAAAATAAGAGAATGATAAAACTAAAAAAAAATGTAACGTAGACCTCAACAAAAACTTCCAACGAAAATTGGTTTGGATGAGATATAGTTAGCAGTTTTTAAGATATAGTACATTTTCAAAAACCGCAAATATAACTTTGTCATTCGTACAAACACTATGAAAAACAAAGTTTTTTTTATTGTTTGTGTATATTACTTACTAATCTCAATATAATTATATCCCTAATCTATGCTTGCTACTACGGAACCCTTCATGGGCGGGTCCAACTCGCACTTGGCCCGTTTTTTTTTACTGTAACATTAGTCTTCGATAATTTTGATCATAAACTATTTAAACTTTTGGTTGTTGTCAGAATTAAACTACGTCAAGATAGAATAGATTACTTCTAAGAACACATACTTCAACGTCGGCCATATCTCCGCTTACCATCCGACGAGAAAGTACAAACACGAGCTATTGCTATTTAAAAAAAATTAAAGGTCATCTCGTATCCGAATTTTGAAAGCTTAATGTTTATTATGGTCTTTTGGTCCCTCATTTGTTAAAATGCTGGGTACATTGAAAGGTCGTTGAACTTCTCTTAAATTGGGTCTTGACAAACAGTTGGAAGAGCGCACTCATTTGTTTGCCGAAATATTCTTCGTTGGTATTTGCCTGAGATAAATTAAAACCCTTGTTTTTGGGTTGGAAATTCATCAGATGCTTCCTCCCCCCCCCCCCCTGTGTAAAGGCGACCATCAGATTTGAATGAGTAAAAGGGGGGACCCGTCAGATTGCTGACAGCTTTTATAGGCGCGCGGGGAACACGACGCGCTGTCCGGGCATGGTCCATGATCAAACGGCGAGTCACCTATTACTCACCATCCGCATGCCTGCGACTACGTTGGATGGAAATCGCTTCGCGAAGTCCGATGCCGTGGGCGTCCCCCGCGACGGCTGGGTTGTGAGGTGGACGCTGTCCTCTCCCTCACCCTATTCCTTCAGTTGCGAAGTTAAGACAGTACCGTGATAAATAAAATTAAAACCCTAATATTTTTGTATAGTTAGTTTAATGTTTAAATAAAACCGTTGGCATAGTAATGGTTGTTGTACAAATCAGACGATTGACCCCATTCTAAAATTAAACTAAAATAATGAGGTCTATATAAAAACAAAAGATTAAAGTCATTTGTTTGCTGTTTTTTCTTTTTTATTTGAATTTATATTTTACAACATAAATTTTTATGCTTGCATTTTGACCTAATTTAGGTATTGATTTATTTTATTTAGAGCTGTGCCTTTTTGGTGAATATTTTAATAGCACCATACATATCGTTCTCCACATAGGTACGAGTATCTGCATGTTTTACAAATAGATTTTAGAAGTACTGTGAAATTGTGTCATTGGGCGGTCTTAACGCTTTACATTTTTTTTATCGTGGTTAAATCATCAAATGAGTCCCTCCCACCCAGGGCAGAGCGGGAGGGACTGTCAGACTTGTACTGACTAAAATCTACTGTTTCCTTCAATAGCCCTTTACGTTCCGGGGTCACGGTAATTCGTTAGTCCCGCGACCATGCTTTATTTTACCTATAAATGAATTTGAAAAAAAGTATATTTCGTACCCTTATTGCAAAAACCTATTATCTGCATTTTTAAACCAATTTTAGTTAAATATAGATATCGAATCCTCAAGTCACGACGAAGCTACAGGTAAAACCCATTTTCGCTCGAATTTTGATGCAGATAATCGGTTTTTGCAATAAGGGTACGATTTTTATTTATTTTTAATTACATAAAAAAACTAAATATTTGTTTTAAATCAAAATAAATGAACAACTGGATGATGTTTATATGCAAAATAGCACACTCCTACATTAATTGGATTTGTGAATAAATTAACAAGAACACACAAAGTTACTCATAAGATTCGTAATTGTGTCCTTAAATGTTGAATGAACCTTTTATGCTTACAATTAACTAAGTAACGTTTACTTTCATAGAATGAACTCGAGTATTTTAGAAATTGGACATGTTTAAATATTTACTTTAGAGTAGCAGGTTTAATTTATTTGCTTATGCGTGTCCCTTATTTTACAGGGATTGTGTAGTGTGTCAAGAACATTTTCTTCATGTTTACCTTGAATTTATGAGTGTTTATTCATAATTATTATCTAGTTACGATACTTGCCAAATAAAGACAGTTTGTTTACCAGAATACCCTTTTCGGCACAAAGGGCATTCCCTTTGTGCCGAAAAGGGTATTCGTATAAGTCATTACTTGCCTGCTGGTTACAAGTCGGAGAGTATGCAATGGAACTGCACAATTTGATTCCGCCTGGCCATTTCCATTATCGGACTAGACTTACGGCTATGCACCATCGGTACATGTTGGACATCCCACCCTCATGTACATCGCACAAATAATTTTTTCAATACTTTCATTAGAAAGAAAGAAGAAAGAAAGAAAAGAAAGAAAGAAAATTGTGTTTATTGGCACTAAAAACTTAAAACTAATTAAAACTAATCAAGGTTATAACAAGAGTAATACACAATAAAATAATTGATATAATAATTTAAAAAAAAAACTAACACTTTAATGCCAAAGGGCCTCAGCTCAGCATAATGCCAGATGGCAACACAGAGTTTGCCACCTGACGCTGATTTTGACAGGCCTGTTGGTCTAGTGGTTAGTGACCCTGACTGCTATGCCGGAGGCCGTGGGTTCGATTCCTACCCAGGACAAATGTTTGTGTGATGAGCACGATCATTTGTTCTGTGTCTGGGTGTAATTTATCTATAATATGTATGTATTTAGAAATATATAAGTATGTTTATCAGTTGTCTAGTACCCATAACACAAGCCCTGCTTAGCTTGGGACTAGATGGCGTTGTGTGATAGTTGTGGAATATTTATTTATTTATTTATTTATTTTCAGCTGCAGCCCACGAGTGTCATACGTTCGAAAACAAATACGTAGATACAACCTACAGAGCAAATTCGGTAGGTGAGTCTACAGTCAGTACCAATCACATACGTTCTACAAAATATACAGTGCACAGTGTCATCATCATCAGCCTTTTAAATGTTCCCACTGCTGGGACACAGGCCTCCTCTCTGTGAGAGGGAGTGGGCCGTTATCTACCACACGGGCCCAGTGCGGATTGGTAGATGTCACATGTCTTCGAATTTTTGGTTCTAGGACATGCCGGTTTCCTCACGATGTTTTCCTTCACCGTTTTTGAGAGCAGTGGTGTTGAAATAAATTACACAAAGTAATGCGCCTGACTGGGTTCGAACCCACGACCTACAACTCGTAAGTCGAGGCCAATACCACTGGGCCACCACTGCTCTCTCACAGTGTACTCACAATTAACTGCCAGAGATAAACTAAGTGAGTAGCTAAAGTCTACAATAATATAATTTTATTTAAAAACGGAAAAAAAATATAAACAAAATATTAATAATACAATACACCTTATCAAATGAAAATTAGTACATTAGGGGTTGCTCAAATAGCTGATATGTTTGCTCGAATGTCTTCGAATTCTTTTTGGTGACTTAGTAAAAACAGCTTTAATTTTGACTTAAATGTCGAGGAACTTTTACTATATTTAATGGGAGGAGGGATATTGTTCCAACACTTACTAGCTGCGTACCGAAAACTGCCTCTAAAAGCCGCCGTCTTATGCTGCGGGATAGAAAGCTGTTGCGAACATTTTCTTCCTTCACCAATTCTGTGTTTACTAGTCCATTAGGTATGCGCACAGCTAAGGAGTGGCATTCCCTGCCGGAGTCAGTATTTTCTGATAGTTACAAAAACCTTGGGGTCTTCAAGTCAAGAGTGAACAGGTTACTTCTAGGCAAGCGTGCTTCACCGGCAATCACATCTTCACTTACCATCAGTCGAGTTAGTCCTTTCGTACTCAACGTGACGCAAGTCTCCGATACCTAACGACTTCGGTATTCAGGCGACTATAGCAGCACAAATCCAAAGATGTTCACACAGGCAAGCGTTGCGTTGTGTACAAAAGTCCTTGGAAGTCAAACGCGAAACTACTAAAAAAAAACCGGCCAAGTGCGAGTTGGACTCGCTCGAAGAGGGTTCCGTACGATTTATTTTTTGCCTACCTTTATTTACCGCAAACAATAGATGAATTGAAATTTACGAATAATTGAAGATTGGTACGCACAATATTGAGTGATTTAACATGTTATTTTAATGTCATGGACTTCTTATAGGTTTTCCTATAATCTATAAGTAGAAAAGTAATTTCTGTACTTTTTTCAAAATTTTAGGTTCAGTAGTTTTGGAGATAAGTGGGGGAATGGTCAATTTTCGTCTATTTTCTTGAATAACTTGGAAACTATTTATTTTAAAATTACAAAAAAATACATTTAAGATCTACTCAATAAGACCTTTCATTTGATATGTCACACGATGCAGTTTTCAATTTTTTTTTTTAATTTTCCCCTTCCCCCCCAAAAATTACCTCCCATATACAGATTTCATCTATTCACGTTACACCTCTGTGCTTGGATCACAGGAATTGATATGTGTACTAAATTTCAACTTAATCGGTCTAGTAGATTCGGAGATAATTGACTGTAAGCGACAGACAGACGGTGATCAGTGATCCTATAAGGGTTCCGTTTTTGTATTCGGACGTACGGAACCCTAAAAAACAATCGACGTCGAACATTAAAAAAAAATCAAATGCCTTTGTACCCAAATTGGCGTGCACTCCAGCAATTACAAACGTAGAAATACTAATCTCCTTCAAATGTCAGCAGGAGATAGTAAGTGGCTATAAATCGCGCAACATGTTGGCACGATGTAACTAATGTTTCACCTTGTTTGCGCTAAATTGCACAATTGTCGAGTGGATGGCGGTCTCGGTGAAAAATCCCTTTATTTGCAGCGTAGATCTGGGAGATTTAGACGTGCAGAAATGCTGTCGTACTCGGAGCTTTGTTCTTGCAATTTGTGGGTAAATAGGTTACTATTGGTCTTCTCTGTCTAAGTAGAAGAAATGATTGCTGTTGTGTAGTTACAATTTATTCGTGATCATTGGCATGTGAACAGTGCCAACTCGCATTGGGTCTAGATGGTGGATAATAGCCCTTTCCTTGTCACAACCCTGCGTTCCAAAGAATTTAAATAAGTAAATTAAAATTCATGTTACTATTAGGCTCAATTTATTATTATCTTTATTTGAACGTCAATATTAGATAGATACATGAGACAGTTCCCAAAAATCTCACACGCCCTTGAAAAATTCTGGTTCACAAAACTGTGGAATATCCATCACTAGATTTGACGACGCCATGTTCACTTAATTTTCAATCAATTCAATATTTGACTAGATTCGCTTACGTACAGACGCTAGCATATTAAACCTACCCTTACCTATAACTAGATTTTCAACTTTATCTCAAAAGAAGAAGGCACATGTTCGATTGAGAAGATTTTAAACTGGGATAGGTTAACATACCGGCTTCTGTACCTCGTTATATTAACGAACTTCAAACCTAAAACCAATATACACATCTGAATCAATCAAACCCGCATCACAATGAGCGCAATCTACAATACAAACTACAAGATTGTGTAATAAACTTAGACAACCCGTCGCATGCAATTAAAGGGGCCCGTAATTACTTTATTGGTGACCGGGGGACATGCCGGTCACGCGTACCGGGCGTGCACAGGTTAAAGAAGAAACAAGGATGTGCTAAGACTGTTTGTTGCTACAATATGATCAAAATGATCATATTACGATCTATTGAGATCATGTAAAAGTACAATGTGACAGAACTGGGAAAAAGCTACAGAGCGTGAGAAGCAATCCTCCTCCTCACGCCAGACCGTGAGAGCTGGTGGCCTACCATGACGTCTTAAAGCGCGAGTCTTTAGGCTGTGGGAATGAGACAGAGCTATACAAGTCGTCTAGCGCCATCTCGTTCCCTGAGCAGATTGGGATCGCGGGACGATTTTCGGCCACCATAGGCGCGGGTCTGCAAATACCGAGCTATGGGTAACATCCATCATTTTTTAATCGAGTCCTCACTCCACTCTTCTCAGTTAACTCATCTGAAGATTTCAGATCCAAAAAGAACCGGCCAAGTGCGAGTCGGACTCGCCCATAAAGGGTCCTGGAGCAGCAAGTTGGTTGTAACTTTGAAAGGTAAATTGCGGTTTACGATTTATGACGTACTAGCTTCTGCCCGCGACTTCGTACGCGGATCCTGTTGCTTATGCCAGCGACAACGGGCTCATCAGATTGTACAACTTTTGCTAAAACGCCATCCCTATTTATGTTATAGTGTAGCTGGGTTCTTGGAATTCTACAACAGGTGTTCCAGATCTTCAATTTTCATACGTCAACAGAGAATGCTCATCAGGCTGAACAACTCTTGCTAAGACGTCATTCCTGTACCGTGTACCTATATGTTATAGTGTAGCTGGGCTCTTGGAGTTCCACATCAGGTGTTCCAGATTTTCAATTTGTATACGTCAACAGAGAGTGCTTATCAGGTTGACCAACTCTTGCTAAGACGTCATTGCTATATATGTTATAGTTTCATCATTCTAGCTTTAAAAACAATACTTCCATACAACATTATTTCATCCCCCCTTTGAATCCTTTAGAACCCCCTTTCCGCAATAAAAAGTAGCCTATGTCCTTCCTCAGGCTCTAAACTATCTGTGTACCAAATTTCATTTAAATCGGTTCAGTAGTTTTAGCAGGAAAGGGAGACAGACAGACAGACAGCGTTATTTTCGCATCTAAAATATTAGTGTGGATTAAAAAAAAAAACTACACACATCAAAAGTGTCTAGGGATCAACATATATTTTTGCAATAACTTTTCTCCTGATTGATATTAATTAAAATTTTCTTTAAGGATTCATCAAATAAAGTGTTTTCGTTTGTCACAGTAACGATAAACCAAGTCACCTTTGCATTAATAAAGAAATTTGCCATTTTCCTAATAAAGGGATTTTTGACATTTGAACCACTAACACAAAAGTTCGAAAAAAAGACTGAAATAACAGTTTTCTTTAAAATTTTATTGGGTAACTTAAACAATTAATAATCCGTGTTTCTACCGCGAACACTAACAACACAAGAACATCGGTTTGGCATACTCAAAATGAGTTCATCCAAATCACGCTGTGGAATGGCCGCCCATGTTCGTTGCAACAACAAAAAAAGGTCTTCTTGCGACTGGATACCCTCCATATTCGGCAGAGCTCTTCTCTGTAGCATATCCCATGCATGCTCAATCGGATTCAAGTCTGGCGACTGAGCAGGCCAGGGCAGGACATTGATGTTAGCTGCGGCGAGAGTCTGTCTTACAACTCTTGCGGTGTGCGGTCGTGCATTATCATGCATTAACTGAATTATGGAACCGATTTGCACTTGTAGAGGAACGATGCCGTCTGATACAATCGTCTCAGCATAAATTTGAGGGTTGAGGTTGCCTCTGATCCAAATCAACTCAGTTCTTCCGCCGATCCAAATACCCGCCCATATCATGATGGTTCCACCACTATAAGGATGGACTTCCTGGCAGGATTTTAATCGCTGTTGGCGTCCAGGGGTTCTCCAGTGTCGTATACGTCTTGTATCCGGTCTCATACCGAAACGAGACTCATCAGAAAAGCACACGAAACGCCATTGTTCTTCTGCCCAATTTCTGTGTTCAAGAGCCCATTGATATCGAATCCTACGATTGTGCATTGCTATAGGTGGTACCCGTAGCGGTCTTCGGGAATGAAGGTTCACTTCATGCAAGCGGTTTCTGACTGTTTGGTCGCTAATTAAGTTCCCTGAAGAGAGTATCGGTCTTGTCTCCGTGTGGTGCAGCGATACCGTCCTCCATGGCGCTCAGCCACGGTACCAGTGCTTCGGTAACGTGTCCAAAGTCGACTGATAACACTCTGACTTGTATTCAGAGCTAAAGCCACAGTACGTTGCCGGGAACCAGCTTCTATCATTCCCACGGCTCTGAGCATTTCTTCCCTGCTTAAATGACGTCGCCGCTCCATAATAACGTTGGTTTTAATCAGTAGTAGGGAAACAGTAGCACTAATAATGTCTTCAATGCGTTGTATGTTTTTATAGGGAAAATATTGACAGCTGATTTTCATCTTTTACTCGAATTTGATTCACAGTTCCTGATTCAAATTATGAAATGCACCAAAAAGGATCCATATAAATTTATAAAATCATAAATTTATTACAAAGCCACATCTCAATCTCAAGAAATCCGCATAAAAATGCTTGATCCCTAGACACTTTTGATGTGTGTATTTCCTTGATCTCGTTCAAACCAATTTTCGCTGAAAGTTTGCATGGTAATATACAACTATTTTTTAATTTTATAATTCTCTTATTTTAGAAGTTACAGGGAGGGGGACACACATTTTACAACTTTGGAAGTGTCTCTCGCGCAAACTGTTCAGATTAGAAAAAAAATATATAAGTAACCTCATTTTCAAAGACTTTTTTATCCATAGATCCACCACACGTATGGGTTTGGTGAAGAAAAATTTTTTGAGTTTCAATTCGAAATATGGGGACCCCCCAAAATTTGTTTTTTAATTATTTTTAACCGACTTCAAAAAAAGGAGGAGGTTCTCAATTCGTCGGAATCTTTTTTTTTTTTATGTATGTTCCCCGATTTCTCGAAGACGCCTGGACCGATTTGGAATTTTTTTCTTTTGTTTGAAAGGATATACTTTCCAATTGGTCCCATGATCATCAGGTCAGGATCTGATGATGGAATCCCAGGGAAATCGAGGGCAACCTTCAAATTTTATAGGCACATAGTACCATTTTCATATATTTTCTAAAGCTGTTCAAGTATTTGCATCTGATAATCATCATCTCAGGTGGATGAGCTGATGATGGAAGGTACAACTCCTCAACGGCTTGGAGTAGGCATCGACTGATTTAGTTTGTGTTCGCATATCTCTGGAACTACAAGTCCGATTTAAGTAATTCTTTTTTTGGCGTACTAAGTATTGTTTAACTTACGGAATACTGCAAGTTTCATCAAAATCGGTTCAGTAGTTTTTGAGATAGGGAATTTTATTAGCTTATTGTGCACTTGAGCGATGTTGTTACCGGTGGGTGCTACGGATTACAAAATTTTTGTGCACATACATGTAAGAGAATGATTTATTTGACAAGAATAGTTGAATATTTAAACTAAAAAGAGTAAAATAAAAAACTTTTTCAAAAAAAAAATGTAACCGCCTTCAAAAACAACCACAAAAAAGGGTAAAATAACCTACAAAATGACTTTTCTTTCAGAAGTCGGTGGCAAAAAAAAAACAATGAAAAAAAAAATAAAGGCACCGACTTCTGAAAGAAAAGTCATTTTGTAGGTTATTTTACCCTATTTTTTGTGGTTGTTTTTGAAGGCGGTTACATTTTTTTTTGAAAAAGTTTTTTTTGTTCAAAAATTCTAATGCGGTTCACTTACCAAGTTTCAACAGGATAGCTCTTATACTTTCGAAAAAAAGTGGCTGTGACATACGACGGACAGACAGACAAACATGACGAATCGATAAGGGTCCCGTTATTTGCCATTTCGCTACGGAACCCTAAAAATGAGGGTATAATACACATGTCGTGAATAGCAATATTGTTTTTAATAAAAGTAGCTCAATTGATTAGTGTAGTAGTGGGGCAAACGCTGTGACGTTATTTTGTAATGGCGGCACGTGGACAGAGTCGTTTTGGGAAGTGGGGATTGTCGAACAGTCAGTTTGCATCGAGACGCGGACCAAGTCACATCTCTAAAACGAAACTGTCGGTTTGCCTAACTAAAATATTATCAAATAATATTGTGAATTAAGTGATTGTGAACAAAAGTGAGGTTATATTAACGTATCGTGTTATTCGTGCTATACTTCAACGACACCTACGAAATGGATCCTTCACCACCGAACCGAGATGATGACGTCCTATCATACATATTATTAACCGTTGGTTTTAATAAATAATAACGCTTTAATTTTCACACAACAGACTCAACATGCATTAATTTAGGAGCTATGTTCCCATGACCACCTCGAAAACAAGAACCCACTAAGAAATAAGTCCGTATCTCCCTTTCTTCTTAGATCATAAAGACGTTGAAATTACTAGCATGCCTGCCCGTACCGCCACTTAATAAGGGGCCCGTTTCACTCCCCTATTTTACAGATATTCAATATTGTTGGGGCATTGTCATTCAGTATCATTTTGTGGATATTTCTGCGGCCATTTTGGGGTTGTAACGGGAAGGTTTACAGGTATTGGGTTCGTGTTAATAGATGAAATTGTAATCATTGGAATGTAAGACAAGGCCCGGTCTTGTCTTGGATTTCTGAGTTGGGGTTGCAACCAAAAGGTTCTAATGCCGTTATTTGGGTTAAACTATCAGGAATGTATGTCTTTATACTAGCGGGATATGGAGAAAACTATTGGATTTCAAAGTTCTACTTTTTAGTGTTTTTTAACGTCGATTCATCAGGTCGACTTCTGTAGGTACTGTTTAATAACTATCAGCCCTTAAAACGCGATTTTACACAGCAAGAATTAAATCGTTCCTTAGCAATAATTAATGGAAGAAAACATCAGATGTTCTCTTACATTATTGTATGGTTAGTTATGGATCTGTTCTAACTCGCAAGGAGTTAATGGCCAGAAAACCAATTCGAACGTGTGTTCGAATTGGTTTTCTGTCCATTCTCGAATATTTCACCTGGTAAAATTCTTTCATACCTACTCCTTTCGCCGTTCATACATCTTCTGATCATACAAGCACGCTGGTTGCGACTACTATACATTTGACGTTTTTCAAGATCCTCACCAATAAGGTGCCACTCACATCAGTTTTCTAAATACACTCTGTTAGTCGCCTTTCATTAAAAGTTATGTGTTTGTTTTTTTTTTATGTATGTACACGTACACCGATTACTCCGAGGTTTCTGGTCCGATTAGTGTAGTTCTTTTTTTGTTCGATGCAGTATACTTGCAGTTTGGTCCCATAAAAATTTCATCCAATTTGGTTCAGTACTTTTTATTTTGTGAGCATTTTTATTGATGGATGATGTGATGATTTTTACTTTTTTGAGTGTTTGTTACGCGATTACTCCGCCAATTGTGGACCGATTTTCAAAATTCTTTTTTTGTTGTACGAGGAATAGTTCACTTTAGGGAACACTGCAAGTTTCATCAAAATCGGTTCAGCAGTTTTTGATAGGGAATTTTATTAGCTTATTGTGTACATGAGCGATGTTAATACCAGTGCTAAGGATTACCAAATTCTAGTGCACATGTAAGAAATGATGTATTTGACAAGAATTTGGGTTGAATATTTAAACTAAAAAGAGTAAAATAAAAAACTTTAAAAAAAAAATGTAACCGCCTTCAAAAACAACCACAAAAAAGGGTAAAATAACCTACAAAATAACATAAAAGACAACGAAATAAAAAAAACAAAGCCATCTACTTCCGAAAGAAAAGTTATTTTGTAGGTTATTTTACCCTTTTTTGTGGTTGTTTTTGAAGGCGGTTCATTTTTTTTTTTAAGTTTTTTTATACTAGCTTCCGCCCGCGACTCCGTCCGCGCGGATGTCGGTCTTCGCGTGGATGGTTTATTTCTCCATTTTGACTAACTCTGACAATGACATCTTATAAATATCTATTGGACCCAAATACGGCTAAGCCTATAATAATTACCCTCTCTAGAGGGCCAAAGCCTGCCGGGGTCGCGGGACTTATCTCATTACCGTGACCCCGGAACATAAAGGGCTATCGAAGGACACCGTGGATTTTAGACAGTACAAGTCTGACAGTCCCTCCCGCCCTGCCCGGGGTGGGAGGACTCATTTGATGATTTTACCACGATAAAAAAAAAAAGCCTATAATAATTAAGGAGATCCCTCTATTGAGCTACTGCTGTTGAGCTCGCGTTCTGTAGTAAGTATTTTTTATAGTAATTCCGACCTTGTATTTACAAATAACTGATCGGAACAGTAATCAAAAAGGTCGCGCTGAAAAGCATGGTTTAAAATTACAGGCATACAATATTAATTCCACGGACGACCGCTCGCCACACTGGACACGTCCGCTCGCATCAAAATTCAGAATTTATATGCATCGCGCGGCGCGGAACGCGGCTCCTTATATAGGAGTCGGGGAGGCGTGGCCCGCATGTGCCGCATACGGTTCAAGCCAAATCCGACTTTCGGCGCTACAGGTTACGGCGCTGAATCCACTGCGGGTAATGCAACGTGTGTTCGCGGTTCTACAGAACAACGTCTATGAATAAAACTGAAAAATTAGATTTTTCTTTCTACGTATTTTTCCAAGATAAAAAGTATCCCATTTTATGCCCAGGATAATAAGGTATAATTATACCAAGTTTCATCGAAATCGAACCGTTAGTTTTCACGTGATGCCTGCATATACAGACAGACAGACAAAAAATTTTTTAATCACATATTTGGGTTTGGTATCGATCCAGCAACACCCCCCGCTATTTATTTTTTCAATATTTTCAATGTACAGAATTGACCCTTCTACAGATTTATTATATGTACTAGCTTCCGCCCGCGACTCCGTCCGCGCGGATGTCGGTCTTCGCGTGGATGGTTTATTTCTCCATTTAGAGTAACTCTGACAATGACATCTTATAAATATCTATTGGAACCAAATACGGCTAAGCCTATAATAATTAAGGAGATCCCTCTATTGAGCTACTGCTGTTGAGCTCGCGTTCTGTAGTAAGTATTTTTTTCATAGTAATTCCGACCTTGTATTTACAAATAACTGATCGGAACAGTAATCAAAAAGGTCGCGCTGAAAAGCACGGTTTAAAATTACACGCATACAATATTAATTCCACGGACGACCGCTCGCCACACTGGACACGCGCGGCGCGGAACGCGGCTCCTTATATAGGAGTCGGGGAGGCGTGGCCCGCGTGTGCCGCAAACGGTTCAAGCCAAATCCGACTTTCGGCGCTACAGGTTACGGCACTGAATCCACTGCGGGTAATGCAACATGTGTTCGCGGTTCTACAGAACAACGTCTATGAATAAAACTGAAAAATAGGATTTTTTCTACGTATTTTTCCAGGATAAAAAGTATCCCATTTTATGCCCAGGATAATAAGGTATAATTATACCAAGTTTCATCGAAATCGAACCGTTAGTTTTCACGTGATGCCTGCATATACAGACAGACAGACAGACAAAATTTTTTTTTTATCACATATTTCGGTTTGGTATCGATCCAGCAACACCCCCCGCTATTTATTTTTTCAATATTTTCAATGTACAGAATTGACCCTTCTACAGATTTATTATATGTTTAGATATGATTGATGGACTAATTACATTTTTTTCAGTTAATCTTTCAATATTTTTTTTACCAATCTTGGTTCCTTAATTTCTTTGTCCATACCATAACTTTTACGTTTTTATACTTTTACGTTAGAAGAGAAAACGTTAAATTAGAAACTGTTACAGTAACAACAACGTTACGCAATTAGGCTGCCAAACCGTAACGTAACACAGTCGTAATTGGTGTTAACACTAACCGCCTTCGGGATTTACACCCCCGTACGTAAGGGGCTGACTACCCCTTTACGTCCTCAGTACACCCCACAGACGTAGACAGGCTATTTCCATAGATGTTACAGGATGGGTAGTGTAATTTGATTTTAGACAGAGCGGTCTATTTTGAGATTAACTAGAGATGTTTGTCCATCCTCATCAACTTTTCAATAGTATAGAGAAATTGAGCCGTTTTGAATTGTATGAAATATAAAAAAGAAATTGGAAATTCGACAAATCGTTTTATTGAGGTATTCATTTAAAAGTGGCTTTGTGATAGTGAAACGAATCTATTTTTTATTATAATACAATCATGTATCAATAATTTTGTTGGAAAAAACTTGAAAATAATGTTAGAATCATTAATAGATATCGATAATTAATCATAATCTTTTGTTTAAAAAAAAAAACTAAAACGTTGCCCCACTAAGAATTTCTCCTGTAACGTGGGTGCGTTCACAAAACATATAAACTGACATACACAAACGCCCACATCCGGAACAACTACTTGTAGATCGTACAAATATTTGCTCCGTGCGGGAATCGAACCCGCGACACGCAACGCAGCAGTCCAATTGCTCAGCCACTGGGCCAAACGTGCCTCAAATCACCTGCCTAGCCTTTTCCCAAGTATGTTCGAGTCGGCTTTAATTTTAACTGAATGAAACTGATAAATATCATTATCAGCCGGAAGACGTCCACTGCTGAACATATGGCCTAGGTAATAATACAGGGTTATTTGAAAAACACCAACAACCTCTTAAGAGGTTATTCCACTCATTATAATGAACAACTTTTACTATGGGACCAAACCCAAAATCGTGAAAAAAAATCAGGTGTTCCCTACATTTTGACAAGTTCTGCGAACATAAAGTACGGAACAGCTGATTTTTTTTCGTGATTTCAGGTTTGATCCCATAGTAAAAGTTGTTCTTTATAATGAGTGGACTGACCTATTAAGAGGTTTTTGGTGTTTTTCAAATAACCCTGTATAGATAGATAAAATACTTAATATGTTAAAGGACCCTTTGGTAAGCCTGGTTCTCAAACTTTCGAGTCAGAAGTTGCCTGTTTTAATGGAGTATCAACTGGAACACACCAACGCAACACCCTTTCTTTTTTTTTCGTGGTAAAATCATCAAATGAGTCCTCCCAGCCCCGGGCAGGGTGGGAGGGACTGTCAGACTTGTACTGACTAAAATCCACGGTGTCCTTCGGTAGCCCTTTTTTTACCGGAGTCGCGGTATACGTATGACCCGCGACCCCGGCAAGGCTGTGGCCCGTCATTGTGCTGACGCTCGTTGAGGCGCGCGTGGAACACAACGCGCCGTCGACCCGGGCATGGTCCATGGTCGGACAGCGAGTTGCCCTTTACTCGCTGCTCGCATGCCCGCGCCTACGGTGGCCGGAGATCGTCCCGCGACCTCCGTCGCCGTGGGCGTCTACCACTGCGGCTGGGGGAGGACGCTGTCCTCTCCCTCGCGCGGCCCGCCTCCTCCTTCGCGAGCATGAATGCTTCGCAGAAGGAGGCGACCGCTTCCCACTCCGTCTCGCCCCGCAGCATGGCCTCGACCAATGCCGGGCGCGAGAGGTCTCCGCCTATCGCCGTCGAGAGGACACGGCGGTGCTCTGCCCAAGCGGGGCAGTCCTGCACCTTATGCTCCACCGTGTCCTCCGGGCGGTCCTCGAAGTAGACCAACACCCTTAACACCCTGTTCTTCATAACTTCTAAAGAAAGATAAAAACTAAGGATGAAAGAGAAGGACTTTTGAAAATTCAATCCACGATTGTGAATACTATTCAAGACCAAAAATTTTCCATACTCAGCGCAAGCTGCAGCAGCAAACTACTGAAACTTGAAAGTCAGATCTGTGATAGATAGCGGTGAGATTTCAAATATTATGTAGACCAAACTTCTCGTCTAAATGTATGCGGAGCACGGCGTGAAACCAAAAACTCGCCGAGAAGGATGAATATCGATGAACGCACGTATGCCAACACTGCTCTCGTATGCGGTAGGATGAGCCGTCATACTGTTGAAAACTGAAAACTAAGGAACACGCGGTTCTACTGTTGTATTTTCTGGCTCCAGATTCAATTACACTTCCATTTTCCTATATTCAAACATCTGCGGGTTTGAATTACTACGGTGTTAAGCTTTATGTTAGAAATAGCAGAGGTGCCTACCTATTATATTAGCTACATTTTGCCAGTTATGTTTACGATCTAGGCAGTAATCGGACACAAAATAAACTCCGGACTGTTCCTGTCAACAACAAAAATGGCAAATGCTTCCCTCCACTCTTTAAATTACATTCCAGTCAAGTCTTACAAGCAAGAGATAGGTATGGGCCGCTGAATCGTTTGCTCTTTTTCTAGAAAGTGGTCAATTTTGTGACTAAAATCCACCGTGCTCCTTCAGATGCCCTTTACGTTCCGGGGCCACGGTATCCTGGATTAAGAAAAATCCGCGACCCCAGCAGGCATTTCATTTTCAGGTGACGCGTGAAACACGACGCGCCACCGACCCGGGCTTGGTCCTTGGTCGGACGGCGAGCATACCCATTACTCACCGTCCGCATTGCACTGCTATTCAGAGGGACACGCGTTGGAGCGTCCACCCGACAGGTTATTCGCATACGGGCAGAGACCCTTTAGGCACACAGTGCCTGAGGAAGAGTATTTGCCCGCATCCCAGGGTGCACCGTCCCAAAAAACTGGTCTTCCCCCCGGACGTATCCGAGAGGGAACTCCAGTCCACGGGCGCACGTGGAGGTTTCCTGTCTTAGCACCCCAGTCCTCTATGTCTTTGGCAATCCATATTATCATCATCATCTACCTAACATTTTCCCAACTTCTGTAGAGATCGGCTTTCAGTCGGGCCGTAATCAACTGAATATATTACATGGAGCGATTGCCTGTCGGATCACTAAAACCCAGTAACTGTTTAACTCTGTACCCTTTGGTAAGACGGGGTGTCAGCCTTTTGAGCTTCTCTGACTAACAGTAATGACCAGTGATCGGAATAGGTAGATGGATTTTTGGTACTTGTATCATAAATGCACGCATAAAGAATAACATGGATAAGCCATTTTTCCGGAAAGTAATTTCGGTATTTCCGGATTCAATTAAAATATTGTTAATGTTGGTAGTGCTATTATTACTACTCAATTTAAAATTGAAAGGAATGTATCAAAAATAAATTAATTCATTATTTATTTGTTGAATATCAAAAACAAAGAAAAGATGGATGGATTGTCTAAGGAATGATATGAAAGAAAAAGGAGTAAATGATACTGTGACGTCTGATAGGGGAGAATGGAAGAAGAAAACGTGTTGCGCCGACCCCAAATAGAATGGGATAAGGGCAGGAAGAAGAAGAAGAATATCAAAAACAAGAATATTAAAGTTTCGATCAGAATTCCATATCGAAGCTTTAATATTTTTATTTTTAGCCTTTTTTAAATTGTTGCACTATTTCAATATTTTCAAAGTGGTTTTGGTTATTTACATTAAAGGTAGAATAAATAAAAAAGATAAGGAACAACAATGTTTATTGTTAAATATGTATACACATTTTACACCAATTTCTATCAAAAATAACATTCATATCAATTTTATAAATTGTTTGTTCTGATTGTTCCGTTTTTTTAATAATCAATCAATTCCGGTGGAATGTAAGACGTTTCGGATCAATGACCCCCATACAATCTACCTATTCCGATCACTGGTAATGACTAAAAATGACAGCGGGGATCAACCAACGGCTTTACGTGTTTTTCGATAATAGGGAGGAAACTCGCCATGTCAAATGGTCACCCATCCACAGACCAACCTCGGTAAGCGCGGCATCGACCTTTGCGCCATGGACAAAGCACATACATATCCTCAAAGAGAATACCTAGGAGCAATATCAATTAATAATGCATGTAAATGACAGTTAGCTGAGATGCTTGCCGGAATATTGGCAATTAGGCCGCAATTGAGCGTCAGTGCGACCCTAATGCGGCCGTATTAACCTCTGATGCGATATGCAATAAATGTCAATAACATTCATAGGTGCGGTGTGTCGTAGACGTGGTTTTCTGCTTGATTTGACTTGAAAGATATCACTAGGTATACATAGAGATTGTGATAGCTCAGAATTCGGTTTGAACTCACAAATTGGTCGTGGGACTGTCTACCAGGTAACCGTGACCCGTAAAACGTAAAAGGCTGTTGAAAGAACCTTTTTTTTTTCGTGGTAACATTATCAAATGAGTCTTCCCACCGGCTAGGGTGGAGGGAGGGCGCTATCCTCTCCCTCACGCGACCCGCCTCCTCCTTTGCGAGGATGACTGCTTCGCAGAAGAAGGCGACCGCTTCCCACTCCGTCTCGCCCCGCAGCATGGCCTCGACCAATGCCGGGCGCGAGAGGTCTCCGCCTATCGCCGCCGAGAGGACACGGCGGTGCTCTGTCCAAGCGGGGAAGTCCCGCACCGTATGCTCCACTGTGGTCTCCGGGCAATCCTCGCAGTGGTGACACCCAGGCGTTTCTTCCCTCCTTATCAAACACAGATACCTCTCGAAACTTCCGTGTCCGGTGAGGACCTGCGTCATGCGGTAGGTCAGGACGCCGTGATGCCTATCCAGCCACTCCTCAAAGAGGGGTCTTACCGCCGCGATTGCGGCGTGCACGGGCCTCGGTTGCGACAGTCGTCCCCTCCATACTGCCCTGAGATAACGCCGGAGCTCTTCCCGCCGCGCCTCGACTTCTTGAGGCAGCTTAGTGTATTTTATTCAGTACAGGTCTGACAGTTCTTTCCGTTCCACCCAAGGCGGAAGGACTCATTTCTTACGAACCACGTTATTAATTGGTACATGAGAATGCACGAATCTTCTGAGTTCAAACCCGAACAAGTACCAATCATAATGTACACCAACACGTCAAAGTACCCAAATCTGTAAAGACAGATAATAATAAAGATTTATTAAATTTTAAATTATTGTATCACACAAGAAGAAGGTATACATGTTCGATTGAGAAAAGGATTATAGTTTGGAATACATTGACGTGTGCTAGAGTCTGTACTTATATATATAATAAATTATTTTTATAAAAAATAAAATGCTTTGCTGTATCAATATTCGATAAATTTCAAAAGTCAATAAAGAAAATCAAAAACAAACAATAACTTAGAAACTTAAATGCTCAAGTTTTAATATGTATATTGAACTCGGTATTAAAAAAATACACGGTGACTTTCAACTAATGTAGCAAAAGCAGGGTAGTAAGGTCTTGTCTAGGTTGATGAGCTTTCGCGGGAAAAACAAGGGGAAATAGTATCAAACACTGAAACCGAAGAAACTCCCTAAGTCCGTCAACGAAGATATATATGGGCCCATACAAAAGTAACTCGAAACTTTACTGCCCTACTGCCTGTTATTTTCCATAAGTTTTGATAACATATTCGGAGTAATGACTGCAAAATTAAGGGGCCGAACTGAAAATGAATGACAAAACCATGACAGTCTTCCCTTAAACTGATCTGTTACCAAATAGGGAGTATCATTTATTTCTTAGTTTTAAGCTACTTTTAGACGGGCCGGTATTTTCGTTGACGGAGTTCGAGATCTCTCGATGAACAGAAACCAACTCTTTACCTTGATCGACACGACAATTGGATCAAGTTACACTCACTTCATCATTTATTTGCTTGGCGAGCTTTCATTTATATCCTCGCAATTTCTGTCGCAAACCGTGAATCAGTACACGCTACGTTCGCCGTAAGGATACATTACGTGACCTTTATCAAATACTTGGACAGAGCAGCCAAAGAAGCGATCGTCTTTTGTTTCCCTTTGGCCACCAAATCGCACCTGCTACCTCACCCGCTACCGCCCAAGCACTCTGTACAAGCCCTAAATAACATCCATCTATTCAACGCATTTACTCTGTCAAGTCGACTAGTCAGTTAAGGAGCTTTCTCGGTTCTTGAGATAATTTTTCTCCTCAAAGAAGAACAAATTATGAGTGATATTAAATGAAACGAGAAACTCGGAATACTACCAACTGGTTTATTTTCTCTTGATGAAAGTTTTCGAGTCGTTATTTTGTAGTGAGAAATTGTTTTAGATTGGAAGGGACGATAATATAAGTCTTGGACGCCCATTAATGATTAATAAGATTGCAATTTGCAAATGTGAATGATAATTAATTTGGTTAATTTTATTATTTTGAAGAAGATGGAAAAGATGAGCGGAGACAAATTCAAGGAGTGGAGGGACCGAGCACCCCGCAATCCCGGCGATACGACCCTTCTTTGACCTGCCTTGAGCGCCTGACGCAGGTCCTCATCGGACACAGTAGTTTTAGGAAGTTCCTCAGTCGAATTTGGTGAAAGGAGACGCTCGGAAGAAACGATGGCGCACAAGGTGAGCGTCTGCACCGCTTGGGCGACTCACTCTGAGTGCCGCCGTGTCCTCACGGAGTTGAAAGGCGGAAGCGGCAGCGGCAGCGACCTCTCGCATTCAGTTCGGGTTCAGGCCATATCACGGAGCAAGGGAACTGGTGGAATACGTGAGGGAAAGAACATCCTCCACGTCATGCCCCAGCCGCTGCGGAAGACGCTCGAGGCGTCTTCAGTGAATTCCCAAAAGCTAAACTCCTTATAAACATGCCAATTGGGAGCATTAGAATACAACATCATCTCAAAAATAACGCCAGTTATAAAACCGAGCAGTTATTTTGATTAAAACCGAAGTTTATTTATACCAGTATAGTCGGCAATATAAAAAGCCATTCATTTTCATCGGGAGCCTATCCGTTAGGCTGGAATCGTAAAAAGTAAACTGAGCATTTTATTACGGGTTGGGGCCGCGGTACCGATCGATGCTTACTCTTAATGGCTGATACTGCTAATAGTTTTTGGGGTGAGCTCTATATTTTTTTCAATCGTCTGGGTACTCTATTACGCCGCGCCGGCCTGATTGCTAAGGTTCCGTGCGTAAAGGAAGTTTATTAGGCTCCGCTGTCTGTCCGTCCATCTCAGGGCTGTATTTTCCAAACCAAAATAGGTGATAAATATCTGAAATTTTCACAGAGTGTATATTGACAGGCCTGTTGGTTTAGTGGTTAGTGACCCTGACTGCTATGCCGGAGGTCGTGGGTTCGATTCCCACCCAGGACAAATGTTATTGTGATGAGCACGATCATTTGTTCTGTGTCTGGGTGTAATTTATCTATAATATGTATGTATTTCGATATATATTAGTATGTTTATCAGTTGTCTTATAGTACCCATAACACAAGCTCTGCTTAGCTTGGGACTAGATGGCGTTGTGTGATAGTTGTGGAATATTATTATTATCCCTTTATTCATTTTTTTGCCTTATTACATTATATTTTTAAATATTTTCACAAACACAAAAAAAAATACAAAAAACATTTAAAAATATAAATAATAGTGGCCCACCGGTATCGGGAACAGGGTCCAAGCTACCGGCAGTCAGGGCTCCAGAGAAAGGAACCTCCTAACAATGCGCGCCGTGTCCAAAAGAACTGCTTTCTGAATCAAGCCCTTGATCCAGCTGCCTAACGAGAGCCTCCTTAGGTGTTGGTCGAGGTTGTTGGCAATTAAGCCATGGGCCGACACGACTATCGGCACAATGATAGCTGAATCCACGTCCCACATATCGACAACCTCGCGAGCCAAATCAAGATACTTGATTTGCTTATCTTTTTCACGAGGTTCTCGTCATGTGGGACGGTTATGTTAACAATCATTGTGCGCCGCTCTGATCGATCCACCACCACTATATCAGGTCTATTGGCTACAATAGTCCTGTCAGTGATGATGGATTATATGAATAATTCTTGAATGCAAGAATGACAATTTCCGCGTCTTCATTAACTATAACCTTTTTTTACCCAGCTCTCACCGGGCAATCTCTAACAAACGCATCCAACTACTCAAAATACACTGTGGCCATATCGGTAAGTCATTGTTGGATAGTTGCAACCGTTAAACGTTTCAAACTTCCACTTCTGGGTGCATTTACAAAAATTTAAACTCGCACAAACACCCAGAACTGGAACTACTTTACAAAATTGTAAAAAAAAACTGGTGTTTCATACAAAATGGTTTTTTTCCGTTGACCATTTTTAGGGTTCTGTAGCCAAATGGCAAAAACGGAACCTTTATAGATTCGTCATACATGTCTGTCTGTCCGTCCGTATGTCACAGCCACTTTTTGTCGAAAGTATAAGAGCTATCCTGTTGAAATTTGGTAGGTAGATGTATTATGTGAACCGCATTAGGATTTTCACACAAAAATAAAAACATAACAAATTTAGGGGGTGCCCCCATTCTTAGAATTGAAATTCAAACATTTTGTTTTCACCAAACCCACGTGTGGGGTATCTATGGTCTTTAAAAATTATATTGAGGTTACTAATATCATTTTTTTCTAAATTGAACAGTTTGCACGAGATACACTTCCGTAGACCGCGTGGTTAAGTGGTCGCATGACAACGGCATAGTCCTAAACGCGGATAAAACTAAACTAGTATTAATACGTTCACCATATTCGGTTCCACTTAGCGACCCTCCTCCATTGTATACGCATGATTTTGTGTGCATTCATAACAACTATGTAAACTGTAATTGTAAACCAATTGTATGTGAACGATGTGTAACGTATCTCGGAGTGAAGGTTGACGAGAACTTCTCATTTTCATACCATGTTGAGTATATACGTAATAAACTTAGAATATTGCTCGGTAAATTCTACCATCTCAGTTTTAAAGTACCTTATAACACACTTAAGTGCCTTTACTTACAGTTAGTTGACCCTATATTAAGCTACGCTCTCGACAGCTATGGACTCACATTCAAAAGTAATATAGATAAACTAGAAGCACAACAAATTCGATTCTTGAAATTACTAGTCAATAAAAAAACAAAAAACAAATGTAAACACAATTATAATAAATTATTTAAAATCTGTAAAATTCTCCCTATTAGTTTAAAACATAAATATCTTCTCCTGGTAAACAGTCATGGCTGTTGGGAGCGTCACTCGCTGGTTACTCATAATTATGGAACTAGGACAGTATCAGCAGGTAACTATAATGTACCTAGAGTAAATAATTACTTTGGCGACAGAACGCTTGAGAAAAGAATACCTTATCTTCTCAACAGTTTACCTGCTGGTATAAGAAGTCAGGCTAAAAAAGGCAAATTTGCCAAATTACTTAAGTTGTTCTTACTTGAGAGTTTGTAAAATATTGTTATTTATCATATTTAAGGTTCCGCACTTTAAACGTCTTTGTTGCCTATTTTGTGTTCCGTTCCTGCAGACAAACCGTGGAAACGGTTTTGTGGGGCATTGATCTTAATTATAATGTAATGTAATGTATTTTAGTAATAAATAAATAAATAAATAATAATAAAGTGGTAAAATGTGTGTCCCCCCCCCCCGTAACTTCTAAAATAAGAGAATGATAAAACTACAAAAAATGTATTGATATATGATTTGGATGAGATACAGTTAGCAGTTTTTGAGATATAGTACATTTTTAAAAACCGCAAATATAACTTTGCCATTCATACAAGCACTATGAAAAACAAAGTTATTTTTATTGTTCGTGCATATTACTTACTAATCTCAATATAATTTTATCCCTAATCTATGCTTGCTACTACGGAACCCTTCATGGGCGAGTCCAACTCGCACTTGGCCGGTTTTTTTATCTATCAGGGTTGGTTTTATAGTAAAGGTTTTTATAATCAAAAATACTCCCAGCCCATGAAAGGTTGTTAATGTTTTATAATTAACCCTGCTGTATACATACGTAATAACCCTGAAGTAGAGTGAATGCAAATATTTTAGTTTTTCCAATCGAAATAGTTTTTGTTTTACTTGAAATTAATAATAACTTTTATGAATAGTGAAGAGTTCGTAAGAGTTAATTCCCGGTATTTTGTTCCCGTGGGGTTACACGTGGGCCAAGCCGAGGGCAATAGCGTAATATACTGCTATAAATGGAAAATCTGATTAGACTGTCATTTAGAGTATTGAAAAATAACGAACACGTATTTTTGTGTTTTAAATCAATGATATTGACAAACATAAAACGCATCGAAATTCGGGAGTGGGGGCTTGTGACGTCATAACGCCTGTAAAGTTATGTGTATACAGACCGAGTGACGTTTGTAATTTATATAAGCTCTTCTCTTCGTCAATTTAGATTAAAGCCTCGAGCAGACACACACGATTAATCGACTCATTCGTCAACTCGCGCGCAATTAACTCGCTCGATCGAGCGAGTTGGCACATTCCGATTTTAATTATTTTTGTTGTCGTCAACTCGCGACTGAGCGAAAATTTACAGTCGTCTACAAAAGTGTTTTTATAAATTTAACATTTAATTTAATTGAACCTACTTCACATGTTTAAGATATGAAACGTATAGAGTAGGTTAACTGATTGTCAGGAGGTCGTCTTAGAGGTGAAATTCTGCTCGCGGTTCGAATCTTTTTTTCCAAAAAAAAAGCTTTTGTTAAGTTACCATTCGGCGAAATTACTCAATGATTTTATGTATAATATGGTACATATTTTAACATCGAAGGTTAAAATATCTACGCTTAAAATATCGATGTTCAAAACATCGAAAATTTTAATATCGATTGTAACAAAATATCGAAAATGTTACATCTACGCTTAAAACGTCGAAGATTGAAATGTCGATTGATTAAAATGTCGAATGATTCAAAATATCGAATGACATTATGCCTAAGTTCAAAATATCAACGTTTAATACATCGAAGTTCATAACAACTAAGTTCATAATATCTACGTTAAAAATACCTACCTATTAGTTGAAATATCGGACAGAAACCGGATAAAAAGTCGGACTTGCTTTTGCATCCTTAGTCAAATTGCTACCTACCTTTTTTTACCTATCAAGGTAAGTCGACGGAACCCCGCTTCGCGGGGCTCCTATCAAATCTCCTTCTTCTCCTTCCCTTTGCAAGGTTTAAAATAACCTAACACGAAGAGGATGGCGGGGTCTTTTAATTTTCGATTTTATGGTCGTTCGATATTTTCATTTTCGATGTTTTGAACATCAATATTTTAAGCGTAGATATTTTAATCTTCGATATTCAATTATGTACCCTAATAATTAGCCAAATGGTATACTCGTATTTTTTGGATATTGTTGATTTTACTTTGTTATATTTGTTTAGTTTAAGTCATATTACATACTTGGTTATTAAACAAAATCTTTAAAAAATGTGATATTGTTGATAATCTTCAAAATGTAGGTAACATAATATGAGCAGTTTTTTATGTTGTAAATTATAAATACAGAATATAATTATCTATTAAAAAAACTTTATCAAAAAAAAATGTTACCGACTTCCCACAAAAAAGTTCAAAATAACCTACAAAAAAAACTTTTCTTTCGAAATTCGGTGGCTTTCTTTTTTTTTATTGACTTTTTTTCATCGACTTTCGAAAGAAAAGTTTCTTTGCAGGTCATTTTGAACTTTTTTGATACTGGTGCCATTTTCGTTGTTTGGCAGGGCCTGTCCATACTGTATAAGTCAATGACTGCACCAAACTAAATGAAAATTTTATGGGACCAAATGGCAGATATACTGTATCGAACAAAAAAAAAACATCGAAATAGGATCAGAAACCTCGGAGTAATCGGTGTAGACAATGTTGAAAACTTTTTAGGTTTTTGTTGATTTTTCAAAAAGTGCTAGTCCGATTTCGGTAAAATTTTAATGGGAGTATTAGGGAAGTATACCCCTTTCCAACAAAAAAATAAACAAAGGATTTTTCAAATCGGTTAGTAAACGACGGAGTTATGCCCGAACAAACATTAAAAAATATATATATAAGTAAATGAACATCCGAATTGAGAACCTCCTCCTTTTGGAAGTCGGTTAAAAAACTACATTTCTTTTATTTCAAATTCAAATCGTACAACGCCTTATACTTATAAAGTAGGTTTCTATATTGAATTTATTATAACACTTTTATAGATGACTGTACCATTTTTCGCTCTAGTCGCGAGTTGACGACAACAAAAATAATTAAAATCGGAATGTGCCAACTCGCTCGAGCGAGCGAGTTAATTGCGCGCGAGTTGACGAATAAGTCGATTAATCGCGCCGGGCGACTTGTCGCGGTCCATTCGCAGTACATTTAGGGTGGAAATTAGCTTGGCTCGTTGTCGCAGCGCGATTAATCACGTGTGTCTGTTCGAGCCTTTACGTAACAAAACATAAAATACGGGTCTAATATTTTTTGATAAAATCTATCTCTAGGACTAATTAAATTTATTGAGTGAAATAGCCTACTGCTAGTATTTTATTATGTAGGTACCGACAATATTTACACAAAATATTAAGCCAATCCCCTAAAATGAAGTCAAATTCAAATTGATGTTAGAAATCAAGCAACTGTCGGCAAAACTAACGGTCAATAAACGTTAACAACTAAACAGATTAATCAAGATTAATTAATTTGTGGAGTTTAGTGCCTCGCCTTACTTTGTACACTAGCATTAGAGTATTCATGAAATATAGAATAACAGTGGTATCAAAGGACCAAAGCCTGCCGAGATTGCGGGACTGTCTTATTAGGTGCGTCCACACAGAGCGCGCAGCCTCGCGAGGTATATGCTGCGCGAGGAAACTGACAAGCGAGGCTGCTCACTCTGTGTGGACTGTGGACGCTTCTATTGATTTTCGACCGAGTCACGAAACAATATACGCGAGCAAAACAAAAGCCGACACTGGATGGTTTGGCCGCTCGGTCACTCGACCGTGGCAGCGCTGTCACTTGCCTCGTCCGCGACACGTCCACACCAACCGAGCTGCTTCGCGCGAAAAATGCCTCGCGAGGCTGCGCGCTCTATGGGGACGCACCTATTAGGTAACCATGACGTCGGAACGTCAGCTATTAAAGGACACCGTGATTTTAGTCGAGCCGTACGAGTCTGACAGAAATATGTGGTAAAGCTGTAGGAGTCGTAATGACTATTGACTTTCGTTTGAGGGCCACGGTGACTTCTAGAGACATTCCCGCAACCATGGCAGATATTTCGCACTATGGAGCCCTGTCAATTATTATACCTTTCGCGTCGTCCACGTTTGTAAATCATCCCGCGTAGCATTACACAAACCGTACACACCTGAAATACATAAGACTATAGAAATCTTATACAATTTGTCTTTTCTACTGTCGACAAAACCTTTGGTCTTATACTTGCGAGTACTACTAAAACTTGTCTTATTTATACTTCCACAGGAACGCTTACTTCGTTAGATAACCTTATCGATTCTGTTGGGTTTATTGATTGGTAGTCCAACACGGGTTTACTGTGAGTTTTCGACAAACTGTTTTAGCCTATTCAGACATTATTTTGATTGGAAAGATATTTATAACAAATTCGGTCATGGTTAATTAACTTTGAGATTTGTTTTGACTGGTCCTGGCATCACTGTCATGGCTGATCGGTTTGTCAAACAAATGACCATCAAGCTTCATTATCATAATCAGTCGTAGGACGTCCACTGCTGAACATAGGCCTGCCCTATAGATTTCATTAAGAACGGTTGGAAGCTGCCTACATCAAACTTAAAAAAGTGACAATCACTTTCAAAGCGTTTTTAAATAAGCTTAATATAAAAATACTTTTTTTTTATCGTGGTAAAATCATCAAAATCAATGAGTCCTCCCACCCCGTGTCCTTCAATAGCCCTTTATGTTCCGGGGTCACGGAAATGAGATAAGTCCCGCGACCCCGGCAGGCTTTGGCCCCGTCATTATGCTGACGCTCTTTGAGGCGCGCGTGGAACACAACGCGCCGTCGACCCGGGCAATATAAAAATACCAGTACTTAAGTTTTAACTAGAATTGATGAAAAATCGTCGTGTAAGTCAACTCAACACATTTTAAACTTACTTTCACTTTTTCTAAGAGCTGGATCGTTGATACTAGCCCCATTCATTGTGCTAAGGCCTACCGATACCATCAACTCAACATCTGTCCAGTCTTTTCCCATTTTCTAGCGTCACCGGATGCAGTAAAATACCCGTATTTTACATGGAGCGAAAGCCTATTTGACCTCCACAATTTAGTTAGTATTGAGTAAAGAGTTCAGGTACCAAAGGGAGAAAATCAAGTTATGTAATCTGCTCACCGGAAGACCTAGTTACCTGCGCTAACAGGAACGGTTCGATATGAAATATTTTTTATGTTGGAAAATCATCAAAAGAATCATCCCGTCCTTAGGGGAGCGGAAGGACTTGTAGACTTGTCAGACTAAATATCAACCTGTTTCTCATGTTGTCTTTTGCATTGTAGGGCCGCTATGCCTTTGACAGTTCCACGATTAAGAAATATGCCTCTCACTTCCTTTTTAAGCTATTGCATAGCTTTTATCGCGGACTCTGAGCGCGGCGCGGTGCGGAGACCGAATCAAAAAAATTCCAAACCTAAGGAAACACCCTGACACCACGCATCGTCTAACATCGTTTCAGTTCGGGAGACTTCGGCAATCATAAAAATATCCGTCATAAATACAATTTACTTTTTCTTGCTGATTCTAAACGGCCAGCTACAAAAGAAGTTTTCACATTAATGAAACCTACTTATAAAATTCTCCTACAACAAAGAAGTTCTTTATTACAGTAGTGCACCACAAACATTTTAAATAAATTATATTCTAGTTAAATATACGCGGTAGGCGATTTTATTGTTTTAAAATAAAATAAATATTATGCAATAACTTCAGCGCGGCAGTCTCCGAGTGCCCCATGTATTTTTTTAGGGAACCGATCAATTTACCGAATTTTGTTTGTTCGAATTTCATTACACCGAAAACTATTGACCGACTTCTCTTTTGCTATATGCATTATTTGACATATTTTCAGTTCATCGAAGTATCATCAGCCATAAGTATTATTTTACCGAAGTATGTTCCGCCGATTAACAAAATAACTTTTTACTTTTGACCGAAGCCTCTTTTAAACTTTTTTCAATTACCAAATGATTTATTTGCCATATTTTCACCATACCGAAACAACATTTTACCGAAAAATTAAATTACTGTCATAAAAATTCAATATATGCTACAAAACTTTGTGGCGGAAACGAAATGCTGCAAAACCGACTTTACGTAGTCTTGTTTGCCCTACCCCTAGAGTGTAATTTAAAATCGCGTAGGCGCGGAGGGGTGGGGTGGCCCGCGAGCTGAGGAGCAGGTGGTTGGAACGGCCGCCGCCGCGGCTGAGGCTGGCCGGCGAAGCTGGCCAGTAAACCGAAGCTGCGGTGGTAAGCGTTCAAATCATCTGCGACGATAAGCTCGCGTGGGGCCACCCAATACCCCGCAGCGCCGGAGCCATGACAGAAACAATGCTTGTTGCATGCTTGCTTGAATGCTGCGTGTTTGCAGAATGTTGCATGCTGCGTGTTTGCTGAATGTTGCATGCTTGCTTTTGCTTGCATGCTGCATGCTTGCTTGCATGCTGCATGCTTGCTTGCATGCTGCATGCTTGCTTGCATGCTGCATGCTTGCTTGAATACTGCGTGCTTGCTTGCATGCTGCATGCTTGCTTGCATGTTTTTGTCTTGCTTGTTTGCATGTTGCATATCTGTTTTTATGCTGTGTGCAAGTGTATCACAATACAAGCCTTTTTACAAACACAAGAACAACACAATAACAAAAGAGTATCAAGAATCACACAAAGTCCGCAAAAAGATTCGGACACACGTGCTAGCCAGAACACCCCTAAAGGTGAAACTGCACTAGGCGGAACTGCGCGACATGACGCGTCAAAATATTCTTTATTTGAAATTTTACGAGACATCACGCACTAAGCGGCAATGGAACTACACTGCAACCGAACTGCGTGGCAAAGAAAAGCGTCGTGTCGCGCAGTTCCGCCTAGTACGGTTTCACCTTTATAGTCCAACTATGTAATTAACAGCAAATGTCATTAATGATAATACAATACCCGTCAGAGTAATATTATCGTATATGACTTTTGTACAATTGTTTTGTATTGTCTACCTACATTTCAATGGCGCCTTCTAAAAATGTAACAGCAATAATTAGTGTGCACTTTCTAGGTGTTTGGTGAAATGAAAATATGGCAATTAAAACAGTGGTATAATGAATGTTTGGAAACATAATACTTCGAACAACCGTCATTTCGAGTAAGTGTAACATCGGTAAAAAGATTTTCGGCCAAATGAAGTGTTAGAGTAACGAAAAAAAACTAATAGATAATAGGTTAACTGAAACAGTGGCAAACGTGCCTTCGATGAAGTAAAAAAAAACCAAACGATAATAATTGAAAAGTTTTAGGTCAAATGAAATTCGGTCAAACATTTTTCGATCTTATGATAGGTAACCATTTTTTTAACATAAATTCATGTTATAGATAGCGAGCCAATTACAATAATAAATCCTAGATACCCAGAATTGTACAGAGAAATCCTTAAAAGAAACACATAACTCTTTGGCCAAAGTGAGGATTGAACTTAAAATCAAGCTCACCGTTGCATTTCCATAAACAAGCCAAAAAAAAAAAATTGCAACTAAAATTAATGCAAAGCAAAATCAGCTTCATCTCAATCGCCAATCTTTCCCATAATTGCGTACGTTGTGTTTTATTCATACTTTTTCCCATTATACTGTAGACATAGAATAACATCCCTCTTAGCTCCTACGAGAAGATTGTTTTTGTACCCGCGGGGATGGAATATCGACTCTTTATACCCCATACACAACCTCAGGCGATACGTCTTTCGACGCAACTTCTTGAGTGACACGCGCGTATGTTTTTATTACATTTACGTTGCAAGTAACATCATTTCAAGTCCTGGGATACTGTAATAGTTATTTATGATACTAGTGCGGTAAGTTGGTTTTTACAAACGAGTAGACGAATGTAAGCCCGAGATGAAGTCGAGGGCTTACCATAGTCACGAGTTTGTAAATACCAATTTCCGCACGTGTGTCATACAATGTTTTTCAACACATTTGCGAGAAAACAGTACAATGTAATTAAACAGACTTTATTTAGAAGTTTCTAATATGAAAATGGCGCGAATTTGCAAATGGCGCCACATGCACGTGGTGAAAAAAAGAACTACATCTTTCGTCTCATTTACTCTTTAGTATTAAAGTGAGACAACCTGAGACAACGTATTGAGCAAAAGCGCTTCCAAGGAGGTTCGACCAGGTCAGTTTGTTTATTCTCATAATGTGAAACTCTTTGGTGGAGTTCTTATTTTTTTTTTAATGGAAATTAAAAAAAACCGTAAAGAAAACGCACGGTGCTATACAACGGGGCGTGCCGTAAAATAGGTACTTAGGTGAGAGTACCTATTTTACCGCACGTTCCGTTGTATGGTGCGTAATTTTTAACTTTCGAACAATGTATACAGGCTTCGTAAACGCATTTTTCGAGCAAATGTGTTGAAAAGAACTTTACCGACGGTGAATTTTTGTAGCGATCTCATTGCTTGAAAATCGCTTGTGCAAAGCGAATTGTCAATGCGACAGCAACGCAATACAGAATCGCTTCTTTGTGTGTGCGATACGTGTGGTCACACAGTCAGCGGAAGACTCACGTCTGTATAGCGGCTGCTTTGCGTTTGCAACGCCACCTAAAGTCACGCTGTAAGCAAATACATTTCATTTGTTTTTTTTTTCTGTAACCGCTCGTGTTTTGCTGCGTCGTATAATTCGTGGCCGAGCAGATACGGAAGCAGTTACGCAAATATTATGGCAAACTCTACAGGGAAATACAAGCGTCGCTCGTTATTTGTGGTGGAGAATGATGCAGATACAGATTCCTGAGGATGCTGTGCATAAATCTGTTATATTTATATCTCTTTTAGGAGGTTATGACTTTCGGCATCAATTACATAAGTGAAATCATTCTGGAACATTCCAATAAACTTAAAATCATAAAAACTTCTCTACCCTTTTTTTACCGTGGTAAAATTAACAAATGAGTCCACCCGCCCAGGGTGAGACGGGAGGGACTGTCAGATTCGTACTGACTAAAATCGACGGTGATCCTTCAATAGCCCTTTACGTTCCAAGGCCACGTTAACCTGATGAGACAGTCCCGCGAAGACTTCTCGACCCTGGAACGAAAACGGTAACTGAAGGAGCAGAGTGGACTTTTAATCAGCAAGGGACTGAAAGTCCTATATATTATAGTTGCAGAAAATTGATAGGGAGCCTGGTACAACGACAACATAAGAGTAGTTAACCCCTTTCAGTAAGCACTTTTCATCTTGGTTATTTACAGGCAAAGTCGCAAGCAACAGCAAGTATTTCCTCCTTTAGTAATTGAAAGGTCATCTTTTGAAACATCCAACTAAAGCTCCGGATCAAATGTATCAAAGATTTTACGGCCATTTTCATACAAATTTTGTTTGACTCAGACTACGCAAGCATGAGCTTTTGATAGGACACGGCTTTTTACCGACTTCAAAAAAAAAAGGAGGTTATCAATTCGACCCGTATGTATGTAATATTATCAGAACTGCCCAGTTTTCATATATGATAGTCTATATCAGCGTCTGAACAAATGTGTCAAATTTCATAAGTGTATGTATGTATGTTTTTATGTTTGTGATATGCGTGCATATCTCCGGAACTATAAGTTCGATTTAAGTAATTCTTTTTTTTGTTGTACTAGATATTGTTCAACTTAGGGTACACTGCAAGTTTAATCAAAATCGGTTCAGTAGTTTTAGAGATATGGATTTTTTTATGTTGTGACGGATTACAAGATTATTACAAGTATTTTACAAGAATTTGGGTTGAATATTTAATAAATAAACTAAAAAGGGTCAAATAAAAACTTTTTTAATTAAAAAAAGTACCGACTTCAAAACAAAAACAAAAAAGTTTAAAATAAGTTTTCTTTCGGAAGTCGGTGGCTTTGTTTTGTTGTGTCATAGACTATTGCCACCGACTTCCGAAAGAAAAGTTATTTTAAACTTTTTTGTATTTGTTTTGAAGTCGGTACTTTTTTTAATTAAAAAAGTTTTTTGGCGTCTAAAATCGTAGATGCTAGCAAGAAAAAAGAGACACGAGGTTGGCGTAGTGGCATACCATGGGTCCAGAACATGATTCTGGACCACCCCGTGTTGGAATTTTTCGTCCGTTTTTTCCTAATTTTCTAAATTTAAAAAAAAAATTGGAGTTTTTTTTTACTTTAGCCTGTTCATAATCGTTATTCTTACCTAACCCAATGAGATTTTTAATAAAAAAGTAATTAATTCACTACTTTCACTAAAAGTAGCAATGTAAATAAAACTAGAAATGGTGTCTTCTTAGATGTTTACAATGAAAGGTCATCGTATAGGTACCTTAATACTGTGTCCAGTACCACAGTACCTGTAGTACTCAAAGCGCGGCTCACTATTAAAAAATAAAAATAAAAAAAAAATAGGAAAAAACCGACGAAAAATTCCAACACGGGGGGTCCAGAATCATCTCCTGGACCCATGGTATCCGTTTGTGCGTCGATGCCTCTTACACCCTGTATAGTGCAGTAATTCTTTAATTCCCGTGTAACACAGGGCGAACCTATTGCCATCAACGGGGCACGGACCAAACTTCCGTGGCTACTACTAAGAAATTCCTATTGGAAAAAACCGAGAATCACTTAGCCTGACCCGGGAACCGAACTCGGGACCTCATAATCAGCGGCAAAAATTACAAAATGTGTGATATTGGCACCACATTAGCCTCTCAGACGTTTCTTTAAGTTGCGTTTAACAAAAAGGCATGAAGTCGTGGCGCTGCAAAATTAAAGGTGTTCGGTGGAGCGCATTTCCTTCTCGTGAACTTAGACCGTTCGCTTTTCAAGAGCTTAGACCAGGAGCTTGACACTGTTACAAAAAGTTCATGTCACAGAAGAAAAAAATATTTGAACTGTTTGTAGAATTATGCAGTTTGCTCAAAATTAAATAATTTAGTGAAGATATTCCACATAGCATACAATTGTATCTAGAAAAAATAATCAAGAGAAGTATTATAAATCTATAAATAGCGGGAATATTATTTAAATTAATTTACAGTGCTTTTATATCGTGGTAAAATCATCAAATGAGCCCTCCCACCAATACTGTCAGACTCGTACTGACTAAAAACCACGGTGTCCTTCAATAGCCTTTTACGTTCCAGGGGTGACCTGCCAGGGTCGCGGGACTTATCTCATTACCGTGAGCCTAGCTCTAGAGGGGCCCCCCTCTAGAGCTGACACTCTTTGAGGCGCGCGTGGAACACAACGCGCCGTCGACCAGGACATGGTCCATGGTCGGACAGCGAGTCGCCCATTATTCGCCGCCCGCATGCCCGCGAATTTACAGTGCTAATAAAATTTATCTACACGTAGTTTTTTTAATAAACTAATTATTTGACATAATATGTAGTATTACCTATGCTTTTTGGTAGCAGATTAACCAATGTAATAATAACATTTCTAATACCTACTCTTCAGTCAAATGTAGGATCTTTTGCTTTCAATTATTGTATATTTGTGGTTTTTATACTTTAAATAAAACAGTATTTATCAAAACAATCAAAACGATTTTACAGTTAGCCTTATTCCCAGTCACGTAATCAAATAAAACCCGCTTCAGTCGACAAATCAATATTCAATTGAATTAAATTCACTCGATGCCATGAATAGTAATTTCAATGCATTTTAAGTGACTTTAAATGGTTTTACTATTAAGATGTTTTAAACTTTTTCTTTGTTCGTTACACCGTAGTAATGCGATAGTTTTCTGACTTTAATAGCAGGATGTAGATCCTAAATCTATTACGTATAAGTGTCCACTGTAAAATGTGACGCAAACCTGAATGTAAGCACCTTTGCATCATCTATTAGATGATGCAAAGTTGTATGTTTTAAAGACCGCGGCCCTGGAACGCAAAGGGAAATTAAAGAAACAGGGTGAGATTACTCCATCCAGATCCGGAAGTATTTGATGGGATATTCCTGAACATAACGTAGGCTACATAATTTTTTTTCCATGTACATTTACTGGTTCGTATTGATCACGTTACTTCTAATGTAGAATTACATGTTTTTTTAAACTGGGTAAGTAATATATGATATAACTACAAAATCTCTAATATTTACAAGAGATAACAACTGAATATATAATTTTATTTGATATAACGATCTGTTACTATAGTAAACGATTGACATAATTTTATATAATGACTAATTTTTATAAGCAAAACAATCAATGAATGCTCGACGGAGCTTTTTCTGCGTACAGGGTTTAAAGTAACCTAATCTGTCCGTATCGGGGTGCCCCAAGTCCCGAGCTCGCTTTGCTCGCTCTTGCATTCTAGGTCAAATAACTGATTACTACCTGTTATGCTGGCTCGACGGAGCCCCACTTCGCGGGGCTCCTATTACTGCGTGCTACGTTTAAAGTAACCTCTTGGATACTAAATTTTTCTAATAACAATAGCAATCGTGAAGGCAAACAATCAAAGTTAGAGTGAACAGGCTTCTCCTGGGTAAGCTCGCTCCATCGTCGACCTTGTCTTAGTCAATCCTGACCTAGACTAAGGTCAAGAGCGAACCCATCAAACATAAAAAAGTCCAAAGGATAAGCCAGTCATCAAAGAAAATATTTTAAACGTTACATTATGTGTTTCAAACGTTATCATAGTGATTTTCGCTTAAATAAACGTTATATCAAATAAAATTATATGAAATGAGTTTTAGAGTAACACAAACATTATGTGTAAAGAAATTATATTAATCGTTGGTATATCTCACGTTGATTATATCGTGTGAACGTTATTGAAATGAAAATATATCAAGTAACTTTATATGAAATGAGACGCACCCTTTTAAACTTTGCCTTACTGTAGGAATTTCTTCTGGGTCGTGGTTGCATTTACAAACATAATTAACGTACATACTCAAACACCCAGACCAGGAACAACTACTTGCAGGTCATAGGTACAAAATATTTGTTCCGTGCGTTTCAACCCGCGACACGCTGCGTAGCAATCGATTGTTCAGCTACTGCGCCAACCTTGTCGTCAATTAGTGTGTTTCATCATCTTCCTGCCCTTATCCCATTTTACTTGTGGTCGGCGCAACACGTTTTTAACCGACTTCAAAAAAAGGAGGAGATTCTCAATTCGTCGGAATCTTTTTTTTTTTTTTTTTTTTTTTTTAATGTATGTTCCCCGATTTCTCGAAGACGCCTGGACCGATTTGGATTTTTTTTCTTTTGTTTGAAAGGGTATACTTTCCAATTGGTCCCATGATCATCAGGTCAGGATCTGATGATGGAATCCCAGTGAAATCGAGGGCAACCTTCAAATTTTATAGGCACATAGTACCATTTTCATATATTTTCTAAAGCTGTTCAAGTATTTGCATCTGATAATCATCATCTCAGGTGGATGAGCTGATGATGGAAGGTACAACTCCTCAACTGCTTGGAGTAGGCATCGACTGATTTACCTTGTGTTCGCATATCTCTGGAACTACAAGTCCGATTTAAGTAATTTTCGTGTTTTTTTTTCGTGTACTAAGTATTGTTTAACTTACGGAATACTGCAAGTTTCATCAAAATCGGTTCAGTAGTTTTTGAGATAGGGAATTTTATTAGCTTATTGTGCACTTGAGAGAGAATGATTTGTTTGACAAGAATTTGAGTTGAATATCTAAACTAAAAAGAGTAAAATAAAAAACTTTTTCAAAAAAAATGTAACCGCCTTCAAAAACAACCACAAAAAAGGGTAAAATAACCTACAAAATAACTTTTCTTTCAGAAGTCGGTGGCAAAAAAACAATGAAATGAAAAAAAACAAAGGCACCGACTTCTGAAAGAAAAGTTATTTTGTAGGTTATTTTACCCTTTTTTGTGGTTGTTTTTGAAGGCGGTTACATTTTTTTTGAAAAAGTTTTTTATTTTCTTTCATTCTCCCCTATCAGACGTCACAGTATCATTTACTCCTTTTTCATTCATATCATTCCTTAGACAATCCATCCATCTTTTCTTTGGCCTTCCTCTTCCTCTCCATCCATCAACATTCATACTCATCACTCTCTTAGTCACGTGAGTCTCATCCCTCAGTCAGTGTGTTTATAGTTCATTTATTCCTTCTTTCGTTCTTCTATTTAAAAAAAAAGAAATTAAAAATAAATCTTCGAATCTTAAATTCAATTACGATTACTCGTCCTCTAAAATTACACTTAACTTATTCAAACAAAATGATTTAGTCAAAGAATTTGAAAACTAGAACATCATAAAAATTCAGCAAACATTTTAAAATCTTTACACAAGCTCCTGTACTACAAAGTACTGTCGTCGACAGCTGTCAAAGTCACAGTGCAATTTAATTAGTTCAGTCTTACCACAGAGTAGTTAGCAGCGGCAGCTTAACAAGGTGAAATGTTTATAAATTGTTGCCGAATTTTTTGCCCCCAGTTTGCAACTGAGTTAGTTACGAGTTTGAAAATTAAAAATTTTTCATTGTTCCGTTGACGCAAAACTTTTCCGTACGGAAACAATGAGCTTGAATGCACTTTGTTTTGTACTGCTTATTAAAACTGGAATACGTTATTCAAGTTTTAAGATGGTCGTTTAATATTAATTGTCGCATTTAGAAGTTGATGAAGAAGAAAATTGCGTATTCCCTTAGGAAACGACTTTGTTATGAATAATAAGGAAAAATAAAGAATCATTGTGTACGCCCGCGGTGCCGCGTTGCCCACACGAAATTCGGTAAAATTGCATGTGCCATGCTCTAACAGGGTAACAGCCTAACAGGGTGCATGTACTAATACTGAGTCATGAAATTCTAATGCATGCCTACTAATCAGTGTTGTGTACATGTAAGCAAATAAATAAATTTGATGAAATCAGGAAGCAACTTTCTACTTTAAAAAAAAAAGAAAATAAAAACGTTCCGACGACGCGACGTCTTGTGTTGTGAAATGGAACAAGTGAAAGTGGCAGTCCGTAGCTTGTAATTAACAAACAAGTGACAAAGCTACAGTGTTATAACCACAAGAACGATAGACTAGGATAAAAATTATGTTAAATAGTAAGAACACACACACAGCCCAGCGAATCAGCAAGTTGAAGTCGCAGTGGGTAAGCCACATAGCATGCAGAACTGTTGGCCGATGGGGCCGTAAAGTTCTCGAATGGAGACCACGCACCGGCAAGCGCACCATGGGATGCCAACCACCACCTGCAAGGTTGACAAACGATCTGATGAAAATCACAAGATCGCGCTGGATGTAAGCCGCAAAATCTATGGGGGACGCCTATATTCAGCAATGGACGTCCTACAGCTGCATATCAGCAGTATGATGAAGATAAAATAGAACAAAAAAATATATAAACTATGTTTTACCATTTAAACAACCTACAAAGCAATCTTAAAACAAATGACAACATCAACAAGATAGCTACTATTTATTCCAATGAAGACAATTGTTGGCCTCAAATAGTTTATGTTAAGTGAGTAGTGAGGGAGTGAGGAACGAGACAAACAGGCCTCTTGCTGTGACTAACCGCATGAGGTAACAGAATCGGCAAGTGGGTAAACTGATAGAGGCACACTGAGGGTTACTTAACTTTATAGAGGTGTAGAAATATTATAAACTAGATAGAGTGTTATAAAACATCGTAACTATTTTTTTTATCGTGAAAAAAACATCAAGTGACTCTTCCTACACTGGGCAGGGCGGAAGGGACTGTCAGACTTGTACTGACTAAAATCCACGGTGATCCTTCAATAGCCCTTTACGTTCCAGGGTTACGGTTACCTAATGAGACAGTCCCACGACCCCAGCAGGCTTTGGCCCTCTAAGGGGGGCCCCATCAGACGCGCCATCGACCCGGGCATGGTTCATGATCGGACGGCGAGTCACCCATTACTCGCCATCTGCATGCCCAAAATCTCGTATTTTACAACTAGTTTCTTACTTTATTATTGAACTAGGCTAACGTTGTTACAGAAATTAGTCTTTGAAATCTATACTCGTAAATGTCTATGTTAAGTAGTGTCGCGGTCTCCTGTCGCGGTCTCCTGTCGCGGTCTCCTGTCGCGGTCTCCTGTCGCGGTCTCCTGTCGCGGTCTCCTGTCGCGGTCTCCTGTCGCGGTCTCCTGTCGCGGTCTCCTGTCGCTGTCTCGTCTCGCGGTCTCGCGCGTCATCCGGCACCTTAATAGAACTTAAAATTCTTTCCTTTAAACTCATGGCAAACTGGCGAAGTAATTAAAGTAGATTTCCACATTCATCATCTTTCATCCTGAAATTATCTATCGGGAATAGATCTCCCCTTTCTCTGCCATATTTCTACGTTCTGTGCGTCCCTCATCCATATTATTATATTCCTTGTGATTTTGACGAAATCCGTCAACCCAAAATTATTTTTATATCGAGTCAATCACATGTCAGTCTTTATTTTCTTCATTCAATACTTGTTCTTGACTCTTAAAGTAGGTATTTGAAATAACTACCTACAAACAGCTACATAACTATTCCTCCGAAAAAATCCCCAAACAACAAGATTTAACATGAATTCAAAAACATTTCCCCAATATTTCTCTTAACAAACATGCGGTGACCTCCATTAGGTACTTAATCTATTCCTATTTTATTCTATTCCCAATAAAACTATTCCTCTCGTTACACAACGAGACTGTAGAGTGTAGGCGTTTCCGCCCGCCCTAAAACAAGCAGGCACATGGACTCCTTATTTGAAATGCAAAGGGTCGCATGTTCGTCGCTTGGGACAAATCCACACCGGATTTTGGAAAGCCGGTAATTTGTTTACGGTTTTTCCTGTCTCTTTTGAAGACGGCTTGAAGTTTTGAGAGAAAAATATGTGTCTGTTTTGTTGCAAGGTGCTCGCGAAATTATTCAAAAAATATATATTTGTTGCCTTGTTTCATGATAAAGAACTCAAATTACTTTTTTTTTTTGCGTGGTAAAATCATCAAATGAGTCCTCCCACCCCGGGCAGGGCGGGAGGGACTGTCAGACTTGTACTGACTAAAATCCACGGTGTCCTTCAATAGCCCTTTATGTTCCGGGGTCACGGTAATGAGATAAGTCCCGCGACCCCCGCAGGCTTTGGCCCTCTACAGAGGGGGCCCCGTCATTATGCTGACGCTCTTTGAGGCGCGCGTGGAACACAACGCGCTGTCGACCCGGGCATGGTCCATGGTCGGGCAGCGAGTTGCCCTTTACTCGCCGCCCGCATGCCCGCGCCTACGGTGGCCGGAGATCGTCTTGCGACGTCCGTCGCCGTGGGCGTCCATCACTGCGGGTGGGGCGGAGGGAGGACACTGTCCTCTCTCTCACGCGGCCCGCCTCCTCCTTCGCGAGCATGACTGCTTCGCAGAAGGAGGCGACCGCTTCCCACTCCGTCTCGCCCCGCAGCATGGCCGCGACCAATGCCGGGCGCGAGAGGTCTCCGCCTATCGCCGCCGTGAGGACACGTCGGTGCTCTGCCCAAGCGGGGCAGTCTTGCACCGTATGCTCTACTGTGTCCTCCGGGCGATCTTCGCAGTGGTGACACCCAGGCGTTTCCTCCTTTCTCCTTAGACACTGGTACCTCCCGAAACTTCCGTGTCCGGTGAGGACCTGCGTCATGCGGTAGGTTAGGACGCCGTGACTCCTATCCAGCCACTCCTCAAAGAGGGGTCTTACCGCCGCGATTGCGGCGTGCCCGGCCGTCGGTTGCGACAGTCGTCCGCTCCATACTGCCCTGAGATCGCGCCGGACCTCCTCTCGCCGCGCCTCGATTTCTCGAGGCAGCGGGGAAGCACCCCGGCTCTGCGCCTCTACGCGCCACTCATAGACGCGCTGGAGGGCAGTCGCCTCCAGATCCCAGGGCAGTAATCCGGCAAGCAGGTTGGCCGATTCGCCGGCGATCGTGCGGTATCCCCGGATCATCCGGATAGCCATGACCCTCTGGCATGCGACCAACTTTAGTGGTCACGTCCGGATGCTCAGGGCCCACACGGGGGCCCCGTAGAGGGCCATGGACCGCACGACACCGGCGTACAGCCTACGGCAGGAGGCGTTTGGCCCGCTGAGATTAGGCAGGAGTCGCCTGAGGGCGGCTGCTGCCCGGAACTCAAATTACTTTGGGAAACATTTGTGAAATGACCGTAAGATTTGTAGTCTACGTAATTCAGTCGTCGTAATAAGGCAACTAGCAACATCTATGGAACATAGGGAAATATTAACCGTCTTACCACAAAAAAAGTTAAACGTCTGTTAAGCACTTGTCTAAGAAAAGTGTAACTGCTAAACGACCCTTATATCAACGTCAAATTTCGTTATGACGTTGACCTTTTTTATAGACAAATGTTCAACAGATTTTTATCTTTCTTGTGGTAAGACGGTTATTATTTTTTGACGAAAAGTGTTTTTTGTGTTAATAGTTCTCTGCTAGTTTAGAACTTATAGAAAAATCCAAATGTTGGGCAGAAAGCCCACCAGACACAACAATATCTGGTTGAAAGTTCTTTGCTAGTGAAATCTTTATACATACGAGTAAATACGTAATTAGTTTTTAAACTCACACATTTTTCATATAAGCGGATGGAGATGGCAGAAACTCTAGAACCCAAAGCTGTTATTAGCACATACTAGGAAAGCATAGGTTAACGCTATTAGCGATAATACTAGCATTGCTATTGATAATACTTTGAATCACATTACTTATTGATAATACTTGCAAAATCACAGAAGCTGGTTCGTAATAAAGTTACTTACATAAATACTTAAATGCCACTTCATTGTGAACGTATTCTTACCGAGAAGATATCGATTCAATCGGCAACGGTTTTAATTTAAACGGCATGGCCAGAGATTGCCAGTTTGTGGCGACCGATTGGTTTGCCGATGACTGTACAACGTTTTCTGAGAGAATTTAATATGGGTGCCTCGTGTTACTTGATTAAGGCTTTTAGAATGCATTGGAATACAGTTTATTAAGTTTTGAAACTAAACTGTTTTTTTTGGATTTAGGTATATCAAATATAATTCTTTTTAGGTACAATAAACGTTGGACACGTAAACTCATTTTTTTTACAATACTACACACTAGGAATTTCTCCAGTATCGTGGGTGCGCTCACAAAATTAGAAACTGACAAACACAAAAAAACTTGAGAGGTGTCAAGGGACACCCGGATGGAACGAAGTTACTGTATACACTCAACAAAAATAATCGTCGCGACACCACACTGTTCAATGCGAAATAGAAAGACGAAACGACGAAAAATATCTGGCTTGCTTTCTATAAGAGAGAAAGAGAGACAGACAGAGAAACATGTGCACGCCGCACGGCTTACAATAGCTTACTATAGCAAAAAGTGTCGTTACAACTTTTCGTCTTAATTTTTTCCGTCTAGCCCCCTTTCGCAACGCGCGATAAGGAACTTCGTTCCAAAACTCAGACCCAGAACAACTACACGCCATCACCACACGACTCGATATTGCCGAGGTCTTCCACGTGGCGAATATCGCTGTTTGGTGCTCCATGGTCCAGCTTCTTAGGGTTGAAGTGAGCCCCAGCAGATGTGCAGCCATTTCTGTTGTCTCCAAACTCGTGCACATGGAAGCCGTGTTTACCCTTTGACAGACCAGTGTCTTCGGTGATCGCTGTAATCCGGCCGGGCAATAAGATTCACGGGGGGCGGGGTTGGCGTGTGTAGGAGCGGTTTGCGGGCTAATCCGTCGTCACGGCAGTCATATAGTTGCAATTTTTTAACATATTCTTTTTTTTATGGACAAAAATGAACATGTCAACAATTTAATAAAAAAAATCGATAAACGAAACTAAGGTTAAACATGTGTTTTATTACCATTAAAATATGACATACCTACTATAATCCGGACGCCTCGAAACAAGACCCCTTGCGGATTGCAAGGGGTCTTGTTTTTGCCCTTCAGATTAACGAGGTCCTACTGTACTTGTAGGTCATTCATATATAATATTTGTTCCGTACGAAAATCGAACTTGCGATACGCAGTGTAGCAGCCGATGGAACAGCCCCTATGCCATTCTTGCTGTTGATATATAGTCACCCTCGTGTTTTGATGTGTAATGGGTTTGCTCTTGACCGTAGTCTAGGTCAGGAGTGACTAAGACAAGGTCGACGATGGAGCGAGCTTACCCAGGAGAAGCCTGTTCACTCTAACTTTTTTTTTTCTTTTAGGTGGTAAACTCATCAAATGAGTCCTCCCGCCCTAGGTGGGGCGGAAGGGATTGTCAAACCGTGTTCCTTCGGATGCCCTTTACGTTCCGGGGCCACGGTACCCTGTGTTAAGAAAAACCCGCGACCCCAGCAGGCATTTGGCCCCATAAGGGGCCCCGTCAGTTTCCTGACAACTCCCCGAAGGCACGTGCAAAACACGACACGAAGCGCCACCGACCCGGGCTTGATCCTTGGTCGGACGGCGAGCTACCCATTACTCACCGTCCGCAAGCCCGCTCCGCCGCTGTGCCGTCTGCTAATCAGAGGGACACGCGTTGGAGCGTCCACACGACAGGCTATTCGCAAACGGGCAAAGAGATCCCTTAGGCACACAGTGCCTAAGGAAGAGTTTTTTCCCGCATCCCAGCGTGCACCGGCCCGAAAAACTGGTCTTCCCCACAGACGTATCCGAGAGGGAACTCCAGTCCATGGGCGCACGTGGAGGTTTCCTGTCTTAGCACCCCTTAACTCTAACTTGGAAGAGATTAGGGTTGTATGTATATAAAAGACGTTTCTTCGTGCCGTATCTTTAAAACTATGCAACGGATTTTAATAAACAGATAATTCAAGAAGAAGGTTCATATGTACCAGGAAGCTTGGGCGAGTCGCGAATATATAAATAATAATAAATAGCTTCCATGACATAATGGCCTATATTATTTGTGTAATATGGTTAAAAAGACTTTTCCAATTTTCTGCTCCAATGAAAACTAATAACGTAATATCAACACAAAAAATAACAAGAGACATTTTTCAAACAAGAACAAGAAAAAACCTAATAATCCTGTTATTTTCATCCTATCCAGCTAAAATCAAGGACTAAAAAACTACCGGTCCACGAAATTCGCGAAAAATACTTTACCTTTATCATTTCAGTGAAAATCGGAACCGAAACGAAGTGTTAGAAAACTACAGTGTAAATAAACTCTTTTCTCTTTTCGTCTATTTCGACTTCAGGTCGAGTTATTCAATGGTCTGATATCAAAACATTGGATTTCGCGCCGTGCTCGCTCATCAATACAAATGTCTGTTACACTTTGGTGACATACGGACAGAAGGAATTAGCAGCAAATACTAATTTTCTTGGGATAAAAAATCTTGGAATACGTACGAGTAGTATAATAAACTCAAGAGTGAATAGGTTACTCTAGGCAAGCGTTCTTCACCGTCACCACATCATTGTTTAATAGTGGTCAAACGCGAGCGCATTATTTATTGCCTTTGACATCAAGTGAGACATTTAAAAAGAAACACTTAAAAGATCTCAATGGGTCATGGTACTAGAGTAATAAGTCAACTGATTAGTTTTATTTTCATAGTTTCCATTTAATTTAATGTAATAAATAAGTTTTTACCAGTGAATACGTTTATAACAATGACTGTCACCATTACAGGTAAGTGACATTACCCCAGTGATTGAGGATTAGCCAATGCGCAAGCAATCATACTGACTGCGTTGTGCTGTACTAAAGCCTAAATGGTTTATCACAAGGGTTACGAGCAATGATATTATATGTAAAAAAGGTGGTTCCTTTATAATATCACTGATTACGAGTAGTTATTTACTGGTACTTCTTTATGTATCTGAAAAAGTAAAAGCTTACTTCTTGTTGCCCACACTTCCCGCCCGTATGTCACCCCACAAACTCAATAATACAAGACGATGAACCGCCATCAGTTTTCGGGCTGAAGGCGCACCGACTAGGACGTCCAATGTTGCAGCTTCGTATTTACCTCTCCAACTTTAGCTCTCGCAAATGTTACTGTTTAAATTTGACCGAAAAGCGTAAATAGAATGAGATATTACGGATTTTGTGTGTTTTATGGGTATGTTTTGAATAACATTGAATTGCGGGTTATGACTATAATGTAACGTGGTTTATTCTTTACCTTATGGAGTCGTTATATGCCCGAGTCACTAGCACGTTATGTTTCGCGTTCGCAAAGAGCTGTCAGCAAACTGATGAAGTATAACCGATATAGGGTTAAATGCCATTCGGGGTAACAATTAAATTCTTTATACACATACAGTCAGACTCGGAATATCAACAATCTGTAGATCATAAGAGTCACGGGCAACCTTTGGATGGAAAAGGCGGAAGAGTCTAAGGAAGCGGGTAACCTAAAGGGGATGCCTTTGTTCAGCAGTAGACGTCTTTCACTTGATAATAATTATGACTACCAGACACAGAATATCATTTATTAAAGGCGTAGGGTTGATCGTATAAATGATATTTGTAGAGGCCATATAAACCCTCGACGGCACAGCAGCTTGCGCCAAACGTGCTTTTTTTTAGCGTGGTAAAATCATCAATTGATTCCTCCCACCCCGGGCAGGGCGGGAGGGACTGTCAGACTTGTACTGACTAAAATCCACGGTGTCCTTCAATAGCCCTTTATGTTCCGGGGTCACGGTAATGAGATAAGTCCCGCTACCCCGTCAGGCTTTGGCCCTCTAGAGAGGGGGCCCCGTCATTATGCTGACGCTCTTTGAGGCGCGCGTGGAACACAACGCGCCGTCGACCCGGGCATGGTCCATGGTCGGGCTGCGAGTTGCCCTTTACTCGCCGCCCGCATGCCTGCGCCTACGGTGGCCGGAGATCGTCTTGCGACGTCCGTCGCCGTGGGCGTCCACCACCGCGGACGCCAAACGTGCTTTGAAAAAACGTTGCCCGATACTAGGTATTTCTCATGTGTCGTTAGAGCTTTTGTAAAAAAAAAAATAACTCACATAGGTACTCAAACACCGGAAACACTTCTTGTAGATCATATAAATATTTGTTCCGCGTAAAAATCTAACCTCCGACACCACAGCAACCAACTTGAACCAACTGCTTTTGTATTACAAAGTCTTAAAACCAGGCTTGTTCCGGCGAGTGAAAGTGACAGAGCTATAAAAGTCGTCTAGCGCTATCTCGTTCACTCACTGGAATAAGCCTGGTTTTAAGACGTTGTAATACCCCCCCAGGATTGTGTTTTGTATGCATGTAGTAAACACATGCAAAACACAGATTCCTTTAACCTATTCCCATAAAAAACAAAGAACAACTGAAGCTGTAACATAAAACAGAAACATAAAATAAAATCCGTTTTACTGACAAGTCTAATCAAATAAAAGCGTTAACTGTATTGGAATGGCGCGCGATCTACGATCAGAGTGCTTAGCTCATCAAACCTTTAGCACTACCTGTCTTTGAATGCTTTAAATGTTGCAACTTATCCGGGATTTAAAAGATTTTCTGGAAGAACTGCATTGGTACTATTTGCTAAGATGTCGTAAAACTATTTAAGTTCAAAACTACGATTTTTGTGAATTGTTTTAAGTCGATGACTTGTGAAGATGATGTGTCTTCTTTTCATAGCATAACCTATTATTTAGGTTTTATAGAATTATGATAAGTTTATTTTCATTCATATCATCCTATCTACACTAATATTATAAAGAGGAAAACTTTGTATTTTTGTTTGTTTGTTTGTTTGTAATGGATAAACTCAAAAACTACTGCACCGATTTCAAAAATTCTTTCACCAGTTGAAAGCTGTTTTGGTCCTGAGTGACCAAAGCAGCGAGCGAAGCCGATGGGAAAAGCTAGTCATTAATATTATAAATGTGAAAGTTGGTGAGGATGTATGTGACTCTTTCACGCTAAAACTACTGAACGGATTTGGATGAAATTAGGCGCAAAGATAAATTTATAACCTGGATTAACCCATATTTATGATTATCCCCTTTGAAACGATTAGCCCCTTTTTATCCCATTTTATTCCGGTTTTATTTTCCCGTGGGATAAGTTTTGAGTTGTAGCGGGTGATGCCGCTAACTAGAAATAGTGCTGTATAAAACAACAAATCAAAGTAAAAAACCTTTTCCAAACATAAATTCGGTTTAAAGGCCCACAAAACTACAAGTGCCATCAATACTTGATCAGTTAGCACATTTGAACACTATAAACCACGCAAAGGTATCATAAAACGTAGAAAAGTGCCAATAAAGGTGCTCTAAACTATTCCATACTACCACAGATTTGAGGACCGCGGGTCTAAAAGGCCACTTTAGCAATATTACAATAGTATCAGAATAGAATTATTCAGATCACTAAATTGATAATTCATATTAAAATTTTAACACATAATTCATCTGTTTGAAAGTTTTTTATAACAAATTAAACTTAGAGCATGAACTGACTGAAAACAACTATAAGGGACATTGACTAGAGAAAGTTTCTCGTCAATGTCAAATAAAATTGTTTGAAAAAAAGGAAAATAAAGATATTAGTACAAAACAGAGACTGAGGGTCCTACAATTGGTTTTCTCTCTTCCTCTCTCAGAGAGAATAGCACTTTTAAGCAGCTACTGCTCAGTTCATGCTATAAGTCTATATTCAGATATGAAATGCAATTCTGCTTGTGCCTGTAACCATTATACAAATGCAAGAAGAATTGCTGACGGTTTGGTCCAAACTCACGAAGTGAATACTTTTAGAAGAATTGCTTAAAGTGGCTGTTTTAGACCCGCTGCTAGGTACTTTAGTATTAGCACCTGAATGTCACATCTGGAGCCATCGACTTCTCAAGTTTGCATCGTAAAAATGGTCTGCCAATACGGTTTATGCAAACTATTCGATTCGATCTTACAAGCATTCGTTAGTATCGCTTAAAGCCTTAAAACTAACTATTCAGTAGTTTAAACTCATGATTTTTTTATCCATGATGTTGTGACATGCTGCATTTTTCTTCAGAATAAGTATTATGGATGATTCGTTTGTGAGTAAGATAAATAAAGCAATAGCTGATTTACTTCGCTACTGTACGGTATGGTAGCGAAAGTTTGTTCGTAACTTTTTTACGCCTAAACCGCAGAATCGATCATCCTGTGAATATACGTTAACAAATTCATTAAAACGGTTAGAGATATGCATACATAGACATACACACCATAATAATTATACATAATAATTATGTGTCTTTCTAATCATGATCCAATTGTATTATTACAAGCAGAGGCCTAAAAGTGCTAGAGTGGAGACCGCGGACTAGCAAGCGCAGCGTAGGACGTCCACCAACGAGATGGACAGACGACCTTATAGAGGTCGCCGGAAGACGCTGGATGCAGGTCGCTTCCAACCGGTATATGTGGAGATCTAAAGGGGAGGCCTATGTTCAGCAGTGGAGGTCCTATGGCTGAGATGATGATGATGAAGCAGATGCCTATGTTCTGCAGTAGACATCCTTCGGGTATTTGGCTGATATAATGATGATGATGAAGCAAAGTACGACTTGACTTAACTATTAAACTCAAAATTTAGCAAGGCGTAGACGCGGCAAAAGCTTCTAGGTACCTAGGTATAAGTTCATCAGAATCAAAATTGAAATCCTAGCAAGACAGTACTAAAGGTACATCTAGTTTCACTTTAGCGTCTTAACAAACTATAAGGTAGCGTGAAACAGCGGCGTCCGTCCGCAGATTGCTATGAACGGAGAGCCAGGCGTTTCAAATTGCTTTCCGCTATCACAATACATGCAAATAGAACTATCCGGGAAGCCTTTGAAACTGTTTAGATTTAAAGGAAAATACTAGAAGCTATTTAATTAAAATGACCGGTACATAAATTGATCATTGAAGTAATTATCGTTATAACGAGTGGAAGTTTCTGTATACGATTCCCAGATTTTTAGGTATTTATACTTCGGTATAAATCAAAGTAGCGTCACGTCACTTCGCGTCGTGCTAACATAATTATATGTTTAGTCTCAACATGAACCATGCCAAAAAACAAAACCATTTTGTTAAATTTCATTTTTAACAACAGATTTAAGCTTAAAGTATGTCGGGGTCTCATCAGATAACCGTGACCCTCGAACGTAAAGGACTATTGAAGAAACACCGTGAAATTTAGTTAGTTCGTGACAGTCCGTCCCGTCCCGCCCAGTATGAGAGAACTTAAAAAATTAAAAAGTATAAAGCGTAAAAGCCTCCTGCAGACACACACGATTAATCGCGCGGGGAGTGGAAATTAGCTTGGCTCGTTGTCGCAGCGCGATTAATCGCATGTGTCTGCAGGAGGCTAAATGGAGATAAACATAACCATATATTTTCGAATAATACATTCGCTCATACAATACTCACATAATTGTGCATTGTGCAGGATAACCTGCGTATTATTGGTGAGGTGAACTCCCGAGATCGAAGCCGTGACCTCATCGACGCATTACGATACGCTGCCTACTAACCACAAGGCCGTCCCCTTTTACTGTGATGAGTAAAATCACTCATATGACAGACTGGTTATGTGTCATTTATGCACATGACAGAATAGGTTATGCATCAGTTAAATGACGTGTACCAGCCCCGACTTTCACGGCTGCTAATGTGCACATTTGATTAAATACATAATTATAGCTCTATACCTTTTTCTATCGATGTCATCATCCATCATCATCTCAGCCATAGGACGTCCACTACTGAACATAGGCCTCCCCTTTAGATCTCCACATATACCGGTTGGAAGCGACCTGCATCCAGCGTCTTCCGGCGACCTTTATAAGGTCGTCTGTTCATTTCGTTGGTGGACGTCCTACGCTGCGCTTGCTAGTCCGCGGTTTTCTATCTATGTAATATGTATTAATGAAACCGCTGTAATATCCGAATTATAGCTTGTGTTAAAACGGTGTCTCTATAATACAAAATAATTAAATATGGTTTCATTAAAATTAGTTCTAAATTGGTATAATTTTTGTTTATTACCGTTTGTTTTTGTAACTAAATTATGAAAAATAATTATATCTACTTATTGTAGTGATTCTTTTAAGTGTTTAAACATATTGGTTGAAACGATATCGATGCAAATGTAGTAATTCAATCTAAATATTTATTTTTTTCGTTACCCTCTTTGCATTTGATTATTGTCAAAGTAGAGCTAATTGAGAATTTTAGATCCAACAATCGGTCTAGTTTGAGCCTCTAAAGGTGGAATAAATTCGTAATAATACCTAACGATTGTGGACTTATTTTATCCAACGAGTTAACACTTTAGATCTTAGCGTGCAGATGGTGAGAGATAACTTTGTTTTATAGGTACCTATATACTAATTATGTAGAGATTTGCCACTTGTGCAATGCAAATGAACGTTCTTATTTTCATTGGTATTAGCCTCGAACGCGGTTTCAATTTCCAGCTCGGGCAATAAGTATTGTTGTACTTTTCTTAGTTCTTATTAACAACAAGGATTATACCATTATGAACAAAATCTACCTTCACTTTGAACGGCTCTTGCTAATCCGTCAAAGTATGTAGGTAATCAAATGTTTATGGGAAGGGAGACCATCTATAAGAGACAGTGTGACCCTGGAAAGCAAAAGGCAACTGAAGGAACAGGACAATCCCTTCCACTCCACCCAAGGCGATATTCAGTTGATGATTTTTACCACCCAAAAAAACCCTTTTTTATGGCAATTTTAAAGTCTAAACCGTAAAAGGCAAAAATACCAAATTAAAAATAACTATTATTTATTTAATACACTTAGCACACCTTAAAATGCCATCAACACTAAATCAAAATAATAATCCATTCATTCTGTCTCCTCACAGAATCGCAAACATTCTAACATTATCGTCTTTCATTCATCAGCAAACAAGTCCAATCCAGGGTTGGTCTCCACGAGCACATTGAGAATCATAATTATCTGTTATACAAGGCTGCAAAGTTGTTTTTTGGCGCCAGTTCTAGAATTGAAAACTGAGCGTAGCGAAGTTTTCATAGGTACGAGACGCAGAATAACTTTGCTGCCCAGAGAAACACACAACTTCTCACCTCACTACAGCGAGGAAATACAGGGGGCCGGCTCGCCTGTCAGTGTAGAAAATAATTGAATAGAATACGTGTTCGAATTTTGAAAACACTTTCCGTACTAGGGCGGAAAATAGAGTTTTGCGCTCAGATTTCGAATGACAAATAGAATCTTTCCAAGCGTGTGAGGTGAAACAGTTATTTGTTATGCAAGGCTGCAAAGTTGTTTTTGGCGCGAGCACTTCAATTGATAATTGAGTGAGCGTAGGATTCCAAGATTGAACCGCGAGCGAAGCGAGCGGTTCAAATATAGAATCCTGAGCGTAGCGAAGTTTTCAAAGATACAAGACGCAGAATAACTTTGTTGCCTAGCGAAACACACAACTTTTCACCTCACTAAGCTAGGTAATGCAGTGGGGCCGGCTCGCCTGTCATTGTAAAAAATTATTGAGTTTTGTGCTTAGATTTGGAATGACAAATAAAATCTTTCCGAGCGTATGAGGTGAAAAAGTTTTTTATCATTATGACCCAAATTTTCTTTCATTTATTTTGTCCGGCTTTCCCACATATAATACCGTAAGGACCCACTATTATCCCCGCAGCTCAATTTACATAGACACGGAACCTCCAACTAGTTGCTAATCCGTCAAAGGATGTTACACTGGGATTAGTGAGACCACCCTTACCTATTTAACTTGGGATCCGAGAATAGACACTATTACTTGGCAGTTTCCATCGTTATGTGGTTTAACTAGCTTTTACCAGAGGCTTCGCCTTCGTAGAAGATGCATTCTGCTGTTCTACCGTGATAACAAACATTTTTTGTCTACTGATAGAAATAAAATAAGTGAAACTTTTACTACTTTATTTTATGGGAGAGCAGAGTCTCCTACTACAGGTATTATTTGTCTAAAAGGAGGCTCCAATTACAAGCTATTGTTATGTATTTATTGGTACCGAAAATAATAAAGATTTTTATTTTTAAGATTTTTTCTAATAATCTATACATACTCGAATACTCAAAAACATCAAATGAGTCTTCCCACCCAGGGCGGGACGGGAGTAACAGTCAGTCTTATTGTACTGACTATAATCCACGGTGATCCTTCAATAGCCCTTTACGTTACACGATCACGGTTACCTGATGAGACAGTCCCCGGTATGTGATCGGACGGCAAGTCACCCATTACTCGCCCGTCTCCATGCCCAATATGTACCTTTAAGGTAAAACGCGTAAGTTATATTACATCATCATCATCATCATCTGCCTTCCCTTACCCCATTTTATTTGGGAACGGTGTTCGCGTATGTTACGACTTACACAATAAACTTTATTTATTATACACTTCATGAAACCAAACTAATCAAAGGTCCAAGATTATCTTGAATAGGCTAAAATATCATAGTAAATTATCATCATCGAATTATTGTGACCTTACCAAAAACTATTATCTACTGTACTAGTAAACAATTTATTTTACTAGTACTTAAATATAAAATAATTTAAAAAAATGGAATTTAAGTATTTATTATTAATAATAATAGAATTATGGCTCCTGACAAATGTAAACAATATAATTATGTAAATACACAATTTGACTACAGTATATTATTGAACCTCAACCTGTTTTTTTTTTGTAAGTAGTTTCATTATGCAATTGAATATTTTGTGTTGTAGATAAAATTGTTTAAAATAATAAAAAATAATAACTCGTTCATGCAATACCTATACACCGTGTTCTTCACGTTATCCATAAACTTTAGCAAATACTTCTATGGCTTTTACAAATCAAATCCAGCAAAGGAAGTAGTACTTAAAAAGGCTTCGTTACAAAGATATTTGTAATTTCATTTAATGAAATTTAATTGAGCTATGCAGTGAGAAAGTATCTTAATTTGAAATCTATCAAATACTATTTGCATTTCATTTGTTTCAGCCCGCCAAATGTTATGAATGACGTTGCCAATTCGGATAAAGAGGCATGCATATCAGGTTATTTACGTCTAGGTATTTAGTTTGTATGAAAATTAACAAAAAATAAAAAATAAGAATTTATTAATGTGTCCATAATGAAAAATGCTTACTTCCGTGGTTTGAACATCTGGTCGAAGTTTATGTATATCGTCCGGAACACGGTGTATGCATATTCTGCTGTTCATTGTTGTAATCATGACTAAATAACTATTTGAAATAGTCTCAAATTTTTATTGATTCTAAATCCAATTGAGTCACGATAACCATCTAATTAGGTGTATCTATCACAAGGATTAGAACCTAATCATATATTTTGCACGTGTGTATTTAATTCATGTACTTATTTAAATAAAAAGATGAGACATGAGAGTTATTTTTTAAATCTAAACATTTTTCAGTTCACACGGTAAATCCAATGGTGATACACGTCAAACTCGACACAGATCGTAATAAATGAATACGAGGAAAACGGTTATATCAGTAAAGTCAATTGATTATTGACTAAGAAGTGTGGATATGTTGTTTATGGTGCTATAAAACTATTAAATTGTAAGTGTTATTTTTACTTTTTTTTTGCAATTATTATGAATGCAATAGTTTGAGAACCATGTCTGGAAATATGCTTGTAACTCTTTCACACAAAAAACTTCAGAATAGATTTGAAATGTCGTAAACTCAAAACAAGTATTGCATGGTAAATGAATATTTTATACCGCTTTTAATTCTAATGAAATTACTGAAGACACCTACTTACTCAGTAAAATGAAGTTTACTATAATAGTAGACTGACCTGTTGGTCTAGTGGTTAGTGACCCTGACTGCTATGCCGGAGGTCGTGGGTCCGATTCCCACCCAGGACAAATGTTTTTGTAATGAGCACGATCATTTGTTCTGTGTCTGGGTGTAATTTATCTATAATATTTATGTATTTATAAATATTTAAGTATGTTTATCAGTTGTCTAGTACCCATAACACAAGCTCTGCTTAGCTTGGGACCTAGATGGCGTTGTGTGATAGTTGTGGAATATTATTATTATAGTGCTACTAATTTTACAATCATAATACGGTATCTTTGTTTCAAATAGAATTGTGAGGAATGCAAGGAAATTAAACCAATTGGGTTAAATCTACGTTTTTATTCCTAGCTACAGTTATTTTCGAACATCTTTCAAAACACGTTGGTTTCCGTGTGATCAATCTTACGAAATCGCTTGTATTAGAAGATTTCCGACCGTCATTCACGGCTAGTCGTTTGAATCCAATTGTCTTTTATTATTTTAGTACAAGGACAAACTTGTTGTGATATAATCAGTGCCGTTTGAGCCACTATTCTGATGATACTCGTAGATAAATTAGTTTTTTTTTTTTAAACGCTGCTCTATAGTAGTAGTTTCTCCTGTATCGTGTTGCGTTTACAAACATTATAGGTACTCAGAAACCCGGAACAACTCCTACAAATATTTGTTCCTTGAGACGTTGCGGTAATGTATTTGAATTTAAAAAAAAAAAACATTAAAAATTTAATTAGTACCTATAAATTATAGAAGAGAAAAAAAGGCCTATGTTCAGCAGTGGACGTCTTACGGCTGATATGATGATGATGATCAACAATGACACCCAACTAACATTATAACAAAACAAAAAATTTCCCAAAATAACGCTAACATTCAAAACACGTTTTTAAGTACTAAAGACGGTAGCACCAACATCTTCTTCATGATCCTGTTCTCCTAGTACTTTCTGTTCAGATTCCACATCGGGTTCTCATTTTCTGTAATCTTATGCCTGGATGTTGCTAGTATTTATTTTTTCTGCTAATACCGTGTGGAAATAAGCAATGTGGCTAATTTACAGCTTAATTAATTGTGATAAACACATATTCTTTTTTTCGTGGCGAATTAATTTTGTGGCAAAAATACAACAACCCCTATAAATTATGAACACTCAACAACAAGTGTTTGCATTTAAAATCTAATTGCATTAATAAATAAACGAAGATAACGTTCTTCAGAAGAAAAAACGCAGTCGCATACGTGTTTCCTTTGTCTACTAAATAAATTATACGGTAAACGATACTACAGTCATGTGAGTCTATTATTATTTTAGCGTAGAGTTATGTCATGCAATGATTTGCAATTTTCCAAGGCATAATGGATGAGTGATTGACTGCTACATGTTACGGGTTCGATTTCCGCAGGAAACAGATATTTGCATGACCTACAAGTAGTTGTTCTGTGTCTTGCTTGGCTGTGTATGTTAGTTTGAATGTTTGTGAACGCAACAAAGACACAGCAGAAGTCAGCTAATCCTACATTTTACCGATTTACTTGGCCGCGAACTAAAATTATACAATTGTAATCTTTGCAAAAAAAAAAAATTCAAGTCGTCAAGTCAAAAATTCAAGTCTCTCATGGACATTTGCATACTCCCCATCTTGACATATGGTGGACTTGGTGACTTGGTCTTTGACTAACATCCAGAAGTCTAAACTCAAGGTTTGCCAACGAGCAATAGAGCGCAGTATATTAGGTGTTAAATTAACGGATCGCGTTCGAAACACAATACTGCGCTCCAAAACAAATCTAGCTGACGTGGCTCAGAAGGCTGCCCCACTCAAATGAAACTGGGCAGGACATGTCTGTCGCATGCCGGACAAACTGTGGGCCAAAATAGCTCAAAACTGGAGCCCTGAGACAGTGAGACGGGGTCGCGGCAAGCCGCCAAGGAGATGGCGGGACGAACTGGACAGGTTCTGTCCAAATTGGAAGGAGGACACACGGGCTCGCGAGAAGTGGAAGGAGTGGAGGGAGGTCTTTGCCAAGGAGTGGGACAGAACAGGCTCATAAAAAAAAATCTTTGCAAAATTGCCAAATTACATTTCCAGAAGCTCCCGCGTACCTGGCACTGTTAACTATAATATGACTAAAAAAATAAAGAAAACCTGAGAGATTGAGTTTACGGACGACTCAGGATCCCTAATGCTTGAGGTTGCTTGCTCACAATGAATCTTCTACTCTCACGATCACGAATTACGATAACCCATCCGGTTTTTATTTAAAACGGACTTGTTAAAAAATTAAATACAACAATGATTAATGCCATTTAAAAAAAACTTAATAGGCTTATTATTTAATAAAAAAATGTAATTGTAATAAACTCTTTTTTGTTATAATCACGTTAATTGTATTAACAGACAAAACTAAAATTGTTTGGATATTAAATTATAATTTACTGTCTACGTAAGTACGTAACTCGTAGGTAATGGTGAAAATGATAAACAATGAAACAAGCCTGCTAATTTCACACATAATTAGATTTAGTTTTGAGATCTTCGTAATTATACTTATTTATAACAAAACATAATAATAAAAATTAATTATGTGAAAAAACAATTTTTAATGATAAAATCGCAGTATTTACTTTACGTTGACGTCGCGTCATTGCGCCAGTGCCTGTGGAAGCCTGAAGCCTGAAGCTTGAGCATCTCCATGATATATCGAGCTGTCATTAGAATAAAGGAATGAAAAAAAAACGTATTCCTAAATAATTGTAGTAAATTAGGACTGCCGAAGTCCCTGGAATTTAAAAAATATCTTATAGATAAAATATTTTTCTTTTTACTTGTCTTTCATTTCAGATGAAGTACAAAACAACAGCAGGTTTAGTTTTACTAAGCCTCCTTGTATCGAGCGAGGCTCTAAGGCTCCTTGTATGTTATCCCATGACGTCGAAGAGTCACAGCATATTGGGACATGGAGTTGTCAATCGATTGCTGGAAGCTGATCATGAGGTAAGTTTTATCCGTTGCATGCCTATGTTCACACTTTTTTTACCGTTGTAAAATCATCAAAAGAGGAGGACTCATTTGATGATTTTACCACGATTTCACCCAAAGCGGACCGAGAGGGACTGTCAGACTCATACGGTGTCCTTCAATAGCCCTTTACGTTCCAGGGCCATGATGAAACAGGCCCACGACCCCGGCGCCTATGTTCGGACTGGTGTAGATACGGAAAAACGTGAGCTTGTAATTCAAACTTAATAAATGATATTTATTTTGCAAGTTGGTTGTTAAACAAACAGTTTTTCAAATCAAATAATGTTTTTAAAGCTAGATGTGGCCGTTTTCGTAGCTGACTATTCTGAAAAGAAACATCCGAAAGGAACTCAGAGGTCACTGTCTCTTTTAAAATCCAGGCAGGTGTCTGAAATGGTCTTTTAAGGAAAGAACCACACAGATTTCAGTGGACCTATCCAGTCAGTGCAAGCATTTTTCAGTTATTGTGTAGCTCGATTCATAACTCAAGGAGCTCAACGAAACGGCGAACAATACCAAAGAAAGGACATTTGAGTAGGCCGCATAGAGTAGGTACTCAAATTGTCGGAAACTAAAATAAATAAAAAAAACAGCCAATCTGTCACGGGTGGTGTTTTATAATGGGGAAATGAAAGGAGTTCAAAACTATAATAAATATAATATGTATAAACAAACACTAAAATAACAAAAGACCTCAGATTTTAGCAATGATTAGATTCCAGTATTGACCCCAACTTATGCAGATGCATTCCTCGCGCAAGAGTACAATGGTGAAGTGGGAGCATCAGTATTTACCGAGATCGTAGGTCTGATACACGCATTGTAAATGGTTATTCTGACAAAGTTTTAAATATGTATTCTGTCTGCACAATGCTATATCAAACAGGCCAGCGGTTTCGGCTGTGCGTTGATTCAAAAGTTATGCAAAAGTCAAAAAATCCCCTGAATACAAAATGAAACCGACTGGCTGACTGACTGATGAATCAACGTACAGCCGCAACCGCTGGGCAAAGAAGCATGAACTTTTGCACAGGTATTCCTTATATGACGTAATTGTGCACTCAGAACTTATTTTTGAAAATTCATATTCCCTAAGAGGTTTAAAAATGGGATTAAAGTTTGTATGAAAATAATTTAATCTCACTCGATTTACTTAAACCTTTCGAATGTATACTACTCAAAACAAAATAAGGGCCACCTGGTTTTTTTTGATTTATTAAATGATGTTTAAATATTACTAGTTACAATGACTGAATCTGATTAATATTAATGGTTTTAGATGGAAATACACAAAAAATAAATATTTATTCCAATAAATCGTTAAAATAAAACAAGTTGCATGAAAAGTGAGGAATTGCAGGAATGTATCAAGTTACGTAAAACATTTAAAAAAAAACGAAAAAATAACGTCTTTAATGTTCCAAAGTGTTCTTTTAAGCTTCTCTTTTAACTCTGTTCTGCTCATTTTATAGGAGGTGGAAAGGTCTGGATAAAATACCGAACATTTTCTTTTGGGATACTCTACCAGCAAGTTTTCAGACAATTTATGAGATCCAGCTAGGTGTCGATGGGAATTTTTCTTTCTTTTTCACTCTTCTTTAACTCATCTCTTAAATGCTCATTAAAACTCAGGTAAAAATCCTAAGTGTCCACTGTAACATCGTAATTCGAGCGTAAGGGAATGTGTGCACTGTTTGTCGCGTCGTGTTCGCTCGAGCATTATCCTGCTTCAAGAAGAACTCAGGTATTCCTTGCTGTGCGAATGGGATAATGTGGAGCTGCACCACATTCTCTACGCAATTTTGAGGAGTTACAGCACCCTCGTTAAGAAGTGCGAGCTCAGTTTTGCGTGATAGAGATAACCGCCCCAGAGCATAACTCAGAACTCGCCAGAACAGTCTGTTCTAAGAGTGCAAGGATCTGAATCCTGTTGTTTAGATCTTCTCTACACTCTTATGAATCAGTTTTTATTGAAAAAAAATAACCCACCAGTCATCAATAAAAACAATGAAGCCCAGTCAAAACAGTTCAATAAATTTTCTCCTTTACAAATGTTTCACGATTTGCACCATACGCTGCAGTTAACTGGAGGCGAACCAAGCATCTTCTTGAGTATTGTTAGTCTTTATGGAGTCGATTCTGAATAGTGTAGTCAATTATAGGGGTGCCTGTAGCTCGACGCAATGGAGTTTGTACGGTCCGCGCAGTAGATTTTCGCTCTATTTGTGCGGTTAAACAAACTTAATGGTCTTCTTGGGCTTTACTTACTTACTTTCTTCCTTGATCACGGCGTCTGGTGATATTACCCGTCTTTTAAGACCTGTTTTAAGCATTTTGAACCACTCGTTGGGAATATTCCACCATTAAACCTTTCTCTTCTGGCTACGGAGCCCCTGGATTAAGGTGACACCCCAAGTGCCTGTTTTTGCGTCCATATGTCTCCGAATACATGACATTATGAGATTGAAAGATCATTATAGCCTGTTTGCTGTGTTAGTCAAAGAAAACTCCGTTAGAAGTTTGAAAATCAAAAAACACCATACCGTAAATTCTAAGTAATCTCAAATATCTAATTAAAAAAAAGTTATGAATTTCCAATTATGCAGTAGACACAATTTTAATACTTGAAAGTAACCATAACAAGATATTTAGTATTTATTGTGTACCCAGAATAAGAGCAATACTTGTTTAAAGTGCAATTTAAAAAGTGGCCCTTATTTTGTTTTGACGAGTATACACTAATTATCAATAAAATCGATAAAATAAGTGTTAAGAGGATGTTTAATAATTGTAAACCCAAAATACCTACGCATCCTCGCGGACGAAATCGTGTTCAAATACTCGTTAACTGTGTAGATGATTTTTTATGGATATCGAACGTTCTCCCTCTTGTAACTTTATATCTACGAGTACTAGACGTACAGAATAAGAACAAATATCATTTGTTGTGGAATTTGATTGTCTTTAAACTTCTCTCAGGCATTTATGTCATGAAGTCAACGGTTGAAGCATTATATGAAAAAGAACACATTTGGGCCACAAAAAAGCACATTTTTCATGAGAAGCATATACAGCAATACACCACCTTTTGCAGAGCAAAACTTCCTGTTGACTGGACTACCAACTCAATTGAAAAATGAGTAAAGGCTGAACAGGCATCTTTAAAGCTAGTTTTGATTTATCGATAACACGGGTTTGTGGAGAGCCAGAGCCACCGGAGCGGTACCGGCCCAGTTCAGCCCTGGCTACACGTGGCGAAATCAAAGAAACCTAAAATGAACCTAATAGTTATATTGCATAGCGTCGTTTCCCGACGCGTCACTTAATAGCGATGGCAAGTCACCTGGTGGCAGTGACATTAATCTGGATGCTGGGCACAATTTTTCGAACAAAGACACAACCATTAGATTCACTTCAGGTTTCTTTAATGATCCGCCCTATCCACAGCCTCTTCTAAATAAACCGCGTCTAACAATCGCTTTCCTTTTTCAGGTGGTCCACATTACATCATTTCCACATGGTAAGGTAGTGCCAAATCTGAGGGAAATCAACGTTTCATCGATAGTTGAATCATTTATGGCTAACGAGGAAACTAGTAAGTTTGAATAAAGATTGTTCTTTTACTAAAAATCCGTTAACATACGTTACGATTTGTCAGATGTCAAAAACTCTGACGGGTAGACTTGCCAAAGTAGGCAGTTTTCCTATGTTAAATACCGGCGGCATTCAGGTGCATCTGTTAGACTTGAAGTCAACCATAATATAGTTTGAGCAAAGCTCCCATTGACCTCAAACTTTGCCTAAAATGTGTATGGTGGACCATATTTAGAATTGGACCCCTTAGTGGTCCACCCAGAACAATGGCAATACATGCTACCTAAGGTGACGGCTGAGTGAAGCCACTGCCGGGGTGGTAGACCTCGCTAGAACCGCCTGGGTCGCGACCTCTATCCTCAAAGACATTGATGAGTAGCTTTACCGACGATTTAAAAGACCCACAGTACCGTATGGCACTCGTGGGCTGCAGCTGAAAATCAGCGTCAGGTGGCAGACTTTGTTTTGCCACTTGGCATTATGCTGAGCTGAGGCCCTTTTGGCATTAAAAGATTTGCTTTGTTTTATTTTTTAGTTTGGACCATGGACCATGCCCGGGTCGACGGCGCGTTGTGTTCCACGCGCGACTCAAAGAGCGTCAGCAAGATGACAGGGCCTCCCTCTAGAGGCCAAAAAGGAACATAAAGGGCTATTGAAGGACACCGTGGATTTTAGTCAGCACGAGTCTGATAGTCCCTCCCACCCTGCCCGGGGTGGGAGGACGTATTTGATGATTTTACCACTTTAAAAAAATAAATAAAAAAAGAGGTAGGGCCAGTGGTACGATCTGCACTTCTGCAGTAATCCTGTCGAAATCCGGCTTCAAACAGATATTACTGTGTTCCGTTTGTGTACAGGAGATTCAGTTCCTTCTGAGTGAGCTCACTCCTCCCTAGCTCTCAGGAGCAAAGATTAGACCTGACTACTCTGCATTCTACACGTGGCAAGTGCTGATCTCCAAAACATTTTAATTTTCAGCTGAAGCATTTAAACTAAAGAACATAGTTGGTAAAGACAATTTTGGAGAATCAGTTTTCTTCCTCTACTTCGTGTTCACGATACATAAGAACTTCTTGGAAGAGCCAAGTGTTGTCAAGTTGTTCAGTGATCCTAATGAGAAGTTTGATGCTGTAATCTTAGAGTGGTTCTTCTCCGAAGTGAATGCTGGGTAAGTCTTATTATTTATTTGATACAAAGTCAAATTATATTTTAACGATTTTATCTGTAAACCGTAGTTTTTGTTGTGTTTTTAATGGAAATTGGAGTCCAGCCAGCACTACGCAGTGCAACAAATAGCTAGTCATACACGTACGGATTTACCCGACAAGTCCGTCCGACAGTCGTACCTGTTACGATCGTCAAGGCCACCAAAGAAAAACGACCATTTTTAGACTATTTTTGTATTGATTACAATATCAGTATTGACTCATTATCAGCCTATAATGTTTCCACTGCTGGGACACAGGCCTCCTCTTTGTGAGAGAGAGACATGCCGATTTCCTCACAATGTTTTCCTTATAATATTACACAAAGTATTGCGCTTTGCTGGATTAGTCTGGTATGTAGTAGCGGCTCGTAAGTCAGGGCAGATACCACTCGACCACCACTGCTCGCAATGACTAAGTTAAGATATGTTTGCTCCACAGAATTCCAGCACTATTCGATTGTCCATTAATCTGGGTATGTTCAACGGAGCCCCATTGGCACTCCCTAAGGATAATGGACGGTATTACCAACCCAGCGTACTCGTTAGATCTGTTCTCAACCCACAAGTTGCCATTGAACTTCTGGCAAAGAGCTGAAAGTCTGTACAAGGTTGTGAAGAAGAATTTGCAGCTGTAAGTATTTTTTTTCTATACAGGTTGAATATTCCAAGTGGGTGTGGATAGGTAAATCTGAAACTATCATGTATAGCGAAAAATACTGAAAGGAGTCTCGAGTCTGATTTTGATAGAAAACTGAGTCACTGGATTTTTACTCTGCAGTTTCTGCCTATACCCATGAGAAAGGGAGGAGGGAGTTTTTGGATTCGAAAAAAATACACTCCATTATAAGAGTTAATACATATTTATTTTTAAGAAGTCTCCGTTTACTTTCGGCGTATTAATTTAAATCAGTTGGCTTGTGTCTACACCAACTGGAGACACTCATCAGTAAGAAATCTTTAGTCATCCACACTACGGTCAAAAAAGTACCTACTTATTCTCTATTTGAAACGGCAGTTGCATCTAAAAAAATTACAGAAACTGCAATACCAGTCCGCATTTAAAAGCAACCGTTGACAACTTTGTTCCATATTTTTCCAGATTAGTACTGTACCAGTTTGAAAAATGGGTCTACAATGGTTACTACCCAGAGATAGCAGCCAAACGAGGAGTGACTATGCCACCCTACGATGATGCTGTTTACAACGGATCCCTGATGTTCCTAAACACGCATCCCTCTATAGGATCAGCGATGAAGCTGCCTCAAAATACTGTGAACATCGCTGGATACCACATCGATAAGACCAAGCCTTTGCCACAGGTAATGCCAAAAGTACAAAGTGCCAATGACCAAAATTTATACAGCAATGTTACCCGGCGAGGTCGCTGCGGCCAATTTTTTTTTTTTCTGTAGCACATTAGTCTGATCACCCATGTCTATAAAACCTTTATAAAGGTAATAGAAAACCGCATTGCTGGAGAACTCGACAAACAACAACCTCCTGAACAAGCAGGCTTCCGTCCCGGACTCTCTACCACCGACCACTTACATACCATTAACCAGATTATAGAAAAATCTCACGAATTTAAAATCCCAATCTACCTTGCTTTTGTGGACTATTCGAAAGCATTCGATAGTATAACCCATTCTGCCATCTTTGATGCTCTTAGTAAGCAAAATGTTGAATATACTTATATACATCTTTTAAAAAACATTTATACCAACAGTACGGCTGCAATAAAACTAGAACGAATAGGTCCAAAATTCCAAATCCTGAAGGGAGTCAAACAGGGCGACCCGCTGTCTCCTAAGCTATTCAACAGCACCCTGGAAGAAGTCTTTAGAAAGTTGGCGACCGCCTGGGAAGACAGAGGTATCTGTCTAGGAGAGGCGAGGTTGACAAATCTACGCTTCGCTGACGACATTGTGCTCTTCTCTTCATCAGCTGCGGAACTGGAAAAGATGCTCCAAGAACTGAGCGATGCAAGCCTTGAGGTTGGATTGAAGATGAACATGTCGAAGACCAAGCTTATGACCAATACTACACCTATCAATGTGTATACGGACGGGGAGAAAATACACTATGTCCAAGAATACATCTACTTGGGCCAAGTGGTCTCTTTCCAGGCGAGACAAGATAAAGAAGTGGCAAGACGCACGGAAAACGCCTGGAAGAGCTACTGGTCCATGAAAGAGCTATTCAAGGGAGATTTGCCCATCTCTTTAAAACGCAAGCTTATGGACATGTGTATTCTCCCCATCCTAACATATGGTGCACAGACTTGGTCTTTGACTGACATCCAGATGTCCAAACTCAGGGTTTGCCAACGAGCGATGGAGCGCAGTATACTAAATGTTAAACTAAGTGACCGAATTAGAAACACGATACTGCGCTCCAGAACTCAAATAGCCGACGTAGCTCATAAAGTGGCGAGACTTAAATGGGACTGGGCAGGCCATGTTTGCCGGATGCCGTCACAACTGTGGGCCCGAATATCACAAGAATGGAGCCCTGAAACAGCTGGGCGGGGTCGCGGCAGACCGAGGAGGAGATGGCGGGACGATCTGGATGGCTTCCTTGCGAATTGGCGTGAAGAGGCACAACATCGAGAGAAGTGGAAGGAATGGGGGGAGGCCTTTGCCCAGGAGTGGGACACAACAGGCTAATAATAATGTAGCACATGTATGGTTCGGGCACGCCGCAATCGTGGCGGTAACACCACCCTTTGAGGAGTGGCTGGAACGGCGTCACGGCGTCCTGACCTACCGTATGACGCAGGTCCTCACCGGACACGGAAGTTTCGGGAGGTTTCTGTCTCTGATATGGAGGGAAGAAACGCCTGGGTGTCACCACTGCGAAGATCGCCCGGAGGACACGGTGGAGCATACGGTGCAGCACCGCCGTGTCCTCTCGGCGGCGATAGGCGGAGACCTCTCGCGCCCGGCATTGGTCGAGACCATGCTAGGGGGCGAGACGGAGTGGGAAGCGGTCGCCTCCTTCTGCGAAGCAGTCATGCTCGTGAAGGAGGAGGCGGGCCGCGTGAGGGAGAGTATAGCGTCCTCCCTCCACCCCAGCCGCAGTGGTAGACGCCCACGGCGTCGGACGTCGGCAGACGATCTCCGGCCACCGTAGGCGCGGGCATGCGGGCGGCGAGTAATGGGCGACTCGCTGTCCGACCATGGACCATGCCCGGGTCGACGGCGCGTTGTGTTCCACGCGCGCCTCAAAGAGTGTCAGCATGATGACGAGGCCCCCCTCTAGAGGGCCAAAGCCTGTAGGGTCGCGGGACTTATCTCGTTACGGTGACCCCGGAACACAAAGGGCTATTGAAGGACACCGTGAATTTTAGTCAGTACGAGTCTGACAGTCCCTCCCGCCCTGCCCTGGGTGGGAGGGACTGACTCATTTGATGATTTTACCACGCAAAAAAAAAAAGCACATGTATGGTTACAAAAAAATATCTATGACTCATATTGCGGCCAGCGCTTAGTGACCAACTAAAGTATCGCGACGCACAAGCGACCACTTGGCCGCCCCGCGGCCAACATGGTATGCCATTTTGTATGAAGTAACTCAGTGTGCGCGCACAACGAATACAGACCAATATTGGCAGAAACCGCCGAAAAAAAGGGCTTAAGGTCATTGGTTTTTTGTCGGTAACAAACCCAGAAAGACATAGTCCAGACAGGCTAGAATTCTTTATAAGGATTCAACCAAAATAGTAATAAACAGGGATAAAAATGGGGAAGAATGTATCTTTTTTAGGGTTCCATAGCCAAATAGCAAAAAACGGAACCCTTATAGATTCGTCATGTCTGTCTATCCGTCCGTATGTCACAGCCACTGTTTTCGAAAGTATAAGAGCTATCCTGTTGAAACTTGGTAAGTAGATGTTATGTGAACCGCATTAGGATTTTCACACAAAAAAAAATTTTTGGCGGTACCCCCCATAGGTACCTACTTAGAATTGAAACTCAACATTTTTTTTTTCACCGTACCTATCTTATTATTATCTATGGATAGGTCTTTAAAAATGATATTAAGGTTGCTAGTATCATTTTTTTCTAAACTGAACAGTTTGTGCGAGAGAAACTTCCAAAGTGGTAAAATGTGCCCTCACCTCCTGTAACTTCTAAAATAAGAGAATGATAAACCCAAAAAAAAATTATGCTAACTTCAATTGAAATTCGGTTTGAACGAGATCAAGTATTTAGTTTTTTTTTTAATACGTCATAAATCGTAAACCGCAATTTACCTTTCAAAGTTACAACCAGCTACAAGAACTTTTACATTGGTATATTCCTAACCTGACCCGAAATCCTAACCCGGTTGCGGGCTAGTTACGTTACTTGCTGCTACGGAGCCCTTTATGGCCGAGTCCAACTCGCACTTGGCCGTTTTTTTTTTGGGTTAGTTATCATCAAATGTGTAATCCCGCCCTGGATGGTGCGGAAAGGACTCTCACACTCTTACTGACAAGAAACCACCCTGTTCCTAGGTTGCCATTTGAGTTCCAAAGCCACGATATCCTGTTTAAATAGTCAGGCGCTTATACAGCCGTGTGCGAATAATCTAAGAATAATAACAGAACAGGTAAATGTAATAGAGTGCGAGAAACTAGGAGAAAAAACTGTCTATTGCCGTTCTAATTACTACAGTGTTTAATTGTGTACCGATGAAATGATTGGCCTTCTAAAACCGCATAATATTTGTTCATCCCATCCTACATTTTTCATCTAAACAATACAGTTTTACCCGTTTATGATGCATGAAGAATATTGTAGAGAAAATTGTGAGATTTCAAGCGTCTGACAGACAATTTAATGTCAAAGCAAAGATGGCGTTAAGAAAATATAAATGAAACAGTTACTTGTTATTCCGTGGCTGGCATCAACACATTGACATGTTGACGTGCATGTCTTTTATTATTGACTTAATGCTTCCAAACGCTCTAGGAATTTATAAGAAAAATATTGACAGGTCCAAATATGTTACGTGATTTTCTCAGAACAATAACTAAAGCATAGAAGGCGCTCTACGACATTTGAAGCGTACGCTGTCATAGACAAAAGAGTATTAGCTAGTGATGTGACTATGCATTAAATAAATACCGATATCGACTTCTTAGTTTATGGTATCGCTCCATTGGTCGCGGGACTTATCTCATTACCTTGACCCCGGAACACAAAGGGCTATTGAAGGACACCGTGGATTTTAGTCAGTACGAGTCTGACAGTCCCTCCCGCCCTGCCCGGGGTGGGAGGACTCATTTGATGATTTTACCAGGCTAAAAAAAAAGGTATCGCTCCATGGCAATAAATCTAAATATGCTAAGGTGAAATAAAGAACTCACTTCTGTTTGACCAACATATTTATTTATAAACAGCATAAATTATTAAAAAATTGAAATTACAAAGAAAACGCTTAAATAATATTAAAAGAGCGATTGGCCCTGAACGATTCCCAGTTGTTACGTGCAATAGCGTTGATCCATTTTTGCCTCATATCAACATCGGACGGAAATCTGAAAGTGACAAAAAAATATAGCCACACATGAATTTAAATTATTACACCATGAGCCACACGGATTTTTGACACTATCATTTCATTACTCATACGTACGATTCGCTCACAAGACCGTAGGTTTTTATTTAACTCTTAAATATTTAATCCTTCCCAAAACAACGTGTAAAGAAAAATAATGTAATAATTTAGATGACGCTAGTTTATCGATATTGTATCGATAGTTTGTTTTTGCAAGCACTATTGCAAAAATTATATGCCGATTTAAAATTTATAATTTCCTTAGAATCGAACTATTTAATTGCATAAAATATTGAATTCAAAACACTACCGTGTACACGTAGCTCAAATAATTTGAAATAATGCCAAAATAACATAAAATGAGAATGAAAAACTGACAAAATGACCATATTTGATTACTTACCGATGGGAGCTTATGATTTCCGCATCATTTTCTTTGCGGGATGAATGAGATTTACATCCCACTATAATGCAGGACATTATTTAATCTTTAAGCTTTGCGATTTACACTAAATCACTGCTATTTTTGTACTATTTTTACAAAAATACGTAAAACCAACGAATCACTTCAACTGGCATGCGCCCATAAGCATTATACGAAAAAATGCGATGAACAAAGTCATAGATAAAAACCTGAGACGTTAAGTAGCTTTTAAACTTAGTACTATAAAGGTAGCCAAGGTATCCAAATTGACGTTTACTTTGTGACGATTTGCATTTTGAGCAACCTACATCTGTCTCTCTCTAATGCTGTTATGAGTGTATAAGAAAACAAAGACGACTATATTAGTTAAATTTAGCTTCCTTCTATGCTTTAGTTATTGTTCTGAGGTGATTTTGGAACAATCGACGAGGTAGCATGTGGACATCTTGACATCTCGCAATTTAACATGATGTCAAAGAAAATCAAAGGCAATAACACGAAAATTAAACACACGTAAGGTCTACATTTCAACCTTCAAATTTGCCTTAGACCCACACAAGCTGTTCCCAGTGACTCGCGTGTGACTCGAAGATTATCTCACGGGAACGTTGTATTGGAAAAAACGGTATCCGATATGTTATTTCAGGCCATAAATATCACTAAGACGAATTTCATTCGGGCACGCTGCAATCGCGGCGGTAAGACCCCTATTTGAGGAGTGGCTGGATAGGCGTCACGGCGTCCTGACCTACCGCCTGACGCAGATCCTCACCGGCCAAAGAAGTTTCGGTAGGTACCTGTGTCGGATAAGGAGGGAAGAAACGCCGGGGTATCATCACTGTGAGGATCGCCCGGAAGACACAGTGGAGCATACGGTGCAGGACTGCCCCGTTTGGTCAGAGCACCGCCGTGTCCTCACGACAGCCATAGGCGAAGAACTCTCGCGCCCGGCATTGGTCGAGGCCATGCTGTGGGGCGAGACGGAATGGGAAGCGGTCGCCTCCTTCTGTGAAGCAGCCATGCTCGCGAAGGAGGAGGCGGGCCGCATGAGGGAGAGAACAGCGTCCTCCCTCCACCCCAGCCTCGCTCCACCGCAGTCCTCGCTGTCCGACCATGGACCATGCCCTGGTCGACGGCGCGTTGTGTTCCACGCGCGCCTCAAAGAGCTCAAAGAGTGTCAGCAAGATGACGGGGCCCCCCTTTAGAGGGCCAAAGCCGGCCGGGGTCGCGGGACTTTATACTCATTACCGTGACCCTGGTAAAGGGCTATTGAAGGACACCATGGATTTTAGTCAGTACAAGTCTGACAGTCCCTCTCGCCCTGCCCTGGGGTCCTCCCAGACTCATTTGATGATTTTACCACGCTAAAAAAAAGAAAGACGAATTTTATTAAAATAAGTTCAGCAGTCCTGACGTAATCGAGTAACAATTAATATTCAACCAAACTTTCGCATTCGTAATACGTGTATTAGTTAGAATTTCATTAAACTCACAACAGTTAGGTAGTATTACGTCACAATCACAATAGCTTTCTAAACTTAAGAAAATTATTTAGGACTTGCCCCAAGCCCCAAACCGTTTCTCACCGATGCTGTTAATACACAATCACGATAATTCCCAAGCGTAGAATAAAATCTGAACGCCTGAGTCGAGCCAAAAGCGACGCGGACAGAATTCATTGCTCTAATCTTTGCACCAGCTCAAAGGACTTAGTGCAACAATAGGGAATCAAGCGGTACGCCAGGTCTCTAAGGATTTTTATCCAGCTGTAATCTTATGCTGTGGATTACTTGCTTACTGCAGTGAAACTAACTTGTTTGCGTGGCACGTTTAAAACGTTTAGTGTGCCCCAAATATTTGTGGAGGAAATCGTCTGGGACTATCGATGCAGGTTAAGATGCTGCGCAGGCGCAAACAGTTTTTGTTAAAGACACTGCCGTGTCTTCAACATCGTTATGTACCTAGTTGATGTGTCCAGTAGATTGCCTATAACCGACACGTAGCACCAAAAGAAGTCTTAGTTTCTATTCTACAATTTAAGAGTTAACGTTGTTTGTGTTTTCAACTGAATACTTTTTTTCAGTTAACTTCGAAGAATTTTTTTATTGACAATCCGTGTGTATCAAATAGAAGCAACTGGAAAAAAATATGTCTTCTACGTATAGAATTGTTGATTTTATTTAAATAAATAAAAAGAAATATGGACTGCTATCTTGTATCCAACCCAAGACACACAAGTTCCGTTTCCGTGAAATATTTGATCTGAGGCCGAACCTTCATTTTCAAAAAAGGTCAACTTTCTGTTCCTCCAAATATACCGAATTTTCACTGTCGCACCTGTTACAACTGTTCTTCGTTTTTCCTTTCAGGATCTCCAAAAGGTGATGGATGGAGCAAAAGACGGTGTAATATATTTCAGCATGGGATCTATCATAAAAAGTGATGGCATGTCAGATCATATGAAGAAGTCTTTGCTAGATATGTTCAGCAAATACAAGCAGACCGTCATTTGGAAGTTTGAGAGCGATCTGAAAGATGTACCAGCCAATGTTCATCTTGTTAAGTGGGCACCACAACCTAGTATTTTGGGTAAGCTACATTACCAGTTACACGCGTTTCAACGAAATTTTCCGTGGACTTCAAATGGCCGTGTGTATCGCCAGGTTTTTGTTAGGCACACTTACCTATTATCACAAAAGTATTAGTTGGCCGCAGCATCATGGCCACTTAACTGAGACACTAACTTAACAATGAAAAAAAGTTGCAAAGCCCCATAAAGGAAGGCAATGTGTATTAAAAAATTGTCTAGAATTGCTTGTAATTCAAATCTAATAATTTCCCTACAACGCCAGATACAAAATAAAAGCCACCACAAAAAAAAATAAAAATTGGTTGAACACTTGACTAAAAAACTGTCAACATCAAAACGACATTTCACGTTGATATGAGGGTCATTTTGCAGTAACACTTTTTTTAGACAAGCGTTCAACAGATGTTTATCTTTTTGTGGTAAGACGGTCTAGGCCTTAATCATTTATTTTTTATTCATCCACTTTTATTTCAGCCCATCCCAACCTAAGACTCTTCATCACTCACGGTGGCATGCTCTCCACCTCAGAAGCCATTCATTACGGAGTACCTCTAGTCGGTATTCCGGTGATGGCAGACCAGATCCTCAACATGATATCTGTTGACAACAAGGGCCTCGGGATCCGTGTCACGTTATCTGAAGATATGGTACCAGAACTGGATGCTGCTGTCAGGAAGGTTCTGACAGATAATACGTAAGTTGTTTGTGGAATTCAAATGATACAGGGTGTTAGCTCGGGTCGCGGGACGGTCTCATCATGAAGGATCACCGTAGATTTTAGTAAGTACAAGTCTGATAGTCCCTCCCGTCCCGCCCGGGGTGGGAGGACTCATTTGATGATTTTATCACTATCAAAAAAAAGGTTTTAGCTCAGATGATCGCGATGGCCATTTCTGCAGTCGAACATGGTCAGTGGAAATGATAATATTCCGTAAGAACCACTCATAAGTAAGAAAAAAAAAGTTAAATAAATTTTCTTAGCCATTTTTATAAAAAAATGAATTTGGAATGTGGATAGCTTACGCTACGCTCGGGGTTCAACTCTATAATCCCTCGCTTCGCTCTGGATTCATAAAATACTTTCACTTTTAGAAACTGTTATTTACTCCCTTGGTAAGCAATCTACTTTCTTTTTCTTCCGCAGGTACACAAAAAAGGCCAAAGAACTTTCAGCTCTATTCCACGACCGTGAGATCCCACCAGGCCGTGCCATTGCGCATTGGGTGGAATACATCGTGCGCAACCGTGGCGCCCCCCACCTTCGCTCCCCTGCGCTTCACGTACCACTGTACCAAAAGCTGTACTTAGATTTAGCTGCTTTTCTCGCTGTAGTCATAATATTAGTAAAGAAAGCTGTAAAGTATTTGTTGAGTAAACGGTCGAAGAAGCAAAAGAAGGAGAAGAGAAGTTGATAATGTTATTGTTTTTATGAAGGTGCAGGTACTATGCAACCAACATATGAATGAAAAATGATGGCTCCGTGTTAAGATTTATCATGCAAGTCTTTCTAAATCTGGCATGTTTTTAAATACACAATAATCATTAGAAATAATAATTGACATTGTCATGGTAATAGCGATAATAAATACCTATGTTGAAAATGAATTCATACAAAGTTAGTTTTTGCTTAACATAATTTTCAAGTGACAGTTGACAGATGGAGGTCTTCATGTTTTCGTTCTTATCATGGTTGCATAGTACTGGTGATAAACATTACACATCGGTCTTTTGAAAGAGTTTATGGCCCTTACCAAATCACTAAGAAGGTAAGTCCAACAACGTACACCATCGCGAAACTGACAGATTCGGTTTCGTTGAGTGTTATCTTGGTCACACACTATGTAACGTTTGTAGTGCTTTGTGCGTTTGTCTCTTTCTAAAGATCGATGTGCAATAATTAATGCCGATATCTGTAGTTAGTCTTATGAGTAGATACAGTTTCTGTTGTTTGTATTTAAAGGTCTTAATTGTATTCGAAGAAAAATCTAAATAGAGTCAGGTCAGTCGTACTATTCTGTAACGTTCACGAGTTCACTTCATTCATGTGAGTGCACAATCTTTGCAACGCAACTCTTTGCTTTAAATAAAATCATCGCAGATTCTGAACGAGACAATAAAAGAAATTTTCTAACATCACGTTCGAAATTCGAACAGTGCAGTATCTCTTTCAGGGTTCTAGATGATTTCAATCAACGCAGCCAATCGCTGTCCTCTGTTGGGCATAGGCCTCTTCCAGGCTGCGCCACATGACTCTGTCTTCTGCCTTCTGCATGCAATCTGTCTCAGCCACTTTTATACATCTAGTTGAGGGGCGTCCCAACTTCACTTACCGATACGCGGGCTCCACGTCTGCTCCACCGGCCATCGGTTCTTCGAGAAACATGACCAGCCCACTGCCATTTCAGTTTGCTTACTCTGTAAGCTATGTTGGTTACGCTGGTACTTTTCTGGATAACTTCATTCCTGATTTCATCTTTCAAAGAAACTCCAAGCATAGCGCGCTCGACCAACGTGAATTGATTTCATAAACCTTATAGAATTTACTGAACTGGGATATGAGTTAAGAGGTTTTTGGGATGTTAAGATAACAGCTTGATATAGACAGAAGTATTCGTTTGTTTTTCATTTTGTTTTTTAAAATTTTTAAAATAAACTGGAATTTCAAATTCAAATTGAAGAAAATACGTTGACATGAGAAATAAATAAAAATATTAACTCTGCAGTATAATTTTAATATACCTTGGAAGATTCCATCTTAACACGCAACCATTGCAAGTTAAATCAGAGTTTGTAAAAATGACAAATCATAGCGAAGGAGGCAAAAAAATCTGAATGTCACTCGTTTCTACCGGCATTTTTTTTCAGTCATCAAATAAAAATTAAGCTTGACATAATATAAAACGGGAATCATGCAGATAACGTACATATCTAATTACAAATAAGTACAATAAAAAGATGTGCAAACAAGATATAATTATATTTACGTAATACAAGCATGTCAGCTGACAATTATTATCAAAATGATGAAGCAATTTTGATATTCTGTTTTGTTCCGTTGCCTAATTATAGTAAGTAATTACAGAGTTGAATATACCACGTGGTAGAATAAAGCCCATCATATCCTTTCATTGAGTAGAGGCCTGTGTCCCAACTAGGGTTGCCAACCGCACTCTAAAATAGAGTATTTTGTACTCTATTTATCATGTAGGCGTACTTTATAATCTATAAGACTAATAGAGTACGCTAAAATACTCTTTTTTACACAAAGCTACTATACTAGTGCCAGTCATGTAATATTATGCAAACCCCTTAAAATAATTAAAATTTGTTTGTTTAAAAAAAAATATTAGCTATTTATACTCTTTGTTCCCGCCAATTCAGAGAGAGTGTTTTCGATCATGAATGTGAAGTGTGAAGTGGCGGGAAGAGAGAAACAGAGCTTCATTGAAATTGATTAAAAATGAGTTCGTGATCTAAGAGTGAGAATGTTTGGAGCCATTTATAATTCTTTAAAAAAAACAAATTGCAGCACGTAAGCTGCAAAAAGTTTAAAAAAAAATACCTTTTCAAAAATATTAAATATACCTAATACTCTTTTTTGGAAGTCCGTACTCTTTATTTACCTCCTTTGAAATCAGAAATACTCTATTTCTTATAACTTCCTAAAAAAGTTGGCAACCCTAGTCCCAGCAGTGGGAACATTATAGGCATATTTTTTTGACACAGGCCAGTGACGCTGGTTCCAACTACTGGATTAATGCCATTCAGGCCCCTTTTTAAATAATGACGTTTCTCCTATGTCGTAAGTGCGTTTATTATTTTTACAGAACATTTAAATACACGAATTATTATATATATATTTTTTATTAATATTCAAAACGTCTTTTATTACTACTATTTTAATTCAATGATAAAAATAAAAAAAATTAACAGAGTCTCATTGCGCCTGGCTCAAGGGCTTGTCGCAGAATGCAGTACTCTTGGACACGGCGACCACCGGAAGCTTGGACCCTATTCCCGATGTTGGTCGGCTACTAATTCTTTATATATTTTTTTAAATGTTTTTTTTTTCTATTATTGTAAGAAATAATTGAAAATGTAAAAAATATAGATAAAAATGAGTAAAAATATTGACAATAAATTGTATATAAATTATTATTTAGGTTGCTTAACCGAATGTATGAATATGAACGAGGTGGCAGGATTATGTAAGTATTGTAGCAGGTCGAGTTCATGATGTCCCAGAATAATATTTTTATCTGACTGTAGATGCTTTATTTCCTTCAAATAATATCGTACTATACCTCGTATAATATCTCAAATAAGAGCTCGGTCTACTAGTTAAACTTCTGTCACGAGACGCCTAGCTATGTGTTTATCCAGACCTTTCCGATCAATACTTCCAGATTGAGTAAAAAACGTCTCTGCATCCAAACAACCTTTTAGCAATTACAATGTTAATACTATCGTGCCAGCGCACAGTGGTCTCGCCATAGGACATTCGACTGAAAAGTCGATGGTCAAATAATGATGTCATTTAATCATTAAAGGGTACTCAAATAACCCTTCTACCACCAGATATAAACGAAATTTCAATAACATACATGGAACATTTAATTTTGTGCTCGTCAGCGTTTTCTTTTCGCCGAAATTTCTATTATTTTCAAAGTCCTGTTTTTCTTGGAAAGTGTATGATTATGATTTTTTCGTGCTATGGATATTCAAAAAGAAGGTGTGTACTTTATGTTTAACACAAAAATATTTACTTTAACCCATTCATTATCGGTAACCACCACCGTCTAACAGAGACTTCCGATTTCTCTTTTTTTTTTCGTTTTCCCATATTCAACTAGACTTTTACTAAGGAAGGAACGATAAGGAAAAGATGAAACATCTATCAAATTAATCTCTTGTTTGTCTAGTTTCGAATACCGTAACGTCTAGGTGCGCCAAAGTGCGCCGAGGATTCGTAAAATTAAATTAAAAAGACTAGGTCGTATGTAGATAAATTTGATACCTTCGGTATTTTTGTTGATTTGCTTTTCTTTTATCATGCAGGGGCCACCAATAAGTGTTATTTTACTCGAATGGTGGTTCTAAATACCTAGATATCTGTGACGACTAAAGAAAACGAGGCAAATAGATCTAGTGAAGTATTTGAAAAACTAGAAAGCTCTTTACCGGACTCTGAAAATATCCAGACCCATTACTTGAGAGATTTAATTTATAATCTCTGTTAACGATTTGCTACATATTGCAATAAACTGTAGTTTAAAATTTTATGTAATTGCCAAATAAGGTGACTGGTTATATGAGACCAAAGTCTGTATTCTTGGGAGCAGTGGCGGAGGACTACTTAAAATCGACTGCGACGAGAAAAACGAACCTCTTCCCTCTACAAGCAGGACGCATTTCAAGAAGGAGTTAGAAGGAGGTAGTAAGAGAATGAAACGGCACAGTTTAGCACTTATATCTCAGATAGACGATTCCACAGTAAATACCTACTTGCTTTCATCTATACACACGGTTCTGATGCATAGATCAAAGGTGATTGATTTATTTCTATATTGTCTATCGGTGAATTGTTTGATGAGGGCGCCGAATCTTGTAATAAATTGCTTAAATTATTTTGTAGCAACAACAATAGGAAACATTCCCGAAAAGTGACTAACGTGGTTATTTGGAACTGACTTCTTAAGTCAGACCCATTTATTTCTTGTATAAGAAAGTTACCGTGTAAGAACAGTCCGTATTTGCAAATGAAGTGTTGGATTAATTACTTACGTAACTAATTAATTTTTAAAATTAAATATTTTAAATTATAATGTTTCCCTACTGTGTGAAAAGCTCTTGTTCTATATAAAATACTATATTCTGCATTTATATAATTAGTAGGTATATTTTATTATTGATATGTCAATGTCAGCAATTATGCAGCGCAGCGTAGGACGTCCACCAACGAGGTGGACAGACGACCTTGTAAAGGTCGCCGGAAGACGCTGGATGCAGGTCGCTTCCAACCGGTATATGTGGAGATCTAAAGGGGAGGCCTATGTTCAGCAGTGGACGTCCTATGGCTGAGATGATGATGATGATGATGTCAATGTCAATCAAACTATTCTCAGAAATAATAAAAATGCAAAACCAATTTTATGGTTACGTACTTACTTCCCATTTTTTTAGTTTGGATGAACGCTTTTTTTTTTAGGAATTTAATAAACTCTATTTTCAAAAATACATTTTTTTGTAAATGCGAAACGCTCGCTGCAATTATTTTGTCGACCGTACTCTTACAATTGTCTGGTGACAAGCCCAGATAATAACATCAAGCCGTTTATGATTCTGACGCACTCCTGGCCTTGCGCTGGTGCATAGGAGACGTGATAATAATAATTTAAATAAAATAAAAAAATCCATGCTTCCGTGAACTGATTCTTCTAATTTTCCACACTTTAGTGAATTAAAACTGCATTAAAATGAAATTATTAGTGTTCATTTCTCTGGCCTGCATATTATGTAGTGCTGAAGCATTGAAAGTGTTAGTTTTATTCCCGTATCCTGTGAAAAGTTTAAGTATATTAGGGACAGGAATTGTCAGGCATCTACTGAATGCTGGACATGAGGTACTTTTTTTTTAAATTAGCTTTTAATATGTATCACTGCTGGGGAAAGGGCTCCTCTTTCTCCTTCTTATCCACTCTATTTACTTAGCTTATGGGTCATAATATGACCCTAGATGTTAAAAAGCGACCTTAAGTAAAAAAAATAAAAAATAGGGAACATCTGTACTGGCGTGGATTATTAAGCCTCCTGCAGACACACGCGATTAATCGCGCGGGGCGACATGTCGCGGTCCATTCGCAGTATTTTTAGAGTGGAAATAAGCTTGGCTCGTTTTCGCAGCGCGATTAATCGCGTGTGTTTGCAGGAGGCTTTATGATTCAATAAAATTAAACTTTTCATATTTCTTCTATTTTTTTTTATTTAATTTTTCTTTCACAAAGGAAATAATAAAAAAAAGTATTATCACATCACCGAGGACCGGTGGCAAATAGGTCCAGCAGACCGAAGACTTATTATTTTCTTAATCTTTTTTTTTTAAGTTTTAGTTCCGTATTCATAACTTGCATATACGGGGCTCATCATGAAGATGGTGATGAGTCCCGTATGCATTACTAAAAACGAGATTCAAGCCATTTGATTGGTTGAAACTAGTTTTAAGTTACGCTTGAGTTTTGAGCAATGTTCTCTAATACGGTAATCTTGTATCAAAAAATAATAGCACTCAAAATACATAGCGTTTAAAAAGTGATTAATGATATTTCTTGTGTACGTAACAAAAAAACTGGTCATAATTATTGAGTATTTCTTATGATTTTTATTTAAAAAAAATATACACAAAGAACATAATCTGTACGATAAAATTACCGTATCAAGTTTTTATAATTATACTTGTTAGTCAAATCAACTGCGTAGTATTCTGTTCTTAGTTATAACTTCTGTCATAAGTAAATAAAGTAGGTATGTAAATATAGGCAACGCAAATAGCTAGTCTTCTGATATGTATTACGAGTACCTACCTAAGTAGGTATACGCTATGCGCGCAATAAAGGCTCGAACAGACACACGCGATTAATCGCGCTGCGACGACGAGCCAAGCTAATTTCCACTCTAAATGTACTGCGATTGGACCGCGACAAGTCGCCCCGCGCGATTAATCGCGTGTGTCTGCTCGAGACTTAATAGCGCCTCGCGACATAAGATCTGCCTATTCATGTCAACTAGATAATTATTTTGATAAACATTTTAAGTTTGTTTTTCATTATAAAATAAACAAAACCTAAAAAAGTACTGAAAAAGGTTGTGGTGCATACTAAACTTGATACATACGTCACTCCGCCGATGTCCCCAGTTGGTTCACGTCTGTGTCATGTCGGGCGCTGCGATCGATTTGATAGTTCCCACCACCAACTTCTGGCGTATAAACGCAACTACTTGATATTTTGAGGATGGAAGGATGGATTTTTGCTACTCTTTCATGTAAAAACGGCTCAACAAATTTGTAGAGAATTTGGCACAAGGATTAATTAGCAAAGGGGCTTGCTTGATCGGGTATTGCGTTCCTTTTTTGGCTTGTAGAACTCATCAAATCTGTCCTCCTGCCCCGGGTGGAGCAAAAGGGACTGCCAGACTCTTACTGACTTTCTGACGGGGCCCCCCTTAGAGGGCCAAAGCCTGCCGGGGTCGCGGGACTGTCTTATCAGGTAACCGTGACTTTGGAACGTAAAGGGCTATTGAAGGACACCGTAGATTTTAGTCAAAACGAGTCTGACAGTGTCTCCCGTCCTGCCCTGGGTGAGAGGACTCATTTGATGATTTTACCACGATAAAAAAAGAGATAAAACAATTTCGTCATGACTATGAGAGAGTTCAAATTATATTACGAGTATCATAGTTTATTTAAAAAATATTCATATGACAATTCCTACGGCATTAGTCGCCCTTATTCGTCTTCAGAAAAAACTTGGTAGTGATGTCACTTACAAAGGGAGTGTGATTTCTCTGAAGCTACCATACTCAGTTTTTGGACAACTGGACATCTCACACTTACGTACATTGTATATTTTGCAAAACTTTATTAAAACGCTTTGATACTTGTCATTTTCGCAAATCATATTTTACAACCTGTCACTGATAATATGTAAATTGCAAATAAGGTCCTGCGCAAACGTAGACATTTTGTTGCCGACACGACACCATCACAGGGAACCGTAGTTCATGAGTATATTACTTATTAAGTCGTGGTATTATCCGTAAATTTCATTTTGACTTATTTGTGTTCGTACATTAGTATCCGTTCCCGTGTCTTCGTAGACATAATAAATAATAATAATAATAATAGGTTGTGTGCAGCGCATGCGATGGACTCGGTCCATAAATGAAAACGTCATGCGCGCATACTACGGGTCTTCAGAGGGGGGAACTAACCTCACTGCGTACCGTGTCAGGATGCTGTCTCTATTTCAGGATCTTGAACCAACTCTTAACGTCTCGGCCCAACGACTTTCGGATCAGGTGCGGGTCATACAACGTAATCATATGTTGGATGACGCCGCACTTGATAGGCTGCGCTCAGAGGTACTGAGCAACCGTATCATCTCAACTCCGTCACCAACCGTAGTAGCTGTGTCAACTGTTGACACAGTCCCGCCGCGATCTAACCCTTTTCCTGCTGTGGAGGAAGATGATACGGTTGCCACGGTAAGTAGCCAGTGCAACGTACGATTGAGGTGCGCATTGGAGGATGCGCTTCGGGAGTTTCGATCTACTCCTACCGAACTTAGGCCCCGTCTACCACGTTTACCCATGCACAAGAAAAATAGGGCGCTGGTGTGTGCCTTGAACTCGCAACTCAAGAATTTATTCGAGAGTAGCGAGAACCTCATTGATACACATTCGATCCTGTACTGTGGGGCTGTCGCGGCATGTCGTTTAGCTAACGTCAAGTTCCCAATTTGTGACGAAGCTAAACGACCAAAACCAGCCGTGCCAGCTTGGCAGAGCAGGATCGAGCGTCGTATTGATGGGGCCAGGGTACTCATCGGCAAACTATACTGCTTCAGGGAGGGCAATACACGACCACGTGTAATGCGCTTTGTGAGGCGGGCATTCTCGGGTACTGATATCAGCCCTCAAGAATATATGTCCCGCGTCACGGAGCGCATCGACTTCCTGAAGCAGAAAGTTTGTGCGTGGGCGAGCCGTATTCGGCGGTACAAGCGGCGGGTTGATCGATACTCGCAGAATCGCATGTTCCAATGTGATGAAAGGTGGGTATATAGAGCATGGGAGCGACCTGAACAAAACACGGCTGACGTGTGCCGCCCGGATGATAACGCCACGAACTCATTCTGGCGCAACATCTGGTCGGTACCCGTCTGTCATGTTGAGGCTGACTGGATGCGAGATGTTGAACGAGTGTGTGAAAGTATTCCAGAAATGGAAAAATTATCAATAACGCCTTTAGATGTTGCCAGAGCAGTCCGTCCGCTACCGAACTGGAAATCCCCAGGACCGGACGGACTGCACAATTTTTGGATTAAATGGCTAAGTACTTCACACGCTTGTTTGGCATCTCAATTCCAATTGGCCTTAGAGTCTGGGTCGCTTCCACAGTTTCTAACAGTTGGTATTACCCACCTGCTTCATAAGGCTGGTAGTACCGCGGAACCCAAGAATTATAGACCGATCACATGTTTATCGACCATCTATAAACTTCTTACATCCATTTTGAGAGCAAAAATTACAACACACATTGACCAAAACAACATTATGTCTAGCTCTCAAAATGGGTGTAGGAAAGGGTCCCGTGGTAATAAGGAGCTACTCCTCATAGACATGGCCATTAGCCAACAGGTTCGTCGATCTCGCAGGGATCTGTCCACATGCTGGATAGATTATAAGAAGGCCTACGACTCGGTGCCACATACATGGCTCATGAGGGTGCTAGAGTTGTACAAGATAGATGCAACTCTACGCGCCTTCCTTGAATCATGTATGGGGCAATGGAGAACGGTCCTTCGCTATCCAGGGTGTCGACAGATCCAGGCGAACGATGAACCTGTATGGATCAAGCGGGGAATATTCCAGGGCGACAGTTTGAGTCCACTTTGGTTCTGCTTAGCCCTGAATCCTCTAAGCACATTGCTGGAGGACTCAGGTCTGGGCTATCGGTTGAGGAGAGGCGGTCAGGTCATATCTCACCTTCTATATATGGATGATCTGAAACTCTTTGCCCCCAACAAATTGCGACTAATGGAGCTACTGAAGGTAACTGAAACTTTTAGTAGTGCCATCAGGATGGAATTTGGTGTGGACAAATGTGCAGTCATGCATGTAAAGCGAGGGGAGATTATGGAATCTGAAGGGATTCAGCTTTCAGATTCCATACACCTCAGATCACTTTCCTCATCCGAGACCTACAAGTATTTGGGTATGTCGGAACCGTTAGGCATTAATGTACCGGACGTGAAACAATTGTTGAGGGAGCGCTTCTTTGGACGCTTGAAGAAGGTCTTAAACAGCCTTCTTTCAGGCGGAAACAAGGTGCGCGCCTTCAACGGTTGGGTCATGCCGGTCTTGATGTACTCTTTCGGCATACTCAAATGGACTCAAACTGAACTCGACGCCTTGGATAGACGAGTCCGTACACTGTTGACCGCAAACCGGATGCATCACCCACGATCATCGGTGATGAGGCTGTACATCCCGCGGAAGTGCGGGGGTCGAGGCTTTTTAAATGCTAAGACCCTCCACAACCGCGAGGTGTGCAGTCTTAGAGAATATTTTTTGAAAATGGAAGTGGGTATGCACCGAGATGTGGTCACAGTGGACAAGGGACTCACCCCGCTGTCCATGGCTAAAGAGAACTGGCACAAACCTGTGATACTCGGTGCCGAAGACCGCAAGGAGGTATGGCAAAGCAAGGAGCTACACGGACGCTTCTACCGGGCTCTTCATGGGCCCGATGTAGATTTTCTAGCGTCCGTGTCCTGGCTACGTTTCGGTGACCTCTTCGGGGAAACTGAAGGTTTTGTCTGTGCGATTATGGACGAAGTTATCTTGACGAACAACTACCGGAGACATATTATAAAGGATGGGACGATTGACGTGTGTCGGGCATGCCATCGTCCAGGTGAATCCATTAGACATATCATCTCTGGTTGTTCTCGTCTTGCTAACGGCGAGTACTTGCACAGGCACAACCTAGTAGCCAGAATCATTCACCAGCAACTTGCGTTGAAATACAAACTTGTGGAATCTGAGGTACTGTATTACAAGTATGTGCCCGACCCAGTTCTCGAGAAAGACCATGTCACGTTGTACTGGGATCTGCCTATCATTACTGATAGGACTATTGTCGCCAATAAGCCTGACATAGTAGTGATAGACAGATCAGCGCGCCGCGCAATGATAATCGATGTTACCATCCCACATGACGAGAACCTCGTGAAGGCTGAGAAAGATAAACAAATCAAATATATCGACCTAGCGCGCGAGGTTGTCGACATGTGGAATGTGAGCTCGGCTATCATTGTGCCGATTGTCGTTACTGCCAATGGCCTGATGGCAAAGAGCCTCGACGAACATCTTTCGAGGCTCTCATTAGGGGGTTGGATCAAGGGCCTGATTCAGAAGGCAGTTCTTCTCGATACGGCTCGCATTGTGAGGAGGTTCTTGTCTCTGGAGCCCTAACCACCGGTAGCTTGGACCCTGCTCCCGTACCGGTGGATCACTATTTTTATATTTTTAAATGTTTTTTTTTATTTCTTTTTTGTAAAAATATTTAAAAATGTATAAATATGATTGTAAAGATAAATAAACGACATAATAATAAAATAAAAGCTTTATTGTTCAACAGAGTAGTACAAAATTCAAATATCACTAGCCTCCACACTAGGATTCCCTGTGTCGTGGAGACTAGTCTCTTTCGTCTTACAAGAAATAGTTATAAGTAAGTGAACACTTAAGTAAAATTCATTTGTGACAAGAATTTTTAAGACGGACTTGCAAGTAGACACCCAGACATAAGGCACAAAAGTGTGGGTCACGAGACTGTCTCATTAGGTAACCGTGACCCTGGAACGTAAAGGGCTATTGAAGGATTACCGTGGATTTTAGTCAGTACAAGTCTGACAGTCCCTCCCGTCCCGCCCAGGGTGGGTGTCAAATGAGTCCTTTATTCGATGAATTTACCGCGATAAAAAAAGGCCTAAATGTGTCCAAAATTAGCGCCGTGCCTAAAATACACAAGAAAATTTGAATTTCGCGGGGTACACTTTTCATTCATGTTTTCATTATAATCCATGAATAATTTCTTGCTTTTCCAGGTGACATACATAACCGTTTTCCCGTTGAACAACCCACCAACCAAAAACTTTCGCCAGATTGATATTAGTGGCAACTTGGATTTACTCAAAAGTAAGTAGTCTGGGAAAGAACCGATATAGCCTGCAGTGTTAGCAGGGGTCGGCCGGTGGAGCAGATTAGTTGAGTGGAGACCGCGTGCCGGCAAGAGTAGTGTTGAACGCCCCCCAGTTAGATAGACCGACGACCTTAAAAAGGTGGCTGGCGAAAGGCTGAGGACAGGGAGATAAGGCGCAGCCTAGTAAAGTGCTAATGGCCTAGCAGAGACCAGCGATAGGCTGAGTTGAAGTTAATATTCGATATCCAGGTCAGTCAAAGTTATATTGAAACGTAACTGGCGCAACGTGGGTTTACTAAAAGGTACTCCTCTGCGTCCTCTGATTACTGGCGTAATGAAAGCATAACTTTTACTAACATAGCTACACACTAGAAGATCCAGTATTGTGCGTGCGCTTTAAAACATATAAAATCAAATGTTAGAAAAACACCCAGACTCAAAACGTCTTATAGATCATACAAATAGCTGTACGGAAATCGAACTTGTACAGTCAATCCATCAGCGACTACGGCATCGAAGATAATTGTACCTATTTATAAAATTTCTCTTATTTCCAGCCGATGAAACACTTAGAATAGGATACATCTTAGAAAATCAAATAGAAAAAAACGGTGCTCTGCAAATCCAAGAGTTCGGCCAGGAAAGCACAAGAATGACCTATCAAAACGAAAATGTGAAAAAATTCTTAGCAGATCCTAATGAGCACTTTGATGCTGTTATTGTTGATTTGATAGAATCAGAAGTTCACGCTGGGTGAGTGAAATAATAATTTAAGGCTTTGTCAAACAGTGTGGGGTGGCGCGACGCTAACATGCCATGTCGTTGGCGTGTCTCGTGTGACGACTTACATAATTATATTTTTATAGTAATTAAGCACGCCAAGGACACGCCACGTTACCGTCGCGCGGCGTTAGAGACCTTCAGAAAATCGCGGGCATAACTTGGATCAGACAAGCGAAGTTCGGGGAAGCATGGCAGAAAACGGGAGGCCTATATTTAGCAGTGGATGGAACACTACTGCCAATGATGATGATGATGATGATGACGCCGTACGAAAATGAATGCAAACCTTCAAGTTCTTATTATTCGAGGTATAAGCAGAATATTTAGGTTTAGAAAGTTATCAGAGAAAATTATAATTATGTTGTGATATAAAAACAAGCTTAGTTGAGGGTGAAAAAATTAAGGATGCATATTAAAACCAGAGTTTTAAACACACTGAGGTCCTTATATTGTTGAAATTCTGTAAAAAAAATGTGTTTAAAAAGCCATATGCTTATACATGCAGGTCATCCTCCAATCCTTTAGCATGAGCACAATCAAGCTATAAAGTTCCCACTGCTAGTACACAGGCGTCAGGCTTCCTTTTTGTAAGAGAGAGTCAAGTGCCACCACACGGACACAGTGCGGGTTTGTCCTATAAGCATGCTAGTTGTCTTCAAAGAGCAATGGTGGCCCAGTGGTATCAGCCCCAACTTATGAGTTGTAGGTCGTGGGTTCGTTACTTTGTTTAATTCACTTCATCACCACTGTTGTCAAAACGGTGAAGGAAGACATTATCAGGAAACCGGCATATGCTAGAAACAAAAATTCGAAGATATATGTCATCTACCAACCCGCACTATGCTAGGCTAGGTGTGGTGGGTTATGGCCCACTCCTTCCCAACATTATAGGCTGATGATGAATCTTCATATCAATTCTTGCTTATAGGTTATCAGTCCTCTACAACTGTCCAATGATATGGCTGTACTCCATGGGTGCTCACTGGCAAGTGCTACGGCTGATCGACCGGGGGACGAACCCGGCATACGACCCGGACTACCTGTCGCCCGCCATGCCACCTTTGTCTTTCCTGGAGAGAGTCGATGAGTTGTGGGCGAGGGTTAAGTGGCAGTTCCTTAAGACGTGAGTTTCAAAAATATTATGAACTTGGCAATCGTCATCTCATTGCCCTTTTTTAACTATCCGTTGGTTGCGGCTTCGCTTGCGTTAATTTACCAATTGACAATTCATTTCGAATCATTCATGGCGCCATCTATTTTCGTAAGAACAGTATTGTTGTTTTCATCGGGAACATACCTTCGGGATGAAAGGTGCCTACGGCCGTCTCTGTACATCTGGCAACGTTTATACGCTTAGATCTTTCAAAGTACGTAACAAAATATAAACTTATATTCCTTATTATTTCAGATTCGTAACCCAACCTGAGGAACGCAAAATCTACGAGCAAACCTTTGGACCGTTGCTTGCCAAACGTGGAAGATCACTCCCTGATTACGAAGAAGTCATCTTTAACGCTTCGTTGATCTTCAGCAATTATCACGACGCTGTCCGTGATCGTCCGAGCACGCCGCAAAACTTCAAGTACATCGGCGGATTCCATATTGAGGAGCCTGTGAAACCACTGCCCAAGGTTAGGAAATTGGAAAGGCATACTTTGTTTATTTTTAAGCTATTGCATAGCTTTTATCGCAGGCTCTGAGCGCGGTGGGCGCGAAAAACCTGACCACATTTGACAGCACGTCGTTTGAGTTCGGGAACTTCGTAAATCATAAAGGTACGGACAGACGTGCTCATAAAGGTACGAAGAGGTATTTACTTTTTCTTACTGATTTTGAACGGCCAGCTACAAAAGGAGTTTTCACAATGAAACCTACTTAAAAAATTCTCCTACAACAAAGAAGTTCTTTATTACAGTAGTGCACCACAGACATTTTAAATAAATTATATTCTCGTTAAATATACGCGGTAAGCGATTTTTTTCTTTTAAAATAAAAAAAATGTTATGCAATAGCTTCACCGCGGCAGTCTCCGAGTGCCACATGTATATTTTTTTTGTTTTTAACGTTTTCATCGTGACGTTGATGAACCATGATGAATTCCAGTGTGGGAAAGAAACAGAGCTATACAAGTCGTCTAGCGCCATCTCGTTCCCACACTGGAATTACTTTCGCTTTAAGACGTCATGGTAGACCACCTATCATGGATGCGTTTACAAACATTTGAACTTGCCTACCTACACAAATACCCGGAACAATTATTTTTTTCCTTGCGGGAATCAAAACACGACACGTAAAGCTGGGTACTCAGCAGTTTTGCATGTAACGTATCAGATACTGTATCAACCTGCAAGTGGGTGCGGCTCGTCCGAGCACACTGCGAGCCGCCTTTGTGTTCGCAGAAATACAGTCACTCGGCGGGTCACTGTGAGCTTACAACGAGCGGTTTGCAGCGGGCTCATGCTTACGTACCCACTTGATACAGTATCTGATACGTTACATGCAACATTGCTAAGTGAGTAGGTACCCAGCTTAACATAGCAGTCAAGCGCTCAACAGTATCATTTTCTCTGAATCGTATATTTTAATATAATATTTCACAATTATTATTTTTTTGTTTATTTCTTGAGAATGTTATTTATTGTTGAGTTGTTATTACTTGAGAATTTAATTTCTTAAGAATGGTTTTTAGATTGCTTCAAAAGGAGATTTTTGAATAATATGATTCGCATTGGCATTGGTTACTGAAAAACTAGCTTTCGACATGACTACCTAAACCAAATACAATTTTCTTAAAGACATTCGAGGCCCTATTTTTTTTTTTTTTTTTGTTGCTAGCCTGCTCTGTCCCACTCCTGGGCAAAGGCCTCCCTCCACTCCTTCCACTTCCCGCGAGCCCGCGCTTCCTCTTTCGAGGCCCTAATAGGACTTTTTATGTTTTATGATATGAATTAAACGGGAACTTTGAACAAAAATTGTTCCTTATTCTTCCACTACAGGTGCAGTTTCCACACATTACACGCCGTAAATACTTCAAGTACCGGTGTGGGTAAAAAACGAAATCTTGTGCCTCTGATCTGTAAAATTGTGTCAGCTGTTAAGCTATCTCTTTAACAAAATAAAATATTTATAATCATCATCATCATCTCAGCCATAGGACGTCCACTGCTGAACATAGCGGCCTCCCCTTTAGATCTCCACATATACCGGTTGGAAGTGACATGCATCCAGCGTCTTCCGGCGACCTTTATAAGGTTGTCTGTCCATCTCGTTGGTGGACGTCCTACGCTGCGCTTGCTAGTCCGCGGTCTCCACTCTAGCACTTTTCGACCCCATCGGCCATCTGCTCTGCGAGCAATATGGCCTGCCCATTGCCACTTCAGCTTGCTAATCCGGTGGGCTATATCGGTGACTTTAGTTCGTCTACGGATCTCCTCATTTCGGATTCGATCACGTAGAGAAACACCGAGCATAGCCCTCTCCATAGCTCGCTGAGCGACTTATAATCATGCTAGTTGTAAATTCCTTTGTAACAGTTTGTTGTTCCTTTCAAGAAAAATAATATAAATACATAAAATTATATGAAATCTATTTCAGGACTTCCAAGATCTCATGGACAATGCAAAACACGGCGTAATATACTTCAGCATGGGATCATTCTTGAAGAGTACTGACCTGCCAAGGTCCCTGGTTGCTGAGCTTCTTAAAATGTTCGGTCAATTAAAACAGACCGTTATTTGGAAATTCGAGACTGACTTGCCAGATGTACCGAAGAACGTCCACATTGTACATTGGGCACCGCAACCTAGTATTTTAGGTAATTAATTAAGCAAAGCTACTAATTTTCCAAGTCACTGATAGGACAATGATTTTAAAAGCGTGTACATAAGTACGTTGAGGCATTTAATTTTCGAGATGACTGAACCGATTTTAATCAAAATTCATACAAATAAGCAAGATATAGGAGGGAGGATATAGATTATTTATCAGAGAAAGCTAACGATTCTTGAATTATTAAAAAAAAATGTTCCAAAATATCTATTTGTATGGAAAGAGGTCATGACATCATAACTGTACAAAATTATACCTTGAAGTGACGTATAGTGTATTTTAAATGCGTCGTATCTTCGTAAATTTTGGCTTAAATAACAAAAAAAAAAGGAACAAACAATTTTTGAAAATCTATATTATTTTTTTAGTAGCCTAGTTTGTGTAAAGGCCTCCCCTTTTTCCTTCCAAACCTATCTACCCCGCAAATATGATCAGATCGTCACACCACCTCCCCGGGGGTATTCGTTTGAAAATCTATTGAACGGTCTAATTTACCTGTTTCAGCTCACCCAAATTTGAAAATGTTCATCACCCATGGAGGCCTGCTGTCCTCGATAGAAGCCATCCACTTCGGAGTACCAATCATAGGAGTACCCGTATTCTTCGACCAGTTCACAAATGTGGAGAAAGCAGTTCAAAATGAATACGCTCTGAGGGTTCCACTGAGTAAAAATCTTCCAAAAGACATGATAGTCGCCATAAATGAAATGGTGAAAAATGATGCGTAAGTTTTATTTGATTCATTTAGTTAAAATGTGTTTCCTCACGGTGCATCCACACCGCCGGTAACATTTGTAGCTCAACGTTTCCAAATGTTACTCGGTAACATCAGCCAACAAAATGTTATTTAATGTTACTAAGTGTTGACGTGTTACTGTAAGTCGAGTAACGTTGCTCAACATTCGGTAACATCCGCCAACAAAATGTTATTTAATGTTACTAAGTGTTGACGTGTTACTGTAAGTCGAGTAACGTTGCTCAACATTCGGTAACAATGTTACCCCCATTATCTAACAATGTTACCGATTACTCGACATACAGTAACACGGCAACATTTGTTGTCGGATGTTACTGCGGTGTGGATGAGTAACAATCAACAAATAGTAACAAGGAGCCACAAAAGTTACCGAATGTTACCGTGTTGCTTTTTGTTGCTCCACAAATGTTACCGGGGGTGTGGATGCACCGTTAGCCTCAATCTACTCAAAAAGTAAAAATGAGTGATCGATCCATATCAATATTGTGAATGAAAGAAAAACTCCAACTCTAAGTTACTATTGACGACATAACGTCATCACCAGCCTTCAATGTTCCCACTGTTGGGACACAAGCCTCCTCTTTGTGAGAGGGAGTGGGCCATAATCCACCACGCGGGCCCAGTCCGGGATGGTAGATGTCACATGTCTTCGGATTTGATGGTTCTAGGACATGCCGGTTTCCTCACGATGTTTTCCTTCACCGTTTTCAGAGCAGTGGTGATGAAATAAATTACACAAAGTAATGCGCCAGGCTGGGTTCCAACCCACGACCTACAACTAGTCAGTCGGGGCCGATACCACTGGGCCACCACTGCTCTTCTCGACGCCGTAACGCCTGAATGGAATTCGATGAAATTCAGCACAAAAAATTGACCATAAACTAGGTCAGAACATAAATTACTTTTTTAATCAAAACATAAACTGATAAGCGTGGGGTCCAGCACCTTGCCTCGAAAAGCACGTTAAGCCATTGGGGCTCTCTCCGGTCGTGTCGGACTGCCGTCCCATCGGTCTATGAGAGTAAAGGAACAGAAAGTGCAGCTGTGCCAGCGCACACACTTGTGTACTTGGATAATATGCCCTGCGCCGATGGCTAATCTTCGTTGAGATTGCCCGTCGTGGCCAAAATCGGTCATACGTTGCCATCAGATTATTTCCTACCTCTGTGAGACAGAAGCGGCAAACAAAATCTCTTTCTCAAAATCTAATATATTATGTATAATTTCTACAGCTATGCCAAAAAAGCGAAGGAACTATCCTTCATCTTCCACGATCGTCTGACAAAGCCAGGCGTGGAGCTCGCGCATTGGGTCGAACACGTGGTACGCACTCGCGGTGCCCGTCACCTCCGCTCCCCGGCGTGGAGTGTACCCCTCTACCAACGACTGTACCTGGATCTGTTAGCATTAATACTGGCTAGTATAGCTGCATTCTTTTACCTGGTCGGTAAATTGTTCAAGAAGAGCCCTAAGAAGTATGATCAGAAGAAAAGGAATTAATTTTTGTGTTATCTTTAAATATGTGGTAAAACATTCTGAAGGAATTCTTTAAACTCAAAAGGAACCAAAACATACCAATAAAATAATCACTGTGTAATCTGTTACTATGCATTCAGTAGAACATGATTTTAGACCTCTAGCATAATGTTTTATAGATTATTATTCTCTATCAAAAGCTGTTTCAATAAAAATGCAATATCCATATAATTGGATCGGAACGGCAGAACTCTAGTGGATCTAGAATCGTGTCCAATAATACAATGCCCCTTTATTGTAAGAAAATAACGCTAAGCTAGCCAATTAGTAAGAAACAAGTGACGTAAAGCAGTAAAGTTTTAAATAAATCCTTGTTCATTTTTATTTTGTCATCTTTTCTTGATACTCAAACAAGTCATTGAAGGTAGGAGTTTGTAGTTGACTACAGACAGCAACAGCAGATGACGTGTTGCTGCGACACTACTCGTTTCTGTGTATTTCTATGAAATACCTTCCGCAGCTACCGATTCGTCGCCTAACTAGACGTCACACCAGAACGTGTCGTCCTACCGCAGATTAATAGTACCACAGACGACGCTGAGACGACAGCACGTTGAATCTTTCTCAACGTAAAAAAAAACTGACACTTTCACGGAACATTCAGAAGTAACTAGAATAAGTCGTTGCCTGATAGTTCAGAATCATTACTGGTGCGACATGACGATAACGCTGCGATGCTGCTGTTTGCTGTCGGCTATAAACACATAATTACCTTAAACTTCTGTCATTACTACAATGAAATTTTATACAAAACCAGTGGCCACATCAACTTAGTTGCATAAGATCCCCCGAGTTACAGACAAAGATCTAGTTTGAAGATCACCGATAACGTACTTGATAATCAATTAAAAAATAATGCACGTAGAATCAGCATGCTGAAGTGGACATGGACCGGCCATGTCTTATGAGTCATAAGTCATGAGCAAAATGGGGACCGCTTATGGGTAATTGTGTGTGACGCCCTGCGGCACCATGAAGCAATGATTTGGATGGGGTGACACTGATAGCGGATGGATGCGGACTAGCAATATCCGGGATGGCTATAGTACTATTTGCTCCCGGCCTACGTTCAGCGTACGCCAATTGGATGATACGAGTATGGTGATGTCCTAATCATTGGGTAAAATCGCAAAGAATGGACCAAATAAAAAGTATTATGTGACTACTCCACAGTAATTCTTACTCATGCTAAACGAATCCATTCTCCAATAAAGTTGCCCTCGCAAAGTTATCAAATAACAACCACATAGCTGCATGATCGTACCAGAAACGAGTAAATCTATTGTTCAAACGAACATTCTCCCAAATTCCAGCCGTTAGTAATCTAATCAAGCGTTAAAGCGGTATGGTAATTACGTTTAAAATCCTTTGATGTGGCAGCCATACGGAAACCTATGTTTAGGTAGTCTACACCCATACCCATCGAATATTTTCCGAGGTATTTCCAGGCTTGATTTTAAACAAGGCAACATTGCTTGGTGATTTGATAGCTTTTGTTTGAAAGATTGACAAACATTCATCCATCTTTTTTTTTGGGGTGGATATCATCATAATTCATATGTGACCTCGTCTAGAGTAGCCTCTGGGTGGAGCGGAAGGGCTGACTAATTACCACCCTGTTCCATCTATTGCCCTTTACGATCAAGGACCGCGGTAACCCCTAAAGATATTCCAGCAAAAAAAGTCGAAAAGCCGAGCGCTAGATGGCTTTAAATATTTCTTGAATACATATAGACTTTAGACCGGGACATAACACACCGGATCAACTCGGGATGGATGAAATGGCGACAGGTCACTGGAACAACTTGCGACCCACGGATGCCCCTCAAGTTAAAGGGGAAAATATACAAATCCGTGATTAGACCTGTCGTATTGTATGGATCGGAATGCTGGGCTGTGAAAAAGATGGATGAGAAACGATTGCATGTAGCGGAGATGAGGATGTTGAGATGGATGTGTGGAGTGACAAGAATGGATAAAGTAAGGAATGAGTATATAAGGGGAAGTTTGAAAGTGGCGCCTGTTACAGAAAAAATGAAAGGGAATCGTCTATCTTGGTATGGACATGTGATGAGGAGGGATGACACCCCTATGTGACTAAGAAAGTGATGAGTATGAATGTTGATGGATGGAGAGGACGAGGAAGGCCAAAGAAAAGATGGATGGATTGTCTAAGGAATGATATGAAAGAAAAAGGAGTAAATGATACTGTGACGTCTGATAGGGGAGAATGGAAGAAGAAAACGTGTTGCGCCGACCCCAAATAGAATGGGATAAGGGCAGGAAGAAGAAGAAGAAGAATCTTACTACTTAATTATTATAAATGTGAAAGTTTGTGAGGATGGATAAATGTAGTATGTTTGTGAATCTTTCACGCCTAAACGAATGAACGAATTTAGATGAAATTTAGTGCACAGATAGTTCATAACCTGGATAAACATATAGGATAGTTTTTATCCCGATTTTATGTACCCGTGGCGTAATTTTCGAGTTGTAGGGACGAAGCCGCTGGCAACAGGTATTTGTAAAATAAATTAGGAAGCAACGCATATTAAGCACATGCAGTACACATGTACTGTACCATTAGCACGAGTTTTCAGTATTTGAGACGTAAAGTAAACTGGAACTTTGACAACTTCAAATTGACAATTATCAAGGAAAAAATTAGTTCCTTCTTCGCACACCAGAGGCGCTGTTCCATTTTTTCATACAAGAAACGCTGTAAATACTGAAAAGACGCTGTAAAGTAAAAGAGTGAAAACTCGTACTAAGGGTACTGGAGTATAACAGAACCATACTTATTTATATACTGTAATTTGTTACAGCAATATTGGCATGGGATCTTCAGAAAGCAGCATCAATGGTCTTTCTAGCTTTATAAGCAAGCTCGGTTCGCTGCACCCAGTTTGAAATCTCCACCTTTGGTTCGCTTTCGCTTTAGTTCGATTTGCAGTTATGTTTGACTCTGGCTTTGATAAATGCACATGCAAGACCTCCCTGATTCTATAGATTCAGATAGTGATTCCTAGAACCTTGCCAAAGAAAACAGGCTATTACAATTATTATAGAACAGACGCCAGCGGGTCAACCTACCCCAATCTTTCAAATACAAATCGAACATTAACTTCTGTGCTATTGTGATAAGGTTGAAAATATATTAAAAAAAGATAGATAGGTAGGATGGGTAGGTGCTGGCTTCTGTACAATATAATATTATGCATGTAGATGTAGCTGTTACTACGTTGACACAGCAAAATAATTATCAACAAAAACATAATCGTTGTCTGGAGATTAAAAAGGATAAAAATAAAATAGCATTCAAACTTAGGCTTTATCAACGTTTCACAATTGCTTACGCCTTTAATAAAAGATAACATTCGACACCATGTTACTATAATTAATCATATCATTTGGATGACAAACACTATTCATTAATGCGTATCTATTAGTCCCTCTATCTATATCAAGACCAAGTGGCACGTCGATATGCAATAAATTTTTAATGTTAGCTTTTTTTAAGCTATTGCATAGCTTTTATCGCAGGCTCTGAGCTCGGCGCCCACGAAAAACGTAACGAAAAAACCTGACCACATCTGACAGCACGCATCGTCTAACGTCGTTTCAGTTCGGGAGACTTCGGCAATTATAAAGGTACGGACAGACGTGCTCATTACTATCACGAAAGCATGCTTTTATTCAGCAAGGATCCGGAAATTATGAGTTTGCCAGACAAAATGAAATTGGCGACCATAATTTATTTCAGCAGTCATGATTAATTTCCTAATTTTGATAATAGGGGAAAAAATGCCGTCTTCTCGAATCTCTCTCGTACTCGATGCACAAGACGGCATTTTATTCTATAACACTGCCATTCGCGACGGACACTCCTCGGTATTACTCCAAAAGACTAAAGATGGATTTGAAAATGGACTGGCCAAAAATGAACTAGATTTTCAAGGCTGTGGTCCACATCTACGCAACTCAACACTGGGCGTTCACATTCCACAATAGTGGCAGTCAGGTCATGAAGGAATAGCTGGCAAGGCAGGTCGAAATTGGAGAAAATGACACACATTCTAGGTTTGGGTCAGCGGCCATTAACAAATCAGACGATAAGGTATAGCAAAATTTGGAGTATAATAGGTAATATAGTCTTGGGAGGTTCTGTCGCCGCAAGAGACAGACCCAACACAGAGGAGCTCCGAGTCGCACACGCGCCTTTGATGAGGATGTACCTTTGACGGCTGACGAGGTCTGCTAGATTCGTATGATAATTATGCATGCCAGTATGCCATTGACCACGTAGCCGGAAGCCCATTATACACCAGGTGTAGTGTACTCGGGCGCCATCAAAACACCCTGGGTATTCACCCTTTCGCTCCGTCACCAATGACAAAAATTGGAAAAATCCACACGCATAAAAAACGAGACTAAACTGCTAAATCAAACATGACACAACACATTATCCGTAACCATGCAATTTACTGATAAAATCTACGTAAAAATTTTAACGTCTTAGTCATGATACTTTATCAAAAAAGTTGTTTATTTGTGATAATGAAAACTAGGTTATGGGGGTCAATTTTTCAGACGTTCCGTTTTAAAAACACTGATATTTAGTGGTGGGATTAGAAATGGACCTTGCTTACTCATCCAAAGACAGACCTTGGCAAGAGTTGCGGCCATCTGACGGCTCACTCCACCAGTGTACGCGTTCATCGAAAATTAATAGATTTTAAAAAATCTAAAAACCCACGTTTTTAAATGTCCTAAAAATAAGAAAATAACCCTACGGGGCTGAGAGAGGGGTCACTCAAAACGTGGGGGCATATGTTATTCAAGGGATTATTTATGGGATATATTTACATGACGTGTAATAGATCGTGGGTGTAACTTGCAAAGATACGCCCCCACGTTTTGAGTGACCCCTCTCTCAGCCCCGTAGGGTTATTTTCTTATTTTTAGGACATTTAAAAACGTGGGTTTTTAGATTTTTTTAAATCTATTAATTATTTTAGTATTTTTATCTTTGTTCATCGGGTTTGAAGCTACCCTGAAAATTTCAGCCTGCTAGCTTATCGGGAAGTGCCTCAAAGCCTGTCCGCCATCTTGGACGTCCGCCATATTGGATTTAAGTCACATGACTATATTTTTCGTATTCCTGACAGCAAACCCTTTCATTTGATACCCATATCATGGGGGTGGATTTCAAACAGCCAGTCTGCCATCTTGGACGTCCGCTATATTGGATTTAAGTCTCGTGACTATTTTTTTCGTACTCCTGACAGCAAACCCTTTTATTTGATATCCATATCTTAGGGGTGCATTTCAAATAGCCTGTCTGCCATCTTGGACGTCCGCCATATTGGATTTAAGTCACGTAACTATTTTTTTCGTACTCCTGACAGCAAACCCTGTCATTTGATACCCATATCATGGGGGTGGATTTCAAACAGCCAGTCTGCCCTCTTGGACGTCCGCCATATTGGATTTAAGTCACGCGACTATTTTTTTCGTATTCCTGACAGCAAACCCTTTCATTTGATATCCATATCTTAGGGGTGCATTTCAAATAGCCTGTCTGCCATCTTGGACGTCCGCCATATTGGATTTAAGTCACGCGACTATTTTTTTCGTTTTTCTGACAGCAAACCCTTTCATTTGATACCCATATCATGGGGGTGGATTTCAAACTGCCATCTTGGACGTCCGCCATATTGGATTTAAGTCTCGTGACTATTGTTTTCGTACTCCTGACAGCAAACCCTTTTATTTGATATCCATATCTTAGGGGTGCATTTCAAATAGCCTGTCTGCCATCTTGGACGTCCGCCATATTGGATTTAAGTCACGTAACTACTTTTTTCGTACTCCTGACAGCAAACCCTTTCATTTGATACCCATATCATGGGGGTGGATTTCAAACAGCCAGTCTGCCATCTTGGACGTCCGCCATATTGGATTTAAGTCACGCGACTATTTTTTTCGTATTCCTGACAGCAAACCCTTTCATTTGATATCCATATCTCAGGGGTGCATTTCAAATAGCCTGTCTGCCATCTTGGACGTCCGCCATATTGGATTTAAGTCACGCGACTATTTTTTTCGTATTCCTGACAGCAAACCCTTTCATTTGATACCCAAATCATAGGGGTGGATTTCAAACAGCCAGTCCGCCATCTTGGGGAGGCCGCTAGTCATGCATTGTCATCAGAACTCAGAGCGTGTGCAAAATTTCAGCCTGCTAGCTTATCGGGAAGTGCCTCAAAATTGAGCTGCAAAAGTCCAACCGGAACAACAAACAAACAAACAAGAAAAGTGAGTGTATAAAAACGTGGTAAAAAGAATAGAACTAGTTACATCAAATAGTGCTATTTGATTTCCCCAATTCTGTTCTACTCACTAAATTTCACGAAATCACTCCCACAGATGCGTCAGGCAAGATGTTACACATCAAAATATGGGATAGCCAGAAGAATCTATGTTCTACAAGAAATATACAAGGTTAGATCATTTCAGTGGATTTTAAGTAAAATCTGGTTAAGACTCATGCAAGTCAGGAAAATATGGGAGAAAAGGGAGGAGGCCTTTCAGATTCAGCAGTGGATGCTAATGATGATGAGCATATCAGTTGAGTTATTTTCAACGTCGCGTCGGTTTAATATAATATTGCTCATAATAATATATTGTATGATGCAACCACCTCCGGTTCTTTTGCAAGCACTACCGAAGATGTCAGACTCTGGATCAGAATATGAAGACACTGACAGGTGAACCCCAATTTACGACGTTGCTTTTGTCCATAATAATAATAATAATATTTCGGCGAATATTTCTCCCCGCCGACGTCGCCAACACCTGTACGTCGGCAGGGGAGTCGCCGGCCACCACGGAGCTTGGGATCTAGGGGCCAACCGGCCCCGAGCCGGGTCCCCGCTGCCGGTGGTTGTGTGCAGCGCATGAGATGGACTCAGTCCATTAATGTGAATGTCATGCGCGCATACTACGGGTCTACAGAGGGGGGAACTAACCTCACTGCGTACCGTGCTAGGATGCTGTCTCTGTTCCAGGTACTTGAACCAACCCTAAACGTCTCGGCCCAACGACTGTCGTATCAGGTGCGGGTCATCCAACGTAATCACATGTTGGACGACGCCGCACTTGATAGGCTGCGCTCAGAAGAACTAAGCAACCGTATCATCTTAACTCCACCACCACCAACGGCGTCCGTGTCTGCAAACAGAGTTCCGCCGCAGTCTGTTACTGCTTCTGTTGTGGAGGATGATGATGCGGTTGCCACGGTAAGCAGCCAGTGCAACGAACGATTGAGGAGCGCACTGGAGGATGCGCTTCGTGAGTACCGCTCAACCCCCATTACGCTTAGACCCCGATTGCCACGATTGCCCATGCACAAAAAAAATAGGGCGCTGGTGAGTGCCTTGAACTCGCTGCTTAAGAATCTTTTCGAGAGCAGCGAGGATCTTGTCGATACACATTCAATCCTGTTTTGCGGGGCTGTTGCGGCATGTCGATTAGCTAATGTCAAGTTTCCGGACAGTGACGGAGCTAATCGACCAAAACCAGCTGTACCAGCCTGGCAATGCAGGATTGAGCGTCGTATCGGCGAGGCCAGGGTGCTCATCGGCAAACTATATTGCTTCAGGGAGGGAAATACACGACCACGTGTGATGCGCTTTGTGAGACGGGCTTTCTCGGGGACTGGGATCGGTCCTCAAGAATACATGTCCCGTGTCACAGAGCGCATCGACTTCCTGAAGCAAAAAGTTTGTGCATGGGCAAGTCGTATTCGGCGGTATAAGCGACGGGTTGATCGGTACTTGCAGAATCGCATGTTCCGGAGCGATGAGAGGTGGGTATATAGAGCTTGGGAGCGACCTGAACAAAACATGGCTGACCTGTGCCGCCCAGATGACAGCGCCACGAGTACATTCTGGCGCAGCATCTGGTCGGTACCCGTCAGTCATACTGAGGCTGATTGGATGCGTGATGTCGAACGGGTGTGTGAGCCTATACCAGAAATGGAACCTATAACCATTACACCATCAGATATAGCACGAGCAGTCCGTTCGTTACCGAATTGGAAATCCCCGGGACCGGACGGACTGCACAACTTTTGGCTAAAATGGTTGAATAGTTCACACACTTGTCTGGCATCTCAATTCCAGTCAGCTTTAGAGTCTGGGTCGCTACCACAGTTTCTAACAACTGGTGTTACCCACCTGCTCCATAAATCAGGTAGTACCACGGAACCCAAGAACTATAGACCAATCACTTGTTTGTCGACGGTCTATAAACTTCTTACATCCATTTTGAGAGTGAAAATTAACACACATGTTGAAAGTAGCTCCATTATGTTTGCCTCTCAAAATGGATGTAGGAACGGGTCCCGTGGTACTAAGGAGCTGCTCCTCATTGACATGGCCATTAGTCAACAGGTTCGTCGATCTCGCAGGGATCTGTCCACATGCTGGATAGATTATAAGAAGGCCTACGACTCGGTGCCACATACATGGCTCATGAGGGTGCTGGAGTTGTACAAAATAGATGCAACTCTACGTGCCTTCCTTGAGTCGTGTATGGGGCAATGGAGAACGGTCCTTCGCTATCCAGGGTGTCGACAGATCCAGGCGAACGATGAACCTGTATGGATCAAGCGGGGAATATTCCAGGGCGACAGTTTGAGTCCACTTTGGTTCTGCTTAGCCCTGAATCCTCTAAGTACATTGCTGGAGGACTCAGGTCTAGGCTATCGGTTGAGGAGAGGTGGTCAGGTCATATCTCACCTTCTATACATGGATGATCTGAAACTCTTTGCCCCCAGCAAATTGCAACTGATGGAGCTACTGAAGGTAACTGAAACTTTTAGTAGTGCCATCAGGATGGAATTTGGTGTGGACAAATGTGCAGTCATGTATGTAAAGCGAGGGGAGATTATGGAATCTGAAGGGATTCAGCTTTCAGATTCCATACACCTTAGATCACTTTCCTCATCCGAGACCTACAAGTATTTGGGTATGTCGGAAGCGTTAGGCATTAATGTACCGGACGTGAAACAATCGTTGAAGGACCACTTCTTTGGACGCCTGAAAAAAGTTTTAAATAGCCTTCTTTCAGGCGGAAACAAGGTGCGCGCCTTCAACGGTTGGGTCATGCCGGTTTTAATGTACTCTTTCGGCATACTCAAATGGACTCAAACTGAACTCGACGCCTTGGATAGACGAGTCCGTACGCTGTTGACTGCAAACCGGATGCATCACCCACGATCATCGGTGATGAGGCTGTACATCCCGCGGAAATGCGGGGGTCGAGGCTTTTTAAATGCTAAGACCCTCCACAACCGCGAGGTGTGCAGTCTCAGAGAATATTTTTTGAAAATGGAAGTGGGTATGCACCGAGATGTGGTCACAGTGGACAAGGGACTCACCCCGTTGTCCATGGCTAAAGAGAACTGGCACATACCTGTGATACTCAGTACCGAAGACCGCAGGGAGGTATGGCAAAGCAAGGAGCTACACGGACGCTTCTACCGGGCCCTTCATGGGCCCGATGTAGATTTTCTAGCGTCCGTGTCCTGGCTACGTTTCGGTGACCTCTTCGGGGAAACTGAAGGTTTTGTCTGTGCGATTATGGACGAAGTTATCTTGACGAAAAACTACCGGAGACATATTATAAAGGATGGGACGATTGACGTGTGTCGGGCATGCCATCGTCCTGGTGAATCCATTAGACATATTATCTCTGGTTGTTCTCGTCTTGCTAACGGCGAGTACTTGCACAGGCACAACCTAGTAGCCAGAATCATCCACCAGCAACTTGCGTTGAAATACAAACTTGTGGAATCTGAGGTACCGTATTACAAGTATGTGCCCGACCCAGTTCTCGAGAAAGACCATGTCACGTTGTACTGGGATCTGCCTATCATTACTGATAGGACTATTGTCGCCAATAAGCCTGACATAGTAGTGATAGACAGATCAGCGCGCCGCGCAATGATAATCGATGTTACCATCCCACATGACGAGAACCTCGTGAAGGCTGAGAAAGATAAACAAATCAAATATCTCGACCTGGCGCGCGAGGTTGTCGACATGTGGAATGTGAACTCGGCTATCATTGTGCCGATTGTCGTTACTGCCAATGGCCTGATGGCAAAGAGCCTCGACGAACACCTTTCGAGGCTCTCCTTAGGGGGTTGGATCAAGGGCCTGATTCAGAAGGCAGTACTTCTTGATACGGCTCGTATTGTGAGGAGGTTCCTGTCTCTGGAGCCCTAACCACCGGTAGCTTGGACCCCGCTCCCACACCGGTGGAACACTGTTTTTTATATTTTTAAATGTTTTTTGTTTGTTTGTTTTTGTAAAGAATATTTAAAAATATGTGAAATATGTACAAAAGATGAATAAACGAATAATAATAATAATATAGCCTTTTATTCAGATCTTAAATGTTTACAATAAACTTGTAACTAAAACTACACATACTCTTAAACTAAATAAACTACTTAAACTAATATCTGTTTTTTGGTTATCATCGATAGATCTGTTTGCCAGTCGGCAAAGGCCTCCTCCAACCTTTTCCATTCTGTTCTTTCTTGAGCCACTCTGTTCCACATTACTCCTGCCACTTGTCTGATATCGTCATCCCATCTGCTTTTGTCCAGGAAGACATTTATTCATGATGAATGAGGCCGGTGGTTCGTACCTAAACAAAACAGCTGATCAAACTCACAAGTCAGTGTCTTTTTTAAAATCCAGACATTGGAAGTGGCCGGTTACGGCGATTCTCACGCATGATTCATAGCAGCTGATTCCGATCACTATATTAATTAATCATTTGTGAAGTGTATGTATATCACCACGATCGTCGGAATGCATTCATCCATTGGGCCTACGCCTATCTCAATGTACGCCACTGAGGCCGGTCTTGAGTTTTCCTCTTTCAGTCTCTGCCGATTCCGTTTCCATGCTCTTTTTATAACCATATCTAATAAGATTTTTTGGAAAAGGCCGCAAAGGTTTTAAGTGGACCTGTCCAGTCGATACACCCAGTACACGTGTAGCACAAGTCAGAACTAAATGGGCTAAACTTCATAACGAACAATACCCATAAAGGATCCATAATCGAGAAGTAAGATTAATCAGCTCTTAACAAACTTCCTCATAGGTACAATGATCGCAAACACTACGGTTGAGTATGACTCCTGATTTCGATTTTCAGTTCAGGCAAAGTGTTGTCTAAAGAGTTCTAATAGGAATATATCAGGAGCAGTCTGCATGCTTGCCTATTGATGATAATAGGCTTGCTCTAAAACATAAGAGATCAGAATAATGTAGGTGTACTTTTTTTTGCTATTGCGTGAAACTTTCATAAGACGCCCGGTCTTTGGGGATAAGACCAGGGATTGTGGGATTAATACTGCAATATCCCACCCCGGTGGACAACCTAGGACAACCTAGGTAATGGGCGGAAAGGGGACTTTAACGCCCGCTATCTCAAAAGCCATAGTTAGTCCATAAAGTACTTACACCTCTACCAATACTTCGGGGATTATGTATGAGTTATGTCATGTTTATAAATACCTACAATAAACATAATATTGTGATGATTGTATCTAACGTCTTATCTGCATATTATGGAATTTTGTGGAGTTTAAAGATAACGTAATAAAAGTCATGGCACTGGTTCAAGGAACGGGTTCCGTAGAAAGGTTTCCGTATTCTTTCTAATATATTCGGACCAATTGAAATGATACTTGTCGTCATTTAAATGCTTTTAGGTTCAAATAAGCGAAACTTCAAAGCTAGTGTCTAGGCTAAACGCTGGATAAATTTAACCCTTATTTTCACTTATGCAAGTTTTAATACTGAGAATCGTACATCAATATAATTTAGTATGAATGTATTGACATTGCTACCTACAGACCTAAATCATGGTTTAGGTTACGTTAGGGTGTTTAATTCTACCTGCATTATAAGAAACCTGCCGAAGACACTACCAACACCATTCATGTTCTTCTATGCTTTTCTCTATAATGCTGACCATACACACTACGGTGCACCGGAGAGGCCTACCTGTGCAGGTATGCCTGCGCGGGTATACTGGAGCGTGTGCAATAGACCTGTGGTTTTTTTTTTGAACTCCTCGTCGTTGAGACTAGAGATAGCGTCGCCGCTGTGAGAAGCTTAGTGAATACTAAATTTAAGTTTCAACCCCAGAGCAGCGGCAGCGACGCAAACAAGGCTGTGTCGTTAGACAATAGCACTGATGGTCGAAGTTAGTTTAAGGAAGTAGTTTTAAGAAGATTGTATCAGTGGCGAGCTTGTTTTAGGTGTAAACCGAAGATAAACTCGATAAATATGAACCCATATACTGTCAAGGAAACAAAATAACAGATAAGTACGATTCACAGATAAATATAGACTTTTATCTGATTAGGTATTATGAATTACTCATGAGCATTTTGTATTGATATTCAACCTTCAGTATGTAACTGGAGAGGCAACAAATAGCATTACAAAAAAAGGTTTTCCTGCCACAGAACCCTAAAAAATATCAACAAAAGTGTACGTAGAGAGTTTATTGACGTAATCGTGCGCAGGAATCTCTATTTAAACCCAGTCGCGATGTTCAATTTACAATGAACGGGGCCACTACTAGACTGGTGAAAAGTAATTTTAAAATAAGTGTTCAGTGAAAATTTTATTAAAAGTGTGTTGAAAATAATAATTAATTCAATTATTTAAAAAAAAAAACATACCAAGTGAATATTACAGTGTAGTGAAAATTGAATAGGTAGCCCACGGTTTTTTTTTTTTCAAATAAAAGTGCAACAAATCATTTGTTTTCAGAAAATGGGAAAAATAATGTGCTTATTGTTCGGTCTGCTATTGAGTTTCTCCTTGAGTGATGCATATAAAATCTTGGTTGTGTTTCCAATTCAAAGTCCTAGTCATGGTATTCTTGGAGACAGTATGGTGAAGAGTCTTCTCGATGGAGGACATGAAGTGAGTACTACCTTACCTGCATTTTAGCTTAGTTTTATCTCAAGTCCAGCTTAAGACGATTGGTCTATATTATTATTATTTACACCTAATGAATCCTTAGACAACGGAGCTGTGTCGTGCAAAGTTGAGATATCCCGATTGCAACCTTCCTGTTTTATTTTCTCTACTTGTACTTCACCTAGTTTACTTCTATAAATATTGGATAAACCCAAACTAAACTTGATGAAGCCATTGGAGTTTTTGTGTTATCTATTATTGCATTGCTTTGTCACCGAAGTTATATAATTTGCTATGTTTCCCCTTCATGGAAACCATATAATTAATACAAATCATCATCATCTTAATCAGCTTAAAATATTCCCCCTGCTAGAACACGTAATGTCTCTTCTTTGTGTGTCTCTCTCTCATACTTTAATCCATTCCGGGTGCCCAGTAAAGGTTGGTCACATGTCTGATTTTTTTTGTTCGAGGACATGCTGGTTTCCTCTCAATACTTCCCTTCACAATTTTCATTTGATTTGCAGAATCAGAATAGAATCAGAATAGATTTATTTGTAAAATATAGGTATTACATAATGGTGTTGGGTAAACTTAATATTTGGTCGCTATGTTTTGCCGTGTAGGCATACAAATTTTTGACATTAAAATTAAAAAAACAAATCGATAAAACAAAGAAACTAAAATTAGGTAATTGAAAACAAAATTAAGTACTATAGAAAAAAAAAAACTTTTTAGGGTATTAGTTGAATAAAAAAAAAACTATTGCAGTGATGATACAATAAATAAAAAAAAATGATGTGGTGGTCTAAAGGGGAGGCCTATGTTCAGCAGTGGACGTCTTCCGGTTGTAACTCGGGGTCGTTACTTCTGGGACAGGCCGAGGATAGAGGACAGAGGCATCTCAATAGAAAAATTGTAAAAGCAGTATGCTCGTCACCATTTCACACGAAATGTGGATGAAAGGTCTCTAAACTATTGCTTAAAACTTTGGGGACCTCAGGTACTATGTCATGTATTAATTAAATACCATGTCATCGTTATGTTTAACTATGTATAATAAAAACCCATTATCTTCAAACACGCTAATTAGCTTAGTCTTCTACTATTTAGTCACGAAGTACTTGTTTGTAAAGTTAATAAAGAAAAACCAACAAACCATGACACAGAGAAACCATGATCATCCTTCATGGTAAAAGCCACGTGTGTCTGTGCTAGCCATTCAGCCTAGTTACAAACGGACAGCACAGTCTTTTTTTAGCGTGGTAAAATCATCAAAGGCGTCCTCCGAACCAGGGTAGGGCAGGAGGGACTGTCAGACTTGTACTGACCAAAATCCACTGTGTTCTTGAATAGCCCTTTACGTTCCGGGGTCACAGTATTCGTTAGTCCCACGATCCCGGCAGGCTTTGGCCCTCTAGGGTGGGCCCCGTCATTGTGCTGACACTCTTTGAGGCACGCGGGGAACACAATGCGCCGTCGTCGACCCGAGCATGGTCCATGGTCGGACAGCGCGGCGCCCATTACACGCCGGCCGCATGCCCGCGACTACTGTCCTTTCCCTCACGCGTCCCGCCTCCTCCTTCGCTAGCATGACTGCTTCAAAGAAGGAGGCGACCGCTTTCCACTCCGTCTCGCCCCGCAGCATGGCCTCGACCAATGCCGGGCGCGAGGTGTCGCTGCCTATCGCCGTCGTGAGGGCACGGCAGTGCAATGCCCAAGCGGGCCAGCCCTGCACGGTATGCTCCACCGTGTCCACCGGGCGATCCTCGCAGTGGTGACACGCAGGCGTTTCTTCCTTCCCTATCCGACACAGGTACCACACCAAACTTCCGTGTCCGATGAGGACCTGCGCCAGGCGGTAGGTCAGGACGCCGTGACGCCTTCCCAGCCACTCCTCAAAGAGGGGTCTTACCGCCGCGATTGCGGCGCCCGAACCTCGGTTGCGACAGTCGTCCCCTCCATACTGCCCTGAGATCGCGCCGGACCTCTTCCCGCCGCGCCTCGACTTGTCGGGGCAGCGAGAATTCTCCCCGGCGCCGCGCCTCCACGCGCCACTTGTAGACGCGCTGGAGGGCAGTCGCCTCCGGATCCCAGGGCAGTAATCCGACAAGGAGGTTGGCCGATTCGCCGGCGATCGTGCGGTATCTTCGGATCATCCGGATAGCCATGACCCTCTGGCATGCAACCAGCTTCGCTGGTCGCGTCCGCATGCTCAGGGCCCACACGGGGGGGACGGCACAGTCTTAGTAAAATTTACTCTTTGGATAAGGAACTCTAAAAAGTATAAAGGTACAGCTCGGTCACGCAAAAATTAACCTGCGCGCCAGCTGTCAAACTTTGAAATGTATAGATTACTTTAATTATGACCTAGTCAGAACCAATCTACCAAAATAAATACTCAACTGTAGTGATTAATAAGTAAATGACCGTACACAATCGGGTATTATCATGCCCAATGTGATGAGTAATTGTTTCAACCCACACACTCACCTTATTCACGAACTCAGGCGATGCAAATTATAGCGGGAATATAATATGACCCACAATGCCTGACAATAACATATTTATTTTATAAGCAGGATACTGTGACCCTGGAATGCTAAGGCCAACCGAAAGGACGAGATGGATTTTTAGTCAATAAGAGCCTGACAGAGTCTGTGAGACTCTTTTTTAATTTTTGATCAAGAACTAACTAACTAACAGCTACAATATAAAAAACTAAAATCTAGACGTGAAATAAGCAATATTGTAGCCCACAACGCTGTTCACAGATTAACTGTGGGATATAATATTTAAATAAAAATTAAGTTAAACGCTAGACATGCATAATAATATTAAAAACTAAATTTACTTAACTATCATGCTCACCTTAAACCATACACAATATATCAAGTGAGCTCCTCAAGAATAAGACCCTTGAACTTACTGGGAGAACATGCAAAAATATCTAAATGTTCAAAGGTCCTATTGTAGGCATCTATCATTTTGCGAACAGGTGAGCGCAGTCCGGTGTTAGTGGCAAGTACGCGTGGAGAATAGAGTCACGGCGCGCACCCTTCGCTTGTACACTGTTCTAGGGACAACATAGCATAACATGTTGGTTAACTCAATGCAGTCAAATTTATTACCAACAATGTCATACAGATTCAGACTCTTACTGACTTCTGTTCTTTCCACTTCACCCAGGGCGGGATTCTTTTCATGATTTATCCATCCAAAAAAGGATACCTCGAGGTCAAACAACAGACACTTATAAATGTCAGTTGCTTCTTTCACGTATACCGTTTTGCAAGATGCATCCTGGTATAATCATTATGGCCCCAAGATTAATACTTTACCTCTCATGTACGGTTGTATTGTTAGCCTGCAACAATCCATTACTGAACAAAGGCATCTTCCCATGGCTTCCAACTTTTAAAATCCAGGACTGTTAAAACCACTGGTCGCTTATTTTGTCTAGCTCATCCCGCCATCTTCTTTATTTAAATTTAAATTTTCAGGTGACGTACATCACACCTTTCGTCAGCAGGCAGCCACATCATCCAAAACTGCGCATAATAGATGTCACGGCAGTCAGTAAATTTTTCAGCGGTAAGTAAATACAAAATTTCTGCCAGGATAAGAGGTAAGCGGCGGTGGCTTAAGAGGTTACCGGGCTCGGCAAAAGGCAATTGAAGAAAGAGTGTGGTTTTAAGTCAGTATGATTTTGGCAATTCTTTCCACTCTATTCAGAGAATAGGAGGACTCATTGGAATTTCCAACAAAAAAAGTAGATGAATCATCATAACATAATAAGTGTGGAGTCCATTGATGTCACTAAAACTCATGTCATAGATATAGAAGAAAAAATATATTTCTGTACTGAACTGTAGGTACTTAGGTGTGTTCCTGTCGTGATGATGGTCCGGATTTATCCTGTGTCATCATCATCATCAGCCTATAAATGTTCACACTGCGGGGACACAGGCCTCCTCTCTGTGAGAGGGAGTGGGCCATAATCTACATGACACGGGCTCAGTGCGAACTAAAATTTTTGATTCTAGAACATGCCGGTTTCCTCACGATGTTTTCTCTCTACGTTCGAGAGCAGTGGTGATGCAATAAATTACACAAAGTAATGCGACTGCCTGGGTTCGAACCCACGACCTACAACTCGTAAGTCTGCATTGTCATTGGGCCACCACTGCTCCACTGGGTCACCGCTGCTCCTGTTTTATATATTATTGTAGTAGTGGTCCATTCAAAGAAATGAGACCAGTCTTCTTTTCAACGTAAACTAAATATTATGTAGGTTCATATTATACATACGTCGGTTCTTTGTTTAACACTGACATATTAGTGATATATTAGCACACATTTACACGAAGTAGCTAAATAGTTGTTGCAACACTACCTTACAAATTATATTTTACTAAAACAATCGTAAAAACCGATTTTCTGAAAAAATCACTTAAGCTATTGTCAAACAGACAGGCGAAGCGAATGCGATCCGAACCTGTCATATAAAAAAAGCGAAAGCGGTCCGATAGTCTATGTGACAGGCTACAATCAATTCCATACATTACAAACAAAAACGCTTCGCTTCGTGTTTGCTTCGCCTCTCTGTTTGACAATAGCATTAAGGTGTTCTCTAAGCCGGCAGTAGTTTTAATCTTGGCAACAATTTTAGTAATATCTTATCTCGCTCAAAATTGATACTTAGCGTATATTTTAGCCTTTGAGATATCTACGGAACAAGAGTGATGTGGTGCCACTGACATATTACTTTGCACGATCATTGGCCAAGATTATTCCACTCCTGTAGAAATCACCCTCAAAAATCACCCCTACTGATTTTGATATGCATTTTCAGCCTATTAATGTTCCCACTATTGAGACAGAAACTTCGTCTCCACCACACGGGCCCAGAGTCGGTTGGTGTCACATGTCTTCGAATTATTGGTTCTAGCACTTACCGGTTTCTTCACGATGTTTTCTCTCATCGTTTTGAGAGTGTTGATGATGGAATAAATAACTCAAAGTAATGCGCCTCCGATTCAACTGAAAGCCGACCCCAAGATAGTTGGGAAAAGGCTAGGGACATGATGATGAATGCGCCTGACTGCGTTCAAAGCCGTGACCCTCGTAAGTCGGGGATATTACCAATGGGCCACTTTTGCTCTCCCCGCTGTGTGGCTTTTGACCCTTTCTTTGTGGTGGTAGAATCATCAATCCGTCCCACGAATCTTGCAACCCGGTTTTTTGACCCTAATCTCATTATGTACCGCGAATTTTTTACAGATAAAATGTTGAACGTGAAAAAGATCATGAGTGGAGAAATGGATCTACAAATTGTTGACAATTTTTACGATATTCAGTTGCTCATAGCATCTAAGACATTAGAAAATGAGAATGTACAAAATATGTTAAGAGACCGCCAGATTACCTTCGATGCCGTCATTGCAGAATATATGCTCACTGATATGCATTCTTCGTAAGTACTCCATAACAATACAATAAATGTGAGAAGAAAATGAGTGAGAGATTAAAAATTTTAGGTCTCAGATTAAAAATTTAATGATCAACAACCTTTGCTTAATAATCATCAACCTATGCTTCGAATGCTTCGGGACAAATACTGTTCGGATATTTTTTTTTTAACCTAATTTTCAAATGACAGTTGACACATGAGGTCGCTTTCGTTTGTCGTTCTCTACGTAGCAAAGCAAACCCGAAACGTAGAACAGTTAGGAGTGTCTATGTCAATATTCAAAGTCTTTAATTTTGATTCTGATGAAATCTGAAAAAACCTCATGGTTAAAAATTTCGACAAAACGCAAAAAATCACTAAATTCACTTAATTTATATATTTCCAGGTTTCAAGCAGTGTACTCTTGCCCCTTCATCTGGTTCTCAGCCTACGAGCCGCACTGGATGATTCTAAACGTGATGCATGGACCTCTGAACCCAGCTTACACTAGCAACTACATGAAGCCACAAGTGGTTCCGTACTCATTCTCTGGCAGAGTTCTGGAGCTGTGGAATCAAATAATAGGATTTTATAAACATAACTAGTAAGTATTGAGACTTTATTAAGTCTACTGAACTTTTTTTGGGGTCACATTAGTCCATGAATTTTTTTGATCGCCTTTTTGTTTATTTATTTCTATTCCACGATTTTCAAAATGCATACCAGCTATTTGATATAACAATGAAAATACGGCATGTATAGAGACTTGATATAAACAAAGAGTCATATTTTGCACGGCCGAGTTGGGGGCATCCATAGCTGTCTATCAGCAGTAATTTTGTTTATATTGGTACCATTTAATTCAGAAACGTGCAACTAGGACATCAGCGGTCGAGGTGCGCGTCCTAGCCGCTTTGTACATCAAGTTCCTAATGACTCCCTCATTATGCAAAAAATATATTTGTACTTACTTCTTGTCACATTCTGATAGCAATTTCGATTGTGAGATCCAAGAGTTACCTTTGTGTTTTTAAAATTTCAGTCCCTTCTACAACAAGGAACTGGAGGTATACAACAAGGTGATCGCCCCTATTGTCAAGGAGCAAGATCGACCTTTGCCTGACTACAACGAGCTAAGATATAACGCCACTTTATTAATGAGTATCACTCAGGTGGTTGTTGGAAGCGCATTACCCTTACCACCAAGCGTTGTGCATGTTGGAGGATTCCATGTTGATGAGCCGGTCAAACCATTACCAGAGGTGGGCGGAGTACTATAATATCAAAATTAGTTTTGTCTCGTTGATCTATTTTTCTAGAAGTAATGGATTCAGGGGTGCTAAGACAGGAAACCTCCACGTGCGCCCGTGGACTGGAGTTCCCTCTCGGATACGTCCGGGGGGAAGACCAGTTTTTCGGGCCGGTGCGCCCTGGGATGCGGGCAAAAACTCTCCTTAGGCACTGTGTGCCTAAGGGGTTTCTTTGCCCGTATGCAAATAGCCTGTCGGGTGGACGCTCCAACGCGTGTCCCTCTGAACAGCAGAGGGCACAGCGGCGGAGCGGGCTTGCGGACGGTGAGTAATGGGTATGCTCGCCGTCCGACCAAGGACCAAGCCCGGGTCGGTGGCGCGTCGTGTTTCACGCGTCACCGACGGGGCCCCTTATGGGGCCAAAAGCCTGCCGGGGTCGCGGATTTTTCTTAATCCAGGATACCGTGGCCCCGGAACGTAAAGGGCATCCGACGGAACACGGGTGGATTTTAGTCAGTAAGAGTCTGACAGTCCCTCCCGCCCCACCCAGGGCGGGAGGACTCTTTTGATGATTTTGCAACCCTAAAAAAAAAAAAAAGTAATGGATTCAAATTCCCGCCCCTAATACATGAGGCTTCAACATGCAGGAGAAATTTGGGTGTATTATTAGGTACGCTTCTGCCTAACCCTGCGGGCGTTGCAGAAATGATGACAACTCTAGACGCTGTGGTTGCTATTGGGACTTTTTTTTTAATTTTGCCTTTGCGATCACCAGATTAAAGGTGCCAGCGAAGCCCGTTCCGTAGGTAAATAATAAGTTCATGCAAATTCCTCAGGACTTGAAGAAAATAATGGACAATGCCAAGAATGGTGTGATTTACTTCAGTCTGGGATCCAACATTAAAAGCAAGGACTTACCAGATGAACTGAAGCAAGGTCTTTTGAAGGTTTTTGGTGGACTAAAGCAGATGGTGATATGGAAATTTGAGGAGACCCTGCCAAACGCACCGAAAAATATCCATATGGTGCAGTGGGCACCACAGCAGGGCATTTTAGGTAGGTCTTATAAGTGCTTCACGTTTTTATCTTGCTAGTATATGGTTAGGTACTTATGAGTAGATTCCTGCTTATTTTTAATAACACTTCTGGAGAAGTGGCTTAAAATTTACGCTAGTCGCTCCACACGAGTCGGCCTGTAAATCGGTGTCCATATTAATAATAATAACCGGCGGACCTCTATTTTTATATTTTTAAATGTTTTATATGGTTTTGTTTTTTAAATACATAAACTGAACTTACTGCTTTATTCATGAGACATACTCTAGGAGGCAGGTCATCTTTCTGAAGCATGCTGTGTTTGGTGTACCTTTTTGCTTTTCAGGTTTTTGTTTTTTTTTTGTAATTTTTATGACTTTCTCCTCTCTTACAGCCCATCCTAACCTGGTCCTCTTCGTCACTCACGGAGGTCTTCTGTCCGTGATTGAAGCAATCCACTTCGCCAAGCCTCTGATAGCCATCCCAATCTTCGCCGATCAGTTCCTCAACGTTATCCACGCTGAATCAAAAGGTTTCGCTGTAAAAGTGCCACTGACTTACAATCTGCATGAGGATCTGAAGGTGGCTTTAGATAATGTTCTTGGACACCTTCCAAAGTAAGTAGAACTGAGGAATAGTCGCCAAGTGATAATGGCCCCGACTTACGAACTTACGGTCGTGGATTCAAACCCAGGCTAGCCAAATTACGTTCAGTAATTTATTTCATGACCAGTGTTCAAAACGGTTAAAGAAAACATGGTGAGAAAACCCGAAATTGGTGTGTTCTTGTGAAATTCTTGTTATTTTTATATTTATCCTGTTTTTTTTTAATCTTTATTTAAAGAGTTTTTTCGCCTAAGCGAATATGACACTCTGTATGTGTACAAAAAACATTACATCGTAAATACGTATTACTACATACTAGGTATTTTCTAATTTACTCATGTAAATTAATGTTCTCTATGCCAATTTTTGTCCGCAAGGAATGGTTATACGCAAATCAAGACACAAATTCAATGATCATGTGTTCTAAAAACTTGCGCTACCTACATTTATTGTCGGCACGTCGTTACAGTCGCAGGTTCGCATTTACCCCCCACGTATCAAATATTTATATAGCCTACAAATATTTGTTCCGGGTCTGGTTGTAGTGTGTGTGAGTTTGTATGTTTGTAAACGCACCAACACTACGGTATTTACCGAATAATAAAAAAAAATATAATCATCAATTTTCTCCACAGGTTTGTCACCAAGACAAAGGAGATATCATTAGCCTACCATGACCCACCGCAAAAGCCAAAAGAAGCTATAAACTTCTGGGTGAACCACGTGATCAAGACAAAGGGCGCCCCCCACTTGCGATCAGTCGCATTGCAGATACCACTGTACCAGAGATTGTACCTGGATCTGCTAGCATTAATACTGGTAGCTTTAATAGTGTTAGTACTAGGAATTCTGAGGATTTTCTGTTTACTGAGTGACATGAAGAGTTCGAAAGTGAAGGCAGAATAAGTGATATTGAGCTGCAGGCAGACAATATAGAGGATTTAAAAAAAAAATGCGCGTTAAAAATAATATTTGTAGAACAAAATAAACTTGTTTTTAAAACTTTTTGTGTTCTCTTTTTGATAAGTCCAAGAAAGCTAAGATTTATACTTCACTTTACCAGATTCCTAGCTTATTCCTATGGCCACACTCCGGTTCTATCATCAGCCCTTGGGCCACGGACGTAAATAGTGGTGGGAGGGTAAGGGCCTGTGGCCTGACAATGCGCCCCTCATCCCTTCTTGTAGAAGAAAATGTTCCTTCCTGGGCATAAAAAAGGGGCTTCGTCGATCCAGCTTATGTCACTTTATGCTTACTGCCTGCTCACACATTTTTCCCTTTCCCGTTCTCATCTTTTTCACACGTTACTGTACCTAACCTACCCTAACAATCAAACTAGACTAACTAAAAAAACCTGTTCCTTCTTCAGTTAACTAACCTTTGCATGACGGAGACACGGTAACCACGGTAAAGATTGTACTGCGACACAGCACTGCGTGGAAATATTGGTAAAGCTTTACGCATCATTATTGAAGATATTAATTATGTTAATATTGTTTAGACTGGAATTCGACTCAAGTAGTTGGAAAAAGCAAAAAAAGATGATCATACTGAGAACAACTTCAATGCAAGAAAAACACCAGGTTTTCAAATCACACAAAATATATTCCACAAATCCATTACAAAACATACAGTCTGTACAAAACATAAAACAGATTATCAAACTAAATTAATATACTAACAAACAAAACATAAACTGTACCCTGAGCACGAGTTTTCAGTATTTGAGACGTAAAGTAAACTGGAACTTTGACAACTTCAAATTGACAATTTTCAAGGAAAAAATTAGTTCCTACTTCGCACACCAGAGGCGCTGTTCCATTTTTTCATACAAGAAACGCTGTAAATACTGGAAAAACGCTGTAAAGTAAAAGAGTGAAAACTCGTGCTCAGGGTACTGGTCTAAAACTTTACATCATTATACTCGTAACAGCTGTACAATATATTATTCCGGAAGTCTAATAAGTTCCTACAAAATTAATCTCAGTCAAGTCAAATTAATCAGAGAAGCACTTTAGTGATCTATAAAAAAAAACGAACGGGAATCCTCATTTAATCAAAATTGAGGAAGTTCTCTAAATACAATAGACGGGTTTTGCTTGATTATTTATATGTCATTTTAGAGTTATGCTACAACTAAAAATTTAGATTAAGGATAAAAGAAGAGCTCGTGGCTTAAATAATAAAACAGATCGATCTTTATAGTTAAGTCGCACTTACTGAGGTTGATCTGTGGACCATCCATGATAGCAAATGTATTCGAAAGCACTTAAAACCGTTAGCATGCTCTTATTTCTAGATCAATGGTCGTTACAATTAGTCAGAAACATGAAAGTCTGACAAATAGTTTTTTTTAGTCAGTACGAGTCTGACAGTCCCTCCCGCTTTGCCCTGGGTGGGAAGACTCATTAGATGATTTTACCACGTAAAAAAAAATCAAGGAGTATCGCATCACCCAGTCACTGGGTTGTGGAGTTCATAATAGGCAGTAGCTTCAAGAAAAATACTGACATTTACCTGCATTTCCGACTGGAATAGTTTGAAAAAGTCTTGACAGATGCTGATGCTACAAATAAACATGGTTTAACCAAATACAACTATAGTTTAGCTTTTAATCTGAAGATTTTCTTTCCATCATTTTAGCTGTGGCAGATAGGTAGGATAGAATCCGGAACATGGATATTCGGCGGAGAACCAGAGTCACCGACATAGCTCGTAAAATTTGCAAGTTGAAGTGGCAATGGGCAGGCCACATCGCTCGTAGAACTGACAACCGATGGGGAGGAAAAGTTCTCGAGTGGCGACCACGGACCGGAAGACGCAGCGCAGGCAGGCCTCCTACTAGGTGGACCGACGACATCGTGAGGGTCGCGGGCAACCGATGGATGCAAGTGGCGAATTGTCGTTCGGCGTGGCGGTCTAAGGGGGAGGCCTATGTTCAGCAGTGGACGTCTTCCGGCTGATGATGATGATGATGAGATAGGTAGGTAGCGTCTAAGAAGGATATCACCGTTATAAGGGAGACTTACAGACTATTATATTTACAGAGATAATTCAACACAATCAACCAACACATTATCTAAAAATCACAATTCAGTGCAACACACTATAGGTCAATCCCACCCTTTTACATTTTAACTAAATGTAAGGTTCAGGCAACTAAACGATGATCACGCCATGAATAATGTGAACGCAGGAATTATAGACACACGTAAGCAGAAACAAGTTATATGGTGTCTTTGGAAGTGGTAGACATAATATCAAATAACAAATGTAACTATGATGCAACGTTTCTCAATTTTCAAAACTGAGACTTTGGACTATTCGGCACACGCCAAATATAAATATGAGCGTGCCTAAATATTCCATAATTTGACAAGAGAGAGAGTAGACACATAGATAAATAGATACAACATGTTTTGATGTCTTTGAAATACGTAACAATTATTTTTTTTTCAAAATTGAATATCTCATATAGATACATATCTAATCATAGAAGCTTTGAACCGCTTTACTTTCACATAGCATGAGTTAAATTGCCTGCTTCCTGACACATATTTTGTCTACGCTATACAATTAATACATAATTATAATCTAGTTTTTCTTCACTTTCGTGGTCTTCTTGCCCGTCACTAAACACCAAATCCTCCTAACCACTACCAATAACACTGCAAAAGCTATCAGGACTACTGCTAGCAGATCTAGATACGCTCTCTGGTACAGTGGTATCTGCAGCGCCACTGACTTCAAGTGTGGGGCTCCGTTTGTTTTGACAACGTGGTTCACCCAGAAGTTCAGAGCGTCTTTCGGTTTCATTGGACTGTCGTGAAACGCTACTGATAACTCTTTTGCTTTGGCTGCGTATCTGTGGAGAAAAGAGATCATCAGTATGCTGCAGAAGCTTCTTGTTATCAGCTTGGTCAGTATTAATCCCAAGCATAGTCAGCCTAAAATGTTCGTACTGCAAGGGTAGAATCCCCTCTCTGAGTTAGGTAATTTAACAGAATCCATTAACCTGGTTAATTCTATTCGTTGTTGGAGGAATTAGAGGACCCAATGGAGCTACTCAAATCGACCTCCATATTAATAGGTACCAAGAATTTAAACATTTTCCCAAAATTTTAAAAGGCATGTTAGTACTTACTTCGGAAGATCACCAAGAACTTTATCCAACGCCACTTTCAGATCTTCATGCAGATGGTAAGTCAGGTCAACTTTCACACCGTAACCCTTTTGTTGAACTCGGTTGGCATTGAGAAACTGGTCTGCGAAGACTGGGATGGCGATGAGAGGAGCACCAAAGTGGATAGCTTCGGTGACGGAGAGGAGACCTCCGTGGGTCACGAAGAGGACCAAGTTCGGATGGGCTGTAAGAGGGAAAAGCTCGTATTAATTACATAGAAATCGTGTGCACTGGAAAAGCGACCTAGTATTTTATCAATTTTGAAAAAGATTTTAACAAAAAATCTTGAGTGAAAATGATGAAATTTAGATTAAGCAATGATGTAACATTATCATTTATGAGACTTAAATTGCCATTGACACGCTAAGGAGAAGTTAGGACTAAAACAGTGGCAAAATATGACTTTAAGCCATACGCGGGCAACGTCAAACAAGTTTGAACATAAGGTGACAAGGCCATATCCGTAATCATCCCACAAAAACCTACTGATACGATTTTTTACACGACTTAGACTGCTAAAGTCTACAGTTCCCAAATCATAACCAAACATGCAATTTAATCCCAACCGTATTTACCGTCATTGTTTTTTTTTACGCTGTCTAACGATATAAGCCATCTGGATATCCATAAGAATACAAAAAAGTACACATATCACCATCAATTACTTTTGAATTGTCATGCAATTACTGATCCATGCCTGTTCTTAATTTTTGTATTGTGTGTTGTACTACATTGTGTTTGTCATTGAGGACATTAGCAATTTACGGTAATGACTCTAAACCATTCAGCCTTGATGCCTTAATATGCCATATCTACTGAATTGTATGTTTAGAATGGATATGGACTTTGGTTCTATCTTGTAGTGTTCAAACACGGCTTCATCATAATATCCCGCCTACTAATGATCGTTTTTTACAAACACTATATAATTATTATTGATGACCAGACACCAAATTGTTTTTGCTTGGAAGAGTTGTTTCTGCCAGTGAGTTTGTGTAAATTTCGGAAATGGTACAACAGATACATGATACAAGGATGTAAGTAATTTAACACTGAAATTTCAACCCCTCTCTTAAGTCAATTGCTCAGGCCACCAGTCTTAGTTGTCATGACAACGCGTTTAAAGCGCCTCTCAAATTGTAATCTTAACCTAAATTATTGAATTCTGATAATTTGCCTTGGTGATTGGAATGGTGGGAGTTGTCACTACTATATTAACTGTATAGCTGCCAATGTACATAATAGGACAGAGTTCGGGCTTATCGAGCTTGACTTGAGCCGATTCATGACTAAGAATAGATTTTATCTTCAGTCCTCACCCAGATCTACTCATTCAGCTTCTCAGTCACAGACAGAGTGCATACGAAAATTATATGTAGATAATTTACTATTCTATGAACGGTGCCATAATATCCTTACCCGGTGTTGATTATCAATAAGTCTCATCGTTTCATGTATGTCAAGTATAAATTGTAAAGTTGTCACGAGATAGTTTTCTTTATTCTTATTATATCTTTAGAAGATCTTACCTAAAATGCTCTGCTGTGGTGCCCACTGCACTATATGGATATTCTTCGGTGCATTCGGCAGGTTCTCCTCGAATTTCCACAGTACTGTCTGCTTCAGTCCCCCAAACACCTTCAACAGCCCTTGTTTCATATCATCTGGTAAATCCTTGCTTTTCAAGTTTGATCCCAAACTGAAGTAAATTACACCATTCTTGGCATTGTCCATTATTTTCTTCAAGTCCTGCGGAAATATATTCATTGCATTATTTATATCGCCCTAAATCGAAAAGAGAGAGGATTATTATGAAGTAAACGTTAGAGTTATAACTAACAAGGCAGAATCAAAGGAAAAATTTGCAAAATGATATTGATGATTGTAGAATTAGTATCAGAGGTTCTAGTCGATTATAACAAAACGGTGATGTTAGAAAACATTAATGAAATAACTATGCTTATTGAAAGAAAACTAACAATAATAAATAATACAAACGGTAAAATAATATGGCATCATAATTTCATGAAGCTCCTCAACGCTGTCAAAAGTTACTATAAACCAGATTACAAACTAAAAGTTTTACTCACCTCTGGCAAAGGTTTGACAGGTTCATCAATATGGTATCCCCCAATATGTTGGTAGCTTGATGGCAAAGGTACTGCGCTTCCAATTGCCACGTGAGAGTTGCCCAGCAACAAAGATGCGTTGTATTTCAGATCATTGTAGTTTGGTACAGGTCTGCCTTGCTCCTGAATGATAGGGGCGATATACTTCAAGTAAACTTCCTCCTCTCTGGCGTAAAAGGGACTGAAATGGAAAGCAAAAGTGATTTAAATATAATAATCTTGTATCAGCATAATCTACTAAGGCCTTGTGATGATCTAACGGCCAAAATCCTCCAATGACGTGTTTTGAGAGCCATTCAGACAGCTCTAGAAAGATAGAATACTCTTTATATTGTATACCATACAAAGTAATGGTTTGGAACTTTTAAAAAGGATGACTAAAGAGAGGTAGGTAATTGTGAAGACGATCTTTTAGAAACAACTTACTGAGTATTATTTCATTACCAAATGGCTTTGTCAAAGAAAGTAATTAAGAAGAAACACATAAACAGTTTAAATTTATATCTGTACCCTTAGCACGAGTTTTCAGTATTTGAGACGTAAAGTAAACTGGAACGTTGACAATTTCAAATTGACAATTTTCAAGGAAAAAATTAGTTCCTTCTTCGTACACCAGAGGCGCTGTTCCATTTTTTCATACAAGAAACGCTGTAAATACTGAAAAGACGCTGTAAAGTAAAAGAGTAAAAACTCGTGCTAAGGGTACTGTAGTCCCTGCGCGGGCATGCGGGCGGCGAGTAAAGGGCAACTCGCTGCCCGACCATGGACCATGCCCGGGTCGACGGCGCGTTGTGTTCCACGCGCGCCTCAAAGAGCGTCAGCAAGATGACGGGGCCCCCCTCTAGAGGGCCGAAGCCTGCCGGGGTCGCGGGACTTATCTCATTACCGTGACCCCGGAATATAAAGGGCTATTGAAGGACACCGTGGATTTTAGTCAGTACAAGTCTGACAGTCCCTCCCGCCCTGCCCGGGGTGGGAGGACTCATTTGATGATTTTACCACGATAAAAAAAAAAAAAAAAAGGGTACTGTAGTCCCTAATATACTTGAAATTCGAATTTACAGTGCTGATTAACTTCTTTCTCTTCGGCATTCACTTGTTTTTATTAATTCATGATGGGTTTGCTCTTGACCTTAATCTAGGTCAGGGGTGACAAAGACAAAGTCGACGATGGAGCGAGTATCTGTAAGTAACTAGAGCGTTCACAAGAAAGATCGTGAAAATGTTCGTAACGATGTTTGGCTCTATGCTCGGCTCTGTTCGTTGTTCAGTTTGTCAAAATTAAAAAGGCGAATGCTCGATATTCTGTTACAAGGGAATGCTCAAGTCTATCAACATCTTTAGATGAACCTACTCCATTCCAAAAACTAGCAAGTCATGTTGATCAAGAAAAATCTTTTCATTAATTATCAATATTATTTTAAACTACCAACGTAAGTCGAGATTTGTCTAGTCATCACGAATAGTGTTTAACGCGGAAAAACAAAGTATGACTATGATGAAATCCGAACTCGCATCGGTGACCCGAGGTCTTTTTAGGGTTACGTAGACAAATGGCAAAAACGGAACCCTTATAGATTCATCATGTATGTCTGTCTGTCCATCCGTATGTCACAGACAGCCATTTTTTGTCGAAAGTATAAGAGCTATCCTGTTGAAACTTGGTAGAAAGATGTGAACCGCATTAGGATTTTCACACAAAAATAAAAAACAAAACAAATTATGGGGGTGCCCCCCCCATACGTAGAATTGAAACTCGAAATCTTTTTTTTTTCACCAAACCCATACGTGTGGGGTATTCTATGGATAGGTCTTTAAAAATTATATTGAGGTAACTAATACAACAAAGTTATTTTTATTGTTTGTGTATATTACTTACTAATCTCAATATAATTAAATTCCTAAACCATGCTTGCTACTACGGAACCCTTCATGGGCGAGTCCAACTCGCACTTTGCCGGTTTTTATCGTGATAAAATCATCAAACTATAACTATTATGAGTCCTCCCGTCCTGAGTAGAGCAGAAGAGATTGCCAGACTCGTTCCTGCGTCGCGGGACATACGTATACCGCGACTCCGGTACGCAAAAGGGCCACCGAAGGACACCGTGGATTTTAGTCAGTACAAGTCTGACAGTCCCTCCCGCCCTGCCCGGGGCTGGGAGGACTCATTTGATGATTTTACCACGAAAAAAAAAAAAAAAAAAAAGCCTTGTTCCTGCGATAGCCCTTTACATTCCACGGCCACGGTTACCTCTTTAGACAAGCCCATGACCCCAACCCGGTCGAAGTTGGTATAAAGGGAATTATCAACACAAGTATTTTAGGTTAGCACAACATTCGGTATGACGTTAATTGTATGGAAATTAAAATACTAATACATTTTTTTCCATCAAATTAACGTGAGTCTCCGTTTACTTTACGACACAAAAACGTGAAAACTCGAAAGCCTTGGGCCAAGCATAGTATGATTTTTAACAAAATAACAGGTTAGTTTAAACTGGTGTTACAACATACGCATGAATGTGTTACGTGTGTGTTCTATTTAACAGAAATATTTAGTTTAGCCAAGATCTCTTAAGAGATTGATTTGTTCGTTCAGATGTATTAGAAAATAACAGGTTTTATCGACTTTTTTACCAATATATCATATTAGGTGTACATGATATCGTGGTGCAACCTTGGTTTTCATTGTCAGTTGTTGTTTTTACTGTTATCCGTAAACACAGAACTCGTGAACTATGACATCAATCAACAGCGTTGACAAATTGTAAACATTTAGTTACTTACCTAGTTAATTACGTTGAGCGGCTCAACGTAATCTAAAATCTCGGCTCACCTTGAGCCGAGATTTTAGATTACTGCGGACTTTTCTGATTTTTAAACAAATAAGACTAGTTAGGCTCACTTAGGGGCAGTGGTGGCCCAGTGGTATCGGCCTCTACTTACGAGTAGTAGTAGGTCGTGGGTTCGAACCCCGTCAGGCGCATTACTTTGTGAAATTTATTTCAACACCACTATGCTCTCAAAACGGTGAAGGAAAACATCGTGAGGAAACCGGCATGTCCAAGAAACAAAAATTCGAAGACATGTGACAATTACCAATCCGCACTGGGCCCGCGTGGTAGATTAAGGCCCACTCCCTCTCACATAGAGGAGGCCTGTGTCCCAGCAGTGGGAACATTTATAGGCTGATGATGAGGCTCACTTAAACCATAAATGAATATTACTTGAACAAAACCTATAATTATGTTACTCTTTTTCCAAAAAATACGTGGAGGTTTTGTTATTGCATTAGAGGTAGAATTGTTAAGGAACCGAGTGCGACAATAAATTGTACAAGAATTTTACTTTTTTTTTTGGTTAATGAAATTTTCATTTATGGTTCAAGTTCAAGTGGGCCTGACTACACAAAACTATTCCCACTTGTGTCGAAACATACTGTTTATTCACTATTTTGTATGAGTTGCGGTTCAATTTACCACTGAGCCAAGGCCAACACTGGTTAAAAGTAGGCGCTATGTAAGTTTGATAGATAAATACTTGAAGACGATACGACTGATAATTGGTTATGCTGTGTAGAGCCACCTCAGTTACAAGCGATTTTCGAAAACCAAATGACGTTTTAAAATATAATACGTATAACGGTAAAAGAAACAAAGAAAATGCTTACCCATTATGTCTATAAAGTCCTCTTAACAAGATCCATAGCTCCTTCACTCTTCCTGTGAAGGAGTAAGGAGGCACCCGAGCTTGTATGTAATCACTGTTGTAAGCTGGGTTCATTGGTCCATGTACTAGGTTCAGAATCATCCAGTGTGGCTCAATAGTAGAGAACCAGATGTACGGACACTGGAAAACAGCTGGCAATCTGGAAATATACAATTTCAAAGATATTATGGGTTTATATGAGCACTTCCTCTCCATCCATCAACATTCATACTCATCACTCTCTTAGTCACATGGGTGTCATCCCTCCACATCACATGTCCATGCCAAGATAGACGATTCCCTTTATTTTTTTCTATAACAGTCGCCACTTTCAAACTTCCCCTTATAAACTCATTCCTTACTTTGTCCATTCTTGCTACATGCAATCGTTTCTCATCCAACTTTTTCACAGCCCATCATTCCGATCCATACAATACGACAGGTCTGAACACGGATTTGTATATTTTCCCTTTTAAATATATGTATGAATTAAATATATATTATGTAAAATTTTCCCCTTTTAATATTTAATAAAAATATCACTTACGAGGAATACAAATCAGTGAACATATATTCTCCGATAATGACATCGAATTTGTTCGTGCGGTCTTTTAGAAAATTTTGTACATTTTGATTAGACAGCGTCAATTCTCCTATATGCATCATTATATCAAACATAAGGGCGCTGTCTTGAAAGTCCATCACTCCACTCATGATCTGTTTTACGTCCAACATTATATCTGTAAACAAAATAAGGTAGTAAGTTGTCATCGGGATCGAAGGGCCAAAGTTGTCACGCAGAGAGACTTTTGTCCAACGGTGGGACAATATAGGCTATCGTCACCTTTGCCAACTATATTGAGTCAGCTTTTAATCTAACCAGATTGAACTAAATACAAAAAAAAAAAAAAATACAGATTTTTCACGGAGCGAAACTAGGTGATACGATATCCCTTGTTAAGACAAATTGTTAAATATTTGGTTATTTTGTAACAACTAGATGATTTTAGGTTTTTCTAGTTTGACCGACGACATCGTTTGAATTTCGTCCTTTTTTTGTTGTTGTTGTAAAGACTTCTAAAAATAAACGGCCTCTAATAGGTTACTCATACAAAGAACATAGACCATTTTTCTTGTATTTTTAGAAATTGTTTTGACATGAAAGGTAATCGTGTGCATTTAACTGTTAGTATATTAAAATCATCTGCTACTTATTGAATAGACTTGAAAATGATAAGTTAAATCTGTCAACAATTTTTTTCTCCGACTCTTGTCACTTTGATTATAAACGACGTTCAGGTTTAAGTAGATTTTTTTAAACTTTTATGTTTCCGTTGACCTTGTTTGCTTTTTGTTTTTTTTTAATGTTATGCTAAGACTATCAGTATCATATAAATTTTACTTTGTGGGAATCAAACCAGTTCCACCGTTTTTGTAATTTATAATACTCGTTTAATAAATTATATTTACTACTTATTATTATGTTTTAATACAATTTTTCAGTTTTTTTATTTGTAGGTTTAATTCTTTTGTAGAAATATAATAAATAAATAATTATTTTATTATTAATATAATTTTCGATAATAGGGAAAAAAATCAGTTCAATATTTTTAAAAATTTTAAGCATAACTCTGAAAAAATGATCTATTTTTACGCTCGTGAGGTTTGTTGAATTATAAAAAACATACGGATATTCAGCTGCATCCGGTTTGACTGGACATAGTTGGGAAAAGGCTAGGCTGATGATGGTTTGTTGAATTATCCAGAATATGATGATGAACTGAGGTTTAATTTACGTTTGATGTTAAACTTACCGCCGAAAAATTTCCCGTTATCCGAGACATCAACTAAACGCAGCTTCGGATTTTTTGGCTGCTTGTCGATGTAAGGGGTTATGTACGTCACCTGAAAACAAATATTTATTTTTAGGATTAATTAAAATAAAACAGATGTGAGTGACAACACCGGAAAAGGACATAATATATTTGGACTTAATTGGTGAGGTTTTTCCGATTTTTCTACAGTTTAAACATCGCCTTGCTTATGTAGAAATCTTTCTACATTCCGTCATTTTGTTTATTCTTAGTCTATCAAAACGTTGTCTAAAAATATTGCTATCAGCGATATGATCATTATTGTGACCATAGAATAAGAGCAACATAATAAACAGCTGTGTGACAATTTTAGTGCACACACATACATAATATTAAATCAATCTATTTACTGAACCAATATTGAACATTCATAACCACGCACATTTTTCAAGTTTCAAATCACAATTAAAAATAGAACAGTGATAACACTGTTATCATGGTAACACTAATCAGCTAAGTCATTATTTCGTATTTTACATAATTAAAATGGCTAATAAAGGAGAAGTCATCCATATCATCATTAATCTGCTGTGTAAATCTTTATTTTAAGTAATTACGCTTAAGGACAATAATTATTTGTTACTAATTTACTAGAATGTTCTCTAAAAAGGTGCAACAAAAAATATGCGACAAGGTCTTAAAACTGTCTAAGTATCTATGTAAAGTAAAAGTGATACTACTTATGAGTACCTGATAATACAGTAATGTACGAGTACCAATATATAAATTACAATTTATTACGGTAATTACTTAATTTTTGTTTAAAGAGCTTAGGGCTTTTAAAATAATAAAGACGTAGGTACACATAGCAGCTCGGACCCTGTTACCCCATACACCAGTGTCGGGAACAGGGTCCAAGGTCCAAGGTCTAAGCTACTTTTTATTTATATTTTCTTTTATATGGTCGAAATATATAAACAAAAAATATTATGTATATACATATAATTATAAATTTCGTTCTTGAAAAAAAATTTATCAACATCACGTTCACGAGTAATTATTTTTTTTTTTTTTTACAACAGCTTCAAGTGTAAATACTTTATTATAATATTATAAACGTGAAAAATACTGAACGGATTTGGATGTAATTTAGTACACAGATAGTTTATAGTCTGGATTAACACATAGGATAGGTAGTTTTTATCCCGATTTTATCTACCCATCGGATAATTTTCGAGTTTCAGCGGGCGGAGGAGCTGGCAATCAGCTTGTATTAAAAAAATTATATGTATAATCTAAACCAGTTACAACAAACAATAATGAAGAAATAATAATAATATTCCACAACTATCACACAACGCCATCTAGTCCCAAGCTAAGCAGAGCTTGTGTTATGGGTACTAGACAACTGATAAACATACTTATATATTTCTAAATACATACATATTATTGATAAATTACACCCAGACACAGACTAAATGATCGTGCTCATCACACAAACATTTGTCCTGGGTGGGCATCGAACCCACGACCTCCAGCATATCAGTCAGGGTCTTTAAGCACTAGACCAACAGGCCTGTTAAATATTACATTTATTTGACAACGACTAGTGACAGGACGAGACGTCCTAGAAGGACGTTACCCTATTTATAATGTTCTTCAGATAAGTCAAGCGCCTCTTGTAACCGGCCATGCCATTGTATGGCTAGATATATGAACATGGATGAAGCGAAAGTAGTATGTGGTGGGTCGCGGGTGTAAACAAGTAACCATGACCCTAGAGCGTAAAGGGCAATTGAAGGAACACCGTGGATTTTAGTCAGTACGAGTCTGGCTACTTTCCGCTTCACCTACCGCGGTAGGACTTATTTGTTGATTTCACCACTTTAAGAAAAGACTGTAATTTGTAGTTTTTGCCTACCTCTATTAGAAAAGGTGTTAGTTTATGTATGTATGTTGTATTTAATAACATATACGCCGTACAGTCAGCATCAAAAGTTGCTGACCACATTCAGATTTTCAAAATCGCTGTACACCGTAATAATACATAATAATACGGTGTACAACGATTTTGAAAATCTAAATGTGGTCAGCAACTTTTGGTGCTGACTGTACATTTCATACACACTATCAAGTCCTTATTTTTAGTAATAATTAAAACGATTTTAAGGAACATTTTTGACACTCGTTCGTATTTGTTTTTAATCGTTTCCACATCGTAAAAAAAATACAAATTCCAAATCAGTTTTGTTCATAACATCACAATCATTTTCCTGATAGAAACCCAAACATTATCCATCGTTCAAAACCACTCAAAATAATATATTTGTCATAGTTAAATTCAAAGTTACTAGTGCAAGTTTTTGATCCTTACCTTGCTCAAATAAAATCACTTACCTCATGTCCAGCATTGAGGAGATGTTTAATCATATTGTTGCCAAGTATCCCATGACTGGGGCTTGGTATTGGGAACACAACCAGTATCTTAGCACCATCACATAACGAGAAACTTAGAAGCAGACCAAATAATAAACATTTTAATTTTTCCATTTTTTCTGAAATCAAATTAAACGTTATTTAATAACTGTTGGCTTTTTGGATTCGTATTTTATATTCTTGACCGAAATACAAATATTTTAAGAGTTGTAAGAGTAAGAGGAGTTCACTGTTTCGTGGGTGCATTTACAAACATTTACACTGACATACACAAACACAGATTATATTCATTCATCGCAAAAAAAGCATATAATTTTCAATTACCTCTCACAAATAATCACACTTAATTATTTATTAAAATAGACTGATATTTCTGTATTAATTTTTAAACGTATTTTTCACTAAAAATACAAATAACAAAATTCCGTTTCCCGCGCTCTTAAAATGGTCCCATTCGACGCAGAGTGATCAAAGCAACTACGTTTAAAATTAGAATACTGCGCGTGATCGTCTGTTAATAAACAAATGGATTTCCTCGTGGGCCTTTTCTTGATGTCTTTTAGGGATCCGTTGATGTATCTGGTGATATTAAAACGAATAACCGTAACGTAAACGTTTATAATAATATAGATTAAAAATTTGATGAAAGTGTACATTTCTATGTTTACGTAGGTCAATAATAGGCTAATGAACTGATATGGTCACTGGCACTTTCATTTGAACTTAAAACGGGTCATTGACCATGTTTTTTGTTTATTTTTATTTCGACACTGTTGCAAACGTTATGCTTATGATCACAGATAAACTAAAGTAATTGCGGGTGGGTGCACATGAGTGGACAAAAATGGTCTACCCTCTTCTTTTTTGCACTCGATGTCGTTACCACTGTCGCTTATATCACTCAAATCTCGATTCTGTCCCGATACAAGAAACTCACTGTCCGTTCACGAACTTCTTTCTTTTTCTTTCATATCCAAAACTTCGGGCCGAAGCGTTTGAACCACTAGATTCACAATATAAAGTAAACAATTTAATTTTAGATAACCCCTGACACATGAGCAGTAGAGGTAGTCATCCAACATAATTATGAACAGGACTTCATAAATTATTCAAACAATTATTCATTTCATAAAAAAAATTAAAAATGTTTTTATTGCAACTCTTACACTATACAGCATTATAATTAATTATAAATGAAGAGTTAACCCCAGAAAGTTATAAAATAATACTTGTATTGGGGCTACCTCGCTACCTCCCAGTGACAATTTTATATACTTAATGTAAAGCTTTGTTACAGCTTTAAACAGAACTAACAAAATGAAAATTTTAAATTTTAAGTAAGGAGAAAGAAACAGCTTTATGTGAATGAATGGATTTTGTGTGTGAATGTGTGTTTTGTGTTCGGGGGTTTTATGTGTTTGTTGAATAATTGTGAATGAATACCTGATGTTGAATGTTTTCTTATTATACACATATGTGCGGGACGAATGATTATAGTGACATCGTGTATATAGTGAAGTTGTGTAATATAGTAAAGTGCAGTGATTATAGTGAAGTGCTAATAAATAAATAGTAAACAGACTGATAAAAGACAGTGATAACAAATAGATAAGTGTTATATAAGATAGTGATAGCATAGCAATAGCATGATCAATGCATTTCATTTGCCTAGCCTTTTCCCAACTATATTGTGGTCGGCTTCCAGTCGAACCAGATGCAGCTGAATATCAGTATTTTACATAGAGCGACAGTCTATCGGTCCTCCACAACCCAGTAACTGGGTAATACCCATGGTTAAACTGGTTGTGAGACTTTTAGAGCTTCTGACTAATAGTAACGACTGTCAGAGATCTACAATTGACGGCCGCTATGACAGATGGTCACCCATCCACAGACCAACCTCGGCAAGCGCGGCTTAACATGGAAGATAGCTCTGTTCGGTTGTAATTATTTAGCCACGAGCTTTCCTTTATTGGCAAAAAGGTAATGTTCTAATTCAGTTATGCTACGCTTGATCACCGTCACTTTAAAAAAAATACCTGACACTAGGAATTTCTCTTATATCGTGGGTGCGTTTACAAACATAGAAATATATTCAAACAATTATTATTAAAGTAAAATTAAAAATTGTAAGTAGCAGCCGAAACAGCCGATAACTATCCAACGCCTAAACAGCTCTTCATAAATGATAGCTGAGATCCACCTTGATCACGTCAGCTTACAAAGAGAAAAACCGAATAATAAAATCGGAATATTCTCTTATGAGCTACAATGCCACAGATAGATCCACAGACACAGACTGACATGGTAAACTTAAAACCCTTTAAGAAGACGGTACTTTTAAAGGATATTAGCGTATAAATATATTGTTCTAATGGTCTTGATATTAATTCCCAAACTAAACTAGAACTTATGTTTTGGGAGGCAGTGTCAAAAAGATTTAATTAGTTACTGTAATCTAAACTTATTACGATACCCGTAGAGTAGTCGTCAACACTGGTCATAAACTCAGTCCTAAAACCAAAAATAATTTGAAGACATTTAATATCTACCAACCCACACATGGCCCCATAATTTATGGACGATTACAGTCCAAGTTCTCTCATAGAGCCTGTGTCCCAGCATTGGGAACATTATAAGCTGAATACTACGGTTATACTACGGATCCCTTATTGCACACGCTTCTTATACCATCTAACAAAACTCGTATAATATAGGTAATGATAATATAATAGATATATAATTATTTGCTAATAGAACAGCTAACTGTAATGAATCAGCACATTTACTTATCAGCAATTCTAAAGTGCTGAATAATCTTCAAGAGGCCATTCAAGCTAATGATCCTTCAATATGCTTTACGCATTAGAAATACTCTGAAGGATATTGTTTAAAGGAAGTTGCATGCATAGATTTTTTTTACCACACCATTGCAATCTCACATCAGCTGGGCAAAAGATTGTTCTCATATAGGTAAAGCCTCCTGCAGACACACGCGATTAATCGCGCTGTGACAACTGGCCAAGCTAATTTCCACTCTAAAAATACTGCGAATGGACCGCGACATGTCGCCCCGCGCCATTAATCGCGTGTGTCTGCAGGAGGCTTAAAGCACGAGTTTTTACTTCTTTGAGGATATGTTATGGTGTTAGAAAAGTGGCCTCTGATAACGCCACAGGCATCTGATAAATGGCTTTGGACTTATATAATTATATTGGCTACGAATAAACATGGTAAATTTTTCAACTGGGCGCGCATTTGCGCGGGCTATATCCGAAACTATAAGGGAAATCGAAAAATGCTGAAACTGATCTCGAAGCCGATTTTGACGAAAACTAAAACTGCATCATTATATTTTCGAAAAATCGATAATCCTGGCCAGAAATCGAGCAGATTTAAGATGAAAAAAAATTACAGCACTTATAAAGATCAAATTCTGAGAAATAATGATGATACGGCAAACTAAACAAAGACAACAAAAAAAGAATGAACCATACGGGAGCAGACGTTCTCAAATTTTGCGCTTAGTTAGCAACACATTGAGCCATTAATTTTTATTTGAATAGTTACCAAAATTCCGTCGTACATTTTCTTGTTAGACACTTTAAAATTTCATCTCCTTCAAAGGTCACCGGTTCTACAGCTAATAATGTAGAATTAACCGTTTGTATTTATGCTGTGTACCAAGTCGGTGGGGTCAAATGGATAGCAGCGCGCACATCACCAATTACTTTCAACCCGATTTTATTTTTGACATTACAATGTTAATTTCATAAATTTATGAACTCATTAGGGTTGCACCTAAGTGGTGCATTGGTGCGTATTACGTAGTAACCCGAAAAAACGAATAAACGGTATAATAAATATTTTTATTTTGTTATGTGATTCACATAACAAAATAAAAATCCGTTTATTCGTTTTTTTTTCTGTTACCATGGTAAACTTACGTAAGGCTTTAAGTAACTTAGCGTAACTGTTCAAAAATCACTACGGGGCTACTTCTAAAGTATGACTTTCTCAATAAAAAATAATCATTGGTCCGCAAGATCCAGAAAAACCGCGTAACAAACATACAAAAAACAGTTTAATTGAAAGCTTTCTTTTTAAGTCGTTAAAAATGTAGAACCACGTGAAAAAAAATCTAAGGAAGAATATTTACGCAATAAACGTTTTTATTAAATTAATAAGACTTATAAATTCACGTAATTAAAGTTCTAGTTTTACCAGTTTAGTTTTTAAAAATTTTAGTTATAAGGAAGTCTTCGATTTTTGTCTCTGTTCTACAAACTGTAGGTAAATATACTCACCCTATTTCGATCACTGAATGTATTCTTGTTTGAAACGTAATCTTGTCGAGACATTATGTTGTTGACATTATCGCCAAGAATAAGGTAATTTTCCTATCAAAAACAAATTAGTCTTGGTGAGTTTCGATTTATTGTCATCATAAACTATCACGTATTTAAAATGTTTGATTCATTAACATGACTTGGACATTATTATTACGTCATTTTTTTGGTGAATCTTACTATTATTAACTTGAATAGTAACAAATGCTGTCTCATTCTTGAGTCAATATAGATTCGTAATTAATATTTTTATCTACATTTTTAGAACTTTTCTTGGCGCCAATCTTGGTGTAAAAGCACGTTTCGCGCAGTTGCTGAGCGACTGGGTGTCGCTGTTTCGATTCCCGCACGAAGCAAATATTTGCATAATCTACAGATACGACATACCGAGATAAAAAGTTTTTTTGTTAATCCAAGTTAACTCATTACAGAGTAACAAAAATCTATCCACCCTCACAAACTTTCAAAGGGGTATGACAAGATTCGGCCCGATTCATGTTTTGTAAAAAAAATTAATGATGTGAATTTCTTAATAATCATAGATAATTCATAACATAAAACAATAAAATAAATAACAATAAGACAATAATATGCAAAAATCATGAATTTAATTAATTAGGTATTTAAAAGTTTCTTCATTAAAAAAATCCAACAAAGATGAATCTTATATCATTAAAAAGAAAAAAATATAGAATTTAATAGTACAATTAGATTTTCATAAGAAGTTCACCGTAAAAAAATGTTAAAATTTTTGACGAGATTGAGTGGTCAACTCCATAAAAACATTTTTTTTTTCATCTTTGTTGGGTTTATGGGTCGAGGTGTGGCCGAGGCTTCAAGGGAAACTTGGCAATGTCTTTTAGAATACTTAGTAGTAGTTTCTCCCCCACTGCTATATTGCACTGGTCGTAGCGTGCTGTTAATATAGCTTATAACAGTCGTCCTCGATAAATGGACTATCCAACAAAAATATTTTTTTTTTAATTCGAACCAGATTCCTGAAAACCGTTCCGTTCAAGTAAACAAACAAACTTTTCGGCTTTGTAATATTAAGCATAGATTATAGAAACAACTTCTCCAAAACTTGAACCTAATAGAAATTAGAATATCTAAAAAACAAAAACTAAAAGTGCCTGATTGTTTAGTGCGAGCAAGCATTCGGTTTTCTGATAGCAAACTAATACGTACAAGAAAACATGGATTTAATATAGTACTTATCAATCAATCAATTCAGCCTATTGCAGTCCACTGCTGGACATAGGCGTTTCCTAGGCTGCGGCACAATACTTTGTACTTGGCCACTCTTTTCTCCCACATGTAGTATGAACCAGCCACCTTTTTTAAGATCGTCGGCTCATCTAGCTGAGGGACGTCTCACACTACTCTTGCCGGTACTTATATTCAGCCTATTCCTGTTCCCACTGTTGGACCGCAAGGCTCTTCTTTGTGAGTAGGAGTGCACTGCCTATTGCGGGTTTGTAGATGTCAAATAATGTCATCGAATTATTGGCTCTAGCTAAGACACACAGGTTGTCTCACAATCTCTGCTATATGAGAACAAAATAGGTAGTTTTCGAGATCAGTATTTGGTTAGTATTAACCGTAATGTTACATAAAAGATTTTCTCCCTATTGGTTAAGGATCAAGCTAGAAGGAAACAACATTTTAAATTCAAACACTGTTTAATAATAAATAGATTGACTTCCCTGCGACATTAATTATTGACACTTATATTATACTGGGAATATTATTATTCTATTCTTCTAAAATTCCTCTAGCTATTAATAATATCTACCTAGCTAGCCAGTTTAAACTTCAACAACATCAACAGAAAGAGCTGGGGCGTGGGGAGTTGGAGATACCCGAGTACTGTTCCGAGGAAACGTTACGATCAAGTGAAAAAATAAAATTAAGTGTTAAACTAACCGAACCTTCCAGTTATATGTATTTATAATATTAGTTAAGTTATTGGGCGCCAGGGACTTCAATAATCCCGAATCCTGGTGCTGAAGATGTCCACAATGCTTCCGGATGAAGGAGGAACGAGCCCAGGTCCATCAAAGTAAAATTCGGTTAAGTACCGATATCAAAACCGGGTACAAAATAAACCGGTTTTATAAGGTCCGGTTTCCACCGAAACCGTACTAAGACAAATAATAAAAGTTAAGAGGTAGGAAAAAAAAAACCGTCTCGCACGGCGCGATAGCCGGGCGGGCTCCACCAGCCGTGCAGCCGTCCCCGCAGGAAGCTTCAGGCGTGCTCCAGGAACGGGTTCCGCGTCTGGGCTCCAGACACCCTTCTGGTTCCCAGCGGCGGAACGAGCTACTCTGGGGCCTGTCAATTAGCTCAGGAGAAAGACACCTCGGCGGCTATGGATGAGGTTGAAAAGCCGGTCGCTGGTCGAAGCCACAACCCAGGAATGCGCAATTAAGAATCCTTTACAACTGGAAACCAGAACTTGTGATTCACTTCGGCGTGTTCAGAGGCGAATGACGCGACGCTTCCTCTGCTGACCACGAATGTCCGGCACCGGATATCAAGCTGGAGTTCGGGTGCCCATCACAAGCCACTTTCCCCGATTTCCAAGGAGATTATCGATTACCCGGTCAACAAGAAGAAACACTACAGCACCACAAATTCGCCTTAAAACTGTCCAACGACACTTCTAAAAGTCGGCAACACATTATACACAACGATATCCAATACTATTACATTCTCCATTATCGTTCTCTTCCAATTATTGATTCAATAACAGCTTTTATTGGGGTATTGGTCCTATTTATAATTTGGGTAAAAACAAAGTTATAAACTGTCAACACAATTATCAGAGACAAAATACGCCAACGTTCACAGATTAAAAATGTGACGCGGCTAAGGAACGTTCGAGAAAAAAGTCCATATTGAAAAAACCAAATCATTTCCGTTTACGGATATTTTATTTTATTATTAATTTCTTTTACTAAAAACTGAGAATTATTAAAGAATGGGTCAAACGATATTATTTAAGAGGTTTTTGAACAATATGCTTTAATATCGATTATTTTATAATAGTCAATCGGCGATCACCAGATGGCGCCTTAAACTGTCAAAACTGACGTGTGACCTATCTGTCATGTGGAAAGTAAACAAGTAACCTATGTTTTGGAACCAATGAATATTGTGAAACAGTTTAAAAGGTTTTAGAAAAGAGGTTTAATGCTGAGAAGTGAAACTAACGATTCAAAGGAATGTTACGCCAATGAATGCAGGTATATGTTTTACTTTTATATAAACGCAGCCGCGAAATAACCACCTGTGCCAGGACCCGAAAAAAATATTGTAACAGTACCTCCCCAACCACCAGAGATTTGACCCACTAGGGCAAATCTCAACGCTGGCCCTCCAGCGTCAAAGCAGACTTCAAAGTACCAAACTTGCTCACCAACAAAACTACACCGTTCGAGCCTGAAAGTAAGATTGGGGAAATACGTATATGGAAGCTGGTGTACGAATACTATCATTTTGTGATATGTCTCATAAATTATTACTCCTGGGACGAGTCTAATCCATTTCCAAACATGTAAAAGACAAGCTCCAAAGAGATTAAACATAGCGCAAATAACCGACGACGAACTATCCCAGTCTGACCCACTATATTCATATAGGACAGACAACCTTACTCAATCGTACACCACGCCTCACATCTCAAATGAGTAACTGCCGATGATAATGCTGGACCGGTACCCAAACCATCCACTGAAAGCACTTAAATTCCACAGACCAACGCCAATCGGCCAACCGTCATTCATAAATGGGCAGTGACGGCCTTCGGCCCTAACAAATAAATACCATCTTGAACGTATTCCATCAATGCAGCCTACACGCCCGCCATAATGGCCTCCAATCTCAGGACTATCACTTTGCCGCCTTACCAGCAGTCCGGAGGTACAGGCCCCCTAAAGGGTTGTTAATCATGCAACAACCACTTCCAAATATGGTTAACAAATGTGGACACAGTAGAAACCTGTGTACCACTACAAACCGTAAAAACAGTGGAAAATACCTTAATCCAACTGTAATATAGCGCTGTGAAAATAAATCCCACAGTACAAAAATACAAACCAGCAACCACAAGGCATATACAGCCCTCAATGGTTACTGCGACCAACTACAACATGCAAAATATTTCATTTTAAATTGTAATTAAATTAAATTTAAAAAAAAGGAATTAAACATGGCCACATGGTGGTTTTAAATCCTTTATATGCCATGTGCCCAGATTTTTGCCGGAACTACAGCCTTCCAATTCATACACTAAGGGTGAAAGTTTTTTCCTAATTATACATTTTTCGTATTTAGGTGCCAATTTGGCCATAAAGAATTTGGAGGCGTCACTCTGGGGATATGTTTTCTTCCACACAGTGTCGCCAACCTCGAACTCCGCGTGTCTCCTACCACTATTATAATAACGAGCACTACGAGTATGTGACTTGATGAGCGCATCCTTTACTTTATCGAAGATACTACCTAACGTTCCCAGCTGGTTTGCATAAGTACTGCGAGAAGCGCAAGCTAAAGTGGGCTGTGCTACGGTATCAATGCCGAAGACATCACCACTACTAACTGCCTCTCTGCCATGCACTAGGAAGAACGGAGTAAAACGAGTAACTTCATTCGTGGAGGTGTTCATAGCGAATTGGATCTTAGAAATGTTTACGTCCCAAGATCGATGATCATCTTCCACGAGTATTGATACCGCGGTCATTATGGTACGGTTATAGCGTTCTACGGTGTTCACGCTTGGGCAATAACGAGGTGTGAAGTGAACTTGAGGTATTTTGTACCTCTGTAGTAGTGAACGAATCTCATTGCCCGTGAATTGCGTCCCGTTGTCTGCTATCACCGTACGGGGTATACCGTGTACCAGGAAAACGCCGTCCTCCAGTTTCTGTGCTATAGCTTTACCAACAGCTCTACGTAAAGGAAACAGTAGACAGTACTTCGTGAAACAGCACACGACAACCAACAGGTACGTGAATCCCGATCTTGACCGTGGTAACGGACCTACCAAGTCAATGCTTATTGTTTCAAATGGTTTGGAACAGTCTTTCGCATCGCCTAAAAGACCGGAAGGAGGCTGTTGTGAGTGTTTGTATGCAGCACACTTATCACATTTACCAACGTAGCTAACTACATCTTTGTACATGTTAGGCCAGTAGTATCGGAGAGCGAGTCTTTTATAAGTTTTAAATACTCCAAAGTGTGGTGATAATTCGCCACTGTGGTGACTCCTTAGCAATTCTTCTCGATTGCTCTCCGGTACCACCTGCTTCCAATCATTATCACTGGCTACCCCGAATTTATTTTTTGAATAGCGGTAAAGTTTATCCCCCTTAATAATATAGTTAGGGCACGACCTAGGCGTACTGACGCATTTATCCCAAACCCCCTTAAACCAAGTGTCAGTGTCGGACGCTTTAATTTCCAGCACCGGAACGCCACGCGATAAGGCATCTGGAACCACATTGTCCTTACCTTTGCGGTGCTCAATGGTAAAATTGTAAGGTGATAACCGACAACCCCAACGGGCCAATCGCCCAGAGGGATTGGTTAAATTAAAGAACCATTTTAAACTAGAGTGGTCGGTTATCACTTTAAACGCAGGCCCGCCTTCTACGTAAGGACGAAAGTGTTCCACGGCGAAGACTACCGCGAGTGCCTCACGCTCCGTCGCCGAATAATTGCGTTCCGCCGGATTAAGCGAACGACTACAGTAAGCAATTGGGTGCTCCTCCCCGTTTACAACCTGAGTCAGAGTGCCCGCTATCCCAAAACTGGACGCGTCACAATGAATCTCAAAAGGTTGAGAGAAATCCGGGCAAGCTAATACTGGAGCAGACACCAATGCCTCTTTCAAGGTTGAGAACGCGGATTCGGTCTCAGCCGTCCATTTGAAAGGTGGCGCTTTTTTACTAGTACTCGTAAGCGCATTCAAAGGGGCCGCTATGGAGCTAAAGTTTTTAATAAAACGTCTATAATATGAGGCCGTTCCAAGGAACATTTTTACTTGCTTACGAGTTGTAGGGGTTGGAAAGTCGACAATTGACTGAATTTTCGACGGATCAGTGTGTAAGCCTCGCTCATCCACTATATAACCTAGATATTTTAGTTCACGTCGAAAGAAACAGCACTTAGGTAAATTAATTGTCAAATTAGCCTGCGTTAACTTGTCTAAAACCCGTTTTAGAAGCGAAATGTGCTCCTCGAAGGTTGATGAGCAAATAATTATGTCATCCAAATACACAAAGACCTTATTATCGAACTCCGGACCGAAAAGTCTGTCCATTAATCGCTGTTGAGTGGCTGGGGCTCCAGTCAACCCAAAGCACATAACTTTAAACTGGAACAAACCTCGACCAGGGACTGTGAAGGCGGTTTTTTCTTTGGACGAAACAGAGTCCAGTTCTATTTGCCAAAAAGCCGATTTTAAGTCAATCGACGAAAGATAACGCGCGTCACGCAACTGGTCTAAGATGCGGGAGATGTAGGGTAGTGGATACGCATCTTGCTTACTGACCGCATTTAGTTTTCGGCTGTCCAGGCAAAATCGCCATTCTCCATTTGGTTTTGGAGCCAACAGAACCGGATTATTCCACGCGCTATTGCTAGGTTCCACCACTCCCATCTCCAACATCTCATCCAGCTGACGGTTGAGTTCCTTGAGGCGTTCAGGCGACAACGGGTAATAACGCTGTTTAATAGGAGGAACATCACCCGTGTCTATTTTATGGCGCAGCAGATGGGTACGACCTAATCCTTTTACCTCAAAGGAGACCTTTTCAAAATCTTTAATTAATAACTCCGCTTCATTCTTCTGGTCCGGTGTTAACTCATCAAACGGCTGTAGGTGCCTAACCTCCGAGACGCAAATATGACCTCTTTTACGTTTTAAATATTGAAATGGTAAAGTATTAAAAATTTTTGGTGCCAAATTAAAGGCCATCCAAAAATCAACACCAAAAATTAACGGTGTGGTAATATCCGGAATAATATAGAATTTAATAACCTTAGTTGCTCCCATGAGAGTTACAGGTAAAAATAAATAACCCTCCACGGATGCTCGCGAATCATTGGCAGTTACTACGCTGCCCAACTGATTATCGGCGTGCACAGTTGCACCAGCCCTTATAAAGTGCTGACCGACATCAGAACCCAACACCGAAATGCAAGAACCCGAGTCGAGTAAGCCGTAATACTGCTCATCGTAAATAGAAACAGTCAAATGTGGACGACTATCGTCCGAAGTCTTATAATGTACTGTATCCACCCTTAATGTACTAAAAAATAACTTTAAAAATTTTAAATAATTGTCCCAATCGGACTTATCAAAATGTTGGCTGTAGTTCCGGGACTTTAGTTTTTTGAAATGCAGGTCGGACAGGACTGAACCTCCTTCTGCTTTTTATTACACGCAGGGCACGATGGTGCACGTACGCCCTTCTTGCCGCAACGGTAACACACAATTTCCTTCGATTTACAATTCGATAACGAGTGCCCCTTAACCCTACAACGAACACAAAACAACGAACCCGAGTCTGTTTGCACGGCCTCAATCCTTGAACCCTTCGGGGCTTGGTAAGCTAAGTCCGCTGCGACGAAAGAAGACGTCGGTTTGGGCGGCTCATGGAACTGAGCCTTGCTGTGGAAGCCCAGCTCCAGTTGCCTGCACTTCTCCTTCAACTCGCTGAGCGTATTGATGGTGAACAAAGACAACCCCGAAGTGTATTCCGGTCTCATGTTGTACTTTATCCGCGCCAACCGATCGTGTTCTGGTACCCTGTAAGAAAGCCTATTATACATGTTCTCCATGACCGCTATATAAATACAAGACTGCTCAGTCAACCCCTGCGTTCTGTTCGTAATTTCTGACATGAGACGCATGTCGTAATCAGGTGGAGCGAAATCTATGAGTAACTGCTTCTTCAGTTCCGGCCAATTACCAACCAACGCTTTAATGCCTCGGTACCATAATAAGGCTCCATCTGAAAAAATGTCCAGGGCAGATTGATGCAAGGATGCCTCGTCGATACCTCTGGCCTCGCAAAGCTCTTCTAGACGCTCAATAAACGCTTTCACACAACCTGTCCCGTTAAATTTCACACCTAGGGTCTTGACCGTGTCTTTTTTGCAGGAAATGATGACGTCCTTCGTCTGCAAACTGGACACCTCCGGTGCCTCCTCGGCGGAAGTAAAAGATTGGTGAAAGCTCGCGTTAACCGAACCGATTCTTGCTAGGTAACTGCTAAGTTGCTTGTCAACGACGGCGTAATCGGCATCAAGCTCAGATGGAGAAGTTATCCTACTCAAACGATGAAAGAGATGGAAACCCAAAGCCCTGGCGCGGTTAAATTTTTTAAAACTGGTGGGGTACTTATCCAGTACTTCACCAATTTCCGGCAATTTGGCCTTAATTACTTTTAATTCCGCCTCCGGATCTCTATCCGTCTCCACGATTTCATCGGAAGAAACCAGTTTACTGAGGTCTCTAATTTGGATACGTAGTTCGTCTACGGTTGAGGCGGGTTTAACGTCCCGGATCAGTACTTCATATATGAGCTCATCTTTCCGAAGCAAATTAAATTTAATTTTTCGTTCCATAATGGAAACTAGGAGAGCAAAAAAAACCCGAATAGAAGTTAAAACTGGCCGTCACAATTTACAAACTTGAGCAATGTGTAAATATTAACTATAGTAAACGCAGTTATAATAATAGCAGTCCTAAAGAGTAATACAATAATAGGGTTTTATTTTTATAACAAAGGACAAAAGTCCTGGTACAGTATATTGGGGCACAGGTAAAACGAAACTGAATAGTATAACACAGTAAAAATTGTAAAAGGTAAATAATTGTAAATTGTAAAATTGTATAAAACGGCACAAACATGAACAAAGGATTCCGCAAGACGGTTTCTCTTACTTAAGATTAAAATAAATGGAAGGTTCCAGAAACAGTACTCCGGTTTGTAAGGTACAGCAATAGACGTAACCTCTATCTCCAACTAATACACACGTTGGTCGCCACTGTTACATAAAAGATTTTCTCCCTATTGGTTAAGGATGGAGGAAACAACATTTTAAATTCAAACACTGTTTAATAATAAATAGATTGACTTCCCTGCGACATTAATTATTGACACTTATATTATACTGGGAATATTATTATTCTATTCTTCTAAAATTCCTCTAGCTATTAATAATATCTACCTAGCTAGCCAGTTTAAACTTCAACAACATCAACAGAAAGAGCTGGGGCGTGGGGAGTTGGAGATACCCGAGTACTGTTCCGAGGAAACGTTACGATCAAGTGAAAAAATAAAATTAAGTGTTAAACTAACCGAACCTTCCAGTTATATGTATTTATAATATTAGTTAAGTTATTGGGCGCCAGGGACTTCAATAATCCCGAATCCTGGTGCTGAAGATGTCCACAATGCTTCCGGATGAAGGAGGAACGAGCCCAGGTCCATCAAAGTAAAATTCGGTTAAGTACCGATATCAAAACCGGGTACAAAATAAACCGGTTTTATAAGGTCCGGTTTCCACCGAAACCGTACTAAGACAAATAATAAAAGTTAAGAGGTAGGAAAAAAAAACCGTCTCGCACGGCGCGATAGCCGGGCGGGCTCCACCAGCCGTGCAGCCGTCCCCGCAGGAAGCTTCAGGCGTGCTCCAGGAACGGGTTCCGCGTCTGGGCTCCAGACACCCTTCTGGTTCCCAGCGGCGGAACGAGCTACTCTGGGGCCTGTCAATTAGCTCAGGAGAAAGACACCTCGGCGGCTATGGATGAGGTTGAAAAGCCGGTCGCTGGTCGAAGCCACAACCCAGGAATGCGCAATTAAGAATCCTTTACAACTGGAAACCAGAACTTGTGATTCACTTCGGCGTGTTCAGAGGCGAATGACGCGACGCTTCCTCTGCTGACCACGAATGTCCGGCACCGGATATCAAGCTGGAGTTCGGGTGCCCATCACAAGCCACTTTCCCCGATTTCCAAGGAGATTATCGATTACCCGGTCAACAAGAAGAAACACTACAGCACCACAAATTCGCCTTAAAACTGTCCAACGACACTTCTAAAAGTCGGCAACACATTATACACAACGATATCCAATACTATTACATTCTCCATTATCGTTCTCTTCCAATTATTGATTCAATAACAGCTTTTATTGGGGTATTGGTCCTATTTATAATTTGGGTAAAAACAAAGTTATAAACTGTCAACACAATTATCAGAGACAAAATACGCCAACGTTCACAGATTAAAAATGTGACGCGGCTAAGGAACGTTCGAGAAAAAAGTCCATATTGAAAAAACCAAATCATTTCCGTTTACGGATATTTTATTTTATTATTAATTTCTTTTACTAAAAACTGAGAATTATTAAAGAATGGGTCAAACGATATTATTTAAGAGGTTTTTGAACAATATGCTTTAATATCGATTATTTTATAATAGTCAATCGGCGATCACCAGATGGCGCCTTAAACTGTCAAAACTGACGTGTGACCTATCTGTCATGTGGAAAGTAAACAAGTAACCTATGTTTTGGAACCAATGAATATTGTGAAACAGTTTAAAAGGTTTTAGAAAAGAGGTTTAATGCTGAGAAGTGAAACTAACGATTCAAAGGAATGTTACGCCAATGAATGCAGGTATATGTTTTACTTTTATATAAACGCAGCCGCGAAATAACCACCTGTGCCAGGACCCGAAAAAAATATTGTAACAGTAATTATTTTAAATTATAGTTTCATTTTTTGTCTTTTCTCAATTCAAAAGTGTCTGTAATGGCCTACTTGAAATAAATGCTTTGATTTTTGATTTAGACTTCCTCAATCCATGAGTGACTCTGACAAGTAGTGCCTGATATAATAATGACAAACAAGCTACATAAGTGTAATGAGTGAGACCAGTAATTTTAGTCGGTACAAATAAATGGATGGCAGTAAAGTAAATATTCTTCGCTACTATAATAAGGTAAAACTTACAAGTTAAGTGATATTTAATTATCAACAATGTTATTTGCTCTCGTCCTCAATCTAGCCTAGAAGCCCAAAAAAAAACCGGCCAAGTGCGAGTTGGACTCGCCCATGAAGGGTTTCGTAGTAGCAAGCATCATCATTTCAGCCTATTGCAGTCCACTGCTGGACATAGGCCTCTCCCAGGGAGCGCCACAGCGCACGATCTCCAGCTTTTTTCATCCAGCCACTGCCAGCCACCTTCTTCAGGTTATCGGTCCATCTTGCCGGGGGGCGTCCCACCCTACGCTTACCTACACGCGGTCTCCATTCGAGAACCTTCCTAATCCACCTATCGTCGGTTCTGCGGCAGACATGACCAGCCCACTGCCACTTCAGCTTGCTACAGATTTGGACAATATCTGTAACTTTGGTCTTATGCCGTAAGACCTCATTCTGGATTTTATCCCTTAGTGAGGGGAACCGATCAATTTACCGAATTTTGTTTGTTCAAATTTCATTACACAGAAAACTATTGACCGACATCTCTTTTGCTATATGCATTATTTGACATATTTTCAGTTCATCGAAGTATCATTAGCCATAAGTATTATTTTACCGAAGTATGTTCCGCCGATTAACAAAATAACTTTTTACTATTGACCGAAGCCTCTTTTAAACTTTTTTCAATTGCCAAATGATTTATTTGCCATATTTTCACCATACCGAAATAAAATTTTACCGAAAAATTAAATTACTGTCATAAAAATTCAATATATTGTGCTACAAAACTTTGTGGCGGAAACGAAATGCTGCAAAGCCGACTTTACGTAGTCTTGTCTGCCCTACCCCTAGAGTGTAATTTAAAATCGCGTAGGCGCGGAGGGGTGGGGTGGCCCGCGAGCTGAGGTGAACGTTCAAATCATCTGCGATGATAAGCTCGCGTGGGGCCACCCAAAACCCCGTAGCGCCGGAGCCATGACAGAAACAATGCTTGTTGCCATGCTTGCTTGAATGCTGCGTGTTTGCTGAATGTTGCATGCTGCGTGTTTGCTGAATGTTACATGCTGCGTGCTTGCTGCATGTTGCATGCTTGCCTGCATGCTTGCTTGCATGCTGCATGCTTGCTTAAATACTGCATGCCTGCATGCTGCATGCTTGCTTGAATACTGCATGCCTGCATGCTGCATGCTTGCTTGCATGCTGCATGCTTGCTTGCATGTTTTTGTGGTGCTTGTTTGCATGTTGCATATCTGTTTTTATGCTGTATGCAAGTGTATCACAATACAAGCCTTTTTACAAACACAAGAACAACACAAGAACAACAAATAAGATTCGGACACACGTGCTAGCCAGAAAACTCCTAAAGGTGAAACCGCACTAGGCGGAACTGCACTGCAGCGGAATTGCGCGACATGACGCGTCAAAATATTCTTTATATGAAATTGTACGAGACATCACGCACTAAGCGGCAACGGAACTACACTGCAACCGAACTGCGTGGCAAAGAAAAGCGTCGTGTCGCGCAGTTCCGCTGCAGTGCCGTTCCGCCTAGTGCGGTTTCACCTTTATAGTCCAACTATGTAATTAACAGCAAATGTCATTAATGATAATACAATACCCGTCAGAGTTATATTATCGTATATGACTTTTGTACAATTGTTTTGTATTGTCTACCTACATTTCAATGGCGCCTGCTAAAAATGTAACAGCAATAATTAGTGTGCACTTGGTGCAATGAAAATATGGCAATTAAAACAGTGGTTTAATGAATGTTTGGAAACATAATACTTCGAACAACCGTCATTTCGAGTAAGTGTAACATCGGTAAAAAGTTTTTCGGCCAAATGAAATGTTGGAGTAACGAAAAAAAACTAATAGATAATAGGTTAACTGAAACAGTGGCAAACGTGACTTCGATGAAGTAAAAAAAAACCAAATGATAATAGTTGAAAAGTTTTAGGTCAAATGAAATTCGGTCAAACATTTTTCGATCTTATGATAGGTAACCCTTAGTGAGACCCCAGCATAGACCTTTCCATAGCACGCTGCGTGACATGAAGTCGGTGGGCCAGCTTGACTAACATGTTCCACGTTTCGGCTCCGTAGGTTAGGACTGGAAGGACGCACTGATTGAACACCCGGCTTTTCAGGCACTGCGGCAGTGGCGACGTGAGGATATGACGCATTTTCCCAAATGCTGCCCAGCCAAGCTGCACTCTTCAGTAGCAAGCATAGATTAGGGATATAAAATATAATTATACTAATCTTAATATAATTATATTAAGATTAGTATAATTATATTTTATATTATATAATTATATTTGCGGTTTTTGAAAATGTACTATATCTCAAAAACTGCTAACTATATCTCATCCAAACCAATAAACCAATTTTCGTTGGAAGTTTTTGTTGAGGTCTACATTATATATTTTTTTTTAGTTTTATCATTCTCTTATTTTAGAAGTTACGGGGGGGGCACACATTTTACCACTTTGGAAATGTCTCTCACGCAAACTGTTCGGTTTAGAATCCTCAATATCATTTTTAAAGACCTATCCATAGATACCCCACACGTATGTTTGGTGAAATTTTTTTTTTGATTTTTAATTAAGTATGGGGCACCCTCAAAATTTGTTTTGTTTTTATTTTTGGGTAAAAGTCCTAATGCGGTTCACATAATACATCTACTTACCAAGTTTCAACAGGATAGCTTTCATACTTTCAAAGAAAAGTGGCTGTGACATACGGACGGACGGACAGACAGACAGACGGACAGACGGACAGTCGGACAGACAGACAGACATGACGAATCTATAAAGGCTCCGTTTTTGCCATTCGGCTACGGAACCCTAAAAATGAAGCGAGCACACTCAGAAGGAATAGGAGTAGGAACCCCACTATGATTTTCTCCTTTATCGTGGGTGCTTTTACAAACAAATAAACTCACATATACACCGTGACTTTTTAGTCGTCTTACAAAAGTCGTCCACTTAATGTATCCGACCTAAAATACCTCTAGGCGAGTTTAATTTTTTTTAAATCGTTAATTATAATTTTTATTTTTAATAAATAGGTACATTAGAAATATGAAACACCCTGTTAAAATGTTTACGTATCAATCTGTAGAGTATACCTACGCAGCGCAATAGTCGGGTAGATCATTCCATTTCCATTTTCTATGAGACAAGGGCGTTTCTAACTACGCCTTGTGTCTTAATAACCAATTAAAGTTTTATTATTAAATTTTTCAAATCTCTTAAATACATATTTTTTTATTATAAACGTGTTCTAGTCATTGGATACATGAACTGGGCTGCTTTTGTAAGACGACTAAAAAGTCACGGTGTATACACAAACGCCCAGACCCACTTAAAGATCATAAAAAATGTTAGCTCCATGCGGGAATCGAACCCGCGACACGCAGTTCCGCAGTCCAATGGCTCAACTACTGCTAACCGTGCCGTCAATATGATAAGTACTCGTAGTAGGTGTTCGAACTACTAATACATCACCAGAATATTAAGCAGATACTTAGCATTGTGGACAATATAAATGTTTAATAACGTCATGTGCATAATATGTATATTTTATGGTGTGGGTTGTGGCAAGCATCATAATTATAATATATTCAAGTCATTGGTAGATCCATTTTATAACACGCTGCACGCACAAACTCAAAGCATTTTTGCATTGTCAAAAACAGAAAGCTTATTTTCTGGTGGGATCCACCTCCTAGCAGTTGACTCTAGGCAACAGCATCAGGCTGAGGCCAATGAATTTCCTCTGTGCCTCGGAAAGCACGTAAAACCTGTGGCCCCGGTTGTCTAGAGGCTCGAAAGTCCGTCAACCAGTCCTACCAAGGGGTATCGTATCACCAAGTTATTGGGTTGTGGAGGTTACATGTAATAAACATGATATTCAGCTGCATCCGGTTTGACTGAAGCCGACCCCAACCTAATTGGAATAAGGCTATGCAGATGATGAAGTTAAGAAACATCTTACTTCAAAAAAACAATCTGTTCTCGCTATATTATATTTTTAATTATTCTTCTTTTTACTAGAAACAACCTCCTTCTTCTTCGAACACACAAGACTGCACGCAAATCGTAACAGCATGAAAAACAGAAGCAGAACAATTGACAGCAAAGCTGCTAGGTCCAGATAAAGGAGCTGGTACAGAGGTAGATGAAGCGCAGGAGAACGTAGATGGAGTGCTCCGCGAGTGCTCACAACATGGTTGACCCAGTGCTGTAGTTCTGCGCCCGGCTTTACTGGCCGGTCGTGGTAGATTTGGGAAAGCTCCTTTACTTTTTGTCGGTACCTGTCAAATAATAATAGTCAGTTGAATACATTGAAGCAAGTCCAATCAGACATGAAATTCCTAAAGTACGCACGAACTAACAAAATATTACGAACATAAACATCGATCACGGAACATTTGGTTCGTACGTATGGACGTAAATTAGCAAAGCGAAGACGAACATTTTGCGTACACGATTCTTCTTGACCGTTTAACGGTTCGATTTCACTCTTCAGCAAATTTGAATTTACCGTTAGAAGTGATCAACAATGAATTAGCCAAATATTCATCCGAACACAGTCCGTACAGAATATCCAAATTGGATCGCCACGAACATTTTTGATGAATAGTGTTTGATGGTACGCACGTGGGAATAATATTATTATGTTCGATGGTTAGTGTTCACCATAATATTTTGATCGTTAGTACGCGGCTGTAGGAAATACAGTAAAGTTTGAGTTTAGTGAAGCAAAGAAAATCTTATAGCTGTGGACTAAAGACCAAATTATTAAATTTGATTTAGCCAAGTTTTTATAATCGAAATTGAATATTTTGAGCTGACAACTTGATCAGGACTACCATACGCTGACGGCTGAATAAAGTCCTTGGTTAGTATCACCTATTCAATGACCACTTACTGGACCCATATAAATTCATGATCAGGTTTTACATCTTTTTTTTAGCGTGGTAAAATCTTCAAGTGAGTCCTCACACCCAGGGCAGGGCGGAAGGGACTGTTAGACTTGTACTGACTAAAATCCACGGTGTCCTTCAATAGCCCTTTACGTTCCGGGGTCACGGTAGTTCGTTAATCCCGGCAGGCTTTGGCCCTAAAGGGTCTCGTCGTTGTGCTGACACTCTTACAGGCGCGGGTGGAACACAACGCGCCGTCGACCCGGGGTTGGTCCATAATCGGACAGCGAGTCACCCATTACTCACCGCCCGCTTGCCCGCGCCTACGGTGGCTGAAGATTGTCCTGCGACGTCGGTCGCATGTTTTTCATCTTACTAAATTTTTCATACAATACGAGTGCAGAGAAAAAAACTTACTTAGGATTGTTGAGCATTTCATTAATAGCCACTTTCAAGTCAGCAGCCGTATCATTTGACAGGTTGACTTCCAAAGCGAAGCCCTTGTTGACAGATCTCTTGACATTGATGGGCTGGTCCCCGAAGACTGGTATACCAATGATGGGGACACCATAGTGGATGGTCTCTGTTGTGGAGAGGAGTCCTCCGTGGGTTATGAAGAGTACACATTTTGGATGAGCTGGAATCAGAAATGATAGATTTTTTTAATTAAAACATGCTCGCGTTAGATCACTATCTGTTAAATATATAGAAACGAGTAATTTGGTCTACAATAAAGTACATTTCCTTGAAATAACCTAATAACTTGTTGACTTAAAGACTTCGGCAGGGAATTCCACTTCTTAGCTGTATGTGCTTATGTTGAAATAAATCCTATCACTATTATCATAAAAGTACTTTTTTTTTTTTTTTTTAGGTGGTAAAATCATCAAATGAGTCCTTCCGCCCTGGGTGGGGGCGGAAGGGACTGTCAGACTCTTACTGACTAAAATCCACCCGTGTTCCTTCGGATGCCCTTTACGTTCCGGGGCCACGGTATCCTGGGTTAAGAAAAACCCGCGACCCCAGCAGGCATTTGGCCCCATAAGGGGCCCCGTCAGTTTGCTGACAACTCCTCGAAGGCACGCGCGAAACACGACACGACGTGCCACCGACCCGGGCTTGGTCCTTGGTACGGACGGCGAGCTACCCATCACTCACCGTCCGCAAGCCCGCTCCGCCGCTGTGCCCTCTGCTAATCAGAGGGACACGCGTTGGAGCGTCCACCCGACAGGCTATTGGCATACGGGCAAAGAGACCCCTTAGGCACTGTGTGCCTAAGGAAGAGTTTTTGCCCGCATCCCAGGGTGCACCGGCCCGAAAAACTGGTCTTCCCCCCGGACGTATCCGAGAGGGAACTCCAGTCCACGGGCGCACGTGGAGGTTTCCTGTCTTAGCACCCCTCCTGTCTTAGCACCCCATCATAAAAGTACTAGTACAAAATAATAATTATGAAGTGTAAAAGAAAGTTATTTCAGGGTTTTTCGCAAAATTTCGCATATGCAACTAGTTTTTTTTTATCATTAAGATATATTATTATTATAAAATACACATGAATTTCCAAGTCTTTTGTTAAGTAGCTACCTTTTCAAAAGATACAAAGCATTCGTATAAAGCTACAATATTTGTAATAACTGATGTTTTTCAGGAATCCATAATCGCCCCCATGAGGGTGCTTCCGCCTCATTTAAGCGCTCCATGTGGAAGAAAAATGGCCAATAACTTACATAAAATACTCGGTTGTGGTGCCCATTTCAATATATGAACATTTTTAGGCACATTGGGCAGATCCTCTTCAAATTTCCACAATACTGTCTGTTTTAATTCTCCAAACATGTTGAGAAGTTCAATTTTGACTTTTTCTGGCCAGTCCTTGCTCTTCAAGTTCGATCCCATGCTGAAGTAGATGACTCCGTTTTTAGCACTCATCATTATCTTTTCTAGGTCCTGAAAGAAATTCATTGAAATATTTAGGATTGTGTACAGCTAAATAATTTACTTTTAAATAAAGGTACAATGAGAATATGTACATCTATCCCTCAATGTGCCATTCAAACTTCTATATACGTGGATAATCAGCGAATGTTCCAAATCGACAAATTAGTGGGGGAAACGGACCATAATCAACCGTGTGACTACAGAACGGTATGCCTTCCAGTTGTAGGTCATGTCGCTTACAACATGATGTTTTCCGTCATCGGTTTGCATAATGCTGTGAAAGCATTTTCTGGCTAACTCATTCAAAAAGATTCATTACTACCTGAGGTAAAGGCTTCACATCCTCATCAATATGGTATCCTCCAATAGGCTTATAGTTCTGTGGTAGACCTAGAGCAGTTCCCATGGACACGTGTGAGTTGCCCAGAATCAAAGACGCGTTATACCGAACATCATTAAATGAAGGTGCTTGACGACCTCTCTTAAGGATGGAGGGTACTATCACCCTCTCGTATTCCTTTATATGCATGTCTTCGTAATAACTGAAACAAGAAATTTTGGTTGCATTAAATAATGTTTCTAATCGGTCGACAGTTAACGCTTTGCCGACTGCCGCCCGCTGGTGGCGAAAGCTACAGCGGTATCTGCCATCAACAAATGCCAGTCATCTATTTCTTCTTCCATACTTATTTGTTTTTCGTCATCACAGTCTTTTCTAACTATATCATACTTTACACCTATCATCCATCGTTTCCTTGATCTTACTGTATCTTTTAAATTGTCAACTTTGAATAAAACTTCCCTTACTTACATGTAATCATTATATTTGGCCGTGATCCTTGACCAGAGCTCTTCCACTCGTTGTCTGAAGCTATATGGAGGCATTTTAGGAGACAATGCATCAGTTGAATAAGCAGGACTAGGGGATGCATCGATAAGGCTGAGGATATCAGAATTGACCTCTACAGGAGATAACCAGATTAGAGGACAGTCAAATATAGTTGCGAACCTGAAAATGTTGAAGACGTTTTAGTTTACGCTAGGAATTCATTTCTGGAATAAAACTATGTCATTATCAGGCCCTACCTAAGTAAGATCAATCACAGTCGCCCTCACTGCTTATGAGCTACCCACGCACCGTCAAAATGCTTGCGGCATTTCACTCAACTAGTATAGCAATTATTATCAAAGGGTGAGGTATGTTAGTTATATAAAAGGAGAAGCAATGCTGGTTTGTTACTGAGACGATAAGGGCGATGTTTTTAAGGTACACCATTTATCGTTTATTTTGTTCATCTGCCCCCTTCATTTTTATAGAAGAAAAGCTCCTTTGCGCTTATAAAAGTAATTAATTATTTAGTAATTTAATTTATACGTAACCAAGGACAGAAAGCCTACCAGACACAACATCCTTGTCGGAGGTACCTGCTCTGTTAAATCGGAGGTACCTACCTTCTCTTTCAATCCTTTCTCATTTTCTAAAGGAAGGCTCAGTTGCGCTTAAAAACTTTTTAATAATTTATTACGTACCCAGCAGTGAGTTCCGAAAACATCCATTCAACGATCACCACGTCAAAATGTTCATTCGGATCGTTAAGCAACTTCTGAACATTTTTGTTCTCTACCGTCGACGCCGCCATTTTCAGCATCAACTTCTTCACAAAGTTCTTATGGTCATGTGATACGAAAGACTTCTCCATTATTTTCTTTATGTTGATTGTGTCAACTGTTAAAGAGAAAGAAGAATGTTGATAAACTCGTACTCTTTATCACGAAATCGATATACACCGTGTTCTTCACGTTATCCATAAACTTTAGCAAATACTTCTATGGCTTTTACAAATCAAATCCAACAAAGGAAGTAGTACTTAAAAAGGCTTCGTTACAAAGATATTTGTAATTTCATTTAATGAAATTTAATTGAGCTATGCAGTGAGAAAGTATCTTAATTTGAAATCTATCAAATACTATTTGCATTTCATTTGTTTCAGCCCGCCAAATGTTATGAATGAAAATACGACGTTGCCAATTCGGATAAAGAGGCATTCATATCGGGTTATTTACGTCTAGGTATTTAGTTTGTATGAAAATTAACAAAAAATAAAAAATAAGAATTTATTAATGTGTCCATAATGAAAAATTCCGTGGTTTGAACATCTGGTCGAAGTTTATGTATATCGTCCGGAACACGGTGTATAGATTTAATGGGAATAATCTCCGAAACTTTTAAATGCACATGGGACTCTCTTCAGTTAACGAGAACAATTAATGAGAGAAAAAAGAAGTTTTCTGACTTAGGCTACATCATTATCGAGGATCGCCCGGAGGACACGGCAGAGCATACGGTGCAGGATAACCCCGCTTGGGTAGAGCGTCACCGTGTCCTCACGGAGGCGATAGACCTCTCCACGATATACCACGAAAAAACCAAAGGATCTGCCTAGTTGTTTTTCATCCATGTTTGGTCCCAGTCTAACTGGATGCAGCGTTAATATTTAAATGATGTGTCTGGTCATCTCACTAAGCTATATGTATACCTAATTTTATGAAAATACTGAGAACAGCAACCAACATACCTGGCAAGATATCCAAGTTACTGCTGACATCAATCTCCCGAAGATTTGGCGGTGGATTCTTATATTCAAGCGTTCTTATGTATGTTACCTGAAAATCATAAACAAAGCAATCATTGTCATCAGAGATCATCAATTTAATATTTGGAAACCAGGGTTGTAATCATACAAAGAAGGCTTTAGGCAATAGTATACCATTTTTTTTCTCTTGTTTTTTTTTAGGGAACAAGTAATAAACGAATTCAGGATGACAATTGGCTAGTTAGACAGACGACCTCATTAAAATGGAGATAAACTGGAAATATACTACGCAAAACTCCAAAAATGGAGAGATTTGAAATTGAGCTAAATAAAAGGTATGGGTACTGGTTGGGTCACAAATACAGGCCCCATAGCTGCTAATGTTGAAAAATTCCTGATAGAATTATCCACTAAGCTTTTGGAAATCGAATCCAAGACTTACCTCAGTGGAGTTTGCTATAACTGGACCAACGAATCTTTTGATTGATAAAGAGATCCATTGCAGACAGAACAGAACAGAAAAACCTAACATTTTTTTTTGTTTTAACCGATATCCCAGAATGGTACCAACCTCATGCCCTGCCTTTAGCAACTGCCGTACGACTCCATCCCCGAGGATTGCGTGGCTCCTCGTCGGCATACCAAACACCACCAGAACCTTGTAAGCCTCGCATGACGAACAAATTAGGAGACAGAGCATAAAAAATACTGCCGCGTTTGTCACCATCATTGTTATCTGTGAAACAAATTGATCTTTTGTGGTCAAAATATACGGAACGATTCTTCTCAGTTTTTTGTACATTAGTCTTTATCGTCTGCAAAAGGAGTCCTTAGCCGTTTCTGAGTTCATCGTAGTATTTCATCCGTATTCTGGTTTCCTCTTTTGTTTATGCCAATCCCCACTTTTTATTATGCCTTTTTTTACGTGGCAAAATCTTCAAATGAGGCCTCCTACCCAAGGTTTATTATACTATAGGTTACTTCTATCTAAGCAAGCATAATTCACCTCGACTACATCGATTACCATGAAGCGAGAGTGGTCAAACGGCCTTTTTTTATTAATTGCCAATTAATACATGAATGAATATTTGCATCAGGTATATACTCAATAGGTGCGTCCACATAGAACGAGCAGCCTCGCGAGGCATTTGCTGCGCGAAACAGCTCGGTTAGTGTGGACGTGTCTCGGCCGAGGAAAGTGCGAACGCTGCCGCGGGCGATCGACCAACCGCCCGAGCTATCCAGTGTCGGCTTTTGTTTTGTTCGCGTATATTGTTTCGTGCCTCAGTCGAGAAACAATAACACAGAGGGAGCAGCCTCGCGAGGCATTTGCTTCGCGCGGCAAGTACCTCGCGAAGCTGCTTGCTCTGTTTGGACGCATCACCTAATGAATTTCTTTTACTAAATTGGGCTTAGAAAACAACACCTATTAGGGTCCAGTTAAAAATCTGTTGTTCCTGAACTGGGCCAATTTGGGGCAGCCTTAGGGCACACAACAAATATTTTTCTTCTACTGTTTTTTCAGGTTTTAATTTTTGCTTCCTATGTTTATTTTGTTTTGTACATGTTGTCGTTTTTCGTAGTTTTTGTGCCATTTTTTTTCTGTCTATCTTTCTTTTTTCCCTTCTATTTTCTTTCATTGCGTGCAACTATAGGTTAGAAAAAACTTAATAATCGTTATCATTACATTGCATGCACCTAGCTACCTACTATGAATAACTTCATCACTATTTTGTTTGTACAATCTATACACATTCAATGCTACTTTTGTTTCACACATGTTCGTATCATCGCATGTAATCATACACGTACTCCGATTGAGATTGTGGTTGGTTTCGTAGTACCTATAAAGATATAGTATATTTAGATAAAAGATAAGCCTTTTGTCAAGGTTGAGCAGATCGCTCAGGTATGTTTGAGGCGGCGCGGATGCGGCGCGGCGGCGTCGTGTACACGAACGCTAAGGTTTGTTTGGGCCCCCCCAAACAAATTTTTATACGGGGCCCCAATGATATTATAAGTCATAGATATGTTATACACGTACAAAACAACAGAAAAAAGCGTACCGCGCAGAGAGGCAGCACACATACACACTTTTTATTCACACACATTACATTTCACTACAAGTAAAAAGGATAGCTTGATAAAACCAATATGAAAAAAAGTGACAGCTAGATGGTGACGCTCTCTCTTTTATCTCACTCGCACTCTCACTCGCACTCTTTCTTTTACGACGCCATAGTATAGAAACGTAATGTTTTATTTGTTAAAATATTAAGATAAATAATATATTTACGAGTGATAAGTGATTCTTTGACTTTTAGAAGTCTTGCTTGTATAATTTGTACAATATCTCATCACACACGACGGCATTTTCGGTGGTTTTGAGTCACTTTTACTTTTGACTCACTCTGTAGTACGTGAAGTGCATCCGTTGTCGCTGGCAACGTCGGACTGAGGTCAAGGTTTGTGAATCAACCACATTTGAGCGCGTCTGTTTTTGAGCGCGTATAACGTATCTACACCTTTTTTACTTATAATATCATTGCGGGGCCCCGTCAGAGCACGCTACGCTTCTGACGGCATGGTTACCATGTGTTCAGTAACTCATTCCGAGCTCCCTACAAAAAAGTATGTTAAAATCATTTGTAAGACTCCGCTGTTCGTGCGTCACCAGACTGTTTCTCATGAACCTTGATAGTTAGACAGACAGTTGGTTAGTTAAACAGTTGAAATTTTAACAGAAGAAGTATTTCTACTACTATAACAAGACATTAAAAAAACACAGAATTAAATGAAAAAGGGGCCCTCCATACAACAAACATGATATTTTTTGCCTTTTTTAGGGTTCCGTACGTCCGAATACAAAAACGGAACCCTAGGATCACTCGTGTGTCCGTCTGTCTGTCAGTTACAGTCAATTATCTCCGAATCTGCTAGACCGATTAAGTTGAAATTTGGTACACATATCAATTCCTGTGACCCAAGCACAGAGGTGTATCGTGAATAAATGAAATCTGTATATGGGAGGTAATTTTTGGGGAGGAAGGGGAAAATTAAAAAAATAATAATTGAAAACTGCATCGTGTGACATATCAAATGAAAGGTCTTGTTGAGAAAATCTTAAATGTATTTTTTTGTAATTTTAAAATAAATAGCTTCCAAGTTATTCAAGAAATAGACGAAAATTGACCATCCCCCCCCCCTTATCTCAGAAACTACTGAACCTAAAATTTTGAAAAAAATACAGAAATTACTTTTCAACTTATAGGTTATAAGAAAACCTATAAGAAGTCCATGATATTAAAATAACATGGTAAATAACTCAATATTGTGCGTATGGTAAATCACTCAATTTTGAAAACTGCATCGTGTGACATATCAAATGAAAGGTCTTGTTGAGAAAATCTTAAATGTATTTTTTTGTAATTTTAAAATAAATAGCTTCCAAGTTATTCAAGAAATAGACGAAAATTGACCATCCCCCCCCCCCCGTTATCACCGAAACTACTGAACCTAAAATACAGAAATTACTTTTCTACTTATAGATTATAGGAAAACCTATAAGAAGTCCATGACATTAAAATAACATGGTAAATCTCTCATCTATAGTGCGTACCAATCTGCAATTATTCGTTCAATTCATCTATTATTTGCGGTAAAAATTATAGGGTAGGCAAAAAATAAATCGTACGGAACCCTCTTCACGCAAGTCCGACTCGCTCTTGGCCGGTTTTTTTTATTTGTTTGTCTTTAGATTTGCTCTTAATTATGTCATAAAATTATCTACTTTCAAACAGAATGATTACACAATATCACGTAAAAGATTACATAACTAAGGCATTGTAAAAATATTTAATAATATTAATGTGTAAATATAAAAAGAAAAAAATGCCGGGCGCGTAGCACTCGCAATCGGCGTGCTTGTATAACCAAATGTAAGAAAGCGGATCAGACGAAAGGAGTATGTTTGTATAGATAGCAGGTAGCAGTGTGGTTTCTGCCTACCTCTAGGAAAAACGAGTGACTTTACACCTTTACATTAATATAAAGTGACAAAATGAATCTCTTGCAATTATATGTATTGTTTTATTTTAAAATGAACATCAATTTACGTGTCGCTGGGTCTGGGTGTTTGAAAGAGTAGAGGGCCAAAAGCGGTCGCGGAACTGTCTCAAAAGATAACCGTGACCCTGAAACGTAAAGGGCAATTGTAGAAACAAGGTGAATTTTAGGCAGTACGTACGAGTCTTGCAGTTATTTCCGCTCCACACAGGGGGGAGGACTCACATGATTTAAATTCCTAAAAGAAGCATAACCTAATTTATTTTAGGATAAAAGCATTATGTCGTCTACTCTATTTTTTTATTACTCTATAGTCTTGTCGAGTCACGTAGAGATAACCGTCTAGTTACCTCTCCATAGCCATTATTATCTTTCTTACAGTCCATTCACCCTGTTTACACTGCCATCAACAATGTTATTAATTCCAATCAATGTTTAAAAATAACACAATCATGTTTACATTATTCAAACCACATGGTACAGTGTACACCATACGAAGGTACCAGAAGATATTGATTACTAGCTGCCCCTTGCCTATTTCGTTCAGCGTATAGGTGATAAAATCAATCAAGTGCTCCCGACCTGGGTGGATCAAAAGGGACTGTCAGTTCAGTCTCTTACTGACTAAACATTAGTGATACTGATGCATCCGATACCGATATATCGGCGATACTTCGGGTTAGCCGATATATCGGTATCGACGATATTTTATCACCGTTTCAACGATACTTTTCCAAATGAGTTCTGTCGCATCGGAAAGACTATTTTCCACCGCAGGTCTTATTCAAACAGACTTGCGCAATCGCCTTTCTCCGAAAAATTTAAGATTACTTTGTTTTTTAAACAAAACTCTTATTAATGCTAATTTTAATTACTAAAATGTATAATTACCTAATATCGACCTCATCATCATCATTTCAGCCATAGGACGTCCACTGCTGAACATAGGCCTCCCCTTTAGATCTCCACATATACCGGTTGGAAGCGACCTGCATCCAGCGTCTTCCGGCGACCTTTACAAGGTCGTCTGTCCACCTCGTTGGTGGACGTCCTACGCTGCGCTTGCTAGTCCGCGGTCTCCACTTTTCGACCCCATCGGCCATCTGCTCTGCGAGCAATATGGCCTGCCCATTGCCACTTCAACTTGCTAATCCGGTGGGCTATATCGGTGACTTTAGTTCGTCTACGGATCTCCTCATTTCGGATTCGATCACGTAGAGAAACACCGAGCATAGCCCTCTCCATAGCTCGCTGAGCGACTTTGAGCTTTGAGATAAGGCCGATAGTGAAAGACCACGTTTCGGTGCCGTAAGTCATCACTGGTAACACACATTGGTTGAAGACTTTCGTCTTGAGGCACTGAGGTATGTCGGACGAAAAGACATTGCGTAGCTTCCCGAACGCTGCCCAACCGAGTTGGATTCGGCGGTTCGATATCGACCTATGTCACTACTATTTATATTTATAAAAAATAATCTGACTTGTGATTTATTTATTTTATCTTAATTATTTAATTCAGTGGTATCGGCCTCGACTTACGAGTTGTAGGTCGTGGGTTCGAACCCCGTCAGGCGCATTACTTTGTGTAATTTATTTCAACACCACTGCTCTCAAAACGGTGAAGGAAAACATCGTGAGGAAACCGGCATGTCCTAGAACCAAAAAATTCGAAGACATGTGACATCTACCAATCCGCACTGGGCCCGCGTGGTAGATTACGGCCCACTCCCTCTCACAGAGAGGAGGCCTGTGTCCCAGCAGTGGGAATATTTATAGGCTGATGATGATGAATTATTTAATTCACAATAAGCGTATCGGTATCGGTATCGCCGTTATTTTTATCAGAGTATCGGTATCGTATCGGTGTATCGATGCATCCCTACTAAACATCCACCCTATTGCCCTATTCCCTTCAAGGTCACGGTATCATTTACAGATGGTCGCGCGAAGAGGTTAGGAAGGTGAAATACTTTACGACCTAGTCTCATACAGACCAATTAAAAAAAAAAAAAAAAACATTAAATTCGGTCCAGCCGATCCGGAGTAGTGCAAACACAAACACCGTGACACGACACTTCTATAATTAAATTATTATTATTGAATAATACTTACAATAACAGAAACGGAGCACAAACAACAACAATTATTATTAATTATACGATCACATCACTGAGTTCAAGGCTACCGCTATCAAGTAACAAACAACTAACACTGGCTTGTTTAATAAATAAGTTTCATACTTTGGTACGACTTCTTTAATATTTTAAACTGACAGACACATCCTTATCACACCATGAGTTTCAGACGACTGATTATTTTAGTCATTACTACCTAATCTATTCAAACTTTTATATTATACCTAGGAAGATAAATCATAAACTCGACTTTGTCTCTATTCAAATATTCCACAAAGAAGGTTCTTCAACAGGCCTGTAAGTTAGTCTAGTGGTTAGTGACCCTGACTGCTATGCCGGAGGTCGTGGGTTCGATTCCCACCCAGGACAAACGTTTGTGTGATGTGATGAGCACGATCATTTGTTCTGTGTCTGGGTGTAATTTATCTATAATATTTATGTATTTAGAAATATATAAGTATGTTTATCAGTAATTGTCTAGTACCGATAACACAAGCTCTGCTTAGCTTGGGACTAGATGGCGTTGTGTGATAGTTGTGGAATATTATTTATTACGTTGCTATGCACCAAACGGAAAACATAGAGTCAAACCCCTTTTTGGGTATCCACTGTTGTCTGTGATTGACGGCTCCCAACCAGTTTTATATTTTTTTCGAACTGCAATCGTTCAAACTGCCAATTTTCTGTCGTATTTTTTTTTTCAATATAGTCAAGCGCATTGTTTTTTTTAGAAGTAGGTTTTTGCAAGCAAACGTCGCGCGTCATAAATGGTAGATTTTATATTGCTTGCTGTAGTAAGAAATATAATAGACCTAAACATTTTGTACACCCAGAATAGCTGGCAGCTTTATTGGATTTTTTTTTATCGTGGTAAACTCATAAATTGTGTCCGGGGACACAGGGCGGGATGAGACTATCAGAATTGTACTGACTAAAATCCACGGTGATCCTTCAATAGCCTTTTACGTTCTATGGGTGCTGACATTACTGACAGCAAATTAATAATAAAATAAAAATAGTCCACAAGCATCGGAAACTGAGTCCAAGCTGCCGCAGGTCTCTCGAGAGAAGAACCTCCTAATAATAAGCGCCGTAAATTTTATATGTATATTTTTATTATTATTTGTTGAATAAAATCTATTTTTAACCTATTATTAATGAACTTAATCTAAAATACGTGACCGTCACCGACTAGTAACAACAAAAAAAAACCGGCCAAGTGCGAGTTGGACTCGCCCATGAAGGGTTCCGTAGTAGCAAGCATAGATTAGGGATTTAATTATATTGAGATTAGTAAGTAATATACACAACAATAAAAATAACTTTGTTTTTCATAGTGTTTGTATGAATGACAAAGTTATATTTGCGGTTTTTGAAAATGTACTATATCTCAAAAACTGCTTACTATATCTGTTCCAAACCAATTTACGTTGGTAGTTTTTGTTGAGGTCTACATTACATATTTTTTTTAGTTTTATCATTCTCTTATTTTAGAAGTTACAGGGGGGGGACACACATTTTACCACTTTGGAAGTGTCTCTCGCGCAAACTGTTCAGTTTAGAAAAAAATGATATTAGTAACCTCAATATCATTTTTAAAGACCTATCCATAGATACCCCACACGTATGGGTTCGGTGAAAAAAAAATTTTTGAGTTTCAATTCTAAGTATGGGGGGCACCCCCAAAATTTGTTTTGTTTTTATTTTTGTGTGAAAATCCTAATGCGGTTCACATGATACATCTACTTACCAAGTTTTAACAGGATAGCTCTTATACTTTCGACAAAACTTTGGCTGTGACATACGGACGGACAGACAGACAGACAGACAGACAGACAGACAGACATGACGAATCTATAAGGGTTCCGTTTTTGCCATTTGGCTACGGAACCCTAAAAATGCCAGACCACGATGACTAGCGTTTTTATTGACCGCGACCGGATGGATTAGGGTTTATGAGCTGTTTATTTATCTTCTTTTGTACCTTACGTAAGTTCCACGTGTCCTATCTGGTTTGTAATCAAACGATAACAAAATATATTTAGTTGGGTCATGATTTTCATTCATTCATCATATTTGTATCGTTGATTCTTGTAAATCAGAAGATTAAAGCTATAAATATGCCGATAAAGGTGATAACGAAAAAAGTAGGATAAAAAGTGATGTTTTAAATAAAAACAAATTCTTTACGTGAACAGTTTAATTTTTCGGGTGAAGTGAGTTAGTAGGTATTTTAAATTAAATCTGTGGTAAGTTTGTTTTGATTTCTGGTCTGCTCTAGTAACTGTGACAAATGCCTTGTTTAACTACTAGCAATTTTTTAAAAAGTCTTTCATTTAGCAGGGAGCGTCTCTGGATGATATTTGTTTTCATCTAAATAATTATACGTAGTAGTTATTCCGTACCTTAGAGACCACATAACATAGCCACCAACTTATCTACAAATTATTTAGCGACTGTTACCTACTCCAACTTTGCTGAATTGGTATAGTTGATCCCGATTGACATTTTTAAATCTATGACTGTCGACCGAAAGTCTTACAACTAGTTCTCATTACCCAGTGTTCATTATAGGCTTGTGCCTGCAGAAGTGCACAATTTACACAACCAAAACTGAACTTAAATACAAAAACCGGCCAAGTGCAAATTGGATTAGCGCATGAAGGAATTCGTAACTGACTCTATAAAAACGGCAAAAAACTCACGTTCATTAAATGAGAGCTCCCTTAAATGTTTATTTTATTATCCTTTTTAGTATTTGTTGCTATAGCGACATTCATCATCCATGAAAATTTCAACTGTCTAAATATTCACGATACAAAGCCTGGTAACGGACAGCAAAGTTTTAGTAATAGGCTCCCGCCTTTGGGATCCCTGAAAACGATCTTGCAAAAAACCAATATACAACTACATCCATTTAGATTGGAAACCGGAAATTTATTAAATGGAGAAGATGAAGACATTTTGGGTGATGATCAGTGTAATACTGGCATGTTCTGAAGCTGCCAAGATCCTGGTGGTGTTCCCTATGCCTTCTAAGAGTCATGGACTCCTTGGTGACGCATACGTTAAACATCTGTTGAACGCTGGTCATGAGGTCAGTACAAAGGTTAATTTATGATATACCGCTTATATGCAATAAAGACGTGAATAAACGTACTTTTCTTCTTGCAGGTAACATACATATCGCCATTTACCTACAAGAATCCCCCGGCTAAGCTTCGCACATTTGATGTCAGCAGTAACTTCGAATTCATGCCTCGTAAGATTTTTCGACTTTTACTAAATTGATTTTATTTAGTAAGGAGGGTTTCCTTCATGCAAAACTTACAATTTAGTAAAAAAAAACCTTCGATCATTAATATCGAAGATAAAATCAAATAATTTAAATATTATTCTAGCAGTTTTAGAGGTTGGATAGGCTCGAATTGGGCATGCTCCACGTGTAACATAATAATTTGGTTTCGAACTAACTACGTTCGAAATCTAATTGTTAAAAACTATGTTTTATTGAGAACGTTGTTGCATGTTTTCAAAAATTGCAATGGTATTCAATCCGTTTTCGTCATTTCAGCGAATATGATAAACATAAAAAGTATTATGGATAAAACGGCCCCTGAAATGAACCCCATTGCATTAATTAACAACATAGCAGATATGGCGAAGAAAACGGTTTTAAATATAGAAATTCAAAAGATGTTGAATGATCCTAAGGAACATTTTGATGCTGTCATCGTGGAGTGGATGTTTAACGAAATATATGCTGGGTAAGTTAGTAAGTTACAGCTAATAAATGTGGCAGAGTTTTGGTCGAAGCTTATATAATTAAAAGGAATCATCGTCACGACGTAAAAGAAGAAGGAGAAGCTAACAAAATCGGCAGTCCACTGCTACCATACAAATATAAACTGCCGAAAAAATAATTTCTTTTCTACAACTTAACCAAACGATTCTAATCAAAATTTATTTCCATTTCCAGAAGCCCTGTCTGGTTTACTAGTTACCCTATAAGTCTGTCTTCTCACTCATGCCTTATAATTTCAGATTTGCTTCAGTATTCGACTGTCCACTTATTTGGTCGTCATCTGTGGATCCCCATTGGATGATTCTGCAATTGATCGACGAAGCGCCAAATCCCGCATATACAGTAGACGCCAGGTCTTCGAACTTTCCACCATTGAACTTTTTACAGCGAGCAACTGAGCTGTGGCAACAAGTGATGATTCAATTTCTGAAATACGTGTAAGTATAAAAGTAAAAAAATAACAACAAGTCAGTAAAGCTTCATCAATTGTAGCATGACATAATAATTAGAGACTGGAGAAGAGAGAATGGAGGAAACAAAGAAAAGATGGTTCCAATAGGATTAAAGAGAATAATGAATGGTAATAATAATTTGATAGAACGACCGTCATCAGGAGAAAATAAAAGAAAAGAACGTAGTGTGGGACAAGAATAAAAAGTTCACTCTAAAGCTCTAGACAGACGGACCTAATGAGCCTAATAATAAAAATATTAGAAATCTGTAACCTTTTAAATTAAATTGTGCCTTTTAAACTTAACGTAGAAAATTTCAGGTGGATGGATGGATTTCAAGAAAAAACATATACATCATTGTTTGCCCCTCTTGTTGAAAAACGTGGCAGAAAACTACCAACTTTCGATCAAGCCCGGTATAATGCATCTTTGCTTCTGACCAACTCTTACGTAACTACGAGCGGAGGTACTTCCCTTCCTCAGAGTCACAAGTTTATCGGAGGTTACCATATTGATGATACTGTGAAGCCTCTGCCTGGGGTAAGGATTTCATTATATTATTGTCTCAGTATTATAGTTTCTGCAGAGCAGTGGTGGCCCGGTGGTATCGGCCTCGACTTACGAGTTGTAGGTCGTGGGTTCGAACCCCGTCAGGCTCATTACTTTGTGTAATTTATTTCAACACCACTGCTCTCAAAACGGTGAAGGAAAACATCGTGAGGAAATCGGCATGTCCTAGAACCAAAAATTCGAAGACATGTGACATCTTCCAATCCGCACTGGGCCCGCGTGGTAGCTTACGGCCCACTCCTTCTCTCAGAGAGGAGGCCTGTGTCCCAGCAGTGGGAACATTTATAGGCTGATGATGATGATGATTATAGTTTCTTGCAAGGAACTTTTCTCCTATACACGAAAAGCTTTCTCACCTAAACGTATGATGCCGTCTTTATAGGACTTTCAGTTAAAAATTCAGGTAGCTCAGTTTTCTCACCTAAACTTCTGACGATGTGATTTTAGGACTTGAAGAAACTTATGGACAGCGCAAAGGATGGAGTGATTTACTTCAGCATGGGCTCAAATTTGAAGAGTAAGGACTTACCCGACGAGGTCAAAGTCAGCCTTCTGAAGATGTTCGGAACCCTGAAGCAGACTGTGTTGTGGAAATTTGAAGAAGTTTTACCAAACCTGCCAAAAAATGTTCACATATTGAAGTGGGCACCTCAACAGGAAATCCTATGTTAGTTTCAATTTTGGATTTAACGTACCTAGATAAAATTTATATTTTTTTACAGTTTTCAATATTACTCGGCTTAATGTTTTAACTAACAGCCACAATCCCGTTACCATGAAACATTGTTTGATTTAATACATCTTACTGTATCAGCCGGTACTTCTACTGTGTACTCGTGGATTTGCCCAAAACAATGCATGTGTTGTGACGTAACTTGAATCCAGTTTTTGTTTTCAGCTCACCCTAATCTTGTCGTCTTCATAACTCATGGTGGTCTTCTATCAATGACTGAAAGCATCCATTTCGGAGTGCCTATCATCTGCATTCCAGTGTATGGTGATCAATATTTGAATACTGAAAAATCAGTGAACAAAGGATTTGCGCTAAGAGTTGACCTTTCATACACAATGGCTGATGAGCTGAAGAAAAAGATTGTAGAAGTTATTAGTAACAAGAGGTGTGTATTCAATTCTGTAAAGATTAAAAAGTCATCATTGCAAAAGCAAACAGCAATAAATCTTCGTTTTAAAAAAAAATGTTGAAAACTGTTTTATTTGTGTTCAAGTGTCTTAAAATTGTAATGAAAGCAAACAATCCATTTAAAAAAAGACGAGTTTTTAGGCACTCGATATAAACTTCCCGAATCTTGTATACAAACCGGGTGACTTTAAATACAGAACTTCTCGAATCTTTTTTAACTATAAACTTTTTAACAGGTATGCCGAAAAAGTGAAAGAGCTATCGTTTATCCACCATGACCGGCCTGTCAAGCCGGGTCAGGAGCTGGTGCACTGGGTGAACCACGTGGTGAACACGCGCGGCGCCCCGCACCTGCGCTCTCCTGCGCTGGACTTACCCTTCTACAAGAGAAGGTTCTTAGATCTCGCCGCGGTCATCGCGATACTAGTCTTAGCTGTATACTTTTTGTTAAAGCGTGCCTTCGCATACATTTGTTCTCGAGTATGTTCAACGAAAGGAAAACCAGGAAGTAAGAAGAAGAATAATTGAAATAATTAGCATCAAATTATATAATTATATTTTTATTTAATAAAAATAAATTGATCTTACTTTGGAACAAGTTATTAATCCCAAGATTCTCCTTTTCTATTAATCCTCATCTGGCCTTTTCAAAATATGGAGCAGTGACCACCCCACAACCACAACCACATCATGATGTGCAAAGTAAACTCTGCCTACACATTAAATTAATCGTTGGAAACAACAAACATATGGGACATTAAACTAAACAGAACAGGGTTTCAGGAAATAATATGATTCTATCCAATAAAATATTATCATGGTTTTACGGAAAGACGTTGTACAACTGACACCAGTGTCACCTTATTATAGCACATCTTTAATGAGCGAGAAGAGGCAAAACATGCCATAGGCAAATTTTGCAAACCATCGAAGGCATTCGATATCGTGAATCACGAAACACTATTCTTCTTCTTCCTGCCCTTATCTCATTCTACTTGGGGTCGGCGCAACACGTTTTCTTCTTCCATTCTCCCCTATCAGATGTCATAGTATCATTTACTATATTATCAATTACAATCACGAAACACTAGTAAACCATTTAAATGAGTAAATTACGGCTTGAGATGGAAATATTAAAAGAACAACTTAGCAAAGCGGTATCTATTGCTGCGAACATAAGTTAACCGGATATGCTTCCCAAATTGATCTCCGTAACACCCAGTTAAAGCAAAACAATTGCCTGCTTGTAACTTGTACAAATGTTGGCCTCCAGCAACCCCTCTTTGTTAGCTCTAAGCTACCACACAATGCAACTACTCAAGAGCAACCTCAGTCCATACCCGTAATACTGAATACTCTTACGCGATTACATACTACGCAACGTGCCAAAAGACAAAAAAAAAGCCCAAAGCAAAAAATGCCGCTTCTAATGTACTCATTTCTGCCGGCTCTAACCAACCTGTTCTCAAATGTAACTCAACCTTTCTTGAAATGCACACGACAGAAACCTTAAAACTAATGAGTAAGGATAACATATCTCCTGTCAACGACCACTCTTCTTCAGTCAATGACCATCCTTCTGCCGACGATCACACCTCCGCTGTTGATGACCTCATCGCTTCTACTGACGGCCATACTCCTACCGATGGATGCAGTAGTTCTATTTTTTCTGTTAAACGACCAAAACTGGATAAAATTTAAGAAAAATAAATTCATTATGCGGCGTGGCCGGGTCCTTAGCATCACTACCCTAAGAACTGTCGAAACACATAAATATCTACATTTGTGGAATATGGAATAGTGCAGACGAGATTCGAGACCATCTACCATCTATCTAAACTGTGCTCTACTGGCACATGCATGGTCGATGAACTGCGGGCTAGGGGTAGTTACAGGTCGTTCAAGACCTCGTATACTATGGAAAATGCCTGTTGATGTATGGTCTATAAACGCGAGATTAAACACATGGAGCACTTATGAGAACCCGAGATACGTATACCAGAAAACATAAGACATCCTATGAGGGCCCACCAACTGATGTGTTGACATTTCGTGCCTTAGAAACCTTTTTTTTAACAAGATGAAGAACATTGATTTACGGTATCTAAATGTCTGGCTTTTATTATCTCTCATCATAGTCAGCGATCCTCTACAAAGTCTGCTTCACATAAGACTTGCTAGCTTAACAGTTTGGCACTGCAGCAAGACATTATGTACAGCGCATGATATGCGAGCTGGAAACCAGCTCTTGCGTGTGGAATCCACAAGAAACTACCCACGTACTTTATTTATTAAACGTTCTAAAGGCTTTTCTTAGGTATCTATCATAAGCAGAAACACGGCTACTATCCTTACCTCTATCCGACAAAATTCCTACTGGGTTGCCTGGGGTACTTACAACTCGCTATAGGTAAGGCGAGCCCGGGATCAGCTAACAATAGCCTGCAAGACGCTCCGTGGACCTATTGACGCTTCTGATCTGCTTGATTTGCTGACGCGCTTTTGTGTCCCAGATAATTACTGCCGAGGCAAAAACTTTTTGCTGTTTGCCACACGTGCTAAGTCGCTAATCCCTCGAACTCTGGCCGCTTAATGATCTCTTCGATTTTAATCCAACAGAAGATCCCGTTTTCGCGGGACTGTCTTATCAGGTAACCGTGGCCCTGAAACGTAAAGGGGTATTGAAGGATCACCGCGGATTTTAGTGAGTACGAGTCTGACAGTCCCTCCCGTCCCACCCTTTTTTTTTTTTTTTTTTTTCGTGGTAAAATCATCAAATGAGTCCTCCCAGCCCCGGGCAGGGCGGGAGGGACTGTCAGACTTGTACTGACTAAAATCCACGGTGTCCTTCGGTAGCCCTTTTGCGTACCGGAGTCGCGGTATACGTATGTCCCGCGACCCCGGCAAGGCTGTGGCCCTCTAAAGGGGGGCCCCGTCATTGTGCTGACGCTCTTTGAGGCGCGCGTGGAACACAACGCGCCGTCGACCCGGGCATGGTCCATGGTCGGACAGCGAGTTGCCCTTTACTCGCCGCCCGCATTGGCGGGAGGACTCATTTGATGATTTTACCAGGATAAAAAAACAGAAGATCCCGTTTATGGTTGGATGGTCGAATATTGGTATGTGTTTCTATTATTTTCTGTCATACGAAAAAACGTGATTTTTTGGCTTTTTTATGACTCGCATTTGGCCGGTTTTTATTCGAGAAAATCTCCAGTTACAAAACAATCAAGGGCTGCGCGTTGCCGACAGCTGCTTTAAAAGGTTCATCACTGTAAATAATTTGGTGTAAAACGAGAATAAAATAAAATTATTTAGATTCACTTTATCAAAGCATGTAAGAAATATGACATGTAAAGGTGCATTTGTTGCATGTATTGAAATTAAAATACCTTCAAAAATACTGTTGTTCCTGAGACAAAACAGGAGTGGGACACAACAGGATAAGAAAAAAAAACTCACATAGACACTTTTTTTTCTTATCCTGTTGTGTCCCACTCCTGGGAAAAGGCCTCCCCCCATTCCTTCCACTTCTCTCGATGTTGTGCCTCTTCACGCCAATTCGCAAAGAAGCCAAGCATAATTCATTAACAATTTTATAGTTTTTTTTTTTTTATGAAAGAATGTCAATTCACCATGACGCATTGCGTTTTTTAGGGTTCCGTAGCCAAATGGCAAAAACGGAAGCCTTATAGATTCGTCATGTCTGTCTGTCTGTCTGTCTGTCCGTCCGTATGTCACAGCCACTTTTCTTCGAAAGTATGAGAGCTATCCTGTTGAAACTTGGTAAGTAGATGTATTATGTGAACCGCATTAGGATTTTTACACAAAATAAAAACAAAACAAATTTTGGGGGTACCCCCTATACTTAGAATTGAAACTCAAAAAAAATTTTTCACCAAACCCATACGTATGGGGTATCTATGGATAGGTCTTTAAAAATTATATTGAGGTTACTAATATCATTTTTTACTAAACTGAACAGTTTGCGCGAGAGACGCTTCCAAAGTGGTAAAATGTGTGTCCCCCCCGGTAACTTCTAAAATAAGAGAATGTAAAACTAAAAAAAATATATAATGTAGAACACTACGAAAAACAAAGTTATTTTTATTGTTTGTGTATATTACTTACTAATCTCAATATAATTATATCCCTAATCTATGCTTGCTACTACGGAACCATTCATGGGCGAGTCTAACTCGCACTCGGCCGGTTTTTTTGGCTTCAATTCTCAATGGCCTACTAGGAATCTGAACATAGGTACTATTTAATAGTCTAAGCCTGAAACTAAATCCGTAAAATGACATGTATGATCCCTTGCTGGATCACACATTAATGATAGGATGATGGTGGAAGAGAATAAAAGATGGTTTGGTACTGAACACTGATGTATTATATTGTACCAATTGACAACGGTGCACAAAACTGCTTGATTAGCGTAAAAAGATACAATATGAATTATTGTACGATTGGACCGTACATGATACAAATAACTCTTCTTTATTGTACCCGTAGCCAAACACCCAACGATTCCAACGAAGTCATTCGCCAGAGAACTAAAGTCACCGACATTGCGTATAGATTCAGCATGCTGAAGTGGGAATGGGCCGGCCATTGTCTGCAGACGAACAGACAGTCGACATGTAAGAATATGCAAATATTGCATCAGGGGATAACACAACAAAATAATGTCTCATTCAAGTCTATAGAAAGATTCACCGATAAAATGACGTAAAATATAAGTCATGGTGATGCATCAGTTTAAAACGTATAGATTCTAATGATAATTTTCTCATTAAGACTGCTGATTTGATAAGCAAATTACCTTATCTTTCAGGACAAGATTTTCTTTCAAAAAGACGATATGTACCTAAATGGACTACAAAACACAATATAAATGTATTATATGAATGAATTGATATGACATTATTAAAATTTCAACTTATTCATTCCTTTCTTTGTTTCCATTTTCACTCTGCTTGTATCCAATTTAATTGGGATTGACACTTTTTCTACTCAAACCTGAGCTGACCTGATGAAATCGAAGATATTCTGGTTAAACTTAGCTAAACAAACAAACACAATCATTCACCATTTAAATATTTAAACAGAGAAGACTGAAAATCATTCGACACTGATACCGGCACTTAAAAAACTTCAGCTCGTAGCTCGAACTCAATATTTTAATCTGTAGGCCAGTCAAAATCGCTACAAAAAGTCGCTAGGTTCACAAAGCAAACAAAATAACATTTATACGCAATAAGGCCTGCGTCTCGACTGCGCACTCGACCCAGTAAATACTCCAGACGCCTTACCAAATTAGTCCATCGACACCACTTGTTATGGAGCTGAATCTTTCGATTCCCACTCGCAACTGAGTTTTCTTTCCTCAAAAATCTTAACATACTAAAAATCAGAGAAATATCATTCTCTGATTTTTAGGATGTTGTTTGGACTCATTAGAGTTATGTATATATACCCAGGTTTGTATTGACTTGCAAAGCTCTGGTGGTCCTTAATTTGTCACAAATTGTAAAATATAATACTCTTTAAAACGTGTGAGATTAGCTGTCGACGAAAATGCTTGGATCAACAGAATCTGAAAAACTTCTTGGTTTTTGCTGAATAAAATATTTTTATAACGACTTTTCGAGAATTGCAAACTTGGGTATAGATAGCCCCATACGGGTCCAATCATCATACTAAAAAATAAAAGAAACATCATTCTTTGCGAAAAATTTTTGATACGAAGAATCATAATTATAAATGCTAAGACACGATGACTGACATAAATTGATTTCCTGTGGCGCGCATGGATTAGGTTTATCGAGTTGTTGTTTTTTGGTTTTTACCGGAAGTTCCACGTGTACTATCTGACATGTAATCAATCGCACGATAACAAACTATACTTAGCTGTGTTACTACGATTTTTATTCATTCATTAAATTTGAAGCTTTGTGTATTGTCTATACAAACATAAGTAAATAAAAAGTTGAATTTTAAAGAACACAATTTCTTAAATTGTTATAAGCGAAGTGAGACTCGGTAATAAATTTTGACACTGTGGTAAGTTTTTTTTTTATACACAGACGCTACCACGTCAACATAACCCAAACTTTAATTTTCTCCCAACTGAATACGAACGTTCCCCTTCTTGTGATAAAGTTGAAAATCTATTGATCTAATTGTACAGATAGCACATCAAGCCACCCCAGGTTGATGAGCCGTAGGTGACGTTTTTACCTGAAACATACTTTAGGAAGTCGATGCTTTTCTTTCGCTCAAACCAAAGGAAATGCTTCAAATATTTTTTGCAACTAGAATTTTTATATCAATATTTACTAAATTATGTTGTGTGTGTGTTGTGGTCCATTTTAAATATTTCTTAAATAAAAATACATGAAAAACAGTAAAAAAACACATTGAATGAATAAGCCAATTATTTTCACTGTAATAGGAATTCAGTGGCCCTGTCTGACAACCAGTATAACTCGTATTATCTAGTTATTACTGGTTTGTGAAGGTCATGCGCACAGTCAATCGTAGACAATCGTCCGGACATAAAATATAACTATATCATCCTGTAAGACGAACCCAATATAGTTGACAAAAGGTAGGACAGATGACAACATTTCATTTATTTAATGGTTTTGAATAGAAAATGGAGAAGATGAAGACACTTTGGCTGCTGTGCTGCGTAATACTAGCATGTTCTGAGGCCGCTAAGATCTTGGTGGTGTTCCCCATGCCTGGGAAGAGTCACGCTAACCTTGGCGACGGATATGTCAGACATCTGCTGAACGCTGATCATGAGGTCAGTCCTAATTTAGGTTCATGTATGATGGATAGTGTAAATGCAGGTTGGCTTTCAATTCGGTGTCAATTTTCCGTGTGACATTAATTGTTTTCTACTTCCAGGTGACGTACATAACACCATTTCCCTCCAAGAATCCACCGGCCAAACTTCGCACATTGGATGTCAGCAAAAACTTTGAATTGTTGCCTCGTAAGACTTTTCTACTATTAGAAACTTAAAAAAAAAATCTTTTGTTCATTAAAATTGTTAGACATACAGCAGTCGAATTCAAGTCAGGCACAGTGGGGGCCACGGTCATGTATTTGAAGAAGAAACGGGGCCTCCTCCCATGTGCTGATGATGACCACCGGGGTGGTTAAAGGGAAGTAAAATTCCACACTCCCGGTCTGAACCCCAAAGACCGGTAGCCTTTTGAAGGTTCCCCCCGTAACAAAAAAAAGGCTTGGTAGCTTTATGGTGTCTCGAATTTTTATTTTTTAGCACAGTACTGTGTTTCTAACATGTTTATTTGGCAAACTGTCTTAGTTAAAATATTATATCAATATATATTTTATAACTCCCAATAATCGCAAATCCGTCATTTTTTCAGCGACGTTCGGTAATATCAAAGCAATAATGGACAAAACAGGTTATGCAGCGAGCCCCGCTACTATAGTTGCCGCTATAGGAACGATGATGAAGGAAACAGTTTTGAGTGATGACGTTCAGAGGGTGTTAAATGATACCAAGGAACACTTTGATGTAGTCATAGCGGAGTGGATGTTTAGCGAAATTTTTGCTGGGTAAGTTATAAAGTAACAGTTTTCGCAATCCACTGCTATCATATAAAGTTATATCAAATCAATAACAAAATAATTACTCATCAATAACTTTTACAAAAAATACTGGTCTACAACCAAATTTTCTTTCCGTTTGCCAGTAGACCTGTATGATTTACTGGTTACTCTAATAGTCGTACTTCTCACTTGCCTCACGTGCCTTAAAATTTCAGATTTGCTACAGTTTTCGACTGTCCACTTATTTGGTCGTCATCTGTGGATCCTCACTGGATGATTCTGCAATTGATCGACGAAGCGTCAAATCCCGCGTATACAGTAGACGCCAGGTCTTCGAACAGTCCCCCATTGAACTTTTTACAGCGAACAACTGAGCTGTTTACTCAAGTGATGATTCAATTTGTGAAATATGTGTAAGTAGTACAAGGTAGTACTAGAAATCTGTAACCTTTTCAATAGCATTGTACAAAATATTAAAATTTCAGGTGGTTGGATGGTATTCAAGAAAACATGTATACATCACTTTTTGCCCCTTTTGTTGAAAAACGTGGCAGAAAACTACCAACTTTCGATCAAGCCCGGTATAATGCATCTTTACTTCTGACCAACGCTTACGTAACTACGAGCGGCGGTGCTTCTCTGCCACAGAGTCACAAATTTATCGGAGGTTACCATATTGATGATACTGTGAAGACTCTGCCTGAGGTAGGAATTATGTTTGTGACGATCCCGTTGTCGCTGGCATAAGCAACAGGATCCGCGGGCAGAAGCTAGTCATAAATATAATATAATACAAAAATTCAGGAAGCGAAGTTTTCTCACCCACCAACCAACTTCTGACAATGTGCTTTTAGGACTTGAAAAAACTTATGGACAGCGCAAAGGATGGAGTCGTTTACTTTAGTATGGGCTCAAATTTGAAGAGTAAAGACTTCCCTGATGAGCTTAAGGCCAACCTTCTGAAGATGTTTGGAAGCCTGAAGCAGACTGTGTTGTGGAAATTCGAAGAAGTTCTGCCAAATCTGCCTAAAAATGTTCACATTTTGAAATGGGCACCTCAACAGGAAATTCTTTGTAAGTTTCAGTTTTCTTAAACGTAGATGCATAAATGTCAGCTAAACTTTGTAACTTCTTTGTCTCGATTCGCTTCAATGAGCAATATAGTTGAAATATCATGAAACTTTAATATTTACAAGGCCGTTATACCTTTTTGTACGCTTCTTAGGAGAAATAGGTGTGGCATGTATTATGATGATACCATAATCTAGTATTTTACTTTCAGCTCACCCTAATCTCGCTGTCTTCATAACTCATGGTGGTCTTCTGTCAACTACTGAAGCCATTCACTTCGGAGTGCCTATTATCGGTATTCCAGCGTTCGCTGACCAACACATGAATGTTGAAAAAGCAGTCAACAGAGGATTTGCGCAAAAAGTTGAGCTTTCTTACACAATGACTGATGAACTCAAACAAAAGATATTAGAAGTTGTCAACAACAAGAGGTATGAATGTGTAATCCTTTGTAAATGAAAAGTAACTTTTTTATGTGATACGGTGTTATCATACGACTGTCAATCGAATCTCTTTTTATTTATAAATCCTCTTTTCCAACAGGTATGCTGAAAAAGCGAAGGAGCTATCGTTTATCTACCATGACCGGCCCGTGAAGCCGGGTCAGGAGCTGGTGCACTGGGTGAACCACGTGGTGAACACTCGCGGCGCCCCGCACCTGCGCTCTCCTGCTCTGGACTTACCCTTCTACAAAAAAAGATATCTAGACCTAGCCGCGGTCATCGCGGTTATACTCTTAGCTGTATATATTCTGCTGAAGCGCGCCTGCACTTATATCTGTTCTCGAGTGTTTTCGAAAAACCGTCAAACAGGAAATAAAAAGAAGAATAATTAATTGTATTTATAAACACTAAGCAAGGTTAATATTTTTTAAATAAATAAGTGAAATGTGACTCTATTCTTTATTTGGAATAAGCCTATCGGTGCATCCACACCGCCGGTAACATTTGTGGAGCAACAAAAGGCAACACGGTAACATTCGGTAACTTTTGTGGCTCCTTGTTACTATTTGTTGATTGTTACTTAACCGTGCATCCACACCGCAGTAACGTCCGACAACAAAAAGTTACTAAGTGTTGCCGTGTTACTGTAGATCGAGTAACGTTGCTCGACAATCGGTAACATTGTTAGATAATGGGGGTAACATTGTTACCGAATGTTGAGCAACGTTACTCGACTTACAGTAACACGTCAACACTTAGTAACATTAAATAACATTTTGTTGGCAGATGTTACCGAGTAACATTTGGAAACGTTGAGCTACAAATGTTACCGGCGGTGTGGATGCACCGTATCACAAGAATTTCCCCTCCTTCATCAATCCTCGACTGGTCAGACCAAAATATGGATCAGTTACCATATCAGAGTGTTCAGAATCTTTCTACGCAATCAATTAAATGAGTTTATAGATAAACATTGTACTACTGATGCCAGTGTCATCTTAATAAGACACATCTTTAATGCATGAGAAGCGGCACAAGATGCAATAGGCATCTTTTGCGACACATCTAAAACTTGTGCATTACTAACAAAATATGGATTTTATCTGAAATAAAATGTTTGAATTGAATTACAAACTGGGTAAACAAACACTTGGCTCAGTAAATTATATTTGAACGCCTGAATGCAGCAAGTACAAAACTCGGCGATAAACGTCATGAATTCATTAGGATTGAGAGTTAAAATGGGGATACTGCAAGGCTCACTTTTAGGCCCGTTCCCCTTTCAAGTATTCAAATAGGTTAGAGGTACTAACATAGCCTTTTGATACTCAATCACTGAAAACCTAACCTCGTATAGTGCTATCTGTTGACGACACAACACTGATTTTTGAAGTTAACAAATATGGTCAGGAGCTTTTTTTTTCGTGTTAAAATCATCAAATGAGTCCTCCCACCCCGGGCAAGGCGGGAGGGACTGTCAGACTTGTACTGACTAAAATCCACGGTGTCCTTCAATAGCCCTTTATGTTCCGGGGTCGCGGTAATGGTATAAGTCCCGCGACCCCGGCAGGCTTTGGCCCTCTAGAGTGGGGGCCCCGTCATCATGCTGACGCTCTTTGAGGCGCGCGTGGAACACAACGCGCCGTCGACCCGGGCATGGTCCATGGTCGGGCTGCGAGTTGCCCTTTACTCGCCGCCCGCATGCCCGCGCCTACGGTGGCCGGAGATCATCTTGCGACGTCCGTCGCCGTGGGCGCCAACCACCGCGGGTGGGACGGAGGGAGGACATTGTCCTCTCTCTCGCGCGGCCCGCTTCCTCCCTCGCGAGCATTACTGCTTCGCAGAAGAAGGCGACCGCTTCCCACTCCGTCTCGCCCCGCAGCATGGCCGCAACCAATGCCGGGCGCGAGAGGTCTCCGCCTATCGCCGCCGTGAGGACACGTCGGTGCTCTGCCCAAGCGGGGCAGTCTTGCACCGTATGCTCTACTGTGTCCTCCGGGCGATCTTCGCAGTGGTGACACCCAGGCGTTTCCTCCTTTCTCCTTAGACACAGGTACCTCCCAAAACTTCCGTGTCCGGTGAGGACCTGCGTCATGCGGTAGGTCAGGACGCCGTGACTCCTATCCAGCCACTCCTCAAAGAGGGGTCTTACCGCCGCGACTGCGGCGTGCCCGATAGTCAGGAGCTTGAACAAGTAAATAACTCTACATATACTTAAGGTTCCTATAAGGCTTACTGTAAAAGCTTACTGTGAAGAAAACTAAATTCGTAATATTGACGTCATCAGATGATGTAGAATCGAATAGGATGAAGAATATGATCATGTAAATAAATGATGAATAGAAATACAAATAAACATTTTTATCCCCATTATTTACCTACACCTTTTGAGGTTTTCAGTAGCAGCAACGATAACGCTTAAAATTTATGAATTTGGAAGATTGGCTGGTGGAAAATTATCGGTACATATTGAGTCTCGCACCAAAAAGCCTACACCATCTTCCAAGGAAACAAAGACAAGCCATCGGGTCTTTTGCCATCGATACGTACCAAGCCATTAGGTTCTAAAAGAGCTGTACGTAAACACCGAAGACAATAAAGCTCGTCGAATGATGTCGTTTATTTTCGTGTTACACGTACCTTACTTCGACTGCATGAAAGTTATTGACAGCTTCACTACGAAGAGAGCGATGAAAACAAAGTGTGGCTCCCAGCCAGAGAGTAGGAGCGAGGCGGAAGGTTGCGTCGTCGTTGAACCAAGAACCTGCGCAACGCAGCAACGGTAATTCGTTTAGCCATACATTCGACTCCCACTTATCCACAGCCAGCAGACGCGCACGCTTTATAAGTAGCAAACGTGTTCATTAGATCTATCTAAACTACACTTTAGAGCCGCTCGTTCCACCGTACGTGGTAATACAGGTTGTTTGGTTGTATAGACTCGGAGAAGCAAGGCACATCAAATTCAATCAGTGTGTGCTAAGGGCTTCTTAATATATTTTTCAGCGCTGCTGACCGAGGAAAGGAAACCTGGTAGACTTGTAGCGGACATGATGAAGTTGTCAACAAAAATACAAATACTAGAAACAACAATGGAACAACAGAAAAATAAAATCTAAATTCAAAGTACTACGCGCAATTAAAATTCTCCTCGAGCTTAGAACATAGTTTTAGAATATTCCGGCATTGATTATTGGGCAGAAAGCTCTTTGCTAAAGTAAGACAAGAAGACGATGAAAGTTTACTTTAATTACTCTGCTATACGGACCTGTCAGTAATCAGTGATTTCTTTTTTCCACAGGAGATAAGAAAATGAAACGACAAATTTATTATTCAGTCTTTATAAAACCGGAGAAAAATATTAGTTATTTTTCTTCTTGCTTACAGTTTTTCTCTTCGTTGAACACACTTGAGAACAAATATCAAACCAGGCGCGTTTCAACAAAATGTACATAGCTAAAAGTAGGACCACGATGACCGCTGCAAGATCTAGGAACCTTCTCTTGTAGAAGGGTAAGTCCAGCGCAGGAGAGCGCAGGTGCGGTGCGCCGCGAGTGTTCACCACGTGGTTCACCCAGTGCACCAGCTCCTGACTCGGCTTCACGGGTCGGTCGTGGTAGATGAACGATAGCTCCTTCGCTTTTTTAGCATACCTGCAAAACATTTGAAATTTAATAACTAAACTGACAGATTTATCTTCACCAGGAGAGAAGTCGGCAACGAGTTCTTTTAATGTCTTCTCTCTATCTCTTAGTCATTAACTTTATCATCGATCCAAAGCAAAAGTCTGATTTCATTTCAGTTACTGTTATAAAGATACAACTCAAATCTTCTTTAACATCTTTATACACACCTTTTGTTCGTAATAACTTCTTCTATCTTATTCTTGAAATTATCAACCATTGTATGTGAAAGGTCTACTCTTTGAGCAAATCCTTTGTTGACTGCCTTATCAACGTTCATGAACTGATCACCAAAGACTGGAATACCGATGATTGGCACTCCAAAGTGGATTGCCTCAGTCGTTGATAAAAGACCACCATGAGTTATGAAGACTACAAGATTAGGGTGAGCTACAAATGAAACACTATTATAAATGCAAGATCAAAATTAATATCAAGCGTCATTTCTTCGAAGAAAGTTTGATACAGAGAAACTTACAAAGAATTTCCTGTTGAGGTGCCCACTTCAGAATGTTAACATTTTTAGGCAGGTTTGGCAAAACTTCCTCAAACTTCCACAACACAGTCTGCTTTAGGCTTCCAAACATCTTCAGAAGGCTGACCTTGAGCTCGTCAGGTAAGTCTTTGCTCTTCAAATTTGAACCAATACTGAAGTAAATGACTCCATCCTTTGCACTGTCCATAAGATTTTGTAAGTCCTGTTAAACCAATATCATAACTAAATTGAAATATTCAACGTATGTAAAATTTAACATGAATAAAAAGTAATTTAACTTAAAATACTTATTTAATGTAAGTAACTTAATTGTTTTGCATGACAAGCTAAATTAACGAATTAAATACTATGAAAGAGAAAGAAGTGATATAGAGTCTGGGCAAAATTTTGGACAGTGCAAAAGATAGAGTAAATCACTCCATCATTTGTGCTGTCCAAAGTTTTCTTTAAGTACTATAAGTATGGACAAGTAAAAATAGGTATTGATTTTTACCTGTCCTATATGGCCGAATAGAATGTCAAATGATCGAATATCAATACTCTAACGATCATAATAATGAATGAATGGTTATTAATTGAAAATTCAACATAAACAGGGTGATTTGCAATTCGATGCGGTCCTTGAAATGGGTGATACTAGACCTTATTTGCAACAATTTTAACCCCGACAACATGGGGTCTAAACTGACTGGTTTTGGAGATATCGAACTTTAAAGGTTTTTCGAAAAATTTCTACCTCTCCATCATTAAGTGCTTATTGTTAGAAAGTAATGATGGTCACCACTTAGAATTTATACTTTTCTGATAGAATATGAATGACTGAATCTAGTGAATACAAGTTTGTTGTAAAACTAATCATATCTTGGGAAATAAAGTGTCATAAAGTTTCTGTTTTGAAGTTTTCTGAAAACTTCCCTTGTCTTTCGAAGCATATTTAAAAAAATAAATGTATGACACTTGGTTTACAAATTACAGGAAAAACCTTGTCTCATTACCTTTCTAAAATGGTGCCACAGTACCCACTTTTAATTAGTGTCTGTTAGAAAATTAGGGTTGTTACTGACAAGGTAGTAAATCAACGAAAATTGGTTGTAAAGTTTTTTCGACCCAACATTTTTTTTCTGTGGTTTTTGTCCAAACTGTTATCTGATATTAGCTTTTTGAGTCAATGCGCTAAATCCTGGTCGATGACATTAGGCAAAATCGCGCTTTATCTGGAGTATTTTTACCTGTCATACCAGTAGGGTGACCTAACTTTTATGCACACCAGTTTAGTTTTTTTATGAAACCAGAGTTTACAAACATTTCGTCATTGTACTTATGTTTCAAGTAGCTGTTTTAAATGGAAGAGAATTGATGGTTTGTCTATTTGGTCCATAGGTAAAATACTCCAAATAAAAACCGACTTTGCTAGATATGATTATGTGATTACGGCCAGGATTAAGCGCATTGACTCAAAAAGCTAATATTAGAGAGCAGTTTGGACAAAAACCACAGAAAGAAAATGTTGGGTCGAAAAAACATTGCAACCGATTTTCGTTGATTTACTACCTTGTCAGTAACAACCCTAATTTTCTGGTCAGACACTAACTAAAAGTAGGTACTGTGGCACCATTTTAGAAAGGTAATGAGACAAGAAAGTTTTTTCTGTAATTTGTAAACCAAGTGTCATACATTTATTTTTTTAAATATGCTTTGAAAGACAAGGGAAGTTTTCAGAAAACTTCAAAACAGAAACTTTATGACACTTTATTTCCCAAGATATGATTAGTTTTACAACAAACTTGTATTCACTAGATTCAGTCATTCATATTCTATCAGAAAAGTATAAATTCTAAGTGGTGACCATCATTACTTTCTAACAATAAGCACTTAATGATGGAGAGGTAGAATTTTTTCGAAAAACCTTTAAAGTTCGATATCTCCAAAACCAGTCAGTTTAGACCCCATGTTGTCGGGGTTAAAATTGTAGCAAATTAGGTCTAGTATTACCCATTTCAAGGACCGCATCGAATTACAAATCACCCTGTATATTATACTTTGTTTTGACAGATCACCCCCTCTGAACGACAGTTCAGACAACATACCTGACAAGGTATGTTTTCTTTTGTAAATATTTCTGCTATATTTTTGTACTGATTTGGACTGTGATTATTAAGTATAATTTGTTATTAATTATAAATTGTGATTATTATTAAGTATAATAAATGTTGTTGACTTTGTTCTATAATAATGTTATGGTTTTGAATATATAGTAAAAGAAACATATTTATGCCTATTATTCCATTCAGACTTTCACATATACGAGGATCCTTACCTCAGGCAGAGGTTTCACAGTATCATCAATATGGAAACCTCCGATAAATTTGTGACTCTGAGGAAGGGAAGCACCTCCGCTCGTAGTTACGTATGAGTTGGACAGTACAAGGGATGCGTTAAACCTGGCTTCATCGAAAGTTACTAATTTTCTCCCTAGTTTTTCAACAAGAGGACCGAATAGTGAATTGTACAATTTTTCTTGAGCACCATCCAGCCAACTGAAATATTTCATTTAAATGTACACACTCTGTCTTCACTTATCAAAAATGCATATTACGACTGTAGTTTTTTAGCTATCTGTAGCATCAGAGTTCTTGAACGGATGAGTCTTTTTTTATTACTGTGATTATCGTATCACACTTTCACCTCAAGATTACTCGATTTTTGTATAGAGGTTAAAATAATTTGTACAGGTCATACATTTGTACAGTCACATTGGTTTCTGTTTTTTTTTAATTCGCTTGTTCATTCTCTGCAGCATAACTTACGAGTATTACAATTTGTAGTACTCGTATGTACTTACAAGTATCTTATCAACTGAACTTTTATTTGAGTCCACAGTTCAAACACTCGCTGCAGGAAAGTCAACGGTGGTGAGAACGGACTAACCATAGAGTCCACCATATACGCAGGGTTTAATGGTTCGTCAATCAGTTGCATAATTTGCCAATGAGGATCTACAGTTGATGACCAAATCAGTGGACAGTTAAACACTTGCGCTAATCTGAAATTAAGAAAATGTAAAATATGATAGGCCGTACCAATCTACTAGTTTCAAACTCTCATAAAACAATCAGACAGATGTAATGAGCCTCTTAAATTAAAATTCTTACCCAGCCGCTGAATCGTTAAACATCCACTCAACAATGGCCACATCAAAAAGTTCCTTAGGATCGTTCAACAGCTTGTGTACGTTTTCATTTAAAACCGTTTTCTTTATCAACTCTACCATGAAGTAAGTCATAGAAACAGAATTCATTTCTGGAGATTTTTGCTCCATAATTCCTTTGACATTTAAAAGGTCCGCTGAAATGATAAAAATAATTAAGTTTACTTTTCAGAAAGTAAACTTAATTATTTTTATCAAACAAACAACAAAATATTTGAGCAAAAGAAATGTGTTATTTGTTATTACGTGACTAAGAATGAGATAGATTTCGTCATGGCGGATAAGAGGAACATCGTCACCGTGATCAGCAGGCAAATTACAGTCTTATCCGAGGCAATCTAAACATAAACCGAGTCAAAAGAATCTACATGATGAGTTCAATGTTCCGACCAATGGTGTTTCAGGCCGCTCTAGGATCCGAAAAGTCACAACTAACACTTCAAAATCATTTAGTGCTGCGAGAAACCACTGCAATATTGACGAGAATGATGACGAGGTAGTCAAAACACTACTTGACTACTCGCACAGACTTTTCACGTCGAAGTGAAATTGCTGCTGGAGCAGACAAGTCCTTTTTTATCGTGGTAAAGTCATCGAATAAGTCTTCCCACCCAGGGCGAGACGGGAGGGACTGTCACACTAGTATTGACTGATATCCGCGGTGTCCTTCAAAAGCCATTAACGTTCCAGGGTCACGGTTGCATGATAAGACAGACCCACGGCCCCGGCAGAGAAGACAAATCCTGGAGTAGAGAAAACGTATCGGCAGTCGTAGTGTGCGTTGCCCAGCTTGATAGGCTGACGAACTTTAAAAGGTGGCTGACGCAGAAAGCGGAGGAAGGGGTGATATGTCGCAGCCTGGGAGAGCCCTACGTCCAGTAGTGGACTTCGATAGGCTGAGTTGAATGTATTTGTGTCACCCAGTGAGAATATAGCAGAATAATTGACTGACCTGTGGATTTTAAACCTGCTCAAGTATTATGAACATAAAGTGCTACAATGAAAGAAAAAAAAATTTCTTACGCGGCAAAAGTTCAAAGTTACTGCTAACGTCAACAATACGAAGTTTGGCCGGAGGATTTTTGTACGTAAATGGTGTAATGTACGTCACCTGAAAGGAGAAGATACTTAGTCATGCAAGATTTTTAACCGATTACTAAGCTTAGTTGTCTGTCGTCTGTCTGTCTAATACCGGAGATGTACTCGTAGCTGTCTTATAATACAATCTACACAAGATTGTGTACTTTTATTTGTAGTTGAAGTATACAGTTCTAATATAATACATACTATATTTACATCTAAAAACTAAAATTAAAAGTAAAATATTTACAAAAATAACTAAACTAATAATAATAAAAAAAACAATTATAGGGCGTCAAAAAACTCATCCACATCGCTGTCAATGGGGAAAGTGCCCAGAACGCTGGCAGCATTGCCACGTTGGATGGCAATGCTGATCCTTTGACCAAGAAATAGGCCAGCCCTCTGGTCACACGAGGCGTCGACTATGCGCTTGGCGATGTTTTTGAAAACTTGGTGGGCACTCGGACCCCATGGCCCTAGTGTTTCAACCCCAAACGGCTCAAATACATAGCTAGAAGTCAAGCCATTGTATTTGCGCCGTTTGAGGTTTTCAGCACTTGCAGCAGCCGCACCAGCACAGCATGTAGTACCAGGAAGATGGGATGGCGCAAGGGTGTCGACACATGTTGCATCCCACACCAAAGGTCTACCCAACTTCCATGGCATTATAGTCATCCCATCTGGTCTCTTCCCATCGTCGCGTGCCAAGCCACTGGGTTCTAAAACGGCTGGCACACCGGCGGTGACAAGAGCACGACGGATAATGTCATTTAAACTAGCATGCCGTGCTAGCCGTCCAGCACTCTTGCTGCAGGAAAGGCCATGGTGCCCGAGGCAGTCGACGCCTTCGCCACACTGACAACGATGTGGAGCCCCGCAAGGAGCGCCCAGACGCAGGCATGTAGCGATCCGGAAGGTTTCGTCACCCAGCATGGTACCTATGTTGGGTGACGGTAGTGCCTGAAGCCATAGACCCGACTCCCATTCGCCCACAGCCAGCAGGCGGGCACGCTCTACAGAATTGGTTGACGTATTAATAAGATTATACCGTACCAACCTGCAGATCGGCTCATCCCACTGCCTCTGGGAAGATGGGTTCACGGGTCGATCTGAATCCGGGCAAGTCATTTTCCAGGCGTTCTCCGCATCGGTCAAGCACGGCACTTCAGAGTCGATTGTGAACTGCACTGATAGATAACTATTCGGATGTAATCTATCTAAAACCAAAAATTATTTTGTATTATAATCATATCAAAGTTTATGAAACTCGACCACTAACCTCATGACCGGCATTAAGCAGATGTCTAACATATCCGTCACCGAGGATTCCATGACTTTTTGCAGGCCAAGGAAATACCGCCAAGATCTTGGCAGCCTCAGACCATGCCAGCATTATACTATACAGCAACCAAAGAGTCTTTATCTTTTCCATTTTACGCTATAACAAAACCTATAAAAAAGAAAAGCAATAATTATAACGTTACGCCAGTAATCTTCGGAGGATGAGGTGGAGATCGAGTTCAAGTACACCTATCAGATTTTCAATTACTAATTGACCGAAATTACAAATGGTCAATTACTGTCTTGTTTAATTGACTGCCCGGTTGGTCTAGTTAGGGTTCCATAGGCAAATGGCAAAAACGGAACCCTTATAGATTCGTCATGTCTGTCTGTCCGTCCGTATGTCACAGCCACTTTTTGTCGAAAGTATAAGAGCTATCCTGTTGAAACTTGGTAGGTAGATGTATTATGTGAACCGCATTAGGATTTTCACACAAAAATAAAAACAAAACAAATTTTGGTGGTGTCCCCCATACTTCGAATTGAAACTCAAAAATTTTTTTTACCAAACCCATACGTGTGGGGTATCTATGTATATGTCTTTAAAAATTATATTGAGGTTACTAATATCATTTTTTTCTAAACTGAACAGTTTGCACGAGAGACACTTCCAAAGTGGTAAAATGTGTGTGTGTCCCCCCCCTGTAACTTCTAAAATAAGAGAATGATAAAACTAAAAAAAATATATAATGTAGACCTCAACAAAAACTTCCAACGAAAATTGGTTTGGATGACATACAGTTAGCAGTTTTTGAGATATAGTACATTTTCAAAACCGCAAATATAACTTTGCCATTCATACAAACACTATGAAAAACAAAGTTATTTTTATTGTTTGTGTATTTTACTTACTAATCTCAATATAATTATATCCCTAATCTATGCTTGCTACTACGGAACCCTTCATGGGCGAGTCCAACTCGCACTTGGCCGGTTTTTTTTTCATTTTTATTTCTAATGCTGCTGATTCATGGTCAGAATTGTATGGATAGCGGTATAAAGGTAGAGGCAAAATGATCATGTAAATAGTAATATGTAATATTTAGACCAAGTATACTTCCTTGTGGTACACCTGATTTGGTTCGACAATAATTAAATAGAGGCTATTCTTATTCTAGAACTTATCACTATGTTTTGCGTATTATTAGGCGAATAATCAGTCATTCAAGCTGCTAAACAATAATTGTTCAATTATTTATTTTTTTCTCATGATCGACAAGGTCAAAAGCTTTACCTATAACAAGAAGTAGTAATATAACAAAGTCTTCCGGTCTTTGGGTATAAGGTTGGAGAATGTGGGATTTTAAAATAATCCCGGTCGCGGGAGTCACAATTCGCACATGGGAAGAGGCCGCTTGGTTTACTAAAGCCAGTTAGGGTACATATAACCACTGTGCCCCATCATCTCCAAGGTCACTCAGAGAGTGAATAGGGTGTGAACACCCGCGACCCTAAAGTCCCGCCTATTTAAATATATGCAACCGAGGGGATTTAGCATATTAGACGAGTGACGAGACGATTTCCTGGTCTGTTACTCTGAGCGGGACTAGAAATAGCATTTACATTACTTAAATAAACCTCAAAAATCTTCATGAACATTAAAACAGTTAAGGACTCTGATTTGTTTTGATAGAAAAATAAATTAGTATTGACTTCCTAAACATTACGTCAAAAAACTTACCACAATTAAAAAGTAATGTAACAAGTAGTCCACTGTATCTAAAATGTAATTAAAGAAATGATAGTCTTCAAAACACAATTTTTTTTTTTCAAATGAGTCAAATGTCTGATCGACTCTAGATGATTAAAAACACTGTTTAAAAGTGCATCGTGTCACCTTGTGTGTAGTCGTCATTGATATGTGAAAACGTGTAATCTTAATTTACTTAATTAAACGTGTAATCTTTTTACTCGTCAGATTATAAGTGTGTGCTATCGTAAGATTATTTTATTGTATGATCTAGGTGCAGTTCGGCTGTTAGTAGACGGTACAATTCTTAAATTCAACTTTGGGATACCTATTTAAGATAAGAGTGAATAGGTTATATGCGGAGACCTCTCGCACCCGGCATTGGTCGAGGCCAATGCTGCGGGGCGAGATGGAGTGGGAAGCGGTCGCCTCCTTCTGCGAAGCAGTTAAGCTCGCGAAGGAGGAGGCGGGCCGCGTGAGGGAGAGGATAGCGTCCTCCTTCCACCCCAGCCGCAGTGGTAGACGCCCACGGCGTCGGACGTTGAAAGACGATCTCCAGCCACCGTAGGCGCGGGCATGCAGGCGGCGAGTAAAGGGCAACTCGCTGTCCGACCATGGACCATGCCCGGCTCGACGGCGCATTGTGTTCCACGCGCGCCTCAAAGAGCGTCAGCATGATGACGGGGCCCCCCTCTAGAGGGCCAAAGCCTGCCGGGGTCGCGGTACTTATCTCATTACCATGACCTCGGAACATAAAGGGCTATTGAAGGACACCGTGGATTTTAGTTAGTACTAGTCTGACAGTCCCTCCCGGGGGGAGGACTCATTTGATGATTTTACCACGCTAAAAAAAAGAGTGAATAGGTTACTTCTACGCAAGCATTCACTGGCCATCAAATGATTGCTTACTGTCAAGCGAAATGGTGGTGGTAAAAAAATGATGGCTTAGCTTAAATAAGTAATATAAGATGACGTAATGTTATTTACACAACGGCGGTGGCGTCCAACACTAAAGCCATTTAAGTATAAGTTCTTGCCAGGTTCTGCTTAAGGGTGAAGAAACTACGGTAAGGTAATCAAAAGAAGGAAAATTAACAATAAATTATTCATAACTTATACAAGATTAATTATAAACATAAAAGAGATAATTATGACACTTATTACTATATTATACAAAATATACAAAGCAACTTAATAAATTAAATGGCAAAAAAAAAACTATCGAGCGTCATTAATCTGTATATTCATGCCAAATTACAGTTTTCTGGTATTAAGAGTCTCTGAGCTAAGTTACGGGCATATAAGTCAGATATAGCGAAACTTTAAGGTTTCCTTTTGACTGTGGAATCCCAAAGCGAAGGTTGACGACCTTTCATAATATTCTCTGACAGTACTTCTGAGCCAGTAAAATCTAGATCGCCTGTTAGAGATAATTTCTTGGATTCTAACCCAATCCAAGAAATTATCTCTGAATACCAAAGTGCAAGGAATTGACGACTATTAGCACATGCAACAGTGTGTGGAAATAATTTATTGATTTTTCTTTTTACTTCCCAATTTTTTCGTTGTTGAACAAACTTGAGAACCTACAAAAGCGCAGGCTTGTTTTAACAAAATGCAAACAGCTAAAAATAAGATTCCTATGACCGCTGCGAGATCTAGGAACCTTCTCTTGTAGAAGGGTAAGTCCAGCGCAGGAGAGCGCAGGTGCGGGGCGCCGCGAGTGTTCACCACGTGGTTCACCCAGTGCACCAGCTCTTGACCCGGCTTCACGGGCCGGTCGTGGTAGATGAACGATAGCTCCTTTGCTTTTTTAGCATACCTGTAAAAATACCACTTTTTTTAAAATGAATACTTTTGTTCAAAATAACAGTTTTTGCGACTGCAGTGGACTCATCAGATTCATCTTTATCATGTGAGAAGTCAGTAAAGAGGCCTCTTATGTCTTACTCTCTCTTAGTCATTAACTTTATTATTGATACAAAAATTACTATTTTTTTAATACCAGGGACATGAAGTTTAGAACTTCTCTATCTTTATACACACCTTTTATTATTAAGAACTTCTTCGATCTTACTCTTTAGTTTATCAACCATTGTGTATGAAAGGTCTACTTTTTGCGCAAATCCTCTATTCACTGCCTTGTCGACATTCATGAACTGGTCACCAAAGACTGGAATACCGATGATTGGCACTCCAAAGTGGATTGCCTCAGTTGTTGATAGAAGACCACCATGCGTTATGAAGACGACAAGGTTAGGGTGAGCTGAAAATTAAACACTATATTAAGCTAACATCACAATACCTATTAAGCCTGTTTTCTTCTAAGGGCAGAAAGATGATCAAGTAGAAACTTACAAAGAATTTCCTGTTGAGGTGCCCATTTGAGAATGTGGACATTTTTAGGCAGGTTTGGTAAAACCTCTTCGAACTTCCACAACACAGTCTGCTTCAGGCTTCCAAACATCTTCAGAAGACTGATCTTGACGTCATCCGGTAAGTCTTTACTCTTCAAATTTGAGCCCATGCTAAAGTAAATTACTCCATCCTCTGCACCGTCCATGAGCTTCTTTAAGTCCTTAATTAAAATAATTATAAGCCTACGTAAGTTAAAACCCTCAGCGTACATTTTTTCAGAAAGTATCTTTTAATAAGCATACGCAAGTACAGAAAATGCGTTTTTATTTTATTGTTATTTCAGTAGTTTTTCATGAACAATGTTCACGGACAAAGAAAGGTAACGCAGTTATCAAAATTCAGCTGAAGCAGTTTTTGTAGAAATGGCGCCAAGTTACACGCTTTATCCAGTAACATCATTTATGTCGAGATATATCACTCGAAGATAAACATTCTTACCTCAGTCAGAGGCTTCACAGTATCATCAATATGATAACCTCCGATAAACTTGTGACTCTGAGGAAGTGAAGCACCTCCGCTCGTAGCTACGTATGAGTTGGAAAGCACAAGGGATGCGTTAAACCTGGCTTCATCGAAACTTGCTAGTTTTCTTCCCCGTTTTTCAACAAGAGGACCAAATAGTGAGTTGTACGCTTTTTCTTGTACACCATCCAACCAACTAAAAAACGTATATTTTTTCAATATTAATACTGCATTTATATTAATGATATTTATTTCCTCAAGATGTTTAGTAACTCTGGTTTTATTTACTATGATGAATATTTTCTCAGTATTATTACTCTGTTTATATTGATGATATTTATTTCCTCAAGTTGTTCAGTAACTCCGATTATATTTAATAAGATGTGCCAAATTCATCTATAGAGTAACGTTGGTGTTTGTGTCTTTTGCTGTATCCGTTTGCTAATGCTCTATTATCTAGTTCCAGCATAGCTTTTTATAATTGTAGTACTTACACGTATCTTTGGAACTGAACTTTTATTTGAGTCCACAGTTCAGACACTCGCTGCAGAAAGGTTAACGGTGGCGAGAACGGACTAACCAGTGAGTCAACCATATACGCAGGGTTGGATGGCTCGTCGATCAATTGCAAAATTTGCCAGTGAGGATCCACAGATGATGACCAAATCAGTGGACAGTTGAACACTTGCGCAAACCTGAAATGAAGGGAATTAAATAAGGCCGAGAAGTTTTCTATTTTCAGACAAGCAAAGAAGAATTTGGCAAATATGAGCAGCTTTAACATTCCAATGGTTTTTTGTTTTTACTTGAAATGAATTTATTCTTGGCCTCAGTCTATAAATTCTAAAGAAGAATCTCTGACTCTGCGCCGGACTCTGACAGGATGGTGGTCGCGACCAAGGTGGCCTTGGTGACACGTACCACCGAAACTGGGATGGCTGTAGTGCCGTTGCAGTGAACCACTAAGAGGTAGATCTAACCCATCTAAAAATTATGCTTAAATTAATAACTTACCCAGCCGGTGTATCGCCAAACATCCACTCAACGATGGCTACATCGAAATGTTCTTTAGGATCATTCAATATCTTCTGAACGTCTTCATATAGAACAGTTTTCTCTGTTAACTCTACCATCAGCTTAATCATAAAAGCAGAGTCTATTTCTGGGGTTTTTTGCTCCATCAGATATTTCATATTTATGATGTCCTCTGGAATGTTGAAAACGGATTGAGTACACTTTTTTGAAGTCATTACTTTTTGCTGGAGAGACACAGTACGTAAGTACTGTATGTGTAAGTGACAAATTGAGGAACTCGTTTGTGTTCCTTCTTTTAGCAGGATTTACTACTTATCTGCAGAGTTGAAAAAAAGGAACTATTCACAATATGTCTGTGGAATGAAAAACTTACCTTGCAAAAGATCGAAGTTACGGCTGACATCGATAGTACGAAGTTTGGCCGGAGGATTCTCGTAAGTAAATGGTGTTATGTACGTCACCTGAAAGATGAAAAGAAGCCAAATCATTCAAAATTCTAGTATAAGTTTATTTATCACAGGACTGTGCTTTATCTTAAAAAAGGGGAAAGCACTGATTCCATAGCAATTTTTAAAAAATGGGTTTCTACTAACTGACCCGGATTGGTGTTGATTTTTAGGGTTCCGTAGTCAACAAGGAACCCTTATAGTTTCGCCATGTCCGTCCGTCCGTCCGTCCGTCTGTCCGCAGCTTAGCTCAGAGACGCCCAGCACTAGAAAGCTGTAATTTGGTGTAAATATACGGATTTGTTGCGTCAAAAAAGTGGTAAAATAAAATCTCGTAAAATATTTTTTTTTAGGGTACCTCCTGTACACGTAAAGCGGGGATGTTTTTTTTTTTCTCGCGTACCCCTTAGTGTGGGGTATCATTAAATAGGCCTTTAAAAAATATTGGTAGTTTCCATCAACAATTTTTTGATAAAAAGATTCGTTTGTGAAATATTAAGCTTTAAAGTGCTAATTTTTGCCCTACTCGAGTGTCCCCCCCCCTCTACCAGCTAAACGGTTATGTTTGGGGGTGTGAAAAAATTTACAATAGTAGTATATATAACGAAGTTTAAAAGAAAATTATCATGACTAAGTGGGCTTTACAAGTTTACGAGTAATAGTTGACCAACTTATAAAACGTACTGGGATAACATTTTCCTAAACAAAATGTATCGGAGAACAACTGCAAATGTAAGTTTGTCAACTTCATTTTTACAGCTATAATAGGTAGTGGAGTGGAGTGGAGTGCAGTGGAGTGGAGTGGAGTGCAGTGGAGTGGAGTGCAGTGGAGTGGAGTGGAGTGGAGTGGAGTGGAGTGGAGTGGAGTGGAGTGGAGTGGAGTGGAGTGGAGTGGAGTGGAGCGGAGTGGAGTGGAGTGGAGTGGAGCGGAGTGGAGTGGAGTGGAGCGGAGTGGAGTGGAGTGGAGCGGAGTGGAGTGGAGTGGAGCGGAGTGGAGTGGAGTGGAGCGGAGTGGAGTGGAGTGGAGCGGAGCGGAGTGGAGTGGAAGGGAGTGGAGCGGAGTGGAGTGGAGTGGAGTAGAGCGGAGTAGAGCGGAGTGGAGCGGAGTGGAGCGGAGTGGAGCGGAGTGGAGCGGAGTGGAGCGGAGTGGAGCGGAGTGGAGCGGAGTGGAGCGGAGTGGAGCGGAGTGGAGCGGAGTGGAGCGGAGTGGAGCGGAGTGGAGCGGAGTGGAGCGGAGTGGAGCGGAGTGGAGCGGAGTGGAGCGGAGTGGAGCGGAGTGGAGCGGAGTGGGGTAGTGTGGGGTGGAGGGTCGAAAATCGCTTGAACCTTTTTAACAGGTTCATAGCGATTTTCGACGTGCCTTGACACCTCTCAAGTTTTTTTTTTAATACGTCATAAATCGTAAACCTTTCAAAGTTGGAACCAACTACAAGAACTTTTATAGTATGTTATTACTTGCTGCTACGGAACCCTTTATGGGCGAGTCCGACTCGCTCTTGGCCGGTTTTTTTTTAATATATTGATCATATTATATAATCTGAGATAATGCCACCAAACATAGTGTTTCATCTATCTATTCATTTCATCAAAAGTATTTGAAACGCCGCGCCGCTGACACTGACCTCATGCCCAGCATTCAGCAGATGTCTGACAAATCCATCTCCAAGGTTTCCATGACTTCTCGCAGGCACGGGGAACACCACCAAGATCTTGGCAGCCTCAGAAGATGCCAGCATTATGCTGAACAGCAACCAAATCATCTTCATCTTCTCTGATGATTGTATCAACTAAGTTAATAAACATGTTATGTGTCCATTAATAATAATTGATAACAACTAATACTGTCACGCAGTTGCAATGTTTATGTTTGATAATGGAATATTAATAGACTAATATTTAACTTAGGGAACAGCTGTTAGTAAACAAATATGAAAAGAATCATAGTCTGTTTTAAGCTTTATCATAATCGAAATAGAGTTTAAATTTGCATAACACGTAATAAAACAGTTATGGACTTTGTTTTTATTGAATTACTAGCTGATCCGTGCCCACTCAGCTGGACGCCAATTTTTTTTAAACAGCTAACGTCATCTCAAAATATTGTTTAAAAATACTTTATAAGACTTACCAAACACATTAAAATTAGTCAAGCGGTTTCAGAAATGTGCAAATACAAACATCGTGAGACACAAGATTTATAAATAATTATATAATTACCTTATCATTGACTTCTGTTATGTTTAATAACAAATAATAAAAGTAAACTTACCACAGTTTCAAGGTACAATAACACTTGTTTCAGTTTATTTACAAAAATAAACTTAAAACACCACCATTTTCTAATCACGACATTATTTAAAACCCTTTTATAAAATCGGACTACCGTCAACCACACAACTGTAGTCGAACAGAGTCACTGTTCAATGTCCATGGAACTCGTGTGTCCAAATGTCACATACTACTGCGATCATTTGAATAAGCGGATGACAGCTGTCAGAAGATTCATTAGGTGCGTCCACACAGAGCGCGCAGCCTCGCGAAGCATTTGCTGCGCGAGGAAACTGACAAGCGAGGCTTCTCACTCTGTTTGGACGCGTCTGTTGTTTTTCGACCGAGGCACGAAACAATATACGCGAGCAAAACAAACGACACTGGATGGCTCGGGCCTGAGGCTCGGGCGCTCGGTCGCTCGACCGCGGCAGCGCTGTCACTTGCCTCGCCCGAGACACGCCCACACCAACCGAGCTGCTTCGCGCGGAAAATGCCTCGCGGAGCCGCGCGCTCTGTGGGGACGCACCTATTGACTGTGTTGCTCCTGAAGCACCAGGGTCATCTATTAGCAGATGCAACAACTCATGCATGACTATTTTTAACCAACTTCAAAAAAGGAGGAGGTTCTCAATTCGTCGGAATCTTTTTTTTTATTTAACATGATTGCATTTTTATATCATGTTAAATAGTGTTCAGACTACATCCACAGACATTTACTATATAGAAATTGTGGAAATTACAACAAGCGTTTTTGTCGTACCTATTTTGAAATCAAATAATGCAGCTCACAATTAGTATTTTGGGACCCATAATATTAGTAGGTACTCTTTTTTATCCTTGGTGACTAGGCATCTGAATTTGTCCCAGTTGTAAACTTCTTTTTGTGACAATGAAAGTGGTGGAGAAAGAGTGAGAAAGTATAAACAAGAGTTACGCACTTTTTTGACAATTTATTTTTCAACACATTTGCTCGAAAAATGCGTTTACGAAGCCTGTATACATTGTTCGAAAGTTAAAAATTACGCACCATACAACGGAACGTGCGGTAAAATAGGTACTCTCACCTAAGTACCTATTTTACGGCACGCCCCGTTGTATAGCACCGTGCGTTTTCTTTACGGTTTTTTTTTTTAAATTCCATTAAAAAAAATAAGAACTCCACCAAAGAGTTTCACATTATAATAATAATAATAATAATAAGTTTATTTGTCAGAATATTGTTATACAGGTGTTACATAGGTACAATATTATGTTCAGAATATTCTGCTGTTTCCAGCGTACAAATATTTTAAAGAATTAAGATTAACGGTATTTTTACATAATACCTAATTATGAAAAATAGATTAGGTTATATAATGACAAGGAACACGTTTATTATGAAATACAATAGCATGAATTATTATTTATAATGCCAAGAATGATTATATATTTAAACAGTTGTTTTAGTACAAGAACATGGGACTGAGATTCAGTTAAATTATTAAGAACTCAAAGGCAAGTCGAAATCTAATTTAAATTTTGAATCAAACTTTTCATTCAGGAAGTCATTTGTTGAATAGTAACATTTATACAATAGGAAATTAAATAATTTTTGTTTGAATGTTATGAGATTTAGATTTTTAAAAGCATTAGGTAACTTATTGTAAATACGAATTGCCATACAGTAAACATTATTAGAAAAAAGTTTAGTTCTTTGTTGAGATACACATAAGTTGTGGATGTTTCGACTTTTTCTAACTACATCATCATGCCCTTGGAATAAAGCTTTGTTTTTATGTACAAAGATACAGAGTTCAAATATATATAAAGAAGGTAGTGGCAAAATTTTCAATTTTTTAAAAAGTGGGACACAGCTTTGTAATTGTTGGGTTTTAGTTATTGACCGAATACATTTTTTTTGGGCCCGGAATGCTCTTATTATGTCAACAGAATTTCCCCATATTATGATACCGTAGCGGAGAATAGATGCAACGTATCCATGATAGGCACAAAGCGCCGCATTGATACCAGCTACGCGAGTAATTCTGTATAGAGCAAACACAAATCTTTGAAGTTTAGTGCATAATTTGTCAATATGTGTTTTCCAATTGCAATATTTATCTAATGTTATACCCAAAAATGTAGCATTTTCAACCTCTTCTATTGCGCTATTTGCATATCTTATTTTTAATTGTTGTCGTTTGTTATTGTATGCTTGGAATTGTATGAGCTTGGTTTTATTAATATTTACATGTAAATTGTTGTCTTTAAGCCATTCTATTATTTTATTTAATGTTTCATTAATTTCTTTTTCGTATTTGGTTATATTATTATCAGTGAGTTCAATACTAAGGGTTGTATCGTCGGCGTACAGAATGCATGAATGTGGGGTTACGTTGGGCAAGTCATTGATATATAATAAAAACAAAAAGGGTCCTAATATACTGCCTTGGGGAACGCCACAGGAATTTTGTCGGTAGGCGGATCTATGTATTTTCTTTTCTGATAATGTATGTCTGGATATCTCTACGCATTGCTGTCGATTATTTAAGTAAGTTTCTACCCACTGTAGCGCATTTCCTCTAATACCATAACGATTCAATTTGAAAAGAAGGAGTTTATGGTCTACGAAGTCAAATGCTTTTGACATATCGAGGAATATGGATGATATTGGCTTTTTCTGGTCTAGACTAGAGGTAATCATTTTCATGAGTGAAAAACATGCAAGAGTTGTTGATTTATTTTTTCTGAAACCAAACTGTTCCTCTTTTAAAATTGAATGTTTTATTACAAAGGAGTGCAGTTTATCATACATAATCCTTTCAAAAATTTTAGAAATAACGGGTAGAAGAGTAATCGGTCGATAGTTATTCATGTCATTTTTATCTCCTTTTTTGTATAATGGCTTGACAATGGAAAACTTTAGTCTGGTGGGGAATACACCTTGAAATAATGATAAATTAATAATGTAGGCGAGTGGATGTGAAATAAATTTAGAACAACGTTTAAGAATTTTTGTGCTGATATCATCATAGCCGGTTGAGTTGGTTGAGTTTAAAGAGTTAATTATTTTATGTACAGTATATTATGAGAATAAACAACCTGACTGATCGAACCTCCTTGGAAGCGCTTTTGCTCAATACGTTGTCTCATTTTAATACTAAAGAGTAAATGAGACGAAAGATGTAGTTCTATTTTTCACCACGTGCATGTGGCGCCATTTGCAAATTCGCGCCATTTTCATATTAGAAACTTTTAAATAAAGTTTGTTTAATTACATATTGTACTGTTTTCTCGCAAATGTGTTGAAAAACATTGTATGACACACGTGCGGAAATTGGTATTTACAAACTCGTGACTATGGTAAGCCCTCGATTTCATCTCGGGCTTACATTCGTCTACTCGTTTGTAAAAACCAACTTACCGCACTAGTATCATAAATAACTATTACAAAACATTCTATTCATAACTAAAATAAACCTAAAAGACTTAATTATTTTTCTTTTTATTTCCCGTTTTTCCCTTTGTTGAACACACTCGAGAATAAACGTAAGCGAAGGCGCGTTTTAACAAAAAGTATACAACTAATATTAAAACCGCGATAACCGCGGCGAGATCTAGGAACCTTCTCTTGTAGAAGGGTAAGTCCAGCGCAGGAGAGCGCAGGTGCGGGGCACCGCGAGTGTTCACCACGTGGTTCACCCAGTGCACCAGCTCCTGACCCGGCTTCACGGGCCGGTCGTGGTGGATTAACGATAGCTCCTTCGCTGTTTGTGCGTATCTGTCAAAATACAAACCATTTTAACTTCCAAAATTTCTTAAACACCTCGGAAGACACATACACCTCTGAATATATACTTGTTACCGTTTTTCTGCAATTTATTTGCTATCAGCTCTTGGCGTACTTTTGCAAAACCATTATATACTTCAATGTTATTGTATCAAATAAATATTACCAATATACTGTATTACTTAAAAAGTTAAACAGCGGTTGGAAACTTGTCTATAAAAATGTAACTGCACAACGACCCATAAATCTTCCCACGTCAAATGTCATCAAATGTTACAGTTGACAGTTTATAAGACAAGTTTTCAACCGTTGCCTGTTTGTGTTGTGTTTAACTTTTTTGTAGTAAGACTGTTAAAGTTTATAGCTTCTTAATCTTTATACACACCTTTTGTTATTAAGAACTTCTTCGATCTTGCTCTTCAGTTTATCAACCATTGTATAAGAAAGGTCTACTCTTTGAGCAAATCCTTTGTTCACTGCCTTGTCGATATTCATGAACTGATCACCAAAGACTGGTATACCGATGATTGGCACTCCAAAGTGTATTGCTTCAGTTGTTGACAGAAGACCACCATGCGTTATGAAAACGGCAAGATTAGGATGCGCTGAAAATTAAACACTAGATTGTATGTCACAATTGATGTCAATCTTAGCAAGTTTTCTCCAACGGCAATTTTAACACTAACTTACAAAGAATTTCCTGTTGAGGTGCCCACTTCAAGATGTGAACATTTTTAGGTAGGTTTGGTAAAACCTCTTCAAATTTCCACAACACAGTCTGCTTTAGGCTTCCAAACATCTTCAGAAGGCTAACCTTGAGCTCGTCGGGTAAATCTTTACTCTTCAAGTTTGAGCCCATACTGAAGTAAATAACTCCATTCTTTGCGCTGTCCATAAGTTTTTTCAGATCCTGTAAACACATGACGATAACTTTACGTAGGTGTTAAAGATCTCTCAATCTACATTTTATCTCAATTATCTTTTTGATCATAAATCTTATCTTCATTTATAGATAATTGTACTCTCTCAAAAAAGAGATTAGCGAATAGCGTTACAAGAAGTTGTCACACCAAAACAAACATCGTTTTCATTTACCTCAGGCAGAGGCTTCACAGTATCATCAATATGATAACCGCCGATAAACTTGTGACTCTGAGGAAGGGAAGCACCTCCGCTCGTAGTTACATATGAGTTGGATAGCACAAGGGATGCGTTAAACCTGGCTTCATCGAAACTTGCTAGTTTTCTTCCCCGTTTTTCAACAAGAGGACCAAATAGTGAATTATACGCTTCTTCTTGAATACCATCCAGCCAACTGAAATCGCACAAACATTCCGTTAAAACTAAACCTTCCCTTTCTTTGATCTAGTTGGATTTTGTGTAATTTAAATCGTCAAAATATGCATATAAATAATGTATCGTTAATATACACCAAAAATGCCTAAATATGAAGCAAACAATAAAGTTCGTTTAGGCAAATAATAATTGATACATTTAAATACCGTTAAAATTAAATGAAACGTTATGATATTACATTTTTTTATAAACTTTAAAATATTACTTATAATATCTGCAGTGCATAAGCAATTATTTTACTTTTGTGTCTTATCATGACTCTGCTTACTTTGATTAAGTACCTACGTTTACGTCTACAAGTTTACAATTGTTTAGTTTAATTTACTATATACCTAGGATCAAAGAATATCTCTGATTGCGTAGTCACAGTAACTCTGGTGTCATAGGATGAAAACAGAAATTCTTGTTTGAGATTTGTGTCAAGCAATATCAACACATTCTATGTTACTTACACGTATCTCAGAAACTGAATTTTAATTTGATTCCACAATTCAGACACGCGCTGCAAAAAGCTTAACGGCGCTGAGAACGTACTGGACAGAGAGTCCACCATATACGCGGGGTTTGAAGGTTCATCGATCAATTGCATAATTTGCCAATGAGGATCCACAGATGACGACCATATCAGTGGACAGTTGAATACTTGTGCAAATCTGCAATTAAGGGAGATTATTAGGTAGGTAGTTATCTAGTTACAGAGAAGTAAAGAAGAATTTGGCAGATATGGGAAGGTTTGAAACTCATCCAAAGTAAATTTCAATTACATACCCAGCCGGCGAATCACCATACATCCACTCTACGATGACTACGTCGAAATGTTCCTTAGGATCGTTCAACAGTTTTTGTACGTTTTCATTCAAGATAGTTATCTTTGTCAAATCTACCAGCATGAAAGTCATAAAAATAGGGTTCATTTCTTGGGATTTTTTCTCCAAAATTCCTTTAACGTTTATAAGTTCCGCTAGAAGGATGAAAAAGATTTAAGATCAAGTTTGATAATAATAATTCTAGCATTTCTCACAGTTGGGCAAATGCCTCTTCTAATTCATAAAAGGCACGAGTATTGATCACCACGGTTGCTCAAGACAAGTTTACGATATCAGACTATCTACTATAGTAATTATTTTATTTTGTGTTCCTGAATCACAAACTATTCAATTCTAACTACCTATTATTACTTCTTTTTAGCGTGGTAAAAATTTCAAATGACTCCTCCTAGTACACAGGGCAGGGCAGGAGGGACTGTCAGACTTGTACTGACTAAAATCCACGGTAACTCGTAATCACGGTAGCTCGTTAGTCCTGCGATCCCGGCATATTTTGGCCCCTCTAAGGGCCCCGTCATATTGCTGACAGCTCTTTGTGGCGCGCGTGGAACTCAACGCGCCGTCGATTAAACTAAAATTACGTAGGGCGAAGCTGGTGGTGTACGTGTATCTCAGTTAAAACTTCTTCATATCAGGAAGCAGATCAACTCATCATAAAATCAGAGCGAGCCTATTGCTACCAAACGGAAAGAAATCTAGGCTGCTACTGAGTAAACCCTAATGGAAAAACCCAATAACACTTAGCTTGACCTGGGAGTTGAACCTGGGGCCACTAAACCAACAAGGCAAATATTTACAAAAGTAAATAAAAAACTTACAAGGCAACCAGTCAATGTTACTGCTGACATCTATGGTACGAAGTTTGGGAGGAGGATTCTTGTAGGTAAATGGTGTTATGTATGTCACCTGGAAGCAGAAGACACAAGGTCATGCAAGATTTTATGATACCATTACTAAACATGGTCTTCAGTTGGCTGTGTGCCTATCACAAAGATTAACTTATCTTTATGACAATCAGTCTACAAACGTGTATTTATTGATAATTGAATGACTTGGATATTTTAAAAATAATATTTTATAGTGATTTTGATATGTCTCGTCGTCGTTTTATATATATTTTATTTATTCATGTTATATTATAATCATGTCAAAGTCACCCAACCACTGACCTCATGACCGGCATTAAGCAGATGTCGAACATATCCGTCACCAAGGTTTCCGTGACTTCTTGCAGGCACGGGGAACACCACCAAGATCTTGGCAGCCTCAGAAAATCCCAGTATTATGCTGAACAGCAACCAAAGACTCTTCATCTTCTCCATTTCCTGAACGAAGCAATAACATATATTTCATTGATATTTGTCTCTAGGTAGATTATTATATGTTGCTAATGCGGAGTCATGGTCAAAACATGATACACGGTATAAAGGTACAGGTAAATCAAAAAAATTATTTTTGGACCAAATCTACTTCCTTGTGGTACACCTCATTTGGGTCGACTATTTGAAAAAAAAAGGTTAAGAATTATCGTTACATTGAGCGTATTGCTACTTTTTGCTTGCCATTAGAGAAATAATCAATGATTCAACCTCTTAAACAATTCCTCTGATAGCATGGACTTTTTTATTAATGATTGACAAGGTCAAAGGCTTGGCTTGTACCCATGAATATAATAATAATTGTCGATTTATAAAAAAAGGAACACAGATACAATAAAAACATGGCTGAACGATGTTTAACCTTTGTTTAACGCTAGGTAGTTCATAAAAACCTTAATACAATTAAAAATAAATTAAAAAAATATATACACCGTGACTTTTTAGTCGTCTTACAAAAGCAGCCCAGTTCATGTATCCAATGACTAGAACACGTTTATAATAAAAAAATATGTATTTAAGAGATTTGAAAAATTTAATAATAAAACTTTAATTGGTTATTATGACACAAGGCGTAGTTAGAAACGCCCTTGTCTCATAGAAAATGGAAATGGAATGATCTACCCGACTATTGCGCTGGGTAGGTATACTCTACAGATTGATACGTAAACATTTTAACAGGGTGTTTCATATTTCTAATGTACCTATTTATTAAAAATAAAAATTATTATTAACGATCAAAAAAAAAAAAAACTCGCAGAGGTATTTTAGGTCGGATACATTAAGTGGACGACTTTTGTAAGACGACTAAAAAGTCACGGTGTATATGACAACAGGCTGCCATCAGTGGTCTTTGTAACTCTCAATTTCTGGTGAATCTATGAATATATACTACTCAAAACAAAATAAGGGCCACCTGGTTTTTATCGATTTATTAGATAATGTTTAAATATTACTAGTTACAATGACTGAATCTGATTAATATTGATGGTTTTAGATGGAAATCCACAAAAATTAAATATGTATTCCAATAAATCGTTAAAATAAACCAAATTGAATGAAAAGTGAGGAATTACAGGAATGTATCAAGTTACATAAAACATAAAAAAATCAAAAATAACGTCTTTAATGTTCCAAAGTGTTCTTTTAAGATTCTCTTTTAACTCTGTTCTCTCTGTTCTGCTCATTTTATGGGAGGTGGAATGGTCTGGATTAAATACCGAACATTTTCTTTTGGGATACTCTACCAGCAAGTTTTCAAACAATTTATGAGATCCAGCTGCGTGTGGATGGGAATTTTACTTTCTTTTTCACTCTTCTTTAACTCATCTCTTAAATGCTGAATAGAATTCAGGTAAAAATCCTGAGTGTCCACTGTAACATCGTAATTCGAGCGTAAGGGAATGTGTGCACTGTTAGTCGCGTCGTGTTCGCTCGAGCATTATCCTGCTTCAAGAAGAACTCAGGTATACCTTGCTGTGCGAATGGGATAATGTGAAGTTGCACCACATTCTCTACGCAATTTTGAGGAGTTACAGCACCCTCGTTAAGAAGTGCGAGCTCAGTTTTGCGTGATAGAGATAAACGCCCCAGAGCATAACTCAGAACTCGCCAGAACAGTCTGTTTTAAGAGTGCAGGGATCTGAAACCTGTTGTTTAGATCTTCTCTACACTCTTATGAATCAGTTTTTATTGAAAAAAATAACCCACCAGTCATCAATAAAAAGCAATGAAGCCCAGTCAAAACAGTTCAATAAATTTTCTCTTTCGCAAATGTTTCACGATTTGCACCATACGCTGCAGTTAACTGGAGGCAAACCAAGCATCTTCTTGAGTATTGTTAGTCTTTATGGAGTCGATTCGAAATAGTGTAGTCAATTATAGGGGTGCCTGTAGCTCGACGCAATGGAGTTTGTACGATCCGCGCAGTAGATTTTCGCTCTATTAGTGCGGTTAAACAAACTTAATGGTCTTCTTGGGCTTTACTTACTTACTTTCTTCCTTGATTACGGCGTCTGGTGATATTACCCGTCTTTTAAGACCAGTTTCAAGCATTTTGAACCACTCGTTGGAAATATTCTACCATTAAACCTACCTCTTCTGGCTACGGGCCCCCTGGATTAAGGAGACACCCCAAGTGGCTGTTTTTGCGTCCATATGTCTCCGAATACATGACATTATGAGACTGAAAGATCATTATAGCCTGCTTGCTGTATAAGTCGAAGAAAACCTCGTTAGAAGTTTGAAAATTAAAAAACACCATACCGTAAATTCTATGTAATCTCAAATATCTAATTAAAAAAAGTTATGAATTTCCAATTATGCAGTAGAAACAATATTAATACTTGAAAGAAACCATAACAAGATATTTAGCATTTATTATGTACCCAGAATAAGAGCAATACTTGTTTAAAGTACAATTTAAAAAGTGGCCCTTATTTTGTTTTGACGAGTATATATAATCAATACAAAAAGAACCAACTATTTGTTCATTGAAAGTGAATAAAATTGCGGTGATCGATTTAATGATTTACCGGAAACTGTTTGTTTTTTGGTGTCTATATAGCTCTATTCAATGGCTGTATTCCCACTCACGATAGGCTCTATCTTATTTAGTCATATCTATAGCATACTGATTTGCGTTCATCAAATTCAATATTAAATCTACTAAAGTTTTAAATGTCCTACAAGGAAGACCGTTCCTAATAACTGAATCAAATACAGGTCAAACATGCATAATTATAAATTTAATAAAAATATATCAGAGTTACGTGATTGGTTGTGGTTTTAATCGAGGAGCTCGTAATAATATCTGCAAGCGGCATTTACAAACCAGCAGTCTGTTCCAACTATGTTCGGGCTCAAATCTTCAACCTACCTAGATTTTCCGAAAACTTTCCTACTGTAAGAAAGTGCTGACAATAACGTACACAACAATAAAGAAATATGTTAAATTTGAGCAGTCGTTCAAAAGTTATGTGCGTAAATATATAAAGATACATACATTAATAAAATAGTTCAACACTTTGATTAGTTTATTTGAATAATAATTAGCACTGACATTCTAAAAAGACATCACTATGTCAAAGTAAAATAACACTTATTTCACTAGACTTATCATGCAAAATTAAAGGAAAAAAAATATGTTTCAAATCACTGCAACATTTTTTATTACCTAAATAATTTAAAGACACTGCAAAAAGTCAAATCACCGTCCGCTCGACTAGAGATGAGGAAACTCAATGTTTAGACTGAATATACCTAACGTCATGTTAGTGTGTGTTACATGCTTTGTAATCAAAAGATTACAGGTGCGTTAGCTATCATAAGATAATTTTATTATGTTCCTCCTTTGGTAAGTAAGCTCGTCTCCTAGTAACAATTACTTCATGATGATTCGTAAGATGTTATCATGTTTTACGGAATAATATACTCGATTTCCGACACAATAATTACTGTAGGTAAATATAAATTCATCACATGATTTGAGACTAGAACCATGGCCGCAGGCCTATCTTAACCCCGAAATGTAAGGGGCAACTGAAAAACTGTTTTTAGGACTTTTCTCATTGCTCCACAGCTAAAAATAAAACTACATACGTACTTTACGTACTAGGTACGCCAGCAGGTCAACCTACCCGAATCTGTCAAGTTTTACCAATCGAAAATTAACCTTCCAGAAATTTGACAGACTGAGGTTTCTGGCGTCTGTACATACAGATTGAGAGTGGATGAACTCAGGAGGGTCAAATCATAAATTACCATTTTTTAACAATATATTTACATAATAAATTAACATTCATAATAAAAATAAACTTAAAAACATTTAATTATTCTTTTTAATTCCCGTTTTTCCCTTCTTTGAACACAGTGTAGAACAAACGTATGCGCAGGCGCGCTTCGACAAAACGTATACAGCTAAAACTAGGACCGCGATGACCGCGGCGAGATCTAGGAACCTTCTCTTGTAGAAGGGTAAGTCCAGCGCAGGAGAGCGCAGGTGCGGGGCGCCGCGAGTGTTCCCCACGTGGTTTACCCAGTGCACCAGCTCCTGACCCGGCTTGACTGGCCGGTCATGGTAGATGAACGATAGCTCCTTTACTTTTTCGGTGTATCTGTTAAAAAAAGATGATTTTGTTTAGCAATTTTTAGCTTTCGCTTCACTTGTAATACCTTTCATCAACGCGAATCATATATCTGTTGCTCTTTAGGTAAATTTACAAGAACAGCTACATATAGAATTTGTTATGGTTAAATAGTTTTAAGTATGCTACAATATCGCATTGGGTCTAGCCTGTAAGGATATTTGTATGTAAGTGAATGAATAAATAAAATATTGTAGAGCTTGCTTCGCTCACTCTTGCATCCGACGTTCACATTGATGATATTGAATTTAGCATCAGTAACGCTAACAAATCGATGAATAGAGTCGGTCGCAGAAGCACTGCCAAAGAGGCAGTTTCTCATTAAAATGATAAGGGATCGTCGCCATTTGCAATTTTACATTTAAAATAACTACATCATACCTTTTGTTGGTAGCAACTTCTAAAATTGCTTTCTTAAGATCATCAGCCATATTGTAAGAAAGGTCTACTCTTTGAGCAAATCCTAAGTTGACTGCCTTCTTGACATTCATGAACTGATCAGCAAAGACTGGGATACCAATAGTTGGAACTCCAAAGTGAATTGTTTCTGTCGTTGAGAGGAGACCGCCGTGGGTAATGAAGACGATTGTGTTAGGGTGTGCTGAAAATTAAAGGGAAAATTAAGTAATGATATGAATAAAACACAATTAAAGGGGCCATAGTTGTTAGATTCATAAGAACATGTACCCATAAATCGTTTACTAAGTGGTGCCTTTGTGATGTAGTGTGTAAGTGTACTATATTCTGCTTGTGTGAGTACATATAAGATGTATCAATGCACCAAATATACTCAGTGTTTACTCAACGTTGCAATGTTTCATTTCTCTTAAAGTCCCGTCCTTATATGGCGACCCTGCCACTTGAGCGGACGTTTGTTAATCATGTGCGCACTAAGTCTTAATCGTTCTCAGAGCGAGTGTCATCGAGTTAAAAACTTATCAGAAAAATTATATCATCATGTGTCAATCTAAAGTGCAGAATGAAGAGGTATTTGTAAACCAGAACAGTGCCTTCGGAAGCCACAATTCAGCCACGGTGGAAGAGTTTAAATTTCACATTTCCACAATAAGCATTGTGCTTATGGTCATATGTATGCTGCTGTTTCTCGGAGTGGCCTATATTTTGTACAGGCTGTACAAAAAGTGCCACCAGTCTTGGATGAGGGAGCAATTGACGCGACACATTTTGCGGCGATCATCTAATCGACCCAGGAATTGCCGAGATCTTCCGGTTGCATGTGAGGGGTGCAACTACCGGTCAAGCGACACCAGCAAGGACATTCCGAAAAAGTAGAAAATTAGCTGAATCTATCAAGTGAGTACAAGTGCGTGTAATCGAAAAGTGATGTGTATGTGCTTGCATAAGTGTCTGAAAAAGGTAATTGTGATAATCCTACTCTGCACTATTATGAACTGTAATGTATGAACATTTATTCCACTTAAATAGTGAGCTTAACAAGATAAGAACATATTTAGTGAAAATTGGGCCAAGTAGGCGACAGGGTGAAATTGTATTGAGAAAAATTAAAGAAGCTGATAATTTAGTAAGTCTCTTTAACACTAGTTTGGAAAAGTTAGAACAATTGAGACCTAGCTTAAAAGAGAATGAATGTCAAAAAATTGAACAGTTGATTACATCTTTTTTTAGTTTATATGACAGTATATTAGATATATGTACTATTACATCTACAAAGGAGAACTCGAATAACGTAGAAAACATGGCTAAATTTGATTTAAAAATCGCATTAAGTTTATTACCAGTTTTAACAGATGACGAAACAAGTATAAAACAACTTATTGACGGGATGGAATACTATCAATCTGAGCTCGATCAAGAAGGTCAGACTAAACTCATAAACTTTGTTTTAAAGAGTCGACTTTCACAGGCAGCTAAGCTGAAACTGAATAATAAATATGATAATGTGGATAGTCTTATTAAGGCAATTAGGTCCCAATTGCTGCCTAAAAAGTCAGCAACGGCCTTGCAGCATAAACTACTAAACCTTAGGCAAAATGATCTTTCCTTAAATGAGTTCGGCAAGCAAATTACAGATTTGTTTGTAAACCTGACGATTACTCAATCCGAAGGAAACGAAGCCAGCTACAGTGTACTGAAGCCTTTAAATGAAAAACAGGCCATAAAAAGTTTTGCTGACGGATTGAGGAATCGTCGGCTAAGTACCATAATAGCGGCAAGAAATTTTTCATCTTTAAGCGACGCTGTTCAAGCAGCAATAGACGAAGAGGTTTCATCCCCGTGTACATCGGCTGATATTTTGACTATGCGCCGTAATGGCTACAGTAACTCTTACCAATATAGGAATTACAGAGGTCAACACAGAAATTTCAGAGGTTCAACACAGGAGTCATTAGGACGAGGACAAGTTCGAGCGCAGTCTCATGACGAGCCTCCAACCCAGGACAACAACTCGAGAGGCGGTCATGGCAGGGGCTATGATCGTGTGCCTAAACCATCTCGCGGAACCAGAGGTAGGACATTTTATAACCAAACAAGAACTTCTCAACCGCAGCGGCAGCAACAAATGCATGTTTTGGAAGAGTCAGATTCGCGAGAAAGTCAGGTACAATCGGAAGATTCTGAAATACCTGACAAGTTTTTTCGTGAATAACAATACAATTATGTCATGTAATAGCATATGCCATATTCAATTAAACTTAACCAAAAATGGTTATCCGCACTCGTGGCTAATTGATACCGGAGCATCAATTTCAGCCATCAAACATGCACACGTACTCAAACAAAACATTCCAATCCAAAAAGGAAAGACTGTTGTAAATGGTATTGGTGGCAAAGTTCAGGCCATCGGATATGTTTATCTTAATTTATATACGGGTGAACAAATTCTAAATAATAAATTCTTCGTATTCGAATCACTGCCATGTAAGGCTAGCGGCATATTGGGCCAAGACTTTTTGCATAAATATAAATCGATTTTAAATTTTGATAAAAATAGTTTACAACTACGGAATAATAATATTAAAATAGACTTACCTTTAAATCTAGAGCATAACGGATTAACTATACCCAAGAGGTCTGAGTCGGTTCATTTGATTCAAACAAACATTTCACAGGAATGTGTTGTTTGCGCATCCGAATTAAAAGAAGGATTGTATTTGGCAAGTACATTAGTAACTCCGATAAACGGAAGAATACCTGTGCGAATTTTAAATACCACTGAAACTGATGTATTTTTACAGGATTTAAGACCAACGATACTTTTAGCGAAGGATTACAATATTTGTACATTCGAAAAGCCCATTCAAAACGCAGAACGGGTAAAGGCGCTTTTTAAATTACTCAATTTAAAACATTTAAATTCGGAGGAACAACAAAGTATTAAAAACATCTGTGCAAAATATAATGATATATTCTATCTAAATGGAGACAAATTAACTACCACAAACATATACAAACATTCGATAGCCCTAAAACCTAACACTGTGCCGTTGTATTCAAAACCTTATAGGCTCCCATATTCTCAAAAAAGAGAAATAAAAGAACAAATAGATAACATGCTTAAACAAGGCATTATAGAACCAAGCAACAGTGAGTGGTCTAGCCCGGTTCTCTTGGTGCCTAAAAAGACAGATTTAAACGGATTGAAAAAATGGCGTCTTGTTATAGATTATCGCAAATTAAATAATTGCATACTGGATGACAAATTTCCGCTACCGAATATAACCGAAATATTAGATTCCTTGTCTGGGTGCATCTATTTTACACATTTAGATCTAAACCAGGGATTTTATAATGTTGACCTTGAACCTGCCAGTAGAAAATTTACAGCCTTTTGTTCGGGCCAGTTTCAAATGACTAGAATGCCCATGGGACTAAAGACCAGCCCTAGTTCGTTTTCGCGTATGATGACCATGGCCATGGCAGGTCTTTGTTACGAGAAATGTTTATGTTATCAAGACGATCTTATTGTTTTAGGCCGAAATCTAACGGAACATAATAAAAATTTAATTGAAGTTTTAGAAAGACTACGCAAAGTCAATTTAAAATTAAACCCTTCGAAATGCGATTTCTTAAAAAAAGAGTTGCTTTATTTGGGCCATATTGTATCAGAAAACGGGGTACTTCCAGATCCAGACAAAATAGAAGTAGTTCAGAATTATCCCGTACCTCAAAACTCAGGTGATGTAAAACGTTTTGTGGCTTTAGCGAATTATTACAGAAAATTTATTCCCAAATTTGCCGAAATAGCTTATAACTTAAATTTATTATGTAGGAAAAATAAAACTTTTATTTGGAATGATGACTGTCAAAAATCATTCGAAGCCCTTAAGAAATGCATGACAACACCCCCCGTTCTACAATATCCTGACTTCTCGAGTAAAAATCAGTTTATTGTACAGACTGATGCGTCAGGTTACGCGATAGGGGCTATTTTATCTAATGCCGACGGCCGTCCAGTTGCTTACGCCAGTAGAAGCCTAAACAAAGCCGAACGGAATTATCCAACGATAGAAAAAGAGCTCTTAGCTATCGTATGGGCTGTAAAACATTTTAGACCGTACTTATATGGTCGTACTTTCAAAATAATTACGGATCACAAGCCATTAGTATACCTGTTTAGTCAGAAAGATCCCTCGAGTAGGTTACTTAAATTTAGATTATGCCTGGAGGAGTATGACTATGTAATTGAATACGTAAAAGGCGAAGAGAATGCGGCCGCAGACGCGCTATCTCGCGTTACGGTAACGTCACAAGAATTGAAAGAAATTAGTGAGTGTTTATGCGTTATGACACGTGCGCAACGTAAAAGATTAGAAACCAATCTTAATGAAAGTGAAAATAATACGGACAAAGACAACTTGCTAAGTCAGCCGAAATTAGTGGAGTCCAATTTTAAACCAAAAAATGCAGTTGAACTAAGGTTTATAGACAATAAATCTTTGGAAACACTACAAAAACAAGGTAGCATTAGCTACGCGAATGATATTTTTGTTTACGATAGTAAACAATTGATGCTTTTTATAAATCCATCTGCTCAATCGCAATTGACGCCAGCCGCATTTGTGAGAGAGATGTGTAAACTTTGTGATAAATTTAATATAAATCAAATTTATTTTATGAAAAATAAGAACAATACAATATTTATAGAAAAATTAACGAATGAAATCAAAACAACTACAAATTGGAAGGGACCAACTGTCTGTATTCTAAAAGATGTAGAGAGAGTTGATAATGAGGATGACAGGAAAGTCATATTAAATGATTTCCATCTTTTGCCTACAAGCGGTCATGCAGGCATTAGACGCATGTTAAACAACATCAAAAAGTATTACTTCTGGCCGGGACTTGAAAATGACGTTATTAACTTCGTAACTAAATGCCCAAAGTGTCAAAAGCAGAAGTATACGGTTATTGTAAAAGAACCGATGGTTATTACATCCACGGCCCATTCAACATTTGAAAAAATTTATTTGGACATAGTGGGACCACTTGATAGGGACTATTATAATTATACGTATATTCTAACAATTCAATGCGAACTGTCGAAATATGTATGTGCTTTCCCACTTGTAACTAAAACATCAGCAGAAACCGCACGTGCTTTTGTCAACAATTTTATTCTACAGCACGGAGTTCCGCGTGAGATAGCTACTGACCGAGGCTCCGAGTTTATGTCTGACACATTTAAGGAGGTATGCAAGCTTCTTAATATTTCTAAATTAAATTCAACAGCATACCACCACCAAAGTATTGGGGCGCTGGAAAACTCCCACAAGAGTTTAGGACATTTTTTGAGAATACACGTAGAAGAAAATTCAGAATCATGGAGTACTTGGTTACCATTCTGGTGTTTCGCGTATAATACAACAGTCCATACGTCGACTAAATTCACGCCATTTGAACTTGTTTATGGAAAGACGTGCAATCTGCCGAGCAATCTAGCTAAAACCATAGAACCCCTATATAATTACAATAGTTATCCACTTGAGCTCAAATATCGGTTGCAGGTCTCACTATCAGAAGCACGGCAAAATTTAATCAAAAGTAAATTAGAAAGGAAACTTAAATATGATGAACACATAAGGCCCACAAAATATAAAAAAGGGGATAGTATATTGATAAAAAGTGAAACTGGTAACAAACTCACAAACCTTTATACCGGACCATATAAGGTCATACAAGACTTGTCACCAAATGTTGAGGTGAATATAAATGGGAAGTCCGATATAATTCATAAGAATCGAACAAAGTTGTATCATGTATAATTAAGGTAAATATTGTAAGATTAACCGATGTTTTGAATTGTATGTAACGACGACAACAAAGTGCATGCACATAGATTGCACTGGATAGTTATTAGTACTTACTCGTATTTCATTTTTGTTATTATTATGTAACCTATACCACAGAATACTAACTATACTAAATGTATTCACATGATTGTGAATTGATAAAATCAGTTAAGTGACACGTGTTTAGTTTTTATTTTATTTGGTTAAGAATTATGTACTACAATATACGAGTACAATATAGGTAGTTATAGAATTGTATAACCATTGTATTATTGAGCAAAAGGAAAGATATATATAAAAAAAAGAAAAATATAATTTTCTTTTTTTTTTTCTAATGCCTTGGGAGGTGTGATGTAGTGTGTAAGTGTACTATATTCTGCTTGTGTGAGTACATATAAGATGTATCAATGCACCAAATATACTCAGTGTTTACTCAACGTTGCAATGTTTCATTTCTCTTAAAGTCCCGTCCTTATACCTTACATATAAAAAAGATAACTGTATCGAAAATGATTCCATTGGAATACGCAGTACTTGGATAAATGGTATACATTTATGTGTTTTTTCAGACTATAAACCATCACTGAGCCTTTCATCAAGCTCCATCCCATTTATAGTTATATCGATATGCCAGATTACACATTACACGCAAAGGATTTTGTTTTCAGCACGTTCCCATGGCATAATCAAAAATCATTATTAATTATTTTTTAAACGTAATAACGCATGCGACGCGCATCGTAAAGATGATTTGTGAGGAAAAAAAAATTCAGTTGCAAGTGGGATTCGAACCCGCGTCTTCTGGATGAGTACTCAACCAACTAGGCCATCGCAACTCACACTTGCAAGCTGAAATTCTCTCTCGTCGTTCAAACGAGGGAATAGAGAATTTATTTACAAAAACATTTTTATCAAAAATCATGTTCGTAATCTTGAAGACCCAGTTACTATTCTGACAATGTTCGAGGGTAAAGAAAATTCTACAGCAGCAACTTACAAAGAATTGCTTGCTGTGGTGCCCACTCCAAGATATGAACGTTTTTAGGCAGGTTTGGTAAAACCTCCTCAAATTTCCACAACACAGTCTGCTTCAGAGTTCCAAACATCTTCAGAAGGCTGACTTTGACCTCGTCGGGTAAGTCCTTACTCCTCAAATTTGAACCCATGCTGAAGTAAACCACTCCATCCTTCGCGCTGTCCATAATTTTCTTCAAATCCTGTAAAATCATTTTTCCATTGTCATCATCGATTCATCTATAGAAGGTATTGTATAGATATTATAGTTATTGTGAAGTTTGTGCCCGGTTGATGGCAATCAGCTTGTATGGGATTTAAATAGAAATAGCAAAATGTAGCACAAATCTTTGAAGGTTAAGCTTTTTTTCGTGGAAAGAAACAATTGGACTTCAACCTACGCTTTTTTTAGATTCAGTACATCGAATACTTTAGCCAACTCGGCCATTGCAGCGTTGTTCGGCCAGTTTGAATTTTTCATTTCCTTTCTTAGAGCGGTTTCACACTATGTCCGATCCGCATCCGACGCACTAGATCCGATCTCCGTCATTCTTTCCGTCATTATAGAATCTCCATTTCGGATAAGATTTTTGACGGACCGAAGTAGCCACAGTATTATTTGTATGAACGCTCGCGCACTGCGTCCGAGTTGAATCCGAGCTGCGGACGAGCAGAGAGGCAGCGGGGCGTGCGGGGTATGCGGCTGGGTGACGTGAAGCGTCAATTTTATTCCAAAAGATGGCTCCTAAATTGCTTGGATTTATATCAGAGATGGGAATAGTGCGTAAGCAATATCCGAATGCGGTCCGTGATTTCTAGACCAATTTTTTCACGGGTTCGGATCGGATTCGGATCGGACATAGTGCGGAATCGCCCTAAGGCGCCAGTGACGTTGTCTTTTGGTAGGTTGATCCTATCTCAATGTCTTTCTTAACAGATTCAAATTATGAAGGCATAAGGTTTAAATTCGAATGGAAAACAATATAAAGTGGGGAAGGTTGATATTCTAGCGGCTTTATTGAGCATTCTTACCTCAGTCAGAGGCTTCACAGTATCCTCAATATGGTAACCTCCGATAAACTTGTGACTCTGAGGAAGGGAAGCACCTCCGCTCGTAGTTACGTATGCGTTGGACAGCACCAAAGATGCGTTATACCTGACTTCGTCGAAAGTTGGTAGTGTCCTTCCGCGTTTTTCAACAAGAGGGGCAAAAATTTCTGTGAACCCTTTTTCTTGAACACTATCCAGCCAACTGAAATTTTCGAAAAGTTATTTGAATACCATTCCTTAAGAACATGATAATTATACAAGGAACACAGGATTCACGCCCTCTGCTATTCATTTATTAATTCATAAAACATAATAATACAACATTTACATAACAGACACAGTCCAAAATATAAAATGTATTTAATAAAAAAAAACCTTGTTATAATATAAAAAGTTATAATAGAAATTAAGAATAGAAATAACTTTTCTTTCGGAAGTCGGTGGCAATAGTCAATGACACAACAAAACAAAGCCACCGACTTCCGAAAGAAAAGTTATTTTAAACTTTTTTGTATTTGTTTTGAAGTCGGTACTTTTTTTTTTAAGTTTTTATTTTACCCTTTTTAGTTTATTTATTACATATTCAACCCAAATTCTTGTAAAATACCAAATTTTCTTACATATGCACTAATCTTGTAATCCGTCACAACATAAAAAAATCCATATCTCTAAAACTACTGAACCGATTTTGATGAAACTTGCAGTGTACCCTAAGTTGAACAATACCTAGTACAACAAACTAAAAAAAAAAAAAAAAAGAATTACTTAAATCGAACTTATAGTTCCGGAGATATGCGTGCACAAACATAAAAACATACATACATACATACATACATACACTTATGAAATTTGGCACATTTGTTCAGACGCTGATATAGACTAACATATATGAAAACTGGGCAGTTCTGATAATATTACATACATACGGGTCGAATTGATAACCTCCTTTTTTTTGAAGTCGGTAAAAAAAATCCTTCTCGTATCTCAAACATCAGAAAATAGTAGAGCATTCAGCATTGCAAGTGTGCGAACCAAACGGAAGGTCGCATGCTCGCCCTTGCGTTCTTGTTCATGTCAGACTACCACCGATTAGGGTAACTCGACGGAGCCCCGCGACTGTGCGAGGAGAAATTCCTACTTCTCTTATCTGCTCGCACACAATTGACACAGGTTGAAACTTGGCAGATTTACCAGTTTCTTATACAAGTTTTACCTACACCGATCAGTACCGACCTATGTGTACCGAAACCCTGCTTCTTCATAAAGACACCCTAATACAATGTACCCGTTTGGTAAGACTGGTTGTTAGATTTTCAGGCCACTAACTACCGATTCAGGAATATTATTTCTATTCAAATTCAAATTCATTTATTTGCAAAAACACGTGTACATAATATACATAGTAAAATGCATAATATAGGTGTTACAGGATAGGTATTCTTTGTCTCAACATGTTTGACCACGGCTGGTGTACAAATTAGTTCGAAAGAACATATTATATAATACTTACACATATCTCAGGAACTGAACTGACAATTGGTTGAACAGCTCAGATGCTCGCTGAGTAAAACTCAATGGTGGAAAATATGAGGACATGCTGTCTACTGTATACGCGGGGTTCGTAGGTTCATCGATCAACTGCGTCACTAGCCAATGAGGATCCACAGATGACGACCAAATAAGTGGAGCGTTGAATACAGTTGCAAATCTGTAAGCAAAGAAAATTATCAGGTATTGGTACTGTTACGTCGATCGAATTGTGAGACCAATCTATACGCTTCTCGAAGGTTCCACAAGGTTCTCGACAATTCTACTAAAGATTGTACTAGAAGTTTCTAGAAATTTCTACCCTGATCTAGATAGTTCGAGACGGGTCTGGAATGCTCCAGAAAGTATGGGACTGAGTAGAAGTCCATGGATGTTTTCAGAACTTTCGACTATCTTCTAGAAACATCCAGTGGGTCCGGCCGGTATAAAAGGGCGCCGATAGGGACCGGGAGTCAGTCTGGTTTTGACTACGATCGAGGCGACTCGAAAGTGAACTCGAAGTGAAAATCTACAAGCGACTTTTTTAATGTGTTCAGTAGTGATTTGTGTGTAATTAAAGATTATTTGGTTTTAATTGGTGTTGATTGATTTATCCCCTATCCAGCTCGTAACAGTATGAAAGTAGAAAGTTGAGTTGGGTGGGATCCTGCTTCTAGCAGTCCTGCCCAGCCAACGTCACCACAGGCTACCTGTTAAAGTGTACAGTGAACACCTCACGGTAGATTTTGTAAACCTCCTTCTGTAAAGCAGTTACGTTAGTGAAGGAGGCGAATTGCGTGAGGGAGGGGATAGCCTCCACCTCACAGAACTTCCTCCTCTGGAACGTAAAGGGTAGATGGAACACGCTGGATTTAATTCAGTACGAGTACGACAGTTTCTTCCGCCCCACCCAGAAGGGAGACTCATTTGAACGAAAACAAAAAATTAATTGTTTATGATTGGAATCAGCGCCGCGGTCACCGACATATTTTTCCCGACTCAACTTTTAGCTTGGAACTCTCATATCCTAGCGCATGTGTGTTATATATTTTGAAAAGAAAGAACATAATAACTTACCCTGCGGTGACTTCGCAGAACATCCACTCAACGATGACCACATCAAAATGTTCGTTGGGATCATTCAATAGCTTCTGAACTCCTTCAGCCCCAACTGTTTTCTTTGCCAACTCCACCATTATGTAAGTCATGAAAATAGGACCAAAATCTTGACCCTTGTCATTCATAACATCTTTTAGGTTTAAAAGGTCCGCTGAAATATGGAAAAACGATATTTTCATTTTAATTTAAAAGTATGTTATCGCCAGGCGATTAGTCGACTCTTCAGGTGACCAGAGGGCTGGCCTATTCCTAGGCCAACGAATCAGCATTGCCATACAACGCAACGTGGCAATGATGCCAGCGTTCTGGGCACTGTTCCCGTTGACAGCGATGTGGACGTATTCTTTGACGCCCTTTAAATGAGTTTTCTTTTTATTTTCTTTTTTGTACATTTTATAGTTTGTATATAACTTTAGTACTGTAGAATATACTTATTAGAAATAATTTAAAAAAAATACACCAAATACAATATTTGAAAAAGAATATGGTTAAACTATAATTAGGGAACATCCTATAATAGGCAATTTAACAGTATCAATAAATTGAGAATTTAATTAGCCCGTCAGCTAAAATTTTGGAAAATAATGTATTTTTTCTTTCTTTAACCCAATGCATATTCACAAAGATATAACGCATCAAAATTCGAGAATGGGGGCTCGTGACGTCGGAAGTAAAAGCAGTACTTGCTTGTGACGTTTTGCCAATTTTAAAAGTGTCGTATCTTCGTTAATTTTGGTTCACGTAACAAAAGAAAAAATACGATTCTAACATTTTTGCATAATCTAACTGACGGATTATATTTTTTATAATTAGATTTTTCAAAAAAATTCCAAAAAAAAGTAAAAAAGAAAAACGTACGAGGCAGCAGATCGAAGTTACCGCTAACATCAATTGTGCGAAGCCTTGGAGGGGGATTCTTATGAGGAAATGTCGTTATGTACGTCACCTGAAATTAACAGACACAAAGGTTTTACATAATTTGTTATAAACAATTAAACTTTTTGTAATTTAAATATTTTATACGCCTGAGTCGCGAATTGTAAAGCTATTTTCGTGGAAAAAAAAAACAAACTCATGGAATCAAGAATTCGACACTGCGAGCATGGGTGCGATAGCTCGGTACCATATGAGCTATCTGAGATGCGAGCTTCTGTACTCAATCAGATTGTCGCAGTTTAAAAACGTGGTCGCAACAGATAAAAAAAAATACCCTTTTCTTCGATTGTCCGTTACGTCCAGGTATCATTTTAAGTCAGTTCTACTAAGCTGACCCTAAGAAGATTCTCCGGAAAAAGGCTTAGCACTTGCTGCGCTTACCTCATGGCCGGCATTTAGCAGATGCCTGACATATCCATCTCCGAGGATTGAGTGACTCTTCGAAGGCATGGGGAACACCACCAAGACCCTAGCAGCCTCAGAGCATGCCACTATCACACTAATCAGCAACCAGAGCATCTTCATCTTGTCCATTTTCTGTATAAATTAATTCAATACATGATGAGTAACATTTAGGGTGGGTTCACATCTGACGGAACTTCCGTCGAGTATTATCGGTCGCAGAACGCTAGAGCAGACAAAATGTATAGAAAAACAATTGACCGTTCACACTCAACGGGTGATCCGTTTGTGCGTCAAAGAACATTCGATGATCCGCTCGACGGATGTTCCGTCAGATATGTACGTGCCCTTATGGGGGCAAAACGGGACCCTATTACTAAGACTCCGCTGTACGTCCGTCTGTCCGTCTGTCACCCAGGCTGCATCCCATGATACGTGATAGTCAGACAGAAATTTTGACAGATGATGTATTTCTGCTAATAAATTTAATAGGCTCCCATAAAACAAACGTGATTTAGGGACTGTCAGACTGGTACTGGCTAAACTCCACGGTGTCCTTTAATAGAAGACGCTTGAAATAAAAATTCACATAATAAAAATAAATCAAATATGTAAGGGGGATAATGGTTATAGACAGTGCGATCGTAAGTCCGACTTGCACTTGGCAGTTTTATTTTATCACAAACATTAATTTTCAATTCTTTATTGAGATTTTTCTTATACTCGCTCAAAATTATTTATTTGTATAGCCCACTGTCTAATAGATTAGATTTCGTGTAGTTTGTAATATTTTTTTATTATCAAACTGTTTATCTAAACTAACACTATAATTATGTAGATTACGCATTTCCTACCAATTTTGGTAGTAATGCTTACTAAACTCAATTATAATTTATCCAAAACAATATCAATAGGTAATAGTACGAATTTTTCATTTTTATAAACCAAATTTTGTAAAAAGGCAATTTCATTGCCAATAAACTTTCAACTGGTGAAAGAATTTTTTTAAATCGGTCTAGTAGTTTATTCATTACAAACATACACACACACACACACAGTCACACACACACACACACACACACAAAAAATACAAATCTTTACTCTTTATAATATTAGTGTACATTTTTCTAGCCCACGGTGGCCTGAAAGGTCTTCAAGCAATACGTCCTGCCTGGTACGACATACGGTGCCGAAACGTGGTCACTGTTAGTTGTGTTGGTCCACAAATTAAAAGTCGCTCAACACGCTATGAAGCGAGCTATACTTGGAGTTTCTTTGAGGGATAAAATCAGGAATTAATGAAGTAACCGGCAGAGTAAGTGGCGTAATAAGTGGCAGTGGATGGCTTGGACAGACTGGTGTGGAAGGCAGAAGACAGAATGATGTCCAACAGTGTGCGATTTACGGAGTTGATTGACCTTGCCGGAAAAAGGTCTCCCTAAAGTAGGTATTTATTGTTTTTATATCTTTAATAATTTTATTCTAACCGTTTTGTGTGCTCATGTCTTGTGACAAATAAACGTTATTTTTTTAATGGTCGAAGTATCAGGCGGAATCTTAATAAAATATGTATCACTAATTCTAATTTCAATCTTCCATATCATGTTAACATAGCCTAGGATTCTACATAAAGGGTATCCAGTTGTAACTTTGATTGTAAACGAAAATAATAAGTTAAGAAAATAACTTACCATAGTTTTAAATTATAAATAAAACACACTACAGATTTACACTTGAAAGTTATTATGATCGTCAAAACAGTAAATAAATCAGATTTATTTCTAATCGACGAATCGACAATTTATTAAAAACCAGTCTATAAATCGACAAAAGACACATATAATGATAATTGTATAGTGAATGAAAATCGCAGTAGTGTGTTATATAGTATTCCATGTTATCATTTGATTAGACGTTTGTTAAGGCCTATCTAAAGATAATCTGTAATTTTTAGAGTATCGTCTATAAGTAGATAAGTTACACCGTAGCGTATAATGAGTGTATAAGATTTTTTAAACTAGATGCTATCAGCAAATGTTGTTATCGTGTCTCGAATACTTTTGATAACATAATAATATCCATAGAACTGGTATGTCAATTACATTCATGGGTATAGCTTGAGCACAAGCATAGCATAATCAGCTATCCCACGGCTCTGGGACACAGGCCTCCTCTTTACGATGGGGGTATGGGCTATAATCGCCTGCGTGTTGGTAGATGTCACATAATGGGGTGTCCCAGAAGTAAAGAGACAAATTTATTTTCAAGTTTTTTAATATAAAATAAACATCAAAGGTAATAATTTTGGTTGAAAGTAATAACAAAAGTAATTAAATTATTATGTTTATATTAAATTTGCGTTGGCAACACCTTTGTAAGCAATTTTTCTTAAATTTTCTGAGGCCCGCCGCATTACGGCTGTTCCTGATTTTGCAGCCACCTCTTTGGACAATTTGGTCCATATTTGCTTGAAAGCTTTTATGGATTTAGGTTTCTCTGGTCATTTCTTTTACTCCCTTTTGCACAGGGACCAAAACATTTCGATACCGCGAGCTTGTGGTACATTCGGAGCGTTTTTTTCTTTACGTACAAAGTCGATGTCTTCGCACTCTAGGTACCGAGTAACATCAGTAGCGTAGTGACACGTCGCCATGTCCGGCCAAAAGATAACCTTATCCCTGGAATGATGCTTGTCTATAAAAGGTATCAACCGTTTAATAACGCATTCGTTAAGATACACTTTTGCGTTCATGGAGGCTGACGAAATGTATGGCTCGGAGACATTGCCAAATTGGTCTACAGCTTGCCATACTAAATATTTTGCGAAAAATTTGGCTTTTGGTGCAACTTTTTGGTCGTAAGCCACATCTTTACGACTGGTACAATGGAAATACTGCTTTCCAGGAACATCGTTGGGATCCACCGGAACATAAGTTTCATCGTCAATAACGAGTACTTTGCTTAGCTGACTGTTGTAAACTCTTCGGCACCCTCGTTTTGCACGTTGCTCTTGGTCCTTTATGTATTTAGGAGCTGATTGTTTTACATATGCTTTCAAACCTAGATCATTCTTCTTTATTCTGGCGACAGACGTTAGGTATTTTTAATTTATCAGCTGCCACTCTGACGGACGTCGAAGGAGTCTTGTCAAAAATCGATTTAACCCGATTTATATTACGAGGTACCGCCACTGTCCTATTTCTTCCCGGAATCTTCTTAAAACTAGTCTCACCCGTTTGTTCGTAACGTCTTATTATTCTATACATATACTAGTTCGCCTAGCTCCTTCTTGAAGAAAGTGGTTTACTGTATCCGTTTTATTATGAGACTCGTAAAATAGAATAACTCTGTTAGCAAATACTTCATATTCTTGACGCTTCATTTCAAAAAAATATGTCGCAATAATGAAATTCCCGCTTTAAATGACAGATAACAAAACCATAGACGCCATGACACCTAAACTTTTTTTTCTTTCTTATATAATTTTCAGCCAGTAAGATTTTTAAAAATGTCTCTTTACTTCTGGGACACCCTTTATCTTCAAATTTTTGTTTCTAGGACATGTCGGCTTCCTCGCGATGTTTTCCTTCACCGTTTTCACTTTTCATGAAAATTCTCCTGCATCATAGGTGAGTTTTTTTTTTTTTTTTGCTTGGTAAAATCATCAAATGAGTCCTCCCACCCCGGGCAGGGCGGGAGGGACTGTCAGACTTGTACTGACTAAAATCCACGGTGTCCTTCAGTAGCCCTTTATGTTCCGGGGTCACGGTAATGAGATAAGTCCCGCGACCCCGGCAGGCTTTGGCCCTCTAGAGAGGGGGCCCCGTCATTATGCTGACGCTCTTTGAGGCGCGCGTGGAACGCAACGCGCCGTCGACCCGGGCATGGTCCATGGTCGGGCTGCGAGTTGCCCTTTACTCGCCGCCCGCATGCCCGCGCCTACGGTGGCCGGAGATCGTCTTGCGACGTCCGTCGCCGTGGGCGTCCACCAACGCGGGTGGGGCGGAGGGAGGACACTGTCCTCTCTCTCACGCGGCCCGCCTATCATAGGTGAGTTTACAAAAATTTGAACTCGCATACGCAAACACCCACACCTGCAAAAACTGTATTCACGACCAAGATTTCATAAACCTAGCTAGCCAGATCGAGATGCTTGAACTGTTTATCAATCTCTGCCTTTGCGAGGTTATCGTCATGTGGCACCGCTATATCAACAATTATTGCGCGACGCGACGCTCCGATCGATCTATCATAAATAAGGTTTATTGGCAGCAATAGTATACTGTCAGTGATGATAGGTCGATCTCAATACATCACTATATTACCACCTTCGAGAACTTGGTCAGGCGCAACTAAAAGTACGTCATTTTTTATTCCACAAGTTTTTTACTTCAATGCAAGTTGCTGGGTAGATAATCTTCGTTAGTGAGATGAGAACCGCCAATAATAATGTGTCAGATCGACTGGACGGTGGCATGCCCGACAACCGTACTATCCTTCACAATGAGTATTTCCGATAGTTATTCGACATGATATTATTATTATTATTCATCGGCAAAGGTAAGGTAAGACGCCCTTACGCTTTTTGGAGTGACGCAAGGTGGCCAGTAAGGGTGCCTTTCCACCAGAGATGTACTATGTAGCTGTGCTGGATGTGCGTGGATGTAAAAGCCGAGCTACGAAACTGTGTGACCGTTTCCACTGATGCTGCGCTATGTACTCGTAGCTGTGCGAGTAAGATGTGCTATAAAGATTGGTAACTGCGCCACGAAGATGCGTAACTGCGCTACGAAGATGCGTAGCTGCACTACGAAGATGCGTAGCTGCGATACGAAGATGCGTAGATGCGCTACGAAGATGCGTAGCTGCGGTACGAATATGCGTAGCTGCGCTACGAAGATGCGTAGCTGCGCTACGAAGACGACTCATAACACGCATCCATAGCACGCAGCCATAGCACGCATCCTTCCATATAAAAAACACATCTTAGTTGAATCCGTTTCCGCCAGTGCTGTGCTATGTAAACCAATGAATATGATTGGTGGATATCAAACGCATCCGCAGCAGCAGCCTAACAGCTGGATGAAAGTAGCCGGTGATCGAGAGAAACGGAGAGGCCTATGTCTGGCAGATGACTTGGTATGGATTGCTGTAGGCTGGTGATGACTAATCAATGTTTAAGCAGATTACGATGAATCAATGAACTTTATCTGAAACACGTAAGTCTACGTGAAAGATTAATAACCAAGCTAAATAATAAAGTCATCGTGAATGAATAAAAAATATACATAATACCTGCTTATAAATATGCTGGAGAATGATGATTTACATTTTATAATGACACTGGAACAAAACCTTCAGTTAGTTTAAGAAAGGGTCCAAAATTAATAAAATACATTATTTATTCAAGTAAGGTTGAGAATTAAATAATAAAAAAAATATTTAATCAATGAATTACAACATTTTTAACGTCTAAAGCCTCCTGCAGACAAACGCGATTAATCGCGCGGGGCGACATGTCGCGGTCCATTCGCAGTATTTTTAGAGTGGAAACTAGCTTGGCTCGTTGTCGCAGCGCGATTAATCGCGTGTGCCTGCAGGAGGCTTAAACGATAATTATGAATACGACTTAAAATGACTAGTTTTAAACAGCAGTGTTTTACCTAGCCGTAAATTGTTATTGTATTATAATGGAAATATATTTAATATTGTAATTTATTCGAATAAACCCAAGCTACAAAGAAGCAGAACGAATTGATAAAATCTCAGGCATATGTATCCTGTTTACCTATATATACGAAGTTTTATTGAAATCGGTTCAGTTATTTAAAAAAATAAGGACTTCAAAGTTTGAGACATTTACACGGGCCGATTTTTCGGGCGGTTTGCCCGGTAACTAGGCATGCGACCTGTCATGCGGCGAACCGCGAATCGAACGTCTGACAATTCGACTATTTTTTTTGATTCGTACTCGAGGTGTAAGACGGAACCCTATTACTAAGAATCCGCTGTCCGTCTGTTTGTCTGTTTGTCCGTCTGTCACCAGGCTGTATCTCATGAACCGTGATCGTTAGACAGTTGAAATTTTCATAGATAATGTATTTCTGTTGCCGCTATCGCTATAACAAAAAATACTAAAAAAAATAGAATAAAATAAATATTTAAGGGGCTCACATACAACATTTGTGATGATTTTTTTGCCGATTTATAGATGGTACAGAACCGGAATTCGTGCGCGAATCCGACTCGGTCTTGGCCGCTATTTTTTAATACTAATTTTTACAAGCCATGCGACTGGTGACTAGTCGCACGACAACTCATCTGCCAAATCGCACTAAAAATCGACAAGTGTAAACGCCCCATAATGACGATAGTTCAACCGGTTATAGGTTGAGCATGTTAGATAAGACTTGTTTAGTTAGTTTGTTTAGATAATGGTGAAGATGAAGACGTTTTGTGTGGTATTCAGCATAATACTGGGGTTTAATGAAGCACATAAAGTCCTGGTGGTGTTCCCTATACCGGCCAGGAGTCATGCTCATGGAAACCTTGGAGACGGTGTTGTCAGGCATCTGCTGAATGCTGGACATGAGGTTAGTCACCTCTTGTTAAATCTATGTTAATGTTGTTGAAGACATGGTTTATGCAGCGGTCGAGAGATTTGCTGCTGTTTCGATTCCCGTACGAAACAAATATTTGTATCATTTGCAAGGTTAAATGTTTGTAAACGCACCCATGTTACATGGCAAATTTCTAGAGTAATAAAGTATTAGGCAACGTTTAAAAAAAACATGTTAAGAAAAATGTAATGAAAGATTCAACATTGCCGTGTATGGCTGCGATAGCGTAGTTGATAAAACGCCTGGAGTATTTATCCAGAAGGACGCAGATTCGAGTCTTGCTCGCAGTCGATTTTTTCTATCCGCAAAAAAGCTATGTTATAAAGAGGTGAAAGATGTTTGAATCGGAAGCCCAATTACTAAAAAAAAAATGGATTCATTCTGACATACGCTATCCCAGAATTTCTGTCGTACCACAAAAACTTTTAAACGTCTGTTGAACACGTGTCTAAAAAAATGTCAGATTATGGCGTTGAAATAAGGTCCGTTTTGCAATCACACTTATTTTTAACAAGTGTTCAACAGATGTTTAAGTTTTGTAGTAATGCTGTAAATGTTTACTTAAAACAGCTGTTGCCAAGGGCGTTTATATAAAAAATTAACCCAATAGAATGCAATACCGGAATAAACATTTTCCTATCTACTATAATTCCAGATTAAAAATCTATCTCTGAACGAAATTCAGGTTCCGTATACCGAAATTCATTAACATCGGTTCAGTGATTTAGACGTGGATATAAGAAAACAATCTCATGATATTGGTAAGGATAAATAAAATTGGCTGTAACTTACTTCTTTACTGTACTTTTTTCAGGTGACATACATCTCGCCATTTGTGTACAAGAATCCGCCTTCCAAACTTCGCGTAGTTAATGTCAGCAGTGTCTTAGATCTGATGCCCCGTAAGCTTTTATTTCCTTAACTAGCTTCTGCCCGCGACTTCGTACGCGGATCCTGTTGCTTATGCCAGCGGTCGTCAAAGTCGAAGATCTGAAACTTCTGATGTCGAATTCTAAGAGCCCCGGGACGGGAAAACAACGGGATGCGCGAGACGATTCGAGATGCTCCAGATCTTTCATTTTTTTAAGTCAACAGGAAATACCCATCAGACTTAACAACTTTTGCTAAGACGTCATTCCTCTATATGTTATAGTGTAGCTGGGCTCTTGGAGTTCCACATCAGGTGTTCCAGATCTTCAATTTTTATACGTCAACAGAGAGTACTCATCAGGCTGCACAACTCTTGCTAAGACGTCATTCCTATAGGTACATGTTATACAAAAACTTTTCTTTCGGAAGTCGGTGGCCATAGTCACTGAAATAAAAAACAAAGCCACCGGCTTCCGAAAGAAAAGTTATGTTACAGTTTTTTGTGTTTGGTTTTGAAGTCGGTTCCCTTTTTTCAAAAAGTTTTTTTTTTATATATTCAATGTACAGACACAGTTTTTTTACTGTTTTTAACCGACTTCAAAAAAAAAGTAGGTTCTCAGTTCGACCTGTATGTATGTATGTTTGTCCGCGATTATCTCGCGTTTGGCTGAACCGATTTTGATGCGGTTTTCAGGAAAGTGTTCATTACATTCTGGAGAAGGTTTTAGTATATAACAATAATGGATATCTCGTGAAGTTGCCCGTATAGATCCGTTTTTGTTGCTTACTAGGACTGCAGATTTTCAAAGACGCCGATTATATAAAGTTTTTTATTGAATTTCTAAACTAAAAAGGGTAAAATAAAAAACTTTTTGAAAAAAAGGGAACCGACTTCAAAACCAAACACAAAAAACTGTAAAATAACTTTTCTTTCGGAAGTCGGTGGCCATAGTCAATGAAATAAAAAACAAAGCCACCGACTTCCGAAAGAAAAGTTATTTTACAGTTTTTTGTGTTTGGTTTTGAAGTCGGTTCCCTTTTTTTCAAAAAGTTTTCTCCACTCTTTTTGTGTACAGGTTTTTTTAATTATCAGCCTTCGCTTGGGTTCCCAGAAGCCGCTTAATTGTCACACTAAAAGTAGCAGCATCCTCACACAAGAAATGAAAAAGAAATTATTTATCAAAAAAACCTTTTTCTCTATTCCAGCGGACATAAGAAGCATTAAGACTCTCTTGAATAAAGAGCATGATTACACGAGCGTTGATTTCATGTTTTACGTGCGGATTGCAAAGGCAGTAATTACGAATGATCACGTGCAGAAGATTTTGAATGATCCTAAGGAACAGTTTGATGTGGTCATCGCCGAGTGGATGTTCACTGATTTGCCTGCTGGGTAAGTCAGACCGTGATCTTCTTCTTAGCGTGTCGATGGCATATTATTTTATATATTTTGTTTAGCCCAAAATTCAGCTACGCGAACCCCGCTCACTGATGCAGTCATAAGGTCGTCAAGTGTACAGGTGACAGGACTTGCGGTACAGGAGAGAAGTTGAGCCATTGTCTGTGGGGACACGTCGCATATACATTTGAGGTCTGAGCCGTCAGTGAATCCCCATCCGTGGAGACCGTGATGATGGAATTATAAAGCTGCTCGTTTTCACTAAGTTCCTCAGTCCTTACACAGATTCAGCCACCAGTCTCCTATAATCGATTCGTCATTGGACTTTTAGTCTACAGGAAGATACATTTATGTCCGTTTCATCAACACTCTTTCAATATCGTTAATTTCGCCTACAGATACTTTCATAATTCATCAGAATCGACGACAGGCCTTTCTAGACACATAACGTTTCAACGACACGACGATAAACCTATGAATTTTTAAACTACAGACAGGAAAACACTGTGTCATTTTTTTTTTAAATTGGCGTATTCTAGCATACAAACCCCACTAGTCTGCTACCTCTTCCCTTCTACAACACGAATAATACAATTTCTGTAATTTCAGGTATGCCCAAGTGTTCAACTGTCCACTTATTTGGTCATCATCAATGGAGATTCACTGGATGATTATGCAATTGATTGATGAGCCGACGAGCCCCGCGTCGTGGATGTCATGTCTCAGTACGCACCACCACTGAATTTCTTCCAGAGAGCTAATGAATTGTGGACCCAAATCAAAATTACGCTCTTAAAATACTTGTAAGTAGAACTGTTAGTAAAGCTCGTTGACTCTTGGTAACCTATTAGCCAATCAGCTAGCACGGCTGTCTGCACAGGCTGTGCAAAATCAATTCATCATCATCATCAGCCTATAAATGTTCCCACTGCTGGGACACAGGCCTTCTCTCTGTAAGAGGGAGTGGGCCGTAATCTACCACGCGGGGCCAGTGCGGATTGGTAGATGTCACATGTCTTTGAAATTTTGGTTCTAGGACATGCCGGTTTCCTCACGATGTTTTCCTTCACCGTTTTGAGAACAGTGGTGTTGAAATAAATTACACAAAGTAATGCGCCTGAGGGGGTTCGAATCCACGACCTGCAACTCGTAAGTCGAGGCCGATACCACTGGGCCACCACTGCTCAATCTGCAAAATCAATTAAGTAAAGTAAAAACGACTTTTTGAATAAGTCAATAATGTAATCCTTAGGTACTAATATTCCTATAAATAAGAAAGATTCGATGGATAGATAGCTGTATCACGTCAATCACGTTAGAACGGCTTTATGCATATTGAATAACACATAGGATATAATTTATCCCGGTTCCCGAGGAAAAATTAAACGGAGGCGAAGCCTATGGCAACAGGTAGTCCATTGATTTAAAAAACATCGATCATAAGGTTGCTACTCATTTAGGAGTAAACAATGCATAGTATTACTTTAGTCTACAAAGATATAAGATAGATCCAAATGATGGCAAAAGTCATCAAATATCATGAAAATTCCAGCTGGCTGGACGGTGTTCAACAAAGTGAATACGATTCACTGTTCGTGCCAATCATCGAAAAACGTGGCAGAAAAGCACCAACTTTCGATGAAGCCCGGTACAACGCATCCATGATTTTGTCCAACGCATACGTTTCTACTTGCGGAGCTGAATCACTGCCACAGAGCCACAAGTATATCGGAGGCTACCATATTGATGAGAACGTCAAGCCTCTGCCACAGGTGAGTATGCTAGAACCTTGTCATTCATCATTGTCTACCAGTCCTTGTCCCTATTCCTCCAGGACGGCACAGATCTTCCTGTCATTCGTCATCAGGGACCAATGGTAGCACTCCATTTCTATACATAATATTTAATTCTTTACTTTAGCTTTCCTGTAACAAAAAGATTCCTTTGCACCAATAAGTTTTTAAATTCATAACAGTTCTCAAATAAACTCGTTTTGCTATTAAAAAGGACTTGAATAAACTTATGGACAATGCAAAGGATGGAGTCGTTTACTTTAGTATGGGCTCAAACTTTAAGAGTAAAGATTTTCCCGACGAAATCGAAGCAGACCTTCTGAAGATGTTCGGAACCCTGAAGCAGACTGTGTTGTGGAAATTTGAGGAGGTTTTGCCAAACCTGCCTAAAAATGTTCACATCCTGGAGTGGACACCACAACAAGGTATCCTTTGTAAGTAATCACTTCTAACATTTGCCATTATGATCACCAGGTTCCTTCGTCTTATCAACTTTTGAGGGAACATATTAGAACTAAATACGTGATTGGACTTCTTGTCTAGTGTCCTGATTTATTTCTTGTCTTGGTATCAGAACATTCTCAGCAGTAGAATGTCGCAGTCTAATTGTTACTCCGGGATGTGATTCGTCCTCATATGCATATTTGATTTACTTTTGATCGATAATGCTATTTTTATTTTTCAGCTCACCCAAACCTTGCCGTCTTCATAACTCACGGTGGTCTCCTTTCAACCACCGAGGCTGTACACTTTGGAGTACCAATTATCGGTATCCCAATCTTCGCTGATCAGTTCACGAATGTGGATAAGGCAGTCAACAGAGGATTCGCTCAAAGAGTAGACCTTTCATACACAATGGCTGGCAAACTCGAGAAAGCTATTCTTGAAGCTGTTCATAACAAAATGTGTGTATGATTTGATCACTTGAAGCAATTGCAAACATAAGGACGTAGAAATCCTTTTATTTTTGGCGTGGTTAGATCATCAAATGAGTAGGTACTCCTACCCAGGGCAGAGCAGAAGGGACTGTCAGACTTGTACTGACTAAAATCCACGGTGTCCTTTCATAGCCCTTTACGTTCTAGGGTCACGGTATTCGTTAGTCTCGCGACTCCGACCGGCTTTGGTCCTCTAAGGGGGCGTCAAACGTAGAAGTCCTTAGTATAACTTTAAGGCATGCATTCCGAACAGCTATGTATACAGTTATCAGTTTATTAAAAGGGAGGCTGTTTACAGTAATTTCACTACAATAATCACTTACAAATCTTTTGACTATTAGAGTCCCGGATCGAGTCTGTCAACAAAGCTGAATATAATACTGACCGCAGGAATGAAAACTGCGAAACTTCGTTGTAGTGACTAAGCTAAGCCAGCGAACGAAACACCCTCATCTTCTAAAAAGAAAGTTAGCAATTATTAAAACAAATGGTCCTTTTTAACAGTTATGCCGAAAAAGTGAAGGAGCTATCGTTCATCTACCACGACCGGCCCGTGAAGCCGGGTCAGGAGCTGGTGCACTGGGTGAACCACGTGGTGAACACTCGCGGCGCCCCGCACCTGCGCTCTCCTGCGCTGGACTTACCCTTCTACAAGAGAAGGTTCCTAGATCTCGCCGCGGTCTTCGCGGTCCTAGTCTTTGCTGTATGCTTTCTATTGAAGCGTGCTTTTTCGTATATTTATTCTAATGTTTGTTCAACAAAGGGAAAACCCGGAAGAAAGAAAAAGAATAATTAAATTATTTAGGCTCGTTTAAGTAATTCAATAAATTGTTGAAATATTTTTGGTGTTTTAGTTAATAAAGTACTTGCGTCTATTTTCTCTATCTATCTGTCTATCTCATCCTATGTAAATCCAAAAACCATCCTAAGTAAATGATAAATAATTCTTCTTCCATCTCTCTGAATTTGGGTTTGAATTAAAGATAAACCATAATAATGTAATCCATTATTTTATTGAACATTTCAAAAGAGAGACAGTAATGTACGAGTATGCTCCTCTGGTAAAAGATTCTAAAGTAAGTATTTCTTCAAAATTAAGCCACTACTGACTATCGTGCGCATACAATTAACTTTACCCTCCAAATTAGCTTAACAGGCAAATATGCTACTGAGGAATATAAAAAAACAGACATCAGGAATTTCTCCTATATCATAGTACCTGGAACAACTATCTGCGGGCCATATTAATATTTTTTTTGTACAAACCTGCAGAACGCAGCACAGAAATCGATTGTTCAGCCTTAACGTTTACTCAACAAACAACAGATTAGGCAACTATCACCATATTCTGTCTATTGGCGGCAATAGTCCTATAAGTTATGATGGGAAGATCCCAGGACAATTTAAATTCACCATTTTGATGAAATGAGTTGAGCACATGCCTGTCCCGGCACTTCCAATTCCACAATGCTTTAACTTAAACATAAGTCTTAAGCCACATCAAACTTATGGGGCTACAATTAAGCCATCTGTCTTAATTAACTTGGACACCAGAAGATGGCCACATCCTTACTCGAAAAAGAAAGATTTTATCAATAATTGCACAGACAAAACCTTCGGTTTCTTCGAAGACCTACCCGGATCGTAACCATGCTACCTGTTCTGGTCCATTAAATAGGTGTCATCCCAGACTTCTATATTTCTCGCTCTAATTCCCCGTGAGGTGTATCACGTGGGTCACAAATCGTCAACAACATAATTCATCGGTCGAAAGTTGATCCAGTACCTTAGGTCTGGAGCTACTTCGTTAAGTCCTAAAGACAAGCTTGCCTTGAAGAGTTGGTGTCAGTAACGGAATTCAGAACATATTGGCATGGGATCGGGCAATGGCAACCAGCACAATGTCATCGGAAAACAGTGTTTACCAGAGAGCTTCATCCAGTATGTCCTTCATCATAGCGTCCATTACCATCAGGAAGAGGTTAGGGCTGAGAGCCGACTTGTAGAGCCATTTTCTTTATTTAATTAGAATAAAAATACCACAGTAGTGAAGGCTATCTTAATAATTATATTAGTGAATTAAAACACCAAAACAAATTTTAACAATTTAATATAAATATATTAAAATAAGAACAAAACTTAGAATGACACTAATTAATTTAATTATGCTTCTTCTTACTTCCCGTTTTTTCCTTTGTTGAACAAATATGAGAACAAATGTACGCGAAGGCACGCTTCAACAGAATGTATACAGCTAAGACTAGGACCGCGATGACCGCGGCGAGATCTAGGAACCTTCTCTTGTAGAAGGGTAAGTCCAGCGCAGGAGAGCGCAGGTGCGGGGCGCCGCGAGTGTTCACCACGTGGTTCACCCAGTGCACCAGCTCCTGACCCGGCTTCACGGGCCGGTCGTGGTGAACGAACGATAGCTCCTTCGCTTTTTCGGCGTACCTGTTAAAAAAAAAAAGATTTGCATTAACAAATTGCAACCTTTCATTCAAATGTAACTTTAACTTGAAAGGGCTGATTTTCTTCATAAACATGCTCTTTTATGCAGATGAAGGTGCTTCGTTCGCTCGTTTAGCTAAGCTCACTGATTAGATCAGTCAGAGTGATCGTCTCAGCTCCGCTCATGATGTTCTGTATAATAGTTAAAAACGAGCTCAGTTTGACTCTTAATTATTTATTAGTCATCTCGAGCTTGCTACACTTGATACTTTATTTTAAGTTGATAAAGTTGCGGTCATTATGAGATATCTATTAAATATCTGCTTACCAAGACACTCCTTTAAAAATACCAAGGATTTCTACAATCTATGTCCCTTAAGATGTTTAAAGTTTTCAAGTCATACACACCTTTTGTTATTAACAATTTCAAGAATTGCTTTCTTGAGTTCACCAGCCATTGTGTATGAAAGGTCTACTCTTTGAGCAAATCCCCTGTTGACTGCCTTATCCACATTCGAGAATTGATCAGCAAAGACTGGGATACCGATAATTGGTACTCCAAAGTGTACAGCTTCCGTTGTTGAGAGGAGACCACCGTGAGTTATGAAGACGGCGAGATTAGGGTGAGCTGAAAAATAAAGAAGGGTATATCAATTACATGTATATAGATGTGAAATGTCTTCTACATTCAGTAGTTACATAGTTTAAATCCAATGTTATTGAGGGCTAGCCATTTTCCGCACTTAAAGTTAGACTGCAAATTTTTAAAGCTGAGTAATATTGTGATTGAAAAACCTCGTAACGGAATTAACTGCAGAGTGTAAATCAGGAAACTAAACAATCACCGATGTTATAAGGGGAGCCTAAATTTGATGATGATGACAGTGATGTGAGTGATGACAAAGACATACATTTCCAAATTACTTACAAAGGATAGCTTGCTGGGGTGCCCACTCCAGGATGTGAACATTTTTAGGCAGGTTTGGCAAAACCTCCTCAAATTTCCACAACACAGTCTGCTTCAGAGTTCCGAACATCTTCAGAAAGTCAGCTTTGAGCTCATCGGGTATGTCTTTACTCTTTAAATTTGAGCCCATACTGAAGTAAATGACTCCATCCTTTGCATTGTCCATTAATTTTTGTAAGTCCTGTTAAAACAATATCATTATTATATTGCGATATTCATTTTATGTAAAATTGTTATGAATTTAAAGACATATTTGATATAACCTAATCTGTTTTACATAGGTAAGCTACAGTAACGAATTACATACTATGAAAGAAAAAGGAGTGACTCCTTTAAGTAAAGACTGACAGGAGAGTCTTTGCTATTCTTTGGAGTAAGAAGGGACAAGGACAGGAAGATGATGATGAAATAACAAGGTTGTACCATCCTCACCTGTGGCAGAGGCTTGACGTTCTCATCAATATGATATCCTCCGATGTACTTGTGGCTCTGTGGCAGTGATTTAGCTCCGCTGGTAGAGACGTATGCGTTGGACAAAACCATGGATGCATTGTACCTGGCCTCATCGAAAGTTGGCGCTTTTCTGCCACGTTTTTCGATGATTGGCACGAACAGTGAATCGTATGCGCCTTTTTGAACACCGTCAAGCCAGCTGGAATTTTAGACATATTGTGTTAATTTTTATTGTTTTCTACATAGATAATGGTTCTGACAGGTTGTGTAGCTTTATCAGTACCAACTTTATCATCGTTGTTTCATATTATGAGGTGAATATCAGTATTGATTGATTCAATTTAAAGATTTACATATTTCTCACCAATAAAATTATTTAGAGTTAGAGATCATTCGTACTAACAGTTAGTTGATGGCTAATATTTTGTAATCAAAACATAACTCCATCAAAATCAGGAAATAAACTTACAAGTAACTCAACAGTGTGATTTTGATTTGGTTCCATAGCTCATTAGCTCTCTGGAAGAAGTTCAATGGTGGTGAGTACGGAGACATGACATCCACCGTATACGCGGGGTTCGTCGGCTCATCAATCAACTGAAGAATCATCCAGTGGACCTCTACTGATGACAACCAAATAAGTGGACAGTTGAATACTGGGGCAAACCTGAAATTAAAAGAATTTTGTTAGTTGCGATGAAGAAGGCAACATGCGCTGTGCGTCATAAAAGAACTTAAAATTAAAAGAAGTAAAAAAAGGCAAGAAGTATCAGACTAAATCCACTAATATATGGTGAAGAACGCAATATTTTCGAATACTGAGTCGCTTGATTCTCATTAAACGCAAGCATATTTATTTGAAGATGATAATTCATGTTCGGAGTAAGGTAGAATGATCAGTAGGCCATTAAAGACCAACTGAATGGTTCTTCGACATTGAGGCATTTTGTTTTTGACCATTACAAACTCGTCGTCGAGCACATCGTAGAGTCTTTTAGAGAAAAGCTTAGCTGTACTTACCCAGCAGGCAAATCACTGAACATCCACTCGGCAATCACCAAATCGAAGTGTTCCTTCGGATCATTCATTATCTTCTGCATGTGATCATTCGTAATTGCTACCTTTGTCATCTCAGTCATCATGTAAACCATGACACCCATGCTCAGGTCATCACTCGTCTTGTCCATGATGCTCTTAATGCTCAAAATGTCCTCTGTAACAATGAAAAAGTATTTGTTGATGTATCTCCCGAAGAAATAAGATAAATGTGTTAATCATTAAGCCAGATAATTCAACCGTTGTGAATGAGATGAACTAAACATGAACCAGATTGATTTTCATACGGATTTCACCAACGCAGTCATATGATGAGTGATTCATATGGAAGGTGTAAGCATAAAATGAATGAAGATTTTTAATGAATTGACGGAAATATGATGATACTTTTTGAAATGCCGGAAATTAATTATGTCGACTGGGAACTTTCCTCTATTACTCGCACGAAGCCGGGCGGTCGGTGCAGTCTATAGTCACCAGGCATACACTGACTACTCGAACAGTTTGTGTTTGTTGATTACTGGCCAACTGCTCGAGCAGTCCGTGTATAGGTGGCCTAACTAATGATTTATATCCTCAAAACCGGCGAATCTTGCTTCAACTTGCTAATTATAATAAGTTTTACGAGTATATCGATGTGTGTACGTATACAGGGAGAATTTTTCAAGTGGGCGTGGTAGTAGAAATAACGAAAAACACTCAAAAGAGTCTGGTGCTCGATTTTGATGAAAACTGACGTGGTGCAAAGACGGGCGGGAAGCTAGTTAATAAAATTAGTCTTACTTGGCATCAGATCGAAGACATTGCTGATATCGACTAAACGAAGATTGGAAGGAGGATTCTTGTTGGCGAATGGCGAGACGTATGTCACCTGTGGAAAAAGAAAAAAAACGGTTATTCAAGATTTTCATTTTTAAGAGGTTGGAGCCAGTTCCGGACGGGCGGCCTCCTTTTGGCCTATCAAGATAAACCTTTTAAAAAGTTTGTCCAAGTTCCCGTTTACTTTTCGTCACAAAACGAAAAGTCGTGCTAGGGCCCTCTAAGTGTAGGCATTTTTTTTTTTATCGTGATAAAATCATCAAATGAGTCCTCCCACCCCGGGCAGGGCGGGAGGGACTGTCAGACTTGTACTGACTAAAATCCACGGTGTCCTTCGATAGCCCTTTATGTTCCAGGGTCACGGTATTGAGATAAGTCCCGCGACCCCGGCAGGCTTTGGCCCTCTAGAGAGGGGGCCCCGTCATCATGCTGACGCTCTTTGAGGCGCGCGTGGAACACAACGCGCCATCGACCCGGGCATGGTCCATGGTCGGGCAGCGAGTTGCCCTTTACTCGCCGCCCGCATGCCCGCGTCTAAGTGTAGGCTTGGAAACAGTAATGTAGAATTCGACATTTCCTACCAACAATTCTTCAAAATTGAACATCAAAAACAAACTTCTATCCGTGACATTTGTTCTAAAGTTGACAGTCCCAAACTCAGAAGAGGTCAGACAAGACTGAAGACCTGTTCAGACTTCAAAACTCAAACGGAGGCCTTAAATTCTGAAACGTGACGTCATGTCCTGCCCATTACTCTTAAGTACTAATTAGACACTTTGTGAGAAGTGCGAAAACTTCGCCTTTTTATTCGGAACAAAGTCTAAGATCTTAACATGAGTTTATAACTTCGTTAGGACTTCAAAATGTGTTTTGAATTTGATTATCGTGGTTTTGTTTGTTAACGTAACACTGCTGGGACTAAGACCTCCTCTCTATGAGGGAGAGAGTGGTCTGTAATCTATAATGTAAAGGGGGGTTGTAATTATATTATTTAAACACATATAACTATAATCAAAGGCTTCACCTATTACAATAGTGTCGTTATAGTAGCTTACAAACTTATTATTATGAATACAGGTAGGGTAATTTTGGGCCACTATTATTTATATTTTTAAATGTTTTTTTTTAATTCTTGTTTTTGTAAAAATATTTAAAAATGTATATAGTAAGGTGAATGAATGAATAAATGATAAATAATAAATAAATTTTGTTAGTTTTGAATCATCGACTTTAGTAGGTACATATAAATTGAGTTCAATGGCAAAAGGCCTTTTTTTTTTAATCAAGTGACTCCTCCTGCCCTGTGTGGAGCCCCCTTACCCTGTTACCCTGTTCCTTCAATTTCCCTTTGTTTTCCAGGGCTGCGGTACCCTCTTTTTTTTACGTGGTAAAATCATCAAATGTGTCCTCCCACCCAGGGCAGAGAGGGAGGGACTGTCGGACTCGTACTGACTAAAATCCACGGTGTCCTTCAGTAGCCCTTTATGTACCGGTGTCGTGGTATACGTGTGTCCCGCAGGCAGGCTTTGGCCCTCTAAAGGCCCCCCTTTAGAGGGCCAAAGCCTGCCGGGGTCGCCCCTCAAAGAGTGTCAGCACAGTGATGCCCCCCCCCCCCCCCGTCATTGTGCTGACATTCTTTGAGGCGCGCGTGGAACACAACGCGCCGACGACCCGGGCATGGGCCGTAGTCGGACAGCGAGTCGCCCATTACTCGCCGCCCGCATGCCCTGCGGTACCCTCTTAGAGCATTCCTGCAGCCCTGGCAATGAAACTATGTGAACACCGATTTGATTATTCAGAATCCAAATATATTTTTTTCTACCTAAATGTTATTTTTTGTGATTTAAAAACGTGTATTATAACTTATAAGTTTTATCAAGCCGGGAAGTAAATCCAAGGTAAACAACTTGAGGAATCCCAAAAAACGCACAAAGGGACTCTGAACCTAAGCATGATTATGATAAGCTCCTAATTACTTTATCTGATACGTGTCTAATGTGTTTACCTAACGTACGTATGTTTACTTGAAGTACATACTTGTAGATACCGTACGCATTACGAGTATGTTGTTGAAATCTTTTGTCTATGCAAGATAATGTAAATAAATAAATAGGTGTTTGTGGAGGCTGATGCAATAGGTACTTACACGGGTACATATTTGAATATCAAAGATTAAAATATCTACGCTTAAAATATCGATGTTCAAAACATCGAAAATGAAAATATCGAACGACCATAAAATCGAAAATTAAAATATCGAAAGTTTATAATATCGAATGGTCAAATGATCTACGTCCAATATATCTAAATATCTACAAAAGTTACATCGAAAGATCTAAATATCGAAATACAGATTATCGAATATCCTAAATATCGAAGTTAGTACAGATTATCGAATGTACTAAATACCGAACCTAACCTGTCTGAGTCGGGGTGCCCCAAGTCCCGAGCTCGCTTCGCTGGAAGATGGCGGGGTCTGAAAGACCCCGCCATCCTCCTGACCATCTGTCAACTTGCCTTGATAGATGGTAATCAGCAATTTGACTAAGGATGCAAAAGCGAGTCCGACTTTTTATCCGGTTTCTGTCCGATATTTTAACTAGTAGGTATTTTTAACGTAGATATTATGGACTTAGATATTATGAACTTCGATGTATTAAACGTTGATATTTTGAACTTGGGTATAATTTCATTCTATATTTTGAATCATTCGACAAATTAATCAATCGACATTTCAATCTTCGACGTTTTAAGCGTAGATGTAACATTTTCGATATTTTGTTACAATCGATATTTAAATTTTCGATCATGTTTTGAACATCGATATTTTAAGCGTAGATATTCAAATATGTACCCACTTATACAATATGTATACAGGGTGTTAGGGATATCGACGCACAAACGGATACCATAGGTCCAGGACATGATTCTGGACCCCCCCGTGTTGGAATTTTTCGTCGGTTTTTTCCTATTTTTTTATATATTGACAAAATCAATAAATCTCATTAGAGTTTTGAAAAAGAATGGACATTGGACACATATTTTTATTTTGTTAAATCAGTATGCATTAACAAAGATAAAACGGATCAAAATTTGAGGTTGGGGGCTCGTGACGTCAGAACTCAGTAAAAATTGTACAGGTTGTGACGTATTGCACATTTTAAAAACGTCGTATCTCCGTAAGTCGGGCCCCTTTATTACATGCAGTATAATTTATGTCTTAACAAAGTATACAGACCTAACTAACACACAAACACTTAATGGGGGAATTAAGATTAAAGCCTCCTGGAGCCAAGCTAATTTCCACTCTAAAAATACTGTGAATGGACCGCGACATGTCGCCCCGCGCGATTAATCTCGTGTCTGCAGGAGGCTTAACAGATTATACATATAATTGGTAAATTGATATATGAACGAATGAAATCATTAAAACAGTTTTAAGAATAATATAACTATACTATGATCTTTATTTAGCAAATTGGTTTTGACAAACTCTTTTACACATCAAAAAGACACTATTTTAAACTACTACATTGTACGTTGCTATTACAATTTTTCACTGTCTTTTGCCCGTGGTTACATTTTATGGAATCGTTTTTCTTTATATCATATTGACAAAGGGATAGTGTAGCTTACCATGGGAGTAAATAAAAGAATGTCAGGAATTGGATGAGTAGTTCCGTATATTACCCACAACCACCAAACATCCCCTCACCCCTTTTAAATTCTTACAGTCTATCCAAATGTTATCGAAGATATCACTATCATAAAGCTGGGTTCCCACGGTGCGTGATAGATATTGGCGGACAGACGCGGACCAGCTCACATCGATGCGATGCATGGGACGAGTATTGTTCGTGGTAGCACAGACACGGAGTGAAGCTGCGGAGCGAAGAAATATTAACCAATAAGTTTGAATCACTGTAGAGAAGCGAAGACTTAGTGAAAAGGAGAACCTATTGGTTAATATTTCTCCGTTTGTCCGCTCCGTTCCTATGAATAGGTAGCCTAAAGCTGGATTGTACGGTGTGTGAATTGCAGAAAGCAGCTGAAGAAAGAGAGGCTTGTGTACAGTGCGTGGCTGTCTGAAATCATCGGCCATTCGCGCATTTTTTTATCGTGGTAAAATCATCTAATGAGTTCCGCCCAGAGTGGGATGGGGGACCTGTCAGACTTGTACTGAGTGAAATCCACGGTTTTCCTTCAATAGCCCTTTTATTTCCAAGGACAAGGTTACCTGAAGACAGTCCCGCTACTTTCGGCCGTGCGCTTCTGTCCGCGATATCACGCACCGTGGGAATCCAACTTAACAATAGAACTAGCAATATTGTAAAACGATGTTTTGGTATACAAAAAGTATATCTTCTTCTTTACTTACTTATAAAAATCTGTAGAGACGTCAATTCTGTACATAAAATGTATTTCCAAAATAACTATCAGGGGGTGATTAGGGATCGATACTGATGCAAAAAATGCAATGAGTAAAATTTTTGTCTGTCCGTCTGTATAACCGTTATAGAAACAAAAACTACTCGACGGATTTTAACGAAACTTGGTACAATTATTTTTCATACTCGTGAGCTAGTTATAGTATACTTTTCATCACGCTACAATCAATAGGAGCAGAGCAGAGAAAGGCAATGATGGGAAAACGGGAGAAGTTGCTACATTTTTTAAGCTTCTGTCGCGTGTGCAACCTTAATGGTTAAAGCTACACAGAAATAATTTATGACGGAAATGTTCTCCTTAAAATTATATAAAAATATTCCACGACAGCATATGTCTATCTTTTATGGTTGACTCACAATAACACGTGTAACTCCCGATAGCTTAGCAGTCACGCTAAGGCCAATAGGAGCGGAGCGCCAATGAAGAATGCTCAAAATCGGGGTTAAATTAAACGTTAGCCCAACGTAACTAATCCACGCGGACGAAGTCGCGGGCAAAAGCTATATCTAATAATTTTCCTCTATATAAATATCCTCTCTCCTATTTCCAATTAATTCAACTATGCTGTGAACGACGGGGCCCATAATTGATTCAATGTTTTAACATACCAACTGTTTTATCTAACATTATGAAATGTGATAAAGTATTGAGTAAGTATGACCATAGATTAGTGCAGAGAATTTAAAAAAAAAACGTATAAACAGCTAAGTACTGACCTCATGTCCGGCATTCAGCAGATGCCTGACAATTCCATCTCCAAGGTTCCCATGACTCCTAGAAGGCAGGGGGAACACCACCAGGACCTTATAGGCTTCAGAGAACGCCAGCATTATGCTGAACAGCACCCAGAACGTCATCATCTTCTCCATGATCTTGACAAAGTGATTAAACAAGTTTTAGTTGTTGGATTTTTATATAAGTTAAAACTATTCTTATCTATCAGAGATAAACAACCTTTGACAGTCGTATTTATCGCAAGAACAGTTCTGTTAATATTCTTGTTTTCCTTTTTTGTGATAAATAAACTGTTATGTTATTTTGTATTATAAGAATTTAAGAAAAATATGGCTCAAAATTTTAAAACAAGATTGAATTAACACATACTGCATTTAAACAAGCGAAAAAGAAAACCTACATAGGTCTGCAAATGCAGTTATCAATATTTTGATACATTTTTGTTTTTTGGAAACTTTTGCCTTGCTGTAGGGCAGACTTAATAGGTAAAAAAAATAAAATAGGTATCAGAAGAATGCATACATCGAAAATTTCCCATAGTTCGACACGGTCGCTTTTTCCCGAAAGTATAGAATATATGTATATATTTTTACAAAGTGAGCAGAGGTATATAATGTAACTGATTCATTGAACTTACGGGCAAACAATAAAAACGTCATATTACATACTAGAACTTCAAAATAACCACAACGATTTCTGAATAAGGTAAAACACAAACTGAGTTCGTAAACATTTAGCAAGCGAGTCACGTTTATGAGGACACCTATAATATTTTCTTCAAGGTCGCCTGTTTAAAGGAAATGTCAAGTTCAAAGTACGTTATATTTATACTAGTTCAATAGATACTAACTGGAACTGTCGGTCGGCGATTGGTATTATTGTTATTAATTTTAGATTTATGACCGGTGACGAGATGCAAGGAGTATGTAAAGATTGTAGCAGGTGTCATTCTATAGTTTTTGCTTACCACCATGAGAATGGTATTGAATTAAGCGAAAAAAAAATACACAAACCACATCTTTTAAGCTAAACTTGATTCACATAATAATATTTATATTTTAATACGACAGTAAATGAGAAAATGTTGACAACCACTATTGTTAGGTACTATTTTATTGATCGTTTTGTGTGAATTTGGGCAATTGTTTTTTTTTTAACAATTGTTTTAATTTCATTGTAGACGTCATAATTGTATAATAATGTACTAAATCAGAAATATTAAGCATATTTAACGTTTATAATGATTGCCGTGACGTAGGTAGGTACGAAAACTATATTATTTAGGTACTTTGTTAGACAACCGGTTTATAAACTAGACCCGTTTTGCCAAACAAACATAATTCTCGATTTTGAAAAGACCACAATCGACATTTTGAATCTATTATTATTATTACCTCGGTTTTGCTTGTTGATATGGAAGTAAAACTTTACGTAGGTAACTTAAGTTTTTAAGCTTCAAGTATGCCTATGGATTTAATATTTTTAAATATCATTCTGTTCAATTTATAAATAGGTAAGGAGATTAAAAACGACAATATAATTATCTAAGTTATAAACAATTTGACCTTGGAATAACGTGCATGATTACTATGATTAGATTATAACACCGGCAAACGACGAGGCTTGGGCAAATTACATGCTCTGTAGCTTGGACTACCAAAAAACTAAAAACTCACCAATTTCAATGTAAAATAACAATTAACTCACTACACTCACAAAATATATCACTTTTATATATTATTTCTATATTTTATTTATAAATTTTTATTTATAAATTGGTGCTTTATTTAAAAATTTAAAAATCAGTGTTCGGAACGACTAGAGACGCACGGCAGACGCTACAAGTATGTCCAATGAATAGAATCAGTGTATTATGTGTATATATAGCATGTTATCGTTTGATTTAGCGCCAGATAATAAATACAGTATCGGGTAATAGCTCCTAATATTGGTTGAGTACATCCTTTTGTTGTAATAAGTTTTATGTATTGCATGAGACATACTTATACTTGATTTGAAAATACTGTAAGTATTTATGTGTATTACTTCAGGCACTTGTTCTTGTTTGCGAATATTTTTAAGTGTTCATGTATATTATATCAAGTACCTACTTTTGATTGTTTGCAAATTTTTGTATTTGATAATAATAATTTTATGTTAACTTTTTTTTTTCTTAAATATTTATTAGGTACGTACGAGTACGTTTATGCTTTAATTACTACTACTTCAAATAAATTAAAGATTTTAGGTAATTATTAAAATATCAAAGATTTTTTTGTTAAAACGTATTTTAAGTACCGACGCCAGCACATCAAACTACCTCAATCTGTCAAATTTCTGAGATATATTTTCAACCTTATCACAGTATTGGAAGGTTTATGTTTGATATACACACATCAAAAGTGTCTAGGGATCAACAAATATTTTTGCAATAACTTTTCTCCTGATTGATATTAATTAAAATTTTCTTTAAGGATTCATCAAATAAAGTGTTTTCGTTTGTCACAGTAACGATAAACCAAGTCACCTTTGCATTAATAAAGAAATTTGCCATTTTCCTAATAAAGGGATTTTTGACATTTGAACCACTAACACAAAAGTTCGAAAAAAAGACTGAAATAACAGTTTTCTTTAAAATTTTATTGGGTAACTTAAACAATTAATAATCCGTGTTTCTACCGCGAACACTAACAACACAAGAACATCGGTTTGGCATACTCAAAATGAGTTCATCCAAATCACGCTGTGGAATGGCCGCCCATGTTCGTTGCAACAACAAAAAAAGGTCTTCTTGCGACTGGATACCCTCCATATTCGGCAGAGCTCTTCTCTGTAGCATAAATCCCATGCATGCTCAATCGGATTCAAGTCTGGCGACTGAGCAGGCCAGGGCAGGACATTGATGTTAGCTGCGGCGAGAGTCTGTCTTACAACTCTTGCGGTGTGCGGTCGTGCATTATCATGCATTAACTGAAATAAGGGACCGATTTGCACTTGTAGAGGAACGATGACGTCTGATACAATCGTCTCAGCATAAATTTGAGCGTTGAGGTTGCCTCTGATCCAAATCAACTCAGTTCTTCCGCCGATCCAAATACCCGCCCATACCATGATGGTTCCACCACTATAAGGATGGACTTCCTGGCAGGATTTTAATCGCTGTTGGCGTCCAGGGGTTCTCCAGTGTCGTATACGTCTTGTATCCGGTCTCATACCGAAACGAGACTCATCAGAAAAGCACACGAAACGTCATTGTTCTTCTGCCCAATTTCTGTGTTCAAGAGCCCATTAATATCGAATCCTACGATTGTGCATTGCTATAGGTGGTACCCGTAGCGGTCTTCGGGAATGAAGGTTCACTTCATGCAAGCGGTTTCTGACTGTTTGGTCGCTAATTAAGTTCCCTGAAGAGTGATGAAGCCTCACGGCTAACATCATGGCGGTTATTGTTGGAGCTCTTCGAGTTAAGATTTGAATGTATCGGTCTTGTCTCCGTGTGGTGCAGCGATACCGTCCTCCATGGCGCTCAGCCACGGTACCAGTGCTTCGGTAACGTGTCCAAAGTCGACTGATAACACTCTGACTTGTATTCAGAGCTAAAGCCACAGTACGTTGCCGGGAACCAGCTTCTATCATTCCCACGGCTCTGAGCATTTCTTCCCTGCTTAAATGACGTCGCCGCTCCATAATAACGTTGGTTTTAATCAGTAGTAGGGAAACAGTAGCACTAATAATGTCTTCAATGCGTTGTATGTTTTTATAGGGAAAATATTGACAGCTGATTTTCATCTTTTACTCGAATTTGATTCACAGTTCCTGATTCAAATTATGAAATGCACCAAAAAGGATCCATATAAATTTATAAAATCATAAATTTATTACAAAGCCACATCTCAATCTCAAGAAATCCGCATAAAAATGCTTGATCCCTAGACACTTTTGATGTGTGTATTATTCAACATTAAAATACAACTAATTTAACTATAACATAATACCTAACTTTAAAAATACGAAATTAAAATAAAACTAAACTTAACTATTATAGAGCTTCAAAAAATTCATCCTCAACGCTGTCAGCTGGTAATGTGCCCAAGAGACTGGCGGCGCGGGCTGCGTTACCTTTTTGTATAGCTACGCTAAGCCTTTGACCAAGGTAAAAGCCAGCTCTTGGGTTTATGTTTGATTAGTATTATCATAAATTGGTATTGTAACCTATACAAGAATCTTAATTTTACTATTATAAACGCGATTGTTTGTGAGAGATGTTTGCTACGTACATTTTTAAAGAAAAACATTATCCGTCGTACCACAAAAACTTTTAAACGTCTCTTAAACAGTTGTCTAAAAAAATGTCAGATTATGACGTTGAAATAAGGTCCGTTTTGCAGTCACACTTTTTTAGACAAGTGTTCAACAGATGATTAAGTTTTTGTAAGGCTGACTATATTTAATTAATTTATTTATTATTTTTCATAGCTAAAAACACCCCTGTGTATAGGTATGTATTTCTTAAAGTTTTATAATTTGAAATGATCGCCGTACCTATTTGACATAACAGGATGCTACACTTATATGATACACTGGTTGAGAGTTGCACAATGATTTCTCATCTTACTGGGGCATTTCGGAGCGCCTGTATAAAGTAGATTTACACCTCACCATTGTAAGAAATTTCCGAAAAATATTTACGTAAAGTATTTTCCAAATTTTTGACGAAAATGTCATCATCAGGCTCAACCAGCTGTAAGATCGACATCGGGCAACTAAAAGGAAAAGAAAATTGGGCCACATCACATCACCCGGAAAACGTCCACTGCTGAACATAGGCCTCCCCCTTAGACCGCCACGCCAAATGACAATTCGCCACTTGCATCCATCAGTTGCCCGCGACCCTCACGATGTCGTCGGTCCACCTAGTGGGAGGCCTACCTACGCTGCGTGTTCCGGTCCGTGGTCGCCACTCGAGAACTTTTCTTCCCCATCGGTCGCTATAAAGTCACTCAGCTATTAAGGGGCATCCAAGGCGGATTGAGTGCTGTCGAGGACAAACTCGCAAAACCTATCCACCCAGGGAATGCAGCGACTGCGGAGAAAGTGGCTACGTATGAAAAGGAAATTCAACACTACAACGAAATTGACAGCCATGCCGTTCTGTTGTTAACGGCCAACATGACGGACGAGAAGCTGCAAAAAGTCATGAGGCTTCAAAATGATCAAGAGATTTGGGACGAGCTACATCGCCTGTTCGACTCATCGTCTGATGACAGGACGTACACGTACTCTCTGGATTTCTACCATTATTGTAAAGATCCGACACATGATATGGCGACACATATCCCCAATGTGAAAAATCTATGGCATGATTTGAAAACAGAACTGATGAAGGAGTACAAGTGTGACCTACCGGATGTCCTCCTAATTTGCAAGATTCTCGACACACTCCCCGAGGATTACTTCAGTTTCAAATCAACATGGTTGCTAATGTCAGTCAGATCGCAATATAGAAAATCTAACTGCCCAGTTGTGCCATTTTGAAAAATCATTAGCCGGTAACAGAAACGGAAATTCAGATGTATTGGCTGTCCAACCAAACCAAAATAAAAAGTTTTCCAAAATAAAATATGGTTATTGTGGCAAACCAGGCCATAAAGTCAAGAGATGTCAAAAGTGGATCTCAGATAGAAGACCACCGAAAGCTTCTACTACAAGCAAAGCTAACCTGACAATTGTTACAGCAGAAAGTCACCAAGCGTTAAGGAAAGCCGCCGTTTCCAAGACAAATAACGAGAGTTGGTATGTTGACAATGGTGTGACAGTCCATGTCACAGGCCGTAGAGACTACTTCACCACTTTCGAAAGTTTTGAAGATTCTACAACGGATTCGATATCAATGGGCTCTTGAACACAGAAATTGGGCAGAAGAACAATGGCGTTTCGTGTGCTTTTCTGATGAGTCTCGTTTCGGTATGAGACCGGATACAAGACGTATACGACACTGGAGAACCCCTGGACGCCAACAGCGATTAAAATCCTGCCAGGAAGTCCATCCTTATAGTGGTGGAACCATCATGGTATGGGCGGGTATTTGGATCGGCGGAAGAACTGAGTTGATTTGGATCAGAGGCAACCTCAACGCTCAAATTTATGCTGAGACGATTGTATCAGACGTCATCATTCCTCTACAAGTGCAAATCGGTCCCTTATTTCAGTTAATGCATGATAATGCACGACCGCACACCGCAAGAGTTGTAAGACAGACTCTCGCCGCAGCTAACATCAATGTCCTGCCCTGGCCTGCTCAGTCGCCAGACTTGAATCCGATTGAGCATGCATGGGATATGCTACAGAGAAGAGCTCTGCCGAATATGGAGGGTATCCAGTCGCAAGAAGACCTTTTTTTGTTGTTGCAACGAACATGGGCGGCCATTCCACAGCGTGATTTGGATGAACTCATTTTGAGTATGCCAAACCGATGTTCTTGTGTTGTTAGTGTTCGCGGTAGAAACACGGATTATTAATTGTTTAAGTTACCCAATAAAATTTTAAAGAAAACTGTTATTTCAGTCTTTTTTTTCGAACTTTTGTGTTAGTGGTTCAAATGTCAAAAATCCCTTTATTAGGAAAATGGCAAATTTCTTTATTAATGCAAAGGTGACTTGGTTTATCGTTACTGTGACAAACGAAAACACTTTATTTGATGAATCCTTAAAGAAAATTTTAATTAATATCAATCAGGAGAAAAGTTATTGCAAAAATATATGTTGATCCCTAGACACTTTTGATGTGTGTAGTTGAATTCGTCAACGACGTTCATGAATTTAACTCGAGTTTAACTGGTCAACTCGCTCAACTCGTTGACGAATCAACGGTTTACGTTGCAAGTTGACAGTTAAATTCGTCAACGAGTTGAACAAGTTAACTCGCTCAACTCGTTGACGAATTTAACTAGTTGACATATGTAAAACAACGTTAACGTTTCGTTGACGGAAAAACCGTCAACGACCCATCACAAGTTTCTGTATTACAAAGAGACAGCCAGTTAGCCACAGACACGACTGTTACTATTACGTCAGCCTAGCAACAACCGGCATAGATAAAATTAAAATTAAAATCCGAACAGAAAATCATCACGTTAACATAAAATTAGTTGATATCTAATCAAGAAAACACACTTTTTCTACAGATTAGATTGGTTTACTAACAACAGTTAAGCTATTGTCAAACCGACAGGCGAAGCGAACGCGAAGCGAAGCGTTTTTGTTTGTAATGTATGGAATGGGGAAGGCAAGTGTCAAAGTGAAAATTGACATCTGTGTCCCAAAAGAACTGTCAAATCAAAGGAATTTGCTGAAAAAAAGCGTTTTATTGGTGTAAAATGACTAGATGTTGTGTAAAAGGCTGTAATAATGATGGAACATACAAATTTCCGACAATCCACACTATCAAGAAATAATGGGTAGCTGCTGAGACTGCTGTGAGAACAAAAATTGTACAGACGTAATAAGCTCAACGCAGTTTACCAATTGGCAGAAGCAGAATAGTCCAATGAAATTAGACGGCGAAAATAATGGATGCTGAACTTTTCTAAGTAGACGATCCGTGTTACTAACCAGCATTATTACTTCCAGGGTCGCGGCCTGACAGGCCTTAAAAATTTGGGCAACTCGTGCTACATGAACTCCACCATCCAGTGTCTCAACAACACCGCACCACTGGTTAGCTACTTTAATAAAGGAAAACAGGATAAACATGCCAACAGGTATTAATGTACTTTTTTTTTTATCCTGGTAAAATCATCAAATGAGTCCTCCCACCCCGGGCAGGGCGGGAGGGACTGTCAGACTTGTACTGACTAAAATCCACGGTGTCCTTCAATAGCCCGTTATGTCCCGGGGTCACGGTAATGAGATAAGTCCCGCGACCCCGGCAGGCTTTGGCCCTCTAGAGGGGGGCCCCGTCATCATGCTGACACTCCTTGAGGCGCGCGTGGAACACAACGCGCCGTCGACCCGGGCATGGTCCATGGTCGGGTGGCGAGTTGCCCTTTACTCGCCGCCCGCATGCCCGCGCCTACGGTGGCCGGAGATCGTCCCGCGACGTCCGACGCCGTGGGCGTCTACCACTGCGGCTGGGGCGGAGGGAGGACGCTGTCCTCTCTCTCTCGCGGCTCGCCTCCTCCTTCACGAGCATAACTACTTCGCAGAAGGAGGCGACCGCTTCCCACTATGTCTCGCCCCGCAGCATGGCCTCGACCAATGCCGGGCGCGAGAGGTCTCCGCCTATCGCTGCCGCGAGGACACGGCGGTGCCCTGCCCAAGCGGGGCAGTCCTGCACCGTATGCTCCACCGTGTCCTCCGGGCGATCCTCGCAATGGTGACACCCAGGCGTTTCTTCCCTCCCTATCCGACACAGGAACCTCCCGAAACTTCCGTGTCCGGTGAGGACCTGCGTCATGCGGTAGGTCAGGACGCCGTGACGCCTTTCCAGCCACTCCTCAAAGAGGGGTCTTACCGCCGCGATTGCGGCGTGCCCGATGCCCGAATCACTAAGGAAAAGCTATACAATAAACAAAAATCTACCCTTGCGAAGCCGGGACAGGCCGTTAGTTGATTTTATTAATGAAATTCTATGATTATACCATAACTAAACAATCGAATACACCTTTGAATATAATATCTACTTTTCTATTGGAGGTAAAGTATTGCATCGCTCTTTATATCATGAAATGGTTCTTCTGGTGGAAGCATTATCACTGGGACCGAGATAGTTGTGGTGTTAGAAAGTTTAAATTCTTATCATATTGCTCCAATCTATAAAATAGATGTAAAATTAAATGAAGAAGACAAACACAAAACTTGATGACATTTTTCTCAATATAGAATGTCAGAAGCAGTACTATATTCTTTGTAGAAGCTCGCACATGTAATACCTACTTAAAAAATGCAATTTTAAATCCTTACTACAAGTAAATGTGTGTTTAATGTAGTAGCATCAAATTTCTAGCCTCTCAACTAAATCACTTTTTTTCCTCTTGTAGATGCTCTAGTTCTGGTTTTAGTATATGCACTTCCATTGACGAATAATTTCCCATATTTGTTTTTTAGAATAAACTCAATTTTTATAACAAAATACGTGTTTGTTTTTTGTATAAGCTATACAGTAACCTGACATATGAGACAACGATCGCAGCGACATCTACGATTAGCTTTGAGTTGCCATCCCCACTATCGGAACGCTTTTGCTTTTCTCTAAGACAGGATTCGGATCGCATTCGCTTCGCGTTCGCTCCGCCTGTCTGTTTGACAATAGCTTTAGGGTATATGAAATGTATGTCTACATTTCATATACCCTAAAGCTATTGTCATTCGCTATTGCGAATTCCCACCTAAACCTTCGGGTTTTTTTGGGAATTTCTCCTGCATCGTGGTTACGTTTACAAACATTTAAACACACATACACAAACACCCAAATCCAAAACAAGTACATACCTACCTGCTTGTAGATCGTTTTTTTTATTTTTGTTATCCTTTGCCCCACACTAGGAATTTCTCCTGTGTCGTGGGTATAATTATATACTAACTGCGAGATACTAACACCCAGACCCGGAACAACAACCTGCAGGTAATACGTAATTATATTCGTACCAAGTTTCAAGTTTATAAACCTAAGGGATAAGATTTTACATCCAAATGTTTTTATTTTATTTATTTTATTTATTTATTTCAATAACACATACAATTGCTATTACAGGTAATACCCAAGCTAACAAAAGTAGTCATAGATTAGTTTTCACCCCTTTGCACCCCCTTATAGGTGGATTTTCACAAAATCCCTTGTTAGTGCTCACCTACATAATAAATTGCAACTACCGACCAAAATTCAGGTTATACGTTAAGCGGTTAAAGATCCTCCCTTTTAAAGAATACTCCTTTTCACAAACTTGGGGGGTGATTTTCGAAAAATCCAAAAACACGTGTTTAATTATTTCTGATTTAGTATATAAATACTGATTTTCACATTAATAAAATCAACCCGCTCATTATGATTTTCCTATACAAACTTTAATAACGCCTAGATTACCAATGGAGGGAAGTTTTAAAAAAAAATTAGAGCCAATCTTTTTTAATTACTTCTGTTCTTATTCGTGACAAGTTTCAAATTTATAAACCCAAGGAATAAGATTTTTCATACAAACGATTTCACCCCTTTTCCTCCTTAGAGGAGGATTTTCGCAAAATCCCTTCTTATTGCTTCCCTACATGGTAGACTGCAGCTGCTCTCCAAAATTCAAGTAACTGCGTTTTACGGTTTCGGCTGTAGTCGCGTCTTAATAAAAAACCCTTTTCTTTTATATAATTTTTCACGATTCCGTAATAGTTCACACTATTACGGAATCGTGAAAAACTACACGGGCAATTAAAATGTATAGCCGACCATACAAATCAAAATAATGATTCGTGAAAAAAGACGGTTCCTCAAAAAACACGAATCGTCTTGACGGATTAGTGTGAATGAGCACTTACGTTTAACTCGGTCGTGCTAGCAGTCTAACAGAGGTCTGCCGTTATATTGTTTTGAAATACTTACCTTAACTAACCTAACATTTCCCGAGGTAAAACAATTTGTAAAAGATGGGCATTTTGAGGACTGCCTTGTGTTGTGTAAAGTTGGGTACATCTGCTAATTTGGATGGTGGCTTAGCAGTAACGGCCCCGACTTACGAGTCCTAAATTCGAAGCCAGTAATTTGTGTAATTTATTTAATCACTACTGCTCTCGGTTTATTTTTTATATGTTCACCCAGGTGAACAAAGTGGACAACATAACACGGGGAAGAAAAACATCGTGTAGAACCGGCATGGACTAGACCTAAAATTCGAAGACCACAGTCAGTTGGGTGTAAAACCATCCCATCCCATTTCCTTTAATTTTAATCGTCGACGTTCAAAACTGCCTCTTCGATGGCTTTATTGAAATAAATTATTTGACTTTGACACACCCTCTCTCAGAGAACAGCCCTGTTTCCCAACAGTGTAAAGATTGATAGGCTGACTTTACTATACTAAGTAAGATTGTTAATATTACCCTTTTCAATTGCCTGTAAGTGTACACTGTCGCTCCATCGGATCCAAAATAACTCAACATATCCATCTACATGCATTTAAAAACTGTCACATAACCACAAGATACGGGTTCACAAAATGATTCTAAAAACCACCTGAGGTCCGCACTCAGGGTTCACACACGGAACCATATTTTATGTGAAATTTACAGCTTCGACAAATTGTAGGGGACGAACAATTTATCAATGTTCGACACCAAACTAGACGAGGATTTAGACATTTTAGTAACATTTTTTTTTGCAACTCACGTAACTTTTCATTAACTTGGAAAAGTTACGAAAGGCCTACTCTTTGAACGAATCCCCTTGACTGCCTTAACCACATTCGACAACAGATCAGCAACATAACACCAAAAAATGTAACACGCATAGGTGTAGCGTATTGCATACGTAGGTAATAGTCATGCTTTTATTTAGCTTTCTGTTCTGCACGTAATGCAATACGTATACCTATCTAGATTATTAATAAACATTAAGGTAGGTATATATAATAAACACATATCTATGACATAAGTACCTAAACTTGCTAATTCGACTGATGATGCAAGAGATATCGTTGAGGAGCTCGTGGTTAAACCGCGCTCGCCAAGTTTGGATACTGGATGGGTGTACATTAAAGTATAGCGAGTTTCCCCCATGAAAGCAGGTAAAGCCATTGCACCCGCCTGTCATTTGTAGATCTTTGACAGTCGTTACTGTTAGTCCGAAGCTCTAAAGTCTGACAACCTGTCTTACCAAGGGGTATCGTATTACCCAGTTACTGGGTTATGGAGGTCAGATGGGCTCCATGTAAAATACTGATATTCAGCTGCATCCGACTCGACCAGAAGCTGACCATAACATCATTATTTTCGAAAATTCCAGGCAGATGATGGTTTAGGTTTAAACGCTCTGAAAATGGAACAGCACAACATCGTAAGGGAAGCGGCGTACCTTAGTAAAATATTCGAAGATACTGACAACCACCAATCCGTGCTGGAAATGTATAGGGGAGGCTATGTTGAGCAGTGGACGTCCTACAGCTGGTTTGAGGATGATGATGATGATGATGAATCCAGTGTGGACCCGCCTACTCTATCCCATCTAGCCCACTCCTTGTTATACAGGTGATTGGTAATTGGATGCACACCTTGAAATAGGAGATACTAGATCTAATTTGCAACCATTCTGACCCCAACAAATTGAGGTCCAATCTTGGTTGTTTTTTAACTTTGAACAGCTTTTAAAATAAATCTACCTATCCCCCATAAACTACTTATTGTGGTATTTTAAACGGCTTTCGCTTTCTTATGACATATGAATTCATTGAAAACGTTTGTTGAAAAACTACATACACGAACTTGAAAGACAAGGGAAAGAAGTTTTTAGATTTTTCAAAATAAATGTAGGTATTACACATTGGCAAACTGCAGGATTTTTTTTTATTGTGGCATCAGCTTTCTAAAATGATACCATATTACTAGTTCCTAAAGTTATAAACCTGTTCTAATATTCTATTATTTACCTGTTATAATATTCAAATAAATAAAAATAAACTACCTTTTCTACACAGACATTAATATTTCTTTCAAGTGCAAATGCAATTATTTACAGACAGCGTCACGATGTGGTTACTCCTCTTGCAAGCACCTATGCTTTTATGTACATTTCTACACTTTTTTTATCGTGGTAAAATCATCAAATGTTTCCTCCCACCCAGGGCACGGCAGGAGAGACTGTCAAGCTTGTACTAACTACATAAAATCCACGGTGTCCTTCAATAGCCCTTTACGTTTCGGGGTCACGGTAATTCGTTAGACCCGCGACCTTTCTGCACTTGGAAACAGATTGAAATAATGTTATACTTATCATAATAATACTTATCATTTTATCAATCAAAATCTGCTGCAAATAGGTACCATGACATATATTTTTATATCGTATTCATTATTTTCCTAATCCGTAGTTTATCTGAATTACATGCACGAGACCGTTAATCGGGAATCGATAACGAAATCTGATGCAATATCAAAGAGTGTTTCTAGATAATATGATTTATACCCTAATCCTTTAGATCATAGCATACTTTAGATTGTGTTCATGAATGATTCAAGTTTTACATAAACCAACATATATCTAAGTAATTTCTGCCTTCAGCTTCGTTCACAGTTTCGGTCTCCGACCTACCGTCTCATCTCATTGACTGCCTTTTTTGGACTTGCTATATAGACAAAAATTATTGGTTCTAAGGCTTCAATATCATCACTATTCATCACCGTCTGCCTAGACGTCTTGTCCTAACTATTTTGAGGTCCGCATATAATCGGCTGCTGATTTCAGTGGAGCTGAAGGCCAGTATTTTACATGAAGCGAATGCCTTAATGATCTTATTGTTTGTAAATAAAATTTGTACGCCGCGCCGATGACGTCTAAACATAGCTCTCATAAAAATATATTATGATTGTATAATTACAAAATCAAAGAAAAGATGGATGGATTGTCTAAGGAATGATATGAAAAAGGAGTAGGTAAATGATACTGTGACGTCTGATAGGGGAGAATGGAAGAAGAAAACGTGATGCGCCGACCCCAAGTAGAATGGGATAAGGGCAGGAAGAAGAAGAAGATAATTACAAAATCTGTACCTAACCTACCTAAGTTCAACAAATAAAATATTTGTATTCAACTCAGTAACTGGTGAGGTAACTGGACATACGTTACCCCTTGGAAAGTGTGCGCGACGCACCTTTTTACAGTTTTATTCTTTTGGTATATTTTTGTACAGTGTTTTTTTATATTTCGAATGTTATTTATATTTGATAGTTTTTGTTCTCTTTTGGCATAATTAAAAAAATGAGTCTTCAACCGACCACCATCGCCGTCTTTTTCTTGACGTTAAAACAGTCCCAGTATCCAGCAGTGGTGATACAGGTTCAGTCCGCTTTAGTAAGACTGGTTGTGTTACTTTCGAGTTTCTGACTAATAGAAACGACTGTCATAGATCTATGTACATAGACACCTGGAACCAATGGCTTTACGTGTTTACCGAAGCACGATATCTATGATAGATGGTCACCCATACACAGACCAGCCTCGGCAAGCGCGGCTTTACCTGAAAGACCGGACTATGCGACTGTTAAGCCTCCTGCAGACACACGCGATTAATCGCGCTGCGACAACGAGCCAAGCTAATTTCCACTCTAAAAATACTGCGAATGGACCGCGACATGTCGCCCCGCGCGCGCGCGATTAATCGCGTGTGTCTGCAGGAGGCTTTATTCGTTGTTACGATTTATACACTAGGTATTGTCATGCATGCTAGAAGTTGGTTCTTCACAATAAGCAAACAAACCTAACTTGACTCGCAAGTGCAACACACAATTTATCGATGAAATTCTAATATTGTTTCGTTTAGTATTCAAACTGTGTCCGAAGCGACACACTGATTATGATTTGCATCTCTCTTCATAATAGGCCAGTTCTACATAGTGATCATTACCTAAGTCTGATTACGGTTGTTCCGGTCTTTAGGTGTTCTACGGTAGCCATAATAATGTACAGACGCCAGCACATCAACCTACCACAATCTGCCAAATTTCTTCAATAGATTTTCAACCTTATCACAATATTGGAAGGTTAATGTTCGATTGGTAAAATCTGACAGTTTCGGGTAGGTTGACCTGCTGGCGTCTGTACTTACTAAAAACTCGTGATAATGATGATGATACTTCTTAGCCGAAGTAGACTGCAGCGAATACATTCGATGGCTTTCTAGACTGATTGTTGAGAGGTCTGATGTTTTACTCTATCATTTTAGCTATCCAGTGACTACACATAAATTATCCAGCTTTGGCCGAAAAATGTAAATTAATATTGTGTAAAAAAATATTATTAAATATCAAAAATCAATCAATCGGCATGTCCTAGAATCAAAAATTCGAAGACATGTGACATCTACCAACCCGCACTGGGCCCGCGTGGTGGATTATGGCCCACTCCCTCTCACAGATAGAAGGCCTGTGTCCCAGCAGTGGGAACATTATAGGCAGATGATGATCAAAAAGCATGTATCTTGATTTGGCTCGCGAGGTTGTCGATATTGGATGATGTGCATTCAGCGATTATTGTGCCCATAGTGGTGTCGGCCCATGGCTTAATTACTAAGAGTCTCGACCAACATCTAAAGCGACTTTCTTTAGGCAGCTAGATCAAGGGCCTGATTCAGAAAGCAATTCTTCTGTACACGGCGCGCACTGTGAGGAGTTTCCCTTCTTTGGAGCCCTATCCTGTCCTGTCCGTAACCTGTTTCCGATACCGGCGGCGGGCCACTATTGTTTAAATTTTGAAAATAATGTTGTTATTTTAGTATTCGTAGAAATGTTTAAAAACGTAACGAGAGAGTGGAAAAAAATAAAGGATACCATTTACCTATTTGTATTAGTACCTACAATCAATCAAATACTCGCCTCTGCAGAGATCAATAAGTTTGTATGACCTAACTAAGCATAATTGTGTTACATTTTGATGCGCCTATTGATTTGGCAAGAAATGATAATCCTCACGTTTATCTATCTACTCGAAAATAATTAATTTTGCGATTGCGGTACCCATAGATTAAAATAATGGCTATCGTATGCAATAAATAATATTAACTCCTGTATCATAACTGGGGCGATACCATCATTGACTAATTAAATTTTCGAGTGCTGACCGTTTACCTATAAAAGCATCGAAAATGTACGAAATTACTACATTTGTCATTCCAAAAACCATTAGCTGGTATAAATTTTCGCGATATAACAGCTTGACTGCCAAAATGAAGGCATTTATTGTGCTCTGCAGTGTAATTTCCATAGTTTATTGCAAAACTTTGGGCGCTCATTCCGGGTTTCACAAATGTAAGTTAACCAATTACCTAGCTTTCTTTTTGTTTATTTGACAAAGCCCTACTCTGCAAATAAGAACTGTATCCTATCAATTTGTAACGAATACAGCTCCAGACACGGAGACTTCCATGCAACCATTTATTTTTCTTTAAAGAATGGCTTACCCCAAGGCAGTGTCCTAGCAGTCCTAGCACCCATTTTATTAAACATTTACACAAACGATCAGCACCATAAAATCCGCAATATAAAACGTACCTACTATTTCTTTTAGCCGGAGGTGAACAACAGCATGTGTGCATCAACATGTGGGATGAAGGATGTAACAACGGCCAACTTGGAGGGGCTGGTAAGTACCGAAGCACCTGCCTCATTAATTAGGACGTTTCTGCGACAAAGACGTTTTTTTACAGGTGCTTAATGTCCCGATTACAAAAAAAAAACTTTATTTAGCAGACAACTACAGTTACTATGCCTGTTACAGCGGACAGTTACGATGGATGCAAGTGGCGAATTGTTGTTCGGCGTGGCGGTCTAAGGGGGAGGCCTATGTTCAGCAGTGGACGTCTTCCGGCTGATGATGATGACAGTTACTATTAAGTGTCTGGGTAATTCTCACGAAATTCCGAAATTCTTGTCCTTGGAGTTTATATAAAAATCCAACAAAGAAATGGATGTTATTAATATTTCTATACAATCCACATAACTATACCTAAAAGTTTCACATAAGATTTTAGGGCCGTATAAATAAATTAATGAAAATGCGTAACCATAATGTTCCTAAAATCATTCCCTCACTGTGTCCCAAGTGCCAATTTTATTTACTTTTATTTACCAAAAAAGCACAAAAATCATTCGAATCATATTCAAGTAGGTTGGATTGTTTAAAAATATTATAAATTTATGGGAAAAACCGAAATTAGTGTTATAAAGTAAAAAACGCGTTAAAAATTTGAATATGTATATGTGTCTCACAAAAATAAATCATTCCCTCACACTATTACTGGCAGTTGAATCACGAACGCATTTTAAATAAAATACGAACGCTACCATTAGTTTTTGAAAGTTGGCACTAATGCCAATTCATCAAAATGGCGAATTTTCTGTGATTGTGTTCGGGTGTGCGCTGCGAAAAGATTTCATTAATTTTATAGTTAAATTAACTTTTTGATCGTCATTTCATCACATTCTAAAAAAACAAAAGGTAAGTACTTTTACTGATTATAAGTTGAACAGATAAGATGGTTTTTGGGAGTAATTTCCTTAAGCAGAAAAATCTTTTTAAAAGTAAGGTTATGTCACGAGTCCTTTACGGTTATTCTTTATTTGGTCATTCCCTCACCATCATTCCCTCATAAAAATTTATGGTGAGGGAATGATGATATTATGAGGGAATGATTTTTGAGTGGGCTAACTGGCTTTTTTTATTGTTTGCTTCTATTAACTCTTGAATTTATTGCTGCAATATTGTTGTAGGTTAAAAAATGTCAAGAAAAAAGAAGATAAGCAAAGAAGAAGCTAAATTAAAAAAGCAAGAATATGACAGAAAGCACAGGGAAAAAATGAAAGCTGATCCTGTAACACTTGAAAAACTTCGTGAAAAAGAATGAATTAAATACCTAAAAAAGAAAGAAAAAGGTCAAGTAAAACCTATATCCGCAATGAGTTCCCGAGAAAGAAGGCAAAAAAGGAAAAACTGGAAGAAAAATAGTCAAAAATATAGAGACAAAATAGTGAAAGTGCGAAAGAATTTAGCAAGACTGTTAGATGAGACGCCACCTCCTAGCCCAGGACCTATGCAAAATAATGATGAATTAAGAAATCTGGCAGTTAATCGGAGAAGGCAGCAACTTAGAAGACGTAGAGGAATACTTTATGCAAAAATATCCAGATTACAGGAAAGACTGAAACAAGAAACAAGAAGAAAAGAGAGATTCTGTAAGAGATGTCAAAGACAAAACAAAAATAATCAGACTTCACCGGAAGCTAAAGTATCAGCTCTCTTAAAGAACGTTCGAGTTCCTGAAATTGTGAAGAAGAAGATTCTTCTATCTGAAGTCATTACTAAACAGCTAAGAGACAGGTACAGTAATCTAAAGAAACATAGTGAAAAGAAAAAGTACTATGAAATAGCAAAACTAAATCTTTTGAAGAAGCATAAACTACTCAGTTTATCAAAACAGTTTTTCAAACACGATTCTTACAAAAAGAGCGGTTCTAGGAAAGTCAGTGCTAAATTGATGAAGGTCAAAACGGATGTTTAAGATTTTTTGGAAAAGGACGAAAGTTCTCGGATGTGTCCAGGAAAGAAAGATTTTGTAAGGTCAAAGGGACAGGTAAAACAAAAACGATACCATGAAAAATTTGCATCAATTTCTGACTACAGTTGAATATACAATAAGCTTGACAACTTTCTGCAGATTTCTGCCTTTTTGGGTGACTTGGGCAAACATAAAAGACCGTGACACTTGCAAATGTGCAATCCACGCAAATGTTCAACGGATTTTTAAAATAAACAGTTTTTCTGTTGTTAAAAATGCTGTTAGATGAATCTTTAAGTTTTTAATTAAGTGCATTAATAAATAAAAATAAGTTTAAATTAGAGTTATGCCAAAGTGCTGCAATAATTTTGTGATTTGCTGGAATTACTCATTGATCTTACTTATTGTTTAAGAGCAAAATTTCATTCAATAAAAAGATTTCATTGAAAGAAAACTAATTTTATTTAAAAAGCTTCATGACTTCTCTGTAATAATCATTCCCTCACCTTAATTGTCATTCCCTCACTTAGATTTTTTTTTAATTTCATCATAACTTTCATAAAACGCGATATTTTTTGGGACCACTACATAATTAAATTCTAGTAACATTAGTACTATCAAATTCACATAAAATAAATATCAAATAATTTCAATATTTATTGTCATTTTAGGATAGCCGAATTTCGGCATTTCGTGAAAATTACCCGTCTGCTTCTATTCGTAAAACCGGGACTACCTTTGCATAAAGGTACAATAATCAGGGGTCGCGGGACTGTCTAAGCAGGATCCTCCTCCTCCTCCTGTACGATTTTCGATTTCCTTCAGGGTCAAGCGTCAAACCGAGACGCGACGCTGCGCGCACGTTTCAATAGAGCTAGGTACTTAAAATCTAACTCTATTTAATTCACGAAAAGATACAACGATACATTTGCAGTATTGTTGCGTCACGTCGCATTGCGTCGCGTCTCGGTGTGAACTGACCGTTACTCTCATAGTCCGATGCGACGGCAAACTGACACGACCGGAGAGCGATCATCAGGCGCAGGACCAACGGCCTAACGTGCTTTCCGAGGCACGCGGGTATCATACCGCCAAATTACAAACTCCTGGCTGCTAGTTACTGACAAATTCTTATAAAAAAGGGTGGATGTTAGTAAAAGTCTGACAGTTTGTCCACCACAAAAAAAGTACAATAATCGAATTATCAGTTTTCGGGCTCTGTTAAATCATTTCAATTTGTTTCAGGTAATGACGACGATTATCTGAACGGCGGCTTCAATCCAGGCAAGCGTTGTGTCAACGTGTGGGACGAGGGATGCGTCAATGGACAGCTTGGAGGATCTGGTATGGACTAATCAATGTAAAGTGGATCTTCCTTCTATTTCATCGTTGTTGACGGTTCTAAGTTTTATTAGCCCAAAACTTCGCCACCGCCATCGCCACGGTGTTCTCGGAGGCAGCGCCGAGATCACATTGGTTGCATGTTTTGGGCTAAGAGGGCAGGATACGAAGTAGAGCATCGTTTGAGGCACAGCCACAGATTACAGATGTTGCACTCCATGTACTTACACGCGCTAACTACCTACTGGCCGCCGGTCTATCGAGGGACCTTAGCGCAGCGGGTTGCTTGTCAATAGCCGCGCGGCGCGCACGTACTCGGTCGAATTGATGTTAGTTTTAGTTTTGAAATACTAAGATAAGGTTGAAGAGATAAAAACTATTTTTTATGTATGTTTTCCTCGTGATACAGAGATTTAAGTTTTATTTTGTTATGAAAAAATGTACTAACCTACAAATTAATATTGTCGTTTATCTATATATATAAAAGCAATTATATGTATAGTTGTAGGTAGGTAAATTTTTTAATCGTCAATTTTACGTTTCGATTATTTTATACGTACCCACGACACAGGAGAAATTTCTGGTGTATCCTATACCAGAAATGTTTTAAAAAAGACAACATTTTCTTTCCTTTTACAAGTGTATATTCTTAGTTTCACTTTTTTCGTTGGCGGTCTGTTAACTAAATTTGACCCACTTCTCGGCTTCCGATTTACCAGATGAACTCGTAATAATAAGTACAGCCGACTCTCGTTAACTCTCGCTATTACGAATTATCGAAATAAAATATCATCAGGAAAAAAATTGAGAGAGAAAAAAAACTCTGAATTATTAAGTGTTGATAAACAAATTCGTACGAAAGTGAACTGTGTCAAAAAAAACCTAGGTACTAACATCATTGTCGACAGAGGCAGCCCTCGCAATTTACAATATCCACGCGGCGGTGCGCATCTTCAAAGTGAAACTTACTTTACGTTTGCATAGTTAGGTACATTTTCGTTCGCAGCGTCTATCTTCTTGAAAGTGTGGGCTATTATAGCGGTAGGTATTGAACATTTTGTATGGAGTGAGTTAAATGTAATTTGTGGCACAGCTCCGACGCCCAAGAGATACTTTCAATTTTCGGGAAAGTTTTTCAGATACACTGAAAACTTGTACAATACTTTTTATTCAGACACAGACAGAATCAGACACAGACATGCAGACCTGGCTGAGAAGTAGCTCAAGTAGCGAGATTGAACCAAGTCAGACAGACATCTTTAAAGACGATTTTAAGTCCTAAAAAAAATCAAATAGTAGCGCCTGTTTGATTCACGTATCTATGTAGTCACTCGAGCGCCACAATCTGCCATATAATATTATAATTATTGTCGACATAGGAATGTGTTCTTGAAATATGTTGCGCCTTGCAAGGTGTAAATCTCGATTAACACCTTAATACCCGCAATTTAATAAGTAGTATTATTTCTTTTAGTCGGAGTTGAACAACAACATGTGTGCCTCAACGCGTGGGATGACGGATGTATCAACGGCCCAATCTTAGGGGCTGGTAAGTACCAAAGCACCTGCCTTATTAATTAAGACGACCCCCGACAAGTCTGTCTTGCTTCTATCATTTGTATAGATGACATTAACTTTTAATAACCATCATACTGATACTGCTAGCCTACATCATCCCACTGCTGAGCCAAGGTCTCTCCCCATGACTTCCAGTTTTCACGATCTAGGGCCAAAGTGGACCACCGGTCATTGGTTTTGTCAAGCTCGTCCCGCCATCTACGAGGTCTGCCGCGACGCCTTCTGGCCATCATTAGCAAATAATTTATACAAAACTCTATATGGTGAGGGTTGATTTCTTAGTTCCAAACCTGGGGGGAAGACCAGATCGAGATGGGGTTACGCCATGTTATGGCACATGACCCGGTCGGCAGTTTCAGGATACAGCCATGTAGGTATATGTACTTATATGGCGTGTTCGGGCGAACCGAATAGTTGAGTGCTGCATACTAAAAGTAGTTATCACTGGCGCCACAATCTGCCATATTATTATAATTATTGTCCACATAGGAATTTGTGTTCTTTAAATATTTTTGCGCCTGGCGAAGTGTAAATCTCGATGAAATAATTTGGCTTATTTATTTTTACACTCTTTTAGTATTCAATTTTAAAGGATTATAAGTTTCAGAACGCAACAAGTACTCCTTTTGGGACCAAAAAATCGCATCTTTTAAAAAATTCTGGCTTGGTTCAATTCCGCTACTTCTCAACCAGGTCTGCATTTCTATATTAAGAGATAATTGAAGAAGTATTGGACAAGTTTTAGGCGTGCTTCAAACACTCCCAAAAATTCACGCAGCATTCCAGCCACCCACACCCCACATATTGGTCATGTTGGTCGTGCGCCGTTGAGCGGATATGGAGGTTGTAGTTACATCTTCCCACCTGGGTCTAGAGACCAGGTTCAGGGATTTCCAGGTGGACCACGGAAGATTGGATCCAGCAGGAAGATGCTCTCTTGGTGATATGTAGGGAAGGGGAGAGAGACAGGTTTTTCCAATAGTTTGAATGTTAAATGTTGTTGAAGATAGTGTGCCTACAGTTACACGTATGCATAACTGAGCCATAGAAATTCCTGTGGAGGGACTTTTCTGACTAAAGGTGCCAAAACTTGTAACCCAGTTCTGGGACCGACTCAATTTAGATAGATTACCATCGATATAGAATATGTTGACAATCTATTAAAAACAAACTGTAGTTTCAATGCTGGAGCAACGCATATCTGGGTACCATCTGGAGTGCTACACCTTGATAGCTATATAGCTTGAAGGATACACCTTGGAGGATAGCACCCTAAATGGTACAACAACCTTCGTGGAAAGATGCCTGGAAAATTGTAGAAAACGGAGGACTGGGTGTTTTTGCGCTGCTTGGGAGACTTAAATTCAGTATACCTACTGTAAACCATAACTGGACACATTGCGCAATTCATTTCGATCATGTTTATTCACCTACCCTTATCCTATTCATTGGGCAAAGGCATCGACGCAACACTTTTTCGAAACTTCTTTGTAGTTATCTCAGCAATCGCATCCTCCACCTTCATATTGAGAGCATCGACATTGAATGAAAGCTAATGAAGACGAAACTGACGACAGACTTCGAATGATTCACTTTTATATTTATTTCTAACCGAATGTCGGTCAGTGACTTCATCCATGTTGAATGCATGAATACCAAAACCGTTTTTAATTTCGGCGTAACGCCACCATTAGTTTATCGTGTTAGTAGGTCAAGACAACTAACACTACGGTACGACCAGACTAAAAACCGGTACCTACTATTTTTAACCGACTTCAAAAAAAGGTTTTCAGGAAAGTGTTCATTACATTCTGGAGAAGGTTTTAGTATATAACACTAATGGATATCCCGTGACGTTGCTCGCGTGGATCCCTTTTTGCTTACTTGAATTGTAGATTTTTATTAAAGACGCCGATTATTATTATGAAGACTTTTGTTGAATATCTAAACTAAAAAAGGGTAAAATAAAAAACTTTTTGAAAAAAAGGGAACCGACTTCAAAACCAAACACAAAAAAAGTGTAAAATAACTTTTCTTTCGGAAGTCGGTGGCCATAGTCAATGAAAAAAAAAGCAAAGCCACCGAATTCCGAAAGAAAAGTTATTTTACACTTTTTTGTGTTTGGTTTTGAAGTCGGTTCCCTTTTCTTCAAAAAGTTTTATTCAATTCAAATGTTTGTAAATCTGTAGGTATGATACATTTGCGAACTTTTACATAAGAGACTTCAAAAAAAAGAGGTTTTCAGTTCGATCCCTATGTTCGTATGATGCATATTCTGAATTTGGCAGAAATAAGTTTTGTATTTGAACTTTACACAATAGGTACCTACACCTAGACCATACCAAAACAACAAGCTTTTACCCCTAGAGGGGTGGATGGCCTGTTCACCCCTTGTAGTCACCTAGGTGCCAGTTTTTGGTATTTGAACCAATAATTGGCTAACCAATTTTATTACTATAACGTTCCGGGCGGTATCCCTTTTCGTCTCCTAAAACTGTTTGTCCGAAAATCATTATCCATAACACGTTTGCTATAAAATTCAGTAACCTTAAGATCAAAAATTATAAATATCGTTTTACATATTTAATTATTTTCACTTCTAACGCTGTTCTGACATAATATCGAGTATCATAATACCTAATTGAATCTCATAATTTTGTATGAAATAAAGTCATATGTCCGAAGTATTGTATTACATAATGTGTATTATTCCGAATGTTCAATAAGGTATAGTAAAATTGATATTTCATTAAATTGTTTAGGTTCCTTTAAACCCCTTCGACAGAAGTCGACCTCATATTCGTGACCAAATGTTTATACTCTGTGTAAAGATAAACAAAATTATGCCGTATTATTCAAATTAAAAAAAAAACGGAGAACTTGGGATCCAAGAGCGAGCGAAGCGAGCTCGGGACTTGTGGCCACCCCGACACGGACGGGTTAGGTTACTTTGCACGCAGAAATAGGAGCCCCGCGTAGCGGGGCTCCGTCGAGCTTCCTTCTTGGGTGGTAATCAGTAACAAAATAAACAAAATGTTGAAACGATGATGACGACAACCCTAAAGCTTTTATGGTAGTTTATTAAATTTTATGGAAATTGGTTTTATGTATTTTGTATATTATTGATTGTTATATTTATGACAAACTAATTTAGGACATAAAGTTTTTTAGGAACTTCAATGATATGGCATGAGATATTATGTGAAATAAGTTCGGGTAAGTAATCATTCGGACAAATGATCATTAGGACAAAAAAAAATTATGGCACATTATATTATGGATAAAAAAGTTAGGTAGGTAACGCAATAGAGAACCGTTCTGGGCATACTTAGTACTACATTCTGGACAAGAGAACAAAACTACCACAGTCTTTGGATTATTGGCATTCCAACGACCACCGTAACTATTAACTAGTTGGTCGCAGGACTAACGAATACCGTGACCCCGGTACGTAAAAGGCTATTGAAGGACACCATGGATTTTAGTCAGTGCAAGTCTGACAGACCCTCCTGCCCTGCCCTGGGTGGGAGGACTCATTTGATGATTTTACAAAGCTAAACAAAAAGAAACATTTTTACAACAGATTTTCAGGACAGAGATAACCACATTCAGACATCTGAAATCATGGATTAACTCTGAAACTCTTTTTCTTTTTCAGGTAATGACCACGACTACGTGAACGGCGTTTTCAATCCTGGCAGGAGGTCCCTGCAAAACCTGCTCCAAAAGTTGAAGGAAATGAATCACCACCAATAAGATGACAAGATATTCCCGAGGACATGTTTTTTTTAAGTATGTAAATGGTATATGGTTTTTGTTTCTGTTCAATGTAAGCTGGTCTCATCACTTGTAACTTGAATAAACTATTTGAAATAGATACATAAGGTTTTTTTATTGGCAAACAAAAAACGACTCGGAAACAGTACCTAAGTTATTATCTCGCAAAAACTGGTGAATGAAAATGGTTTCTGCCTACCGCAGGAACTATTTCTATATTTGACAAAATGTGGCACGCAACAATATCCCACCTCTGGCCAAAGGCCTCCTCAATGTACGGCTTGTTCCCACTCACTAGTTCTACTGAACAGTTCTACGGTAGAACTAATGGGATTTTTTTTCTCACTAGTTCTACGATATCAGGTAGAACAAATAGTAGAGCTATTGGGATTCTCTATTCCCACTTTATTATTTTTATACTGTTAAATGGCCTTGCGTTTTGGCAAATCTGTTATAGTCGTGATGAAAATGGCGGCGATTTTAAAATTGGATGTCAAAATTTTCTGAATATTTCAATAATTCTTTCTACGATATACATTAAACCTTGTGAATTTATTTACGTTTTGTCATACGATGCGGAATTTATTAATAGGTAAGGAAGTCAATTGCTCGCACTTTGGTCGATTTGCGGCTAGCTACATTTTGATCTAGTGGGGGGGGGGGGGCACTGCCTCCCTAACTGCATCTGCATGTTGCATACAGCCAAAATCTGCATCCATACAGCATATACAGTATACAGGAAAACCGTTTGAAAATTGCTGCCTTCATACCTAACTGTTATGCGGACTGTACGAAAGATACTTTTTTATCGGTAAAATGAAATGACGCAGATTACGTCGCGGGAAGATACATGTGTGATGTGCACTCATAAATTCAAGACAAACATATAAAATCGGGACTAAGTCAAGTTTGTTAAACAAATTCCAGTACTATAAAACTTTATTAGTCCCAATAAACTGCTATGAGCAAGATGCTTACATAGACATTTTATAAAAAATAATTTTAGAACATGATCCAGTAGACACACTGGCACTAAATCTAATTATTACATACTAATGTATATTTACAATATAGTGAAATAGCTACCGAACATTTTATTACTGGACGAAGGCAATGGCAGTTAGTCTAAAATTTGCTTGGCAAGTAAGATAAGTCTTTTAGTGTATACATTTAGAAAACATTAACATCTCTTAACTTCAAGAACGTTAGTTCCTAATGCATTGATTAATTACACAAATAACAGATTAACAAATAATTTGCTAATTTCATGATAGCTAGTGTATAATTATTTTTAAAATAGCTGTTAAAACAATTTCACTACTACTAACTAGTTTTGAAACTACTATACATACAAACTTATAGACAAGGGGACTCAAACATATTCCTAAAAAAAATGAGAAATAAATCTATCACAAAAGCGGCGATGTTAGATAATTATGAAATTGTTATTATTTTTGTATCCTACAAGCGGTGGGCAAAGCATTGAAATCACCTAAAATTAGGGCAAATTGCAACAAGTGGTAATACTAAGACTTGTACTTGGAACAAAGTAAAAAAAAAGGCAATCAAACGAGATCAGAATAAAAGAAGTCAAGATCCTCATACAAAATGTATAAAGACGTACCTACTATACTACCACAGGATAAACATGACAAACGTGTTTTTCTTAAACTTCTACAATAATAAATATTATTGAAAATTAATTTGCAGTTAGCATTTTTTTGCTAAATATATCTTGCAAGTGACAGTTGAGATGTCATTGACGCTTCCGTTCATTCTGTAGAAGCTTTTTATATAGCGACATACCATGTATTCAGTATAATCTTATGTAGTCTACTCTTATTGTCACAGTATAATTGAACAACTTGCACATTGTTATCACAGCGCTAATCTTATCAATATTCAAACAAATGGTTCTATTAATCTTTCATTGTCATTTCATCACAATTATTTTGTAAAATAGAAATATAATTTCAATATTCTTTTCCTTTCTTTTTTATTTGTGTCACACACAATTTTCCATGATAAAATTTTCAGACAGGCAGTCACTCTATTTCTAAATTAATTTGCCACTTTTTAATGTGAAGATAACAATTTAATATAAGTACATACTATGAGCTAAAGGTTTAAAACTAGTATAAATTCTCACACCAATTCCAGTCAATAAGTTAATAGACATTAAAAAATAATTTTACAATTTACAGATTTTTATAATTTTTTTTAAACAATTCTTCAGTTAGTTTGTCCATGCCAATGTTCTTGAGCATATTGTGGCAACTCCATGGGCAGTTTATTATAACCAGAATTTAAACTAGGACCAGGATTATTTGGGACAGTTTTTGGAACATTACCTTGTCTAAATTTAGTAGAATATTTATAAAAATCAGACATTTCAAAAGGCTTTGTCTCCTCTCTATATGGTATACATTTACCCTGTTCTATCACTGTAAGGTTTTTCGGTGATTCTAAGGAAACTGCACCCGGGGACAACACAGGAGGACTTTGTGGCATCTGATTTGGACTTTGCATAGCTGAGTGTCGACCAGAAGAGATCATTATCTCATATGCTTGTGAATTTCCAACACTAGAAGTCCGCTTCAAGCTTGAACTCTTTTTCAGAAGAGGTGCTTCAGATTTTGTTGGTGAATCCAATGATGTTTCATACCATTGTTTCTCTTTCACTTTCATATCTGCTTGAGAGAGTGGCGAGAACTTATTCATGCCAATAGGATCAAAATTGTATGACTTAGTACTGACTGGAGTTAATTGATCTTGGTAGTGTCTCCTATCTTCCCTAATATAGTCATCGGTAGACACTTGCAGTTGCATATGCATGGGATGTTTGATAGAATTGTGTTCTCGTAATGGTAATGTATTTGGTACAACTACTGTCCTTTCAATAGGCATGTGAGGCTGTTCCTGAATGTCAGGTTGGGACCGATGCTGATAGTTCATCATTTGTGCTTCATGCTTCATATTTTCTAGATGCAACTGATTATAATCACTGTGAGATGTCAAATGGTAAGTCTGGGTCCTCTGTAACGTGTTTCTACGTACACCTTCTGTGCGTCGCTTAGATTGCTGCATTTGATGCTGATGAGCTAACCCAGACAAATGTTGGCTTTGAGCCTTCAAATGTGATGCATATTGGTACAATAATGGTGTATTACGCATGCCATTTTGTACTGGATGTGGAGCCATGGTTCCATGAGTATAATGTGTAGTTATATCAGGATGGCTAGAACTAAAGTGAGTTTCTCGTAATCTAGACACATTAAGTGCTTCAGGAGTATTGTTGCAGTAAAGTTTGTTCATATAGTCACTTGTCATGGTATGGTGTCTGTAAATAGTTCCTTGTTGCATGTCATTTTGTAGATTTTCGTTCATTGGTTCATGTCGACCAGCCAGTGCTGGGTAAGTATGGGATGTATGTATGGAGAATGTATCAGTATTCCGCTCTTGAGGAGGTGAAGGGAAGAAGTTAGAACAGCTAGTTTCTGGACGTCGAACATGTCTTGAATGTGCACTTTTGGTTGAAACACCCGATATTGATGGAGTGGACAGCCTATGTGAAAGATTTTTACGCAAGTTCGCGTCTTGTTCCATCATACGGTCACCCGTGGCGGCCCTGAGGCGCCTGGATGAGTTGTCCGATCCATCTTGGACGTCATTACCGTCGGTTGACCTATCAACACTTTTGATGCTCCCTAATCTTTCTCTTTGAGGCACTTCGGGGCTTAGAGGCGCTTCGGGCGGCATAATGCCCGTTAACTGTACTTCTTGAACACATAGTTTGTAAAGTTCTTCGTTTTTAGCTGCAAGTATCTGCTCCAATTCCTTCTTCCGAGCTTGCAGCTTGAGCAACTTGTCCTGCTTATCAGAATGCAAATCGCTACCCATTGTGCTCGTACCCATATTTAACGGAACTTATTACACACAAAACATAAGCCAAAATCACATCCACGAAAACGTATAAAGTTAGTTTATTGATAAAAGAGTATAATAGTTTATTCCTAGATAAAATAAACAAAGAAAATTATAAATTCTTGAGCGTTGACACATATTTTCACACGCACATCCGCACCCATGTTTGTTTGTAGAAAAAAAAAGTTGCGTATGCGTTCAATTTAATTTTCTTACAACAGCCTTCAAAAATAGTCATTGAACTCATGACGACGAAGACGATACACAATATCAAAACTATGTAAATTAATAATTGTAAACATTAATAGAATAATGATGGAACACACCGTTTAGAACAAAAATAATTTTAAATAATCATGCGTACATTTGTAACAACGATGAACGCAGATTTTTTATTGGTGATGTGTTTACAAAGTTGGCTATTAATAAAATAAATAATTTTATTTATAAATATATATTAAATGCATAACATAATATAAACTAAAATTATTTATAAGTACACGCCCACACCAGATATAAATGGTACTCTACGCTGAACAGTATAAAACATTATTAAGCAAAATAATTAAACGCACCTTCAAATGACAAACGACAAAAACTGACATTGTCAGATTGTCACAATGACTTTGACATCATTATCTTATCAAACGAAACGGGCTGGCTTTCAGTCCAGAGAGAGTATTGCCTCGGCTGCTATCAGTGCCATGTAAATTTAGAAAAACTTAAAGTAACTCCGTAACTATCTTCCTTCCCGCACCTCCGTGTCCTACTTAGAAAGGCTTTCACCACACTACAACAAATACCCAGCAAAGATGTCGAGAGTGTACAAGTCAATTGTGACTATCGCCGATAGATTTGTCCCCGGAGCTATGCGCCCCATGTGGGAACATCCAGCTGGTAAATATGATTGTTACCTTTGCCAACTATATTATAAAAAAAAAACAGATTCTTTTTAAACAAGTTGTGTTCGTTTCAGGTCCAAAAACGATTTTCTTCTGGGCGCCTGCTTTCAAATGGGTAAGTAATGCGGAATTGCGGACGTAAATTCAAGGTCATACTATTTATATTGAAAAGACCTTGCGTAAGGGCAAGTGTAATGCATATAATAATTATTATGGGAATAATCATGCCATGATGATTTAAAAAAAGCAATAATTGATGAAAACTACCGAATTCTCAAACGACTTTGTAAGCAGCTGTTACCTCATGTTATCTCTGTCACTCTAAAGTGTATGTATTTTATGAGAAAGAACTACTTTAGAATGTCTCAAAATTAAATCAGTGTTGTTTGAGTATTCGAGTTACAGAACTGAAACATGACAATAAAATTAATTTACAAAGCGAATTAACCACTATTTTCATAGAGTAATTTTTTTTTGTGTGGATTTTAATCATGGGAAATATAATAAATCTAGTCAAACGGTAGCATTATAAACTAGGCAACATCAGAATTATCAAATTAATCATTATTGAATCTTTAAATCGCACCCCCAGATCCACAAAGACGTAAGTGCGATTACGTCAATTTTTTTTTTTTGCAGTTTTGGATAGTATAAGTGAAGATACATGCGCTCAATTTTTTCCGTGACATTTTGAGTCAAAATGAGGCTTCTATCCCAAAAAAAAATTTTTTGGCGTCGATTAAGTTCAATATTTTGTCAATTAATAAAGTCGATAAACCAACATAAGAACGTAAAATTTCACTAAAATACACCTAATCCTGCTTAAGTTTTTGTTTCATTAAATAAAGCAACAATGTCATAATTGTATCTCATATTATGCTTTTTAATGCCTAATAAAAAAAACGATTTTCTTAAAATAAAACCGATTACATCCCATCACAAATAAAAATAATCAAACAAAAAGAGCCGTATTTTCTTATTTACGGGTGCACTCGCACACATTTTCGAAATAATCATTTTTACGCCTTTTTTCCATTCACGATTTGATTTACTTGGACGGTAGTAATCACGCACTCGTCTCATAAACAATTCGAAAGGTTTGGGTACTTACCTTTATAATGCATGGAGCTGGAGGAAGAATTGAGCAAAATACACTTGAATATCTTGGGATTATCTAACCTCCGAAGAGAGGGTCAGGATACAATAGTTCTAAATTCGGGCAACATGCTCTTCTAGCGGGAAGGAGAGCGTAAATCCCAGGGTGGTGTTGGATATCTCGTCCACAGGTCCCTCATCAACAACGTTAAGACAGTCGACAGTGTGTCGAGTAGGGTAGCATACCTTATACTCAGAATTACCATCCGGTATTCGCTGAAGGTCATACAGGTTTAAGCACCGACCTCGACACATTCTGATGATGAAGCAGAGGCATTGTATGAGGAGATATCCGAGGCCATACATACCTCGAAATATACTTCACCATTGTTTTGGGTCTATGGGTGGGACTTCAACGCGAAGGTGGGCGCACGGAATGGCGATGAGTTGAGAGTGGAGCCATGTAAGTATTGGCAGCGAAACCTAGGAGTCAGCGGCTGGTCGCCTTCATGGAAAAAGAAGAAATCCATTTAATGAACTCCTATTTCCAGAAGTGGCCATCAAAGAGGTGGACGTGGATAAGCCTCGATGGTACTACCAGAAATGAAATTGACTTCATCATGACGACCAAGAAGCAAATATTCAGTGATATCTCTGTGATCGCCAAGGTAAAAACCGGTAGCGATCACCAAATCGTCACAGGCACATTAAATATTCAATTTGAAGCTTGAAAGGTCTCTTCTGGTGAAGTCCACGCTACGATTTGGTCCTGCCCACATCTAGAACCCCGAAGACTTCCAACTGGAACTACACAATCGCTTCCAATGCCTAACCGAATGCGAAACTATGGACGAGATTAACAATGGGTTGGTGGAAACTGTCCAAGCTGTGCGGTCCAAGTTCTTTAAGACCCTGCGCCATCAAATTGATCTAACCCAGACCGAGATGAGACTGCAATCTTCAGCTGATATTTCTAAATCAATGCGACGTGACCTTCGTGCCAATAGTGCGGCACGGATCAAAGAGGCAATCGAGCCGAACCAGGGCTCAAAACAAATTCTTTGCGAAGATTTTTAAGCCTTCGCAAAGAATTTGTTTATTAGGCAAAGCCAAATAACAAAGCTGAAGATTAACGACGGCAGCATCATTTCGACGAAACCATAAATACTGAGAGAGCTTGAGAGGTTTTACGGACAGATATACACATCAACATGACAACCCAATGTCTGTGCAGGTCGAGACGCAAGAGCTAAACTGACTCGACACTACACTGAGGATATCCCGGACATCAGCACTACGCCAGAAGCATGGTACAGGAGTGTGTTTGTTCTTTTCTTCAAAAAGGGTGATAACATCTTGCACTACAGGCCAATCTCACTTCTGAGCCATGTATGTATACAAGCTGTTCTCAAGAGTCATTACGAACCGTCTCAAACGTATGTTTGATGACTTCCAGCCTTCCGAACAAGCCAGTTTCCGAAAAGGTTTTAGTACCATAGACCACATACACATGTTCTGCCAGATTATTTAGAAGACAGAGGAGTACAATCGACCATTATGTCTAGCATTTGTGGACTATGAAAAAGCCTTCGATTAATCGAAACCTGGTCAGTATGGCAGTCCCTCCAACGATTTGATATAGACTATAGGTTTATCGATTTGTTGAAGTGCTTGTATAGAAATGCCACCATGTCTATCCGACTTCAGGAATAGAGCACGAAACCAATTCAATTGCAGAAAGGCGTGAGACATCAGGGAGACGTGATTTCTCCGAAATTGTTCCCGAACGCGTTGGGGGACGTTTTCAAGCTCTTGGAATGGAACGGACTCGGCATCAATATCAATGGTGAATACATCAGTCAATTTCGATTTGCCGACGATAGACTCATCATGTCAGAATCGTTGGAGCACCTCAATGCTATGCTCAGCGACCTAAGTATCGTTTCCCTACAGGTGGACCTTAAAATGAACATGGACAAGACGAAAATCATGTCGAATGTCCATGTGGCACCCGTACCTATTGTTGTTGGGAATGATAATCTCGAAGTTGTAGATATTTACACTTACCTTGGACAGATTGTTCAGTTAGGTAGGTCCAACTTCGACAAAGAGGTCACCCGTAGAATCCAACTCGGATGGGCAGCGTTTGGGAAGCTACGTGATACCATTTCATCGACAATCCCAGTGTAGTCCTCGTAGAACTGACAACCGATGGGGAAGAAAAGTTCTCGAGTGGCGACCACGGACCGGAAGACGCAGCGTAGGTAAGCCTCCCACTAGGTGGACCGATGACATCGTGAGGGTCGCGGGCAACCGATGTATGCAAGTGGCGAATTGTCGTTCGGCGTGGCGGTCTAAGGGGGAGGCCTATGTTCAGCAAAGGACGTCTTCCGACTGATGATGATCTTTAGTAATTGGTATATTTAATAAATAATGTAAGATTTTTGTTGATGCCAGATTTTGAGGTTTTTCTAAGAATTTGTATTTAGAAACCGTTCTTGGTTAAACTTATCAGAAAGATTATATAATTCACTGTTAATTTTATTATCTCTTATCAGGTTCTGTTATGAATATTATTATAATAAAGTGCAATTTTATAAAAAACCTTTTTATTACACCACTGAAATATATTTTACCTAGAAACGTAATATTACTTACAGTTATAGTTCAATTAAACATACTGTGAAAAAAGCCCGTATTTATACTTAATACCAAATTTTAGTTTAATGTTTTAACAAAAAAAGCTGTAAAAGCGTCATACAATTCGATATGTAAAATAAAATTAAGGCAAAAAGGGCTTAAACAGTACTTAGCTCCTGTATTTTATCATAGTATAGAACTTCGTAACAGACGTAAGCATGAGTAGTTACAGATTAAAAAATATTTAGAAAGCAAAGATTGGAATAAAAGTCATTACGTTTGAGTATTGGTCTTAAATAAATAAGGAAAACGTCTGTAAAACATTTAACATTAAATATTGGCTACCACGATAATTTAAGGTGTTTCGAATATAAACAAAAAAAAAGGTTAATTTTTTTACTATTTTTTGATATATAACAAAAGATCATAGAGTCAAGAACTAAAAAGATACACCTGGTTAAACAGTTTTTTTGCTCCCCTGTAAAGTTAGTGATTTCCACTTACGCCTTTATTGGCCTGGGGGTGCGAAATTATCTCTAAACAATAACTATTATATGTTACAGACGTAGTCAAGATTTATTTTTATTTATTACACATAGATAACATTCAAGTTCATGTTTACTTTGATAAATAATTGATAAGATATGAGACATTTATGAAATCTCATGTTGCATGACAATACTAGGTACATGGGCAAAATGTCATTGAAACTAGTTCAGTGGTAATAAACTTTTTTTTTTAAGTTGCTACTTGTTTGTGACTTTACAATAAACAAATAAACACAGGAGAAAGTTTCAAGAAAAATTTTTTTTTATCTGAAATGTCAATATTTATTTACATAGGACCCATTAAGTGCCAGTTATTTGATCAGTAGTTAAGCTAACTATTGAATCCTATACATTTTTAACAAATGGTTAAAGAATATATGGGCCTTTAACAACTGGTTTACTTAATGTACCTACTGATCAAAATTTGATCTGTTATTTAAAAACTAGCCCTAAATCTAATGAGTTTTGTAAATATTGTTGCAACAATGTTACATTATTTAAATTCATTAAGCATTGTAAAGTCATAAGCACCAAAATGTGTACACTTATAATCAGTACCAAAAAAAAAAACATAATAAGTTTACTTTTTTTTTTAACTGATTTTTAACTTTTGCAATTTAGAATTTTGGAATTAGTATTACAAACTATTTTATGAAATAAGTTATCTCAGTTTTAAGATAAAATCACTTGAGTTATGCAAGACGTATACATTTTTGAATTGTGACTTCATGTACTTAAAAAATGCATTAAAAAAAACATGTATCATTTTTGTCCATAAAATTGACAAAAATTAAAAATTCATTTTGTGATTGTGAGAATGTTTTCACCTTAATACTTCACTCATCTGGGTATTGGATTATCTGAATAAAACTGATTTCTGAAATTTATAAAAGCATGAAAGGGTGGAATAAATACTGAAATAAAGTGGTATTACAAAGTTTCTTATAGCTGTTTCATAACTTAATCTCAGCAATCAATAATTTTGAAGGAAGTGTAGTATTACTGAGTTAAGATTCAAAATACATTAAAGTGACCTCAATGCGGCTAAATGCAGCTTGGGTTTACTGTCAAATTCTTAAAAAAAAAACTATAATCTCTGACTCTGAATTGCTTATTTATTTCCGACTCTATATCAACATTTGCATAGTTGATATTTTTAATCAAAAATAATTATGTTTAAATGATGTATAATTTACCTACATTATCTATATCTTCTTAGGATTTTGTAAAACCACTTGTGTCAGTAGTGCAGGAACCACACTAACTAAGAAATGCCATCAATTATTGCATTGATGTGAACGTTTAAGGTCCGTTATCGCGATAATTAGCGACATTCCATGTGCCACCCGCTTAAGTTACATATTGTATGACATTGCAATTCAATAAGTCAAATCATGATCTTATTCAACAATGGCCAGCACAATAAATTCCATTTGCATAGTAAAAACCCAGAAGTCAGTATTATTCATAGCAAAGTGACTATGGCCTTGACTCATCACATTCTCACCACTTTCCAGGGCTTGGTGTTAGCTGGGTTGGGTGACTTGAATCGGCCTGTCGAGACCTTATCTATCCGCCAGTCGGCTTCCCTCGCAGCCACCGGCATTATCTGGTCCCGATACTCCTTAGTCATTATACCTAAAAACTACAGCCTCTTTGCTGTCAATGTGTTTGTGGCCTGTACCAGTGTATACCAATTAACTAGAGCGTACAAGTATAATCAAGAACAAAAAAAATTGAAAGAAGTAGCTCAGTAATATGTAAAACCTTTTTGGACTGGTTGATTTTTTTTGCTGTTGTATAGGGTGTTAAAAAATCAACTGCAGGAATTTCGTGTGCATACTCAGTATCAAAAACCAAGTACATTCCAAAAAACAAATTTTTTTTTCAAAAAAAATATTATTTTTTTCTTTTTTTTTCAAGATTTTTAATTTTTTTTTCAACCATTTTCTTTTGGCCTATTAATATGGCCAATAAAATAAGTTATTTGTAAGTATTTCGATAAATTGCCAGTCCAAAGTCTGCAAAATGTGATGGGAAATTTGGAATCAGCTGTGAACGCTACACACGGGTGAACGACCTCAAAGAGCAGTCAAATTCATTAATGGTCAAAAAAAATGCTTGAAAAAAAAATTTTTTTTTTTAATGCTCGAAAAAAATTTTTTTTTTGTAATATACTTGGTTTTTGATACCAAGTACACACACGAAATTCCTGCAGTTGATTTTTTAACACCTTATATTATGTATACAATAGCTTCAAAAATCGCTAATTAATGGTGTCGAATAAATTGCGGATGCAGTTCTGGACACCGGACTCCTAAGAGATATTTTAGTGTCTGCAACCAGTCTGTGAAATGTCCATACCGGTTTTACCACCTGGTGGTCAACCATGACGTCTTAAAGCGTGAGTAGTTCTACAGTTGGAAAGAAACAGAGCTATACAAGTCGTCTAGCGCCATCTCGTTCCTAGAGTGAAACTACTCACGCTTTAAGATGTCACCTGATCCTCTTGGTTAGGTCGATAGTTACGGGAAGTTACGCAATTTAGTAGTGACCTCTAATTATAGCAGCCTTATGTTAATTGAGGTAGCTTTAAACCTCTCTCTCAAAGATAGAATCTACTTCAACATTGACAAAATTGTTTTTAAATGTTATTTAATTATAGAAATGGGTATTAATTACTAGTAGCTAATTTTTTTAATTTATTATATTTTTAATAGGTAGATTAAAATAATTATAGTAGATTATATTTTGGGGATGGTAGAATCATATTTTTTTTTTAAGTTAGAAAACACAATAGTAGTATAATCTAGAATGCACTTTACAAACTTGAATTTTGATTGTTATTTAATTGTTATAATAAAGCTGTGTATTGAAGTGCAATTCAGTTACAAAGTATATGATAAAGTACTAGGTATTGAAAAGATAAGATTTTTAAAGCTACTGCGGGCAGTTAAAACTTTAAAAATTAGTCATGCGTTGCTAAGCACCTACGTATCATGGAGAATCATGTTAAATACGTCTCTGAATAGCATATTGCGGTATAAGGAAATGGAATAGGGAAAAATGAGCCTTACAATACGTGCCTTTTTTGTTTAGTATGGCTTATTTTTCTATACATTTTTGCGGAACGACGAGTCAGCATTATGACCAAAGTGACAGACTAAAACGAGCCGCCTAAGAGACTTCGCCCGAGCGCTTTTTTATGGGCGTTAAAAAAGCGCCCGAAATAGAACAAATGCATTCCCATGTATCTGTTCACACGTCAGCGCTTTTAAAGCGCGGCGCTTTTTTTCGAACTGTATTTGACTTTAAGTGCTGGGCGGTGATATTTAAGTTCAATTCACGTTATTGTTCAAACTCAGCGCTTTTTTAACACCTGAAAAAAGAGCGGTCGTGCGGATGGGCTCTTATTGTACTGTGTCGTATATTTTGTGGCTGTATTGTTACCTTCAATTCGTAATGTATGACGTACGAATAAAGTCTGGTACTACGCATATCATTAATTTGTTAAAGCGACGCCAGATGACGCTCTGAGCAGTGGCGGATACAGGCTGGGCTGGCTATGGTTTGGGAGACGGTCTTGCACGGCCTATGCATACTTTGAAACTATATGCATGCTATGCTAAATAAATCAAAAAGGTTGCCTGTTCAATTTGATATTTTTTTATTCATTATTGCTAAGATAAAATGCCAAAAAGAATATATTTTTTACTTAGATTTCTATTCTCCCGTTCCCAATTAAATCTGAATCCGCCACTAGATCGATTAGGTCTAACGCGTAATTGGTTTCTGTTACAGCAAAACTTATGATCTTGTGGCCTTATATCAGTGTTGCCAGTTTTTAACATAATGTTTCACTTTTTTTTTAAATATACAAGCGCACTGTGACAAAAATCAACAGTGCGACATTGATTAAGCTTATCTAAATTATGATGAATAAGGTGCTTAAAGTTCTGATTAAATATTTATCTCAACTGTGATAATATAAACGTTAATGTTAACCAGCCCATGTGTTATAAAGTATTGTTATGTATATCACACAGTTTTATGTAACATGGCGTTATTAAATCATAGTTTTGTAAAAAGAACACTTTGTCTATTTTTGTAAAACCTTTTTGGATTTTGGAAATATATATTTTTATATTTCGGATATTTTCTTGTTTCTGTTTTTCTTTCTTACTAATTTTCTTTCAGACATCACCACTAACTATGACTTTTTTCAAAATGGCCTTCTGTTGAAATGTTGCATGTGTAATGTTTTGTGAGATTTCAATTCATTCATACATACATACTCGTACAAATGATATGAAGACAATCATTTGCATTCGAAATATTCTATTTTCTTTCGTGTTGATATTCAGAGGCGTCTTTACCTATAGTGCAGGGTGTGCGGCGTACGCGGGCGCCGGGTCTAAGGGGGCGCCGAGCGCCCTCTAAAGCGACACCTCCAAAGATGCGTCGATCGATGGCTCAGGCGCAAAATGTCGCTTTCGCAAAATGTCTCCTGGTAGTAAAATGTCTCTTTCGCAAAATTTCGTTTTCTAATAATGTCGCTTTCCCAGAATGACTCCTTCTTAAAAGGGCTCAGGCGTTAAATGTCGCTTTCGCAAAAATGTTTCCTGGTAGTAAAATGCCCCTTTCGCAAAATGTCGCTTTCTCATAATGTCGCTTTCCCAGAATTACTCCTTCTTAAAAGATCACTTTCTCACAAAGCCTCTTTCGCAAAATGTCGCGTTAGTAACTTAGAAAAAAGTTAGCCAGTTTTAAAAGAAAGGTTGTTTTTTTTTATTTATTAGTCTTGGTTGATTCTGTTCTTACGAATTTCGATTTTTCGAGTGAAATCAGTAATAAAATAATATGTACTTTTATTATGAATCCTTTACAAGATCTGCTATAGTGGTAGTATTTGAAACATCTATACAAATGTATAATAAGCCTTTTCAATGTGACATACTGCATTTTTAAAGGTGTCCCTTGAAATGTTGATCGGACCAATTGGTCCGCATAACAATTAAAGAACAATTACAAAATGGACGTCCACAGTAGATGATATAATTGCATTAATAATATTTTTGATTTGCGATTTATTAGCTGTAATGCAATTAGTATCGTGAGTAGAGCCTTAGATTAAAATATTGCCCATGATTTCGATGTCACCCTGTAAAAAAAAAATACTACTCTAGCAGATCTTGTAAAGGACTTTTTTTTATTTCACTCGAAAAATCGAATTTACAATGTTGCCATATAATATTGACAAGAACCAGAACAGAATCAACCAAGACTAAGAAATTGAAAAAATAACAACCTTTTAAACCTGGCTAACTTTTTTCTAGGTTACTAACGCGACATTTTGCGAAAGAGATATTCTGCTAAAGAGGCATTGTGAAAAAGCGACCTTTTAAGAAGGAGTCATTCTGTGAAAGCGATATTATGAAAAAGAGACATTTTACTACCAGGAAACATTTTGCGAAAGCGACATTTAACGCCTGAGCCCTTTTAAGAAGGAGTCATTCTGGGAAAGCGACATTATGAGAAAACGACATTTTGCGAAAGAGACATTTTACTACCAGGAGACATTTTGCGAAAGCGAATTTTGCGCCTGAGCCATTTTAAAATTTCACCATTTGCATCCGAATTTCCGATTGAAAATATAACTGTTCGTATTCCATTTTGACCTCGCTCCTACTAGACTAGAGGGCGCCAGGGTACTGGTTGCACACGGGCGCCACAAGGGCTAGAGACGCCTCTGTTGATATTTTACAACATTAGATTTTTACTAGAAAATTCATCAATCAAAAAATATATTTAACGAAATCACCTCAAAAATTTGGGTATTGTATTTATTGATATTATATCCTAAAGCATACTATTCAATATTAATCCATGAATGTTGATCGGCAGCTTCTGCATTCCCTTGCGGCCCCCGCATGCGGTTGAGGTCGGAGTACACGGAACACGTGGTGAACGAAAACATTGTGATGAAACCTGAGATACCATATTTGCCAAAACTAGGTATTCAAATCTAAATCAACTAAATGTCTGATTTAGGTGCCTCGCGCACTACCCAGCCACGATCACAGATCCACCGTTTTCTCGTGGTCCTACTATTTTGTCCTACTAGTAGGACCACGAGGGAGACCATCACAGAAGCTTCGACTAAGAAGAACGTTCGGGCGTCCAACTAGTTTTGTTCAAGATTGCGCCCCTTAGCGTCTCTAGTACGCTAGTCTTTCGGTCCTTACGCCGCGTTTGGCTAAGATGTGCATGACATAATTAAAAGGATAATAATACTAGGTTAATTTAATAAAACTGACCATTATAAGGTGCTTCATATTAAAATGATTCTGCTTGATCTCCCCTTTTTTCGGCCCCTTGATTTGTGTTCACCATAGTTATGATGTAGATTTTAATACGAACTTCTAGACCCCGTAACTTTTTGTCGGACCCTAAGCACTATGACAGAATTTACACGTGACATTTTTACTTTTTGACATTTACCTAAAAATAAACCTTTCAGTCATTCTTTCAGTCAAAACTTTTACAAAATTATTTTCAGTGCCAAAAACTAAATCATCATGTTTTCCTTAGTGTAAAAATAATAAAAGACGAAAGTACAAAAAAATATGTCGTCAATCTACAAAGCCATTATTGGAACCGTAGACAAATTAGTCCCGAAACCTCTGCGGCCCTTGTGGGAACATCCTGCTGGTAATTAATAATTATTATGTTTCCATAAATAGATATTTACTATAGTTAGGTCGAAAAAGAGTGTCTAAGTTCGTATCTTCGTTTTAGGTCCAAAAACGATTTTCTTCTGGGCTCCTTTCGGAAAATGGGTAAGTAAAAGTAGTGGTAACAGTGAAACTTTGTTAGGTGAGACCTGGATAAGTGAAAAACCATATAACTGGAACTCATACCGACACTTTAGCACTGAATAATATCACCTTAATACGTCATTACCATTTTCAGAGCTTGGTGCTTGCTGGATTGGGCGACATTAATCGCCCTCCGCAAACATTGTCTGTCAAACAAAATGCATCTCTTGCCTTAACCGGGTGCATTTGGGCGCGATGGTCGCTCATTATTATACCGAAGAACTACAGTCTCTTCGCTGTGAATTGTTTCGTCGCTCTAACAGGGCTTTACCAACTTTCCAGATATTACGTTTACCACCAATCGCTCGAGAAAAAGAAATTAGAAGATGAAAAGGACAAAAAGAAATAAAGAACTTTTTGGAAACTTAGTGGGCCCTTGTACGTAGGCATTCCGTCTGAAATTTTTCATATAATGTAGGTATAGTTCTTGCTTCTTAAGTAAGTTTTCGTACCTAATTGTAACCAAGGTTGTCCCCAATATCTAACAATCCACTTCGATCAATTTAGTCGAGGATATAGATCAATCATTCGTGCCAATTATTGCGGCCTGCACCAAATTTGACTCGACATTTTTTAAATTGATCTAGGGATAAGACTCTTATATTTGTTTACCTATTTATCTAATTGAAGTCTTTGAACTAAGGTAGTGAATTCGTAAAATGGCGAGACCTTAGGCCGTGCGCTGCGTTAGGGTGCTCCCACATTTATCGACGCGGAATCGGCTTAATCCGAGTGCGTATCACCGCACTACTCGGTTTACCGCCGATCAGCTGCCGCGACGGATGTTCGCATGCTATCGGCAGTCGATTACTCCGAACGGCCGTCGCGACGGCTGTTCACTTACGTTTGGCTGTCGAATCCTCCGAGCGGCTGTCGCGACGGCCGGCAGGCACTATGCAAAGTGTTTTATGAAGACCATTTTTCGGACATTGATTCCACGCAATTGGGATGTGGTATTTTTGTAGTGCGCAAGGAAAATGAAGGGCATAATTTCACTATGAATAACTTTTCCAAATACGACGGAACAACCGAGAAAAAAATAAAGACTAAAAACTCGTATAAGTCTGGATATATCGAAGTTCCTGAGTACCTAAAATATGCAGCATAGAAAACGCCGTCCATTTTTCTAAGGTCATAATTGCGTATCATATTAAGTTTCAAAGATTTTTTTTTTCTAAATAACTTTGAAAAAATGACGATTTTATAAAAATTTAATCTCAAAACTAAACATGCTAGTAAAATGGGGATACAAAGTAATGCATTTAAATAACTTTCAGATTTTCACATAAAAAAGAAATGTCCGAAAAATGGTCTTCATAAAACACTGTGCTGTGCCACCATCGCGATCGGTAGTCGGCCGTCTTCGGTGCCGATCGGCCTTCTCGGGCGCCGTTCGGCCGTCTCCGGCTCCGTTCCAGAGGCGGCGTAAGGCGTGGGCGACGTGGGCCACCGCCTACGGCCTCGCGGTACAAGGGGCCTCGCGCCTCAAAATTTTTTAAAGCGAGAATAAAACAAACTCACTTCACTCGAGTTGACAAAAAATTCAATTATGTAATCGATTAGAATACTCGCTTTCACACATCATTACGATTAAAAAAAAAACATGGTTGTCGATTACGAATACAAATTGAGTAGTGGTAATGAAAAATTCGTGTTTTTGGCCCTGTATTAGAGAATTAAGCTAAGATCTGGCCTTTTTTAAGTTATTTATAAAATTTGGCATGATATTTATCGTAATTGTTATTGAGTATAAGCGTGTGTGTGTGATCCAAGTGAAAAATAAAAATGTAAACAAACACAAGTGGCGCGAAACTTCGAGTTCAGATATAAAATTTTTCATTACCACTGCTAATTTATGTTGAATTACGTATGAATTCGTTACAATACTAAATGACGAGTTATTCATCCCTTCTATAGTGATACCTTGGATATCCGGAAACCACATTTTTTATGATTTTTAGCCCAACCCAGCACTGCCATCAAAATGGCGTAAATCGTATTTACACTTTTGGATTTTGTAATGGTAAATTAAGAAAATGCGTTGTAAATGTAGAAGTTTTAATGGCGTGAACAAATCAGATTTTTTTATTTAAAACATTCTTAATTAATGCGCACTCATAGGATTTAACGCAGAGAATATTATATTTTCCCACGTTTTTATACACTCACAATTTTTTACCACGTTTTTATACACTCACTTTTCTTGTTTGTTTGTTTGTTTGTCGTTCCGGTTGGACTTTTGCAACTCAATTTTGAGGCACTTTCCGATAAGCTAGCAGGCTGAAATTTTGTACACGCTTTGAGTTCTGATGACAATACATGACTAGCTAAGAAACGTCATAACAAATCCAATATGGCGGCCTCCCCAAGATGGCGGACTGGCTGTTTGAAACCCACCCCCATGATATGGATATCAAATGAAAGGGTTTGCTGTCAGGAATACGAAAAAAATAGTCACGGGACTTAAATCCAATATGGCGGACGTCCAAGATGGCAGACAGGCTATTTGAAATGCACCCCTGTGATATGGATATCAAATGAAAGGGTTTGCTATCAGGAGTACGAAAAAAAGTCACGTGACTTAAATCCAATATGGCGGACGTCCAAGATGGTAGACTGGCTGTTTGAAATCCACCCCCGTGATATGGGTATCAAATGAAAGGGTTTGCTGTCAGGAATACGAAAAAAATTGTCATGTGGCTTATGCTAGGCTAGGCTATTAATCCAATATGGCGGACGTCCAAGATGGCGGACAGGCTTTGAGGCACTTCCCGATAAGCTAGCAGGCTGAAATTTTCAGGGTAGCTTCAAACCCGATGAACAATGATAAAAATAATAAAATAATTAATAGATTTAAAAAATCTAAAAACCCACGTTTTTAAAATAACCCTACGGGGCTGAGAGAGGGGCCACTCAAAACGTTGGGGCGTATCTTTGCAAGTTACACCTACGATCTCACGTCATGTAAATATATCCCATAAATAATCCCTTATATAATATACGCCCCCACGTTTTGAGTGGCCCCTCTCTCAGCCCCGTAGGGTTATTTTCTTCTTTTTAGGACATTTAAAAACGTGGGTTTTTAGATTTTTTAAATCTATTAATTTTAATTATTTAATGAGGATGTCGTATGACTACAACGTCTGCTCATTTCGGACCCACTACTGAGCCAGCGTAGGTTTACTTGTCGCGGCCGTTTCGGACCCGGTACCGAACTATACGGTTAATCTAATTTGTATTTTTATGAATAAAAACTTGGCAGTGTTAATTGTTTTGTTTGTTTTTATTATTTTATAAAATCCGTCTTCAGGTCGCCATAGAACAGGGCCTCGCGAAATCTGTCTTGCCCACATCAAATTTAGGTCTTGCCCCGCCACTGCTCCGTTCGGCCGTCTTCAGCGCTGTTCGGCAGCAGTCGGAAACGTTCAGCTAGATTCAGCGCCGTACGGACCTACGGACACGTACGGATGCGATCAGCTAACCGACAAACGACTCGTTCCGCCGTCGGCCGAAGTCGCGTCGCGTCGTCCGAGTCGAGCCGGAATGGTATTAGTAACACCCTTATTACGTTGACATAAAGGATTTTTTGACCGGCTTAAGCCGATTCCGCGTCGATAGATGTGGGAGCACCCTTAGGCGTGCGCACGGCGCGGGCGCCCGCGTTGCGTGCTGTTTCATGTAATCTATATAGATCAGCGCTGCTTGCAGCGGGTCGCCCGTCGATGAAATTACATGAAACAGCACGCCACGCGGGCGCCCGCGCCGTGCGCACGCCTAACGCAGCGCACGCCTCCTGCAGACACACGCGATTAATCGCGCGGGGCGACATATCGCGGTCCATTCGCATTATTTTTAGAGTGGAAATTAGCTTGGCTCGTTGTCGCAGCGCGATTAATCGCATGTGTCTGCAGGAGGCTTTAAGCAAAACCTGAAGAACGCCTCTTGTTGCTATCAGCAAATCTACCGACACATTTGGGCGTAAAATTGGTGCGCGTTTAATAGTTTTTTAATAACCTATCACTTATACTCGTATACCTTTTTAAGTTAGGTACTTATAACATAATGTAAATGTTTTTAGAATCATTATTGTTACGATGGTTTCTGAAAATTACCATAGTCACTTAAAAACTCTTATCAGGAAATAATCAATAATTTTATCTACCACGATGATACAGTTTAATGCATAGTGTCTGTGTGGTTCCGCCAAACCCTTGAGCGTGAAGTCATGTTTACGTTACAAACCAGTGCGTCGATAATAGGTATAAAATGTCTTATCTTTTGATGGTTACCGAAGTTCTGATTAGATAAATATGGACCGGACTGTCTAAACTGATCGAATGTGAAGATTACCTACCTATATTAGTTGACCGTAACTGTTGAATTTGCTGTAATTTAAGAGTGAGCAATTAAAAAGTTTATTTTTTCATTATTTTGTATTTTTTGTTATGTTATAGTATTGCATGTACTTATACGATACATCTATGTAGGAAAATTGAAAACTCAAGAATTGAAACGGCAAAAAATACAATACACTAACCTAGTCAGTTTGAGTTGACATAATTATACCATAAAATTGCAACAGTGTCGAAATATAGAAAACTCAAATAAAGAACATGGCCGTTATCCGTTAAAAAACTTAAGTACTTATAGTGATCAATTTTAAAATCTGGTCCGACCATTTCTTGGCTTTGCTGTTCTCCCCTTTCGATATGACTGCTATGATTTCGGATATGACGAACAATAAACACCTTTGTCGCATGGGTAGGCAGAAACTATAATCATGTAACAACTCCTTTCTCGGGTTTCCTCACAATGTTTGCTCGTTTATCGTGTTTGAAAATAAATCCAAATTAAACCGATGTGCCTCATAAACAGAGATCGGAATAGGTTAAGTTTTAATTCCTACACCTAGAATGGATAAAAACTCGGAGTTATTTTGAAGTTCTGAAATAATGCTGTTAAATCAATAACTGACAGCAGCATTAAGTAGTAGGATACGTATGACATATTCTACCAAGTGATTTATCAGCATTAAGGAGGCATACACTTTTAGGGGTGCATGATAGTTTTAACCTTGCATGCATTTCCGACAGACAAGCCCAGCGTGTATGTGTTAATACTGTAGGTACAGTTATCGGTGCATTGTGTCGGTTATGCGTGCACGGTTAAAACCATCATGCAAACCCTAACGTGTATGGCCTCCCCTATTTTCATAACCGTGTATTTAGCATAGCTGCTGGTAACTATGGTAAGTACCTACCTAAGTAAGACCTTGTACGAGAGAACTCATTCTTCAAAAAGGAAACAAATCGTCCAAAATTAAGTATTAGTTTATTTATTTATACAGTGTGTCCGGACACGAGTTAGCGATACTTGAAGGGAATATTGTAGACTCATTTTCATCGACAAAACTGCTTTTAAAAAAATTCTTACTCCAACACCTCGCGAATGGCGGCCATTTTAGTTTTTTGATTTGTCGAACTGGGGTATGTACAATAAAATGCAAATATCTTTGAATCCAAGAGACCTACATACATGCAAATGACTTTATTGCAAAGTTAAATGTTAAGGCTTTTCAAAAACTTGCAAAAGTTTTCTAAATAATATGTAGAAAGAACCAAAACACGTGGGCAAACATGAAATTGTACACAAAAATTATTGAATATTTTCACATTACATTATACTCTAGCTCGAAAAGTACCCCTGTATTTTGCTTAGGTTTTTGCATTCAGTTAAAAGTATTTGAGTCAGGGTATAAAATTATATCAAAATTATCACTCTACGTTAAGTATTTTAGGAGTTATTCTCACTTGAACATAACCCTTCCTTAGCGCATGTACCACCAATGTTACAGAAGCCATTCTTTGGGCGAGCTAAACCGTTTCAACGTGAATTTATAAGCTGGCATTATTAACCACCATGCAAATGATCCCAACGAATCACCATTAAACTGAAATAATATTTTTTTTGTTTACTTTATGAAAAAATTTTTTTAAATAAATTCAAAAAATGGGCCATCGCAGTTTATGGGTGATTCGTTGGGATCATTTACATGGTGGTTAATAATGACAGCTCATAAATTTACACTGAAACGATTTAGCTCGCCCAAAGAATGCGACACCTGTAATATTGGGGTACATTCGCTAAGGAAGGGTTATGTTCAAGTAAGAATAACTCCTAAAGTACTTAACGTAGAGAAATATTTTTTATACCATTTTATAGCCTAACTCAAATACTTTCAATTTCATGCGAACACCTAAGCAAAATACAGGGGTAATTTTCGTGCTAGAGTATAAAATATGAAAATATTCAGTAATTTTTGTGTACAATTTCGTGTTTGCCCACGTTTTTTGGTTCTTTTTACATATTATTTAGAAAACTTTCACAAGTTTTTGAAAAGCCTTAACATTTAACTTTGCAATAAAGTCATTTGCATGTATGTAGGTGTCTTGGATTTAAAGATATTTGCATTTTATTGTACATACCCCAGTTTGACAAATCAAAAAACTTAAATGGCCGCCATTCGCGAGGTGTTGTAGTAAGAACTTTTTTAAAAGCAGTTTTGTCGATGAAAATGAATCTATAATATCCCCTTCAAGTATCGCTAACTCGTGTCCGGACACACTGTATATAGTACAAGGATATTTTGGCGCGTGGCAGAAATTGGAACTAACGATCGTCATTTTGTTTTTTTTTAAATAGTTTCGCTTATAAATTGTGGCAACGTAAGTGCCAAAATATCTTTGTAGTGATGTGGATATTACCCATAGACATAGAGCACGTACCCAGCGGTAACTGCCTAAAATTGCATAAATCTGTAAGACGTTTCCTATAAGCCCTCATAAACATTACCTATGTCTTATTTGATTTTTTTTTGAGAATGACCGTCATCAAATACTTTATCTTTCTAATAGCGGCCATACACCATACTGCCTATCGTACAATCGGCATGACGATCGATTTGATCAAATTGGCAGTTCGTCCATATACACCATACACCATACTGCCTATCGTCCAATCGGCATGACGATCGATTTGATCAAACTTCAAATCGGCAGCAGTGATGCCAACTTAGCAACTTTATAGCTAGATCTAGCTATTATTCGGTGACCGACAGCTACAATTTTATAAAACTTGTGGCTTAACTTTTTAGCTACTTTTTTACCGACTTGTTTTTTTACCGATTTATCCCACTGGTGGGAATCAGTTGGTAATACAAGTGTAGGTCGGAAAACATTTGCTCATCGTTAACAAATGTTTCCCGACCTTCTAGCGATTTTCGACTTTATTGACATTTATGCAAACACCGGATTTTAATGAAGGAGCAATGTAATCTAACGAGAATGTGAGAAAAAACAAACTAAATTTTGAATGTCAATAAGGTCGAAAATGGCTTGAACCTGTTTATTAACTTGCTTAACGATAGCAAGTTAAAAAAAGGTTCAGGCGATTTTCGACCCTCCATTCCACTCCACTCCACTCCATTACAGTCCAGTCAATTCCATTCCATTCCATGGTAATACACACATTACCCTCCTTTGCGTCGCGCAGTCTGTAAAAAGTGTCGTTACATTTTTTTCCGCCTAGCCCCCTTTCGCAACGCGCCATAAGGAACTTCCAAAAAAATATACGTTTCGAATTGAGAACCTCCTACTTTTTTTTACGTCGGTTAAAAAGTAGCTACCGAATATTAGTTAAATCTAGCTATAAAGTTGCTAAGTTGGTATCACTGCTGCCGATTTGAAGTTTGATCATTCCGATTTGATCAAATCGATTTGATCAAATTGGCATGATCAAATCGGCATGATCAAATCGGCATGATCAAGCCTATTGTCATGCCAATTTGATGGATTCCACGCCCACACACGGTCAAATCTAACTGATCAAATCGGCAGCGTCATGCCGATTGTACGATAGGCAGTATGGTGTATGGCCGCTATTAGGAATGTGGATATTAAACATTTGGTTAGGAAAGGATCTGTCCATGCTATAAGTCTATGGGTAATAACTACTGCGTATTGGGTTCTGCATGCAATTTGGTCTGTGTTTGCATGTTTTGCACGATGCACTAGCATTGCATGGTTTGTAAGATGATAAAACCGTCCTACGGTAGTCATTTTCAAGAAGCACATACCTAATATTATGCTAGTATTTACTAACACTATGTGACACAATTTATGCACAAGACAAGAGAGATGGCAAGTGTCGGCTAGTGACTCTGAAAACTGATATTAGTTACATAGATGACTTAAAAGATGTATTATGAACATTGTGTTGTCCGCTTACTAGTTTATTTGATTTAAATCTAGAAACTGCTGATTTTACCTTTTTTTTTTTGTTGATTTTCTAGTAGCAGTAGTTAGTTCTTCTGCACGCGCAGCACGACCAACTCTATCAATATTCTGCCAAGAATATATTAAGTTATTTCATACAATACGATTATAAACATTTTTTTACATGGAAGCATTGCCATGTGGAGTCGTCGGAGTCTACAATAGAATAGAAATCTACATTCTGTCATTTTGTGTCTTCATTTGTCGACAAACCCATTTTTCTACGGTGTCATGCTACGCGTGCGGTCACATAGGCTTTTTATTTAGCTTTAGTTGTGTGAGTTTGAGGAATTAAAATGAATACTGCTGTGATCATATCGTTGACGCTATAGTAGCTCAATACAAGGTGACAAAAGGTGCATAATATTTTATTTTGTCCCAAAGCCAAATGGTGCCACGTAAATTTCTCTCTCTCTGAACATCCATAACCAGGGCTTACCATGTGCCCAAAACAGCAGTCTAACTCTGTTGTTACAAGGCACAATTATGCCTCAACGTAAATTCACGAGCAGTATTCTGAAATCTAGACAGTTTTTCTTTAATAATTTCCTTGCAATATCCACAGGCTCTAGTCCTGGCTTCGCTCGACGCGTACACCCGCCCACTGGACAAGGTGTCGACCACACAATCGGCCACACTCTCCGCCACTGGCCTAATATGGACTCGATACTGTTTGGTCATAACTCCAGTCAACTATTCCTTGGCTATTTGTAACTTTATGTTGGGGGTCGCTAATGGAGTTCAGACCATTCGTGCGTACCGTTTCCAGAATCAGAAAGCGATTACTGCTTAAATGCGGGAGGCACGATTTAACACATTTGCTGCTCTTGATATGTAAAAATGGTTCTTATTGCATGCGCTATTAACTTAGATCTCCCTCGGGTAGGACGCCTGCCTTTTGGCACCCACTGTGTGACGACTCTGGCCCCGACTTGATCCCGATGTATTTTGCAGATAATATCTGCAAAATACATCGGCCATATTATGGCCTGCCCAAAACACAATCGCGATAATTTCGCAAAAAAAAAAAGATGGAGGATTTCACAAACTTTGGCACCAGTTTAAGAATATTTTATACATAGAATGAATCGGAGCAGCAAACGTGTTAAAACGAATAGGTACTTTAGAAGGCATTTGATTGACCAAAAAAAAGGCACGAATTTAGTCTCGATTTAAGAACAGAGGGTTCAGTACTTATACATCATTGTGGTTTTAATAAACAAATTTAATTTTAGGTTGTCATAAATACTAGATAATTTATACTCATTTGAGTGCCATCGCGATATTCGCTTCGAAAACATACGCTGAAACTTTATAATAAGGTAAAGGGTAACTTTAACGAATTTATTATTTTTAAATATTGTTTTATTGACTAGTCACAATTAAAAAAAACAATTCTTGCCAAAAATCTACCCACCTGGCAGCGAACTTTAAACATATTTTTTTTAAATTTTATTGTTCCCATTATTGGCCAAACTACTTTATTTGTTTAATAGGAGTAGGTACCTATAATTAATCTGATTTTATTACTAAAAATCAATTTACTGGTGACGCACAAACCAGCTAGATTACTTGTCACAATCCTACACATCAAAATGTACTCTGTATGGCACCTCATACTTTCTATAGTTGCTTGGCCCACGTAGATGGCACCACCAGCGTAAGTTGGGCCCTAGTCACATCATTTAACTGCGGTAACAAGGCTCAAGGCCAACTTTATTATAATAATAATATGTATAATTAACAAACCACGATGTATCGCTACGTCTAATTGCATAGTACTTAGCAATAATACTGTAATAATATGTCACTAACTACCTCAATAATACTTGTCCGTTTAACTAACAAAAGAAAGGAATGTGAATCGTTTACTTTTCCTGTTGACTCTCACGTTGGTTGTTTTAGTCGCTATGCTGATGGCAATAGAGTAGAAATTTGAAGAGATCAAAAAAATTAGTTATAGTCAAATTTGTGATTGTTAGGAACTACATACTTACAGAAAGAACCTTTTCTCCAGGCTATATTAGAACATCGATATAAAAGAATGACGCCAGCATATTATATTATCAGCCTATTGCCGTCCACTGCTGAACGTAAGCCTCCCCCAAAGAGCGCCAACTCTCCCAACCAGCATATTACTCAACCCCAATACATTTTCAACCTTATTACAACACCAAGGAAGTTTTATATTCGTTTGAAAACATTTTAAAGTTTGGGATAGGTGGACGTTTCTATTGGCCTTTTTATTTTCCCTCTCCCTCTTCAGGATTGTACAGAACAAAAATAAAGAGGGTAGTATTAAATAAAATAAAATATTCAACGTCAGCCAGACTGATCGAGTAGTTACAAGCGATACTACTGACATGGTCTTGGGTTCGATTTTCATGTCAAGTAAAATGTTATTGGGTATTCACATATGGAAAATTTTGGATTTTGGTATTCTGGAGTCATGCCTTGATGGCTCTCCCCTCATAAATGAGTCTACAATAATAATTTCCGAAAGGTATTGTAATAAATGTAGTCTATAGGTACACCTTTACCAAACTTGGAGATTTCAAACTTGATGTTAACGTAATCCACAACGAGAGAGAAAACATGAAACTTGTAAATGATTTACATTTTTACAGCTTAGCAAAAAAGAGTGTGGAAAACCGGCCAAGTGCGAGTTGGACTCGCCCATGAAGGGTTTCGTAGTAGCAAGCATAGATTAGGGATATAATTATATTGAGATTAGTAAGTAATATACACAAACAATAAAAATAACTTTGTTTTTCATAGTGTTTGTATGAATGGCAAAGTTATATTTGCGGGTTTTGAAAATGTACTATATCTCAAAAACTGCGAACTGTATCTCATCCAAACCAATTTTCGTTGGAAGTTTTTGTTGAGGTCTACATTATATATTTTTTTTTAGTTTTATCATTCTCTTATTTTAGAAGTTACAGGGGGGGGGACACACATTTTACCACTTTGGAAGTGTCTCTCGCGCAAACTGTTCAGTTTAGAAAAAAATGATATTAGTAACCTCAATATCATTTTTAAAGACCTATCCATAGATACCCCACATGTATGGGTTTGGGGAAAAAAAATTTTTGAGTTTCAATTCTAAGTATGGGGGGCACCCCCAAAATTTGTTTTGTTTTTATTTTTGTATGAAAATCCTAATGCGGTTTACATGATACATCTACGTACCAAGTTTAAACAGGATAGCTCTTATACTTTCGACAAAAAGTGGCTGTGACATACGGACGGACAGACAGACAGACATGACGAATCTATAAGGGTTCCGTTTTTGCCATTTGGCTACGGAACCCTAAAAATGAGGTTGCTACTTGTTGTTTTATTCATTATGAATGAATAAACAAGTAAGCACTGATCGTTGCGAATTAATGTAGAAAATAGTGAAATAACACGACATAATTGTTTTTTGACACAGAAGCTACTCGTAGTTGACTTTTTTAATACTATTTTCACAACAAACGTGTCGAAGTTTCAATTGTCACCGCATCAGACTCTTTCTTGCCAAGCTGTAACCTAACCTAACCATTAACCAGCCAGACCCCTGTTTTGAAACAGACTTTCAGTATGGGGTCAATATTTTCATAGACAATTGACTGAGCTGGACTGAGCAACAACCACTCTTTAGAAAGAGACAAAGCGATTTCATCACACTACCTTTCTCTTTCCTGAGCGACAGACAAAGAAACAGAAAAAAAAAACAATGCGACTGTTGTGATCACTTGTCTCTGGCACACTTTTCTGCCCGTTTTTACATGACATATGGATAGGGAAAGCTCAGTCTATTGTCAATGGAATTATACTAACATTGTATCTAAGTACTAATTCAAATAGAAACCTAGTGCCATAGAACAAAATGTAATGAAGCTATTTTATTTTTATTATTTTGTTTTCTTATTATACTAACTTTAATGTTTCATTAAATGTTTAGTAGTATGTAGTTGTAGTTTTAGATGCGTGGACTGCTTTTTTCTTTTTTAATCCTGACAATACTCGTGGTATGAGATCACAAATGTTGGCAACACATGTAACTTTAAAATGTGTTGCCCAATGGCAGTAAGGCACAGAAGCCTAAACTAACTAAGTGTTGATATGAAAAATAAAACAATAAAAATAATTACATTCCTTCCACAGTTTGACTTTGTGTCATTATCAGTATCATAGTACTGCTTAATAAGGATGATATTAGGTTACTACTACCGATAAGTCTCGAAATCGTAGTAAACCTTATGTACATTACGATAAGGTTTAAATTAGATTGCTGTTAGATGTAATCCAACCGTTAAAGCTCTGCGATTATCTCACTTGTAGTAGTCCACGTATCTATGTAGACCGTAGTTTAGAAGGCATGCACGCATGTAATTGTGTTGTTCTATATTGCACGTAGTAATTAAATCTTGCCACCATTTTATCTGTATTATTTTTATTATTATTTTAATTGAGCTTGAACCATTCTAGCCCTATATTTTTACCTTTTTTCCTTTATTTTGACGTTATTAAACAAATACGGATGCATGAATCTTACTTGAAGAGCTTGAAAGCTGAAAGGATTATCAAATTATTATAGTTTGTTCATTTGTTACGCTTTTATGCCTAAACAGCTGAACCGATTTTAGTTAATTTTGGTACAGAGTTAGATGGCACCCGAAGACGGTTAAAACGGCTACCTACTTCTTTTTAACCGACTTTAAAAAAGAGGAGGTTCTTTAATAAAATTTGAAGTAGAGAAATGAGAGGGGTGGGAGAAGCCGCGCGGAAAAATTAAGAAGAAAAATAAAACGTTTCTGAATGAGACGAAAGATTCTTTCAAACAGAAAGCGGAACTTGAAAATCAGCCAATAACAATGACGCAACGGGAGATTAACACAACGAATTTGGCAGTACAATTTAATTGAAAGCACCTTGGCAATGAATTGAGGTTATTGTATTTGTTTGTTTTGATCTAGATGTCGCAAACGCTATTGCTAAGCGTCTTAGGTTCGAAACCCAGGTTAGACAAAATGTTTTTAGGCATATTTTTAATAGCAGCCTGAATAGCCAAGAAGCAGCGACTACTAAGCACCCTAGGTTTGAGCCCTTTACGTTCCGGGGTCACGGTAATTCGTTAGTCCCGCGACCCCGGCAGGACAACATGAGATATAGCAAAATTGTGAAATATAAACACATATCACCTCTATATCATTTAGCGAGAAGAACGTTGAAGAAATAAAACTCAAAAAATAAATACTAATTTAACTTGTTTTAATACTCAATCTTCCACCATATTCAACAACTTATCCATGCTAATAGGATTAAAACTCCTTCCATTATCATTAGAAAACATGATGACATTTCTTATTACGTAACACTGTAGATCCCCAATCTTATACAGAGGTCTACCCTCCCTGGTTTTTCCAGCAATTGGAACAAAAGTAATGCCTTTTTCAACGCATCTACTTTCAAGGAGCTCTGAGAAGCTTTTGGCTTGTGAAGCAGTTGCTAGTACATCTGATATGTGTGATATCTCCTTTGGTTCGGGCATGGTGAAGCGAGGGGGAGGGGGAGGTTCCACAGAGTCAATGTCGGCGCTTCTGTTCATCATGTCCAAAGCTTTGCGGAAGGCGTCCCGGACGGCAGGCTCTTTAAGAACTTCTTCCGGAAACATTTTCTGTGGAATAAAGTGGTTCTTTTGTATGGTTTGTTTCTTTTTGTGAACTCTAACTAATACGGGAATAATACTTTCTTGCATTTATTTAGCGGTAACTAAGCAATTTACAGTTAAACTCCTTGAGAACTTGTTTCGGGAACATTTTCTGGATCTGGAGAATAGTGGTTCTTTGGTATGGTTTGTTTTATTGTGAATAGGGAGTTTCACTGCGAGTTTTAGCCATCAGTGGCGCTACAAGCGCATAGCGTAAACAACGTCAAGTGTAGCTTCGAGGGTGTAGTGTATGTCAAGTTAATCATACAGTAAATGATATCTTGCGTTGGTAGCGCCATCATGAAACCTCCCATTCATGGAAAAAATACTTTCAAGTAATTAATTAACAATAAAAAAGCAGTTTGCACACACTCATATTTATATTGCCTTATTTTTTCAAAATTCAACAAAATTCATCGTGTTTTGTACATTTTAAGTTGAGAATATTAATTTGTATTTTTTTTTTTTGAAGAAAAATTTCTTGAAAATATTTTGGAATATGAACAAAGTGTGTAACGTAATTAAAGGAGCAAATATATGAACGGGGATGAAGTCAAGGGAAAATGTGTGGCAGGAAAAAATCTTTACAATAAATCAATTGCTGTTCGTTAGTCTCGCTAAAACTCGAAAACGGCTGGACCGACTTCGGCTAATTTTGGTTTTTTAATTATTTTTGGAAGTCCAGGCCCCTTTAGCCAAACAGCAGACGACAATCGTTATCGCTCAGCAGTCACTAATACTTTATACACTCGCGCATAAAGTTGCAAATCTATTAAATACTGCTGAGCGATAACGAACGAAACAAACGAAAATGATCTCAACTTTACGCGCTGGGGTATAAAGTTGAAAATGTATTAGTGAATGCTAAGCGATAACGATTGTCGTCTGCTGTCGAGTGCTGTTTGGCTAAAGGGCCTGGGAAGGTTTAAAAGGTGAGTAAACATTGCTAAAAAAAAATGATTCTGAGGCGGTATGAAGTTTGCCGGGTCAGTTAGTAGTATTTAAATATGTTATAGTTACCTTAAAATCCGTGTAAGAGTTGAGCACAGTGGCGTGCGGTGGGTTGGTGTTGAGCCAGGCAGCCAGCGCGGCCAGCCAGCGGGGCAGCAGCGCGCGTGCAGCCAGCGCGGCCACCGGCCCGGGACCGAGCAGCTCCAGCCACTCCACGCACCACAGCCACGCCGCTGTGGGAAACAAATCAAATTAATATTTAAATCAATTGAACACACATGAGACGTAAATGTACGAGACATAAGATCCATTCGTAAACTTTTACTAAGAATTTTGTTTTCATCTTTTAAAGTGAGGAATTTGGTCTTTGACGTTAATTTTTTTTTTATTAAAAGTGGTTATTGTAGTTCAAGCACCTGGCTGCTGTGATAAGTATGATCAAATGTATAGAAATGTTTGAAATACGCCACAAGGCATCGCAGGTCGATTCGCGTAATTAGAACGTACGACGCAGGCGTTTCGTCGCTTAGAATGCAATTTTCCTATTATTCTAATACCCACAATGTTGAACCTGGATACAGCTATAAGGTACCACATCTACGTCACACAAGATGACAAGACGAACCAAACAAAATCTCCAACTACACAATTGTCTTCCATCGATAGCACTAAAGTCCCAACTGTGGGATCAGTTAGTATACGTACTGTTCTCCCTGCCCACGAGCTCGAGCGGCGCGTGCTGCAGACAGTGGTCCAGCTTGGGCACGATGTGCTGGTGCAGCATGGCCTGCAGCGCGGGCCCCCAGGCCGCCCGCCAGGCCCGCAGCAGGCCCCGGGCCGACTGGTCCGCCGGGTGCCAGGCCGACAGGGCCGCGGCCAGGCGGGAGCGGATCAGGGGGTACACCGAGCTGGCCAGGGCTTCGCCTGCACAATAATAATAACATTAATGTACTTTAGGCAAGTTCAATTGTTCACTACATCACAACATCGAAATCATGCAACGATAATTATTACAGATGATGAACACGCGGCTGAAAGCTGTACAAGTGTATATCCTTGCTTTTCGGAGAGAAACAACAAGATGGCTTCCTAGTAATATAGTACCCTGGGTACCACGCAGCGGGTCACACATACATTGATGTAGCTACGTCACACTGTACTGACCTGCCATATCATGTACTGACCTGCCATATCATGCCAGGGTAACACCCACTGGTGCAGCGGCTGCGTGTCGTTGGTGGGGTCCCAGGCCCTCACGGCGGCTAGTACCCTGGGTACCACGCAGCGGGTCACACAGGCCCTGGTCAGCCAGGCAGGGGATGCAGTCTCCCAGGCCGAGACTGCGCGGAGCATCGGAGTTGGCATTCGGGGGTTCCAGGTTCTGATGACAAAAAAACACCAGTTGGTTGAAAAAAGATGCAAACACGGATTTATCTACACTGTTTAGACTTTTACCGTCTTACCACAAAAAAATTAAACACGCGTTAAACACTTGTCTAAAAAAATTGACAACGTCAAAACGACATTTCACGTTGATATAAGGTTCGTTTTGCAGTTACACTTTTTTTAGACAAGCGTTCAACGGGTGTTTATCTTTTTGTGGTAAGGCGGTTAGAGTATAGTACGACCAATTCGCCTTAGAATATGAACAGGGTAAAGAACTTATCAAAGATGATCCGGCTCGAAGGACCCCGTTCGGACGTAAATAAGTAGATGACCCTTGAAGACTGTTTTGACACTAAATTATAATTACGTTTCATCAATGTCAGAAATGCACACATATAAAATATTGATATTCTACTTAAACTTGAAGATTCAAGTAAACGCTACTTGAATCTTCAAGTTTAAGTAGACCACCACACTTCTAGCTGGACTTAAGCAACCTTGCTTGATGAACAGCATAAGCAATGTTATTTTTAAAAAAAAGCCTTTGACACATTGATCGATCTTTGCTCTAACAGATTCTTTACCAGACTGAGACTCTTTTCGTCACTGATTCAATCGCGTATGGAAACTTCAAGCATATGCACCATCAAATAAAGACATTCAAGTTGAAGCTACTACAAAAATCAATCGAAAATACTCACTCAGCAGCAGCAGTAAGTTGCGGCACAAAGTGTTGCCACAGCAAACTATTATAGGCCTCCTCAGTTAACAGCTTCTTCCATTTCAAGAAGGTCGGTATGGGCTCGTCGGGCGCCGACAAAGGTTCCCATGTGGCCAGTAAAGCACTCAGCAAGGGACTCACTATGTTACCCGCTATAGTGCCTATACCGAACATCTCGTATTCTGTGGGGTAGGTATCCTGAAAAGAATTTGCAATTTGACTGAAAAATTCTAATTGAAGTCCGTTGGATTACGAAAATATATTTGCAACGTATTTTTTTTGTTACGTGAACTAAAATTGACGGAGATACGACGTTTTTAAAACTGGCAATTCGTCACAACTTAGTAAAGCGTGTGACATTGTTTAAAAAAAATTTTGTCTCGGAAATTATAATCACCGCGGAGTATAGTACGTGTCAAGATTAATATTCACTACAACCTTTTTCATTATTTTTTTAGGTTTTATTTTTAATTTAAAACAAGATGAAAATGTTTATCAAAATAGGAGACAGGTATAGAACCATGGACAATTTGGTTAGTTTTTAACCACAGATAACCAATTTATAGCGAATTTACGGCAGATGTTATGGTCCCAGGGAGGCGCTGACATCGCACACACATCGAATATGAAAGTTTTCTCACCTTCAAGTTAGCCAGAACATCATGAGCTCTCTCAAGCGACAGATCAGGTTGGTTGAGCATCTCCACGCGCTCCAATATACCTTCAACCTTGTTGATCACTTTGTCTTGTTCCGACAACTTTATGTTGCATTCATCGAGGTCTCTTTCTAGGACAACGATCTCGTCTTCAGCTGATTGAAGCTCGCGAGCATTCTGGATTATGTCCTGTGGAAATGAGGGTTGTTTATGATCATAATTTGATTTTTATAAGGTCCTTTCTTTGAGTTTGCAATTATTGTCTCGTTTCTGGAGAGAAAAGTAATGTAACTCTTATAATTCTGAGGCTTTTTATTTTGCCTACTTCCGCCCACTGACGAACAGTTATTTATGGCAAAGTTGTCACACTATTGTCTACTGTGAAATATTGAGGGATTTTTGGCTCACCCGTTTGCGCCACTGTTGAGTAAGGTCCTAAGGCATAGCTGTCAAAGTTTATTGCCACAGGCGAGAAAACCATGTTTATATTTAAATCATATTAACACCATATCGTAATAATATCGAGCATACCAGTGTCATGCAATCCCGTTTTGTTCGAAGAAATGTATGACTTCTTAGATATTCTTCTTTCTGATATTTAGCATAATTAATCTGAGGTATTGCGTATTGCAAAATATCTACAACATAAATGTAATTTAAGAAAAAACGCGTTGTCCATACCACACCGTGACATTTGACATATCAGAGACTGAGGTCTCTGAGGTCGTGAGCGCTACAGTAGCGCCTCTAGCGGTGAATTCATACGCGGTAGTCCTCATTCTCTTTAACCTAGGATCAAGATTTCTTCAGTAATTTAGCCTATAATATTACCTGCTCACAGCACTCGACCATCAACTCTAAATTATGAACAAGCTGTGGTGCGGCAAAGTTGTCACACTTCCGTCGTGGCTCGTGCTCGAAGCGCGGCGCGGCGGCACGTAGCGCGTGGTACCCGCTCAACACTCGCTTCTCCTTGCCTGTCATGTCTATTACAGGCACGCGGGACAACTCATTGCTGTGGATATTGATAAATATGAGAATTTGTGAGTATTCGGGCATGAGATATGCTGAAGGTTGTATTTGGGTTGTTTTGTACTGTAATGGGAAATATTTGTATTTTTTATGAATTGTTGCTTGCAACTATAATTCTAATTTTCCACATATAAAAGAAAAAAAACACTAGGTAATTGTCTCATATTTCTGATAAAACCACCCTGAAGTATAAATAGTCATCTACTGGAAGAAAACCCTGGTACAGAGTGCATAAGGCACACTTTTAACTAACGTGAGCAACTTGCAAGATGAGGACTGTTTTTTTTAATGAGTTTTCTCTTAGCTCTAGTCTAGGTCAGAAGTGACAGAGGACAAAGTCGACGATGGACTGAGCTTATCCAAAAGTAGCGTGTTCACTCTAACTTTGAAAATATTACTCTTGTTTGCGTTCGGAAACACAGATGTAGGTAGAACGTAGCACTCCTTTGCTGTGCGCTCTTCGAAAGACGTTTAGAAACGCGTAATATGATAGTAACAAGGTAGAGATGGCAACTGAAGGTTAATAAAAACAGTAAGATAATGACATGGTTATGATGTGTGTGCAGACAAAATGGTGGGCAATACTGATTAAAGAACATTTTTGACTATCACAAGCCCCAAAAATTAAGGTTCCCTAGATAGCCAAATCCTGTATACCTGGTAATAGTATGCATCGTGGGTTTACCCTCTTGTATGACATCGGCGGCGTCACGGTAGAAGTAGCGGCCCTTGTGTGACTTCTTCCAGTTGTAATTCTTCTCTTTAGTCCCTTTCTCTTCTTCCTTCTCTTTCAGGCGGCGGGCTTCTTCTTCTTTCTTGGCTTTTTGCTGGAAGATTATTTGTATTTAGTAAGACAAATAACTTCTTGCAGTTTAGGGCATATGAAACACCCAATCCCTACTGTCATTATACTTTTAAATTATTATAGAAACATTTTTTTTTTTTATTTAACTCTTTCATGCAATGATGCATTGTTATGATAATATAGGCGTTTGATGTAGATTTAAATAAATACTTACCGCTGCTTTCTCAGGTCCATAGGCACCAATAGCACCCCTTCCTCTCCTAACGGTAGCCTCCACAGGTGCTGAGATACCCTGCAAGTCTTTACCCAAACCCATGCCTGGTTGGTAACCCATCTGCAAAGTAATTTAATTTGCTAAATATCACCGTAAATAAAAAATAGTATCATGGTTGCAATAAGACACCGAGAACCATTTTCAATTAAATTTAAATAGAATAAGGCAATGTTTCTTCATTGTAGAACCAGGTTAGATCATTGTATTTCTACAGACATCTCTAGAAATATTTTTCTTCACTACACTACATTCAACTGGTATGGTGCATGTTTGATGGCCTTTTTCCTCTGACAAATAGAAATCTAGTGTCCTAACAGGCTGATATTTTTGGGGTATTGAAATCATCAAATGAATCACTGGGTAGGTTAGAACAGATTGTGACATTTTTATTGACTATAGTTCCACCCTGTTCCATCATTTGCCCTTTTTTATGTTCCTGGTCCCATTTTGTGCCCTTTTAAGTCATTCTGTTACTTTTTACTCATCCCTAAAGCAATATCAGTGACTAAAGTAATATGGAGCAGTACTAACCTTCAACAGCAGCTTAGCTCCTATTCCCTTAGTATGTTTCTCCCAGGTCCCCACATTGCCTCCGAGGTTGGCCGGCCTCATGCCCTGTCCCTGTCTCCGGATGCCGGCGGTCTCACTTGCGTCTGGGGCATTCTGTTCGTCTTCATCTGAGCTGTCAACTGCAAACTTGGGGCGAGAGGTTGATGCTTCTGATGATTCTATCTCTGTAAATTAGAAGATTAGGTTATTTATTTATTTATGCCAAAGAAAGTAATTTGGAAATAAAAGAATATTTTGATTTCAATGTATGATTAAGGAATTAATTTGTTCTTTGAATTGTATTTGTTCAGCAAAAATTTACTTCTTAATATGGCATCTGACTATCATGCATTTACATGAAAGTTTAAAATGTAAATATTGAATGGTAGATTAAAGTTTGTTTTGTTTGTGTGTCTTGTAAGTCTAATATATTTCAAGTCTTATTATCAAGTGTAAGCAACATAATGCAACAGTCCTTTCATAGTTTCAAGCTCTCCTGGAACATTAAAAGAAAACAAGTTTAACTAACCTCTACTTTCCTCCTTCTTCTTGCCAGCCTGTTGTACTCCGCCGGCCACAAATCCAATGGGTGCTGTAAAGTCTTTGGGTTTCCGAGACCTCTGTCTGACATTGTCCTCATTATCTTCTTCATCGCTATCCTTGGCCCACACACCTGTGATACAAGAATTTTATTAGCAAAATAATAAAAGGGTAATTTAATTTAATTACGTTTTTGATTACGCTTCCAACCGGTATATGTGGAGATCTAAAGGGGAGGCCTATGTTCAGCAGTGGACGTCCTATGGCTGAGATGATGATGATGATGACGTTTTTGATTACATCAGTACCCCTACCATGAGTTCTCATTACGATACTCGATCATCAGTGATCGGAATAGGGTGAGTAAATTTACCTACAGTTAGTAGAACAGGGTCAAAAATCGGAGACTTCCTTACAACTAAATTTTTTTTACCGGTAAATTTACTAGAACTTTAATTACGTGAATTTATAAGTCTTATTAATTTAATAAAAACGTTTATTGCGTAAATATTCTTCCTTAGAATTTTTTTCACGTGGTTCTACATTTTTAACGACTTAAAAAAGAAAGCTTTCAATTAAACTGTTTTGTATGTTTGTAACGCGGTTTTTCTGGATCTTGCGGACCAATGATTATTTTTTATTGAGAAAGTCATGCTTTAGAAGTAACCCCGTAGTGATTTTTGAACAGCTACGCTAAGTTACTTAAAGCCTTACGTAAGTTTATCATGGTAACAGAATAAAAAACGAATAAACGGATTTTTATTTTGTTATGTGATTTCACAGGAATTCTCAGACTAATATTGAACATTTTTAGGGTTCCGTACGTCCGAATACAAAAACGGAACCCTTATAGGATCACTCGTGTGTCCGTCTGTATGTCGCTTACAGTCAATTATCTCCGAATCTACTACTTACTAGACCACTTAAGTTTAAAGGACATGGCCAAGTTTTGTATGGGCGTTTGCATAGTTATTGAATTCAATGTACACCAATGATTTTTGGTGTTTTATATTCGTGACTATTCGTACATTAAATTGCAGTAAATAAAACACATAAAGAACTTGTCATTACAACATACTAGACCAAAACAGTTTCACTAAACCTTTAGTCAGATTGCTGGCAATAAGTGCATAGAATAGGATTTGCTATAATAGAAAGGCGCTTTAATGAATTATACATTAAAATCTGACAATAATAACCAAGTACCTATAATATAATTTAATGTTTTTCTTTAAAGTGTATTTTTATGGGTTGCCTAAAAATATACTTTTAAGACTTATTGACCGAAAAAGGTTATAGACCAATTAACAAGGAAAATACAAATTAAACAAAAGAGTAGGTATAAATAATTATTTATTATTACAGAGAATAAATAAAATTATTTTGTTACATTATAATATACCTGTACTAGATAACTCTTACGTTAAATGATGAGTTAGTGTTAAACTAGTCACAGGTCAACTTTAGATATAACTATATTTTTATTTCATACTCTTATCAGCATTAAGTTTAAGGATTTGTAATGATTCAGTTATGTTATAAATAACAGCTTTGAACATAGTAAAACAAATACAAGCATAAATGAGTACATTATTTCATAATTGTGATTCCGGGACAAAGATTTGCCTTTTTATACATTTTCCTCATATTCTTGAATTGTTAACAATATGTTATCCAAAAATCCTGCTGGTGGAGCTTGGATATTGGTTGTTCTTAGTTTCATTAAATAAAAAGCTAAAGCACGTTTAGGTTGCCTATCATTTGCAAGAGGTAAAAAATTATACAGAACTAAAAACGGAGGTACTGTAAGACCAGTGCAATGATGGCAAAAATGGTTTGGCATTTTGGAGATATTTTCGAAATTAAACAAAAAAATCTTTTGACTTCATAATATTAATTATGTCTTCTATATGGACAGAACTAAATGTAGAATGTGTCCCATTCATTTGAGGTAATAAATGCCCCTGAGCGCTATACAAATGTGTTTCACACACTATAATGTTCTTTTTTAAGGAACATCGGGACCAAATGTAACATTCTGTTTCTGCATTGTTAAAATATACAGTCATCATCTCAGCCATAGGACGTCCACTGCTGAACATAGGCCTCCCCTTTAGATCTCCACATATACCGGTTGGAAGCGACCTGCATCCAGCGTCTTCCGGCGACCTTTATAAGTTCGTCTGTCAATCTTGTAGGTGGACGTCCTACGCTGCTCTTGCTAATCCGTGGTCTCCACTCTAGCACTTTTCGACTCCATCGGCCATCTGCTCAAAAAATATACAGTGAACAGATGAGATTGAAGCTCACTTGTAATTGGGTAATAATGTGGTATTACTTTCCCTTCGAAGTGGATCACTTTGAACAGGCGGTAATGGTGGTGGCTCTGGTGGGCTAACTACTTGAACGTTAGAGGCTGCCGCATTGTTGTCGGAAGCCAATTATGCTCGTTGTCTAAAGCCAATTCCTGCATGATGTCTGAAACCAATTCCTGCATCTTGTCCGAAGCTAATGCACTGCTTGTTTATTTGCTCGCATCCAACACAAATAGCAAACAAAGTTGTTTCTTGAGGGCTGAAAATAAACCCCAGTTAGAATAAACACATATAAAAGCTTGTTTTCAAGTTTTATGTTTTTGTACAATGAGAGTATTATGTTACAACATGCCTACTTTATAGAAGTATATATAAAAAAATGGAAAATACATAACGATATATATTATAATCACACAAACATACTGTGAAAAATCATTTTTATAGATTAATACTTAACTAGATATTTAAAATAATGAATAAAAAACAAAATGCTTACCACATTAATGGTATTTTGTGATATTAGGACAGCGAGCAATGGACACACAATACTGACATTATGTTGTCTTATTTTTCTGTCTGAGTTTCTCATGTCATCACCAGTTTTGGTATTCAATAATAAGAAGCATTTTTTTTTTTTTTTTCGTGGTAAAATCATCAAATGAGTCCTCCCACCCCGGGCAGGGCGGGAGGGACTGTCAGACTTGTACTGACTAAAATCCACGGTGTCCTTCAATAGCCCTTTATGTTCCGGGGTCACGGTAATGGTATAAGTCCCGCGACCCCGAATAATAAGAAGCATGGTCGACAAATGATCTAGAGACAACTGAAAAAAATGCACTATTTAAAATCGCATACCATGAAAAACAAAAAAAACTTTTTATATATTTTACTATTCCAACTTCATATCTGGGTTTGAGCATTGGTTAACCAACGCGAAAGTTTTGATGATGGTGTGCAGAAAGCGAGGATATGAGATGCCTCTGCAGCGTTTGTATGGCTATTCCGCAGTTGATGCCCCTCATAGTAATCCACAAAACAAATCCAAAACGCAAAGCAAATCAGAATCCAGTATTATTAGCAAGGTAATCGTACGGTAGAAGGTATCAGTCCGTAGGGGGTCAACAATATCAGAAGGCTAATTCACGTAATTTTATGACGCACCGATGAAGTAGTAGTGCAGTTGCAGTTAAGTTCAAGTTCGAGTGATAAACGGTATTCTTGTAATCTTTGAACTGCGCGTAAGCTGCGCGTGAACTGCACGTCAACTGTACGACAACCAAACTGTACCAAACTTTCTCATGGTGTGGCCATAGGAGATAAAAATGATTGCCCACTAAATAATCGAATGGAATCGATTACATTTCAATGAATATAACATTAAAACTAAAAGTTGATCGAATTGAAACTTGTATGCTGTCATTTTGAGACGTCAAACGAATAGTAGAATACCAATCATGTTGCGATCTAAAACACGCACCAAAGACGCGCAACAGTAGAATACGGATCGCGTGACGCGAACTTGACGCGGGCGTGTCTGACAGCGGTAGAGAATACGAAAAGCGTTATTTTGATCGAAACTTAACTGCAACTGCACTGCAACGTCACTTCTTCTGTTACGTGAATTGAGGCACAGATAGCCGCAAAACAAAAACACAATAGACGTTGAATCTGCAATCGCAGAGCGTCTGCATTGTTATTAAAATAAAATTGACATTTGACGTAAAAAAAAACCACACTAGCAAACCAGTAAACTCGTTACGTTGTAAAGCTTTTTTGGGTGACTTGGATAAAACGAATTAAAAATACTCGTATCGTAATGATATATTTACGATACGAGTATTTTATAAAACGTAACAAATACCAATGATTACAGTTTCTACCAATGAATACATGATGAATGAAATGTTTCTAATATAACGCATTCGTCGACCATTTCACACATTTTGTACAAGTACTTCACGTGGTTTGGAACATCCTTTATTATATTTATCTTTCTCTAAGATCCATTAAGGCGGAACTTGACAAACGGTATTTAGAATTCATCTTGCATTACTCAATAATTTTTGAACTTAAATACAAATAACTTTTCTTTCGGAAGTCGGTGGCTTGGTTTTTTATTTCATTGGCCACCGAATTCCGAAAGAAAAATTATTTTACACTTTTTTTTTGTTTCGTTTTGAAGTCAGTTCCGTCTTTAAAAAATGTAATTTAGTTTAGATATTCAACAAAAATCTTCACACTAATCGGCGTCTTTGATAATCTACAATCCTAGTAAGCAACAACTACGGAACTATGCGGGCCACTTCACGAGATATCCATTATTGTTATATACTAAAACCTTCCTCAGAATGTAACAAATACTTTTCTGAAAACCGCATCAAAATCCGTTAAGCCTATCGCGAGATAATCGTGGGCAAACATGCAATGGTCACTGAAAATCTACAATTGAATTAAGCAAAAACGGATCGTCGCGGGCAACGTCACAGGATATCCATTAGTGTTATATATAGAAACCTTGTCAAGAATGTAATGAACACTTTCCTGGAAACCGCATCAAAATCGGTTCAGCCAAACGCGAGATAATAGCGGACAAACATGCAATGGTCGCTGAAAATCTACAATCCAAGTAAGCAAAGACGGATCCACGCGGGCAAAGTCATGGGATATCCATCAGTGTTATATACTAAAACTTTATCCAGAATGTATTGAACACTTTTCTGAAAACCGCATCAAAATCGATTGAGCCAAACGCGAGATAATCGCGAACAAACATACATACAGGTTGAACTGAGAACCTACTTTTTTTTTGAAGTTGGTTAAAAACTGACAAGTTCAGAGAGACTAAAACCTACGCAGTAATTTATTTTTATATTTTTACTTTATAATGGTATTTACTACGTACGTGTACATGGAATTGTGATGGAATGCAATTTTTGGCCATGTCTTTTGGTACACATATCAATTCCTGTGACCTAAGCACAGAGGTGTGACGTGAATAGATGAAATCTGTATATGGGAGGTAATTTTTGGGGGGGGAAGGGGAAAATTTAAAAAATAATTGAAAACTGCATCGTGTGACATATCAAATGAAAGGTCTTGTTGAGAAGATCTTAAATGTATTTTTTTTGTAATTTTAAAATAAATAGATCCGTAGTCAAACAGTAGCAACCAATAAATACACTTTCTAATCGGAAAACCACAAAACAGAGCCAAGTCGATAGTAAATCAAACACCAAGAGAACAGAAAACAGAACACGCGTGCGCAAGACAAAAGTCAAGGAACGAGTGATAGGGAAGGGGCGGGGCCCGGTGGGGGTGAGTGAGGGTGTTACATGCGTACGCGCGGGGGGTAATATCAAAAATCCGAAACAGGTTTAGCAATGATTACCAAGCCTATTTGCAGTTGAAAAACACGTCGTTCGTATATTCCGTAAAGAACACGACAGCAACAAGAACTTGGTAAAACAAACCTGTTGTTACTTTAGTTAGTGTCCTTTGTGAAAAATCGTTATTAAAAACTGTTCAATATTAGTCTACGAATTCCTGAGAAATCACATTTACAAAATAAAAATATGTTTATTCGTTTTTTTTCTGTTACCATGGTAAACTTACGAAAGGCTTTAAGTAACTTAGCGTGCTGTTCAAAAATCACTACGGGGTTACTTCTAAAGCATGACTTTCTCAATAAAAAATAATCATTGGTCCGCAAGATCCAGAAAAACCGCGTAACAAACATACACAAAATAGTTTAATCGAAAGCTTTCTTTTTTAAGTCGTTATAAATATAGAATCACGTGAAAATATTCCAAGAAAGAATATTTACGCAATAAACGTTTTTTATTAAATTAATAAGACTTATAAATTCACGTAATTAAAGTTCTAGTAAATTTACCGGAAAAAAATTTTTAGTTGTAAGGAATTCTCCGATTTTTGTCTCTGTTCTACAAACTGTAGGTAAATATACTCACCCTATTCCGATCACTGTTGATCATACACATCGACCGTGTTGGGTGCTCTCATTGGTTGAGAGTTGATACAACCTTGGAGCGGGCCAAAGAGAGCGCCAAACGCGGTCGATATCAATGATCGAGTATCCCAATGACAACTCATGGTACGGGTACAGACATAATTATATTGGAAGACTCTTCTCTTCTTAGAAGTTGAATACTATCTAGAACTACTCCACGGTAGTAGAAACTGCATGGAAAAGAAAAGTTTTCAACAGGTTTTTTAACTGCAACATTGCAGAACATGGCACACGTCTTACTAGTGTCCTACGCTTGAAGAATGCTACAGGCACCACAAATTGACATGGTTAAAACTGAAGAAGAAAATCTGTTTTATAGACTACAACTGGACTTCTTTGACGGACCCCGGGCACCGAGGTGGAAGCCAAGGTAGCAACCGGGATTAACGCCCCGAGGATGATGATGATGAACTGGACTTCTTTGAAGCTTGTGTCTTGAATAAACGACTTGAATAACTTGACATCATCATCAACAATCCGAATAATATGACTACTTACTGGGTTCATGCCGAAGGCAAGGCTTCTTAGCCCCCTCTTTACTTAGTTTCACTAGCATCTCAATATTTTTGATGATGGATCGAAATATTTCTTGTTACTCTATAGACATGTTTTGATAGGATAAAAAGGATACATTACCGTAAATCTGATGCTCTTTTTTAGCTCTTCTCGCTCTGTTTGGATTAAATTCGTTGTCCAAATCATAGTCGGTGATTTCAAATCGCATTACTTCATCGTCCGACATCTTTCTATTGATTTCAACCCAGTTTTAACTTAAACACTTTTGTTTGTTACACAATAATAACTAATTCATATGTATTTATGCTTTTCTTAGCACTCTTTCGCCTGAAAACCGATGATTCCGATGAATGAACAGAACAGAAACAACACCATTTTTGAGGGTTTTGACAGTGGGCTGACAGTGACATTTGACACTGCGTAACTAGAGTTGACACGCTTGTCCGAACGATTTTAAATCGACTAAAACCAAAAGTTCATAGTCGATTTTCGTGTTGAAAGATCTGTCCACCACATATTAAATGTTAAGGTGGGTTTCTATGTTATTGTCGATATTGGTAATCGAGCTATGGAACTCAAATGGAGTTGGGCAGGACACCTAGCAAGGCGCGGTGACGGCAGGTGGAGTAAAGCTGTGACAGAGTGGCGTCCAAGGAATGGAAAAAGAAGTGTTGGTCGTCCGGCGGCGAGATAGGCAGACGATATTGTTGCCATTGCGGGAGTGTCCTGGATGAGGCTGGCGCAAGACCGTGGAGCTTGGCACAAACAAAGAGAGGCCTATACCCAGCAGTGGGTAAAGACGGGCTGTGAATGATGATGATTGTCACTTTTTCATTAGCGCATAGTTCTGTTGTCCTATTATTTAATGTTCATTCTGTCATTCATTCATCATCAATTATTTTCTAGGCACTACGATTTTGACCACGGCATGCGCTGCATCTCTCCTTTTCTCTTTTCTATACAGCTACTAATGCCACCCCACATGAAAAACTTTTTACGTACCCTAGAAGATCCCCGAATGGAGACTCACTGCCGTCCTGGTTGTCACCAGGCCCGATATTGATAAAGAAGAATGTCCGGCAATCTAAAACAGACCCTTAGTCGAAGAAGCTGAACTCCTTGAAACTAATCCTTACTATTCTCTTATTCGACGTAACAATGGGGAAACTTTTAATATGATGAGGCACGTGGTTCGTAGCAGCGTTTGGGAGGTCCAGTAGCGAATGGAAAACAGTGCAACCTTCATTTATATGTAGCAGTTTATTAAACACAATAAATGCACACCTAACATCGTCACATTAGCAAGTAACAAAGAATTCACATTTACATATTTTATATCTGAGCACATAACAGAAACGGTTGGTTGCACACCATGTCAGCGAGCGAGAGAGGAAGGGAAGGAAGTTACAATCGGTACGGGGTTCACACATCCGGTGATGCCACATGTGAAAAATATAACAAGGGCATCAATACACAGTAAATCTAATAGAAACATCAACAGTATCGAACCGTCAATTAGCACCGTTCCCAAATACTGTTGACTACGGCGGAGATGATAGCTTTGAAACAGCTTCTGAAGAGATAGAAGACAGCGCTACAGCTCCTCCCGAAACTATCACCCCATCGCTACCATCACCGCAACGTTCACAGGATCTACGTAGCTCATCGCCTTCTCCAATACTCCAAACTGAAGCTCTCCCTCGGAGATCAAACAGGACCAGAAAGCCGCCCTCATACCTGAGCGACTTTTTGGTATATCGAGAAGGGAGTGAAAACTCAACCGGAGGAGAATGAGCTGATATGCAAAGTGAGAAACCTCCTCGAATGAAGTATTTATGGTAGAAAAGCGCGGGAAACTACTGAGTTAACCAGGCGGGATTTTTGAAAACTTTGTTTAATTTAAGTGATTAAACCTTTATTAATAGAGTTTTTGGCAGTGAAAACAAGTAATAATTCATCAAATCCTTTATTAAATCTATAAATTACAATGGGGAAGGTGCGAAAAAGAAAAAAACCAAAGAAGGATGGAGAGGGTGAAAAATCTGAAATAGAGTCGACGTCGTCAGAGTCCGAGATTGAAGTAGCAGATACGTATAAACCATATCTAGTTACAGACTACAAAAGAAGATATCCCGAGGATTCCGGTGCTGCAGAATTTGTGGTATTTGTTGAGTCTTCTAATGCTGATAAACCTTTAGGAACACGAGATCTCATGTCCATATCCAGTTGCATCAAAAGGTTTAATAAAGGGGTCAAATACCTTAGATGTATGAACAAGTTTAAAATAGCTATATATTTTGAAAAAGCCAGCCTTGCTAATGCCTTTTTAAACAATGTTACCTTTTTAAAGGATTATCAGTTTAAAGCTAATATACCAGCACAAAGCACGGAAATTACTGGTATAATTAAAAATGTGCCTACCAATCTGACAAATAAAAAAATCTTCACAATGCTGTCAAGTTACAAGAAAATAATATCTGTTCGAAGATTCACAAAACGGACTAAAATTGATGATAATTTCATTCAACAGCCGCTGCAAATAGTAGCCATCACCTTCGCGACGTCTGTTCTTCCAGACTACGTGGATTTGGAAGGTTGGCGGCACAACATCTCAGCGTATGTTCCACCTGTCAAACAATGTTTCCGGTGTCTCAGGTATGGCCATTTAGCAAAGTTTTGCAAGAACTCTGAACGCTGCTCCATCTGTAAAGAAGATCACTCATTTAAAGTTTGTAAAACACTCATTGAACATGCCAAATGCTTCCATTGTGATGGCAATCATATCAGCATTTCAGCTCAGTGTCCAGTAAAACAGAAAAAAATTCAAGAAAATAGACAAAAAGTTAAGCCACCATCATTTGCTGACATACCTATTCAATCATGGAACTTTCCCATCTCTGGGCCCTAAAAAGCCTCTAGATCTCTTCACTTTATTAAAATCTAACGACAAGGCACTTAACCTTTTAGTGCAAAGTATTATCAAGATGATAACATTAAATAAGACACAAGATACTCCAATATCTTCCAAAAACGTTTTAGATGTTTTGAGTGATTTTTTTAACCCCAGTGACACAAAGAACATTATTTCAAATTCACAGACAAATTAAAGTTAGTACAGTGGAATGCTCAAAGCTTGTTATGTAATAGACATATTTTTACTCAATTTCTATATGAAAATAATATTGACATAGCTCTAATTTGCGAAACATGGCTTAAGCCTATACAACACTTAAATATTAAAGGATACTCCATAGAACGCAATGATTGTGGCAATAATTATAATGGTGTTGCCATTGTCATTCGTAATAGCATTCAATATAATAGATTAACCACATATTCTGATGACTCACTACAGAATATTGCAATCAAAATAACATTTAATAATAGATCACTATCATTATCCAGTCTTTATATTCCGCCAAATTGTAGCCCTACTTTTAGCAAAACTAAGTTTTTAAACCTCATTAATTCATTACCTAAGCCATGTTTAATAGCAGGTGACTTTAATGCTCATCACACCATGTGGGGTTGCCAATCTGTCAATCCACGTGGAAGAGATGTCCTCGATGCTGTAAATGAATGTAATTTAGTGTTATTAAACGACACACAACCAACAACAGTCGGTACAAATATCTGGAGACCAAATGGTTTAGATTTAACTATAGTTAGTCCATCTGTCGCCCTTAACTGTAACTGGAGAGTTCATAATGATCCTCTGGGAAGTTATCATCTACCCACAATAACAGACATAATATTCAATACAGATTCAATACATGACTTTCCTTCTAACTTTTCTCAAGAAAACTTATCAGAACTCAAAAGACCAAATTTACGACTCGTAAATTGGGAAAATTACACAATAATAGTTGACAATTTGATTAAAGAATTTATTATTAATTATGATGATCCTTTACAGTCATACTATGAATATTGCCATATTGTGCAAAAAGCTGTAAATCAATCAATGTTTAGAAATCAGGCTCAAAATTTAAATACCAATAGTTTGAAGCAGGCAGGGACCAAATCTAAATACCGCTATCCTCCTCTTCCATGGTGGAATGAAAAGTGTGCTAATGCAGTGAAAAAAAGTAAAGAAGCATTTATTGCATTTAAACAAGATCCAAGCGAGTCAAATTACATAAATTTTAAAAAGAATCAGGCTGAGAAGAAACTTATAATTAAATTAGAGAGATTGGATAGTTGGAAGAAGTATTGTTCAGAAATAAATAGATCCACTCCTATTTCAAAAATCTGGCAAACTATGCGTAAATTTAATAAATCCTACAAAAGAAATAACAATCTCAATAATAATAGTGAAACATTTTGGATAAATAACTTTTTAAGAAAATATACACCCGACTTTGTCTCACACCCCATACAATTAACTAATACCTCTGTAAATCCCACCAATAGTTACATTATTGATCCATTTACCATAGATGAGTTAAAAGCAGCCATCAAATCACGTAAAGATACCACCTTTGGTTTAGATTGCATTTCATACAAAATGTTTAAAAAAATGAACACATTTTGTCTTATAAAATTTTTAAACATTTTAAACTTACTTTGGGAACAAACAATAATTCCAAAAGAATGGAAGCAAGACTGCTTGGTTCCAATTCTTAAAGCAGGAAAAGATCCAAATGATGCAGATTCTTATCGTCCAATAGCTCTAACATCCTGTGCAGGTAAACTTTTTGAGCAATTAATAAAACAACGTCTTGAGTTTTATATAGAATGTAATCATATTCTTCCAAGAAATCAATTTGGGTTTCGCCGTGGTTGTTCAGCAAGAGAAAGCATAGGACATCTCTTCCATGATATTGATACTGCCATTAACAATAATAAACATCTTGTATGTGTTTTCTTCGATATTGTAGGTGCATTTAACAACATTAATCATTCAGTTTTATGTACAACTCTTTCTTCCTTGGGAATACCTGAAAAATGTGTCAAATGGATTTATGAGTTCATTAGTGATAGAGAAGTATATATAAAAATGAGATCCAATAACATTTTTGGACCCAGATTGTCAAACAAAGGTGTTTGTCAAGGGGGCATTTTAAGTCCTTTACTATATATACTTTATATTCATAGGCTAAATGAAATATTAGGATCAAAAGTCAGCAATTTACAGTTTGCTGATGATTTGGCTATTTATTGCAGTGGTGATAACATCTCATACACAAATCAAAAATTAAATTTTGCACTAAAACAATTACACAGTTACTTTCAATATTTAAATTTAGAAGTTAGCACTGCTAAAAGTAAGATAGTTGTATTCTCAAAGAAGAAAGTGTCTGCAGTTAAGCTACAGTATGACAATAATTTGATATCAATTCAGTCACAAGCAAAATTTTTAGGAGTAATATTTACACATAATTTGTCATGGTATAAATATGTTGATTGCATAGCAGAACGAGCTTTACGAGCTACAAATACTTTGAGATCTTTGGTTGGCAGTCAGTGGGGTGCCGATCCCAAGATTCTAATAACTTTATACAAAGCTCTAGTAAGGAGTCATTTTGACTATAGTTTTTTCTGTTACTGCATAAATTCTAAATTAGTAGATAAACTTGAAAAGATTCAAAACATAAATTTAAGATTAATATTGGGAGCCTTTAAATCATCACCTATTAATTCAATGCAAATTGAGTGTAACTTGTGTCCACTTAATATCAGATTTTTACATTTAAAATACAATCTAATCATAAGATTGTTGTCCGAAACTGGAAATCCCCTTCTTTCGAAACTGTTAAAGATTAATTCTAATAACTTTTTAACACACAACATCCAAGACATTTTGTCATCTATGAGTGAACATAATATTTTTAATAGTTGTACTTTGCCCTGCTATGAGGGAACTTATGAGAGCAAGTTTTGTGGCTTGAACATTGACGTAGACAGGACACTGACTGATAAATATGCCGTTTACAATAAACTGGATGAGCATACAGATTATAGGCAAATTTATACAGATGGTTCAAAATATAATGATAATGTCTCCATGGCATACTATGATCCTGTCACTAAATTGGGACATGGCTTCAGACTACCATCGAATGCAAGTATTTATACAGCAGAAGCCCAGGCCATTTATGCAGCCTTAGAATATATAGAAACAACTAACCTCAGTTTCAAGAAATGGTTGATAATTTCGGACAGCATGAGTGTTTTAATGGCTTTATCAAATCCTTCATACAGCGGTAGCACAAATTATATCATTTACAACATTAGGCAGAAATATAGCAGGCTTAGGCTTAATCAAGACAGAGAAATACGATTTATTTGGACACCATCTCATATTGACGTTTCGGGTAACGAACTTGCCGATAAACTTGCCAGCTCCATAGTTAAAAATCCCAATATTAGTCAAATACCCATTAAAAATATTAAGTTACCACCTTCAGATTGTAAGACCCTCATCATGAAAAACATCAAACGCCAATGGATAACCCATTGGGAAGAAACAGTAAAAATAAAAGGAAAATGGTATCGTTATATTAACTCGGACATCAAAAGACCATGGTTTACTAAAGGAAAATATATACAAAGAAATTTTTATACAACAATTTGTCGCCTGAGATTGGGCCATGGCAGATTTAATGAACATTTATTTAGACTAAATATTATACCTTCCCCAATATGTACACATTGCAATTCTGAAATTCAAACTCTGAATCATATATTTTTTGATTGCCCTCAATTTAATATACAAAGACTGGTACTCATTGACAACTTATTGGAAATTTACAAAGAAGCCCTGGATGTCCCGCGCTCTATTCAGGATTTGCTCAAGAACACTAAAACATTTTATCCCATTTATGATTTCGTCAAGAATACTATTGAAGTTATTTGAAAAAGCATGACCGGAATAGACCTCTACCTGATTTGAAACTACAACACGGATATGACATAAAAATATACCGGTTAATGAAGAAATTTAATGGAAAAACGATATCATCGTACGGAAGACAAGGCCATTATTGGCCTCTATTATTAATATTGAAGACTTAGAACTGAAATAAGACCAGGCTGTATGGGCTTAAGCCCTTTGCCTTTTCCGATTGGAAGGAAAGAATAATACCAAAAAAAAAAAATATTTATGGTAACAGTGACATCTCAGGTCATACGTTTGACACAGAGCTATCATATCTTTGTCATAGTCATTATAATTATACCAGTGTAATTCTTTTAGATAAATAAAGCCACATTTCTTATGTACGTCAGGATTGAGGAGCCACATCAGATTTTTAAAATCTGATTTCACCACTATTTAGCAGCAATGTAGCTGATTTTGCAGCACAAATTCTAGATTTAGCAGCAAAATATATCACTAGTTATATTAATGCAAAAGTGGCTCCTCAATTTAAACGTTTGAATTGAGGAGCCACCTTGAATCTCGGTAAGTAATAGATGCACATTGTTGAAACTTTTGCAGCATTTAGCAGCAATTGTGGATATTATCGTCTAAAAATTTGGCTACTGTAGCGCTAAAATCAAAGAAAATACAATAGTTTTACTGTGGCTCCTCAATCTAGACGCAAGAGTTGAAATTATATTGGATGTGCAATGAGCGATCAATTAATATATTCAACTAAAACTATTGTATTTTCTTTGATTTTAGCGCTACAGTAGCCAAATTTTTAGACGATAATATGCACAATTGCTGCTAAATGCTGCAAAAGTTTCAACAATGTGCATCTATTACTTACCGAGATCCAAGGTGGCTCCTCAATTCAAACGTTTAGATTGAGGAGCCACTTTTGCATTAATATAACTAGTGATATATTTTGCTGCTAAATCTAGAATTTGTGCTGCAAAATCAGCTACATTGCTGCTAAATAATGGTGAAATCATATTTTAAAAATCTGATGTGGCTCCTCAATCCTGACGTACATCATTTCTTGATTGGTTTTACGTCTATTATGTTACAATGGCCCCTACCGAAATATGATTGCTAGATTGAACAAAAACTGTTGATGCAGTTTTAAGCCCAGAGGCGTCTTTACCTATGGTGCAGGGTGTGCGGCGCACACGGGCGCCGGGTCTAAGGGGGCGCCAAGCGCCCTCTAATGCGACACCTCCAAAGATGCGTCGATCGATGGCTCAGGCGCAAAATGTCGCTTTCGCAAAATGTCTCCTGGTAGTAAAATGTCTCTTTAGCAATATGTTATTTTCTCATAATGTCGCTTTCCCAGAATGACTCCTTCTTAAAAGGACTCAAGCGTTAAATTTCGCTTTCGCAAAATTTCTGCTGGTAGTAAAATGTCTCTTTCGCAAAATGTCGCTTTCTCATAATGTCGCTTTTCCAGAATGACTCCTTAAAAGATCGCTTTCTCACAAAGCCTCTTTCGCAGAATATCTCTTTCGCAAATATCGCGTTAGTAACTTAGGCTCAACTCACACCAAAAGAGCGACGAAGGGCAGCGAAGCGCGGAGAATCCGCGGGAATGCGCTGGAATTCCCGTGGTGCCACGGGCCGTCGTGCGACTCTCGACTTTCTTATGCGATAGTAAGTATTATAGTAATGAAAATAAAGTTAAAATTCATATGACACTGAAACTGCGCTCCGCTAAGGGCAGCGCAGCACGGAGAATCCGCGGGAATGCGCAGGGATTCCCGCGGAGGCGCGGGCATCCGTGCGACTTTCGTTTGCGATAATAAGTATTATAGTAATGAAATAAAGTTAAAATTCATATGACACTGACACTGCGCTCAGCTTCGCTGCCCTTCGCCGCTCTTTTGGTGTGAGTTGAGCCTTAGAAAAAAGTTAGCCAGGTTTAAAAGAAAGGTTGGTTTTTTTTTTTCAATTTCTTACTCTTGGTTGATTTTGTTCTGGTTCTTGTTAATATTGTATGACAACGTTGTAGATTCGATTTTTCGAGTGAAATCAGTAATAAAAAAAATCTTTAATTATAGTCCTTTACAAGATCTGCTATAGTGGTATAGTATTTGAAACATCTATACATATAATAAAACAGTAAAAAAACTGTGTCTATCTAATATATTAAAAAATAATGCCACTCTAGCAGGTCTTGTAAAGGACTTTTTTTTATTTCACTAGAAAAATTGAATTTACAGCATATTGTCGAAAAGTGCTAGAGTGGAGACCACAGACTAGCAAGCGCAGCGTAGGACGTCCACCAACAAGATGGACAGGCGACCTTATAAAGGTCGCCGGAAGACGCTGGATGCAGGTCGCTTCCAACCGGTATAGGTATGTGGAGATCTACAGGGGAGGCCTTGTTCAGCAGTGTACGTCCTATGGCTGAGATGATGATGATGATACAATATTAACAAGAACCAGAACAGAATCAACCAAGGCTAAGAAATTGAAAAAAAAACAACCTTTCTTTAAACCTGGCTAACTTTTTTCTAAGTTACTAACGAACGCGACATTTTGCGAAAGAGATATTCTGCGAAAGAGGCATTGTGAGAAAGTGACCTTTTAAGAAGGGGCCATTCTGTGAAAACGACATTATGAAAAAGCGACATTTTGCGAAAGAGATATTTTACTACCAGGAGATATTTTGCGAATGCGACATTTTGCGCCTGAGCCATTTAATAAAATTGCACCATTTGCATCCGAATTTCCGTTTGAAAATATAACTTTCAAACGGAATTCGGATTTTGACCCCGCTCCTACTAGACTAGAGGGCGCCAGGGTACTGGTTGCACACGGGCGCTACAAGGGCTAGAGACGCCTCTGAGGTCAAGGTTTGTGAATCAACCACATTTGAGCGCGTCTGTTTTTGAGCGCGTATAACGTATCTACACCTTTTTAGGGTTCCGTAGCCAAATGGCAAAAACGGAACCCTTATAGATTCGTCATGTCTGTCTGTCTGTCTGTCCGTGTATGTCACAGCCACTTTTTGTCGAAAGTATAAGAGCTATCCTGTTGAAACTTGGTAGAAAGATGTATTATGTGAACCGCATTAGGATTTTCACACAAAAATCAAAACAAAACAAATTTTGGGGGTGCCCCCCATACTTAGAATTGAAACTCAAAAAAATTTTTTTCGCCAAACCCATACGTGTGGGGTATCTATGAATAGGTCTTTAAAAATGATATTGAGGTTACTAACATCATTTTTTTCTAAACTGAACAGTTTGCGCGAGAGACACTTCCAAAGTGGTAAAAAGTGTGTGTCCCCCCCCCGTAACTTCTAAAATAAGAGAATGATAAAACTAAAAAAAAAATATATAATGTAGACCTCAACCAAAACTACCAACGAAAATTGGTTTGGATGAGATACAGTTAGCAGTTTTTGAGATATAGTACATTTTCAAAACCGGCCAAGAGCGAGTCGGACTCGCCCATAAAGGGTTCCGTAGCAGCAAGTAATAACATACTATAAAAGTTCTTGTAGTTGGTTCCAACTTTGAAAGGTTTACGATTTATGACGTATTAAAAAAAAAACTTGAGAGGTGTGACCCTCCACCCCACACTACCCCACTCCACTCCGCTCCACTTCGCTCCACTCCGCTCCACTCCGTTCCACTCCGCTCCGCTCCGCTCCACTCCCTTCCACTCCACTCCGCTCCGCTCCGCTCCACTCCACTCCGCTCCGCTCCGCTCCACTCCACTCCGCTCCGCTCCGCTCCACTCCACTCCGCTCCACTCCACTCCGCTCCACTCCACTCCACTCCACTCCACTCCACTGCACTGCACTCCACTCCACTGCACTCCACTCCACGCCACTACCTATTATAGCTGTAAAAATGAAGTTGACAAACTTACATTTGCAGTTGTTCTCCGATACATTTTGTTTAGGAAAATGTTATCCCAGTACGTTTTATAAGTTGGTCAACTATTACTCGTAAACTTGTAAAGCCCACTTAGTCATGATAATTTTCTTTTAAACTTCGTTATATATACTACTATTGTAAATTTTTTCACACCCCCAAACATAACCGTTTAGCTGGTAGAGGGGGGGGACACTCGAGTAGGGCAAAAATTAGCACTTTAAAGCTTAATATTTCACAAACGAATCTTTTTATCAAAAAATTGTTGATGGAAACTACCAATATTTTTTAAAGGCCTATTTAATGATACCCCACACTAAGGGGTACGCGAGAAAAAAAAAACATCCCCGCTTTACGTGTACAGGAGGTACCCTAAAAAAAAATATTTTACGAGATTTTATTTTACCACTTTTTTGACGCAACAAATCCGTATATTTACACCAAATTACAGCTTTCTAGTGCTGGGCGTCTCTGAGCTAAGCTGCGGACAGACGGACGGACGGACGGACGGACATGGCGAAACTATAAGGGTTCCTTGTTGACTACGGAACCCTAAAAACCGCAAATATAACTTTGCCATTCATACAAATACTATGAAAAACAAAGTTATTTTTATTGTTTGTGTATATTACTTACTAATCTCAATATCGCACATGACAACATAAACAGTCCTAACTCAAAAAATGGCCGAATTGACTTAAGATTACCTACGGACCAAGTAATTTTTAATCTACATACTGACAAGACACTCATGTAAAAAAGTCAATTTTTGTAAGAGTTATGAACATAAAACACTTTATTAACTACCGCCGCATTCAATACTTGCGCCAGGCAACAACGTACTTTCTTAGTTAGTGCTCCGGCGCCGTTCAATCGCACGCGGCGCTGGGCGCGTAAACCAAATAATACGCCGCCAAAGTCGGAATTTCGCCGAGGTAAGAAAGTCTAAAAAGACACTTTTGAGATATGACTATATTGACTGATGTTAAATTATCTATAGCTGTGTATTATTTTGAGTTAATACTGTTTTGACTTTTTAATTTCTGCATATTTAGTAGGAACGTTTTGTATTATTTGTTTTATGACTGTTTATCAATCAAAACTTTCGTGTTATGACTGTATTCACTTTTCAAACAATATGTTTTCACGTGTATCATCTTTGTTAGGACAGTTTAAGATTTTCTGTTGTCCAAGTTTTATTTTAGTTTTAGTTTAGTTATTTTTGTAAATATTTTACTTTTAATTTTAGTTTTTAAATATAGTATGTATTATATTAGAATATAAATAATTACAGCACATTCTAAATAGTTTTAGCTCAATGAATATTGTACTAAGAGGTAGGTAACTACACTGTGACGTGGGTATGTGAATAAAATAACAGTTAAAAATTTTACAATGTTTATTCACATCCAATGAAGGTAGATGGCGAGCAGGGAGTGAGTTCAATATCGAGCGTATTGAGTCGTAGTTAGGTAGAAAAACCACTATCCTGATAGTATTCGACGGAAGTGGGTAGGCGACTCTCAGTTTCTTCGATCTTCGACGGCCCGATGAGATGCAGGCGGACAGGCAGCTTCTGTCCCCCCTTATCGGCAGGTAGACCGCCGACTCGATGAGTTGAGGGTAGACGGGATCACTATTCGGTTGTAGGTGGCACACGAGGTGACTCCAGGTACAGGTAGGGTACCTAAGGTATATAGTAAACCCTGGCATATAAAACCCCTCTGAGGTTCACTGAATTTAATTTTGATTTAATTTACTTAAATTCATATTTATTTTAATTTAATTCGCACAGAATAACGATGGTTTAAAGTATCCGTAATTAGTTCGTAGCGAGACAATTATGACGGCTATTGTAGTTCAAAGCTGTAGTAGGTACGTAATGTGCTGTCACCCCCGCGTTCCTCGTTTTAAACCGCGAGCGCCTACCTACAAGTCAAAAAGATGGGTGGGAGTTTGGTTGCAAAATACTAGTTATGTTTCGTTTTACGTAGCCTTTGTTTATTTTAAGTTAAAATAACGTACTACGTTACAGTACCCCCCTTTTTAGCGTAGGATTTTTCCTAGGGAAAATCCGCTGCTTCACTCATGCTAACATCTGATCTAGGATACACATTTTTACGTCTTTTATCCATAATCTGTCATTCATCACCTTACATCCACATTTCAATCACAAGCCGACAATACATTAGAGTTGTCTATCCGCTTCCTTTCAACCAGAGTATTCTGTATTTAGAGCACAAAACACTCACCCAGATCATCTTTGGCTGTTAAAATATTTAGCGCGAAACAGAGCGATTACTAACTACACATAACCATTATTTAATAGGTAGAAATTAGAGAAGATAGATAAACAATTGTAGAGCAGTTGTGGCCCAGTGGGATCGGCCCCGACTTACGAGTGGTAGGTCGTGGGTTCGAACCCAGCCTGGCGCATTACTTTGTGTAATTTATTTCATCACCACTGCTCTCAAAACGGTAAAGGAAAACATCGTGAGGAAACCGGCATGTCCTACAACCATCAAATTCGAAGACATGTGACATCTACCAACCCGCACTGGGCCCGCGTGGTGGATTATGGCCCACTCCCTCTCACAGAGAGGAGGCCTGTGTCCCAGTAGTGGGAACATTGAAGGCTGATGATGATGATGATGATGATGGGGTAGGCCATCATTATAGGTTTGTAACTATTGGGGTAGACCAAAAGTAACAAGAAAGAAAAGATATGGTTAAGTGTAGTAGTTATAAGTAGGTAGGTAGTGAAGGTGGTATAGGTTTGGTATAGTTAAAAAAATATATATTAGGGGAAGATTTACTGTAACTAGATTTAAGAAGGTTTCATTTTATGATTATCAAATTTTGAGTTTAAGTAGTAATTATGATAAAATTATAAGAATCCAGATAATTAAGTAGTTAGTGAATTTAAGTTAAGATTTAAAATTATTTTTATTTATTCTTTGTAATTAATTTGTTTCTAGACAATATTACCAAGAGTAGCGATAAAAAACGTAATAGGATAAGACATAGTGAGACAAAAAATAATTTAAAAGTTCCGGCAGCGAAATGAGTGTTGAATAACTACCAATAAAAGCGCAATACAATAAGTTATACAGTTGGAAACATTAAAAAAAAGTGCAAAATCAGATATACATCAATAACGCAATATGGTAACATTTTATTTAATACAGCGATAATTTACTATAATTGGTGGATTTGAACGGGAAAGAGAGATTTAAAACGAAATTTTTCATTTAAACGCAGGAAATAGAGTCATAACTACGAACTTTTTTTTTAACAAGAGAAAAATGATACTTAATCACAGATATTTTACGTTTTTATTATTTAAATGATAAAAGCATTACCTAAATAACATTTTTTCCTTTGCAATCATTAACGTAACTTCAATAGTTTTGGTTCTATGATTTTTTGAACTTTCAAGTCGCTTTTACTCGAAATGTCTAATTTTGAGTTATGACTGTATATGTTGTCATGTGCGATATAATTATATCTCTAATCTATGCTTGCTGCTACGGAACCCTTCATGGGCGAGTCCAACTCGCACTTGGCCGGTTTTTTACTTATAATATCATTGTATCCGTCTCATTCGTACGTAGGTACTTGTACATACATACGAATGAGATGGATGGATGCATGGTATAATAATATTATAATATACTTCGCCATATGTTTTTTTAGACCATGGATGGATGTTGATGATGACCGATACAATGAATTCGTTCGTTTGTCGCTTTTGCCATTCGACACTCTTCGTTCGTTCAGTGTTCATTCACTTCTCAAAACAGATTATAAATATAATGAATGTACCACCTACTCCGTGCAGTAGAGTCAACCCTGAATGAATTCAAAATGGCGCGTCTCGTTTAACGAGCCTCCCTACCACTGCCAAGCGGAAGTGACGTACTAGAAAGAGACAGATATATAGAAATACGAAGAGCGAGAAACGCAGGGCCTATCTTCTTATAAATAAGCTTCGAATAACGGTCAAGTCAAATTAATAAAATCTTTTTGCACTTAATTTTGTTTTTTTAAAACGTTGAAACGTCAAAATAGTGGCCGGCAATGTTTTGCCGGCCTGTTAGAGCGGCCGGCAAAACATTACCGGCCGCTCCTTGAAACAGAACGGCAAGGTCGACTTTGCTCAAACAAGGTTGTCAAAATAATGACCACATTACATGCATTTTTGAGTAAAAATATATTTGGAATGCTTTGCAGGGTATTTTTATATTAAAAAACTTTTAATCAATATACGGGTGAAAAGAAAACGAAAGCTATAATTATGTTATTCACATTTCTTTATTAAAATTCATCATTATTTTTATTTTAAGTATATAAAACTCACGTAACATAACATTCCATACTATGTATTGTGCATCTAGTCAGAGGCATAGAATATGACATGTATAAAATGGTACGAATTTAATTGGCAAGTAAATATATAATTACATTTTTTTTAATTCTGACAGTAATAATAACCTAATAAAAACTTGTGATAATAGAAAATCTTGTAAAATATCACTTAAAGTTGTATGTTTTAAAATCAAAGGTATAATAACTATGGAAGGACTGTTATAGAAACTGGCAAGCTTTGTTAAAACTGTTTAATAAAATTGTCAAACTCGTTAAAAAAGTTTTTTTTTTCGTACATTAGCTGTTATTATTAGTAAAATGTAGGTATCAGTATTTCATTCACAAAAACTCATTGCACAACAAATACAATTTTATAAAAAAGATAAAATATGAACACTAATTAAAGACATTGCAGTTACAATGGAACCGCTGAAGGCTCGATGTTTTTCGAAATTCGAATTCGTGCAAGTCTTATGATACGATCACAGAAAATATTTCGTTTTTTTTTACTTTTCTCGGGTCGACATTTTAAGCATGTCTAGTTTATATTAATTTTGCGCGAATAACAACTCGTTTAATTTTAGGATATAATTTGATAAAAATATAAATAAAATATTTGCATCCTTGGGACGGATACGGACGACTTTCAGGTTTTTTTAGGACGTTAATTAATGGTAGGACCACACTTGATTGCCAATACGAGATACATCGACAGGCACAAAGCAAATTGAAAAATATACGAAATAGATAAGTGTCATATCAGCATGGACATGACATAGTTAAGGGCACGGTCGAACCCGATTGCATGATAGCTGATTTAATATTCATGCAAATATGATACTTAACTGATGCATAAACAGTTCAATATCTTTAAATGAATTGTAAATATGCGCCGATGTGAATATTTTTCCACAAGTTTCCAGTATTTTCCATCAAATGTAGACCTACTTTCATATTTTGAGCGAAATAGTTTCTACAAAAATAGTATATAAATTCAATCAATTATAAACTTGTATCGAAAGTACATATATTATTTAAAAAAAAACGTCAATTAACAAAATAAAAATTATACGTTAAAACACAAAATAATCGTTTTACGAAAATAACTAAATTTAATATTACACACAATATTGATATTAAACATTTATATTTTTCAATCAAAACATTCAAATTCAAAAGTTAGTGGTAAAACAAAAATATTAGTAATGTCCAAATAATAAAAATATTTTATTAAATGTTGCGCTTGAAGACACTGTTTATCACACTAATTGTTTTTTTTTTTGTAATATAGGTATAGCAAAAGACAAAGTTTTACTATGTAACTACATCTATACAACAGAAATTTTAAATAAACAATGTCCTAAAACGTGTAAAAGTTCAAAACGTAAATATACGATTAAAATAAAATAAATAATAATAAAACACACAGACAGAACCGTTACATTTTTCGCAAATAAATATTTACCAAATTTTTGAACATTACAAAATCACAGTTCAAAATTACGTTGATGGCAATCTAGTTAAAAATTGTTAAAAATAATTGCAACTAATATTATCCTAGTAAAGTTAGGTACTTATATTAAGTATGTGATGCTTACTAAAATCTAAAAAGTGTACACAAGGTACAATCTAAAATAATGCAAAAACTTTTGCAGAATTTGTTCGATATCACGTCTAAGACATTCGAACATTAACGATTTCACTTTAGTTATTTTTGAAAACATCCAATAACTACTTATCTAGGGAAGTGAAAACCGAACACAAGTTCTAGAAAATAAATTATTTTGTTTGTAAAAAAATGCTTTTCTAAACCTTTGACTGAATATTTTAATTTAACTATAATTAATACGCCCATATTGGCATTAAATACTGGTAATTGACACATAAACTAACATCAACAGTTGCATACAACAACAATAATGAAATATGCAAAAATGCATTGTGATAAAAATCGTTAACGTTCTGATATTGTCATCTACACATATCATAAAAAAACTGTCCAATCTTATTATACTTTATACATTACGTTGTATACTTTCGCTATACCTACAAGGCAACTCTCAACACCCACGGTGGATCATCACATGTTTCAAAAACACTTGGGACTTAGTGAGAAAACACTCACGCAATGTGCAACGAACAACGATTGAAATGTCCCTACACAATTACCTACTTAGTCGATTCCACTCGCTGCCAACCGCAATAAAACATCGACTAAAAAAATCGTTAGTGACAACACTAACCTTATGGCGAATCACGTTCGAAATTTAAACGAATGTGTCATTTGTTTTCCCGCTGACGGTGATTTTTTTTACGTAAATGCCTTCAGCGGCAGTGGCTCTCAGTCATAATGCCACCGCTTGTATATAGCTCTCATCTTCGTGGCTTCCTGCTGAAAGCCTTAATGCGTGTTCTTCGCAGAGTGAGGCCAGTTCTTTGAGCCATTCGTCGAGTATGACCGCGTTTAGAATGGAGCGGAGGGTGATGGACTGGCTCCAGTAGGTGTCCTGTGTGAAGACTGGTCTCTTCTGTGGACTAGCGTACGTGTGGGGTTGTGGACTATGCGCGTTGTGCTGGGACGGTGATGATGCTGGAAAATAAATAAGTGATAATGCCACGAGTAACTAGATAATGCCTTTCTGAATCGGGGTTGAAAACTGAAACATTTAATAGCAAAAGTGTCAGATTGATTGACATTGTGCCCCAATAGGTTATTTGCCAAAAAAAAAAACTTTAGTCCGTCAGTAAGATTATCAAAAAATATTCGCCTCGTATTTTTTCTTTTTGTACGACTGCCAAAATAGACGGAGATACAACGCTTTCAAAATTGGCAATACGTGACAATTTAGTACAATTTGAAAAAAAAACACGTGTCCGTTATTTCTCAAAACTCTAAATGCCGGACTAATTAGATGAACTGGATCCACTAAGCCACTTTTTAATACTCTCAGAGACAATATAAAAACTTACAGGACAATCTCCTTCCAAACATATTAGAAATACTGTTGGACAGACTCCGTCGTTTGGCCTCCACTCGCTTGAACGGAGAGTCATCCAGTTTGTGAGGCGAATCGTGGCTGTGAACTGAAAGAAAAACGAAAATGTTTAATATCTATCTATACATATAATAAAACAGTAAAAAAACTGTCTCTGTACATTGATTATATTAAAAAAAAAATAATTGAGGGGGGTTTAGAAACAGTAATAGAGCACGAATCCAAAAAAAAAATTCTGTCTGTCTGTTTATCTGTTTGTCTGTGTGTCTGTTTGTTTGTACACACTAATCTTCGGAACTACTGGACGGATTTGAATTATTATTTTTTTGTTGTATAGATATTAAGTCGGAGCAACACATCTATATATATAAAAGAAAGTCGTGTTAGTTACACTATTTATAACTCAAGAACGGCTGAACCGATTTGGCTGAAAATTGGTGGGGAGGTAGCTTAGAACCAGGAGTAACATATAGGATACTTTTTACCTTTTTTTATTTTGTTTTGTTTTATCCCGTTTCTGTGGGACGTCACATAAAACGTGGTATAATAAAACGCAACTGACATGGAGTGACAGCAAAACGAAAAATTTATCAATCAAAACCTGTGTCAAAACATCAATTGACCGGTCGATGTGTTTGTATTGAGTTTCTAAGCTTATTGTGCCGATATTATCATAATTATTAATGCTATGCCGCCACCAAGATGATCAAATTTTTATCCTGTTTCCGTGACACGTGACATAAAACGTAGTAACATGATCACGAAGAAGGTGTTGGTGCCAAAATTGAATAAGGGATCTGAACAAAAAGTACTATAGAGTGAGATCCCAGAGCCCCCAGACCTACGTCATTTTAGCAAAGCTGAAATTTTGATTGTAGTCAACTATAAAGTTAAGACAGTACCGGTATGCGTACTTACTATCTTGAAAGCGGGGCCCTTCCACAGGTAGCGCGACCTGAAGGTGGATAAAATCAACTACGTCATTTTAGCAAGCCTACATTTTACATGATGTTACTTATGGTACTATTTCAAGACCTTTTGTAAGCTGCCAGACCAATCCGATAGGCCAATCATTCTGCTAGACGCCTTAAAGTCCTTCCCTTAAACTTGAATACCCCGCCTCTGTCCTGCCTCTCCTGAGCCAAAACCGCTTAACGCAGAAGTCTAAATTTTGGACACAAATTTTCGCTTTCGAGTAAGTAAGTACACATGTTAACTTTATAGTAGACTAGCTTTTGCCCGCGACTTCGTACGCGGATCCTGTTGCTTATGCCAGCACCACGGGGTCGTCAAAATCGAACATCTGATAAGTCTGATGTTCAATTTCAAGAGCCCGGGTAAAAAAATAAACGGGAGTTTTGGCCTGTAGAGTCAAATTTTTATTCTTCCAGGTATTCATCGTCATCGAAAAGTTCTAAACTGTTACCGCCTTTACTGCATGGAGGTACTCCCACCTCATGCTACTTTAAAATTATACAGTGAAATTAGTGATAGCTTTGATTTCCACATCAGGTGTTTCAGATCTTCAGTTTTATACGTCAACAGAGAGTGCTCATCAGGCTGAACAACTTTTCTAAGACGTCATTCCTATATATGTTATAGTGTAGCTGGTCTCTTGGAGTTCCACATCAGGTGTTCCTGATCTCCAATTTTTATACATCAACAGAGAGTGCTCATCAGGCTGAACAATTTTGCTAAGACGTCATTCCTATATATTATGTTATGGTGTAGCTGGGCTCTTGGTGTTCTACATCAGGTTTTCCAGATCTTCAATTTTTATACGGCAACAGAGAGTGCTTATCAGGCTAAACAACTCTTGCTAGGACGTCATACCTGTATATGATATAGTTTAGCTGGACTCTTGGTGTCCCACATCAGGTGTTCCAGGTCTTCAAAATTTTTATACGTCAACAGAGAGTGGTCATTAGGCTGAACAACTTTTCTAAGACGTCATTCCTATATATGTTATAGTGTAGCTGGTCTCTTGAAGTTCCACATCAGGTGTTCCAGATCTCCAAATTTTATACGTCAACAGAGAGTGCTCATCAGGCTGAACAACTTTGCTAAGACGTCATTCCTGTATATGTTATAGTGTAGCTGGGCTCTTAGAGTTCCACATCAGGTGTTCCAAATCTTCAAATTTATTCTCTCAGCAGAAAATGCTCATCACGTGGAACAATTTTTGCTATGGCACCATTTTTGTATCTCTGATAGTTTAGCTGGTCTGTTGCGGTTCTGCACCAGGTCTTCAGGTTTTCAAGATAAATTATAGCCTATATGTTGGCCAGACTTTATATCTATACACCAAAAAAAGAATCATTCAAATCCGTCCAGTAGTTTTTTCGTGAAAGGGTAACAAACATACATCCATCCTCACAAACTTTCGCATTTATAATATTAGTAGGACTACAAACCCTCCCTCTCGCGCTCAGCATTGGTCGAGGCCATGCTGCGGGGCGAGACGGAGTGGGAACCGGTCGCCTCCTTCTGCGAAGCAGTCATGCTCGCGAAGGAGGAGGCGGGCCGCGTGAAGGAGAGGATAGCATCTTCCCTCCACCCCAGCCACAGTGGTAGACGCCCACGGCGTCGGACGTCGGCAGGCGGCGAGTAATGGGTGACTCGCTGTCCGACGTTGAACCTTTGCCGGTTATGCAAAGAGTGTCAGCATTATGACGGGGCCCCCCTTTAGAGGGCCAAAACCGACTTACGATTTACCGTGACCCCGGAACGTAAAGGGCTATTGAAGGCCACCGTGGATGTAAGTCAGTACGAGTCTGACAGTCCTTCCCGCTCTGCCCTGGGTGGGAGACTCACATGATTATTTTACCACGCTAAAAAAAATGTCAGTTGCATTTAGCCACCAACTTTCCAATTGAATTAAAACTCCTTGGATATGCCTGACTTACCACCGCACAATTTACAAATAAAGGTTTGCTTCGTAATAGTCATGCTTCGAAACATAAACCCAAAACTGTGCAACAGATCGCGTTTGGTGGTAAGTAAATTGATAAACAATGTGATTTACGCGACGATACTCTAAGGAAAATTCGAAGTTGAGGAAGTTCTCATTTCGAGGATCCCATAATTATGATAGGTTTGCCGTTTAAGTTTAAACGACCTCAATTTCCGATCCGTCTTGCATTCGCCATGACCATTAACAAATCACAAGGCCAATGCTTGAAAGTTTGTGGTCTGAATATAGAAAATCCATGTTTTTCACATGGTCAGTTAGGTGTATATGTGGCATGTTCACGAGTCGGATGACCATCTGCGTTATTTGTTCTTGCGGGTGATAATAATAAAAAAATGTCGTCTATCAGAACGTGCTTCACTGTACAGTGCAACCCATGCACCAAAATACATGGCTAATAAAGAATAAATTATTGATTTTTGACTTGATTTTTTAAATTATTTTTGATATCCTAATAATAAATCGAAAATCTGCTCATTTATTGCCTCTAAGGCGGAACAAAGTTCGCCGGGCCAGCTAGTAGGCTATAATTTATCTTGGAAACTTGAAATCCTGATGCAGAACCGCAAAGGACCAGCTAAACTATAAGAGATACAAAAATGGCACCGTAGCAAAAATTGTTCCACGTGATGAGCATTTTCTGCTGCGAGAATTAATTTGAAGATCAAATTAATTCTCTCAATTAATTCTCTCGTTAAGAAACACCTGATGTGGAACTCCAAGAGCCCAGCTATACTATAACATATATAGGAATGACGTCTTAGCAACAGTTGTTCAGCTTTATGAGCACTCTCTGTTGACGTTTAAAAATTGAAGATCTGGAACACCTGATGTGGAACTCCACGAACCCAGCTACATTATAACATGTATAGGAATGACGTCTTAGCAAGATTTGTTCAGCCTAATGAGCACTCTCTGTTGAAGTATAAAAATTGAAGATCTGGAACACCTGATGTGGAACTCCAAGAGCCCAGCTACACTATAACATGTATAGGAATGACGTCTTAGCAAGAGTTATTCAGCCTGATGAGCAATCTCTGTCGACGTATAAAAATTGAAGATCTGCAACACCTGATGTGAAACTCCAAGAGCCCAGCTAAACCATAACATTTATAGGAATGACGTCTTAGCAAGAGTTGTTCAGCCTGATGAGAACTCTCTGTTGACGTATAAAAATTGAAGATCTGGAACACCTGATGTGGAACTCCAAGAGCCCAGCTAAACCATAACATTTATAGGAATGACGTCTTAGCAAGAGTTGTTCAGCCTGATGAGAACTCTCTGTTGACGAATAAAAATTAAAGATCTGGAACACCTGTGGTGGAATTCCAAGCGCCAAGCTACACTATAACATATGTATATAGGAATGACGTTTTAGCACGAGTTGTTCAGCCCGATGAGCACACTCTGTTGACATATAAAAGTTGAAGATCTGGAACACCTGTTGTGGAATTCCAAGCTCCCAGCTACACTATAACATATGTAGGAATGACGTTTCAGCAAAAGTTGCTCGGTCGTATGAGCATTTCCTGTTGACCTATAAAAATCGAAGATCAGAAACATCTGCAGTGGAAATCAAAGCTATTGCTAATTTCACTGTATAATTATAAAATAACTAGCTGTTGCCAGCGGTTTCACCCGCTACAACTCAAAAATCATCCCGTAGGAACATAAAATAGGGATAAAAACTATCCTATGTGTTAATCCAGGTTATAAACTATCTATGTACCGAATTTCAACCAAATCCATTCAGTAGTTTTTGCGTGAAAGAGGAACAAACATACATCCATCCAAACAAACTTTAACGTTTATTTGGATGGATGTATGTTTATTAGTTATAAAATAACATAAGCTGGGAGTACCTCCACGGGGTAACGGCGGTAAGATTTTAGGACTGATTTTCAATGAGGATGGTATATCATTGAAAATCTGACTCTACTGGCCAAAACTCCCATTTATTTTTTTGCCCCCGGGCTCTTGGTATTGGACATTAGACCAGTTGCCGATTTTCGATTTTGACGACCCCGTTGTCGCTGGCATAAGCAACAGGATCCGCGTAGGAGGTCGCGGGCAGAAACAAGTTTTATAATACGTAGCTTTCGTGGTATCGGGTAGTCGACAAAGACAACAGAATAAGAATACTGAGTTGGTGATAAACCTTGCTATTAGCCTTATTAGTGGTATTAGACGGAATTCTTGAGTTGAATAGGTGACTGGCAAACCTAAACGCATTCGCTCATGATCAGTTCGTGCGATTTGCAATTTCTACTAACTAAAAATTGTTTTATATTGGCAGCGCCTTTAAGTCGTAGTAGTAAGGATGTTTATCTATTGATCGGTGAGACCTTCGACAGATGAAGCGATGATATAAGCATGTGGTGGATAATAGCGCCTAAATAAATATACTTTTTGTTATCGTGGTAAAATCATCAAATGACTCCTCCCACCCAGAGCAGAGCGGGAGGGACTGTCAGACTCGCACTAACTAAAATCCACGGTGTCCTTCAATAGCCCTTTACGTTCCAGGGTCATGGTATTACGGTAAGTCCCTCGACCCCGGCAGGCTTTGGCCCTCTAAAGGGGGGGGGGGGGGGCTTTAGAGGGCCATCATTATGCTGACCCTCTTTAGAGGCGCGCGTGGAACACAACGCGCCGTCGGTCGACCTGGGCATGTTCCATGGTCGGACAGCGAGTCGCCCATTACTCGCCGCCCGCATTCCCTAAATGAGTATACTGAGCCTTTTTTTGGACTGTTGGAAGTCTTCGGTTAGTCGGATAATCGGCAACATAAATCAAGTAAAAAAAATTAAAGTTTTCTACTGATTCCCCCTATTATAGCACTGCAAACTAAAGAAGTGACTTACTATCTTCATTGTTCTGGCACCGAGTCTTCACCAGCGCCATCTCTCGTTGTATGAGATAAACTCGCGCCTTGTCCACCAACTCCCCGCTATTTTCTATACCTTCTGTTAACTCGTCCACTTCTTCTTTTAGCTTACTTAGAATCTGGAAAACCAAAAAAGCAATTAATAAAGAAAATTATAAATCAATGATACTAATACATTATTTGTTACACGTAACGAATTGCGATGCTTTTAATTGATTTTTATCATCACAAAATACTGCTGAAATTCGTTTTGAAATAAAGCGGAATCTAAATAAACATTCCCGCGAATCTGTCCGCTTTGATAGTTTTATGTGTCTAACCACAGTTTATTAGACTTTCTACTAATTCCAAAGATTACTTTCTACAAAAAAACTCTCAAACTTTACCCCTTCATAATATTAGTAAGACATTACTATAATTACATTAGGATAGATATTTCTTTGGTAATAACAGCAAATCCCTTATTGTAATGCTTTTGCAGGTAAAACTCACTTCATACTTAATAACTTAATTTTTTTAAGTGTTAAAATCATTAAATGAGTCCTCCCACCTAAGGCAGGACGGGAGGGACTGTCAGACTAGTACTGACTAAAATCAATAGCCCTTTACGTTCCGGAGTCACGGTAATGCGTTATTCCCGCGACCCCGGGAGGTTTTGGACCTCTAAGGGGGCCCCATCATTATCCTGACACTCTTTGAGGCGTGCTTGGAACACCTGATAAGACAATCCCGCGACCTAATAATTATAATCTCCATAAGTCAACTCATATAATTTGAACCGACGACGATTAATCTTCTTCTACTTTATACTTATTAAAAATAAACTCACTTGAAACAAAGAAGGCACGTTAGGTTGTAACACGAATCCGGGACACAGCAGTAATGACGTCAACAGCGGTGTGGGCAACGACGCTAACTTCGACACCACACTCGTGACACGACAGTTCACCAGCACTTCAGATTCAAGGAGTACTGCCGTTTTCTTTAGGAGGCTGGCTAGTAATGGTCCTGGAAAGGGGGGGAGGGGAAATGTTTCAGTAATTTTGTGACAGTTGTTTGATGTTTCATATGTTATTATCATAGATTGGAATAGGTAGAGCTATTTAGGTTCATTGACCGCAAACATTGATGTTAATATGGATATTCCACGAGATCGAGACGCGTAATGTCGCCGCATTATGAAAACAAAAGAAAACAATAGCGGGGTGTTTCTGTCGCTAGAGTGACGCACCTGTTTCTGTCTCTTTCTGCGCCAGTAGAATTCAATTCTTTACCAACAGTAACTTGTTGTCTCACTCCAAATCCCGGGACTCGGGGAATATCCATATTATTCTTACCTATGGCAAGTACTTACATAAAACAGCTCTACCTATTCCGATTTATGGTGATTATATTATCAGCCTATTGGCATCCACTGCTGAACGTAAGGCCCGGCGAGCACCAACCTCCCGGTCCTGGTCAGTCCGCATCCACCCGCTGCCAGCCACATTCTTCAAATCATCGACTCATCTTGCCGCGAGCGACCTACACTACGTTTGCCCACTCGCGGAATTGAAGTTTCACAGTTGTAAGTAACGTAATAAAGATATCTTGGCGCTTGAAAGATGGGTACAGATTATTAGAAAAATGTTGTGTGTGTATTTTAATAAAACCCGGATAGCGAAAAAGATTCCGATCTTGTTTAAGCGCCAGAAGATCCCTTTACGCTGTGCGAAGTGGGTGGTGGGGGACTATCAAATCGATCAGAGCGCGTGAAGTATCAAGTTTAATATGCACCATAACCTGTTTAAGTAATTTTTTAGGTTTTATAATTTTTTTAATGAAGAATAATATGGTTACTGGGCGCTATCATCGCGCACACAGTGTGTACAACCATATTTATACTTTTATAGCTTTTAACCATGTCAGCCAAAATCTTCGTCTACCTCCGTAGTCGTGCGTGTAACTAACACGCACGACTATGGAGCATTGGGTCATAAGTTCGTCTTATCATCCGGGTTTTCCTTTATGAAATAACTACTGGAAGCCCGGACGAGAGTTAATGGTTACCGTATCGCCTCTTATTGCAGCATAAAGTGGCGATACCATAATTGAGATATTCCATTTTGAGCCATTTTACTATAATCATTAATTCAAATAGGTAACCACATATGAGAAAAATATCACCACTTACCGATAATAGATTCAGCACTAGCCCTCCAGCTCCTAATTAAAGGCACCTCTCCTTCATATTCCCTCTCCTGCTTAGCGAAACTCCTCCTAAACAACTCTTCAGCGAAACCTTCATCACCATCCACCTCCTTATAAATCTTAAAGCTCTCATACCCACTACTTTCCCCCATAGACGTCAAAGAATCATGTTCCTTCCCTTCATTCACAATCTCGGTCTTCACTTCACTCTCTTGCTCGTTCATTTGTTCATTCAGAGAAGTCAAACTATTGTGTTCTTTTTCTGAACTGTCACTTGTTTTAGTTTCGTATCCACTGGTGCAAGATATGAGGCTGTCCTGCTCTTTCGTGAGGGGTGGTAAGTCTGTTTCTTTCATGTTGTTATTCGTCTCTCGCTTCGGGCTTGTGACGCTGTCGTATCGTGAGCTCCAGTTGCTGCACGCTAGGACGCGGGAGACTATTTCGAATCGTGAGTCGCAGATGTAGGCGTGGTAGTTGCCGTATAGTGTGTCGTTGGGATTCTGGAAGAGATGTCAATGATTATTATCACTAAATAAGGGCAAAAAAAGCGGGAATGAAAAAATACACAAATTATTTATACAATAAGCTCCATAAGTGGTAGAGAGCGTACAATATAAGCTGTGCTGTTCTCTTATTAAATATCCTTACAAACCTGGTAACTAGTTACAATATGCAAAAGTATTTGAGAAAAAATAAAAAGAACTTTCCTTTTGTCTATAGTAATCCACCATAGACCCAATGAAAGTTGGTTTTTATTTTATGGCACATATCATAGAGAAAAGCCCATGTCCCAGCTATGAAAACATTATAAACACAGAATGAAGAAAGCAATTTTGGTGTATTTGGTACTCCTCAAGCCTTTCAAGATGAAACACAAAACAACAGGTACAGAAATTGATTAAATGGTATTACTTCCCCAAACAAGCGCCGACACGTACGTTTAAAATATAACATAATAAAGTATAATGTCGTACAGCGACACAGAAAAGAAAAATAAATATATTAAAGAAAAAGTAGAATTATTATGTTAAAGATCCTTACCCCGTAATTAACTTTAATTTCTTGGACTAGATGGCTCATGGCGATGTCGTCGTGTACTCCGTTAGTTCGTCGGTCGTGCTCGTTCTTGAGGTCGAGCACGCGTCGACCGCTTAGAGCTAGTTCGTCTATCCATTGTTTTGTCTGTAATAAAGTTAATTAACTTAGGGAGCTTCCCCATGATTCGATTGATTTGCAATTTCTACTATAAAAATGAAAATCGTCATTGCTACTACGATCTTCTTCTTATCGTGTCGATGACAATTTATATCGACTCGGCCCAAAATTGGGCCACGAGTTTAGCGCTCTCCGAGACGTCCATCAGCTCCTGTAACGAGCAGTTGGCAGGGCATGCAGGGCACGATATTAAGTGCCTCATCGTTTGTGGAGTAGCACCACATTTACACTTCAGGTTAGAGTCATTAATGAACTTCCACCTGAGCAGATTTTCCTTGCTTCGGCCTACCTGGGTACGGAGTCTGTTTATGGATTTCCAGGTCAGCCAAGGCAGCTCATTTCCAGGAGGGGGACCTTCAGCAGGCGGCACAAATGGGTTTGGTAGTAACACACTGTCGCGCCACTGTTTTAGTCGCTCCTTAGACCGGTCGCCAGTAAGTGGGGAAACACACTTTAAAAAACTGTTTCGGCTTTTCAGTCTTGCTACTACGATATAATGATGCAATTCGATTGACTTGACGTCGTCGTGGCGAGCGTGTTTTGTTTTTCATTTACCTACCCGTAGCCAACCGCGCTTTTTATGTCATATGTAGTAAGGGTGATTTTCATTTGTAGTTGGAATCTGTCGAATTGCGTCGCATCGCGTTATGGGGAAGTTCCCTTACTGTAATAAAGTTTGCTACTTATACTTATAAAAAAAAGTTGAAGAGTTTATCGATCGCGTTTGTCTGTGTGCTTAGTGCGAGGTTTTATTCGCTGATGCGATAGTAACGTATAACCGCGTGTGGCGCTTTCATTGCTTGAGATTTCTCACGCAATTGGAGCGGTCCAATAAGACCGCCAAACGCGGTTAAATGTTACTATATCGTATACGTAAAAAAAAATCGCACTAAGCACACTGGACCTATTAGTCACATGTGGCAATAAATAACAAACGTAAACTTCCAATTGTCGTTATTAGATTTACTACTGATAGTTGTGTACTTTATACTCGAGAGAGTAAAGTTAAAAATCTACTAAAGACTACTGAGCGTTTTCGATCTGAACGAATGAAAACGCTTTGTAATATTTAATGCATTTTCAACTTTACGTTCTTGAATATTGAGCGTTTACGACTATCAAATCGATAGGCCTTAGAATTTTATTAAGTCTATCGATTACCAATGAGGACTAATCTGATTGATAGTTTGACAGGTCTCCAGAGGCAGTGGCGCTGCCCAAGCGGACATTTTTGGAACTGCTCAGATTAGTCCTCATTGTCTAGGCACTGAGGTCTTGTTAAGTTTTCGTTAAAACTGAGCGTTACTTTCAATTTTACAAAATGATTATGATAAAATGAAGTATGATATGAAGACCCGTTTTCAATTTTAGTGACAAAATACAAAAGTCCATACCATTTCCATAGGTCTGGAACAACACCTGGGCGACAGAGCCAAGTACGCGATAGCAGCATCTCTATAGGGCTCGGGGTCAGCGATTCGATGCCTGTAGGAGACCGCGAGGTGGTGCCCGTTGAGCAGGTGCTTGAACACCAGGTCTACCATCACGTCCTCGCAGTTCAGGTCGATGAGGGTCTCCATGAGGGCCAGGGAGACTAGGGAGAGCTGGAAACGTAACACAGTTGTTTTAGGAGAAGTTATTCATATAACTTATGGCGACTCCACATTAGTGCCGTGAATTCACGGGACATGTCGTGCCCTCCACATTCAAAAACCTGCCGCGAATTGGACGTAGAAGCTGCTGCTGCTGCAATAACTTTGTTTGCTGTGACAACAGAGCAAACTGGCAGGGGACCGTGAATGTGGATGTGTATGCGTGAATGCCGCGCGAAGGGGCCCCGAACCCTTTGTCGCGGGACAAAATACCGACACTGATCGGGGAAAGGGCGTAAATGCGCGTGAACCCCGCGAAAACCATCCACATTCACGTTCACGCCTGTTTACGGGGCTTCACGTCACTAATGTGGAGCCACGTTCACGCCTGTTTACGGGGCTTCACGTCACTAATCACATCGTTTCACTGCGACTCTTACAGTGTCGTCGCGTTGGGCCACCTAGTAGACTTGCCTACGCTAGGAAATTCTGCACTGCTCTAAATAAACCCAGACTGGTCACATAGCGTAGCAGCAGCTCTAGATACGCATTGAGAAAAGTAGCTACCTGGAAATTCCCTTGGAGTCTTCGCAGCAGCACATCTACGACTCTGACGCCGTCATATTCATACACGAAAAGGAAGTATAGCACTACTCTCTGTAAACCCTGACTAGTCACATTTGTTTCAATAATGTAGGTACTGACTTGAGAGTTGCCCTCGAGTCTTCTCAACAGTACATCGACGATATGACGCCGTCATATTCATACACGAAGAGGAAGTATAGCACTACTCTCAGTAAACGCCGTCTAGTCACATTTGTTTCAATAATGTAGGTACTGACCTGAGAGTTGCACTCGAGTCTTCTCAACAGTACATCGACGATATGACGCCGTCATATTCATACACGAAGAGGAAGTATAGCACTACTCTCAGTAAACGCCGTCTAGTCACATTTGTTTCAATAATGTAGGTACTGACCTGAGAGTTGCACTCGAGTCTTCTCAACAGTACATCGACGATATGACGCCGTCATATTCATACACGAAGAGGAAGTATAGCACTACTCTCAGTAAACGCCGTCTAGTCACATTTGTTTCAATAATGTAGGTACTGACCTGAGAGTTGCACTCGAGTCTTCTCAACAGTACATCGACGATATGACGCCGTCATATTCATACACGAAGAGGAAGTGTAGTACTGCCCTCAATAGTCCCCGACTGGTCACACATCGTAGTAACAGCTCTAGATACGCTATGATAAGTTAGCTACTGACCTGAGAGTTGCCTTCGAGTCTTCTCAACAGTACATCAACGACTCTGACGCCGTCATATTCATACACGAAGAGGAAGTGTAGTACTGCCCTCAATAGTCCCCGACTGGTCACACATCGTAGTAACAGTTCTAGATACGCCATGGCCGCCGCCTGTTCGCTGGCACCACTCTGCAAGGGCGCCGCTTTCGTCTACGGTGTGTTTCACGTTAGTAGGCTTGTTTTACAGGACGTTACGCGGTTGAGTGACAGTTTTTGGTAGGAGAGCTACACGGATCTTTTGACGGTTGGGTAACATTGACAGGTGCCATTATAAAAAAAAATGGCGGCGTTAATGTCGGCAAAAGATCCTTGTGCAATTTTGGAATAAATGGTTGAAGATTTTTTGGAGTAAAGAAAAGAGGGTTTAAAAATGGAGGATAGATCATTTTTCCCCCTTTCTGTACATTGAAACTACATCTGAAATTGAGCAAGCCATGCTTTGTAATTTCTGGGATTTTAAATCAATAGCGCTTTTAAGGATACTGAAATTGCTTCTACATTCAACTGTAGACCCAAAAAAAAAGTTATCCTACTAATATTATAAACGTGAAAGTTTGTATGGATGGATGTATGTTTGTTCCTCTTTCACGCAAAAACTACTGAATGGATTTGGTTGAAATTCGGTACATAGATAGTTTATAACCTGGATTAACACATAGGATAGTTTTTATCCCTATTTTATGTTCCTACGGGATGATTTTTGAGTTTTAGCGGGTGAAACCGCTGGCAACAGCTAGTATTTCATAAAGTTTCTATAGGCTTGTGCAAAAATATGTTAATTTTAGTTACAATAAATAATTCCCAAAACATTGAATATTACTTTTATTTACTTTTTTATTTTTAAATAAATATAATGTCAGGGAGGTGCAAGAAAAAGAGAAACTGGAAGAGATGTTAGAATTTTAAATAATAGTAAAGATTGGAGCCAAATTCAAGAAATAAGAAAAGATTTTTGGGTTAAACAACTACCACCAAAATTGAGGAATTTAATCGATTCATTGCTGCGACATAACAGAATGAAATTAATAAGATTTTAGTAATTGAATTCACATAAAACAACGTCAGACAACAGAGTGTTTGAAAGGATTGGCATATTATATTTTGGGAAGCCTAGCTTGATATAGAAAAACAAGTTTTTTTTCCCTTATTTTTGATTCTGTAACTCAGTTTTAAGACGAATAAGAGACGATGGAAGCACACATCAGTATCTTTATTTCATATAAAAATAATTTCATCCCATTAGAGCTACAAACAAAAAAGCCATTACGACTTTGAGTTGACATTTAATCTCAATAACCACTACAAAAAGGATTATTTCAGTAAAAATTGGAATAAGACTACTACTATAACTTTACTAAGAATATTTAGTCGATCTGCCTTCCAATCACCTGTATTGCCACAACAAAAAAGCAAAAAAACAAACATGACAAAAAAGTGTCACCTTCACCAAATATGACAGATGTAAAGCCGAGGAATGAATCGATCATTGGATGGTTACCGTCACTAAACCGCCGGCGCCGGCGCATGGCCAACACCGGTGTCCCGCGTGCAATGACAAGCCCACGAACGTGATGTTATGCCGTACAACACGGTCTTATATCTATGGTTAAGCATAATCCAGACTTTAAAAAAAAATACATTGAGTTTTTGCTGGTTTTCAATATAAGAGCCTATCTTTTTGGCACAAGGGAAGAGCGTGAGACAGACATACGACTCTTCGAATCGTAATCGAAGCATTGTGTCCGTTACCCAGGCCAGATGTTGTCGAAAATGGTCATTTCAATCTTATAGATAATTAGTTTTACGGCTTCTATAATTGTTGCGCACATTTTTAAATTTGTTGCGCTTATAGTTTTTTAATTATTTCACAAAAACATTTCCTGCTGGGGTAACGTTACCCCAGCCAGACCTTTTTCTTTCTAATGGGAATATTTAAATAAATACTAGCTATAAAATTAGTTGTCTAGATGAAGTTAATGTTGTGCCTTATTTTGTATTTATTCTTTCTTCGGTTTCGAAGTTATTCGAGATTTTGCTGGGGTAACGTTTTTGGTTTTGCTAGATCTTTGAAATGGTTTAGCGGATTCTTATCATATTTTGTACATGACTTCTTAGGAATCAGTTTAAATTTGTTCTGCAATAAAAAAAACCAAAATAATGCATAGCTTAAAGGTTATTTCATTAAATAGAAAAACACTTCAATTGGTCCCAGCACTCTCAATAAGAAGTCTAAAGATTTACTTTAAACGACTTTAATTTTAAAGCTTGTAACTGCCTTCAAATGTATGTGAAGTTTCATTAGTATCCTGTAAGTATTTAACAAGTTATGATGATATTCAGTTCTTCACGAGCACGGTCTTGATGCGCGCGGTGTTATTTGGCCACTGGATTGGATATATGAACTGAATGTTATGTCAATTATTAGTTTTTTAGTTCAGTTGTATATCAGTAAAATTTCAGCGTAGTACATTGGATAATTAATGAGATAATACGATTAAAGTCGTTAGGAAGTGAATGACCGTGGTAACCCGACCAAGTTTAGGTGGTTACGAAAAAGCGAAAACGCAGAACATTATACTATCTTTTGAAATGTTTAGTATAATACACCTTACAATTTCGGTACAGACGCGTACACTGTTAAATAATAATACAATAATATTTGTACTATGAAAACATTATTATTATCTTCCAGTTGCACAAACTTATCAAAAATCACCGATATAATTATGTGGTTCGGTGGGACGTGGGAGGGGTGGGGTGAAGGGGTGTAATACATTGTTTGCATAACGCACTAAATATGCTCCATAATCACATAATTCATCTTGTAGAGTGCGCGTGCACTTCGGCAGTTCCGTTTCCTGTTTTTGAAAATATTTATCGAGTGCGTGAGAGCTATTTTACAATAATAAGTGTGGCGAATTACTGCTAATGTGGAGTGCTTCTATTGATGATCATAATTATGGTGCGGGCTGCTTGATGAATTCACGAACAAGGTATGCTTGCATAATGTACGAGTAACTACAGAAATAGTAGGAAAATTATTATTAATATGTACATGTTGTTAGGTACTTATCTAAAACTGTATTTTTTTAAGGCTTAAATAGTTGAATTTAGGAACTTGCTTATTATTTTCTTTTTTTCGTACTTAGTTACCTAGACTGGAATTCTCAACAATGATAACGACATATTTATCCTTCGCTACATAGTGCCTATAAAACAAAGTCGCTTCCCGTTTGTCTGTCCCTGTTTGCTTAGATCTTTAAAACTACGCAACGGATTCTGAAGCAGTTTTTTTTAATAGATAGATTGATTCAATTGGAAGGTTTTTGTGTATACATTACACAAAATATGATAAGAATCCGCTTAACCATTTCAAAGATCTAGCAAAACCAAAAACGTTACCCCAGCAAAATCTCGAATAACTTCGCAACCGAAGAAAGAATAAATACAAAATAAGGCACAACATTTACTTCATCTAGACAACTAATTTTATAGCTAGTATTAATTTAAATATTCCCATTAGAAAGAAAAAGGTCTGGCTGGGCTAACGTTACCCCAGCAGGAAATGTTTTTGTGAAATAATTAAAAAAGTATAAACGCAACAAATTTAAAAATGTGCGCAACAATTACAGAAGCCGCAAAACTAATTATCTATAAGATTGAAATGACAAATTTTGACAACATCTGGCCTGGGTAACGGACACGAAGCATTGGCGTCAGAATAATTTGCTACAAGTGTATGATCATCACATAGTGAGTTAAATCAGTTATGAGATGATTAAAAAAAAGATTTAAAAAGCCCTTTCAAACCAGGCTTTTCTAAAACCAGAGAATCTATAATATTTTATTTACAGAACAAATTACTGGATTGTGCTTTTAATCAGTAAATAAAAACGTATTATGACTTGTATCTTTAAAGGCTTTAGAAGCGTTTAACATATTTATACCGGAGGTCGTGGGTTCGATTCCCACCCAGGACAAATGTTTGTGTGATGAGCATGATCATCTGTTCTATGTCTGGGTGTAATTTATCTATAATATTTATGTATTTAGAAATATATAAGTATGTTTATCAGTTGTCTAGTACCCATAACACAAGCTCTGCTTAGCTTGGGACTAGATGGCGTTGTGTGATAGTTGTGGAATATTATATTAATATAATATTATATTATACTTTTTTATATTGAGCGGAACACAAGTCATAAAACATTTTATAACCAAATCAAGTTAAAAATGTCATTCCGTCTTCTTCACACTTCACGTGTTTTAAAACGTGATTATGATGAATATTTTTAATGAAACAAACACATGGTTATATGAACACACAAGATGCCAATTAATATATATAACATAAATAAATATACATAATACTTTTACCTTACACTGTTGCATTTCGACGAAATTACCATTTTTAGGAGTACATTTTACAGGTATTTTTTATTGACTACGCTAGATAGCATTACACATTTATGGTCAAACACGAAAAAAGAACATAGTGAAAGTTTTATACCATAGATTATTATTTAATATATGGTTTAAAATTTAAGTTATGAATTGTTATAACTTTTTTAAATTATTCATCATTTGAAAAAAGAACAGTGTTTTGCTTTAAATTGATGCAAATTCAAACCGTGTCTATTTGTATATCCTAGCTAAAAGGGTGACATAAAATAGTAAAAAGTGTCAGAAACAAGAAATCACTGCTTTACAAAACATAAAATTAATTATGCTCAAGAAGATCTATACAAATACCTAGTTGTTCTCACCTGCCGTAACTGAAAGAAACACTGTTAGTAGTCAATGTTAATAGAGTGTGAAATAGTTTGAAATTTTATAAACGTTGATAAATTAAGTGCAAACTAAATTTAAAACTTTAATTTCTGATAATATAATACGTAAAAATAATTTGAATAAATACGTTCATAGAATAATAATTATGAAAATTGATGCAAAAATCGTTCAAAAATGCAGCAAGAATTCTGATATGGACAGGTACATTTACTTAAATTAGTACACACAAGAAAATAATTTAGTATGCAGGTAAATCTTCCTACTTTCTATGAAAAATCTGTAAAAGCAAATCAATTAATTTTTAAAATTAATTGCTGTGTCCCAGCAGTGGGAACATTTAAAGGCTGATGATGATGATGATGAAATCAATTAAACCAATTCAGCTTGGTAATATTTAGATTAAACTTTGACACGCTAAGTATGTAGATATTTAATTAATACATTTTGGAAATGTATTTTAACACACAAGATATAATATTTTGTGTGGTTAAGGCTTTAGTCTTGTGTTGCACAATATAGAATCGCGTTCGGCCAGTCCATACGTCGTACGTCAAATTTCGGCTCCCCGCGATACCCCGCATACATCCTGCCTAGCGAAGTATTATAAAACAATTTTGATACAGTCGAAAATATTTCTCTACTAAGGATTATTAAAGGATTTAGAAATAGTTGCATAATAAGGAGTTTTAATATGACTTGATTTGTAATAATACGAGTATCACACGAGTGTTTTAATACTATTTAAATACTCTCATAGATTTGGTTTAAACTCATTGAACATAAAAAAACTAAGTTTAGTATAACAAAACGTATGAATCAAAATCAAAAGTCATTTATTCAAAATAGGCTGATTTATCACCACTTTTTGAAGGTAACTTTTTACAGGTCTTTTTTTGTGGGGACTGAGTCACTCGCGTCCGTAGGAGAGTACGCCTTCATGATACTATATTTACCTACACGTAACACGTGCGTCCCTGGATGGTGCTAATCAGGTGACATCAACTGGTGGTAGGTTTCGGCCGAAGGCTTGCGACCACCCACCGTGCAAAATCAGCCACAAGAGGAGTTGGTTCAAAAAAGTCGTTCTACTGCTGGCTAGCCGGAATGATTCGAGCTGTTATGGACTTATCGGGAGACTGGTCGTGGAGGGTAGCGACATCCGGCACACGGTGCGTCACTGGCCGACCGCAGGTAGTAGGGGGGGGGGGGGCAAATTGTGTGTCAGCCACACACGAAAGGCTGCCCCGCCAACTGTCGAAAAATCCCGGAATGCGCTATCTTGCTTGGAAAATAATAAACAATAAAACTATCAGAAATAAAAAAACGTAGTAACAATTTGATACTAGAGACTTCACGTCGGGCACGCCGCAATCGCGGCGGTAAGACCCCTCTTTGAGGAGTGGCTGGATAGGCGTCACGGCGTCCTAACCTTCCGCCTGACGTAGGTCCTCACCGGACACGGTTGTTTCGGGAGGTACCTGTGTCTGATGAGGTAGGAAGAATCGTGTGGGTGTCACCACTGCGAGGATCGGCCGGAGGACACGGTGGAGTGGAGCATACGGTGCAGGACTGCCCCGCTCGGGCAGAGCACCGCCATGTTCTCACGGCGGCGATAGGCGGAGACCTCTCGCGCCCGGTATTGGTCGCGGCCATGCGGCGGGGCGAGACGGAGTGGGAAGCGGTCGCCTGCTTCTGCGAAGCAGTCATGCTCACGAAGGAGGAGGCGCACCGCGAGAGGGAGAGGACAGCATCTTCCCTCCATCCCAGCCGCAGTGGTAGACGCCCACGGCGACGGAAGTATCAACACGATCTCCGGCCACCGTAGGCGCGGGTATCCGGACGGCGAGTAAAGGGCGACTCGCTTCTCGACCATGGAACATGCCCGGGTCGATGGCGCGTTGTGTTCCACGCGCGCCTCAAAGACCGTCAGCAATATAACGGGGCCCTTTAGAGGGCCAAAGCCTGCCGGGGTCGCGGGACTTATCTCATTACCGTGACCCCGGAACATAAAGGGCTATTGAAGGACACCGGGGATTTTAGTCACTACGAGTCTGACAGTCCCTCCCGCCCTGCCCGGGGTGGGAGGACTCATTTGATGATTTCACCACGCTGAAAAAAAAAAAGAGAGACCTCACGTGGTCTCATAAGCTGGGACAAAGAAATTGATGAAGAATTTATAAATTTCTTTACCAACTGAAACGTTAATTCATCTTCCTTGCTTTCTATTGATTTACTAGCTTAGCCCGCGACTTCGTATGCGGATCCTGTTGCCTATGCCAACGACAATGGGGTCGTCAAAATCGAAGATCTAAAACGTCTGATGCCTAATTCCTAGAGCCCGGGTAAAAAAAATAATAGGAGTTTTGGCCCGTATAGTCAAATTTTTATTCATATATTCGTCGTCATCGAAAATCAGTCCTAAACTGTAACCGCTTTTACTGGTACTCCCAGCTAATGTTATTTTATGATTACATAGTGAAATTAGTGACAGCTTTGATTTCCACAGGTGTTCCAAATCTTCAATTTTTACACGTCAACAGAGAGTGCTCATTGGGCTGAACAAATCTAGCTAAGACGTCATTCCTATATATGTATGTTATAGTATAGCTAGGCTCTTGGATTTCCACATCAGGTGTTCCAGATCTTCAAATTTATTCTCTCAGCAGAAAATGCTCATCACGTGGAACAATTTTTGCTATGGCACCATTTTTGCATCTCTTATAGTTTAGCTGGTCTGTTGCGGTTCTGCACCAGGTGTTCAAGTTTCCAAGATAAATATAAGTGAACGTTTCAGCCTGCCCAAACGAATTTAAATTACTCCCTAGCCGTCATGAAAGCTTACCAGCAAATCAAGATCATATTAGCAATTAAAAAAATGGGTTTAAGCGATTTTCGACTTTATTGACATTTGAAATTTGGTTTGGTTTTTCTCACATTCTCGTTCGCTAACATTGCTCCTTCATTAAAATCTGGTGTTTTTATTAATGTCAATAAGGTCGAAAATCGCTTGAACCTGTTTTTTTTAAACTTGCTATCGTTAAGCAAATGTTTTCCGACCTTCACTTGTTTTACCGATTTGTCCTACTGGTGGGACTTAGTAAATCGATAAAAAAAACAAGTGCGGAACCACGGGTAGAAGACTGTATTTCTTGAAGAGACGGTACCTTCTAGGGTTACGACAGAGACAACCATTTTTAACCGACTTCAAAAAAAGGAGGAGGTTCTCAATTCGTCGGAATCTTTTTTTTTTTTTTTTTTTTTTTTTTTTTTTTATGTATGTTCCCCGATTTCTCGAAGACGCCTGGACCGATTTGCAAAATTTTTCTTTTGTTTGAAAGGGTATACTTTCCAATTGGTCCCATGATCATCAGGTCAGGATCTGATGATGGGATCCCAGGGAAATCGAGGGCAACCTTCAAATTTTATAGGCACATAGTACCATTTTCATATATTTTCTAAAGCTGTTCAAGTATCTGCATCTGATAATCATCATCTCAGGTGGATGAGCTGATGATGGAAGGTACAACTCCTCAACGGCTTGGAGTAGGCATCGACTGATTTAGTTTGTGTTCGCATATCTCTGGAACTACAAGTCCGATTTAAGTAATTCTTTTTTTGTTGTACTAAGTATTGTTTAACTTACGGAATACTGCAAGTTTCATCAAAATCGGTTCAGTAGTTTTTGAGATAGGGAATTTTATTAGCTTATTGTGCACTTGAGAGAGAATTATTTATTTGACAAGAATTTGAGTTGAATATTTAAACTAAAAAGAGTAAAATAAAAAAACTTTTTCGAAAAAAATGTAACCGCCTTCAAAAACAACCACAAAAAAGGATAAAATAACCTACAAAATAACTTTTCTTTCAGAAGTCGGTGGCAAAAAAAAACAATGAAATGAAAAAAAACAAAGGCACCGACTTCTGAAAGAAAAGTTATTTTGTAGGTTATTTTATCCTTTTTTGTGGTTGTTTTTTAATTCGGCAGCATTATTTTTCTCGAAGGGACCACTAAAAATACACGCCCAAGTACGCCTGTAAGGTCGGCAGTTTGTTTTTATTTTCTTTACATTTACATATTATATTGTTTTAAATTCAGTATTTTAAAATAAATAAAAAAATGTTTTTTGACGTCTGTTAAATAAACTAATGCTAATACACAAAATTAAATGAATATTTACAAAAACACTCGACTTCTAAAAATTATATTCTTAGATAATAAACTAGAGCAACTTGTGATGCGTAACTGTGCGTCATCACCGTTAGAGCGAGAGAATGTGCGAGCGAGAGGTACCGATAAAAAATCGGCGTGGACCCCACGTGCGTTCGCTCCGGCCGTGCCCCAGCCACTGAGGATTTTCTCTTGCAATGCTTGTATATAAACACTGTTTTTAGAGGTTATTTGAGATATTTTTTATTGTTGGAAAAAAGCGCTTTAGGTACAATTTTTTTTTGTATTTGCTTTATTGATCTGTTGACATCATAATAATCTAAATATTACATACCTACAATGCATAGTTATTATGAAAAATACTATTTATTAAGAGGTAAAATCCGAGAATATTGATGATATTCTGACTTCTAAATTGAGAAAATGAAAGATAAATAGAAAAAAGTAATCAGCGCATTTTAAAGACGAGAATGTTGCGGTCATTATGCGCTGAACAGATTTTTAAATTAATTCTTCATTGTCTCAGATAAAGTGCACAAACGTAACTCGAAATGACGTTGGGCACGAAAGAGCCGTTTTGAACGCTTGATTTACCTAATATTATCCACTTAAATCAACTTGAAAAAAATAACTAGCTGTTACTTATATTATGGTTATTTATGTGCAATAATAATATTTCAAGCTATTTCACTATTTTATTCAAAAAACACATACAAAGTTTCGCAAATAATTTGGCGCGAGTGAATTTTAGAAGACTAGAGCCTTAAGCAAAGTGTCTTAATAATAAAGGGCCCATAAGCAGTACTTCTGGACAAAACGCTCTTGTCTGGAGAGACGTTTCCTCTTTCATTGACCAATAGCAGCTTGGGGACGCTGTTCCCGATGTTGGTGGCCTATCTATTTTTTTTAATGTTTTGTTTTGTATTCTAATATTTAAAAAGGTATAAAATATGATTTCATAGCCTGCAAACTCTTCAATTTCACCGTGTGTACTACAAAAAATCGTAAAACAGGCATCTATTTTGAACATTTTAAAAACGGAATATCAAGTTAATATCTATATCCATATCTGTCCATAACAGAACCCATTAAAAAACAAATGACATGGGCAACGCATACAAGAGCGCACTCATCCCGCAACCTGTTCGTGTGTGATGTTTACCTGTAGAAGTGCTGGGCCCACCACTGGGACGAGAAACCCTTGGTACAGCAGGTCTAGCAGGTGCTTCTTTATTGATGGGTGGGCCACCTGGGAAGATAACATGGTTGGTATGATAACTGATCTTTTCATGTAGGTACACACTTCTGGATACATCTATTGGCCCACCTTGTATTTTCAGTTTCGTTTGGTCCTAGCTAAAATTTTATATTAGGTCGAGCAAAGTTTTTATGCAGTTTTGAACCTGGCACATTCACAATTTCATTCAATAGTCTTTTTTTGAATTTCGAACACAGAATTTAAAGAAACAAAATACAATACTGTGAGCGCTCGAACTGTTCGGAGAACGTTAAAAGAACGCGATATTGGTACCATATCGCGTTCTTTTTCACAAGCCAGCTAATGGGCCCAAACTAACGCGAGCCCACCGAACAGCGCGCCTTCATTTCGCACGCAGTCATTTAAATTGGACACAGCAAGATTGGAGCCGTGTACTCTTTTCTGATGAGTCTAAAATTGTGTTACATGGCAATGATGGAAGGAAGAAGGTCTACCGACGTAAGGGAGAGCGTTTCGCACAATGCTGCTTTGAAGAGAGGGTTGCTTATGGCGGTGGCTCATGGACTGTCTGGGGCGGTATATCCGCGAGCGGCAAAACTCAACTTGAGGTTGTTACAGGACCACGGCTGCCAACATTAAATGCTGAAAGGTACATTCGTGAGTGCTTAGAACCTCACGTGATACCATACGCGGACTATGTGGGCCCAAATTTCCTTTTTATGCATGATAATGCAAGAGCCCATGCGGCCGGCATCGTCAGGGAATATCTTCGGGATGTGAACATCACAGTTATGGACTGGCCAGCCAGAAGCCCAGACATGAACCCCATTGAGCACATGTGGGACGAGCTAAAAAGACGTGTTAGGGCTCGTCAGCCAGTTGCCCAGACGATGCAGGAGTTGAAAACTGCCATAGAAGAGGAATGGGAGATGATCCCTCAAAATTTCATAGAGCGGTTGATAAACTCTATGCCTAATCGTATGAGAGCTGTGGTAGATGCCCATGGAGGCAACACGCGTTATTAAATTAAACCTTTATTTGATAAAACATGTTTTTTATTTAAAAATCAATTGCCTTTAACAAGGCGCATATCCGACTTGATAAGCGTAGCTCCATGTCGTATGGTATTCTGAATTCAAATTTAAAACAATACGATCGAAAAAGATGGTAAAATGTATCAGGTTTAAAACTGCATCAACAGTTTTTGTTCAATCTAGCAATCATATTTCGGTAGGGGCCATCGAAACCTAAACTCTAAGGTGGGCCAATAGATGTGTCCAGAAGTGTATAATATTTTTATAAAAACGTTGCCCCACATTAGGAATTTCTCCTATGTCGTGGGTGCGTTTACAAACATATAAACTCACATACACAAACACTCAGACCCGAAACAACTACTTGTACATCATACAAATATTTGCTCCATTACAGACGATTCATTCAAAATGTATTCAAAGTCGGATCTTAAAAACTACTGTAATATTTGGAACGGTTGTTGCAGAGGCTAAGTGATTGACTGCAGCACTGCGTGTCGCGGGTTCGATTCTCGCACCAAACAAATATTTGTATGATCTATATTTTATAAAATATGATCTATTCTATTTTTTCCGGGTCTGTGTGTCAGTGTATGTGAGTTTAAAGGTGTCTCACGACACAGGGGAGATACCTAGTGTGTGATTTTCTGTAACGTTCCTAAATTCATATCACCTCAGGGTTAGTATACACCGAGGCGGGACGCGACGATAAGGTAACGTGTATCTTTTTGTGTAGTAAATAAAGTTACATTTTGAGTCTCTTTATTGAAATGTGAATCTCGGTGTGAATTGACCATAAGAGAGCGCACAATCGAACTAATATTTAAGTTAATAATTGTAAGTCATAAATATCACGTACGACGTTGGAACGATGACCCGTTGAGAAATTTATATAAAAAAAAGATTATGCGCTCAGAGAATAGTTTTTTATGTTGGGTGGCTCAGGAACATTACAGAATAGCACTGCTAGACTGAACCAATATAATAACTTGACTGATAGAGAGCTCTATACAGGGTGGAATTTTGTACGTTTTGCTTTCTATTAAAGTTGCAGTATTGCAGTTTGCTTTCTATTAAAAAATAAAGGAATGTTTCCTTTGAGTAAAATTTTCTATCTGCAGTATTAAGAGTACTTTCCGTCCAGGTGGCATTACAAAATTCCACCCTGTATAGTATAAACGGTTTACCTGTGCCACAGCATTGCAGAACTCCAGTGAATCAATGAACAGCGTCAGTTTATGAACATGGTTCACGTCATCGGGCGTCAGGCGGTAGACCTTGTCGTTTAGAGTGCGAGGCAGAAGGGAGTATAGACCGCTTAGACCTGTGGACGAAAATAGACACTATGATTTATGTGATAGAGTTTGTTATAGTTTGACTGAAGTTCTGATTAGGCTCTTTAAGGGTCAGTTCAGACCGAGACGCGAAGCGACGCGACGATGCGCGCACACTTTTAAGAGCCATTCAAAATACGACTTTATTTTCTACACTAAAAGATATACATTTCGTTGTGAGAATTAAGAATACGTTGAGATGCGCAGAATGCGCCGCGCTGCGCCGCGCGATGCCTCGCGGCGCAGCGCGACGCACCTCAAAGCAGCGGTGCTGCGCTTCGCCTCTCAAGGCCTCACACCGCAGAGCGGTGCAGCGCGGCGCCGCTTGACGCCGCTCGCGGCCGCTCCACGATGCGAGGTGAAGACCGGGAGCTAGAGGTGACTAAGTATGCATAATTGTGAGTAACGAATTTCGCCAACCGATTTAAGTTAAGAAAAGGTCAAAGAATAATAATGTAGAAATTGCCGGTCAGTTTTTTGGTTCATTTTTTTTCGCCCTCTTCTCTTATCGTAAGCGGAATGTATTGAGTACATGATTTAAAATCATTTTAATGATTATTTCCTTAATAATTTATAGAAGATCAGATCACAGCTTTTTGCGGGACAGATAAAGCGCATAATAATATTATGTATTTAAGAATTCGGTTATAGTTGCCGTCACTCGGATTTTGCATACTCAACTACCTCTAGCCCCTGGACTATGTAGCTGAGGCCGCCATTTGCAAATGGGACTTCGGGAGGACGCGGGGCGGGGCGGCAGCACGTGGAAAATCTAGACACGTTCCGCTGCACCGCGCGGCGTCTGGATGCGCCTCGCTGCGCCGCGAGACGCATCGCGGCGCAGCGAGGCGCATCCAGACGCCGCGCAGCGTGTAATGACAGGCCTCTTCACGCATCGTCGCGTCGCTTCGCGTCTCGATCTGAACTGACCCTACATGTTTATGTCATGAATAAGTTGTCAATTTTCTAATATATTCTCGGTAGTGTTGCCGGGGTTGCGGGGTTGTCTTATGAGGTAACCGTGACCCTGGAACGTAAAGGGCTTTTCAAGGATCATCGTGAATTTTAGTCGGTACAAGTCTGACAGTTCCTCCCGTCCCGTCTTGGCTAGGACAGATTAGATGATATTTTTTTAAAAAAAGGTAGTGTAGCAGACCTTCATTTTGGAGAGATGTTAAGAGTACCTACTCAGAAACTTTAAATTTTGGCACCAAGAAGTATTGGATCGTGTTACCCATTATCCGGGTTGGAGAGGTCAGATAGGAAGGATCATAAAAAAAACTGGTAGAGCTGGTTCACATTAGGTCGGAACGACAGTTTTATCGGGCCGGCAAACGTGTCGGATCCATGTTGGCATATGTATTTCAATAGCGCCGTTCACATTAGGGCGACCCGACAAAACTGTCGGAGCCGACACTTTTACCGTACGTTCAGCCACGATTTCTGTCGGACGGACATAATATTGGCGTACTAGGAAGTATGGCGCCGTTCACATTTGTCGGCGCGAAGCGGCGGCGACACCCGCCCGTTCCCCGCTCTCGGCACTCGCGCAAGTAGTTTCGTCGACGTGTATGCAGAGAAGACACGTTGAAATAATTATCAAGGGCGAAATAAATGTAGAAGTTTTGATTTCTCTTGTGGAAGACAGGAGTTTACTGTGGGATAAAACGTGTGAACAGTACAAAAATAAAAGTTTAAAACTAGCGGCATGGCGTAAAATTTGTTGCATATTAAAGCCTGATTTTATGGAATTAAATGAAAGAGAAAGACAACATTTGGTTTGCAACATTGCAATGAAAACGTCGTCGTCGTCCATCCTATACGTAAGCCAACTCACAACTGCTTTGTGACTACCCGGGCAGTAAAACGATCGTACCGACGGTTATATTCACATTAGGACGGGTCGGCAGCGTCTAGTGTGAACAGCAAGACCCGACAGCCGGTCAACGGTAAACTGTCGGTCCGACCTAATGTGAACCAGCTCGTATTCTGTTGTATCCAGTTGGAAGGGTCTGGAAGCCGACCTCGACATAGTTTCTTTTTTTTTGACTCGGTAAAGTCAACAAATGAGTCCTCCCACTCAGGGCAGGGCAGGGCAGAAACGATTCTTTCCTGACTAAAATCGACGGAGTCCTTCAATAGCCCTTTACGTTCCGGGGTGACGTTAGCTCGTTAGTTCCGCGACCCCGGTAGGCTTTGGCCCTCGAAGAGGGCCTCGTCATTGTGCTGACAGCTCTTTGAGGCGCACCGTCGACACGGGCATGGTCAATGACAACGAGTCACCCATTACACGCAGTGTAGTTTCATTACTAACCATCAGGCGAGATAGCAGTCGAAAAGTTGAGGAAAGCTTAAAAAACTACAGATAGAAGAAGTATATAGACGTATAACTTACCTATAGCTAACACGGGACAAGTATTCCCGGACAGTATAAAGTCGGCTAGCTGTGCACACCAGGCTGACATTTTGGAGCACAGCAGTAGAGACTCACGTGCGACTAAATCCATAAGTTCCTTGTTGTCTACCGACTATAGAAGCAAGCGAAATATGAAGAAGAATATTCTAGAAGTATAACTAACCTGTAGCTAACACGGGACAAGTATTCCCGGACAGCATAAAGTCGGCTAGCTGTGCACACCGGGCAGACATCTTGGCGCACAGTAGTAGAGCGTCGCGGGCGGCTGAACCTGTTGTACCCTCGCGGTGTACCGATGCGAGAAGGAGACGGACGATTATGAACCTAGAAATATAAGGATTAGTATTTAAAATTGGTATAACTTTTAAAGTAATAATCATAGTTATTATTATTATTCTTTATTGTACACATAATTATAAAATAACATTTAACATAGGGTAAGTAATGTACAAAGGCGAGCTTAACCCAGAATTGGGTTTTCTTACAGCAAACCTTAGTTAGAGCGATAGAGAAATTTTATTTTAGCGAGGACAGATAATTGGTGTACAACATTCTAATAATTTATGCTTAATTAAACAAATAAATAAATACGTGAAAAATAAAAAACAAATAAATAGTCCGGAGTAGGTAATTGATTTTATGTACTTGTAATACGAATTGTCATAGAAATCATAACATGGGTAAGCCTTATTCCCGGGATTTCATTTCAGTACTTAAGACAATCGTCTACCGAGCGCTCGTCCATACTAAAAGAGAAAACGTTTTCCTGCCCCTAGATGTTATCCTATCTCAATGATTTTTTAGAATGCTTCTGACACAGTGAAAAACTAGGTTTATAGGTTTTCATTTTTTCAAAACTTATAATAGTTTGAAAGTTACAGGCGCCTAAAAGGTACTATTTTTATGACAAAATAAAAGATCATTCATTCATTGAAGTAAAACCTTTGCATTTAAAAAATAAAGAAGTTATAGAAAAAAAGCAAAACCTACAAACCTAGAATATAATATGCTGAAACGATTGACGCTAGAATCTAAGAGATTGGTCGTGATTTAGTATGTGAAAAACGTTTTGTCTCGAGAGACAAATTTCATATAAAAAATACTTTCAGTCAGTCTCGAGCTGCAACGCTCTCTATCGCACGATCGGGGGTCGGGGAGGTGTGGTGGCGACAGCACGAGTTTTTCTAAATACCTATTTTTTTAAATGGCAGCCGGTATACTATCCTCTTAAAGGATTAACACATAGCTAGTGTTTTGTTTACATGTCTTCATCCTACATATTTTTAACAATTTAATCCCGGAATTCTGGAGGCATGTCTATATTATTATATTCCTTTCAGGTTATTGACCTACCTACCTAGGTTATCTACCTACTCCGGGCTTTGGTAATAATGTAGACAACTTTAAGCACGAAAGTGAACTATAGTAAGGAACTGTAAACGCACAGATTTCCGTCAAGATGAACCTCAATATTTACCGCAAAAAAGTATTTGAACTGAAAATAGTATCTTCACATATCCAGCAATAGATGTGAATCCTTACGGGAGTGTGAGTGGAGACAAAGATAATATTACAATTTCATGAAATAGGAACTGAAGATCTTTTAGCGTGGAAAGGCAAATTGTCACGATTTAAATACTTCTTAGGCTGTTTGAAACATATTTGCTTAAAATCAAACAAATTCATTGATTTATAAAGTTTCTGAACAAAGTCTGATATGGAAAACTGTTTATAGACGAAAGAACTTGTACGACATTATTATTGTTTAGATAAATTTTAGAATATTGGTAGTACTTACTCGGCCTGCGATCCTTTATGCGTATGCGTCGTTAGGAAGAACAGATCTAGGAACTTGATATTCTGCATCAACGCCACGCATAGTTGGTTCAGGACTGTCACAAGCTGACCTAGAAACACATACAATTATAATAATGATTTCAGGTTAATTTACCTGTCGCTAAGAAATCCAATCAAAATGAAAATCTGTAGGTATAATAAATAATGCGCAAGAGGTATTTTCTTACAGTCAGTCAAATACAATTAGGTCCACTTTCGCGTAAACATCGCGGTAACGACTTTGATCTTTGTTATTCTGACGGATTCAAACGATTTATTGCCAAAATTTGTCGATCGTACGATCCGAATTGACTGTCAAGTTTGAAAATAACAAAAGCGAAGCCGCGAGAATAAGCTAGTCTATAATATTTCAGCAATAGTTTACTATCAGCTACCGGATGGTATATCTACAAATATACAACTCCAATTCAATTCAAGGTAATGTTATTGTTACTACGATCTTTTAAGATGGATCTATTTACTACCACAGATAGATTAGCAATCCGATTGAACTGATCTTATCTCCATGGGAGTGTCTGTTATCAGTCGCAGTTGCATCTACGATTATTTATACACACGTGAAAGATACTGGCATTCCGGAGATAAAATGAGTCATATAAAATATTTATTTTTATCAAATAAAACTGTTCTTGGCAGATGAATCAGTGTTACTAATACAAATGCGGAAGTTTGGATAATATTTATGTTATTGTCTGGAATTACATATAGGATACCGTTTCTCCTGTTATTAGGTTATCATGGGAAAGCCCCCGAGTTACAACAGGTCTACAGGTTACAATAGCACGAAAATGAAGTATAAAGAAGACAGAACGACACGTCTGCTTAAGAGTTATTCATGTACCTCTAATTAATGTCCGGCCGATATTTCGCCAGTTAACTCCCTTATTGTAGGAACCTAGACTCCAGTTTAGTTTTGACAAATTGCTGATAACATTAATCACATTAAAATTGACAAGAAAATAGTATGTACTTACTCTCAAGATTTGGTGGAGGTAGCTCATTTCGGAATCCGCTCAATAGCTTTAATAATGGTCTTAAGAAGGGCTCTGCTGCTATCACCTGTGAATAAATATTTAGTATAGGATATGGCGTGGAATTCAAAATGTATAGAAATCCGATGAAGCCACAATTGCCCTTCCATAACGCTAATATTGCGCACACAATTCTGTCAAAACAATACTACGAACAATTGCACACACGCGCCATCGCTAACTCAGTCATATAAATATAAACCTAATTCTTTACACTACAGCGTACTTTTCCGTATAATTTACTCACACAAACAATTATCATTGTGTGTTGTCGCGACACGGGGGGCGGTTACGACTCTCCCGCTCAAATACAACGGACGCACCATGCGACATTACGGCTTGGTGAGGTATCGTTATGTCAGTTTTACATTGCTTGTCAAGTCACTCCACTGAGTGACTTGACAAGCAATGTAAAACTGACATAGACTGAGGTGGTTGTAAAAGAGCAATGTATTTAATGCAAAAACAATACAGTCGGAGTAATATAAGAAAACAAGAATAAAGTAGTACAAGTCAATAGCTGAGCGAAACGCTCAACACCACGGCTTCACCGACACGCCCCCTTGCCACTTCTCCTGTTTTTAATATTTCTGTGGTTTTTTTATACGCATCATCGCAAGGAACTAATATTTGAGTATGACCTACAAGAAGTTGTTTTGGGTCTGTGTGTTTGTGTGTTTCTATGTTAGTAAACGCATGCACGATACAGGAGAAATTCCTAGTGTGGGGTACTAAAGTACCGTAAGTAGTAATAAAGTATAATATATTAACTGTTTACGAATACGTCTACATGCTAATTTAGTGATGTAAGTATGGTGTAAAGATCGTGGTCACGATTAAATAAACCGTGTTAAATGTTGAGTTGGTCATGCTTTCGCATTATTATTGAACAATTTTTTATTGAATTGACACTATTTTACACCTTTGCATACATTTTCTTATATGTAGTTGCCATTCAACATCATCAGCTTATAATGTTCAAACTGCTGGGACACAGGCCTCCTTTCTGTGAAAGGGAGTGGGCCATAATCCACCACGCGGGCCCAGTGCGGGTTGGTAGTTGCCTAGATATTTTGAATTTTGCTGCGTAACGTGATAGAAGGGGAATAGGGAATTGAACCCTCAAGGAATAATTATTTTATGGTCTTGTAAAAGTTCCTCAGAATAATTTTCTGGGTATGTTTCTGTGTATGAGGTTGAATGTTTGCAAACGATACAGGAGAAGTTACTTGTGTAAAGCAAGGCTTTTTTTAATGCACATTTCTATCTTCCTATCCTTGTTTTACACATTACTAAGGCCCCTCGCGCACTAGACAGCCTGGCTGCGCAGGCAGGCTGCGGCAGCCAGAATATTGGCGCAGCCAGTTATAGCAGCCAATCGACGACTGTTCGATATTTTTTGCAAAAATTTTGAACTCAAAATAGGTAGGGCTGCTACAACTAGTGCCCGGACACTGACGGTAACCACATACATTCGCCTACACGGGTTTGACTCGGAATGTTCTCCTCGCAAATTGTTCACTTGACGCAAAATATGCACTTCTCAAATTGAGCACTTCTCAAAATGAATGTGAATATTATCGGTAAACGGTTTTTCATTTTGAACCATTATGATAATACTCACATTCATTTTGAGGAGTGCTTTATTTGAGAAGTGCACAATTTACGAAGTGCACATTTTACGAATTATTATTTTGAGAAGTGCACAATTTGCGAATTGCACAGTGCGAAGTGCACATTTTGCGTCAAGTGCACAATTTGCGAAGTGCACAATCTGCGTCAAACCCACCTACACGCGCTCTGGCTGCCGTGCAATCAGGCGTCAGTGTCCGTGGCTGCCGCAGCCAGGAAATCGTGGCTGCCTAGCGTGCGGGCTCCTACAACAACGTCATATGTTTTACTGGCTACCTCGACCAGCAGAACACGTCTTTTATTTCATTCCACCTTGAACTATTCACGCTTTTTTGTTTCTTTTATATCATTTCTTAAACACCCCATTACTCTATTCTTTATTTTTCCTCATTATATCCATAATTATTGTGAAATATTCGAAATATTTATCTATTGTTTCCTTTCTAAAATAAATAAATAATAATAATCCCTATAAATATGCGATACACTAAGCCGGTCTATATCTAATGACGTTATTTTGTACAGATTATCAACAGCAGATAGATAGTAGTACAGACGCCTGAACATGAATCTACCCGAATCCGCCAAAATTCTTCCATAGATTGTCAACTTTATTACAGTAGTAGACGGTTCATGTTCGATTAAAATTTGGCAGATCGGGGTAGGTTGATTTGCTGGCGTCTGTACATTACATAGAGACAGTATATAATTACCTGTGTACTGTAATGACTGATAAGATGGCCGAATAGCTTAAGTTGCTCCAAACGCACCGCATTCTCGTATCTATAACCAAACGATGTTTTAAGAGTATTATATACATTCAAGCTAATAACTTTTCGTTAAAAACTTTCGTTCATTCGAAGCGTGAGCATTCACTTTTGGCAAAAAGTGAGGATATAATTACAAAAAAAAGTCCGAAAATTGGTAATTTATAGGTAGTTATATCATAGAAAAAACATTACATTACAAACTTATATTTGTGAGTTCATTTCATGCAAAATTTGTTCATTATGGGCAGTGGTGGCCCAGTGGGTAATATGTGCCAGTGGTATCAGCCTGGACTTACGAGTTGTAGGTCTTGGGTTCGAACCCAGCCAGGCGCATTACGTTGTGTTATTTATTTCATCACCACTGCTCTCAAAAACGGTGAGGTAAAACATCGTGTGGAAACCGGCATGTCCTAGAACCAAAAATTCGAAGACATGTGATATCTACCAACCCGCACTGTACTGGGCCCGCGTGGTGGTTTATGGCCCACTCCCTGTCACAGAGAGGAGGCCTGTGTCCCAGCAGTGGGAAGATTATAGGCTGGTGATGATGATTAGTGAATTAGCCGCATTTTTTTTTAATATTTATATCTTTCTGTGCAATCAGATTAGCACTTCACCCACCTCGCGTAGCAGTCAATAAAATGCTGATAAGAGATAATAGCTAGTTAGCTGATTAACAATGATAAGAATCCTCAATAATAACCAGCGAACTAATTAATAAAGTGATTAATCAAACAGTCTCGAGTTGATTTAATCTGAAGAGTTTCAGTTTAATAATATTATATGGGTTAATTTTATTAAATTGATTATCTTTGGTAATTAACCGGTAGTTGATATTTTCATAAAGATATTAAAGTATTTCTGTTCAATTCATAAACTCATTTGGCTTAGAATGTTTGTGGTAAAAAAACTGTAATCTGGGTTAACCTTTATCTGTCTTACAGCGTTTTTAAGCTATTGCATAGCTTTTATCGCAGGCCCTGAGCTCGGCGCGCGCGAAAAACGTAACGAAAAAACCTGACCACATCTGACAGCACGCATCGTCTAACGTCGTTTCAGTTCGGGAGACTTCGGCAATCATAAAGGTACGGACAGACGTGCTCATTACTAGCACGAAAGCATGCTTTTATTGAGCAAGGGGCAATTTTATTGAGGGAAAGGGAGACGGAGACGGAGAGGGAGGAGGAGGAGAACGTTTCTTGACGTTTCACTTGACTGACGTGGCTGACCATAGCCTAATGGGGAAGGCCGGTCAAAGCTAATTGTAGATGGCGCCAATAAGGTAAGTCCTAAGCCGACCAATGAGGTAGTACTATTTTGAAGTACCTATAAGATTTGAGCCAATGACGATGCTTGGAACAAGCTATGCTAGCGCCATTAGTTCCCCAGTTGCCATCCCCATTAGTACAGTAACAAATAAGTATAATAAATAAATAATTATAATTGCATAAGTTGATGAAAAATGCTATGCAATAGCTTTACCGCGGCAGTCACCGAGTGCCACACTTTTTTTTTAATTTATAGCCCACGTTGTCCCATAGCTGGGCAAAGGCCTCCCACAAGTTTTTCCAAGAGCTCTTGTCCTGAGTCAAATCAAAGCAACTTGAGTGTTTTCCATTATTCGCTAGATATTTTATATTCTTTCTTAAATCTTAAAATGTTTTCACTCATGTAAACAAATAGTCGGGAATTGAAATGATATTAATTATGAACAGTATTATTTAATAGAACTATAAAGCTTAGCTCATTTCATTAGTTTTAACTATTTCTGTTTCAGATTCGTCACTTCGCGTCTTTTCGTTTTATTAACCTACTATGAAAAATTATAAATCGATTTTCACGCGCCAAAGAATCACGATTATCGATTAGTATTCATACTCGACTATTTTCCTACTGGGTTTTGAGAAAGTAATAACAAAGGGTACGAACAAAATAAACTTTCTACGACCTATCGGATGTTTGTACAAAAGTTGTATTATGTGAAAAGAGAATTGGACACGCATTTACGATTGTCGTTTGAGAAAAGATTAGTGCAATGTGAACGTGTATTTACCTACATTTAGAGTGATTCATCAGTTTTTACTGTTTATTATCAACATGGATTACTTATAATGTTATTTAAGTACATTAAAAAACTAAATTAACAAACCTAATAATAATTACTACAACTAACAAAGAGCATCAAAAAATTCATCCACATCGCTGTCAACGGGATAAGTGCCCAGAACGCTGGCAGCATTGCCACGTTGGACGGCAATGCTAATTCTTTGACCAAGAAATAGGCCAGCCTTCTGGTCACGCGAAGAGTCGACTATTCGTTCATCAGTTTTGAATGTTTTAGTAAAATTTAATTTGTTTTGTACGGACGGACGCCAGCTTATCAATCTACCCCAAGTCCCCAAGCTGGCCAAGGAAGGAAGCGATACGTCATGGACGTAAATCTTAAGGGCTGGTTCGATATCACGCGGAACAAGAGCTCTTGAAAAGATTTTGGGAGGCCTTTGCCCATCAGTGGGACAGATTCATCATCATCATATCAGCCGTAAGACGTCCACTGCTAAACAAAGGCTTCCCCTTTAGACTTCCAATAGGAGCGGTTGTTAGCGGCCTGCATCCAGCGTGATCCTGTGGCCTTCATAAGATCGTCTGCCCTGGGCTGGAAAAAAAATCCTGGGAGACCAAGTTTCATTTCCTTTTGAGTGATCTTACTTCATCTTATATCACATCTTTAATCATTGGCTATATTGAGGCTAAAAGCGAACGCTTTTTAGGGTTCCGTAGCCAAATGGCAAAAACGGAACCCTTATAGATTCGTCATGTCTGTCTGTCTGTCCGTATGTCACAGCCACTTTTTGTCGAAAGTATAAGAGCTATCCTGTTGAAACTTGGTAGAAAGATGTATTATGTGAACCGCATTAGGATTTTCACACAAAAATCAAAACAAAACAAATTTTGGGGGTGCCCCCCATACTTAGAAATAGAATTGAAACTCAAATTTTTTTTTCACCAAACGTGTGGGGTATCTATATCTTTAAAAACGATATTGATGTTACTGACATCATTTTTTTCTAAACTGAACGTGAACAGTTTGCACGAGAGACACTTCCAAAGTGGTAAAATGTGTCCCCCCCCCCCCGTAACTTCTAAAATAAGAGAATGATAAAACTAAAAAAAATATATAATGTAGACCTCAACAAAAACTTCCAACGAAAATTGCTTTGGATGAGATACAGTTAGCAGTTTTTGAGATATAGTACATTTTCAAAAACCGCAAATATAACTTTGCCATTCATACAAACACTATGAAAAACAAAGTTATTTTTATTGTTTGTGTATATTACTTACTAATCTCAATATAATTATATCCCTAATCTATGCCTGCTACTACGGAACCCTTCATGGGCGAGTCCAACTCGCACTTGGCCGGTTTTATTTTAAGATCTACTCGCAAATTGATCAATATATTATAAATGGCTATACTGACCAATTTGCGAAAAAAAGATGTCTTAGTTAAAGAAGACAATAAAGAGATAACCCTTATATATTTTTATTATGAAAGTCATAATGCACTTCAGAACGGAACACGATTCAAGTTGTACTTGTCTTTACCTCAATACCACATTATATAATAAATTCACAATATTATTATAATTATTTGTTTGATATAATCAAGAGTTCATATCGCATTGTTTTGGCTAACGTTATGAATTTGTGAGTCACACAGGAAACTATTACTGTTTACATTAAACGGCATGACCCTTGGCTATTGTAATTATAATAATTATTTATGCTATTATTGTTTTATTTTGTTAATTAGATATGGGAATAAACGCTTAATCGTAATTATTATACGGTTCCTTATAGAAATAGCGACAATGGGATCGGATTAGCATATTTATGGTAAGTGTCCCCGCGCCTAAGGAGGGCAGGTTGCTAACGGCCAACTAATTCTTCCGTGATTTATTATGTAAGTGTACACATTATGCGGCCAACCAACCAAAAAAATATCGCGACCCACACGAGGCCAATTGGCCACCGCGACCAACGAGATGCAACATTTTGTACGGAATAATTCAGTGGGCTCGCACTTCGCAGCAGCTACACATTTTTTTCATATTGATAGAGCTAACGGTCATGATATCCCTGAATGGCAACAAAATGGTTCTTATCAGCTTTTTAGCAGGATACAATAACTATTTGTGATATTAATTATAGTCTCTTTTGTCACTAAAAAAATATAATGTAAATTCATAGAAAACTACAACGAGAATATTATGTAGAATTACGATAATGCATTAATGCATTAAAGTAGCGCTGCATCCGATATCGGTATATCGACGATACTTCGGGTTAGCCGATATATCGGTATCGACGATATTTTATGACCGATTCAACGATACTTTTTAATTTAAAAATGTAGTGTAAACGAGCGTGTTGTCTTTTCTATTTCGTTGCAAACGAGGCACGAACTATGCCCGGGGAAACCTTTACCGAATAGACTTGCGAAATCGCCTTTCTTCGAAAAAATTAAGTTTACTTTGTTTTTTAAACAAAAATCTTATCATTTTAATTCCTAAAATGTATAATTATCTAATATCAACATATGTCATTACTTTTTAATTATATTAATAAAAAAAATAATCTGACTTGTGATTTATTAATTTTAGCTTAATTTTTTAATTCACAATAAGCGTATCGGTATCGCTGATATTTTTATAAGAGTATCGGTATCGTATCGGCGAAAAGACGTATCGATGCATCCCTACATTAAAGTATCAAAGCGGCCTTTCGATTTTATTTCTCTACGAACAATGTTCAAAGACGATTGACAGTAATAATCACGCCCTGGTGCGCCAGGACCAACAACTTCAATGACTACTAGTCTTATCACCACATAAACAATACCAATACTTATATGTTACTCAATAAAGTGCCTTATCGTTTGTACGTGCGTATGCGCACCATTTTTCACAGTAACGAGTATGTATCATAGCAGTATGAAATACTTGCATTAAATCGTACAATCGGCTTTGTTTCGCGCAATTCCACTCATTCAATCATTATCAGGCAGGAGATAATGAACGTCAAATAAATTACATAGAAATTGTACTTTTTAATATTGATAAATAATACAATTACAATTTATTTTACAATTTTATTTGCTTTTTCAATTTTTTTTTGTGCCGTAAAGTCGTGCCCTTTTATTAACATAAGGGCACTAATATGGCTAAATAAAGGGCTATTGAAGAAACACCGTGGATTTTAGTCAATACAAGTCTGACAGTTCCTTCCGCCCCACCCAGGGTGGGGAGGACTCATCGGATGATTTTATCAAGTAAAACTAGGGAATTTAAGTCGCGGGACTGTCTTTAAAAGATATCGTGGCACTGGAACGAAAAGGGCAACTAAAGGCTAAGGCTGCGTTTCCACTGAGGCGGAGCGGAGAAGAGCGGAGGGCGATTCTTCAATCACATGGCTTGAAATGCACATCTCTTATCCACTCAAGCCTTGTGATTGGTGATCGCACTCCGCTCTGCTCCGCTCCGCCTCAGTGGAAACGCAGCCTTAAGGGTGGGTTTTTAGTTAGTAAGACTCTGACAGTCTCTTTCGCTACACGAAGACTAACAAACATCCATCCATTCCTCCTCACAAACTAGTATGTAATATTTGAATCCTATAAAATTATAATAGCTGCTCTTGCGCAAAATTTATCCAGGCTGTGCATTATCCGACAGTAAATTAATATTTTTAGTAGAATTTACCTGACAGTGAATTCAATATTTTTAAAACTAACAGCTAGAACATTCGAATATGTCACGCTTTGTTGGCTACACATCTCATTATATACATTTTAAGATAATCAGCTCAAAACTGCAGTTATTAAGAAATATTTAAGACGCTTCTAAAATGTCTTAAGTAGCGTTCACTACTTACGAAATTGACAAGCGACCTTCAAAGTAACTGCAAACTATTTAAAAATGATTTATAACTCTTAGGATAGTTTTAAAATATATTTAAGTAGGTAAGACAACAAATAATAATTATTGTGCTTTTATTTCAACGTAATGGTTGGTCTAAGCAGAATAGGATATCCGTGGCCTTGGAACGCAAAGGCAGGAATATTTTGGGTGGATAATCATCGAATGAGTCCTCTCGCCCAGGGCGGAATGTAGGGACTATCCGACTTGTACTGACTAAAATCCACGGTGTCCTTCAATAGCCCTTTAAGTGCCAGGGTCACGGTTACCTGATAAGACAGTCCCGCGACACCGGGCAAAGGTCCTCTTAACTAATTTTATTCTTTGCACACATCTTCACGAACGAAAGATCTTGTCACTGATAATTTCCCTTTAACTTGAGAAGTATCCTTGATATACATATACAACCATTAACCATACAAGGAAAACGTCCGTCGAATAAACATCCTTATAACTTAAGATAATTATCATGCAAACCGAATTCAAACAAAAAGGAAATGAAAATAAGGTATCTTTTCACTTACTTCCCAGTACAAATGGCCCACTCATACAACTTATCCAGCAAGTTCTCACTGAGCAGGTACTCGAGGCAGGCGGCTGGGCTGGTTTCAGTATTAATCTCCCTTGCCTTCGCTTCCAGAACCAGCAGTGTCGCCAGCTGTTCCAGGTGATTCACAACGCCTAGGACGTCATCGTGGAGGTGGTTCGGCTGGAAATTAATGGGAAGCTTTAACCTGAAGATCTGAGGTTGGTAAACGGCCACTTAGCAATATTCCTAATGATTCCCTTCATGAACGGATAGGCAATGACGTTGCTGGAAATTCGGGAAGTGAATCTTTAGGAATATTGTTTTAAGTTGTCGTTTTAGGCACGCTGTCTTACCAAGGGATGCCGTATTACCCAGTATTTGGGTTGTGGAAGTCAGATAGACAGTCTCTCCGTGATGTTTTAAAACTGGTATGTAGCTAAGTGAATTTAGACTGGAACCCTCTGTATAAGATCTATTTCAATTGGGATCTAAATTTCCATGGTCTTCAAAGAGGTCACAGAACCGTCTCCGGAGGCATGAAGGTAAAATTTCGTCGCAAACTATTTTCCACCTCCTATCCCACATTTTTGTAGCTAAAGTAACTTCTACACTGTAAACAATGCCATTGTGGAAGAACAAAGCAGATCTGAAAAATCAAAAGTGGGACAAACAACTCCCCCTATCTTCTTCTTCGTGTTTGCAAAGCATTTTAAACCTTACTAACCTGCGATTTAAGTATAATATCGTGCGCCTGCTGCCAGTGCTTGCAGAAGGAACTATAGCAAGCTTGAGGTTCATAGTCATGCCGAGGGTCGAGAGATCTCGATAGCTGGCGGGCGAACGAGAGGCTCGTAGTACGAAGCCAACTCATGGTTGCTGGTTATATAGGATGCATCTGTAACAAATGAAGCTGTTAAAACATTTGGTTGTTTATGCCAATAAACTTAATTATAAAATCATCAAATGAGTCGGATGGGGCTATCAGACTCGTACTAACTAAAATCCACCGCGTTCCTTCATCAATTGCCCTTTACGTTCCAGGGCACGGTTGCCTGTTTAGACAGACCCACTACATATTCTTAAGATATGCAAATAAATGTTTGAGTGCAACTTCCACCTATAGTGTGACCGCAAATGCTGTACCGCTTCTTTGGAGTTTTGAGGCGAAACCCGGAGGCGGTTAAGGCTGGGCAACAGCACGTCACGGCTGCCTGGTACTGCGGTAACAGCTGATCGATCCCACTGATTATGGTAGGCCTCACCAGGGCCACCTGGCTAGGGACCACCATCCTGCCGGAGTCCGGCGTCAAACAGTTTGTGTTGCGTGGGTATGCAAAAGTTTCAGTTCCTTCTGGCTCCATATTAGGTCTCATCTTTGCTTCTGGGAGAGTTTGATGCCAAGAGCAAACCATAAATATACATTATAGAAATGCACCAATACACCACGCACTATTCGCACCGGAATGTGTACGTCATTTCCACATGAGATAAAATATCCAAAGATGGATCGTACTTAACAGCGGTACAACACTTGTGGTCACACTATAGTACAGTCAGCGTACTGTATTTCTTTCTCTGTGTGCGGACTCGATGGTGGGGAGGGACTGTAAATCGATGGCAGCGTGAGATGTGGCAGAAATCGGGCCTCTCAGGAGCGACGTGTGTCAAGTTTAACATGCACCAAAACCTTTTTAAGCACTTTTTTTAGGTTTTATTTAATTTTTAATGAAAAAGAACCGACATTGCTTTCCAAAATATCATCTTAAAGGTCCCGGAATAATGCGGTCACTAGGAGGCGCTGTCATCGCATACAGCGAATAAAGCAAAATAAAATATAGTGGGTCAAAATAATGAAAACATAAAGAATAGAGGCCACAGTACGCGCTAGACCTAGTTCTATATTGGTACTGACTGGCCAGTGTTTACCACAATAATCAAGTCATAACTCTGAAGTATCCCTGCATTTATACTGAGCAGATAGTTTTGAAATAATTCCTAGTAAATATTGATTGGTAGATTCACATTGGAATAAATATCTTATTGTTTTTCTATGCTATTTTATTTTATAAAATATGTTGTTATTATCTTTATAATAGTTATCGTTCCATAACATACATAACTTCACGCCTGTAATCCCCGAAGGGGTTAGGCAGAGGTGTAGGTACCTAATAGAACACTCATATTCCGCCAGTTATGTATTATGGCTAATAAGGCTTATCATAACGCTGAAGAGTTTGTTTGCCAAACGCCTGCCGGGGTCACGCAAAGGGCAGCTAAAGCACGCTAAAGTAACAGGGTCGTATTTAGTTTCGCTTCCGCTCCATCCAGGGCGAGTCGACTCCCTTACAATAAATAGAAAGTAAATAAACAAGCATGTACCTGTTTTTTTTTATATATAAGTAATTTAGATAATGTGCTGTAAATAGAGATTATTTTAGACTAGCTGTGCCCGCGACTTCGTTCGCGTGGATGTCGGAACTTAACAATCTATATTTTTAGTGCGAAGCGGTGTTGGAGGATACCGATACAATCTTTTATATAAGCTATAGTCCCCGCCAAATAAGTCTGGAATAAAGGTCATTTATCCTAATAATGCATCGTTCGAATTTCATACCACCATCGTTCAAACAAAATAAAATATAAGGTCAAGATCGCGTCTTACCACGATGCGTTGCTTTTGGTCGTTCTACATTTTTTCGAATGGTTTTGAAATATTGCAAAATACGGGGGTCTATTTATGTATCTTATTTTATTTTATTCCATACTTATCTGGCGGAACTATAGTGCTTATTTAATATTAACAATATTGTGAACAAATTAACACAGCTGTGAACCATCATTCTGGAGCGTACATAAATATTCTGTCCCATCCTGTCCCGTCCTGTTCCGTCCTATCCCGTCATATTCCGTCCTGTCCCGTCCTGAACCGTCTTGTCCCGTCCCGTCCCGTCCCGTCCTGTCCCGTCCTGTCCCGTCCTGTCACGTCCTGTCCCGTCCTGTCTCGTCCTGTCCCTTCCTGTCCCGTCCCGTCCCGTCCCATCCCGTCCCGTCCCGTCCCGTCCCGTCCCGTCCCGTCCTGTCCCGTCATGTCCCGTTCTGTTCCGTCCTGTCCCGTACTGTCCCGTCCTGTCCCGTCCTGACTATCCTATGATTCCATAAAATCGCTATAATTAAATTACGTTTTTTATAAGATGTAAACTGATTACGATGAAAAAAAAAACAATGTTACTTCAATTTAAACACCTCTATTTCAGGTTTTATTTTAAAGCCATCTACCGTTTTATCGTTGAAGTACATAATATGTTTAGATGAATTATTTGAATATGTAGTTTTGCTATTCTAAGCTAGATCGCGCTACTGAACTGCACGTCTTGGTGTGAACTGACCGTAATTTTACTTCTGAAACACTTTAAATTCAAATAACTTTTGATAGACTGAACCGATTTCGATGAAACAAAAACTAAGTTAAACCCCAAGTTGCGTATAATTTTTGTATATAAACATTGTCAGCATTGAATTCGTAGATTTTACGTGATGTGCGCACAAACAAACAGACAAACAGACAAACAGACAAAAATTTCAAAAATGATGGAAATGGGTTCTGTTACTTATCTTTTCACACGCTGGCTATTTTTTGTTTCAATTTCTTCAATGTACAAAAATGAATTTTCTACAGATTTATTATATGTATAGATAGATAAGTTGGTGTTTTGCTTGAGATAGGAATTTCTTTGTTATAAAATGCTATTGTCATGGAACTCAATTGAGTGATAATTGGCTGCTAATCATTAAACTAATGACAGCGCAGACACACGCTCAGTAGCCTAATAGATTTCGACTTACCATTCTAAGGTATAAAGTTGAAAATCTATTAAGGACTAGGTGTTCCCCGTGGTTTCAAGCCCGCTGCTCGGCTTCTATTGGTCGTAGCGTGATATTTTAGCATATAACCTTCCTCGATAAATGGACCACCAAACATAAAAATATTTTTTTTTTAAATTAGTAATAAGTAATGTAAATGCATTGCCTTGTTCAGAAAGATGTTAGTAGCACTGGTCAACAACATTGAACTATGTAACTTCTTTTATAATATGGCATGCATACTGATTATTAAATGTGGTACAAACTGTGCCAGTTGCACGTTTTAGTTTGCAGCTTGATTTGGTTTAGATTAAAAGTTTTTTCTGATAGCATTTTGTAACTTTAGCAACGGTACTCATTGCCCAATTCTGGGCCGACTTAATTTAGTTAAACTCGAACAGAAACAGCCTTACTACAAAAACTTAAACATCTGTTGAACACTTGTCTAAACAAAGTGTGACTGCAAAACGGACCTTATTTCAACGTCATAATCTGTCATTTTTTAGACAAGTGTTCAACAGATGTTAAAAAATGTTTGTGGTACGACGGAAAAAAGTTTAACATCTGCTGAACACTTGTCTAAAAAAAGTGTAAAATCCAAAACGACTCTTATAACAACGTCAAATGCCGTTTTGCAGTTAACAGTTTTTTCTTCAATAGATGCTTAACTTTTTGTAGTAAGACAGAAGCTAAAATGATAGATCTATGCCCATCTAACTAATATTACAAATGCGAAAGTATGGAAATATTTATATTTGTTACTCAATCAGTAAGAGCAGGTGAAAGGATCTATATATATCGCTATACCAAAATGGATGTGCCTTATTAACTGTAGAAACCCAACTCTCAGTGTTGAGCCGAGTCTTGTAAACTTATTATAATATGCTTTTACCAAGACCTTTGGTCTACAACTGTTTTAGTTAAAACAGGCATTTAGTGCCTTAGCTTTTGTTAGTACCACGGCGCGTGCTATTGCATTGTTCAGAGGAGATAGTAAATCTATTTTATGTCCGTTCCGTCGCACGCGCCGCTGTCGTAAACATAGTTTACACTAGACTCGGACCAATTTTGCGATAACATTGGAAATGAAACTTTATTTCACGCAACATAAAGTGCAAAATGGCATGAATATAGATGCATACATTTACAGAGTACTCGGATGCGTTGGCGCAGCGGCGTTTACACTTTAACTGACCGGTTATAAAGTTTATTTTCCGGTGTCGCAATAAATTGTTGTGCTCTGTCCTCTTTTCCATCTACATCAAACCATATATTATGCGTAACTATTATAGGCCTTAGATGCAAATAGTGTAGTACATTCGTAGTAACGTGAGTGAGTGACATTAGATTGGACATCCTTATTCGTCTGTCAAGGACAATTTGGTCTCTATTTACATGTTGTGCATATTAATGCTATTAGGATGAAACAATGGCAATCAATAGTATTCATTAAATGATTATTTAAGCCTTACTTATATGGGGTCGCGGGACTAATATCATTACCGTGACCCTGGAACGTAAAGGGCTAATGAAGGACACAGTGGATTTTAGTCAGTACAAGTCTGACAGTCCCTCCCGCCCTGCCCTGGGTTCCCAGGATTCTTTTGATAATTTTCATCTACACTGATGGATCAAAAACCGACAATGGGACAGGCGTCGGGGTGTTCTCCGACGACCTAAACATTAAGATATCCAAACCACTTGGAATGCTCAACTCTGTATACCAAGCAGAGTGTGTAGGTATTATCCAAGCGGCACACGCTATAGAGGCCAGAGAGGTTACGGATGCCAATATACGAATACTCTCCGACAGTGCCTCAGTTCTACAATCCCTGAGGAGCAATCAGATCACGTCGAGACTAATACTAGAATGTCATAAGGCCCTAGAACGAATCACGGTACTAAACCACAACACGGTAACACTACAATGGATTAGAGGCCACAGTGGATCACTTGGAAACGATGCGGCTGACGAACTTGCCAGAAGAGGATCCAGCACAAAACCCTACGGACCCGAACCCATTGTGCCCATTCCTTTCAAGCAGTTAAGAAGCTGGCTAAAGGATCACACTCGAATACAAGCGGAGAGGTGGTGGACCTCGACACCAGGGTGCGGGCAATCCAAGGAAGCTATGCCATCCTTGGATACAAGGCTGACCAGGCGCCTCCTGCGCCTGGACAGAGATAGCCTGCGCCTGGTGGCGGGGACCATCACTGGACACTGTTCACTGAACAAACACTTCCACACCCTAGGAATCACTGACAGTCCCCTGTACAGAGCATGCATGGAGGCGGAGGAAACGGTGGCGCATGTACTCTTTGAGTGCACCGGCGTTACCAAAATTCGCGAGGAGACCCTGGGAACACCAAGATCCCTTGCGGATGCCCTGAGGCGACCGGGTAGTTTGATCTGCTTTTGGAGGGAGGTGGGCTGGTTGGAGTAATTGGCCACAATGGCTCACGCACAATGGTCCAGTTTGAGGACTAAGTGCGGAAACCTAAACCCCCCCATGGTTCCAATGGGGGGCCTTCTAAAATAGATAAAATAGATAGATAATTTTCACACTTTAAAAATAAAAAAGCTAGCTAGCCGAGCAGGGGTGAAACCACAGAGAACAACTAGTAGCTTATAATATACAAAGGAGAGAAAGGATTTCGATGAACTTTAACACATGGGTAACAATATCAACCACCTCACATACATTAATCTGATGTTGTTATTGTTACCAAGTTGTTAACAACATCAGATAGTTTAATAATATTAATAATATTCCACAACTATCACACAACGCCATCTAGTCCCAAGCTAAGCAGAGCTTGTGTTATGGGTACTAGACAACTGATAAACATACTTATATATTTCTAAATACATACATATTATAGATAAATTACACCCAAACACAGAACAAATGATCATGCTCATCACACAAACATTTGTCCTGGGTGGGAATCGAACCCACGACCTCCGGCATAGCAGTCAGGGTCACTAACCACTAGACCAACAGGCCAGTCCAAGTTAGTTTATATTCCAGTAGTTTCCGTGGGATGAATTCAACCGCCTAGTTGACGATAATTACGGTTTACACAAATCAATAAACAACACCCCCAAAATGAGCATGAATTAACATCATGACGTGTCATAATTGAAGAACATAAAATAAACAGAAATGTAATGACTCAGTGTAAAACTTGACATCATCCTATGTTGAACAACATATTAATTTTTACATATTTTTAAATTGGGACAATTCCTTCACACTATTCCCAAACCACTGCAACTCCTGAAAGCCAGAAGCTGCCAACAGTGGCAACCACCAGAAAAGCGTCGAGACAATGAAGCTCGACGTGTCCCGGAGAGTGATCTTACTGTCTTGGATCCTGCAACTAAATTAAACAGAAAAGAATACTGGAGGAGTAAAAACATACAACATGTACATCACATCCAGATACAGCATGCTTTTACCATTACAACTTTCACACCATAACAAGTATATCCATGAGTTCTATGGTGTGAACTACGCTTATACCTGTGTGTGAATTCATTCATGAACAATGTAAGTCATCAGTGAAACTACGCATAATTACCATTTGTTGGATACTGGATTTGAATAGAGATTTAATAGGAATATGATGCAATGTGATTTGATGGGAGTTGGATGATTTTCAATATACATTCTTCAAAAAAGGAAGAGGTTCTTTTTTTATGTATGTTCACAGGTTTTGTAAAATGTACAATTTGAAATGGTTGATACATAAACTGATGTCTTTTGTCTATGGTGCATGGTATAGGAAACTATAGAAAACCATCTGCTGTGATCTTTTACATACTTCTTATAAATTAAATTCAACATTTTTATTTTCAATGTTGATGCAATATGAATTTCTCCTATATCATGGGTATTCAACTCTGGATAGTAATCCAGAGTTGAATAGATCAAGTTATTTTCATAAAAGTGTTTACTTTACCTAAGTAATATCCAACTGAATGCAGTTGTTTAGAACTTATGTATGTAGAGGCAGAGGTAAGGAACTTTATTTTATGTAATAGTACCATATACTTACTTTTATTAGACAGACAGTGGTGGGATAAGATTGTGTCTCATTTTGATGTAAAGTATACTTTGTTCAATAAAACTCAGTTCATTTCCAATTTAAAACCACAATCTAACAAATCTCAACTAGAGAAATATTGCTAGCAAAAAATAAACTTTATAAGTAATCAACACTCTAGACAGACAAGGCCACATATTGAAAAACTCATTAAAATTGAGAAACATGGTTTATCAAGAATGTAAATTTAAAAATATTATAGGCATTTGACCATGAGAAATATTTGTAAATAAGTTTCTCAAAATGCTGCTCAATTAAGAAAATTGTTGACTGTACACTATGTTAGCTTCCATAATCACAACATTTTCCTCGTCATTCATTCAAGTCTATTGTCTCTTTTTTCGTTGATCGTTAGAAAAGTATAAGTACCTTTATGTGTCCAGCATCTTTTCTGCTGAGATCAGAATAGTTTTCAGTATAACCAGTTGAACTAATATTTAGAAGAAATAAATCTGCTTCTGGTTTATGTTCCCTATAACATAACACATCCGTTGTTGTCAACATTGGAAACACATACATTTCTTCTAACAGATCTTTCATCTATGAAAAGCATAAGCTGGTGACAACATAATGACACAATCAACAAGAGGAAAACTTTGTCAATAATATTTTCACTTTGTCTAAGTTCTTTAGGCTTTATATCAATGCACTAAGGTACCTACATAAAGTATGTAGGAAGTGCTGTGGTCAAAATAGCTGACGACACAGCGGAACTGGCTAAGCGTTAAGACTATAGAACTAGGTATCAAAGTATAGAAGGAAACCTTGACATTCGACTTACTAGCAATCCGTTAAATAAAATCTACAAAAAATGTCATTTAACTTTACTAACACTTATTACTACTAGAATAGGGAATACCATAAATATACTCACTGCAAGGAAGATTCTCGAGTTCAAAATAGATGCTACAGGCCGCAAAATAAACCACAAAAGTTACATGATACGCAGTTCACTTTGGGGAATAACTCGATAGCCCCTCGAGTAGGTTTTTGTTCAACACTTTTATACTTCCGATGTTATTTCTATGACTGTCATTGCCTTTTTCAATAATGTTTAACTCAATTGCTGGCAATTGTGTTATAAACACTATAGAATCGCAGAAAAAAGAATGCAATCAGAGAACAACCATGCATGACATTGGACATGAATGACAACTAGTGATGTTTCAGTGGCAGTGCTCGACAGCTTTCAACACCGCCACAGATAACAGTCATTTAGTAATTTTAGTCGATTTAATTTTAGTTCCTTTCTGAAAACATACAGGGGGATTTTTAATTGGGTCCATTCCTTGAAATGACCTTATTTGCAACAATTTAAACTCCGACAACATGGGGTCCAAACTGACTGGTTAACCCTAGAATACTAATATAAAATTTTTATTGCTTAATACTAATCATCGCCTGAGAGGCTACTTTTTGAAAACCACATCTTTTTTTAAAGATTATTTATGAATGTAGAAGAAAAATATTATTTCAATAAAAGGCTAACCTCTGCTTTTTCAAATGTAATAACAAAATAGTAGTTTATGAAACTGGTACATAATGAGGGGTATTATACACGAGTGTGAGTTTAAAAAACGAGCGAAGCGAGATTTTTAAAAGTATCACACTCGTGTATAATACCTATTTATGTACAGTTTCATACACTACTTTATCTACTTTCATTGAACACGAATTTATCAAATAAAAGATAAAGATTGACACAGTATTATGGCGCCAAAATTCCAGTTATCACCGCGCATGGGCCACAGCGCGCGCAGCCACAGATAATAGTAGTTTATGAAACTGTCACATAATGAGGGGTATTAGGTATTATACACGAGTGTGAGTTTAAAAAACGAGCGAAGCGAGTTTTTTAAAAGTATCACACGAGTGTATAATACCTAGTTATGTGCAGTTTCATACACTACTTTATCTACTCTCATTGAACACGAATATAATTATCAAATAAAAGATAAATATTGTTAATAAGTGTTCATTTTGTATTTATAGTTGAGTATAAAATTGAATATGGAATTATGTATCGTTGGCGTTAGACGTACTCCCAAAGCGCGCGCAGCCACAGATAAAAAATCAAATGGATGTATCTATGATCTGTAATCTGTATCGTAATGAAAAAAAATTTTATTATAACATTATTTTGTTAGAGAAATAGTGTCATAATTTAATTTTTTAATTTCATTTCGATATACTGTGTGTAAAGTACGTCATTATAAACTCGTTTTGAGTTTTTTATTTTGAATTTAACGATATGAGAGTAGATAAAAAATCTAATGGATGTATCTATGATCTGTAATCTGTATCGTAATGAAAAAAAAATTTATTATAACATTATTTTGTTAGAGAAATAGTGTCATAATTTAATTTTTTAATTTCATTTCGATATACTGTGTGTAAAGTACGTCATTATAAACTCGTTTTGAGTTTTGTATTTTGAATTTAATGATATGAGAGTAGATAAACATATTTTTGAAATCGACATGGTCATAAACGGTGCTTTAAACTTAAGGTGAATGCTCCAGGGTAGCCCGCGAAATTCAAAATTTCTTAGGTTTTTTGCAATTTGCAGGCCAGTGCTAGGTTCTATGTTGATTAAAATATTGATCGCGACTGTAAGACATATGTAGTAACAGAATTATAATCAACAAAATCATCAATACAACGCTCTAAGTTCATAAAGCTTCAGGAATGACTTTTTATGTTATTTGAAGAAGCTTTATGAGCTTGGAGGGTTGTATTCGTGATTTTGATGATAATAATTCTGTAACTACATACGTCTTACAGTCGCGATCAATATTTTAATCAACATACAACCTAGAACTGGCCTGCAAATTGCAAAAAACCCAAGAAATTTTGAATTTCGCGGGCTACCCTGGAGCATTCACCTTAACATATGCAAAACCTTTTTCGGTAAAACAGAGATAAATCATATTTTTTTGCTTTTACTTTTAAACATTTTAAAAAAGTCATTTATCTAAAAGTATATTAACAGTCTGTTGATTTCATTATAAAAAATGGATACTAAGCATTATAATTTTTATGGTACATAAGTTTAAAATTTGTCTTTATTTTCCTATCGCTAGAGAAGCAATTAGTTCGATATTGCAGATTATACGGTTTATTGCATTTTACATAGTAGTACACACTCATGCGCATTTTTTCGGTTGCTTTTTTTTTGCTTTTTTATGACATTTACATCCAAGTTCATTCTGTCATCAGAATCACAGTCTTCGACTTCTAAATTGCTTACATTCTCATTGGCAGTCTTCTTCCATCAACAATTTTTATATCCGATTGTTGAATGGATTAACTATAAACTAAATATTACATTTCAATAAATAGAATTAGCACGTCATGTCTAAAACTCCAAAAACCATAAATAAGATCATGTAAAAATAATTACCTTTAATACTAAGGATCGCCTCCCAGGCAATCCAACACTCTGTAACTCTGCAATAACAAGAGCTCACGGGACGAACGATCGCTAACTAACGCGTTTTGGGGTACACAGAGTTGAGATGAGTGCACAAGTAGCAACGGTCGCACAATTTGAAATTACAGCGAAAAAACTGGTTAAGTGCGGCTTCCCAGGCGATGGTTAGTACTCTAGGGTAGTGATTTTAAAAAATTCCACCTCTCCCTAATTAAGGGCTTATTGTTAGAAATAAACAGCGGTCACCACTTACAATTCATACTTTTCTGATAAGTACGATATGAATGACTGAATCCAGTAAATACGAGTTTGTTATGAAATTAATCATATCTTGGGAAATAAAGTGTCATAAAGTTCCTCTATTGCAGTTTTTTTAAAACTTCCCTTGTCTTTCAAAGCATATTTTTCAAAATAAATATATGATAGATACTTGGATAGCTAGCAGATTACAGAAAAAACTTTCTTGTCTCATTACCTTTCTAAAATGGTGCCTCTGTGGCCCACTTTTAGTTAGTGTCTGACCATGAAAATAGGGTTGTTACCGACATGGTAGTTTGGGTATCAGTTTCCAATTAGGTTTATTGCACTACTTTGACAGACACACATAACTATACAGGTACTTTGATAATAATATAATTATAATAACACAAATCTCCTGAGTTAGAGGTTCTAAGGTAAAACCCTTTATTCGTTCTTTTTCGTCCGCCATGAACCGAATCAAATCTCGTGAATGAATCCTGTTGATACAGGAAATGAATGATTGAATGACAACTGGCAGGGATGCCAGTTCAGAATATTATTCGAAGTTGCCACACCACCCCCCTACGGAGAAAAATACAGCAAGGGATTACAGATCAAAGGGCTGAGCGAAGCGAACTCGGCGGCCTGAGCGAGTGGTATACGCCGCCTTAGATGGAGTCTGCGGCGCGGCGGCATGTGGAGTAGAATTAGGCGGCGTCTCGTCCGTTGGTGGTACTGAGGCGGTGACTGGTGTCGCATCGGCGGAAGGAGAGCTGTCGTGTGCGAAGTAAGCAGGTTTTACCCTGTCCATGCTGACTACGACGTCCTTTCCGCTGATGCGCAGAGTCAGCGTTTTATCCCGTCGCTTGATCACTTCGTACGGTCCGGTATACGGGGGCTGTAAGGATCGACGTACCGTGTCGTCGCGTACAAAGACATGCGAACAGGTAGAGAGGTCCTTAAAGACAAATGTTGCAGGCGGAGTGTGGTGCGACGCGGGAGCCGGTCGCAGGTTGTTCACCCGGCTACGCAGCCGCGACAGGAAGTCCGAGACGTCTTCGTATCGTGTCTGCGTCGGACGGGTGAATAAGTCTCCAGGTAATCGCAGTGGTTCGCCGTAAACGAGCTCCGCGGAAGTGGTTTTCAGGTCTTGTTTCAATGAAGTACGCATTCCGAGCAGCACGAGTGGGAGGGCGGTAGCCCACTCTTCTGCGTGGCACATTAAGGCCGCCTTCAATTGGCGATGCAGCCGTTCCACCATACCGTTGGCACAGGGGTGATAACTTGTTGTGCGTGTGCGCCTGGAACCGCAGTAGTGCATGAGGCGTTGAAATAAGTCAGCTTCGAACTGCCTCCCCTGGTCAGTTGTTACAGTTTCGGGCACGCCAAAACGAGATATCCACCCGTTGACGAAAGTGAACGCAACATCCTCCGCAGTGATGCGAGAGATGGGCCATACCTCGGGCCAACGGGTATATCTGTCTATTGCTGTGAGACAATAATTATATCCGTTGGATGGAGGTAGGGGACCGATGATGTCTAAATGGACATGACGAAATCGTGCCGAGGGTTGCGAAAACTGACCAAGGGGTGCAGTAACGTGCCGGGTGACTTTAGCGCGTTGACAAGCAACACACGCACGTGCCCAAACTCGACAATCCTTTCTCATTGAAGGCCACACATAACGGTCAGCAACCAGTTTCGCGGTTGCGCGAGTACCTGGATGGCTCAAGTTGTGTACCCGTTCAAAGATTTTACGTCTGAAGCAAGGGGTTACGTACGGACGCGGCCTGCCAGTAGAAGTATCACAAAGCAGCGTGATGTTGGTACCGGTTACGTTGACGCGCTCCAGCTTCAGAGACGTTTTATCTCGTAGCACTTGCAGTTCGGCATCGTCGGTCTGTGACTGGGCTAAGGCAGCGTAGTCTTCCTGTAGAGAGATGCTCTCGACACGCGACATGGCGTCTGCAACGACGTTGTCGGCGCCGCTGATATGTTGGATGTCGGTGGTGAACTGCGAGATAAAAGAAAGCTGGTTTAACTGTGAAGGTGGGAGTTTTTCACGTCGTTGTGAAAATGCATACAGCAGAGGTTTATGATCCGTGAATATAGTCGCATTTTGAGACTCTAAAATGTGCCGAAAATGCTGTACGCTTTCATAAACAGCAAGTAGTTCTCGGTAGTATGCTGGCCAATCTGATTGTTGCTTGGTAAGTTTCTTACTGAAGAAGGCAATAGGCTGCCAACAATCGTTAACTCTCTGCTGTAAACATGCTCCCACATGTGTGCTGGATGCGTCTGTGTACAGGCCAAGATGAGCATCGCCGATGGGGTGTGCGAGTAATGTGGCCTGGGATAAGCTCTTTTTACATGTCTCAAAGCAGTCCATGAGCTCAGGGGTCCAACAGAATGGTTGTGAGCCCTTGCCTTTCGTGTCTGCGACAGCAGTAATTAGTGGGGCTTGCAGTTTAGCCGCGTTTGGCAAGAAACGTCGGTAGTAGTTAACCATTCCCAGGAACCTCCGGACACCCTGAATTGTCTTGGGTAGAGGGAATTCTTGGAGAGCAGTGATACGGTCGGTAGGCGGGCAGGTGCCTGCTGCACTGATCTTGTAACCCAGGAAAGTAACTTCAGACTGACATAAATGACATTTCGATGGATTGACGACTACGCCATAAGCTTGAAGTCGTTTGAACAGAATGCGCAAATGTTCCTCATGTTCTTTGGCCCCTTTAGAAAATACTAAAATGTCATCTATGTAAGCATAAACGAAATGAAGTCCCTGCAAGACTTCATCTATAAATCGCTGGAACGTTTGTCCAGCGTTGCGTAACCCGAACGTCATATAGGGAAACTCGAATAAGCCGAAAGTTGTTATTATGGCTGTTTTGCAAATGTCTCTTGTAGCAACTGGAATTTGTTGGAAAGCTTTTACAAGATCAATAGTGCTAAAGATGGTTGACCCGGCAATAAACTGGTTGAAGTCCCCTATATGACGTACGGGGTACCGGTCGGGTACCGTTCGTGCGTTCAGTGCGCGATAGTCACCGCAGGGACGCCATGTCAAGTCGCGTTTCTGAGCCATATGCAGGGGCGAGGACCAAGCACTGGTAGATGGCCGTGCTGTGCCACACCTGACCATTTCTGCGAATTCCCTCTTGGCTGCTGACAATTTCGCTGGCCCAAGACGGCGTGGGCGACAGGTTACAGGAGGTCCTGGTGTTGTTTCGATGTAATGGACTGTCTGGTGTTTGATGTCTCGGTCGATGCCTGGAGGCTGTGTCAGTTCCGGGAATTCTGCAAGGATGTCATTAGTTACTTTAATTAGGCGTACACTCAGTTGGTTACTACATGCCACTGATGCTCGACATGATAAACCAGTTTTCTTGTCGATGAGGCGTTTATCACCACAATCTGGGAGTAACTGATAATGAGCAAGAAAATCTGAACCAATAATTGCGGTACTGACATCTGCTATAATGAAGTTCCATTGGAAGTCACGCCTGAGCCCCAGATCCAGAGACAATCGCAATGTGCCATACGTGTTAATAGTGCTGCCATTAGCTGCACTGAGACTGTACTTAGTGGCTTGCTTTTTTTGAGGAATCCAGTTACTTGGGTAGCAAGAAAGATCAGATCCGGTGTCAATGAGGAAACGACGCTTGGTTGTTTGTTCAGTTACGAACAACCGGCGACTCGATGGTGGGCAGTCGAGCGTCGCCGTTATCGACCGCCGGCCAAGTTTCCCTCGTCATTGTCAGACCAGGCACAGGGTTTTGTGCATCTGGTTGCTTTTTTTCCAAAACGATTGTGATACCAACATACCCTATCATTTGGTGAGGATGCTCGGCTCCTGGACTGTGAACGCTGCCTAGATCTGCCTCTCCGTTCTTTGTTGGAATGATAACTGCTCAAAGCTGCAATTTGTTGTTCCAGAGAACGGAATCTGGCATCCATGTCTTGGTTAGGAGTGTTAGAATCTACGGAAAAAACATTACTGTTAGTATTTGGTGCAGTACCTGGAGCAGTTTCCAGAATGCTGTCCGCTAGCTGTGCTAATTTGTCGAGAGTCAGGTCAGCATGTCCCGTTAAAATAGCCCTAATATGGTTGGGCAACCGCCTCATCCAAAGCTCTTTTAGAATATTTTCTTCCTTGAGTTCACTGCCTGCCAGAGATCTGAGGTGACGGAGGAATTGTGATGGCTTCCTACCATTCAACTCCTCATCACTAATTAACTGACGTACCCTTTGAGATTTGGATAGTGACAATCTCTCTATTAGTTCAGTTTTTAATTTAGCATAGGGTTCTGAATCAGGTGGTGATAAAATTATATCTTCCACCTCTCCAATTAGCCTAGCATCTAACTGTGTGATCACATAATCAAATTTGGTCTTCTCCGATTTAATTCCGGAGATATTGAACTGAGCCTCCACACGTTGAAACCAATACTCTGGGCGTTCCACCCAGAAGGGAGGAAGTTTAGGCGCTACCCCTGCAATATCACCTAAAGACTGGGTGGGCGGTGTGGACACTGTCGATTTTTCAGTCAGGCGCATGACTTGAGCTTGCAGAGCTTGGTTTTGTTCTACGAGGGCTTTTATTTGAGCCTCTAACCCTTCCATAATGATAACATGTACTTAAAACCAGTTCACAATAGATAATAAGCAGCAAACAGTAGATATAACCAGTAAGTAATAGATAAGTACTAAATACTAACCAATATTATTTTCTTATAATAATCGTTGACAAAAACGACGTTTTGTTACCTCACTTATCGGTTAAAAATAAACATAATGTTACCTTATTGTCCATATGTATCATTGTAAGGCACTCCTATAAGTTTCTACTTAATTTATAAGCTTTGTTTACAAACTTTTGAAGAAAAATTTTGACACTTGATTACACGATTTACCATTGACCGAACTTTTGAAGTTACGTTCTGACCACGTTCGTTGTTCGTTCTTCCGTACAGTCGTTCCGTTCGGATACACAGATAGGTACACACACACAGATTGCTGCGCTGAGGTCCTTCTTGTTATGAATCGGCGAAAAGCGACATCTGTTGTCGAGTAGCTGTATGACGTCTCTTGGTAGGTCTCGATGAAACCGGAAACGGATGTAGGGAAACCCGTCCAGGTAGATGATGAAGAATAGCGTACTTACGCTAGGTATCCCATATTATAGGCACGCAATTTGTGTTCGGGCGGAGTTAATATACCACTGAAAAGCTTAGATTTCACGATAGCACCAAACACAGCACATATCTTCAGCCGTTTTCGCGCGCTAATGTCGTGGTTGAAACCCAGGTTGGTTAAGGCGAATGCTGGCGTTCAGCGTCGTGCAGCCTTCTCTTCGTGCAGATTTGGCGATTGTACCTCGGTGGTTTCGTTTTATACGCCTGTCGGGGCAGTCTTTTCCAATTTCAGCAGCGTATTGTAGCACGCGTCGGGGTCACCAGTTTTGGGTATCAGTTTCCAATTAGGTTTATTGCACTACTTTGACAGACACACATAACTATACAGGTACTTTGATAATAATATAATTATAATAACACAAATCTCCTGAGTTAGAGGTTCTAAGGTAAAACCCTTTATTCGTTCTTTTTCGTCCGCCATGAACCGAATCAAATCTCGTGAATGAATCCTGTTGATACAGGAAATGAATGATTGAATGACAACTGGCAGGGATGCCAGTTCAGAATATTATTCGAAGTTGCCACAGTAGTATTTCAACAGAAATCTATCGTATTCCCAATACATATTTATCGATTTAATTACTGGTAATTCGACGTCTATCCGTTAGGAGCTGAAGGAGGGCTAAAATGCAACAAATTGAACCCCGCATATCAATGGTCGAAAATCAATACCTAGTTTTCAAGAGATTTGAGTTTTTTGAAACTCACCCAAAACAAATAACCCTGTTCTCTGTATAAAACTTTAAGTGCGGCCTGCCGCGCCGCATCGGCACGCTTCATCACGGTCCGCTAGGGCGTTTCAGGGTTTAGGCCTAACTTTTAGCCGTTGAAGACTTTTCGGCCTTTTTCGAGGTTCTTGCTTTTCACTTTTTAAAAAGAATTATAGAAGTGACAGAAAGAAAATACAATTACGCCACTTTGAAAAAGGCATTTTGTTTTATAAGAAAAAAAGTATAACCAATTTATGAATAAGGCATAATGTTAAAAGCTGATAAAAAAATAAAAAATGTCTCTGTAACAGACGCATCGCGTACCGTGCAATATCAAAAGGTGAAGAAAAAGAGTAACTTGGTTATAGAGGACCATGAGGATCGTCCCGACATTGTGGGTTCTGAATGGAAAGATTCACATTCACCTTTGGAATTTGAAACTTTCGTCCCTTGGGCGTGTCGACGATGGGCTGCTTCAACTACAGTTGTCGTAACCCAAAAGTATCAAGGTATTTTTTTTCATACCTATCTTATGTGTACAATCAGCTTCACGATATGGCTAAAAAAACGAAAGTACCTACGTTCATTGGGGGTGCCTACACCCGAAGTAACGAACTTTTTTTTTATGTGGTACCTACCTAAAATCATCAAAACCCAGGGCAGGGCAAGAGGGACTGTCATACTTGTACTGTCTAAAATCCACGGTGATCTTCAATAGCCCTTTAGGTTCTGGGATCACGGTAGCTCGTTAGTCCCGCGATCCCGGAAGTAATGAACGTGGAATTGATGAAGCCTTCTGATAGAAGTTAAAATCGGAATAAAAACTATCCTGTGTTAATCCAGGTTATAAACTATATGTGTACCAAAACTCATTCAAACCCGTTCAGTCGTTTATGCATGAAAGTAACAAATACTCAAGGAGCACCAGAAGCTGTATAAAAGCTTTGGTTTATTTTTATAACACAGGCTGTACAGTGAGGCTGTACAAAGGCTGTATAAGCTCATAAACAGCCCTTCTAACTGTAAATTAGGCCCATTCTTATACAGCCTGATGCGTTACTATGGCTGTACAGTAGCTGCAGAAAGGCTGTAATATAGCTGCAGTGGAGCTGCAGTATGGTGTAAAAGGAAACCACATGAATATATGTATTCCTATAGCTAATAGCTGCAGTGGAGAACAGTCAAAATTAGTTAAGAGTTAATTTCTTAGAGTTTTAAAGTAGAGTTCTAATATTCAATTTTAACACCTTTAGTTTACGTGGATTCTTTTACAAAGATTTAGTACAGCTTGAGCTGCACAATAACTGGTAAATCAACCTTATAAGTATAAAATCTTTTCAACATACTTGCTCATAAAATGGCTCTAATTTCACCGTAATTAGGCACATAATGACATCTGTTATCAAACTGTGACTTTTTCTTTACTATTATTCACAAGTGAGTTATAGGTTTTTTTTTTTTAAATTGGTTGAGTTGCTTTGTTTTTAAAAAAGTTTCGAAACAAAAAAGATCGTGTTCAATAGTACAAATAAATTAATGTACCTACCTATTGCTTGCTAGTTTCAACTTCGTATTTAAATAGATAAATTTCAACTTGTACGTTTTTAATAAATACAACTTTCATTCAAATATAACTTTTGTTTTTCTGTGATAAAGAAAACTTTGAATTACCCATTTTGTACGTGGCTAAAACGCTATCCGAGAAAAGCCAAAAAAAAAGAAACCTCATTCTTTTAGTCCATGGCCGATCTGTTAGATGCGCGCGCATAGGAAAACTGATTTATTTTTCCCGCCATTGCGAAAAAATTTTCACAACTCGTTTTCACTGTTGAAATTATAGTTATTTTCTTCACAAGTGTGTTGAAAAACGTCGTATGATACACGTGTGTATTGATGATTACCGTCCTCGGCTCTCTTAAGACCCTCACCTGACGGCTCGGGTCTCAATGACGCCTCAGCGGTAATCACCAACATTACACACTTGTACCATAATGTACTATTTCTTGACTGCCTTGTACGTCTCCAAAAGAACTCTAACTTCTATAAGAGCTGTATATTTGATGTCGGTAACGCTTATGTGCTCCTTGGGATATACCATCCTCAAAAACTGTCACATTAACCTGTGGGACCTGGATAAGCGAGAATAGTAGCATGGCACGGAATGTAGCATGGCATTGTCGACGGAAGAAAAGACAAAATTACAGAACTTAGAAAGATTTTTACTTGTTTTTTAAACACGACAATGTTTAAAATATAGAAAATAAAATAATGTTTTTATTCTTCAATGGTCTACGGGTTGTGCAATGATACACGTCATAACTCTCCTTTAGTTAATTAATAATATATTTCTTTGAAAATTACCTCAATTCCAACAACACATTTTTTTATTCTTTTGTAGAGCAACACGGTCAAAAGTCGTCTTCAAAACAACAACAGCAGCAGCAAGAACAGCAACTTGAAAAGCCGAAAATGGAAGAACCGTTGAAGGATTCAAAATTAATTCCCGAGTCCACTAATACGTTAAGCACTAGTCAACCTGATACGCTAGTGGTTCCAGTAACTGCATACTACGATGGTAAGCGTCTCGTAGAAATTGCAATTGTTGGAAGCAAAGTGAAGGCATCAAGAAAAGTTATCGCCGCCATCAGCCTTGCTGTTCCGTACCACTCTTCGTTGACAAGATTCTCTTTCCAAAGAAGTTCTCTGTCTGCTGAATTGATTTACGACATAAGCAAATTACTACCCATTTCAAATATTTCAGAAATTATTTTTGACGATTCGTACGTGCAAGAAGCAAATTATCACATTTTACTGGAACAACTCTCGCAATTAAACTATTTATCTCTGAATAGATGCAAGATTAACGACGAGGCCTGCAAGAAAATCTTTGAAAATATTAGTTTTGATGCTCCTGCTTCAAAAAGCCTTCAACTATTAGAACTAGGCTCGAATAACATTACTGATGAGGGGGCGATATTTATCGGATCCGTGCTCAGATCCAATCGGAGTTTGGTGCACCTCAATTTATCAGGCAACAAAATCACTGACATTGGCTTCATATCAATCTTGGACAGTATTGTAGAATTTCCACTGGATATCAAAGAAAAATATGCTATGAGAAAAAGAAAATTAACGTATTTGCAGAATAAAGCGGCCGTTTACGAAAGGTGTCTAAAAAATCTGAAATCTGGAAATAGCGGCTCAAGTGGAAATAGATCGTTTATGAAACGTTTACGTATAAAGCCTAACAAATCGGATCTCAGTATAGAAGAACAAGCTGAAATTACGACTAGAGCAATATTGGGAGAATTTCATGACCCTTTCTCTCCTGAAGATGTTGTTTTTAAAAATGATACAACCTACTGTAAGGGGAACTCCGTTTTATGTTATATTAATGTAGCTTATAATCATTTGGAGTACGGATCACTCAGAAAACTGCATGAAGTTCTGCGGTATCAAGATGAGATGCGTATGAAGCGCCAATTGGTTAAAGGAACAGGGCTGATAAGAGTTACTATAGACGGAAACTATATTCCCCAAACTTCACAGCAAGTTTTCAGCAAGCTTCAGGAAATTGATTTTTATTTCAAAAATGTCATATGTTTGAGAACGTTACCTGTACTTCATAAGAAGCCTTCGCGTAATAGGAGCTTTATATTCGGCTCAAGGCAAGGTTCTGGTACGAGTACGTCAAACAAATCACAAGAAACACACCACACCAATTTAATTTAATTTAATGCTGGAAGACAAAGGTCTGGATGAAGATTAAGCTATAGTATTATATCACAAACTTTGTCCTGACCTTTATTTGTACCAATCTGATTCTTATGGGATGTTCAATCAGAAGCGGCCGTTGAACGTGGATCAAGCTTTAGACTGAGAGATAATATTAATTTCGTAAGTTTACGTAAGCACCCAGATGCGTTATTAAATTTACATCTTGTTTTTAATTCCTTCTGCCATAAAAAGGGACCTAGGCTCAAGGATCCTGATGAGCCATGGATGTAGAGATATTTTTCCAGGTGAACCTGGCCTCCAGTGGTCTATCAGAAGTGATCATCCTATCGTAGATGAGTTAACGATTAAGTAAGGAATTCCTACAAACACTTTTAAATATTTTGCTGTTAGAGTTTTTTTTTTATTAAATGCTAGGTCCATGTTTAGTCTAAGGAGTTATTAAAATATTTAGGCAACAAGGTTCATTTTAAGCAACATTTTTAAAATATTACTTGTTAGTTAGTACTTATACAGAAATTGTGGTTATATGTTTATATTTTTTTTTGTCTTAAGCCTGCTCTACTCTACTCGCGAAGGTTGCTACTTGGTCGAAGTTGAGAGAGGGCACTTCGCTTCGCTTCGTGCAACCTCGGCTCGCTTCGGGCGACTTCCATTTTTTTCGGTTTTGCGGCCGAGTCCTTTGACTCGGTCGTTGAGCTCATTGAGCCCGAGTGTGTAGTCGGATTTCGATCAACTTCGACGAGTACTTCCTGGGGGCAACTTCGCAAGTAGTGTAGAGCAGGCTTTAGAAGTTTTTAGTTATAGTACTCAATTACAAACTGAATTTAGGAGGATATTTAGCAAGCTGAGCGAAGTGGCCTAACAATTTCAATTGTTATAAGAAGTATCACGACATTTTATTTTCGTTTTATTTTAATTTTTTCGAATCTAAGTTCGTTTTATGAAAGATTGTGTTTTACGTATTGTGTTAGGTCATTTGGTTGTATCCTAAGTCCCTTTGTGTCTTCTGCGGATCTTAACGACCACTCACGATCAGTTCACACCGAGACGCGACGCGAAGCGACGTGACGCAACGATACTTTAAATGTGTATCTTATCTTTTCTTAAATAAGGTTAGATTTTGTCATTTTGAGTCGCTATTAATATGCAGCGCGGCGCTACGATGCGCCGCGCCGGTTTGTGACAGGTGTATCTTTTCGTGTAGGAAATAGAGTTCGATTTTGAATAGCTCTATTGAAATGTGCGCGCAGCGTCACGTTTCGGTCTGAGCCGACCCTTAGCAATAAAATCCTAATGATTCACTTCGCGAATGAATAGCCAGTGACGTTGCTGAAAATGCACAAATGAATCATTAGGAATATCTATTGCTTTTAGGCTGTTTTAGACCCTCTGGTATTTCATTAGCATGGAAGATATTATTATAAGAGGATAGTTGTTTTATTAACTTAAAAGATAAGTTCTGGCAACTATTATTTTTCTTTTTCTTATGCCTAATAAAGAAGTCTCTAAGAAAGGTTGTTTTAAATCTTAGGCCTATGTTTTGTGGACGCACAACGTCTCTGTATTTTTCAACTGACAGGACGACACATGCGATTGTTTTTAAGAAGTCTGCAGCGCAAGGTACTCGGTATGATCTGCACGGCAAACACCTTTTTTCAATTCTTTAAATAAATTCTCCCGAGGATCGTAGCAGGTGGCGCTCTGTAGTTTCTGCTTACTCCCATGCCCATGGGAAGAAGGCATGAGTTTATTTGCTGGTAGTCCGCAATTTGCTAGGTTTTGTCGTCGTGCCTGAATTGTCGTCCGAGCACCGTAGCGGAGAACGTCGTCAGTGTCTGATGTGCCGTAATACCAATTTCGGCCACACAAAAAAGATCCTTGAACTAGTATCCACAGCTTTGTTTCTTTTTTTTAATTTTTCAAGGTATTCAAGGTGGCTGTGCCCTGCATTTTCACTGATTTTAACATTTTTCAGTTAAGATAGTAAAAGTGATTTTGAGAATTTCATTGGATTGCCTGAATAAATTAATTTAGCATGGCGATGAAGGCACAATCAGTCATGTCGCTAAAGTCTGAGTGGCGCACTCGCGAGCTATCAAAGTCTGCAACTTCTGTCGATGACAATCTACAAAATGTTGACTTCGGTTACTTTATACGTACTTCATGTAAAATGTTTGGTTGCCCGATAATTGTCTATGTTGAAAGGATGATTCTACAAAGTAAGTTTGTTTTCTGATTAGTTACTAAGTAAGTTGCCATATTTCCGCTTTGACCAAACAGTACCTGATTCCACTTCAGGTTCACCCCACAAAGGAGCGAAACTGAAGCGTTCACCAACATACAAACGAAGGAAGTCGGCGCAACCAACTACTAACCAAGCAACAACCAACCAACCAACAACCGACCAACCAACCGAAGTGTCCTCGCCGGATTTATCTTTTGATTTTTGGCATGAAGCGGAAAGCAACAAGTTACTTATAAGGGCAATATACGATGAATCAGATGAACTCGTAGAGATATTTATGTCAAAATTTTATTACGGGCCAGTACCAAGAGTATTAATGCAAGTAATAGCTTTGAAAGTCCCATTCACCGCACATCTGACTAAGTTTACCATCAGACAATGTCGTATCGATATGTTCACACTTCACGAGTTGAATAAGATACTTGCGCTTTCCAATATTACTGATATATGTTTAGATCACTCTCCGCTGAAGGAAGCTAATTATGACATTCTTCTAAGTGATGCATCTTCTCTGCAATGCTTGTCGCTAGCAAGGTGCAATATAAATGATTCTGTCTGTGAACGAATAGCTTCACGTTTGTATTATCTTGAACCAGCTGAACCAACTTTACTAGTTTTAAATCTATCGTCCAACCACATAAGTGACGCTGGGTTGAAATATTTTGCAGGAGCTCTCAGGAGCAATAGAAATTTACGCTATTTGAATCTATCCGACAACCAAATAAGTGATGACGGTGCAAAATACATATTTGATATCCTAACAGAATTTCCATTGAATGCAGATGAAATTGAAGAAATGAAAACGTGTTATATACAATACTCGAAAGATAAGGAAGTCCTATATCAAAAGTACATGTTCAATTTGGTCCTAAGTGCTAGAAAGTTTAGTAGAAGGAGTACGTCAATAAGAGCAAAAGGAAAATGCAAGCCGGTAACAAAGAGGCTTCTATATGCTGATGAGAATTTAAGAATGAGGGCTGAGGCCTTGGCTCTAGAAGCAGCAGGTCCCTTCGAACATCCTTTCAGTCCATCGATGGTGATAGTGAAGGGAGGACGTAGTCATTGTATAGGGAATTTGACCCTTTGCTACTTAAACTTACGGTACAATAACTTGACGTATCTGAGTGTTCGAAGATTGGCGTCTGTCGTCCATCATCAGAAGATGTATAAGAATGAGGAGCTATGTGGGCTCGTGAAAGTTTTACTGGAAGGAAACTATGTGCCTAAAAATGTTGCTGAGTATGCAATGATTAGTAAGGATGGAGTTAGAATTGATCGTAAGGAAAATATTAAAGAGGTAACTATAGTGAAGTCAGCTGGTAAAAACGTGTCACAACGGAACAAAGAGGGCACAACTGTTGTTACAGTTGGGATAGGATCTATTTAGGTTCCTATCCTATTAAGGTTAACCTATCCAATGGGTATACCAATCGTTTCTTTAGACATTAGTTACGTTTGTGCTATCTGTGATACATTATTTCTTACAAGGTAATTCTTGTTTCCAAAATAGTAATGTTATAGTTGCAGATGTGGGTTTATTTGATGCTTAATATTATGTAGAATATATCGTAGAGCAGTGGTGGCCCAGTGGTAGAGCAGTGGTGGCCCAGTGGTATGTAGAGTAGTGGTGGCCCAGTGGTATCGGCCTCGACTTATGAGTTGTAGGTCGTGGGTTCGAACGCCGTCAGGCGCATTACTTTGTGTAATTTATTTCAACACCACTGCTCTCAAAATGGTGAAGGAAAACATCGTGAGGAAACCGGCATGTCCAAGAACCAAAACTTCGAAGACATGTGACATCTACCAATCCGCACTGGGCCCGCGTGGTAGATTACGGCCCACTCCCTCTCACAGAGAGGAGGCTTGTGTCCCAGCAGTGGGAACATTTATAGGCTGATGATGATGATGATGATGTAGAATATTGCCTATCAACTTTGGTTGAGCAAAACGATTCTCGTTGTCTTTTTGAATGTCTTTTCAACAATATTATTGAACTGCAATGAAACAGGCGTGTTTTGCTGAGATATTCATTTAATTGATTATAGGAAATAATATGTGTATTTACAAAAAAAATGTGTTATTAAAGTTAAAGCTTATTTGTTAATTTCGCGGATGCAACTTATTTTAATAAGGTACAATTACTAGTTTTGGTAACTTTCGGTTTCAACATCACATTTTCTTACCAATAATGGCTCTATTAAAAAACCGAAGCAAGTAAACTTAAAATTAACAAGTAAAAACTAATAAATAATCGCTAAAGTAATTATTACGTAAAAAGTATTTATTACGTACTTAGTTTAAAAAGTCAGCACCAACTTTCGTTTGTCAAAATTGTGCTTAATACTGGCGCCCAAATTATTAAGACAGTTCCACAACAGGACTCTTATAGTCTAAAGCTTTTTTGTACCACAAATTGTACACAGGTTTCCCAAACAGGGCTAAGTAATTAGGTACAGTCTTCAAATACTGGCATAATTAATTTCTAGGTGGGAGATATTCTCTGTTGGGTTGCTGAGCTGGTCTGCCCCTACTGCCTGAAGGATTGAAGCCAGGCCCACTGGGTCTGCCTGATGGATAGCCTTGACTGCCTGGCGATGATCCAGGATAAGGTGTACTCGACCCTGGGTAGTTGGATCCAGGGCTATTCGGGCTACCAGAAGGTCCTTGTGGACCGCTACCAGATCCGGGGTAGCCGGGGTAGTTTCCAGAAGGACTTTGGGAGCCAGGATAGCTTCCGGATGGACCTTGTGATCCAGGGTAGCTACCGGATGGACCTTGTGATCCAGGGTAGCTACCGGATGGACCTTGTGATCCAGGGTAGCTACCGGATGGACCTTGTGATCCGGGATAGCTACCAGACGGCCCTTGAGAGCCTGGATACCCTCCTGATGGACCCTGAGAATATGAGGTCGTCGACTGGATGCCGGGGTAAGGCGTTGATGGCCCGGAACCAGGATAGCTCGAAGGCCGTGAAGTTCCCGATCCTGGGTAAGAAGAAGGTCCTTGTGGACCTCTACTACTAGTGTAGGAAGAACTCTGGTAATTATTGATGCTATTGTAGTCTCCCGAAGATCCTTTGATGGAGTAATCGTATAGTTTGGCATTTAGCTCGTAAAGGCCAGGAGCAGACTCACAGGTGAACTGATTCCACCATACGCAAACGAAATCTTCTTGCGAGAAGATGGTTCCGTTGGGACAGAGGAAATCATACGTGATGTTATTGGAGCAAACGTGGAACACTTGGCAACGGGTTTCAACATCGGCGTAGTACCCAGGCAGAGATTGAGACTTACAGTCGAAAGAAGTTTGGGGAATGTACGACAATATAGGGTAGTCTATATCGGGTTCTCCAGGAATTGCCGAGTAATCCCCACCTTCGTAGTTACCAGTATCGCTGTCAGAGTAACTTGTAGTTCCGAAGTTAGATCCAGATCCAGGATAGCTTTGCCCTGATCCAGGATATCTTGAAGAGCCACGGGAACCTTGAGGATAGTTTGCGTCTGACTGTCCAGGATAGTTTCCAGACGGTCCACTTGGTCCTTGCCCGGGGTATGATGAACCGGGGTATGCTGGTCCTTGGTTTCCTGATCCGGGATATCCAGGGCTTTGGTTGCCTGATCCGGGATATCCTGGGCTCTGATTGCTTGATCCTGTGTACCCTGGTCTTTGATTGCCAGATCCTGGATAGTTATTCGGTCCTGTTGGGTAGCCTGTGGTTGGTCCTCCTGATCCGTTGTAGTCTTCACTCTGAGGTCTGTTGGAATAGGGTGTAGTGGTGGTGCCGCCGGATCCTGGAGAACTCCCCGGTCTGTTGGAGGATGTTCCAGGTCCAAACGGTCGGCTGGGCTTGTTGTAGTCGTACCCATTTTGAGCGGCAGTGAAGGCCAGTAGCACTGAAACATAAGAGTGGTCAGGTTGTAATAAATTCTTTGAATTACGTTCATTATGTCGTTTTCGATGAGTTTGGAGGTGTATGTAAGGATCGTAATATCGTATCGCAGGTGACGTTTTGTAGTTTCTACCCCATGGGAATAAGGCTTGAGTTCATGTATGTGTAATTGTGTACTAAACTGAGTCTCCCAATCTAGATCAGATTTTATGGTAGAATACAATACCAATGGGGAGTTTAAACCACAACCACTCCACTTTGTAGACTCGTAAGCTGAAATTCAATTTTTCAGTTTTTTACAATAGCCTTTTTTCCTTAGAGGCATAATGACACGCAATATGCGCCTCTCCGCGGAATATCAGCTTCATTTGAAGCAGTCCCACCCCAAATCAGCTACATGTCTCAACCCCGTCGATTGTCCAATCTGCGCTTGTTTCGAGCGCAACTTTACATCAGATCTGATCTATTGAGAGTACCAGAGTATCTACTAACACCCTGGGGCACAATAGGTTGAGATGAGATCGCGTGAGACGCTGTGGTATCGACGAGGTGTCGCAAGATGGCCGACTTTTTGGCGGGAAATATAAACGAGGCGTTTAGGAATCAGATCGACGTTAATTATTTTTTTTTGTTTGTTGTTACGTTTAATTGTAAGATTGTAGATACCTATTCTTGAAAAGTTGAAAAGTTTTAAAAGATTTTGTTGGCAATAGATACTTCGGAGCTTATATGTTACGCACCCAACACGCCTCACAGGCCTATAAAAAAATTTCAATACGTTAGGTTACCCTAACGTATTGAATTTTTTCTAGGTAATACGCCCTAGTTAGCAGCCCTCGGCCTCCTTGTACGCCAACAGCGGCCGACCTCGCGTGTGGTTCCGAGCAGTAAGTTTGAGTGGTAGAATGACGGGGCGTTTTGACAAAGTAGGGCGTATATTATACCTAGTTTTACCCTATCATATTGAAATTATCTATGGTCCCTAGTAAAACATCAATAAAATTACGTGAGAGGAATTGGAGGAAACTCGTGAAGAGAAGAAATTATGTTCAATCAGAAAAAGTACATGTTCAGACAATAGACCAGGATATAACTTAATTTTTAGCAATTTACTTTAAATTAACCGTAAAACATTATCTTAAATCCGATCTTAACAAATTGTTTTACATGGAAGCGATTCTAAACAAACGATTTTAAGTTATTACCAGAAGAGTTTAGTTTTAGACGCAATTTTCTTAGAAGAATAGAGTAATTTGTTAGGTTTAACACATATTACTTATATAGGATATTACAAAGATTAATTTGTTAAAAGTATTTAGGTAAGTACGAAGTTTTGATAAAATGGTTATGTTGAATTAAATTGCGTTATTGAATATGTTAAATTTTTATTTTCATTTAATTAATGCATGCACTTACTCTATTCGCACTATTAAGATACTAGCAAGAGGGCATTTTTTTTTAAATCGAAAATAAATGTATCAAGTCCAATTTTAGAGTATTATGGAGTAGTATGTAATATGGACATGTTCAATTTTTAAATCGTGTTTCCTTTACTTTTCACTCACTCTTCATAAAGTCTCTGATCTATGGTAAGGTACCTACCTATTTCTGTATTCCACGGTTACCCATCTCTGAAACATTCCTTCCTTTGAGGTTATTCATTTTATTTGGGGTTCGGGAAATCATCAAATGACTTCTCTTGTGGATTGGAAGGGAGTATCAAACTCGTACTGACTAAAAAACACCCTGTTTCTAATCAATTGCCCTTTGTGTTCCGGGTACCGTAAAAATAGCTCGTGATTTAGAAGGGATGCGAAATCAGGAGTCCTGATTTTCTTTCTCAAGCGTCTGGACCTGATTGAATGTCAAATAAAAAAGGTAACCTGTATGCTTCGGTAGGTCACAATATGCACAAGTGTTTGAGATAATAACTTGCAGAGTGCCACTGGGGTCGGTCCTTGGCCCGATCTTGTTAAACGTTGAACACAATAGGGAAGTGGACCTCAGATTCGATATAATGTCTGAAATGCTGTATGAAATTAGATGAGCACAACTTAATAATTTTGCGGCCAACCGATGGATGCAAGTGGCGAATTGTCGTTCGTCGTGGCGGTCTAAGGGGGAGGCCTATGTTCAGCAGTGGACGTTTTCCGGCTGGTGATGATGATGAACTTAATAATTTTATGAATGAATCTAGCAAACACGAACATAATGTTTCTGTTTTTTTTTGTTTACATCTATCCTCAATGTACAGACGCCAGCAGGTCAACCTACCCGAATCTGTCAAATTTTACCAATCAAATATTAACCTACTGCTATTGTGATATGGTTGAAAATCTATTGAAGAATTTTGACAGATTGAGGTAGGTTGATGTGCTGGCGTCTGTACTTATATAAAACGAATAAGTAACCGAAAAAGACAAACGCCAGGTCAACCTACCCGAACCAGACAAGTTTCTTCGATAGATTTTCAACCTTCTCACAATAGTGGAAGGTTAATGTTCGATTGGTAAAATTTGACAGATTTGGGTAGGTTGACCTGCTGGCGTCTGTACCACCCACATACCTCCTAAACGACTTAACCAAATCGGATAATTTTATTTTTTGTTGTGTTCGTTATTGTCAGGACATGATGTGTATGAAAGAACTTTTCTAGAAAATGTAATATTTTGACACATACACACACAAAGTTATAAAATCAAATAAAATGACAAAATGAAATCGTAGATTAAATCTATTTCGCAAACTAAATTCTATGGTGACGTGCGTCTAACAATTTAGTGACAAACATTAGTTTGATTGTTGGCCATCAAAATGGTCAGTTGACATGGTAATGTTTCACAATATGGCTAATGACTGTTACGTATAATGGTCCTAGATGCGTCGCTTTTTAGATCGCTAGATCATTAGGCCGGTCATTATCTAGATCCAGGGGCGTAACGAGGCTTTATCTAGAAGGGGTAAGGCGCATCAGAAATGTCCTTTTATTATAGAGCCTTTTTTCCGAACTGTACCCTTAGCACGAGTTTTACTCTTTTACTTTACAGCGTCTTTCCAGTATTTACAGCGTTTCTTGTATGAAAAAATGGAACAGCGCCTCTGATGTGCGAAGAAGGAACTAATTTATTCCTTGAAAATTGTCAATTTGAAGTTGCCAAAGTTCCAGTTTACTTTACGTCTCAAATACTGAAAACTCGTGCTCAGGGTACTGATCGTTCGCAGTTTGATAATATAAATGTAACCAAGTCATCTTGCAATAAGGGGGCCGCGGGAGTAGAGGAGACACCAAATGTGATCGTAAGCGACAACAGCTTTGCGAGGCCTCTTTGGCCGTTTTAGTTCCCAGTTAGAAATAAAACGTCCATTTGCCCAAGTTCCGCGAGAGGCCCCTTCATGTGCGAGACCGGGTGCTAGGGCCCGCTTCGCCCCTCACTAGCTACGCCACTGTTTAGATCTTCCTATATTGTCTGCCAAAGTGGTGTGTGTGACGACTGACGAAGCATGAGATGTTGGGTTCCTAGTTCAGGTAAATTGTTATTACTGCCATAGCTTATTCTTTCCAGAATATTTTTTTAATATGGTTTTATTTTATTTACTTTTATGCTCATACTACATTCTTAAATTAACGAATAATTGTCGATTTTGAAACTTGAAGCAGTTACACTTCAAAAAGAAACAAACAAAAAAAAAAACAATTTGATGCAATTGCAGATGATGTTACATTTCGTGGGCAATTCAACATAATAGGCAATAGGAATAGGTACATTATATGCTACTCGTGACTTCAAATCATGTATCACTTCCATTTTAGTCTTCTCATACCCTTACTCCAAAAAGGTAACATCGTAAACCGCAACCTCCTTAGCAATAAGACAGGCTGCTCCAGTTTGTCTATACTCAGTCGTGGGCGTGGATGTTCGAAATTTAAACAGGGAAGTGCTCTATATTCAAATAGTTGGTTGCCGCAGTCTCACCACTAGATGGCACATCTCTCGTGCTTTCCGTCACGACAACAATGGAACGAGGAAGATTTGAATTGTACCAAGTTTTATGTACACTTCGTACAATGAAAGTACAATTAATTTCGATCTAATTATGAAGCCGTAAAGTTGAAAATAGAATTGGTGTTAGTTTCGGAGGTGCATGCGAAAGTTGGTCTGATAACGTGCGAAGATGCTAGTTAATTCAGTGCTACAGTTTGTGTCGCCATTTCTTCATTAGTTGTATAAGCTATTTTGCAAATAGGAAAGGCCATTGCAGATAGTTGTTTAGATAAGATACACGTGTTATGTGTTTTTTGGCGGACTGTTAGATCACTATAGAATGGATGTTTTCCTATTATCTCTATGAAACGATTGTTTTGTGAAAGGAATGTCCATACAAGCGGACACTGACTTTTTAACCGACTGGAAAAATCTCTGCTCTTTTGCTGATATATGACTTGATATCAGAGCATTATGGATATTATTGAACATTGAATAAGTTAGATATTTTTATAGTTGGTTCGAATCATTTAATGAACACAGTCCCGTGTGGAGCGGTCTGACTAAAACTCCACCCTGTCCCTTCGCCATTGCCATTTGCATTCCAGGGCCACGATGTCCATTCAAGACAGTCCCGCGACCCTGGCAGAGATTAGTTAGATCCTAGAGAATTTTCGGCAAATCGCAATAATTTAACAAACCTTTCCATTTTAAATAGATCAGCTCCCACGATAAACCGTTTAATCCAGTTACATTTCTAACTAAAAACAAACGTTACTAAATCTATTACTTTTCACAATGTTCAAATACATTAAAAGAATCTCACGATTAACTTTTTATTCTAGTTGAAAACAATGTTGAAAATAACACTTTTGCAATGAGCACCAAATTAAGCTCAACCTAGTAGAAACATCCACCAGGTGGCCTGTCATGACGTCTTAGTTCCGTTGAAAGAAAGCGATAGAGCTACAAGTCGTCTAGCGCCATCTCGTTCCCACAGCTGAACTACTCACGCTTTAAGAGCGCATATTCTGAAAGTTGGCAACGTCGCAAATAGTTGTCAAATATTTACAAGTTTTAATTAATATAGCAATGTATGAAAATAAGAAATATGGCTCTGTAGTGCACTAAACATTGTTATAGGCATGCCATTAAAACACTGAATTTGATGTTGTAACCGTTTCAGGTATAAAAAAAGCATTTGGAAGGTTTCCAAATACGTTTTTTACATCTAAAACTATATATTCGGTGTTACGATATTAATTATTGCATTCCCTAATCAATGTTTTGTTGCACTACAGAGCAATATTTCTTATTTACATACAGTAAATTTGCCAAATCAATTAAAACTTGTAAATATTTGACAGCCATTTGCGACGTTGCCAACTTTCTGGTTATGCGGTCTTAAGACGTCATGGTAGGCCACCAGTACGTTATGCGTGTACGCATCTGTTTCACAAGCTGCATTAGATGATGTCCACAACTTCACACTTTAATGATAATGGTAAACAATCTAACGGAAAGCTCTGCGGGTAATTTATATCAAAATATTAATACTTAGTTTGAGACTGTATGTCAAGCATTTTTGTAGAAAGAAAAATTCGACAGCGAGTAGGAATTGAACCTTTCGATTAAGTACACCAGACGCTTTTACCAACCAAGCTACCGTAAATCTTGCCCACATGGTTGAATTCATTCATTCATTCCATGCTTTGGTGGCAAAAAATCCTGATCGAATTTCTGACAGTCGTATTTTTCCTTCTACATAAAAGCTTTACAATATAGCGCTAACACTACTTGAATGTCTTGAAACAACTGACTTTTCTACTAAACTACATTTTGGAAGTCACTAAGATCAAAGTGAGTAGAATCAACGGAAATTAAATTCTACAGTGCGTCATGCGTCCGCGCATCTATTTCACAAGCTGCATTAGATGATGTCCACAACTTCACAGCTAATGATATGGTAAACAGTCTCACGGCAGGTCAGCCTCGCCGGTAAATACTTGGGAACGAGTGGCACTCAATCATAAATGTGATAGTACGTAAAATACGACTGTCAACAAATCTTAATCGAATTAAAATATGGAAAGAAATTGGTCCCTAGGCACGTTTATTTGGTGTAGGCTCAGCTCGCCCCTTGAATCTTGCCCCTGGTTGCCGAAGTGTATCGACTTGCCCCCTTGAATTTTAAAATATGCCAAATCGCCCCCGATTGTTAATAAGTTAAAAGTACTGACAGCAACACAAGTTTTAAATAAATGTTGTTTTATTACAACTTCGAGTGTCTTTTCGCATTCATATTCTATAGTGTAGAAAGTTAGACTGCTAATCTTGGTTTTAGGGTTTGAGAAATTAGCAAAACAAACAGAAGTTCTGCAGTCCTGGAGAGTGAGAGATAGAACAATTAAATTGACCTGATGTGGATCTTTGACAATCGCTACTGTCAGTCAGAAGCTCGAAAATCGAATAACCAGTCTTACCATGGGGTATCGTATTACCCAGTTACTGAGTTGTGGAGGTCCGATAGGATAAGGTCGCTCCATGTATAATACTGATATTCAGCGGCTTTCGGTTTGACTGGAAGTAGAACCCAACATAGCTGGAAAAAGGCTGGGGAGATGATGGTGATAGAAATACGTAAATTTAGTATCAATTGAGATTATTATCAGCAGATTATGGACAGCAGCTGATTTACAGCTTTAAGTTAAGACCTTAAAATTTTTGTAAGCGAAGTTTTTCAAAATAATTCTACAATTTGATTTGCTGTTAGCGATGAAATTCTATCAATTTATCCTACAACTCCAACCTTTAATTAGACACTGAATTACCTATAGGATAATGTCTCATTGAGGGTCATCAGAGTCTTAATTACAGACATTTGCGATCGTAAATTCTTAGATCCAACATTATGCAAGGTAAGGAGAAATTGCATAGAATGCATAGCATGATGTCATTTTCTATAATTCCTTGATTATCCTAAGGTGAGGAGGTTGTGTGCGTACGTGTTCCTATATAAGTGAATGTTTGGAAGTGAACGAATGATTATTTTACATAATATAAGAAACGTAATATCTTCATAACTTTCATTGAATCTAAGCCGTAAGACCTAACTTTGGTTTGTTTTTTAAATACCAGGTGGAAGTGACGGCAACGTACAAACGGATACCATGGTCCCAGGACATGGATGGACACGTTTTCGGGAGTATAAGGACGGCTAGAGCCAGTCTAATGATTTGAATGTAACGTAGTTTTAACTGCAATATTTTAGTATGAACAGAAAACTAGTACTTACGGCAAAAAATTAACAAACGCAGCATATTGTTGGTGCTGCACCTCTGGGCTTAAACTAAATCTGAAACAAGATAAATAATTGATTATTTTAAAGTTGCTGGTAATTTGGTATTTTGAGTCGAGTGTCAGTTTCAATATGATTGTGGTTCAAAAGACTAGGCGCGTAGTACTTTGAAGATCTTATTATAGACGACGGTATACCAAATAATTAATATACCAAGAATCTAAATCATCTGATACGACCCGTATAATACAGGATGCCGTACTACAGCATTTCTTCCAAGAATTTGATCCTTGTTAGCGACACTATCGGATGGTTTAATAATACAGTGTTTTTTTTTCAAAATTATAAGTTTCGTTTCCTGGCTAAGAATATTGACATTTCAAAAATCAAATGATGCAGTTTTGGTTTTCATGAAAATCAGCCTCAATTCTCCTTTGAGCATATTTTGCTATTCCTCATAATTTCTGATTTGGCCATTCACGGCCAGATGGGAAATTCATCCTGTATAAGCCTTAATACCTGGTTATTGAGCTACCAATAAAACATAAGTAATTGAAGGCCGTTTGCCTACGGCATTACTCGTCCTTTGGATTAAGTAAACAATGATTACACCGGCTTCTCTACCATCAGCTATAATAATCTAATCAAATATAATAAAAACGCACGAACATTACAAATTATTGAGTACGAGTAAGAACGGGATATGACCGCCTCGTTAGTTTTCTGTGTAATATATCGTTATATAATGACCTAGTTTTACAATGACTGATGAGCTTGATTATTTTTTTTTTATTTTAAAGGTCACAATGTTTGCACGCATAGGTACACTCAAAATTAGTTGGAAATGTAATTAATGTAACTTTTTCTCAAGCACACATTAGTCTTACGTATGGACCCCGATGAAAATCTATCGCATTAGAAATGAGATATCGTTTGTTACCAAATGGGTCCACCTGCGCTTCAAGGGGCAACATAGGTCCAATGGCAGGATTAGAACGGAATGAACCCCAAAAGGAATTTAGAGGTGCACGGTGGATTTTACTTAGTAAAGAATCTGATAGTCTCTTCCGCCACAGCCGGGGCGGGGGAGAACTCATTTGATAATTATACCAATCAAAAAGAGCCAAATTTTGGTGATTTCTCCTGTGACTAATTTAAACTCACAATACACAAAAACCCAGGTCATAAAATATTTGTTCAGTGTGGGAATTAAATTGGCATCACGCAACACAGCAGTCATGCTAAGTAACCACTAAGCCAACCATCCTACTACTCTGCCTAACGCCTTAAAGATAAGAGGCAGGTATTCCTATTATGTCAGGTAAATATTTTACAAGAGAACTACTTCCATACAATATGAAATACATGTGTCACGACACAACACTGTATCTCACACTTCACAAATAACATCCACAGTCCCAACCATTAGTCACGCCCTTTGCAAATTACCTGTACACACTAAACTATCTCAGAGAAGAGCTGAATTACTTAGTAAATGTATGCTTCAGGCTAACATCTACCTAGACTAATATTGTAAAGAGGAAAGATTTGTATTTGAGTGTGTGTGTGTGTGTGTTTATCTATATTCTATATACATATAATAAAACAGTAAAAAAACTGTGTCTGTACATTGAGTGTAATAAAAAAATATTGAGAGGGGTTTAGAAACAGTAATAGAGCACGAATCCAAAAAAAAATTCTGTCTGTTTGTCTGTGTGTCTGTTTGTCTGCTTGTTTGTACACGCTAATCTTCGGAACTACTGGACGGATTTGAATGATTTTTTTTGTTGTATAGGTATTAAGTCTGGCCAACATATAGCCTATAACTTATCTTGGAATCTTGTCATGGATAAAGTCAAAAACTACTTTATCGATTTCATAAATTTTTTCACCTTTAGAAAGCTACATTAAGCCTGAGTAACATGGGCTATAATATCATGTCTACTCGTGCGAAGCTGGAACGGGCCGCTAGTCTATTATATTTTGTGTTGTCTTCATCAGAATTTATGGTGTTTCGTTCATTTTGGAATCTAATTAGAAATATTTATTTTATGTAGTCTAGTCCTTTTCCTTTTTTGTAAATATTTAGGACTAGCTTTTCCCAGCGGCTTCGCTCGCCCCCCCCCCCCCTATTGCCTATGTCACTCAGGACCAAAGCAACTTTCAACTGGTGAAAGAATTTTTGAAATCGGACCAGTAGTTTTTGAGTTTATCCATTACAAACAAACAAACAAAAATACAAAGTTTTCCTCTTTATAATATTAGTGTAGATTAATATGTTATTTTATTTGTCAAATTAATATTCAGAGCAAACAGCCAAACGAGTCACAAAATAAGCCAAATTTATTACAAAACAATAAAAAAGACACTACAGTCACCCTACATTAGGACTTATCCCTGTTTAGTTTCGAGACACAACAATAACTGCAGGATTTTAAGCTCTAATCAAACCTCCAAAGTCTACAAACGCGTTGATGTCTTTTGTTTGCTACGAACTGCAGCTACGAAACACCAAGGTGCGGTCAAACAGCCTAATTGGTGCAGTGACTAACCGATTGGTTACTGAACTGAGTGTTGGAGGTTCGATTCACATTAACAATATTAGTATGGTTCTGGGTTTGGTTGACTTCAAATGTTTGATTTGCAACGATTTTAAGCTATTGCATAGCTTTTATCGCAGGCTCTTGCTCTGAGCTCGGCGCGCGCGAAAAACGTAACGAAAAATCCTGACCACATCTGGTTACTTAGGTTACTTAGAAAAAAAAAGTCGTAAATAGATCTAGTACTTAGCACCTAGAGCCCTAGATGTGGTTAGCCTGGGGTCGTATACTGCAATAGCGCGTTCTGAAACTGTCGGTCTGATGGAACGTGACCGACGCATCACTGCGGGCCATCCACGCAATACTTCCCATTACCATCAAATTGGTGATGGTAGGTCATTTCTTTGGAATTTATGTGCTTTTCACAGGCTTTATCTGGGTCGGTAAAATTCTCATAAAATATACGAGTATATCACACACTTGGACTTGACTTTAAAACTTTAAGATTACTTAAAGTAATTAGTAAACTTTCGTTATCATCTGCACAGCCATTTCCAAATTGTTGGGGTCGCTTCCCAGTCTAACCCAATGTAGCTGAATACAAGAGCGACCCCCTGTCCTCCACGATCTGACCTTTACAACTCTGTCTCCAAACTCAAATCTTATTTCAACCACTGACTATCTGGAAATACTGGGGACACGTGAAACACGACGCGCCACCGACCCGGGCTTGGTCCTTGGTCGGACGGCGAGCTTACCCATTTCTCACCGTCCGCAAGCCCGCTCCGCCGCTGTGCCCTCTGCTATTCAGAGGGACACGCGTTGGAGCGTCCACCCACCAGGCTATTCGCATACGGGCAAAGAGATCCTTTAGGCACACAGTGCCTAAGGAAGAGTTTTTGCCCGCATCCCATGGTGCACCGGCCCGAAAAACTGGTCTTCCCCCCGGATGTATCCGAGAGGGAACTCCAGTCCACGGGCGCACGTGGAGGTTTCCTGTCTTAGCACCCCGGGACCAACGGCTTAACATGCTTTTCGAGACATGGAAGAAAGTCAATTAGATCAGCCATCCACAGACCAAACTTAACTAGCGTTGCTTATCCTTCTCGTGCATCTTTTTATAATTAATCACAAGCTCCTCCTGTTCTAGTTAATGTGTTCTGTTATACTTAATAAGTATTGCTGACAGTGAAATCTTTTTATTGCCTATTGTCAGGAATTTAGGTATTAGTGTCATCTGTACACTTGATAAATCATTTGAGTGCATCAATTATTTTATGGAGTATGTATGTATAGCTTAATTAGTAGCTCATATTCGTCTGTATCACTGTAAAATTCTTTAAAATTGGTTCATCGATTAAGGTGTGAAAACGTAAATAAACAGTAACTCAAATTGTGAGTAAAAGCAATGCCAAAATTTTAAGCGATCGTGTGAACTTTTTTTCAATAAAGATTGCAAAAATGAAAAACAATGTAAAATTATAAATCAAACCAAAGTGTTGGGTATGAGGTCTTAATTGACGAAAAACATTTAATTATAAAAAAGTTAATTGATATGTAGAGCGTATATTGTTTTGTACAATAATGTACCTAAGTGCGACCGGTGGGAACTTGTTTTTTTTCATTTGCCTTTTCAACATTTTGAAACTGTGGTCAACAAAAGTGGTCACTAACCCAATAATTTGACAACACGGTTTCCGCAATGACTGAGCAATAGACTGCTGCGCATGGTGTCGCGGGTTCGATCGATTTGTATGATCTACAATTGATTGTTCCGGGTCCGGGTGTTTGCGCATGTGAGTTTCAATGTTTGTAAACGCACCCCACGACACAGCAGAAAAACTTCAGTGTAGGACAATGTTTGTTCTTTTTTATAATTTATAAAAGTTTTAGTACAAAAATAATTCTACCTAGGACACATTCAGCTTCCTTGTTAAGTAATCAAAGCTATCGCATGTCTTACTGTTATCCAACAATAACTCTTAAATCTGAGACGATGCGTATCTAATGATTTAGCTACCTAACTGGTCACTACCGGTGCATCCACACCGCCGGTAACATTTGTGGAGCAACAAAAGGCAACACGGTAACATTCGGCAACATTCGGTAACTTTTGTGGCTCCTTGTTACTATTTGGTGATTGTTACTCATCCACACCGCAGTAACATCCGACAACAAATGTTGCCGTGTTACTGTATGTCGAGTAACGTTGCTCGACAATCGGTAACATTGTTAGATAATGGGGGTAACATTGTTACCGAATGTTGAGAAACGTTACTCGACTTACAGTAACACGTCAACACTTAGTAACATTAAATAACATTTTGTTGGCGGATGTTACCGAATGTTGAGCAACGTTACTCGACTTACAGTAACACGTCAACACAACACTTAGTAACATTAAATAACATTTTGTTGGCTGATGTTACCGAGTAACATTTGGAAACGTTGAGCTACAAATGTTACCGGCGGTGTGGATGCACCGTACTAGGTGTGTCGAATTAACATGGAATGTAGTGTTTCATCAAAACATGCGAAAATAAGTTTATAAAAACTACTGATGACTGATCTGATCTTTCTGCTTTGGAGATACTTTGTCCCATGTAAAGAACCGAACATAACTTTCATTCCAATTTCATGTCGTGATGGCTCGGACGAAAAACGAAAAACACACATTGGTACTAAACTACTACTACCAATGTGTGTAATTTCAATACAGTATAATTATATTTGCTAAAAAATATCAATATCACGCGATCTTATGGGAGGCTACTATTAGAAGCTACCTGTTTGTGTAATTGACCGTAACAAATTGATAATTTTATTTGTTTTTTTTTTTTTTTTGTTTTCGATTTGAGATTATTGTTATTACATTATATAACATAACAGCAACCTGTATTACAAAGTCTGATGTTATAAGGGGATTAGGGGGCGAGCCTATAGGCATCAACCGGACACAAAATGAAACTCCGACGTAGCTACTACAAAGAAATTGTTGATGGGAAAACTCAATTCCACTTGACTTTGGAATCGAACCTAAGATTTCATACTCAGCATTATTTGTAAAATTATGTAGGTTTCTATCCGACTTCTAAAAAAGAGGAGATAATATGTTCGACTGGTTTGTTTTATGTATGTTGACCGATTTCTCAACCAACCGTTGTTGACAGATTCGAAATTCTGTTTCTATTTTAAAGTCTATACTCCTGAGGTGGTCAACAATTAAGAATCTGATGATAGGATTCCAAAGATATTGAAGGAAACCCTCAATTTTTTTATACCAATATAAATTCCCCGATTAATGAAAGACGACCGGAACGATTTGGAAAATAACTATTTTTCAATTTTTGGAACATAAGCGATGCTATCATTGTTCTAACGAGTTTGGCATAGATTACAGGAAGTTTATTTTGAAACAAAAAAGAAACAAACATTATGAAATAGTAAGTGTTACGACTACCTAAATAAAGATGCACATTGTGCGGAAATGACCGAGTGAACAGATAAGTTCGGCGGCGGCGGAAACTAAGTGTGCGAATCTGACGCAGGTAATTACGATACCTACTGTTAATTCATGAGATTTATGTGAAGAGCGAGCTTAAGGAGGAGTGCGGTTCTGTCTATTAAATTACGTTACTACTTTGATGTTTCGTAGAATTAATTCACGTCACTCATTCACTCAGAAACTACAAGTGCTAGGATTCTCAATTTTGCATAAGGTTTTCTTTAGGACGCGGGACGTAGGTGCTCATTATGACTGGATTTATTGAGAAATTCGACCCCTGGGTCGAATTGGGGTATTTTTGGGGTGTTGTTAGAAATGTAAATAGAATGATAATTATGTATGAAACTTCGTAACTTAATCATTATATCTATATAATCGTAATGATTATATTTATGAGGTTTTAGTACACGATGTAATGGTTTCATATCGGGTATTCTAAGTGGTATAAACAATGATTTCATCCTAGAATCCACCGAACATTTCATGTGTCAATCAAATAGGTATATAAAAATCTCGTGTCAAGCGACATATGAATATGACGTTTTTTTTGTATGCTTGGGGTACGAGAATAGGTCGTCAAGACTTTCATCCTACCCCTCGCCCCATTCACGCACGGGTCAACTTTTGTATTTAGTAAAGCCGATTCTGCAAAATTAAATTTTAAATACTGATAATACTACGTCTGTTTTACGCCATAATTTGTGTCATTTGGGGCTTTAGTTTAACGTATAATATTGTCTTCAGTTGCATCCAGGAAGAAGAAAACAGAAGTATATCCCAAACATTGTAGGAAGGAAAAAGCAGACCTACACTTTTAAGCGTTTTTTAGGGTTCCGTAGCCAAATGGCAAAAACGGAACCCTTATAGATTCGTCATGTCTGTCTGTCTGTCTGTCCGTCCGTATGTCACAGCCACTTTTTGTCGAAAGTATAAGAGCTATCCTGTTGAAACTTGGTAAGTAGATGTATTATGTGAACCGCATTAGGATTTAAATACAAAAATAAAAACAAAACAAATTTTGGGGGTGCCCCCCGTACTTAGAATTTAAACTCAAAATTTTTTTTTCACCAAACCCATACGTGGTATCTATGGATAGTTCTTTAAAAATTATATTGAGGTTACAGACTCGTACTGACCACGGTGATCCTTCAATAGTCCTTTACGTTCCAGGGTCACTTGATGAGACAGTCTCGCGACAATTGGATAGATCGGATATTTCTTTAACCGCATACCTACCTCAGTTTACGAACATAACACTAAGATAAACAAATCTATTTCAAAGTAAAACAATACAGAGATCTCTGAAACTGCTACTATCTATTCAATTTAACCGCAGTGCAATGCTTCGATTGTTCATACGTTTTATTAGTCAGAAAAACGCGTCATTGTCAACTGCGCAGGCGCAGACACGCTTCGGAAAAACTATCAATGTGAAAAGAATGTTGCCGACATTGTGAGAGACGAAACTTTTTGTTTTCGAAATTTTAATTAGTATTGTGATTGTAACAGTGTGCGAGCCGTTTTGTTAAGAATTTTGTCTCATATTTGTCGGTGGAGTGGCGATTTATGGGCGTTTTGAAGTAGGTGAGAAATAGATAAAATTTATTCATGTATGGTAAAGAGGTAATGAATTTATTGCATCTGATTTATCGTTCAGTCAAAAGCAGTTCGTAATTCTGCATTTGCATTTCTTTGAAACAAAATATGTTATATGACCCGTGGTCCTTTTCAGAAATAAATTCTTAAGAATAACAATGCATTTTTTTTTAACGAATAATGATTAATTTTTGGTAGGTCTTCAAGGCATCTTGACAGAACTTTTTTTGGGCATTTTGAAAATCAATAGTCGCTCGTTTCCTTTCCTTAGATTGATACAGGGTTTAAATCTAAAAGCACGAAGATTGTATTTAGCAAGCAATGCTGATGTGGCCTTCGGGCACTATAATTTGTAATTTAGTTTATAATTTTTCGTGGTATTAAGTAAACAAGCCAAGCCACAAAATGATGGATTACCGTGGTCATTTATTTTGAAAGGACGTCCTTTCAAAATAAATGAGAAAACTACAAAAAACATGCTTATTGAAAGGTATAAGGAATATTTTGATGTAATAAAGGTTACAGAGCGCCCGCAGATGAAATATGAACTAAAATGCAAAAGTGTTAACATCGTTTTTAATTTATCACATACCTAACCCTATCGAATTAAATAAAATTCGTAACTAAGTCTATCTAATAATATAACTTGTCAAAAGCAAAGAGTGAAAAAATGTGGGCGGGCGGAATGTGTTGGGCGGCCGTGTTTAGTTTTTTTTTTTTTATATACTTAATAGTTATTAATTTGTCTTTTGTATAAAACCAAAATATTAACACAGATTTTTTTCATTTTTACAAAATATTTATTTAAATTAATTAAATCTAACCAACACGCACTCTCAACTGTGACCGAAATAAATAAATAGCACCACTTTAAAAATCTATTCCAAAAATACCAAACCCAAAAAAAAAATCAGAACACTTCAAAAACCGAACTAATTTCCAAAAAAAACAACTCACCGAGTGCGTACGGAGCGCTTGCGCGTATGCGCGGACTGTGCTGCAGTGCGCCCGCGCAGGCTTTTATCACCGTTGCCATAGCAACCACCACCGCTTACCAAGGGATGCGTACGGTTTGCAAACGTTAAGTTTTGCAAACTGGGTCACTCACAACTTTTGCGATACTTGTGGTTTGCCGGTGGAACTTCTAACAGTACGTACTAAGTTGCTGGTCAAAGTGTTAATTGTTTATTACTTTATTTTATTGTTTGTGGTAACCCGAGGTTAATAGTTCAGTCGGGGTCACGGGAGTTTCTTTCATGAGCACCTGGAATGCAAAAGGCAACCGAAAGAATAGGGTAGACTTAGTCAGTAACAGTCTGACAGTTCATTGGTCACCGCTTTTCTGGTAGTTGCCACTGTTGATTCTGGCTTTCCGAAGTTGCAGTGGTTTGGGAATAGTGGGGTGGGATTACCTCAAAAAATAGTCCCTCCGGTCCACCCAAGGGCGGAAGAAATCATTTGATGATTGAAACAATCACCAAAAAAAGAGGTAATAGTTTAATTACACTAAATTCACTTGTTGTTTTTTAGTGATTGCTTATTCTGAACGTTAGGTAATTTATTATATTAAAGTTACTAGGCCAAAGTTCTGGACCAAAGCAATTATAGGCGAAAAGGTTCTCACGTAGTGTCCTCTCACAATAATGCAATGTCACTTGACTCCAATTTAGTAACATAACAAGTCATAAAACGAGACCAACACTCTACGCCTACGACTTTGTCCGCGAGGATTTCATATTTTCCCCCTTAAATAACCCCTTTAGGATTGAAATGTATAAACATCAAAATATGTCTAAGTGCACACTTTCATTATTAAGGAAGTTTTTGGTTTGTAAAATATTACGCTTCTAGACCCGGTGTTTCGGCTTTGCATCAATCAATCGGTCAGTCAGCCAGCCAATTTCTTCGTTTTTAACCGACTTCAAAAAGGAGGAGGTTATCAATTCGACGGTATGTTTTTTTTTTTTTTTTTTTTTTTTTTGTATATTTGTTACGCGATTACTCCGCCAATTGTGGACCGATTTTTAAAATTCTTTTTTTGTTCGAATGGAGGTACTTCTGAGGTGGTCCCATAGTCACCAAGTTGGGATCTGATGATTGGATCCTAGAGAAATCGAGGGCAACCCTCGAATTTTATAGGCCGACACACCGTTTTTCGCAAATTTTATGAAGTAATTTAAGTACTTGCGTATGGTAATCATAATTTCACGTAGCTGAGCTGATGATGGAAGGTAGAACTCCTTAATAGTAAGGAGTAGGCATCGACTGATTTAGTTTGAGTTCGCATATCTCTGGAACTACAAGTCCGATTTAAGTAATTCTTTTTGTTGTACTAGATATAATTTAACTTAGGGAATATTGCAAGTTTCATCAAAATCGGTTCAGTAGTTTTTGAGATAGGGAATTTTATTAGCTTATTGTGTACATGAGCGATGTTATTACCGGTGTTATGGATTACAAAATTCTAGTGCACATGTTGTATTTGACAAGAATTCGGGTTGAATATTTAAACTAAAAAGAGTAAAATAAAAACTTTTTCAAAAAAAAAATATAACCGCCTTCAAAAACAACCATAAAAAACGGTAAAAAAACCTACAAAATAACTTTTCTTTCGGAAGTCGGTGGCAAAAAAAAGACAATGAAATAAAGAAAACAAAGACACCGACTTCCGAAAGAAAAGTTATTTTGTAGGTTTTTTTACCGTTTTTTATGGTTGTTTTTGAAGGCGGTTATATTTTTTTTTTGAAAAAGTTTTTATTATGCTCATATAGATGGTCGCGGGACTGTCTTATCAGATAACCGTGACCCTGGAAAGTAAAGGGCTGTTAAAGGACACCGCAGATTTCAACCGTGCCGTGCCGTCCCATCCTGGATGGAAGAATTCATTTGATGATTTAACCATGATGTAAAAAATGCTTAGAAAGATCTTATATTATCTAGATTAGAATTGAAACATTCGTGAACTACATCAAAAGACATCCAAAGTTCATCTTAGATCACAATTTCGAAACTTTACCACCAATTGTATAATAGACACATCTTATTAGCCATCTCATTGTCTCGTCAGCGAAGTTATCGCAATCTGAATCCTAGATAAGCTGCTAAGATTAGCAATTAGAAATGATACCCGGTGCTTTCTACAGATTGCGAGCTATTTCGACGACCATTCAGAGAGCAATCGGATCTAGTGTATCAATTAATTTCTAGATACGACTTTTTTAATGAGTATTGGCAGATAGAGTTGTTTTTTTTTTTGCGAAATTCGTATTTCTGTGGTTTCTCATTGTAGTGTGAGGATAAACCTAACCTAACAAACTCTAGTTTCATGCCTCTGTTGTTTTTTTTTAATGATTCTGGGGTCATCACAGGCCTCTACTTATAAACGACTTTAGATTTGATTTTTGGTATTGATAATATTGGTTAGCGCAGTGGGCGAGCGAATTGTTTGCTGCGCTACGCGTCGCAGTTTCGAATCCCACACGGAACAAATATTTGTTTGACCTACAAGTAGATTGTTTCAGGTCCAGGAGTTTGTGTGAGTTTAATGTTTGGACATATGAGAAAATGCTAGCCAGATAACAACCATCCACTTTGAAAATAAATAAGAAGGATAGGTAATAAGCCTTCTAATTTATTCAGAACCATTAAAATTAAAAGGTAATTGTTAAAGTAACACCTGGGGAATCTACAACCAAATAATGACTCATGCACACTCCTCATAAAATACGAACATAGCTAAAATACACTCGCGACCAAAAATATGGAATAACTTACTCCGATTCGGAGCGATCTTGAGTACTTAATAACTAGTTAAGAATAATAAAAACGGTATAATTTTAATTTTAGGTTTACCTGTTAACTTTAAATTGATACCAAATTCATTAAAATCATGCCATTATTTAATGAGCATTATTAGCTTATTACTTCAAATAAGTGATTCCGTACCTTTGCTCGCTAGTGTACTCGTATATTTTGCGAAATGTGGACATACATAATGGTAACACATTAAATATGTACCAAAACACATTAGTCCAGTGAATTCAGAATTGTAAATGCAAGTCTTGCAAAGATGTAACACATTCATAAAGTGAACAGCTGGGATGTGACTGTTGCTTAATGTGGACTGAATATTTCAGGCCTCACAATGAAGATAAAGATATATTTATTTGTAAAAATATACAGGTCTTTTTAGCATGATGTGGTAGGGAAAATTTAGCTTGGTGAAACCTCGACTTACTGTTATTTAATGTACACTTTGAAAAGCACTCCAGTTCTTCAGAAAACACAGTAAAAAAAGAAATGAACGCTCATATATTTCGAAAACTGAAAAGGGTTGGACTGGCTTTGACAGCGATGGACCAATTACACTCGATTTTTAGGGTTCCGTACCCAAAGGGCCGCTGTCCACCGCTGTCCGTCCTGTCATCAGGCTTGTATCTCATCACGCCAGACTTGCAGAGTAAAGTGACGAAAATAAAATGCAGGAAAAGGTTATGACAAATTGTTCCTCAATTTATGCCTTTCGTGACGCTCCATCAAAATTATGACACGACGAACTTTATGAAGTTTGACTTTGCTCTAAATACTCGTATTTACTTAGCGCTTTTACACTATTTCAGGGATGTCTTAATTTACCAAAATGAATGTCTCAACACTGCATTCACAAACTCCAAGTAGTTTACTACAGACTTTTATTTAGTCTTTTGGTAGAGTACTTGGTCGGAACGAGTCTGACCGTAGGTACACCTCCCGTCCCACACTGGGTGTGGGTGGACTCATTTGATGAAATAAAAGACTATTGGTGGTATTAAGTGACAAGACAAGACTAACATAAGACGCTGAAAAATCTGATAAATAGTAAAAAAAAAAAAAACAAAATAGGTAATAAAAGTATCTGTAGCAACACTGCTCTGTATGATCTACAGAGAAATATAGATTCCAGCTTGTTTTATATCAAGAAAAGTGCCCAGAACGCTGAGAGAATTGCCACGTCGGATGGCTGATTGCTTGACCAAGAAAAAGGCCAGATCACGCGTAGATTTCACTAAAAGTTTAGAGAGATTCTAGCTGTGATACTTCCTAGCCCCTTATTATAATATTTGCAAGGATCTTGGCAACCCTATACAACAGGACAATACTCAAGAAAAGTACCCACAAGATTGTACCTAGCTTTAAATACAAATCGTTCCACGTCCGTCACAATTGGGCAACAACTGTTCATGCTCGTCTTATTTACGAGTATTACTCAAACGAACACAAAACAGGATGAATATTTTGCAACTGACGCTCAACTTTGGCCTGAGATGCTCCAATTTGTGCATCGTGTTAGATTCGTTATAAAGAGATAGGTAAGATTGGTTAGGTCGATCTGCTTGTTGCATCTACTGTTTCATTTAAAACTGGGACGAAGTTTTTAAACAAGTATTCGGACCAAAACATGGCTCACTTGTACCATAAATTCAATAAATAAAGCGGGTGTAATTAACGGTGACAGCAAAAAGATTACTACCAAATTCGTTGTCAAAGCTGAAAATTGACTAATAGTTCTGCATCGCACTTTTATCATATTTTTCACGGGCCGTAAGCCACCGGAGGATTCGCGGGACTGTCTCATCAGGAAACCGTGACCCTGGAACGTAAAGGGCTATAGAAGGATCACCGTGGATTTTAGTCAGTACGAGTCTGACAGTCCCTCCCGTCCCGCCCCAGGCGGGAGGACTCCTCCGATGATTTTACCACGGAAAAAAAAAGCCACCGGAGGATCTATCATTTTCAGCGGAACTTTACAACATCTTGTTCGTCACAGCCTTATATGTTCAACGATAAAACATCATTAAAACAGTTCTCAAAAATGTGGATGAACTGTGATACATTTGAGCCTCAAGACAGGATCACAAAGTCGTCCAAAGTTGGTTTGTGAAAATCACATCGTTAGTGGGTGAGGATCAAACAATAAATGCCTGGTATATGGTGTCCAATACAATAACGCCTTCAGAAAACTGATGGGGTTGCCATGGCGTTGTAGTGCATCAGGGATGTTTGCGGCGGCTGGGGTAGACTGTTTTTACACCATAATGCGGAAACGTGCAGCATCTTTGGTCGCTCGGGTCATGGCTAGCCCTAACAGGGTTCTGAGGATGATTGCTGGCAGAGTGGATTGTCCATACATAACCCACTGCTGTCAGTTACATGTTACTCCGTATCGTGTTGTTTACTAACACTAGATTTTAAGAACAATGTTACTAACTCCTTAATATGAGTTTATAGCTCGAAATAAAGAATTTGAATTTGAATATGTATAAAATGACCTGAGCAGACTCCACGTTGCAGTTTATTATTCGAACACAGAATGCTCAATATGCGAAAGTCTGTAGTATTCTGGTCCCTATTTTCATGAACACTAAGCTGAACATAAGTTAGTGCGTAAATAAAAACGCTCTGTTCAGTTTTCAACGCTCTACTCAATGCCTAGAGTTGAAATTCCAACCAATACTAAGGCAGTGTAGTGGTTTTCAGACGAATCTCATTCATATTTTGCACACGTATAATTTGGTAGTAACTGTCCACTTAGAGTAAAACATGAGAAGATCCATCAAATAGGCCACAATAAGGTCAAGTTCATGCGACGCAATGCGTAACCACCGTAATGACTGATTATAGTAAATTGTGATACCTTTAACCTCTGAGGCAAAATGCGTAGGGAACGTCAATGTTCGGGAGCTTTCTGTGAAATATTCTCATGTTAATTAATGTTCAGTCTTAATATTCCCACTGCATAGACAGACTACCTACACAGTGTCCCTTTTTTACAATCGGTTGTTCTCTTGGTCACAGTCTAGTCCAGAAGCAAAGATGAGACCTAAAAAGTGGCGAGCTCACCACGAACTAGAACTTCTAGGCACCGAAGGTTTACAAAAAATACTGTTTTTTTTTAAACGAAATAATAATAATTATAATATTCCACAACTATCACACAACGCCATCTAGTCCCAAGCTAAGCAGAGCTTGTGTTATGGGTACTAGACAACTGATAAACATACTTATATATTTCTAAATGCATAAATATTATAGATAAATTACACCCAGACACAGAACAAATGATCGTGCTCATCACACAAACATTTTTCCTGGGTGGGAATCGAACCCACGACCTCCGGCACAGCAGTCAGGGTCACTAACCACCAGACCAACAGGTCTGTTTGGCACTAAATTCCGACAGGATTGTGGTCGCTAGCCAAGTGGCCCTTTTTTTAGATGATTAAGGGTCCCCCCACATTTATCGACGCGGAATCGGCTTAAGCCGGTCAAGAAAACCTTTATGTCAACGTAATAAGGGTGTTACTAATGCCATTCGCATCGGCTCGGCTCGGACGACGCGATCCGATGTGGGGGGACCCTAAATTATCAAATGAGTCCTCTTGCACTGTACGGAGTGGAAGGAACTGTCGGCCATACTGACCAACGCCAGATCGCCTATTCTTGTTCACAAAATTCTTTCTCATGGTGTTGTTCAAGTTCCAATAAATTCTTACGCGTGTTTTAGGCAACCTAACCTGACACTGCAAAAAAAATTACAAAACTTGTGTTTCCACCTTACATCGTGCGTACATTAAATCATGCTTATGACCTCTGACGGGTCAGATGGGGTCACAATTAGTGCCAAAACATTACATGGCATGCTATGATACTGCGAACATTTATTTTTATTTAAATGGCACTATTTGCTTTATGGCGATGAGACCTTCCGGATTCTAGCGGTTCAGTATACATTTTTTTATGTGACTTAGGTACGTATTAAAATATTAACTAATTATTTTACGGCACAAATAGTGTGCTCTTCTAATTTTCTCCTCTAATCTTTTTTTAATTTTTTGAAATAAATTTTCGAAGATTGCAAACCTGGATGGCTTTTTTTCTAATTTTATAAATGAAAATATATTTTAAATACATAATTACGGCGTCAAATTAAGGAGGACATGCATAAAATAGTAAAACTTCTAAAAAAAATTGGAATGCTTGTACCTGTGATGAATTGATGCAATGTGCATCCTTGGTAGATGTCAAAATACTTTCAGTTTAGATAAGTAAAGCATTTGACAACGAAACGTGATCATTTAGTGCAACGGGTGGAGATGCAATCATTTCTGTATAAGGACATCTATAATTTCACGCTATGGTTTTAAATAAATAATGAGGTAGAGAAACAATGATGTATCCTACGAAAAGGAGTATATACCTACGTAATATTTCACACATATTATATGATCAAACCAACACAAAAACAACCAAAGATCATTTCCAGGCCTGTTGGTCTAATGGTTAGTGACCCTGACTGCTATGCCGGAGGTCGTGGGTTCGATTCCCACCCAGGACAAATGTTTGTGTGATGAGCACGATCATTAATTGTTCTGTGTCTGGGTGTAATTTATCTATAATATGTATGTATTTAGAAATATATAAGTATGTTTATCAGTTGTCTAGTACCCATAACACAAGCTCTGCTTAGCTTGGGACTAGATGGCGTTGTGTGATAGTTGTGGAATATTATTATTATTATTTCCGATTAAGATTTCCTTATGGAGAAAGTATAAGTAAAGGGCCGAAAAAATAACACCTGACTATTCACCTTGGTAATAAGCAATACGACTTCAACTGCAACATTGCCTTTGACACAATAGACTTATCCACATAACACACATGTTTTCTTTCACCGTTTTGGTAAAGAAATAAATTACACAAAGTAATGCACCTGGCTGGGTTCGAACCCATGGCCCTACAACTCGTTAGTTGGAAATAATTTAATACAACTAAGTTACCTAATAATTAAATATTTTTCTTTATCTCTGTTCAAAATTGGAACCGGATCGATTTGCGTGTAACGTCATTATAAGAGTCGCCTGCGCCGACGCCGCCGCCGATTCAAGATCCCATCTCATGAGAATTGTTCCGATTAAACGTAACTATGACTCTACTTGTTTCTTACGTCACTATTCATTCAACAAAAGGACGTAGGGTTAAGCACAGGATTTCTAAGAGAGCTATCACATTTGTTCTTGATGATGGTTGAATGGTTCTGGATGAATGGTCACAAAATTAAATAAAATACAATAAAAATGTGATAGCCCTCTCAATACATCCGGGCATGTCTTTAAATTGTTACAGTTTTAAGGCGATCATTGGGCCTTTCGGACATAACATACATAATAAATACATAATATGTATTTATTTATGATGACACCCATGTGACTAAGAGTATGAATGTTGATGGATGGAGAGGACGAGGAAGGCCAAAGAAAAGATGGATGGATTGTCTAAGGAATGATATGAAAGAAAAAGGAGTAAATGATACTGTGACGTCTGATAGGGGAGAATGGAAGAAGAAAATGTGTTGCGCCGACCCCAAATAGAATGGGATAAGGGCAGGAAGAAGAAGAAGATGTATTTATTTATGTATATTATACATAAATTCTCAGCCTGTCATTTTGAACTATTCCAAACTGATAAAATAACACCTTGTCTTGAACCAAAAGATACTGAGCTGTTGGTACGCTGAAAAGGATCGTGAGAGAAAATGGAACTGGTTTATCAGTACTCACAAATAAAATGTTAGGTAGACACAATTAAATATTAGGTAGTCATAATTAAATGCAAGAAATACGTACGATCAAGCATTTTTATGCGGATTTCTTGAGATTGAGATGTGGCTTTGTAATAAATTTATGATTTTATAAATTTATATGGATCCTTTTTGGTGCATTTCATAATTTGAATCAGGAACTGTGAATCAAATTCGAGTAAAAGATGAAAATCAGCTGTCAATATTTTCCCTATAAAAACATACAACGCATTGAAGACATTATTAGTGCTACTGTTTCCCTACTACTGATTAAAACCAACGTTATTATGGAGCGGCGACGTCATTTAAGCAGGGAAGAAATGCTCAGAGCCGTGGGAATGATAGAAGCTGGTTCCCGGCAAAGTACTGTGGCTTTAGCTCTGAATACAAGTCAGAGTGTTATCAGTCGACTTTGGACACGTTACCGAAGCACTGGTACCGTGGCTGAGCGCCATGTAGGACGGTATCGCTGCACCACACGGAGACAAGACCGATACATTCAAATCTTAACTCGAAGAGCTCCAACAATAACCGCCATGAGGTTAGCCGTGAGGCTTCATCACTCTTCAGGGAACTTAATTAGCGACCAAACAGTCAGAAACCGCTTGCATGAAGTGAACCTTCATTCCCGAAGACCACTACGGGTACCACCTATAGCAATGCACAATCGTAGGATTCGATATCAATGGGCTCTTGAACACAGAAATTGGGCAGAAGAACAATGGCGTTTCGTGTGCTTTTCTGATGAGTCTCGTTTCGGTATGAGACCGGATACAAGACGTATACGACACTGGAGAACCCCTGGACGCCAACAGCGATTAAAATCCTGCCAGGAAGTCCATCCTTATAGTGGTGGAACCATCATGGTATGGGCGGGTATTTGGATCGGCGGAAGAACTGAGTTGATTTGGATCAGAGGCAACCTCAACGCTCAAATTTATGCTGAGACGATTGTATCAGACGTCATCGTTCCTCTACAAGTGCAAATCGGTCCCTTATTTCAGTTAATGCATGATAATGCACGACCGCACACCGCAAGAGTTGTAAGACAGACTCTCGCCGCAGCTAACATCAATGTCCTGCCCTGGCCTGCTCAGTCGCCAGACTTGAATCCGATTGAGCATGCATGGGATATGCTACAGAGAAGAGCTCTGCCGAATATGGAGGGTATCCAGTCGCAAGAAGACCTTTTTTTGTTGTTGCAACGAACATGGGCGGCCATTCCACAGCGTGATTTGGATGAACTCATTTTGAGTATGCCAAACCGATTTTCTTGTGTTGTTAGTGTTCGCGGTAGAAACACGGATTATTAATTGTTTAAGTTACCCAATAAAATTTTAAAGAAAACTGTTATTTCAGTCTTTTTTTCGAACTTTTGTGTTAGTGGTTCAAATGTCAAAAATCCCTTTATTAGGAAAATGGCAAATTTCTTTATTAATGCAAAGGTGACTTGGTTTATCGTTACTGTGACAAACGAAAACATTTTATTTGATGAATCCTTAAAGAAAATTTTAATTAATATCAATCAGGAGAAAAGTTATTGCAAAAATATATGTTGATCCCTAGACACTTTTGATGTGTGTATGTTCCTTCGATACAATAAGTAGAACATCATTTTCTTGCCCTTATGTTAATTGGTGTTTTTTATGTAAAATGGGTTTGCTCTTGACCTTAGTCTAGGTCAGGAATGACTAAGACAAGGTCGACGATGGAGCGAGCTTACCCAGAAGAAGCCTGTTCACTCTAACTTTGAAGAGATTAGGGTTGTATGTATTCGGAAACACAGACGCAGGCAGAGAGTTCCACTCCTTCGCTGTCCGCATTATAAAAGAAGTTTGGAAACGCTTAGTGTGAATTGGTGGTATTGCAATAAGGTTTAGAGTGATTGCATCATATATCTGCTTCATCCATACTTTTCTATTAGTCAATATTTTGGGGATGATCCACTCCTCCTAGCGGCCCACGCACGGCACAGGATACACTTAAACTGCATTGATGACTGAGCAACCGTACTGCCCGTACTGGTCATAAGCCACACTGGAGTCCAGCTCCTAACAGTTTTACCTGTGTTCCGTCGTCGGTGCGTAGTAGGAATTCCAGTTCCTTCTGTGGGTGAGCTAGCTCCATATAGGACTCATCTTTGTTTATGAGCTAGATTGAGGACAAGAGCTAAAAAAGTAAGTTACTAGAAAGAAAGAATGAAAGAAAGAAAGAGAATAAGTTTATTTGACAAGCCTTCCATTCCATCATTTTAACAGCCTATTACATAACATCTAGTCATTTTACATCAATAAAAGCGTTTTTTTTTTCAGAAAATTTCTTTGATTTGACAGTTCTTTTGGGACAATATTGTCACTTGTCAGTTTGACACTTGCCTTCCCGATTACTAGCTGTCGTCTTTCCTTCTGTTGGTCCAATGATCCTTCCCTTTAACACATTACCAACACGTTCAAATGAAAAAATGCTTTCAGCTAAAAAAAAAATCTCATGATATTTTCCTCAGAATTACAGTTCTAATTAGATCATAAATTATACATAATTATCAGAGACAATCCTTATCACCTAAACCAATTCCCAAACCGGATTTCTAAGCCATACAATCAATAGACAGCTAAGCAGAAAAACTACCAGAATCATTGTTATACAATTTTCTTGTACCCAAGACACTTCGAGTTACCAGTAACACCGTACCCAGTAATCTGTATTATTGTGTCGACATAATTTTAATGACTAGTTAAAATCTTAACCCTCTAAAGTTTCAACAATCGAACAATAGATTCGTATCACGTACAGAATCGATTTTTTATTCGATTATCGAGTGTGAGCATACAATCGATTCAATAGCAAATGTCGCGTTGACGTGGTTTATGACAAGTAATGAACTTAGATAATAATTTCTATAGATTATCTGGGAGTTTTGAGTAAAAAGTTAATGTTATATTGTAGTGTGGTCCTCGTCATTGTTGGGCGAGGGAAGGTTTAGTCCTTCTAGAACTAGATGCATTGATAATTTAGAGAAGGGCATAATCATGTTACAATAGTAACAATACCAATAATCTGATATGGGACATGAGCTTTACTCACTGAAAACTAAAACTAAAGTCTTCTGAACATTGTCCAAACAAACTTTAAATTGGCGGTATCCGACTGTCTTATTTACTCCTCAATGCCATAATTAGTATTTTATGCGCCCAGTACGAGTTTCTTTAATTGCATGGTCTGGCAAATTGAGGTCCTGGTGTGGCCTTTTTAACGCCCCTCCGAGGTTGGCACCCTGTTGCCGCACCGATGGCACACCCCTATTTCCGGCACTGTTACTAGCCTTAGAGACTAGACTAGCTAGACCGACTAGCCTTAGAGACTAGCATTAATTTTTAGTCTCTCGTTTGACCATCAATTTCCCACGATCATTACAACCTAATAAAATAATACATGTTATTATCAAATAAATAACATAAAAATTACATAAACCGTATTACATTCTCAAATAAGTACCTAAGTTCACCTATTACACGATATGTGTAGGAAATCCCACATTATATTATCGTTTGCAACTAACCTTATGTAATTAACAATTATGTGCCTGAGTTCAGAAAAAAAAACTTTGTTGTTTCGTCTTCAAACGGTTTTCTGCGCAATCTAGAAGTATTACAGTTTATATGCCTAGCTATTGCGAAAAATGTCATCATATGATGGTGACATTATGACCCTTAAAACACATAATAAGGTAGTGTACCTGATCAAAATAGAAGTTAGTGGTACAAAATTGAATGTGAATTTATATCTAGACAAGTTAATGTTATTACATAATTATACTTATCTAGATTATGCTGACATTATTGTAATACATTTACTCATTTTATAAAAAAATCATATCATGTCCCGCCTTTTTGAGTGACATTAGTCGGATAAAAAAATTGAAACTCTTTTCGTCTGTCTGTCTATCTGTAAACGATCAAAACGATACCAAAACGATGTTTTTGTGGCGGTCGTGGTGAAATCTTCAAATAAGTCTTCATTAGGCGCGTCCACACAGAACGAGCAGCCTCGCGAGGCATTTCCTTCGCGCGGCAAATACCTCGCGAAGCTCATGCTTGCTCTGTTTGGACTCGCAATTGTTTTTCGACCGAGGCACGAAACAATAATATGCGAGCAAAACAAAAGTAGACACTGGATGGCTCGGGCGCTCGGTCGATCGCCCGAGGCAGCGCGGTCGCTTTCCTCGGCCGAGACACGTCCACACTAACCGAGCTGCTTCGCGCGGCAAATGCCTCGCGAGGCGGTGGCAAAAAAGACAATGAAATTTTTTGTGGTTGTTTTTGAAGGCGGTTACATTTTTTTGAAAAAGTTTTTTTTTTTGCTCAGATGTGCCTCTTTTGCTCAAAGAAGCAGTATTCTCCCCGTCAGTCGCTCCGCTCGCCGTTTAGACCAAGTGAACGTGCTGTATGGCAAATTCGGACAACATTGACTATGAAAGTTATGTAGGTACAAACTCCTAACAATCATAGAAAATTACGATCGTGTAATAAACCAACAATCGACTCATTGAAAAGTCACGATCATTATAAAAGTTTAATGACCTCTCTCTCAAGCGAATATGCATCGAAACATATTCGTAACGAACTGATTGAAAACATGGCAAAGCCAACACATTGAATGATGGCTGTCAAATTGGCGATTTTATCTAGAGTTCGAATTGTAGCCGAAATAAAAAGGAGTGCAATATCCTGTCGCGAGACTGTCTCTAGACAATTAAGTAACCGTGTCATGGAACATAAAGGACAATTGAAAGAACACGGTGGATTTTAGTCAGCATGAGTTTGATAGTTCCTTCCGCCCTACCCATAACCCAGGCCTCCTTTTATAGGGTTTAGAGTTCTCCCTCATTTGATGATTTTACCACCATAAAAAAGGGTCACGTTATTACGTCCAGCATGCTCCATAAAAGGAGTTAGGAAGAAATATCACAAAGGTTTAATCTTTATGAGCCCTATATATTAGTTTGCTTATGTATTTTGATTAGAAACGGTTAGTGAATAAGTGCCTATTTAGTACTCATGATCTTTCAAACGAAAATGAACTCTTTAGCATCGACAAAGATTAAGATAGGTACTGATGTCACCGATGTCATGTGTTGTAACTTGCAAGCAATGTCATGAGCTCATTATGCAGTAACCTGTACTAGATATTCAATAGGAGTTAGTAAACAGTAAAAAATCGGTGCATTCCTTGATATACACCGTGACTTTTTAATCGTTTTACAACAGCAGCCCAGTTCATGTATCGAATGACTATAGTAAACGTTCATAATGAAAAACATATAGGTACGAAATCTGGGCAGTTCTGGAAATATTACATACATACGGGTCGAATTGATAACCTCCTTTTTTTTTGAAGTCTTTAAAAAATAGGTGCATTGAGTAGATCACTTTTGTAAGACTACTAAAAAGTCACGGTGTATGTTGTTTCTTGGGGTGGGTGTGACCGAATAGCGGTCCACCCCAGGCAATGGAACCGCATGCTTCTTTTACCTGCGCTCACGGCTGAGCGGTCACATTTGTAGTGGTACTTAGGCCTTACCAATATCAGTACCACCTGGTTGCGACCACCACCCTATTGGAGTCTGGCGCCTCAGTTTTGGCTGTGTTCCGTTGTTGCGCAGGAGTTCCAGTTCCTTGTAGGTTAACTTGCTCCATCTTCATCTTTGCTTCTGGGCTTTTTTTATCGTGATAAAATCATCAAATGCGTCCTCCCGCCAAGGGCGCGACGGGAGGGACTGTCAGACCCGTAATGACTAAAATTCACGGTGATCCTTCAATAGCCCTTCACGTTCCAGGGTCACGGTTACCTGATGAGACAGTCTCGCGACCCCGGCAGGCAGTGGCCATTTAAGGGAGGCCTCTTGCTTCCGGGATTAATAAAAATGAGGTTAAGAGAAAAATTTTACCGACCTATTTCGCTTTGTCGTTATTGACAACATTTTTTATCCATATTATTGTTTGATAGTTTTATTAAACGTTCTACTGAACTAAAATACTACAATAATGACTAGAACATTAACTATACTATACTCAAGTATGCACGGACAAGTGAATGTGTGAGAAAATCATTAATGATTTCAAACTGAATGTGATTCTCGTATTCATAATGCATTTGTTTGTCAATCATCAAGTTCTAACGTAATGGGAATTGCTTTTTTATTGCTAAGTACGGATGGTAAAGTTTGTTTTTAATTTATGCAGTGATGATGTGCTAATGATATGATATTAGAACCTGAGACCCTAACACGGTTTTTCACGTTTTAATGACATTGAGCAAGAGGGTTCGTTCAAATTCTTGATCAGACAAAGTTTTATTGATTTTTTCAATTTTCTCCATCCCCAAAAGAGACTCATTATATATAATATTAGTTTCTTTTATGGTAAAACAGGTTTACGAAAATTATCAGACATGAAATAAAACAGAGCATGTTATTCATTACATATAAAATTTAATTATCAAGTCAAAGGTAAACTCATCGTTATCACTAATAACAAGAAATATACAGTGTGTTGGAGAAGTAGACACCAATACAATCATAGTTGACTCTTATTGCCAGCGCATAAAGTTTACAGTACTTTAGCAAATTAACAAATTAAAGCTAATTTTCCATTTGGCTGCTTGAAACAAGGCGAACAATTCGAGGCAATCTCAAATGAAGGAATAGCTTTAAAATCATTGCAAATACTACGGAAGCCAAAATACAAAAATATTCAAATTTTAAAATCTAACAATCCGATACAATATTTATTGCTAAATTAATAACTGATTATTAAATAATAATATTACAATATATGAACATTTTAAAACTAGTAAATAGACTTACGGTATGGTAAGGCCTCTTATAATCAAAATCATAATATTGTATGTTGACGATGATCGTCACGTCATTGCCCGTTCAATCGCTTTGCTAGAGCAGTTCATGATAAATGAAACTCCTAACTCTGTACATCTACATTCTATCTTTCTTTATCTACTAAACAACGTTCCATAGTAAAAGTCTTTCACACATTTCTCTTTCGAATCAAAGTTCTACATTAAGAGATTCAGTAACAAATTCTATTTGGACGAGGTCTAACGCCAATTTTAAATCAAGACTTCTAAAATATAGATCACTAGAATTATATTAAACTGTATTTTTATGAAATACTCAAGGTCTAAAACTAAGTTGAACTAGATGGTATAGAATAAAATGATATACATAATTATTTTGACAAGTCTACAGACACTAATTTCATAACTGGCGATAGACCTCAAACTAAGAAAGAAATTTGACTTAAAATGTTACGTATTACTTTAGCACCACTACTTACATCCAAATAAGGCTGATAATTGATATATAGGTGGGAATGCCAAATATGAAATAAAAGCAATTTTTAATACTATAATTTGACAACCACTTTGTACTGAAGAGGATTCACTTTTGAGAGCCAACTGGGAATGACAAAATATGATATAACAATGAAAGCATCGACACGAAAATGCTTCATTTTAAATGCGTTAATCATATAGCCGAAAAAAAACCATTTTTTTTAATCCCGTCTTGCATATGACTATGACTATAGTAGCAGCAACTACAGTTTTTACGTTATTTTTGTAAAACTGTGGTTACTGAAACAAAAGATTTTGGTCGTAGTTATATGAAGTTAATTTGTCTACGTTTCCTAAAAGTGATCGACTTTAACAGCAACAGTATTCAAAGTGGTTGTTGCAGGGAGGTGTATTTGGTCCCAATCTGTACTGAGATGTGCTTCGGTATCAGTGGCCTTTATCGTGAGGCCTAAAGAGGGCACGGCGTTCGCGCAGTGAGGCAGACGCAGCGTCACTGGCCTCAGGAACACTAGGCCTTGAGGACCGCACATCACTAGTGGGGACAGCATCGCTTCACCTGTAGTTAGATTGAAGTTGTAATATGTGGCAAAAAGAGAGGTAAGAAATTTTAGTGTGCTATGTAAAAGAAATGAGTGAGATTGCTATTTTACAGATTATTGTGTAGATTTTAATAGATTTAATTTGAAAGCTAGTATTATATTTTGTTTAAGTTGGAATTATTAAGAAAATTGTTCTATAAAGTGTGCAAAGGGTAGTTTTTAAGTTGACAGCTAAGGCTGTGTTGGGTAGTTGTAGAAACACGACATAGAGTTGAACACACAAACACAAATCGCAACACATTAATGCAGTTAGTTAGCAGGCAAAGCTTGAAAATGGCAGAAAAAGCAAGGCACGACAGTAATGACATAAAATAAATGTTGAAGATGATGAAGTATCGAAACGTGAAGACATTTAAAGCAAATTTTTTGAAATAAACAAACAAATAGACGTCATTGAACAAATAGTACAGTGCACAAATATCATCAAACATTTATGTTCAAACATACTATCACGATGGATGTAAGTAGCACTGTCGTTGGCGTCTTCGCTCTTCGATCTCTAAGTACGCGTATATTGTGTTGCAGAAACTGCGCAAATATAAATGCAATAGGTACATGTTTAATACAACCAATGTTAGTCTTATGAGTTAATTATAAATTAAATATGAATGTGGTGTGATGTTGAAGCTACTAAAACTAATGTGCATGAATACATTTTCTGGTAAAGAGAGCGTTATAAACATAGTTACCATTAACACTAAACCAACCGACTAAAATCCAGAAGAGGCTACGATCAATAAATATTAAATACACATAAATTAATGCTCTTCATGCAATATCGTGCAGTAAATATTTAAATATACATAAAATAAACATTAATTATGTATCAAATCCAAAACATCGAATCTAAATTCGAGAGAAAATTTTCGAACAACAATCACAATTCCCAGTCCTTGTGCAATATTTCCAGATTCCAATCCATTCGCAAAAATATTAAAATGCCAATTAGTATGTGCAGACTACGACACTACAATGTTTTAACGCGTGCTTCGTTACAAAAGCCTTTACCGTTGTCCATATCGATGGGAGGTCCCCCCACTCGCTGGCTCAGTCGCGGATCAGACACCGTAAAGTAGATTTTTTGCTTGATTCCCGGAGCTATTGCTTTTGGTGGTATTATTAAGGAGACGCCCCATTGCCTATCCTCTAACACCCCTCCTTCGCTATCGAATATTCCCCAAGTTGTATGAGGTCCATCTGGCTCAACTTCTTCTGGTTTACTAGCATTAGATTCGTTAGCCTCAGACGTTGCCGGTATTACTGTGGTGTTTTGCTGAATTACAGTGGTTTCATTTTGACTGGAAGACATATTTTGTGAGTTTTCTGCACTCGTCTCTGGACTCTTTTCCAATATCTGTTCACAGAATGTCACGCTTCTGCCAGGCTTACCGGTCCGGTCATGTAAATCTTGTGAAGCGTATGGAGTGCTTTGAGGCTTATTCTCAAAGTTCATACTACACTCCGATGCATAATGTGTTTCCATTGATGTGGTCGATTCATACGGTACTGGGGCAGTGGTCACTTTAAGAGCGTTAGAAATGTGATCTGCTTTTCCGTGCAATCGAGGAGCATACATCGGTTCGCCTTTCAAAATACTGGTTTCCATATTTTTAGATTTTTGTTTTTCGGAGTCGGTTTTCGAATCCGTTAGACGAAGTTTAGAGAAATCTATTTCTTGGAAAGTTTCACTTTCTATGCCGCTCTCAGCCTCCGCTTTTGTCTGATAGACAGGTTCTCGGCGAGACAAGTGGTTCGCATCGCCAAGCTCGTAGGGGCTACTTCTGGCGCTACTACTACTGCCTCCTTGTTCTTCAGGTTGTGCTACTTCTTTTGTTTCCTGTTGAGACTCATATATCACACTCTCTTTCAAATCTCTTTTTGACACATAAAGAGGTTCTCTGATTTTAACAGAATCACTTTCGTTGGCTTCCTTTCGAGTTTGATAAATCATTTCTTTTTTAGCCTGGTTTCTTTGCTTTATGATTTCAAGTTTCTCTTCTAGTCGTATACCGTAACTTGATTCTTTTTTAGCCAGTAAAGCTGCTTTTTGTGACAAAATCTCTTGTTTAGATACGTAAGTACATTCTGCGGAGGCTGGTCTTACATCAGGTCTCATGTCCATCATTTCGTGGCGAGTGCCATATTGAGTATCAGAACAACTCGATTTAACTTCAGATCGTGTGGCATATGGTGATTCAGTTTGACCCAGCCTCGCAATCATTTCCGTCCGTGTTGCGTACGGAGGTTCACTCATACATTTACTCATAGGAGATACTCTTCCAGGGTAGTTCACTGGCGTCTGTAATCTCCTATCTGGCCTTACACCGTAATGACTCTCATTCCAAGATGTGCTAGGTGGTGGATCGTATGTTCTTTTACCATAAAGTGGTTCTTTACCAGATCCATCCATTCTTTGCTTCAGCATATCTTCTTTTGTGCTATAAGGTGATTCAGAAAATCTATGTCGTAGCATTTCCTCTTTCGTAGCATATCCTGGACTATCAGGTGTTAGTCTCGATCGTAACATGTGCTCTTTACTAGAATATGGAGATTCGCTGTAAAGGGAATCAGATTGCTTGGCCATCTCTTGTTTGTTAGTGTATGGACTTTCTTGGATTAATTCAGCCCTGGTTGCATAAGGACTTTCTCTGATACATTCTTCCCTTGAGGCGTAAGGGCTTTCTCTTACGCATTCGGTCCTCGTGGCGTATGGACTCTCTCTTATGCATTCATTTCTAGTAGCATATGGACTTTCTCGGGTAACCTCAGCCCTAGTCGCGTAAGGGCTTTCCCTAGCGTATTCAGCTCTAGTTGTATAAGGACTTTCCCTTGCACATTCAGCCCTTGTCGCATAGGGGCTCTCCCTTATACACTCGGCCCTTGTTGCATAAGGTGGATCCATTAACGGCATTTCTAATGTCTGTCGATTTCCATACGGATTTTCAAAACTCTGGTTCGACATTTCAGATCTACTCGCGTAAGGGTTCTCAGTAGATGTATCATAAACAGAAGTGTAAGTCCTTCGAGGTTTAGGAATAGGATCATAAACAAAATGTTCTTTGCTTTGGTATATCGGTTCTGGAGGTAACGGTTGTGTGGGGTGAAATGGTTCATGTTTAACTTGCTGTTGTCTTTGGTAGATGGGGTCTATTTTGGTAATCATATTAAAGCTGGACGACTGTCCGTAGATGCCTCTCCTATTATACTCTATGAGAGAGTTCTGTCTACGTAACAGCGGGGTAACTTTCGGTTCTGTTTCTATGTCACACATGGAATTCTGCCTTCTCAGGCTCTTCATGACAGGTTTGGCGTCATAATCTCTGACGGTACAGATAGATCCGTTTCTTTCGTCGCAAAACGAGCTCTGTCGTTTTAAGATTGGTTTCAATACTGGTTTTTCGCAAGAAGACGAGTTGCTTCGTTGCAACATCTGGTTCCTTATTTGCTGGTTTCTCATGTGTATGCTCATATCACTGAGGTCAGACTTCTCTCGTCTTAACATCGGCATTTGCGGCACGTTGTGTCTCTGTTGCAGGTCACTTTCACACAGTGACTTTTGCCGAGACACTTTTTGTGAATTTTTCGTTTTCGAACGGAATAGATCGAGGACGGCGTTTTTAATGAACGATGGCTTTTTAGATAATTTCTTTTTAGTTTTTGGTGAGAACGTCTCGTCGCGCTCCACACTTGAGTTCATGGCATCTGATGAACTGCGGACACCCACAACCAAACACCCTCTTAGTTACTCATGAAAGATAGTTTAAGGACATATCAGATGGTTCAACATATAGGTAAAATTTTAAGTTACAGAGAAAGATATACTAATAAATGAATGGAACAATATTGAAATCTCTGAAATGTCCCAATGAGCATGACAATTTTCAAAAGATGAATTTTGTGATTCTAAAAAAAGCATATTGAAATAATGATCTGGACATATTTAAGAAACATTAAAACGAATATTTCATAGAGATATGACATACTATATGAGGGAATCATTTTATGGAAATAAGTTATCATGACATTGGAAAGAAGAAAGGAATATATCAAAAGAAGACCAAGTAAAGACTGATTTAACAAGAATACATATTGAATTGAATAAGAAAAGGAGATATAGATCTTAATTCAATATGCTTTTATAACATAATCAAGTTGCACTAAAATGCAGACACGCACTGCCAATAGTTTGTTCCGAAACAAACAACTAGATACTTCTAATAGATTACAATGTTATTTAAATATTACAATTTACAGACTAACGCCCCGATCTAGAGATATATGTTACAAAATATATGTATAAAACTGTTTATAATACCACATACAATACCATAACTAATACTGTGGCCCGACAAGACATTGTTAGTCGTTTGTGAAGCGATTGGTGTTTGCATGTTAGAGCAAATTGTACAGGGGCTGAGTATAATACTAAAGAAAAAATGACAAATCTGAATGAGAGTTCAGAAACATGCATTTTGTAAGAGAGAATCAATAATTTTGATATGTTTGTGAGACTGTATTTGATAAGGGACCTATAGTGTAATACACGCAGATAGAAAGTGCTCAGCTTACCTTAGATTATGCATGTGTTGAGGTTTTCTGTAAAGCTCGAACGCTGATCCGCGTTGTTCTCTACTACCTGCTAAATCTGTAAGAAATAGAGGGAGTTAAGTAAAAATTATATTAATAAATTATTTATCACTAAAATTTATTCCTACAGGTATCCATACTATCCATGTTATTATTAAAAATCCGTAAAGAACTGCCTCTCTACCTTTTGAAGCCTTAACGGCTGAGCTTTGATTAGAACTAGGATATAATATTGCAGTAGTATGTTACAGTAGGATAACTTGTATCCAAATCGTAAAGAATTTCGAGTGCTTATTGATTTGGATGATATTGCAGACACGTTATATTTTCAATATACCTAAAGATTTTCTACTGACAGATGTGATTTAATTTATGGCTTCGGTACATTGACTTACATCGTAAGGACAGGCCCAACCAAACACCGAAAATGGCACCAGTTATTTGGCCTCGAGCTGTCAGTTCCGGGCCAAAGCAACTCAGTCAACTCAGGTTACGTGCAATGCAGTTGAACGTAAAATACGATTATTAATTCCAGTCAGTAAAATGACATTTCCCGTGTTCAGGTTTGTTTCATTTTGTATGTATCGGTGACAGTTGCACTTGTCATTTTACTGACTCGAATTAATAATCAAACTATAGTTCGTATTTTTTATCATAGATGACGCTACTTTTTGCTTATATGAAAAAGGTTTAGGCAAAATGTTCTGATGGGCGTATCCTTCCTTTTAAAATTATTGCTTCGGTATCATTGCACATTGCTGACTTTCTTTCTGGTCGTTGTCGTCCTAACAATGTATTTATTTATTCATTCATTTATTGCACAATGTACACATTGTTACAAGCATAGCTTAACAAAAAAAATACTTAAAACGAATGGATACATTACCCTGTTAGGCCGCAGCAAATTACTACAATATAAATATCTATACAACATTATCCTTACCTGTTATTATATTCTATCAAAAGTAATGACTTACCTATGAGATGTGGATTGTGTGGTAGGTTGATGGCGCGGTGGTGTGAGGGTGGTCCGGAGTATGGCGGGGACTGAGGCGGCATCTGACCACCGTACATGTTTTGCTGAAATTACAACATTCGATGAGGACATAATATAGTAAAAACAAATGAATAATATCGCTGCACGGTATAGATATTACGGAGCACTGACATTATAAAAAACTTTTTCAAAAAAAATGTAACTGCCTTCAAAAACAACCACTAAAAAGGGTAAAATAACCTACAAAATAACTTTTCTTTCAAAAGTCGGTGCTTTTGTTTTTTTTTTTTTATTTCATTGTCTTTTTTGCACCCAAACTCTTGTCAAATAAATCATTCTCTTACATGTGCACTAATATTTTGTAATCCGTTGCTACGGACTACAAAATATTCTTGCTTATTATTATTATTATTGCTAACAACATCGCTCAAGTGCACAATAAGCTAATAAAATTCCCTATCTCAAAAACTCCTGAACCGATTTTGAAGAAACTTGCAGTATTCCGTAAGTTAAATAATACCTAGTACCTACAACAAAAAAAGAATTACTTAAATTGGACTTGCAATTCCGGAGATATGCGAACACAAACTAAATCAGTCGATGCCTTCTCCTTACTGTTAAGGAGTTGTACCTTCCATCATCAGCTCAGCTACATGAGATGATGATTATCAAAAAAAAATTACCAAATCGGTCCAGGCGTCTTCGAGAAAGATTCCGACGAATTGAGAACCTCCTCCTTTTTTTGAAGTCGGTTAAAAAGGAGGTACGTGTCTCAGTTTCAATTTAAATTTTATTTTAAAAAAAGACCATCTCTTAAACAATCTTTTGAAAACATGGACGCTGTTCATCATGGTGACTGTAAATTTCAATAAAGAGCGATGAACGCCATACTTCGTCAAATAACTATCTTGCCATATTTCTACAGCAATGATGATATTCTTAAATACGTATAATACCGTTGCTTGAAACTTCATCATTATTTACAAACACAAGCTTTAAATGAATAGCTACACTAATCGAATGTAATTCGTTTAGTCTAACAATGTGTCAAGTGCAACACACATGGGCATGCGGACGGCGAGTAATGGGCGACTCGCCGTCCGATCATGGACCATGCCCGGGTCGACGACGGCGCGCCTCAAAGCTCTCAAAGCAGTCAGCAATATGACGGGGCCAAAGCTTGCCGGGGTCGCAGGATTGTCTTATCAGGTAACCGTGGCCCCGGAACGTAAAGTGCTATTGAAGGACACCATGGATTTTAGTCAGTACAAGTCTGACAGTCCCTCCCTTCCAGCCCTGGGTAGGAAGACTCATTGGACGATTTTAACACATAATAAAAAAGTGCTACACACGTGCGCGACTTACCTGTTGGTAATTATTATGGTTGTGTGGCCTGTGTGCGGGCTGGGAGTGTGAGTGTTGGTGAGAGTAGTGCGGGGAGCCCGGGAACACGCCGGGGGCGGGGGGGCGCACTGCAGGGGGGGGCGGCAGACCTGCCTCCGGGGGCTGCTGGGGGGGGACATACTGTTAGGATTGTGAAGCATAGCTAGACTGTGCTAAAAGAAATCCATGCAAAAATCTGTAGGTTTGCACTTAGAACACAAAAAATTAACAGAGGGTCTAAAGCAGCCACTTAGCAATATCCCAAATGATTCACCTTCGTAAATGAATTCTATATGCATTTCCTGTGATTTCCAGCAACGTCATTGACTATTCTTGTATTACTCATTCATGAAGTCATTTTTTTTTTTTTATTTATTAACGGCAATGGATACAGGTCCTTATGCCTTCATGAAGTCAATCATTTGGAATATTGCTATGTGGCCGTTTTAAACCCTCTGGGCTTGTTCCATTAAAATAGATCTTTGACATGCCAGCAAAATTGTGTTAGATAGACATGGTGACAAAGAAATGGAAATACTGTTGCCCGAACAAATTAACATTCTGGACACAGTCTGAGCTTACCATCAAGTATTATTGCAGGTCAAAATTTCTCAAATTCATTTAATTTAACGACTCAAATGTAGTACACATACAAAATGATATAAAACAAATATATTTAAAGTCCTAGTACAAAAAAAAAGCGCATAAAACATTTTATAAAGATATTAAAGTATTAAAAGTCATACGCGTTTATCTAGACGACATGATAGTTTTTCCTTACCCCATTCCTAGGATGGTGTGAGTTGTCCGGAGGTCGGTAGTGTTTGGGTTTGGGCGGCGGCACCGGCTTGTAGGGCGGCACGGGAGCCCCGCCGCGGCTTCCGTAGTCCGCTTGAGACGCAGAGTTTGTACGCCCACTGTGCAAAAGAAATAAAAGCATTCGCATTTTTTCCCACGTTTTTATACACTCACTTTTTTTACTCTTCTGTTTTACATCAGTATTTTTGTATTTGATACTTTAACAAAGATTACGTTATTCGCTGTCTCTTGATGGTCAACCCATTACAATGTTTACAGTTTAAATGAGAGTCTTATGACCCTTTTGATTAAAAATGCTAAGCAAAACCTAAGTAAATGCCCGAATATTATTGAATTTATGGAAATTATTCTCACCCCGTTGAGCTGAGCCATAAAGAAACCCAACAGTGAACTTTAACTTTGTCGTCACCTTTCGCTTGACGCAGGTCCTCACCGGACACGGAAGTTTAGTGTTCCTGTGTCTGATTGGGAAGGAAGAAATGCCTGGGTGTCACCACTGCAAGGATCGCCCGGAGGACACGGTGGAGCATACGGTGCAGGACTGCCCCGCGCGCGGCAGAGCTGTTAAGCTTATCGTAATAACACTATACGCACCTGTATTTGGCATGGTCATTGGTAGGCACATTGGGCAGCGACGGTCCCCGCGCGTGCATGGGCGTGTGAGGACTGTTGCCGTTCATGGGCGGAGGACGGCTGGATTGAGGACTTCGGTATTCGGGCGGCCTGCTGTAATAACTACTAGTTAGTATCACCAAGTACAGCTGATTGGATACTAGAGAGCTAGCCTGAATTTCTATGGGGATTTAGGTATTAATGTCTGCTCAATTTCATATTACATATAGCCATCAAAAAAAGCTTGTCATCACTAGCATAAGTTGATATTTTTTTATTTAATTTTATGGAAAAGATATTGTACTGTTTTATTGTTCGATATTCTAAATATACATGTTTAAGTAAAGAATTTAAAAAGAAGAAGAAATCATAATATAATAGGTTATATTATGATTTCTTTTTCTTTTTAAATTTACGGTAAATTTCTTACGGTACGGTTACAAAAAAGATTTCGATTTTTCAAAGTGATTGCAAACTTTTTTTGATGTGTGTACAATCGACGAAGTAGAAAAAATACAATTAGGTCCAAATTTGCGTATACATACTCATACATATCATGGTCACGACGTTGACCTCCGTCAATTTGACGGATTCAAACGATTTATTGTTAAAATGGGTCATGATTCCACTTTGTCGATTGTACATAAATAAACTCACGCCTTTTCACGTAGGGGTAAGCAGAAACTACATATTGCCACCTACTAAGATACTCATACAACCACTGCGCGTGCGTTACTGGATACTAGGTATACAACTTTACTATTAATTATCTTAAGCCTTAATTGGAGGGGTGCTAAGATAGGAAACCTTCACGTGCGTCCGTGGACTGGAGTTCCCTCTCGGATACGTCCGTGGGGAAGAGAAGTTTTTCGGGCCGGTGCACCCTGGGATGCGGGCAAAAACTCTTCCTTAGGCACTGTGTGCCTAAGGGGTCTCTTTGCCCGTATGCGAATAGCCTGTCGGGTGGACGCTCCAACTCGTGTCCCTCTGAATAGCAGAGGGCACAGCGGCGGAGCGGGCTTGCGGACGTTGAGCAATGGGTAAGCTCGCCGTCCGACCAGGTACCAAGCCCGGGTCGGTGGCGCGTCGTGTTTCACGCGTCACCGACGGGGCTCCTTATGGGGCCAAATGCCTGCCGGGGTCGCGGATTTTTTCTTAATCCAGGATACCGTGGCCCCGGAACGTAAAGGGCATCCGAAGGAACACGGGTGGATTTTAGTCAGTAAGAGTCTGACAGTCCCTTCCGCCCCACCCAGGGCGGGAGGACTCATTTGATGATTTTGCCGATAGCATTGAACGATAAATAAAGGCCTCCTATTTGCCATTTCCGCTCTTCTTGATCAATGCAACTAAGCTTTATACTTTCTTAACATCAATACAATTTTCAATTTTATTCGTAATCTAATCTCTAAATCTAAAATCTAAGTATAATCCGTTAGTTTCACTATCATTTTAAACAAGATTTTGGTTTTGGTTTGCACACACAATTTACTTTAACTCAAAACTTCACGTTATCTTATTATATCTTTACTATACCTACAAAATCCTGAAATTAATAGATTAATACATACATTTTTTTGAATTTAATCATTTTCAACACTTCACATCACCACTTTATGAAACACAAAGTCCCACTTTTACAATTTTTAAATCACACGAAACATCTGCCTTTCAAAAACTCAACTGACTACACGTAGACCTATTTCAAAACTCCAAAATACAATAATGATGTAGTAAAGAGAGCTCTAACATCGTGAAAGTAGCAACAAGTTGCTGATCCATTGTCTGAGATCTATTGTAAGTTAGTTTTGGTCAGTTGACTCGAACCTTTTTTGGGATTAGAAGGTGTCTATTGTGTTTTTTTTTTTTCTAAACTGCGTGGTATTTAAAATGGATGTCGTGTTGTGTTACATATTTATTGCGAATTTTGGTGACTGTTACAATTCAAAATAGTAAATTATTGCTTTCAACAATGATGTTAGGGAATAACCATTTTAAACTTGTTTTACAATATCTAGATGAGAAGAAAATGTTATCCCAAAACTGTAAAGAAAAACTGAATTTAGAAATAAAATATTTGACACAAATAATAAAATGGCATCCACCAAACTGCACTTTTTATTTAAGGGACTCGTCATCACTGAGTTAAAATAACATTGTCAATTTTGATAAAAAAACATAGGGAGGACTTAATGACGCAAGACATTATCTACCATAGAAACTTTAGGTACATTATGATTTTACTAAGGCATCCAGAACTTAGCCGGTCATAGTTTTAATAAAACTCACCTATAGTTCTGATCTGGACTTCTGTAATCAAGTGAGTTGTGTTCGTGTGAATTAGAATTCCGTTGAGGACTCTGTGTCATGTTACTCTGTGACATTGCTGTCGGGTTCGGAGGCGGTGGTGGTTCCATTTTGCTGCAAAATAAAGGAAAGTTTTAAATATATGAACAGAAATTTGCGGTTGAAAATCAGAATTAAAATGTTAAATAGTGAAGTCGCATTAGTGCGTTGCGTCGCGTCGTCGCGTCAGTGTTCCACTGCTAGGCTGAACTGAGACGCTTCACCTGCGACGGCCTGCGTATCTTCTTGCGTTTCGTCAATGCAATGTTGTTGTGGCACATGTTGATCTGCTGCTACAACGCGACACAACACAATGCAACGCAACATACTAATGGTGCTCACTCTTACAAGGAAAAGGAAAGATACCACACAGGTTTCCTCATCTAGGTCCATATAATCTGATCAGGCCCTGTAGCCATGTTACAACAGATAAACGCAAACGCTGAGTAGGCTTTAATAGATTTTCAACTTTATGTGCTTGGGTATAACGTTGAAGATCTAGTGAAGATTGCTTATCGTTTTCGATCTTTCCTGTCGCGAACGCTCAGAAATCTTGAATAGACTTTCAACTTTAGGCTCTAGGCTATAAAGTTGAAAATCTATTGTGGAGTACCGAGCGTTTACGATTATCGTTTGCGACTTGACTAGGGAGGGTCTAGAGTCTAAAACCTTGGACTTTAAACGTTGCCCCACTCTAGGAATTCCCATCTAATTTCTATTCCATGGCAAAATTTCTAGTCTAGAGACGCAGAACTTGAGACTGCACTGCAGTTCCTATAAGAGTTTCACAGTATATACTTACATAGAAGGAGGTGCAACTTTGAGGTCATCGGGCGCGTTAGGAGGCAGACGACACGAGCCCACTGCTGACCCGTTGTTGGAGGCTCCACTGTAGTCGTACGACGAAGTACCGTCGTATGAACTTTGCTGTATTGACAAGTAATAATGTAATGAATAAGATTTTTTTTTATTAAAATTGAGTTTAAAAGGTAGTCCGTCAGTTAGAGTATCGAAAAATAGTGAACACGAGTCTGTTTCACGAAAGAAGTCCCGCGGCAATAATTGAAACTAATTTCATTTTCTATTTTAATCATCAAATTATTAAAAATAATAAAATCGGATTGAACCAAAAATTCAATTTGAAATAATTTATTATGAAATTTTTGGGGAGTCTTAAACAGTGGAGTTTGTCAAAATTCCGTGACATGACTGCAGCGCTAGCGCCGCACCTGCGAGACTTCTTTCGTGAGACAGACTCTACTACAGTATTTTTTGTTTTTTTTTTGTTTAATCAATGAACATTGACAATGATAAACGCTTCGAAATTGGGGAGTGGTGGTTGTGACGTCATAACGCCTGTAAAGTTATTCCGACCGAGTGACGTTTTGTGATTTTTAGAAACTTCGCATCTTCGTCAATTTTAGTTTGCGTAACAAAAGAACTGGGTTCGAACCCAGCCTGGCTCATTACTTTGTGTAATTTATTTCATCACCACTGCTCTCAAAACGGTGAAGGAAAACATCGTGAGGAAACCGGCATGTCTTAGAACCATCAAATTCGAAAACATGTGACATCTACCAACCCGCACTGGGCCCGCGTGGTGGATTGGCCCACTCCCTCTCACAGAGAGGATGACGAACAAAAGAAAAAATACGTGTCAAATATTTTTGATAATCTATCTTACAGACTAATTTTTTTTGAGTGAAATAACCTATTAAACTTCACCAGTCACAAAACAAAATCACATTCAAAAGATTGTTTGACTAAATAAAATTGTTTCGTTCTTTATTCCCAATTTTTTACGTATTCAATACGAATGCGCAGTGCCTGAAATTTATCGATCGATCTTTGTCTACAACTTCGTGCTCATTGCCATAATATTGGTAGATAAAATAAAAAAATCGTATTAAAGCCCACATTATCTATACTAATATTATTATAAAGTTTGTTTGTTTGAAAGCACTAATCTCAGGAACTACTTGTTCAAATTAAAAGAAATATTTTGTGTTGGATACCTTATTTATAGAGGAAGGCTAACTAAGGGAGCTTCCACATGACGCGATGCGACGCGATTCGACAGATTCCAACTACAAAGTGAAAATCATCCTTACTACTACGACTCATGACATAACACGTGCGGTTATCTATGGGTAGATGAAAAACAAAACACGATCGCCACGACGACGTCAAGTCAATAGAATTGCATAATTATTTCCTAGTAGCAAGGTTGATTTTCACTAGTAGATGGAATCGGTTGAATCGCGTCATTCTACTTACCGGATTAGAAGGATGTCGATGCCTATCCAAGGAGCCCTGTCCCTGACTAGGCTGTATGATCATACTGGTGGGTCGTGCAGTGTACGTCGCCGCCTCATCGCTGCCCGGCTCTTTGGGAGGCCCGAATAGGCGCTCCTGAGCGCTTGGACGACCCTGAATAAGGATAAAATACATAGAAAAAAGTTCTAGAGTTTGCAAAAAACATAGTCATTACACTCATTACGATATCTACAATGTAAAATTAAAGTACAGCTATGTGGTTATCAATCTACGATTTTAAGCATAGTAGGTACTTCGCAAAGATATTTTTAAGGAACGAAAAATTCAGCTGCAAGCAGGATTCGAACCTGCGTCTTCTGGATAGGTACTCCAGACGCCTTAACCAATTAGGCCATCGCAACCACTACTCACCAATTCGTATCCCGGACACATACAGACAAAAATTCTAAAAACTATATTTTTGGCTTCGTTTTTTTTTTATTCTACGTACAGTTTTGACTTTCCTACCATTTTATTATAATATGTACTCGTATATAATTGAAGACATAATTATAAGTGTAGTTACAGGAGTATTATGCCGTAGGTTGTGTGGCGGTCTCCCGGGCGGCGGCGCGGGCAGCAGCACTCCGCCGGCCGGCCGGGACACTGTGCCGCGCGGGGGCAGCTCTGGTACTGACGGAAACGATGCTTCATTATAGGATGAACAGGAATTTCATGATTAAGGACAAACATCCAAACATAGGTTTGATGTGCTGATCGGGCACAAATTCATTACCAAAGCCCGGAGTAGCTAGATTGATTTGGTCAATAACCTGAAACGTTTATATCAATATGGTCATGCCTCCGGGATTCCGGGCTTTACAGAGATTTTTCCGGCATTTTAAAATTGTTAGGAACTTGTAGGATGAAACATTAAGCACTCGCTGTAGCCCGCGGCTTCGCCCGCGTGCTTTTCAATTCAATCCCATAAGTGACATAAAATAACTGAAATAAAATCCCAGGAAAAAGGCTTATCCATGTTATGATTTCTATGACAGTTCGTGATGTAAGTACATAAAATCAATCTACCTACTCCAGGCTATGTTCATTATACAAATTCGCCTTAATAAAGAAGGAAGTGTGGGAATAAAAAACGTAAAAGGCATGGAAAACAGACCTTTGTCACAAAATAAGCTAGCAAAAAAGCTTTCGCAAATGATCACACTGCAGTACGACTGGAGTTCATTTAAGTTTTTAACATTACTTATAATACAATTAGAGATGTAAGTAAAATGGATAATATAGTGTAACTAATTTAGATCCGTTTAAACATACTTGGGACAAACTGTGACAGATCCCGGATCCAGAGACAGATGATAGATACTTAATGTAATGAAATATTTATCAAAGTTTAGTTAATCTTTTATCTCCTAAATCTTGATTCTCTAGGTACTTGTTTTTGATGCCAGCAATCGTAACGAACTTACCGGTTCCATACAACGGTGAATGTGGTGGCGAGTGTGTCATAGGATTGCACTGATACGGCGGGGCCTCGTTGTTGCCCATGCTGTGACTCTGACTGTGGTTCATCCCATTTGTCTGCGCCCCATTAGTGCTCGCTGAGAAGCCGTACTTGCTGTCTCCATACCCACCTTGCTGTTTGTCAAATGCTAGATGTTACCATACTATCACTAACGACATTAAGAGCTTTTCGTTACATTAGCACGAGCGCTTTTTTTGTGGGCGTTAAAAAAGCGCTGAGTTAGAACAAAAAGGTAAATTCAACTTAAATGTTACCGCCCAGCACTTAAAGTCAAACACAGATCAATAAAAGCGCCACGCTTTAAAAGCGCTGACATCCCAAGTAACAAAATGTGGGTTTGTAGTGGTTCTGGAGCCAATTCTATAACAGGCTAGTAACAGTTTATAACCACGGAAAAGGGCCCATTTTATACGCTTACTTTTGCTAATAAAAAACTCATAGTAGACTTGAGGAGCACGACTTAGACCAATAATACACTTATAGTTGGACTATGCAGAACCAAATTCTCCCGCGAAGCCAACTATGAGCATCTAATAGAACCAGTCAGGCCTGTAACGTACTCGCGCGTTTCTATTACTAGCTACTTCAAACATTTGTCAATTTTTGTTGTGTTGTGCGATTATGGAGAAAAATTAAAATTTAATTTTTAAATTATATAAAATGTATTAACTAGTATTTCGCCCGTAATATTATATCTGTCCATACATGTTTGCACGGCAAACGCGTTAGTATTTTCGGTGAAGTATAATGTGTTTTATATCTCAATTTTTGTTCCCCTTTTGAATATGGCGTTTTTACTAAGTTGTGTTTAAAATTTTTATTAGTCATATGGTAACAGCATAGTCGCGCCATATTGTGACGAATTAAGGTTTGGACTTTAAGGACGTATATGCAAAAATGACAAGTTGAGAATTGAACTACTACATAGACACAAGTCACACACACAAGCGTTAGCGTGTTAGCTGCGGGAATAAATAGTCAAGTGAACTAATTTTGATACGATGAAAATTGTAATTTTTTTTTTGAGTAATATGTACTTGTTGGCTAAGATGAAACCTCACCTGCAAACTTGATGGAGTGACCTGAAGATCTACTTCCTACTGGAACTCCACGACGGATCAAACTACATGTGTCGAGTTTGGGCTCGTTTTGTTAGTTATGAGGTGACCTTACCTCCTGCCTTGATGACGTGACCTGAAGGGCTACTTCTGTGACTCCTACTGGAACTCCTCGATGGATCGAACTAGATGTGTCGTGTTTGGGCTCGTTTTGTTAGTTATGATGAGATCATTCCTCCGGACTTGAGGGACTGACCTGAAGGTCTACTTCTGTGACTCCTACTGGAACTCCTCGACGGATCGAACTAGATGTGTCGTGTTTGGGCTCGGTTTGTTAGTTATGATGAGATCTTACCTCCAGACTTGATGGAGAGACCTGAACGTCTACTTCGGTGATTGTAACTGGAACTCGGCGACGGATCGAACTAGATGTGTCGTGTTTGGGCTCGTTTTGTTAGTTATGATGAGATCTTACCTCCGGACTTGAGGGACTGACCTGAAGGTCTACTTCTGTGACTCCTACTGGAACTCCTCGACGGATCGAACTAGATGTGTCGTGTTTGAGCTCGTTTTCTTAGTTATGATGAGATCTTACCTCCAGACTTGATGGAATGACCTGAACGTCTACTTCGGTGATTGTAACTGGAACTCGGCGACGGATCGAACTAGATGTGTCGTGTTTGGGCTCGTTTTGTTAGTTATGATGAGATCATACCTCCGGACTTGAGGGACTGACCTGAAGGTCTACTTCTGTGACTCCTACTGGAACTCCTCGACGGATCGAACTAGATGTGTCGTGTTTGGGCTCGTTTTGTTAGTTATGATGAGATCTTACCTCCAGACTTGATGGAGTGACCTGAACGTCTACTTCGGTGATTGTAACTGGAACTCGGCGACGGATCGAACTAGATGTGTCGTGTTTGGGCTCGTTTTGTTAGTTATGATGAGATCTTACCTCCTGCCTTGATGGAGTGACCTGAAGGTCTACTTCTGTGACTCCTACTGGAACTGCTCGACGGATCAAACTAGATGTGTCGTGTTTGGGCTCGTTTTGTTAGTTATGATGAGATCTTACCTCCGGACTTGAGGGACTGACCTGAAGGTCTACTTCTGGGACTCCGACTGGAACTCCTCGACGGATCGAACTAGATGTGTCGTGTTTGGGCTCGTTTTGTTAGTTATGATGAGACCTTACTTCCTGTCTTGATGGAGTGACCTGAAGGTCTACTTCTGTGACTCCTACTGGAACTCCTCGACGGATCGAACTAGATGTGTCGTGTTTGGGCTCGTTTTGTTAGTTATGATGAGATCTTACCTCCGGACTTGAGGGACTGACCTGAAGGTCTACTCCTGTGACTCCTACTGGAACTCCTCGATGGATCGAAATAGATGTGTCGTGTTTGGGCTCGTTTTGTTAGTTATGATGAGATCTTACCTCCGGACTTGAGGGACTGACCTGAAGGTCTACTTCTGTGACTCCTACTGGAACTCCTCGACGGATCGAACTAGATGTGTCGTGTTTGGGCTCGTTTTGTTAGTTATGATGAGATCTTACCTCCTGCCTTGATGACGTGACCTGAAGGGCTACTTCTGTGACTCCTACTGGAACTCGGCGACGGATCGAACTAGATGTGTCGTGTTTGGGCTCGTTTTGTTAGTTACGATGATATCTTACCTCCGGACTTGAGGGACTGACCTGAAGGTCTACTTCTGTGACTCCTACTGGAACTCCTCGACGGATCGAACTAGATGTGTCGTGTTTGGGCTCGTTTTGCCAGTTATGATGAGATCTTACCTCCAGACTTGATGGAGTGATATGAACGTCTACTTCGGTGATTGTAACTGGAACTCGGCGACGGATCGAACTAGATGTGTCGTGTTTGGGCTCGTTTTGTTAGTTACGATGAGATCTTACCTCCGGACTTGAGGGACTGACCTGAAGGTCTACTTCTGTGACTCCTACAGGAACTCCTTGACGGATCGAACTAGATGTGTCGTGTTTGGGCTCGTTTTGCTAGTTATGATGAGATCTTACCTCCGGACTTGAGGGACTGACCTGAAGGTCTACTTCTGTGACTCCTACTGGAACTCCTCGACGGATCGAACTAGATGTGTCGTGTTTGAGCTCGTTTTGTTAGTTACGATGAGATCTTACCTCCGGACTTGAGGGACTGACCTGAAGGTCTACTTCTGTGACTCCTACTGGAACTCCTCGACGGATCGAACTAGATGTGTCGTGTTTGGGCTCGTTTTGCTAGTTATAATGAGATCTTACCTCCGGACTTGAGGGACTGACCTGAAGGTCTACTTCTGTGACTCCTACTGGAACTCCTCGACGGATCGAACTAGATGTGTCGTGTTTGGGCTCGTTTTGTTAGTTATGATGAGATCTTACCTCCAGACTTGATGGAGTGACCTGAAGGTCTACTTCTGTGACTCCTACTGGAACTCCTCGATGGATCGAAATAGATGTGTCGTGTTTGGGCTCGTTTTGTTAGTTATGTTGAGACCTTACCTCCTGCCTTGATGGGGTGACCTGAACGTCTACTTCGGTGATTGTAACTGGAACTCGGCGACGGATCGAACTAGATGTGTCGAGTTTGAGCTCGTTAGCTCTGAAAGTTATGCCACTGGCACTATGCACAAATAATATTGACGAAGGGAATTCATACTAATTATCAAAAGTACACACATCAAAAGTGTCTAGGGATCAACATATATTTTTGCAATAACTTTTCTCCTGATTGATATTAATTAAAATTTTCTTTAAGGATTCATCAAATAAAGTGTTTTCGTTTGTCACAGTAACGATAAACCAAGTCACCTTTGCATTAATAAAGAAATTTGCCATTTTCCTAATAAAGGGATTTTTGACATTTGAACCACTAACACAAAAGTTCGAAAAAAAGACTGAAATAACAGTTTTCTTTAAAATTTTATTGGGTAACTTAAACAATTAATAATCCGTGTTTCTACCGCGAACACTAACAACACAAGAACATCGATTTGGCATACTCAAAATGAGTTCATCCAAATCACGCTGTGGAATGGCCGCCCATGTTCGTTGCAACAACAAAAAAAGGTCTTCTTTCGACTGGATACCCTCCATATTCGGCAGAGCTCTTCTCTGTAGCATATCCCATGCATGCTCAATCGGATTCAAGTCTGGCGACTGAGCAGGCCAGGGCAGGACATTGATGTTAGCTGCGGCGAGAGTCTGTCTTACAACTCTTGCGGTGTGCGGTCGTGCATTATCATGCATTAACTGAAATAAGGGACCGATTTGCACTTGTAGAGGAACGATGACGTCTGATACAATCGTCTCAGCATAAATTTGAGCGTTGAGGTTGCCTCTGATCCAAATCAACTCAGTTCTTCCGCCGATCCAAATACCCGCCCATACCATGACGGTTCCACCACTATAAGGATGGACTTCCTGGCAGGATTTTAATCGCTGTTGGCGTCCAGGGGTTCTCCAGTGTCGTATACGTCTTGTATCCGGTCTCATACCGAAACGAGACTCATCAGAAAAGCACACGAAACGCCATTGTTCTTCTGCCCAATTTCTGTGTTCAAGAGCCCATTGATATCGAATCCTACGATTGTGCATTGCTATAGGTGGTACCCGTAGCGGTCTTCGGGAATGAAGGTTCACTTCATGCAAGCGGTTTCTGACTGTTTTGTCGCTAATTAAGTTCCCTGAAGAGTGATGAAGCCTCACGGCTAACATCATGGCGGTTATTGTTGGAGCTCTTCGAGTTAAGATTTGAATGTATCGGTCTTGTCTCCGTGTGGTGCAGCGATACCGTCCTCCATGGCTCTCAACCACGGTACCAGTGCTTCGGTAACGTGTCCAAAGTCGACTGATAACACTCTGACTTGTATTCAGAGCTAAAGCCACAGTACGTTGCCGGGAACCAGCTTCTATCATTCCCACGGCTCTGAGCATTTCTTCCCTGCTTAAATGACGTCGCCGCTCCATAATAACGTTGGTTTTAATCAGTAGTAGGGAAACAGTAGCACTAATAATGTCTTCAATGCGTTGTATGTTTTTATAGGGAAAATATTGACAGCTGATTTTCATCTTTTACTCGAATTTGATTCACAGTTCCTGATTCAAATTATGAAATGCACCAAAAAGGATCCATATAAATTTATAAAATCATAAATTTATTACAAAGCCACATCTCAATCTCAAGAAATCCGCATAAAAATGCTTGATCCCTAGACACTTTTGATGTGTGTATATAAAACAGTATACGTTCAGATCAGCTCATCAATTCCGGCGTTAAGATCTCACCGAGTTCCAGTAACAATCACCGAAGTACACCTTCAGGTCACTCCATCAAGTCCGGAGGTAAGATCTCATCATAACTAACAAAACGAGCCCAAACACGACACATCTAGTTTGATCCATCGAGGAGTTCTAGTAGGAGTCACAGAAGTAGCCCTTCAGGTCACGTGATCAAGTCCGGAGGTAAGGTCTCAACATAACTAACAAAACGAGCCCAAACTCGACACACCTAGCTCTACTCGTCTATTAGTTCCAGTAGCAGTCTTCGAAGTACACCAGCAGGTCTCTCCATCAAGTCCGGAGGTAAGATCTCATCATAACTAACAAAACGAGCCCAAACACGACACATCTAGTTCGATCCGTCGAGGAGTTCCAGTAGGAGTCACAGAAGTAGACCTTCAGGTCACTCCATCAAGGCAGGAGGTAAGATCTCATCATAACAAACAAAACGAGCCCAAACACGACACATCTATTTCGATCCATCGAGGAGTTCCAGTAGGAGTCACAGAAGTAGACCTTCAGGTCACTCCATCAAGTCTGGAGGTAAGATCTCATCATAACTAACAAAACGAGCCCAAACACGACACAATTAGTTCGATCCGTCGAGGAGTTCCAGTAGGAGTCACAGAAGTAGACCTTCAGGTCAGTCCCTCAAGTCCGGAGGTAAGATCTCATCATAACTAACAAAACGAGCCCAAACACGACACATCTATTTCGATCCATCGAGGAGTTCCAGTAGGAGTCACAGAAGTAGACCTTCAGGTCAGTCCCTCAAGTCCGGAGGTAAGATCTCATCATAACTAACAAAACGAGCCCAAACACGACACATCTAGTTCGATCCGTCGAGGAGTTCCAGTAGGAGTCACAGAAGTAGACCTTCAGGTCACTCCATCAAGGCAGGAGGTAAGATCTCATTATAACTAACAAAACGAGCCCAAACACGACACATCTAGTTCGATCCGTCGAGGAGTTCCAGTAGGAGTCACAGAAGTAGACCTTCAGGTCAGTCCCTCAAGTCCGGAGGTAAGATCTCATCATAACTAACAAAACGAGCCCAAACACGACACATCTATTTCGATCCATCGAGGAGTTCCAGTAGGAGTCACAGAAGTAGACCTTCAGGTCACGTGATCAAGTCCGGAGGTAAGGTCTCAACATAACTAACAAAACGAGCCCAAACTCGACACACCTAGCTCTACTCGTCTATTAGTTCCAGTAGCAGTCTTCGAAGTACACCAGCAGGTCACTCCATCAAGTCTGGAGGTAAGATCTCATCATAACTAACAAAACGAGCCCAAACACGACACATCTAGTTCGATCCGTCGAGGAGTTCCAGTAGGAGTCACAGAAGTAGACCTTCAGGTCAGTCCCTCAAGTCCGGAGGTAAGATCTCATCATAACTAACAAAACGAGCCCAAACACGACACATCTAGTTCGATCCGTCGAGGAGTTCCAGTAGGAGTCACAGAAGTAGACCTTCAGGTCAGTCCCTCAAGTCCGGAGGTAAGATCTCATCATAACTAACAAAACGAGCCCAAACACGACACATCTAGTTCGATCCGTCGAGGAGTTCCAGTAGGAGTCACAGAAGTAGACCTTCAGGTCAGTCCCTCAAGTCCGGAGGTAAGATCTCATCATAACTAACAAAACGAGCCCAAACACGACACATCTAGTTCGATCCATCGAGGAGTTCCAGTAGGAGTCACAGAAGTAGACCTTCAGGTCAGTCCCTCAAGTCCGGAGGTAAGATCTCATCATAACTAACAAAACGAGCCCAAACACGACACATCTAGTTCGATCCGTCGCCGAGTTCCAGTTACAATCACCGAAGTAGACGTTCAGGTCTCTCCATCAAGTCTGGAGGTAAGATCTCATCATAACTAACAAACCGAGCCCAAACACGACACATCTAGTTCGATCCGACGAGGAGTTCCAGTAGGAGTCACAGAAGTAGACCTTCAGGTCACTCCATCAAGGCAGGAGGTAAGATCTCATCATAACAAACAAAACGAGCCCAAACACGACACATCTATTTCGATCCATCGAGGAGTTCCAGTAGGAGTCACAGAAGTAGACCTTCAGGTCACTCCATCAAGTCTGGAGGTAAGATCTCATCATAACTAACAAAACGAGCCCAAACACGACACATCTAGTTCGATCCGTCGAGGAGTTCCAGTAGGAGTCACAGAAGTAGACCTTCAGGTCAGTCCCTCAAGTCCGGAGGTAAGATCTCATCATAACTGACAAAAATGGCCCAAACACGACACATCTATTTCGATCCATCGAAGAGTTCCAGTAGGAGTCACAGAAGTAGACCTTCAGGTCACGTCATCAAGGCAGGAGGTAAGGTCACCTCATAACTAACAAAACGAGCCCAAACTCGACACATGTAGTTTGATCCGTCGTGGAGTTCCAGTAGGAAGTAGATCTTCAGGTCACTCCATCAAGTTTGCAGGTGAGGTTTCATCTTAGCCAACAAGTACATATTACTCAAAAAAAGGAGGAGGTTATCAATTCGACGGTATGTTTTTTTTTTTTTTTTTTTTTTTTTTTGTATATTTGTTACGCGATTACTCCGCCAATTGTGGACCGATTTTTAAAATTCTTTTTTTGTTCGAATGGAGGTACTTCTGAGGTGGTCCCATAGTCACCAAGTTGGGATCTGATGATTGGATCCTAGAGAAATCGAGGGCAACCCTCGAATTTTATAGGCCGACACACCGTTTTTCGCAAATTTTATGAAGTAATTTAAGTACTTGCGTATGGTAATCATAATTTCACGTAGCTGAGCTGATGATGGAAGGTAGAACTCCTTAATAGTAAGGAGTAGGCATCGACTGATTTAGTTTGAGTTCGCATATCTCTGGAACTACAAGTCCGATTTAAGTAATTCTTTTTGTTGTACTAGATATAATTTAACTTAGGGAATATTGCAAGTTTCATCAAAATCGGTTCAGTAGTTTTTGAGATAGGGAATTTTATTAGCTTATTGTGTACATGAGCGATGTTATTACCGGTGTTATGGATTACAAAATTCTAGTGCACATGTTGTATTTGACAAGAATTCGGGTTGAATATTTAAACTAAAAAGAGTAAAATAAAAACTTTTTCAAAAAAAAAATATAACCGCCTTCAAAAACAACCATAAAAAACGGTAAAAAAACCTACAAAATAACTTTTCTTTCGGAAGTCGGTGGCAAAAAAAAGACAATGAAATAAAGAAAACAAAGACACCGACTTCCGAAAGAAAAGTTATTTTGTAGGTTTTTTTACCGTTTTTTATGGTTGTTTTTGAAGGCGGTTATATTTTTTTTTTGAAAAAGTTTTTATTATGCTCATATAGATGGTCGCGGGACTGTCTTATCAGATAACCGTGACCCTGGAAAGTAAAGGGCTGTTAAAGGACACCGCAGATTTCAACCGTGCCGTGCCGTCCCATCCTGGATGGAAGAATTCATTTGATGATTTAACCATGATGTAAAAAATGCTTAGAAAGATCTTATATTATCTAGATTAGAATTGAAACATTCGTGAACTACATCAAAAGACATCCAAAGTTCATCTTAGATCACAATTTCGAAACTTTACCACCAATTGTATAATAGACACATCTTATTAGCCATCTCATTGTCTCGTCAGCGAAGTTATCGCAATCTGAATCCTAGATAAGCTGCTAAGATTAGCAATTAGAAATGATACCCGGTGCTTTCTACAGATTGCGAGCTATTTCGACGACCATTCAGAGAGCAATCGGATCTAGTGTATCAATTAATTTCTAGATACGACTTTTTTAATGAGTATTGGCAGATAGAGTTGTTTTTTTTTTTGCGAAATTCGTATTTCTGTGGTTTCTCATTGTAGTGTGAGGATAAACCTAACCTAACAAACTCTAGTTTCATGCCTCTGTTGTTTTTTTTTAATGATTCTGGGGTCATCACAGGCCTCTACTTATAAACGACTTTAGATTTGATTTTTGGTATTGATAATATTGGTTAGCGCAGTGGGCGAGCGAATTGTTTGCTGCGCTACGCGTCGCAGTTTCGAATCCCACACGGAACAAATATTTGTTTGACCTACAAGTAGATTGTTTCAGGTCCAGGAGTTTGTGTGAGTTTAATGTTTGGACATATGAGAAAATGCTAGCCAGATAACAACCATCCACTTTGAAAATAAATAAGAAGGATAGGTAATAAGCCTTCTAATTTATTCAGAACCATTAAAATTAAAAGGTAATTGTTAAAGTAACACCTGGGGAATCTACAACCAAATAATGACTCATGCACACTCCTCATAAAATACGAACATAGCTAAAATACACTCGCGACCAAAAATATGGAATAACTTACTCCGATTCGGAGCGATCTTGAGTACTTAATAACTAGTTAAGAATAATAAAAACGGTATAATTTTAATTTTAGGTTTACCTGTTAACTTTAAATTGATACCAAATTCATTAAAATCATGCCATTATTTAATGAGCATTATTAGCTTATTACTTCAAATAAGTGATTCCGTACCTTTGCTCGCTAGTGTACTCGTATATTTTGCGAAATGTGGACATACATAATGGTAACACATTAAATATGTACCAAAACACATTAGTCCAGTGAATTCAGAATTGTAAATGCAAGTCTTGCAAAGATGTAACACATTCATAAAGTGAACAGCTGGGATGTGACTGTTGCTTAATGTGGACTGAATATTTCAGGCCTCACAATGAAGATAAAGATATATTTATTTGTAAAAATATACAGGTCTTTTTAGCATGATGTGGTAGGGAAAATTTAGCTTGGTGAAACCTCGACTTACTGTTATTTAATGTACACTTTGAAAAGCACTCCAGTTCTTCAGAAAACACAGTAAAAAAAGAAATGAACGCTCATATATTTCGAAAACTGAAAAGGGTTGGACTGGCTTTGACAGCGATGGACCAATTACACTCGATTTTTAGGGTTCCGTACCCAAAGGGCCGCTGTCCACCGCTGTCCGTCCTGTCATCAGGCTTGTATCTCATCACGCCAGACTTGCAGAGTAAAGTGACGAAAATAAAATGCAGGAAAAGGTTATGACAAATTGTTCCTCAATTTATGCCTTTCGTGACGCTCCATCAAAATTATGACACGACGAACTTTATGAAGTTTGACTTTGCTCTAAATACTCGTATTTACTTAGCGCTTTTACACTATTTCAGGGATGTCTTAATTTACCAAAATGAATGTCTCAACACTGCATTCACAAACTCCAAGTAGTTTACTACAGACTTTTATTTAGTCTTTTGGTAGAGTACTTGGTCGGAACGAGTCTGACCGTAGGTACACCTCCCGTCCCACACTGGGTGTGGGTGGACTCATTTGATGAAATAAAAGACTATTGGTGGTATTAAGTGACAAGACAAGACTAACATAAGACGCTGAAAAATCTGATAAATAGTAAAAAAAAAAAAAACAAAATAGGTAATAAAAGTATCTGTAGCAACACTGCTCTGTATGATCTACAGAGAAATATAGATTCCAGCTTGTTTTATATCAAGAAAAGTGCCCAGAACGCTGAGAGAATTGCCACGTCGGATGGCTGATTGCTTGACCAAGAAAAAGGCCAGATCACGCGTAGATTTCACTAAAAGTTTAGAGAGATTCTAGCTGTGATACTTCCTAGCCCCTTATTATAATATTTGCAAGGATCTTGGCAACCCTATACAACAGGACAATACTCAAGAAAAGTACCCACAAGATTGTACCTAGCTTTAAATACAAATCGTTCCACGTCCGTCACAATTGGGCAACAACTGTTCATGCTCGTCTTATTTACGAGTATTACTCAAACGAACACAAAACAGGATGAATATTTTGCAACTGACGCTCAACTTTGGCCTGAGATGCTCCAATTTGTGCATCGTGTTAGATTCGTTATAAAGAGATAGGTAAGATTGGTTAGGTCGATCTGCTTGTTGCATCTACTGTTTCATTTAAAACTGGGACGAAGTTTTTAAACAAGTATTCGGACCAAAACATGGCTCACTTGTACCATAAATTCAATAAATAAAGCGGGTGTAATTAACGGTGACAGCAAAAAGATTACTACCAAATTCGTTGTCAAAGCTGAAAATTGACTAATAGTTCTGCATCGCACTTTTATCATATTTTTCACGGGCCGTAAGCCACCGGAGGATTCGCGGGACTGTCTCATCAGGAAACCGTGACCCTGGAACGTAAAGGGCTATAGAAGGATCACCGTGGATTTTAGTCAGTACGAGTCTGACAGTCCCTCCCGTCCCGCCCCAGGCGGGAGGACTCCTCCGATGATTTTACCACGGAAAAAAAAAGCCACCGGAGGATCTATCATTTTCAGCGGAACTTTACAACATCTTGTTCGTCACAGCCTTATATGTTCAACGATAAAACATCATTAAAACAGTTCTCAAAAATGTGGATGAACTGTGATACATTTGAGCCTCAAGACAGGATCACAAAGTCGTCCAAAGTTGGTTTGTGAAAATCACATCGTTAGTGGGTGAGGATCAAACAATAAATGCCTGGTATATGGTGTCCAATACAATAACGCCTTCAGAAAACTGATGGGGTTGCCATGGCGTTGTAGTGCATCAGGGATGTTTGCGGCGGCTGGGGTAGACTGTTTTTACACCATAATGCGGAAACGTGCAGCATCTTTGGTCGCTCGGGTCATGGCTAGCCCTAACAGGGTTCTGAGGATGATTGCTGGCAGAGTGGATTGTCCATACATAACCCACTGCTGTCAGTTACATGTTACTCCGTATCGTGTTGTTTACTAACACTAGATTTTAAGAACAATGTTACTAACTCCTTAATATGAGTTTATAGCTCGAAATAAAGAATTTGAATTTGAATATGTATAAAATGACCTGAGCAGACTCCACGTTGCAGTTTATTATTCGAACACAGAATGCTCAATATGCGAAAGTCTGTAGTATTCTGGTCCCTATTTTCATGAACACTAAGCTGAACATAAGTTAGTGCGTAAATAAAAACGCTCTGTTCAGTTTTCAACGCTCTACTCAATGCCTAGAGTTGAAATTCCAACCAATACTAAGGCAGTGTAGTGGTTTTCAGACGAATCTCATTCATATTTTGCACACGTATAATTTGGTAGTAACTGTCCACTTAGAGTAAAACATGAGAAGATCCATCAAATAGGCCACAATAAGGTCAAGTTCATGCGACGCAATGCGTAACCACCGTAATGACTGATTATAGTAAATTGTGATACCTTTAACCTCTGAGGCAAAATGCGTAGGGAACGTCAATGTTCGGGAGCTTTCTGTGAAATATTCTCATGTTAATTAATGTTCAGTCTTAATATTCCCACTGCATAGACAGACTACCTACACAGTGTCCCTTTTTTACAATCGGTTGTTCTCTTGGTCACAGTCTAGTCCAGAAGCAAAGATGAGACCTAAAAAGTGGCGAGCTCACCACGAACTAGAACTTCTAGGCACCGAAGGTTTACAAAAAATACTGTTTTTTTTTAAACGAAATAATAATAATTATAATATTCCACAACTATCACACAACGCCATCTAGTCCCAAGCTAAGCAGAGCTTGTGTTATGGGTACTAGACAACTGATAAACATACTTATATATTTCTAAATGCATAAATATTATAGATAAATTACACCCAGACACAGAACAAATGATCGTGCTCATCACACAAACATTTTTCCTGGGTGGGAATCGAACCCACGACCTCCGGCACAGCAGTCAGGGTCACTAACCACCAGACCAACAGGTCTGTTTGGCACTAAATTCCGACAGGATTGTGGTCGCTAGCCAAGTGGCCCTTTTTTTAGATGATTAAGGGTCCCCCCACATTTATCGACGCGGAATCGGCTTAAGCCGGTCAAGAAAACCTTTATGTCAACGTAATAAGGGTGTTACTAATGCCATTCGCATCGGCTCGGCTCGGACGACGCGATCCGATGTGGGGGGACCCTAAATTATCAAATGAGTCCTCTTGCACTGTACGGAGTGGAAGGAACTGTCGGCCATACTGACCAACGCCAGATCGCCTATTCTTGTTCACAAAATTCTTTCTCATGGTGTTGTTCAAGTTCCAATAAATTCTTACGCGTGTTTTAGGCAACCTAACCTGACACTGCAAAAAAAATTACAAAACTTGTGTTTCCACCTTACATCGTGCGTACATTAAATCATGCTTATGACCTCTGACGGGTCAGATGGGGTCACAATTAGTGCCAAAACATTACATGGCATGCTATGATACTGCGAACATTTATTTTTATTTAAATGGCACTATTTGCTTTATGGCGATGAGACCTTCCGGATTCTAGCGGTTCAGTATACATTTTTTTATGTGACTTAGGTACGTATTAAAATATTAACTAATTATTTTACGGCACAAATAGTGTGCTCTTCTAATTTTCTCCTCTAATCTTTTTTTAATTTTTTGAAATAAATTTTCGAAGATTGCAAACCTGGATGGCTTTTTTTCTAATTTTATAAATGAAAATATATTTTAAATACATAATTACGGCGTCAAATTAAGGAGGACATGCATAAAATAGTAAAACTTCTAAAAAAAATTGGAATGCTTGTACCTGTGATGAATTGATGCAATGTGCATCCTTGGTAGATGTCAAAATACTTTCAGTTTAGATAAGTAAAGCATTTGACAACGAAACGTGATCATTTAGTGCAACGGGTGGAGATGCAATCATTTCTGTATAAGGACATCTATAATTTCACGCTATGGTTTTAAATAAATAATGAGGTAGAGAAACAATGATGTATCCTACGAAAAGGAGTATATACCTACGTAATATTTCACACATATTATATGATCAAACCAACACAAAAACAACCAAAGATCATTTCCAGGCCTGTTGGTCTAATGGTTAGTGACCCTGACTGCTATGCCGGAGGTCGTGGGTTCGATTCCCACCCAGGACAAATGTTTGTGTGATGAGCACGATCATTAATTGTTCTGTGTCTGGGTGTAATTTATCTATAATATGTATGTATTTAGAAATATATAAGTATGTTTATCAGTTGTCTAGTACCCATAACACAAGCTCTGCTTAGCTTGGGACTAGATGGCGTTGTGTGATAGTTGTGGAATATTATTATTATTATTTCCGATTAAGATTTCCTTATGGAGAAAGTATAAGTAAAGGGCCGAAAAAATAACACCTGACTATTCACCTTGGTAATAAGCAATACGACTTCAACTGCAACATTGCCTTTGACACAATAGACTTATCCACATAACACACATGTTTTCTTTCACCGTTTTGGTAAAGAAATAAATTACACAAAGTAATGCACCTGGCTGGGTTCGAACCCATGGCCCTACAACTCGTTAGTTGGAAATAATTTAATACAACTAAGTTACCTAATAATTAAATATTTTTCTTTATCTCTGTTCAAAATTGGAACCGGATCGATTTGCGTGTAACGTCATTATAAGAGTCGCCTGCGCCGACGCCGCCGCCGATTCAAGATCCCATCTCATGAGAATTGTTCCGATTAAACGTAACTATGACTCTACTTGTTTCTTACGTCACTATTCATTCAACAAAAGGACGTAGGGTTAAGCACAGGATTTCTAAGAGAGCTATCACATTTGTTCTTGATGATGGTTGAATGGTTCTGGATGAATGGTCACAAAATTAAATAAAATACAATAAAAATGTGATAGCCCTCTCAATACATCCGGGCATGTCTTTAAATTGTTACAGTTTTAAGGCGATCATTGGGCCTTTCGGACATAACATACATAATAAATACATAATATGTATTTATTTATGATGACACCCATGTGACTAAGAGTATGAATGTTGATGGATGGAGAGGACGAGGAAGGCCAAAGAAAAGATGGATGGATTGTCTAAGGAATGATATGAAAGAAAAAGGAGTAAATGATACTGTGACGTCTGATAGGGGAGAATGGAAGAAGAAAATGTGTTGCGCCGACCCCAAATAGAATGGGATAAGGGCAGGAAGAAGAAGAAGATGTATTTATTTATGTATATTATACATAAATTCTCAGCCTGTCATTTTGAACTATTCCAAACTGATAAAATAACACCTTGTCTTGAACCAAAAGATACTGAGCTGTTGGTACGCTGAAAAGGATCGTGAGAGAAAATGGAACTGGTTTATCAGTACTCACAAATAAAATGTTAGGTAGACACAATTAAATATTAGGTAGTCATAATTAAATGCAAGAAATACGTACGATCAAGCATTTTTATGCGGATTTCTTGAGATTGAGATGTGGCTTTGTAATAAATTTATGATTTTATAAATTTATATGGATCCTTTTTGGTGCATTTCATAATTTGAATCAGGAACTGTGAATCAAATTCGAGTAAAAGATGAAAATCAGCTGTCAATATTTTCCCTATAAAAACATACAACGCATTGAAGACATTATTAGTGCTACTGTTTCCCTACTACTGATTAAAACCAACGTTATTATGGAGCGGCGACGTCATTTAAGCAGGGAAGAAATGCTCAGAGCCGTGGGAATGATAGAAGCTGGTTCCCGGCAAAGTACTGTGGCTTTAGCTCTGAATACAAGTCAGAGTGTTATCAGTCGACTTTGGACACGTTACCGAAGCACTGGTACCGTGGCTGAGCGCCATGTAGGACGGTATCGCTGCACCACACGGAGACAAGACCGATACATTCAAATCTTAACTCGAAGAGCTCCAACAATAACCGCCATGAGGTTAGCCGTGAGGCTTCATCACTCTTCAGGGAACTTAATTAGCGACCAAACAGTCAGAAACCGCTTGCATGAAGTGAACCTTCATTCCCGAAGACCACTACGGGTACCACCTATAGCAATGCACAATCGTAGGATTCGATATCAATGGGCTCTTGAACACAGAAATTGGGCAGAAGAACAATGGCGTTTCGTGTGCTTTTCTGATGAGTCTCGTTTCGGTATGAGACCGGATACAAGACGTATACGACACTGGAGAACCCCTGGACGCCAACAGCGATTAAAATCCTGCCAGGAAGTCCATCCTTATAGTGGTGGAACCATCATGGTATGGGCGGGTATTTGGATCGGCGGAAGAACTGAGTTGATTTGGATCAGAGGCAACCTCAACGCTCAAATTTATGCTGAGACGATTGTATCAGACGTCATCGTTCCTCTACAAGTGCAAATCGGTCCCTTATTTCAGTTAATGCATGATAATGCACGACCGCACACCGCAAGAGTTGTAAGACAGACTCTCGCCGCAGCTAACATCAATGTCCTGCCCTGGCCTGCTCAGTCGCCAGACTTGAATCCGATTGAGCATGCATGGGATATGCTACAGAGAAGAGCTCTGCCGAATATGGAGGGTATCCAGTCGCAAGAAGACCTTTTTTTGTTGTTGCAACGAACATGGGCGGCCATTCCACAGCGTGATTTGGATGAACTCATTTTGAGTATGCCAAACCGATTTTCTTGTGTTGTTAGTGTTCGCGGTAGAAACACGGATTATTAATTGTTTAAGTTACCCAATAAAATTTTAAAGAAAACTGTTATTTCAGTCTTTTTTTCGAACTTTTGTGTTAGTGGTTCAAATGTCAAAAATCCCTTTATTAGGAAAATGGCAAATTTCTTTATTAATGCAAAGGTGACTTGGTTTATCGTTACTGTGACAAACGAAAACATTTTATTTGATGAATCCTTAAAGAAAATTTTAATTAATATCAATCAGGAGAAAAGTTATTGCAAAAATATATGTTGATCCCTAGACACTTTTGATGTGTGTATGTTCCTTCGATACAATAAGTAGAACATCATTTTCTTGCCCTTATGTTAATTGGTGTTTTTTATGTAAAATGGGTTTGCTCTTGACCTTAGTCTAGGTCAGGAATGACTAAGACAAGGTCGACGATGGAGCGAGCTTACCCAGAAGAAGCCTGTTCACTCTAACTTTGAAGAGATTAGGGTTGTATGTATTCGGAAACACAGACGCAGGCAGAGAGTTCCACTCCTTCGCTGTCCGCATTATAAAAGAAGTTTGGAAACGCTTAGTGTGAATTGGTGGTATTGCAATAAGGTTTAGAGTGATTGCATCATATATCTGCTTCATCCATACTTTTCTATTAGTCAATATTTTGGGGATGATCCACTCCTCCTAGCGGCCCACGCACGGCACAGGATACACTTAAACTGCATTGATGACTGAGCAACCGTACTGCCCGTACTGGTCATAAGCCACACTGGAGTCCAGCTCCTAACAGTTTTACCTGTGTTCCGTCGTCGGTGCGTAGTAGGAATTCCAGTTCCTTCTGTGGGTGAGCTAGCTCCATATAGGACTCATCTTTGTTTATGAGCTAGATTGAGGACAAGAGCTAAAAAAGTAAGTTACTAGAAAGAAAGAATGAAAGAAAGAAAGAGAATAAGTTTATTTGACAAGCCTTCCATTCCATCATTTTAACAGCCTATTACATAACATCTAGTCATTTTACATCAATAAAAGCGTTTTTTTTTTCAGAAAATTTCTTTGATTTGACAGTTCTTTTGGGACAATATTGTCACTTGTCAGTTTGACACTTGCCTTCCCGATTACTAGCTGTCGTCTTTCCTTCTGTTGGTCCAATGATCCTTCCCTTTAACACATTACCAACACGTTCAAATGAAAAAATGCTTTCAGCTAAAAAAAAAATCTCATGATATTTTCCTCAGAATTACAGTTCTAATTAGATCATAAATTATACATAATTATCAGAGACAATCCTTATCACCTAAACCAATTCCCAAACCGGATTTCTAAGCCATACAATCAATAGACAGCTAAGCAGAAAAACTACCAGAATCATTGTTATACAATTTTCTTGTACCCAAGACACTTCGAGTTACCAGTAACACCGTACCCAGTAATCTGTATTATTGTGTCGACATAATTTTAATGACTAGTTAAAATCTTAACCCTCTAAAGTTTCAACAATCGAACAATAGATTCGTATCACGTACAGAATCGATTTTTTATTCGATTATCGAGTGTGAGCATACAATCGATTCAATAGCAAATGTCGCGTTGACGTGGTTTATGACAAGTAATGAACTTAGATAATAATTTCTATAGATTATCTGGGAGTTTTGAGTAAAAAGTTAATGTTATATTGTAGTGTGGTCCTCGTCATTGTTGGGCGAGGGAAGGTTTAGTCCTTCTAGAACTAGATGCATTGATAATTTAGAGAAGGGCATAATCATGTTACAATAGTAACAATACCAATAATCTGATATGGGACATGAGCTTTACTCACTGAAAACTAAAACTAAAGTCTTCTGAACATTGTCCAAACAAACTTTAAATTGGCGGTATCCGACTGTCTTATTTACTCCTCAATGCCATAATTAGTATTTTATGCGCCCAGTACGAGTTTCTTTAATTGCATGGTCTGGCAAATTGAGGTCCTGGTGTGGCCTTTTTAACGCCCCTCCGAGGTTGGCACCCTGTTGCCGCACCGATGGCACACCCCTATTTCCGGCACTGTTACTAGCCTTAGAGACTAGACTAGCTAGACCGACTAGCCTTAGAGACTAGCATTAATTTTTAGTCTCTCGTTTGACCATCAATTTCCCACGATCATTACAACCTAATAAAATAATACATGTTATTATCAAATAAATAACATAAAAATTACATAAACCGTATTACATTCTCAAATAAGTACCTAAGTTCACCTATTACACGATATGTGTAGGAAATCCCACATTATATTATCGTTTGCAACTAACCTTATGTAATTAACAATTATGTGCCTGAGTTCAGAAAAAAAAACTTTGTTGTTTCGTCTTCAAACGGTTTTCTGCGCAATCTAGAAGTATTACAGTTTATATGCCTAGCTATTGCGAAAAATGTCATCATATGATGGTGACATTATGACCCTTAAAACACATAATAAGGTAGTGTACCTGATCAAAATAGAAGTTAGTGGTACAAAATTGAATGTGAATTTATATCTAGACAAGTTAATGTTATTACATAATTATACTTATCTAGATTATGCTGACATTATTGTAATACATTTACTCATTTTATAAAAAAATCATATCATGTCCCGCCTTTTTGAGTGACATTAGTCGGATAAAAAAATTGAAACTCTTTTCGTCTGTCTGTCTATCTGTAAACGATCAAAACGATACCAAAACGATGTTTTTGTGGCGGTCGTGGTGAAATCTTCAAATAAGTCTTCATTAGGCGCGTCCACACAGAACGAGCAGCCTCGCGAGGCATTTCCTTCGCGCGGCAAATACCTCGCGAAGCTCATGCTTGCTCTGTTTGGACTCGCAATTGTTTTTCGACCGAGGCACGAAACAATAATATGCGAGCAAAACAAAAGTAGACACTGGATGGCTCGGGCGCTCGGTCGATCGCCCGAGGCAGCGCGGTCGCTTTCCTCGGCCGAGACACGTCCACACTAACCGAGCTGCTTCGCGCGGCAAATGCCTCGCGAGGCGGTGGCAAAAAAGACAATGAAATTTTTTGTGGTTGTTTTTGAAGGCGGTTACATTTTTTTGAAAAAGTTTTTTTTTTTGCTCAGATGTGCCTCTTTTGCTCAAAGAAGCAGTATTCTCCCCGTCAGTCGCTCCGCTCGCCGTTTAGACCAAGTGAACGTGCTGTATGGCAAATTCGGACAACATTGACTATGAAAGTTATGTAGGTACAAACTCCTAACAATCATAGAAAATTACGATCGTGTAATAAACCAACAATCGACTCATTGAAAAGTCACGATCATTATAAAAGTTTAATGACCTCTCTCTCAAGCGAATATGCATCGAAACATATTCGTAACGAACTGATTGAAAACATGGCAAAGCCAACACATTGAATGATGGCTGTCAAATTGGCGATTTTATCTAGAGTTCGAATTGTAGCCGAAATAAAAAGGAGTGCAATATCCTGTCGCGAGACTGTCTCTAGACAATTAAGTAACCGTGTCATGGAACATAAAGGACAATTGAAAGAACACGGTGGATTTTAGTCAGCATGAGTTTGATAGTTCCTTCCGCCCTACCCATAACCCAGGCCTCCTTTTATAGGGTTTAGAGTTCTCCCTCATTTGATGATTTTACCACCATAAAAAAGGGTCACGTTATTACGTCCAGCATGCTCCATAAAAGGAGTTAGGAAGAAATATCACAAAGGTTTAATCTTTATGAGCCCTATATATTAGTTTGCTTATGTATTTTGATTAGAAACGGTTAGTGAATAAGTGCCTATTTAGTACTCATGATCTTTCAAACGAAAATGAACTCTTTAGCATCGACAAAGATTAAGATAGGTACTGATGTCACCGATGTCATGTGTTGTAACTTGCAAGCAATGTCATGAGCTCATTATGCAGTAACCTGTACTAGATATTCAATAGGAGTTAGTAAACAGTAAAAAATCGGTGCATTCCTTGATATACACCGTGACTTTTTAATCGTTTTACAACAGCAGCCCAGTTCATGTATCGAATGACTATAGTAAACGTTCATAATGAAAAACATATAGGTACGAAATCTGGGCAGTTCTGGAAATATTACATACATACGGGTCGAATTGATAACCTCCTTTTTTTTTGAAGTCTTTAAAAAATAGGTGCATTGAGTAGATCACTTTTGTAAGACTACTAAAAAGTCACGGTGTATGTTGTTTCTTGGGGTGGGTGTGACCGAATAGCGGTCCACCCCAGGCAATGGAACCGCATGCTTCTTTTACCTGCGCTCACGGCTGAGCGGTCACATTTGTAGTGGTACTTAGGCCTTACCAATATCAGTACCACCTGGTTGCGACCACCACCCTATTGGAGTCTGGCGCCTCAGTTTTGGCTGTGTTCCGTTGTTGCGCAGGAGTTCCAGTTCCTTGTAGGTTAACTTGCTCCATCTTCATCTTTGCTTCTGGGCTTTTTTTATCGTGATAAAATCATCAAATGCGTCCTCCCGCCAAGGGCGCGACGGGAGGGACTGTCAGACCCGTAATGACTAAAATTCACGGTGATCCTTCAATAGCCCTTCACGTTCCAGGGTCACGGTTACCTGATGAGACAGTCTCGCGACCCCGGCAGGCAGTGGCCATTTAAGGGAGGCCTCTTGCTTCCGGGATTAATAAAAATGAGGTTAAGAGAAAAATTTTACCGACCTATTTCGCTTTGTCGTTATTGACAACATTTTTTATCCATATTATTGTTTGATAGTTTTATTAAACGTTCTACTGAACTAAAATACTACAATAATGACTAGAACATTAACTATACTATACTCAAGTATGCACGGACAAGTGAATGTGTGAGAAAATCATTAATGATTTCAAACTGAATGTGATTCTCGTATTCATAATGCATTTGTTTGTCAATCATCAAGTTCTAACGTAATGGGAATTGCTTTTTTATTGCTAAGTACGGATGGTAAAGTTTGTTTTTAATTTATGCAGTGATGATGTGCTAATGATATGATATTAGAACCTGAGACCCTAACACGGTTTTTCACGTTTTAATGACATTGAGCAAGAGGGTTCGTTCAAATTCTTGATCAGACAAAGTTTTATTGATTTTTTCAATTTTCTCCATCCCCAAAAGAGACTCATTATATATAATATTAGTTTCTTTTATGGTAAAACAGGTTTACGAAAATTATCAGACATGAAATAAAACAGAGCATGTTATTCATTACATATAAAATTTAATTATCAAGTCAAAGGTAAACTCATCGTTATCACTAATAACAAGAAATATACAGTGTGTTGGAGAAGTAGACACCAATACAATCATAGTTGACTCTTATTGCCAGCGCATAAAGTTTACAGTACTTTAGCAAATTAACAAATTAAAGCTAATTTTCCATTTGGCTGCTTGAAACAAGGCGAACAATTCGAGGCAATCTCAAATGAAGGAATAGCTTTAAAATCATTGCAAATACTACGGAAGCCAAAATACAAAAATATTCAAATTTTAAAATCTAACAATCCGATACAATATTTATTGCTAAATTAATAACTGATTATTAAATAATAATATTACAATATATGAACATTTTAAAACTAGTAAATAGACTTACGGTATGGTAAGGCCTCTTATAATCAAAATCATAATATTGTATGTTGACGATGATCGTCACGTCATTGCCCGTTCAATCGCTTTGCTAGAGCAGTTCATGATAAATGAAACTCCTAACTCTGTACATCTACATTCTATCTTTCTTTATCTACTAAACAACGTTCCATAGTAAAAGTCTTTCACACATTTCTCTTTCGAATCAAAGTTCTACATTAAGAGATTCAGTAACAAATTCTATTTGGACGAGGTCTAACGCCAATTTTAAATCAAGACTTCTAAAATATAGATCACTAGAATTATATTAAACTGTATTTTTATGAAATACTCAAGGTCTAAAACTAAGTTGAACTAGATGGTATAGAATAAAATGATATACATAATTATTTTGACAAGTCTACAGACACTAATTTCATAACTGGCGATAGACCTCAAACTAAGAAAGAAATTTGACTTAAAATGTTACGTATTACTTTAGCACCACTACTTACATCCAAATAAGGCTGATAATTGATATATAGGTGGGAATGCCAAATATGAAATAAAAGCAATTTTTAATACTATAATTTGACAACCACTTTGTACTGAAGAGGATTCACTTTTGAGAGCCAACTGGGAATGACAAAATATGATATAACAATGAAAGCATCGACACGAAAATGCTTCATTTTAAATGCGTTAATCATATAGCCGAAAAAAAACCATTTTTTTTAATCCCGTCTTGCATATGACTATGACTATAGTAGCAGCAACTACAGTTTTTACGTTATTTTTGTAAAACTGTGGTTACTGAAACAAAAGATTTTGGTCGTAGTTATATGAAGTTAATTTGTCTACGTTTCCTAAAAGTGATCGACTTTAACAGCAACAGTATTCAAAGTGGTTGTTGCAGGGAGGTGTATTTGGTCCCAATCTGTACTGAGATGTGCTTCGGTATCAGTGGCCTTTATCGTGAGGCCTAAAGAGGGCACGGCGTTCGCGCAGTGAGGCAGACGCAGCGTCACTGGCCTCAGGAACACTAGGCCTTGAGGACCGCACATCACTAGTGGGGACAGCATCGCTTCACCTGTAGTTAGATTGAAGTTGTAATATGTGGCAAAAAGAGAGGTAAGAAATTTTAGTGTGCTATGTAAAAGAAATGAGTGAGATTGCTATTTTACAGATTATTGTGTAGATTTTAATAGATTTAATTTGAAAGCTAGTATTATATTTTGTTTAAGTTGGAATTATTAAGAAAATTGTTCTATAAAGTGTGCAAAGGGTAGTTTTTAAGTTGACAGCTAAGGCTGTGTTGGGTAGTTGTAGAAACACGACATAGAGTTGAACACACAAACACAAATCGCAACACATTAATGCAGTTAGTTAGCAGGCAAAGCTTGAAAATGGCAGAAAAAGCAAGGCACGACAGTAATGACATAAAATAAATGTTGAAGATGATGAAGTATCGAAACGTGAAGACATTTAAAGCAAATTTTTTGAAATAAACAAACAAATAGACGTCATTGAACAAATAGTACAGTGCACAAATATCATCAAACATTTATGTTCAAACATACTATCACGATGGATGTAAGTAGCACTGTCGTTGGCGTCTTCGCTCTTCGATCTCTAAGTACGCGTATATTGTGTTGCAGAAACTGCGCAAATATAAATGCAATAGGTACATGTTTAATACAACCAATGTTAGTCTTATGAGTTAATTATAAATTAAATATGAATGTGGTGTGATGTTGAAGCTACTAAAACTAATGTGCATGAATACATTTTCTGGTAAAGAGAGCGTTATAAACATAGTTACCATTAACACTAAACCAACCGACTAAAATCCAGAAGAGGCTACGATCAATAAATATTAAATACACATAAATTAATGCTCTTCATGCAATATCGTGCAGTAAATATTTAAATATACATAAAATAAACATTAATTATGTATCAAATCCAAAACATCGAATCTAAATTCGAGAGAAAATTTTCGAACAACAATCACAATTCCCAGTCCTTGTGCAATATTTCCAGATTCCAATCCATTCGCAAAAATATTAAAATGCCAATTAGTATGTGCAGACTACGACACTACAATGTTTTAACGCGTGCTTCGTTACAAAAGCCTTTACCGTTGTCCATATCGATGGGAGGTCCCCCCACTCGCTGGCTCAGTCGCGGATCAGACACCGTAAAGTAGATTTTTTGCTTGATTCCCGGAGCTATTGCTTTTGGTGGTATTATTAAGGAGACGCCCCATTGCCTATCCTCTAACACCCCTCCTTCGCTATCGAATATTCCCCAAGTTGTATGAGGTCCATCTGGCTCAACTTCTTCTGGTTTACTAGCATTAGATTCGTTAGCCTCAGACGTTGCCGGTATTACTGTGGTGTTTTGCTGAATTACAGTGGTTTCATTTTGACTGGAAGACATATTTTGTGAGTTTTCTGCACTCGTCTCTGGACTCTTTTCCAATATCTGTTCACAGAATGTCACGCTTCTGCCAGGCTTACCGGTCCGGTCATGTAAATCTTGTGAAGCGTATGGAGTGCTTTGAGGCTTATTCTCAAAGTTCATACTACACTCCGATGCATAATGTGTTTCCATTGATGTGGTCGATTCATACGGTACTGGGGCAGTGGTCACTTTAAGAGCGTTAGAAATGTGATCTGCTTTTCCGTGCAATCGAGGAGCATACATCGGTTCGCCTTTCAAAATACTGGTTTCCATATTTTTAGATTTTTGTTTTTCGGAGTCGGTTTTCGAATCCGTTAGACGAAGTTTAGAGAAATCTATTTCTTGGAAAGTTTCACTTTCTATGCCGCTCTCAGCCTCCGCTTTTGTCTGATAGACAGGTTCTCGGCGAGACAAGTGGTTCGCATCGCCAAGCTCGTAGGGGCTACTTCTGGCGCTACTACTACTGCCTCCTTGTTCTTCAGGTTGTGCTACTTCTTTTGTTTCCTGTTGAGACTCATATATCACACTCTCTTTCAAATCTCTTTTTGACACATAAAGAGGTTCTCTGATTTTAACAGAATCACTTTCGTTGGCTTCCTTTCGAGTTTGATAAATCATTTCTTTTTTAGCCTGGTTTCTTTGCTTTATGATTTCAAGTTTCTCTTCTAGTCGTATACCGTAACTTGATTCTTTTTTAGCCAGTAAAGCTGCTTTTTGTGACAAAATCTCTTGTTTAGATACGTAAGTACATTCTGCGGAGGCTGGTCTTACATCAGGTCTCATGTCCATCATTTCGTGGCGAGTGCCATATTGAGTATCAGAACAACTCGATTTAACTTCAGATCGTGTGGCATATGGTGATTCAGTTTGACCCAGCCTCGCAATCATTTCCGTCCGTGTTGCGTACGGAGGTTCACTCATACATTTACTCATAGGAGATACTCTTCCAGGGTAGTTCACTGGCGTCTGTAATCTCCTATCTGGCCTTACACCGTAATGACTCTCATTCCAAGATGTGCTAGGTGGTGGATCGTATGTTCTTTTACCATAAAGTGGTTCTTTACCAGATCCATCCATTCTTTGCTTCAGCATATCTTCTTTTGTGCTATAAGGTGATTCAGAAAATCTATGTCGTAGCATTTCCTCTTTCGTAGCATATCCTGGACTATCAGGTGTTAGTCTCGATCGTAACATGTGCTCTTTACTAGAATATGGAGATTCGCTGTAAAGGGAATCAGATTGCTTGGCCATCTCTTGTTTGTTAGTGTATGGACTTTCTTGGATTAATTCAGCCCTGGTTGCATAAGGACTTTCTCTGATACATTCTTCCCTTGAGGCGTAAGGGCTTTCTCTTACGCATTCGGTCCTCGTGGCGTATGGACTCTCTCTTATGCATTCATTTCTAGTAGCATATGGACTTTCTCGGGTAACCTCAGCCCTAGTCGCGTAAGGGCTTTCCCTAGCGTATTCAGCTCTAGTTGTATAAGGACTTTCCCTTGCACATTCAGCCCTTGTCGCATAGGGGCTCTCCCTTATACACTCGGCCCTTGTTGCATAAGGTGGATCCATTAACGGCATTTCTAATGTCTGTCGATTTCCATACGGATTTTCAAAACTCTGGTTCGACATTTCAGATCTACTCGCGTAAGGGTTCTCAGTAGATGTATCATAAACAGAAGTGTAAGTCCTTCGAGGTTTAGGAATAGGATCATAAACAAAATGTTCTTTGCTTTGGTATATCGGTTCTGGAGGTAACGGTTGTGTGGGGTGAAATGGTTCATGTTTAACTTGCTGTTGTCTTTGGTAGATGGGGTCTATTTTGGTAATCATATTAAAGCTGGACGACTGTCCGTAGATGCCTCTCCTATTATACTCTATGAGAGAGTTCTGTCTACGTAACAGCGGGGTAACTTTCGGTTCTGTTTCTATGTCACACATGGAATTCTGCCTTCTCAGGCTCTTCATGACAGGTTTGGCGTCATAATCTCTGACGGTACAGATAGATCCGTTTCTTTCGTCGCAAAACGAGCTCTGTCGTTTTAAGATTGGTTTCAATACTGGTTTTTCGCAAGAAGACGAGTTGCTTCGTTGCAACATCTGGTTCCTTATTTGCTGGTTTCTCATGTGTATGCTCATATCACTGAGGTCAGACTTCTCTCGTCTTAACATCGGCATTTGCGGCACGTTGTGTCTCTGTTGCAGGTCACTTTCACACAGTGACTTTTGCCGAGACACTTTTTGTGAATTTTTCGTTTTCGAACGGAATAGATCGAGGACGGCGTTTTTAATGAACGATGGCTTTTTAGATAATTTCTTTTTAGTTTTTGGTGAGAACGTCTCGTCGCGCTCCACACTTGAGTTCATGGCATCTGATGAACTGCGGACACCCACAACCAAACACCCTCTTAGTTACTCATGAAAGATAGTTTAAGGACATATCAGATGGTTCAACATATAGGTAAAATTTTAAGTTACAGAGAAAGATATACTAATAAATGAATGGAACAATATTGAAATCTCTGAAATGTCCCAATGAGCATGACAATTTTCAAAAGATGAATTTTGTGATTCTAAAAAAAGCATATTGAAATAATGATCTGGACATATTTAAGAAACATTAAAACGAATATTTCATAGAGATATGACATACTATATGAGGGAATCATTTTATGGAAATAAGTTATCATGACATTGGAAAGAAGAAAGGAATATATCAAAAGAAGACCAAGTAAAGACTGATTTAACAAGAATACATATTGAATTGAATAAGAAAAGGAGATATAGATCTTAATTCAATATGCTTTTATAACATAATCAAGTTGCACTAAAATGCAGACACGCACTGCCAATAGTTTGTTCCGAAACAAACAACTAGATACTTCTAATAGATTACAATGTTATTTAAATATTACAATTTACAGACTAACGCCCCGATCTAGAGATATATGTTACAAAATATATGTATAAAACTGTTTATAATACCACATACAATACCATAACTAATACTGTGGCCCGACAAGACATTGTTAGTCGTTTGTGAAGCGATTGGTGTTTGCATGTTAGAGCAAATTGTACAGGGGCTGAGTATAATACTAAAGAAAAAATGACAAATCTGAATGAGAGTTCAGAAACATGCATTTTGTAAGAGAGAATCAATAATTTTGATATGTTTGTGAGACTGTATTTGATAAGGGACCTATAGTGTAATACACGCAGATAGAAAGTGCTCAGCTTACCTTAGATTATGCATGTGTTGAGGTTTTCTGTAAAGCTCGAACGCTGATCCGCGTTGTTCTCTACTACCTGCTAAATCTGTAAGAAATAGAGGGAGTTAAGTAAAAATTATATTAATAAATTATTTATCACTAAAATTTATTCCTACAGGTATCCATACTATCCATGTTATTATTAAAAATCCGTAAAGAACTGCCTCTCTACCTTTTGAAGCCTTAACGGCTGAGCTTTGATTAGAACTAGGATATAATATTGCAGTAGTATGTTACAGTAGGATAACTTGTATCCAAATCGTAAAGAATTTCGAGTGCTTATTGATTTGGATGATATTGCAGACACGTTATATTTTCAATATACCTAAAGATTTTCTACTGACAGATGTGATTTAATTTATGGCTTCGGTACATTGACTTACATCGTAAGGACAGGCCCAACCAAACACCGAAAATGGCACCAGTTATTTGGCCTCGAGCTGTCAGTTCCGGGCCAAAGCAACTCAGTCAACTCAGGTTACGTGCAATGCAGTTGAACGTAAAATACGATTATTAATTCCAGTCAGTAAAATGACATTTCCCGTGTTCAGGTTTGTTTCATTTTGTATGTATCGGTGACAGTTGCACTTGTCATTTTACTGACTCGAATTAATAATCAAACTATAGTTCGTATTTTTTATCATAGATGACGCTACTTTTTGCTTATATGAAAAAGGTTTAGGCAAAATGTTCTGATGGGCGTATCCTTCCTTTTAAAATTATTGCTTCGGTATCATTGCACATTGCTGACTTTCTTTCTGGTCGTTGTCGTCCTAACAATGTATTTATTTATTCATTCATTTATTGCACAATGTACACATTGTTACAAGCATAGCTTAACAAAAAAAATACTTAAAACGAATGGATACATTACCCTGTTAGGCCGCAGCAAATTACTACAATATAAATATCTATACAACATTATCCTTACCTGTTATTATATTCTATCAAAAGTAATGACTTACCTATGAGATGTGGATTGTGTGGTAGGTTGATGGCGCGGTGGTGTGAGGGTGGTCCGGAGTATGGCGGGGACTGAGGCGGCATCTGACCACCGTACATGTTTTGCTGAAATTACAACATTCGATGAGGACATAATATAGTAAAAACAAATGAATAATATCGCTGCACGGTATAGATATTACGGAGCACTGACATTATAAAAAACTTTTTCAAAAAAAATGTAACTGCCTTCAAAAACAACCACTAAAAAGGGTAAAATAACCTACAAAATAACTTTTCTTTCAAAAGTCGGTGCTTTTGTTTTTTTTTTTTTATTTCATTGTCTTTTTTGCACCCAAACTCTTGTCAAATAAATCATTCTCTTACATGTGCACTAATATTTTGTAATCCGTTGCTACGGACTACAAAATATTCTTGCTTATTATTATTATTATTGCTAACAACATCGCTCAAGTGCACAATAAGCTAATAAAATTCCCTATCTCAAAAACTCCTGAACCGATTTTGAAGAAACTTGCAGTATTCCGTAAGTTAAATAATACCTAGTACCTACAACAAAAAAAGAATTACTTAAATTGGACTTGCAATTCCGGAGATATGCGAACACAAACTAAATCAGTCGATGCCTTCTCCTTACTGTTAAGGAGTTGTACCTTCCATCATCAGCTCAGCTACATGAGATGATGATTATCAAAAAAAAATTACCAAATCGGTCCAGGCGTCTTCGAGAAAGATTCCGACGAATTGAGAACCTCCTCCTTTTTTTGAAGTCGGTTAAAAAGGAGGTACGTGTCTCAGTTTCAATTTAAATTTTATTTTAAAAAAAGACCATCTCTTAAACAATCTTTTGAAAACATGGACGCTGTTCATCATGGTGACTGTAAATTTCAATAAAGAGCGATGAACGCCATACTTCGTCAAATAACTATCTTGCCATATTTCTACAGCAATGATGATATTCTTAAATACGTATAATACCGTTGCTTGAAACTTCATCATTATTTACAAACACAAGCTTTAAATGAATAGCTACACTAATCGAATGTAATTCGTTTAGTCTAACAATGTGTCAAGTGCAACACACATGGGCATGCGGACGGCGAGTAATGGGCGACTCGCCGTCCGATCATGGACCATGCCCGGGTCGACGACGGCGCGCCTCAAAGCTCTCAAAGCAGTCAGCAATATGACGGGGCCAAAGCTTGCCGGGGTCGCAGGATTGTCTTATCAGGTAACCGTGGCCCCGGAACGTAAAGTGCTATTGAAGGACACCATGGATTTTAGTCAGTACAAGTCTGACAGTCCCTCCCTTCCAGCCCTGGGTAGGAAGACTCATTGGACGATTTTAACACATAATAAAAAAGTGCTACACACGTGCGCGACTTACCTGTTGGTAATTATTATGGTTGTGTGGCCTGTGTGCGGGCTGGGAGTGTGAGTGTTGGTGAGAGTAGTGCGGGGAGCCCGGGAACACGCCGGGGGCGGGGGGGCGCACTGCAGGGGGGGGCGGCAGACCTGCCTCCGGGGGCTGCTGGGGGGGGACATACTGTTAGGATTGTGAAGCATAGCTAGACTGTGCTAAAAGAAATCCATGCAAAAATCTGTAGGTTTGCACTTAGAACACAAAAAATTAACAGAGGGTCTAAAGCAGCCACTTAGCAATATCCCAAATGATTCACCTTCGTAAATGAATTCTATATGCATTTCCTGTGATTTCCAGCAACGTCATTGACTATTCTTGTATTACTCATTCATGAAGTCATTTTTTTTTTTTTATTTATTAACGGCAATGGATACAGGTCCTTATGCCTTCATGAAGTCAATCATTTGGAATATTGCTATGTGGCCGTTTTAAACCCTCTGGGCTTGTTCCATTAAAATAGATCTTTGACATGCCAGCAAAATTGTGTTAGATAGACATGGTGACAAAGAAATGGAAATACTGTTGCCCGAACAAATTAACATTCTGGACACAGTCTGAGCTTACCATCAAGTATTATTGCAGGTCAAAATTTCTCAAATTCATTTAATTTAACGACTCAAATGTAGTACACATACAAAATGATATAAAACAAATATATTTAAAGTCCTAGTACAAAAAAAAAGCGCATAAAACATTTTATAAAGATATTAAAGTATTAAAAGTCATACGCGTTTATCTAGACGACATGATAGTTTTTCCTTACCCCATTCCTAGGATGGTGTGAGTTGTCCGGAGGTCGGTAGTGTTTGGGTTTGGGCGGCGGCACCGGCTTGTAGGGCGGCACGGGAGCCCCGCCGCGGCTTCCGTAGTCCGCTTGAGACGCAGAGTTTGTACGCCCACTGTGCAAAAGAAATAAAAGCATTCGCATTTTTTCCCACGTTTTTATACACTCACTTTTTTTACTCTTCTGTTTTACATCAGTATTTTTGTATTTGATACTTTAACAAAGATTACGTTATTCGCTGTCTCTTGATGGTCAACCCATTACAATGTTTACAGTTTAAATGAGAGTCTTATGACCCTTTTGATTAAAAATGCTAAGCAAAACCTAAGTAAATGCCCGAATATTATTGAATTTATGGAAATTATTCTCACCCCGTTGAGCTGAGCCATAAAGAAACCCAACAGTGAACTTTAACTTTGTCGTCACCTTTCGCTTGACGCAGGTCCTCACCGGACACGGAAGTTTAGTGTTCCTGTGTCTGATTGGGAAGGAAGAAATGCCTGGGTGTCACCACTGCAAGGATCGCCCGGAGGACACGGTGGAGCATACGGTGCAGGACTGCCCCGCGCGCGGCAGAGCTGTTAAGCTTATCGTAATAACACTATACGCACCTGTATTTGGCATGGTCATTGGTAGGCACATTGGGCAGCGACGGTCCCCGCGCGTGCATGGGCGTGTGAGGACTGTTGCCGTTCATGGGCGGAGGACGGCTGGATTGAGGACTTCGGTATTCGGGCGGCCTGCTGTAATAACTACTAGTTAGTATCACCAAGTACAGCTGATTGGATACTAGAGAGCTAGCCTGAATTTCTATGGGGATTTAGGTATTAATGTCTGCTCAATTTCATATTACATATAGCCATCAAAAAAAGCTTGTCATCACTAGCATAAGTTGATATTTTTTTATTTAATTTTATGGAAAAGATATTGTACTGTTTTATTGTTCGATATTCTAAATATACATGTTTAAGTAAAGAATTTAAAAAGAAGAAGAAATCATAATATAATAGGTTATATTATGATTTCTTTTTCTTTTTAAATTTACGGTAAATTTCTTACGGTACGGTTACAAAAAAGATTTCGATTTTTCAAAGTGATTGCAAACTTTTTTTGATGTGTGTACAATCGACGAAGTAGAAAAAATACAATTAGGTCCAAATTTGCGTATACATACTCATACATATCATGGTCACGACGTTGACCTCCGTCAATTTGACGGATTCAAACGATTTATTGTTAAAATGGGTCATGATTCCACTTTGTCGATTGTACATAAATAAACTCACGCCTTTTCACGTAGGGGTAAGCAGAAACTACATATTGCCACCTACTAAGATACTCATACAACCACTGCGCGTGCGTTACTGGATACTAGGTATACAACTTTACTATTAATTATCTTAAGCCTTAATTGGAGGGGTGCTAAGATAGGAAACCTTCACGTGCGTCCGTGGACTGGAGTTCCCTCTCGGATACGTCCGTGGGGAAGAGAAGTTTTTCGGGCCGGTGCACCCTGGGATGCGGGCAAAAACTCTTCCTTAGGCACTGTGTGCCTAAGGGGTCTCTTTGCCCGTATGCGAATAGCCTGTCGGGTGGACGCTCCAACTCGTGTCCCTCTGAATAGCAGAGGGCACAGCGGCGGAGCGGGCTTGCGGACGTTGAGCAATGGGTAAGCTCGCCGTCCGACCAGGTACCAAGCCCGGGTCGGTGGCGCGTCGTGTTTCACGCGTCACCGACGGGGCTCCTTATGGGGCCAAATGCCTGCCGGGGTCGCGGATTTTTTCTTAATCCAGGATACCGTGGCCCCGGAACGTAAAGGGCATCCGAAGGAACACGGGTGGATTTTAGTCAGTAAGAGTCTGACAGTCCCTTCCGCCCCACCCAGGGCGGGAGGACTCATTTGATGATTTTGCCGATAGCATTGAACGATAAATAAAGGCCTCCTATTTGCCATTTCCGCTCTTCTTGATCAATGCAACTAAGCTTTATACTTTCTTAACATCAATACAATTTTCAATTTTATTCGTAATCTAATCTCTAAATCTAAAATCTAAGTATAATCCGTTAGTTTCACTATCATTTTAAACAAGATTTTGGTTTTGGTTTGCACACACAATTTACTTTAACTCAAAACTTCACGTTATCTTATTATATCTTTACTATACCTACAAAATCCTGAAATTAATAGATTAATACATACATTTTTTTGAATTTAATCATTTTCAACACTTCACATCACCACTTTATGAAACACAAAGTCCCACTTTTACAATTTTTAAATCACACGAAACATCTGCCTTTCAAAAACTCAACTGACTACACGTAGACCTATTTCAAAACTCCAAAATACAATAATGATGTAGTAAAGAGAGCTCTAACATCGTGAAAGTAGCAACAAGTTGCTGATCCATTGTCTGAGATCTATTGTAAGTTAGTTTTGGTCAGTTGACTCGAACCTTTTTTGGGATTAGAAGGTGTCTATTGTGTTTTTTTTTTTTCTAAACTGCGTGGTATTTAAAATGGATGTCGTGTTGTGTTACATATTTATTGCGAATTTTGGTGACTGTTACAATTCAAAATAGTAAATTATTGCTTTCAACAATGATGTTAGGGAATAACCATTTTAAACTTGTTTTACAATATCTAGATGAGAAGAAAATGTTATCCCAAAACTGTAAAGAAAAACTGAATTTAGAAATAAAATATTTGACACAAATAATAAAATGGCATCCACCAAACTGCACTTTTTATTTAAGGGACTCGTCATCACTGAGTTAAAATAACATTGTCAATTTTGATAAAAAAACATAGGGAGGACTTAATGACGCAAGACATTATCTACCATAGAAACTTTAGGTACATTATGATTTTACTAAGGCATCCAGAACTTAGCCGGTCATAGTTTTAATAAAACTCACCTATAGTTCTGATCTGGACTTCTGTAATCAAGTGAGTTGTGTTCGTGTGAATTAGAATTCCGTTGAGGACTCTGTGTCATGTTACTCTGTGACATTGCTGTCGGGTTCGGAGGCGGTGGTGGTTCCATTTTGCTGCAAAATAAAGGAAAGTTTTAAATATATGAACAGAAATTTGCGGTTGAAAATCAGAATTAAAATGTTAAATAGTGAAGTCGCATTAGTGCGTTGCGTCGCGTCGTCGCGTCAGTGTTCCACTGCTAGGCTGAACTGAGACGCTTCACCTGCGACGGCCTGCGTATCTTCTTGCGTTTCGTCAATGCAATGTTGTTGTGGCACATGTTGATCTGCTGCTACAACGCGACACAACACAATGCAACGCAACATACTAATGGTGCTCACTCTTACAAGGAAAAGGAAAGATACCACACAGGTTTCCTCATCTAGGTCCATATAATCTGATCAGGCCCTGTAGCCATGTTACAACAGATAAACGCAAACGCTGAGTAGGCTTTAATAGATTTTCAACTTTATGTGCTTGGGTATAACGTTGAAGATCTAGTGAAGATTGCTTATCGTTTTCGATCTTTCCTGTCGCGAACGCTCAGAAATCTTGAATAGACTTTCAACTTTAGGCTCTAGGCTATAAAGTTGAAAATCTATTGTGGAGTACCGAGCGTTTACGATTATCGTTTGCGACTTGACTAGGGAGGGTCTAGAGTCTAAAACCTTGGACTTTAAACGTTGCCCCACTCTAGGAATTCCCATCTAATTTCTATTCCATGGCAAAATTTCTAGTCTAGAGACGCAGAACTTGAGACTGCACTGCAGTTCCTATAAGAGTTTCACAGTATATACTTACATAGAAGGAGGTGCAACTTTGAGGTCATCGGGCGCGTTAGGAGGCAGACGACACGAGCCCACTGCTGACCCGTTGTTGGAGGCTCCACTGTAGTCGTACGACGAAGTACCGTCGTATGAACTTTGCTGTATTGACAAGTAATAATGTAATGAATAAGATTTTTTTTTATTAAAATTGAGTTTAAAAGGTAGTCCGTCAGTTAGAGTATCGAAAAATAGTGAACACGAGTCTGTTTCACGAAAGAAGTCCCGCGGCAATAATTGAAACTAATTTCATTTTCTATTTTAATCATCAAATTATTAAAAATAATAAAATCGGATTGAACCAAAAATTCAATTTGAAATAATTTATTATGAAATTTTTGGGGAGTCTTAAACAGTGGAGTTTGTCAAAATTCCGTGACATGACTGCAGCGCTAGCGCCGCACCTGCGAGACTTCTTTCGTGAGACAGACTCTACTACAGTATTTTTTGTTTTTTTTTTGTTTAATCAATGAACATTGACAATGATAAACGCTTCGAAATTGGGGAGTGGTGGTTGTGACGTCATAACGCCTGTAAAGTTATTCCGACCGAGTGACGTTTTGTGATTTTTAGAAACTTCGCATCTTCGTCAATTTTAGTTTGCGTAACAAAAGAACTGGGTTCGAACCCAGCCTGGCTCATTACTTTGTGTAATTTATTTCATCACCACTGCTCTCAAAACGGTGAAGGAAAACATCGTGAGGAAACCGGCATGTCTTAGAACCATCAAATTCGAAAACATGTGACATCTACCAACCCGCACTGGGCCCGCGTGGTGGATTGGCCCACTCCCTCTCACAGAGAGGATGACGAACAAAAGAAAAAATACGTGTCAAATATTTTTGATAATCTATCTTACAGACTAATTTTTTTTGAGTGAAATAACCTATTAAACTTCACCAGTCACAAAACAAAATCACATTCAAAAGATTGTTTGACTAAATAAAATTGTTTCGTTCTTTATTCCCAATTTTTTACGTATTCAATACGAATGCGCAGTGCCTGAAATTTATCGATCGATCTTTGTCTACAACTTCGTGCTCATTGCCATAATATTGGTAGATAAAATAAAAAAATCGTATTAAAGCCCACATTATCTATACTAATATTATTATAAAGTTTGTTTGTTTGAAAGCACTAATCTCAGGAACTACTTGTTCAAATTAAAAGAAATATTTTGTGTTGGATACCTTATTTATAGAGGAAGGCTAACTAAGGGAGCTTCCACATGACGCGATGCGACGCGATTCGACAGATTCCAACTACAAAGTGAAAATCATCCTTACTACTACGACTCATGACATAACACGTGCGGTTATCTATGGGTAGATGAAAAACAAAACACGATCGCCACGACGACGTCAAGTCAATAGAATTGCATAATTATTTCCTAGTAGCAAGGTTGATTTTCACTAGTAGATGGAATCGGTTGAATCGCGTCATTCTACTTACCGGATTAGAAGGATGTCGATGCCTATCCAAGGAGCCCTGTCCCTGACTAGGCTGTATGATCATACTGGTGGGTCGTGCAGTGTACGTCGCCGCCTCATCGCTGCCCGGCTCTTTGGGAGGCCCGAATAGGCGCTCCTGAGCGCTTGGACGACCCTGAATAAGGATAAAATACATAGAAAAAAGTTCTAGAGTTTGCAAAAAACATAGTCATTACACTCATTACGATATCTACAATGTAAAATTAAAGTACAGCTATGTGGTTATCAATCTACGATTTTAAGCATAGTAGGTACTTCGCAAAGATATTTTTAAGGAACGAAAAATTCAGCTGCAAGCAGGATTCGAACCTGCGTCTTCTGGATAGGTACTCCAGACGCCTTAACCAATTAGGCCATCGCAACCACTACTCACCAATTCGTATCCCGGACACATACAGACAAAAATTCTAAAAACTATATTTTTGGCTTCGTTTTTTTTTTATTCTACGTACAGTTTTGACTTTCCTACCATTTTATTATAATATGTACTCGTATATAATTGAAGACATAATTATAAGTGTAGTTACAGGAGTATTATGCCGTAGGTTGTGTGGCGGTCTCCCGGGCGGCGGCGCGGGCAGCAGCACTCCGCCGGCCGGCCGGGACACTGTGCCGCGCGGGGGCAGCTCTGGTACTGACGGAAACGATGCTTCATTATAGGATGAACAGGAATTTCATGATTAAGGACAAACATCCAAACATAGGTTTGATGTGCTGATCGGGCACAAATTCATTACCAAAGCCCGGAGTAGCTAGATTGATTTGGTCAATAACCTGAAACGTTTATATCAATATGGTCATGCCTCCGGGATTCCGGGCTTTACAGAGATTTTTCCGGCATTTTAAAATTGTTAGGAACTTGTAGGATGAAACATTAAGCACTCGCTGTAGCCCGCGGCTTCGCCCGCGTGCTTTTCAATTCAATCCCATAAGTGACATAAAATAACTGAAATAAAATCCCAGGAAAAAGGCTTATCCATGTTATGATTTCTATGACAGTTCGTGATGTAAGTACATAAAATCAATCTACCTACTCCAGGCTATGTTCATTATACAAATTCGCCTTAATAAAGAAGGAAGTGTGGGAATAAAAAACGTAAAAGGCATGGAAAACAGACCTTTGTCACAAAATAAGCTAGCAAAAAAGCTTTCGCAAATGATCACACTGCAGTACGACTGGAGTTCATTTAAGTTTTTAACATTACTTATAATACAATTAGAGATGTAAGTAAAATGGATAATATAGTGTAACTAATTTAGATCCGTTTAAACATACTTGGGACAAACTGTGACAGATCCCGGATCCAGAGACAGATGATAGATACTTAATGTAATGAAATATTTATCAAAGTTTAGTTAATCTTTTATCTCCTAAATCTTGATTCTCTAGGTACTTGTTTTTGATGCCAGCAATCGTAACGAACTTACCGGTTCCATACAACGGTGAATGTGGTGGCGAGTGTGTCATAGGATTGCACTGATACGGCGGGGCCTCGTTGTTGCCCATGCTGTGACTCTGACTGTGGTTCATCCCATTTGTCTGCGCCCCATTAGTGCTCGCTGAGAAGCCGTACTTGCTGTCTCCATACCCACCTTGCTGTTTGTCAAATGCTAGATGTTACCATACTATCACTAACGACATTAAGAGCTTTTCGTTACATTAGCACGAGCGCTTTTTTTGTGGGCGTTAAAAAAGCGCTGAGTTAGAACAAAAAGGTAAATTCAACTTAAATGTTACCGCCCAGCACTTAAAGTCAAACACAGATCAATAAAAGCGCCACGCTTTAAAAGCGCTGACATCCCAAGTAACAAAATGTGGGTTTGTAGTGGTTCTGGAGCCAATTCTATAACAGGCTAGTAACAGTTTATAACCACGGAAAAGGGCCCATTTTATACGCTTACTTTTGCTAATAAAAAACTCATAGTAGACTTGAGGAGCACGACTTAGACCAATAATACACTTATAGTTGGACTATGCAGAACCAAATTCTCCCGCGAAGCCAACTATGAGCATCTAATAGAACCAGTCAGGCCTGTAACGTACTCGCGCGTTTCTATTACTAGCTACTTCAAACATTTGTCAATTTTTGTTGTGTTGTGCGATTATGGAGAAAAATTAAAATTTAATTTTTAAATTATATAAAATGTATTAACTAGTATTTCGCCCGTAATATTATATCTGTCCATACATGTTTGCACGGCAAACGCGTTAGTATTTTCGGTGAAGTATAATGTGTTTTATATCTCAATTTTTGTTCCCCTTTTGAATATGGCGTTTTTACTAAGTTGTGTTTAAAATTTTTATTAGTCATATGGTAACAGCATAGTCGCGCCATATTGTGACGAATTAAGGTTTGGACTTTAAGGACGTATATGCAAAAATGACAAGTTGAGAATTGAACTACTACATAGACACAAGTCACACACACAAGCGTTAGCGTGTTAGCTGCGGGAATAAATAGTCAAGTGAACTAATTTTGATACGATGAAAATTGTAATTTTTTTTTTGAGTAATATGTACTTGTTGGCTAAGATGAAACCTCACCTGCAAACTTGATGGAGTGACCTGAAGATCTACTTCCTACTGGAACTCCACGACGGATCAAACTACATGTGTCGAGTTTGGGCTCGTTTTGTTAGTTATGAGGTGACCTTACCTCCTGCCTTGATGACGTGACCTGAAGGGCTACTTCTGTGACTCCTACTGGAACTCCTCGATGGATCGAACTAGATGTGTCGTGTTTGGGCTCGTTTTGTTAGTTATGATGAGATCATTCCTCCGGACTTGAGGGACTGACCTGAAGGTCTACTTCTGTGACTCCTACTGGAACTCCTCGACGGATCGAACTAGATGTGTCGTGTTTGGGCTCGGTTTGTTAGTTATGATGAGATCTTACCTCCAGACTTGATGGAGAGACCTGAACGTCTACTTCGGTGATTGTAACTGGAACTCGGCGACGGATCGAACTAGATGTGTCGTGTTTGGGCTCGTTTTGTTAGTTATGATGAGATCTTACCTCCGGACTTGAGGGACTGACCTGAAGGTCTACTTCTGTGACTCCTACTGGAACTCCTCGACGGATCGAACTAGATGTGTCGTGTTTGAGCTCGTTTTCTTAGTTATGATGAGATCTTACCTCCAGACTTGATGGAATGACCTGAACGTCTACTTCGGTGATTGTAACTGGAACTCGGCGACGGATCGAACTAGATGTGTCGTGTTTGGGCTCGTTTTGTTAGTTATGATGAGATCATACCTCCGGACTTGAGGGACTGACCTGAAGGTCTACTTCTGTGACTCCTACTGGAACTCCTCGACGGATCGAACTAGATGTGTCGTGTTTGGGCTCGTTTTGTTAGTTATGATGAGATCTTACCTCCAGACTTGATGGAGTGACCTGAACGTCTACTTCGGTGATTGTAACTGGAACTCGGCGACGGATCGAACTAGATGTGTCGTGTTTGGGCTCGTTTTGTTAGTTATGATGAGATCTTACCTCCTGCCTTGATGGAGTGACCTGAAGGTCTACTTCTGTGACTCCTACTGGAACTGCTCGACGGATCAAACTAGATGTGTCGTGTTTGGGCTCGTTTTGTTAGTTATGATGAGATCTTACCTCCGGACTTGAGGGACTGACCTGAAGGTCTACTTCTGGGACTCCGACTGGAACTCCTCGACGGATCGAACTAGATGTGTCGTGTTTGGGCTCGTTTTGTTAGTTATGATGAGACCTTACTTCCTGTCTTGATGGAGTGACCTGAAGGTCTACTTCTGTGACTCCTACTGGAACTCCTCGACGGATCGAACTAGATGTGTCGTGTTTGGGCTCGTTTTGTTAGTTATGATGAGATCTTACCTCCGGACTTGAGGGACTGACCTGAAGGTCTACTCCTGTGACTCCTACTGGAACTCCTCGATGGATCGAAATAGATGTGTCGTGTTTGGGCTCGTTTTGTTAGTTATGATGAGATCTTACCTCCGGACTTGAGGGACTGACCTGAAGGTCTACTTCTGTGACTCCTACTGGAACTCCTCGACGGATCGAACTAGATGTGTCGTGTTTGGGCTCGTTTTGTTAGTTATGATGAGATCTTACCTCCTGCCTTGATGACGTGACCTGAAGGGCTACTTCTGTGACTCCTACTGGAACTCGGCGACGGATCGAACTAGATGTGTCGTGTTTGGGCTCGTTTTGTTAGTTACGATGATATCTTACCTCCGGACTTGAGGGACTGACCTGAAGGTCTACTTCTGTGACTCCTACTGGAACTCCTCGACGGATCGAACTAGATGTGTCGTGTTTGGGCTCGTTTTGCCAGTTATGATGAGATCTTACCTCCAGACTTGATGGAGTGATATGAACGTCTACTTCGGTGATTGTAACTGGAACTCGGCGACGGATCGAACTAGATGTGTCGTGTTTGGGCTCGTTTTGTTAGTTACGATGAGATCTTACCTCCGGACTTGAGGGACTGACCTGAAGGTCTACTTCTGTGACTCCTACAGGAACTCCTTGACGGATCGAACTAGATGTGTCGTGTTTGGGCTCGTTTTGCTAGTTATGATGAGATCTTACCTCCGGACTTGAGGGACTGACCTGAAGGTCTACTTCTGTGACTCCTACTGGAACTCCTCGACGGATCGAACTAGATGTGTCGTGTTTGAGCTCGTTTTGTTAGTTACGATGAGATCTTACCTCCGGACTTGAGGGACTGACCTGAAGGTCTACTTCTGTGACTCCTACTGGAACTCCTCGACGGATCGAACTAGATGTGTCGTGTTTGGGCTCGTTTTGCTAGTTATAATGAGATCTTACCTCCGGACTTGAGGGACTGACCTGAAGGTCTACTTCTGTGACTCCTACTGGAACTCCTCGACGGATCGAACTAGATGTGTCGTGTTTGGGCTCGTTTTGTTAGTTATGATGAGATCTTACCTCCAGACTTGATGGAGTGACCTGAAGGTCTACTTCTGTGACTCCTACTGGAACTCCTCGATGGATCGAAATAGATGTGTCGTGTTTGGGCTCGTTTTGTTAGTTATGTTGAGACCTTACCTCCTGCCTTGATGGGGTGACCTGAACGTCTACTTCGGTGATTGTAACTGGAACTCGGCGACGGATCGAACTAGATGTGTCGAGTTTGAGCTCGTTAGCTCTGAAAGTTATGCCACTGGCACTATGCACAAATAATATTGACGAAGGGAATTCATACTAATTATCAAAAGTACACACATCAAAAGTGTCTAGGGATCAACATATATTTTTGCAATAACTTTTCTCCTGATTGATATTAATTAAAATTTTCTTTAAGGATTCATCAAATAAAGTGTTTTCGTTTGTCACAGTAACGATAAACCAAGTCACCTTTGCATTAATAAAGAAATTTGCCATTTTCCTAATAAAGGGATTTTTGACATTTGAACCACTAACACAAAAGTTCGAAAAAAAGACTGAAATAACAGTTTTCTTTAAAATTTTATTGGGTAACTTAAACAATTAATAATCCGTGTTTCTACCGCGAACACTAACAACACAAGAACATCGATTTGGCATACTCAAAATGAGTTCATCCAAATCACGCTGTGGAATGGCCGCCCATGTTCGTTGCAACAACAAAAAAAGGTCTTCTTTCGACTGGATACCCTCCATATTCGGCAGAGCTCTTCTCTGTAGCATATCCCATGCATGCTCAATCGGATTCAAGTCTGGCGACTGAGCAGGCCAGGGCAGGACATTGATGTTAGCTGCGGCGAGAGTCTGTCTTACAACTCTTGCGGTGTGCGGTCGTGCATTATCATGCATTAACTGAAATAAGGGACCGATTTGCACTTGTAGAGGAACGATGACGTCTGATACAATCGTCTCAGCATAAATTTGAGCGTTGAGGTTGCCTCTGATCCAAATCAACTCAGTTCTTCCGCCGATCCAAATACCCGCCCATACCATGACGGTTCCACCACTATAAGGATGGACTTCCTGGCAGGATTTTAATCGCTGTTGGCGTCCAGGGGTTCTCCAGTGTCGTATACGTCTTGTATCCGGTCTCATACCGAAACGAGACTCATCAGAAAAGCACACGAAACGCCATTGTTCTTCTGCCCAATTTCTGTGTTCAAGAGCCCATTGATATCGAATCCTACGATTGTGCATTGCTATAGGTGGTACCCGTAGCGGTCTTCGGGAATGAAGGTTCACTTCATGCAAGCGGTTTCTGACTGTTTTGTCGCTAATTAAGTTCCCTGAAGAGTGATGAAGCCTCACGGCTAACATCATGGCGGTTATTGTTGGAGCTCTTCGAGTTAAGATTTGAATGTATCGGTCTTGTCTCCGTGTGGTGCAGCGATACCGTCCTCCATGGCTCTCAACCACGGTACCAGTGCTTCGGTAACGTGTCCAAAGTCGACTGATAACACTCTGACTTGTATTCAGAGCTAAAGCCACAGTACGTTGCCGGGAACCAGCTTCTATCATTCCCACGGCTCTGAGCATTTCTTCCCTGCTTAAATGACGTCGCCGCTCCATAATAACGTTGGTTTTAATCAGTAGTAGGGAAACAGTAGCACTAATAATGTCTTCAATGCGTTGTATGTTTTTATAGGGAAAATATTGACAGCTGATTTTCATCTTTTACTCGAATTTGATTCACAGTTCCTGATTCAAATTATGAAATGCACCAAAAAGGATCCATATAAATTTATAAAATCATAAATTTATTACAAAGCCACATCTCAATCTCAAGAAATCCGCATAAAAATGCTTGATCCCTAGACACTTTTGATGTGTGTATATAAAACAGTATACGTTCAGATCAGCTCATCAATTCCGGCGTTAAGATCTCACCGAGTTCCAGTAACAATCACCGAAGTACACCTTCAGGTCACTCCATCAAGTCCGGAGGTAAGATCTCATCATAACTAACAAAACGAGCCCAAACACGACACATCTAGTTTGATCCATCGAGGAGTTCTAGTAGGAGTCACAGAAGTAGCCCTTCAGGTCACGTGATCAAGTCCGGAGGTAAGGTCTCAACATAACTAACAAAACGAGCCCAAACTCGACACACCTAGCTCTACTCGTCTATTAGTTCCAGTAGCAGTCTTCGAAGTACACCAGCAGGTCTCTCCATCAAGTCCGGAGGTAAGATCTCATCATAACTAACAAAACGAGCCCAAACACGACACATCTAGTTCGATCCGTCGAGGAGTTCCAGTAGGAGTCACAGAAGTAGACCTTCAGGTCACTCCATCAAGGCAGGAGGTAAGATCTCATCATAACAAACAAAACGAGCCCAAACACGACACATCTATTTCGATCCATCGAGGAGTTCCAGTAGGAGTCACAGAAGTAGACCTTCAGGTCACTCCATCAAGTCTGGAGGTAAGATCTCATCATAACTAACAAAACGAGCCCAAACACGACACAATTAGTTCGATCCGTCGAGGAGTTCCAGTAGGAGTCACAGAAGTAGACCTTCAGGTCAGTCCCTCAAGTCCGGAGGTAAGATCTCATCATAACTAACAAAACGAGCCCAAACACGACACATCTATTTCGATCCATCGAGGAGTTCCAGTAGGAGTCACAGAAGTAGACCTTCAGGTCAGTCCCTCAAGTCCGGAGGTAAGATCTCATCATAACTAACAAAACGAGCCCAAACACGACACATCTAGTTCGATCCGTCGAGGAGTTCCAGTAGGAGTCACAGAAGTAGACCTTCAGGTCACTCCATCAAGGCAGGAGGTAAGATCTCATTATAACTAACAAAACGAGCCCAAACACGACACATCTAGTTCGATCCGTCGAGGAGTTCCAGTAGGAGTCACAGAAGTAGACCTTCAGGTCAGTCCCTCAAGTCCGGAGGTAAGATCTCATCATAACTAACAAAACGAGCCCAAACACGACACATCTATTTCGATCCATCGAGGAGTTCCAGTAGGAGTCACAGAAGTAGACCTTCAGGTCACGTGATCAAGTCCGGAGGTAAGGTCTCAACATAACTAACAAAACGAGCCCAAACTCGACACACCTAGCTCTACTCGTCTATTAGTTCCAGTAGCAGTCTTCGAAGTACACCAGCAGGTCACTCCATCAAGTCTGGAGGTAAGATCTCATCATAACTAACAAAACGAGCCCAAACACGACACATCTAGTTCGATCCGTCGAGGAGTTCCAGTAGGAGTCACAGAAGTAGACCTTCAGGTCAGTCCCTCAAGTCCGGAGGTAAGATCTCATCATAACTAACAAAACGAGCCCAAACACGACACATCTAGTTCGATCCGTCGAGGAGTTCCAGTAGGAGTCACAGAAGTAGACCTTCAGGTCAGTCCCTCAAGTCCGGAGGTAAGATCTCATCATAACTAACAAAACGAGCCCAAACACGACACATCTAGTTCGATCCGTCGAGGAGTTCCAGTAGGAGTCACAGAAGTAGACCTTCAGGTCAGTCCCTCAAGTCCGGAGGTAAGATCTCATCATAACTAACAAAACGAGCCCAAACACGACACATCTAGTTCGATCCATCGAGGAGTTCCAGTAGGAGTCACAGAAGTAGACCTTCAGGTCAGTCCCTCAAGTCCGGAGGTAAGATCTCATCATAACTAACAAAACGAGCCCAAACACGACACATCTAGTTCGATCCGTCGCCGAGTTCCAGTTACAATCACCGAAGTAGACGTTCAGGTCTCTCCATCAAGTCTGGAGGTAAGATCTCATCATAACTAACAAACCGAGCCCAAACACGACACATCTAGTTCGATCCGACGAGGAGTTCCAGTAGGAGTCACAGAAGTAGACCTTCAGGTCACTCCATCAAGGCAGGAGGTAAGATCTCATCATAACAAACAAAACGAGCCCAAACACGACACATCTATTTCGATCCATCGAGGAGTTCCAGTAGGAGTCACAGAAGTAGACCTTCAGGTCACTCCATCAAGTCTGGAGGTAAGATCTCATCATAACTAACAAAACGAGCCCAAACACGACACATCTAGTTCGATCCGTCGAGGAGTTCCAGTAGGAGTCACAGAAGTAGACCTTCAGGTCAGTCCCTCAAGTCCGGAGGTAAGATCTCATCATAACTGACAAAAATGGCCCAAACACGACACATCTATTTCGATCCATCGAAGAGTTCCAGTAGGAGTCACAGAAGTAGACCTTCAGGTCAGTCCCTCAAGTCCGGAGGTAAGATCTCATCATAACTAACAAAACGAGCCCAAACACGACACATCTATTTCGATCCATCGAGGAGTTCCAGTAGGAGTCACAGAAGTAGACCTTCAGGTCAGTCCCTCAAGTCCGGAGGTAAGATCTCATCATAACTAACAAAACGAGCCCAAACACGACACATCTAGTTCGATCCGTCGAGGAGTTCCAGTAGGAGTCACAGAAGTAGACCTTCAGGTCACTCCATCAAGACAGGAGGTAAGGTCTCATCATAACTAACAAAACGAGCCCAAACACGACACATCTAGTTCGATCCGTCGAGGAGTTCAGTCGGAGTCACAGAAGTAGACCTTCAGGTCAGTCCCTCAAGTCCGGAGGTAAGATCTCATCATAACTAACAAAACGAGCCCAAACACGACACATCTAGCTCTACTCGTCTATTAGTTCTAGTAGCAGTCTTCGAAGTACACCTGCAGGTATGTCCATCAAGTCTGGAGGTAAGGTCTCAACATAACTAACAAAACGAGCCCAAACTCGACACACCTTGCTCTACTCGTCTATTAGTTCCAGTAGCAGTCTTCGAAGAACACCAGCAGGTTTCTCCATCAAGTCCGGAGGTAAGGTCTCAACATAACTAACAAAACGAGCCCAAACTCGACACACCTAGCTCTACTCGTCTATTAGTTCCAGTAGCAGTCTTCGAAGTACATCCATCAAGTCCGAAACTAAATATGAAAGAAGTTCGGCGAGAATGGACCCATATGATTTAAAAATAAAGGAAGCGTCGTTCACTTGCAAGTCTATATAAATTTAAAATAAGAGTTTAATACAGGATTATATGAAAAATATTGAGTTGCTAGCTTATGGCAATTAAAAGTTAGAAATAAATTAAATCTATTGAAAATAAGTTATCGTACAGTTTACGAACGCATCGCGTGTCACCGATTGCATTCCAACCTTCATAATTAAACGAATTCATCACCTACTAATGCTTTTGGACGTTTAAGTTCGGTTTTTCTTAACACAGGATACCGTGGCCCCGGAACGTAAAGGGCATCCGAAGGAACAAGGGTGGATTTTAGTCAGTAAGAGTCTGACAGTCCCTTCCGCCCCACCCAGGGCGGGAGGACTCATTCGATGATTTTACCACCTTAAAAAAAGAGTTCCTATAGTTTTACTAGCAGGCTTAGACAAATGACTTTTCTGTTTAGCGTTCCTACCAAACAGTACTAAATGACAATGTTTATTATGCATTACCGTTAGGTATAGTGGGCTACAGATAAGTTGAACCAAAATGGCTGTCGTAGCTATGGTTACGAGCAGCCCCCCGCTGTTTCGCTGACCCGAAAATCTGTTAATGCGCATTGAAAGTCGGTCGCTGTTTTGGTTCAACTTATGCCGTCTGTCACTTGTGACTATTCAGGTAATGTCATTACCATACATTGTGTACTTTGCGTTTGGCGGGAACGCTAACAGAAAAGTCTTAAGCCTGCTGCGATTAATCTAAGCTGGGCCTAAAGACATCATTTATCTATAGTTTTAGCCAGTTAGCCAAGTTTCTATAGTCACCGAGTTCCTAGTTCACAGATAATTTTAACTTTTAGATTTTTAGGTTATAATCTTCTACCTTGAATAACTTTTTTCTCCCAACTTTTACAGCTGACTATCCATTTGCATTTTTGCTAGTTTTGTATAGTTCTATAAGTAGTACTAAGTTTCAATAATGTATGATTCTAATATCAATGGGTCCCAATTTACATAGAAGTTCGCCTTTCTTCTTTATAAGTACATATAAGAAACTGTGAATAAAATCTTACCTTGGTTGTCCGTAGTCCGTGCAGAATGCGTGAAGGATCAAGTTTGTTAGGTCAAATATTTTGTATTCGTACAGCGATCTTTTCCTATACGAGGAGCTGCTTACAAGCGTCACAGTGTCCACTCACGACGGCGGCCGAGCGCAGACTAATATTTCATTACAAATTTTTGTGCAATAAATCAAGACAGTGACCAGTAAAATAACCCTTATTTCAATCCAATAAGAATCACGTGTTACCGCTAAATATGTGAAAAAATAAGACTCAATTTTTTTGTTTTCTGAGCGTATTGTAACATTTTGTTAGTGTTTTTTTTGCTACCTTTTTGAGTTGAACATGTCTGCTTACATAAAATATTTTTAAATACATAAATTTATGTTATTAAATAAATGAAAAATGTCCCTAAAGTCAGTACGATTTCGTCAAATTTGTGTGAAGAGGTAACGGAAATTACTTTTTACAATATTATAAACCAAAATTTTCGAATAAAAAATTGCTACCATTTGAAGATTAAGGAGTAATCTATCTGTGGTAATTATTAGTTACATTTGGTTTTGTATCATTTTGCCGCAAAATGCACCGAAAAACTGCTTATTTTTGTCAGATTCGTAAACGCGTCCTTAATAGTTTTACAAGAAACCTTTATAAGGAAATGAAGACATTCGAGAGTCCACAATAATACCAAATACACTTACTCTTAGAAAGTTAACTTATACACCCCTATAAGGTCAAGTAACAAATGCAAATGGTTCTAAGTGCATTTAGTTCCCTAAATTACTATTACTGGCGTATGACACTTATAGCAGATTTATAATTACTTCTTATAGGCGACTATAAGTGTAACTTACTGGATCAAGTTTTCTCAAGTGTACTCACACCTATGCAACACTTTTATAGACCATCTTAGCCTTTACTGCGCCTATAATTTCGTTCTATACACGACTACAAGTCAACTTATAAGAACATGTGTACTATAAATCTAAACGAACTCCGTGTAACCTGTTATAAGCTTAGTGGTAAAACCTGGAACCACTAAGAGAGAGATACTAGTGCTGTAATCCTATAAGGGGGAGAACTTTGTAACTTGGGATGTGAACGTATACATAGAATTCCATTTGTTCTATCTCGGCGCTTTTTTACCGCCCGGTAAAAAAAAGCGCTCGTACGAATGGCTGCTAAGAACTTCAATATCATAATGATGGCTATACACACATGCATTATTCAGAACTTCCTCTATTCATACAACGAGTAAAACTGTTCTATAGTACGAATGAAATAACACCCTTCACTCTTAATGAATATGTTAATTTATGAGAAATAATTAGCACAAAGAGCTGCATGACAAAGTACCTTTTCCATTTTGATGGTTCGAAATACAAGAATGAATCGCAAAGTTAAACATAGCGTATTATTGTCTGACTTTCCTAAAAAGGAAAATGTCATTGACTGGTTCCATTTTTATGTTCTACATAATTAATTTTCCGATCTAAAAATAAATTGAGCTTATACCAAATATGGTCTTTACACAATAAATCATACAAACCGTATATGGAGGAGGCACAGCATCGGCCATATGGTTGATATCATCATCTCGGTCCATGTTATCTTGCGTCGTGGCTATCGAAGGATCAGAGGAGGACTTGACGAGTCTCGGGGCCGGCGGAGGACTCACTTCCAAGTCACTCTCAGGACTCGAAGCGTAAGACAGTCTATTCTCAGTACTCGACGACATTGAGAATAAAAAGTCGTCTGATAGCGGCTCAGGCCTCTGTTCCGCCATTCCAGAATGTTCGATGTCGCGTCCGGTAGGGTGGGTTATGGAATAGGGTGACAAGACAAGACAAATGAATGATTGCATTTAACACATTACAGAAACTAAAAACGGGGTTTAGCGTCTGTCAATGATTAATGGTTTTGTACTGGGTTTTTACACACTTTGGAATCGATATTCAAATTGTCTTTAAGAAGAATATAGTAATGATCGGCAATTTTTCAAGAATTTGACTCAAATAAAGAAGTTAGAAAACAAGATCGTCAATTTAACTTTAAATCCAATAAGACATATGACTAAAAGTAATGATAACTGGTTTAAAAAAAATGTATTTGAATATCGATTGAATAAAACACTGGTGGTATTTAACACTGGTAATTTGTGACAATATTTACAAAACAAAAAACACACTGGCAGTAAATCTTTAGCTAAAACTAAACAATAAGACAAACAAAATACATATCATAAAAATGAAATGCTATAAGCAAATTAACATAAGCAGTCAAGCAGCCAATATACAAATAAAAAAGCTAAGAAAAACATAGATGAAATACTTGTGCTAAATCTAAAATGGTAACTTTGGTTAGTTTCGTTAGAACTAAAACATTTATTCTAGACATACCCTAAATGCTGTTCGGAAATAGGTTTGGTTATGACGACATCTCTTTCTGCTTCTGATTTACTCTCATTCTCTATTTTCTCTATCTCTTCTAATTTTAAAGTGGGAAGAGATAGATTTCTATACTTGTTCAAGTTTCTACCAGAAGGTATGGGCAACGTTCGTACTTCGCTAAATCTCCCCGGTTCGAGTATTGGGGCCTTGTCACTACATTTGCAATTAGGGATCCTACACGTCTGCCTCAACGGTCTTTCTAAAGTTTTGAAAAGAGGCTTCGGATTCTCTTTCTGAAGTCGCGCCTTCCATTCCGGGACTTCATTTGTCTTTTGCACGTCATTATCCGTTTGGAAGAATGAAGCTGGTCTGTATTGTTCTGTCATTGGAACAACAGAAGACGCTCTTTGAACATTTTGAACTGGAGATTTATTAGTAGTTTCAAGAACGCTATAAGGTCGAAAAGTCTGTGGCGGATAAACGTTACTCTTAGCAAATATTTGGGACAGTTCAGGGCTCCCGTTCATAGGAGTTTTTAACTTAGGATTTATTTTCCTCTGATAATAATTCTGCCGGTCATCGTAGGGATAGCTGGCTAGAGTATGTCTGTTTTTATTAGTGAGGTAAGTATTCGGCACACTGTAAGCATTGTTAGGCATGCATGGGGTTAGAGTTTCAGAGTAGTAGTAAGGTACTACATGATTTCTGTTAGCGTCATACAGATGGTCATGATGTTTAGTGCTGGGGTTAAGATTCAGGGGAGGTAGATTCTGGGGGGAGCTGACGGGTCGTTGGGGGGAGGGAGGGTACATGTTCAAAGGATAGGAGATGGGGTAGAAGGCTGGATACGGCGAAGGGGGGATTGGGAAGTATATGTCCGACACCATTTCAACGTGCTACACCGCCGCAAGACAGAACAGAAACGAATTGGTTAATATATAATGTTTTATGACCTTAGAAATGTGGATACAACCAAATTAAAAGACTATAAAACGCAGTTTAAAAAGTATCTGTGGTCGATCAACGATCCAAGGGTTATCTGGAGTCATTCAATATTAAATGATTGACAACGATCGAACCTGATCTAGTTGAATTTCTAAAAAGAACTTTCACAGCCCGTCCTAGAGTTACTTTTCCTTTGCAATAAGTGGTATCCACATTTTAGATGCCAATTTAAATAAAGTATAAAGGTACTAAGAGACATTGAGAGCACATATAATTTACCAAATGCACCAAATTTCCTTTACCAAGCAACCATCTTGAAGCATGATGCGTTTACTGTTTGTAATACAGAACACGTTAACATTGAGAAATGAATCCCTTAGAAAAATTGACAATTACATGTAATAAGAACGTACAATATATGAAATGAGTTTTGTTGTAAAACAAGAGGTTACAGTTTTAAGCAGCAGAATAACCAGGCCTCCGAATTAACTTACGGTCCTTGGAATATTGACCTTAAAGTTATAACAAACGATGATAATAAATAATGATACATATGTATTTTTATTTTTCGTGGTAAAATCATCAAATGAGTCCTCCCAGCCCCGGGCAGGGCGGGAGGGACTGTCAGACTTGTACTGACTAAAATCCACGGTGTCCTTCGGTAGCCCTTTTGCGTACCGGAGTCGCGGTATACGTATGTCCCGCGACCATGATACATATGTATAGAAAAAGTTCTGTTTGATTCAAGCTCATTGTCTTTGATACACATTTCTGTGACAAACATGCAAGTATCATTCATATTGTGCATAAACAATACGAGACTTTATGGAGCTCATTTTTTTTAATCATCATCATCATCATCATCAGCCGGAAAACGTCCACTGCTGAACATAGGCCTCCCCCTTAGACCGCCACGCCGAACGACAATTCGCCACTTGCATCCATCGGTTGCCCCTCTATTTTTTTTAATAAGGAATCTTAAAAGAAGCAGAAAATTATGAACGAACAAAGACATTTCCACTTCAAATCAAATGGAGCTTTAAAAAATATCGAATCTTTGCCCTATAGCCCTAAATCACGATGTACCTAGTAACCTTTCATCCTTGTTTTACAACAAAACCTTCACCAAGACCCTAACACTTATTCCAAATAGCCAAAATTTACTAAAAAATCCATAAAAGCTCACCTTAGTCTCAGACACCCACAGTTGTTGCTGTTGCGTCCTCTGAATGAGGTCTATGAGCTTGCTGAACCAGGTGTTCTGGTTAGCCTCACTGAGGGTGATGGTGTGAGTGAACACGTGGCCCCACACTCGCTCCATGTGCTGGCATTGTTCTAGAAGCTTCTTTGATGATTTGTGGGCAGATCTGGGTGAAGTTTAGGTATTTTTAGTAAGGTTCAAAATTATGACAGTTTGGCGTCACGGTTGATTAAGCAATTGGCTGTTATGGAACGTGTCGAGGGTTCGATTCTTAGGAATCTAACAACAATAACAATCTAACAAATATTTGTACGAGTGTAGAGCAGCGTTGGTTCAAAACAGTTTTAGAACACGTTTGTCGTGCGTAGTAGGTGAGCCATTGCTAGTAACAATATATACTCAGCGATAAAAGTTTGAGAAGTCACGGAACTCCTCTCTCTCTCTCAAAGTCTTAAATAACACTGTGACCCTGGGACGGTGAAAAAAATAGGATAGTATGTTTCTTCCGACCTGAGAATCGAACCCAGGACCTTACACTCACCAACCGCGTTGGTATAATATATCCACAAAACTAATTATAAAGAAGAAACACTGGATACCTTCAAAAAAAATAAAAAAATATATAAACTTAGTTTACTTACTTTGGCAACCCAGCCCTAAGCTGTTTAATGATATGTTTGTTATCTGCCTTCAAAAATATCACAATAGGGTAGAACTGGGCATAGTTGAGTCTGTCCACTGCATTGGGGGTGATGTCCAGTAAGGCATGCTTCCCTCTCTCCATGATCGTTCTGATGCTGGACAGGCGGATAATGCCGGCTGACTTCGTTTTGGTATCTTCTAAAGTGCTGTCCATTTCTAAACAGAAGACAATATGAGATGAGAATAATGCTTCCTAATGGTTTTGTTGTGCTCACTGCTAAGGAGTGGAATTTTCTGCCAGGGACTTTGTTTTCTGATAGAGGGAGCAGTGGTGGGAGGGAGCAGTGGTGGCCCAGTGATATCGGTCCCGACTTACGAGTTGTAGGTCGTGGGTTCGAACCCCGCCAGGCGCATTACTTTGTGTAATTTATTTCATCACCACTGCTCTCAAAACGGTGAAGGAAAACATCGTGAGGAAACCGGCATGTACTAGAACCAAAAATTCGAAGACATGTGACATCTACCAACCCGCACTGGGCCCGCGTGGTGGATTATGGCCCACTCCCTCTCACAGAGAAAAGGCCTGTGTCCCAGCAGTGGGAACATTATTGGCTGATGATGTGATGTGATGTGAAGCGTGCTTCACCGTCGGCGTCGATTAAACGAAAAACGGTCAGAAAAAACAATGGAGCTTTTGGATGTGGCTAGCGGTTATAATCAGGAACTCGACTAGGTCAAAAAACATTTTAATGAAGGTTGTATAACTTAATAACCATATTTATAAATGTGTTTGAGAAATGGATACTATAATTTTGAGAGTTTCAGTTAAACCTTGATTTAATGAATAAGACCTAGTTTGTACACATGGATGACTGCAAAAACCCTTCTTCCGTTCCCATTTTCACTTAAACCATTAAATTGTTCATCCTGAAATTGCATATACATCGTCAGGTGTACAGAGATCGTACACTTTTCATCCCGAAAAAGGTACTCTTCCCGAAAAAACAACAATAACATTCATACGATAAAGATGGCGCCCCATGTTCGATCCAAATTGACCGTCCAATTCTAAATAAAAGCGAGCGAAGCTGCGGATAAAAGCTAGTATCTTACTTGGCGAGGAGAATTTATCAGGGCTCTCAGTGAGCAGTCGTTCCCTGGCGATGTCGGCGACCGCTCCCAGTACTATGACCGGTCGCACGAACCCCGGCTGCTTCAGCACCACTCGCTCGTACGCCGGGAACTTGCTGATGCTGTCTGATAGGACGACCTCGTCCCAGTGCTCCTGTGACAAAAGTAAACTTAGCTAGTTTATTTTAGGTGAAAGTAAAGAAATTTTGACGCGATGCGAACGCAATTCGACCGTTTCCAACAACAAGTGAAAATCAACCTTACTACTACGACGTATGACATAAAACACGTTGTTATCTATGGGTAGGTGAAAAACAAAACACGATCGCCACGACGACGTCAAGTCAATCGAATTGCGTCATTATATCGTAGTAACAAGGTCGATTTTCATTTTTAGATAGTAGAAATCGCAAATCGCACGAATTGCGTCATGGGGAAGCTTCCTAAAGTTATGTTTTATATGGAATCATATATATTTATTGAAAAAACGCTTACCTGTTAACAATTTACATAAACCATTTTAAACAAACAATTAAGAACAAAAGAAATTAAAGAAAAAATCTTACAAGAGTGTACTTAAAGATGATAAAGAAAACTTTCACATCAATCCTTATGATTCTCATTTTTTACTTGTGGAATAACAGTAAAAAACCTTTCAAATCTACAAAATCAATCAAAATCAAAATCAATTTTTTTTTTATTTCACATAGGCCCATGAGGGCACTTATAAAACGTCGACAACAGGTGCTCGGTTCGGGTTGGTCGATTCCATGGAGAAGAACCGGCAAGAAACTCCATGGTTACTCTTTTAAAATATGGTATGTTTCACAAAATGATTGTTACAGTTTTGAATAGGTACATAAATATGTGAGAAAAACGTAGGCCTAGTAACAAGGGAGAAAGTAAGGTACAAGGTAACTTCTTCACTTTCCAAATTATACTTTTTCCAATAAAATTATAAAACTATACCTTGCCAAGACTCTTGCTACGTCGATGCGTAGAGCGTCGTCTTCTAAAGAAGTTGTGTTTCCCATCGTTGCCGCTCATCTCCTTCTTGGTCGCGTTGAACTGCGCTGTTGCCAGCTCTTCCGCCCGAGCCTTGTTGGGGATCGTGCCTTTTTGGACCTCTTGGTTGTTGCGACCTGAAAGAATAATGTCAGATTGATATGATGTTCAATGGAGTTTTAAGTAATGGTAACTTCAATGCACATGATGATCTTATACAACTGGAAAAACTTCGATTAAACCTAATTCTTAAGAGTGTATGTACAGGTGTGCATTTTTTTTATTAGCCTGTAATATCCCACTGCTGGGCAAATGCCCCCTTCTACTCCTCCACGACTTTGGGAAACTTCTTTTCAATTCTCAAGGAAGACATCCAGTTCGTTCCGTAACTCTATGGTAGTCTAGTCCCGACCCCGTATCGCTGTTTCAGGCTTATTCGTTATTTTTGCGATGAAGTTATACATCCGTTTCCTCTTATCGTTATAGCTATTTCATAATAATCACTAAATAATGTGTATTCTCAGTTTTAAAAGTTCGTTACTTGAAATGTATCACATTACTATGGTTTTTCTTGTTTGTTGTTTGAATTTAATCACTGTGTGACGGTTTTTCTTTTTTTATTGTTGTAAATTGTTTGCATTCGAATAAATCACGTCAATATTTTCAAAACTGCAAGTTGACAGTAAAACTCACCTATCCTATAGACTTGCCAAGCCCCCACGGTGCCGTTATGTAATGTATCCACCACATGGAACACGTCTCCACATCTGAAAGACATCTCGCCGTCTGTCGGCTCTGTGTAGTGGAAATGTGTCTTTATGTGAAAGGAGTCACCCGCTGAAATGAGAAAAGATAATATTAATTTACGTATCGGGTTATATAAATATGTGTCAGAATAGAAATTCAAACTTTAAAAACTTTAAACTTTCAAGAATAACCTTAGGCATTGCCAAAATGCAGAATGGCATTACAAACTGAATGCCGGAAATGTGATATCAAATTTTGAGGTTTTAAATTCTTGCCTTTCACGATCATTATATCGCTACGTAATAAAATAACAGAAGCCAGTACATCAACATACTCCTACCTATATTTCTTAAATCGAGTTTTAACTTTATTACATCACTCGAAGAAAGATGTTCGATTGGGAAAATTATCTCAACACCATAAGGTTCATGGATGATTGGGAAAATTTGCGAGATTATGGCAAGTTGATGTGCTGACGTCTATACAAACAAACGCTTTCAGGTGAAGTGCGTAATTCGTCTCAGTCTAACTTTTAGCCCCCATTCGCATGGGCGCTTTTTTTCTTGGCGTTAAAAAAGCGCCGATATAGAACAAATGCAATTCAAACGTCAACGCTTTTAAAACGCGATGCTTATTTTAGAATTGTATTTGACTTTAAGCGCTGGGCGGTGTCATTTAAGTTCAATTTACCTTTTTGTTCAAACTCAGCGCTTTTTTAACGCCCGAAAGAAAAGCGCTCTTAGGGGCACCTAATAACATTAATAAGTAACTTGTACTCACGCATCTGCCCGCTGGCCACAGCATTGTATTCCTCAGGTGAGTGCTGCACGATGAGGTCGATCCTGTCCTGCAGACTGAGCAGGAACAGCACCGCCTCCTCGCGCGTCACGCCCTTCATCTCCATGTCGTTCACCTGCTCGACCGCACAAAACTAATACTCAATGTTCGTGCCATTCTTGGAACTATTAGAAGAAAATTCATCATCATCATCATATCAGCCGTAAGACGTCCACTGCTGAACATTGGCCCCCCTATAGACTTCCAATAGGACCGGTTGTAAGCGGCCTGCATCCAGTGTGATCCTGTGGCCTTCATAAGATCGTCTGCCCACCTAGTGGGTGGACGTCCTACGCTGCGCTTGCGGCTTGCAGTTTTAAAGTCAATAAAAATAAATTTAAAATATTCTCTGGGGTCACACTTATGAGAAAAGTCGCCGTAAACATTATCACAACGATAAATGTTTACACGAACATTTAAACTTCATTATCGCGACATATGATGGCCCCCGTACTACTGTCACAGCTACTGTCGAGAATTACTAGTTCTCTCAAATTTGCTGAACACTACCTACAGCTTTTCATCATCATCATCATCATTATCAACCTATAAATGTTCCCACTACTGGGACACAGGCCTCCTCTCTATGAGAGGGAGCTGGCCTTAATGAACCACGCGGGCACAGTGCGTGTTGGTAGATGTCACATTTCTTAGAAAATTTTGGTCTACTATAGCTTTTCACTTTGAAGAAAACTATGATAAAGACATACCTTAAGTATCTTATCAGCGGGCTGCAGCCCCTGCAGCGCGGCGGGGCTGGTGGGCTGCACGCCCGACACGAACACTCCGGATCGATTCCCGCCGCACAGCCGGAGACCCACTGAGCCTTCCTTTTGGAAGCTGATCAGCCGGGGCTCGCTACTGGAAGAGAAAAGCGGTATGTTTATAGTTTTAGTACTTTTGGTTAGCTTCTAACTGCCTGGTGACATATGGGAATATTTTTCCCGTTTGTCCCCAGTGAGTCATACGGGATTTTGTTCCAGTCCCCAGTGGTGAAAAAACCAGTCCAGTGATGACAAAGCCAGTGGGGACAAATGAGTATGGACCATATTTTGCGACAACACCGCCATTTTAACCATAGAAATGACATGTTAGTTGCTAAGTTATTGTGTAACAAAAGAGTATGTTACAGCATAAGAAATAGAAAATCTGTTTAATCCGTCAGGGTATGAAAAAATATGAACACTTTTTTTTTCTTTTTCCTAACCTAACCTGTCCGAGTCGGGATGCCCCAAATCCCGAGCTCGCTTCGCTCGCTCTTGCATCCTAGGTCAAATAACTGATTACTAAATGTCATGCTGGCTCTACGGAGCCCCGCAAATAAATGAATATTGACAATTGAAGATAAAATGCCTCGAAACTCGGGAGTGGAGTCTTGTGACGTCATAACGCCTGTAAAATGATACCAGCCGAGCTTTTTTTTTATTTTTAGAAACGTTGTACGTTGGTTAATTTTTAATTTTTTATCAAAAAAAAAATCGGGTCAAATATTTTTTGGTAAATACATCTTTCGGAATAATATTTTTTTAGCAATAGCCTATTGCGTTCACGTTAAATCGCATACCTACCTCCTACCATAAAAATAATCGGACAAGTAAGTCTGTCAAGACGTTGTTTTGGGTGTTTTTTTTTAAAAAAGACTGCATGGTGTAAAAGTTGAAAAAAAACTTACGATGGTTTATTTCTTTGATTATTCATTGCTTCTTCTTCGTATAACTGTCTTCTACTGCTGTAGTAATCTGTAAAGACAATTTTTTTTTTAAGACACATCAAAATTTCATTTAAGAACTCGCACGAAACCCTCTCATACTCCTTGTCTTTAAATTTTTCACTATAGATACATTAAGGTGCAGATTGTCATTCAACTCTTTTTCATCATATTTCAGAGATATACATTTTTTAAATGTGTTGATGAAAGAATATCAATCTAGCGTTAGCCTATTTCAAACTCTGATACTAAAATATGTACAATATTTTTTGTAAACTTTTATGATAAAATAAAATAGAGAAACTTCAATTATTGTTTTATCGTTGTAAAATCATCAAATGAGTCCTTCCACCCAGGACAGGAGCGTCAGACTTATACTGACTAAAATCCACAGTGTCCTTCAATAATCCCTTACGTTCCATGATCACGGTTATCTGATGAGACAACCCTGTAGCGACCCCGGCAGTCTTTGGCCCTCTAAGGAGGCCGAAAATTCAATACATATCTATTTCATTCCACCAATTCGCACTAAGCGTTTCCAAACGTCTTTTATAATGCGAACAGCGAAGGAGTTGGAACTCTCTGCCTGCGTCTGTATTTCCGAACACATACAACCCTAATCTCTTCAAAGTTAAAGTGAACAGGCTTTTTCTGGGTAAGCTCGCTCCATCGTCGACCTTGTCTTTGTTACCCCTGACCTAGACTAAGGTCAAGAGCAAAGTCATCGTAAATAATAATAAATGTTTCTTAGTTTTTCCTTTCACATACCTTCATTCCTGGGCGGCGGCGGTCGGGGCGGCTGGTCGATCTGTTCGTGTGACATCGGGCCTCGTCGTGCGTCTCCGCCTCTCACCGGCGCCGCTACGTACAGGTTCTGACCGCTACTTGAGTACCCGGGGGATGCCTCTGCAGCTCCGTATACATTGTGGGGAGTGGCTTCTGTTGGGAACAAGTTGAAATGTTAATAATTATATAACATTAAATTGAAGTCATTTTAATCCTCTTCAGAGGTCTTTCAAGAATTGCAGTGGGTAGAGATTATTTAAAATCATTTGGGTCACACGTTTTTAGAAATTATTTTGATAATTTTGTTGATTGTAGAGAAATGGTAAACATCGTGAAATTTGTTGTGCTAGGGCCTCAAAATACCTATTGACAGACCTATTTCCTACATTATTAGCATAGTTTCAAAACAAAATGAGCAGAACGAAAAAAAACAGTAGAAAAACCACTTACCAAGACTATTATAATTATTCTGATAATTTCCATTCGTGACCGTCTCTTCCCTTATCAGCTCTCTCGTAACCACCAGATTTAGGCGATCCTTACAAGATTCGATGAGTTTCCTGGCTTCCTTCAGGGTCATAGCATCAGTCACTGGGGTGTTGTTGATCCTGGTCACCATATCACCTTCGCAGAGACCCTGCCCGCCTTGGTTGAGCTGTTCTCTGGCTCGCAATGTTAGTTCTTTGACGTAGAGCTTGCATCCTAATACTATACCGAAATCTGGAACAGAAGAAAGATTAATAAGTATTTGAAATACTGGATATTTTGGTAACTAAAATAAACCGATCACTAAATTTATGGCAGTAGCTCTTTATAAAGGAGCTATTCAAGGAAAGGATGTTGCCAAAATTAGTACGCAGCCCTGCCCCAGTAACGCTCAGATTGCAGATGTATATCATACAATATAGCTCTTTAACGGTACTAAAAAATATATATAAAAAAGTCATTTTAAGTTCATTTTCATCCAACCAGTTCAGAAGAAATGGGCATCGTCTTTTACCACTGTTCGCATTTCTGCAGTCAATTATCGTTGCTGATTGAAAGGAACTAATGTTAGTATTATGACAGGCATACGAGACATTTTTTGTGTCTGAAATGGCAACGCTTATGTGAAACCACCTATAAAACAATATTTTAATGTGTTAAACCGTCTTCTTTTACTTACTGCTTATACGTCATTATCATGAGTTACTCCTTTTCTAGCCATAGCTTTTTTCACACAACTCATGTATTGTTTCTTTGGTCTTCTCCTACTTCTACCTTCTACTTAAAGCCAACTGAGACTGCGTACAGATATAATCATATTCATTACTCTTTTGGCGTGTGGCCATTCTTGGTAGTAACACCGTCATCATGCTTTTTCATCACAACTTCCACACTCAATTCACAAGGCTTAAAACAGGGCTCTCATAACATCATAATTCAAACTCCAACCAACCTTCTTTCTTTCCATTCCTAGTGAGTGACAGTTTGATGGTGGTAGGCGCGGTGGGGGGCGGCGCAGGCGCACGTCTCCGCACCACCAGCGACACGGTGGCGCCACTGTCGCGCAACACCTGCACCGCGCGTGCGTACTCCACATTCTCGAGGGGCACGCCGTTCACGGATACAATTCTGTCGTTTACTCTGGAAAGATGAGACGTTTAAAGATCAAACTGTTGTCAACTGAACTGTTTATAGTAAAGGAACACCTTCTGTTTAAAGAAAGTCTCTCTCTCTCTCTATTGCTCGTCTCTACTACACAGAAAGTAGAAAGCGGGTTTTAGATAACGGTTTTGCATTAGGAATGGATAATAGACTGTGCTAAGTACAGCCAGTACCTAGTTACCTACATCAAGGTACCCCAAAATTGAGTTTCAAATATTTTCAAGTTTATTGAAGAAAATTTTACATGGAAGAAGATGCATGTTTGATTGAGAAAATTTTACAGATTGGGGTAGGTTGATGGGGCGTTTGTACATCAAGTTTTTTTGTCATCAAAGACAGAAGTGAAGAAGATACTATGGAACCTAGGTCCAAATGTCCAATAAAAGTAACACTCACTGCAACTTATCCTCAGCCGGCCCTCCTCTCAACACATCAGATACTGCGATGGACGGGTCGCCACTGGCGAAGTGAGGGTTGTCCCGACCTCCGGAGACCGCGATCCCGAAACCGTAGCCTGGTACCCTGTTCAGACGGACTCGGTGGGTCTCCCACCCTGCGCTGCGTTCGGCTGTCTGTAAGGAAGAGATAAAAGGGGTAAGTTTTATGATGGAGTACATCAGGAGTAGCCTAGCTATGTCCAGTAGTGTGTAACGGCAGTTTTTCGTCATGAGTTTTTTTTTCCAGATTCATGGATGAATTAAGCTCGCCTCTATGTTACATGGGATTTTTTCTTTTAAACGGTTGCCCCAAACTAGGAATTTCTCTGTGTCGTGGGTGCGTTTACAAACATAGAAACTTACAAACACAAACACCCAGACCCGGAACACTAGTTGTAGGTCATACAAATATTTGATTCGAGCGGAAATCGAACCCGCAACACGCTGCGCAGCAATCCAATCGCTTAGCCACTGCGCTAACCGTTTATTTAACGATAGGTTCAAGTTTGACCACTATCTCGCCTGGTGGTACTAGCGATAATCTGGTCGACGGTGCGGGACGCTTGCCTACAACTTTAGACTTAAATATAAATAACGAAATCCGGGTTTACTTTTAGGTACTCCTCTGCCTAACACTTAGGGATTACAGGCGTGATGTTATGTTAAGACCTTCTTCTTCTTCCTGCCCTTATCCCATTCTACTTGGGGTCGGCGCAACACGTTTTTTTCTTCCATTCTCCCTTATCTGACGTCACAGTATCATTTACTCCTTTTTCTTTCATATCATTCCTTAGACAATCCATCCAACTTTTCTTTGGCCTTCCTCGTCCTCTCCATCCATCAACATTCATACTCATCACTCTCCAAGGCACATGGATGTCATCCCTCCTCATCACATGTCCATACCAAGATAGACGATTCCCTTTCATTTTTTCTGTAACAGGCGCCACTTTCAAACTTTCCCTTATAAACCACGTTATGTTAAGACCATCCAGTGCTTAATAGTAAAACCATTAAAGCAAACACGACTAATACTGCTCGCACCTTGCAAGAAAAGGTCGTGATAAATCAGATGGTTACTAGAACAGCGTTGTACTAGATTACAAGGCAAGCCTAGGCTTATGACTAGCAAGATTAATAAAGGCTGTTATCCTTAACCTGCTACGCTAAGATGGATGACGGAGCTTAACACTTTACTTAGTAATCATGGTAAAGACTCAAGCTAGTTTGAGTAATTATTTTGTTGAGTAAGTATTCGTAAAAATCTCTAACAACCCCAGAGTTGATTTATAAAACACCATAGTCCGAAGATAGACGAACGTTTGGTTGTGAGTGACGTAATTTCGGTCCATTTAATAGAAAAGTCTTTCGCGACTTCGCGACGTAAAATGAGTCGTCTGCACTGTACCAGGCAGCCCTACCTACTCTCTTAGTCCGTCAACGAAAATACGGGCCCGTACTATTAGATCTGAATTCATAATTTCTGACAACACATCGGGAGACGGGACAACTGTCCAATCATGTTGACACCAATTTTAAGTTAGTATCACTAACTAATCTTATGTCCGTAAGTGATAAAGAATAAGAAACGCCAAAAAAGTCGGCCGAAGCTACGGGTTAGATATTAGTACCCCAGAACACGAAATTACGTGACTCACAACTCAAAAATTTACGCTCGTCTGGCTTCAGCTTAGGAATTTCACAATTTCAAATGCAAAACCGCAGACGTCACGTGTAATTTACCTAAATGTAGTTTTCAAAAGACGCATAGTTCGAAGTCAAAATTAAGTGTTGGGTGATTTTTGCCCGTCTCATTTAGCAAGTGAGATATCGGAACATCAAAATAAATCATCATCTGCCTTCCCTTTTCCCAACTATGTATATTGGGGTCTGCTTCCAGTCGAACCAGATGCAGCTGAATATCAGTATTTTACATGGAGCGACTGCCTATCGGACCTCCACAACCCAGTAACCGGGTAATACGATACCCCATGGTAAGACTGGTTGTCGGACTTTTAGAGCTTCTGACTAATAGTAAAAATAATAAATTCTATTCAGAACTGATCCAACGCATCCAACGATGCACGATTCAGCACTAATTGTCATCATGCATGAAAACGGGTAAATTGATTTGTGATGAGGCATATAAATTTTTTATAACCTGAACTAACATATATGGTCCATTTTTATCCCAGTAGGTACGCATGACCCATTCAAGTCCCGGGACTTGAATGGGTCATGCGACCGGTCAAAAGCTAGTAATTCATTCTGAAAACTCATACTTCTTACAGTTCGGTAAAGATGCAAGTATCATCATAATTTTAATATCTGCCAAGATCCGCTTGGAAAGTTGATTCAAGTCCTATCGTCCCTGGCCTCGCAAAGAATTCAAATATCTAAGATATTATAAAAGATAATATTCATACATACAGTCTGACCACTGTTTGCTGTTTATGTACAAGCTTTGCGCATACGCTTATACTATATTATGTATAATGTAATATACATAATATTATGGACATAGCAGCCTTGAAATGTCTCGAGCTTATCACAAAAGTATTGACTCGCATACATGATCAGATTATTTTTTTACACCTACCGGGTTCGCGATTTGATTTCTTGACAAGAAAACAAATAAGTAATTTTTTTGTTATATGCTTTAATATTCACATATATAGTTCAGTTTCTTCCACAACGACGTCTATTACAAAATAAATGATCAGCTATTAGAAACAAGCACTAAATAAGTAAATAGACGTTTTATTAATGGAAGTTTAAAATAATACTTAAGTAATTTAAACATGAAGATAATACATATTCTAAAATATTTAACATAATTATATTTGTCTTCTTGATAGATATCCTTAAAATAACGCGTGAGAACCGAATTCCTACCAACTGTCATCATCTAATTAATTCATTATTTATCTTTATGTCATTTAAGATAACTACCAAATCAATTCTTTGGACAGTTAATTATTGCAAATATTTATTTTTTATTTACATTCTGTGACTTTATTCTTTCATCGGTTGTCTGTATCGACACCTTATTTTTTATTTAATAATCAATTTACTATAAGCAATAATATCATTATGCCACTCAGTTTTATGGTCATCAAACCGACCTAATCCCGTCTTTTAGAGTCCTTTAACTTCAACAAACACGATACTCTAAGTAATTAACACAGCCCCACTTCTCCTTATTAAAGCCAGCATTAAACAGTTCAATTAAAATAGAACTCGCTGCAACGAACAAAGAATTGCAATTTTCCCTTCGATACCGTTCAGATTAACCGTTGAATTCAAAGAAGCTTTTGTTCCTAGGATCAACGTTTTGACAACAATGTTCATTGTGGACGAGTCACCAACAATCTGCCGGTTTGCAAACACAAAAGACACTGTGTACATAAATATGCAAGTAACAGCGTGTTCCTCTTACTTGGCAAACAGTGTAAACGTTGTTAACATTCTATCAATAAACATTCCGTAAAGGATGATAGAGAGCCAATAAATGGCGTAACTACTAGGCAGTGTACTAATGTGCACGTACATAAAGCCTGTTGCAATTCATTGCAAGATGGTGTCTCCCAGAAAAGGACTATGAGTCACAGGCAGGCAGAACCAATTGCGTGCTAAGCAGTCGATTGGTTGGTCACGACCGAGCTAGAAAGGTCAGAAAAGAAATGAAGGTAAAATGTGATCAAGTTAGCAATATCCTTCTCATAAATAGAACTATCGTATCTACGAACGAAGGTAGTCACAACAAACCAAATGAAACACCAGAAACGAAGAGATATCAACAATTCAGTTAACCCATTAATCAGAACGGATTAAGACTATTTAGCAGATCCATTTAACAGTCATTAAGCACCATGCAGCGATATATAACAAGTAGTATTAACGCAGTCGAATGAACATAAGCATCAAGCCGCTGTTCTCACGCCGTCGGGAGGGCTCGCCACTCCTTGATAAACTGCGAGAATTGCGTTGGAGGTTGACTTCACTCACGTGTAGACCCTTTCCTATTCAATTGTTAGACGACGTCTGTTCTAGTTCGATTCTGATTTTGCAATAGTTACTGATTGATCTGACTGCAAATGGATTTACAAATTTTGTGGAATGACAAGATTTTTTGTTAACGATATCGTCTAAACCGAAGTGCTGGCGACACTGACAACTTTGTTAAAGTAAGTAATAGCAGTTCTATGAAAACACCACCTATTACTTTGAGCTTTAGTACTGTCTTTTATATGTTGCATGATTCGCATATTTTAATGCAGAAATCATTTCATACATTTTTTACATTATCATTTATCAGCGATCTTCTAATAGCAACGTTTATGGAAGTTATGCAAATACAATTTCATCACAAAATCATGAACCATGCTACAGATATTCATCTACATATAACGCAAAATAATTAGTGTATTCTTGCAATGTTGAGCAGTACGTAACAAGTGTACATCAGATAGGAACCGTGACTGCAGATTTATATGCAGATAACTGAAGACCATTATGTCAATGAATAAGATGTGTCAGTAAAGCCATTATTGGAATTATTATAAAATGTTCAAAGACAGGCAAGATCGATACTCTACGTATGGTTGGCTACAAAATTTCAAAGTTATGCAAACCCTTGCATCTCGCACACTCTCATGCTATCTCCTAGTAGTATGCAATGATAGAAAAGAGAAAAAGAAGAAATATCATACTCCTATAATGTGGTTGTACGGTTACATGAATTTCTATTGTGTTCATTGTTTGTGGTTTGTACACTCACAAGAGTTAATTTAACTGAGCTTAGTTCGTTGCCTGACACTGCATATGACTTACATGAGAAACTCTGCGAAAATATAAATGAAACTTCTGACAGCATGGCACCAGCCATGCTCTTTGTTCCATTACCAGCCTCTAATTTAAAGCATAAATGATACCTAAATTATTCAAGTCATTAATATTCGTTTTGCGTGCATAAAAGAAGTAAATTATTCTATTGGTACCGACACAACCTTGCTTCCTACGCTTGTCTGTCAAAGTTACGCATGTTCTAAGACAAAAAGACCACATTGTATTCAAGTTATGGCTTCTGTATGACCCATGTTAGAGACGCTTTAACGGTGATTACCCAATTCCTATACAATGGGCCCATAAAAGTGGCTAATACTGCTGAGAAATACAACATTTAAGATTTGAAAGCTGCTAATGCTCTCAATTTGGAAATACGTAACTCCAATGCTGTTGAATCGAGATGGCTCCACAAGCTAGACTTAATTTCAACAAGAGAAGGAATTCTTTCGATGCCCATTTTGTCTTGTTTTTTTCTATTTGATGACCGTCATCGACCGGATATTAAGACTATTTTTAGATGAAGACCCAAGAGACCGTTTAAAACTGCAACATGTCGATACTCGTCACAGAGAATCAAAGAACATAAAACATATTGAAGGGTGTTCGGAACCTCGAACTCAGGTAAAGCTCTCGACAAGTCGCGACATGTTCAAGCTCGAACGTCACCCAATGAGTCGGATGCTGCTAGACCTAATTAAATAACTGGTTCCAGGTCTGCTGATAAAGACTTGGAATTTAATAGCATGAACAACTATTCATAAACTGACAAAGAATGTAAAACGATTAAAAAATTATAATATTAGAGCTATTATTGTGCCACTAGAAAGCAAAGGTATAATATTATGTGTCCTGATACAGAGAAAATAATCAAATTAAAAATGCTTTGTTTTATTAATGAGGCAAAATAACAGGTATCACATAATACCTATGCATAACCTAATGATATAAAAATATTCTGAGAAAAGATACTATGGAGAGATGGCCCAATTATACATTTTGAAGAGGTAACTCAGCGGATTTAATTCAAGATTTCAATAAAATACTGTTTCTAGATAAGTTTTACCTCGCAAAAATGACAAACGAATCAAAATATGTATGATAAATTAATATGAAAACAACAAACTTGAAGTTTAAAATAATTCTGCATCAGCACATCAATAAGATAATAGAGTACCTATTCGATTATAAACCTAACGCTTCAAAGAAGCTTAATTTTATTGTATACTGCAATAAAATCTGGCGGCATAGTTGTAAAATATTTATGTTATTACACATTTATTCAAGCGGTTATTGTGGTCATTGGATTATTACGATCTATGCAAACTGCCTTTAGCAATCCATTGGTAGTTATGAGCCGAATACGATTTAGTCAAGGTAAATGTGATACAGAAACATCAGATTTTGGTACCACAGTCAAGACTTACACAAAAGTCTATCAAATAGATAGTTGTTGTCTCAAACAAACAATTTCAGACTCCTTGTTTGAAAGGATCTAGGTACTGAAGATTGGGAACGCTTTAGTACCCACTGCGAAATCATGTTATTTCTTTTTTCAGATTCTTTTAAACCACGTTAAATATGTAGTTAAATGAAGTAACAATTGGACGCAATATTCTGTCAAAGCACATACTAGCTATTGGCATACAATAATTCAGGCAAACGTTTTTAAAGGTTCTACTGAAGGCTTCAGAATGCTTTAGGAACCCTTAGAAAGACATAGTCACGCTTTAAGAGAGAAACATTCTAAGCTGAAGAAGACAAAAGAATATGTTGGATAGAATAAAATGCTTCGTGTGTCAGAGGAATTCGTTGCATAGAATGAATCAATAGAGAAAAAAAAATGATAGGCTGGCAATAGTAAGATGTGAGATTCTATATTTTAAGCACCGAGAGAAGGTGGGTTAATTCCTAGATGAAAGCAAATCTGTTGAAATTAAAACACGACCAGTGTGTATTGTAACTTACGCAAATTAAAGAACACCTGATCAAATAATTATTATTTGATCAGGTGTTCTTTAATTTGCGTTATGAAACTGCTGTTATGAACATTCCAAAAGTGACCAAATTACCTCAACAATAAAAGAAGAAAGAAACACAGGTGGTACCTACCTATTGAATCTGACAGATTTCACAATAACTCCAAAGTGTCTGCAACCTTATTTAATGTTATTTAAACAAGCTTTTTGAGACAACACAAATTAATCGAGACGTCTCCCAAAATTTTGCCCATAAACGGAAAATCTTACACAAAGAGACACACCACATTGGGAAACTTTAGGTCAAAGTATGTTAAGACTGGTAGGTTATAATGCACCTACGCAAACCAAACAGGTAGATATTATGCAATAGAAATCACATAAAGCCATAAGTACTTCTGATATATTTAATAGTGCGTAATATTTATTGGTTGGATAGAATTTCAACTGTAACTCGAGTAAGGGCGTTCCGCAAATACCAAGACTTAGATGTCATGAAGTTTCCAAACAATGGAGCATTTTGTGAATATTGTATAAAAGATGGAGGGATTATCGAAGAATGAGAGACATGCTTTTATCAAAAGAATTACATAAAAAGAAAGAATGTTAACGACGTGTTACGTGAAAAGATGTTAAACGTGGGAGGATAGATTTCTTTGGTCAAGCGACATGGCTTTTTTGTGTCGTCTTGATAGGAAGTGTAGATAAAAAGCCCACATTTGACACACTTGGAATCACAAAAACGATGAAAAAAACATCAGATCTACGAAGAGAATTAATTTTCACCATGTTTAGGATTTTTTCTGTCACCATTATTATACTAAATCATTAGTCTTCATCTCATCAGGCATTAGTTACGAAATCACCTTTGACTTTATCTTTATAATAAGTACTTCCTTAAATGACATCAACAAAGTGAATAAACACATGAATAGCGTCATTTGTCAAAACATGAAAAAAATAAAAACGAAGGAAATATACCAAACGCCTCGTGTGACATGAGTCACTTAGTAGCCGGAACTCCTAAACGCACTGAGTTTATTAGCCTTAAAACTCAGCTGCTCTTGCAGTCAGTATCCAGTCATTTCAAAGTTTATTTGACTGTTGGCAGCAACCGTGACAATAATCCTAACAGCAACCTTAATGTAACAAAAAGAAACACCAATGTAATTTGGCAGTGATACAAAATAAGAGGAGGCAGGTCTGAAAGTGGTCCAGGTGACTGATGTGTGGTAATCAGTTGACATGGTATGGACAAGTGATGATGCAGAGGACTGAAGATAATCTAGTGAGGAAAGTTTTGCGTAAGAGTAGAGGAAGACCACAGTAACGATAGATGGACCGTATGAAGGATGATATCGCTAGAAAGAAAGTGAAAGCTTAGACAACAAGTAACAACGAAATATAGGAGAACAATACACGTAAATTAGTTGGTATAAAGGGAAAAGAAGATGATGGCTACAAAATCAGAGGTAAACCAGCCGTGAAAATACTGTAAATCCATTTCGTGCCCTCTATAACCCTAGTTCGCAACACTCAAGTTATTGTCATGACGTATTTACTACACGTATTTCGCTAATGGTCTGCGACCTTTTAGTAAAGGGGCGAAGAGAAATATAAGCTGTAATAGCTACAGGTGGAACAAGAGTATTGTCAGTGAGGCGCGGTATATCGCGTTATAAACAAAACTACGTAACAGGTAGAGATTTTAGAACAACTGTTTCTGGTGAAGACATGCAAGTGCTTATGCCAGTAACTCATCCCATAGGATAAGAATTTAAGACTTCTCTCTTCTTAAAAAGCAACTTAGAGAAAATTTGCATGATCTGGGCATCACGTTTGCTATCTGCATTTGCATGTCAAACCGTTTAGTCTGGTGTCCCCAGTTCTCATCCAAAAGTTGATGTCATTCAAATTGATAAAGTAAACCATCTTTTGGGCATCGATGAATTTGCGAATTTGCATTGGGTATGACAAGGGTGCGAAACATGCTGAAGCTACCTTGATATTTCATGAAATTTCTTCTCCATGGAAACGACCAACCGAAGCCATGCACCTGTTTTTGACGTCTTATATATAACTGGCCTATGGGTCTATATGAAATAACATATTCTAATATTGATTCATTGGTACCTACCAGGAAGCTTACTAAATAATTTTCTATTAATACCAAGTACTCCTGCTAAACTTAACGACCACAATCTCATGCTCTCATTAACACGAGATGACGACTTTCCCTCACGTTACGTTACTAAACACACTAAATAATTCATTCACAACGTAATGACGATTAGCCATGCAGTTGACAGTTGCACAAGCAATTACGACGCTATGAAATGCATATAATTTGAATAAAGAGAAGGTACTGTACGGTTATGTACATAATGTGTGTGTAACTACAGTTTATAATGAATTAATGATGGACCTGTGGATATAACGGCGACATAGGTACCTGCGAGTAAGCTCTGGGGTGCTCTGAGGTCGAAGTGTTCGAACTCGCACAAGTACGAGTATTCTACCTTTGTCAAGGAACTTAGGTAGTTAAAAGTGTTTATACTATTTTATCGTCAGTATCAAAATTGTGGACGAAACATCTAGTGGAAACCGACTTGAATGAGAAGACTTGTGATGTCCACCAACTCGTACTGAGCCAGCGTGCCGGTTTGTGGCATATCACCTTATAGAGAGGAAGAGGAGGCCTGTATGAGCAAATCTCAGGATAGTAAAACTACTTTCAACTTTTCCATATTGCTACGCTATATTCGAAATACCTAGGTAGCGAACAGCAGACGTTATTCACGTTCAAGCACAGTTCAAGTCAAGTTTTGAACTAGGTTATTAGCTCAGTGTTTTGAGTGTCTATAATAACACTCAGAATTGTGTAATAATAAAGGAGTCTCTTAGAAATGTGGAAGACTAGAAGCTAACTGTGTTTTTGTCCACATACTAAATACAGTTAGCTTAGTTAGTTGGTAATAGGCGCCTACCTAGTTTGAGACATGCCTTGTGCGAACATGAATGTGGTACATTTTGTAAAATTTTCTATATTTCATTGTTGAGTTTTCATAACATGTCGTTTTGAAAATTAATAATTTGATTGAATTTGAAAAAAGAACCATCGAAATAAAAATTGGATTAAACTAATAGCGGCCATACACCATACTGCCTATCGTACAATCGGCATGACGATCGATTTGATCAAATTGGCAGTTCGTCCATATACACCATACACCATACTGCCTATCGTACAATCGGCATGACGATCGATTTGATCAAACTTCAAATCGGCAGCAGTGATGCCAGCTTAGCAACTTTACCTATAGCTAGATCTAGCTATTATTCGGTGACCGACAGCTACAATTTTATAAAAGTTGTGGCTTAATTTTTTAGCTACTGTTTTACCGACTTGTTTTTTTACCGGTCTATCCCACTGGTGGGAATCAGTTGGTAATACAAGTGAAGGTCGGAAAACATTTGCTTATCGTTAAGCAAATGTTTTCCGACCTTCAAGCGATTTTCGACCTTATTGACATTTATGCAAACACCGGATTTTAATGAAGGAGCAATGTTAGCTAACGAGAATGTGAGAAAAAACAAACTAAATTTTAAATGTCAATAAGGTCGAAAATCGCTTGAACCAGTTTTTTCCACTCCACTCCACTGTAAAAAGTGTCGTGACAATTTTTTCCGCCTAGCCCCCTTTCGCAACGCGCCATAAGGAACTTCGTTCCAAAAAAATAAACGTTTCGAATTGAGAACCTCCTCCTTTTTTTTACGTCGGTTAAAAAGTAGCTACCGAATATTAGCTAGATCTAGCTATAAAGTTGCTAAGTTGGTATCACTGCTGCCGATTTGAAGTTTGATCATTCCGATTTGATCAAATCGATTTGATCAAATCGATTTGATCAAATCGGCATGATCATGCCAATTTGATGGATTCCACGCCCACACACGGTCAAATCTAACTGATCAAATCGGCAGCGTCATGCCGATTGTACGATTGGCAGTATGGTGTATGGCCGCTATAATGTTTACCTACTCGCTCTAGAAAAAATGGAAGAAACGCTGCTTATTCTGCGCAAATAAGACGCACATTGCAAAATAATATAAAATTGACACAGCAGTCAAATAAATTCAGACTGAATGAAGCCATTGATGTGCTTAACGCCTTCTTAGATAATACATATCGAATTGCCACATCAAACCTTGATACCGAAGATCCCAAGGCAATTAAACGTAACTGTTTCGCATGTGCTACTGATGGGTTCAATCACAAGTCTCCCATGCCTATAGAATACAGCCTGCATTGTGCTTTTATAATTACACATATAAATTAATAATATATCAAAATTGTGCTAATGGATGCTGAAGTAAAAATAAGGAAAGAAAAGCGGGAAATTTTGACAGGTGAACTTTTAAGAGAAGGGCTAACAATAGACTGTCATCTGTTCTGTACCTGTAACTTTTCAAATCCAAAATTATCCAATTTCATGTTGGAATTATTTAGTTTGATGTCGCCTTTATCACTCATTTAGGTATATCAAAAAACTTTGTATTGAACAGCCTCAATTTCATTACCACATTATTTAAATTCACTCAAAACACAACACTATTTTAGTAACAAAAAAACAAACGACACACGGAGAATTTAAAAATAAAAAGCTAAATTTTTAATACAAACAATGGCACGAAGCTTTTCAGATTTAGAATTAAAATGTCACGCCGACGCCGAAGGTTGTATAGGCGTCCATCGGAGACGCCCGACTCACGCCATATGAGATTACAAATGCGAACAGCCTTCCCAAACTCCGAAGGCACTAAATACTTTACAGACGAGAATTAAAATGAACTCGATGCGAGTTAATATCTGTAACTAGCACTCGTTTTCCTAATGCGGCTGGTTAAACATCAGTAAAGTTGAATGCTATGAGGTCTACTGCTATGCAAATTGAGGTTTTGTTTACTTATAAGTTAGTTTAGTTAGTACCCGGTGGCTTGGCCCAAGAATGCCAAAGATAGAGCGCCGTAGAAAGTATTGACCAAACATGACAAGTAGCTGGCTCTTTATCATACAGTGTAGGCTTTGTAAGTGGTAGGTATATAGGTACCTTTTTAAGAGCTAACTTGAACAATAACAAGGTTAGACAAGTCCTTTGTAAAACATTTTACCTACTAAAAAGTGCAATTCCCGTTTGGTAAGCCCACGTTATTACAGATTTTCTACATTATCTTGGAAATACTTGGGTACTCAAAGCTTTCGTGGCAAAAGTATTTTTACCATGTCATGCTCTCCGAAATTGCCGTATCTAACAGCTGATGGGCCTGTCATGGCGTTCCAATCTGGGACAAATCCGGGGAAAGCCTGAGCTATGCAACAAATCACAGCACGCATAGTAAGACACTTATCGGTACTTTTAATTAAAACATTTGTATGCAACGTTCGCACTTTACCTCTTCGCTGAAGAGCTTAATTTAATATTGAGATCGCTTGATTTAAATTAAATAATAAGCGATGCCTGAGCATTTTGGCCGATACTGAGCTTTAAATTATGGAGCGTTTACTTTCAAAATTACCGAAAGATGTACAAAAAGTATTCTATTGGCGCTTTTATCCTCCTAAGTTATGTTCAAGATTCCTGGATGAGGAAGCGAGCATAGACAATATAGCTTTTAGAGGACTAGATAATGCAATTTAAAATATGTAATATCATTTGGTTAATAAGTACCTACATAATTAATTCTACCATAGTCATTCAGGACATGGTTGAACAGCTGGCAGAGTTAGATGGCGCGATGACCTGGACAGATGCTATCCATTTACTAGTCATTCAAAAGGTTATTGACCTTGCCCAGTTAATGCTAAGTGCTAAAGCAAATTCTAGTCTTCATTCCAGTCTGCCTCCTCGAATACCGACATTTGCGATTCCACACCGATACGACAGGTCTCAAATTGAATTCCTGCTACACTTTGTATTTCACAAAGCTGTCGAGTTCACAGTAAAGTGTAGGTATGCGGCCACATCATTATTCACCCAGCGATTCGTATACCAAAGCTACAAAAACCACAGGATGTCATGCGCATCAACAAAATGATGACACCCTTGTTTCAACGTGATAAAGTTCATAATCGCATGAAGAGTAAATTTCCCATCAGCTGTTGTAGTTTTGTTTTAGCACAGAAACAATGGACATTCTATCCACACCGGATCGGTAACATTATCTGGGGCTTTTCAGTTTGTTTAGCCTTTGAAACAGAGGCTTAAAGTTCAAAATTGCTTGACATTGCATTCTGTATCCTAGAATTGATATTAATATGGACATTATGATGCGTCGCAGCGCCTATCGACAATGTGTTATTGAATATCAAGTATAGACATTTGCTATGAAAGCTGATAAGTGTATTTTAGATATCCAAATATGGGTGTTGGTATTCTGTCTGTTCCAAAAAGAATATTATGATAATTGGTACTTAATTCTGTTTGTATTTGGAAAGTTGAAAAATGACAATACTGTCACTTGTACAAAAGTGGGGTTTGTGAAAGGTCATGGCACCTACAGTGAAAATTTTTGATTTCTTAACAATAGGTACCATACAGATTTTTTTTTTATATTTATTTGCAAACATGCGATCGGCTCTTGAACCATAAGCAGTTGTTTTAAAAGAGTGTTTGGCATGTTAGGCTTGCCTTCCCATTGTTAGGCTGCCTTTGAATATTGCTTTACTCAGAGTATATTATCCCCAGTGTGCAGTCTTTTAAGACGTCTTGTTGGATACCATACAGATAAAAATTCCAAAATATAGATAGAGTTTGATACCCTCGATAGACCAGACCAGGATAGACTTCGATGATAGATTTAGGACCATGGTTTCTAGGCAGTGAAAGTCTAACAGTACCAACCAATCCACCCAGAGCCCTCATTTAATGATTTTATCCATAATAAAAAAACTAAAAAGAAACCCTTAGCACAAACATAGATTTGTTCCATTTGATTATTGAAATGTTACATGACATTAAGTTATGAAGTTGCTAGTTATTGCAACTTTCATTCATCTTGGGCCAGTTTAATCAGTAGTTACATTAAAACTTAGTTAAGACCCTATACAATTTTTAACCATTTGTTAAAAAATATATCAGATTTTAAGTAATAGTTAGCTTATCCGCTAATCAAACAACTCCCCCTGGTGGCCAGTTGTTTGCTCAATAGTAAACTAACTACAAAGAAAAAATGGTGATAAACAAACAATTTAACAATATTTACCAAAAAAATGGATATTTTTATGAAAAATATTAATATTAACTCTGTGATTTTAAATACTACAATAATAACACTAATTTTCTTGATAATGTCAAAAAAAAAGAAAATGTACACAAATACTGCAAATATGTAACATTTATTCAATAACATCATGTTATTCTCAAAAGAAAATCTTATAAAACTAATTAAATACATTATGTAATCTTTTCCCAGTATCCTGTTGATATCATAAATATCCAGGAATTGTGGACAAATTAGTCCCTTTAAATGCTAGAACCTCATCCGGGTTCGCTTTCAACTTCTCTATGATTGCATGTTTATTAAATCTTATATCATTCACAAAATCCTGTTTTATTAACTTCATTTTCTCCACAAGCTTGTTCCGGAGAGTTCTTTCTAAGCCTGGTTTCTGTAACAGACTGGCCAGTTCTGGCAAACTATCAGGCAATGATATTTCATTATCTGAATACTCTATTGCTATAGCTTTACTCCTTGTTTGCATTTCATTGTGTCTTTTATTTGGCTTTTTAGCACAAATATGCTTTTCCAAGACTGTTTCTACTGTTGACTGTTTCCCCTCATCGTCAAACACTATTTTTGTCTTAAATCTACAATCACACTCATTGTCTGTTGATACTTCTGTATTAAACTTTCGCTTTTTAGGCAAACTGGGTCCTGCTTCGCTGTCTAAGTTCAATAAATGACCGTACTTTGTCTCGATCTTTGTCATAACCTCTTTACACTTATTGTAAACAGCTCTCAGCTCTTCTAAATCATTTTTATCTATTTCTGTCGAGTTGTTTGTTTGCTCACTAGATTCCGCGGAGGTCACTGTTATTTGTTCAGTCTTCTTTGCTTTTTTATCCGATTTTGACTTCTTTTTACGAAAATTTTCCAATGGCTGTGGTGATTTTTCTTTGCTAGTCATAACGGAAGATGTACTTTCGTCTGTTTTAATAAGTTCTCGGACATGATTCTTCACAATAACATACGATTTTTGTTCCAAAAGTGGTTTTCGGATAATAGCTACTTCCACTGGCGTCTCACTATCTTCATGAACGACCATCATTAAAAAGTATTTTACTCATTAAAAAAACCTATACTGTTTAAAATTATTACGCTTAGTTAATACGATATATTTTAAATTTCATTAAATACACGTGCCTCTTCAACAAAGACGCCCCAATAATATGACATTGACAGCAGTAGTGATGTGACTCATAGCGCGGCGCCAAACGCCACAGTCGCGCAATCTCTATGGTTCACAGTATCGATACAATAGTCTACTAAAATGTCTTACATATGTAAATGACAATATTAGTTCAGTCACGTATTTCTTAAACTAGAAACAAAGCATATAATTATCATCAAAATATTGTCAAGTTTACGTGAATTTCAAATACATTTTTAACCGACTTCAAAAAAGAGGAGGTTCTCAATTCGTCCATTTTTAGGGTTCCGTAGCCAAATGGCAAAAAACGGAACCCTTATAGATTCGTCATGTCTGTCTGTCCATCCGTATGTCACAGCCACTTTTCTTCGAAAGTATAAGAGCTATCCTGTTGAAACTTGGTAAGTAGATGTATTATGTGAACCGCATTAGGTTTTCCACACAAAAAATTTTTTTGAGTTTCAATTAAGTATGGGGCTTAATTAAAACTCAAAAATTTTTTTTTTCGGCAAACCCTTACGTGTGGTGTATCATTCTATGGATAGGTCTTTAAAAATGATATTGAGGTTGCTTTTCTAAACTGAATAGTTTGCGCGAGAGACACTTCCCTGTAACTTCTAAAATAAGTTACAAAATATATGATGTACATTACCATGGAAACTACCAGCGAAAATTGGTTTGAACGAGACCAAGTAATTAGTTTTTTTTAAACGTCATAAATCGTAAACCGCAATTTACCTTTCAAGTTACAACCAACTACAAGAACTTATAAATTATGTTACATGCTGCTACGGAACCCTTTATGGGCGACCCCGACTCGCACTTGGCCGGTTTTTTTTTTCTATAGTCCCCGCCAGATAAGTTTGGAATAAAGGTCATTGATCCTATTAATGCTTTGTTCGAATTTCAAAATATGTAAAATAAAGTCAAGATCGTCTCTTACCACGATACGTTTGTTTTGATCGTGTTACGACACAACATTCTTTCATTTCATTTCTTCTTTTTTTTTTTCGTATCATTTTTAATATGGGAATAATTGGTACACTGGGGTCAACGAATTTTATTCCAGACATGTGGCGGGATTTGTGATGAAATAATTTTAGAGCAAAAATATCATAACCATCATTGGCACCAGGGTAAAAAACATGAGTAGCAAAAAAGGGAAACAGTTTAATATAGTAAAAATATTTATTCATTGATATTTTTACTGATTTTTATTTTTTTTTTCTTAGGTACATAATCTTCCACAGCATGATCTTCAATTATATTTACATCTTTCTTCTTTTTGGATTTTTTTCTTTCCACTTTCTCATCATCTAAGCTTTCATCAACAGGTTCTTCAAAATCCTTCTGCTTTTTCTTCTTTGATTTCTTGGTTTTCTCTGGTTCATCTATTTGAGTATCAACAATTTCTTGTGTTATTTCTTCTTGATTTTGGTGTTTTTCTTTCTTCTTTTTCTTATTTTTCTTTTTAGTCTTAATGGACATTTCTTCACTTTCAAAGACTGCATTTTCATTTTCACCATCATTGTCCTCCGTATTTTTGAAGGAAAATGGCTGGAAACCGAGTCCTAGATGACTTCCTTCCTCGTTTTCATAACTAGCTTCTCCAGAGAATCCTTTGAATGAATAGTCAACACTATCTCCGTAACTTGGGTCATTAGTTGTTATATTCAATTTGGTTTTAGATTTAATAGCGGCCATTTTGCTTTTGAAATAATCTTCCATACTACCTTTTTCAGTGAAAACTACCTCCGTGTTTGTAATCACAGTATTTTCCACAGTTTCTTCATTCTCTTCAGGTTTTGAATTTTCTTCATTTTTCAAGGTTTTCTTTCCAAAAATATTAGCCAAGTCCTTTTCACTGTAGCGAGTTAAGTCTTTCCCACGTGTAAATTTATGATAGTGCACTCTTTTTTTACTTTTCTTGGATTTATCTTCTAGAGATACACCACTGTGTAGTTTTTCATCATTACTATCACCTGAAATTGGAATAAAACATTGAATTGGTTTACTGAAACACCAGGCACTTGAATGAAAAAATATTGTTCAGGATAATATAAACAATACTTCTAGTCTGACCCTAGTTTTTTAAGATGCTTTCTAAAGTTAAGTTTTAATAATTTTTAGCTATACTAATGTAACATAAATATTTTAACTAATAAAAAGGTCAGTGGGTCGTCTTAGGGGCGGAGTTTTTATTAGTTAAAAATATTAAACTATTGTATATAAAATATTAGACTATTGTACCAGTGTAATGTTTTCTTATTATAATAAGATGATAATATTTTTTTAATCACATGAATAACATTGAAATTGATATGGATTTTCAGTAACTACTTACCGTTGGACAAATTCGCCAATAATGTATTGAAGTCGTCCTCATGTTTTGTCCACTGATCGTTCCTGTCCTCGAAACCCAATCCTGTATCATCGTTCTTGTATCTAGCCACAACATGTTCCACCATTCCATTTTCTTTAGCACCCAGCCCCTTTCCCATAGTCCATCCCATTCTTACCATTATTCGTGCACCGTACTTGTTTGAATCATTGCTCCACGCATTATTTTTGGCACGTAAATTTATTACTTTCTGTTTACGACGGGGTGCTGCTAACATAGCCATGATTATTGTATTTTTAAAAACATTGCACACGTGAAATTGATTTTCTAAAGACAAAATGGTTGGTGACAGGCAGGCGTGGTGCCGGGGTGCGCGGTGTGCGCAGTACTATGAGACATGATTGGCCGAAAGCAAAGTGAAGTTCGCCCGTTTTGTAGTGAAAACCGCCGCGTGATTGGTTGGTGTTTGTAACGTTGGCACTCCCGTCTAGAGCGCGGTTCAGCGATGCATTAATACATTCTTGAGCATGATTCAGTTTCGTTATTGTATTTTCCATAGACATAGAGCTTGGACCGAGCTTTATTTAATTAATTACCATACTCTAGAAAGAGAGAAAAGCAATTGTAGGCTAACTATCCTTCCTTGACCATGGAGTACCGGAAACATCTACAGGAAAGAGATACAGCTTTGCAAAAAAACAGTAGAAAACCGGAAGTCGCCACTGTCTTCTCGCTACCAGCACTTTGAATGATTTTATTTTATTTATTTTCACTTATTACGTTAGTTTTATGGCACAATAATAAATCTTACAAACCTGCGTCTTTGTTTACATCAAATATCAAATATTTTAAAACGTTGTCAGCAAATAAAAATATTAGTTCCGTTTCAAGACGTTCTGGCCAAGCTGTAGATGGTCCTACAATGATATTTCTTTCTTTTCTAGAATGGCTGTATAAAGCTGGGTCCACACGGCACAGACTTTAGTCTACGCAGCGTGTCTGTACAGACTTAAGTCGGTGTCAATGGGACGTGTGGACGTGAAATCTCACGTCTGTAACGATAACCTGTGCATCTTTGTTCTTCGTATCAAAAAGTCGGCGCAGACATGCGTGTTTGCGCAGACCACTGCAAGTACTGCATTGTGTGGACGCATGTACAAACTTGTGGGTCAACTTACGTAATTAAAGTTGTGAATTTTAAAGGCCACACAGGCGCGTTATTATAGGCCGATAATATCGCATGCGTTACTGCGATATCTGTTTTCAGTACATTTTGTATTAGGATGGTCATGTAGTTACACACTGCTGCGATAGTAACGCTGCAATGGAAGTAGGACGTTGCGTTTCTCCGTCCTGCGATATTCCGATATGAGTTCTAGAATGTTGTGTATCAGGACGCAAACGACCGTACACACACCTGCGATAATAACGTTAGTACTTGTACGACGTTTGGTTTTAACGACAGTTTGAGTTCCATGGCTGTATGAGTGTCCTAAAAACTTTTTATAATATGGATATCATATCATCAGATGAAGAATGTTTATTACTAACAGTTGCAATGGAAGATGACCGAAAAAGACGCCAGAAACGAAGGACCTAGACTTGGAATTTCCAGATGGTATAATAGTGCCGTCGCGGGCGGCGCGGCGCTCTCTCGTAAGAAATATCGGACGATAAAAACGCAGCTGTGTGCAAGAAATCGGGATGCATTAACGCAATACCGCTTGCGATATTATCGACCTATAATAACGCGCCTGTGTGGGGGAGCCTTAAATTCTCATATGAGCGTCCTGTTGCAAGGTATCGTAAAGTTGCTGACAATCTTTCGTGTGGAGATATAGATTTTCTCATACATGTGTCTTTTTTTAACAATAATGGAGTAACAATTCGTTATAAGTGGCCAAATCCATTCTCAAGTAATTTCCAAAATCATCTTCTTCGCTAGTTGTCAATTCCTTCAGTAAAGTTGTATGCGAGTACATTTGTCTCTTTAATAACCACTTTTTCAAGCATTTATAGCGCTTGGTATGTGTTTTTTCTAAAAAAACCGTAAGAGCAGCTAGTTGTAGTAAATGACGCCGTCGATTGATATCTGCCATTGCAGCCGTCCGCACACCACGAGATTTACAGGACAACTAATATGTCTGTATCGTGTGAACCATGGCATAATAATATACTTCGCCGTGTGGACGATATGAGTCGCACATACTTTTGTCCGTGCAACAGTCTGCGCAGCGCAAGTCTGCACCGTCTAGACCCAGCTTAAAGCTCAGTCTATGCTATTAGTCTGTGGCTGTGGTACCTAATATGGGATTGAGTGAGGCTCGGTGGAAATGGTAAACAACATTGCGTTCAAAATAAAATAAAACTATTAAAACTGAAGTTGCTATGAACTTATTTTAGAAATTTTAACTAATTTAAAGGCTGATCAGACTTTTTACTCACACTTGGTGGACTGCTTAACATGATCGTTCACTTGAACCTTGACGATTACTACGTTTAAATAAACGTGGGTACCTACTGTTCCCATACAGACCGGTATAAAAATGAGTACCTACACTGCCCAACTATTGCCCTTCTACAGCTGTTGTCCTTTGCAATTTATTTCATCTCACTCATCTCTTTCAAATTGTCAATAGGTTAGCCAGCCAACTTTGTAGATGGCGGCATAGCTGCCCAAAATTGACCCCACTCAACTAGAAAGAGAGGAATCGAAGAGCGGGTCCTTCATTTGTTGTTACAGGAAAGAGATCCTATTGGCTCTCCTTCTAGAGTGTGACCAATTTGATCTGTCAGTTGGCTAGGGGAAGCGCAGTCCATCTTTATGGATGGCGGTAAACAAACTGTGAAACAACTGTACATGCGCATAGGGTGGGAGTCTTTGAATAGTAATGATTGTCAACGCCTGAACGTCAAAAAATAGCTGGCGAAACTGCACGTCAGCTTGCATAGAAAAAATGTGCATCCCAAATAAGTTAAGTATAATAATTATGTAGTTCTTCTTTTTGAAAGTTATCCGGGTCCCACTTTTCCTGACTATACCTTTATTGCATTCTCAAGCGAATATTATTCTTCTAAGATATTTTAAGACTTTTATTGAAATTGAGGTGTGACTTAATAAATAAGTTAAATCATAACGAGATGGACGGACGACCTTATAAAGGTCGCCGGAAGACGCTGGATGCAGGTCGCTTCCAACCGGTATATGTGGAGACCTAAAGGGGAGGCCTATGTTCAGCAGTGGACGTCCTATGGCTGAGATGATGATGATGATGATGATGATGATAGTGAGAGCTCTCATTCGGGGCTAACGGTTACGAGTATCACAAGAGATCCCCTTACCACCATGCTTGGCAGAGGCAGTAGCGATCGTGTTTGTGTTCTGATTTTGTATTATTTATAGAATAAGTAAATACTGTACTGCAAACGAAAAACTGTAAAAAATTTATCAATGTTGTTAACAATAACATGTGTCAACAATAATATATGATGCAAAGCTAATTTATACTTCAAAATTACTGTCCTGACTTTAAAAAGTGAAAAGCGGTATACCTAAGCTATCATCCATCAATGTCATCTTTTACTGATAAACAAACACAGTAGCGCAGTGTAAAATATTGCTGGCCTAAAATATTTTTTTTTTAAAGATTTTACTTTTCTATGAATAAGTAAATTATTTTATTTTTTATTTAACAATTTAAAGAACCACACGCTTTATTTGAGTGAAACAGAAAAATAAAGTCGGTTAAAAATAGGTAACTGATTTTGTTTATTTATAAAAATTAATTTTATGTAACAAATTCCATTTAAATAAAACAATGCGGAATTTCTCAAGTTGGATAGAAACTATACCATTGGGGAGTTGTCTTATTACTTTACTCTTGGGGTTGCATATAGCATAAATCAAAACGTGAATAATTACCCCATCCCAATGACGTCTGCAGGGCGGACCGATCAATAAAACGCAACCTCTAAAGCCTTCGTAGTGTACTCGTGTCGCTCCGCGGCCGTGTTACGTCACGGTAGCTATACTAGATAATATTGTACTAGCCAGTGCAGCAGTTCAAGCACTTGTTGAATAAACGCCGCAAACATTTCTACTTTCGCTCGCTCCGAAGATGAAGATGCGTATCATGGCGGATTTTGCGTGCGGGAAGATTTTGAGCCTGCTCCTCAAGCAAATGAATACCAGAGCAACGACTTATTCTCCGCTTATCAGGTTACACAGACACCAGAAAAAAGGATTTGGGAGACCGTCGGAATAGCAAGAGACGTAGGCGACGGCACCTTCACTACATTTAAATTAATGACCTATAATGTGCTCTCCCAAACATTACTAGAGTCAAATAACCATGTTTACGAGCACTGCAAACCGTCGCACCTGGTTTGGGAGAACAGAATTATTAGGTTATTTAATCATATATTCCAAGAAAACCCAGACATTCTTTGTCTACAGGAGGTGGAAGCTGAACACCTCAATTTATTCAACGAAGGTTTAAAAGAATTCGGTTACTTTGGAATATATAAAAAGAAAACTGGAGTAACGCTGGTCGACGGCTGCGCCATCTATATAAAAAAGGACATTTTCGAATTAGTGGAAGTTACCAATGTGGAGTTCCACCAGCGGAAAGTGTCCATTATGGATCATCATCACGTAGGGATAATAGCGCAGCTGAGAGCATGCAGCATGCCGAACTCGCGTCTTGTGGTAGCCAACACGCATCTGCTGTGTGAGCCGAAAAGAGCCCTCATCCGACTCGCGCAGTTACGGCTGTTCCTAGCGGAGATCGACCGAGTATCCTACGAGTTTAACGGGCCGAACTCTGGCCATCTGCCCATCATATTGACTGGAGACTTAAACTCGCAACCAGACAGCACCATTGTAAGGTTACTGGAGGAAGGCCAAATTAGCAAGAATAAAGACTGGAACGATATTGAATGGAAAGCCATCGGGATAAACGATAACTGCCAACATCTGTCAGTTTATGTGAACAGGAATCAAGGTTTGCCTACCCATTTTGAAGAATTACAAATAAGTAACTCTGAGTACTGCAACCGTACCAGCACCAATCAGCACCGGGGAATAGAATCCTCAGAAACCAATGATCTACAAAGCGGCAAGTACGTAAAAATGTTTACTAGTAACATTCTGTCGCATCCACTGCATTTTATACCAGTGTATGACACTAGGAGAGGCAACAAGTACTTAACTCATAAGTGCCGCCATGACACAAAGGACTGTACATGTATTCTGACAGCTAATGTTGACTATATGTTTTACAACATGCGCTCAGGTTTGCGGCCTCTGGAACGCCTTCGTCGGGCGACTGTCAATCACCTTCCGAATGAGTTCTCTGGCTCCGACCACCAATCGCTTGTGGTTGTTTTCGAGCTAAATGCGGAGAAACCATATTAATAATCACAACACTAACACGACAATAACACGATGAACGTAGTAGTCCAACAAAAATAACTAGGTAAATAATTTGATTGACCACCAAGTGATCAGTTTATTAACCACTTAATACTCGTGTATATATACCTAACTTAAACTCAATTTTCTACTGTTTATAATCCCAAAAATGTTTCTTGAGGCCCTCAATATCCCGTTTAGGCTCGGATGGTTGCTTATCATACTACAAAGCTGTTTTTATATATTTTATCATTTTAATTAAGTCAAGTCAATTAGTACAAATTAATTATACTATCCTCCGGTGAGAGCTTTAATTTAAAACTCATAATTATTAAAACAAATATACATGAAATATGTCGTCGTGAACACGAGAAAGGATTGGACTGATTGGTTTTGAACCAAAACCGCTTTGTTTTTATTGATACGCTTAATACATCACGACTTTGAGTACACGTGCGTGACCCGAAGATTCCGATTTACGACGCATGTCAGAACAATTGTGTATATTTTTTGTGGAATCTGTCGTGCTGGGAATTTGACGAAATATTATAGCTCAATCATCACCAATTGAGCAGCATTATTGTAGTGAAATATCTAAGTAGGTACACGAAGACATATTTTGTGAAAATATTATTTTATTTTAAAAGGCATTTTACCTGCCTCCCTGAGCTTATTTTAACTGTAAATAAATAATTAATGATTAAGATATTGTCCAAAATATTCACGACTGGACATTAAAGCTGTTTGTGATATTATATATTTTTTTTGTAAATGTTAAGCTCATGGAAATACAAGGTGTTTAAATTGAATTGTCTCTTTACAATGACCGAAGTATAAATGTTTAATATTTCCCAATGTTAGAATTGTTTTAGATGTTTAAGAAAAAAAAATTGTTAGGTACTTTTTGAAGCACTCAAGTGATGTAAGTAACTGGTACTAAGTATTTAGTTAATAATTGTAGTTTTTTTGCTGATATTTAATTTACCCATTTATTTGTGAACATACAAACACATCTAACGGCCAAGTTTAGTCTTGGATATTCACATAAATTGTTAAAATTAAATACATAATTTTTTCAAACATGTAAATATAACTCCTATTCTATGAAAATTTTCAAAAATAGCTATATCCTTTATTGTAAATAAGGCACATTAAGTCATAGTATTGTTTGAAATTTGTATTGTAACATTGAGTATAGATCTGCCAAAATGTAAAAAAAAACTGATTAATTTTTAATTTATGTGACTGATTTGACTAGGTACTTAAATGTTGAACTGATTTTTAATCAATAAGTTTATTATTTTGCCATCACTTATTTCGTGGAAATACATTTGACACTAGCGCCGCGTCAAAAGGACTTTTAGGCGCGGAAAGTCAGCTTCGTATGAAAAACTACCAAGTCTAATTTATGTATGTGCCATTATTTAGTATGTAAGAAAAAATTAACTCTTATTATATACATTGTTGATTTTCAATAAAGGTTCTTATTTATATATTATATTTAAAGGTCTTTGGTAGGGTTAATTAATATTATGCTGTGATATTTAATTTGCCTAATATTTTAGTACATAGTGTCCAATATTATTGTAATTAGTAAGTGTCAACACAGTCCGTCTCAAAAATTAAAGACTGTGTTATTGATGTCGTGTTTAAGTGTTTTTGAGCCTAAAAGGTTTTCATTATTAAATAAATGTTAGCATGAAATTGTACCTTTCTTTTATTTTTCACTTTACCAACTCCATGGTTTATTGCTGTCTTTCTCAAAACATAGCAGTGTACCTAGTTCTCTTACAAAAGAGATCTAAGCATTCTGAATAGTCTTTGTTCGATTTTCAAACATTTTTTCTGAGTTAGGGCTGATTTTTCAATAGTCAGATAACTTTTATCTGAGGAATAAAAATAGCGGTTTGACATATTTTCTATAGATAAGCTGTCAAACCGCCATTTTTATTCCTCAGATAAAAGTTATCTGACTATTGAAAAATCAGCCATAAAGTCATAACAATAAACACCTAAATAAGGCATTCATTTGAAATTCACACGAATGAAAACTGGCATTCGTAAATTAATAAAAGCTACGTGAAAGAGGTTTTTACTTATAATTGATTGCACCAATAGCCTTGATTCATTTGCAAATATAGGTTTAATTTGCCTGCCATCAATTTTAACTTTTCTATTAGACTAAAATAGTGATGAAAATCTGTTTCATTTTTTTAATTAACGTAAATTGAAAATCGATTTTCTGGCCACTTGCGGTTTTTAGAATATTTTACGTGGTTAAAAGAAAATATACTTATGTAAGTGAAAACATCGATATAATACATATATTAGTTAATATAAGCGTACAGGAAACGTACGCGCTCCGTAAAGATTGTCAGCAGCATGATGACGGAGCCCCCCTCTAGAGGGACAAAACCTGCCGGGGTCGCGGGACTTATTTAATTTTTTTTTTAGATATTTTTAGATAATTTTTATTGACAAAAACTTTTACAGATAGTGATGAGACCCTGACTCCAGAGCTAGGTTAAGGTGCCTGTGTTTCAGGAGTCAGTGACTTCTTCCAGTAGGTTACAATTTTAGTGTTACAATTTTACAAGTTACACAACACAAAAGAACTATTATTCTCAAATTAAACAAACAAAGTATGAGTACAGAAAAAATAAAATAAGGATATAATTAAATTGAAGATTTTGATGTATACGTAAATAACATTAAAATAGTATTCTAGTATTATCAAATTATTGTCATAATAATATTTGTGGAGTAATGATGCGTTGAGCGAATGAGCGAGTATGAGGAATGTGTGTGTGTGTGTATGTGTGTGTGTGTGTGTGTGTGTGTGTGTATGTGTGTGTGTGTGTATGTGTGTGTGTGTGTGTGTAACCTGGATCTTAGTTTGTATTTTATTTTTAATTATTGTCAGTCAGTACAGTAAAGCTTCAGTTTCATTGTAGTCCATTGCCATTAGCCAGAGCCTAACTTTCTTTTTGGATTCGTGACTTGTAAGGGGATTTATGTAAAGGGATTTGTTTATTTTATTGTATAAGTGAATGGACAGGTATACATGTCGCCGTCTAGCAGATGTAGTGCGGCAGTGCAGAGATTGACAGGCATTTGTTATTGTGCGCTTCTTGTTGCTAAAGGTGAGATGTGGTGTAATATTATGGCGTTTGTTTACGATTTGTAAAACATAGCTTTGCCTTACTGTTAGCACCTCACATTTTTCGTATAGGACTTTGGTGGGGAATCTAAAAGGTCTGAAAGTCATGACTTTTAATAAAGATCAGATAATATTTCATTACCGTGACCCCGGAAGATAAAGGGCTATTGAAGGACACCGTGGATTTTAGTCAGTACGAGTCTGACAGTATGGGGTGGGAGGACTCATTTGATGATTTTACCACGTAAAAAGAAAAAGTGTGACCAAATAGAAAAAACCGGTGCATTTTTTTGCTCTGGTCAACTAGACTAGGGTAATAAATAGTAAATAAACGTTTCGTTACACGCAGCAAACGTTAAGTGATGTCAGTCTCCCAGATTCAAAAAGCAATCTGCAGACGTTGCTTTGATTGCAAAGTAGTCAATTAAATGAAATTGCATAAAACAAAGGTGTTTATTGCTCACCAGTGTTGGCCTGATTTCCTGAGGTGATACGTTCATTAGCTAATAGGAAAAGAAAGGGCTCCCCCCGCAACTGAGACCGCAAGCAATTGAAAAACACGTTTGGTCATTTACATAAGTTGTAAAGACCCAGTGTTTATACGTAAACAGTAAAGTTTCACTGCCATTATGCACAAAACACCATTTTTTCTTTGCCCATAATAATTAAAATAGTGAAAACATGGCCTTAGTAGGCGCGATATTTTCCACTGACAGTGTCTCGCTTGACCAGAGCGTTAAGAAGAAAGCTGCTAGTGAGAAACATTCCTATGAAAACTAGTCTTTCGTATACTAGAGAAGATAGCTACTAACTTCTTATAGTAAGTATCTATTAGAACGGGCCCACTTCCTCTATAATAATTGCCTTCGAGACTACGAAGTCCTTAACTAAAGACAGGATGAAGTAATTTCGCTGGATGTTTAATTGGTTCAGTTACAAAATGGTGCCTAAGTTCTCTAACACAGAACACTGTCATTAAAACTTCAGATTTTCCGAGATCATGGACTTATAATAGTGCCAAAGTATTGGAAATTCAAAACAAATAATCATCATCTTTCTGTCTCTATCCCACTTTAATTGGGGTCGAAGCCTTTCTTCTTCTTCCATCTACCCTTTCAGACGTCATGGCATCATTTGGGTATGCACCTTTTTCTATAACACAGTTATTAAATATTCCGTTTTAAAATCGATTTGTTTACACAACATATCATGTGATACCGATTATTACGTCGTACAATTACTATAAACAGTACGAGGGGTGGAATCACAGAACAGATAAAATGACCGGGGGAGATACTGAATGATGGGACAAAACAGGTCTATCAACAAATAAAAGTGCCGAAACGCGAATTTGCATAATTTTATGTAAAAATATTATAATTTTATGGTGTGAAAAATACATAATACTATCTAGAAAGTTGTGTCTGCCTAATTAAGCACTACCGAAATTACTAAGATTAATAATGCACTTTTAAGTCAAAATCCATGCTAATGGTAATGAAGTATTGACATTTTAAAATAAATTATTTACAAATAAGTAGCTCGGAACGATAGATCAACGACGTTGCATTTACGGGACACAAATTAAATTAAATCAGTGCAAAATCACAGCATCGAGATGAGGTGATCTGTTAATCGATTTGCATTATTTATAGAAAATGCTAATTAAAACAAGAATCGACTAAATAGAGAGAGTTGTTCTGGCCAGTGGCTGTGTGTAGTTTATGGTCAGTGAAAACGCGCGAAAACTCTGCGCTTGCGTGATAGCATCCATAAAAGCGGGAAACGTATCTCGGCTTATTTCGTGTAGTTCCATATTTTTATTGCTGTTACATGATTTTGTTTCATTCGGTTTCAAAGTTACTTGAACTCATTATTTTTTGTTAGAAGTCATTATTTTGTATACACGCGCTTTGTGATTAGATTGCAAATGCAAACCGTGCATAAAGAAATTGTGGTGAAGATTTTTGAGATACAATCGTCATTCAACTATGTATGTTGGGATCAGCTTCTAGTCTAAACAGAGCGTTGTTGAATAAATACCAGTATTTGAGATAACCAATGTCGTACAAATGTTTAACATAGTGTACTTACAGCATTCTGATATCATGGTGAAATCAATAAACCCTAAAGATTATGGTAAGTAGTAGTTGCTCAATGGCAAAGATATTATGCAGAATATCATATTTCCTCAACAATGCCAAAATGATCCCGAGCATAGCAAGCCTATCAAATTGGACTCTTTACGAGCAGTTTCAGGAAACACGACACGTTAAAGCAATGTAGATGTTAATCTGTGTTTCTATGTAGGTGAATGTCCATATCGCCACCATATTGCTTAGTCAACGTGGTCATTTTGCATCTCGAAGTTATTTCGAGATTTAGACGGGAAGCATTGCAGACGACCTATATTGGTGGACGGTACTTCAATGAATTCTGACTCTATATTTGTATGAATTGAACTTGTCAGCTACTCTAACAGTTCATTTAATTTTAATGATAATATTCAGAGAGAGAAAAAAAAATATTCAAAAAATTCAAACTGTTGAAGTATGTATACCTAATGGATTTTTATAGGAGTATGATTTTTTAGTTATTGAATTTTGATGCATAAGATCGTCAATGTGGCTTCACAACAAAAAAAAAAAAATCGGAAAAGACTTTGAAAAAATAATTGAAATAAAGACAGCAGTGCAGCCCAAAAAGATGCAAAAACCGGCCAAGTGCGAGTTGGACTCGCCCATGAAGGGTTCCGTAGCAGCAAGCATAGATTAGAGATATAATTATATTGAGATTAGTAAGTAATATACACAAACAATAAAAATAACTTTGTTTTTCATAGTATTTGTATGAATGGCAAAGTTATATTTGCGGTTTTTGAAAATGTACTATATCTCAAAAACTGCTAACTGTATATCATCCAAACCAATTTTCGTTGGTAGTTTTAGTTGAGGTCTACATTATATATTTTTTTTAGTTTTATCATGCTCTTATTTTAGAAGTTACGGGGGGGGGGACACACTTTTTACCACTTTGGAAGTGTCTCTCGCGCAAACTGTTCAGTTTAGAAAAAAATGATGTTAGTAACCTCAATATCATTTTTAAAGACCTATTCATAGATACCCCACACGTATGGGTTTGGTGAAAAAAAAAATTTTGAGTTTCAATTCTAAGTATGGGGGGCACCCCCAAAATTTGTTTTGTTTTGATTTTTGTGTAAAAATCCTAATGCGGTTCACATAACACATCTTTCTACCAAGTTTCAACAGGATAGCTCTTATACTTCCGACAAAAAGTGGCTGTGACATACACGGACAGACAGACAGACATGACGAATCTATAAGGGTTCCGTTTTTGCCATTTGGCTACGGAACCCTAAAAATGAAGTATGGCCATAATTATAATTTATTATTAATCAATGCTGGTTTGGCTTTGCAAGAAAAGGACGAGGTATGTATTTAACTATTTACACAAGGGTCAGCAATTAGTCACTCGATTAACGTCTAGATTTTACACCATATTCTAAAATTTCGTAAAATCATTAGCTGTCGAGTGAGTGGTGAGTGATGAAATTACCATGCAACGTATGTGCTGCTAAGCAAACAGCAAAGTTTGTTGCACTTCAGTGACTCATTTATCGTTCAGAAATGTTTGCTTTATGATAACCAAGCTTTGGACGTTAACACACGCGTTTACGTTAAGGTTTCTTTAGAGGACATTGTAAACAGAGAATTCTAGAGACACACACGTTATTCTCATTGGATTCTTGGCTCTATTCATTAAAGCAGCTGATAAAGATAAACTGTTTATGATGTATGAAGTATTTCTGCTTGGTAATGTTAAACCCAACCTCCACATGCCGGTGTCCGGTGTTAATAACTCGAAAGGTCAGCTCTATGAGAGAATTTTTTTAAAAGCTTCATGTACTTACAACAAATATTTGCATTAACGAACGGATATTGTAGGTAAAGGCTGCCGGGGCCCTCAAACGTGGGAATCTTGACGTGTGACTCATTCCTTGTTATACGAACCAAAAGCAATTTTGCAAAACTGCATACAAAATAAAAATATACAGAGTAAAACATCTTCGGTTAATTTTAGTCCTCTATTACAGTGTTTCCCAACCTGTGGTCCGCGGACCCCTGGGGGTCCGCGGTGTCATCTCTGGACCATAAAATGCTAATGTCTCGAAATCGCTACGCTTAGTTAGTACGGCGAACGTGCGCCAACGTAGGGTGAGCGAGACTGAGTGAATGATGTGAATGAAATAAGTGCATGCGGGCGCCGGGCCGTGACTCTTCCCCCCTTATTTTATTAAGGGGGTCCGCGAAAACTGTGCTTGATTTCCTAGGGGTCCATGGCTGAAAAAGGTTGGGAAACGCTGCTCTATTATAAGAAAACAGGAGCCAATAATTAGCGAAGTTAACGGTGTACCTTGGAGGCTGAACGACTGGGTTCGAGGCCAACAAAAATAGCATAAAAAAAGTAAATTATTGGCGACCCGACCACTTCGCCGTCGACAGCTGCGAATTGGCGCGAAACAGGTTTTGGCGGGATCAGTGACGTCACCTGACATGTGCCTTCCTCCAGTTTTGGATGTTGGGGCAAAAAACAAAGACTCTTTCATCTCCGAGGTCCATTCGATTTTACGGGTCCTTATTATTAAGCTGTATTGTCTGCTTCAATTGTTATTTTTGGTACAACAGGTGACGTTTCAAATGAGAGGTTATCCTAAACAGTATACAACTAGTACAGGTTATAGAATACAATAGAATCATTTATTTGCCTGAAATATGGTTCTGTAACCAATGAAAACTTGAACAAGACCTAATGGGTTACTATGGACTTTTAAAGTTATCTTGTTGCTGAATTACAGCTTCTTTTCGTGATTCAAAAGTGCTGTTTCTTTATCAGTTTTCTGTTTGAAAAAGCATATTTTGCTTTGAGTTTATGCATTTACCTTCTCAGCTTTCTTTGTGTTGTTAAAACATCAAGTATTTCTGTCTTAACTATTGAATGTGTTGTAAAGTTATCTAGATTATCTTGCTCGCTCTACTTATGTAAATAGTATTGTTATTGTATTACTCAGGCTTAGGTAATTCATTATTATCATCAGGGTCATTACTTTTCATGAGTCTTTCAACTTTCTCACTCGTTTGCAGTGTTCACAATGCATGAAGGTTCTCCTTCCCAAATTACTTTTACCAGTTCATTGTTTACTTTATTAACTTTTGTCTTGGCTTGTCATGTGTGGATATTGTTGTTTTAATTAATATAGAAGTTTATAACAACTGGAATGTTTGACACAGTATCGATTCATAGCTTAACCATTCGTGTTCTTTAATCCTTTTAGTATTTGCGTCAAATAACTAATAGTTATCGACAGTTAGCATTGTTAGAATTATGTGATGGATGATCGTCTTTCTGACTCAATTTATATAAATTGTTTCACGATACTTTATAATTAACCGGTCCATCTAATGAACTGTCTTCACTCGAATTACTTTCCAAGCGTTGAAGTATAAATCACGCAACCAGCTATTTGATTCTGCAGTCTTATATAATTTGATATCAAATGTGCATGCAACCACTGCATAACTAACTCACTGGAGCTAGAAAACTCGTTTGTGTTCAAGATATTTTTATATAGTTGCTCAATGACACAGTCACATTACTATGTAAATAGACCCATTGTTTAACGCGGATTTTTGTAAAAATATCTTTTGTTGTTACTTAGTTACAGTAACTTTTGGCTGCTGGGAAGTTTTCACAAGACAACGTCAAAATTACTCGCATATTGCAAGACACAGCTAACCGCAAATTAGTGGTCAACACAATTTGAACTTTAACAATATCACAGGTTGCTCATGTTCCACAAATAATGGTGAAACATTAAACTAAAATGTATCAAATAATTGAGAAGTCATTGCACTTATTCATAGGTAGGTATGCAACGGCAAACGTGTTTTGCTTCATCGATACCTACTCCGCGAAGCGGGCGGCTTACCTGAGAGTCACTCCGGACGTGGTTCAAATTATTCACCACTAATCCGTTGTCTGTTGCTATCGGATCCATTTCTGTCAAATCATTATCCGTATAACTTGAAGTTTCAACCACACATTGCACTATACACGTTCAAACTCCGAGCCGCGGCCGAATACCACCGACACCAGTCTTAGTCACTAAAGAAAAACGCATCTAGGCACAGAAACTAGTGAACACAGGCGCCTGACCCTCCGAAGTAAGGCTTCACTGGCTTACTTTAAACAAACGAGTTACACCACCGACTTAAATCAATAAACCTCCGTAATAACATTACGATGCGAACTACAAAAGTTTTCTCGGAAATGGAAGAGTTTGTCACAAGTTTTGTTGAGCGCAACGTCTGGCTGGCCGGTCGTAAGGACGCCAGGCGGCGAAAAGTTAACCGTGCGTGATTTCTGGGGGACTCTCAAAAGCAAATGGTCATATAAGCTATCAATCTTTGCATACCAGAGTGGTTAGGTGAAACGGACATTCTCGTTTTGGTGCGTAGCGCTACGAGAGTGAAAGGGACGAAGTGTCCGCAGGTACTCCGTCTCGAAGTGGGCGAACAGTATCTACAGGTTTTGCTCTCCCACTACAAGGAGGCACGGTGCGGACTCGGAGAGCCTCGAGCTTGAAAGTTTAGTTGAAAAACATAACAAGCATTACATAGTCGTCAAATTGCCACTTAACAGCACGCATTTTTAATATTTTGGACACGTATGACCATAACCCTCAAATAGTACCGGTTTGTAGAATATCTTGTGTTGATTTGTTTGGAAATTAAGCACGTGTTACTTTTGCTTTTATATTTAAGCTTTCATTTATGTTCGATATAGAGGTAAAGATGTTTAGTTATAATTAAACTTTTAAATTGACTGTTAATAATGAAGAAACAAATTCAATCACAGAAACGATCGATACAGTTGATAAATCGAACGGAACCGGTCCCAATGCATCTCTGGTGAAGGCCGCTAGAGCTAACCTCTACACAGGACACTCCTGCGCAGGGACCCACGCACACTAACACAGCCTCTCATGAATACAATCAACCACATTCAAAAGAGCTGTCAGTGAGACGCGCGCCGCTATAAAATAGGGATTATTCTTACCTGGTCTTTGCGTTCCTCTGCAATTGGCATTTTTTTGAACTTCTATTTCTATAAATACTGTGTCGTCTACTAAGATAGGCAGGTGTGTTCATTTTTCTTTGATATTGGTGCAGCTAGGTTTAGATTTATCATTTATTTATATTTTCAATTATAAGAATTGTGACATGTTTTATCTTTTTCAGCCACGTCGTTAATTTCTTTAAAAGTAGGCCTCCTATTATTTTTATATTATATCTGCTGTTATTATTTTTTGTAGAACAGGATGGCCCAGTGGCATCAGCCCCGACTTACGAATTATAGATCTTAGGTTCAAACACAGCCAGATGCGATACTTTGTGTAATTTATTTCACCGGTCAAGGTATGGACTAAAAGTATGGTCTACTCTTAGTCCATACCTTGACGACGAAGGAATCCTCAGGGTGGGCGGGCGATTGTACACTTCTTCTCACCGAGAGGAGACCTGTGTCCCAGCAGTGGAAACAATATAGGCTGATGAAGATTATTTGAATATTCTCATAACAAAGCATCTAAGCATGTCTTTCCAATATAGTCAGAAATATTAGCCAGATGTATTATGTAAGTAGTGCGGAAAATAAAAAAAAACCGGCCAAGTGCGAGTTGGACTCGCCCATGAAGGGTTCCGTAGCAGCAAGCATAGATTAGAGATATAATTATATTGAGATTAGTAAGTAATATACACAAACAATAAAAATAACTTTGTTTTTCATAGAATTTGTATGAATGGCAAAGTTATATTTGCGGTTTTTGAAAATGTACTATATCTCAAAAACTGCTAACTGTATCTCATCCAAACCAATTTTCGTTGGTAGTTTTGGTTGAGGTCTACATTATATATTTTTTTTAGTTTTATCATTCTCTTATTTTAGAAGTTACGGGGGGGGGACACACTTTTTACCACTTTGGAAGTGTCTTTCGCGCAAACTGTTCAGTTTAGAAAAAAATGATGTTAGTAACCTCAACATCATTTTTAAAGACCTATTCATAGATACCCCACACGTATGGGTTTGGTGAAAAATTTTTTTTTGAGTTTCAATTCTAAGTATGGGGGGCACCCCCAAAATTTGTTTTGTTTTGATTTTTGTGTGAAAATCCTAATGCGCTTCACATAATACATCTTTCTACCAAGTTTCAACAGGATAGCTCTTATACTTTCGACAAAAAGCGGCTGTGACATACACGGACAGACAGACAGACAGACAGACATGACGAATCTATAAGGGTTCCGTTTTTGCCATTTGGCTACGGAACCCTAAAAAGGAAATCCGCATGCGATGCCGATGGCTAGGAAACACGCAATTCTATTATTTAATTATAGATTCTTTCCAATACATAGGTACAGTTAACACAGCTGTCATTGACCATTTGTGAATGACTTCTGATCATCCCCTCAAGATAGCTTGAAGTTGTGACGGCGCCATATTATGACGTCACAAGTTTGACAGGTGGAGGTTATTGACGTGTCCATCTTCCCATCTTTATGACGCCATTCGCACGAGCGCGAGCGCTTTTTTTGCCGGCGTTAAAAAAGCACCGAATTGAACAAATGCATTACCATGTATCTGTTCATTAGCGCTTTTAAAACGTTTTTGGAATTGCATTTGATTTTAAGTGCTGGGCGGTGACATTTAAGTTCAATTTATCTTTTTGTCCCAACTCAGCGCTTTTTAACGCCCAAAAAAAGCTCTCGTGCGAATGGGGCTAACGTGGTTACATAGTTATGGTAAGCTAAAAACAAAACTCACCCCTTTTGGTAGTGACATCACTACCAAAAGGGGTTGAGATTTCTCTGAAGCTGATTGTACTACTAGCCACTAGCCAGGTGTAGAGTGCGCTCTGAAGTCCAGCGGAAAATTCATGGTATACTGACATGTTTTTAATGCAATTTGATGTTATCACATAGACACTAGCGCCACGTCATAAGGGCTTAAGTCGTGGCGTGGACTGTAGTACTTAATAGTTCCAATCAAAACGTTCCATATTCAAAATCTCACGGAATCTTAAAAACCATAAATAAAGACATTGAAATAAAAAATTTATGTCTATTACCAGCCGTCACATTATTTTGAACACAAAAATGGAGTTGTCAAACAAAATGCCATGAATAAACAGGAATTACTTTTTCTAGTTTCATTTTCAGCAGTACTATCATTCATCGCTACAGTTATAGGCGAATCTAGTGGTTCGCGACGCAGGCCATGATGGTAATCAATTTTTCTTGCTATGTAGTTTTCCCCATGGTATTTCATGGTGGTAAGCATGTGATCCTTGCCAGGGCCAGACGACTTCGCGAACTTAGAGTAAAAGCCTCTTTGCAGTCAAAGAAGTAACTTCAATCGCCAGTTTTGTTCATTAGAATCGGCGTTAAAAGCCATTTAGTTCATACTAGACCGCGACAACTTTTTTAGCGTTGTAAAATCATCAATTGTTTCCTCCCGCTCTTACTGACTAAAATCCATGGTGTTCCTTCAGTAGCCTTTTGCGTTCCCGGGCCACGGTAATCTGTTCTAGACAGTCCCGAGACGTTTAAACATCTTTCACGTGAAGTTTTGGCCCCCAACTCACAGTTTCGAATCCCATTGCCCTGTCACGCTTTTACTCTTGCTAGACAAAAATTGTATTAACTCAGCTAATAAGCATGTTATACATATTATATTTATAGCAATCAGAAGTAATGGAGCTTATTTCCAGTTTATTTTTAAATTGGATGTTGCGTTCCATAGATTAATTCATTAGTATTGATTTAGTCCAAAACAGGATTGATATTGCATCTTTGGAAATATTACAAAACATGGCTATGAGATTTTTTAAGAAATTCTTCAATCGTTTTTATTATATTTTTAACATTTCAGGCTTCCAATTCAAGCACACAAGTCCAATGATCATTCACAATGGTAATCAATCACAATAACAAACGCTGCGAAAATTTCAAAAAATCGGCAGTAAATTTATAAAAAACGAAACAAGATGTCGAAACCAATCCTAATGTGGAACGGAATAAAACCGACGCGACTCTGGCACAAGACAGGGAAGGTACACATGAAGAATATGTTAAATGCTCGATACACAGCAAGACTTGAAGCAGAATGTAACAGAGTCTATAACCAAAGAAACCGTGCAGACATGTTACGTTTCTACAGCATTGTCATGGGCAGTGCTGCATTAACTGGGTATCTTTTCGGCATGTTCAGTCCACCGAATGATTGTAAAGGTAAAGAGAAAGAGGAGGATGTAAAGCCGTGTCCTCATCCACCCTGTTCTCCTATAAAGCCACCCACTCCACCTATGAAGTGCCCTAAATGAGCGGCTTACCGTAATTATCAATATTCATATTCTTTTCCTGCAATAATTTACTGAGTAAAATAAGACAACACATCCATTGAGTTTTATTTAATACCTACTCCTAATTACCTCACTCTCGCCAGTGGGGACAATTGGGAATATAGATAGACGCTTTTTTTACGTCGTGAATTATCAAATGAGTCCTCCCACCCTGAGTGGAGTGGATCCACGATGTTCCTTCAATAGTCTCAGGGTCACTTTAGGGTCTTCAGCGACTCCGACAGAAGTTTGGCCCTCTATGGGGGATCCGTCACATTGCTGACAGCTCTTTGAGTTGCGCAAGGAGAACGACGCGCCGTCACCCGGGCATAGTCCACAATCGGACGGCAAGTCACCCATTACTCGCCGTCCGTCTCGGCATTTCTGGAGCACACCCCTAGAATTGCCACGGTACAAAGAGATGGCGGTTGCCAATTACTGGAAACATCATCCCCTGCGTGATTGCCCGTCGTGCGTGTATGACGCAGTTGAGATCAGTGGAACTTTCTTCATACTAAGTAGAACAACTTGCAGATCTTACAAATATAATTATGTTGCGGGGATCGAACCCACAACACGCAGAGCAACAGTGAATCACTCTGCCTCTGCGCCGACCATACCGAGCACACAAGCATAAAATCTTTTAAATTAGGCCACAGTCATGTACCTAGATCTTTCCCAAAATACAAAGACGTGTACACTGCTAAAAAAGCTGTTTTTTTATGATTCTCGGTTTCTGAAAAAGTCTCACCTTAACACGATCACGTGTTTATTTCTATTCTTATTCTATTAATGACCGATGTCGAAAAGTATTCTGCCAACGTCAATTTGTCTATAGCACTCGCTGACATGTACAATGTCAGTGATTCAATCAATAACAGTGAATTCACCACAGTAGTTTATTGCAAGCGCGACATTTCACTCTAATTAAATTTTCGTAATTTCTGCTCGCCGTCGGTCAGTTTCACATCGTCAATATGCAGGGCATGAAACTTGCCGTAGTAGTGTCTCTTGCAGCTGCAGCAAGTTACCATTATATCATAAACTCCAGAGATTAGTGATGGAAATATCAGTATGGGGACACCAAACAAAAGGTGGGTAATAAATAGAAATTATGAAACACGGTACGCCTTATTTTTAACCGACTTCAAAAAAAGGAGGAGGTTCTCAATTCGTCGGCATCTTTTTTTTTTTTTTTTTTATGTATGTTCCCCGATTTCTCGAAGACGCCTGGACCGATTTGGAAAATTTTTCTTTTGTTTGAAAGGGTATACTTTCCAATTGGTCCCATGATCATCAGGTCAGGATCTGATGATGGAATCCCAGGGAAATCGAGGGCAACCTTCAAATTTTATAGGCACATAGTACCATTTTCATATATTTTCTAAATCTGTTCAAGTATTTGCATCTGATAATCATCATCTCAGGTGGATGAGCTGATGATGGAAGGTACAACTCCTCAACGGCTTGGAGTTGGCATCGACTGATTTAGTTTGTGTTCGCATATCTCTGGAACTACAAGTCCGATTTAAGTAATTCTTTTTTTGTTGTACTAAGTATTGTTTAACTTACGGAATACTGCAAGTTTCATCAAAATCGGTTCAGTAGTTTTTGAGATACTTAGGGAATTTTATTAGCTTATTGTGCACTTGAGCGATGTTGTTACCGGTGCTACGGATTACAAAACTTTAGTGCACATACATGTAAGAGAATGATTTATTTGACAAGAATTTGAGTTGAATATTTAAACTAAAAAGAGTAAAATAAAAAACTTTTTCAAAAAAAAATGTAACCGCCTTCAAAAACAACCACAAAAAAGGGTAAAATAACCTACAAAATAACTTTTCTTTCAGAAGTCGGTGGCAAAAAAAACAATGAAATGAAAAAAAAATAAAGGCACCGACTTCTGAAAGAAAAGTTATTTTGTAGGTTATTTTACCCTTTTTTGTGGTTGTTTTTGAAGGCGGTTACATTTTTTTTTGAAAAAGTTTTATTGAAGCCAGAATCCTGAGCACGCAGCAATTTGAAGTGCAGGGATGCCGAATGCCACCATATTCATAAGTCTGTCGAAAATGGTGATCCAGCTAAAGTTTGGAAATTCCTCAGGGCAATGGGAGTTGGAAAGTCGCGTCAAGAATCTATTCTTAAAGAGATCATGAATCACTAAATCAACATTTGCCATCTCTTGTAATTTCAGTGCTCAAAACCAAAACTATGATCTTTCTTCTCTTCCTACTACAAACAAGTTGTTGTTTTTTTTGTGTTATGAAGAGTTTATTTACATAGAATCATGTCAAGCGCTATTGGTAGTAGACCGTGTAAATCGTATATTACCTCCTCTCCCTCCAATCCTGTCATTTTCCAAATTCCGTCCAATCTCAATTTTACAATTTATTACTTCCAAAGTTCCATTCATCCATTATAATCTTAGTGCTTTCCTGTTTAAAAATTTACTCCTTAAGAGCCCATACTACCTCAAATGGCTTAGCAGAATCCTGTGATACGTCGAAAATACTGCAGCATTAATGTTTAAATAAATATATGGTAAAGTTAAGGATTAATGTTAGGTCTTATGTTTGGCGAAAACACGATTCCATAAAAATTTCTCGATAGAAAAAAATCTGAAAGTTACCTCTAAATTGAACAATAAACCGCTGGCAATCATAAAATACTTAAAATTAGATCATGAAACTTTTTATACTAACTGAACTAACTATAAAGCAGGTCTTATTTATTTTTTTGAATTTTCTTTTTTTCGCCGTAAAATAAATAGTTTTGCGTGTAGACAGCTATAAGAAAGAGCAAGCAATAGTGCGTGGTTCGTGCAAGTGCGAGCGAGTAAGATTATAATTATTGAGGTACTATAGAGCCTTAATCTTCATCAATCTGAGTTTCATCCAGGACATAGCACTAGCGCACTCGCTAGATGATATTATTATATTGGGTATGGACAACGAAAACCTGACGGTCCTGTCTTTATGGCATTCTGGCGGTTATTGCTGACAAATTCGACTGCCCTATCCTCAGACATCAAATTGGAGTGCTGACTAAAACCAATTAAATAACGGGAATGTAATAAATTATATATTAATAATTATAATGAATTTATGTGTATAATCTGTCTAGGACACGGCGTTATATTTGCATTTTGTAGTATTGCAATACAGTAAAATAGTGTTGCATCATTTCAGAAAAAAAAACAAGAAAAATTGTCTATGACAGGAAAAGTCACCGTTGCGAAGAAAATGTTTGACAGTTCGAAAAACACACCGAAAAGAGCATTTTCTAAAAACTTTACTCAGGAAATGGAAAATATCTTAAATGGCTTAGCAAATTAAAATGGACAGACGGGAGCAGTTCAAGTTCTTATGTTTAGTGATGTCAATGACTGCTGGAGTTGCATATTCGTACGGTATGTTTACTGTGCCAATTCCTTCTTTTTGGAGCAACAGCGATAGCAGCAGTTCAACGGTGCACAATGTGAACAATGATGACAGAACAGAACCAAAATCAGGCACTGCGCCCAGATCCACTGCTAATGATCTACTGGATTTGGATGTCCTTCGCAATGCCGGCAGTAATCTAGATAGAGAAAGTTCGTGATACAATCCAAGAACTATAAGAATGGTGTTAAGCGTACAATTAAGGGGGCGATTCCCCCTTCTTGGTGTTTTATTTTATTTCTCGTATCAGCATTCAATTGTGTTGTATGTGTTCGCATATTTTTATATAAAACACTTAAGTTGTTAAATATATGGTAGTGTAATTTCTACAGCTTTAGTTATTTTCTTCCGCCCATTTATTTAATAACTTCATTCTGCCCGCGACTTCGTACGCGGATCCTGTTGCTTATGCCAGTGACAACGGGGCCGTCAAAATCGAAGATCTGAAACGTCTGATGTCGAATTCTAAGAGCCCGGGGACGGAAAATCAACGGGATGCGCGAGACGATTCGAGATGCTCCAGATCTTCAATTTGTATACGTCAACAAAGAGTGCTTATCAGGCTGAACAACTCTTGCTAAGACGTCATTCCTATACATGTTATAGTGTAGCTGGGCTCTTGGAGTTCCACATCAGGTGTTCTAGATCTTTCATTTTTGTAAGTCAGCAGGAAATGCCCATCCGACTAAACAACTTTTGCTAAGACGCCATTCCTATTTATGTTATAATGTAGCTGGGCTCTTGGAATTCCACATTAGGTGTTCCAGATCTTCAACTTTTATACCTTAACGGAGAGTGCTCATCAGGCTGAACAACTCTTGCTAAGACGTCATTCCTATACATGTTATAGTGTAGCTGGGCTCTTGGAGTTCCACATCAGGTGTTCCAGATCTTCAATTTTTATACTTCAACGGAGAGTGCTCATCAAGCTGAACAACTCTTGCTAAGACGTCATTCCTATATATTAGAGTATAGCAGTGGCGGTTCCTTCATACAAGCCCAAAAGCCCGGCATGCCTTATTAAAAATGCTCGACCATAATCAAACCCGAACTATTTAAAAGTTCGCGCGCTTAATTGTTATCAAAATAACACAAACTATCCACGCCACACACTTTACATCGCAATTGTTCGCGCGCAGTTTCGTATTTGCAACATCTATATATAGCTATCTCGCTTACACGTACCGGCTTTTACCGGGCTTTCAAATACTATCTCTGTCCCTTTCGCGCCTAAAGCGTTGTGCCGTATAACGAGTTAGAACCTTGTGCGTCTACAAATCGATCAGTATGGAAGATTTAAGCCGTGCATGCGTATGAAGTTGCACGCGTATGCGTGACCTTGCACTGTTACTCTGCGTAAGTAGCTCACTTCAGTTTCATTTGCTTGAGTTGGGAAAGCTTTGTTGTTAAAGTTTTTTGTGTGTTTTGTTAGATTTTCTCAGTGATACAATTGTTTTGGTGACTTACCTGCAACAATGGAGGTAATTGTACCTTGTGAGGATTTAAAATGCGTTCAAGTTTTGATTGGCGAAGATAAGGTAAAATCTTTAAACTTTGCTCAGAAAAAAAAAACAGTTTATTTCTTCCCGACGCCGACGCCTAATCTGTGTATTTCTCAGACTAGTAAATCGCATAAAAGAATATTTCATATGTGTATAAATCATGCAATAGAATTCAAGAGGTTAGTTTATTTATTTCAGCCCTTCAGGCTTTGTGTAATTTTTTTAGTAATAGTACAAAACGAGCTGCTTTTTACGATACTCATTGCAGCAAAAAATTCGTTGGACATACATGTCGCGAGTCGTAAACACGGTTTTTGAACAAAAAAGTAAACTTATTGAGTTGTTTTCTGATCTGTGCGACAACCCACAGAACTGGGACGGGGATACGATTTTAGCTATTGAAAAACAGTTGTTGGTAGAATTAAAACGATCACCAACATTTTACTCTGATGTAATTACCTAAATCATTTCTTAAGAAAGATAGACGATTCCAATTAGAATATAAATAATTTATTTAAATTCCTTATTACATTCTATCTAGCTATTTTTTAACTTTCGTTTTGTAACTTTCTGTTTTGTTTTTTTTTTTTGTCTGTAACCTGTTAGTCCTGTTACAAAACAAGCAACTAGGTACTTACCATAACTTTGAATTCACTTTTAATTTATTGTACCTAACCAGTAGTTTATGAGAAAATTGCGATGATACATACGTAGGTACCTACATACTCAGGCGAAAACTGAACTTTCTTTTTTTGAAATCGGTTTAAATTTTATTGGGCTTGCCTTATTTTGAAACCCTAGGCCCGCCACTGGAGTATAGCCGGGCTCTTGGAGTTCCACATCAGGTGTTCCAGATCTTCAAATTTATTTTCGCAACAGAAAATGCTCATCACGTGGAACAATTTTTGTTAAGATGCCATTTTTTATCTCTTACTATCTGACCGGGCAAACTTCGTACCGCCTCACCTTTTAAACCTTCCCTGGACTTCCAAGAGTAATTCAAAACCAAAATTAGCCAAATCGGTCCAGCCGTTCTCGAGTTTGAGCGAGACTAACGAACAGCAATTGATTTTTATATTATAGACTAGCTGACCAGGCAAACTTCGTACCGCTCACCTTTTAAACCTTCCCTGGACTTCCAGAAAAAATTCAAAATCAGCCAAATCGGTCCAGCCGTTCTCGAGTTTTAGCGAGACTAACGAACAGCAATTGATTTTTATATATAAGAATTTTTATATATAAGAAGATAATAGATAGTTGCAAATCTGCATCAGGTGTTCAAGTTTCCAAGATAAATTATAGCTTATGTGTTGCCCCGACTCAATACCTATACGACAAAAAAAAATCATTCAAATCCGTCTAGCAGTTCCGAAGATAAGCGTGTACAAACAAACAGACACACAGACAAATAGACAGATCTTTTTTTTTATTCGTGCTATAATACTGTTTCTAAACCCCCCTCAATTTTTTTTTTAAATATATTCAATGTACAGACAGATATTATAGATATCTCAACACAACATTGCATGCTAAAGATTCTTTGTTTCTTTGACTATTTATCACATACTTCAGAAAGTAAAGTTATTTTACACTTTTATTTGTGATTTTTTTAGATGTTGGATTTCTTTTTGCAAAGTCACTTATTTTACCCTTTTTTTTCATAGGCGTCATAATATTATGTTGTGTGATTGCGAAGCCGGGATGGGTCGCTAGTATAAAAATAAATGCTTGATCAATTTTCATGTTATCAAAATGATGTTATGATTCAAGCCAGTGACACAAACAGTTGACGCCCACAGTAAACCGAGCTCGCATTCGCACCACAGATGGCGGCTGATAGCGATAACTGGCACGGAAATAACACAGGACAAAATTATTACAGCTATCACAAAAATTGCTTTTAACGCCCGATATTCTATCTAAATCCATATCCTGAATCATTTTCTTTGACGACTGCTTCTGAATGGACACCTTTCGTAATTGTATAGGCAATTTCGAATGTTGATGACCAGCTCCATTGGGCAAAATAATTTTAACTTTAGTCAAAAGTATTATTAACTAAACTAAAGCATACGGTCAAACGTACTTTTACTGATTTTGCTAGTTAGTAGTACTAGTACTTTTAGACTGGTTAAGAGTTTTGAATGCAACATAATATACTTACAAGTTCTTGCATTGTCAGAATTCGGGGCACAGTAATCTGTGCTCGGGGTAGCGGGACTATCGAGTAACCTTGGCCCCGGTACGTGAAGAGCTATTGAAGGAGACCGTGGATTTTAGTCAGTACAAGTCTGACAGTCCCTCCTGCCCAGCCCTGGGTGGGAGCACGCATTCGATGATTTTACATCGTGAAAAAAAATAGGTTGTATAAAGTCTCTATTGTTAATAATATTAATGATGAATTGATGACTGACTAGTCATCTATTCATCATAAATATTATTAACAATAGAGACTTTAAAGGCTCGAACAGACACACGCGATTAATCGCGCTGCGACAACGAGTCAAGCTAATTTCCACTCTAAATGTACTGCGAATGGACCGCGACAAGTCGCCCCGCGCGTGTAATCGTGTGTGTCTGCTCGAGGCTTTAGCGCTCGTTTACACGACGCCGCGCCGCCGCCGCGCCGCCACCGCGCCTCTAGGCTGTGTACACGGTCGCCACCGCGCCGCAGCCCGCCGCGCCGCCACCGCGACGCTAGTGTTTTATTTATCTAAAAAGGAGATTTCTCATTTCGGCAGTATTATGTTTTTTTTTGTTTGTTCGCGGATAACTTCTTCGTTTATGAACCGATTTGATGATTCTTTTTTTTTGTTGGAAAGAAGATTTTTAAGATAAATCAAACACTAGTGAATTGGCATCGCGGCGAAGGCGCGGCGGCGGAGCGGCGGGCGGCGGCGCGGTGGCGACCGTGTACACAGCCTAGAGGCGCGGTGGCGGCGGAGCGGCAGAGGCGCGTGGGTGGCGGGCGTCGCGCGTCGCCGCGTCGTGTACATGAGCTGAGCGCTTTAGGGTCCCCCCACATTTATCGACGCGGATCGCGTCGTCCGCACCGAGCCGATGGCATTAGTAACACCCTTATTACGTTGACATTATTATCAAATAGCAAATTATCAGCAATAGGATTTACCCCTAAGCTGCTTCAACTCTTTTCCAGCTATTTTACTGACCGACTGCAGTATGTCCAACTATGTGGGCATAAATTTGGCACATATGCAACTTGTTCTGGTGTGAGTCAAGTTAGTACCCTCGGGCCTACACAATTTATCATAATGGTGAATGACCTTCCGAAGGTCGTCAGGACGGCACAATGCCTTATGTTTGCTGATGACCTGAAGCTATTCTTGGGTATCAATGGCGTTCAGGACCGTGAGGCGATGCATATCGATATGGTGGTAAAATGAAGTGAAGTCAATCACTTGGAATTTAACGTCTCCAAGTGCAAGACTATTACATTTACCCGATCGCGTGCACCGATCAAGTATGACTACCACATATCGAGTGTACCTCTGGAGCTCGTCAACGAGATCAAAGACTTGGATTGACATTGGATGTAAATTTGACCTTCAATCAGCACATTCATAACATATGTGCCAAAGCCTTTCAATCACTTGGTTTCGTGATGGGGCAGGCGAATGGGTTTAAGGACAAGAATGCTATTATGGTATTGTATTTTTCCTTTGTGCGCAGTAAACTTGAATACAATTCACTGGTGTGGGATCCGCACGAGCAAAAGTATAAGCTGATGATAGAACGGGTTCTTTTTTCTCGATACCTATATAAGAAGCTGTATGGGTACTATCCCTATCTGTATCCGTCTCTGTTTGTCTCTGGAATGGTGGGCATCAACACGCTGGAACTACGGCGTAAAGGTCATAGCCCACTTACACGACTCTGCTCCCACCCGGCAAAAAGAATATCATTTAAATATGGGCTTTAAATATTGCTCTTTAGATATCTTTTACATTAGTATCATAAATTAGCAGACAGCTCGCTGTCAGCGAGCTTACCGCCGTCAGACTGCTCAGTAGTTGACGCCTCGCTGGCCGCACGTCGTAGACGAGCGGTCGGTGCGGTATCCGCGTGCTTACTGCTAGCAGTCGCCGCGCCGTCGTCGCTCAGTCACTGTGTTTATCGCGAAAAGCGATAGCGGTCGGCGGGTGGACAGCTGGCCGTCTGCTAGCTGTCGCCGCGTGGACTGCTGGTTGCCTGCTAGCTGTCACCGCGTGGACTGCGAGCAGTCGTCTTAGTTTAGGACGGTGTTGGGTGGGAGCGGTGTTGGAGCAGAGTCGTTTAAGTGTGCTATGACCTTTAGTGTGCTCTGTTGATGCACTACTTCCTACTGCTCAATAATAGGATCGACGATGCGACCACGCTAGCTCGCTGTTCACTGTTCGCTCCGGACCGATTGCGGGTGTCGCGCGCCCACGCGCGCCTGTGCCCCGCGATGCCTGTTCGCGGCTTCACACTCGCGTACCCTGACAGCTCGGCATGCCCCTACAGCTCAGGCGCTCAGTATACTGAATGCCCTAATTGCTCAGGAACCGGATGTCGACTTATTTACTCATAAGGAAAAATATTTTAGTTTATTTTAGGTTAATTTAATGTTGTTGGCTTGCTGTACGCTTTGGTGCAAACTGTTAGTACAGCAAGCAATTGCTAATAAATAAATAAAGGTTTTCTTGACCGGCTTAAGTCGATTCCGCGTCGATAAATGTGGGGGGACCCTAAGATGGTGCCTGTGACACATGGTGACAGTAAACCGTTCCTTTGCACTCGTGAACATTGATCATTGATTTTGAATTGCGAGTGAACATTTTAACTGCTACTTAAATGTTATTATTGTTACGATAGCAGTAATAACTGTATTATTTTTTTATGTTTTTAAGTACCCTGTCAATATAATATTACTTATTGTCTAAAATAATATCAAAACGAAAGAAATATAAAGCAAAGATTTATGCGTTAACCCTAACGTCATAGCTTAGGTTTGTTTAGTGATGGGACTTTTTGCTACGATAGATTGTCGATAATTATGACAGAAGGAAAAAGTTAAAGATTTAATTAACGATGACTTTATAAATATGAGTATTACGGGAAAGGCATTACGTGTCGTTTAACGGTGCATCCACACCACCGCGCACCGGTAACATTTGTGGAGCAACAAAAGGCAACACGGTAACATTCGGCAACATTCGGTAACTTTTGTGGCTCCTTGTTACTATTTGTTGATTGTTACTCATCCACACCGCAGTAACATCCGACAACAAATGTTGCCGTGATACTGTATGTCGAGTAACGTTGCTCGACAATCGGTAACATTGTTAGATAATGGGGGTAACATTATTACCGAATGTTGAGCAATGTTACTCGACTTACAGTAACACGTCAACACTTAGTAACATTAAATAACATTTTGTTGGCGGATGTTACCGAGTAACATTTGGAAACGTTGAGCTACAAATGTTACCGGCGGTGTGGATGCACCGTAAAAGGCGCTGGGAATTGTCCTGATGCATGGAAAAATGTTACGTAACAAAAAATTTATATGTTTACGATCAGTACGCCGCGTAAAGAATTTATCGACATAACCACCAGCCCCCTTCTATCATCGCACGGCAAATTACCATCCTTACCTTATTGCTATACCGCCAATTCGCACTAAGCGTTTCGAAACGTCTTTTTTAAAGCGGACAGCGAAGGAGTGGAGCTCTCTGCCTGCGTCTGTGTTTCCGAACGCATACAACCCTAGTCTTTTCAAAGTCAGAATGAACAGGCTTCTTCGGGGTAAGCTCACTCCATCGTCGACCTTGTCTTAGTCACTCCTGACCTAGACTAAGGTCAAGAGCAAACCCATTATACATAAAAAAAAATATTGTCACTGTCCTAGTCGTGCCAAACTGACATCTGTCACAGGCACCATCCTTGCACCGAGTTTAACTTATCTAACCGTCAAATCTGACAGGTGACACGCATTTGTGCTGTTCACAGTGCAGTTATGTCAGAATCTCAATATGAACAGCAATAATCTCAGTTGTATACAAATGTACTCTTTTCAATAATCATACGTCGGTAAAAACACCTTTTTCATGATGGCGATTATGGATTGGGCCAAGTTTTACGACATTGTCTGGTTTGCCGGATCATTTGCAATCGGATACCGCTTCATGGTTCAAATCATAGACCGTTATGGAACGCATAGAGTTGATGGGACGCCCATAAAAAGGAGAGCAGATGGGTTACCGTGTGACGACGACGATTGACTGTGAGTATGACTTGCTGTTGTGCTTATTAGCATATCCCATAGTTGGAATTGGGACACAGGCATCCGCACTGTGAGAGAGATTGAGCCATATTCCACCACGCGATCTTAGAGGGGCTAAGTGGTCACAAGTCTTCAAATGACTTCATCGGACAGCGAAGGAGTGGAACTCTCTGCCTGCGTCTGTGTTTCCGAACGCATACAACCCTAATCTCTTCAAAGTTAGAGTGAACAGGCTTCGTCTGGGTAAGCTCGCTCCATCGTCGACCTTGTCTTAGTCATTCCTGACCTAGACTAAGGTCAAGAACAAACCCATTTTACATAAAAAAAAACAACGGGCAACAACCGTTTTCACATCATGAGGAAACTAGAACTATGTCCTAGAACCATCAAATTCGAAGACATATGACATCTATCGACCCGCACTAAGCCCGCGTGGTGGATTATGGCCCACTCCCTCTCGTAGAAAGGAGGCTTGTGTCCCAGTGAGAACATTATATGGCTGATGATGAGACACTCTAATCGAGGTGTTAAAATTCGTAGAGGAAAGTACAAAATCTAGATTATACTTCAATTTAATTTTGTTACAGGTGCTTTGCTAAACCAAATCATAGAAATCAGATGAAAAATTAATAGGTATTAAAATCATATGCCTTCAGAAAATCCAAAATTTCAGTCTCTTGGACTTGTTTTTACACGTAAAGACTAGGTAAGAGTATTTCACATAAAGGCGAAAGGACAACAGTCAGTACGCCAATAAGCTACAATTAACCGTTCAAAAATCTATCCAGAAATTATTATTGACACAACTAAAGATATGAGAGATTCTAGGTGTAAGAGTAAAAAATGTTCAAGGATCTTGTTAGTCATAAGAACTATTATATTTTTTCAGGCTAATAGGCTATTTTTTTTATGTATAGTTGGTTCAAAATCTCGAAACCCGAATGAATAACCTCTTTTAAATGACCAGACGCCCGAAGAGGCCGTCCCGTTCAGCCGATATTATACCTACAGTTTACAATTTCATTTTGGGTTTCGTACGAAATCTTAATGTCTGCTATCGAAAAATATGGATCATGTGGTCAATACGAATCTCAGAAAAAAGATTCAGAAGACATGTGTGAAAATGACGACGATTGACTGTAAGTATGTAAATGATTCCATAAGATTAATGCGTTCCCAGGAGGCGGGAACATTAGCCTGCAAAGTTCAGCTATAGCAACCATACCAATCCGGAGAAGAATGCTTAAATTTTCTAGCTCGCTCACGCTAGTAATTTCTCAAACAGAAACACGCAAACAAAATTATTATCGCCAATGGTGACAAATGGGAAATGTTTCCCATTTCCGCCATCATTTGGGACAAATAAGGCTTTTTCATTCAGATTTTAGAGACCAAATTGTAGTTCTAGAACGTGCGTTTTTTATTTAATGTGTTGCCGAAATCCCTTATTTCAGTTCTATAACGGCTAAATTTCTAGAACTGAGAGTTTAAAAATCTAACCGACTTCTAAAAAAACAACCACGAAAAAGGGTAAAATAACCTACCAAAAAACTTTTCTTTCGGAAGTCGGTGGCTTTGCTTTTATATTTCATTGACTTTTTTGCCACCGACTTCCGAAAGAAAAGTTTTTTGGTAGGTTACTTTACCCTTTTTCGTGGTTGTTTTTTTAGAAGTCGGTTAGATTTTTTTTAAAAACTTGTTTGTTTTACCATTTTTAGTTTAAATATTCAACCCAAATTCTTGTCAAATACATAATTTTCTTACATAATCACTAGAATTTTACTATCCGTAACACCGGTTATAACATCGCCATGTCCCCAATAAGCAAGAACACCAAAATAAATGTTTTTTTTATGGGACCAAATGGCAGGTATACTGCATCGAACAATAACCCATATGGGTGCAAAGTTCTCATCAGTATAAATGAATTAAGTCCAAATACAAGATAGCTGCTATAAACCGTTGAGGAGTTCCCTGAACTGTTCTTCGTCTTCATTATCAGAACCCTAATGACAGTTACAACCCATCTAGGTATAAAGTTCTCATCAATATAAATGAATTAAGTCCAAACACAAGGTTGCTACTGTAAACCATTAAGGAATTCCCTGAACTGTCCTTCGTCTTCGTCATCAGACCCCTAATAACAGTTACAACTCATCTAGGTGTAAAGATCTTATCAATACAAATTAATCAAGCTCAAACACAAGATAGCTGCTGTGAATCGTTGAGGAGTTCCCTCGACTGTCTCTCGGCTCCATCATCAGATATACTCCAGACCTTTATTAAATTGTAGTGCTTTGAAATACTTAACGAAAACAAAAAATTACTAAATCAGTCGATGCCTACTCCTAACTGTTAAGGAGTTGTATCTTCCATCATCAGCTCTGCTACATGAGATGATGGTTACCATACGCAAGTCCTTAAATTACTTCATAATATTTGCGAAAAACGATGTGTGGGCCTATAAAATTTGAGGGTTGCCCTCGATTTCTCCAGGATCCAATCATCAGATATTGAAATGGTGACAATGGGACCTCACGGGAAGCACCAGCTTTCAAACAAAAAAAGAATCATGAAAATCGGTTCACCCAGTCGCAAGTTATGAGGTAACGAACCTAAAAAAAAATACAGTCGAATTGATAACCTCCTCCTTTTTTGAAGTCGGTTAAAAACAGTAAAGTTACATTTACTGGACTATTTTACAAAAAAAAAACCGGCCAAGTGCGAGTTGGACTCGCCCATGAAGGGTTCCGTAGTAGCAAGCATAGATTAGGGCTATAATTATAATGAGATTAGTAAGTAATATACACAAACAATAAAAATAACTTTGTTTTGCATAGTGTTTGTATGAATGGCAAAGTTATATTTGCGGTTTTTGAAAATGTACTATATCTCAAAAACTGCTAACTACATATATCTCTTCCAAACCAATTTTCGTTGGAAGTTTTTGTTGAGGTCTACATTGTATATATTTTTTTAGTTTTATCATTCTCTTATTTTAGAAGTTACAGGGGGGGGGGACACACATTTTACCACTTTGGAAGTGTCTCTCGCGCAAACTGTTCAGTTTAGAAAAAAATGATATTAGTAACCTCAATATCATTTTTAAAGACCTATCCATAGATACCCCACACGTACGGGTTTGGCGAAAAAAAAAATTTTGAATTTCAATTCTATGTATGGGGGGCACCCCCAAAATTTGTTTTGTTTTTATCTTTGTGTGAAAATCCTAATGCGGTTCACATGATACATCTCCTTACCAAGTTTCAACAGGATAGCTCTTATACTTTCGACAAAAAGTGGCTGTGACATACGGACGGACAGACAGACAGACATGACGAATCTATAAGGGTTCCGTTTTTGCCATTTGGCTACGGAACCCTAAAAACAGTCAGCGGATTCACTAAAACCACACCAAATAAGTTAATAAGTAGGTATCAATATTTACACATTTTGTCATTTCTATAATTTAATTTATCCGGGTTTTTAAAATTAAAAATAAGAATTTGAACTGGAAAGAGGACGCACTCTGTGACGAAACTTGAAAGAAGTGGAGGGAGGATTTTGGCCAGGAACGGGACTGAACAGGCCAGAAAAACGAACGTAAAATTTTGATCGAAGCAAGCGTGGGAATAAAATAGGGGTTTGAAATATCTTCCATTCTTCTCGCCATCTAACAGTTTAGAAACAAAACAATGCAAAAAAGTTTATTACTGACCATCAAGTTCCAGATAAAATAAACAAATATTTACCTGGCCACACCGGCTTCATTCAAACTGTCAACTGTCAATCAACCGCGCATGAACGCCGCGTTTGCTCGGCCATCGCGTATTACCGTCATAATTGATTTCTTTAAATAATAAGATATAATAATCCATTTTACTAAATTTTGTCTCAAGGTACCCACTACCATCAAATTCAAAGGTGATTTTGATTTTTCCCCAATTGTCGCTAGCTGGTGACAAATGGGAACTATTCCCATTTCCGCCATCATTTGGGACGAATAGGACTTTTTTCCCATTTGTCGCTAGTCAGCATCAGCGGGGATAATCAAGTTATTATTCCCATTCGTTAGTTTTGTTACCAATGGTAAACCCGGGAACAGACCCATTTGTAAGTAGCATAATACTGTAGTACTTAATAACTTTTTGCAGATAAAACTCTGTGGTATAAGAAGTTTTTACTCTAAAAGGTTGCTTCCGCTCAAAATTGGCAGTTCTTTCTGTCATTGACAGCACTACTTCATAGCAAAAAACCCGTTGTGACCTGACAAGCAAAACCCCCAAAAATAACCAGGAAAATACAACTACAACAGCATGATAATTAAAAACACTTAAAAATGATTCTAAGTAGCCCTACTTAGAACCTTTTATTCTTCTTCCATGGAAATATAATGGCAAGACCGCTGTTCTACGATTGGGTTCAGTTTACAATTTCATTCTGGTTTTCTTACAAATTCTTTCAGACAGTCATCTCGACTTACGGAGAACACGGTTCTTACCCTGATCAGTTGGAAAACAGAAAATGTGATGACGACTAATTGAATGTATGTATTATCACCAACTATACCCCAATTTATTTTAATAATAGTGTAAACAGAGATTTATGTACGACCTATATTTCGTTTTATACTATCACAAATGTAGCTATTTTTCTCTTCACTGTAGAATTATGTACTCCCGTTAGTAAATACTTGCTAAATCGTCGAACCTGATATTTTTGCCATTTCTGTGTCGGCCCCACAAAGCTCTGCCCGTTTTTTTTTTTTTGCGTGGTAAAGTCATCAAATGAGTCCTCCCGCCCTTTCTGTCAGACTTGTACTGACTAAAATCAACGGTGATCCTTCAATAGCCCTTTACGTACCAGGGTCACGGTTACCAGGTGAGACAGTCCCGCGACCCCGGCAGGCTTTGGCCCTCTTAGTCCCGTCAGATTGCTGACAGCTCTTTGAGGCGCGCGTAGAACACAACGCGTCCTCCATCCTCTCCCTCACGCGTCCCGCCTCCTCCTTAGCTAGCAAGGCTGCTTCGCAGAAGGAGGCGGCCGCTTCCCATTCCGTCTCGCCCCGCAGCATGGCTTCGACCAGTGCCGGACGCGAGAGGTCGCCGCCTATCACCTCCGTGAGGACACGGCGGTGCTCTGCCCAAGCGGGGCAGTCCTACACCGTATGCTTCACCGTGTCCTCCGGGCGATCCTCGCAGTGGTGACACCCAGGCGTTTCTTCCTTTCCAATGCGATACAGGAACCTCCCGAAACATCCGAGCCCGGTGAGGACCTGCGTCAAGCGGAAGGTAAGGACGCCGTGACGCCTCTCCAGCCACTCCTCAAAGAGGGGTCTTACCACCGCGATTGCGGAGTGCCCGTGCCTAGGTTACCACAGTCGTTCCCTCCATACTCTTCCCGCCGCGCCTCGACTTGTCGAGGCAGCAGGGACTCGCCCCGGCGCTGCGCCTCCACACGCCACTCATAGACGCGCTGGAGGGCACTCGCCTCCAGATCCCAGGGCAGGACCTCTGCCCTTTAAGAGATCCAAAGCGTCATGTTGCTGACAGCTCTTTGAGGCGCGCGTGGAACACGACGCGCCGTCGACCCAGGCATGGTCCAAGATCGAACAGCTAGTCGCCCGTTACTCATCTCCCTGTCTCAGGGCACCAGTTTTCTGCTATTTTAACCCATAAAGAATCAAAATAGGTATATGGTATATATATGTATAAGGTTGTATAGGTATAAGGTTGTATTGTTGTAATAATTGTCCTTTTTTTCACAGATTTATCACATGGTGACTACACTGACTACATAAAATTCATAATTGAACCGAACAACGTCTGCGTCAAAAATGGTACATTCTCAAAAGAGAGCTTTCATCGACCTCCTGCAATTTTCAGTTTCCTTCTTTGTCGCATACAAATTTTTCCACACTATCTTAAATATTTATAGATCAAGTGGTAAAGAAAAGCCCAGGGAAAAATAAAAAAAAAAATAAGTAAAATATAATCTGATGCAATTTTTATTGATGAAAATGTAAACAAATCTTACAAGTTTTTTTTAAATATTTTTACGCATTAAGGCTGCTTTTCCACCAGAGATGCGCTATGCTACGTTGCTGCGGATGCGTTTAATACCCACCAATCATATTCATTGGTTTACATAGCAGCACTGGTGGAAAAGGATTCAACTAAGATGTGTTTTTTATATGGAAAGATGCGTGCTGTGGCTGCGTGTTATGGATGCGTGCTATGGATGCGCGTATTCCCTACTATCGATACATCGCATAGCTCGAGCTGCGCATCTTCGTAGCACAGCTACGCATCTTCGTATCGCAGCTACGCATCTTCGTAGCGCAGCTATGATGCGAGTAAGATGTGCTATGAAGATGGCTTCATAGCACATCTTACTCGCACAGCTACATAGCGTAGCATTAGTGGAAACGGTCACACAGTTTCGTAGCTCAGCTTTTACATCCTCGCAGCACAGCTACATAGCACATCTCTGGTGGAAAGGCACCCTAACGCATGCATCGCGTATCGTAATGCTTCTGAGTGATGAAACATTCAGCTTTGAGATGGATTTGAACCCGCATCTTCCGGATAAGTACTCCAGACGCCTTACCAATAGGACACTATTCCGATAGACGGTGGCTCACAGCTGATTTTTTCTTTCCTCAAAACATCAAACAAATCAAGTATAATTTTTACGCTGAACTTTCAGCGATTCAATTTGCTATACTTAGCTGACCCCTCTGAGCGGTGACTCAGTGCGGGGCGGCGAGCGTCTGGATAAAATGTATAGAAGTGTTTGAAACACGCCACAAGACGCCACGAGTAGCGAATTCGCGAACTACAAAGTAATTACATAATGGCGTATTCGCACCGCGACAAAAGTCATCAACGGGCCGTTACAGATCTAGTATAAATATTTATTTGAATTTTTTCCCTAAATTTTGACAATCTGTCTTAGCAAGGAGATCCGAGTTCTATGGTAAATGAGTTTTTATTAGAAATCAGGTAGGCCAATCGCTCCGTGTAAAATGTAAGATGTGTTCATTATCTAAATTAATTTTCGGGTTCGTTTAATAAATAATCAATTACAATTATAACACTAAATAAAATATTGTTAGTAGCACTAAAAACTTATTGTGATCGACATTCTAAACGTATTGTCTCCTGACCAGTTTGTGTACATTTTCGTCAAATACCTTTTGTAACAGAATCTGAATAAAGTGCAAAACTATGTATAACTGTAACACTGTTGTAACAGGCAATAAAACATTTATACCAATACTGCTGTTTAGATTTTACTGCTTGTAAAATTAAATCATCATCATTATCGTCTTCCTGCTGTTATCCCATTCTCCTTCTACGTTCTTCCATTTTCCCTTGTCAGACTTTAGGACATCATTAATTTTAGGGTTCCGTAGCCAAATGGCAAAAACGGAACCCTTATAGATTCGTCATGTCTGTCTGTCTGTCCGTCCGTATGTCACAGCCACTTTTTGTCGAAAGTATAAGAGCTATCCTGTTGAAACTTGGTAGGTAGATGTATTATGGGAACGGCATTAGGATTATCACACAAAACTAAAAACAAAACAAATTTTGGGGGTGCCCCCCATACATAGAATTGAAACTCAAATTTTTTTTTTCACCAAACCTATACGTGTGGGGTATCTGTGGATAGGTCTTTAAAAATGATACAAAAACTTCCAACGAAAATTGGTTTGGAAGAGATATAGTTAGCAGTTTTTGAGATATAGTACGTTTTCAAAAACCGCAAATATATCTTTGCCATTCATACAAACACTATGAAAAACAAAGTTATTTTTATTGTTTGTGTATATTACTTACTAATCTCGATTGAGATTAGTAAGTAATACTTATTAATTATTAATTATATCCCTAATCTATGCTTGCTACTACGGAACCCTTCATGGGCGAGTCCAACTCGCACTTGGCCGGTTTTTCTTTCATAGATTATCTACCTTAATTATAAAGATGAAGAGTTTGTTTGCTTGTTTGATTGAACGTGCTTTTAAGTTCATTTATCCAGGAAGGCTATAGGCTATAAAACATCACGCTATGACCAATAGGAGCTGAGCAGTTTGAAACCACAAGGAATAGCTTTTTTTATCGTGGTAAAATCATTAAATGAGTCCTCCCACCCCGGGCAGAGCAGGAGGGACTGTCAGACTTGTACTGACTAAAATTCACGGTGTCCTTCAATAGCCCTTTACGTACCAGGGTCACGGTTACCAGGTGAGACAGTCCCGCGACCCCGGGAGGCTTTGGCCCTCTTAAGGCCCCGTCAGATTGCTGACAGCTCTTTGAGGCGCGCGTGGAACACAACGCGCCGTCGATCCGGGCATGGTCCGCGATCGGACGGCAAGTCACCCATATATCTCGCCGCCCGCAAGACCGCGCCTACGGTGGCCGGAGATCGTCTTGCGACGTCCGATGCCGTGGGCATCTACCGAGGCGGCTGGGTCCTTTGCTAACATGACTACTGCAAAACTACTTTACGCCTGTATTCGGAACGTCCGATCTTCGGGAAAACTCTGCAGATTAGATAGAAAATCGGCGGATTTCATATAATTTCGTTGTAAAAACGTAGATGATACTTAATACTTTTTTTTATCGTGGTAAAATCATCAAATGAGTCCTCCCACCCAGGGCAGAACAGGAGGGACTGTTGTTCTTCAATAGCCCTTTACGTTCCAGGGTCACGGTAATTCGGTAAGTCCCGCGACTCCGGCAGGCTTTGGCCCTCTAAAGGGGGCCCGTCATTATGCTGACACTCTTTGAGACGCGCGTGGAACACAACGCGCCGTCGACCCGGGCATTGTCCATGGTCGGACAGCGAGACTCCCAGATACAATACCTATCTACTTACAAGCTTGGCAAAAATGTCCTGAAACGGTACTAAAAAATTTCATCGTTGGCAACTTCACCCACTGTCACGTCTAGTCAGTACATGTAATGTCATTTCATGTTATCGCTGGCTGTTTTTTTGTGTATTTTTTATTATTGTGTTGAATTTGCTGACTCAAAGGGCTCAAAATGAACAGAAAAACCATTCACAGCTCCGCTAGAGCGATAATTTATAAGGTGTATACCAGATGTTTGGCGGAATTTGAAGCCGGACAAATTTTATCGAATATCAACGATGTTTATGAAAGAACTGCTGAAATGACAGGTAATATGTTATTTTATGTAAGTAATTAGATATAATATGTTTGTTCAAACTTGCAATAGATAGAATAAACCATTATTATAAATGTTATTTACATTGAAAAACATTGATGAATTAGAGGTTATGTTTATTTGCAAAAGATGGACGCTCATATAATTTTGATACTTTTTGTGTTACTTCCAGAATAAAAATAACTAAGTTTTTTTTTTCTAGGTAAATCCGTAAGTACCATACGGCGAATTGCTAAGGAAAGGCAAACAAACAAAGGCGTTTTCTTCACTCCAGGGAAACATAAAATAGGGTGACCCAAAAAACAGTTGGATGATTTGACTTGTGCGCGATCAGTTCAATTCTGTTACACTGTCAAAAAGATTGTAAGTCGAATTTTTAACCATTTAATATGATATATACCTAAAAAGATACAATTGATTTTCTATTGTTGCTTCAGCAACAACTTACCTTCTGTCTTTAGACACATTTACTTTATCTATATATATAAAAGAAAGTCGTGTTAGTTACACTATTTATAACTCAAGAACGGCTGAACCGATTTGGCTGAAAATTGGTGGGGAGGTAGCTTATAACCAGGAGAAACATATAGGATACTTTTTATCTTTTTTTATTTCGTTTTGTTTTATCCCGTTTCCATGGGACGTGACATAAAACGTGGTATAATAAAACGCAATTGACATGGAATGACAGCAAAACGAAAAATTTATCAATCAAAACATCAATTGACCGGTTTATGCGTTTGTATTGAGTTTCTAAACTTATTGTGCCGATATTATCATAATTATCAATGCCATGCCGCCACCAAGACGATCAAATTATTATCCTGTTTCCGTGAGACGTGACATAAAACGTAGTAACACGATCACTAAGAAGGTATTGGTGCCGAAATTGAATAAGCGATCTGAACAAAAAGTACTAAGAAAACATGAAGAATAATGTTCATGCCGCCCGGCGCCCACCGATCTTCACGTGCTAAAAAAGTATTTCGGTGAATACTGAATTCCCAAAAAATGTACTAGGACTGCATAGATTCAATACAACCATACGACGAAATAACGCCTGGGTGTCACCACTGCGAGGATCACCCGGAGGATACGGTAGAGCATTCGGTGCATGACTGCTCCGCTTGGGCAGAGCACCGCCCCGTGTCCTCACGACGGCGACAGGCGGAGACTTCTCGCGCCCGGCATTGGTCGAGGCCATGTGAGACGGAGTGGGAAGCGGTCGCCTCCTTTTGCGAAGCAGTCATGCTATGGAAAGAGGAGGCGCGCCGCGTGAGGGAGAGGACAGCGTCCTCCGTCCAACCCAGCTGCAGTGGTAGACGCCTACAGTGACGGACGTAGGCTAGAGCATGCGGGCGGTAATTATATAGATATAAGAAAGTTGTGTTAGTTACACTATTTTATACGTATAACTCAAAAACGGCTGAACCGATTTGGCTGAAAATTGGTGTGGTAGCTTAGACCCAGGAGACAGACATAGGATAGGTACTTTTTATCCTCTTTTTTATGTAGGTAGGTAGGTATGTAGGGGGTAGGATAGGTAGAGTAAGTATGAGGTAGGTAGATAGGTTAGTAGGTAGGTAAGTATGTAGGGGTAGGGTAGGTAGAGTAAGTATGTAGGGGTAGGGTAAGTAGAATAAGTATGTAATAGTAAGTAGGATAGGTAGAGTAAGTATGTAGGGGTAGGGTAGGTAGAATAAGTATGTAGGTAGGTAGATAGGTTAGTAGGGTAGGTAAGGATGTAGGGGTAGGGTAGGTAGAGTAAGTATGTAGGTAGGGTAGATAAGTATGTTGAGGTAGGGTAGGAAGGTATGTAGGGGTAGGGTAAATAGAATAAGTATGTAATAGTAAGTAGGATAGGTAGAGTAATTATGTAGGTAGGTAGGTAGAGTAGGTAAGTATGTAGGGGTAGGGTAGGTAGAATAAGTATGTAGGGGTAGGGTAGGTAGAATAAGTATGTAGGTAGGTAGATAGGTTAGTAGGGTAGGTAAGGATGTAGGGGTAGGGTAGGTAGAGTAAGTATGGAGGTAGATAGGAAGGTTGATAGGTACGTAGGCAGATTGGTAGGGTAGGTAAGTAGGTAGGCAGGTGGGATAGGGTAGGCTGCGTGGACCTGGATTTTTGTACTTACCGATTTTCAGGGCAGGACAACGTCTGCCGGGCCCGCTAGTTAATAATAAAAACCACTTAAAAGAATCATTGACTTTTATTTTCCTCATAATGAAAATCAATAAACAGTACTTACTTGCGCATTATCATACAAAAGCGAGCGTGTGTATCGAGTAGAGTTTGTTTATTTGGTTTAATTTAAGTTTAAGTAATGTAAAACCCGTCAAAGACATTTTCATCTGCCTAGCCTTTTCCCAACAAATTTTGGGGTCAGTCCAGTCTAACCGGATGCAGCGTAAACATTAGTATGTTACATGGAGCCACTGACTATCTGACCTCCACAACCAAGCAATTGAGTAATACAATACCACTTGGAAAGTCACGTTTTCAGATTTTTGAATTTCTGACGCACAGTAAAAATCTACAAATAACTTACAGGACAATCTTCAATCATGGCTTAACCTTGAAGATTGTCACGAGTGGTTGTTTTATTATTTAGCCCCGAGCTCCTCTAAAACCCGTCAAAACACATTTAAAAAAATATTTGAAAAAAATAACCAAAGTATCAAGATCGTTATTGCCGTACTATATAGGGTTACAATATGTACGATAGAGGCGCCACCATTATTTTCACGACTTTTTTGCCAAGCTTTAGTATATTTTTTTAGGGTACGTAGACAAGAGCTGCTAGCCGTTAACCATAATAAAAAGAAGAAAATAAGCTGACAACTTTACGTCAAAGCTAACAAAATAATGTTGTACTGACATATCGAGGAGTATCAGATAAAAATAATGTGAGAAGATTGAAAAATCGAAAGCTCACTTCTAAATTATAGTGATGAAGGCGAAAACCCTGTTTAACGATGTTGTCTTATTTTCAATATCTTTCCTTGGGTCGTACAAATTCATGGAGATCTTCATAGAAAGGTACCGTAAGGCACAGAAAGAGTTTGTGGCACCGCTTGATTATGCCAAGTTTGTAACACCCCCACAACCCGTACAGAGGAGAAGCGATCAACATCCTTATAATGAAGATACTTAAATGTACGTAAAATTGTTGTTAAACTGTATAGATAGAGTAAGGCCCCATTAGTGCGTTCTATCTGCCTCTGCGTGGGCACGCCGCAATCGCGGCGGTAAGACCCCTCTTTGAGGAGTGGCTGGAAAGACGTCACGGCGTCCTGACTTACCGCATGACGCAGGTCCTCACCGGACACGGAAGTTTCGGGAGGTTCCTGTGTCTGATAAGGAGGGAAGAGACGCCCGGGTGTCACCACTGCGAAGATCGCCCGGAGGACACGGTGGAGCATACGGTGCAGGACTGCCCCGCTTGGGCAGAGCACCGCCGTGTCCTCTCGCCGGCGATAGGCGGAGACCTCTCGCGCCCGGCATTGGTCGAGGCCATGCTGCGGGGCGAGACGGAGTGGGAAGCGGTCGCCTCCTTCTGCGAAGCAGTTATGCTCGTGAAGGAGGAGGCGAGCCGCGAGAGAGAGAGGACAGCGTCCTCCCTCCGCCCCAGCCGCAGTGGTAGACGCCCACGGCGTCGGACGTCGCGGGACGATCTCCGGCCACCGTAGGCGCGGGCATGCGGGCGGCGAGTAAAGGGCAACTCGCCACCCGACCATGGACCATGCCCGGGTCGACGGCGCGTTGTGTTCCACGCGCGCCTCAAGGAGTGTCAGCATGATGACGGGGCCCCCCTCTAGAGGGCCAAAGCCTGCCGGGGTCGCGGGACTTATCTCATTACCGTGACCCCGGGACATAACGGGCTATTGAAGGACACCGTGGATTTTAGTCAGTACAAGTCTGACAGTCCCTCCCGCCCTGCCCGGGGTGGGAGGACTCATTTGATGATTTTACCACGCTAAAAAAAAAAAAAAAATCTGCCTCTGCGACGTAAGAGGCGTCGACGACGCGACGCGACTCAAGAGGGTACGCAGCCCATTGCAGTCGCAGCGAGGCGTCTCAGCTCAGCCTAGCAGTGGAGTGGAAAACTGTCCGTTGTCGAAATCGTTGTCATTGCTGCGTCGACACAAGACACTACTCATTACTATACCCAATATTTTGGCCAGTTAAAGTAGCTTTGGACGCTCCCCATCTCCCAAGATGGGAGAACTTGGATCAAGATAGAATTAATTTCGGTCATAAGAAAACTGTTTTTATATTTGAACAATGGCAAATTATGAAATTAAGTTGCTCAGTGTCAGTCAAGCTTAGCATAGAGTGAGGCTCCATTAGTGCGTTGCCTCGGCGCAGCACTGACAGCAGTGGGACAACAGACCGTGTTCCACTGGTAGTTTGAACTTAGACGCTTCACTAGCGACTGCGACGCCTTACGTACCCTCTTGCGTTGCGTCGACGCAACGCAGTTTTGGCGTAAAACGCGTTGATTCGTTACTACGACGACGCGACCCGCGCGACGCATGTGTACGTCGTAGTCCTCATAATTTATTTCTCGGTATGAAACGCGTGGTGGATTGATCACTGAGTCAAGACGAATGTTTCTCTTTGCGGCAGCTGCCTTGTGCATGCATGCGTCGGATAGAATGATCAATTGCGTCTCGACACAGTATTCAGTTTTTCTTTTTTTCCTGAATGGTATCAGGCAGGACTTGGAAGTATCCAGCCTCAGATTAATCAGGCCTCAATATTAATGCTAATAGTCAGTTTTTTAAGCGACTTTAATACTTCAAAACGGAATATTTGCCATGTTTACTTATTTGTTTTGAGTTTCCGATATTTCAGCACTGATGCAAGCGCCGTGATCACGGATAAACCGATTCATTTCAGTTCAGTGTTTTTTTTTTTTTCATTTTATGAAACTTACAGATTTGCGTAAAAAATTTAGATAATTACGTTAGTGACCATGTCAGTTTTAAAACTTATTTAAGCGACTTGATGGTAATGACACCCAGTGCCGAAAATAGGAGTGTGCTAACGGTGCCCAGACACAGGGTCGCAGACTCTTAAAGGGCACAGAAATGGTCAGACCAGGACCACAAATGGCCAGACTAGGGCGCAGTTAAAGAAGCTCGCACTGGGCGCTTATAAGGCTAGTGTTACGTCACTGAGGACACCCCTTTTGGGGATAGGTTAGGGCATTTCTGGACAAGGGCAGCCAATGATAGACTAAACCACATCAAGATTATTTAAGAACTTAATATTCAGGTAGGAAACTTGTAATTTATTACTAAAAACATACCTTTTTTCGTCTCTTTCTTCCAGGATATGTGTTCAATGGTTGCGGTGGCGGTGGAATATGGTAAAAATAAGGTGGCGTGTAGACCATATCGTCCATTCCAGCGATAGGCGTCCCTCTTGAAGGTACCATCGACCGCACTGTACCGTACAAGCTCCTGTTCCGTCCCTGCTTCCCGTACATGTTCATCATCACACCGAACTCACACTGGCTCCACAGTTTGCACGAACACGTTCAAGTCTTATAGAATACGCGCGGAAATGAAACAGACCATCGCGAAGACCGCGTTTAGTGCAAATTGCAATTGTTTAAGTACAACTTATTTTATTTTAATAAAAAATAAGCTACCGGAGTTTTTTTTTATGTATATTTTAGTTTTGTAACGAGGTTGTCTAATAGATAAATATTTTTGGAAATATCAAGATCTTTAGCACCCCGTTTCTGGACGATAAAAAAATATTGTTTGAACGCGAGCGAGCGGTGTTGTTGTCACAGTATCAAATGCGTGTTTCGTTGGAGAATGCAGAGTTCCATCATGAACACATTACATCTAATTATCATAGTTTATCTGCTTTTTCCAATAGGCTACGTGGAGCGCGACGTATCGACATACTGATGTTTGAAAATGAACAAAAAACATGCGCACACGCATATTCGCGAGCCGATCCACATCGGTAGGTTTAAAAAGTCTGTCATGATAATAATATTTACATTTTTTAAACATATTTTATTACTTTGGGAATCACTTCAGGTGTTTCGTTTCCTTTTATTACGAAAAAAGTACCTAACTATCCGTTAACAAAAGGTATAAATACTACCTATTATGATTGTGGAATTATGAATTTAAGTTAATTAATATTTAAGTCTGCCTTTGAGCCTATGGCAAGTAAAGATCTAAGAATGTAGTTTGTGTGCTAGCTGGCAATAATTTTGTGAGATCGCAATATTATGATGAAAGATATTAGGTATTTCAATACACGCATTTACTATTCACTAAAAGCATACCGTACCGAACAATTCTTATACCCTACCTAAAATCTAAAAAAAAAATCAGTCAAGCCATTTTGGGGGCGTTCAACCACAAACACCAAACGATATTTTTTATTATATCCTTAGAAAAACTTTTAAATTAATACACCTGCCATCTAGCGGATAAAATTGAAAACAAAACTCAACTGAACCACCAACTTGACACAATGTACAACACTCGCCTCGTTCATGAATCCCAAGCCACACTGGTGTGTATTTAGTTCTACCGGCGATTACTAGATGGCGTTACGTTGCGCGGCAAATCATCATAATCAGCCTTCTTGATTGACCAATCTATAGCACGTCATTCAAATTCAAAATCGGTTTGTCAAAAATGGCGGATCAAAAAACTAACATACCAATAAAATTATTAAAATGTACATAACTTTTGCTGTAACGAATTCACGACCCTGGTCTAGCCTGGTCTGGTGGGAAAGAATTAACGTAACAACTAAAAATGGCGGCTGGGAAAGTCGCTAAGGCGTTTTTCAATTTATTTTTCGAAAGAGCACACTGTGCTGGTGTGACTGGAAAGGATAATGGATTTGGGAACAATTACATTTGGGCTGGATCATTAGAATCTGGTCTTCAGATAGCCACTAATCACAAGAAGCCTCTAATGGTGATAATTCACAAGTCTTGGTGCACCGCGTGCAGGAATTTGAAGCCAAAGTTTGCAAACTCTCCAGAGATTCAGACTTTGAGTAAACACTTCGTAATGGTGAATCTGATTGACGAAGATGAGCCTAAGAACAATGTTTTCGCGCCGGACGGAACATACATACCGAGGTACAAGTTTAAATTAGTAGAGAAGAGATTAGATTTATCTTGTGATCTGGTTGAAGTAATGGCATAGAGTAGGTATGTAGTTTCATCAGCGAGTGCTATAGCCTCTCCCGTGTCCCAAATGAAAACAGTGGCATATTATGTTCAGTTGACTTCTTTTTTAGACATGTTATTGATAAAAAAGTACAAGAGGATACCAAAGAGACGAAGGCTAATGATGACAAACAAGATAACAACGTTCTTATTTCTGTCCCCAGAATACTATTCATATCACCAACAGGGATGGTTGACACCGACATTGTTAACGAAGAGGGTAGCACACAACACAAGTATTTCTACAGTAAACCTGAACAAATAGCGAAGTCCATGAAAAAAGTGCTAGAGAAATACAAGGAGGAACAATTTGACGTATGAGGAATTTATTAAGATCTTACCGATGTAGATGAAACATCGATAGAAAGTACTGTAGATCGATCTTTTGAAGTTTTTTTTCAATGTAGGTTGGAGGATTGACAAATTTTATTCGTTCCAGGGTCCTAATAAAACTAAATGACTTTGGCAAACTGTAATATTAAGAGTCTGTAACTCTGTTTCTTTATGTATCAGTAAAATTATTGAAACCGCAGTATATTTGTTTTATTTGAAACTACATTGAAATGGGCCTGTGTCGGCCACGTCTGCCTGATGCCCGATGAGCTGTGGACCAAAATGAACACTTTGTGGAGCTGTGCTACAGACAGAAGGCATCGTGGCAAACGGACCTTCTAGAAGATGGCGGGACGAGCTGGACAAGACCAACGATCAATAGTTCACTTTGGCCCTGGATCGTGAAAACTGTAAATGAGAGAAGTACGGAAGAGACTTGTGCCTAGTAGATGGATGAAGAAGGCTAGCAGTATCATTAAATTCAATTATAAATTCACCTTAGTACTAGACTATAACTGTGTCGGTATCTACTATTCTAGTTCATAAAAACGGCGTCTATGAATTACCAGTTTCAGTGAGTACGAGTATACCTAGTTTACCATGAGCAATAATCATCCCGCCAGTACTAGCATGCCGACTGGTCATTTCGTGTCAAAATATGAGAAAGGAGATGGCTAAATGAGAGGCCCAGTCATCTAAGTAAGTACCTATATGAATTTCACATTAACTCGTAGTATTTGAAAATTTAGTAATGAATTGTTTAGTGTTTAATTTTAATAATTTCCTAAAACTTGTATAAACTGTTTAACAAAGCTTTTGCTTTTTCTTTAATTCTGGTTTCGAAAGTGACATCCAAGCATAAATGAAAGAGGATAAAACATAGAATCACCGTCGACAGATGCCGTCGGAGAAGACATCGTCGTCATATTCCGCTTAAAATAATAGATAGCACTTACATCTTCGACGACGGGCTCGACGTACATCTCCACGGTGTTGTTGAGCGGCGGCAGCGGCATCGGCATCGGTGATGGCGCCGGAGACGACCGCCGGGATATGCTGTTGCAGGAACATTGTGAGACGGACCGACGGGAACGGGGAGATTCTCTGCGGGCAAGAGAAACGTTTCATGTTAAAGATTTTGCTATAATTTTTCTTTTCACTTAATGAACTTTTAAAAACGTGTTTGCACACAAATTATTCTCCTTTTGTTACTTATACAATGTGTCCCGGGAAGTTTGGATCGAATTCTGTTTTCTTTCCTCCATGCCATGCCCAACGGTTCATGATTTTGGGATAGCTGGTATCAATACAAACTAATCATTATATGAGACAAAATCTCATGAAGGGTCCCGTTTCTGAAAACGTATAACTTTATTAGCTACCATAGTTGCAGTATTGGAAATTGTAGAATTTGTAGTTGTCGAAGCTGGCCAACACTACAAAAATTTGCATATTAACAAATCATTCATAGTTCTACTCATTCCTAATTCACATTCCGTTGTATGGATTGAATATTCATTCAACAAAGCTTTGCAACTAATTATACATTTGTAAACACACAGCCGTACGTTTTCATCGACAGAATATTAATTAGCATACGATTTTAATAAACCAGCGGTCATCAACTGCGTGGGAATTGGAGCAGGGGCCACAACTGATGGAAATCTTTTGTTATTACCGTATATAGAAATGTCATGTTATGGTTCAAAGGCCTGTCCCACTAAACATATAGGCATCAGTAGCATGCCGCTTTGATTGAGGTCTATTACATTTCGACATTTCAACTTTTACGTGTTTCCTCATATTGTTTTTTTTAGTAGATTTCGACTTCCACTGCTGAACACGGAAAGACTCGCCGTCCATCATGGACCATGCCGGGGTTGACTGCTTGTCGTGTTCCACGTGCGCCTCAAAGAGCTGTCAGCAATCTGATGGTCCATAGAGAGCCAAAACCTGCTGGGGTCGCGGAACTGTCTTGTCAGGAAACCGTAATTCAGAACGGGCTATTGAAGGGACACAGTCGATTTTAGTCAGTACGAGTCTGACAGTCCCTCTCGTCCCACCCTGTGCTGGAGGATTTATTTGATGATTTTACCACGATTAAAGAAAAAGGGTGCTGATGCTGTGAGTTCATAAAAGAAACACAAACATTACAACTTTCCTTAATTTCTACTCCAAAGATTTACTCTTAGTCAGAGTGTTTATAAATAGAGTGGGCGAGGAGACGTTAATGAGTCCTTAAATCGAGCATTGGCACGAAGATTGGTTGTAAAAGTGACGAGTTGGGAGGCGTAATGTCGACACCTTTGAGTGCTTCTATCCCCTTCATACATTAGCCGACGCAAGTCTGAAGTCTCCGATTTACGACTTTGGTATCCAACTGACTATCGCAATACAAATCCATAGAGGTTCGTACTCAGGTTCGCGTCAAAGTAGAATTGTATACGAAGAGGCTTTAAAAGTTCTTGTTCAAAATTTTGTATATCAACTTGCGGTAGAGTTTATACATATTCCGAACACAATTAAGAGAAAAGCAGGTTCCAGAAGCTGCGTGAATACATTTTTTCTTGATGTCTAGTTCTATTTTTTTTAAGTTTTGAATGTCACTCAACGAATCACGCAAGTTCGAACGTTTTCTCATCAGTTTAACTAGCTTCTTAGCATAACTAGCTGGGACACAGGCCTCCTCTTTATGAGAGATTGGGCTGTAAACTACCATAAGGGCCCAGTGCGGATTGGTAGATTATACCACTGTCTTCGAATTTTTTGTTCTAGGGCATGCCGGTTTCCTCACTATGTTTTTAATCACAATTTTGAGAGCAGTGGTGATGAAATAAATTACAGATACTAATGCGCTAGTCTAAGTTTAAACATAAAAACTACACTCGTAAGTCAAGACTCAATACTAAATACGTTTATTGCATTCCAGAATGTGAACTTAGGTGGTGTGTAGGCATTCAAAATAAAAATGGACCGTTACCACTCGGCAAAATGTTCTTCTAAAAGTCTAGATAGATCTCCTTAAAAAGGATTCACCAGCTTATCTTAATTACTTATGCTAATTTAATTACCTTCTGCTTCTCCGACACACATGGTGAGAGGTCCTCTCACATCTGCACCTAACTGGCACGAAGTACCCCAGTTGGGGCAAAGGCCCCGGTTCCGTGGAGTCACTGGAGTCACTCCACTCTGGCTGGCTGAATGGGCCCATATCCAGGGCTGACGGCATCGTGGAGAATACTGGCCTCCTTTAAACGATTTTTTTCAATTTTGGCGCGGTTTTTTGAATTTGGAGTTTTGGAACTAGTGATTGTTGCGCTTTTTATTAGTATTATCATGGAGAGTACAGGCCTTTTTAGAGAATTTTCTTCATTTTTTAGTTTTTGTTTTAGCCTTAAAATTGTTGCACTTTTATTAGATTTTTGGTTTGTTTCTTCAATAAACGTTGTACTTTGGTTTGAATAATTTGACTAGGTAAGCCTGATGTAAGTGTACTGATTGCAAAATCAAAGTTAAAAGTTGTCAAAGTAAATTGTTCCTTTAAATCTTTTCATTAGATTTCCTACTTTCACACACAAGAGTTGATGTTGTCTTTAGCATCTTAAAACTGATAAAGCACAGATTTCTTTCTCCTTCAATCTGATACAGTAAACACTACCTAAGCAAAGTTTTTTTAGAAACACTACACTTCTTTTGGTTATCTCTAAAACAACACGATACACTTTGGGTAGCCAAGACGACTTTTCACACCTTATTTTAGAAAGTTTCCCAAAATGTCCTATTAACAAGCAATAAGGTAACTTGTACAGCTTCCTAATTGCACTAATTAGCACTTTTAAAAAACACGTGTCGAAAATGACTTCAAAATGAGAGCAACACGTCAAGCATTACTGGAAGCTAGAATTTTAGTGTCATAAGATAATTTAAGGTGATTTAAAAGTTAGTGTATAAACATTGATAAGGGTTTGACGAGGTGCGTCTACAAATGAGATCGTAATAGTATGATATGAGTGATAAGATTAGTTGTAATAATAATTGTTTTTGGGTCGACGACGTCGCCGGTGAATTTGGAGCGCCCAGCCCAAAGTTATCAATGGTGGCCCAAAAAAATATAATTATTGATGGATTAAGTTATATAAGTTTATGTGTTGTTTACATAAGACGTAGTTGAAGTAAATAAACTCACGCTCACACATAATGATAAAACTCAATCTCGCCGAGACATTCCGAGGCAATGCAAGTCCGAGACTTTTATAGAAGCGCTCGTCTAGTATCGATGTTCTTTGCTTAGTTGGTTACTTGCTCTGTCTCGAAATGTCTCATCACATTTTTACAGAAAAAACTGCTCAGTAATTGGTTATCAGCTTCATAGTATTTAGTCATTACTCATAGACTGAAATCTAGACTATAGATCTAAGGATTTACTGGTTCGGTGGATTGTGTTTTAAGACATTATTATTCTCACGATATTTTCCTCTTTTATACATGTCCTAACTTATTTTTAAAGTGCACTTCATTCATGATGAAAAACATTCCGAAGCAACTCCTGCGCAGGAACAAATATTTGTACAGTTCCTATGCGCACGCACCGTGCAAGATGCACGTTATTTACACACTTATGCACATTCTCACCTAACACTTAAGTGATATGTATTATTGTAACAGTACGTACTTTATATTCGTCAGTGAATATTTTTGGATGGACTGCATTGAGGAATTTAAGTATGCTGCCCGTTCTTAATTTAAATTATGCAGTGCATTTCTTTGCATACAACTTGACTGTATACCTACCTAGTCATAGATTCATAATTAAGTTTTCTCCGATGAGATTGATCCCAAAACCTCCGATATTTCTCCCTACCCACTTTCGTCTATAACCTTGTAATCTATGAATCGCGCAGCTGCTCTAGCCATTGTTCTAAACAAATAAAACGCAGTGGCGAGCTCGGGTTTCGTCAAAAAACGGTCCGGAGTAGTCCTGAACGTGAGGGCACGCGCATTCCAGGGAAACGGTCGTGTTTTTTATAAGGTGGGTAGTTTCTGGGATCGTGACTCACAAAGGATCCGACGTAATGTAATTATAGTTGAACTTTTTTTGTGGTTGTGGTATGTAGGAAGAAAGGGTTTCTTGTGGGAAATAGAGTAGTTTAGCTATTTTTTTTTTGTGAAACAGTTATGTTTATTACGTTGTCGTGTATTGCGGTAAAAAAGAGGTTATTACTGTAAAAGTGTAAGGGCTGATTTTTCAATAGTCAGATAACTTTTATCTGAGGAATAAAAATAGCGGTTTGACATATTTTCTATAAATAAGCTGTCAAACCGCCATTTTTATTCCTCAGATATAACATATTACATATTATCTGACTATTGAAATTGAAAAATCAGCCCTGCGTCTACAAAATTACCAGTTAGACGTAACATGGAACATTATTTGTAATTTTCACTGTACGCAACACAAGAAACAAACAATTAATAAAATGCGCTTTACTTTTGTTTTTTCTTGTTTTTTGAGGTTTAATTTCCTGTTACTGTTTCATCAGGTGACCGTGACCCTGGAGCGTAAAGGGCTATTGAAGGATCACCGTGGATTTTAGTGAGTCAGTACGAGTCTGACAGTCCCTCCCGTGTCTCAATAGATGATTTTAACGCGGAAAATAACCTCTGAAAGTCTGAACACAAACGTAAAGTCTCAGCGCTTTCCAAGGCTCTGGCTCCTCGAAATTAATTTACTTAAGCCCTAGTTGGCACACGAAATGCAGGTCATACAACTTCGTTTCCTTGGCCTCTTGGTCTCCGACTTTTATGGCCTTGCAATAATGACTGGTATAACACATACGAGTAAGTAGTTGTTCCAAAATATTATAATCCTTTAACTAAACCTCTAGTAGTTTTAGTTACTAATGTTCAATTTACACCGAGACGCGACGCAGCGCGACATGATACACATTTGCAATAGCGTCGCGTCACGTCGCGTCCCTTGTGGATGAGGACTGACCCTAACTGACTATTTTTTTTAAATGGGTCTGTTCTTGGCCCCAGTCAAGCTCAGAAGCAAAGATAATACCTGAGATGAAGCGAGCTCAATCAAAAGAAACTGGAACTTCTGCGCAACTACTGAACTTAGTTAAAACTGTTTGATTTGACCGAAAATATGGTGGTAGCGAGCCAAGCCACCACCTAAAAGAACTACAATTTATCACATCAGAGAAAATCCAGATATTCCTTTGTAGATTACAATAGGTACCTGAGTCACGTACATTTTGTGGATAGATGACTTTCATTTTTAAATAGGATCAAACCATGATCAGAAGTGGCATTTAAAGAGCAAATCTGTTTAATCCCGTACATGGCCATCCAAAATTTCATTTCTAGGCGGATACAACAATTTATCACACGCTAAATAGAGATGTCTTCGTCGTGAACAAACAAAAAAACGGCCAGACATACCTTCATTCATTAGTATATCTTCACACAAAGACATACAGACATGCAAACAGACAAACAGACATAGAATTCATTGTAAATCATCCTTTAAAGCTTTTAGTTAAACACGACCAATAGTCGGGCACAGAAGTGATGAGAAACTCGTCTGTACGTTTGTTTGTAAGCACAGGTGACTCACGATTTGTAATGTGTTGTTTTAATTTGACGAGAATAGACTTTGAAGGTACTGATGACCACAAAAGCGATTGAAATACATCAAGATTGAACAGATTTATCACCGGTTCACCACCATCAGCCAAGCCCCCAGCCCTGTCCAGGTACAGACGCCACCACATTCTACCCTTATGTGTCAAATTTCTTTAAAAACTTTCAGGCTACCTTTAACCTGCGGTGATAGCTGAGGCTAAGTGATCCTACCTGTGGTGGTAGGACTTTCGACAGGACCACTCTAATAGAAGGTTTATGATTGACTGATAAATTAGATCGTTTCGTGTCTGTACCTTCACAGTCCAAGTTCCCGCCATTCGTGATGACTGACAGTTGACACTAATGACAGTTACCTAACTCCTTGCGACGAGTGAGACAGAGCCCTCCTCTCATCTCTCCTCTCACCACTTCAGCGCTGAACTATTCTCAAGCGTATTTGTCACAATCTCAGTGTACTGACCAGTCCTCAAGTACATTTATATGCAGCGCTCGTAGTTCCGCTGTAAGCGCTGCCAGTCCACTTAGAATAGACACACATTGTAAGAATTTTAAACTTGTATTTACTAGTCACGCTTCCTTTTGACTTCTTGAGTTCGTTAAGAAAGTTTCTGTTGAATGTATTTGTGGTTATTGTGTGGGGGTTCTTGAATTCGGTGTTACTGTAGTAAAATGAGTACATATGTCAGTTCCTGATTTTCTATTTTAGAAAAAATCTTAAACTAGCTGTTCTACATTGCTCGGCCCTCATTGGTCGTAGCTTATTGTTATAATTATATCCTATAATCTTCCTCGATAAATGTACTGGCCAACACAAAAAATTTTTTTGCAATAGTTCCTGAGTTTAGTGCGTTCAGCCAAACAAAGTTTTCAGCTTTATAATGTTAAGTACTTATAACTCGTAGATTGATTCATTTCACAACCACCTTTTCTTATTTGGGGTTGTAAAGTCAACAAATGAGTCTTACTGCCCCAGGTGAAGCATAAGGGATTGTCAGACTACTTATTGAATAAAATACACCCTGTTTCTACGGCTCGGCTGGGTGCCCTTTTAATAACAGCCTGTAGATTCTGTCACAATCCTCTTTATCCAGTAATGTTATGTGGATGTAATTAAAAATGTTTCTTCCCCAAATTTTGGAAATACACACATCAAAAGTGTCTAGGGATCAAGCATTTTTATGCGGATTTCTTGAGATTGAGATGTGGCTTTGTAATAAATTTATGATTTTATAAATTTATATGGATCCTTTTTGGTGCATTTCATAATTTGAATCAGGAACTGTGAATCAAATTCGAGTAAAAGATGAAAATCAGCTGTCAATATTTTCCCTATAAAAACATACAACGCATTGAAGACATTATTAGTGCTACTGTTTCCCTACTACTGATTAAACCAACGTTATTATGGAGCGGCGACGTCATTTAAGCAGGGAAGAAATGCTCAGAGCCGTGGGAATGATAGAAGCTGGTTCCCGGCAACGTACTGTGGCTTTAGCTCTGAATACAAGTCAGAGTGTTATCAGTCGACTTTGGACACGTTACCGAAGCACTGGTACCGTGGCTGAGCGCCATGGAGGACGGTATCGCTGCACCACACGGAGACAAGACCGATACATTCAAATCTTAACTCGAAGAGCTCCAACAATAACCGCCATGATGTTAGCCGTGAGGCTTCATCACTCTTCAGGGAACTTAATTAGCGACCAAACAGTCAGAAACCGCTTGCATGAAGTGAACCTTCATTCCCGAAGACCGCTACGGGTACCACCTATAGCAATGCACAATCGTAGGATTCGATATCAATGGGCTCTTGAACACAGAAATTGGGCAGAAGAACAATGGCGTTTCGTGTGCTTTTCTGATGAGTCTCGTTTCGGTATGAGACCGGATACAAGACGTATACGACACTGGAGAACCCCTGGACGCCAACAGCGATTAAAATCCTGCCAGGAAGTCCATCCTTATAGTGGTGGAACCATCATGGTATGGGCGGGTATTTGGATCGGCGGAAGAACTGAGTTGATTTGGATCAGAGGCAACCTCAACGCTCAAATTTATGCTGAGACGATTGTATCAGACGTCATCGTTCCTCTACAAGTGCAAATCGGTCCCTTATTTCAGTTAATGCATGATAATGCACGACCGCACACCGCAAGAGTTGTAAGACAGACTCTCGCCGCAGCTAACATCAATGTCCTGCCCTGGCCTGCTCAGTCGCCAGACTTGAATCCGATTGAGCATGCATGGGATATGCTACAGAGAAGAGCTCTGCCGAATACGGAGGGTATCCAGTCGCAAGAAGACCTTTTTTTGTTGTTGCAACGAACATGGGCGGCCATTCCACAGCGTGATTTGGATGAACTCATTTTGAGTATGCCAAACCGATGTTCTTGTGTTGTTAGTGTTCGCGGTAGAAACACGGATTATTAATTGTTTAAGTTACCCAATAAAATTTTAAAGAAAACTGTTATTTCAGTCTTTTTTTCGAACTATTGTGTTAGTGGTTCAAATGTCAAAAATCCCTTTATTAGGAAAATGGCAAATTTCTTTATTAATGCAAAGGTGACTTGGTTTATCGTTACTGTGACAAACGAAAACACTTTATTTGATGAATCCTTAAAGAAAATTTTAATTAATATCAATCAGGAGAAAAGTTATTGCAAAAATATATGTTGATCCCTAGACACTTTTGATGTGTGTAGTATAGTGAACATTGTACCTTCAACGTTTTTTTTTTCCATTCATAAGGCCAATGGATCATCAGTAAAACAATAAACCTGTGTATTGCACATTGTTTGTTTAGGTTTCTTACCAGTGTTCAATGGCCTAGTTTTAATAAAGTAACCAAACTAGTTGTAACAATACTAACTGGTTAATTTATGACTTCACACCTAGGTCTTATGTATCCATAGAGTAGTGAACAAATGGAGTGACCATGCTGTAATAGCTTACAGCACGATAAACGTCATTGGAAAGCAATAAGATTGAACCGATTGATTCTTGAGGATTTACCAATTAAAGTAAAGACTACATTCTTAGCATAACTCTGATAAAGAATTTGCCGTAGATTTTATTACTTGTAGTTGTGTAAACGTGTGAAGTAGTCCATAATGGAGAACGACAGTTAAATAAATCCAATATTTTTGCTAAACCCTCTGTGCTGTCAATGTTCAATTTTACACAACTTGTTGTAAAAATGGTCATCCATCTGCCCTTTTCCCTCATCACCTTAAGCTCGTTCTTAGTACTCCATTTCCTTGTGTCTCTTTGCCTTCAACTACGTATTTTTTACAAAAAAAAAACTTAAATTCGTGTCACTGACAGATCTGTGTGAGGTCCAAAAAAATAAACATCAGTCATCTTGAGAGCGTGGGCGATGCTCGGAATCAAATGTTTTGCTACGAGCAACTGCAGTTTTTCTTTTGTGGATTTTCAACTTTAAGCTATAAGTTTAAAGTTGTAAATCTATTGGGGACAGGCTTTGCTGCTTGGGTTGCGTTTTTTACAATAGTACAGTCATCAGGTTTGAGGTTCCACGAAGGATTAGGCTTAGCACGTGGTTTACCTACTATTCCGCTTGAATCATAAACGGACACAGTTTTACTATTGTGAGTCGTATTCACTGGTAATTAAGTTTGAACGTAGCGTATTGGATCTGAAAGATGAATTGATCAATAGATGTGAATGTAATGTACGGGACCATTCGAGTTACCTCAATGCACATGCCAAACATTAACCTGGACCTTATGATAGATTCTTGTTGCAAGCAATGATTCAATGAAGTTTAAGGTATCGGAATGTTGATCGTAAAACGTAAAAAAAAAGGTAAAATTTTGTGCTTTAAACATGACACTGGACTGCATTTGCAAAAGCAGTTTTACTAACACAAAACCAATGTTAAGTATTAAATGGCCAATTATTATTGATATAGGTACTATAGAAGATAGTTACAGTTTTGCCTAAACCTAACTCTTTTGTAATTACAGGCGTAATATGAGGTTATTTAAGCTAGTAACCAAAAGAAAAATGGAAACGGTGGCTAGTGATGCTGACCACTTTTTTGTTTTCTCCACCGCTATTGCTCGGTATTACAAGTAGTTAGCTGGATGCTGTATAATGCCACTAACTGTGACATAAATTGGATTGGAACTGGGTCGTCAATTGAACCTTAAACGAAACGTCTCGAATCGCATTCCGATTAGTCGCGTGATATCGAAATATTCTTAAATAATCCGATTTTAAAATGTCTATAGAAACATAGATTTACAAAGATATATCGAAAATCTTCTCATGCAACTTTTTAGACCTACTTATCCTGCTTATGCGTGTGCGTATGAAGTTTCTTCAAAATCGTTTCAGACATTTCGAAAACTAAGGAATTCAATGATAGTTCGTATAAAATACTGTTCCCGGTACATGATATTAACAGCATTTAGAAGGCTGCAAATAGCCTTTATAACAATAAAATTAACAACACTAAAACGGGTTTAAAACTTTATGATAATAGAAATTGTATCAACGAAGACGCAATTACAGAACTGGCTAAAGCTATTGAACCTCTAAACAAAACGCGAATTGAAGAAAACAGTAAGAAACGATGTTCCAAATTGTTAGAACTGAACGGTGAACCACTATTGCTGATTATAATGGATATACTGATGTCAATAAACTTTATCATATACTATTCAAAGAAATAATTCAAGCGGTTCAAAACAAGGGTGTCCCCCGGGTGTCCTATTATCACCAAGCCAAAGAATTGTCTACGTTATGTAGGTACGTCATTATTTTTATGTGCATCAGACCACTAATATTTTTTTTTGTTGTTAATAATTTTAATGTTATATGTATGTATGCAGGGACGTAGCTACCGCCGTATCTGCCGTATCAATTATACGGGGCCCCCGGGCCACAGGGGCCCCCGACGTGCGTTAACAAAAATTAATAAAAACTTAATGATTTATTAAATAACTTTATTTAATTTTACACGATTTATTTGTGTAATCTATCTCTGGTGTTTTTATTATTATTATTTATATGTAATCTCAGATCAAAAAAATAGGCAGATAGAACGTGCGCGAACAACAAAGTGATAGCAGTTTTTATTTATGTGTGCGCGGCAGATAAGTCGCGCCGTGTACGAACACGTGCATCTGTGTGCGTTTACGGTTGCCAGATATTGAGAAATACTCCCACATTTTTGTTCAGTTAAATTGTTCTCAAATATTGTACTAATATTTTTTTTTATTGGAAACGCGATTTTGCTTTATGGTTTCACGTTTGGGAAGGAACAACTAGTGACGTGTGAGCGAGACGATGCGTAGCTTGGTTATACGTTATACGGGGCCCCGCCAGGGCACGCTACGCCTCTGTACGTATGTAATGTATGAGATGTGGCAGTACTCTCTCCATTAAATAAATAGAAATAGTATCTATAAAAAATTCTGTTCTTCAATAATTCCATCCCGTTTCATAAACTCATCTGGCGTAACTGCATAATCATTGTACCTTTTAAGCCATTCATCGCATTGTCACTTGACAGCATCTGATGAGATAATAGTCAAAGGCAAGCGTAAACACATTTGCATATGCATAAGCTTTCGTCCAAATCCTTGTATGGGCTTATATCTACACTAGCTAGGCACAGCGGTTTCTCTCGTTGTTTCTCTTATCGGCACTGTAGGTGGAGTCGTAGTGTAATGGTATATATATAGCCTATTTCTTAATTATCCATCCCACTGCTGAGCAAAAGGTCGTCCCATAAACTTCCATTCCTTCCTATTTGTAGATTTCTCCGGCCTATCTGGCATAAACAAACACGTTTAACGTTTTCTAGGCAAATAAATTTCCTTAAATCTAGTTTCCTTAGTCTATCGAGTGCTAAAAGAGTTTTCAAATACGGCAGGCATTTTCAGATGTGTATTTGCTTGTTCAAACAAATAAAGCTGAAGCTTTATTTTATTAGTATGGATTAGTATTCAGCTCGTGTCTAGATTTTATCTTATGTTTTAACATCTGCCAAAACTGCCGCCGCATTCAATTATTAGTACGTGCCTTAGTTGCTACGTTTCGTGCTATTTTTGGAATTAGTAGCTTTTGGTAGCTTAGCATTACTGGTTCTTAAATCTTAGTTACGATTACGGTTAAACTCATTTGAACTTTAATTTCGTCGTTTGTAGGTTTATTTTCGCTTAGTTTATCAGCTCTTCTTTTTTGAAGGTGGTTGGGTGTTTTATGTTGATCTTCTAGTCTTTAATTTTGTATCTATAGACATACTTCACTCACAAAATTAAGTGTCACATTTTGTTTGTACACGCTTATCTTCAAAACCAGTCAACAAATTTCAATGTAATTCTGTGAATGTGGATGGTTCATTCCAGCTTGAAAGACAGAATAGTTTTGGACTCGATAGTCACTCTTTCTCGATAGTCCTCCTTTTGTTTTTTTCGTGTTTAGTCAATAAATATATTGCTTTTTATAGAAACCAATATATTTATTGAACAAACACGAAAAAACAATTAAGGACAAAAAAAAGAAAACAATAGCGTCTATAAACGGCCAGAAACTTCTAATGACCGAGATAATAGCTTCATCTCCTCCAAAATAATGGAGATAGTAAAGTTTACGTATTTTAGATTTTCTAGGTAAGTACTTACACGAGTCTTTTGTTCATGGTTAACGGATTGTGTCTGGTGAAAAAATCGTGTAAATAAGAAATAAAATTAGCAAACAAGAGTTCTATTTGGAGGGAATATTTATAAAAGACGAGGACTCATAACGAGTTGGCTGTCTTATCAGCACCCTAAAGTACTATCGAACAATGTAATCTCTGCTCACTTTTAAAACAAAATCGCGTGCGCAGTATCCCACATCTGTGAACTGGCCACCTTTTTTATGAAATGGATGACCCTTTTTTATGAATAGGATGAATGGTCAAAACAAAGTGAAAGTTATAACTCTGCAAGCAGAAATAGTCTTTACGGTGGTAAGTATATACATTGGGCGATAGTACATACAAATTAAACGTAAAAATAGAATAACTGTTCTAAACACCTATCTATTAAAGAAGTTAACGTTAAACTGTGCATTGCTACAAAATTACTAATCAACAAAAGATTGGCTGCTATAAAAGTAAACGTTTGTACCATAAACCAATTTGTGGTTTTAGTGAATCGGTCTACAATAACCTCATTCCTAACAAACAACAAAGAAAACTTAAAACCAACAGTCGCCTTTACTACTCCATAAATTGTTTGCGCACAAAACGCTTCAATTCTTAAACCACGACACATAGGCCTATGCGGTGAACTTTGTTTCCAATTCTTAAACTCAATAACCCTCACTTTGTTAACAGATCGACAATCTTCATTTACGTTTACTAAAACTTTTATCTCGTGTCCATAAGGTTTGAATTATCCAGAACCAGCAGTAAAGGATGTTGGTGAGTAGATGATTCATCGAACATTGTCTTGTAGTACGGCGACTCTCTTTGGCAATTCCTTTTGTAGGACAGTTGCAGTCCGACTGCCCTCTCTAATGAACGTATGCTTTGTATAGGACTTAAGCTTTCAGGGACATGTTGGGAAAGCTGATTGTGAGCTAATGTGTTGTGCAGGCAAATTAGCTGTGGCTTTTAAAGACGTGTGTCAGAGCAATAGCGAATGAGTCCGGGTAGGGCTTCCGCAAGGACTTACTCTGAGCCACGGAATGCGTGACAGATCTTTTCTATTATTGTTTTGATTGTCAGAACTGTTCTATTTTAAGACTGATCCACGAAGTAAGTTCGACTTCCGGGAAACACGACAATATTGATGACACTATTGATAGCTTCCTATTTTTGGAATTTGGAGTGCTCTAAATACTCCTGTAAGCTTCATAGCTTCCTCAGTTCGAATGAATGTTAGTTCTTTTGTATGTCTGTCTGTTCTTGCAAACAAAGGAGTTAGCTACCAGGTCAATGTCTAAGTGGGAGGATAATCACATAATTGCAACGATTTGTCGATAAAATCTGACTTTGACGAAGACTTTGTAACTATAGCTACAATGTACATGTGTCTTTGCATCCCACATGTGTCGATAGCAGCTACATCCGATTACTCATCAGATTATTCTGAGATACAACAAAAAAGCTTGTATTGTGTCATCAACCACCTTGGCACAAGTGGGTGCAGTTTTTTGATTACCCGTTTTTTACTGCAAAGTAAAATTACGAGCAATGTTTTTTGGCAAAATGTTATTACAGTATTTTGTCGGTGGACACGAATGTATGTTTGAAAGAAATATGAGCTTGATTTTTGGCAAGCTGCGTTATGCTAACCACATTATGTTTTGTTTGTTTTCTGTTTATGTGAATCTGTACCAATAGTTTTTCTGTAACGGGGATTTTTCAGAATCTTTATTTTACACTAGCGACTCGCCCTGGTTATGCACGTGTGAAATTCTTAAATAAAGCCTAGGTTACTTGTTGATGTGATGAGTATGAATGTTGATGGATGAGAGGAAGAGGAAGGCTAAAGAAAAGATGGATGGATCGTCTAAGGAATGAAATTAAAGAAAAAGGAGTGAATGATGCTGTGACGTCTGATAGGGGAAAATGGAAGAAAGCGACGTGTTGCGCCGACCCCAAGTAAAATGGGATAAGGGCAGGAAGATTATGGTCCACTAGTTTTTATCTTTTTCATTAAAACAAAAAATCAAACAATTTTTATTACTTTTAACTGAGACGAAACAACAATATTTTCCCAAGCAATTACTTTCCAAATAACCAGCATTCTGTACACTTCGGCTCTGAAACAAAACAGACATACACAAACATGATTTTAAACGTTCCTTTTGCTAATTTCCGCCACAATGCTTGTTAAAAAAATGCTGCTGTTTCTACAACGCGCAATACTTACATACATTTTTAAATCTTGTAATTGAAAACAGCAGTAGTTAGTACAATACGCTTTCGTACGTGACTACGAACTCGCTTGTTAGCGTCGCAGAGGTTTTTTTAACAGTAGTTAACGATAGTTGCTTACTGGCTGCTTAATTTAAGACTGCACATTACACAGATTCAATGACGATTGTACTTTGACTCGACTCAAGGTAAAGCAATTGTAATAAATGTGACTTTTTATAAGGAGTTGGTGTAGCATGTGTTTATGTTCCATTTCTTACCTATTACTTGTCATCACGTCATATCTTAACATAATCCATCCATCCATTCATCAATTTCTTTGGCCTTCATCTACCTAAATTTCCATCAAAATTCATACTCAATACTTTTCTCACCATATTGTTTTCATTTCTACGCATTGCAGTGCCGTGCCCCATCGGCTGTAATCGTAGGGGCATCCCTAAGATAACAGCCGATTACCACAAAGCTTTTCAGTCATGGGCGTCACTTTCAGACTAGTGTTACAATTTGCGATACAATTTTTAACGTGGGTATGAGTGTGCGATCATGGACCACACTTCTTTAGGTAGGCAAACATTGAAAATTCTACCGTAACTAAAAAGATATAAAGCTCATATTCAAAGCTTCACGAGTCGAGGAGTACACTCGGGAGCGTCGAGTCCGTGTAATGTGCGAAATCCTTTATTTATTTAGACGAATGTTCTGTCCAAAACGTGTAGGTCTCATTACTACGCAAGCTTTTTCTGCCTTGTAAATTCTAGCCATTCTTTTTTTGAACTTTTGAAATATACAAACGGATTTGGATAGGGATAGCTTTGTCTTTGAGTTCAGACTTGGACAAAGGTTGGTTGTCAATGAGAGGAGATTAATTGAAATTATGTATTGTTGTATTTATGTCCCAAAAGATAAAGTTCCTAATGGTAAAATACGCTTTAGTTTCAATACTGTTTCGAAAACCCGCCAAAATTTTGAGCTCTGTCATCGTTCCTATTCAAAGTCATTTTTCGCCATGTGTGATGCGAGCCAGTAAGGGCCACAGGGTCATTGTATCAATCTTATTGTTTACAAAACTGACAATGTGAGATGCATTACTCATATTCGCAGTAACCCTTTTACTAACAATATAAGTGTTTGTTTAAGAAAAGGGTTTTTTACAAAAGGGGTCGGGTTGGAGCCACAACCAGAGAGGCTGTGAATCAGATGACAGTGTGTTCTTTGGTAGATTATTGCTATTAATTCTTTCTATATGATTTATTGTGAAAGAAAAAGAAGTAATACGTTTTTCGCTCTAAAATACCGAGTTTTACAAATACGTATTCGTGACTTGAGGATGCGATATTTCATATTTAGAACGCATTCGGAGCTAGTTCGGCATCTTATTTTCAGTGTCTACCTGTGTAAAAACAAACATTAGGCGCCTCCTCACCGCGCACCGGGAGCTTTCGCGTGTAATGTAACATCAAAGTGCGCATTGTAATCTATGACCGTGGCCGTGGTCCTTTGACTTTAAAAAAATATTAGAATCACTATTTATCCCGACATACCTAAACCAAGTGCTTATTAGTATTACTTTGAGATAATTCTATTGTTGTTTGCTACTCGTAAAGTTCATTGAACTGTTACAAATAGCCGGACTTTTTGTTAGATCATTGTTTTTCTAGTATCTGTTTAGTTGCCAAAAAATTCTGATGACAATATTTTGTTTTGTTTCAAAAATACTAAAAAAAAAATGAATTGCGACATCGGGTGAAAATGTTTATAAATTCACAGTATTTATTACTGTGAAATATACATTTGCTTAATTCATTATTAATTTATGATGTTCTGAGAAAGGTCATCGTCAGTATCAATAAAAGAACGATTTTAGAAGAATTTATTTAGTGTTTTATGGAAAATGAATCTTAACATTTCCAGAGATCATTAAAACGGAAACTGACTAATTCAGTGTGATAATTCAGAAAAGCTTGCAATAAATTGTTATTAGAAATCCGTAGCACGATTTTACATCATTAGAACATCGTTTGAAAGGGACACTCGAATATTTTTAGCTCACGAGTTAGGTATTGAGCAATAAAATTTTAGTCGAATAATTGTAGGTATAGTATAGGAGATTAACAACAATTAAGCTGGCTGAATAGACGAGATGAAGGCACACAGGCTGTAACAATAATTCTATTTTCGAATTTTATGGCAGCTTTTTTTTTTAATTTATTAAGTTGTATAAGCACAGGAAACCTTGTATTTGCCTTGTTTAGGCAATTAATCAAACTCCGTAGGTGCAAATCATATAGCTCGGTGAACTTTGAAGTACCTAATTAATATTTTAATAATGTAGGAGGTGTCCTAATATGATTTATCTTTATGTAAATCCATTAGGTTTTATTAAAATGAGTCCTACAGACCAAAGATTAATAGATATGGCAAAGGTTATGTAGTAGCAAGTAAAAGTAACACTGAAGGTTATTTTTGTTCAAAGTAAATTATTTAATGTTCGTATTATTAGAGACTAAGTTTCCTTTCAAGTCTATTTTAAGATCTTTATTGATGTTGTTAACACTTTTGTAAATAAATAATGGACGACGATTCAAGTTTTCTAAGTGATCCGTGGATATTCTGATTGTAAGTTGTGTTCTAAATCGAAACAGTTATGACTATTAGGCGTAGGTAGTCAAATATTTATTGACCTCATTTTGGAAGTATCCCAAGTAGGTATGTTCTATACCAAACTAGTAAAACTATCGAAACCTACTTTCAATGTTCTACTTTTAAATTGCATGAAACATTTCTAGAGTTTGCACTAAGCTTTTCTCGCTCCATATTCCCAGTGCTAAAATAACTATTGATCCGAGAAGACGTGTTTGATTTGCAAATAGGATTTATCTACGACTACGTAGTTAGTTCAACAGTAACCTCCGACCTAGTAAGACACTGTTGACGAAGTTTCCATTCTACCTGTGTGGTGTGCCAAGTTTTATCACAAGCCTTTGTTGCACGCAGACTTGATTAAGTTCACCGCAAAGCCGCAAACAAATAGATAGCCGTAGTACTTATTACTTCCATAGATATCCGCCTGTCAATTTAACGACCATCTTTGATTTAAATAGTGATGTGTAATGTTTGTCTTGGAATTAGTCGATTTCTAACTTGAGTAATATTGAATTTATTAATTATAACTTGAATAAGAATTGAAAAAAAAGATTTTTAATTGTTATTGAGACTTAAATAAGCGAAGACTATTAATTACTTTTCAGGCTGTTAAAATTTACAAGTAACAGTTACAAATTTTATGATCATTGGTTTATATTGTTTATCAATTCTTTCGTAATTCGAATTTCAATTTGGAACGTCAAATTCTTAACTGCCATTAATCTCACTGTATGTACCCGCATAAGCTGCATAAAATAAATCTCCACAATTGATAACAACGAATGTTAGTCTGTATTGATGTCTGTTCGTCCGTTTATCTTGATCGCAATAAAACTTTATTGTCTTGTTATCAATGTCAACCATCAATCAGGAATCGGCTCAGTCCGAAATTATACTTTATCCCTGTTGAAATAAGGATTTATTTGCGGTTTTATTTTCAAGAGCGCAATGTATCCATGGTTCAAGGCCCTCTGTGGCCCCATGGCTGCCATTTATAAAGATTTTAGCTGTAATAGGAAATCTTTTAGGCTTCGTACGTGAGAAAAGGTAAGGTTTATTTAGTCATTAACCTTTCAGGTTCGTTTCTTGTAGGAACAACACGGTCTATATACTTTAATTTCACAGCTAATAAAAACTTATTAGGTTGAACGTTTAGGTCAGAGGGTATCTTTAGGTTTACTTTGGTCTATTATGCCTGTAATAAAAAATAAATAAGAAACTGTATTAAAACAAGGCTGACGTGTTAAATATTTTCTACGAAAATTTTACTGTTTTTCATTTTCTCGCTCTGACGTGGTATTTTTTTTTCTTCTTCTACATAACCAGCCGACATCATTTCAGTATTCAATTACCTACGTATTTAGCTTATAGTATAATCCATTCATGTATCTACTATCCTATCCTTGCTACTAATTACACAAAAGTGAAAGTTTGTTTGGATATAGGTGTATGTTTGTCACTCTTTCACGGAAAAACCAATCAACGAATTTTGAATGAAATTTGGTACACAGATAGTTTATAACCTGGAGTAACACATAGGATAGTTTTTATCCCGACTTTTCCGTGGGATAATTTTCGAGTTGTAGCGGGTGAAACCGCTGGCAACAACTAATCTATACATATAATAAATCTGTAGAAGGGTCAATTCTGTACACTGAAAATATTGAAAAAATAAATAGCGGGGGGTGTGCTGGATCGGTACCAAACCCAAATATGTGATTAAAAAATTATTTTTTTTTCTGACGGACAGACAGACAGACAGACATGACGAATCTATAAGGGTTCCGTTTTTGCCAAATGGCTACGGAACCCTAAAAACATAAATAAAAAAAAATCATTTCGAAAATGTTCCCTACTAACGTTTCAGACCTATGCTCACAAGGAGAAGGCCTGTGTCCCAGCAGTGGGAACATAATCTGAACCGTACTGTACCTATACGGCTGTAAGTTGGCTCAAACTTAGATCCTTGCTAACTTTATATGTATGTAAGTTTTGTGTTTGTTATTGTAACTTATTCTCGACTTTGGTGTTATTGAGTTCAAAGGACTGGGCGTTAGTTAATGAAACTTCTGTCGTTTTCGAAAGTAGCACATGGTGATTTTCTTGGGTATGTTATTTGTTTTTCTCATGAGACATAGGTACGTGAAACTATTTTGGTTTGTGATAATCAAGTCGGTCGAGTCAAAACCAAAGACACGGCTCGAAAAGAACGTCTTCTTTTTTTAAATTTGGGAAAGAACATCAAAATGAAAAAGATCAAAACTTTTTCATTTTGATGTTCTTTCATTCATAATTTTAAACAGGCAATTTGCAGGCAGTTATAAAATCAATATCTACTATTTTAATAACGATCCACTTCTCCTCCACATACTGTTTTTAGGTATATACTTAAATATTCCTAATATTTGTTTTCATTAGTAAACACATACTGAATTCTGAAAAACGACCCATTAATTATAATAATATTCGTCTGAAACCTCTATTAATATTCGTTTCGTATGACGCAACAGCTAGAACAGTTGACAAATCTAAAAACATCTCCAGTTGAACTCATTTTCTGATTCCAAGCTTACTATGACAAGTTCCTTGTTAACATTATAATTTTATTTATTGTGAATAAATCTTTCTAGCTTAAATTAATATATTGGATACTTCACGCCCTTTTTGACGTAAGACGTAGGTATTTCCGGTGACATCTACGTTTAGAATGATGACAGGAACAATAAATTATGTGTCCGATCCTGGTCCGATCTCAACGTAACTAAACGAATATTGTATTAAAATAAATGTTTAGGTTTTCAATGTTTTCATCAAAAATTTTAATACAGGGCCAGTTCCCTTCGATCGATTAATCTTTAATTATATAGGTACTTAATATTGAGAAGAGTTTGTAGTTTGTATGTTTGTTTGGTTTAACACGCTAATCTGAGGAGTTAATTGAAAGATTATATTTGTGTTGGATCGTCCATTTGACGAGGAAGGCTATATAACATCACGCTACGATCAATGGGAGCCGAGCAGCGGGGGTGAAACCACGGGGAATAGATAGTTATTTCATAAAGAACTAGGTAGATAGATCATCAACATTTCACGCTATAGCAATGCTTAGCTGTTCAATTCAACCATAATTATACGAGTATACATAAAGTAGCTTTACATCGGAATGTTCGAAAAATGCATTGAAATAATTGATTTGGTTCTCATTTGGCTGTGATAAGTTATTTGAAGCCTCTTCCCTTTTTGCCAAACTTCTTGCTTTGAGTTTCAAGAAATCGCCAAATAAATTTTAAATGACATTTGACAGAACTACAGTTTTTTTTGTTTTTGGATATCGGTTTGAAATCAGTGTATTGTTTTAATCGACTAAATATTCACTCATTAACTTCACTCGACTAAGTGCAAATTATTGTCAGGTCGAGAAAATATACGCGTCCTACAATAAATAGGTTCATTAAACAATTCGTAAATTAAACGTCAATTCATCAATTATCATTAATTGATCGATGCATTTAATTAACAATGGCAACAGGGCTATTAACCAGGTACCACTCGGTAAAAAAAAAAGTTAAAAAACAAAGCTTTTAATGTTGGTAACGTTATAGGTTGTTTAGTTTTATCAGTCCACTTGTGGACTAAACCTTGTTAGATTGTGTGGAACTGTGGAATAAAGGCCAAGAGTGGGTGGGTCCTGGCAAAGGCAGTTGTTCCTTCTTCATAGTAATATTATTATATGCTGTATTTACAGGAAAATAATGTCCTGACGAAATAGATGACATGAAGGCACACAGGCATCTGGATTAAGTTATACGTAGTATATTTTTATCCCATGCAGTAGTATCTTCCAGTGGGATACTTTCCATCCTCCACACAGGTAGGTCAGAACAAGTCTAGTTAAAATATAAAGATCTAGCTCGATCTCACAAGATTCTATTTGCCAATAGGCTCGGCTGATGGTGAATCAAAATGTACCTACTCGTATTTTAGAGCGTTACGAATAGCCTTTGTAAATCTATGTCATAGATAAGTGCAATACATCCATAGGCCGTCGATCAAGTGGGTTTTATGAATCAGCGATACAACGCGGTCATTCGGTGTGCCAAATTGTGAGCACGCTGTCTAGTACTTCAAAAATGTCAACGATAATGCGTCATGTTCTTTTGGCGCGCAGTCACTTTTGGAACTAACCGAAATTTTGTTTTTTCAATACAATTTCCATAGACAATAACAGAAATTCTTACTTAGCGTTCTCCTGTCAATGTCATTCAACTATGAATTTCTTAAACACCCATAAATCACTTATCTTACTCACACTAGACAATCCACTACTCCAAAAATAAATCCAGACACAAAAGCAATCCTCCAGCCATCTAAAATCCTTGGCAGCACTTCCATCACGGCGTGTCAGAGGGGAGCGTCCAATGAAACCCGCGTTATTTACCACTGCTGTTGTATTAGTGACGTGGACGTGACAGACCAATTTCTAGGGCACACGGCGATCCCCGACGCCCACGCGTACGTAGAGTACGAAGCTGATGACCGGTCTGCCTATATGGTTGGCAGTTTTTTTTTCCTTCGTAATTTAAATATTATTCTTTTTTTAAAACGTTTTAAACGTTGCCCCACAGCCCACACTATCAATTTTATCACTCCTGTAACGTGGGTGCAGTTACAAATATTTAAACTCACATACACACAAACAAACAGACTAGACCAGAATTGACTACCTACAGTGATTTCCTTGGTAGCATGGCGATGGAGAACTACAATTTAAACTGAGTCTAAGTCGTCTTGTGGATGGGGTGCTAAGACAGGAAACCTCCACGTGCGCCCGTGGACTGGAGTTCCCTCTCGTATACGTCCGGGGGGAAGACCAGTTTTTCGGGCCGGTGCGCCCTGGGATGCGGGCAAAAACTCTTCTTAGGCACTGTGCCTAAGGGGTCTCTTTGCCCGTATGCGAATAGCCTGTCGGGTGGAGGCTCCAACGCGTGTCCCTCTGAATAGCAGAGGGCACAGCGGCGGAGCGGGCTTGCGGACGGTGAGTAATGGGTATGCTCGCCGTCCGACCAAGGACCAAGCCCGGGTCGGTGGCGCGTCGTGTTTCACGCGTCACCGACGGGGCCCCTTATGGGGCCAAATGCCTGCTGGGGTCGCGGATTTTTCTTAATCCAGGATACCGTGGCCCCGGAACGTAAAGGGCATCCGACGGAACACGGGTGGATTTTAGTCAGTAAGAGTCTGACAGTCCCTTCCGCCCCACCCAGGGCGGGAGGACTCATTTGATGATTTTGCCACCCCAAAAAAAAAAAAAAAGTCGTCTTGTGGATCATCATTACATTTGCACTTCAAAGTAGTCTTCAATAAAACTCCACCTGCCTGAGTAAGTTCTATCTACTGATCTGGGTCCCGAGTCTATTTGAAGACTTTCAAATCAGAATAAACCCAGTTTTTCCAAAATTTTTAGACAAAAATCCAAGTTTTAAAACATTATGACGTATTCTTTCGTAATACAATAAAATAATGTAGTTTTTTTTTTACTGCTGTCCTGCCTGTTGAGGCCAGTGCGTGCTGCATACCACCTGTCGGCGGCGGCGTTCTAACTCGGCCCTTTGTGCAGTCGACGGTCTACTCCAGTCTTCTCTCTACCTGTTGGGTTTGTAAAAACGTCCACAGGATACTCTCCTGTTTCTGTCGTGAAGTCTATGATGCTGCTTTTTGGTTTATATAATTTAGTTTATTTTTATCAAATCTATTTCGCTGAAATATTGTATTTAATTCTAATTTAATTTTTATATTATGATTGTACTAAATAACTTAATTCTAAATTTTACTTATGAAATTTACGCACACGAAGGAGGTCTGATATGGCCGGGTTCCTCTACATTTGAAGAAACTAATTTGAAAATAGAAAAGAAGACTGATTTTGACAACGAGCTGATGGGTATAAAAGCAGAGGCCATTGGCAGAAGAGGGCTCTTCTGGCTCTTCTGTCTGACGACTATTCAGATCCAATAGCGTTCTAATTTCAAAAAGCATTTTCCGCAAAAAAAAAAAAAAAACAAAGTCAATCTGACAGCCCTATCAACCATGTTTTGCACATCTAAATCCGTTGGTTGCCGACTGTCTAGCAGTTGACAACTTTCGTACGAACACAACACATCCATGGGGAAATATGAGCGTGGATAGGATGACACAGACACGTCAGTATTTTTAGAATGATTCCTCTTAGTTCGGGATTATAACAAACATGTGGATCGGTGTTAAATGTCTCGTAAGATTAATATTATATGGATTTCGAAACTTTTTCTTTTATTTTTGTATTGCCTGCATCTTTGGTCTTGTCCTGGAGATTTTACCCGGGTCGGAGAGTAGTATTGAGTTTATTTTTCCACTAGAAATTTCTCAGTAGCAGTCACGGTACCACAGCAGTCTTGATTAATATGCTCGGATGAAGGTAATATGCTCGCACCCTATTACATTAAGCCTTAAACATATTGTGCGAAACTCAGCGAAACCTAATACTGCCGCTTCTTCACCTTTTGAAAATTACAAGCGTGCGTGATAAATAGAATGAGAAGTCACAGAAGTATTTTTAAAATGATGGTTTCTGGTTCGGGATTATAGAAACAGGCGGATTACTGCTTGGTTTTATTTTGGAAATGTAAGGCTAAGTTCAGATGAACGCGCGACGACGCGCGCTGCCGCGCGATTCACCTGTTCAGATGGCGGGCGGCTTGCGCGCGACAGTCTCGCGTGAATATTCAGTGAGAATGATGTGGAGGAGGCAATTTGCTTGTGGGTTTTATACCGCAAACTACGACGTCGCCGTCGAAAGCAAAGGCGATACTGGGGGCACCCTATTTTAAGTCAAAGACTTTCTTTAAAGGCTTACCACCACAGTCCACCACCACTGTGACTTTATATCCCACACTAAGACTACACGAAGATCGATTTGTCAACTATTTTCAGGGTTGTCGTCCTCCATTTTTTCGTCGCTCCTTGCGTCCGTCCGCCTCAAACCGCGCGGGTCAACTGAACAGGTCGATACAGGAGTGTAGATCTTAAACCGCGCGTCACCGCGAGGTGGCGCGCGGCTCAACATCTAGCGCGCGGTGCACGGCGGTGCGCGCGGGCGCGCGCGGTGACGCGCGGTCATATACACAACAACATTGATTTGTTACAATCTTAAACCGCGCGCCGAGCCAACCGCGCGTCGTCGCGCGTTCATCTGAACTTAGCCTAATGCTGTCTCATTTCAACTTAGATTTATTTTTTACTAGCTTTTGCCCGCGACTTCGTCCGCGTGGAATAGTTACTTTGGGCTAACGTTAAATTTAACCCGGATTTCGAAGCATTCTTCATTGGCGCTCCGCTCCTATTGGCCTTAGCGTGATGATAATATATATAGCCTATAGCCTTTCTCTATAAATTGACTATTTTATACCTTCGGCCGCGAGACGCGTCGAGCGCGGCGATCGATTCTCAAAAAAAATCCTTATAGCATGATTCAGTATTCACGCGCAATGGCTTATTGGCGTATTTCATGTATAACTTTGGTGTTTCTGTACTGATTTATATGATTTTTTTTTATGGAGCAGTTAATTAATGTTAACTTTTTCAATTAGGGGTGACTGAGAGTGTTATAAACGTAAGAGTATTCAAATGTAATCAGAAAGCTTCGAACTGCTAAGCTATCGGGAGTTACACGTGTTATTGTGAGTCAACCATAAAAGATAGACATAAATGCTGTCGTGGGGTATTTTTTATATAATTTTAAGGAGAAAATTTCCGTCATAAATGATTTCTGTGTAGCTTAACCATTAGGGTTGCACACGCGACGGAAGATTAAAAAACCCACGTTTTTAAATGTCCTAAAAATAAGAAAATAACCCTACGGGGCTGAGAGAGGGGCCACTCAAAACGTGGGGGCGTAAATTATTTAAGGAATTATTTATGAGATATTTACATGACGTGTATAGCTCGTGGGCGTAACTTGCAAAGATACGCCCCCACGTTTTGATTGGCCCATCTCTCAGCCCTGTAGGGTTATTTTCTTATTTTTAGGACATTTAAAAACGTGGGCTTTTAGATTTTTTAAATTTATTAATTATTTTATTATTTTTATCTTTGTTCATCGGGTTTGAAGGTACCCTGAAAATTTCAGCCTGCTAGCTTATCGGAAAGTGCCTCAAAATTGAGTTGCAAAAATCCAACCGGAACGACAAAAAACTTTTTAAAAAAAAGTACCGACTTCAAAACAAATACAAAAAAGTTTAAAATAACTTTTCTTTCGGAAGTCGGTGGCAATAGTCAATGACACAACAAAACAAAGCCACCGACTTCCGAAAGAAAAGTTATTTTAAACTTTTTTGTATTTGTTTTGAAGTCGGTACTTTTTTTTAAAAAGTTTTTATTTTACCCTTTTTAGTTTATTTATTACATATTCAACCCAAATTCTTGTAAAATACAAAATTTTTCTTACATATGCACTAATCTTGTAATCCGTCACAACATAAAAAAATCCATATCTCTAAAACTACTGAACCGATTTTGATGAAACTTGCAGTGTACCCTAAGTTGAACAATACCTAGTACAACAAAAAAAGAATTACTTAAATCGAACTTATAGTTCCGGAGATATGCGTGCACAAACATAAAAACATACATACATACATACATACATACACTTATGAAATTTGGCACATTTGTTCAGACGCTGATATAGACTAACATATATGAAAACTGGGCAGTTCTGAGAATATTACATACATACATACATACACTTATGAAATTTGGCACATTTGTTCAGACGCTGATATAGACTAACATATATGAAAACTGGGCAGTTCTGATAATATTACATACATACGGGTCGAATTGATAACCTCCTTTTTTTTGAAGTCGGTAAAAACGTGGGAAAAACACGCTTTGAGCACCCACTAAATATTATACTTTTTTTTAGTCTTCTTCATATTCAAACTTAATTTACTTCTTATCCGCCAACTTGGGACGGCTGCCATGTTGGATTTAGGTCACGTGATATTTTTTTTCGTATCCCATTCAGCAAACCGTTTCGTTTAATACCCATATCATGGGGATGCATTTCAAATAGCCGATCCGCCATCTTGGATGTCCGCCATGTTGGATTTAAGACACGTGACTATTTTTTTCATATTCCTGACAGCAAACCCTTTCATTTGATACCCATATCTTGGGGGTGCATTTCAAATAGCCTGTCCGCCATCTTGGACGTCAGCCATATAGGATTTAAGTCACATGACTATTTTTTTCGTATTCCTGACAGCAAACCCTTTCATTTGATACTCATATCATGGGGGTGGATTTTAAACAGCCAGTCTGCCATCTTGAACGTCCGCCATATTGGATTTAGGTCACGTGACTATTTTTTTCGTATTCCCGACAGCAAACCCTTTCATTTGATATCCATATCATAGGGGTGCATTTCAAATAGCCTGTCTGCCATCTTGGACGTCCGCCATATTGGATTTAAGTCACCTGACTAAATTTTCGTATTCCTGACAGCAAACCCTTTCATTTGATACCCATATCATGGGGGTGGATTTTAAACAGCCAGTCTGCCATCTTGAACGTCCGCCATATTGGATTTAAGTCACGTGACTATTTTGTTCGTATTCCCGACAGCAAACCCTTTCATTTGATATCCATATCATAGGGGTGCATTTCAAATAGCCTGTCTGCCATCTTGGACGTCCGCCATATTGGATTTAAATCACGTGACTATTTTTATTTCGTATTCCTGACAGCAAACCCTTTCATTTGATACTCATATCATGGGGGTGGATTTCAAACAGCCAGTCCGCCATCTTGGGTAGGCCGCCATATTGGATTTGTAATGACGTTTCTTAGCTAGTCATGTATTTTCATCAGAACTCAGAGCATGTGCAAAATTTCAGTCTGCTAGCTTATCGGAAAGTGCCTCAAAATTGAGTTGTAAAAATCCAATCGGAATCCCTTCACTGCTCTGCTCCTATTGATTGTAGCGTGATGAAAAGTATACTATAACCTGCTCAGGAGTATGATAAATAATTGTACCAAGTTTCGTTAAAATCCGTCGAGTAGTTTTTGTTTCTATAGCGGTTATACAGACAGACAGACAGACAGACAGACAGACAATAATTTTACTGATTGCATTTTTGGCATCAGTATCGATCCCTAAACAACCCCTGATAGTTATTTTGGAAATATATTTAATGTACAGAATTGACCTCTCTACAGATTTATTATAAGTATATAGATAGATGGGGTGCTAAGACAGGAAACCTCCACGTGCGCCCGTGGACTGGAGTTCCCTCTCGGATACGTCCGGGGGGAAGACCAGTTTTTCGGGCCGGTGCACCCTGGGATGCGGGCAAAAACTCTCCTTAGGCACTGTGTGCCTAAGGGGTTTCTTTGCCCGTATGCAAATAGCCTGTCGGGTGGATGCTCCAACGCGTGTCCCTCTGAACAGCAGAGGGCACAGCGGCGGAGCGGGCTTGCGGACGGTGAGTAATGGGTATGCTCGCCGTCCGACCAAGGACCAAGCCCGGGTCGGTGGCGCGTCGTGTTTCACGCGTCACCGACGGGGCCCCTTATGGGGCCAAATGCCTGCCGGGGTCGCGGATTTTTCTTAATCCAGGATACCGTGGCCCCGGAACGTAAAGGGCATCCGACGGAACACGGGTGGATTTTAGTCAGTAAGAGTCTGACAGTCCCTCCCGCCCCACCCAGGGCGGGAGGACTCATTTGATGATTTTGCCACCCTAAAAAAAAAAAAAAAAAAAAGTATATAGATAGATTGTTTGATGTTTTACTATAATGCATGAGTATTTCTAAACTTTTTGAGTGTCTTTACTTTAGATTACAGGTTCCAATTTCAAAATTGGAACATCGGTTTCTAAAAAAAAACTATCTGGTACATCACTGATAGGGATTAGTCGAATCATCTATCGTCATCTTACCCTTTACTAAACCCTTTCCAGCCACTTCATATTTAAAATAGTCCATCACTCGTTCCTTTATTTTTCTCTTAAAGCCATCCATGTTCATACTCAATATTGTCCCCACGAAATATTCCTAATTCGAAATTAGTCGAATATTCGTTTGAAATTCGAATAAACACGGCTAATCTCGCGATGAACGAACAGAGAGCTACCCACATTGACAGATTTATCTTTATTGTGTTCAACATCGCCAGACTGTTGCTTTAACAAATTAATATTAGTCTTTGGATTTTGCCGCCTTTATTCCCTTTTATTTATACAGAAGAAGATTACTTAGTTTTTTTTATCTAGCCTGTACTGTCTGTCCCACTGCTGAGCAAAGGCCTCCTCCAATTCCTTCCAGGAAGTCTTTTCCTTGGCCGCTTCGAACCAGTTTTTTTTAATAATATCAATTAATAAAAAAAGCTCCATTTTTTTCTAAAGAATTCTAGTAGGTATCACCAAAGTATCACTCACTTTTCTAACATCGCATTCCAATTTCAGATGACCTTCCATTAGAAACATCAAAGCAGTGTCGACCTCTTTACAACGATTTGTTTTTATAGTTTAGTGTTTTAGTCGATTATGATTTTTATGAATGACATCATCGGTTTCATAAGACTGCGTGGTGTCGTTCATTCAGTAAATTGACGTGCGGTATAAACACGCCTCTTTAGTGCTTATTACATTGAATCTAACGAGCTGTGGGTAGCAGCATGTGACTACTTACACGTGAAGACTGGGTCATATTTGACAATTAAGTATAAAAACAAGCTAGCGTAAAAAGTCGTAATTTATGTACCTATAATAATTGAGGTATTCCACTAAGCACACCCAAAAGAAGCACACCCAGACGAAGCCCACCTAAAGTATTCCACTTAGCCAACCCGTAGGTGGGCTTCTAAATAAAAATTTAAATTAACTAATTTCCTATTCCACGAAGCACACCTACGAATATCGCATCGCATAGTGCGGGGACTAAGAAATAAAAATGTCGATAGGAGAAAATAATTATTATTTAAAAGACGTAGCATCTTTCAGTTTCATTATAATAATGTGACACAATATTTGTCGTTTTTGAAATCTTACGATTGGAATTCACAGATTATTTCATAATTATATTTCCAAAAAAAAAAAAAAAACAAAAAAAAACTATTTTTCTATTATGTTCCTTTTTTTGTTCTTACTAAAATCACAGATTGTTTCATACTTACACAATAAAAACTTGGAAAAATATCAAAAACTTTGTAAATATAGTTTTCCATGGAGATCTATGTTGAAGTTTTCTTAAAGCTACATGTTTAGTGAGTAATTAAAATACTCTACTTTAACATAAAAATCACAGATTGTTTAATAATTACAATAAAAACTTGGACAAATATCAAAAAACATTGTAAATATGTATTGTTTTCCATAGAGATCTATGTTGAAGTTTTCATATAGCTACTTGTTTCGTGATTAATAAAATTACCCTACTTTAACATAAAAATCACAGATTGTTTCATAATTACAATAAAAACTTACACTTAACAATAGTCAATGAAATAAAAAACAAAGCCACCGACTTCCGAAAGAAAAGTTATTTTATACTTTTTTGTGTTTGATTTGAAGTCGGTTCTTTTTTTTAAGTTTTTATTTTACCCTTTTTATAGTTCAAATATTCAACAAGAATCTTCGTATAATCGGCCATCTTTAGAAATCTATACCTAATGCATGTGACCAACAAAAACGGATCTATGCGGGCAACTTCAAGAGATATCCATTATTGCTATATACTAAAACTTTCCCCAGAATTTAACAAATACTTTTGTGAAAACCGCATCAAAATCTGTACAGCCAGACACGAGATAATCGCGACTAAATATTCAATCGACTTTGAAAATCTACAACCCAAGTATGCAAAAAACTCCCTATCTCAAAAACTACTGAACCGATTTTGATGAAACTTGCAGTGTACCCTAAGTTGGACAATATCTAGTACAACAAAAAAATAATTACTTAAATCGGAAAACATACATACACTTTTGAAATTTGGCACATTTTTCAGACGCTGATATAGTCGAACATATATGAAAACTGTGCAGTTCTGGTTATATTACATACATACGGGTCGAATTGATAACCTCCTTTTTTTTGAAGTCGGTAAAAAAGGAACATAATAGAAAAATAGTTTTTTTTTTGGAAATTTAATTATGAAATAATCTGTGATTTCCAGTCGTAAGATTACAAAAACGACAAATATTGTGTCACATTATTATAATGAAACTGAAAGATGCTACGTCTTTTAAAAAAAACTTTTTCAAAAAAATGTAACTGCCTTCAAAAACAACCACAAAAAAGGGTAAAATAACCTACAAAATAACTTTTCTTTCAGAAGTCGGTGCCTTTGTTTTATTTCATTTCATTGATTTTTTTGCCACCGACTTCTGAAAGAAAAGTTATTTTGTAGGTTATTTTACCCTTTTTTGTGGTTGTTTTTGAAGGCGGTTCCATTTTTTTTGAAAAAGTTTTTTTATTTTACCCTTTTTAGTTTAAATATTCAACTCAAATTCTTGTCAAATAAATCATTCTCTTACATATATGTGCACTAAAATTTTGTAATCCGTAGCACCGGTAATAACATCGCTCAAGTGCACAATAAGCTAATAAAATTCCTTGTCTCAAAAACTACTGAACCGATTTTGATGAAACTTGCAGTATTCCGTAAGTTATACAATACTTAGTACAACAAAAAAAGAATTACTTAAATCGGACTTGTAGTTCCGGAGATATGCGAACACAAACTAAATCAGTCGATGCCTACTCCGAGCCGTTGAGGAGTTGTACCTTCCATCATCAGCTCATCCACCTGAGATGTTGATTATAAGATGCAAATACTTGAACAGCTTTAGAAAATATATGAAAATGGTACTATGTGCCTATAAAATTTGAAGGTTGCCCTCGATTTCCCTGGGATCCCATCATCAGATCCTAACCTGATGATCATGGGACCACTTGGAAAGTATACCCTTTCAAACAAAAGAAAAATTTTCCAAATCGTTTGAGGCGTCTTCGAAAAATCGGGGAAAATACATAAAAAAAAAGATTCCGACGAATTGAGCTCCTTTTTTTGAAGTCGGTTAATAATAATTATTTTCTCCTATCGACATTTTTATTTCTTAGTCCTCGCACTATGCGATGCGGTATTCGTAGGTGTGCTTCGTGGAATAGGAAATTAATTAATTTAATTTTTTATTTAGAAGCCCACCTACGGGTGGGCTAAGTGGAATACTTTAAGTGGGCTTCGTCTGGGTGTGCTTCTTTTGGGTGTGCTTAGTGGAATACCTCTAATAATTTAGTAACATTTTGACAGATAAAATTAAGGTATTCGAAATTAACAAGGCATTAGAAGTGTTTAACAGTGTTGAAGAGAGTAATAACAGAACGATTATGCGATTAACTACTGCAAAACTATCTTCGGAATGGTTGCGTATTAACCTACTACCGTGGAATCGAACTTTAATACAGCATTTAAAACAACCCCATTAAATTAAAATAGCTCTGAAACAAATTGGCATAAATATTGTCCTCATTTATGCCGTCATTAGCAAATTCCGGGAGCAAATGTTTTCACATCCGACGCTCTTTCGTACAGGTCAATGCATTGTGTTTTTTATAAATAAACTGTTTTGTCCAATTAAATTTCTCGTTATATCAAAATTGGACCGAAACAATTTACCAATAGGTCAATCAATTATTTTTTAGTGGAATGTCAATTCAATAAAAATGCAACTGCAGTCACTTGGCCTTCTTTTCAAATTATTCAACCGTTTTAAATACCTCTACTAGCAGCTGCTGCGAAATATTGTTTAATAAAAACTTGCACTTTTAAACTTGCCAGTGATAAATGAATTGGAAAACACTTTCATCACTATTTCACTCTCACTTTTCACACTCGTATTCGATTCGTAAATTAAATATTACGTCACTGATTATTCATAACTCCACATTAGTTTACTATTTTCGGTGTCGCACCACTAAAGTTCTACGATTACTTTTTAATTCCAAAAATTTTAAATTTCGAAAATTTTGAATCGAATGCGTCAGTCAGCGAGGCGAGCGCGTCGCGACGCTCGCGTCGACTGGCCGCTTTCGGCCGCCTGCCAAAGAATCCACGCCTGAAAATATATTTATGTGGATATGGTTATTTACCTCTTGACAGTCACGGCGTGTTTGTTTTTTTAATTCATGGAATTTTAGTTTTGCGTAGAGAGAAAGTTATGTCGTTAAATTCGCGAAGTCACGAAATTCCGCAACAAATTACACAAGGTCACCGACCTTGAGGAAATTGCTCGCATTTTTAGATGTTTACGAAAAAAAAATAGAATAAAAGATTTTCACCAAATTATCTGTGTTTCACAGATAACACCAAATTATACCATAGGTACTAAAATATCCCGCGTCCAAATTCGCGACATTTCTGTTACTGTTACGTAAAATGACGTAAGTAAAAGACTTTCATGTCATTGTACAATACAATTTACACGACTCAACAACATTGCCATTTGCGGTTCATTACACTAACTGCCAGGCACTCCCAAACCCATGCAATAAAGATAATTCAAGCCATAACATCATAACTAGGCGGAAACGCGCGTATTTATATAAAACATAAAACTATCTAAAATAAAAACTCAGAATGCAGGCTGCAGTTTTAACAAGGCCTGTGTAACTTGAACTTTGGTACACGCAATAATGAACCTTAATGTCCTTAAAATAAGGATGATTGGTGTAGCTATAAAATAAAGTTTCTGCCATCGTGGGTGGGAAATATAGGCGAATTCAGGACAGATATTGTTCGACCCAGCTTGCAGTAAGAACGACCTAAATGTGAAGCGACATAGAGATAATGCTCAGAAATTGGTATTAGTGCCAACTGTACGACTATAATTCGCAATTATTCTTAGTTTGCAGAGTGTATAGAATGAGAGAACATCGCAGAATTCCAAATAGAAACTCTATAGAATTGCGGTGAATATATGGGTGTAGTGCATCGTTAAAAGTACCTACTTCCAAAGTTATTGTCGCTAATATCAAAATAATTATGTGACACATGATCGTTAATATAAGGGGGCCTACCATGAGGTCTTAGGCATCGTTCACACCAAACGCATTGTCCGCCCGGTGACTGTGAGCACGTGTTACGCAGTTTATCGCTTCTCAATATTATGTACATAATATTTAACTTCTTGTTCACACCGAACCGACTATACGCAGATCGACCGACTATACATACATACAGTGAGCATACTCACAGTCGGCGGCGGACAATGCGTTTGGTGTGAACGATGCCTTAAAGCGAGAGTAGTTCCACTGTGTGAAAGAGATAGAGCTATACAGTCGTCTAACGCCATCTGGTTTGCCACAATAGAACTACTCTCGGTTTAAGACATTATGGTAGGCCACAAGGCCATTTCTTTGGATGTTTGAAGAAGTCCTAAGCGAAGACAGACAACCAAACCAAGGCCTCTCTATCTTCTCTTCTCTATCTTGCGCTTGAAAATCTCAGAACAGAACAATACAGTGTGGTAGGTATAGCACAGTCTCAGTCATCGGGCGACGACAAAAACTAATCGGCATCCTTTGACAAAGTCCACTGTGTTTCAACAACTTCGTTATGAGCAAAAAGCTTTGGTTTTGGTATCTGGAATCTTGCTTTGTAACTGATTAACTTTTAGCTGATGAATGGTGATGAACTTTAACTTCAGATGGGGAATTATGGACTAAAATGTTTCCGACTCTGTTTATATTTTTTGACAAACCTTGCCTCGCTCCAGGTATTCGTCGTGCATCTTGGGGGCATTTAAAAATATCTCACAAACACAACCAATAACATTAAATGAAGCAACTTTTATATATATAAATAGCACGGTTAGTGTAGTGGCTTGATCCTTTAGTAGCCTTTGCGTTCCAGAGCTGAGGTAATTCTTGCTAGTTCATTACCTTACTTCATCATTCATTACCTTAATATCACAAGGACAAAGCCTGGCTTTTCCTCTTACAACGTTTCTTAATCAAAAGCGTTTGTAAATCTATCACTGAAAAATCAGTCGAGTTTGCCCACCATCTTCTAGTAACTACAAAACGCATAAAACACAGAGAAACATTAGGTAACACAATGCAAATTGTTTTCAAACAACATTGAAAGTAGGAACACGTGCGCTTTGGCAAGCCTGCACTCGCAATCAGCCGCGCTATCGATAAACGCATGTTCACCTTTTAGTACCAACTCGTAAAGAAATCGTTTACTCTCTCGAGATTATGGGTTCCTGGTATGATAAGGAAATCAGTGTTTGGAATATCCTCTTTTAGGTTTTTTCTGTCAATTTAGTCCTGAGACTGCTGAGCCCAGCGTGGGAACAAGACAGAGATATACAAGTCATCTAGCACCATCTCGTTCCCACACAATAATTACATACCCTCGCTTTATGATGTCATGGTAGGCCACCGGGTTTCTAACACTTCTAACAGCTCGGGTCGTTTATGGGATTTTCCACTATCAATTTAACAATCATCATCATCATATCAGCCGTAAGACGTCCACTGCTGAATATTGGCCCCCAATAGATTTCCAATAGCACCGGTTGGAAGCGGTTTACATTCAGCGCGATCCTGTTATCTTCATCCTTCATCAGATCGTCTGTACTCCTTGTGGGTGGATTTCCTATGCTGCGTTTGCTGGTGCGTGCTATATGGCCTGCCTACTGCCTCTTCATCCATTTGCTTATTCGCTGGGCTATGTCGGCCACTTTCATTCGACTACCAAATCTTCTTATTTCTATTTCAATTTCTCAATCATGAAGGATGGATCTCTGCCCGGTTGATGGCAATAGGCTCGCTCCCTAATACAGAGGCCTTACCATGAGCTCTTAACGCGATCCAGATTAGGCTGTGGGAAAAAGACAGAGCTATATAACTCGTCTAGCGCCATCTCGTTCCCTAACCGTAAATTGGATCAAGGTAAGAGCTCATGGTAGGCCACCAGAACATAAAAGTAGTTGGCGATATGTGGGTGTACTAGGTTCACCTCCATCTTTCTTACCCTTTTTTTATCGTGTTGAAACCATCAAATGTGGTTCCCACCCAGGGTGGGACTTAGGGACTTTTACTTGTACTGACTAAATACCACGGTGGTCCTTCAATAGCCCTTTCTTGACGTTCCTGGGTCATGTTACTTGATGAGACATGACCCTACATGGTTTACAGGCGTGAACTTGATGTTCCCTAATCATTTATTAAAGGCAAGCAAGAGCCCATGGGACATTATTTTAATATTTTTTTTGTTTTTCAGATTGCACGGGTACTCCTTTTCACTGAGAGGTAGCCTGTAATCCAGAACAGTGAAGGAAAACATCGTGACCAGAAACCGCCATGTCCTAGATCCAAAAATTTGAAGATAATTATGTGACATCTACTAATCCGCAATCAGAATCCCCTACGAATTTATTAATCAGTATGTTCTATCGAACAATGTAATCTCTGCTCACTTTTAAAACAAAATCGCGTGCGCAGTATCCCACATCTGTGAACTGGCCACCTTTTTTATGAAATGGATGACCCTTTTTTATGAATAGGATGAATGGTCAAAACAAAGGGCCTAGGAAGGTAGGAAGTGAAAGTTATAACTCTGCAAGCAGAATTAGTCTTTACGGTGGTAAGTATATACATTGGGCGATAGTACATAGATAGATAATTTTATTACCTACATTATTTTACCTAACTGTACGTAACTATCTACCTGGTATATTGTAATACGATCCTTCATGCATTACCTATGCAAAGCTACGCAGTGATGTCACGTTACCTCGACTGTTGAAATGCTGATTAATCGTATTTGTCAGGTCAACAGCATTAAACTTCGTCGTACTTGTAACGTTCATTCAAGTAAGTAATAATTAAGCCAGGGATACACTGGAGGCAAATGAAGCAACATGTTGCGGAACATGTCCCTCAACACCACTACGTGAAGTGTCCCAAAACATGTGTCGATAGCAAATTAAATTGTCCAGAAGACGAGTTTATTGTTAGTAATAGGCATTTATCAGTTCCTATAACGAGTATTGGGCATTCTGGGCAAGTGCCTGGAGCCCCATGGACCAGCCTAAGGTTTTAAATCCAAGTCATCCGAAGCGAGGTACAAACATAATTATTCGAGCGGTGCCTCTAATTGATTAAAATGGCCCTGAATCACTTTGTTATTTCAGTCAGGCAACTAAACTATGAGATTGATTCTCAAGTTACCCAGGTCGCAGGTTTATCCGTTAAAAGCAACTAAAGAAAGATTGAAAGGGCTTTTTTGTGTTTTGGCGATTTGCTGAAACATGGTGGATAAAGCATAGCCTATAAAACGTTTATTTCTTAGCACAAAAGACATTTATGTACTTAGCCTTTTTTATTTAGCCTATGAGAATTCGACAATCCATTGCAAATATCCGAAACACCTCAATACCTATTTACTTTGGCATTGTTTATTATCTATCTAGTTCAGCGCATTATGTAAACCCTTTGCAGTACAAAACTGCACAATGTAGGTACGTCCGTTGTCCCTGGCACAATAAATTGTACTGTGTGACCTTCCGTTATTTATTTAAAATCTGATACGGTTCGTTTTGTAATTAGAATACGGTGGAAATATCAAAATGGCGAAGCTACGTGCGGCTTATTACGCGAAATATTAAATGTATGCAAATATTGTGTGGAGTAAGTACTGGCTAATCCTTAGTCAATGCCATGAATGAAACCCCACAAATATTACCTTCTATGTAGGTGCAAACAATTATTTTATTTTATACGTTTTACATTTATTAAGTAGGTACCTACCTAAAAAGAAACAATTCATTATTTTATTAAATGATTTTATAAGTAAAATATCATTGATTTTATTCATAAAAAAGATTCCGACGAATTGACAACGTTCTTTATTCAAAGTCGTTAAAACATTGTTGTTTTTGAACGTGCTAATTTAATAGTATCGAAGTGAGAAGTACTAACCTGTGAATATTATGGTTCATCACCATATTTTCTTTAATATGATCACCGTATCCTGAAACAAAAGAAAACATCATTAATATCCGAGGCGTGAACACAGTTAATGAATGACCCGTCTGGAGGAAGCTTCTAGTGAATAATTAATTAGTACACTTCCTAGGCTTTTCACTGAAAGTCGAAAAGTCTTTACGTGACACTTAGGAAGATGTTGCCATTGAGAAAATAATTCAAGATAATCGCTTGGTACTTGTTTAAAGCTTGAAAAATTAAGGATGAATTATGCTACGGACGAACGGCACGAATTGGATGTCTTCCCTGAGAATTGGAAGTCCTTTGGCCAGAAGTGATGATAGTACAGGCTAATTAATAAATAAAAAAATATGCTAGCTAGACCGTGTCGAGCGCGCACTGCCTTGAGCGAGATACGAACGGAACGTGACAAGGATTCAAAACATTACCAGACTTACCACAAGAAAGATAAACATCTGTTGAACACTTGTCAAAAATAATTGTCAACGTCAAAATGATATTTCACTTTGATCTAAGGGTCGTTTTGCAGTTACACTTTTTTGCAAGCGTTCACCAGATCTTTATCGGTAAGGTAAGGCGGTACGTGTTTGTTTTATTTAAATTAAACTTATAAATGAAAGTGTCGAATTACCCTACTTAGATTTTTTAAGTGGACTACACTAGCCTATTTCCAATGTCTACCAACAGCAATTCGTCTCAACAACAATGCCATACATGTCTACGCCAACACTCCAGCGGCAGCGCGTCTACGAGTGGCGCGGGTTTTTCCGAGTTTTCTCCATCTCTCCCCATTCGTAATTTCGTAGCACTGCGCGTACAGACGCCAGCAGGTCAACCTACCCTAATCTGTCATATTTTACAATCAAACGTAAAAGGTCAATCCTTCCACTATTATGATAACTGATAAGGTAAAAAGCTGTTAAAGCAATTTGACAGATTGAGTTAGGTTGATGTGCTGGCGTCTGTACATTTAGTAAGGGTACAGGTACACTTTGTAGATGATTTAATGAGATCTGTCCATTTTGTCGGTGAATGGCCGCGTTCACCGACAATGGTCATGATGATGATTTTACCACGTTAAAAAAAATACCTACGCCAAAAGTAAAGCCTCCTGCAGACACACGCGATTAATCGCGCTGCGACAACGAGCCAAGCTAATTTCCACTCTAAAAATACTGCGAACGGACCGCGACATGTCGCCCCGCGCGATTAATCGCGTGTGCTGCAGGAGGCTTAACATTCAGTATTGTAGTAAAATCTTAAGGCTCGAACAGACACACTCGATTAATCGCGCTGCGACAACGAGCCAAGCTGATTTCCACTCTAAATGTACTGCGAATGGACCGCGACATGTCGCCCCGCGCGATTAATCGCGTGTGTCTGCAGGAGGCTTTAGCAAGAGCCCTCTTGCATAATTACCAATGTTTGTATGGATAAACTTTGGTCAACTCGAGGTACTGTGTATCTGCCTTATATGTATAGACGCGAAATAGCTAGGCTATTAGTTTTTTATATTCACACTGACATAAATAGTATGTCTAAGCTTAGTAGTATAGTTATTACTGATAGTGTTCATAGCACTCCTTTTGATGCACCTAGTGATTTAAACTGTTAGGTACGACAATAGGCAAGCCACATAATATGTTGAATGTTGTGCATCAAAATATGCAGGGTTTGTCTGGCAAGGAGTTAGAATTAAGTTTATTTATGGAACACTATCAGGTTCAGGTCTTATGTCTTACTGAACACTGGTTGAAGGAGCATGAATTACCGTTTTTCAATGATAACAATTTTACTGTCCAAAGTGCGTTTGTCAGAAGGGGCGCTATTCGTGGTGGTTCTTTGGTTCTTGTTTCAAACAAGTTGAAATGTAAAGAACGTTTAGATCTAGTTAATCTTTCTGTTGAGCGTATTATTGAGTTGTCTTGTGTGGAACTCGAGAAACATATATTAATTTGTGTTTATAGACCCCCTTCTGGGGATTTTACTCGCTTCGAATCTGTAATGGAGGATTCACTTAGTAAGTTAAAATCAAGTAATAAAAGTATAATTTTGTGTGGAGATTTTAATGTTAATATTTTAGATGCAACTCCTTTAAGTGTCAGACTACTCAACCTTTTCAAATCTTTTAATTTAATTAACTTGTTTTTTGAACCAACAAGAATTACTGCATCTTCGGCGACTTGTCTTGACAACATGTTTACTGATTGTGATGCCGAAAGTAAAATAGTGTTAAGTGACTTATCGTCTGATCACTGTGGATTGATGGCTAGCTTCCCTATGCCATCACGCAAAAAGCCTCACAAGATTGAATGTAGGCCCTATACAGTTAGTCGTTGCAACAAGTTCAAGAATAATATAGCTGAAAAACTTACACCAGCCATAGCTGAATCAGATAATCCTAATGAAATCTATGACTCCCTTTTCGATATTGTTAAAGATGAATACCAGTCCACTTTTAAATCCAAAATCATTAACAAGAATGGATCCTCTGCTGGTTTCAATCAATGGGCTACACCTGGCATTTATAAAAGTAGAGCGAGATTGTACGAGTTATACGGTTTGAAAAAATTCAGATTTGATACACCTTTTGTGGAATATGTAAGAAATTATTCAAAATTATTTAAAAAGATTTGTACTATTGCTAAGTCAAAATTTTTAAGCGAAACAATTAAAAATTCTACTAACAAAGTTAAAGCTACTTGGCAAATTATCAACAGTGAAACAGGAAAATCGGTTAATAATGAAAATCAATTAGAGATTATGATAGACAGTGAATTAATTACAAATGCGACTAGCGTAGCAGACGCATTTAATGAATTCTTTGCAAATATTCCTATAACTACGACTCGCTCCTTAAGTTCGTCCCCGTCTAAAGCTGAAAGCATTCTGCAACGTAGTGTGCCTAAATGCGGTACCCTATTTAGTTTTGAACACATAACACCATATGATGTAATAAATGTATTCAACACGCTTAAATCTAAACATACTGGCGATTATTGGGGTATTTCAATTAAACTTTTAAGTAATATAATTGACATCGTCGCCCCCTATCTTGCAATTACTTTTAATAAATGTGTAGATCTAGGTACTTTTCCTGACCTTATGAAGAGTAGTAAAGTCATACCATTATTTAAATCAGGCAATAAAAATGATATTGGTAATTTCAGACCAATTTCTATCTTACCTGCTTTTAGCAAAATATTTGAAAAATTGATACTCAAGCAGTTGCTTAGTCATTTTAATGTAAATAGCCTCCTTCATAGTGAACAATATGGTTTTACGAAAGGTCGTTCAACAACTGATGCAGGTGTTGCTCTGCTGAAGCACATATTTGAGGCGTGGGAGAGCTCTAAGAATGCAATTGGTGTTTTCTGTGATCTATCCAAAGCCTTTGATTGCGTACACCATGATACACTTTTGCGAAAATTACATCATTACGGAGTCCAAAACGAAGCTCTTAATGTTATAGAATCGTACTTACGTAATAGATTTCAATGCGTAGATGTTAATGGCTCGAAATCTTCTGATCAACCTGTTCAGCTAGGCGTGCCTCAAGGATCAATTCTGGGTCCGTTTTTGTTTTTGGTCTACATCAATGACTTGCCATATCTCTTAAAGGGCATTTGTGACGTTGTACTGTTTGCAGATGATACCTCTCTTATATTTAAAGTTGATAGAAATAGACAAGATTTTGACGATGTTAACACCGCACTATCTTTGGTCACGGATTGGTTTACTGCTAACAACCTAGTCCTAAATGCCAAAAAAACGAAATGTATAAAGTTCGCCTTGCCAAATGTTACAAATCTAGGTCCTAATATTGTTCTAAGTAATGAAGAACTTGAAACTGTTGACTCAGCTGTGTTTCTGGGAATTAAAGTAGATTCTAGAATTCAATGGGGTCCGCATATATAACAAGATTAGCGGGAAGATTAAGCTCGGCAGCCTACGCCGTCAGAAAAGTAAGACAGTACACGGACGTTGATACAGCTCGACTAGTTTATTTTAGTTATTTTCACAGCGTTATGTCCTACGGCATTTTATTGTGGGGCAAAGCGGCTGATATTCAAAATATATTTGTCTTACAAAAACGAGCTGTTCGGGCAATTTACCAGCTGGGTACTAGAGTTTCTCTGAGAGATTTGTTTAAGGAGATTGGCATTCTGACGGTGGCATCTCAATTCATCTTCGCCAACATTATATATATTAGGCAGAATTTACATCTATATACCAAAAACAGTGATTTTCACACTATTAACACGAGAAATAAGCACCACCTACGTGTTCCTTATCATCGACTTCATAAGGTTCATAACTCATTTGTAGGTCTTGGTATAAAATTCTATAATAAATTGCCATCGTCCTTGCTAGACTTGCCGTTTAATGTGTTTAAATCTAAGATTAAATCCATGCTTTGTTCTAAGGCATATTATGCCATAAACGATTACATAGACGATAATAACAGCTGGTCACTCTGTTGAAGTTAATACGGCTTTCATGCTCTTTCCCAGATTTTTTTTTTTTTTTTTTTTTCTTCTCTTCCCGACTAGTTATATGTATTCATATAATTGTTTATTTTTTCTTTATGACTTAATTAAGTCATCTTGTTTTATTTTATGTGTTTGTATTTTGTTTTATTATTTATTTTGATCTACGGGCATTGTTGTCCTATTTTACATTTTATTGTTTGTTTTTTTTTTTTGTGTGTATTTATTTTTATTTTTTAGTACGACAGTCGTAGGTTTCCTTCTTTTTTTTTAAAAACATTGTCGGAGCGGATGAAGAATGTATAACTATCTCTTGCATTGTATAGAGTATATTTATCTAGTATTATATAGCGTCATAGCCAGCATTGTGTGAGTACCATGTACTTCAGAACTATCTATGACTAGAAACCTACGTCTTTCATTGACTTGAATGACTCTGGCGGTTGAGAGTATGTCACGCTCACTCAAAAGTCTCGCTGATGGTGGCGTGTATGTCGGATCATTTAGTTCCCTTCAAAATGGTTGAGCTGAATGGTGCTGATATATGTGTCATGTTCGTGAACGGGCGCTGTCAGTTGGGACTGGTCATCTCTTAGCTGCCACGGTCTATTTTAATGATTAATAACTTTATTTTTGAATTGTCTTTTTATTTTACTATGGACACTATTAACTTGCCACATCGTTCTCACATAATGTACCATCTGATGATGAATGATGTAACTAAAGTTCTGTAATAATTTTGGCGATTGAAAAAGAGTGTCCATGGAGTTTCTTGCTCATTCTTCTCCATAGAGATCTACGCTTTGGAATGAGCACCTACGGTACTTTCACAGTTTTTATGTCTTGTGACTGGGACTGTAGCACCATAACTATTTTGTACTAGTTTTATTTTATGTCTTTTGACAATTCAAAAGTGCCTGTAATGGGCCTAGTTGAAATAAACGATTTGATTTGATTTGATTTGAATTACAAGACCTTAGCCGAGTCTTAGCGGTTTAACTTACTACTAATTATGTACATTCTTAAAATTACAGATGTTTAGTATTCTCTTGAATTGGTTTCGTTTCACTTTACGTAGAAATAATGCAGTGATTGCAGGATGTCCATCGTCCATCTCGATGATATGCGCCGGATGTCGTCACAACGTTTTTCTGACCACAAATTGTCACCATAATGTGAACACATCCTTTCTGTAGGTGGCAACATTGTCAACAAATTTTTTCTATAAAATCATGTAATGTGAATCCTTTTGTCTTTTAAATATTTTAATGTTACAAAGGATGCAAAGGTATACATTTTTAATGCCTGACTTTAATGAGTATAATTCACTAGTAATAAGATAAAAATTAAGCGTTGTTTTTTTTACACTAAGACCTTATATTTTCAAACATATTATTATTCACTACCCAACACCCCAATCAAATAAACGCACTTTATACCTATTACAATCTGCAGGATTTCTTTTATTTTATCTGCTTTAGTTGTAGCAATGAATGTCAAAACAAAAGGCAGCTACTGCCTGTTCCGCAATTATAAGTGCCACCAACTTAGCTGTTCTACCGGGCAAAATTGGAACTACAGCCGCTAATTTGACAACTGCAATAATTTGAACACCAAATTCTCCACTAACGGCACCGTCATCAAAACGATAAGTTGGTTCTTGTATAATGCAGTGAAAGTTTCTTTGAAAAATAAAGATATTTGGAAATAGATATTATATTTATTGTCTGTTGTTTCCTTGTGAATTATTCTGTCAAGAAGACAACTTAGAAAACAATAATAAATAAGTATATGCACAGACAAACATTTAGATTTCAATGTAATTGAGACATAAATCTTTTCTCTTTATTTCTGAAGCTTTTAACTAATTATACACAAGTTGTGTTGTGAACTTCTTGATAATGCTTTCAGAATACTTCTCTGAGTTAATTTATAACGTTTGTGACACAAAGGGAATAAATTAAACTGTCTTTTGTTAAACGTTAATGTAATAATGAGCATGCTTTGATAGAGCTTGAACTTGAAAAAAGATTACACAATAAAATTAAGAAAATCGTTTTATTTTTGCCTTTTCAGTGTCTTAGCATTTGGGATTGTTAATTTATACATTTTTTGTATTTCCTTGTCGGCCGGACGAGAATTAAAAGTTTCTTATACGAGGGCTACACTAACGGAAAATGTCGTTAGGTATCGCTATAATGAACTTTAAATTTTCATATAAACGTCCGTCATTTCCGTCCGTTAGTGTTCCTTAGTATTATAAAAAAGTTTTCAAAACTCGAAACCTGTAAAACAATTTTTTTACACAAAACTCTTGCCAACTAAACAACTAGAGGTAAATAAACTCTGTAATTGTAAAACCGTTTTTTGTAACAATTTTGGTGTACAATAAAGTGTATTCTATCTATCTATCTAAACTCTGAAAGGACTGTAGTTCCATTTGTGTTTGAAATGTCATTAGAAAGCATTTAGATGCTAACTCGCGTGTAGATTGACTTGATTCAATTGAGTCGGACGCAAATTCTGATTGAATCTCAAGGCAGACTAAACTAAATAGGTCAGATTAATCTTCTAGAATGCTCCAATTTCTCATAGCTTTACTAATTCAAATATTCGGATATTATCACTGTTGGGTTGATGAGATATGTGACAGATTTTTTTAGCTTGTCCTTTTTATAGTTTTACTCATAAGTTCCGTAGTATGAGCGCATACTAGGTAATTAAAAGAGGACAATGTGTTGCAAAATTTTGGACCAAAAATATATTCGCATCTTCAATAAAAAAGACACAACTCAAAATTTACTTTTTCGTATTTTTCTACGTCAATTATAATGAAGGAAGTCTAGAAATGGCCTTATAATAATCACCACAAACTATGTCAAGTTCGTACAAACACAGAAAGATGCACATTTTCTCACAGGACTCATGAACAAGGCTAGTCATGATCCGATGACATTACTACCGAGACTCGAGAAGAATTCTGATTCCTTATAATTGCACTTGATTCCTTTAGAATAATGCCGTCTGTCTTGTCTGAAGGCCGATCTAATATGTCTTGTTTGTAAGATCAGTACGTTACTTAATGCTTTTATTTGTTTTGCTTTTTATTAATGCTTATGGTTTTTACATATTAGCGGCCAGTGGCTACTGTTTTGTAGTAAATAATGAGATGAGAATAGAGTATCCTTCGACCATCAGTCAATTATCGACGTGCTGACTGTTAATTACCATCCATACATAGTTGCCATTCCCCCAATTAGCAGTAAGCACCTCCAAAGAGCAGTGGTGGCCCTGTGGTATCGGCCTCGACTTACGAGTAGTAGGTCGTAGGTTCGAACCCCGTCAGGCGCATTACTTTGTGCAATTTATTTCAACACCACTGCTCAAAGGAAAAAAACCGGCCAAGTGCGAGTGGGACTCGCCCATGAAGGGTTCCGTAGCAGCAAGCATAGATTAGAGATATAATTATATTGAGATTAGTAAGTAATATACACAAACAATAAAAATAACTTTGTTTTTCATAGTATTTGTATGAATGGCAAAGTTATATTTGCGGTTTTTGAAAATGTACTATATCTCAAAAACTGCTAACTGTATCTCATCCAAACCAATTTTCGTTGGTAGTTTTGGTTGAGGTCTACATTATATATTTTTTTTAGTTTTATCATTCTCTTATTTTAGAAGTTACCGGGGGGGGACACACTTTTTACCACTTTGGAAGTGTCTCTCGCGCAAACTGTTCAGTTTAGAAAAAAATGATGTTAGTAACCTCAATATCATTTTTAAAGATCTATTCATAGATACCCCACACGTATGGGTTTGGTGAAAAAAATTTTTTTGACTTTCAATTCTAAGTATGGGGGGCACCCCCAAAATTTGTTTTGTTTTGATTTTTGTATGAAAATCCTAATGCGGTTCACATAATACATCTTTCTACCAAGTTTCAACAGGATAGCTCTTATACTTTCGACAAAAAGTGGCTGTGACATACACGGACAGACAGACAGACAGACAGACAGACATGACGAATCTATAAGGGTTCCGTTTTTGCCATTTGGCTACGGAACCCTAAAAAGGTGAAGGAAAACATCGTGAGGAAACCGGCATGTCCTAGAACCAAAAATTCGAAGACAATTGACATCTACCAATCCGCACTGGGCCCGCGTGGTAGATTACGGCCCATCCCTCTCACAGAGAGGAGGCCTGTGTCCCAGCAGTGGGAACATTTATAGGATGATGATGATGACCTCTAATCTTCCTTTATAATGCGCACAGCAAAAGAGAATGAAACTCGCTAACTGCGTCTGAGTTTCCGAATGCGTCGAACCCGAATCTCTTCACATAACAGGCTTCTTCTGGGTAAGCTAACTCTGTCGTAAGCTTTGGGCATCGTAGTAAGTTTTTATTTATAGTTTAAATATAATGTTAGTAGGTATGTGAATGGACAAAATAGTAATACATAAATTATAATCAATGGACCCATTTGAGTGTGTACAAATTAGATAATATTTGCTTAGTTATACAAACTGTTAGCGTTGCACTTACGTTTATATCATAACTAATTAACTAATACTCATTACGAATGAAACAGTACCACGCAACCTATTGATAGAAAATCCATTAAAACTTTAGCCAATCTAGAAGTTTAATCGATTCGGTCCAGATCTCCCGAGAGCTCTAGTTCCAAAACTAAACCAAAATTGCCACTAAAACTGTGCCACTGATATAGAATTATTAAGTACTTACAACCATACCAAATTATTATGTCAGTGTTGTGTGGTATGCTTCAACCAACTTCTCTGATCTAAGGAGCTAGGAAAACATCATAGTCAGCCTGCTATGTATGTTCCCACTTCTGGGACAAACAAAGCCACACACTGTGAGATCATCAACATCATATTTCTGAACGTGACCTTAGTGTTATTTAAGTTCAAGTTGGGAACCATACCTACTTTTTTTTCATTCTTGGGCTGCCAGCCTTCACACCATCATTTACTACTTTCTCTTTTATATCATTACTCACTCACTCTACCCATCTCCTCTTCGTCTTTCTTTCCGTCTTATAAATACTGCTTCAGTCATAATTTCGCTTAGTTGACAGCGCGGCAGATCAAAGCCACAAATTCTAACCGCTCTAACATTTGGGTCTTCCGTCAACTGATTTGTAACAAATCGTTGTTGATGCATTGTTTCCGGAACCAATAGACTGTCCTAGTCCCGCCCCATTGAGCATGTGAGAAGCTTGATTGGAGTTTATTTTATTAGGCATACACCGCATGCAGCACTTGAAATTGTGTTTAGAAACAATAGCAGCTTACAAAGAGGAGATTTTTACCTTTATTTCTATAAAATTCAAGTATTACTTGAATTTTGTAGAGCTATAATTATGTAACACATAGATTTAATCCGTCGTACCACAAATACTTTTAAACGTCTGTTGAACACTTGTCTAAAAAACTGTCAGATTATGACGTTGAAATAAGGTCCGTTTTGCAGTCATACTTTTTTTAGACAAGTGTTCAACAGACGTTTAAAAGTTTTGGTGGTACGACGGTTAGTCTATTTTTATAAAAAAATGAATTGTGGGCGGATCTAAAAGAGGGCCACCGTCCGCCAGGTGGAGCGACGACCTGCTAAAGGCAGCCGGCAGAGACTGAATGAGGAAAGCTCAAAAGCGTTGGCGTACATTGGAAGAGGCTATGTCCAACAATGGACGAATACAGGCTGATGATGATAAGTTTTACCACCTAAGAATACATGTTGGTTTTGTGGCGTAATGTGGTCCTGAAATAAGCCAACAGGTATTGCAATTCAATGAAATAGGACGAATATTGTTTTTAGTCTAACTATAAAAGATGATAACTGGATACAAGAAAACATGGACCAGTTACTATGAAACAAGAAAACATTGACCAGTCACTATGAACCGTCCTTGTCAAGAGCCCAAGAGGTAGGAAGATATCTCTCTCTATCGAGATGAGATAACCACCATTGTATCCATAGGAATATTGTCAAAGACCGGTGTAAAAAACTTTGTAAAAAGAATGATCTAACGCTATACTTTCCCATTTAATTCGTTCCAACCAGGAAGTAACTAAATCAGATCATAAACCAAGTTTATATTAAACCACAAAGGAGTTTCATTGATAAGTATGCTGCAACTGCAGCGCGCCGATCAATCGAGCCATTGATTTAACTGCACAAGTAATATTTAGCAAGACATTTAACTGTAGGCGATGAAACAGGAAGAGATGGCAGTTAAATTATCGCTGGTAAGCTGTTTGCATGTTTATTATTTTTCTGCAATGAATTTCATCACTATATTATACAACAGGGTGTAGGAAAACATCATGATGGAGGAAGCCGCCAAATCTTAGAACCAAAACTGAAAAATTCGAAGAACAGATCAAGAGCAAACCCATCTATACTAATATTATAAAGAGGTAAAATTTGTTTGTATGTAGGGGGTAATCTCCGGAAGTAATGAACCGATTTTAAAAATTGTTTCATTGGTCGAAAGCTACATTATTCGTGAGTGCTATAGGCTATAAATTATAAAGATATCATGTATATTTTACCGCTTTACCGCCCAACGAAGTGGGCACGGGTCAGCTAGTCGTACATAAAAAAACCAGTCACATCTATCAACACGTACTGTGTGTATTTTTTTTTTTATGTGTCCCCTTTGTGGGCAAGTCTCCCCCAAGTCTTTCAAGAGCACCACCTCGTATCAGCTCTGACGGTATGAGTTCTGGTCATGTCCCCACCTATTTCTGTCCGTCCGTTTCGTTCCGTCTATCTCCAGGCACTGTGTGGAGACCTATACCCAGTGGTTAAGGTCTTTTTGGCTGAGGCTAGCCAATCCCACACCAGATTTTCAAAATCTGTAATTATTTAACTTCTGTTTTTCCATGTTCTTCCTATAATAACTTATATCTCTGACACATTGATCGATTCAATTTCAAAAATATCATAAACCAATAGAAAGCTAAAAAACTGATAAAGCAGTATTCGCGAATGTACTCTAAAATCTAGATATTAGAATTATTCTAATCTAGCATTTTAATAAAGTGTTACCTATACTAAATCTACATTCCACAAACAAATCGACAGTGTAAACATAAATAATGAAGAGGTGTGGAATAGATTATAGAGTTATAGAGCAGTTCAATACGATTTATTTTGTAAATAGAACAAATTGCATCGATTTGTTCTGTCACGTTTTTGAATCCCATGCTGAATGCAGTTTATCTGGAATGGCGTTTGCCAGGAATGAGAAATTGATCATCATAATTATAGATATTTGTTTGTTGTACACACACGACCATTAAACAAAATCAAAATTATTTACAAATGAAACTGAATTTTGAACGTTAGTTGCAAATGAAAGACCTTCATAGCGCCTGCCCTTAGCCATTTCTTATTGGTCTTAGGTAGGGTTGCCATCTCTAATTGGAAACCAGGACAAGACGTGTGAAAACCCCGGATATTAGTCCAGAACCCGGACATGAGTTGAAGTGCGCACCGTGACAACCAGGGACCGGATTACCGTTATTTTTTGTATAACGTTACGAATTATCGTTATGGTAACGATAAAAATGTACCGAAATTAATAACGATACCCGTAAGTCCGTTAACGTTACCTAATAACTAAAATTAGTATCGGTAAAAGTAACAATACATATACCGGTAATTTATATACCTATCTCTTTCTAACGATGTCGGTTGCGCTAAATTGCGATGTAATTTATTCACAAAATTTTTGTCGCACGCATCAAGTCGCGTGTGATGTAAGTTCGCAACGTCAGTCGCCGCCACCCCCATCGTCTTTCTTCACCAAAATTGGCAACTTCGTGTACCTAATAAAGTTGTTAATCTATCAAAGAAATTTGACAAATTGTGGTAACATGATGACCTTGACGTGCTGAGCTGTGCTGTGCCGTACCTACCTATCATTATCACAGTCGATTACACGTAGCTGCATACAATTTGACCTATGCAATTTGTCTTTAAAATCTTTTCGTAGTGAAAGAGTAGGTATTTAGGGACATGTGGCCGACTGTAATAATGATTTTAGGAAATTATAAAAGTCCCATTGAGTGTTTTTGAGTAGGTATAGTTCTGTACAACAAGGTGGATCATCATTATCTAACATAAACTGCGCAGAACACACTTAGGTGGTGCGCTCGCGGCGCCCGCGCCCGCGCGCCCCGCTGATACGTAGGTATCAGCGGGGCGCGCGGGCGCCGCGAGCGCAGCGGATGCACCGTCTTGCTTGACTGTCACTCACAGGCCGCAGCGCACTTCCGAACCTCTAAAAATACTTACTCAATGGGACTTATATAGGCGAAATAGATATTTTAATTTAGTTAGAATGACATAGTTTAAGTAGAAAGCTGGGTAGGTAGGAACTTACGTTTAATGTTTTATTGCACAACTAGTGTTTGCCCGCGTCTTCGCTTGCGTTAATTTAGAATTTGAGAAACAATACGGATCGTGTAAGTGGCGCCATCTGGAAATTGTAATTGTTTTTTTTTTCTCGGCAACAGCTCTTTTCTGTTTTTCGGGATGAAAGATAACCTATTATACGTGTCTATACTCCTAACAACGTATATGTATATGCAAAATTTTGGGACGATCGATTGAGAAGGTAGTTTGCGTGAAAAGGTAAAAAACAAACATAATTACTCACTTGAATTTATAATATTAGTTTAGATCAATAATGTTATAGGTACTTACATACATAGTTTGCATAGGAAACGTCTTTGTTTGAGCAACATTAATTTCAAAGATCCGTGTTTAACATAAGACTATCATTTTTTGGTCGATTTACAGTATCGCTGCAATTTGTTAACGCAATTGAACGTACAATAGCATTGCTCTTCCCTCTTTATATTTATTTTATTTTACATTTATTAACAAGTAACTTATGATGACTCAAAGTGTTAGTAACAATATTTCTTAATCACTATGTTAGTAATCCTAATCTACACATTTTACGAGTACAGTAGTCTTTAGCAAACCGCGTGATACCTTAAAAATAGCTTATTATTTGACTCGATGTTCGAAACCTTGTTGTCACTTAAAACAGAATCTATGCACTGGTTTGAGCACTAATTCAAAACACAAATAAATATAAAATAATACAAAAGATTTGGTCGCGGGTACGTCCTTTTAAACTACGTCCAGCTACCGAAGGACGGGCAGCAGCGTCCTTTGCAAACTTTCGGTGATCTAATTGCGATCCTCAAGCCGCCTGTCAAGCATGGGGATTATGGCAACCCCCCCCCCCTCCCCCCATTATGATTGACAACAATAGCACACGGCCCCCAGTCGCCAGCAGCTCCGCTATTCCTGGTCTGGGTAGCGGATCGGGTAACGGCGGAGCAGGGGGTGCTAAGAATCCCCGGCAGATGCCCCGCTACCACCCCCAACGGACTTTGGCCCTGGCAACACACAACATCCGCACACTGAGGACCGATGAGAAGATTATCGAGCTGGAGGAAGAATTGAGCAAAATGCGCTGAGATATCTTGGGATTATCTGAAATCCAAAGAGAGGGTCAGGATACGATAGTTCTAGATTCCGGCAACATGCTCTTCTACCGGGAAGGAGACCGTAAATCCCAGGGTGGTGTTGGATTTCTCGTCCGCAGGTCCCTCATCAACAACGTTGTGAAAGTCGACAGTGAGTTGAGTAGGGTAGCATACATTATACTCAGAATAACCAACCGGTATTCGTTGAAGGTCCTACAGGTATATGCGCCGACCTCGACACATTCTGATGATGAAGTAGAGGCATTGTATGAGGAGATATCCGAGGCCATACATACCTCCGAAACATACTTCACCGTTGTTATGGGGGACTTCAACGCGAAGGTGGGCGCACGGAATGGCGATGAGTTAAGAGTGGGGCCATTTGGGTATGGGCAGTGAAACCATAGGGGCCAGCGACTGGTCGACTTGATGGAAAAGGAAGAACTTCATTTAATGAACTCCTACTTCCAGAAGCGGCCATCCAGGAGGTGGACGTGGATGAGCCCCGATGGTACTACCAGAAATGAGATCGACTTCATCATGACGACCAAGAAGCGAATATTCAGTGATGTCTCTGTGATCGCCAAGGTAAAAACCGGCAGCGATCACCGAATCGTCAGAGGCACATTGAATATCAATGTGAAGCTTGAAAGGTCTCGTCCGGTGAAGTCCACGCTCCGACCTGGTCCTGCCCACATCCAGAACCCCGAAGACTTTCAACTTGAACTGCACAATCGCTTCCAGTGCCTAACCGAATGCGAAACTGTGGACGAGATTAACAATGGGTAGGTGGAAACTGTCCAAGATGTGTGGTCCAAGTTCTTTAAGACCCCGCGCCGCAATAAGCCTCAAAAGTTCTAGAACGGAACCATCAAGTTGATGCAAGACCGGGCTGAGATGAGGCTGCAATCTTCAGCTGATATGTCGGAATATGGCAAACTCAATAGACGAATCTCTAAATTAATGCGACGTGACCTGCGTGCCTATAGTGCGGCACGGATCAAAGAGGCAATCGAGCGGAACCAGGGCTCAAAAGTCTTCGCAAAGAATTCGTCTATTGGGCAAAGCCAAATGACAAAGCTGAAGATTAACACGGCAGCATCATTTCGACGAAACCGGAGATCCTGAGAGAGCTTGACAGGTTTTACGGACAGTTATACACATCAACACGACAACCCAGTGTCGGTAAAGTTCGAGACGCAAGAGCTAAACCAACGACCATTTATATCTAGACTCCTAATCACAGGCGACCGATGTCTAGTGTTGCCAGGTGTCCCGATTTGCGCGGGACGTCCCGATTTTCAGGGGTCTGGGGACACGTCCCGATTTGTACCTGATCGGGACGCTAAATGTCCCGATTAATCAGGCTAACTTAATTTAGTCTCAGAGGCAAAACCGTTTTGTCGAGCATGTGAAAGCAGAAATTCAAATAAAAACCAACTTTAATATGATATGCAATGAATTTTATAACTATGTTATTAAAAATATAAGGCGTAAAGTCCAATAAAAATATACTTTTAAATAATTTACATTAATAAATACTAGGTACTTCTTCTGAAGTGCGTCAGTTACATTTAAAGTACGATTTTATTTTATACCTAGCTTCTGCCCGCGACTTCGTACGCGGGTCCTGTTTCTTATGCCAGCGACAACGGGGTCGTCAAAATCGAAGATCTGAAACGTCTGATGTCGAATTCTAAGAGTCCGGGGACGGGAAAAAACGGGGTGCGCGAGACGATTCGAGATGCTCCAGATCTTTAATTTTTTAAGTCAACAGAAAATGCCCATCAGACTAAACAAATTTTGCTAAGACGTAATTCCTATATATGTTATATTGCAGCTGGGCTCTTGGAGTTTTACATCAGGTGTTCCATATCTTCAATTTTTATACGTCAACAGAGAGTGCTCATCAGGCTGAACAACTCTTGCTAAGACGTCATTCCTATACATGTTATAGTGTAGCTGGGCTCTTGGAGTTCCACATCAGGTGTTCCAGATCTTTTATTTTTATGCGTCAGCAGAGAGTGCTCATCAGGCTGAACAACTCTTGCTAAGACGTCATTCCTATACATGTTATAGTGTAGCTGGGCTCTTCGAGTTCCACAACAGGTGTTCCAGATCTTCAATTTTTATACGTCAACAGAGAGTGCACATCAGGCTGAACAACTCTTGCTAAGACGTCATTCCTATACATGTTGTAATGTAGCTGGGCTCTTGGAGTTCCACATCAAGTGTTCCAGATTTTAAATTTTTATACGTCAGCAGAAAGTGCTCATCAAGTTGAACAACTCTTGATAAGACGTCATTCCTATATATGCTATAGTATAGCTGGGCTCTTGGAGTTCCACATCAGGTGTCCCAGATCTTCAAATTTATTCACTCAGCAGAAAATGCTCATCACGTGGAACAATTTTTGCTATGGTGCCATTTTTGTATCTCTTATAGTTTAGCTGGTCTGTTGCGGTTCTGCATAAGGTGTTCAAGTTTCCAAGATAAATTATAGCCTATGTGTTGCCCCGACTTAATATCTATACATAAAAAAAATCATTCTAATCCGTCCAGTAGTTCCGAAGATTAGCGTGTACAAACAAACAGACACACAGACAGAATTTTTTTTTGGATTCGTGCTCTCGTTTTGTTTCTAACCCCTCTGATTTTTTTTTTTAAATATATTTTGAATGTACAGACACAGTTTTTTTAGTGTTTTATTATATTATGTATAGATATAGATTTCTAGTAGTCTAGCACGACTGATTAAAACCCCTCGATTTTTTTTTGTTTGCTGTCCCGATCTGCAACCCTAAGTCCCGATTTTTTTGACTTCATGTACCGACTTACAACAAATCGGACCTGGCAACACTACCGATGTCTGTCAACACATTAGGTAAAAAAGTCTTATAACCGTCGTGACTCGACCACTCCTGTGAGTCCCCTCGTCGCACTGACCTTGAGTTAGCCAATCAGAACGCAGTACCCCGTCCCCCTCGCTTACGTCGTACCTCAGCGACTTGGCTGAATAATTTTCGTTAGTCAGATCGTGCATGAGGCGTCTAGATATAAATGGTCGTTGAGTTAAACTGACTCGACACTACACTGAGGATAACCCGGACATCAGCCTGTACGAGATTAGAATGGCTCTTAAACAGCTAAAGAATAACAAGGCGCCGAGTGAAGACGGAATCACAACTGAACTTCTGAGAGCGGGTGGAAAACCGGTACTTCTGGTCCTCCGGAAGTTATTTAATTCCGTCATACTCGAAGGTAATACGCCAGAAGCATGGCACAGGAGTGAATCTTCAAAAAGGGTGACAACACCTTGTTGAAGAACTACAGGCCAATCTCACTTCTGAGCCATGTATACAAGCTGTTCTCAAGAGTCATTACGAACTGTCTCGAACGCAGGATTGATGACTTCCAGCCTCCCGAACAAGCCGGTTTCCGAAAAGGTTTTAATACTATAGACCACATACACACGCTCCGCCAGATTATACAGAAGACAGAGGAGTATAATCGGCCATTATGTTTAGCGTTTGTGGACTATGAAAAAGCCTTCGATTCAATCGAAACCTGGGCAGTATTGCAGTCCCTCCAACGATGTCATATCGACTATAGGTATATCGAAGTGTTGAAGTATTTGTATAGAAACGCCACCATGTCCATCCGACTTCAGGAAGAGAGCACGAAAGCAATCCAATTGCAGAAAGGCGTGAGACAGGGAGACGTTATTTCTCCGAAACTGTTCACGAACGCGTTGGAGGACGTTTTCAAGCTCTTGGAATGGAACGGATTCGGCATTAACATCAATGGCGAATACATCACTCACCTTCGTTTTGCCGATGATATAGTCATCATGGCAGGATCGTTGGAGCACCGCAATGCTATGCTCAGCGACCTCAGTATCGTTTCCCAACGGGTCGGCCTTAAAATGAACATGGACAAGACGAAAGTCATGTCGAATGTCCATGTGACACCCGTACCGGTTGTTGTTGGGAATGATACTCTCGAAGTTGTAGACCATTACACTTACCTTGGACAGATTGTTGAGTTAGGTAGGTCCAACTTTCGGACGGGTTCAGATTGCTGTCGAGCCCACCATGAAATATCTAGGATTGGTGCTCGACAGCCGTTGGGATTTTGGCCCCCACTTTCGGCGGCTGGTGCCCAAGTTGATGGGCGCAGCGGGTACGCTCCCAACGCTGCTACCCAACCTGGGGGGCCCGAGCATCGCCTGTAGGCGGTTATACGTGGGGATCGTGCGATCTATGGCCCTATATGGGGCCCCTGTGTGGGCGGCTGACTTGACGGCCCGACATATTGCAGTTCTGCGAAAACCGCAGAGGGCGATGGCCGTCAGAGTCATCCGAGGATATCGCACGATCTCCTACGAGGCGGCTTGCCTGCTGGCTGGATCCCCGCCCTGGGACCTATAGTCGAAAGTCCTCGCGACCTTCTACAAGTGGCGTGAGGAGGCAAAGGCGCGAGGTGAGAGACTGGTGCAGCAGCAAATTACGCTGCGCCGGTCGGCGCTTCGTGAGGACCTGGTGGCGGCATGGCGGGAGAGGCTTTTACGCCCTTCCGCTGGTCTCAGTACGATCGAGGCGATCCAGCCAGTACTCGACGATTGGCTCGGAAGGAGGCACGGCTCCCTGACGTTTCGAGCGACACGGGTGCTCTCGGGGCACGGCTGCTTCGGGAAATACCTGTGTCGAATAAGCAGGGAGCCGGATGCTCGGTGTCATCACTGCGTCCAATATCTGGAGGATACGGCGCGTCATACGCTGGCCGAGTGTGTCGCGTGGGACGAGCCGCGCCGTGCTCTCACTGCAAAAGTGGGGAGCGACCTGTCACTGCCGGCCATTGTTAAGTCAATGGTCGGAGAGGCAGAGTCCTGGGACGCAGTGATTTCCTTCGAGATGACATCCTCCCAGAAGGAAGCGGCGGAAAGGGAGAGGGAGATCTCCAGTGCTCTCCCATACCGCAGCAGACGCACCGGGCGTCGAAGGAGAGCGGACAACGCTCTCTTTCGGCCTCCATAAGTGGGTCTAGGGGTGGCAGATTTGGGGACGTCTGCCATCCCCCACTCAAGTGAACCCGAGAAGAAGGCAGCGCGCAGTGTTCCGCGCGCGCCTATCTAAGTGGTAATGGGGGAGAACACCTCACCCCAACCGGAAGGGGCCTGCAAGAGGCGAGCCGGCACTAATCCGAGGCAGCGGAAGTAACATTCGCACCCGCAGCTCCGGACGCAAGTGTGCGAGGGAACACCGGGGTGGTTTTAGTCAGTCAAGTCTGACATGCCCCTCCGCTTTTCCCCAGGCGGAGGAAGTCCTATGAGGATTTCCACCTCGAATAAAAAAAAAAGGTAGGTCCAACTTTGAGAAAGAAGTCGCCCGAAGAATCAAACTCGGATGGGCAGCGTTTGGGAAGCTACGTGATATCTTCTCATCGAGAATCCCACAGTGTCTCAAGACAAGGGTGTTTAACCAGTGTGTGTTGCCAGTGATGACATATGGCTCTGAAACGTGGTCTCTGACTGCTGGCCTTTTAGAGAGACTAAGAGTCACTCAACGAGCGATGGAAAGAGCTATGCTCGGAGTTTCTTTGCGGGATAAAATCCGGAACATGGATATTCGGCGAAAAACCAGAGTCACCGACATAGCTCGTAAAATTTGCAAGTTGAAGTGGCAATGGACAGGCCACATCGCTCGTCGAACTGACAACCGATGGGGAAGAAAAGTTCTCGAGTGGCGACCACGGACCGGAAGACGCAGCGTAGGCAGGCCTCCCACTAGGTGGACCGACGACATCGTGAGGGTCGCGGGCAACCGATGGATGCAAATGGCGAACTGTCGTTCGGCGTGGCGGTCTAAGGGGGAGGCTTATGTTCAGCAGTGGACGTCTTCCGGCTGATGATGATGATGATGATCACCGGGTGCCGACCTACCTCCGTCGTCCTCGACGGACTACCTTACGGACAGAGCCGTCATCTACCCCGGTCACCGGGGAGAGTGGAACCGGCGAGAGATGTCGTGCGGTGTTCCACAGGGGTGGGTCTTGGGGCCGGCCCTGTGGAACATCGGATATGACTGGGAGCTGCGCGGCGACCTCCCCGACGACGTCAGCGTAATATGTTACGCTGATGACACGCTCGTCCTGGCGGAGGGAGAGTCGCATCAGGCGGCGGCCGACAAGGCGACGCAAGTGGTTGCGACAGTCGTCGAAAGGACCGAGCTGGGACTCGAAGTGGCGCTGCACAAAATGGAGGCCATGTGTTTTCATGGCCGCGTTAACGCGCCATGGTCTGAGTCCCACATAACGGTGGAGGGGGTTCGCATTGGCGTTGGGAGAACGATGTGCCTGGGACTCGTCCACGACAGCCGGTGGAACTTCAGGGAGCATTTCCTTAGTTTGGCCCCAAGGCTGAACCGGGCAGCAGCCGCCCTCAGGCGACTCCTGCCCAATCTCGGCGGGCCAAATGCCTCCTGCCGAAGGCTGTACGCCGGTGTCGTGCGGTCCATGGCCCTCTACGGGGCCCCCGTGTGGGCCCTGAGCATCCGGACGCGACCACTAAAGTTGGTCGCTTGCCAGAGGTTCATGGCTATCCGGATGATCCGGGGATACCGCACGATCGCCGGCGAATCAGCCAACCTCCTTGCCAGATTGCTGCCCTGGGATCTGGAGACGACTGCTCTCCAGCGCATTTATGAGTGGCGCGTGGAAGCGCAGCGCCGGGGAGAATTCAGGGCGGTATGGAGGGAACGACTGTCGCATCCGAGGTCCGGGCACGCCGCAATCGCGGCGGTAAAACCCCTCTTTGAGGAGTGGCTGGAAAGGCGTCACGGCGTCCTGACCTACCGCATGACGCAGGTCCTCACTGGACACGGAAGTTTCGGGAGGTTCCTGTGTCTGATAAGGAGGGAAGCAACGCCTGGGTGTCACCACTGCGAAGATCGCCCGGAGAACACTGTGGAGCATACGGTGCAGGACTGCGCCGCTTGGGCATAGCACCGCCGTGTCCTCTCGGCGGCGATAGGCGGAGACCTCTCGCGCCCGGCATTGGTCGAGGACATGCTGCGGGGCGAGACGGAGTGGGAAGCGGTCGCCTCCTTCTGCGAAGCAGTCATGCTCGTGAAGGAGGAGGCGGGCCGCGTGAGGGAGAGGATAGCGTCCTCCCTCCACCCCAGCCGCACTGGAAGACGCCCACGGCGTCGGACGTCGGCAGACGATCTCCGGGCTCCGTAGGCGCGGGCATGCGGGTGGCGAGTAATGGACGACTCGGTGTCCGACCATGGACCATGCCCGGGTCGATGGAGCGTTGTGTTCCACGCGCGCCCCAAAGAGTATCAGCATGATGACGGGGCCCCCCTCTAGAGGGCCAAAGCCTGCCGGGGTCACGGGACTTATCTCATTACCGTGACCCTGGAACACAAAGGGCTATTGAAGGACACCGTGGATTTTAGTCAGTACGAGTCTGACAGTCCCTCCCGCCCTGCCATGGGTGGGAGGTCTCATTTGATGATTTTACCACGAAAAAAAAGAGTCGAAAGTTTTCAACAATATAAATGAATTAAGTCCAAATACAAGATAGCTACTATAAACCGTTGAGGAGTTCCCTGAATTGTTCTTCGTCTTTATCATCAGACCCTTTTATTTTTTTTTATTTTTTTTTTTTTTTAGGGTGGCAAAATCATCAAATGAGTCGGACTGTCAGACTCTTACTGACTAAAATCCACCCGTGTTCCGTCGGATGCCCTTTACGTTCCGGGGCCACGGTATCCTGGATTAAGAAAAATCCGCGACCCCGGCAGGCATTTGGCCCCATAAGGGGCCCCGTCGGTGACGCGTGAAACACGACGCGCCACCGACCCGGGCTTGGTCCTTGGTCGGACGGCGAGCATACCCATTACTCACCGTCCGCAAGCCCGCTCCGCCGCTGTGCCCTCTGCTGTTCAGAGGGACACGCGTTGGAGCGTCCACCCGACAGGCTATTTGCATACGGGCAAAGAAACCCCTTAGGCACACAGTGCCTAAGGAGAGTTTTGCCCGCATCCCAGGGCGCACCGGCCCGAAAAACTGGTCTTCCCCCCGGACGTATCCGAGAGGGAACTCCAGTCCACGGGCGCACGTGGAGGTTTCCTGTCTTAGCACCCCATCATCAGACCCTTAATGACAATTACAACCCACCTAGGTGTAAAGTTCTTATCAATATAAATGAATTAAGTCCAAACACAAGGTAGCTTCTGTGAATCGTTGAGGAGTTCCCTCGACTGTCTCTCGGCTCCATCATCAGATCTACTCCAGATCTTTATTTAATTGTATTGCTTTAAAATAATGAAAAACTTACAAACGCACTAGTCGCCCCTACAATTTTAGAAAGCTCCACTCGATTTCTCTGGTCTTTCGTCATCAAACCCTAATTTCCTTATCATAGGATTTTACCTTTGAAATATATTTTTTCCAACGAAAAGAGTATCATCAAAATCGGTTCTTAAACGACGAGTTAACCGTCAGACAAACTTAAAAAAAAAAACCTTACCTATCTGCATGCCAAATTTGAACTTTCTAGGTCATCTAGAACTGGGTTATACTCGTAGTTTTGATCTATAGGTCAGTCATAAAAATGACGATTTTTTGACGTTAATATCTAAATAACCGTTTGAGATATATTTATAAAATTTGGTACACGTATTTATCTCGCCAATCTCAAAATATATGCCTTGGTTAAATAATTTTTGAGTTATGAGGGGCTAAAAACTGGCCCCAAATGGTTCGTGTAATATTACACACTGTAAGCGCGCCTGAACTCGGCTGGCCACGTTCTCAAGTGTCTAGACCCTATTAATTGAAGAGCAGTTTATGGAATATTTGAGGAAAAATTGAATAAATATTATCCAGTGGTTAATCCACCAACTCAAAACATACATTTAAAAACAACATAATTCAAAATTGCTCATCTCCCAGTGACAATAGTGCAATAATACATAGTCTATTGACAGAAGCATATTATTAGGAATATTTGATGGGAAAGTTTTCAGTAGTTTAGGAATTAACGCAAAAGAAAAAACCCTAAAAAAATCCGGAACAAAAAAGTTGATTTGTCATCAGAATCGATCCTTTATCTCGAAAAAAATACAAAAAGAAAAAATATTCAATGTACAGGAATGACAGCTCTACGATTTTATTATATGTATAAATATAGATGTGCAAGTAGATTTGTTGTTTTCTTTAAACATTTTGAAATACTGATAAGCTCTGTTGCACTTCTTTCGGCCCATAATAGTATTTTTTAAACAAACAACTAATTATAATAACAGAACAACAGAATTAATCTAATAGAGATATACCTACTAATTTGGCGTACGCAATGTTTGTGTGACATCTGACTATGAAATGCGCGTAAGCGGCGCGCGTTACTATCTGTTGCCGCTCTGATTTGTAGAGCCGAACCGCGAACGAAAAGACGCGCGGCGCGGTTTGGCAACGTCGCACAGTGAATTAACGTTATTAGTAACGATAATAAAATAGCGGTAAATCCTATAAATTAACGTTATGTTTAACGTTAATATTTAACGTAACAAAACGTTTATGTTTTGGTAATTTTACCGGTATTTGTTTGGTAACGGTAACCTTCCCTGGTGACAACTGCGTATGGAGAGGTGGGGGACAGTGAAGTGTGCTTGCGTCTTGGGCGAACCAAGACATTAACAGCCTTACTACAAAAACTTAAACATCTGTTGAACACTTGTCTAAAAAAAGTGTAACCGCAAAACGGACCTTATTGCAACGTCATAATCTGACATTTTTTTGGACAAGTGTTCAACAGAGGTTTAGAAGTTTTTGTGGTACGACAGTGAATTTTTAAACCCGAACTACAAATGAAGCACCTAGGACGCTCCTCGGATGCCCTCTAAACTAGGACAAATCCGGGGAAACCTGGACAGATGGCAACCCTCTTAGGTCCTATTGGCTTGGCGGTGAAACACTTTAGTTTCAACTGCATCAAATCGGCATGCGCATGCGGCAGTACAAAATTGTAACAAAATCCAGTCTAAATGCTTTCACTATAAAAGGGTGCAGTTAGTGAAGGGATCCTTTAGAGTCGTATTTATTCGTTGACCAATTTAATGTACCTATGAAGTTATTTGTATGCCACTTTTGTCGTTATGAAATAGTTAAGTATACGCGGGAACTCCTAATTTGGTACCGCTTTGAGGATTAGTTGGGTTTAAAATTTAATGCAAACGCGTCCCTATATTTTTTTATTTCTAATTTGACTTATGTTTCATGTTAAACTAGTTGTCAGTTGTTGGTCAGCCAGTCGAAGGTAGGTAGGGGAAAAATAAAACAACTTTTTTTTTATTAGACAGTAGCTAATTGAATATACAAACGATTCAAAAACATAAGAACAGAATATTGTACATACTATTTGTGTTTTTGTATAATTTCCCTCAGACAAGTTTAACTAATAGGTGCATTTCTTCATTCTTGGAACATTTCGTGCCACTGTTCAAAAATAAAAATCAATTTATAAATTAACAAGTCCAACACTTCATTAAGTAAAAAACAGTCGAAGAAACTTCCAACACAGAGGCGTCTCTAGCCCTGGTGGCGCCCGTGTGCAACCAGTACCCTGGCGCCCTCTAGTCTAGTAGGAGCGGGGTCAAAATGGAATACCTACTAACAGTTATATTTTCAAACGGATGCAAATGGTGTAATTTTAAATGGCTCAGGCGCTAAATGTCGCTTTTGCAAAATGTCTCCTGGCAGTAAAATATCTCTTTCGCAAAATGTCGCTTTCTCATAATGTCGCTTACACAGAATGACTCTTTCTTAAAAGGTCGCTTTCTGACAATGCCTCTTTCGTGGCGGCGTGGCAGCGGTGCGGTGGCGGCGCGGTAGCGACCGTATACACAGTCTAGAGGCGCGGTGGCGGCGCGGCGGCGGCGTCGTGTACATGAGCGCTAAGATACTAACGCGACATTTTGCGAAAGAGACATTTTACTACTAGGAGACATTTTGCGAAAGCGACATTTAACGCCTGAGCCCTTTTAAGAAGGAGTCATTTTGGGAAAGCGACATTATGAGAAAGCGACACATCGCGAAAGAGACATTTTACTACCAGGAGACATTTTGCGAAAGCGACATTTTGCGCCTCAGCCATCGACCGACGCATCTTTGGAGGTGTCGCATTAGAGGGCGCTCGGCGCCCCCTTAGACCCGGCGCCCGCGTGCACCGCACACCCTGCACTATAGGTAAAGACGCCTCTGTTCCAACAAAGCTCACCAGTACTTTACCAACTCACCACCTCACTCGGACCACAAAGCAGAGACCATTTATACTACACACGTCTGTTCAGACCATAGACTAGCCACGTTTGTTTCTGTTTACATTACTCTTGTACAGTTGAATGAACTTTCAGGTGCAATGCTAAGCTGCAGTACGTTAGGTATGTTGAACTTTTTATTAGTTTGGTAATGAGTGTAATGAGTCAACATGCTCGTGCTGTATGTATGGCTTGTTAGTATACGTTTTTTGTTTTGAAATTATGGAAAGTTTGGTTACCTACGTGGTATTGTTAGGAAGGAGGTTCGTGTGGATGAAGAAAAAACTTAAAGAAAGGAAACAAAAAATATGATAAGTCAGTACAGTAGTAGACTAAATTTTTTTTTTTATATTTTTAAATTTTAAATCAATCAATTAAGTACCAAGAATAAATTGTCTCTACTTTCACTCAAAAGTACAGACAAAAATTCTATTTTCAAATAAATTAATTCGAAGTGTGAATTGTTTTTTTGAAACCGTTTCCCAACACTGGGAAAAGAATAATCTCGTGCATCGTAGGATTGTAACTGTGTGTGTGTAGTGTGTACACAAAAATTTAAATTTAAATCACAACCATCTTTAAATACCTAAGTATTTAAGTACTTGGCGAACTTGTAACAGTACTGACAATCTTAAGTACAAATCTCATTGTCCGGGAACTTAATACAATTAGTCTCTGTCATCAAACGAATGCTTATTATTTTTAGCCTTTCAAGAATCTTGTAACAAAACACGTGTCAAGCCATCCGTCTTGCTCTAGAGACAACTAAATACGGCTGGTCGAGAAAAACGAACAAAACTAAACAATAATGGCGCCAAGAGTTTAGACTCGACTTGCTTACAGAAACTTATTGTACTAATGTTAGCCATTAGTCTTTTGTTGACAATTGTTTTATTAATTTTGTAGACTTTATCGTTCTGATATTGACACAGGGTTTTAAAATAATATGTATTGAAATTGATCACTTTATCGGCCATATAATTCATGACTACAGACAATCAAACAGATTTCGTGTAGGAACCGATGAGACAGCATACTTAAGGTAGGGAAAAACTGAACCCACGTACGCAACGTATGCAACGCGTTAGTAAATCTAAACGGTTGAATTTGTATGCCTAGAAACACACTTATCATACGCAATACTGTAACTGATAAGTGTGTTTCTAGGCATACAAATTCAACCGTTTAGATTTAATAACGCGTTGCATACGTTGCGTACGTGGGTTCAGTTTGTCCCTACCGTTACTCCTTGAAATGCGTCCACCGCAGTCCACGCTTGCTCGTCTGTTCCATTATGGACTTCTAGATAAAGATCATCATGAAGTCCATAATGGAATAGACGTTTTCAAGATTAGCAAGCTCAAACAAGCATAGGTACTCCACTTTACACAAAAAAAAGGATTATTTTATTTTCAAGAAATGTCATCTTAACAATTCAATTCCCAACTGCCAATTTAGGTTTGCCAGAAGAAAAAAAAGCCACAAGAAGAAATGCCATTGCCCATTAGCTCAAGTAATTTAAAGGGTACTTTTTAATCCTGCTCATCTAATAAGAGTACACTTTGATGATCTAATGCTCCCCTCCATCTATCGCACTTCCCGTATCGAGTTCCTGAAACCCGAGATAGGAATAACTACGATGTTTAAACTCGTTTTAAACTCACTTGAAATTGATTGTTAGAAACTAGTGCTTGCTATTATGAACTCGGTAATATTCTATAACTATACTTATAATATTATAAAGAGGAAAACTTTGTTTGTTTGTAATGAATAGACTCAAAAACTACTACATATTCCGATTTCAAAAATTCTTTCACCAGATGAAGGCTGCTTTGGTCTTGAGTGACATAGGCAATAGGGGGGGGGAGCGAAGCCGCTGGGAAAAGCTAGTATAACATATATTTGTCGCATCCAGGTTTAGTACTCAATCAGAATTATTAGTACTAAATGACATGTATATTTAGTGTCAGCAATATTGTGGGCGCAGAGCAAAGAGATTAAAAAGAACTATAGAGCGGGCATTGGGAATATTGTCATACAAAAATGTTGATGTCGGGCGTCAGTAGCGCTATCTAGCGTTGTATAGCAAAACCACGTATTAAAATAATTCATCAGAATATATTTCAGCCATTACACAATAGATGGCAGAACTGAGCATCTTGTGATAGGGGTGCAACATTTTAGAATGGCACAATTATCGATACATAAACATCGATAAAGTTAACTAGGACAGGCCTGTCTCACTCCGCGGTGTAGGCATAAAACTGCAAGTAGTTGCGGGGCCATTATGTCGTGGCCCATTCACTACGGCTGCCACGCGCCACCCGTTGTGCACGCGCTCCGTCTCCTTAATATTTTTGTTACGTTACGTGTAGTTACGCACAAGTTTCTTGCTTTAGGTGCTTTTGGGAAATTAATAAAACAATATTATTATGAAGAAAAAAAAAAAGTACTTACATATTTAGTAATGATGAACAAAATTATCTCCCTGCTTGTGAAGTATGGGTTTAATTGATCATGATTAGGTAGGTTACAAGTTTGGAAATGAGGCGAGATACTAAGTGGAGGGGGGGGTGAGCCTACTAGACGACCAAGATAAAAAGACGACACTCTCACTCACCTTAAGCTGAGTACTAAGAATTAAGATCGGTAGAAGTAGAAAGATGTTTGCGTTGTTGTTTAAAAGTTCTAACTCAGAAAATGGCCACACTACGCATTCAAGGTCAGCTATCGTAATTCGCTGCGCGCCTTTTTTACCTACCTACAAAGACACGCAACGCGGGGCCTGTGACAGTATGCGATAGTAATTGGTCGGTTACTAGGTTGAGTGCAAAATAATAAGGACTGGCTATTTTGCCATTAACGATAAAAATCTTTTAAATATTATTCTTTTTTTTTTGTAAGACGTAATGTTCAAAAATATAACAATAATAGGTAGAAAAGATAATATTATTAAAAATATCATTCCTCACGTAAGATGCCGCAGGTACCTTCTATTAACATTCTATGCTAACAATCAATAATGTAGGTATGTAGTAATCGATGACAAAAAGTAATTTAACAAATGCATAAAATACGCATAGGTTCCTACCTATTTCTGCCTAAACTCGCAAGTCGCAACCCTATTGGGCTTGACCCATAGTAACCTTTTAATGTCGTTGGCGTCAGATAAACCAAAATAAACTCTCGCGCGTAATCATTCAGTACATTTTTGCTTGCGCACGGGAAGTTTAGGCTATTATAAAAGTAGGTAGGCGGTACGGCTGCCAGTTAAAATGTACTTTATTCTCTCGTACATAGATTTTACATTTGTTTAATTTTTTTTTTGGAGTGGGACTTCTGTTGTACTATTAAGTATTCTGTGACTAGGATTTAAATATTAGAAAAAAATTAAAAAGTGTGTAAGGGCAGAACAGAAATTAAATTATTAGTTATTAATACAATCCTATATTATCAATTTGACGATTATGTTCAACAGTATTGTTATTAATCTATCGTCATTAACTTAGTCTATGAACAACATAAAAAAATGTTTTTTTTTTTCGCTCGTATGATTTGATGAAAACATCTTTTTCTTTTGACCAACTTCCACCGTCTCGATTTTATTCTTCCCATGTCATAAAATGATCCTAACATTAAATGTGTCAAACGGCATGAAAATAAATGTTTTAATTAATTTTTGTGGACAGCTCGCCCTTGAACAAAATAAAAATGTTTCAAAAGGGAGCTAGTCTCCTAAAAAAGTTTTTCCGTAAGTATCTCTTTCATTCATAAACAAGTCAGTATACGAAATTAATCATTTGGTATTTTAATTACTCTTCGACTTAATAAATATCGATAACACATATCGATAAACAGACAACTCTAATTCTTTAGCATATTTTCGTACAGCTACTGAGCAACAGATGGCGTTTATTTAAAAAATGCAAGAGTTCTAGAATAATATCAGACAAACTCTTAAAAATCAGGTAAAAATAAAAAAATATTTAGGAAAACAAATTGATTTCAAGTCCACATGTTTTCTTATATTTTTATTTGCAGTTACGCAAAGCGCAACTAGGCATATTTTCCTATAATCGTCCAACGAAGTTTGAATTTTGACGCACGGTCACACGACCTGTCAGGCGGACGTCTCAAACTAGACTGGTCGAGTTTTTACCGAGTGGTAAAAATTTGTGGATCACAACTTTCTTCGTGATGTCCCGTCTATTGCTCGTATATAGTTTAATGTCTTTGGCGCAGAGCAAGATACGGGTAAATAAGAGAAATAGCTCCTTTGACTTATGCTCATTTGTTACAGAGTCTGTAACTGCACTACACAACTCTGCTACATTAATACTCTGACCCTATAAGGAAAAACAGAGCAGTTCTTAGGGTAGTATGTGTCACTACCACCACCATAGATATATTAAAGAAGACCACCACGTACGAACGATCACTGTCGATTCATGGATGTGGGACAGTGGTGCTTATTACACACCTACCTTTGGACTCAGCACAACGCCGACATTTATTTAATTTTATACCCGTACAAATGTAACATCACACTTGTAATCTTCTAAGAACAGAGATATTATGTCAGTTGGGAAGTCTGTTAAAAATAATCTTTTTAAAGTTAAAGTGAACATTATTCTTTTGGGTAAGCTCACTCCGTCTACGATTTTGTCTCTTTCACCTCTGATCTAGACACATTCATGTTGTATTTTAAGATGATCAACAATTAGGCCAGGGCCTGACATGCACTTTGCAGCCACAGCGATTTTAAAGTTACTTAAAGTCAAGGTCAAGAGAAAATTCTTAAATACTTACTCGCTATTTTACAACTCGAATCACGTGATATTCTTTCGAGTACCGTACTGCATCATCAACATGGGTTACATCAAAGTAACACCCCAGTCTCAATATTAACCACAGCTTCCTTTAACATTGAACAAAAGTCTTTTGTCTTCAATAAACTGAGGAATTCATTACCATTATTTACCATTGTGTAATGTGCCATGTCCCATGCATGGTGAGTCTGGTGACCAATCAACCGTCTACTGGTCATCGCACTCGAGTACCAACGCACTCATAAATGAACCCACGTGCTCAATAAATTACGTTTTATGCATGTCATTTGGATGATAAGTCGCTGACTTATTCGGCGAACAAATAATAGGGATGGCCTTGACCATAATTATAATTGTCTATGGTTTGAGTCATCTGTCTCTCTGTAGGGACTTTATGATTTGAAATTCGGGACTCGTCTACCAAAGACACTTTTCTCCATTCGAATTAATACTGGATGCACATGTTTGCATGTGCTGAAAAAGAATAAATAAAACAAATCTCTGGAATATAATTATCTGAGAACCCGGCCAGTGCGAAATCAGTGTCTGGATTGCCACGGAGCTAAGTATTAGGCGAATACAAAGAAGAAAAAAATACTAAGCTTTCCGCAACGTTACGTCGAGATTATTCGAGATGTTGGTGTACATAATGTACATTGTACAATTATATTCTTTGTACGTCCACATCTTCTGTATTAGGTACATAATCCTCTGCTCAATCGTATTAAGCCTCCTGCAGACACACGCGATTAATCGCGCGGGGCGACATGTCGTGGTCCATTCGCAGTATTTTTAGAGTGGAAATTAGCTTGGCTCGTTGTCGCAGCGCGATTAATCGCGTGTGTCTGCAGGAGGCTTTTACTATTTCCTATCTAGATCGCACAAGCACAGTAAATGTTTGGATATGAATTGATTTTGGAAGCAGAAATTTCTTTTATTTCAGTTCTCAGCAAAATCCATAAAGCTTCATATTGTTCCGAGTTTGACTATAAAACAGAAACGCAAAGATTCTGATAAAAGGGAGGGACTATGTCTTATCGCGGTCTGCAAAGCGCTGGCGTTTCTATAGTACCTACTGTTGAGCTACGAGTAAGTGTTGAGCCTTTGAATCGAAGGTTTCGTTGACTCCTTGTATGATTTCTTGCTTGTCGAGTGCGATTTATTCCTACGTTAATTTATTTATTGATAGTTTTTCTTTGGAGAAAACAAATTGTAATACTTGTAATGTTATTTTTGTTATCTACTATATAGGTATATGTAGTTTTTTTCCTCCAATACCTTGATTGCTGTGATTGATGCTCGTTTCGGCTCTTTAGTCAATTGATTCCACTCAGGAGGACCCGTGGGTCTAATCGACCTTCTTCTTAGAGGGTTTTTGCACTGAATTTGGAGTTCGAGTCAAATACACATATCCTATGTAGGCCCTATGGGCGTCATACGTCAAAAGATATTTCTGGTATCTGGATATGATATGAATAATGCGTTCAGAGGCAGAATGTCCAATTCTCAAAATGTCCAGCGGTGTCAAAATGTCCAAATCCCAAAGATGTCCTATTCTCAAAATGTCTAGTCCCAAAATGTCTAATCTTCGAGAATGTGGTAAGTTATCTACTTTACTGTTACTTCTCAATTTTAGAACGTGCTATTTTTATTCAACTATTGTTCTACCACCGGAAAGCTAGATTAAATTAATGCATTGTCTGACGTGACAGGTCAATTTAACCATATTCCGAAGTGAAGAGGGGAGAATCGTCGCCCCTATGGCATGTGACGTGTGAGGGTTAAAATTACAAATAGTATATGTTCACATTGTATACACGTTCGGTAATGCTTTTTACTTTACACGGCAAACAAAGCTTTGTGTTTATATTTGCTGACTCAATGCCTGTAGCATATCAGACCTGTATTTAGCATACACATGTTCAGGTAAAAGTTTTTAAACAGTCAACGCATACAATATAAGGCTGAGTTCATTCATTCGACGAGAATAATAATTATGTATTTTGAATTAAGTTCTAGACTTGTAGCTATGCATAAATTGCGAGGAATAATTGCCGTTTTTGGACGAGCCCGTTGCTAAAATCTAGATTTGAATAAATGGGAGTATGACGAGTGACGACGATGAATGAATGAATGAAGGGGACCAGATTCTTATATTAGGAGAATACTGAACAGGCAGAAAAATATGCATGTGTCTGTCTGTAATTGATGCGCAATAACATAACAGTAAAAAAAAAGCATGGACTTCGTTCTAAATTCGTTTTCCACAGCTACATAACAAAACACTGCCCAGTTACAAACTGTACAATTACATTTTCTACAACATTTAGAGCCGTTAAAAAATAACGCATTCGACACACGTCCCGATTTTGTGTGACGACTGACGGACGGACAGCTATAAAACCGGACCGTTTTATTGTCGCGTGCGACTGTTGCAATAGACAGCCTAGCCCTTTTTGTAGTTTTTAATTCATTACTTTATGCTGTTGTAAATTATCACCTTCCAGTCATGCACCTATTAGTTAATAGGACTCGTTAGTCATTAAACAGAAGATTGTGACATCGATAACAGTTTAGGGATGAAGGTCTTTCATTAAAAAATATTAATTGTATGTATGTATGAGAGTTGCCAAAACGCGAGTGTTTAGGATTTTACTTAAAAATTTTGTTCAATGGCGCTGCTGTATTATATCCTAAGTCCGATATGAGGATTTATAGTTTGCCGTTTCATAAAGGTTTCATCCATTCAATATTCCCAATGTGAAAGCTAAATAAAAACCCACGCAAGGAAAAGGATCTAGGAACTGTCTTATCAGTGACCGTGGAACGACAACGTGGATTTAAGTCAGTACGAGTCTGACTCAGTCGATGATTTTACCAAGATAGTAAACCAAATGCAATGATATTATAAGTAAAAAAGGTGTAGATACGTTATACGCGCTCAAAAACAGACGCGCTCAAATGTGGTTGATTCACAAACCTTGACCTCAGTCCGACGTTGCCAGCGACAACGGATGCACTTCACGTACTACAGAGTGAGTCAAAAGTAAAAGTGACTCAAAACCACCGAAAATGCCGTCGTGTGTGATGAGATATTGTACAAAATATACAAGCAAGACTTCTAAAAGTCAAAGAATCACTTATCATTCGTAAATATATCATTTATCTTAATATTTTCACAAATAAAACATTACGTTTCTATAATATGGCGTCGTTAAAGAAAGAGCGCGCGAGAGTGTGCGAGTGAGATAAAAGAGAGAGCGTCACCATCTAGCTGTCACTTTTTTTCATATTGGTTTTATCAAGCTATCCTTTTTACTTGTAGTGAAATGTAATGTGTGTGAATAAAAAGTGTGTATGTGTGCTGCCTCTCTGCGCGGTACGCTTTTTTCTGTTGTTTTGTACGTGTATAACATATCTATGACTTATAATATCATTGACCAAATGCAAGGAAAAGGCCCCAATCCTTTCGTACATACGGCCAATCTACGTTCATAGATTGCTCATGCAATAAGCTACCATATTCTAAGACAAAAGCCGTCCAAATTCCGCATAACATCCGTCTGATAAAAATCGCAGCATTCACACCCAGCCTTATTGCAATAAAAAAAGGGTTCGTTCGGAAATTGAGCACCGAAAAAGCTGAACACAGACTCTAACATAGACGAATTTATTCATTAAGCTCGCTTCATGGCTTCAATAAATTATCAGGTCGTCTGGAACGACCCTAATTGGTCTGAATATTTGAATGGATAAGTTAAATATTAGATGTGGCTATACCGTTAGGGATAAATGCTAATTGCTAAGTATTAATATTCTTTTCAATATTAGGTATTAATATAATCTTGTTTTTACTCTTTGAAGAGTGAGTTTTCGTAACTATTTTATCGTCAAATAAAGTTAGTGAACATATAGATTTTTCTCTTTTTCGGAATTGGAACATAATAATAAGGCAAACAAATGATTGGGTTAATGACCGCAGGTAATTAGTATAATTACTGCTTCTTATACTTCCATTTTCAGAAATTCTATTTCTATTCTAACCAAATCAAATCATAATCCCGTTTGGATATTGATTTTTTCTTGTTTTTGTTAAGTTAAATTTACCTTAAAAATATTTCTAAACTAGTTTTTTGTTCAAAGACAACAAAAAAGAAAGAAATAAAACTAAATAAATAAAGAAAGTTTGGAAAACTCGTGACTTTTCGGACAGACTTTTCCAATCATTTCTTGATGGATTTTGCTTGTTCATAACTTCATCGGAATATGGACGAATTTACTTTACCTTTTATTTGTTTCTTATCTAGGCTTATGCAAGTTTTACCTCAACTTTTCACTTACACTAATGCTTGGTACTTGGTACAGAAATTCTAACTTCGGGCTGCAAAGTTTTGGGGCAATGCCCTTAAAGTTCATCTTCTTATTCCTTACTACCAGTAGTCCAATACCTACATTACATAATTCAAGAATTAATAACACTCACAGCGTTAACCCTGGAACGTAAAGGGTTATTGAAGGATCGCCGTGGATTTTAGTCACTACGAGCACTGACAGTCCATCCCGTTTCGCCCTGTGAGAGGACTCATTTGATGATTTAACCACAAAAAATGGTACTAAAATACTTGTCATCTAGATTCCCATCATCAGCTCCAGATCATACATCACATAATTATGACAATTAACATACAATGTAGTTTGATCATACCCTCATTTTAATTTCTTATAACTTTTTCAAAGTTCATGGGTACGTGGGACCAACTCTATGGGAAACAAAGGAATACAGAATTGATAATGGTAATTATCATGGTTAAACGGAAAGTTCTATGAAATTAACTGTCTGGATGGTAATTAGTTTAAGAGTTTAACTCCTTTCTTTTCGTATTAAAGAATGAAGACGCGCATCGGAATAGAATGTTGAGTTCGAGCTACGAAGTGACGTTTTTCCGTATCCAGTCTGCAAAAAATAATTACCCTTCTGCGGCCTCTGCTGGCTGAATAGCTTAGTTAGTGGTAAAAGCGTTGACTTACTACTCCGATGATCGCGATGAACAGGTTTTTTCTTTGCTTTTGTTTAGTTTTGTTCTCTTTTTGAGTTTCTTCTATACATATTTTTTGTATCTTATTTCATCCGACAAAAAAAAAAGCGAACTGCAAGCTTCTGATAGTCAACTCAGGTTATCGCAGTCCACATGACAGAAGTCTCACAGACTGCACCACCTCAACCTTGGTAGTTAGGGTTACCAACTTTTTTTCTATAAAATATAGTATTTTTGAAGATATTACCTTAAAAAATATAGTAGATGGCAAAAAAATGAAACGAAATATAGTAGGTATGTGAAAAACTACAAAATAACTTTTCTTTCGGAAGTCGGTGGCAAAAAAGACAATGAAATAAAAAAACAAAGCCACCGACTTCCGAAAGAAAAGTTGTTTTGTAGTTTTTTTTGATTAAGTTTTTTTATTTAAAAGAATATTTTTTGCTGCTCTGCGCCTTAATAATTAAATTTTTATTCTTTAAGAAACATTCGTAAGATTGATTGCAGTCTAAGTTTATATTAAAAAACACCATTAATTCAAATATTAAATTTAAAGAGGCCCTGTTGCGCTCGTCTCTCCACTTCGTCTTCATCACAGAAAATATGCGTTCTGTGAACGCTGATGTTGCAGGAATTAAAAGAAGAAATGATACCATTTTTAAAATATTTTATAAAGAGGCCCTACCGCGAAACTTTACGAAACGTTTCGTTAGTCATTGGAATAAGATTCAATTTAGCTTGGATGCTATCGTCGCGATCGCGTGCGTATTATTCGCCGTAGACCCACAGAGAGAGCTTTAGTTAAGGTTGCGTTCCGCTTTACGCAAAATATAGTAATTTCGCCTGCTATATTTATTTTTCAGAAATATAGTAGGTGATCCCTTAATATAGTAGGATACTATATTATATAGTAGGGTTGGCAACCCTATTGGTAGTAGGTGTGTTGAGCCCATTCAATTTGATTGAGAATTGAGTGAAATGAAGCATCATCTGCTCAGCCTTTTCCCAAATACGTTGCTATCAGCTGCCAATCTAACCGAATTCAGCAGAATATTAAGATTTTACTTAGACCTACTGCCTACCTGACCTCCACAACTCAGATGAATAAAGGACTAAATTGTATTAGGATGATGAACCCAAGGGAATGCTCGTTTGCTAGGCCAAGAGCAAGAGTAACTAATACGTAATTTACCAGCGTTGTTACAACTCCTGAGGGATTTATTTAATTTCCTTTAGAGGTATTGTGTACATAATAAAGGAATACATGATATTCTATCATGAATGTGTGTGAGTCTGAAAAATAATTTATGGTGTGGGGACCCCAAGAATAGCCAAATGCTCAGACACTTGGGGTTTTTCGACGTCTAAACATTACCTACATAGTGCTATCAAGTATGTCACCTCTGTTCGTCTTTACCCAAGATGTTCTCTAGAAGGATAATTAATGGACAATAAGCAGAAATTACTATGTCCAAATAAAAATAAAATTACATTCCCCAACGCCTTCATTTTACTAAATTGCTTATTTTCAATTCAGCAATTGGAATATATGCGCGCTAAACTTCATGCATTACCTATACCTCTCACCTTTTATTTTTAATTTCGGTAAGTGCTACACAGTATGAACATTAGATTAAATGTCTGGTTCGAGGAGAAACATTAGTTCTATTAGTAACAAAGAAATCCGGGAAATGAGAAAGTCCAATTGCTAAATTGCAATTGAGCAGTGCACCAATTAATTCGGTTGAATGGCCCAGGATCACAAAATGGAGGCGAATTTCTTCCTTGGTTTTCAATTTCATTGCAGTGCGGTTAGTCTTTTGTTTTGCTTTAAAATTCAGGAAATGGAGGCTTTTCTTGTTCTCTCGTTGCATTGCAATAAGTTCTGCTGAAGTATTAGAGAGCTCTGTCTGTCTAAGATTTCTGATATGACATAATATTATACGAATCTTCTTATAATTTACTGCATTTATACAGTAGCTATGACGACAGTAATCTTCTTTATTTCATTTACTTGTTTATCCGTCCTTGCGGATGATTAGAACAAATAATGATAATGCATCTCTCTGCAGTTGAGAAAGAGCAATTAGTAGCTAATAATATCATAGAGACTATGATCAATTTAATTGGTTTAACAAACCACCATAAGTCCCAATGATAATGCGATGGTTTCGGATCAAGCACTTAGGTTGGTATTAAAATTATTTCCAAATGAATGTACCTAGCGATTAATAGGTGCATCAACGATCAAATTCTTATTTGATCTTTGATGCACCTATTCATCATCTTCCTGCCCTTATCCCATTTTACTTGTGGTCGGCGCAACACGTTTTTTTCTTCCATTCTCCCCTATCAGACGTCACCGTATCATTTACTCCTTTTTCATTCATATCATTCCTTATACAATCCATCCATCTTTTCTTTGGCCTTCCCCTTCCCCTCCATCCATCAACATTCATACTCATCACTCTCTTAGTCACATGAGTCTCATCCCTCCTCATCACATGTCCATAACAAGACAGACGATTTCCATCTTGGATGCACCTATTAATCGGTTAAAACATGGCACCTTGAACACAACGTAGTACACTACAGACAGCACAGAAACTAGATTCTTCAGTAGTCCAAAACGTCGTGTTCGTAACAATTATAAGAAGCAGAAACAGCGGAGCAGAATTCGCTAATTCGATTAACACAATCATAGCATTGCTCGTGACCTAATCACCGACAATATGAGCTTCATTGGACTAATTTAGTGGGATCGCTTGGTATGTGCCACCCAACTGATGGCCCATACTGATTTCAATGTTAAATTGTGCTTGGTGTTTGATTCTGAGCATACCTTTGACTGTATGATGTATTTATTGGAAATCCCGCATGTAGCACCTTTAACTCCACGAAAAAAATACATTTATCCTGTCTGTCTATACTTCTATAGCATATTTGAGCAAATATTGTTGTGTTTAGAGTGATAAGTCAAAATTTCTGGCATTTCATACTGTCCTTCATCTTTGGGACGTGAGGTGGAGGACGTCTTTTCCCTCACGCATTCTGCCTCCTCCTTCACTAGCATAAAAGTTTCGCAAAATGAGGAGAGTGCTTCCTGTTCCGTCTCGCCCCGCAGCATTGCCGGGTACGAGAAGTCGCCGCCACCTATCGCCTCCTGGAGGACATGGCAGTGCTCTGCCTAAGCGGGGCAGATGTCCACTGTATGCCCGTAGGCTTTTCCTTCCCAATCCGACACAAGGACCTCCGTAAACTTCCGTGTCTAGTGAGAATCTGCGTCAGGCAGAAGGTGAGGACGCCGGGGCGCCACTCATGCGGTTTCTTTTTATCGTGGTAAAATCATCAAGTGAGTCCTCTCTCACAGGGCAGGGCGGGAGGGACTGTCAAATTAGTACTGGCTAAGATCCACGGTGTCCTTCAATAGCCCTTTACGTTGCAGGGTCACGGTCACAATAGATAAGTCCGACGACCCCGGCAGGCTTTGGCCCTCTAGAGGGGGGTCATCATTCTGACACTCTTTGAGGCGCGTGTGGAACACGACGCGCCCCGTCGACCCGGGGGCACTGCTGCGGTCTTACCACCGCCATTGAAGCGATGATTTAGATTTGGTTGGATTGCTACCAAGTTTAAATAAAAAAATACTATGTGATTGCAATCATTTGGTTACGATAGGTACAGAGAAGTCATATTATGTGTATTGTTCGTCGATTTTTACCTCCCTTTTTATCCATAAAGTCTTTTTCCCACTGGTGAAGATATCGTAATCTCCTCGTTTTCATACTGACGTAATACCACACGCTGCCAATTTGTATGAACGCGCCATGTCACAAGTTATCAAATTGTCTTCTTGATAACAGTTCAGCACAAACAGTTCATTGTGCGATCTTGGACAATAACCCATTGTTCCTCTGACCAGAATACCACGAAGTTTTGATTAAACGCCGTTTTAAAACTTTGTAGGTCTTACTCAAAAGATTCTTATAATATCTATTTTTTTATTTCATGTAATTTCGATATCTATTGATATCGAAATTCCATGAAATAAAGTTTATCTACATATTTATAGTATAGGTAAACTATGTGTATGCTGTTAAGAATCTTCAATAAGAGTTCACAGTAAAGTAAGCTTTAGTGCCAGAAAAAATAAGGTCTTTGGTTCAAAAATTAAATGGGTTGTCTTTGTCAATTTTGGTATCATCCTGATTTTTTTATTTAAGTTATTGTTGTTGCCTTTAAACAAATCATAAACTAAATAATGGTAATATAGCAGACATAGCAAAGCATAACTTAAATATGCATTATGCATCGAAAAAGTTTCTGCACTATCCGAGGTTGACTTTGACCGCGCTGCGACAGGTTCATTAAAATTTAAATCCATGGCAAATAACTTTTAAAGAGAAATAAAATTCTGAAACAAGCCAGCCAAATTATTAAGGATTGCTCTCATGCCGATTGGTGATTATGAAGAAGATCCATTCGAATAATCATCGATAAAATAATTTTACACAATCAGTATTTGGACCCTGATCGCTATTGGTCTCTTACTAAATAAAAAAAATAATTTAAAGAAAAACAAAAAACCCGACTGCTAAAAAACAAATTTTGAAAAATACGTGAAAAAGTTAATTTAAATAAAAACTAAAAAAAAGAAACAAGCCCAACAGAACAGCAGAAAGAAGCAGAACAGAACGACTCACAGTCGGGGCCCCTTGGGAAGATTTGATTGGTAAAATTTTAATGGGCCCCGACTGTGAGTCGTTCTGTTCTGCTTCTTCCTGCCTGTTCTGTTGGGCTTGTTTCTTTCTTTTTAGTTTTTATTTAAATTAACTTTTTCACGTATTTTTCAAAATTTGTTTTTTAGCAGTCGGGTTTTTTGTTTTCCTTTAAATTATTTTTTTTATTTTACACTTTTTAGTTACGATTCATTGTTCACTGTTTTTTTTTGTTTGTATATCGTTTATACTTGAAATAAAAACTTAAATCAATAAGTTAAAAATTAGCGAGAATGATTGTTTTGTTAACCAACTTTAAATCGTCATATATCCTAAAATATTACTTAAAATGAAAAATGACAAAAGAAACCTAAAGATGATTTTAAAATACCTATTCAACGACACCCCACTTGACATAGTTCATCGACTTTTATTTTTTTCATTTTGACAATATGGCGTCTGGTTGTCGCTGTGGTGAATTTTGATTACTGTCATGTCTTTAGTGACACTCGCAAGGTTAAGACGAATCGATTGACGTAAGAATTATCAAAATCGGCCTACGCGTTTGGTCTCTAGAACGCCACATAGAAACAAACATACATACATACATACATACATACATACATACATACATAGACTGATAAACACATTATCCTCCTTTGCGTCGCGCAGTCGGGTAAAAATATTGTGCTTGTTGGTTAGGTGCTTTTCTGTATCTTGCTTGATGTAGGAAAATGGAAATTAGTAATAGATATTTTCTCTCTAACTCCTCTGATTAATTTCTTTGCGGAATCTAAGACAGTTAAATTCATTCTCCGGGACTTGCTCATTGCGCGCTGCTTTTCTGGTCATTGCCACTGTTGGTTCTGGCTTTCAAAAGTTGTAACGGTTTGGAAACAGTGTGGCAGGATTGTCGTAAAATATTGTAAGACAATCAACTTAATTTAGTTATCTTACCATACTTTTATGTTATGACTGTCCAAAAACATGAACAAACAAAATACTTTGGCCTCTGCCATTTTCATTCTTGACCTTTTATCTAATTCTAAGAAACAAATTAGACAAAGTTGTGCCATTATCAGGAATTCTGACTCAATACAAATTATTATCGCCACCGCTATCGAATTGGCGAAGTTAGTGGGAACTTGTAATGTTAAATAAATATTTACTTTGTTTGGGAACGGTTTCATGCTTCACGATAAGGGGTACTTTACCTTATTATTATAAATATTCGCACTGAAGTCCAAATTTGACTACGACTTTGTTCAGTCCATTTTCAAGGATTTTAATCAGTCCTTTCTCTAACTTTCTTTCACCCTGCACAAAATGTGCCTCAAAAAAGAGCACCATTTTTTGGCCACGTGTTTAGATATAATTATTAATTTTTACTTGCACAGTCTTCAATTTTTTTGCTGTCTTTACCATACTCTGGAAAACCATGAAAACTCATCTTGTTTATCATTAATGCTTTTCTTTTGCTCAGAGTTAAAATGCTTTTTGATGAAAACAAAAATTGATTTCTTCATAGGTAGGTTTATTTCTTGTCATGTGAAGCGATGTACGTTATAACGTGATACGGTGCATCCACACCGCCGGTAACATTTGTAGCTCAACGTTTCCAAATGTTGCTCGGTAACATCCGCCAACAAAATGTTATTTAATGTTACTAAGTGTTTACGTGTTACTGTAAGTCGAGTAACGTTGCTCAATATTCGGTAACAATGTTACCCCCATTATCTAACAATGTCGCCGATTGTCGAGCAACGTTACTCGACATACAGTAACACGGCAACATTTGTTGTCGGATGTTACTGCGGTGTGGATGAGTAACAATCAACAAATAGTAACAAGGAGCCACAAAAGTTACCGAATGTTGCCGAATGTTACCGTGTTGCCTTTTGTTGCTCCACAAATGTTACCGGCGGTGTGGATGCACCGATACGAGCATGAACTTCATACGCTATAACGTACTTACATCGCTTCATCGTACAAAACGCGGCTACTGAAATCGCCCTTACAAAAACGCTACTCAACTACTGCTGGGTGTAAGCCAATCTTTAAGTACTTACGACAATATTTTTAGAGACCAACAATTATACTTTTTTTTTGTGTAAAAATCCAACTTACTTACCAAGTTTCAACAGGATAGCTCTTTAGTCTCGACATACGGACGGATTTCAGACAGACATGACGAATCTATAAGGGTTCCGTTTTTTGCCATTTGGCTACGGAACCCTAAAAATGACCCCAGAGTTGTAACTACATATCAGGAAACGAAACCTCCGGCAGGTAATGACGCTCCTTAGCTGTGCGCACCTGTACACATTAAAAGTGCTCGTAAAACTCTTTGACGTATAGGTGGAATGACCACAATGAAATGTACCGATACGATGGCGCATTGCCGTACGTCTTGTAGTCCGATGATGGAAACGGCCAGGCAGAATCAAATTGTGCAGTTCGGGCAGTTCCGTCGGATACTCCCCGAAATGTAACCGATAAAACAACCGTCAGGCTGACAACTCGGAGTTGAAGTCTCTGAAGTTTTAAGGCTTGCATGCAAGGTTGACTACATGCGATATTTGTTTGATCAACAGAAGTTATTGTCTATTAATAGTCCGCTATGTAGATGAACTCGCATGCAATAGGCTATTTGACTAAAAAAATCTAATTAGTCCGTCAGTTAGATTATCAAATAATATTTGACCCGTATTTTTTCTTTTTTTACGCAAACCAAAATTGACGGAGATATGATGCTTTTAAAATTGCCAATACGTCACAATTCAGTACATTTTTTACTGAATTCTGACGTCACGAGCCCCCACTCTCGAGCGAGTCCTAATGTGGTATACCTATCTTGGTAAATATTCATTGATTTACATAAGAAAAAATATGTGTCCGTTATTTTCCAAAACTCTAAATAACGGACTAATTAGATTTATAATTTATTGATATTGTCAAATAGCCTATTACTTGCATCGTCTAAATGAGGCTTATGTCCCTTGGCAAATTGACTTGACGTAAATTAAAAACGAAACAATAAGTTCCAGAAAAATCGGTCTCCGTGCGAGCACTTAATTAAAGCAGTACAATACGTTATAAAAGTTTAGCAACTGTTCGATCGTTAAAAAATATAAAGTAGAGCTCGTTTACACGACGTAAAACTAATTTCTGGTAGCAGCAAGTTACACGGTCTCGTTAATCGATAATTAACTGTTTGGTTTAATTGAAAACAATATCTGTTGGTTTGTAACCGTCATGCTCTTGCTGCAACGTAAATTGTTGATTTTAATCTGACATTTCTTTTTTTTTCTCATTGGCAATTGCACCTAGAAATTAGAGTGCTACCTACCTAGTGATTGGATACTTAATAATTTGCATTTTATTGGCAATTGTTTTAAGATTTTATAACTTTATACCAATCCATCGTTACTAGTTAGAAAAACTTATTTGAAACGTAGTTGCAAATGTTAGACTAATTGATAGAAATATAGTTAATTGTGATTTCAAAAACTTTCGTTTTATGAAACTGCGATTAATAAACAGTAATCATATACTGTGCTACCGTAATTGCTATCGCATTTATGGTTCTATAAAATCTGTCATAAAACAAACAATAAATAAAAATTAATAAACGTGTTAGTCGATTTTATAAAAATAAATCACGCACCCGCATCTCTAGCCGATATGCACGGCCGAGCGTTTCGAGTCAATATCGTTTCAGTAATTGGACATTATTTTTAATTTGGAACGCGTCGGGCATCGAACTTCTAACCGAGACTTGCTATGCACGTAGCTATAGACACCTTAACCAATGGGGTTTTATGGTGTTCGGATTTCTGCAGTACTGAAGAATCGGTCGCATTTTTCCATTGCCAATCGATTACGATAGGAGGCACGTTAAAAAAAAGTTATTTTCTTTTTAAAATTGTCTATGCGTTCTTTGTTCAGCCAGGCGTTTTATTTGAAAAAAGAATCGTTGCGCAATTTGAAATGTTTTTGTTTCTGGTTTTATTAACTACTGAAATAAATTGAATTTATGATTACGTTATGGAATGTAAAGCGTGAAAATATGAAACAAATTACTTGACATTCAAGATTTAACCGTATAGTTCGGTACCGGGTCCGAAACGGCCGCGACAAGTAAACCTACGCTGGCTCAGTAGTGGGTCCGAAATGGGCAGACGTTGTAGTCATACGACATCCTCATTAAAAAATTAAAAAATATAATATTCTCTGCGTTAAATCCTATGAGTGCGCATTAATTAAGAATGTTAAATAAAAATCTGATTTGTTCACGCCATTAAAACTTCTACATTTACAACGCATTTTCTTAATTTACCATTACAAAATCCAAAAGTGTAAATACGATTTACGCCATTTTGTAGGCAGTGCTGGGTTGGGCTAAAAATCATAAAAAATGTGGTTTCCGGATATCCAAGGTATCACTATAGAAGGGTAGAATAACTCGTAATTTAGTATTGTAACGAATTCATACGTAATTCAACATAAATTAGCAGTGGTAATGAAGAATTTGATATCTGAACTCGAAGTTTCGCGCCACTTGTGTTTGTTTACATTTTTATTTTTCACTTGGATCACACACACACGCTTATACTCAATAACAATTACGATAAATATCATGCCAAATTTTATAAATTACGTAAAAAAGCCCAGATCTTAGCTTAATTCTCTAATACAGGGCCAAAAACACGAATTTTTCATTACCACTACTCAATTTGTATTCGTAATCGACAACCATGATATTTTTTTTAATCGTAATGATGTGTGAAAGCGAGTATTCTAATCGATTCCATAATTGAATTTTTTGTCAACTCGAGTGAAATAAATAAGGAATTTAAGAAATCGATTCCAAAAAATTAAAATAAATTCGTTTTAAGCTTAGAATACAATTATTATCCATTGTATTATTTTTTAAAGCTATAAAATAATTTTACGTGCATTGTAATTACCAAAAAACAAAAATAGACAAAGGAACAATGTCAGTAATAAATGTTTGAATGCGCGCCAATTTATTAATTCCAAAATTTGAATTAGGAATGTGCTCGCTGATGTACTCGCTATTCAAAATAATAACATTTTAATTTATTAGCTATTTTTTAATGTACAGACGCCAGGCAGATCAACCTACCCCAATCTGTCAAATTTTACCAATCGAACATTGACCTTCCAATATTGTGATAAGTTTGAAAATCTATTAAAGTTTGTCAGATTGAGGTAAGTTGATGCCAGCACATCAACCTACCTCAATCTGTCAAATTTCTTCAATAGATTTTCAACCTTATCACAATAGTGGAAGGTTAATGTTCGATTGGTCAATTTTGACAGATTTGGGTAAGTTGACTTGTGCTGGCATGCATACAGATCAATACTGACGATTCGTCAGTATCGACACTAGTATAATAATATTTTTATTTAGGTATTTGTTATGGATACTTTAGATGTGATGCTGTCGCGACTTAACTTCAGTAAAACACACTGTTATAATATAGTTTAAAATCTTTTGATGATTCTCTTCCTGGGTGGAGCCGAAGGAGAAGTCAGAGACTATTACCAACTAAAAATACCCTGTTCCTTTACATGCCTTTTGCGTTCCAGGACCGCAGTACCCTTTCAATGGTTTCAATACAATTCCGTGAGCCCGGCACGCGTTTGGCACTATTATGGCCTCGTCAGTTCGCTGATAGTTCCTTGAAGGTCGCTTGGAACACGACGCGCATTCGTCTCAGGTCTAGTCCTTGATCGGACGGTGAGTTACCCAATACTCGTCGTTCGCAAGCCCGCAACTGCAATCGCAAAAATTAAGTCTGCGTCTTTAGATTTTTGTAAAATCAATTTGCTTGTCAGGAATCGAGGTTGTAAATTAAAATAAGAACACACTATACACTATTCGATAGGGTCGTTGTTAAGGATCAAATTCGGTGAAGTATTAATCAATAATTTAGTCATCGTACGCAGATCAAAATTCGCGCCAATTTACTTAAAGTTCGAATTTCAAAAATTTCGTTATGTATTTGTACCGCGAGGTGATTATAAAAATTTGAAATGAGAACACGATGTAGTGAGCTACGGCCATTAACAAGTTTGAATTTTAAAAAACCTTTTGCCATACGTTTGTCGCATGTAATTACTTCACATAACATTGATGGTTTGATTGCTGGAAATTAATATGTCAATTTAATTTTTATGCTGTAATTTTATTTTTTATCAAAATCAGCCACGAGACTTCTTTCAGTATTTTTCGCTATTCCTCATAGATTCTAATTTAGCCATTCACGCCCAGTTGGAAATTCAATTTGTTTATTACTGCAAGGAATCATTTGGAAGTACTCCCATCTCTTACACCACCATTTGATCCGTAACCCGGTGTTTGTCTTTCCACGTTTTTTAGATTCGTTTTTTATAGTGAAATAATCAGATAAATTGAAATTAATTACCGAAGACACAGTATAGGTAAAATTATATGGTTGAATTTAAATTTAGAACACACACACACGTTTGGCCTCCATTGAAATACCGATATTTATTTCCATCGAAATCATGAATTAAAAATTAAATAATTTATTGTGTAATAATAAAATCATCAAACGAAATAATACTCAAAATATTATAAAAAATAATCTTCAGGTTCAGTTTCATAGATGTATTGCATGGACTAAGCTAACTATAGTCAAATAAGCGGATAAATCGGTCCATGCTCTATGTCTTGTTTTACTTTTTTTTTTCCGTGTTCGATTATATTGCGAGTATCGATTAGGCTGAATGAACCTTTTTAATCGTTATAATGAACATTGGGATTACGGCAGCACTAAGAAGTGTCATGTTGCAACATAGTTTTTGGTAATTTTTACCAAGACTTTGTTTCGTTATTATTATGAAATTATGTATGAACACTGGCAAATGTAATAATGCATGTAGTAAGTTACTTTATTTCTTTCACTGTATAACCGTTTTTTATCACGTGGGAAGCTTGTTTATGTACATATTTTCAGCACATCTAAATTATCTAGTTTTTGGAATGATGTAGCATTTTGTATGGTTACACACATTTTACAGTAGAATCACGCAGTTTTAGTGACCTCAACACGTTCTTAGAGATATTGTTCACAAACTTATCGTATGAAATAGCTGTAGCAATAGCATCAAGCTGGCAACACTGGCGCTGTTTACATATCCCGCTTATTTAAATCTCGTTAATTAAATAATAAAACAACAAAACTGTTACGAATAGTAGTGCGATGGACTTTAATAACTTTGAAACACAAGTGATATTGTTTGTGACTATTTATGATAAGTGTGATATCAACTATTTCAAGATTTCTAAGAAATACTTAATTTAGTGTTAAAACGATTTGTAAACAAGAAATCAGGGCTCATTGTTTTGCAACATACTACCACAAAATAGTGCAACTCAACAACAAGATCCTGCACAGTTTCCCATCAAGGTTAGTGAATTACTTTGGAAACATCGTAAGAACAAATACCGTTTGGAAAAAATATTCAAAACATGACCTTTGGACTCGACATAATGTACGACAACTAGCGCGAATAAGACCACAAGCGGTGAATAGATGAACAAAAAAATAGTGCTACTCACCACCAGAGGGCGCGAATTGTGATACCACAGGAAAAAATATATAATTATTTGGTAGAAAAATATTATTTTTTGGGGACTACAAAGTAAAATAAATATGAATGAAAACATAACCTACCGTAACCATAATCTATTCAGATCAAGCTCACTACGTGATGTAACTTCAGATAATTCGGATCTTTTCGATCAAACTATGATGAGTCTTCCGAATACATCATTAAATATTAGTCAAACAATATTAGATCTACAAGAAACAGTCAGACAATTGTCTAGTGATTTAAAAGAAGCTCAACTAGAAATTGAAAACTTAAATTCGGAAAACTTTAGACTGAAAACTGACGTCCAAAAATATATAAAGAAAATAAGTGACTACGAGGAAATGAATAATATCGACATAAGTAATTTGTCTCCATGTTCAGAACGTTTACAAAAATCAAACAAAATCGCTAAAATAACGCCTGCAAGCAATGAAAAGCAATCAATCACATCGATACAGAATACAAACTGCGACGAACCCATTAAAACCATCAGGACTACACCCATAAAAAAAAAATGACCAATTCTACAAACTTAGAATGCAACCCGACAGCAAGCATTGGAATGAACTCAAGACCTACCCAAAGTCTCATGCAGACTGACTTACCAGCTAATACTTCTGACAAAAATATCTCGACTAATTACTGTGTAAATAATAAAAAAACATGCACTGAATTGACTCATACTCTACGCTTACAAAACAATGGCGTTCAGGCTGACATCATAGAACAGGCTACTTTAATAGAACTACATAAACATTCAATGAAACCGGAGGTACAAAAAAGGAAAGTGATTATCATTGCTGATCAACAAGGCTGCTATATCCAGAGAATTCTTCAAAAACTTATAGGTGAAAACTTTTTAGTAAAATCTTTCTGGAAACCAGGTGCGACTCTTCAAGAAATTTTATCAACGGAAAAAGCAGAAATAAGCTTGTTAGATAAAAATGACTTCGTAATTGTATTGGGAGGAGTAAATGATACCAACCCAGAACTGGCACAACTATGTCTTAGTAACTTTTTGAATAATACGAGGAATACTAATGTCATAGTCTCTGAGGTTCTATTTAATGCTCATTTAAATGAAAAAAAGTTAAATTATAAACTTAAATTTATCTGTTCTCACTACAATCATTCAACTTACGTAGACATGAATTACTCAGTGTATATCCCTAAGTATCGCTTTTTACCATTACATATATTCCAATTAACTTTGAAAGAAATATTAAGGAACGTTTACAAACAAAAATATGACAAATATGCCGCAGACAACCTCAACCATGACATTTCAACTGCTATTTATAGTGACAAATGTACTCAGACAGAACCCAATGATCAAGACAAAGGAAATTCTCACTCAAATAATGATTTTTTTCGTTTATAAACACATAAACCTACTGCATCAAAACATAAATGGCTTGATGAATAAATTAGATGAATTATCAGTACACTTACACTCACAAGGTAAAATTAATAGCTGCGACCCGATCGACATTTTATGCATAACTGAACATAACATGACAGTTGAAGATAGCAAACTACTTAAACTACCCAATTTTATATTAGGAGATAGTTTTTCACGAAATAATAGACATGGGGGATCTTGTATATTATTAAAATCAATCCATAAATTTAAACCTATCGCTGAAGCCAAAAGCTACAGTATAAATGGTATTTTTGAGTGTAGTGGCATTGAGCTTACGGACCACAAAATAATTATATTATGTATTTATCGACCACCTAAAAACAAAAAGGACGATGTTGAATTATTTTTGACTAGATTGGCAAGTTTACTAAATAAAATATGTTACTCACAAAAAAAAGTTATATTATGTGGTGACTTTAATATTAATATATTAGAAAGTAGTAACACATCTCGACAATTTGAACAATTACTTGCAAGTTACAATTTGAAATTAGCAATAAAACAACCGACCAGATTATCCAGCATGACTTGTATCGACAACATAGCTCATAATATACGAGGATCTAAATCTACTGTTCTGGAACTTTCACTTTCGGACCATACAGCACAATTGTTGAGATGCCCAGTAAAGAAAAGCTACCTCATAACACACTGGTTTAAAACTCAAAGAGACTATTGTGAAGAAAATATTATAAAATTTATAAATTGTATTAAGTGTCTTAGTTTCACAGAGAGCTACACTGAGAAAGATCCGGAAACCGCTTTTAACGCTTTTCACGATTTATTTAAGCTATTTTACGATTTATGCTTCCCTAACATTAAACTAAAAATACCTATTTATAAGAAGCCTAAATGGATAAGTAAAGGTATAAGGTTATGCGCTAAACGAAAACGTCAACTACTGTGGAAATATCGACTAAACTCAAATCCAAAATACAAATTAAATTTTAAAGACTATGCGAAAAGACTAAAAATAATTATTAAACAAACACAAAAAGCACAAAACAATTACTTTATAAATACAGCTACAAACAAAGGCAAAGCAATATGGAAAATAATAAACAATTATAAGACTGAAATACCAAAAGAGAATATAAACCAAATAAAAGTAAATGACAAAGTAATTACAAAGCCAAAAGAAATAGCTCAAGCATTCAATAATTACTTTATTGACGATATTAAGCCGACGATAAAGGACGATAATTCTTTTCTAAGAACACTGACATACAATAATTCCAATTCAATATTTTTAAAACCGACAAACCCAAATGATGTTTATCAGATAATCAAAACACTAAACAATACTAATAGCACAGGTTATGATAACATAAATACAAAGATAATTAAAAGAGTGGCTCATCTCATTGCACCAATACTCAGTCATATCATAAATCTCTGTCTTGAACAGGGAGTATTTCCTTCAAAACTTAAAATTACAATTATAAATCCATTATTTAAAAAAGAAAATAAAGATGACATGAGAAATTATAGACCAATCGCTTTAATACCGGTTATTGCTAAAATTTTGAAAGGGTCATTTATAACAACTTATACAACTACTTCGAAGTTAACAACATATTTGCTAATGAGCAATTTGGCTTTCGAACAGGCAGGTCAACAGGTGACGCACTATTTAATTTTTTAAAGAAAATAATGACAGGGCTGGATAGCAAACAACAGATAACGGCGGTTTTTATGGACATGTCTAAAGCCTTTGATCATGTGGATCATCAGATACTAATGACTAAGTTAGAAAAGTATGGAATAAGAGGAAATGCACTAAACCTTATAAGATCATACCTAACAAATAGATTTCAAATAACACAAATAAAACGAATAGCAAGTGATACAAGGTTCGAACAGACTTATATGTCAGAACCAAAAATAGTCCAATATGGCGTGCCCCAAGGAAGCATCCTTGGACCTTTATTGTTCTTAGTGTACATAAATGATCTCCCAAAAGTAATAAACCAGCAAATGATATTATTCGCAGATGACAGCACGGCCATTTTTACTGATGAGGATAAAGAGGAATATGATACAAACCAGGGCTTGAAATACCGTTAAAAATATGGTATCGTTACAGCCTTTTCAAGCAGATATCGTTATCTAATAAATAACGTTACCATATTTAACGTTATATCTGGCACATTTTAACGTTAAACATATGTAACGTTAAAATCTACGCTATCGTTAATTTTATCGTTATGAGTTAGTTTTGTTACCGTTGCTCTCGTGCACAAACGCCACATTGCGTTTCGTCGAAACAACACACGTCAAGCACTTGACGGCTCTGCGCGTGGTGTCCGCGTCCGTGGACGTCGCGCGTTGTTCGTTTAAATATCAACGATACCTATATGTATATACACGTGTGTGTACGAGACATTTGTCGAACGACGCGTGCGCGCTCGGCCGGTATACGTAGTAGTAGTGTACCGCACAGAGTATACATTATACTGGTGTACCGGGTCGTGCGTGTCCGCGTGCGGACGTACAAAAGGAACGCGACGGACGTGTGAAAGCACGCGCGCTCGCGACTCTTCGGTCGGGGTGCGACACACAAGTGTCGCCGCGCCGTTACCAGGCCTGGCTCACTCCGCGGTGTAGGCATAAAACTGAAAGTAGATGCGGGGCCATTTTGTCGTGGCCCATTCACTACGGCTGCCCGTTCCGCACGCGCTCCGTCTCCTTAATATTTTTGTTACTGTACGTGTAGTTACGCACAAGTTTCTTGCTTTTGGGAAATTAATAACACATAAATAGTACATATTTAATAATAATCAATAAAATTATCTACCTGCTTGTGAAGTATGGGCTTAACCAACGACCATTTATATCTAGACGCCTCATGCACGATCTGACTAACGAAAATTATTCTGGCAAGTCGCTGAGGTACGACGTAAGCGAGGGGGACGGGGTACTGCGTTCTGATTGGCTAACGGGACGGGGTACTGCGTTCTGATTGGCTAACTCAAGGTCAGTGCGACGAGGGGACTCACAGGAGTGGTCGAGTCACGACGGTTTTAAGATTTTGTTACCTAATGTGTTGACAGACATCGGTCGCCTGTGATTAGGAGTCTAGATATTAATGGTCGTTGGGCTTAACTGATCATGAGTAGGTAGGTTACAAGTTTGGAAATGAGGCGAGATACTAGGGGGGGGGGGGGGTTAGCCTACTAGACGACCAAGATAAAAAGACGAATATCAAACCTGACATCACTCTCACTCACCTTAAGCTGAGTACTAAGAATTAAGAAAAAATTCTTAGTACGTCGGTACGGTCGGTACTTAGTAAAATCGGTAGAAAGTAGAAAGATGTTTGCGTTGTTGTTTAAGCACGTTCAAACTCAGAAAATGGCCATACTACGCATTCAAGGTCAGCGATTGTAATTCGCTGCGCGACTTTTTTATCTACCTACAAGGACACGCAACGCGGGGCCTGTGACAGTATGCGATAGTAATTGGTCGGTTACTGGGTTGAGTGCAAAATGATAAGGACTGGCTATTTTGCCATAGACGATAACAATCTTTTAAATTTTTTTTTTTTCTTATAAGTATGTAATGTTCAAAAATATAACAATAATAAAAAAACTTTTTCAAAAAAGATGTAACCGCCTTCAAAAACAACCACAAAAAAGGGTAAAATAACCTACAAAATAACTTTTCTTTCAGAAGTCGGTGCCTTTGTTTTTATCATTTCATTGTCTTTTTAGCCACCGACTTCTGAAAGAAAAGTTATTTTGTAGGTTATTTTACCCTTTTTTGTGGTTGTTTTTGAAGGCGGTTACATCTTTTTTGAAAAAGTTTTTTATTTTACTCTTTTTAGTTTAAATATTCAACCCAAATTCTTGTCAAATAAATCATTCTCTTACATGTGCACTAAAATTTTGTAATCCGTAGCACCGGTAACAACATCGCTCAAGTGCACAATAAGCTAATAAAATTCTCTATCTCAAAAACTCCTGAACCGATTTTGATGAAACTTGCAGTATTCCGTAAGTTAAACAATACCTAGTTCAACAAAAAAAGAATTACTTAAATTGGACTTGCAGTTCCGGAGATATGTGAACACAAACTAAATCAGTCGATGCCTACTCCTTACTGTTAAGGAGTTGTACCTTCCATCATCAGCTCAGCTACATGAGATGATGATTATCATGCGCAAGTACTTAAATTACTTCATAAAATTTGCGAAAAACGATGTGCGGGCCTATAAAATTTGAGGGTTGCCCTCAATTTCCCTGGGATCCCATCATCAGATCCTGACCTGATGATCATGGGACCACTCGGGAAGTATACCCTTTCAAACAAATGAAAAATTTTCCAAATCGGTCCAGGCGTCTTCGAGAAATCGGGGAACATACATAAAAAAAAAAAAGATTCTGACGAATTGAGAACCTCCTCCTTTTTTTGAAGTCGGTTAATAAAAAGATAATATTATTATAAATATTATTCCTCACGTAAGGTGCCGATTGTGCGTTTCATTTGTCGATAAGTGTACGATGCGCAAAGCGATCCCCACTCTTACGTCGAGCGCTCAAGAACCGTGCCGGTATCTATAGTAATCGATGACGAAACCAAAAAGATATAGGCTGATGATAAAAACAAAATTCCTTGAGAAACATAGGTATTTATGTTAATAATGTAGTCAGGGGAAACCCTGATGGAGGGCCGTAGCGATTCTGACGTGTAAATCGATCGTCGGAACTGGATATAGAGGCGAAAGACTAATCGAACCATCTAGTAGCTGGTTCCGTCCGAAGTTTCCCTCAGGATAGCTGGGGTCGATTTGAACAGTCTCATTCGGTAAAGCAAATGATTAGAGGCATTGGGGCCGAAACGACCTCAACCTATTCTCAAACTTTAAATGGGTGAGTACTCCGGCTTACTCGAACGATGAAGCCGGAGATCTGATGACGGTGCCAAGTGGGCCAATTTTGGTAAGCACAACTGGCGCTGTGGGATGAACCAAACGAAGTGTTAAGGCGCCTTAAAAATGCTCATGGGACACCATGAAAGGCGTTGGTCGCTCATGACAGCAGGACGGTGGCCATGGAAGTCGGAATCCGCTAAGGAGTGTGCAACGACTCACCTGCCGAAGCAACCAGCCCTGAAAATGGATGGCGCTGAAGCGTTTTGCCTATACACTACCGTTACGGGCATGTGCGACGTTTTCTGTGACGTCATTAAGCCGTAACGAGTAGGACGTGCGCGGCGGAGAGCGCAGAAGGGTCTGGGCGTGAGCCCGCTTGGAGCCTCCGTCGGTGCAGATCTTGGTGGTAATAGCAAATACTCCAACGAGGCCCTAGGGGACTGACGTGGAGAAGGGTTTCGCGTGAACAGTTGGCGTTGCTCGCGAGTCAGTCGATCCTAAGCTCAAGGAGAAGAGAATCTTATGTCGATGTGGCGTGTTTTTTCAAAACGGAACGAATTCATTTTGTTTCATTATGATAAATAACGCCCTTTGAGCGAAAGGGAATCCGGTTCCTATTCCGGAACCCGGCAGCGGAACCGTTTCAATAATCGTTCCCTCGTTTTTACAGCGAGTGTTCGACGGGGTAACCCAAAGTGGCCTGAAGACGCCGCCGAGAGGTCCGGGAAGAGTTTTCTTTTCTGCCTGAGCGTTCGAGTTCCATGGAATCCTATAGAAGGGAGATATGGTTCGGAACGCGAAGAGCACAGCATTTGCGGCGGTGTCCGGATACTCTCTACGGACCTTGAAAATTCAGGTGAGGGATGGACGTGGAGATTTCGCGCCGGTTCGTACCCATATCCGCAGCAGGTCTCTAAGGTAAAGAGCCTCTAGTCGATAGAATAATGTAGGTAAGGGAAGTCGGTAAATTGGATCCGTGACTTCGGAATAAGGATTGGCTTTGAGGACCGGTGCGTGTCGGGTTTTGACGGGAAGCGGATGTGGCCAGTGCCGGGCCTGGTCGATGCTCTAGCGTCTCTCGGGGCGCGAGGGCGGACTCCGGACCCGTGTTCCGGCCTTCCGCGGATCTTCCTAGCCGTAAGGCCGTGTCAGTTTCGTCTCGTGCGCGATCGGAGCGGGTCTGTACGACCGCCGTTCAACGGTCAGCTCAGAACTGGCACGGACAAGGAGAATCCGACTGCCTAATTAAAACAAAGCATTGCGATGGCCCTCGCGGGTGTTGACGCAATGTAATTTCTGCCCAGTGCTCTGAATGTCAACGTGAAGAAATTCAAGCAAGCGCGGGTAAACGGCGGGAGTATCTATGACTCTCTTAAGGTAGCCAAATGCCTCGTCATCTAATTAGTGACGCGCATGAATGGATTAACGAGATTCCCAGCCATCCACTCCCAGTTGAAAAATTCACCCTGCATAATACGAGGGCGGCACTGAAAATTTCGGGAATCAAGGAAGTGACACAACATTACTATTTAATAATGTATTTATTGCTTTTCGAAGTATTCTCCGCGAAATTTGACACATTTTTCCATACGATAGAAGCAATCATTGAAGCAACCATTCCATTTGGAAGTTGGAGTCTCCAAAATGGCCGTTTTGTAGGCGTTCACAGCTTCTTCAGGTGATTAAAATCTCTGTCCACGCAATTTATTCTTTATTTTAGGGAAAGTATAGAAATCATTAGGATTTAGGTCGGGGCTGTACGGCGGATGGTCTAATAATTCTATGTTTTCATGCCCTAAAAACTCTTTTGTTCTGTGCGCGGTGTGAGAACTCGCATTGTCGCGATGGAGGATGATGCGGCGGTTGCAGTTCTCTTTACGGAGTTCAGAAACGACCTGTGGCAAACAAATGCTGGCATACCATTCTGCATTAACCGTTCTATGCCCCCAAGAGGAATAGTCGTAACATGGCCGGTTTTGGCCAAACGTAGCCACCATTTTTTTTTTGCAACACTCCGTGAACGAACAATTTTTTTTGCCTTTAACTCATTTTCGAACACCCAAACTCGTGACTGGTTTTTTGTTTCGGGTTCGTACGCGTATATCCAGGATTCGTCACCTGATACGACGTCCCTATCTTCTTGGGTGGCTGAAGCCGAACTGACACACATGCTCGGCATGTGCGTTGCCGAGGGTACCTTCCCCGATGTGTGGAAGGACGGGAGCCTCATCGTCATCCCCAAGGGTAACGATAGGCCTCTGACCGACCCGAAGGCATATCGGCCCATCACTCTCCTCCCTGTTCTGGGGAAAATTTTGGAAAGGGTACTGCTTCTCAGCGCACACTGCATTACGGGTAGCGTGTCGTCGAACCAACACGGGTTTTCTTGGGGTTGATGGTCTACTTTGTCGGCCCTGACGGACATCCAGCGCACAGTTGCTGAGAGCCGGTGCAAATATGTGCAGGCCGTCTTTCTGGACATCTCAGGGGTTTTTGGCAACGCGTGGTGGCCCATGATCCTGCTCAAGGCGAAGGGTGTGGGGTGTCTGCCAAACATCTATAGGATGCTGGCGGCATACTTCACAAACCGGCGCGTCGGTCTCTTCGCCGGAAGCAGGGTCGTGCGGAAAACCTCGACCATGGGTTGCCCGCAGGGCTCTGAAGTGGGACCGCCACTATGGAACCTCCTTATGGACGACCTGCTTCGGTTGCCGTACCCAGCGGGAGTGAAGGTGGTCGCGTACGCTGATGATGTTACGATACTCATCGAGTCTGACTCCCAAGCCGGCATCGAGGCCTCGGCCTCGTGTGCCATGGCGTTAATCTCTGAGTGGGAACAGGCTGGCCTTCTCCCCTTCGAAGTCACATTCGTTGACCTTGAAGGGGAACATGTCCAGGCGCCCGCCCACGGTCGGACTCGATGGGACCTCAGTCGGAAGCGTGCGCTCGACCAAGGTGCTGGATGTGGTGATTGACTCAAGTCTCTCATTCAGGGAACACGCTCAGTCCATAGGCGAGCGTGCTGCAGCAGGGCTGGGTAAGATGTCGCGCGTCTCTGCAATATCCTTAGGGGGTTCGGTACAGGGCCCTTAAGGTCCTGTACAAAGGTATCTTTGTTGCGATCATCACCTACCTACCTACCTACCGGCCTACCGGTCTGTCAGCACAGCCGGCCGTGAGAGTTGAGAAGACGACAAACGAAATGGCAACCGTGCGCCGCCGCACAGTGTGGGAATTTCGCAATCTAGCGGGCTTTGATTCCAAATTAAAAGTAAAAGAAACAAGTGTAAAAAGGTCAATACCTTTTTACACTTGTTTCTTTAATACCAATCAATATTGGTATTCAAATAAACAAAATTCATCATTTACGATGTCTACCGATTGTTGCCAATTTTTCGTTAATTTTGATAAATAAACTTTTTTATCTACTCTCATATCGTTAAATTCAAAATACAAAACTCAAAACGAGTTTATAATGACGTACTTTACACACAGTATATCGAAATGAAATTAAAAAATTAAATTATGACACTATTTCTCTAACAAAATAATGTTATAATAAAATTTTTTTTCATTACGATACAGATTACAGATCATAGATACATCCATTTGATTTTTTATCTGTGGCTGCGCGCGCTTTGGGAGTACGTCTAACGCCAACGATACACAATTCCATATTCAATTTTATACTCAATTATAAATACAAAATGAACACTTATTAACAATATTTATCTTTTATTTGATAATTATATTCGTGTTCAATGAGAGTAGATAAAGTAGTGTATGAAACTGCACATAACTAGGTATTATACACTCGTGTGATACTTTTAAAAAACTCGCTTCGCTCGTTTTTTAAACTCACACTCGTGTATAATACCCCTCATTATGTGACAGTTTCATAAACTACTATAAAAAGCGCTTAATTTCATTTTTAGTATCTTCCAAAAATTTAACTTGCTGGTAATGTACCTCTTATAAAAGCAAAGATAGCTTCAATTCGCTTCTTTTTCACATTTGAGATAAAAAAAAAAACTAGTTTTTAGGGTTCCGTACGTCCGAATACAAAAACGGAACCCTTATAGGATCACTCGTGTGTCCGTCTGTCTGTCGCTTACAGTCAATTATCTCCGAATCTACTAGACCGATTGGGTTGAAATTTGGTACACATATCAATTCCTGTTACCCAAGCACAGAGGTGTGACGTGCATAGATAAAATCTGTATGTGGGAGGTAATTTTTGGGGGGGAAGGGGAAAATGAAAAAAAAAAGTTTTGAAAACTGCATCGTGTGACATATCAAATGAAATGTCTTGTTGAGACAATCTTAAATATATTTTTTTTGTAATTTTAAAATAAATAGTTTCCAAGTTATTCAAGAAAATAGACGAAATTTGACCATTCCCCCTCCCCCCTTATCTCCGAAACTACTGAACCTAAAATTTTGAAAAAAATACAGGAATTAGTTTTCTACTTACAGATTATAGGATAACCTATAAGAAGTCCATATCTGTATATGGGAGGTAATTTTTGAGGGGGGAAAGGGAAAATTTAAAAAAAAATATTCGAAAACTGCATCGTGTGACATATCAAATGAAAGGTATTGTTGAGACAAACTTAAAAGTATTTTTTTTTGTAATTTTAAAATAAATGGTTTCCAAGTTATTCAAAAAAAATAGACGAAGCTTGACCATTCCCCCCCCTTATCTCCGAAACTACTGAACCTAAAATTTGAAAAAAAATACAGGAATTAGTTTTCTACTTATAGATTATAGGATAGCCTATAAGAAGTCCATATCTGTATATGGGAGGTAATTTTTGGGGGGGAAGGGGAAAATTAAAAAAAACATTTGAAAACTGCATCGTGTGACATATCAAATGAAAGGTCTTGTTGAGACAATCTTAAATATAGTTTTTTTGTAATTTTAAAATAAAGTTTCCAAGTTATTCAAGAAAATAGACGAAATTTGACCATTCGCCCCCCCCCCCCTTATCTCCGAAACTACTGAACCTAATTTAAAAAAAAAAACAGAAATTAGTTTTCTACTTATAGATTATAGGAAAACCTATAAGAAGTCCATGATATTAAAATAACATGGTAAATCACTACATATTGTGCGTACCAATTTGGGTCAGATTTAAAAAAAAAACGTGATAGGTAACATCGTACGGAACCCTCTTCACGCGAGTCCAACTCGCACTTGGCCGGTTTTTTTGTAATATTGGAGGTCATTACGAAAATCGAAAAAAGTATGTTGGCGCAAAAAAACGCAAGTTTTATCAACTGTTCTCAAAAGTTTAGACTCTAAACTATAATTTGAAACAATCAAAACACCGGGACCTTCTGGCCATTTTTTTAATACACCTTTTATGTTGCAAATCATCTCTAAAAAATGCTTTTTTCAACCTTTGCTTTCACATGTTGTTATAAGAGTAATGTATTACTATTACTTTAATAAAATGCACTCTAAGTGACCTTGACAAATAAACACAATGGAATAATAAACCAATAAACAAGGCCTTAAGTTAATTTTATCAGTAATCTCAAATGAAGATAACACTTAAATGTCGTATGCACATTGTCAGTATACAACGACTATTATCAACCCACTTCAAGATTTTTTATTTTTTTTTCAAACTTTAACAATTTCTATTATGTAGCTTTGACCAATAGGGTCTTAGGTATAAATACGTTATAAAATATTAACATTTATATTTTGATTTAAATCCAATTTTAGATTTCTAAATTCCCAAACTGTGCGCCGGCCGCCATGCCACGCCCGCGCGGCCTTGGAGAAAACGGCAACGTCGCATAAAATAACCAAAATATACCGTTTACTTGTTACCGCTATTTTCACAATAACATTAAAAATACCGTTAATTTTTAACGAAATTCTTAACGTTCTTATAATGTTACGCTACTAATTAACGCTACCAAATCATACCGATATGCAAGTATCTCTATGGAAATAACGTTATTTAACGTTATTTTTAATGTGAATTGGTATCGTTTTCAAGCCCTGATACAAACATTAATAAATCATTGGAAGCTATCATTAACTGGCTAACTCAAAACAATCTTAAAATCAATCTTGACAAAACAAATTACATGACATTTACTAATAAAAACACAAAACATAAAAAAATGCAAATAAGTTATAAGGGAGAAACAATAAAAGAAGTCAATAACACAAAATTTCTAGGTTTATATATTGATAATGGACTGAATTGGACAATCCAGGTAGATCAGGTGTGTAAAAAATTAAACCAACATTCTTATGCACTTTACATGCTAAGGAAAGTTGTAAACGAAAGTGCATTATTAAGTGCCTACCACGCGTATGTGGGTTCTAAGCTTAATTATGGCATTCTGTTCTGGGGAAACTCTTCAAATAGAGAAAATGCTTTTAAAGCCCAAAAAAATGTGTGAGAAGTATCTGTGGACTAAAACAGACTGACTCATGCAAGGAAGAGTTTAAGAGGTTAAAAATTTTAACTCTGCCTTCACTGTACATTTATCAAGCGGCAATAATGATAAAAAGTGATATTGGTAAATACGAAACACTGAGAAGTGCACGACACAAAAATGTACTGTCCGGAATTAGATGTAGAACAGTTAAATTTAAATCTAGTATATTTGGAATTGGAGTGAAAATTTATAATAAAGTACCAAATTGTATAAAAAATATTTCAGCACTCAATATTTTTAAACATGAGCTTAAGAAATTTTTGATAGATAAAGCATATTACACAATTAACGAATTTTTTAATGACAAGTATTTATAATAATGTATCAGGCTTAATTGACAATTTAGGACTATTGAATGTATATTTTAATCTATAGTTAATTCATTTATTATTTAGTGTATAATTTAATGTAATATTTGACTAATGAAAGAGTGACTGAACCAAATAATAATATAACCGACTATTTGTAATATTAACATAAATTAATAAATAATATGTAATCCATGCATCCCTAAAAATATTGTACACCTTAAAGGTATGTTACACTGCTACTATACATACATTTACTTTAAGATCTATTTCGACATGTAACAAACAATAAATAATTTGAATTTGAATTTGAATTTGAATTTGAATATAATTTTGATTGAAAATCGGATGCTGAAAATGTACAAAAAATCTTGAGTGTCGTCTTAAATTTCGAATCACCCGGTCGATTCAGCTGATGTGTCATGTGTCAAAATGTTGTCGTGCAGAGTGGTTAATATAAGTAATTTCAGTCTTAGTAAAAAGAAAAACAAACAAGTTGGGTGTCTGTGGTTAGAATTTCTTCAGCTATTTGCTTAACCACAGATTACTTAGTTTCGTCTAGTCGATTTCTAAAAAGATGGTTAACAGGGGCGTAGCTACCGCCGTATCTATTATACGGGGCCCCCGGGCCATAGGGGCCCCCAACGTGCGTAAACAAAAAATAATAAAAACTTAATGATTTATTAAATAAAATAGTTATTTACTTTTACACAATTTATTTGTCTAATCTCTGGTGTTTTTATTGTCACTATTATATGTAATACTGTTTTAAGCACGAGATTGTCTATTAGAAATCCCAGGAAGATCCATATTAATATCAAAATTTCGATGCAAGTATTAAAATAACTCTACCTAATTCCGACCTCTGGACTAATCATAGTCGCATCTTGAATTTTTTGATGACCTTTGTCCAATTTTTTGTTTTTGATTCGGCGTAGATACAGACAAATGAATTTTTTTTCTTGAGTGATAAATCTTTACCCTACCTAAGGGCCCCCAAACAAATTTTTATACGGGGCCCCGCCAAGGCACGCTACGCCTCTGATGGTTAAGTAAGTAAAATCAATACTGCTTAAGAAGAAAAGTAAAAAGTTATTTCAAAGCAAATAGAAATTATTGATAATCAATCACCTAACATTATTAAGTAAAACATATGTTTAAGTTTGCCCCCGTATATTATGTTAAAGTCGATGGATATTCCGAGAGTGAAACAATATTAAGGCGGTTGTATGTTTCATGGCATTACTGAAAACACGTCTAGTTTTTCTCAATCAGAGGTCTCTTAGCACAGGAATTTTATTTACAGCGTACCGTACTTACCTAGGTACTTGTAGTATTAACAGCGCATATTGTATGAAAAAAAAGAGGCTCATGGTACGTCAAAAACGGGAAAAGTGATGCTAGGGTCTGGGTTGTTGTTATTATCAACGAAAATCATAATCAGAAATTCTCTCTACTATAGTTTTAGCCTACCTCAAAATAATTCGACAATACAAAACATAATACAAAACTACAAGAACAGAAGCATTCAAATCGGAGTTTAACAAAAACCTGATAATGAGTTGTTTGAAGACGTTTCCCATGGCATGTTCACACGAGCCGTCACACCCCGTAAGCAATTGAGCTATATCTATATAACTAGCTATAACTGCTACTACTCAAATTGCTCACGGGGTTGGCCGGACTTTGACCCCGCGGGACACGGTAGCTTCTAAAGTCACGTGTTTTTTTTTTTTTTTTTGTAATGTTTCTGGCACGGCATCAAGGCCTTTATGCCAAATTTGACGCTTTGCCATTGACCAGGGGGACTAAAAAGGCCACTATAATCAACATTTATGAATTCGTAAATGGAATTTATTCTATTGCTCAAGCAATGAATAGAAAGAATAATTTTATCGCAATTTATATTTGAGCAGTGGTGGCCCAGTGGAATCGGACTCGACTTCCGAGTTGTAGGTCGTGGGTTCGAACCCCGTCAGGCGCATTACATTGTGTAATTTATTTCAACACCACTGCTCTCAAAACGGTGAAGGAAAACATCGTGAGGAAACCGGCATGTCAAAACCAAAGATTCGAAGACATGTGACATCTACCAATCCGCACTGGGCCCGCGTGGTAGATATCGGCCCACTCCTTCTCGACAGAGAGGAGGCCTGTGCACATTTATAGGCTGATGATGAGCTGGCGGAGCGGAGAAACAAGGAAATATTACACGGACAGGCAGCCTAAAAGATAAGTCCATCGACTTGAATGAGGACTAATATATTATATTTCCCACACTCAAGTAGAATAGAAATTATACTTAAAAGTATGAGGAACAGGGTGTAAAGTTCCTTGATACTTCGTTGAAAAAAAGACGATTCTCCGACCATGGCATGGTTTCTGTGTTTGGTGGAGTTACTGCACATATCCTACTCACGTTATCTTCTTCTTTTTTGGTATGGTATAATCACTAAATGAGTCCTCCCGCCCTAGGTGGAACCCTGGAAAGGAAGGGAATTATAGACTCTAACTGACTCAAAATCCTAAAATACATTGCGTTTACGCTAGTGCTCATATTTGACTGTTATTCATAAATTATAATAATTATGTACTACTAAAGTGGTTTCATAGTCCTGATAAAATTCTATCATGAATAGAATTTAAGCAGGACTTGACTACGGTTGTTTGTCTTGGGTGACAGAACATGAAATACTACGGTAAGCGGTAAGCTAACTTAGTTTTTAGTAGCGATGCAACCGATAGCCGATACCAATACCGATACCGATATATCGGCGATACTTTGCGTTATCTTGAACTCACGCTAGCCTAGTACTTTTTGTTAGCTTTTTGTGACTAAAGGGAATATTTTTCCCGTTTGTCGCCTAGCAGGTTAATAAGATATCTGAGATTGTCTTTTTCATTGACTAGCCAGCAAAAGTACTAGGCTAGCATAAGTTCAAAGTGCATGGTATTAATATTTAAATGTGTTTCTGAGTTAAAGTCAAATCATTTATTTCAATTAGGCCATCAAAGACGCATTTTTAAACACCGATTATTAAAATTAAGGAAATGGGATAGGATGGGATTGAATCTACACCCATTCGCAAAGGTAGGTTGTATGAAGAAGAATGTGCAAGAAACTCCATCGTCAATTTTGGACATTCGGATTTTTTTTCCATTTTTGTCCCCACTGCACACAAAAAAGTACTAGGCTAGCATGAGTTCAAGATAGGTCTGTTTTTAAATAATTCTAAGTAGAAAGTTTCCTGAAAATGAATTTTTGTTGACTTACCAGCGAAAGTACAAGGTTAGCATAAGTTCAAAGTGGCATTTATATAAATATTTCTGGGTCGATACAAGACAATAAATTTCAGGTAACCTATTCCTGCCGAAAATTATTTTAATACGAGTACATACCATTTTGAACCTATGCTAGCCTATTACTTTTGCTGGTTAATATTGAACAAGACCAGATTCATAGACATTTTTCATTTGACTGTACTTTTAATGGATCGGTCCCAGTCGACGGAATACACATATCAAAATTAAATGCAACCGGCAACTGGGACCGCGGTGTCAGTTGATTGCGGTCCCAGTCGCCGGAAACCTCTCGGTATCGACGATATTTTTATGACCGATTCAACGATACTTTTTTTATTTAAAAAATGTAGTGTAAACGAGCGTGTTGTCTCGTCTATTTCGTTAAACGAGGCACGAACTATGCCCGGGTACGCTAGTATTATATTATCTTTGCCCGGGGAAACCTTTGGCAAACAGACTTGCGAAATCGCCTTTCTCTTTGTTTTTTATACAAAAATATTATTAATGTTAATTTTAATTACTGAAATGTACCTATAATTATCTAATATCAACCTAAGTCACTACTTTTTCTATTAATAAAAAAATAATCTGGCTTGTGATTTATTTATATCTTAATTTTTTAATTCACAATATGTGTATCGGTTTCGCCGATATTTTAATAAGAGTATCGGTATCGTATCGGCGAAAAGGCGTATCGATGCATCCTTAGTTTTTAGCCAGTCTTCTTAAAATCAATATTTCTATGTTTTAATTTTTAATTTGACTGCTCTCACGGAGCTCCGCCAATTGATATTAATTAAAAAATAAACATTATTAAAAAATAGTAAGTGGCACACTCGGGGACTGCCGCGGTATAGCTATTGCATAGCATTTTTTATCAACTTATGCAATTATAATTATATATTTATTACTGTACTAATTAGGCTATGGTCAGCCACGTCAATCAAGTGAAACGTCAAGAAACGTTCTCCTCCTCCTTCCTCTCCCTCTCTCTCTAAAATTGCCCCTTGCTCAATAAAAGCATGCTTTCGTGCAGTAATGAGCACGTCTGTCCGTACCTTTATGAGCACGTCTGTGGAGGAGGTTTCATTGTGATAACTCCTTTTGTAGATGACTGTTTAGAATCAGTAAGAAAAAGTAAATTGTCTTTATGACGGATATTTTTACTATTGCTGAAGTCTCTCGAACTGAAACGACGTTAGACGATGCATGGTGTCAGGGTGTCAGGTATTTTCCTTAGGCTTTTTCGTTAGGTTTTTAGGAATTCGGTCACCGCGCCGCGCCGCGCTCAGAGCCTGCGATAAAAGCTAAGTATGCAATAGCTTAAAAAACATACTTAGTTTTCTTAATCGATCTACATAACACAACATAATGTATTATGATTGTGTGCAGACTCCTTGCACAAGTCCAAAGAAAGAAGTTCTACAAAAAGTTAATACGAATAACTAAAAAGAAACAAAAAAAGCAATATGGCGCCGAGCAATTTGACAGATGTTCTCCATAATTTTAGCTTGCACACTAATATTGCATCGACCAAAACTCAAAACATCTGCTGCCGCGAAATATCAACATTTGCATCTTTAACCGACCGGCAGGTGTTCTCAGCACGCGTCGACCAATTTATATTTCATCTTAAAAAAACACCATTTTATGCCATTTTTTTAAATATAAAACAAGAACTTTCTGTTATGGAACTAATTGACATTTTTGACGAAAAAATACACTTCCTAATAGGTAAAAGTAGACCTTTAAAATGACTTCATTACCTATAATTATTTAGTTAATACATACCTACATACATACATAATTACTAGCTGACCGGGCAAACTTCGTACCGCCTCACCTTTTAAACCTTCCCTGGACTTCGAGAAGTAATTCAAGACCAAAATCAGCCAAATCGGTCCAGCCGTTCTCGAGTTTTAGCGAGACTAACGAACAGCAATTGATTTTTATATATAAGAGAAGAAGAAGAAGATAAGAAGATATTTAAGAAGATAGATGGTAATGTAGATTGAAACAAGGAATAAAGCAGGTCATTGCTGCCCCCCGTTCGGGGCGGGCAATAATATTGTACTGAATTTCATTATTCCCGTGGAAATAATGTGATTTGAATTTGGAACCTCAATTAGGTATAACAGTACCTATGAAAACTTTTACCAAGGAGTTGTAGCAGTAATGGCGGCCGGTGGACCGCAACAGCTGATCGCTTACAGTGGTGACAACTTCACGTTCGAAGGTTGTCGTACCACATCAAATTTCAAAAATCAAATTTATTTCCTCGCAGTAGGTCTTCGATCATAGGTGTGAAAAGCAGAGTACGCTCCTCGGGAGTAAAGCTGCCTTGTCTTGGGCTAACTTGAATCCCTCACTACACTAAGGATTCTTAACTTAATTCTCTCGTTTCACTCGGGAAATAACAATTGAACAACCCCCAGAATCCTTAGTGTTGCTTCGGGATTCAATACGCCCGTGACGTAAGGCAATGCTTTACTCCCTTGTTGCGTAATCTACTATTACTACGCCTCCGATACTTATGTAATATCTGTTTATATCTCAGATCAGATCACCAGTCAACTAGGTATCTATTTAACACAAAGTGCATGTTCAATTAGGGCATGCACCCGGTTCTACCCGGTTCCGAAAAACCCGGGTATACCCGGGTATTGGAGTAAGTCTGTGGAACCGGTTCTGAGAGCGATGGAACCGGGTCGACCCGGTTCCGATAAGTATGTAATAATTTTGCATTCGCTGCATCGAATTGCTATGAATGCTGCCATGGGATCAAGGGAAGGCCCCATTGTAAGCTTTCATTAGGCGTAGCACACGCTTACAGTACTTTGGAGTGTTAGTACTATAAGAAAATGGTGAATATAATAATATTTTAGTTAAAATGTGCCAAAACATAACTTTTACTTTTGTTTTCGACATAGCTGCCAAAGAACGGGAACGCCGCAATCGCGGTGGTATGACCTCTCTTTTAGGAGTGGCTGGAGAGGCGCCACGTCGTCCTCACCTTCCACCTGACGCAGATCCTATGTTTGTTTCGGGAGGTTCCTATGCCTGATCGGGCGGAAAAAAAACGCCTGGGTGTCAAAATTGCAGGATCACCGAAGGACACGGTGGAGCATACGTTGCAAGTGTGCTCCACTTGGGCTGAGCACCGCTGTGTCCTCAAGGAGGCCATAAGCGGCGGTGACCTCCCGCGCCCGGCATTGTTCGAAGCCATACTGCGAGGTGAGACGGGATGGGAAGGGGTCGGCTCCTTCTGTGAAGCAGTCATGCTAGCGAAGGAGGAAGTAAGCGCCTTGGTGAGGGACAGGCAGGACAACCCGGACTTCACGATTCAGCCGCTGTGGGAGACCTCCACGACAATGGACACGAGACGATTTCCGGCCACCGTAGACGCAGGCATGCGGACGACCAGTACTGGGTGATTTGGCGTCCGATGATGGAGCATGCCCGAGTAGACGGCGTGCCGAGTTCTACGCACGCCTCAAAGACCTGTCAGTAATCTGACGGGGCTCCTCTTAGAAGGACAAAGCCTGCTGGGGTAACCGTGACTCCGGAACGTAAAAGGCTATTGAAGGATGCCTTGGATTTTAGTCAGTACGAGTCTGACAGTCCCTCTCGTCCTCATTTGATGATTTTACCACGTAAAAATAAAACTTCCAATGAATGAAGTGTAAGGCATATTACACAGCTTTCATTTGTCATTGCTTGCGATCTTTTTGGAATATATAGCGATAGTTTCAACTTAGCTACCAAATAATGAAGCGTATGGCACATCGTAAATTTTTATTTGGAATTGTTACTCTTGAAATATGTATTGGTTTTATAATAAAAAGTGAAAGTATTAACGTTATCAACGTTAAAAAGTTACGATTGGTTTCGATTCAACAGCCATAGAATGAGCTTTAAACAAAATTTTGTAAGTTGTCTTTATTGTCACCATATATGCAGTTCTTAAAAATTAATGCTACTCGTATCTGGGTCAAAGTAGAGAGAAAATTGGAACTTAAAAAAATTTGAACTAGTTTTTTTTTAAAATAAAACAAAAACTGTTAAAATATATAAAATAACTAATGAATCAGTGTTTGGATTGTCCCCAAGCCCTATTCACAATTAGCAGACGAATCCTAATCAAAAAGAAAAAGAAAACATTAAGTTCACTTGGAACCGGGTAGAACCGGGTAACCCGGTTCCTAACGCCTCCAGAACCGGTTCTGAAAATTCTGGAACCGGACCCGGTTTTGCATGCCCTATGTTCAATAGAAGTTTTCATACATATAACTTGATAGTGTTTTCCTTGATTAAAACAAACTCAGGCAAAGAGCACAATTTTATGCCTTTGATTAGGGCTTGGCCTCCGGAATTCCGGAATTGGTATAATTCCGGAATTCCGAAGCTTTTCAATATCGTTTCCAATTCCGGAATTGGCGAGATCAATACCGGAGTTTCGATATTGAAGAAAATGATATTTTTTCTGCGGCTTTTTACGCAACAAATTACCACAATATGAAGTAGAAGGGAAACTATAGTTTTAAAGGACATGGCCAATTTCTGTATGGGCGTTTGCATAGTTATTGAATTCAATGTACACCAATGATTTTTGGTGTTTTATATTCGTGGATATTGGTACATTAAATTGCAGTAAATAAAACACATAAAGAACTTGTCACTACAACAGAGTAAACGAAAACAGTTTCACTAAACCTTTAGTCAGATTGCTGGCAATAAGTGCATAGAATAGGATTTGCTATAATAGAAAGGCGCTTTAATGAATTATTTATTAAAATCTGACAATAATAACAAAGTACCTTTAATAGAATTTCATGTTTTTCTTTAAAGTGTATTTTTATGGGTTGCCTTAAAAACATACTTTTAAGAATTATTGACCGAAAAAGGTTTATTGACTAATTAAAAAGGAAAACACAAATGAAACAAAAGAGTATAAATAATTATTTATTTAAAAGGTATAGAGAATAAATAAAATCATTTTGTTACATTATACCTGTCCTAGATGCCTACCTAGATAACTCATACGTTACAGTGATGAGTTAGTGTTAAACGAGTCACAGGGCAACCAACCAGCATAGATAAAACTACATTTTTATTTCATACTCTTATCAGCATTAAGTTTAAGGTTTTGTAGTGATTCAGTTATTTTATAAATAACTGATTTGAACATAGTAAAACAAATACAAGCATAAAAGGATACATTATTTCATAATTGTGATTGCGGGACAAAGATTTGCCTTTTTAAACATTATCCAAATATTCTTGAATTGTTAACAGCATGTTCTTGAATTGTTTTATGTTTTTGTACAATGAGAAGTATTGTTACAACATGCCTACTTTAAAAAACTCTATGTAAAACTTGAAAAATACATAAAGATAAATGTGTATTTTATAATCACACAAACATAGTATGAAAAAACATTTTTATAGATTAATACTTAACCAGATAATTATATATTTAAAATAATGAATTAAAAACAAAATGCTTACCACATTATTATTTTGTGATATTAGGACAGCGAGCAATAGACACTCTATACTGACATTATTGTTGTCTTATTTTTCTGACTGAGTCTCTCATGTTCACCAGTTTCAGTATTCAATAATAAGAAGCATGGTTGACAAATGAATATATCTAGAGGCAACTGAAAAAAAGATGCACTATTTAAAATCGCATACCATGAAAAAACATAAAAAAACAGATTGAGTATTTAAATGTTCCGACTTCATACCTGGGTTTGAGCATTAATTAACCAACGCGAAAGTTTGGTTTGATGGGGTGCAGAAAGCGAGGATAAGAGATGCCTCTGCAGCCTTTGTATGGCTATTCCGCAGGTGATGCACCTCATAGTAATCCACAAAACAAATCCAAAACGCAAAGCAAATCAGAGTCCAGTATTATTAGCAAGGCAATCGTACGGTAGAAGGTATCAGCGGGGGTCAAAAATATCAGAAAATAGCCGCAAAACACAAACACAATAGACGTTGAATCTGCAATCACAGAACGTCTGCAATGATATTAAAATTAAATTGACATTTGACGTAAACAAAACCACACTATCAAACCAGTAAACTCGTTCCGTTTTAAAGCTTTTTTGGGTGAATTGGGTAAAACGCATTAAAATATATAATTATGACACGAGTATTTTATAAAACGTAACAAATACCAATGAATACAGTTTTGTATGAATGAAATGTTTCTAATAAAATGCATTTGTCGACCATATCACACGTTTTGTACTAGAATTACAAGTCGTTTGGAACTTCCTTTCTTATATTTATCTTTCTCCACCCCTAGAAAGCTACTGGGAAGATTTCACCCCAAACTAACCCAAAAAAGTGTTAAATAACTTTTCTTTCGGAAGTCGGTGGCCATAGTCAAAAAAATAAAAACAAAAACACTGACTTCCGAAAGAAAAGTTATTTTAGACTTTTTTGTGTTTTGTTTTGAATTCGTTTCCTTTTTTTTTTTCAAAAAGTTTTTTATTTTACCGTTTTTATTTTAGATATTCAACAAAAAGCTTCACAATAATCGGCGTCTTTGAAAATCTACAATCCTAGCTAGCAACAAAAACGGATCTATGCGGGCCACTAGACGAGATATCCATTATTGTTATATACCAAAACCTTTGCCAGAATGTATCAAATACTTTTCTGAAAACCCCATCAAAATCCGTTCAGCCAAACGCGAGATAATCGCGGACAAACATGCAATGGTCACTGAAAATCCACAATTCAAGTAAGCAAAAACCGATCCACGCGGGCAACGTCATGGGATATCCATTACTGTTACATTTTAAAACCTTCTCAAGAATGTAGTGAACACTTTCCTGAAAACCGCATCGAAATCGGTTCAGCCAAACGCGAGATAATTGCGGACAAACATGCAATGATCACTGAAAATCTACAATCCAAGTAAGCAAAAACGGATCAGCGCGGGCAATGTCACGGGGATATCCATTAGTGTTATACATTAAAACTCTTTTAAGATTGTAATGAACACTTTCCTGAAAACCGCATCAAAATCGGTTTAGGCATACGCAAGATAATTGCGGACAAATATGCAATGGTCACTGAAAATCTACAATCCAAGAAAGCAAAAACGGATCCACGCGGGCAACGTCACGGAATATCCATTAGTGTTATACAGCGTGAAATTAAAATGGTTGTTTTCCCGAAGCGAAATGAGTTTGTATCGGTAATACAATCGATTAATATTGATAAAAAAAATTAGACTCAATAAATGGCAGATTTACAATTGTGATAAACAAAACTCGAAAGCGACTTGAACCAACAGTAGTGCATCGCGCGATATGATACGCGGCCTGGACGGCCGCGCGGTCGTTGCTCTTTAAATCAGCTGATCATACTCCCGACTTATTAAAACACAAAACCCAATAAGGTATTCCAATTTTCCCTTCATACTATTACGGACTTAGGACCGTCATAAATACTTATCTTTAGAAAATTCTGATTTAGTTAAGTATTTAAGGCGTATTTAAAAAATGGAATCAACTTAATTACAATGATTTTGATTACCTAACCTACTTTTAAATGTTTATTTACAAGGTACGAGCGAGTACTTACATTTCCCGCTAGCGGAGTAATTGTTTGAAATGCAAACCACTATGTTCAATGCACAAACGAGCAAGTTTTAAGTGATTGTCTCTCAGTTTGATAAGAGTGTCTCTATCACGTCTCACGATATTGAAAGCGTCCACTATCGCACTTATCAACGCGTCGCGAGTTTGCTGTTCGTCACAATACACCAGGCGCTTGAGCTCAGACCACAAATAAAGGTCAAAAGTCACAAAAAATCGTATGACAATTCATTTTTGAAAAGAATTCGATATCGTATTACACGTATGACGTTCACGGAAGGACTAACTAAATCAACTAAACCGAGCGCGATGGTGGGCGTAACATACGCCGACGGCGCGGGGGGGCCTCGCTTGCCGCGAGCGTGTAGGCTAGTTAATGTCGTATTACCATGCTCGAGAGCTTATTTTGCTTTGAACATTTATTATTCACTCTTTCTTTGTAGTTTGCCGACATCGAGCGGCGGCGCGTGCGTCTCGTGTAGGTACCTACCTACGTCATGTCTAGTGCATTACTATCGATTCTCGCTCTTTCGAGTTTATGAATACTTTTTTAATGATTTGAAAAAAAAAAACATTCTTTTTTTTAAGTTTTACTTTGTGTTTCGATAGTACTACTGATGGGTAATCGTCCTGCCGCGGGAAAACAACCATTGAAATTTCACCCTGTATATTAAAACTTTTTCCAGACTGTAATGAACACTCTCCTTAGAATCACATCAAAATCGGTTCAGCCAAACGCGAGATAATCGCGGACAAACATGCAATGGTCGCTGAAAATCTACAATCCAAGTAAGCAAAGACGGATCCACGCGGGCAATGTCACGGGATAACCATCAGTGTTATACACTAAAACTTTCTCCAGAATGTAATGAACACTTTCCTGATAACCGCATCCAAATCGGTTGAGCCAAACGCGAGATAATCGCGGACAAACATACATACAGGTTGAACTGAGAAACTACTTTTTTTTTGAAGTTGGTTAAAAACTGACAAGTTCAGAGAGGCTAAAACCTACGCAGTAATTTATTTTTATATTTTTATTTTATAATGGTATTTACTATGTACGTGTACATGGAATTTTGATGGAATGCAATTTTTGGCCATGTCTTTTATACACCGTGTTCCGGACGATATACATAAACTTCGACCAGATGTTCAAACCACGGAAGTAAGCATTTTTCATTATGGACACATTAATAAATTCTTATTTTTTATTTTTTGTTAATTTTCATACAAACTAAATACCTAGACGTAAATAACCCGATATGCATGCCTCTTTATCCGAATTGGCAACGTCATTCATAACATTTGGCGGGCTGAAACAAATGAAATGCAAATAGTATTTGATAGATTTCAAATTAAGATACTTTCTCACTGCATAGCTCAATTAAATTTCATTAAATGAAATTACAAATATCTTTGTAACGAAGCCTTTTTAAGTACTACTTCCTTTGTTGGATTTGATTTGTAAAAGCCATAGAAGTATTTGCTAAAGTTTATGGATAACGTGAAGAACACGGTGTATATTATAAGAGTAGAGTTGGCAGTTTTTGACAACGGTGGTCCAATCTACAAAAAGCTTTGTAATCCTATTTTTTAATCTGCGATTACTATATTTACTATCTATAGATGAATTTTGCGTATGTTTCATGTATAGTTGTAACGTGGATAACGCGTACGTATAAATAAGGATGGTTACAAACTATACTACATCACTTACGTCTGACAAAAATCATTGTTTTTATGCCTTTTAACGGGAAGACGGCCGACGTCAGGGGCACCCCAAGGTTTGGTTCCTTTAAGCCCTACAGACAGAAATAGGAGCCCAGGGAGTTTAGTGATATAATTATGACTTGATTAAGTTTATTGAAATAATTGTAGGAGTGTAGTATGTCTGAGGCGGAGACTTTGCTGTAAGACAGTCAAATTTTAGTCGAATTTTAATGTCAAGGTTAAATTTTAGCCCCGCTCAGCAGGGCTTTGCTCTTATTTCCATCTACGACGTTTATAGGAACCTAACCATACCGAACCTTGGGGTGCCTCTTGCGTTGACTGTCTTCAGGTTATTTTTTTTTTTGGGGCAAACCCACCACACTATTCCCAAACCACTGCAACTCCTGAGAGCCAGAATCAACAGTGGCAACCACCAGAAAAGCGCCGAGACAATGAAGCTCGACGTGTCCCGGAGAATGAATTTACCTGTCTTGGATCCTGCACGAAATTAATCAGAAAAGAATAGTGGAGGAGTAGGAAAAATAAGTTTCCACTGTCTGTCGTCTGTGTCTTCGGGTTAATAAGCGTAAAACATTAGGCTTATATGGCTTCTGCCGAAGTATGATGCAAAGTTTAGAATAGACCCACAGACATTCATGGCAAAGACCGCAAAATGGCGAGCATGCAACTGCTCGCGTATAGATTGGAATCTAGAGTTTTGCGCACTTATTCCAAACCATACAGGATTAGTTCGTATGCGTACTGGCACTGTATGTCTTGGAGCCAGATACCGTCACACGCTGCAACTTTGCCTTGACAACGCGGCGTCCACCTATAAACCACCACCGCGTTATCACTGATAAACCTCGCGCGTTGAAACAAAGGAGTCAAAGTTGGGTATCACGGCAAAGTTGCAGCGTTTGACCGGTAGTTGACTAGGTTACTACGAAGTACACACAACTATTTGCGCACTTAAAAAGTGACTAGAAGTCACTTTTTATCTTTACGCGGTTAATAACACACCCTTGCATTTTGGCTTTATTCAAAAACAATACCAGCAACGAGTGTAGAAGCAGAATGAGCTTTTCTTCGGTCAGTTATTTTTGCAATCAAATCAAAACTATAGTAGCGAAACCGCTGAACGATCCACCCGATCTGTCATTTGTAGGGCGCGCGAAACAAAACCATAGCAAAGTTGCCTATTCTAACGCGGTGAATTTCTGTATCGAATGTACAAGTTTTGGAGGCAAAACGAATGATTTTATTAAAAAATGACACTAAATCAGTTGAATTTACAGAAACTTAATTGAGGAGGTTCGTTCAAAATAGAGGTAAAATTTATTTATTAAGTCATCCAGACTACAAAAATAACATGACTTTTGTCTCGTTTCAGTAATTTCATATACTCAATATGTTCGTCTATTCATAGTTTAGACCAGAGCAAAATCTCGCCTTCTTTTGTCGTAGACGATAATTCTCTATTTGAACACAAGTTTGTCACTAGCTAGCTAATGGTGGTTCTGCTTTGCGAGAAGGAGAGAGGCGAACGTGGCGTGTCTGGCTAGGTTTCGCTGTGGAACGCGCATTGCGGTTTCACCTAGATAGTTTCGCGGCGGAGGTGTGCTAACCTTTTAGCGTTTCTGATACTTACTGAAAAAGAATTCCATAAGATTACATTTATTTATTACAAAAAATTAGGACCTTTGCAATTTTTGACAGTTATGAGTCAATAAAAATTTAAACTATCACTAGTGGATCCAAAGCCACTTTTCAGTTCCGGAATTCCGGAACTGAAAACCCGAATATCGAAACCCAATACCGGAATTGAAAAAACGTCCGATATCCAAGCCCTACTTTTGATGCATTTAATTTTGTCAAGGTACAATTGTCACTAAAAAAAACTAATTCAATAATGTACCTACTAACTGTTCTACTAAGCGAAGACAATTTTAGTAGCATAATATATACTAATGTCAGACCAGCCTCTAAAAAAATATTTGATTAAAGAAAAAAAACCAAGTCTACGTTGTCTATGCTGTCTAATGGCGGTACGGCGGACAATAAAATTGCGTTAATAAACAGTAGCCTTGACACTGAAACGTGCTGGTGCCTTCTACTTACATAGTTAAATAATATTCTTAACTAATGACGCGACGTAACCAAGACATAGTATTGCGTACAGTCACAAATACTTAATAGTACTATAGGTACAGAATTACCACTCCCAAAAACAAATCAAACAAATGTAAAATCTATGTACGAGAGAATAAAGTACATTTTAACTGGCAGCCGTACCGCCCACCTACTTTTATAATAGCCTAAACTTCCCGTGCGCAAGCAAAAATGTACTGAATGGTTACGCGCGTGAGTTTATTTTTGTTTATCTGACGCCAACGACATTAAAAGGTTACTATGGGTCAAGCTCAATAGGGTTGCGACTTGCGAGTTTAGGCACAAATAGGTAGGTAGGTAGGTACCTATGCGTATTTTATGCATTTGTTAAATTACATTATTACCATAAATACCTATAATTTTCCTCTAGGAATACCTACGTATATCATTTTGGTTTCGTCATCGATTACTACATACCTACATTATCGATTGTTAGCACAGAATGTTAATAGTAGGTAGTACCTACGGCACCATACGGCACCTTACGTGAGGAATAATATGTTTAATAATATTATCTTTTCTACCTATTACTGTTATATTTTTGAACATTACATCTTACAAAAAAAAAAGAATAATATTTAAAAGATTGTTATCGTCTGTGGCAAAATAGCCAGTCCTTATCATTTTGCACTCAATAGACCAGTTAAACTCAAAAGACCAATTACTATCGCATACTGTCACAGGCCCCGCGTTGCGGTTGCGTGTCTTTGTAGGTAGATAAAAAAGTCACGCAGCGAATTACGATCGCTGACCTTGAATGCGTAGTGCCAATTTGAACGTGCTTAAACAACAACGCAAACATCTTTCTACTTTCTACCGATCTTAATTCTGAGTTCTCAGCTTAAGGTGAGTGAGAGTGATGTCAGGTTTGATATTGGTTCGTATTTTTATCTTGGTCGGTAGGCTCACCCCCCCCCCCCCCTACCTCATTTCCAAACTTGTAACCTACCTAATCAAGATCAGTTAAGCCCATACTTCACAAGCAGGTAGATAATTTTTTTGATCATTATTAAGTATGTACTATTTTTTTTCTTCATAATAATATTATTATTGTGTTATTAATTTCCCAAAAGCAAGAAACTTGTGCGTAACTAAACGTAACGTAACAAAAATATTAAGGAGACGGAGCGCGTGCGTAACGGGTGGCGCGTGGCAGCCGTAGTGAATGGGCCACGACATAATGGCCCCGCAACTACTTGCAGTTTTATGCCTACACCGCGGAGTGAGACAGGCCTGGTACAGTCTTATAATCTTGACTTTACATTAAGCACACTTGTCTCTTTGTCCTTGTACACATTTACATAGACTCAAGAAATAAAGTGGTGAGAAAGTAAGACGATAATATAATATTAGTGGTACAGTTCAGGAAGATAGCTATAAGGACTGAATAGGACTAAAATATCTTTAACAATTGCATTTGCGTGCATAACAGGTTGCACCATGTTTTTAATAATATTATGTATGGCGTCTATTCAATTAATTATGTCTAATAATTCCGGTTCGCGTAGTAAACAAAAACTTGTAAAATTTACAATTTAAAAGATCAACGTGTCTAAAACGGCCATTTAGCTATACCTATTCCTAATGATTTACTTCGTGATTGAATAATAGAAGAATAGCCAGTGGCGTTCCTGGAAATTGACGAAGTGAATCATTAGACAATAATATTGCTTAAAGTGGCTGTTTTAGACCACTCGATGTTTTTTTGCCTTCTGCTATTAGACAACATAGGTATAATATTTCTCCCCATAGTAGCTATACATGCATCAGTTGTCTGCAGTCTCAAATGTCTTACTGCAGAAATAGGAACTAGATCTATTTTCTTTCTAAATATTGACGGAACTTTTGGAGTGGAGACCTTACTGGCTACCAAAGCAGGTTGCCGGGAAAATCTCCACTCTACTCACATTCTTCAAGACCTTAGAAGCTGCCGCTTACTACTGTTTGGGATCAATCTGCTGTCATATGCCCCTCGGTAGTCTAGTTTCATAGATCCTCTGGCATGCATATTTCGGCTTCGCGCCTTTCGGCTACAGTTTCCCAAAACAAAGACATCCATGTCTCAACATCGTGAATCTGAAGATGAGCTCATGGTAATTATAGCACCTATAAGAAACAAAACAGAGCACAAGTTCATGTAATAATTCCCATCTGCAAGTCGAAGCTATGCGAGGTATTGCCGCCTATTTGACACCTACAAGAACAGAGCATAGTGCTGTTCAATAAACCAGAGACAATCGTGTGTTTTTGTGTTCGGTTTACACAAGCTAACGACTTCTCAGAAACGAGTGAACACTGCGATGAGGTGTTCCGGGAACTATTGCAGTGACGGATTTGTCTCAAGTTGAGGCATGTGCATTTTAGGGTTTCCAATTTGTTATAATCTTTCCTTAAATCATGTGATCGATTAGTGAGCATACAGACGGATTGCACTACAGATCCAGCAGTGTCTGTAATTTCGATACTATCTTTTTTTTTTTTTAAACCTACTGCAGTTATTTTGATCTGGTGTAGGAATAAATATATTATTACTCGGTAGACCTTCGAAGGCGAGGTTATTCTAAGACCTGATCTTCGTGGATAAACCTTGTGAAATTCTGTAGAAAGTTACAATAATTTCCTTTGGTTCCTTTCTTTTGATTTGACACGCTGAAACTTTTTAAAATGCAGTTTTCAGAAGTTGCAAGCTTCTTTTTTGGTACAAAAGCCAGCAGGTCAACCTACCCGAATCTGGCAAATTTTAACAATAGAACATTAACCTTCTGCTTTTATAACAAGGTTGAAAATCTATTAAAGAAATTCGGCAGATTGAGGTAGGTTGATGTGCTGGCAGTCTGTACTATCACCGAACGGAACGGAACGGATCTCGCGCTATCGGTAAAGGCCCTTACCTATTAAGGCTAAAAAAAAAGAATGTGAGTCGTTGGCAGTCGTTGGTATCATATCAAAGATAAGTTTAGTTTTGATCCCATAAAACTTTAGTTGTTTGGCCAAAGCCTCATCCTCATTTATTCATTCCAAAACTTTTCACCTAATTTTAGATCTAAGTTTTCCCCACTGTGCTATGTCCGTTACTTAGTTCTTGTTCATAGTTCCAAAGTTATGGCGAACTGCGTAGGTCAGAAAAGTTGCCAAACTGCTCACTAAACAGAATACCACTTATGATTCTCCCCAAAGAGTTCTCATTACTCCAAGACTTTAAGTAAAATTGTATTTTACGTAAGTTCCTAATTTAATAATAAATTGTTATGTTCCTTGTTAACGACATCAAAGGCGCAAGGGACATGACATCAACAATAATTACGTATGTACATACCTTTACGGTCATGGCAGTAATTGCGGTTTCATTTGAATTACGTGAATGACCAGGAGCTCAATAGTGGATTGATTCCCATACAGGCGGGGTCAATTTCCGAACGCACCCGCATATACAATGTCCCATAGACAACTTTAGGCGATTTTCAACCTTGTGTCTTGGGTCAAAAGATTCAATGCCAGATTTAAATACGCATTTATCTTTGTAAAGTTTAAATAATGGTCTCTAACAATATTCTTCTCTCCCCTTTTTGGCCGTTGGTCATGCAATTTTTCAATCTAATTCGAATTGCGGCGTTTCGTGCTCGGTAGCAGTTTCTTTGGTATATTTCGGCACATGATTACTTTTACCGTTTCTGCACGTAATGCCTAGGCAAGTGGCATGTATTTAGGTGTTCAATGTAGCCTCGTTATGTTTTTTCTGTAGTGACAACTTAACAAATAATGTCTTTGACCGTATTTTATGGTTTTTGTTGACAAAAACTATAACATTTTGATGTTATTTTGTATGGATGGTACTTAATCATCTCGTTACTTACTTATGCAGTGGATACCTATCTATATAAATATTTTACCCGTTTCGTTGGTGCTTACGGTAATATGTATATTATAAAACGTAGAATAATAGTCGTAAAGAAAATTTTTTCGATTTATTAGGTATGTCTTTCTCAGTCTGTTACTTAATTTTGACATGATGGACATGACGAGGTTTCCGGTGACTGGGACCGCAAGTAACTGACACCGCGGTCCCAGTTGCCGGCTGCATTTTTAATTTTAATATTTGTGTTCCGTCGACTGGGACTGATCCATAAAAAGTACAGTCAAGCGAAAAATGTTTATGAAAATTATTGTCTTGTTCAATATTAACCAGAAAAAGTAATAGGCTAGCATAGATTCAAAGTGGTATGTATTAAAATAATTCTCGGCAGGAATAGGTTACCTGAAATTGTCTTGTATCGACCCAGAAACATTTAAATAAATACCACTTTGAACTTTTGCTAGCCTAATACTTTTGCTGGTTAGTCAATGAAATTCATAATTTCAGGTAACCTTCTACTTAGAATTATTTAAATACAGACCCATCTTAAAGTCATGCTAGCCTAGTAGGTAGGTACTTTTTATTAGCTTTTAATTGTCTCACTGGTGACAAAAGGGAATATTTTCTTGTTTGTCGCCTAGCAGGCTAGCATGATTTCAAGATAGGTCTGTATTTAAATACATAATTCTAAGTAGAAGGTTACCTGAAATTGTCTTTTGGACTGGATCGGTCCCAGTCGACGGAATACAAATATTAAAATTAAATGCATCCGGCAACTGGGACCGCGGTGTCAGTTAATTGCGGTCCCAGTCGCCGGAAACCTTGACACGACTAGGATCTTCTTCAGTCTTCATGCCTTCATGTGTGTGAAGATTGAATGAGGTTTTATGATCACTTCGTATTTGCACAACAAATATCTAATTCTAATTACCTAGGTACCTACTTATACTTTTATGTACATATCTTTATTTTGTGCGCAGCTCGCAGGTAAAACATAATAGGTAAATACCTACTACTACATGTACCTACCTACATAGGTAGGTACACATTACATGAGTCATGAGGTGCTTATAGTCTAGCTTTTACAATACCCCACCTATCTTATTTACAAAATACACATAGACAAATAACTAAACTACATAATAAATTAGGTGCGTCCACACAGAGCGCGCAGCCTCGCGAGGCATTTGCTGCGCGAGGAAACTGACAAGCGAGGCTGCTCACTCTGTGTGGACGAGTCTATTGTTTTTTTTACCGAGGGCGAGGCACGAAACAAAACAATATAGGTACGCGAGCAAAACAAAAGCTGACACTGGATGGCTCGGGGACACTCGGTCGCTCGACCGCGGCAGCTCTGTCACTTGCCTCGCCCGAGATGTTACGTCCACACCAACCGAGCTGCTTCGCGCGGAAAATGCTTGCGAGGCTGCGCGCTCTGTGGGTACGCACCTAATAGATATTTTTTATGCTAATTACAATACGTAGTTAAAAAGCTTAAATAATTACTTTGCTTATCCTAATAATTACTTTTAGGTACTACCTACAAGTACAAGTACCTAGGTAGGTAAGTCTAGGTACAATTAGCCGGATCGTGCTAATAAGGCAAAACTTGTGATTACATGCGGTAGGTAGGTACGTAGCTAGGTAGTTACTTATATAAATCAAAGTCAATGTTAGGTTTATTTACCACCAACTTTTTACTTACCTAATTATAAAAAGGTAGGTAGGTAGGTATAGGAAAACGGAATCATATAATAGCATTGAAGGTTAGTACAAGCACAGTTTGTACTAGTTACTTCTTGAAATATTCATGTGCTTCTTACCGAATCTTTCCTGATACCATTTAAGAACAAGAATTATTGATAACATACAAAGTTTTAAAAAGTAGGTAGCTAATACCTACGTTATCTAAAGATTTTACTAACTTCTTGGGCTCAAAATAAATTCCAATCTTATCAACGAAGTACTTACCATTGACAATGAACCTGTGTCTGTCGTTCATAAGCTCCTTCGACAATTTGGGACATTCCTTGCTCAGAACAACACACAAATCATTTAACTTTGCACCGCTTTGTTTACTAACAATCTCGATAAAATAATTACACTTGTCACTGTCATTAGCACCCGTTATTATTTCAAACTCGTTTAGATTAAGAATACCTTTTTTTACTAACACGTCTAGAATATTTGTATCGCATAGTTCTCGTAATAAAATGTGTTTGTGGCGCAGCAGACCGGCACAAACGTCACCCACCGCGGCCATCGTTCAACTAAAGTCGTGACTAAAGTTACGTTGTAAAAAACTCCATTCAATCCCCCCATTCAAAGTTGGAACAGATGCGAAGTAAGCATGCTCCACTTGGGTACCTTACCCTTGAAAGGCGCCTGATTTTTGGGACCATCTGTCCCTTTCGTACTTCTGGTTGTAGAAAGAGATAAAATATTCCTTTGATAAGAGAAGTTATGAGTTCGACATCGTGAGACGTAACTTTTGACCAAGGGATTATGTTTTTGGTTCAGTTTTATCTAAATAACATAGCTAACGAATAGGGAATGGAACAGTGCAGACATTATTTTAAATAAATAAAATTAAGTTATAACAATATCAACAATAATTCGTTTGTTAAATTGCTCAATCATTCATTATGGGTACCTACTTACTGCGTAAACAAAAATTTTTATTTGTTTACAACTTCGCATAGTAAATTAATTTATACTTATTTTGATAATTGTATGAAGCTGTATGCAAATACCTAGTGAATGTGTTACCTACACAGATTAATCAGAATAAAAGTAAAACACTGCACTTATAATAAAAATAGGGGGCATTGACATTAGCAAAGACTTTTGAACCAATTTATTTAGTCACTACCTAGGTACGTAATATCCGCGTAGGTAGGTACTACCTAGGTTTTATTTTAGGTAGGTATGTATTTATGTCTGACTGAATTAAAGATTAAAATTATTAATTTCAACAACAGTAAAGTTAGTTAGGTACCTTAGCTAATGTTTTTCTTGTTATTTTTGTGTATTTTCGGTAGCAGGTCGATTGTACGTCCTTGAGATACCCTATAACCGAATGAAATCCAACGATAGCTTTTCTTCCTGACTGCGCGACGCAAAGGAGGGTAATGTGTTTATCAGTCTATGTATGTATGTATGTTTGTTTCTATGTGGCGTTCTAGAGACAAAATGCGTAGGCCGATTTTGATAATAATTCTTACGTCAATGTAAAAACTAATTTTAAAAACTATGTGAAAAAAATAACTTAATTAAAAACGTGGGAGGACTGATTGTCGCCAGGCTTGCAAATCATTTACACTAAGTATAGTTGCTGTATTTGACCAGATCGATTAAAAACTAAAAAGAAAGAAACAAGCCCAACAGAACAGCAGGAAGAAGCAGAACAGAACGACTCACAGTCGGGGCCGATTCAAATTTTACCAATCAAATCTTCCTGTCATGATTTCAAAATATTTGTAATTTTGTTGAGTTTAAAATTATATTTAATAACACTAAAATACTAGATTTGACTCGATTCAATTTTTGAAGGTACCTGATTTTATTCTGACAGCTACGAAAAAGTATTAATTTAAACTCAACGAAAAAAAACCCCTACATATTCTAAGGCGCAGTCTAAGGATGCAGTTCGAGTTGAGCTTCGGTGCCGAAAGGTCGTCTCCAATACTCTGTGCTATGCTAATTATTGTTGATAATCTTATTTTTATATAGTGAATAGATACCGTTGAAGTTTGAACTATACTTTGTTATTCTGTTGAAAGTGTGCAAGAATTATAATATTATTACTGAAGAAAAGGCGTATTCATTTTATCTCAGAAGTGGGATAAACCATAAAGGTATGTACAGAAATAATTGCTTATAAATTATTTTATTCAGAAGCATTTGAGATATTTCAATTATTATTTTTTCTTTTTTTTTTTCTTAATGTTGATATTTTTGGTGGAGGTATGATACTGCACATTATGTCCGGGCAACTCCCTGATGATGTGTTGTGTTGATAGTGTGTAATGATTGTGTGCGAGTACGTGGCTGGGGCTACTCTCTGGCAGTGCTATAGCACTAATTATTGCACATAACGGACGAATGTGTTGCGCGCTTGATCGGGGCTACCCTCCGATAGCGTGGAGTGCGTTGTCTAAATGCAACCCAATAAAATGATTCCTTGGTACTGGTATGGACACTGCACATTAGGTCAGGGCAACTCTCTGATGGTGTGCAGTGAACTACATTGTGTGTGTGTAATGTTGTGCGTGGGTTCGTGGCTTGGGCTACTCTCTGGCAGTACTTTAACGCATAATAATGCACACTCCGGCTGGAATACTCGCTCGCTTGATCGGGGCTACACTTCGATAGCGGGGATATTTTCTAGCCTAGTTACCTTGAAATCATAGTTTTAGTGTTCTTTTTTTTTTCAATTTTGATAATATTGCTTCTGTCTCAAAGGCTTCTTTATAATGTCTTATTGTGTTAATGTCATTAAGATTCTATTTCCCACGTAAACAATTGCTATTATGTGGTGACGATTGTTCACTAAATTACTATTGGCTCAATGAATAGTGGGCGTACTGTGTGACTTCGCTGGTTCACTAGAACGGGTATGTGTCCCGCTAAGTGTTGAGCGAGTCACTGGTCGTCGGATTATGTTAGTGGGCGTACTGTGTGACTTCGCTGGTTCACTAGACCGGGTATGTGTCCCGCTGGGTGTTGAGCGAGTCACTGGTCGTCGGATTATGTTAGTGGGCGTACTGTGTGACTTCGCTGGTTCACTAGACCGGGTATGTGTCCCGCAGTGTGTTGAGCGAGTCACTGGTCGTCGGATTATGTTAGTGGGCGTACTGTGTGACTTCGCTGGTTCACTAGACCGGGTATGTGTCCCGCAGTGTGTTGAGCGAGTCACTGGTCGTCGGATTATGTTAGTGGGCGTACTGTGTGACTTCGCTGGTTCACTAGACCGGGTATGTGTCCCGCAGTGTGTTGAGCGAGTCACTGGTCGTCGGATTATGTTAGTGGGCGTACTGTGTGACTTCGCTGGTTCACTAGAACGGGTATGTGTCCCGCTGGGTGTTGGGCGAGTCACTGGTCGTCGGATTATGTTAGTGGGCGTACTGTGTGATCTCGCTAGTTTCTCTAGAACGGGTAAGTGCCCCGCTGGATGCTGAGCGAGTCGCTAGTCGTCGGATTTTATGTGATATTAATTATAGAACTTAGTAGAGTACTTTTAAATGCTAACGTTTAAAATTTCGCCTTCAGTAGTTTTTTTTTTTGATTATATAGTATTAGATAGCATATTTGTTGTAGAGAATATGAATCCAAGACCAGTTTATACCTATTCAAAGCCTTATTTTATATTATGATTGAGAATGGATAATGCCCCAAGTAATATATGCATTTCAGTCAGGGGCGATGATGACATCTGATGTCGACGCCGGTACTCCACCCGGAACGCCTCCAAGACGTCAGCGTCATTCCAAGAAAACAAAAACAAGGCGGAAGAGTCCGTCTTCATCGAGTTCGAGTGAAGAAGCTGTACCCAAGAAGATACGTAAGCGAACAAATAATCTCTCTACAAAGGATATTTTGAAGCTGGTTAAACATGTTACAAAGGATCCAACCAAGAACTCCTGGAATAACAATAATTTTAACAATGTAATACCGGAGTTTGATCCGTCGAATAGAACTCAAACCATCGAATGCTGGCTGCGAAAGGTTAATGAATGCGCCATCATATATGGATGGGGCGAGAAACAAATTATCCACTTCTCTTTACAAAAGTTAACCGGTCTTGCGAAAAGATGGTTTGAGGCCTTGCCGACAGTTGTCTTCACCTGGAATGAGTGGCAGGTTAAACTCAAGAAGGCTTTCCCTAGTGAAGAAAATTATGGTCGTCTTTTGGAAGAAATGCTAAATCGCACTTCACGTAACGATGAAAGCCTTCGTGAGTATTTTTATGATAAGCTAGGGTTGTTAAATAGGTGTGAAATTGGTGGTAAAAAAGCTATTGACTGTATTATATATGGTATTAGCGATCGTTCAATTAGGAATGGGGCACAGGCACGGAATAGTACGGAACCCGAAGATTTACTTAACTTTCTTGCATCCCAGAGACCTCAACCATTGCTTAACAATAAGTCACGTGATCGTACAATTCAAAAACCAAGCTTTAGCAATCCCGGCCCAAGTGGTGTAAACAGTGGCGCTAATGGTGCCAACAACAGTTCAATCACTTGTTATAATTGTCGTTCAAAGGGTCATCCTTATTTTAAGTGCACAAAGCCCATTATTAAATGCCAACAATGTCATCGGGTCGGACATGATAACAACGGATGTAAATTAGAACCTCTCGTTTTGTCAAACTCTAAATCGAACCCAGTAGAGAATGTAACAGAAAAAAGGACTTTAAAAATCAATTCAAATAATGAAACCAACGAAAAATACTTTAAGTCCATTATAGTTAATGATAAGTCTTTTATAGCATATATTGACTTTGGTAGCGAGTGCACGCTTTTGCGTAAAACGGATGCAGAACTTTTAAGTCTGGTTAAGAGCTTTGAAAACATTCCAGTTGTAAGGGGATTTGGGCAGTCATCGGTTGTACCTTTATACAAATCAGATGCGTTTATTAAGATTGACGAAATCGAAACGTTAATTGAGATATTAGTTGTTGATGATGTTCACATGCAGACATCACTTATAATTGGTCAGAATTTTACGGAATTGCCATTTATTACAGTTCTGAAGGATAGTTCGAAACTTATATTTTATAGAAGTCCCAACTTGGTCACTCCCGAAGATCTTAAAGTTCATTTAAAGTTATATAATACTGATACAATAAAAATATTAAATTCCAGTACTGTATCTGTTCATACGAACTGTAACTTTACGGGAGATGTATTTATAGAGGGGTATAATGCTGTTGAAAACGGTAATGAATTCCGTCTGTTGCGAGGTGCTTTTAGTATTTCTGATGGTAGGGGAGTAGTTGTTGTTTGTAATTTATCACCTTGCGCTTTAATCTTAAAACAAAATGTTTTATTAGCCAGAGCCATTCCGTTTAATGAACAAAAAGTATGTCGAACGAACCAAATAATAAAAGATTCATCTAGTGTAGAACCTCTCAAGAAAGACCTTATTAAAACGGGACCTGAATTGAGTGACCAGCAATTTGATAGACTTTATTCATTATTACAAAATTATCGCGATTGTTTTGCTAATAACCTTGATGAAATAGGTTGCGCGACGGAATTTGAAATGAAGATTGATTTAATAGATAATAAGCCAATTGTTTACCGCCCGTATCGGTTATCACATTTTGAACGCAAACAAGTTCGAGAAACTATTGACGAATTACTTCGGGGTGATATTATTCAGGAGTCTAAATCTGACTATGCTAGCCCAATTTTAATGGTGAAAAAGAAAACCGGGGAGCAGCGATTATGCGTTGACTTCAGAGCTCTGAATAATCGAACTTTGAAAGATCGTTTTCCGCTACCACTTATAGAGGACCAAGTGTCTAATCTCTGTGGCAATAGTTTCTTTACAACTCTTGACCTTGCTTCAGGGTATTATCAAATTCCTTTGGCTCAGGAAAGTAGACATCTAACTGGTTTTGTCACACCCGATGGGCACTTCGAATTCAAAAGAATGCCTTTTGGATTAGCAAACGCCCCAGCGGTATTTCAAAGGACCATTAACAAAATACTTGGGAATAGGAGGTTTGAATACGCATTAGCTTATTTAGATGACATTTTGATTCCGGCAAAAAGTGTAGATCAGATGTTTCAGAGACTTGAAGACGTGTTAATGCTTTTTAGACAGTATGGCTTGACTTTAAAACTGACCAAATGTCGATTCTTTGATAATACTGTTAACTATCTTGGTTATGAAATCTCCCAAAAGGGCATTCAGCCGAATGAAACTAAAATTCTAGCGGTCAGGGAATTCCCGAAACCAAGAAATGTTCATGAAGTTCGCCAATTTCTTGGATTGACCGGTTATTTCAGAAAGTTTGTGAAGGATTATGGGGAGATTGCTCGTCCGTTGACATCCTTGTTAAAAAAAGATTGTTTATGGCAATGGACTAACATAGAAGAACAGGCATTTACAGTTTTGAAGGATAGACTAACTAACCGGCCAGTTTTAGCTCTTTATGATCCGGCCCTTGAAACGGAACTCCACACTGACGCTAGTTCGTTAGGCATAGGAGGTATACTCATGCAGTGGCAAATGAACGCTAGGGTCTTAAAACCAGTTGCTTATTTTAGTCGACAAACTACACCCGAAGAAAAATACTTGCATTCCTACGAACTAGAAACACTAGCAGTAGTATGTTCCCTAAAAAAATTCCGCGTATATCTGATAGGCATTCATTTTAAGGTTTATACCGATTGTGCTGCTCTCCGCACTACACTAACAAAAAGAGATCTCGTTCCGCGGATAGCAAGGTGGTGGCTGCAAATAAGCGAGTTCACGTTTGATATTGAATATCGACCAGGTGTTCAAATGTCTCATGTGGACGCGTTGAGTAGAAACACCATGTTGTCTGCGGAACCGGATACCAGTCCCTCTGTTGGTGTTTATACGATAGAAAAAGAGAACTGGCTTCTGTCTTTGCAACTAGCAGACCCTGATATATCCCGTATATTTAAAATTCTCAAACCAGACGATGACTCGGAATGCAGGGATATTCGTAAAAATTATGTTATCAAAGACCATACCGTGTATAAGAAGGTGGAAGACAGACTATGTCTGGTAGTTCCACGAAGCGCTCGATGGCAAATATGTCAAGCTAATCACGACGAAATTGGCCATTTAGGATTCGCAAAAACTCTAGAACGAATTCAACATTCGTACTGGTTCCCTAAACTAAGAAAATTTGTTAAAAAGTATATTGCGGCTTGTTTAGAGTGTGCCTATAATAAGGATAACGCGTCAAAACAAAAGTCCGGTCACATGTATCCCATAGAAAAAATTCCGATACCGTTTCACACCATTCATATGGATCATCTTGGGCCCTTTGTCAGGAGTAAAGATGGGCATACTCATATTTTAACTGTAGTAGACGCTTTCACAAAGTATGTCTTTGTTAGACCTGTCAAAGATTTAAAAACAAAAAGCACGGTTAAGGTTTTAGAGAAAATATTTTATGACTTCGGTGTTCCGGCTAGGATTGTGTCTGACCGTGGTACGAGTTTTACATCAACAGCCTTTCAGACCTTTTGTAAAACCCTTGGTATCAAGCATATCTTGAACGCAGTAGCTTGTCCCAGGGCCAATGGCCAGGCAGAGAGATTTAATCAAACAATTTTAAGTTCACTGTCAACACAAAACTCGTCAGGTCATGAACGTGACTGGGACAAGTGTCTGGGTAAAATTCAGTGGGGTATCAATAACACTGTTAATGCCTCGACACAAAAGAGTGCGACAGAAGCTATGTTCGGAATTAAAATGCGCGATGTTTTGTCGAATAAGCTTAACGCTGAAAACAATTCAAATGCTAATTTAGAGTTACAGAATCTCAGAGCACAAATTAGTAATAACATAGAAAATGACCAAGCAAAACAAAAAAAAAGACACGATGTAAATCGATTACCGGCAACTAAATATCAGATCGGTGATTTAGTTAAAATTTCTCGAAATAATTTTGATAATGAGGGGAAAAGTACAAAGCTTCTGTCGAAATTCGTGGGGCCATACAAAGTCACTGAAGTTCTAGGTAATGACCGTTATAGAATTACTGATGTCCCAGGTTTTAGTAAAAAAGGGAAACCTTATAAAACTGTTATCGCAGCAGATAGAATTCGACCTTGGATACACATTCAAACTTTGAAATTACATAGCTCCGACAACAGTAGCTCTGACGATACAAGTTGTAAAAGTGACATAGAGTAGGTCAATATGTTTAATTTTTTTTTCTGTTTGCAATATACATCTTCTTTTTTTTTTTTCTTCCTAAGCTTTGTTTTCTTTGTTCTGTGATTAAGCAAAATAAATAAATTAAGATGTTAATTATAAGATCGTAGTAAAATGTTATATTAATGTATGTATTCTTGTGTTTAATGTACCATAGTACTTAGGTGTATTAGTTTGTATTGCTAAATTGCTATCAAGCAAAAATGTCATGATTTCAAAATAATGATTGTTGTGTGCCAGGAGGCAACACAATGTCGGATGGCCGAATGTCATGATTTCAAAATATTTGTAATTTTGTTGAGTTTAAAATTATATTTAATAACACTAAAATACTAGATTTGACTCGATTCAATTTTTGAAGGTACCTGATTTTATTCTGACAGCTACGAAAAAGTATTAATTTAAACTCAACGAAAAAAAACCCCTACATATTCTAAGGCGCAGTCTAAGGATGCAGTTCGAGTTGAGCTTCGGTGCCGAAAGGTCGTCTCCAATACTCTGTGCTATGCTAATTATTGTTGATAATCTTATTTTTATATAGTGAATAGATACCGTTGAAGTTTGAACTATACTTTGTTATTCTGTTGAAAGTGTGCAAGAATTATAATATTATTACTGAAGAAAAGGCGTATTCATTTTATTCCCAATGGGCCCCGACTGTGAGTCGTTCTGTTCTGCTTCTTCCTGCTGTTCTGTTGGGCTTGTTTCTTTCTTTTTAGTTTTTATTTAAGTTAATTTTTCAGTATTTTTTAAAATCAGTTTTTACGCAGTATGGTTTTTTGTTTTTCTTTATTTTTTTTAACGTGATATCTTCCACTCCATGATGATGGATGAAAAGTATTCATCCATCATCATGGAGTGGAAGATATACATATTATACTAAAAAATAACTATTGCCACCTAGCCAATAAAGATTGTGTGATACAACCACAGGTGGCATAGTTACGACCACGTGCACGGCTAGCACAATATGGGTCAAATTATTTTTGTTCTTGTTTTATACTTTTCAGTGCGCGTTTTTTTCGTAGTCGGGTTTTGATTATTTTTAACTTATTTTTTGTTTACACTATTTTGGGGTTAGATTATTAATTATTTGATATACTTAATAATAAAAGCAAAGTATAGCGAGTGAATTTCAAATGTGCTCACCAAGCCCTTTAATTTGATACCCATGTCGATACTGTACAAAAATTTTTTTTTTCGGTTACAGCTTTACATTCCCTTGAGGGTGCTATTTTGGATTTGATGACACATCATCTACCCTATAACCAGCGGACAACTGAGACTCTTCTAACGACACCTCATTTGTCATGTAATGATAAGTAGTTTAGAAGTTATGAGGGAACAGACAAACATACATACATACATACATACCGGTCAAAATCATAACCCTCCTTTTGGCTTTACCGTAGTCGGGTAAAAAGTACTCTGTGAGCGGGAGTGACTGTCAGACTCGTACTGACCATGGTGTTCCTTGAATAGCCATTTACGTTGCAAGGTCACGGTTTCCCGTTTGGACAAGGAACACCCCGGAAGTCAAATGATATCTACATTATCAATAATATACGAACATCTTCCTCCTGAGCACAACCCTTGTGGGCCCAGGCTGGCAGTTATAAAATTATCTGGCAAAATGGGTCATAGACACATTGTCAGTGTCGACCTCCTCTGCAGAGTTTATGCCCGACTTTCCCGCCCATCCTGTCCAACCATGAAGATCTGAGGAGTCCATGAAGTAATAATAGAACCGTCCAGGTGGCTACATAGAGAGGCTTTTGGTCATCTTTTTTTACTTTTTATTTTCCTCACACTATGAATTTCTCCTCCGGTGGACAAGGTGGACCGACGACATCGTGAGGGTCGAGGGCAACCGATGGATGCAAGTGGCGAATTGTCGTTCGGCGTGGCGGTCTAAGGGGGAGGCCTATGTTCAGCAGTGGACGTCTTCCGGCTGATGATGATGATGATGATGATGAATTTCTCCTATATCGTGAATTTAGTCCATCACGTATCCATCATCACCACCCAAAAAGACCCAGGTGGACTGTTATTATGATTATTTGAAACAGCAACTTTAAAGTGCATTTGATCAAAACGAGTTTTGCTGGTTATGCTTATGCATAATTCACGTGAAGTTTTTAGGGTTCCGTAGCCAAATGGCAAAAACGGAACCCTTATAGATTCGTCATGTCTGTCTGTCTGTCCGTCCGTATGTCACAGCCACTTTTCTTCGAAAGTATGAGAGCTATCCTATTAAAACTTGGTAAGTAGATGTGTTATATGAACCGCATTAGGATTTTCACACAAAAATAAAAACAAAACAAATTTTGGGGGTACCCCCCATACTTGGAATTGAAACTCAAAATAGAGAATACTCATATACTCATACTCGAGATACAGTTAGCAGTTTTTGAGATAATTATAGTACATTTTCAAAAACCGCAAATATAACTTTGCCATTCATACAAACACTATGAAAAACAAAGTAATTATTTTTATTGTTTGTGTATACTACTTACTAATCTCAATATAATTATATCCCTAATCTATGCTTGCTACTACGGAACCCTTCATGGGCGAGTCCAACTCGCACTTGGCCGGTTTTTTATCCTTATAAATGAAGGTTATGTAATCTAATTTTAATCTAGTTAGGTTACTTGTTCAACTTTAACACAAAGAGTAGATAGTTCACCTATCTAAATAATATTTTCCCAATCAATGTTTTATAACAATCCAAACTTTCCTTTTTACCCGACAGCGCGACGCAAAGGAGGGTAGGTACCTAATGTGTTTATTCTAATTTTATAGAGTCCGTGCCGCCACTTAATACGAGGTACTAAGTATGAATTTCTTAGCACTAAAGACATTTCAGAGGTCCTTTTTTATTGTGGTAAAATCATCAAATAAGTCCTCCTATCCAGGGAGGGGTGGGAGACTGTCAGACTTGTACTGACTAAAATCCACGGTGATCCTTCAATAGCCCTTTACGTTCCAGGGACACGGTTACCTGATGACACAGTACCGCGACCCCGGCAATAACATAGACACTAACGCCGCGTCAAAAGGTCATAAGTAGTGGCGCGAACTCTAATGAAAAAGCAAATGACTCTGATTATTGTTGTACAATAGAACTCGTAACACGCAATGGTCATGTAATTCCGGTTATAAATACTAATAGAACAGCTTTATTGGTCCCCCGGGTATCGTAAGAGAGGGATGAAATCTGAGGGATACACACATATTAAACCACCTTATCTGTGAGGCTGTGAGTACCGGGCGTACATAATCAATTAAATTAAATGAAAGCGATCCCCACTCTTACGCCGAGCGCTCAAGAACCGTGCCGGTATTTGTATCAATCCATCATCACTGACAGGACTTATTGTAGCCATTATTTAGGGCTGGCAAAGTAAAAACATAGAAGTAAAAACATGGAAAGTGCATGCCGAGAGAGATAAACTAAATAGATCAAAATCTTGACTTGGCTCGCGAGGTTATTGACATGTGGGCTGTGGATTCAGTGATCATTGTACCGATAGTCCTGTCGGCCAACATCTAAGGAAATTCCCATTAGGCAGTTGGACTTGGGGCCTGATTCAGAAAGCTGTTCTTCAGGACATGGCGTGCATTGTTAGAGTGGTGGGCTACCTACTATTTCATACATTTTAGATAAAATTAGTGAAATTTTTGAGAATTAAAACAGTTTTCTTACTAATTTTCGTTTGTTGTTGTAATGTTGGACAAAGATGTCATCAATGTCACTATCTAATGTTTGACGTCAGCGTTGCCAGACCGTACCAAAAAGTACGGTTTTCCGTACTATTCATCACACAATCGTACCACAACCGTACCTCAGTGTAGACCGTACCTTTTTCGTACCTTTTCTATACTAGTGATTTATTTTTCACAACAAAGGAAAAAAAGACCTATGTTGTAATGAAATAAAGCATATCTACAGACAGAATGACACTTATCACATTATTGGAGCTTCAAGCATGTGTTAGGAAGTCATTTATTTATAAACTCGTGGTAAGTTAAATTATTAAAACTCGTGCTAAGTTAAATTATCAAATCCGTGATTAGACCTGTCGTATTGTATGGATCGGAATGCTGGGCTGTGAAAAAGATGGATGAGAAACGATTGCATGTAGCGGAGATGAGGATGTTGAGATGGATGTGTGGAGTGACAAGAATGGATAAAGTAAGGAATGAGTTTATAAGAGGAAGTTTGAAAGTGGCGCCTGTTACACAAAAAATGAAAGGGAATCGTCTATCTTGGTATGGACATGTGATGAGGAGGGAGGACACCCATGTGACTAAGAAAGTGATGAGTATGAATGTTGATGGATGGAGAGGACGAGGAAGGCCAAAGAAAAGATGGATGGATTGTCTAAGGAATGATATGAAAGAAAAAGTAGTAAATGATACTGTGACGTCTGATAGGGGAGAATGGAAGAAGAAAAAGTGTTGCGCCGACCCCACATAGAATGGGATAAGGGCAGGAAGAAGAAGAAGTGGTAAGTTAAATTATTATTTTACGATTACAGTCTGTCGAGAAACTAATAGAAAATAATGAGACTCATACTTTCTTCAACTTTTTGTCACATTTGGCACTACAATATGGACACAAATTACTTAAATGGAATTTTCTTAGTTCCTAAAACATTATTTTCATAATTTTTTGACAAACAGCTTGTTTTCGCTGTAGAATATGAGTAGACTATAGCATTTTTCAAAATTCTAGCAAAAGAAGAAAACAACCGATTTAGTTCTTGCAGAAGTATTTCGACCCAACCGTACCTTGAAGTTAAAAACCGTACCTTTTCAGAAAGCCAATCGTACTTTTTTGGGAAATCATACTGGCAACACTGTTTGACGTTTCTTTCGTTGGCATTCTAACCTATTAATTTGTTTTGTTACAAATATATAGTAATTTGAACTGAAAATTAACACAATTACTTGTTAGATTAATGATCAAGTAGTAATATAGTGTGGCCGTGAAAATCAGGTGCATAAAATGGCGCCAATAGCAAAGAATTCATTGGATGGTGAGTAAAATCACTACCTGCCAAAACCAACTCAATGATTCTATAATATTTTGACTTTCGTTTGAAAATATTGGAATGTTTACTTTATATTGTTGTAATTGAATCATTAAATTAAAAATTATGTTTTTAAAAAGCACATTTTTGAATTTAAATACTTAGTACTTTAATTAAATAATTATGTTGTTGTCATGTAAACATCAATGTATTCCTTCGTTGTAGACACAGATTCGGGCTCGGATTCGGACAGTGGTTCAAGTGCCAGCCACAGCAAGAGCCCTAGCCCCGCGCCTGGCAAGGAAGGCAGCCATTCAAGGTAATTTTTGTATGGAACAGGATTAAATGCTTCTTTTCGCTTGCTAAAGCTTGTTAATATTTAACTTTTCGGGCGCTTTTCGAACACCTTATGTAAGTACATAGTGAAGAGAGAGGAGCTATTATTTCACCAATTCTTAGCCGGGTGCTAGGGGCACGGCAATTGATATTTAGGCTATTTTAGCCAATCGCTAAGAGGTTAAAACATTATTACGGCTATTTCAAGCAATTATTGATGTTACAACATTTTATAAACTGAGTAAGTGGCCTATGTAGGTTTTGGCACTCAAAGTCACTCTAAGAAGCTAACCATAATTAATTTGAAGTAAAACCTAACATTTATGTATGCTAGTTCTACAAATGTGGTGTGAACCAGTAATTTTTACATAGTTATTTTTAGTTTATCTACTGACTTCAAGACTTCCTTACATTACATTTGAATATGAAATGCATAGAATGACAAGGCATTTTTACTATTTATAGTAATCAAAGTTTTTAATTTCAGATCAGTTTCTCGCAGCCCAGCCAAATCAGGAAGCGAATCTCCAAAGTCTGCCCACTCTGCTCACTCCAGAAGATCGTCTAATGCTTCTAGAAGCAAGTCCAATTCCCCTGCTCGTTCTAACAGATCTCGCTCAGGGTCCGCTCAAAGTAACAAGTCAGGTTCCTCAAGTCCAAAGTCCAATGCATCTGGGAGCCCTAAGCAGAGGTCTAGAAGTGGCTCTAGAAGGTCTCGTTCAGGCTCAGCCAGTGCTAGATCTCGTTCTGGAACTCCTAAAAGCCGTTCAGCTAGCCCCAAGTCCGGCCCACACAGCCCTAAGTCTCGGTCTCAGTCTCCAAAATCCCGTTCACAGAGCCCTAAGTCCAGGTCACAGAGTCCAAAATCCCAGGTTGCTAAAAGTAGGTCTAGGTCTAAATCTGCCACTAGTGCAAGTCCTAAGAGTAGGAAGTCCAGATCCAGATCTGGGAGTGCTTCATCGAGGTCTAAGAGTCCAGGGGCCGGGGCTGAAGCTCATGACAGCAGGTCTAATTCCCCAGGGCTTATGATTGATGATGCAGAGGCTAAGGAAAAGTCTAAGAGTCGTTCCAGGTAAATAAACAGTTTTCTTAATTATTTAATGGATTTCCGCATTGATCAATTTCTGTTAGCCTTTACATAAATACCTTGTCTTTGCTAAATTACATTTTTTTTTCAGATCCAAGTCTCGTAGCAAGTCCAAATCAAAAAGCCGCTCGAGGTCTCGCTCCAAAAGTTCTAATGCTTCTGAAGCTGACATTGGTATGTAGCCTTAGCCTTTATTTATAAATAAACAATAACATAATAATTATATCACCGGAGTAGTGTCCTACACAGTGTGAAAACCAGTAATCATTTATTAATGACAAATGACTCAAACCACAAATCCTTACAGGTGAAAAGAAAAAGCGTGCAGTCTTATCAGACTCTGAGAGCGATGGCGGTGCTAAGGCCACTCCTAAACGAAAGAAGGCTGGCTCTGACAGCGGCTCGGAAACCAGCGATAAGCCCAAGAAGAAGTCCAAGAAGATTGTTGACTCTGATGATGATGAGGAGGGGAAGAAAGATGGTGATGGTGGTATGTTGAAAGAATCTTTAGGCGCGGGATAACGCCCAGTTTGTCCACCGAAAGACCGGTCCAGTTTGTTAAGATTGTATGTACTCATATAATGTAGTTTTCACAAAGAGTACTCTATGAATACTGACACACAATATACACAGTATGGTTATGGTCGGCAACGACCAGTCTCTGTGAGCGGTGTGTCGGGCATAGACAAAAAAACCATAGTGTTGAGACTATGGGTTATGTTTGTACTACCATAGATAATATAAAACGAAAATAGGTCGCCACAAATCCATGCTGATATTATAAAGCTGAAGAATTGGTTTATTTGTTATATTAAGATACAATGGAAGTAATAATATTACTAACTTCCATATTATGGAAGCAAAAAACGTGCTGCATCAGCCTCAAGCAAAATGAGGTACGGGCAGGAAGAAGATGATGATGGACAAGTATTGTTTTCATTAAAATCTTTTTTTTTTAAATAAAACTTTGCCCCACACTAGGAATTACTCCTGTGTCGTGGGTGCGTTTACAAACATATAAACTCACATACACAAACACCCAGACCCGAAACAACCACTTGCAGATCACACAAATATTTGTTCCTTGCGGGAATCGAACCCGCAACTCACTGCGCAGCAGTCCAATCGCTCAGCCACTGTGCCAACTGTGCCGTTAAATCTCACAAACCAATTCTCTTACGTAACCACGTTTAAATTTTTTGGTGTGATATATCCATCAAAGGTCTTTTCGTCCTGGCTGTAGCAGAAGAGACCGTCAGATTCTTATTGGTTAAAAATCCACCCTTTGGTTGCCCATTGCTTTCCAGGGCCACGGTGCTCTTTAACAACAATTCCGCACATAACCACGTACGATAATAATCCACAGTGACTGCTGACGCTCTATTCGGCGACGCGTCAGACATCAGTACTGAGGACGAGGGCGGCGCCGACAAGACGTCGGAGCGGTCTCGATCGCGCAGCCGCAGTAGAAGTCGCAGCCGCAGTCGCAGTAGAGAAGCACGCAGGTCTGGTGATGAAGGACGGGGAAGTGGGGATGAGGTAAGATACATCGACTGTTAGACAGTAATCATTAGCCTATCACGGTGCAACCTTGATCCCAATCTTTGTCCGTAACCATTTAACGACCGAATTTGCCAGTCCAAGTTTTAAACATAACAAACGGCCAACGACCATTTATATCTAGACTCCTAATCACAGCCGACCGATGTCTGTCAACACATTAGACAAAAAAGTCTTAAGTTCGTATTAGTTTCGACCACTCCTGTGAGTCCCCTCGTCGCACTGACCTTGAGTTAGCCAATCAGAACGCAGTACCCCGTCCCCCTCGCTTACGTCGTACCTCAGCGACTTGGCAGGAAATTTTCGTTAGTCAGATCGTGCATCGTCTAGATATAAATGGTCGTTGCAAACGGCCATCAAAGAACGTAGATCAGGATTTAGATTGAGCTACAATATTAATTTCTTGTGTATAACTTAGAGTTTTGTCAGGGTACCAAATGATTCAACATTTTTAGTAAGCTTATGCTATCTGAATTCTCTATTAGAGAATCGTCTTCCATTCTTCCTGGTTAGACTTCACTGCATGATTTTGTCCTCACACAATCCATCCATCTTTCCTTTGGTCTTCATCTTCTTCATCCATCAAAATGGACATACCAATCACTAAAGTGTTTTGTTTTAATATTATAGCAAGAACCACGCGACAAACCGGAAGAGGAAGAAGAAGTGGAGATCCCAGAGACACGCATAGACGTGGACATGCCCAAGATCTGGACGGAACTGGGCAAAGAGCTGCACTTCGTGAAGCTGCCCAACTTCTTGTCTGTGGAGACCAGGCCTTACGATCCCAATACCTATGAGGATGAAATTGATGAGGAGGAGACCTTGGATGAGGAAGGTCGCGCCAGGTAAAAAAGAAATAAAAAATATTTAACTAGTGCAAAAGAACCACGATAAACACAACATTAATAAAAATAGAATAAACACAAAAAAATAGGAAAAAAAAAGATTGTGCGTCTCACGGCTGCGCCAAATAGGCCCAGTTCAGCAAAATGTCGAGCAACTAGTGCTCGATGCTGGTTTTCAACTGGACCTGTAATGGCAATGTGACCGATGTAAGGATGCATGTCTACTTAACTTTTGAAAATCACTTTACCTGCTCTATTTTATTTTACTTTTGGGTAGTAAAATCGTAAGATAAGGTCTCGTTGGTTCGAGTGGATGGGACAGTCAGATTTACTGAATCTTTTTGTGTTAGATAGCCCATTTATCGAGGAAGAATGTAGGCTATAACGGTGCATCCACACCGCCGGTATCATTAGTGGAGCAACAAAAGGCAACACGGTAACATTCGGCAACATTCGGTAACTTTTGTGGCTCCTTGTTACTATTTGTTGATTGTTACTCATCCACACCGCAGCAGTAACATCCGACAACAAGTGTTGCCGTGTTACTGTATGTCGAGTAACGTTGCTCGACAATCGGCAACATTGTTAGATAATGGGGGTAACATTGTTACCGAATGTTGAGCAACGTTACTCGACTTACAGTAACACGTCAACACTTAGTAACATTAAATAACATTTTGTTGGCGGATGTTACCGAATGTTGAGCAACGTTACTCGACTTACAGTAACACGTCAACACTTAGTAACATTAAATAACATTTTGTTGGCGGATGTTACCGAATGTTGAGCAACGTTACTCGACTTACAGTAACACGTCAACACTTAGTAACATTTTGTTGCCGGATGTTACCGAGCAACATTTGGAAACGTTGAGCTACAAATGTTACCGGCGGTGTGGATGCACCGTAAAACGTCACGCTAAGATCAATAGGAGCCGAGCACCGGAGGTGAAATCACGGGAACAGCTAATGGGTTATGCCTATACTTGACTAGAAAACTCAACTTACCTGCTCTTTTTTTGGATAATATTATCAAAGAAGTCACTGCTGGGTGAAGTGAATGAGACAGTCAGACTCATAGATATATTATAGAAGGAGATATGGCGTGGAATTAAAAATGTATATAAATCCGATGAAGCCACAATTGCCCCTCCATAACGCTAATATTGCGTACACAGTTCTGTCAAAACAATACTACGAACAAGTGCACACAAGCGCCATCGATAACTCAGTCATTTAAATATAAACCTTATTCTTTACACTACAGCGTACTTTTTCCGTATAATTTACTCACACTAAAACAATTATCATTGTGTGTTGTCGCGACACGGGGGGGATACGACTCTCCCGCTCAAATACAACGGACGCACCATGCGACATTACGGTTTGGTGAGGTATCGTTATGTCAGTTTTACATTGCTTGTCCAGTTACTCAGTGATAGACTGATGTGGTTGTAAAAGAGAAGAAGTATTTAATGCAAAAACAATACAGTCGGAGTAATATAGGAAAACAAGAATAAAGTAGTACAAGTCAATAGCTGAGCGAAACGCTCAACACCATAGCTTCACCGACACGCCCCCTTGCCACTTCTCCTGTTTTTAATATTTCTGTGGTCAGACTCTTACTGACTAACCTCCCTGTTGCTTCACAGTCCCACAACCTGGGCAGGCATTTGGTCCAATGGGTTAAACCTAAACCTAACTTTTGAAAACTTAACTTCCCTACTTTAAGGTCACTTGTTTTTTTTACCGACTTGTTACCGACATAGCCCAACGAATTAGCAAGTTGAAATGGCAGTGGGCAGGCCATATAGCACGCAGAACTGATGGCCGATGGGGCTGTAAGGTTCTCGAATGGAGACCACGCACCGGCAAGCGCAGCGTAGGACGTTCACCCACTAGGTGGGCAGATGATCTTATAAAGGCCACAGGATCACGTTGGTTGCAGGCCGCTTAAAACCGGTCCTATTGGAAGTCTAAAGGGGAGGCCTATGTTCAGCAGTGGACGTCTTACTAATATTATAAAGCTGAAGAGTTGGTTTAGTTGAACGCTTTGAATTGAAAAAATCTTTTTGTGTACGTTAATCCATTTAACGAGGAAGGCTATTGTCGTGACATCTCTAATTAGTATAATAGTTAGTATGTACACCACTATTGGTTGTCTATGATATAATGTAATATCATTGGTCTATGAATCCGGTCGTTCACTCTGTCACTGCACTGTACCCAACGCATCTGTGAACTGTAACTGTAAACCCTATTAATATGCCTGTCTCCCTATCATGTCGTTTTTATTTATTTTCAGGCTAAAACTGAAAGTAGAGAACACGATGCGATGGCGCACTGTATTTGATAAGGAAGGCAATGCTGTCAAAGAGTCCAACGCGCGCATGGTCAAGTGGTCGGACGGCAGTATGTCGCTACATCTCGGCTCTGAGATATTCGACGTGTATAAACAGCCTTTGCATGTAAGTACAGACTATACTATAGTTAGTTAGGGGCTAAAAGTTAGCACTTTCGGCCCCTGATTCGACCTCGTAATTATTCGACGGGATCCTACTACCGAAAGTGAAGGTTTTGAAAAGTAAAGATTTGTTTTCGTTTGTTAAATCATAATATTTACAAAAATAAAACGCATTGGGAGTCGAGAGTAAGGAGCAAGTAAAACTGTACCTATTTGGCTGAAACATATTGCCAATTTTAAAGTGTCATTTCTTCGTCAATTTTAGTTAACGTAGCAGAAGAGAAAAAAATACGGGTCAGGACGAAAATGACTAAGATCATGGTGTTTCTTGAATATATAGACTCACATTTCATTGGCCAACACCAGATTCCAAGACGAAGATCTATGAACGACGAGGAAATCTTAGCGAGATTCGTTCAGAAATACCATTCTCTATAGTCAGAACCCCGTGCGCAGTTTCTTTATGATTTGAGCATTAATAAACTTAAGACAAACTGCAGTTATGGCGCTGCAGAACAAATTTACCGACCTACCAATGTCAACTTTTAACCACCACCTCTTTCATCCCTAGGGCGATCACAACCATCTCTTCGTCCGCCAAGGCACAGGTCTACAAGGCCAGGCGGTGTTCCGCACCAAGCTGTCGTTCCGTCCTCATTCCACGGAGTCCTTCACTCACAGGAAGATGACCCTCTCCCTCGCTGACCGTTCCACCAAGACCTCCGCCATCAAGATACTGTCGCAGGTTGGAGCTGATCCTGATGCTGATAGGAAGTATCAGCTCAAGGTATGTGGTGGTATATGAATATTTCATCATCAGCCTTTAAATGTTCCCACTGCTGGGACACAGGCCTCCTCTCTGTGAGAGGGAGTGGGCCGTAATCTACCACGCGGGCCCAGTGCGGATTGGTAGATGTCACATGTCTTCGAATTTTTGGTTCTAGGACATGCCGGTTTCCTCACGATGTTTTCCTTCACCGTTTTGAGAGCAGTGGTGTTGAAATAAATTACACAAAGTAATGCGCCTGACTGGGTTCGAACCCACGACCTACAACTCGTAAGTCGAGGCCGATACCACTGGGCCACCACTGCTCTTATATGAATATGTTAAATTATAATTAATATAAAAAAAAAACTATTATTAATCTAGATGAGGCCGGTGTTTCGATTGATGATTTTTTTGATACTATAGATTTGAGCCTGTAAATTACATATACGATACTTCTAACCATGTTTTTCTGAAGGTAGAAAAACATGGTTATCCTGTGGAATTTGTCTTCGTGTACGTTTATTTTTAATATTTTGGAAACAGCTTGGAGTTGCGTAATGTTCCCTATTCTACTATTTTGAAAAAAGACACAACGGAAACAAATTCGAAGGTCATAGTCTTTTGAGTTACCCCTCACTGGAAACTTGTCACTCGTTCGTCAATTCGTCATAGCATTCGACGGGGAAGTGTCCGCTACAAAAAATCTACTTACTAGTGCGCGGCAAACCAAGGTCTCATATAAAGCTTTATAGGCGAGAGCCTGGTGAAAACATTGTGACGAAATCATCAATATAATAAGGACCTAATACACTAGCTTCCTTTCTTTGTAGGAGGGGAACAGTTACTGGCTGTTATTTATAATTATCGCACGTTTTACAGAAAGAGGAGATGGAGCTCCGCGCGGCCATGCGCACCCGTGCGACCGCCAGACCCAAGAGGAGGGGGGGCGGGGGCCGGGGGGGAGGGGCGGCAAGGGACGACTCCGACGACGAGGGGGGAGTGTCGCTCGCTGCCATCAAGAACAAGTACAAGCAGGGACAGAAAGGTGTGTTTTTTGTACTCCTTCGTTATTCTTTTCTGTTTAATGTCTTTTTGGCCTTGAGGAGTTCCAGTGAGGGAGAGACAGAGCTATATAAGACATCAGCTTTCGTCTATGGGTGATATTTGACCTATTCAATACTCAAATGTTTATGATAAGTGACAAATGCTTCCACATGTGAACTAGGTGTAACGTCTTTTTTATGAAAACGACTTGCATCGCTGCCTGCCGTATTATAGTAAATCGGGTGGACACCAAAACTGAAAATATATCACTTTGACTTTCTGGTAGATTAATTTGTCAGGATCAAATTTCATTGCTGTGACACGAGGAATAATTTACTTTAGTTACAACACCATCCATAAAATTATTAAAGATCTTCCACAAGCTCCCTTTTAGCGATAAGATCGCCCATTGTGTCACCCCATTTAAAAGCACTTGTGAATTGGATATATCTGTATTTTTTTGGTGTGGATAATTGTTATATATGTATATGTATGTCGTAACGTACCGCGGCTGCGTCCCGGCTAAGTAACTCGCTTGTACGTAAGAATTAAAGTTAGTGTGTCATTGACTAGCGTGTTTGATGGTTGTCCTTCCTACCTCCGACTGAATATCTAACAGTGGCGACGAGAACGAATTCACGAGTGCGGAAATGTCTACTTTTGGCGTATCCTTCGGGATTTTAACCAACTTTGACCATTTATCCCAGGACTGGACAAGTTACAAGTCCCGTTTACAACAATGGTTCATTGCGAACGATATTACGGAAGAATCGGACAAATTGAAGGTCAAACGGAGGGCAATACTTATAAGCGCCCTCACCGGACCTACCTACATGCTAGCGAGGGACCTGGCGCTGCCTAAGAAGTTGGAAGAAACAAATTTTGAAGAAATCTTAGATCTTCTAGACCGTCACTTTGAGCCGAAGCGGCTCGGGTTCGCAGAAAAGTCTATTTTCTACGTGGCGGTGCAGCGACCAGACGAAAGCCACACTCAATGGGCGGCCAGAATTAGGGGATTGGCAGCACACTGTGGGTTTAAGAACTTGGAGGAAGCTCTTCTTGATAAATTTATCATGGGCATGATGCCAGGACCCGAGCGAGACAAGCTCTTTGCCCAGGACCAGACGGACTTAACGTTAGCCAAGGCGGTGGAGTTAGCGGAGAGCGTGCGGTGTGCTCGGCGCGCCTCCCATGCCGCGCCAGCAGCAAGCGGCGCTGGCGCCGGCGGGAGCGCGGGCGCCGGCAGCGTCGACGAAGGTTCCGTGTTCGCGGTTAAAGAAAAGTGCAGTGTGTGCGGCTATACCAATCACAAATCCAATCAGTGCCGGTTTAAAAACTATAAGTGCAAGAAATGTAATAATAAGGGCCACCTAAGGCGAATGTGCTCAAGTGACGCGAAAGTGAAGCACGTGGGGGAAGGCAAAGTGGATGATGAGGGCGACGACGGTAGATTATGTTTAAATATAAGTTGTGATAAGGGTCGACCGATGCTGGCAAATGTTAACATCGGGGGACTAGGTTTGGAGTTCGAGATAGACAGTGGTTCCGCGGTTAGTATTATATCGCATCAGCTATACAAACAACATTTCAGCAAAGTTCCGTTATCAGTTACCGATAGAAAATTATTCAGTTATACTGGGGAACGTCTAGAAACAGTTGGGGTTATTGATTTAGACGTTGAATATTCCAAAATAAAGCGTAACCTACACGTGTTTGTTGTACGTGACGGCGGTCCGCCATTGTTAGGCTGAGATTTTATAAGTACGTTTAATTTGGAATTTGCAACTACAGTTAAATCTATTGGCGGATCGAATAACAATTCAATATTGGACTATTTAATTTCAAAATTTCCCACCGTGTTTTCTGGTAAATGGTAAAAAAATGCTGTACGAAGGAGGGTCTACCTAATATACCACCTGCCTTGGAGACCACTTCTACTCAGGTTGGTCATTCCCTTCCTGCTGGTACACTAGACGGTCCCGTTGTGGAGATCACTCCGGATATTATTTTAAACTAGATTGTAAGACAACAGAAGAAACCTCTGCAATTAGTAACTCATTATCAGTGAACAATAAACAGGTTTCTTCTAGCAAATTAGTTAAGTATAAAATAGCAAATGGAGAGCAACACACTTTAAAATTGTTTAATCAGAATATTCAAGGGTGCTCTTCTAAATTACTGGAAATAGAAATGTTTTTGGAAACAACCAAGTTTGATATTGTTTGCCTTACAGAGCATTGGTTAAAAGATTATCAAGTTATGTCTATTTGTTATGATAATTATCGTGTAGTTAGCCATTTCAGTCGTAAATGTATGATACATGGCGGATCGTTAATTCTTATTAAGAAATCTATTAAATGTAAAACTAGAAATGACATTGTTGAACTGTCGGTTGAACATACCATTGAATTGTCCTGTGTTGAGCTTGATAAGCATGTTATAGTATGTGTCTACAGACCCCCAAATTATCAGAATCTACCTATGTTTGATGCTATAATGGAAGATGTTTTAAATAAAATATGTACTAGTAGTAAATCTATCATCATCTGTGGTGATTTTAATGTTAATTTATTAGAAAATAGCTCCAATAGTATTAGATTGTTGAGTCTTTTTAAATCTTTTAATTTGTCACATGTTTTTATGGAACCAACCAGAGTGACAGCTTCTTCTGCCACTTGCTTAGATAATGTATTTTCTAACTGTGATTACTTACATAAGGAAATTGTTAATAAACTGCCATCTGATCACAGTGGCCAAACAATAACGTTTTGCGCCTATACACCTATTCAAAAAACTCAAATAAGGTATAGGCCAATTACAGATAAAAATTTAGCAAACATGAATAATACTATAGCAAGTAAATTATGTGATCATAGCTTTAATAATATAAGTGACCCAAATGAGTTCTACGCCGAGTTTTTTGGAATTTTAAACACACAATATAATCGTATTTTTCCTCTAAAAACTAAAACTATCTGCACAAAGTTCTTATTTAGTGATTGGGCAACACCAGGAATTCGCAAAAGTAGAGAGAAACTCTTTGAACTTTATGGTCTTAAGAGTCATAATATGAATAATATTAGCTTTCATAAATATGTAGCCAAATATTCAAAAACTTTTAAACGTGTATGTAAAACAGCTAAGGCTCTTTTTATTAGTGGTAAAATTAAATCAGCTGATGATAAAATTAAAACAACCTGGCAAATTATAAATAATGAGACAGGTAGGAATAAACAGCGTAATAACGAATTCAATTTAGAAACTGCACATGGTCCTATAAACACAGATATAGAAGTAGCTCAGGAATTTGAAAAGTTTTTTTCGAACATACCTCTTAAAACGACTGAGTCCTTAAATTCGTCACCCGCACTCTCTGCTGCCTTACTTAGAAATAATGTAAAGGCATGCCCGATGGAGTTTAGGTTTCGGCACACAAACCCCCAAGCTGTGATTAAAGCATTCAAAGATCTTAAAATTAAGTCAACAGAAGATCTCTGGGGAATGTCTGTGAAGGCCTGTAAATCTTTAATAGAAACCGTTGCGCCTTATTTAGCTTTTATATTTAATACCAGTGTAGACCAAGGAGTGTTTCCGGATCTCATGAAGCATAGTAAGGTAGCTCCACTTTTCAAATCGGGTGATTGTAAAGATCCTAACAATTATAGGCCTGTGTCAATTTTGCCAGTTTTCAGTAAGGTGTTTGAAAAGTTAATGCTTGAACAAATGCTATGTCACTTCAATAGAAACTCCATCTTTCATGATCAACAGTTCGGTTTCACCAAAGGTCGCTGTACAACTGACGCCGGTGTTACCCTATTGAAGAACATTTTTAACTCCTGGGAGGAAGCGCAAGATGCCATAGGAATCTTTTGCGACCTCTCAAAGGCATTCGATTGCGTAAACCATGAAACGCTTTTGCTGAAACTGGAACATTATGGAATTAAAAATACAGCTCTTGATTTACTCAAATCATACCTAAGAGATAGACAGGTTAAAGTTCAGATAAACGGTATAAACTCATTAGGGGCCGAAATGACTATGGGCGTGCCTCAAGGTTCTATTTTGGGTCCATTCCTTTTCTTAGTCTATATTAATGATTTACCCCATCTACTAAAAAATCAACCACAGATGGTGTTATTTGCGGATGATACATCGTTAATTTTTAAAATAGATAGACGTGCACAAAATCTAGATACTGTTAATGACTGTATTTCTAAGGTTCAAAATTGGTTTACTCTAAACAATTTAGTTCTTAATGAAAAGAAAACAAAATGTATTAGATTCACTTTGCCAAATGTTAGAAGTAGCAATTGCGACATTTTATTGAACGGAGAAAAATTGGATTTTATTAAACAGACAGTTTTCTTAGGAATCACGTTAGACGATAAATTACAATGGGGCCCCCATATAGCATCTCTAGCGGGGCGACTCAGCTCAGCCGCCTATGCTGTTAGAAAGATAAGACAGTTAACAGACGTCGAAACTGCGCGTTTGGTTTACTTCAGCTACTTTCACAGCATTATGTCTTATGGCATTCTACTGTGGGGCCGGGCAGCTGACATTGAATCCATTTTTATTTTGCAAAAGAGAGCCGTCAGAGCAATTTACAATCTAGGTCGTCGCGAATCTCTTAGGGAACTATTCAAAAAGATTAATATAATAACAGTGCCTTGTCAATTTATTTATGAAAATATAATGTATGTTAGGAAAAATCTTCATCTTTTTAATAAAATAAGCGATAGACATAATTTTAATACTAGAAATAAAGATAAAATTGATCAACCTTATTTTAGATTGTCCAAAGTCCAAAAATCTTTTATGGGGTACTGTGTTAAATGTTATAATAAAATACCTAGCGAAATTTTAACCCTAAATGAAAGAAAGTTTAAAAGTTATATAAAAAATACACTTAGTAAACAAGCATATTATAAATTAGAAGATTATATCCAAGATAAAAATGTTTGGAAACATGCTGGTCCTGCTCCATAGTACAATGTAGGGCTTAAGCAGAATCAAACTGGTTGAAATTTGAATGCTCACACACTTTTTATATTTGTAAAATAGCTGTAATTGCAATATTTTGTTAAAATGTGAACACCATGTACCTATTTGCGTTTTTTTTTTATTTCTTATTATTTTATTTTTTTATAATATTTAGTCTATATTTTCAAGGTACATTGCTTTCACATTATTTATTTCAAATGATGTTATAAAAATATTGTAAAACATGTTTAAAAAGAGTAAGTATGGAGTTTCTTGCCCATTCTTCTTCATACAACCTACCTTTGCGAATGGGTGTAGATTCAATCCCATCCTATCCCATTTCCTTAATTTTAATATTTCGACGTTTAAAAGTGCCTCTTTGATGGCCTATTTGAAATAAAAGATTTGACTTTGACTTTGAAATTAGGAAAATTTAATAAATACGCTGTGGAGTTACATTTAAAACCAGACTCGAAACCAATATTTTTTAAAGCCCGTTCTGTACCATATGCCTTAAAAGAAAAAATAGATAGCGAATTAGATCGACTCATTAGCTTAGGAGTATTAGAACCGGTTCAATACTCAGAGTACGCGTCACCAATTGTGCCCGCTTTGAAAAAAGACGGTGGAGTGAGAATCTGTGCGGATTTTTCCGTGTCAATTAATAAACAACTAATCATCGATAAGTACCCTTTGCCAACGGTTAATGATTTGTTCGTAAAGTTGCATGGTGGCGAACAATTCAGCAAATTAGATCTTTCCATGGCTTACAACCAATTTTGTTTAAAAGAGCAATCACAGGGTATGACCTGTATTAACACTCATCGTGGGCTATTCAAGTATACACGGTTAGTATTTGGCTTATCGAGCGCACCAGCAATATTTCAACGTGCCATGGAATGCATATTGTCGGGGTTAGACGGAGTAGTGTTTTTTCTCGACGATATTTTGATAACAGGTGTCGATAAAAAACAACACATGAGCAGGTTAGTCACAGTACTAGGAAGGCTGGCGGACGCAGGTCTCACAATACAACCTAGTAAATGTGAGTTTTTCAAAAATGAAGTGAACTATCTAGGACATGTTATTGACAAAAAGGGTATTAAAAAGTCGCCAGATAAAATAGTAGCAGTTTCACAAGCACCAAGGCCTCAAAACGTGCTACAACTGCAGTCATTTCTGGGGTTAACTAACTATTACCGCAATTTTGTCCCTAACGCATCAACCATACTAGCGCCGTTATATAATTTATTGCATAAAACGACTAAGTGGGAATGGTTACAAGAACATGAAAATTCTTTTAAAAAAATAAAACAACAGTTGGCATCGGATAAGGTATTGGCACATTTTGACCCCGCGGCAAAATTAATCTTGACGGTAGACGCTTCTCCATACGGATTAGGCGCTGTTCTATCACAGATAGGATGCGATGGGTGCGAACGACCAATCAGCTACGCGTCTAGAACGTTGACAGCAGCTGAGAAAAAATACGCTCAAATACAAAAAGAGGCTACCGCTATAGTATTTGGGGTGAAACGTTTTCACCAGTATTTATATGCCCGAGCGGTGCCTTTTACCTTACGAACGGACCATAGGCCGTTGTTAACCATCTTTGGTCCACACCGCGGTATACCGGAGGTATCGGCCATGCAACCGATTGCAGCGGTATGCAATATTTTTGTCCGCATACAATTATGTCATCGAATATGTTAGTAGTAAAAATAACAGTGCTGACTATCTATCCCGCGCTCCGATAGGTTATGAGTCACCGTCATCAGGCAGCGGTGCGCGCGGCGAGGCGGCGGGGGCAGGACAGGAGCGAGACCGATCGCGCGCTCCTGATGACCGCGCGTCATATGTTTACTTCGTCGTTGACGGAGGACTACCTGTTACGCTTACAGACTTACAACGCGAAACCGAGCTAGATAAAACTTTGCGTAAAGTAATAGATTATGTTCACGTAGGCTGGCCGAGAAAAGTGTACGACGACAAACTGAAACCTTACTTTTATTGCCGTAACCAACTGTCGGTTGAAAACGGATGCTTGATGCGTGGCCACAAGGTTATCATACCAGAAGTTTTAAGGATAAAAATTTGTAATGAACTTCACAGTTCACACTTTGGAGTGGTTAAAATGAAGGCAGAGGCGCGTAAGCGGTTGTGGTTCCCTGGCGTGGACGGTGCGCTGGAGCGGTTGGCCAGCGCGTGCGCTGTATGCAGCGCGCTGCGGCCCGCGCCGCCCCGCGCCCCGCTCATGCCCTGGCCACATCCTCCCCACGCCTTTTATAGAATACATTTAGATTTTCTTGGGCCCTTTAATAACCAAATTTTTCTAATAGCTGTTGACGCTTATAGTAAATGGGTTGAAGTATATATAATGACATCATCGTATGGCTCTAAAGCAGTAATTGAGAAATTAATAGATTTAATGTCACGAGTCGGAATTCCAAATACTATCGTAACCGATAACGGTACTTCGTTCGTATCACAAGATTTTAAAGATTTTTGTTCGAAGAATGGTATTACTCACACACTTGCTCCGGTATATCATCCTTCGAGTAACGGACAAGCTGAAAGCTTTGTGAAAATTGTTAAAAGGGGTCTCAAAAGCATAATTCTCAATAGTACAGGGAAACCATTAAAGGAACGTATATCAAAGTTTTTGTTTGACTATCGGAACTCCAGACATAGTACTACCGCAAAGTCACCCGCTGAGCTCGTGTACGGCCGGCCGCTGCGCTCGCGGCTCGATTTATTGTCACCGATATCGGCATCGGCGACATCCACAGCGTCGACCTCCTCTTCCACTTGCCTCACTCAAACAGTGCAGAAAAACCAGTGCTTACAGCGTAAATACTACAAGGGGAAAACACGTAAACCACTCAAAGAAAATGATTTTGTATGGATAACTAAAAATTTAAATAATAAGAAAGTTGTATGGATCGAAGGAATTATTAAGAGGAAAATCGGAAATGTGATGTACGAAGTTTATGTTCCTGAAATAGACCGGTTGGTAAAGAGGCACGTGGATCAAATACGACCACACGGACATACTCAAATGTCAGATCGCCGCTCCAGCTGGGATCCAGATATCATCGAGGATGCTCAGCGCGACGTAGCCAACTCAAACCAGACGACACGGGATGACGATGATCAACATCAATTAAGAGTTGATAATGACGACCGAGCCAGCAGCAGCACCTCCTCAAACCTAGAGGTTCTGGGAACACCACCGCCAGAACAATTATCCATTTCATCGTCAGTCACTGGTTCACCGGTCAGTGGAGAGGGAGAAGGGGAAAGCGGGTTTGAGCGAAACGTAGTCTTCGGCACGCCTCTGGCTGAGTCAGATTCCTCACCTAATGCACAGACACCTATACCAGCAATCAATCCTCGACGTCTTGAGTTGTCACCTTTACTCCATAACGTAGTCTAGTATTTTAGTGTTCTTTTATTGTTTCATTGGGGTAGTTGTTAATTAAAGGGAAGGGGATGTTATATATGTATATGTATGTCGTAACGTACCGCGGCTGCGTCCCGGCTAAGTAACTCGCTTGTACGTAAGAATTAAAGTTAGTGTGTCATTGACTAGCGTGTTTGATGGTTGTCCTTCCTACCTCCGACTGAATATCTAACAATAATAAAGTGTATTCTATTCTATCTATCTTCCACAATTATAACTATTATATCTTATATACTTATTATATTTACTATTTTATCTTCCCTCTCACTTCTTAAAACTAAAACATCGCCATAATCTTCACAGCTTCAGCAGGCGCGCAGATCTACTCATCAGAATCCGACGCATCAGACGTGGAGACCCGCCGCGCGCGCCGCTTAGACCGGGCGAAGGCTCTCAAGGACTCTGACGATGAGGGCAGCGACCACGCAGACGATCAGACCACGCCACGACGTAATAGCAGTGCCAGTGGCTCTGCCAGTGGTAGTGGCAGCGAGTGAGAATAGGATATAGTGTGTTTTGTTTTGATTATAGTCCTCGCCAGATAAGTCTGGAATAACGGTCATTGACCTGACTTGTACCAAAATAATGCATCGTTCGAATTACATAATACCATCGTTCGAATTTCAAAATAAAATATAAGGTCAAGGTCGCCTCTTACCACGATACGTTTGTTTTGATCGTGTTACGACACTTTCTTTACATGTTTTCGTATCGTTTTTAAATATTGGAATACATTGGCACACTCCCGTAATCTGTATCATCGAACGGGGACCTAAATCGTTCTATTTTTTTCAATTTTATATTTTTTATTGTAAATACGCAATTCCTGCTTGTCCAATTCATCTTCGTTATTGGCAGAATAGTCGACTTCGGCTTTGCTTGCCATAATAAGAAATATAATAGTTTACATTGGTACACGGGGTCAACGAATTTTATTCCAGACTTATCTGGCGGAGACTATAAATGTGTAGTTGAAAGTTGAAGAAGTAACTTAAAAACTCATTTTCCCATGTGGCTAGGCAGAAACAAAAGGACGATGTTAGGCTTGAATATCAGTAAATTACATATAAAATTAGTCCGTCATTTAGAATTTTGAAAAATAACGAACACGTATTTTTTCTTATGTAAAATCAATACATGTTTGGATAAGGCGTAAGCCAAATTGATATGATTGTGTGTATGATTTGATTCACAACCACGTGAACTAGATAATTATATTTAATACTTTCTGGCCACAGAAATAGATAGACATCTATTTAATCTATATTCTGACAAAATAAACTGTATTGTGTTACTTTCAATAATGAAAGACTCTGTAATTGATTAATTATAAGTTGTAAATATAACTAGTTATTGAAATACAATTTGAGTATTTATTATTTTAAAATAATGATATGTCATAACAATATGGGTGATAATTATCTTTCGAAGTTTTATAACAGTATAATAACAGCGAAATGGTCAGTTTATTTAAAACTGATTTACTTACGAAGAAAAGAATGGGAAATAACTGAAAACAGTAAAACATACATCATTGTGATTTCAAATGGGCCTACCACACGCACAAGCAAACCCGGCCTGCGCGTACTTGCCTGTGTGTTGGGCGTCCAGTGTTGCCGACCGTGCACAGTTTTTTCATGCGAGAAGCTTGCGCAGGCAAAACAGTGATGAAGCTTGTGCGTGTGGTAGGCCCAAAACACAACAAAAAATATATATTTGGTCCGGCCGTTTATGTTTTACGTTCAGCAACACATCAATCAATTCATTTTATTCCCCACCTGTTTATTGGTGTTAAAAACATACTCAAAAACAAAAAAAATAACACTGCTCAACACATTCCAAGTTTAATAATCAACGACAAATTGAGTTACTGTCGAGTTACCAATAACATCCAAGGTCATTTCTCCTTCGTACACTATTTGTCCAACGCCCACTATTTTCCAAGTACCCGCATCTTCTACTGTAATATTCGGTATTGAGAATCCACACGTTGAAATGTCTATGTCGTTTCTATCAAAAAACCTGTCGAAAGTGGATCTGGGAGCTACCAGCTCGCAACTCTCAAGGTCCGATATTGGGTATGCTAAGCTAGCGTGCAAAGTGTCGCCCAATAGTAATGTTGACTTGGATTCAATAGGTATTACTTCACTAACCGATGAGTTAGGAGAAATTTTGAATACGGTCAATGGCACGAATTCTGAAAAAAAAGTTAGTTGTTTTTAGTACTTATAAAAAAAAAAACTGAACTGTGTAGGTATAGATGAACTAGTAGTAAACGTTTGGTATAATTACACTATTCAACAACGGTTCTCCCACCTAAGAGATTTATATTTTTTTTGATAGGTATCCCTCACCTTATTACAAAAATAGTAGTAATAGTACTAACGTTTGTTTAGCTCCCGTTATCAAAATAAATGACTTACGTGAATTCTCCATATTCACACTTCTGTTCCTTACGATACTTTATAAAATAAGCAAACTATTGAAACAAGTTCAGTCGTGTACGAAACGCAAGACAGTAAGCTACAAAAATGCCACGCAGTTGCGTAAATTCTCCCGATCACTTTTGTTACGTGTGTGGAAAGTTCACAACACATGACCAAAAAAAGTCTATCACTGCGTATATCAAAGAGTGTTATTTTAACTATTTTAAAATTAGAGTTGCTAATCTAGATAAATCGTGGGTGCCACATGTCTGCTGTATAACTTGCTACAAAAACCTAACCGATTGGTCTCATAAAAAAATTGATATGCTGCCTTTTACGAAACCAGTCATTTGGCGTGAACCAAAAGATCACATTACTGACTGCTATTTTTGTCTCACTAACCTCAAAGGGCAAAATAGGAAAAAGAAACATACTCTAAAGTATCCCGACGTGAGTTCGGTTGACAAACCTGTTTACCATTATCAGGATTTGACAGCGCATTTATCACTAGACAGTCAGACATCATCAGACAGCCCGGAAGATTCTTCCTCTGATCCAGAGTTTCATGGGCCTTCTACTAGCAATGCTCCAATCCTAGTGAGCCAAGAACGACTTGATGATCTATCCAGGGATCTGAATCTATCTAAAGAAAAAGCCGAACTTTTAGGATCACGACTTAAACAGTGGAATTTGCTCGAACCCGGAGTCGTCATATGTAAATATCGCACACGTCACAGTTTTGTTCTTGATTTTTTTTCAAAAGAGGAAAGCCTAGTGTTTTGTAATGATATTAACGGTCTGTTGGTTAAATTAGGCCATAAGCATGTTCCTTCCGAATGGCGGCTTTTCATCGACTCCTCTAAGACTAGCTTAAAAGCCGTGCTTCTAAATAATGGTAACAAATTTCCATCCATTCCTGTAGCGTACAGTACAAATTTAAAAGAGACGTATGAAGTGATGAGACTTGTTTTAGACAAAATAAACTACAAAGACTTCCAGTGGACCATCTGTGCTGATTTAAAGGTAGTTGCTTTAATTTTAGGACTCCAAACTGGCTATACCAAATTCTGCTGTTTCTTGTGTGAATGGGATAGTAGGGATCGATCAAAACATTACACTCAAGAGCACTGGCCTGAAAGAACAGCTTATATCCCTGGCCAGAAAAATGTAAAAAAATGTTCCATTAGTCGATCCCAAAAAAATAATATTGCCACCTTTACATATAAAGTTGGGATTAATAAAAAACTTTGTTAAGGCCATGGATAAAAATGGTACTGGGTTTCAATACTTGAAAAATAAATTTCCTTCTCTTAGCGATGCCAAGATAAAAGAAGGCATATTTGTTGGACCTGACGTAAGGAAACTCATGCAGGATCCAGAGTTTCTGACAGCATTAAATGACGTTGAAAAAGAAGCCTGGTTGTCCTTTGTAGAAGTGACCAAAAATTTTCTTGGCAATCACAAATCTCCGCAATATGTAAATATCGTCAAAACGATGTTACAAGCTTATCAAAAAATGGGATGCAAAATGTCCTTAAAAATACACTTTTTGCAATCCATTCCATCAAGATTCCATCAAGACATCGCGTCATTCGAAAAACGCTACCAAGGCAAATGGGAACCCTCTATGCTTGCTGATTATTGTTGGTCCATCGTTAGAGAAACACCGGAGTCGTCCTACAGCAGAAAAGCCAAAAGATCTAAACAATCGGAATCTTTTACACCATTGTAAATATTATAATTCATTGTTTTGGTTAAAAATCATGAATATAATTATTAAAAAACAACTAGAGCTAACTTCGACTTTTTATTTATCGTGCGTTTATACCTTGGCTACGAAGATTAAAAATATATATATTTTCCTTAGGTGGGAGAACAAAGCTATAATTTTGTCGATCAGTGTTATTTACAACCACATATTTTTGAATCACTTCGACGCCACACAGTTCTGACGCGAACTCCTTTCATTAGTATTGAATTTCTGATTTTAATCATCTACTTTTGCTATTGACTGAACGCCGCTTTTTTTAGGAGTGGCTGGAGAGGCGCCACGGCGTCCTCACCTTCCGCCTGACGCGGGTCGTAACAGAACATGGATAGTTTCGAGAGGTTCCTGTGTCGGATTGGGCGGGAAGGAACGCATGGGTGTCACCATATTAAAGAGCTATTGCATAATATAGATTTGCATACAGAACGTGACTGGGGCGGAGCTCCGTACAAAATTGGGAATCGTCATTTAGAAAGTACATAGTATGCTTCGTAAAAAGACACATTGGTACTTGCCTAGATTTGAACTCTCAAATTCATAAGAATAGGCGAGGTGTCAAACTCTGGGCCACGAGTTCACGACTCACAATTTCTTTTTTCTTTACTTTGGGTTTGCTCTTGACCTTAGTCTAGGTCAGGGGTGACAAAGACAAGGTCGACGATGGAGCGAGCTTACCCAGAATAAGCCTGTTCACCCTAATTTTGAAGAGATGGCTGTATTATTGTATGCGTTCGGAAACACAGACGCTGGCAGAGAGTTCTACATGGTTCCACCCCTTCGGTGTACGTATTATAAAAGACGTTTGGAAACGCTTAGTGCGAATTGGTGGAATAGCAATAAGGTAAGGATGGCAATTTGCCGTGCGTCTGTGTGATGATAGAAGGGGGCTGGTGGGATGAGGTCGTGAAGTTCTTGAGCACATTCATTTTTCTCTATAATCGTTCTATATCACGTAATTATTCACAAGGAAATGGATACCTACATATTATTATTCCTAAGTCATGTCGAACCTTGGCCATCAATGGTGCGTTTATCTTAACATACCACCATATAATGTAAATTCACGACAGCACACACAATTTATCTAGGTACTAAAAAAGAATAATAGGTAACCAATATAGCATACCTTGAGAATATACAACATAATTATGAAACGAAACGTGTAGATTAAAACTGCTAAAATTGAATCTGAACGATTTTTCAAAAAAAAACACACCAGCATTGTTGTGAACAGTATCTAGATATTTATAGAGTTGCACCATTGAAGAATAATACTTATATTCCAAAAAACTTACTTACCTAATATCATGACACTGATGACTTGGAACATCTCAACCCATTCATCATTCAAGTCTTTAGTATACACGCTAAGCACCCAGTTCCCGTGGTCCTCAGCCAAAATTGGTCCTATCATAAACTCATTCTCTTCAACCTTTTTTAATTTCTCCTCAGCCAGAAAAGAATAAACATCATAGTTATTTTCTTGATATATAATAGGCTTTATGTGTTTTGTAAATCTTGCTACGATTGGTTGTATATCTCGGTCTATATGCTTCAGTTTGGGCGTGCCTAAGTCCAGTTTCATGGCATCTCCATTAGGTTTGTGTATGTAGTAAATAGATTTTGCGTTTATAACTGGGGCGGATATACGAACGATATCGTACAGGAACGCATTGACTGTCATTGGTCGTAACTCCACTCGTGTTTTGGCTGTGAAAGAAAAAATTGAATAAGCAACGACGACAACGAGAGGAGGCGGGTGCCGTGAGGGAGAGGACAGCCTCCACATCACAACCTGGAAGTCCTGACCTGCTCGTATCTCGCTACGCCTTGCTTGCCTTATGATGAGGGGGAAGATGTGGTGTTGTCGACCTTTGCAGCGACGGAAGAACTAAGATTTACATTGCGCAGTCAAAGTTATCCGCGATTTTAGAACATAATTATAGAAAATTCCGACAATAAGTGTTGGGCAGAAAGCCCACCAGACATAACCCGTCTGGTCGAAGGTACCTTCCTTTCCACTGAGTTATCGAGGAACTTTCCATTCTCAGCCATTCTGTTCCTCATATCCCCAAAAACTCCGTTCGTCTCTGGGCAAAGGCACTCAATTTTACGAGTATTTGTCTAGCCCTGAGGAAACTGATTTCATTTTAATGTTTTACTATTTGCTCTCTTACGCCGCTTTTTTATCTTGAGATAAAAATGACGAGATAGCTGTTTCTCTTGTTGGTAAATAATTACTTTGAACTGGGATGTCTAAATAATGATTTCTGAATACTTTAAGATTTAGTATGAGAAAATTGTTTTATTGATTATGAGAAGAATTATTTTTAAACTCTATTTGCCAATTGTTCATGTTTCAAAAACATTTAGGGTTTTTTTTTTGTTTTGTGGTGTTAAAATCACCATGACTGATCGATTGACAGCTGTGCCGCGCATCGTGGGTTCAATTCCTGCACGCAGCAAATAAAGTATTCGTATGATCTACAAGTAGGTAGCTTTTTCGGGTCTGGGAGTTTGTGTATGTGAGTTCAAATGTTAGTAAACGCACCCATGACACTGGAGAAATACCTATAGAGTGGAGCAAAATTTAAAAAATGTCAAATTAGACACGTTACTTATTTACATGTCGCCAATTCGCTTCACGTCACGTTTTACTGAAACCGTGAACCAATTTCAGAACTACATTTCTGACTGCAAGTAGATCGTTAAGTACCTCCTATTTAGTAACTAGATTTTACTAGATCGAACATTGATTTGACCCATTTATCGATCTTAAATGACTATACATTGTGTTTGTACTAGAAAGGTGTTAGTTTTTTAATCATCAAGAGACTGTGACTGTCTTACTGACTAAAAAACAACCACAATTCCTAGATATAAGTATTTTTCATACATTTCCGGTAACATAATTTTATATTTTTAAAATAGAATAATATCGTAATTATAAATATATATAATTGCGATTAGGCAAAATTTCAGCTAAAACGGTTAAGGATAACTAGTTTGAAATACTGGTTTCAGTAATGAAAATGCTTAGGTATACGTGGTCGATACCTAACCACTTTATGCCATGTGAAATGTAAAACGTACGAGAAAAATTTTGTTCGGAATAGTCCTCGAGTTTATAACAAAATTCCTGACGATTAAATATATATATGCATACAGGAAAGAAGTTCATAATTTCCCTCTTGACTTGAAGACCCCCCAAGCTATCAGGAAACAAAGATTCAGGCAGGGACTTCACTCCATAGCTGTGCAGTGGTTGCACACAATAAAAGTATTGGCAAAATGCTTTGTACGTAAGGGTAGGATGTCCACTACCTTTATGTATCTCCCGATGGCGCATTGCCGTACTTACGTCTTGTAGTCCGATGGTGGAAAGGGACAGGCGGAATCAAAGTGTGCAATCCATCGCACACTCTGCAAAATGTGTCGCCATCACCAGGCCATATAGCACGCAGAACTGATGGCCGATGGGGCCGTCAGGATCTCGAATGGACACCACGCACCGGCAAGCGCAGTGTAGGACGTCCGCCCACTAGGTGGGCAGACGATCTTATGAAGGCCACAGGATCACGCTGGATGCAGGCCGCTTACAACCGGTCCTACTGGAAGTTTAAAGGGGAAGCCTATGTTCAGCAGTGGACGTCTTACGGCTGATATGATGAGCCATCGTCGCGGGATATTAGTTTGTATTGCACAAGTGTGTGCTCAGACACAGATGTACCTACTTTCTGTTCCTTTGCTCTCATAGTCCGATGGGACGGCAAGCCGACACAATCGGAGAGATATAAGGCGCAGGAACAATATCACGGTAAGTATTTCTTTTTTAGGGTTCCGTAGCCAAATGGCAAGAACGGAACCCTTATAGATTCGTCATGTCTGTCTGTCTGTCTGTCCGTCCGTATGTCACAGCCACTTTTTGTCGAAACTATAAGAGCTATCCTGTTGAAACTTGGCAAGTAGACGTATCACGTGAACTGCATTAGGATTTTCATACAAAAATAAAAACAAAACAAATTTTGGGGGTGCCCCCCATACTTAGAATTGAAACTCAATTTTTTTTTCGCCAAACCCATACGTGTATCTTTGGATAGGTCTTTAAAAATGATATTGAGGTTCCTAATATCATTTTTTTCTAAACTGAACAGTTTGCGCGAGAGACACTTCCAAAGTGGTAAAATGTGTGTCCCCTGTAATTTCTAAAATAAGAGAATGATAAAACAAAAAAATATATATATAATATAGACCTCAACAAAAACTTCCAACGAAAATTGGTTTGGATGAGATACAGTTAGCAGTTTTTGAGATATAGTACATTTTCAATAACCGCAAATATAACTTTGCCATTCATACAAACACTATGAAAAACAAAGTTATTTTTATTGTTTGTGTATATTACTTACTAATTTCATATAATTATATCCCTAATCTATGCTTGCTACTACGGAACCCTTCATGGGCGAGTCCAACTCGCACTTGGCCGGTTTTTTTTAATCTGCCCCTCTAGAAACTCCTGGGTCGTGGGTGTGCACCCAGACCCGGAACAACTACTTGTAGATCATACAATTAGTCAATTATTTGTTTCGTGCGGTTCCATTTGGGCTGAGAAATTCTATAGAAAAACTTTTTGCCGGGAATCGAACCCAAGATTACGCAACCGGGACCATCTGCAAAGGAAACCGTGACTGAAGGAACAGTGTGAATTTTTGTCAGAAAGAGTGGCATCATTAAATGAGTTCTCCTACCCAGGATAGGGCGGGAGGGGAATAGGTCAGACTTGTACTGATTAAATCCACGGTGATCCTTCAATAGCCCTTTACGTTTTAGGGTCACGGTTACCTGATGAGACAGTCCCGCGATCCGCCAGGTAGTGTGAAGTAAGGAACATTTGATCACAAATTTTTATCACGATTTTTTCAAGAATTAATTGTTTTGATTCATTAACTAGAGCACTGAAGCTTGACGATTTGAATTGGTGATAATACACTTACCCACAATGTCTGGGTGCCCAACTTTGTTGATTGTGATACCGTGGGTAAAAACTACGAGGGTAAATGTCAACAACACTAGTTTTCCGATATTTTCTTTTCCCCCTTGGTTGGGTAAGACCGCGATCATGTTACGGCGCATAGTGACTGATAGTCGGCACATTAGTACGGCAATACTGATACTATATTTCACGGCAACATATTATGTATGTAAGGTAAGTGCCTAGTTTGATTGTATGCCTATAATAGTCGGTTTTCCTCGTCTACGCACGTTTTAGCTGATTTTTTTTATCCTGTGGTTTGATCCAGAATGGACTATTGTCATAAAATCATTATTCATCATCATAATATATGTCGTAGGTAGGATGTCCACTGCTAAACAAAGGCCTCCCCTATGACATAGGCCTTTATAGGGGTCGTTCCCAAAAGTCCACGAGTGTCTATTCTTGTCGAAAAATGAAAGTTCATACATTACTTCCCAACGGGTCCACGACATTTAGAAATATTAAATATTTTGTTTCCCAATGGGTCCATGAAAATGTTTGGTACAATCAAACAAAGGCTTGACTATTTGATGATTTTACCACATAGAAAAAAAGGTATAAATGTTTATTATTTACATGAAATAAAAATATAGTAAGTTCTTATTCTTATTAGTAAAATAAAAACTTACTGTATTACTTAGGTTTTTTAGATCGGCTGACTGTGGTTTTGGCCGAGTTTTTGTCGGGTAAGATTCAGGTTCAGGGTTTATCGAAAATGTATAGTATCGTTTCTTGTACAGCAGTGTCGTTTTATGGTCACACGCTGTTGTCAAGTGACACTTATTACTCCGAATGCACAGGACGGAGGTCACCACTGCCAAAGAATAAGATAGGGCAACAATGGTCAGGTTGGTTTCTAGCCAGTCTAACTATAACCAGGGTTCGAGGGCACGTCTGATGATTTTTACAAAAAAGAAACTGAAATTATCAATTTAAAAAATCTCTCTACATAAATATAATTTTGTTTTGACTCCGAGTTATTCGTTATAGGTAGGTACTCATAAAATAAAGCGCACAGCGCGTCTGAAGAAGTTTTCACTTCAAAAACTGATAAATTAAAAGGTTCATTGACCGTAATATACGAAGGAAATTCCGATTGTGCCAAAATAAAACCGCGTAACATAATGTACGATTAATTCTAAGTTAGGCCTGATAGTGTACCTAGCATAGCATTGTCAAGTATCTTAATTTGAATACAATTTCGTATAGAAATGTCGACACCCAAAACATCAGCCATTTTGGCTTTATCAAAATTGAATGTATCCAGGTCACTCTCATAGTTCCGACTAATCTAACGACATCTCACGAGCTAAAATTCAAAGAAATACATACATACACCCGAAAAACATAACACTCCTTCTGGCACAGTCGGGTAAAAAGGTGTTACAATTATTTAAACGCCGGACACATTCAGCCAATCCGTTTTGTTTATTTTAATCATAAAAAAGTATTTGAAGAAGTCTGTTGATGTAATCCACGTTTATCAGATAATAATATCATATAGGACACTGAAAATAAATAAAACAAATAAATTGTAAGTTGGTAAACTGAAAGATAAATAATTGCTTAGCTGATATTAAAGTAAATGGACACTTGTTTATGAAAACTAAATGGTACCTACCTAACCAACATAGTGTTATGTAGATATAATTACTGACAGTTGTGTACCAGACACCTAATAAGTACTAAATAAAATGACTCGCCGTCTGATCATGAACGACGGCGCGTCGTGATCCAAGTGCGGCTCAAAAATCAGTCAGCAATCTGACGGGGCCCATAGAAAACCAAACGACTGCTGGGGTCGCGGAACTGTCTTAACGGGTAACCGTGAACCTGGAACGTAAAGGGGTATTGAAGGAACACTGCGGATTTTAGTCAGTATACAAGTCTGACATCCCCAACCGCGCCACACTGGGGGGGAGTCGTTTTTATTCGGTGTCTTATTATCAACTAGCTTCCGCCCGCGACTCCGTCCGCGCGGATGTCGGTCTTCGCGTGGATGGTTTATTTCTCCATTTTGAGTAACTCTGACAATGACATCTTATAAATATCAGTCTATTGGACCCAAATACGGCTAAGCCTATAATAATTAAGGAGATCTATTGAGCTACTGCTGTTGAGCTCGCGTTCTGTAGTAAGTATTTTTTTCATAGTAATTCCGACCTTGTATTTACAAATAACTGATCGGAACAGTAACCAAAAAGGTCGCGCTGAAAAGCACGGTTTGAGGCAGGGGTTTTTGGTCCTCTAAACCAAAAATAACAGAATTGAATTACTTACTGTTTAACTTTATGATAAAACTTGGTAGCCAAGTCTTGTGTAGCTATTCCAATTAAGACGTAGCCCGCAGGTGCACTGCTAGTTCAGTTACAAAGAAAAATAAGAAAGTCGCGGTAGTCGTTAACTCTCGGAGAATCTTAACACCGCGATTCAGAAATGCGCGTCATAGGCACAACGCCATCTAGTGGTGAGTGGTGGAACCTTTTTAGAAATCAATGGAGGCAGGCGTGGCGTAATTTTCTACTTGATAATAGGTGTCGCCAGTGGTTCCATAATAAGGTTTGTTACAGATTTTTTTTCTACGTATTTTTCCAGGATAAAAAGTATCCTATTTTATGCCCAGGATAATAAGGTATAATTATACCAAGTTTCATCGAAATCGAACCGTTAGTTTTCACGTGATGCCTGCATATACAGACAGACAGACAGACAGACAAAAAATTTTTTAATCACATATTTGGGTTTGGTATCGATCCAGCAACACCCCCCGCTATTTATTTTTTCAATATTTTCAATGTACAGAATTGACCCTTCTACAGATTTATTATATGTATAGATATAGATAGATTAGTACAGAATTTAGGTACTTATAAAAAAAAATGAAGACAATAGCCTAATACAAAATTGATACAAGTGTTAACAGTTTGTCATTGATCACTTTATATATTTTATCATTGACACAAGCCTTTATTTACATTCGTGTAATGACTGAAGCGTGTTTCAGGATGGTAATAAAACAGACTTTATTTTCAACGTACTTTTAGTACATACATGCTTATCGGACAGTATTAGGTACTTAAAAACAGTCTGGTTAAGTGACCTAGGAGAAATTCCACCTACCGGGGTCGCGGGACTAGGCTAGTAACCGTGGCCCCGGAACGTAAAAGGTTATTGAAGGACACCGTGGATTTTAGTCAGATTTGATGACTTTATCACATAGAAAAAGTAAAAATTAATTAAAACATTGCCCAACCTGGAAGTCGAAGCCAGGACCATCATGTTAACCAAACGTGACTTGACTGACTGTGTTACTAAGCATTTTGGGGGTAGACTCGAAAGGGGTTCAAGAGTTAATTTCCTGTCTTTGCTTAGGAATTTGCTAAAGATTCTCATCAAAACGGCTAAACCGATTTTGTTGAATTTTGGTACAGATAGATGGAGACCTAGATATAAGGGGAGACCCTTTCGCTCGCCCGAATCATCACAGTATTTGTGGTTGTGGGTGTTTGTTTGTCACTCTTTACCGAACTATTAATCTAATTCGGTTCAATTTCGACGTGAAAACGGACTGTACAATACAACGACACACAGTTTGAATTTATAATATTTGTAATTTATGTCATTTTAAGAAGAAAAAAAAACATTGCATCAGACTAGGAATTTCTTCCTGAATCGTGGGTGCGTTTACAAACATAGAAACTCTATACAGAAACACCCAGACCCAGAACAACTACTTGCAGATTATACTTATAGTTTGATTATTAATTCGAGTCAGTAAAATGACAAGTGCAACTGTCACTGATACATACAAAATGACACAAACCTGGGGGGGTATTACAACGTCTTAAAACCAGGCTTATTCCGGCGAGTGAATGTGACAGAGCTATACAAGTCGTCTAGCGCCATCTCGTTCACTCACTGGAACAAGCTTGGTTTTAAGACGTTGTAATACCCCCCCTGAACATTGGAAATGTCATTTTACTGACTCGAATTAATAATCGTATTTTAAGTACAAATATTTGTTTCGTGCGTGATTGCTCGGCCAATGGGCCAACCGTGTCGTTACTTAGATTAATAATAATATGCCAATGGCTTAATTGCCAAGAGCCTCGACCAACACCTGAGGAGGCTCTCGCTTGGCAGCTGGATCAAGCGCCTGATTCAGAAGGCAGTACTTCTGGACACGGCGCGTACTGTTATGAGGTTCCTCTCTCAGGAGCCCTGACCACCAGCAGCCAGGACCCTGTTCCCGATGCTGGTGGACTGCTATTTTTTTATAGATTTGTTTTTTTGTAAAAATATTTAAAAATGTAATCAATAAGTAAAGTAGATGAATAAAGAGATAATAATATTCCACAACTAGAAGAAGAACGCCATCTAGCTAAGCAGAGCTTGTGTTATAGGTACTACACACTGATAAACATACTTATGTATTTCTAAATACATAAATATTATAGATAAATTACACCCAGACACAGAACAAATGATCGTGCTCATTACACAAACATTTGTCCTGGGTGGGAATCGAACCCACGACCTCCGGCATAGCAGTCAGGGTCACTAACCACTAGACCAATTCTCCATTCCACTCATTGGTTGGGAAGTACTGAAAGTGTGATAAAAAAAAATGAAAATAATTATGAAATAAAATATTTATTATATCTAAGTTGCCCTAGCAGTGCTGATGATCCAGTTTGTGTAGGAAGCAACCCTGGTGTTGATGTCTGGGTAGTACAAGTTGCCGCAGTCTTCGGCACGGGAGAACACCCCAATCACAGCATTGTTAGCATCTAGTAGTGGACCGCCGACATCTCCCTGATGATTATAAAAAAACAAAAAAATTAAGTGGATATGAAAGTAGAGGGAAATTTTTGGTTCTGGGTCTTCATCATCTGTTTAGTAGTGCCTAGCCTTCTCCCAACTTTTGTTGTCGTCGATTTCCGAACTGAATGCAGTTAAGGGTCTAAAACATTCCTAATGATTCACTTCAGTACGCCATTAGGCTATTCTTTTATTATTCATTTACGAGGTGACTCATTAGGCATATCAGTGTTTAATATGGAGTGACTGCCTGTCTGACCTCCACAACTCAGTAACTGGGTTAATAATATACCCCTTGGTTGTCAGATTTTTGTTACGATTGTCATAGATTTACATATGACAGTCGGGACCAAGTTTACGTACTTTCTGATGGACGGAGGTTACTTGCATGATAGATGGTCACCAATTCACAAACCAACCTCGTCAACATGTGTGGCTGCAATTATTTAGCCACAAGCTTGAATTTGTCCAGCTTCCGTGTTTTTCGTGAAGCCATTTTTTTATAAATGTGTGAGTGATTATCACGCACACGTTTAAATATTTCCCTTGGAGATGATCACTTGTTTTACGTAGAAATCGAACGAAGGGGATAAGTTTTCTGTCTTTTTTGTGGTTACATTGGTTGTTGTTTGTGGTTACATGGTTAAATACCCTATATCTTACCTCGCACTGCCCTCTTTCACCGACATCCAAAAATCCAGCGCAGATCATGTTATCAGTGACGGTAAACGGTGGCTGGTTCTGACTGTACCGGTTCGCACAAGTCTGCTGGTTGATCAACCACACATCGGCCATTTGCAGACGCTCCGAACTGCCACCACTCTGTTGAGCAAACAGGTCGATAGATAAATAATCAAATGATTTTCATACTTCTTCTTCGGCTTCTCTGTGATTTTCCTGAATTTTATGAAGCGTCGTCAATCAGAATTTAGTAACCTCAAAGTTGGTAAGTATTGGCGACTTCGGCTAGGTCTCAGATACGGGTAGCAGTTCAAAATGAACAGCCAAGAGCTAGACCATGGTTATTTTTGTATGTTTTTTTTTATATGGTCAACGAACAGTTAAAACCCATTTTTTTACACTTATTGAAAACTAGTTCTAACTAGGGAAAACGCATTCCCTCTGAAAATGGGTTTAACTGTAGCAGTCACATTTTATTTCGAAGGGCATTTACTTTGGGGCTGGGGAATTTCTTTATAAATAACCTTTATAAAGTATTTTATCAATTTACATATTTTGAACAAGTGACTTGTTTTCTTCATCAAAATAACTCAATATTACGAACAGAGTGTTCAGCTCTTCGATATTCCATTGAAAATAGAGGATCCATCGACTAGGGCTTGTTGTCTGGTTAGTTATCGCCTGACAGTTGTTGTTGAAATAAGTTGTGCCACATGGATGGTTGGATGCATTGTTGGATGATTAGATGGTTCTGGTTCCCATTGGCGCTTTAGGACTTTTCATAGATTAGAAGTTATTTTTTAATTTTGCCCCTCACTAGGAATTTCTCCTGTGCCGTGGGTGCGTTTACAAACATTTAAACTCACATACACAAACGCCCACGCCCAGACCCAGTAAAAACAGCTATTTGACGTTCGGAGGCAAAACCCTTTTTGGCGTTTAAGGCTACTTGTAAGTATACGTATACGTCCGTTTTTTTCGCAATGAAAGTGTCTAATGCACCGCACATCTGTGTAAATTGTTCGAGTTGTTAAAAAAATCCGTCCGGTCCGTTTTCCGGTGAAAAAAACGTACGTATACAAGCGGCCTCAGTGGTAAAGCTAAGATGTACTTACAGACGTAGCTCCCCATCCGACAGCGAAAACTTGTTGCCGATCTGCATACGGATATGCGGCCCCAGCTATTCTGGCTGGTTGGACCAGGTTGGGTACGTAGTTGATGTTCAATGTGGTCCTAAGGACCGCTAGGTTGTTCACCAGGGTTGTGAGCTCGAAGTCATCGTGAACATCGATGCGGTTTATGATGTAGATGGTTCCTCCGGAGTTGGCGAATTTGGAGCCAACCCTCGCTCGCCACCAAGTGAAAGGGTTTAGGCTGTAATAGGAAATCAGGGTTTTTATATCGTGATGCAGAGAGAGGCCAAGAAAACGCTGACGTATTTAGACGTGTTTAATGCGAGATTGATCGGTTATGGGGGAGACCTTTGCCCAGCAGTATGTTGATAGAGGTTAAAAAATACACAACCATACTACCTATCCGCCCTTTTTTCTGTTCGAGTTGATGTTGGAACACTGTTAAGTTATTGTCAAACTGACAGACGAACCGAATCCATGGCGTAGCGTTTTTGTTTGTAATGTATGGAATTGTTTGAAGCCTGTCACATAGACATCGTTTTTGCTTTTTTATATGACAGGATTCGGTTCGGTTCGCTATCGCCTGTCTGTTTGGCAAAGGCCTAAATGTGTTGGACAATGTTTCGACGTTAGAACCAGTTAGGTGTTTAAAGCAGCGTCACTGGGCGTCCATCTTACGTTCATAATTCTTTACTGGGTACCGCCATACTTCTTGCTTAGACTATTTAGCTCGCCCCCTATAACATGGGTCTTTCTGTGTTGGAACATAATTAAAATTCTGTGTACTTTATTATAGGCCATATTTTGTTTTACTTTCTCTTCGCAGAATTTGATCTTTGTTAGCGACACTATCGAATAATGTAAACACTACAGGGTATGTATTGTTCATATTTCACATTTCGAAAAAAACGTAGGTAATTGAATTGAGTTTCATTATATTGTGACGAACCAATTTTGGGCTCGATTTGGTCCTAATAGCCTATAAACTAAGCCTTTTTATCATTTGAATTTGGGTCCAGTTAACCAAAATAACACGAAAAAATAAACTATAAGTATAGTCTAGTGAACCCCCCGAGGGCTCAGTTGACCAAAAACTCCTAGATACTCGTACAAACATTATTTATACCTAGTAGGGACATCTTTTAGTGTAATATAGTTTCATGAAGGACATTAAGACAAGATTATGTGAACATTTGAATAGAGTCGCTCTGCTCTTTGTTGAATCAGTCACGAGCCACGATTGGCTCTCCTGACCTACTAAACTGAATTCGTTACTCCTTTGTACCTTCTTAGTACACTTTCAGGGCTATTTTCTAATTGTAGGTCATTGTATGCGAGCAAAAGTAGCATGGCACCGTAGAAACTGTTTTTTTTTTCTATGGTGGAATAACAAAATGACAGATTGTATGTTCACTTGGTAAAGTCATCCAATGAGTTCTTCTATCCTGGGTGGGGCGGACGGGACTGTCAGACTTCTACTGAATAAAATCCACAGTGTTCCTTTAATAGCTCTTTACGTTCCAGGGTCACGATAAACTGATAAAACAGTCCCGTGACCCCGGCAGGCTTTAGCCTTCTATGAGGGCCCCGTAACACGCCGTTTTAGTTTTGGCAATGTTTAAAATGTATGAAAGCAATGTTTTTATTGTACTACCGTGCCGTACTCGTGAAAAAAACAGTCGCATTGCATAGAAACAATCGTGAAATAACTTTGTCTATTCTCGGTAGAATACGGGCATTCGGACGTCGAGTAATGGGCGACTCGCTGTCTGATCATGGACCATGCCCGGGTCGACGGCGCGTTGTGTTCCACGCGCGCCTCAAAGAGTGTCAGCAGCATGATGACGGGGCCCTCCTCTAGAGAGCCAAAGCCTGCCGGGGTCGCAGGACTTATCTAATTACCGTGACCCTGGAACGTAAAGGGCTATTGAAGGACACCGTGGATATCTGACTAAAATCCACGGAGGACTCATTTGATGATTTTACTACGATAAAAAAAAAACTCGGCAGAATAGACATAAAATTGATCACGACCCGTGGATACATCAACTTACACTCCATCAGTATAGAAGCAGGATGCGGCGGACAAAATGGCGTTGGGGGTAAGGATGGACCCTCCACATTTCTGGACGTAGGCCCCATTACCCTGGTTAGTCAGCAGGCCCGTCAGGAAAGGATAGCTTGTGATATTACCGTCATTTCCACCAGCTATTCTCGTATTAAACCCTGGAAAAAATTAAACATTCATGAAGTTTCATAAAAAAATAAACAATTTAAAAAATTCAAAATCCCCGAGGGGCAGTGGCCAGTGGTGGCCCGTAGTATTGGCCTCGACATATGAGTTGTAGGTCGTGGATTCGAACCTAGCTAGGCGCATTAGTTTTTGAAATTTACTTTTCATTACTCATACTCTGAAAGTAGGTCATTACAGGTATGATTAGCCATTTGAAAGTTATTCATCGCCGCCCTAGGGAAAATCGCTTTCAACTGACAGCTGCCAAATTTAAGCAAAAAAAAACTAGTTTTATTTTTACATTTCTATTCTATTGAACCATGTTCAAACTTTTTATACAGCCACTAAATTACAGAGCGATTTAAAATTAAAATAACATAAAGTTAAGTATTAAGAATATAAATAATGACTTTAAAATAATTTAGTTTCAACAATTTCTCTAAAATATCACAGATTTCGACAAAATCTTTGCGATTTTTTAAATAATGAACATGAAAAATCCTGGCTGTATAAAAATTAAAAAAAAAAAACAAGCGGCAAAGTGACAATCCGATCTACACTCATTTTTTCTTTAGCTAAAATTTATGTTGTTAATTTTACTTTCCTCGTATTCGTAATGAAAAGCACAGTGTTTACCTCGGGTAAATTACTTATTTAGTCCCTCGAACTATTAGCGCCCTCACTTCGTTACGGGCGCCAAACCCTGTCTCGGGGCGTAAATAAGCAACTTTCACGCCTTGGATACCAATGTACTATTTACACCTCCTTTTTTTTTACTTGGTAGGTAATATCGTCAAATGAGTCCTCCATCCTCCAAATGAGTTGTAGGTCGTGGGTTCAAAACCAGCCAGTAATTTATAACACCACCACTGCTCCCAAAAACGGCGAAGGAAAACATCGTGAGGAAACCAGCATGTCCTAGACCAGGGGTTCCCAACCTATTACCCTATGCGCCTCCCTAAAGTTTACGCTAAAATACTACGCCCCCCTTATCCCAACTCAAACAATTTACAAAAAAACAAACGATGAAAACTTTAATGGACTTTATTAATCGTATACAATATACAACGTATAATAATGACCATTAGTGAGAACATTGGGCCTGCACTTTATTAACCAATTTATCAATTCTAGGCTTCATGTTGGTCAGTGGACAGCGTATATCATTTTCGACATGAAGTCTATTTCTTTGCTTCGTTTTTATACCCACCTGCGTCGAAAAACCCCGTTCACAAAGATAGGAAGTCTTAAGCTGCTCGTCGCGCGCCCCTTTGGATCACCCTACGCCCCCCAAACGGGGCGCGCCCCACTGGTTGGGAACCCATGTCCTAGACGGTACCAAAGAATCGAAGGCATGTGACACTACCAACCCGCAGTGGGCGCGCATGGTGGATTGTGGCCCATTCTTTCTCACATAAGGAGGCTTTGTCGCAGCAGTGGGAACATAGACTGATGATGATGATGATGAAAAAACCCCAACGCATAAGAATTTGAAATGTCGAACCGATTGTGATAAAAACACGTCTAATATTCATTCATTAAAAAAAACCTGGGACATTTAGTTCTGGGTAACAAAAAATTACACCTGGATTGAGAACCAACGAAAATATCAGAAACTGCTAAAACTAGGCCTTATATTTTTGAAACTCTATGATGAAGAGGATTTTTTAAATTTGTTGTATATTATAATATTATTCAATCAGGAGTAGATTCTGTATGATTGAATGTTTTGTGGTTTCCGGCTTGTGCAGTAATATTGTACAAAGTCACGATATGTTGCTAATGGCATTTTTACATGCATGGCTAGATTTGCCGCTTTGCCTGTCGCGGATTTGATTCCCACACAGAACAAGTAAAATGCTTACAATTTAAAACAAAAACCTCTTTGAACTTATGCCAGCCTAGTGCTTTTGCTGGTTAGTAACATTATTTCAGTTTTTAAGCTTATAGCCAAGCTTTTGTTGTTGACTGTATCAAATAATCTCATGGACCCGTTGGGAACAAAAATTTTAATATTTTTAAATGTCGTGGACCCCTTGGGAACACATGTATGAACTTTCAATTTTTGAGAACAATAGACTCATGGACCCGTTGGGAACGACCAATTTGTATGACCATCAAAACTATCAGGTTTTCGTTTACCCGTAACAACTGACATAATTGTTATATCTACAAATGACAGGGGTAAACGTGCAGTGTGCCTTTTATGGCATAGGGGGAGACGTCACGTCACGTCGTGTTCCACTTGCGCCTCAAAGAGCTGTCAGCAATATGACGGGGCCTTCCTTAGAGGGCCAAACCCTACCTGGGGCGCGGAAAGAAAAAGTAACCGAGACTCCGGAACGTAAGGGGCTATTGAAGGACACCGTGGATTTTAGTCAGTACAAGTCCGACAGTCCCCCTCGCCTGCTCTGTTTGAGAGGACTCATTTTACAACTCATTTTAAAAAAATGGAGGGATCCTAGTGTGATATAGATGTGAATAAGTTATCATGGTTACAAACATCCATCCTTACATACATCTTCACAAACATGAATTTATAAATAGAAGTAAGAAGATTAGTTAAAGAAAAACACTCACCTCTGACATTAACAAAACAACAAAATAAAAATAAAATAAAGATTTTCAACATTTTGTATCTCTACACGGCCTCACCATCAAGTAAAATAAATAATCCATATAGAAATGTGTGATTATCATAATTAACCAAATAATTATCAGCATTATCTAAACAATTATCGTCTACGAATCCGATTAACATGTGACCTTCGATTGATTAAATATTTTAAATGTAGCAATTAACTTTTTTTCCATTTCAAATTGATTTTTGATGTGACCTGTACCCTTAGCACGAGTTTTCACTCTTTTACTTTACAGCGTCTTTCCAGTATTTACAGCGTTTCTTGTATGAAAAAATGGAACAGCGCCTTTGGTGTGCGAAGAAGGAACTAATTTTTTCCTTGAAAATTGTCAATTTGAAGTTGCCAAAGTTCCAGTTTACTTTACGTCTCAAATACTGAAAACTCGTGCTCAGGGTACTGTACCCTTAACACGAGTTTTCAGTATTTGAGACGTAAAGTAAACTGGAACTTTGACAAGTTCAAATTGACAATTTTCAAGGAAAAAATTAGTTCCTTCTTGCACACCAGAGGCGCTGTTCCATTTTTTCATACAAGAAACGCTGTAAATACTGAAAAGACGCTGTAAAGTAAAAGAGTAAAAACTCGTGCTAAGGGTACTGTAGGCGCCTTTTGACAGTAGAAATGACTCGGATGTTGTGACGGCAAACGGTCATGCCCTATGCGCAGTCCATTCAGAAGAGACGTCGAGGAGGTGTTCTGTTCATACCTGTAATATAGCTGTGAGAGTGTCATAGATACCAACGCTTTGGGCAGGCAGATGAGACCGTATGTTCCAGATTGTTTCAGTTGTTACTGGAAGTTTAAATACTAGGTGTTTAATCTGCTGTACCCTGGGCCAAATTTGGTGGCGCGGCAGAGCAAGGTTCTGTACATCTTTGCCAACACCTGATTACCACAACCATTCCACTGGCACTTTATCCCGATTTCAACGAATTGAACAGCTCCGCCAGCATTTCTGGAACCTATGGAGCAAAGAACATACAACATTATTTTTTGTTTATGCGAAACCCGATACATTCCATTCCAATCCTCATTCATTCCATGGGTGGGACTCCCATTTTAACTACTCTATTCTGTCTATTTTTGTTCTTGTTCATGGGTAAAGCCTCCTGCAGGCACACGCGATTAATCGCGCGGTGCGACATGTCGCGGTCCATTCGCAGTATTTTTAGAGTGGAAATTAGCTTGGCTCGTTATCGCAGCGCGATTAATCGCGTGTGTCGGCAGGAGGCTTAAATAACGGTAGAACAGGATTTTTTATTATTAATACATTTTTCTTAATCTATTGTTCTTATTTTACTTTCTTACAGTTTTAACTTACTACTATTTAACAAGATTTACTGCTATAACAATTTCTACAGTGGTTTTTTACTTCTTTATTTTTATGCTTACATTTAATAATACAATATATTTGAAGCATAATTTACGGAGTCATTCCTTTTTATGGCTTTTTACATATTTTTACGCAGTAATCAATAAGTATTTTAGACTTTTTTCCAGATACTAATTGACTTACAACCTCTTTTTTCAGCTTGCAGTTTATGCTGTTCTCAAATTCGTACCGTTCAGCAGCATTCGCTGGGCAGTCCAGGAGCAGATGTGGGACTGACTCGCTCACTTCTGGTTCACAGATACATGATGGATTCTCCTTACACTTAAACTGGTTTAAGTATTCCGAGAATCCACCATGCCCCGTCAAAAGTTTTGTGGTCACTTGATCAATTGACATCTTACGAATCATCCTGTACGCCGCCACTGCATCTGGGAAAAACATTTTAGTGACGGATGCTGTCTGAAATGATGTGTACCTCCGGTTCCACTCGTCAAGCGTAGCCGCTCGGACCTGTCGCTTGACGAATAAGACCGGACAGAAGTCGTAGTCGGGCTTCCTCTTGGCTATTCATAGCGGCCTCCTTTGCCAGCTGATCCGCTCTTCGTTGCCCTCAAATCCTGCATGAGCCTTTATCGAATTTGTTGCCTGAAGGGCTATTGAAGGACACCGTGGATTTTAGTCAGTACGAGTCTAACAGTCCTTCTCGCCCTGCCCTGGGTGGGAGGACTCATTTGATGATTTTACCACGAAAAAAAAACAAAAGGCTGGCTTGCTTGAAATTAATGATTTGGTTTTTAGCTCCGAGAGAATTCTTTTTTTTTTCAAATTCAAATTCATTTATTTCCATAAAACATGGTATACAAGATGGTGGAAACAGTTTTAGAACATACATGTTTTGCTTTTTGAACGTGAACGTACGTATCCGATTTTATGCTCTAGGAACTCCCTGACACTATAAAAACCTTTAGCAGACAGCCATTTGTGTAATTTAATTTTAAACAATTTTATATTTAATGCTTTAAATATTTTATTCATCTGGTATCTTATTGTAAACATGCAGCTTTTATAATGCGAGCCTGTAGGGTTCGCGACGGCTTCCCGAATTTACATCGCTTTTTCAAGCGTCATGTAGCCAGAATGGCATGGCAATAGATTTTACCACGAATCTGCCCATGTGATGATGTCAGCGGCCTGTTACATACCATGGCATGGCGGTACAGACAGGTCTCGCAGCATGCCGAGAGGGCCAGTTTACACAGTCACAGAGGGCCAATTCATAATCACTACATACTTATTATGTCATCATGAAATGCTGAAAGTATGATAAAGTTAGGGAATTTATCACTCAAAGAATTGATATGTCGGTAAAAATCCTTTTACGTAATGCTTTTTGCCCTGGCAGTAAGTTTTTGCGTATTATATTGCAAATTCAAGTCCCCTTAGAGGGCCAAAGCCTGCCGAGTTTGTGGGATTGTCTTATCAGGTAACCGTGTTCCCGGAACGTAAAGGGCTATTGAAGGGACACCGTGGATTTTAGTCAGTACAAGTCTGACAGTCCCTCCCGTCCCGCCCATGCATTCGATGATTTTACCATGGGCCTGTTTAAAAGGCCTCTACCAGGCAGCACCACATCCTCCGTCTTCCATATTTTATGCAGTATGTCCCAGCCATCACGTAGTCAGTCCATACAGCTGAGGGGCACACTACGATTGCCGATAAGCGATATCCACTCCAGCTATCCTATTTTCAATTAGAAGGACTGGAATTCTCTGCCGGCATCTGTATTTCCCGACAGGTATAACCTTTCAAGTCAAAAGTGAATAGGTTACTTCTAGGAAAGCGTGCTTCTCCGTCGATCACAATATCTTCGCTTACCAGCAGGCGAGATACTGGTCAAAAGCGAACCTGTCATTAAATTAAAAAAAAAAAAACTACGTAATGCCGGCGTTGTGAATCACAAATGTATTCATATATGCTCGATAGATGGCGTTAAACGATTAAAATGCAAGCTATGGTTTGTTTCGCTATCCGGTCACGTGTTCGTCCTACGGATTTTCGATCAGGGTCACGTGTCCTGACGCGAGTTTTAAATTTTTTACCCAATACAAAAAAAAGTGTACAAGCCTAAAGAAGTTTTCACTTCAAAAACACATAGCTAGGCTCTACCATGTCCTCTTCGACGAAACGGCTTTGAGATCGTCGTTCGCAGGAAAAAGCACTGCAGGATTCATCTGATCCACTGGCCAACCCTCGGTTCTTCGACAAACATGGCCAGCCCACTGCCATTTCAGTTTGGTTACTCCGTAAGCTGTTGATACTCCAGTTCTTATCCGGACAACTTATACACATTCCTGAATTTATCCTTTAAAGAATGAATTTAGCAATGACTTCGCCCAACACTAGTATAACTCGATTACCAATGTGAACGTATAAGTACTAAGATAAACGGTATCCTATGTGTTTTAACCTATCTCTAAACTGAATTCATCAAGTTCCGTTCAGCCGTTCTGACGTGATTTATTTCAAAATTATCTCATTTATTTAGGTTTACCAACAGTTGTTACAGATATTGGGAACTACAGATAGGAACTTAAAAGTATTGGTGTCTTAAATAGAACTGTACAACCAATTACAGGTAAACACCACATAACAAAATGATTTTAGTATCAACATCAATCAATAAATAAGTTGAATGTGATCGAATTACAAACATTCATCCATCTATCTATCCAAACATACAACATGAAAAAAAAAACAACAACAATTCTCTAAAGACATTTATTTATCAAAAATAAAAATATTACGTTGACAAGGTGCTTTGAAACTTTTGTAAATGTAAAAGTCAAGCGCTACTGAAAGAAATGCCAAGTTTTGTCAAGTCAAGAAAACATTAATTTTCAATGGGTGGTATTTAATACTTTAACTGTAAATCCCCTTTTTCCAATCAAAATATTCGAAATTACAACCAAAAATACTGAATTGCACACTAAATTTGATCATCAAATAAATCAATTATACTATACTGTTAGATCTTTAAAGCCGTCGTCCACAAAAACTTTTCAACGTCTGTTGAACACTTGTCTAAAAAAAATGTCAGATTATGACGTTGAAATAAGGTCCGTTTTGCAGTCACACTTTTTTTAGACAAGTGTTCAACAGATGTTTAAGTTTTTGTAGTAAAGCTGTTAACTGTTTTACTGAATGACTATCTTACTACACTAAATCTAGTAAAATTATTAGAAAATGTCGACGGAGCACCGCTTCGCGGCTATGACGGGGTCTTCCAGACCCCGCCTTCCCCTTCTTACCTAGCCTGTCCGAGTCGGGGTGCCCCCTGTCGTTTCTAGAATATAATTTTGAAAATTCTGTTGTAATATTGAATAATTTTTGTGCAAATCAGTATTTTTGTTTTACGGTGAGTAATATTGTTTCAAAATGCGTATAACTGTGGTTTCACCTAGATTTTTGCTGTTAATTAGATAAAAAAGAAGAGAAATTGTGTTTGCTTAAATTTCTAAATAGAGGTGCAGTTAAAAATTCCCCATTTTCAATTATAACGCTAGCTTCTTTAATGTCGTATCGCTGAACCCCACGCCCACTGTGAGAAGGCAACGGCTTGGCGCTGTTCGGGCTTACATTTCCATTCCGAAGATGTCGGATCGCGCTTATAGAGGCACGCCATTTCGGCTTGGCTTAAGTAGCATATTTTGAATTTTTTACGTCTATAAGATTATGTAGGTATTTTAGATTAAAAATAGCTATTACTTTACGCTTACGCCTCTCACGCGTACAAGCGAAGCGCCTCAATTTACTATAAAGAGCGGAAAAAATTTATTTGCTCCTCAAAACCAGACAAGACAGACGATTTTAAAATTAGGAAACAAAAAAAAAAGTAAAATATTTTTTGGTTAACAAATGGTTGACGAATTAGACTTTTTAAGTCATATTCCCATTAAACCTTACGCGGTAAGTCGGTCAAAATATCAGTATGTATGACAGGTTGGGGTAAGTCCGCCGCATTCTGCTGTTGAGGTTGTTGCTGTTGAGGACGTCTCCTGAAGCTGTTCCTAATTCTAACGACACCCCGGCTTGTCCACTCACGGTTTTTCCTAGGCCAGCAACACCCGATAATGATGCACAAGATGAAGGTGCCGTAAAAGCACCAAAAGATGATGGAAGACACATCTAGAACAAAAAAAAACCTAAGATTTCTGAAACAATTTTTTTTAGACATAACTGACATCTACTATTATTATTTCTCCTGTGTCGTTACACAAAATTCAGACCCGGAACAACTGCTTGGTCATTAAAATCTTGCACCGATAGCCACCAAGGCTTATTGGCCTTAATTTTCAGGTTTGTTGCGAATGGCAACAATCGGGGACTTTTTTCTCATTCGTCGCCAGTGGATACAATTAGGGTTTTTTTCTACTTGTCACCAGTTGTGAAAAATGGGCATAGACGGTATTACTCTTTAAAAATAACTCATTTCAAACGCTGAAGATAATTTTAAATGAACACTTACCAGATCCGCTCGTCCATGGTCGTGGTTCCAAATTGAAAGTCGTAATCAACTCCTCTTCATGTCCGGCGACCTTAACAGCCACTGTCCAGAGTCCCACGTCTGCTGCTACTGGCCTTAGAATATGAAGTTTACAGGAACCTAGGTCACTTTCGACGTGATACTCGTACTCGTTGGGCGCCCTGCTGTTGACAAAACCTGCACAAATTAATAAGGGTCAGTGTGTAAAATTAGAACCGAGGAATATCCGTCGGGGGCTGCCTTTTATATATGAAATTTCTACAAAAGTTTAATCATACTCATAAGTGTATTTTATGTCGTCGTTAAACATCTACAATTCTTCAATAATTGTATTCATGTCACTATAAAACCTTTAGCTGGTTTAATGGCAGCCCCGACGGATATTCCTCGGTTATTTTTACGTCTATTATAATATTTCGTTACAAAAAAATTGGGTAAAGTCGGAGGTTTTGAGCTATTTTATTCTTTTTCAATTAGATTTTTACATTCGTGGGTTTTTTTTTCAAAATTTTTAATTTTGCTTCACACTAATATAGCAGCGCCCCCTAGTGAGTTAATATCATAAGACTTATCTTAGACCATGCACCAATCAACTACGAACCCATTGCTGAAAACCGCGTTGAAATCGGACAATTCGTTTTAATATTACTGCCAAATTACTGCAATATTATTTTGCACTAATATTGTAGCGCCCTCTAGTGAGTTACACACGTAATTTTTATTATTTGGGAACATGCATAAGCTATCACGTACACATTGCTGAAAACAGAATTGTAATCGGACATTTCGTTTTGATATTGCAACATTGTTTTGCACTAATATTGTGGCGCCCCCTAGTGAGTTACGGCCATGACACCTGTCTAAGAACATGAACTCATCAAACACAAACCCGTTATTGAAAATCGCATCAAAATCGGATCATTAGTTTAGAAGATAGGTGGGAACATTACTTTGCACAATCGCACAATTAAACGCACACACAAACATCTCTCACCCTAAACGCACGGGATATCTATTAGTGTTATATACTAAAACCTTCTCCAGAATGTAATGAACACTTTCCTGAAAACCGCATCAAAATCCGCTCAGCCAAACGCGAGATAATCGCGGACAAACATACATACATAGGTACATACATACATACATAAAAAAACATACATACAGGTCTAACTGAGAACCTATTTTTTTTTTAGGTCGGTCAAAAATACCTGAAGTTTCATTTACTTACTTAGTCCATCACTTCGAACAAATCGACAATATTCCGTCTTGGGTAACAGAGTCCAATAGAAAAAGCGCAAGCTTATTATTATCACTCCATTGCTCTCAAAGCGCTGAGTAACTGCCAAGGGTTCTGCAACAGAATAAACGGTATCTTATATAAAAAGCTGAAGTCTACACCGTCTCACAAATATTCAGGAAATAACATCAACGTGTTTATTTGAGAAAAAAAACGTTAACACACACTAAGAATTCCTCCTGTGTCGTGGGTGCGTTTACAAACATAGAAACACACATACACAAACAACTAGACCTGGAACAATCACTGTAGGTCATACAAATATTTGTTCCGTGCGGGGATCGCACCCGATACACGTTGGTCATCAGTCGATTGCTCAGCCACTGATCCTCTGAATATCAGCCAACATTTGGGGGTATGATCTGCTGGAAACGGACCGCTAGGCTAATACCAGTTGAGGTGGCGCGTGAGTGTATTTGTATCTGTCAGGACATAGGCCCGACCAATAGTACCTGTTATAGGAGTGGGTTTTTAGTCGGTCTGAATCCGACATAACCGTCCGCTCGCCCATGACTGAGGATATCCGTGAGAATTTATGACTGATTGGTCTTTAACATTTTGGCAGCAACCACATTTCTAATTCTCCAAGCTGTACAGTCAGGGAAGCGGTCGCCTCCTACTGCAAAGCAGTCATGCTAGCGAAGGAGGAGGCGGGACGCTTGAGGGAGAGGACAGCGTCCACCTCACAGCCCAGCCGCAGTGGTAGACGCCCACGGCGACGGACGTCGCAAGACGATCTCCGGCCACTGGGCATGCGAGCGGCGAGTAATGGGGACTCGCTGTCCGGCTATGGACCATGCCCGGGTCAAGCCTGCCGGGGTCGCGAGACTAACGAATTACCGTGACCCCGGAACGTAAAGGGCTATTAAAGGACACCTTGGATTTTAGTCAGTACAAGTTTGACAGTCCCTCCTGCCCTGCCCTGGATCGACGCTGCGCGTTTGATGATTTTACCACGCTAAAAAAAAGCTGTATTACCATATTCATAATCTTACCGTTGACTTCAATAAAGAAGTCGTCTGTCTTTTCGTAATACTGTCCCATGTCCGGTCTGTGCACTCCTACTGTGCAGTTCCAAAGGCCTTGGGCTGATTTCCTGATATTGTTGATCCTCATGCCGCATTCTCCAGCGTCGAAACCGTTGCCGATGTACTCGTAGTCAGCTGTTGAAGTTGCTGTAAAAAACAGGTGTTCTTTTGCCGCATCTGCCTTTAAAACACACTATAGGTATGCTGGCTGTTTATTTTCCAGCAGAATTATAGAAGCAGTCTGTTTCTAACGTAGCAGTATTCCTATTGTGGTCTCCATTGTTCATGTTTGCATTTTAGTTGACTAGCTTTTTGCTTGATGGTAAGCGACAATGTGTTCGACGACGAACCACGATTGCTTTGAAGTTACTCTCTAAATATTCCAATGTAGCTATTAGGAAATAAAAACCCCGATGGGGAATTCCACTCCTTAGTACACGCAATAAAAGTATTGGCAAAACGCTTTGTACGTAAGTAAGGGTGAACATTGACGAGGCCCTTAGAGGGCCAAAGCCTGCCGGGGTCGTCGGTCTGTCTTATCAGGTAACCGTGACTATGGAACATAAAGGGCTATTGGAGGATCATCTTGCATTTTATTCAGTACAAGTGTTACAGTCCGTCACGACCAGCCCTGGGCCTGCAGTCTCGACAGAGATAGCGATCGCTTTGCGTCAAAAATCGGTCGCTAAGTCTTAACGATCCGATTGTAACGATGTTTGGTAGTCTCTACTGCCAAAACTACCGAGTGTCATCGCAAACTTATCGAATATGTTCGCAAAGATAACGATTTATCGTAAAGTCATGTCATTTCCTTGCGACCGTTTTTGACAGCACGCTAAGTGATAGCTACAATCGCTACCATTGCTTTATTTGTGTTTTCACATTACGACAATATTAAATCAATAGTATTTAAATCATAATGGCTGTAGAAAATTTAGCGTGGGACTTAGTTGAGACTTAGAACAGACGCGATGTGCTAATGCGGCGGCAAATAGCACGAAACCGACGAGAAAACGAAAATCCCTTTGATTTGGAGGATGGACATTTCTTTACTTACATTGAATATCAAAGGTCCTGTTTCACAGGCTCCTTAGTGAATTAGTTGATGTGCAGTGCTCCATTATATGAGCATTAAATATAGATTACAGGAACCAGAGAACACCACATCCATGCAGATGGTGGACAATGGTTTAGGGCCATTTATGTAATGTGCAAGCTGTAAGTTGACCTTCCGTTTTATAAAATCTAAAATATTCTTTAAAAATATGTACCCTTTTACATAATTATTTAATATATTACAGGAGTGTGACCCTGATCTTGATATTTAAATATTAATGCTCGATGGCCAGGAGCGAGCTCACATGTGGGCAAATTCACTAGTGTGCTCAACAATGAAGCGGCAGTTGCTTGGTAAGTAATAATAAATGAGCATAACAATCTGTTTAGAAGAGGTTGCCCATTAGATTTCTCAAATTACTTTATTAAATATGCTTAATCTTTTAGGTGATGATTTATAAAGCCGTGGACCTCTAGAACCGTGGCCAATAACTCCCATAAACATCAACGCCCTGGCACACCGGAGTACAAATTACCGAAACACACTGCTCAGCCAGAAACGTCATAGAAAGATGCTTCGGTGTGCTAAAACCTGTATTTAGTTGTTACAGCAACGCCAACTGATGTACGAACCGTATACTGCTGCCTTATAATTATCCATTCCAGAATCTGAGGATATAATATAGATTATAGAAACCAGAGTCCACCACATGCATTGGTGGACAATGGTAAAAAGTCCATGATGACGGGTAACTACTATCAACTGATATGTTTTTTCTTTTTACTAAAATATATTTATATAGATAAGTGTACCTAACACCATTTTGATGTGAACATTCATGAAATTTTATTTTTGTTGTGCAGGCTCTGAGCGAGCTGATGCAGAGTGCATAAGAAGAAGACTAATTAATACTAGTTTTACATAAATTGTATATTTTTTTCATTTAATATACTCTGTTCTCTGTTCAAATAAAAAACATGTATTTAAAATCATTTATTTTATTTATTTACACAATAATTTTGTGATAGAATAGTAGCAATAGCGTCAGCTATTTTGCTTGCAACCTGCGCAAATAACAGCGACGGCGACGCCTTGGCTTGTACCTTGGTTACCTCAGACTGCATTTTGGCAGCGTCTGCTTGCGCCAATAGTCCATCAATTTGAGCAGATGTTACACATGTTGTACGCCTACACCTGAAACATAAAAACTATTCATTATACACCGTGACTTTTTAGTCGTCTTACAAAAGTGGTCCACGTAATGTCCCCGACCTAAAATACATCTAGGCGAGTTTAGTTTTTTTTTTACTCGTTAAAAATATTTTTTATTATTAATTAATAGGTACATTAGAAATATGAAAATGTTTACGTATCAAGCTGTAGAGTATACCTACCCAGCGCAATAGTCGGGTAGATCATTCCATCTCTATTTTCTATGAGACAAGGGTGTTTTTAACTACTCCTTGCGTCATAATAATGAATTAAAATTTTATTTAAAAAATTTTCAAATCTCTTAAATACCTATTTTTTTATTATAAACGTGTTCTTGTCATTGGATACATGAACTGGGCTGCCGTTGTAAGACAACTAAAAAGTCACGGTGTATAAACACAAAATCAGTTCCGGATTAACCCTGAAGCATATTAAGCAATTGCTTAGGGCGTCACGTCTCAAGGGGCACCATAAACAGGACTAAAAATTCTTTGCTAGTACACAAAACGCTTTTTGAAATTGACTAACAAAGAACTCCGTCTATGAATGAACTTATTAAGATAAACGTATATATCCCAAGGCTAGTATAGTAAGAATATTAGGGGGACCATGCGCTGGGATTGCTTAAGGCATCAAGTAGTCTTAATCTGGCACTGCACAGAATAATTCGGATGTATACTTAAATTATTCAATTTGGTACTGAAAATAGGAATAAAAATTGTCGTTGTAGGTTGTATTAACCTGCCGCTCCCGGTGCTGGCACACGGCGGGCCTGCGCCTGTATCCACCTGTATCACTATACATGGAAACACCGTTTTATTTCCGTTATTTTAAATTTGGGAAACAATGTTTTTGCTCAAACAAACTTGACATTGACAGTATGCCTGTTTGACATGTTGAACGTCTAGGTGTTGCAAGGAAGCAAACTAATAAGTTCCTTGTTATGAGTATTCTTAAAAACGGTATACGATACTTACACATTTCGATGAAATTAAGTGCTAACTTAATAAGGTTTACCTTTCTTCTGCACAACTTTTAAAGAAAAATGTTTTTTGAGAATTATCTTATCTATTAATTTTCCCTATAATAAAAGTTTATTTTCGACTGCCTATATTTTACCTCACTAATGGAAGGAAAGCCTAGAAGCCATGCCAAAAATACTATTAATCTACCGCACTATGAATACGATTTTCGTTATCATAGCGACATCGCAAAGTCTTCATAATTACCGACTTTGCTCGCTATCTCGGATGTAGAGACTTGCATTCATTGTGACAGTTGTTATTGCATGCGAATTTTTTCGTTAATATTTAGCGATCGCTACGTATCGATCGAATCGCTATCTTTGTAGAGACTGCAGGCCCTGGGTGGGTGGACTCATTTGATGGCTTCACTGCACGATAAAAAAAACCGGCCAAAATCTTAATGCGTTTAGTTCTAAAAGTTTCGGAAAAAAGTGGCTGTGAAATACGGACGGACAGATAGACAGTTTTGCCATTTGGCTAAGGAACCCTAAAAGGATGAACGTTACAAATCGTCGTAGCTAGGCTAAGGATGGAGGTGTGATACTCACATGGACTAATGTTGAAGATAGTTCCGTTCGGTGCCCTGAAGTAGCAGTAGCTGATGGCATCGTGTATAGAGCAGGACATGCGCATGGTGTCGCCTTCAACACTGAATGCGACACGAAAGTTGCTCTCCAAAGACGGTAATAAGTCTGGTACAGAAATAACTTATGATGTAAGCAGCAAAATTTACGGAGAAGCTGCGATAACGCCATATTGGTACTTTGTGACGTCATGTACGCTTCTAAATTAATAATAATTATGCACACCTCTACAGTCCCAGAAATCCTACATAACATATCGTGATGCAAACAAGAGCTATTTACAACAACCTGAATAAATTCGTCGACCATACTGCGCGTTTTTTTTCCATTTAGGGTGGTATCAATAAAACCGAAATAACAGTAGATAACAATTAAAATACAGACACGAGTAACGATAATATTATAAATACTGATTATTTTAAACAAAATGGGAATAATAAATTTTTAAAAATGTGGTAAACCTACTATGGGGATTCAGATGATTTACTCTCGTGCCATCGAGGAAGCCATAACCGCTGTTCGAAGTAGTGTTGACGGCACAACGCCAATAGCCCGCGACCTCCTCAGTGGGCTTGAAGAGGGTCAACCTGCAGTAGTTCTCTCCAGCAAACGTTTCATAACTATAAGAAGAAAATCAATATATCTCATCATCTTCCCATTTTGCTTGGAGTCGGCGCAACACGTTTTCTATCATATCGTATCATTAAAGTACTCCATTTTCTTTCATATCAATCCTTAGACAATCCATTTATCGTTTCTTAGTCAATAGTATCTACCTGATTTTATTAAATTTAAACAGTCAACTACCACCAGATTTGTAAAAGTGCATTATATTTTATCTAGCTTCATCAAATTTTAAATATTTCCGATATTAACTCAAATTGCATTCGCAGTAAATATTCTAGACGGATATTATCTAGCGTCAACACCACCTTGGAAAGAGCTTGGTTTCCATCCCCGAATAGTAGTTCAATTTGGATTATATCTGCTGTCTAGATGGATGGCATGAAGCCTTTGTTGGGACGCTAGTTATCATCTTCAATTTTGAAGTCTTGTATCACGATGAGCGTCAACGCTGAAGACAAATTGTTTTGCTACCTTAGGTAATACACCAGTTGCTTTAACTTCTTATTTTTTTGTAAAAAAGACAATAAGACACAGAGGCTACATGATAAATAACATCACAGGTCGATCTCCAAGTGGGTTGAAATTTTTCTATGTGTTTCGGAAAGCACATGAAGCCTTTGATCCCGGTTATCATTTGTAGAATTTTTAGTATCAAAGATCTACAAATGATAGCTGGGCTCAACGGCTACAGTAATGACTACATTACTGTTAAAAGCCAGAAAGTCTGACAGCCATTCTTTCCAGTACAACTTGTAGTACCAACTGGGTTGTGGAGATCAGAATATAGTCCATAAAAAATACTAATATTCCGTTGCATCATAAGCAGATGATAAAGAAATAATGAAACACTAACCGTAATAAATCAGTATCGTTTGCATCCTTGGTTACTTCAGGGGTAGCGACGAATAGGGTGCCGGATGGGTTACGGAATATGCAGCTTTGGACCTGGTCCCCTTTAGGCACGGAACAGGTCAGGATCACGGATGATTGGTTACTCACCACTCTGGGTTCGACCACTAGTTTGGAGTGCTCTAAAATAATCGAATGCACAGGACTAAAACTAGTAATCTAGTAGAATTATTGTTACTCGTAATTCACAGAATAATTATTTCATGAGAAATTCGTAGCGCTGACAAAAGTATAATGTGTCTTTCTCGGCAAATAATGAAAAAAAAATCGATGTAATATTTCAAATAGAATATGATAAAATATTATTCTTTACCATCTGGTAGCACGTTGACCCAGATCCAACTGCTACGTACGAAAATACTGCCAGGATTGCCGGTAATTATCTCCCAATTTCCTTTATGATCCATTGTCACTCTGTCCAACGTAATCCTGCACTGACCAAATCCATCGTAAAGAATGTGCGCCCTCTGTTCTTCAACCTGCAGTACACCGCATCTTCAGGACCGAAGGTAGCATTCACGGAACTACCCGCAGTCCATACTACTTCTTCGGTTACGGCATTTATTTCTAGAAACAGAATGAAACAGTTATGTCATTATAACGAACAAAACGTTTGGATTTTTCTTTTGTATCATGTTTTCTGTTTTACGGGACAACTGAATTGTAAATACGTGATTCGAGGGCAAAATTAGGTACAATACGGAATCGGAACGGAATTCGGACAAAATAATGCTCCAGAACATTACTCAAAGTAATAAAGTAGGTACATTATAATCGAAGGATATAACTTTAGACCGATCCCTCACTTATAAAAACAACTGCCAAGCAATAAAAATGAAAGTTCATGCCAGAAATCACTTGCTGCGCCGCCTAACATCCACAAGGTGGGGAGCGTCACCTCAAGTCCTGCGGACAACTGCAATGGCGCTCTGTCTTTCGGCTGGTGAATATGCCTGTCCAGTATGGGACCGTTCTGCCCACGCCAACCTAGTGGATACAGCTCTTAATGAGACGAACCGGATTGTTAGTGGTTGCCTTAAACCGACCCCGGTACGAATGTTGTATCCACTAACTGGGATTGCGCCTCCTAAAGTAAGAAGGTTTAGAGCCAGCCGCACTGAGAGCACAAAGCTGCAAACTGACTCACGCCACCCGATGTACGAGTACATCTCCGTGACTTCGGGGTTAAAAAGCCGTAACAGCTTCTTTGGGTGCGTCAGTCCAACTAGTCCAGCTGGTAGAAACGCGTCTACAACAAGGTGTGAGGTTTGGCGGGAACAGCTCAGACCACCTGATGGCTTTATCGAGCCTTCTGAGAGCCTTCCACCTGGTCACGCGTTGCCGTGGTCTACTTGGAAGTCTCTTCATAGACTGCGAACCCAGTTCGGCCGCAGCAAAGATAACCTCCACAGATGGGGATTCACTGACGGCTCAGACCTCAAATGTATAATGCGACGTGTCCCCACAGACAATGGCTCACCTTCTCTCCTGTACCGCAAGTCCTGTCACATATTAGATACACTTGACGACCTTATGACTGCATCAGCGAGCGGGGTCCGAGTAGCTGAATTTTGGGCTAAACAAAATATATAAAATCATTTGCCATCGGCACGCTAAGAAGAAGATCGAAGGATTCTTGGTTCCAACCAATCATAATAAGGCAATTATGTATCACTTTGTTTATTAATCAATAAGTTGGCCGCAGGATTACGCTGGTTGCAGGCCGCTTACAACCGGTCCTATTGGAAGTCTAAAGGGGAGGCCTATGTTCAGCAGTGGACGTCTTATGGTTGATATGATGATCATGAATCATGTTGCAATTAATTTTATCTTATCTCTCTTTGTTGAAACATTGGTAATCAAAAGAAACAAAATGAAATAATAACGCATTTTTTCCGCTTGGAGGAATGCAGGCATTGTAAAATTAATCTTTACTGTCCCGCTTGGGCAAAGCACCGCTGTGTCCTCATGGAGGCGATAGATCGCGCCTGGCATTAGTTGAGGTTATGCTGCGGAGCGAGACGGAAAGGGAAGCAGTCACCTCCGTCTGCGAAGCAGTCATGCTGGCGAAGGAGGAGGCGGAACGCGTGAGGGAGAAGACGCATCCAACTCACGACCCAACCGCCGCCATCAATGATGAAGGTGTTAATAGCCCGGGGGCCAGTGACAGATTTACCAGACAAAGTTCCTCTCCAACGATAATTGTTGGAATACCCCAGAGAGTTTATTGGGTTGTTTCCGTCTGAACTGAACAGATTTTTGTTTTGTCAGATAGAACATTCCAACAATGATTTTCGGGAAGCACAAAACGCTTCTGGTTAAGCGTACCTACTGCGTAGCTCGTGGGAGTACGCGCATCGTGAGTCGTGACGTTGTCTGTACCTCGCTTTACATCAGGAAGGAACTTTATATCCTGCTTCTCAAACCCCCAAAGGAGTATTGTCTTTTAACAAAGATCTGATTAATAGCCTGGTATGAATCGTGACCCTGGAAAGCTAAGGGCATGCGAAAGAGAGCCCCAAAGCCTGCCACAGTGCAAAAGCTGTCGGGGTCACGAGACTACCTAAACAGCTAACCGTGAACCTGGTACACACCGTGGATTTTACTCAGTACTAGTCTGGTAGTCCCTTTCGGTCCACCTAGGGCAGGGGGAATCATTTGATAATTTTACCACGACAAAAAAGGAACATGATAGATTTTTAGTGAGTTTGAGTTTAATAGTCTCTTCCGTTCCATTCAAAGCGAAAGGACTCATTGGAAGATCGCAAAAAAGGGCACTTACTAATAATTTCTGTGCTGATTAGAGAACAAAATATTCGGCATTTTGCGTCATAGAATCATAATTATTTACCTTTAACACTAACAAAGACAGCAACTATAAATAAAACTAGATATTTCCACATTTTGTAACTTCACTTCACTGTAGATGTGTCAACATCAGCAAGCAACTAGGAAATAAATAAAAACCTTGTGATATTCAAAATACTCTGGCTTACCATCATTATCTTATCATTAAAGCAAAAAATAATCGATTGATACCTACGATGACTACTTTTGATTGCATTATATTATTTTCGAATGTGTTGCACTCCCTAACAATGTGTCTTACTTTTAATTATGACACAGAATACTTAATAGTACAACAGAAGTCCCACTCCAAAAAAAAATTAAACAAATGTAAAATCTATGTACGAGAGAATAAAGTACATTTTAACTGGCAGCCGTACCGCCCACCTACTTTTATAATAGCCTAAACTTCCCGTGCGCAAGCAAAAATGTACTGAATGATTACGCGCGAGAGTTTATTTTGGTTTATCTGACGCCAACGACATTAAAAGGTTACTATGGGTCAAGCCCAATAGGGTTGCGACTTGCGAGTTTAGGCAGAAATAGGTAGGAACCTATGCGTATTTTATGCATTTGTTAAATTACTTTTTGTCATCGATTACTACATACCTACATTATTGATTGTTAGCACAGAATGTTAATAGTAGGTACCTGCGGCACCTTACGTGAGGAATGACATTTTTAATAATATTATCTTTTCTACCTATTATTGTTATATTTTTGAACATTACGTCTTACAAAAAAAAAAGAATAATATTTAAAAGATTTTTATCGTTAATGGCAAAATAGCCAGTCCTTATTATTTTGCACTCAACCTAGTAACCGACCAATTACTATCGCATACTGTCACAGGCCCCGCGTTGCGTGTCTTTGTAGGTAGGTAAAAAAGGCGCGCAGCGAATTACGATAGCTGACCTTGAATGCGTAGTGTGGCCATTTTCTGAGTTAGAACTTTTAAACAACAACGCAAACATCTTTCTACTTCTACCGATCTTAATTCTTAGTACTCAGCTTAAGGTGAGTGAGAGTGTCGTCTTTTTATCTTGGTCGTCTAGTAGGCTCACCCCCCCCTCCACTTAGTATCTCGCCTCATTTCCAAACTTGTAACCTACCTAATCATGATCAATTAAACCCATACTTCACAAGCAGGGAGATAATTTTGTTCATCATTACTAAATATGTAAGTACTTTATTTTTTTTCTTCATAATAATATTGTTTTATTAATTTCCCAAAAGCACCTAAAGCAAGAAACTTGTGCGTAACTACACGTAACGTAACAAAAATATTAAGGAGACGGAGCGCGTGCACAACGGGTGGCGCGTGGCAGCCGTAGTGAATGGGCCACGACATAATGGCCCCGCAACTACTTGCAGTTTTATGCCTACACCGCGGAGTGAGACAGGCCTGATTATGATAAGCACGGGCAGCAAACGACAGCAGACGACAATCGTTATCGCTCAGCAATCACTAATGCAACTTCAACTTTATACCCCAGCGCGTAAAGTTAAAAATCTATTGAAGTTTACAAATCCTTATCGTTTGTTGTGTTCGTTATCGCTCAGCAGTCTTTAATAGTACATTGTTATCCAAGGCGTGAAAGTTACTTATTTACGTCCCGAGACGGGGTTTGGCGCCCGTAACGTAGTGAGGGCGCCAATAGTTCGAGGGACTAAATAAGTAATTTACCCGAGGTAAACACTGTGCTTTTCATTACGAATACGAAGAAAGTAAAATAAATTAACAACATAAATTTTAGCTAAAGAAAAAATGAGTGTAGGTCGGATTGTCACTTTGCCGCTTGTTTTTTTTTTAATTTTTGTGTTGTGGTCGTCCAGCTATACAGCCAGGATTTTTCATGTTCATTGTTTAAAAATTGGTTTTGTCGAAATCTGTATTATTTTAGAGAAATAGTTGAAACTAAATTATTTTAAAGTCATTATTTATATTCTTAATAATTAACTTTGTTATTTTAATTTTAAATCGCTCTGTAATTTCTTGGCTGTATAAAAAGTTTGAACATGGTTCAATAGAAATGTCAAAATAGTACTAGTTTTTTTTTCTTAAATTTGGCAGCTGTCAGTTGAAAGCAATTTTCCCTAGGGCGGCAATGGATAACTTTCAAACGGCTAATCAGACATGTAATGACCTACTTTCAGAGTATGAGTAATGAAAAAGATTTTTAACTTTATGCACTAGGGTATAAAGATGACTACAGTTAGTGACTGTTGAGCTCTGATGTTTGGCTAAAGGGCCTCTGTTCCCGAACTGCAGGTATATTTTGTCTCGGCGACCTATCGCAGCTGGAGCTCCGCGAATTTCTGCGAAAGTGTTTGAGGCACGCTGAAAACTTGCTTAATACTTCTTCAATTATCTCTAAACACAGAAATGCACACTTGGCTGAGAGAAACTAGTATTGAACAAAGCTATACGTATTTAAGAATGCCATTTTTTAGGTCCCAAAAAAAGTGTTTGCGGCATTTCGAAACCTTTTATACAATTAGAATTTAATATTTAAAGAGTCGAACGATTAATAAGGCAGGCCGCTAGTTGGGATTTACATCTCTCCAGGCGCAAAAGTATGCAAAACATTCAATTTCCTACTATTGGCTGGCTATTTTATGAGATAAACGGTATCCTGTGTTTAACTTATCTCTAAACTGAATTCATCTAGTTTCGTTCAGCCGAGCCGTTCTGACGTGTTTTTTTATTAACCGACTTCAAAAAAAGGAGGAGGTTCTCAATTCCGTCGGTACTTATATAATATTTTTTATGTATGTACACCGATTACTCCGAAGTTTCTAGTCCGATTAGTGTGACTCTTTGTTCGATGCAGTTTACTTGCCATTTGGTCCCATAATTTAGTCGGCTTTGTTTTTTATTTCATTGGCTATGGCCATCGACTTCCGAAAGAAAAGTTATTTTACACTTTTTTGTTTGGTTTTGAAGTCGGTTCCTTTTTTTTCAAAAAGCTTTTTATTTTCCTCTTTTTAGTTTAGATATTCAACAAAAAATTTCATATAATCGGCGTCTTTCTTTAAACCTTTCCCAGAATGTAATAAACACTTTTCTGAAAACCGCATCAAAATCGGTTCAGCCAAACGCGAGATAATCGCGGACAAACATACATACATGCAAACATACATAGAGGTCGAACTGAGAACCTACTTGTTTTTTGAAGTCGCTTAAAAAGAGTAGAAAAAAACTTTTTTTTAAAAAACCGCCTTCAAAAAGAACCTCAAAAAAGGGTAAAGTAACCTACAAAATGACTTTTCTTTCGGAAGTCGGTGGCAAAAAAGACAACGAAAAAGAAAACAAAGCCACCGACTTCCAAAAGAAAATTTATTTTGTAGGTTTTTTACCCTTTTTTGTGTTAGTTTGTGTTGAAGGCGGTTAATTTTTTATTTAATTTATTTAGGTTTACCAACACTTACTGTTGTTACAGATAATTATTGGAACTACAGATAAAAAAAGATAAAAGTATCGGTGTCTTCAATCGAACTGTACAACCAATTGGTTGTACAGTTCGATTGAAGACGGGCAAATATGCAAAATGATTTTAGTATCAACATCAATATCTGATGAATGCATCCATCCATCTATCCAAAGAAGAAAACAACAACTGTTCTAAATTCCAAAACAATTTATTTATAAAAAATAAAAATATTAAGTACATTGACAAGGTGATTTAAACACTGTTGTAAATGTGAAAGTCAAGCACTACAGAAAGAAACGCCAAGTTTAGTCAAGTCAAGAAAATATTAATTTTCAATTACCTATAACGCCAGTTTCTTATAGCTGCTACACACGTTAAACTGCAACGATAAATCTACATGTGTGAATGAGAAAAATCGGATAAACTGTACCGTTTTTCTCCTACACACATAATTATGTAGATTTATCGTTCCAGTTTGCACTGTACCAGGCCTGACTCACTCCGCGGAGTAGGTATGAAACTATGAACACGCGGGCGACTGTGGTCGGATTTCACAGGCGGCTGCCGCCCGCCGACGGTTTCGCACGCGCTCGGTACATTTTTTTTTTTTGTTAAAATGTACTTTATTCTCTCGAGCATAGATTTTACAATTGTTTGTTTTTGGTAAGAGACACTCCTCTACGTAGAACTATTAAGTACCATTCTGTGACTGTACCATCCAATCGTAACGATTTTCCGTAACGGGTGTAGCAGCCATTACGTCGGCGGCGTCGTATCGCCGAGCCCCACCTCCACTGTGATAAGGCAAGGGCTCGGCGCTGCTCAGGATTCCATTTCCAATCCGAAGATGTCGGATCGCGCTCATGGAGGCACGGGCACGAGATTTCGGCTCGGCTTGAGTAGCATATTAACTTAAAATTTTGCTCCTCAAAAACAGACAAGACAGATCTTCAGCATTTTATCTTTCGTAGACTTAAACAAAATAAAGATAGAAGTCGAATATTTTCTGGTAAAATATCTAATTTGACTTTTTAAGTCATATTCCCATTAAACCTTACGCGGTAAGTCGGTCAAAATGTCAGTGTGTATGACAGGTTGTGGTAAGTCCGCCGCATTCTGCTGTTGAGGTTGTTGTTGTTGTTGAGGATATTGCTGTTGAGGCTGTCTCCTGAAGCTGTTCCTAATTCTAACGGCGCTCCGGCGTGTCCACTCACGGTTTTTCTTAGGCAAGCAAGACCCGAGAATGACGCACAAGATAAGGGTGCCGAAAAAGCACCAAAAGATGATGGAAAAGACACCTGGAACAAACAAAAATCTTAGATTTCTGAAGCAATTTTTTTAGGCGTAACTGACATCTACTATTATTATTTCTCCTGTGTCGTTACACAAAATTCAGACCCGGAACAATTGCTTGGTCATAAAAATCTTGCACCGATAGCCACCAAGGCTTATTCGCCTTAATTTTCAGGTTTCCTACTTGTTACCAGTTGTGAAAAATGGGCATAGAGCATAGACGGTATTACTCTTTAAAAATGACTCATTTCAAACGCAGAAGATAATTTTAAATGAACACTTACCAGATCTGCTCGTCCATGGCCGTGGTTCCAAATTGAAAGTCGTAATCAACTCCTCTTCTTGTTCGGCGACCTTGGCGGCCACTGTCCAGAGGCCCACGTCTGCTGCTTCTGGTTTTATTATGTTGAGTTTACAGGCACTTCGCTCAGGCATTTCAATGTAATACCAGTTAGGCTCACTGAAGCTGACAAAACCTGCACAAATTAATAAACGTCAATATGTACAGAATACTGTACAACACTTTATTTCAACTATATTATTATTACAAAATCCAGCTTCTCCATACATTTGTACGGTTTAACACACAGAACATAAGCTCCTCCCTTTTCGATGATGTATCGAGGCACCTTACACCGTTCATACTACTCGTATAGAGACGAAAAAATACCTGAAGTTCCATTTACTTACTTAGTCCGTCACGTCGAACAAATCGACAATATTCCAGAGTGGGTAAATTGGATAAATAGGGCATATTAACGCGCAAGCTCATAATTATCCATCCATTGCTCTCAAAGCGCTGAGTCACTGCCAAGCGTTCTGCAACAGAATAAACGGTGTCTTATATAAAAAGCCGAATTCTTCACCATCTCACAAATATTGATAGACCTGAAACTACTGTAGCTCATACAAATATTTTTTTTCCGTGCAGGGATTGCATCCGAGACACGTTGTGCAGCAGTCGATCGCTCAACCACTGCTCCATTTTGTCAAGGAGAATGTGTGGATATATTAGTCCATACTTGGAGGAATGATCCGCTGGAAACCGACCACTAGGACAATACCAGTTGAGGTGGCGTGTGAGTGTATTCGTATCTGTCAGGACTCAGGCCCCGACCAGGAAGAGCGGGTTTTTAGTCGGTCTGAATCTGACATAACTGTCGGCTCGCCCGCGACTTAGGCTATCCGTGAGAATTTATCCACTCAACAGAAAAATGGTTTCTGGCCTTTAAAATTTTGGCGGCGACCACAGTTTTTAATCTCCAAGCTCTATTTAGTCAATTGGCATGGTGGTACAATATTCATAATCTTACCGATGGCTTGAACATAGAAGTTGTCTGACTTTTCGTAATACGTTCCCATACTCCGTCTGTGCACTCCTACTACGCAGTGCCAACGGCCGTCTGCTGATTTTCTGATATTGTTGATCCTCATGCCGCATTCTCCAGCATCGAAACCGTTGCCGATGTACTCATAGTCAGCTGTTGAAGTTGCTGTAAAAAACAGGTGTTATTTTGCCGCATCTGCCTTTAAAACACACTATAGGTATGCTGGCTGTTTATTTTCCAGCAGAATAGGGTAGTTTCCAGGGTCAAAATAATTAAATTCTATTTAGTCCGTATTTTAGATTATAAAAAAATATTGGACACGTATTTTTTCTTTTTTCGATTAAACAAAAAATAACAAAGATATAGCCCATTAAAATTACGTGTGACGTCACCCCGCGCGAAAAAATGCCACGCACCGTGACGTCACACGTAACTTTAATAGGCTATATCTTTGTCATTTTTAGTTTAATTTACAAATAAAAAAATACGTGGCCCTTATTTTTTAATAATCTAAAAGACGGACTAATTACATTTTTTTGGGCAACTAGCCTATTATAGAAGCAGTCTGTTTCTAACGTAGCAGTATTCCTACTGTGGTCTCCATTGTTCTGAATGTTTGCATTTTAGTTGACAAGCTTTTTGCTTGATGATAAGCGAAGATGTGTTCGACGACGAACCACGCTTGCCTTGAAGTTACTCTTTAAATATTCCAATGTTGTAGCTATCAGGAAATAAAAACCCCGGTGGGGAATTCCACTCCTTAGTATACACAATAAAAGTATTGGCAAAACGCTTTGTACGTGAGGGTGAACATTGACGGGGCCCTTAGAGGGCCAAAGCCTGCCGTGGTCGTCGGTCTGTCTCATCAGGTAACCGTGACTATGGAACATAAAGGGCTATTGGAGGATCATCTTGCATTTTATTCAGTACAAGTGTTACAGTCCGTCACGACCCGCCCTGGGTGGGTGGACTCATTTGATGGCTTCACCACGATAAAAAAACCAGCCAAAATCTTAATGCGTACAGTTCTAACAGTTTCGGAAAAAAGTGGCTGTGAAATACGGACGGACAGATAGACAGACAGTTTTGCCATTTGGCTTAGGAACCCTAAGAGGGTGAACGTCAAATCGTCGTAGCTAGGCTAAGGATAGAGGTGTGATACTCACATGGACTGATGTTGAAGATAGTTCCGTTCGGTGCCCTGAAGTAGCAGTAGCTAATGACATCATGTATAGAACAAGACATGTGCACGGTGTCGCCTTCAACACTCGATGTGACATGATAGTTGCTCTCCAAAGGCGGTAAAAAGTCTGCTAAATAAATAATTTATGATGTAATAAGCGACAAAATTTACGGGGAAGGTGCGATAACGCCATATTGGTACTTTGTGACGTCATGTACGCTTCTAAATTTATGCACACCCTTGCAGTCCCACAAATCCAACATAACATTCCGTGAAGCAAACAAGCGCTATTTACAACAACCTGAATAAATTCTTCGGCCATATTGCGCGTTTTTTTTTTTGCATTTAGGTTGGTATCAATAAAACCTAAATAACAGTAGATAACAATTAAAATACAGATACGAGTAACGATAATATTATAAATTCTGATTATTTTAAACAAAATGGGAATAATAAATTTTTAAAAATGTGGTAAACCTACTATGGGGATTCAGATGATTTACTCTCGTGCCATCGAGGAAGCCATAACCGCTGTTCGAAGTAGTGTTGACGGCACAACGCCAATAGCCCGCGACTTCCGCAGTGGGCTTGAAGAGGGTCAACCTGCAGTAGTTCTCTCCAGCAAATGTCTCGTAACTGTAAGAAGAAAATCAATATTATCTCATCATCTTCCCATTTTGCTTGGGGTCGGCGCAACACGTTTTCTATCATATCTTTATATCGTATCATTAAAGTACTCCATTTTCTTTCATATCAATCCTTAGACAATCCATTTATCTTTTCTTAATCAATAGTATCTACCTGATTTTTATTAAATTCAAACAGTCAACTACCACCAGATTCTTAAAAGTGCATTTAATTATATTCTAGCTGGCTTTATCGAATTTTGAAAATATATCCGATGTTAATTCAAATTGCATTCGCAGTACCTACATATTCTAGACTGATATTATCTAGCGTCAACATCACCTTGGAAAGAGCTTGGTTTCCATCCCCGAATAGTGTTTTGATTTGGATTATCTCTGCTGTCTAGATTAATGGCATCAAGCCTTTGTTGGGACACTAGATAATATCTTAAATTCTGAAGTCTTAAAACAGCACGAGCTTCCATGGTGACGATTTAATGTTTAGCTACCTTAGGTAATACTCCAGTTGCTTGAAATAGAACATACTGTACTTTAACCTTTTCGATTTTTATAAGATAGACAGTAAGATACAGAGGACCCCAAGGCTAAATGAAAAGTAACATCACAGGTCGATCTCCAAGTAGGTTGTGAATTTTCCTCTGTGTCTCGGAAAGCACAAAAAGCCTTAGATCCCGGCTATCATTTGCTACATTACTGTTAAAAGCCCGAAAGCCAGTCTTTCTAAGTACAATTTCTAGTACTAACTAGGTTGTGGAGATCAGATAGTCCATTCCGTTGCATCATTATAGGCAGATGATAATGAAATAATGAAACACTAACCGTAACAAATCAGTATAGTTTGCATCCTTGGTTACTTCGGGGGTGGCGACGAATAGGGTACCGGATGGGTTACGGAATATGCAGCTTTTGACCTGGTCCCCTTTAGGCACGGAGCACGTCAGGACCACGGATGATTGGTTACTCACCACACTGGGTTCTATCACTAGTTTGGAGGGCTCTAAAATGAATCGAATTCACAGGACCATTGATTATTATAAGTTCTTTTTAGAATTAAAACCTCAAAATTATTTATCTGCGTATTTCACAGAATAAATTATTGCATCAGAAATTCGTAGCGCTGAAGAATTTAGTACTTATTCTTAGTCTTTTTGGCAAGCAATGTTTGATGCAATATTTGAAATAGAATAGAATACGGTGAAATATTATTGTTTACCATTTGGTAGCACGTTGACCCGGATCCAATTGCTACGTACGAAAATACTGCCAGGATTGCCGGTAATTATCTCCCAATATCCTTTATGATCCATTGTCACTCTGTCCAACGTAATCCTGCACTGACCAAATCCATCGTAAAGAATTGTGCGCCCTCTGTTCTTCAACCTGCAGTACACCGCATCTTCAGGACCGAAGGTAGCATTCACGGAACTACCCGCAGTCCATACTACTTCTTCGGTTTCGGCATTTATTTCTAGAAACAGAATGAAACAGTTATGTCATTATAACGAACAAAACGTTGGATTTTCTTCTGTATCATGGGTAGGGTGTTTTCTGTTTTACGGGACAACTGAATTGTAAATACGGGATTCGAGGGTAAAATTGGGTACAATACGGAATCGGAACGTAATTCGGACAAAAGAATGCTCCAGAACATTACTTTTTTAAGCATTACTTTGATAAGTAGGTACCTTATAATCGAAGGATTATTGGTTCCAACCAATCATAATAAGACAATTAAGTATCACTTTGTTTATTAATCAATAATCATGTTATCATCAATTTATTTTATCTTATCTTTCTTTGTTGAAACGTTGCTCTAAAAAAACAAAATGTTGCTCTAAAAATACAAAATGAAATAATAATGCATTTTTTTCCGCTTGGAGGAATGCAGGCATTACTAGGTTTAGTAAAATTAATCTTTAGATAGAGTAATCTTTCTTTAAATCAGAGCACAGCTGTGTCCTCATGGAGGCAATGGGCGGCGACGACCTCTCGCGCCCTGCATTAGGTGAGGACCAAGCTGCGGGTCGAAACGGAATGGGAAGCAGTCACCTCCTTCTGCGAAGCAGCCATGCTAGCGAAGGAGGAGGTGGAACGCTCGAGGGAGAAGCCTCCAACTGACAACCCAGCCGCCGCCAGAGACGCCGACGACCATGCCCGAGTCGTCGGCGTATCCTGTTATAGTCTGAAAGAGCAGTCAGCAATCTGACGGAGACCACATAGAGGGAACTGTAACGTAAAGGGCTATTGAAGGAACACCGTGGATTTTAGTCACTACGAGTCTGACTGTCACTTCCACTCCACACTGGGCGGGAAGACTCATTTGATGAATTTGTTCACGATAAAAAAAAAGCGAATCACTTCTGAAGGGCTGCACCAAATTAGACAATTCTTATTTTGCTGTGTTCGCTATTGTATTGAAAATTCAGAGAAAAACATCTTCGAGAATCATCCATTTTGCCCCACACTAGGAACTTCTCCTAAGCCGTGGGTGCTTTTATAAACAGGTAATAATAACCAGACCAGGAACGACTATTCGCAGGTCATACAAATATTCGTTCTGTTCGAGGTTCGAACCCGTGACACGCCGTGCCCGCAGCTGTCGAAAATCCGGCCACTGCGCTAACAGTGCCGTCATCAATGATGAAGGTGTTAATAGCCCGGGAGCCAGTAACAGATTTACCAGACAAAGTTCCTCTCCAACTATAATTATTATTGGAATGCCTCAGAGAGTTGTATTGGGTTGTTTCCGTCTGAATAGATATTTTTTTTAGATAAGGTCCGAATTTTTTTGTTTTGTCAGATAGAACATTCCAACAATGATTTTCGGGAAGCACAAAACTCTTCTGGCTAAGCGTACTCTACTGCGTAGCTCGTGGGCGTACGCGCATCGTGAGTCGTGACGCTGTCTGTACCTCGCTTTACATCAGGAAGGAACTTTAGGTATTATCCTGCTTCTCAAACCCCCAAAGGAGGATTGTCTTTTAACAAAGATCTGATTAATAGCCTGGTATGAATCGCGACCTTGGAAAGCTAAGGGCATGTGAAGGTACACGGTGGAAGGAGGGGCAAAGACGAGAGCCAAAGCCTGTCGAGGTCGCAGGACCATCTAAAAACAGCTAACCGTGAACCTGGTACGTAAAGCGCTCTTAGGTCACGAGTCTTTAGTGACAAGCGTTCGCCTTGCGACCTCGCAACGTTAACGTCTGCGCAGCGCCAACGCTGGAGAGACGCCAACCCTCATAAAAAGCCAGTGGGATAGCGGCCTTAAAGGAACACCGAATCTGGCAGTCCCTCCGCTCCAACTAGGAAACGAAAGGACTCTTTGGAAGATCGCAAAAAAGGCCACTAACAATAAGTTCGAAGAGTTATTTTTGTGCCGATTATAGAACAAAAGCTTCGGCTTTCCCTACGTCATAGAATCATAATTTAGATAATAATTATATTTACCTTTAACACTAACAAAGACAGCAACTAAAATTAAAACTAGATATTTTCGCATTTTGTAACTTCACTTCACTGTAGATGTGTCACCATCAGCAAGCAACTAGGAAATAAATAAAAATATTGATATTCAAAATATTCCGGCTAACCATCATTATCTTATCATTAAAGCAAAAAATAATCGATTGATACCTACGATGATTACTTGAGATAGCATTATATTATTTTCGAATGTGTTAATCCGTAAAACTGGTATCTGCGTCATGAAAACCACTCCCTATCAATATGTTTTAGTTTTAATTATGATAAGCCCGGGCCTGTTTCAGAAGTCCAGAACTTTATCATTTAGCGGTGCACTTGCAGGTATCTTGTCTCGGCGCCCTATCCTAACTGGAGAACTTCGAGAATTTTTGCGAAAGTGATTGAAGCACGCTGAAAACTTGCTTGAAGAAGTATTTTCTTCAATTATCCCTTAACACAGAAATTCAGACCCTGCTGAGAAAAACTGATATTGAACGAACGCAGGCAGACGTACCTATTTAAAGTTGCTAAAGTCTGATTAATCAAAAAAATATTTGACCTTTTTTTTCTGTTGTAATTATTGATGAAGATACGAGTACAACGCTTCTAAAAATCACAAAACGTCTCTCGGTCGATATAATTTTACAGGCGTTATGACGTCCCAAGCTCCTGGACTACTCCTGATTTTTTTTTATCTTTGTAATTATAATATGAATTGATTTGATAAAATAAAAAAATACGTGTGCATTTTTTTTTCAATACTGTAACTGACGGATTTTCAATTTATTTATGTAATTAACTAAGTACGATATTCTTGTAATGGCTGACGCCCGTGTGTCAGACTGGCAGGGGCGTAGCTACCGCCGTATCTGCCGTATCAATTATACGGGGCCCCCGGGCCACAGGGGCCCCCAACGTACGTAAACAAAATTAATAAAAACTTTATAAAAATAAATAAAAATCCCGGGAAGATCCATATTAATATCAACATTTCGATGCAAGTATTAAAATAACTCTACCTAATTCCGACCTCTCTGTACTGATCAGTCGCATCTTGAATTTTTTTGATGACCAATTATTTATCCAATTTTTTGTTTACATTTCGGCGTAGATAAAGAGAAATGATTTTTTTTTCTTGAGAGATAAATCTTTACCCTACCTAAGGTTAAACATTTGTTTTCACTTCTCTTGCTCTGAAAGTGCTTCTTTGTGCAGGGTGTAGACTGCACAAAATCGAATTTTGTGCACAAGGGCAATAACGTATCTACTCATAAATGTCTTATATTAAGGCAAAGAAAATGAGCCATACAGCCAAATGCAATAAGAAGTTCATAGATAGAATTTGTTATTATATAATGTTTACTTTAATTTATTTGCCTTATGTGTTTTTAAGATATTAGATATTAAAATTTATTTAAAATTCAAGTACGGTAGGTTAGTTGATTTAAGATAATTATTATTACAAAATTAATTTAATAGTAGGCTGTATAGGTCTGCAGCCTAATATCAATGTCGTAAGATTAAAAAAAAAAAGCGGCGGGAACAGCTCTTGTTCTTTTTTCATGCATTTATTAATTTCTTCAATTAAAAAAACAGAAATAAAATAATAATATTTTTTTTTTGCCATCTTCTCACAATATGTCGTCTTCACAAATTCAGAAAAATACCGTTAATATGCCGGGAAAAACAATTTCCTTCAGTATTCAAAACTGTTCTAATTTTACTTTGAATTTTAATTAAAGAAATGTTATGTTATACTACTGTTTTATTTCCTCGCAATCGAAGTGAAAAGCAGAGTTTATAACTCGTCCACAAAACCCTTTTTATCCTCGACATTACTATCAGCCCTCGCCTTCGCCTCGGGCTGCTAAAAGTCTCGGATAAAAATGGTTTGTTTTGTGCACTTGTTGTAAAATCTACTATTGGGGGCCCCCAAACAAATTTTTATACGGGGCCCCGCCAATGCACGCTACGCTTCTGCAGACTGGTAAACTATTTAATAAACAGGGTGTAAGAGACATCGACGCACAAACGAATACCATGGGTCCAGTAACATGATTCTGGACCCCCCCGTGTTGGAATTTTTCGTCAGAATTTTCCTAATTTTCTAATTAAAAAATTACTTTAGCCTGTTCATAATCGTTACTCTTACCTAACCCAATGAGATTTTTAATAAAAGTAATTCATTCACTATTTTCACTAAAATTAGCAATGTAAATAAAACTAGAAATGGTGTCTTCTTAAATGTTTATAATGAAAGGTCATCGTATACCTAAATACTGTGTCCAGTACCACAGTACCTGTAGTACTCCAAGCGCGGCTCACTATTAAAAAAAAAAACAAACATAAAAAAATAGGAAAAAACTGACGAAAAATTCCAACACGGGGGGGGATCGAGAATCATGTCCTGGACCCATGGTATCCGTTTGTGCGTCGAAGTCTCTTACACCCTGTCGTATTTAGCGCAGGCGCTACAAGTTGGTAGAAGTTGCTGTTAGTTATTACAATTTAATATGAAATCAGTATTCCTAACTAGGAATCGAACCTGCTGTTTTTTTCACATAAATAATAATAATATAATATTCCACAACTATCACACAACGCCATCTAGTCCCAAACTAAGCAGAGCTTGTGTTATGGGTATTAGACAACTGATAAACATACTTATATATTTCTAAATACATAAATATTATAGATAAATTACACCCAGACACAGACATGCCAGGCGATCAAGAAAATTTCGTTTGCGTGTGAGTGAAAAGTACTGAGAGAGTACGTTTACAGGTCCTGGTAAGCTTCGCTATCCCTTTTCACTCACGGGACCGTCCCACTTATACTTATGAGCAAAGGACGTTTTTTTAAAGTTGCTCCTCACTAAGAATTGCTCCTGTGTCGTGGATGCGTTTACAAACATAAAACACACATACCCAAACACCCAGACCCGGAACTACTACGTGCATAGTTGGTGCCAGTTAAGATGTCAATAGCGGACATTGACCTTTACTTATTTAGTCCTCGTATAATGACATAAGATCAGAATTAGCATTTTTCTGTGATATGATAGTGTTTACGTGAGTCTTATAGATAAAAATAATATAAAATCTTAGGTATAGGTGAAATATTTTTACCATTTTGATATCTTATGAATACTTAGATACTTATTTATATCCTTACAATATACTTACTAATTTATTCGGTATTTTATAAAAATGCTAATTCTGATCTTATGTCATTATACGAGGACTTATTAGGTAGGGGTCAATGTCCGCTATTGATATCTTAACTGGCACCAACTATAGTAAACAATTATTTGTTCCGTGCGGGGATCGAACCCGCAACACGCTGTACAGCAGTCGATCGCTCAGCCGCTGCGACCATTGTGCCGTCAAAGCAATATTATGACATAAAATCGTAGAAAGAGAAAAATATAGAACGCGGGATAATTCCTTCTCTTTCCCTCAAGAAAGAAAAACAAATCGACAAATCGCATAAGAAGAAAAGGGACAGAGCATAGCTATCGCCATCTCTCAGCGCGTAGCCAGTTTTTTCAAAGCCAGCCACAACATTTCGCGGATTTTAGGGATAAGTCCCCATTTGTGACGTCAATATTCTATATCTCATGTGGCTACGCCAAACAACCATCTAGGTATTTCTTTATCTAAGCATAAAATGATACAGCTAGCGACCTCTGTTGGTTGACAAGACAAACAATACGGAAACTACCGCAAATAGGTATGATATTAATATTGTTTATCTAGAATTATTGTTGCAGCATTGCATTTATCTAGAATTAGTGTAATTAAGAAATTGTTTGCAGCGCGTGATAGTGTAATCGATTTTCCCAAAAAGTACACTGAACAGTCAACAGATGGCGCTGTGTGGCGCAAATAAACATCACAGCAAGATTGTTTAGCACAAGACGTGAATGTAATCGAAAAGTGGGTTCTTTTGTGCATCAGTTAAACAGTGGTTTAAATAAGGTAATGTAGAGGGTAATTTGTCCATACTGGGTGTAAGGGACAGCCCTCCGCAAACTTTCAGGGATTGCTCAGTATACGAAACTAAACAATATTCCCCAATTTTTTTTTCAGGAAATTAAAATAAAATCATCCTTGCAGCTGCTAACACAAGCTACCGCGAAGTATGTCCCTAAAAAATTCGACGGCCCATCTCGCTACGCAGCCGTCACTACGCGACAGAAGAAAATAATAATAATGTAACAGTACCAATTGAGACTACGCACCAAAAGCAACTATGCTTCAACACTGTATGTTATTTCTTTAGGTATTTGAACGAATAAGAATATCTAAACAGTACCTAAACGGCGCCGGCGTTAGGGTAAGGCGCGATTAGGCGACCGCTCAGGGCGCCGGATATAAAAGGGCGCCACAGGTCTACTTAATTCCCGTAAATTAATGCCCTTTAGCGAAAAAATCGTTATGGTGGCAAGATTAGAATGGAACTCAGTGTCAAATTCGGAGCACTGCACTGCATGCATAGCAGTTTATGTTACCGAAAATCCTGGACCATAGAGAAAAGCCTCCTGCAGACACACGCGATTAATCGCGCGGGGCGACATGTCGCGGTCCATTCGCAGTATTTTTAGAGTGGAAATTAGCTTGGCTCGTTGTCGCAGCGCGATTAATCGCGTGTGTCTGCAGGAGGCTAAAAACATTATCAATCTCTAAATAAAAACTGGTTGAATTTCGACAAACTTGGCAACTTTGTCAATCGAAAATCGAAATGAAACTGCTGATAGCCTCGACCTCGAAGGGGGTCAGAGCCCGTTCGTCTCCTAAGATTCGCACCCTGTGCCCACTCGTCCCCTGGAACTTTTGAGGGGCCCATTCGTCCCCTGTAGAATATTTATTTTTATTCATTCTTCTAATATAAGTACATGTACATGTGTATACTGCAGCTTGGTAGTCCTGGTACAGTCGCGCAGAAAAGGGTAAAACAAAAAATTAATGTTAGCAAAACAGAATTAATGTTAGAACGTTCATTATTTTTGTACATTAAAACAACTTTTTGAAAAAAAGGGAACCGACTTCAAAACCAAACACAAAAAAACTATAAAATAACTTTTCTTTCGGAAGTCGGTGGCTTTGTTTTTTATTTCATTGACTATGGCCACCGACTTCCGAAAGATAAGTTATTTTACAGTTTCTTTGTGTTTGGTTTTGAAGTCGGTTCCGTTTTTTTCAAAAAAAAAATATTTTCCCCTTTTTAGTTTAGATATTCAACAAAAATCTTCTTATAATCGTCGACTTTGAAAATCTACAATCCTAGTAAGTAATAAAAACGGATCTATGCGGGCAATTTCGCGAGATATTCATTATTGTTATATATTAAAACCTTCCCCAGAATGAATACTTTTCTGAAAACCGCATCAAAATCGGTTAAGCCAAACGCGAGATAATCGCGGAAAAACATGCAATGGTCACTGAAAATCTACAATCCAAGTAAGCAAAAACGAATCCACGCGGGCAACGTCACGGGATATCTATTAGTGTTATATACTAAAACCTTCTCCAGAAAGTAATGAACACTTCGCTGAAAACCGCAACAAAATCCGTTCAGCCAAACAAACATACATACATACAGGTCGAACTGAGAACCTACTTTTTTTTTGAAGTTGGTTAAAAAGGGTGACGACTCCACATTGAGCTAAAACGAAACACTTAGAATACAAGAACATAATAACATCCATTAATATGATAAAATAATAATTGCGGAAAAAAAATTGCTATACATATTTAGGAGTAAATAATTTAGTTTTGACTTTTTAGTCAAAATATGACTGTAGTATTCCACCATAAATTTTTAATATACCAAACTCATTCTGGTCCAGTCACTTGTGCTTCCCATTATTGACTATGCTGATGTTTGTTATTCTGATCTATCCCAAGAACTTCTTAACAAATTGGATCGACTTCTCAATAACTGTATTCGCTTCGTTTTTGGCCTTCGTAAATATGATCACATTTCTTCCTTCCGTTCTCAGCTTAAATGGCTGCCTATCCGACTCAGGAGATCCCTCAGATCTCTCTGCATGCTTTTCAAGATTATGAACAACCCACCTGCTCCTGATTATAACTCATTTTAAAGTGTTGGGCAGTTCTCATAGTTGTAACCTTCGAGCTTCCAAAAAAACTAGGTACTTCTCCAAGTTCCTTCACACCGCACCGGTTTTATGTCTAATTCTTTCGCTATATCAACTATAAGACTCTGGAACGCGCTACCCTTTAACATTAAAAAAGCTGAAAGCGATTTCACTTTTAAAATAAAACTGCGTAACCTCTATTTAAGTCACAATAAATAGCTCTCTTTTTTTCAAGTCTATTAGTCATAATAGTTAATATTAAGTTATATGTATTTTTTTTCATTGTTGCTATATTATTGTTTAGTTTATTTTATCAGTATTATATGTATTAGTATCTATATTAATATGTACATGTTTTTGATTTTTTTTTTGTACCCTACCACAATATTCTCTTATTTAACCCAAAGGTTGACTGGCAGAGAATGAGTTGTGGCATTAAGTCCGCCTATGTACCACTTTATGTACATGAAGTTTAAATAAATAAATAAATATAGTCATTTTTGTAAATATTTTACTTTAAATATTAGTTTTTAAATGTAGTATAGTAGTAATAGTATGTATATATAGGTTCTTTTTTATTATAATTATATATAGGTAATACAATATCGTTAATTCTGAAAAAAAAAAAAAAGTGTGAACCATAAAGTGAATTACCATCAAAAATAATATTAATCATATTCCAGGATTCAAATGAGATAATTCGATTCAATTATATGTCAAAAATATTATTATTATAATATTAATAGTATTGTTTATTTCGTTAGGCGAACTTCATTTAATAAAAGACCAAAGACACATTGAACAGTCTCGTATTCGCAGTCACTTTCAAGAACCAATATGTCACCACCACCACCACCAATAGGCAGCCATAACATACAAACAAAACACCTTATCTATTATTTTTGTAACCCGTTTTTTTAACAAGCCATTCGTAGAGCTAGACAATTTTACATCGTAAGCCTATCGACAGGTTATATTATTATCATGACGGATTATCATTCATCATAGCTCTTTTTTCAATGATCTGTACCCCTAGCACGAATATTTGAAGGTTTCGTCTCGCCACCGTATCGTACCGTCGATACAATAACGGCATACAACGAAAGTCGGAAGCACGAAGCACTTTCGAATTAGTACCGAGGGCGCGATACGAAAACGTTGGTGACGTCATACTAACGTAAATAAGGATGAATGTTTCGTTCAGAAACTGGATTTTTGTTAGAAAATTAGTGATTTTAGGGCATTTAAAATTGTAATACTGTTCAATTTATGACGCAATAAAAAGGAACTGCAGAAACAGTTAATATTCCGTTAGATAATAATTAAAATAATTACTAAAACGTTGTGTTTGATTTGACTGCGTTCCTAAACGAACGTCTGTCATACTGGCACAAATAAAAAGCCATGAAAAAAATTTGATTTAGAAAAAAAGCTTGTGTCATACCTAATGTCTATATTGTCAAATCTGTCCGCTGTCAAGAGGTTTCAAATCAATATTCAATGATTTTGTTGTTATAGTTCGTTATTTTTCTGTAAGCTATTCCAGTAAACTGAGATAACTAAACGGAAGTATTCTTACTGGAGTAAATAAGTAATCGACACCCTGATCAAGAAGGTCTATTAACCGGTTGAACAGAAGGATCCCCCACGATATTCAATGATGAGACGAGGCTCTCGTTTGGAAATTCGGCGAAGAGCTTGAATGAGAAGACAGTACTTCTCCATAAGGCTTGCATTATGAAGAAATTCCTATCTTTGAGGTCCTAAATAACTAACTAATACATTGAACTGTGGTCCATAATAAAATGTTTATTTTGTATTTTTAAGTGTGAATGTTTTAAATCCATAGTAGTCAATTCAAATATGAGTTTGTTTGTTCTTTCACGTTATATTGCTAGACCGATATTGAATAACACAGAGTACCTTAGTGCGGCCATGAGACGATAATAGGCTAAGGAGCATATTTTGTCATGGTATTTAATGAAAAATGTATTGTAAAAATAAAGAAAAACTTTATGAATGTTTTGTGTTTGATGATTTTATTTATTTTATTAATAATGACAATAATATCAATCAATGAATCGAGCAATGATTGAGAAGCAACATGATAGGTACGGTTGCTAAAAGATCTATGTAATCCTGTCATGTCAAGTGCTTATTTTTTGTGAATTATGGCAGCATAAATAGAAAAATATCATATTATTATAATAAATATTGGAGCACACATTCTTCTTCTTCTTCTTCTTCAACCTTTAGTCACCCAATGCTGAGTGTAGGTCTCTTCCAAATCTTTCCACTGCTGGCGGTTTTGTGTTATGGCTATCCAGTTTCTTCCGGCCACTTTAACAAGATCGTCTGTCAACCTAGTCGGTTGTCTCCCTACATTCCTCTTTCCCGTTCGTGGTCTCCACTCCAACACTTTCCTTCCCCATCTTCCATCCGGTCTACGGCATATATGGCCCGCCTACTTCCACTTTCTTTTTGCTATCACCCATGCTATGTCTAAAAGTCTCGTTCTTCTACGAATTTCTGTGTTTCTCACCCGGTCGTAGAGAGAGATGCCCAACATGGCTCTTTCCATAGCTCTCTGAGTAACTTGCATGCGGTGGATTATAATATGCTTGGTGAGCGTCCAAGTTTCAGCACACATTCATATTATAATAAATATTGGAGCACACATTCATTTTCTAACAAAATACTACAACACAATCACTTTAATTATAATTTTATCCATACAATAAACCCCGACGAATGTTTTCTCACTGTCAAATTTGAAGTGAATAAATATTCGTAAAACTCGTAAGCCAGCCTTCGACAGTTACGAAACTATCCGTCATATTTTGTGTTCGTGCTTGCTATCTTCATACAAATGGCTCAAATTACGTTTCGAATGAAGTATGAAGACGATACGAAACTTACACGTATTTGTTCGTGCTCTCAAAATTAGTTCAATTTACGCTCACCAGAGGCGCTGTTCAAGTTCCCATACAAAATGCTTTCGGAGACGATACGAATATTTTTTCGAAAGTGATTCGTGCTCGAGGTACTGTTATGATTTATTAAATTAATTCCGTTAATAAACTGTTCACAAGTGTACTATGTTAACCGTTTCTTATGTAAAATATAGCTAATTTTGTCTCAGGGGACCAATAGGCACCTGAATAGGTGCCGAATCTTTAACTTACATGGTATATATATTAGAGGGGACGAATGGATACCTTAAAATAATATTTTTTATTAAAATATTAATTGGTCCCCTACCAGGAGACCAATGGGCACCTATATAGGGGCCGAATCCACAACTTTTATGCTGGGGTACGAATTTTGGGGGACGAATGGGCTCTGACCCCTCGAAGGCTAGAAAAGTAAAATTTTACTAGTTTTAATAAATGGTAATTTCATTATATCCTTTTCCTTATTTCATATGGGATTGAATTGCAGTTAGGGGGCGCCGCCGTAGAAATCTCGCCCAGGGCGCTGGTAGTGCTAAAACCGGAACTGTATCTAAAGAATCTCTAAGCATTTGGAAAATATCTCTAATCCGTGGTCAACTTTCGCTAGTGTAACATTTTGTCACAAGAAAATCGCTTGAAAATCAAGTAAGTCCTTGTGATTGTAGTTTTACTAATGAAACAAAAATTTGTTGAAACGAATATCTGACAAAATAAAATTTGTCAATACGGAAATACAAATAACCCATTGAACTGATAGGTGAAAAAATCTTAGTGTGTGTGTGTGTGTGCTAGTTAAATTATATGTATAAGCGCTACAATTCTTCTTCTTCCTGCCCTTATCCCATTCTACTTGGGGTCGGCGCAACACGTTTTCTTCTTCCATTCTCCCCTATCAGACGTCACAGTATCATTTACTCCTTTTTCATTCATATCATTCCGTAGACAATCCATCCATCTTTTCTTAGGCCTTCCTCTTCCTCTCCATCCATCAACATTCATACTCATCACTCTTTTAGTCACATGGGTGTCATCCCTCCTCATCACAGGTCCATACCAAGATAGACGATTCCCTTTCATTTTTTCTGTAACAGGCGCCACTTTCAAACTTCCCCTTATAAACTCATTCCTTACTTTATCTATTCATGTCTCTCCACACATCCATCATGTATTTAAGGCGCTACAATTACTGATCGCAAATATACTGTCATTTGAGGTAAGTAGGTACTATAAATGTAAACCTTTCAAATGCACCTGTAGTGAAGAAAACAACAACAAATAAGTCTAAAATAATTTTATTTAAGTATAAAAAATATTTTTTCATGTATGTACTTATAAATAAATTATGAAACAGAGTTATGGTGAGCATAGGTGGTCTAAAAAGGTCACTTTGAATTGCGATAAAATGCGTAAAATTTAATATTCTATTCTATTGCTCAAGCAATAATATAGAATAATTTCATCGCAATATGTTTTATGATTTTACCAAAGTGGCCTTTTTGACTTTTGGAGCAGAATTTTTATTTGAATCTTTATTCAAACCTCTGTATGTACAAGCTATTCTATTTCTATTGGTACACTGATCATATAAATAAAATATGTACCTACATACAATTTTACGATAATGCTCAATTCTTGGTCATAAATAAAATATCTATCTATACATATAATAAATCTGTAGAAGGGTCAATTCTGTACATTGAAAATATTGAAAAAATAAATAGCGGGGGGTGTTGCTGGATCGATACCAAACCCAAATATGTGATTTAAAAAAATTTTGTCTGTCTGTCTGTCTGTCTGTCTGTATGTGCAGGCATCACGTGAAAACTAACGGTTCGATTTCGATGAAACTTGGTATAATTATCCCTTATTACCTGGGCATAAAATAGGATACTTTTTATCCTGGAAAAATACGTAGAATTTTTTTTTTTTTCAGTTTTATTCATAGACGTTGTTCTGTAGAACCGCGAACACACGTTGCATTACCCGCAGTGGATTCAGCGCCGTAACCTGTAGCGCCGAAAGTCGGATTTGGCTTGAACCGTTTGCGGCACACGCGGGCCACGCCTCCCCGACTCCTATATAAGGAGCCGCGTTCCGCGCCGCGCGATGCATATAAATTCTGAAATTTGATGCGAGCGGACGTGTCCAGTGTGGCGAGCGGTCGTCCGTGGAATTAATATTGTATGCGTGTCATTTTAAACCGTGCTTTTCAGCGCGACCTTTTTGATTACTGTTCCGATCAGTTATTTGTAAATACAAGGTCGGAATTACTATGAAATAAATACTTACTACAGAACGCGAGCTCAACAGCAGAAGCTCAATAGAGGGATCTCCTTAATTATTATAGGTTTAGCCGTATTTGGGTCCAATAGATATTTACAAGATGTCATTGTCAGAGTTACTCAAAATGGAGAAATAAACCATCCACGCGAAGACCGACATCCGCGCGGACGGAGTCGCGGGCGGAAGCTAGTCTTTTATAAAGTTGACGGGAACATTTTATACCCACAATTAATTAATTAGGTACCTTTACAAAATTCCAAACCTTCAAAGGTGCGCTGGGATAAGTACCACCCCGCAGCCAAGTAAGTGTTAAAAGATATATTATGGAAAAAAATCCTTTTACGCTGATATCGAGTACGTCTGTCGCACGTACCAATACATATTATTTTGTATACAGACCCTGTAAAAAATGCTTTAGTCTTTATAAAACATTTTCAACTTTAAATTCTAGTGTATAAAGTTGAAAATCTAATAAATACTACTGAACGTTAACGAACGGAACGAACGAAAACGCTCTGTAGTCTTTAATAGATTTTCGACTTTACACGCTAGTGTATACGGTTGAAAATGTATTAGAGACTGCTTAGCGTGGACGTTTATCGACACGTTTACCCACAGGGCCAGCACTATACTGAGTCAGCTTCGCATACGCGACATCAGTGTAACAGTAATTTAAAGTAGTTCTGAGTTCAAGGTATATTTTCAAATTCATACATATTTTTCCTCCCATCTTTGGTTGTGTTCGGTTAGTATATCATTGTGTTGTCACGATTCACCGGTGGAGGTTGTTTTCTGAAACTGTTCCTAATGCTGGATGCTCTTCTGTACGTCCACTCACGGTTCTTCTTAGGGATGAGCCCAATGCAAGCCAGGAGCATCATAACGCTGACGATGCCGAAGAGAGTCCATAGTAGAATACCCATGAATACTGAGAAAGGAGAAATTCAGTTAGAAGTGCATGGTTCTTGTTGCACATCTGTGCCCTCATTTAATTTTACTTTACAAAAAAATGGCAAGTTGAATCATAAAGGTTCGCCATCCCTATTCTAGGGCGTCTCATTTGTGCAGCCGCGTCGGTGTTGCCACTTTCTACCAAATCTTGTATCTTTTCCTATTCATTTTAGAAATTGGTAGAAAAAAGAGTTTGAGATGAGCTCTTTTTGTTTTGACAATCTTTTCACACTGTGGCGCGAATAGCACAAAAAAATCATCATCACCTTTGATAATAAAATATTAATTAACTATTTTATTACTTACACGGTCCGCCATACAAATTCTGCGGTGGACACTGGAATGTGGACGACATGGACACCTCCCCTTCGCTTCCAATGGCCTTGGCGAATACCGTCCAAGATCGAAGGTCTTCCTGAATTGGATCTGCGATGGTGAGGTCACATGTGCCGAACTGCATCTGATATTGATCGAAATAGTACCCAGAAGATGAACTGTCGGACTTGAACACTGAAAAACAGATGATTTAAATTTAAGTAAGGGGAAAACATCGTGAGGGTTCATAAAATTGATAGTGTAAAACTAGGTCATACGCTCTAGTTGACAACATGGCCGAGGCCGAGGACCACTTTGTACGCCAACAGCCGCCACCCTCGCGTGTTCCAAGCAGTAAGTTTGAGTGCTAGAATGACGGGGCGTTTTGTCAACTAGTTTATTACCCAGTTTTACCCTATCTTTTTTTTGTTGGAAAGACATCAAATAAGTTTTCACACTAGGGTGGCGCGGAGCGAAAGAAACTGTCAGTCTTGACTGACAAAAGTATACCCTCTTCCTACATTTTCCCTATGAATTCCAGGGCCCCGGAAATTCCCGTGACTCCGGACATTCCTGCAACGCGACCTGGTCATTACTGCGACCCCGGTCATTTCCGGGAGCCCGAGCTGTGTTTGATGCCTACCTATTTTAAACATTAATGACAGATATCGGATTTTATACAGGGTTATACAGGATGTCCTGTAATGAATGGATAACCTTGGGATGGGTCATAGTAGAACAAAGGCGATTCAGAAAAAAATACAAAAAAAGGGGCGGGGACTTTTGATACGAGTATGTTTACCTCCTAACTAGTCCAAACAAAGTTGCATAGTCAAAAATTGTGTTCCAAGACTTTCCCTCTATAGGTAATTGTTCGTTGACCGGACAATATAAATATATTATGAGTCTCCGTAAATGGTAAAATTAAAAAAGTTAAAACAATCATAAGGTTAACCATCGTGTCGGCAAAAAAGTCCGTTGTTAAAACGGACAATAAATGAATCGTCCTTTCGGCGAAAAGTCCAATGATGAACCGGTCATCGGTGAATGGTTGCAGAATCCTTTTAAGAATATTGATAATTGTTGGTACCCTACCTACTTTACATTCTTGCACACTACGACTACAAATTCATGAATTCCATCGGTTTTTTATTGTTAAAATAATCTGCATTAAGTGAGCTTATATGAGCAGTAAATAGTAACACTGCTAATACAATTTTCAAAAAATTACTCGAATTAGTGCTTTTTTTTTTTTTTTTTTTTTTTTTTTTTATCGTGGTAAAATCATCAAATGAGTCCTCCCACCCCGGGCAGGGCGGGAGGGACTGTCAGACTTGTACTGACTAAAATCCACGGTGTCCTTCAATAGCCCTTTATATTCACGGTAATGAGATAAGTCCCGCGACCCCGGCAGGCTTTGGCCCTCTAGAGGGGGGCCCCGTCATCTTGCTGACGCTCTTTGAGGCGCGCGTGGAACACAACGCGCCGTCGACCCGGGCCGAATTAGTGCTTTAGTGAAAAAATTGAGAAAAAATTTCGTTGTGCCAAAGTTTAAGCAACCATATCATCAAAACAACGTAGGATAGGTGACCAATAATTTTAAAATAATGTGCAATTAATGCAGATTTCAAAATGGTATTACTCATCAGTGTATCTATTGAAAATAGTGAATTAGAATTATTGCTATTTGTGTTTGAAAGGAGAGAAATTTGCTAACCTAACCTAGCCTGGAAGAAGAAAAAAAAATACAAAAAAAATCCGGTGTTTCATACAAAACGGAATATTTTTTACTATGTATGAAACACATGTATTTTTTTTCGTTCTTTCAGGGTTGTTTTTATTGTAAAAGTTGTTAATAACCATAATGTACTTTAAGCCCATGAAAGGTTGTTAATGTACGGGCGTTACTCACGTAGTCCATCACTGCGAAGAAATCTGCAATACTCCAGCTTGGGCCAGCCGCCAACGTCCAATCTAAGAGTCACAGTACTGCCCAGCCAGCCATGGTACATCTTAAGTGGCTCTGAAATACAAGAGATCAAAATTGTAATTCACTACGAAACAGAGTGTCCACTTTCTTTTTTCTTAGACTGGCCTGTTGGTCTAGTGGTTAGTGACCCTGACTGCTATGCCGGTGGTCGTGGGTTCGATTCCCACCCAGGACAAATGTTTGTGTGATGAGCACGATCATTTGTTCTGTGTCTGGGTGTAATTTATCTATAATATGTATGTATTTAGAAATATATAAGTATGTTTATCAGTTGTCTAGTACCCATAACACAAGCTCTGCTTAGCTTGGGACTAGATGGCGTTGTGTGATAGTTGTGGAATATTATTATATTATTATTATATTATATTATTATATTTCTAAGCCCGTCAACGAAAACACGGGAACGCATACAGATGTACGAACGTAACTAACATCAAAATCAAATTGCGGATGGATAATACCGCCACGACCGAAGTTATTTTGACGGACCGCTAGTGTCTAGCCCAGGTTGGCCGCTGTAAAAATAATCTGTTTAAATGAGGTAAACTAGACTCAACCCAATTACAATGTCAGTACAGCGGAGCCTCTGTCCAGGATATGTCCCACCTCCTTCCGTGACCATCTTGCCCAACTACCTGCACGTTCCAGGGTTTGAACGAGGCAAATGACAGAGTGAGCGGGTAGCTACTTATTCGGATACAATTTGAGTACATGGACATGCGAAGAAGAAGTCTTACCATAGACCTCAACTGAGATTCCTGAGGACTCTTCTTCAAATTGGTCGATCAGCCCCACGTGGCAGGTCCAATAGCCGGTGTCATTGTGCCAGAGGCTGTCGAAGCTGATGCCACATTCTCCGGCGTCCAGACCCATACCAACGTACTTGAAGCCTTCCGAAGATATTGCTGCGGAAATAACTATGGTTATTTCAGATTCATCCATGACATTAATTTATTTCATTCATTTAGTACAGCTGAAAATGCAATTTATTAACACTATTATTATGTATTTTGTTAAATGGTTAAAATGTAGAATACAGAACTAAAACTAAAAATCCTCAAATTATTACAAACTAAATATTTAGTACAAAAGATACTAAGTGAAACGAGACTAACAGTGAAAAGAGAATGAAAAGGGATAGCGAAGCTAACCTGTAAACGCACTCTCTCAGTAGGTACTTTTCATTCACACGCAAACGAAATTATCTCGATCGCCTGGCATGTGAGAAAAACAGCAGTTTCCATTCCTGGTTATGAATATTGATTGCATATGAACTTGTAATAACTAATAGTAACTTGTATCAACTTGTAGCGCCTGTGTGAAATGGACACGGATGCCACCAGCTGGCGAGCCTGGCGAGGTGTTAATTCCAAGTAAATGATCTGGCTTATTAATTTATCCACTCTTTAAATATTCAATTTTAAACGCATATAAAAGTTTTGAAATGCCTCGAGGACTTTTTTTTTATGAGACCAATAACATCGTATCTTTAATACGTCTGGCAATACCAGTTTTACCCCCATTTTTTTTGGGTTTTATGGTCACTCAATGAATCGTCTCACTCTGGGTGAAGCAGATGGGACTACCAGACATGACTGATCACAAAACCAACCTGGGTGCCTTTTTTTTTTTCGTGGTAAAATCATCAAATGTGGACTCATTTGATGATTTTATAAGAGTCCCTCCCGCCCTGCCCGGGGCTGGGAGTCCTCCCAGCCCCGGGCAGGGCGGGAGGGACTCTTGTACTGACTAAAATCCACGGTGTCCTTCGGTAGCCCTTTTGTGTACCGGAGACGCGGTATACGTATGTCCCGCGACCCCGGCAAGGCTGTGGCCCTCTAAAGGGGGGCCCCGTCATTGTGCTGACGCTCTTTGAGGCGCGCGTGGAACACAACGCGCCGTCGACCCGGGCATGGTCCATGGTCGGACAGCGAGTTGCCCTTTACTCGCCGCCCGCATGCCCGCGCAACCTGGGTGCCTACCATGTGCTCAAACACACTGCGAGCCTAGCGCGGTGGCGGCGGCGGGCGCGGAAATATTGAATATGAAATCGCCGCAAGTGGCCATATTGAAGTGACTAAGGCGGGGGCCTAGCGCGACGGCTACAAGCGAATTTGCGAGCCTATTTCTTTAAACAAGATTTATAGAAACTACTTTGTACCACCGGTTTGCAACACCTGAATTCGCCGCTACAAAAACAAAAGCTTGATCGGCAGTGTGGACAGGCCTGTCTCACTCCGCGGTGTAGGCATAAAACTGCAAGTAGTTGCGGGGCCATTATGTCGTGGCCCATTCACTACGGCTGCCACGCGCCACCCGTTACGCACGCGCTCCGTCTCCTTAATATTTTTGTTACGTTACGTTTAGTTACGCACAAGTTTCTTGCTTTTGGGAAATTAATAACACAATAATAATATTATTATGAAGAAAAAAAATAGTACATACTTAATAATGATCAAAAAAATTATCTACCTGCTTGTGAAGTATGGGCTTAACTGATCTTGATTAGGTAGGTTACAAGTTTGGAAATGAGGTAGGGGGGGGGGGTGAGCCTACCGACCAAGATAAAAATAGGAACCAATATCAAACCTGACATCACTCTCACTCACCTTAAGCTGAGTACTAAGAATTAAGATCGGTAGAAAGTAGAAAGATGTTTGCGTTGTTGTTTAAGCACGTTCAAATTGACACTACGCATTCAAGGTCAGCGATCGTAATTCGCTGCGTGACTTTTTTATCTACCTACAAAGACACGCAACCGCAACGCGGGGCCTGTGACAGTATGCGATAGTAATTGGTCTTTTGAGTTTAACTGGTCTATTGAGTGCAAAATGATAAGGACTGGCTATTTTGCCACAGACGATAACAATCTTTTGATGTAATGTTCAAAAATATAACAGTAATAGGTAGAAAAGATAATATTATTAAACATATTATTCCTCACGTAAGGTGCCGTATGGTGCCGTAGGTACTACCTACTATTAACATTCTGTGCTAACAATCGATAATGTAGGTATGTAGTAATCGATGACGAAAGCAAAATGATATACGTAGGTATTCCTAGAGGAAAATTATAGGTATTTATGGTAATAATGTAATTTAACAAATGCATAAAATACGCATAGGTACCTACCTACCTACCTATTTGTGCCTAAACTCGCAAGTCGCAACCCTATTGAGCTTGACCCATAGTAACCTTTTAATGTCGTTGGCGTCAGATAAACAAAAATAAACTCACGCGCGTAACCATTCAGTACATTTTTGCTTGCGCACGGGAAGTTTAGGCTATTATAAAAGTAGGTGGGCGGTACGGCTGCCAGTTAAAATGTACTTTATTCTCTCGTACATAGATTTTACATTTGTTTGATTTGTTTTTGGGAGTGGTAATTCTGTACCTTAGTACTATTAAGTATTCTGTGGTGTGGACACAGATCGCGCCCGCCGCCGCGCCCGCCACCGCGCCCGCCGCCGCCGTCGCGCTAGGCTTCCAGTGTGGACACACACCAAGACGTCGTGGTTTCACTGTGCATGGGAACGAGGGGAACACCCAAATACTTCGAAATATTTTATTCCGAATTTCGAAATTTCGATTTACATAACTCCGAATATTGTAATACCTAAAAGTACAATATCTATTAATAAGAATCACGAAATTTATTTTACCGTAAGTCGTAGGTATATCCGATTTGTTCGTTTTCCGATTTTCACATATTCGAAAGATGTACTCGTAATGCTCGATGCGTTATCGTTCCGGAAAACGATATTTCGATTTTCAATACTCCGAATCTTCATGTTGGGTTACTTTAAACCTTGCAAACAGAAATAGTCGAGCTACCTTGGTAGGTGGTAATCAGCAATTTGACTAAGATGCAAGAGCGAGCGAAGCGAAGTCGGGGCTTGGGGCACCCCGACTCGGACAGGTTAGGTTCGAAGGGGAATTCGTATTTGTGAATTTCGGAATAAAGTTATTCGTATTATCGTTGTGTACCCGGGAACGAGATGGCGGTAGTAGACTTGTATAGCTCTGTTTCTTTCCCACAGTGGAATTACTCTCGCTTAAAGACGTCATGGAAGGCCACCTGCACCTGTAGCCATGTTACAAACGATAAACGCAAACTCTGAGTAGGCTTTAATAGATTTTCAACTTAATGTACTTGGGTATAAAGTTGAAGATTACTTATTGTTTTCGTTCTTTCCAGTCGCTAACGCTTAGAAATCTTAAATAGATTTTCAACTTTATACCTCAGTATTAAGTTGAAAATCTATTGGGCAGTACCGATCGTTTACGATTATCGTTTGCGACTTGTTGTGACTCGGCTAGGGGGTCAGTTCTTTCATTTATGTAATGTGGATCCCTAGCCACGCAAATTTTGAAACGTTCGTTTTACAAAGGCCACGGTCCGAAGGTAAATAAAGGTAGGTACTCACATGGTCCAACGTTGAAGACAGATCCATTCGGCGCTCTGAAGTAGCAGTAGCTAATAGAAGTATCGATGGCGCAAGACAAAATTACTGGCATGCCTTCTGGTCCAGTAACACTGGATACCGTAGGTGTCAAATATGGCGCTGGAAATCAAATCAAAGGACTTTTAGTTTAAAACATTAACCACCTTACCACGAAAAGATAAACATCTGTTGAAGACTTGTCTAACAACACTGTCAACGTCAAAACGACATTTCACGTTGTTTAGGGTGATTTTGCAGTTACATTTTTTTAAGACAAGCGTTCAACAGATGTTTAATCTTTTGTGACACGATGGTAATAATTTACTACTGAGCTGATTGTTTTTTTTTGCCCTAAACTAAGAATTTCTAATAAGTATATCGTGATTTGTGTATGCATTTACCAACATGAAACTCTCATACACAAACATCCTGACCCAGAAAGATCATACAAAAATATTTGTTTCGACCGTGCCGTCGATTTTAAATGTCTTCCTTCGTCAGTAAGATCTATCAACAATATCTAATATGACCAATACTATTAATTTTGTTATCTATGAAAGCCAAAATTGACGAAGTTGTGAAGCTTTTAAAATTCCCATAATTCTGATATCACGAGAAGCATACAATATTCAATGATTAATACCAGTTGCGCAACTGATCGCCTGTGTTTCGAATACAGAATCTTGTGTATTGTCATTAGCACATACATGCAATTTGATATCGAGCGAATCTGTGAGCGATATCGTCAACCCGTGTGACTCCATTAGCAAACACTAGCGATATTCATGTATTTTCTTCGGCCGAACGTTTGTGCGATATCTGACCGATATCGTTAACGATGCAATTTTGTACGCCCGCTTAGTATACTGAAGTCCTTATTTTCTAAATCTGAAGGTATACCTACTATAATAGTACTTGCTAAAATCGTCGTGTGTAGTTTCGTTAGTGACATGGAGGAATCCAAAGCTAGTTCCACTCTCGGTGTCAACGGCACAGCGCCATCTGCCAATGTGTCCAGGAGTAAGTGCCAGGAGTCGGAGAGTGCAGTCGTGGCTTTCAGTTTCTAATTCGTAACTATAACAAAAACCAATACGTCTTATAAGACAAAGCTCTAAAACAATTCATATAGCCCGTATAGCCACTGATTACGTAAAGCCCCATAACTTGATGAAAAATCATTAATAGGTGGATATAACCAGCCAGTGGTAGCCCAGTTTTATCGGACCTGACTTACGACTTGTAGGTCGTAGGTTCGAACCCAGTCAGGCATTACTTTGTGTAATAAATTTCATTACCACTCTTCTCAAAACGGTGAAGAAAAACATCGTGAGATTGCCTCACGATATGAAACATTGTGGGGCAATCGGCATGTCCTAGAACCAAAATTTCGAAGACATGTGACGTGAAGACATGAATCGTGGTAAAATCATCAAAGACCTTTTCCTTTCGAGCGGAAGGGACTGTCAGACTCGTACTGACTAAAGTCCGGTGTTCCTTCAATAGATCTTCGAAGGTCACGATTACTTGTTTCAACAATCCCGTGATCCTGGAAAGGGTATGGCCCTCGAGTATTAGCGGCCCATCTATTAACTTTCATTACAGACAAGCGACGGGATAAAATAAAACCGTTGAAGCCACTAAAATTAAACCACAACCCTACGTTCTTTCCCCTGACTATATCACAACACGCCTTGAAAAACAATCCTTCAGTGACCAAACACATGTTTAGGTACTTCGTCCTTCGCAATGGGAGGGGCGGCGGGATTTTAATTCCGTCATTCTTTCTCTTGCAAATCCACTGGCGTTCATTCCGTAAGGATTGTAGATTCTGGCAGGGATGAACGTTAGTGGATGGGCCGCTATTGAGTATTGAAAGAGCGAAATACTAACCGCTTGGCGATACCGGAGTATCCACCTTGTCCCACCCCATGGCTGGCTAAGAAGAGATTATTATGAGGGTCGCGGAACAGGCAGGCTTCCACCTCGTTCTCCGCTGGGACGGAACAGGTCAATAATATCGAAGTACCATTCTTCTCAATGCTTGTTGTGACCACTGGTTTATCTGAAATAAATTGAGGTCGTCATCATTACGGTTCGTTTTATCGCGTCCTTATTTTGTCATGACAGAGATGATAATGGCCATTTTACTCAAAAAAAAAAATAGTCCTGAGGATAGACTTAAAAAAATATTTCACTTCAAGTGATTTAATGAAAATAATACACAAAAGGCCTAGAGTTAAAGTAAAAAAATAAATACTATAGGTAATCAGACTTAATTTGAGTGAGTTGAGTGACAAACAAAAAAAAAGTTGTTAAAATAGATTCAAAGAGATTAGATTCAAAATTAGACATTATAACATACCATTAGACTTCACATCTACTTTGAAACCGGTTCGAAACGGGATGACAGAGCCGGGTAGACCAACTACTATGCTCCACCATCCTTTATGGGCCATCGTTACTCTGTCCAACAAAATTCTACAGGGACTAAATCCGTCGAAAATGTGGTTACGGTCTCTGTCTAAAATCCGGCAGTACACTGCATCTTGAGGTCCTATGGTGATGTTCACGAAATCGCCCTCAGTCCATGTGAAGTCGTCCACGAAGAGTTCAGGTGATGCTGCGAATACATGACAAAAATATTAAGATTACGTGGCAAAACAGTAAGATTCCAGAGCCGTAGAAAAAGGTTATGTCGACTGAAGAATCTGTAGACAAAGGAACTGTATGTAGAAAAAAGAACTTACGTTCGATGTTTAAAAATATAGAAAATAAATATTCCTATTCTTCAGTGGTTTACTGGTGCCATACTCGGGCAAAAAATTTCGAATTTGTTTTCAAAATATTGAACTTTGTCTATTCTTGGTAGAAAAATAGAAGTGGCCATGCGACATTGGGACAGTTCTCGACCAAAACTACGAAATCTGGATTGGAGAGAGGGAGGTGTTGGTCGACGATCGATTGTGACGTCATTCTGATCCTACACAAGAAAACTTGAATGCTATTTCATAATTATTACCTAAAATATTCACTTCGACTTTCGCTATGTAAGTTATTTGGTTTCCATAAACTATAGACCATATTCCACTTTGGGCACGAGTGACATTTCTGACAGTAAAACCGCAAGAACTATAACGAAAACTGTCGACTTCAAATTCTTCAACTTCTTCATCATTAGGTCCGTACAGCTTGCAAGTGTGATACAAGTGTGTAGCATTCGGCAAACTCACATACAAATCCGCACCTTCAATAATAGTTATTGCATTTCCCAGAGATGAAATTTCTGAAACAATGGATAATGTATTCAAAATTCTGATAATTATTAGTAATCGTTGTCCGATAGACTGTATTAACATCATTATCAATGGACGTGACTTGATAAACGGATTATCATTAATTTAAATATGACAGATTACCTTCGATTCGGATGGTAAAATTCCTCCTTCTTTCGATATGATTAGGGCTACTGCGCTGACTGCCTCTTGCAATGAGAGTCCATTGTCCTATCATATCTAAAGAGAGCACATCGACCTCAACCCCGCATTCAATGCCACCTCCTCCTATAATTTCGACGTTAGGGACGTGAAATCCATCTATAAAGGCGTACTGCAAGCCGTCGGGAGTCAATAAGTGACAACTCTCATTTTCAATCAAGCTGGAAGATAGAATAGTAACTGTATGTGAAGCTTCTAATTCCGTATTGAAAATTAAAGGCGTTAAATATTGGACCTCTCTAAAGTCCTCTATAATGGGGTTTGCAGGATCTGAAAAAAAAAAAATGCTTAAAATATATACATACCTACAATGGTTTTTCATTAGAAATTAATGTTCTGTTTCATTTTAACCGTTGTTGGGTTATAGACTCGCTTGTTTCTGTCCATTTTAAACTTCTCTATCGCTTTGTTTGAAAATAAGAGCACAATCATTCGTGTTGTATTTTCGCGCAGCTAAAGCAATCAAATTCTTTTGCAAATCTTGATCAGCAGTAGACTGACAACTTTTTACATTATCTAACTTTAAAATTAAAACTTTATTTACCTTCTTCTATGATACGGAAAGTCTGCCTTCTCTCAGTAAACTGATTACCATTGCTGAATTTTCCAATAAGCTGCCATTCACCCAGCATATCCTTAGTAGTTGGGTTTAAAATAATTTGGCAGGCTGTTGGCGAAGCCAAACTCTCTAACACTACTCCAGCCGGAGCGATGGCACTGGTCAAATCATTAGATTGACCTGTAGGCATCCTGTACTGGCAGTTATCGACCTGCCCAACGCTTGTTACACTCACTACCAAGGCGTGTCCTAAAATAACGAGATGCCTGTCCTCTGGTAATGTGGTTACATTATACGCCTGTTCAAATGGCCGCTCCTCATCTGAAACGATTTCATCATCAGGCACAACTTCTACGTCTTACATTTATATTGTTACTTTGATTTTCAATACTTACTGTAAAGGAAGAATCTCAGTGGTAGGTGCACTTCATTCAAACCGAAAATCGCTGAACGGAATTTGCCATATATTTTCCAATCTCCTATTGAGGATGCATCTATGTCGGTGACATTAATGCTACATAGAGTTGGGCGGTCGAACGCAATTCTTTGAATGTGTGGATACTTGACGTCATTGGTAATGACTAGGTCTTCGCCATTGGGCGTGATAACGTGACAGCTTTCAGCATTTCCGTTTCCCACCACTCCAGGATTGACACTTCCACCAAAGTGTACCGGGTGGCTGAACACGTCTTGTGTGGCCGAACCCCATGTTGCTTCCGGGTTTCCATTATTATCTGGAAAATAAAAATAAGCTCCTTTTAAGCACTTGATTTATCCGTATGCGTTAATTGTAGGTTATATTTTTATATTGTTAGCGGTTATTTGATTGCACACATTAATTAAATATCAACCGTTCGCATTTCGTCTGGTTGTGATTTATCAGTGATGATAATGAAAATCACCTGTCTAAAATTACAAGTCAAGTGCATAATTAGTTGACAATTGGACACCTATATATATTTATCAAAAAAGTAAGCGAAACTTCATAAAAAGCTTACGTGGTCAACTCAACGTGCAAAATATACACGAGGATACTAATAAATGTTTTATTAATCTTTCTATGATATGTGTCAACACTGTCAACCTCATTACGGAGCTAAGCATTTCTAAAAAACTTGATAGACTGAGGAGATTTTATAATCCAATTTGATTGATGATGATTCTTTACCTGTATGTCAAAAAAATGTATAATTTACTACAAATAGTTTCAATATATTAATAGCGTCAGCATAGCCAGTCCACGCATCGTTTAACCTAAATGGTCAAATTGGACTAGAATAGACCACATTATGGTCCTACCATCTATAACAAATGTTGACCTTTTCCATTTAAAAGAACATAACATAATGAAACTTACTCCAAACAATATTAGCAGGTTGGCATCGCATTTCATCCTTCGCCGTCTTGCCACAAAGTCTCCATTCTCCTAACAGAGTTTCAGTCATGGGTCCCAGCGTGATTCTACATGAGACGTAATTGCTGCTTTTTTGCACGGTGACGTTTTCCATTCTAAAGGCATCTGATTTAGTGAGTTCACCACCTGGTGGTCGGACATAACACTCCTCTGCACCTGCTTGTTTGTCTAGCGATATGTCAATGTACAGTCCAATCCTTGTTGAATGGCGAATTGGGCTTAGGAGTTCTATGCCTGCATCTTCGTCTTCTTCGCTTTCTATCGATTCTGAAATATTTTTAGCATCGTTTAATAAGTTACTCAATAGGTAATTTTTTCTTACTGTTCATGAGAATTTAAATATATTCTAAAGCATATCAATCTAAGCAGCTGCAAGCGTAGCATAACCAATTGTATCTCTATTCTATGTTTTAAAGTTCCATCAAGATTTTATACATTATTTGCGTCTTTTTTTGCCGATGAATAGAATTCTTTTTTTCTTAATTCAAACATCAATAAGCTTAGGTCAAAAGAAATCTTTCTGTCTATCACTTTATCTATTCTTCCGTCGAAACCCGTTTCTACAGTGTCATGCTACGCGGACTGGAAGAGATGACAGAGAAATTCTAACAAGCGCACGCTAGTATAATTTGTATTGTCTAATTAAAAATTGCGTGCATTCTTTTCTTGCTTTTTTTTTAACGTGGTAAAATCATCAAATGAGTCCTCCCACCCAGGGCGGGACGGGAGGGACTGTCAGACTTGTGGCAGGCTTTGGCCCTCTAATAGATTGTTAACAGTTCAGCTCACTGACCGGTAATCAAGCAAAGTTTAGATGCACTTCAAAATTTGTTGCATTTCGGCCAGAGGGACCGTAAACTTGGCATTGGATTGGATTTCAACTGTTTTTAAGGCGAACAATTAGCCGATAAGAACTTGGCCCCCTTTTTAACAGTCATGTTTTTGGTGGAATAAAATCTATATAGATCTGTTGTTTGTACAATCTTTGTTGAATTCTTACCTTTAACATTAACGGTGACTGTGACAGATCGAGAGGTTGCATGGTCGTGCTCAAACGTCATGGTCCATTTTCCTTCATCACTTAAATCTACATCAGTAACAATTACGAAACATTGCATGCCGCTTTGTTTTTGTTGTATTTGATATCTCCCATGTTTGTAGGTTACTTCACTAGGCTTGAATTTAAATTTATCGGCATTTGGTGGTTCTAAGATACAGGTTTCGACATCGTCGAGGACAAGGCTAGTGTCTACAAATATTCCAAATTCACCCCCTTCGTCTACCGGTACGTTATTACTGCTTACACCACCTGAAAAGAAGTAGGATCGTGTTATATACATGAATAAATTGAAAATATATTTAGGTAATCCGTCAATTACAGCCCGTTCAAAACATTGCCGGCGTGAGCGGTGTCTTGTCGCGTGGCGGGCAGGGGTAAGATTAAGGGTCAGCGCACACCAAGAGCAGAGCAGAGCAGAGCATTTTCTGAGATTATTGGAAAAAAAAAAACATGATTTGCTCGAGCATGGTCGAGCAATTTTGCGAAGTACGATAATAATCACAAGATATTTTTTTCAATAATCTCAGAAAATGCTCTGCTCTGCTCTGCTCTCGGTGTGCGCTGACCCTAAGTCGCAAGTCTCCGATACAAGACGACAATGGTAAACATTGACGCGTGCCTGTGTACTAACCTCTGGTTGTCTGGAAGATATTGCTGTTAGCGATAAGACCGCCTTTGTAACCATAGAATTTGAAATATTGTAAAACCGTTTTTTGTAACAATTTTGGTGTACAATAAAGTGTATTCTATCTATCTATCTATCTCTATGGATTTGCATTGCGATAGACACCTGGATACCGAAGTCGTAAGGTCGCTTAATGTACGAAGGGTCTTAACGTGTATAATTTCGTCCGTCAGCTAGAGTTTTAGAAAACAATGGACACATTTCTACAAAGATAAAATGTATCACTATTCGAAAATGGGGGCTCGAGCTCGTGACGTCAGAATCAGAAGCAAGTAAAAATTGTAAGTACAGTACCCTTAGCACGAGTTTTCACTCTTTTACTTTACAGCGTCTTTTCAGTATTTACAGCGTTTCTTGTATGAAGAAATGGAACAGCGCCTCTGGTGTGCGAAGAAGGAACTAATTTTTTCCTTAAAAATTGTCAATTTGAAATTGTCAAAGTTCCAGTTCACTTTACGTCGCAAATACTGAAAACTCGTGCTCAGGGTACAGTTTTTAATTTTTTATTGCTTTTACAGTTTTTAAGTTTTGCCAATTTTAAAAGTGTCATGTCGTATCTTCGTTAATTTTGGTTAATATAAAAAAAGAAAAAGTTCGTATAAAATATTTTTGATAATTTAACTGACGGACTTTAAGAATTTTTCAATCAAAAACCCTATTGTTTAGCTTCGAGCCCCTTGAATACTTGTCATACCAATTCATACATATTATTGCCCAATTGCCCCTGATACAAGAGATAAACATTATAATCAAGATACGAGTATGTCATTACCAACACCAATTACTTGATAAAGCTTGCGACATGTTAGTCGCTTATGGGTACAGACGACAGCACATTAACTACTATCTTTTGTCAAATCCCAATCGAACAAAAACCTTCTTTTATATTGTGATAAAGTTGAAAATGTATTGGCAAAATTTGACAGATTGGACTAGGTTCGATGTGCTGGAGTTTGTACATATGTAGTTATGTAGTTACTTACCTTACCTTGTTTCAGTTTTTCATTTTACTTTATTTAGATTTATTCAAACTATGTTATACGAGGAAAGATTTAATTTATTTGTGTACGTTTGTTATGAATTAATTAAAAACCTACTTCAATCTAAAAGTCGGACAGCCAGTAGTCTTACCATGGGGTATTGTATTATCCGGTTACTGGGTTGTTTGGGTCCGTTACGCAGTCGCAACATGTTACTCGTAAATACCAAAATACTGTAACTATTTACGGGTGAAGGAACTTCCAAAATTGGTGAACTAGGTTTTTTTTTTGTATTTTACATGGAGCGACTGCCTATCGGACCTCCACAACCCAGTAACTTGGCAATATGATACAAATACTGGCACGGTTCTTGAGCCCTTGGCGTAAGAGTGGGGATCGCTTTGCGCATCGTACACTTATCGACAAATGAAACGCACAATAAAACAAATAAAACGCACAAAACAACGAATCCCGAGAGGCGGCTATGAGGCGATGCGCTACGGCACGCTACGCGGACCAATCACTGCACTTTTCCCGCCCCGTTCCTCACTTCATCTACCAAAGGGACCTAATAACTTACTTCTGCGCAGGTGAAGGTCAACGCTCAAGATCCATGCCGGTAACTCTACCCTATTTTAAGACTGGTAGTCAGACTTATGAGCTTCTGACTAACAGTAATGACTGTCAAAGATCTACAAATGACAGCCGGGACCAACGGCTTTAGGTGCTTTCCGAGGCACGGAGGAAACTCGCTATGACAGATGGTCGCCCATCCACAGACCAACCTCGGCAAGCGCGGCTTAACCCGGCAGATCGACATCATCATCATCATCATCATCATCTCAGCCATAGGACGTCCACTGCTGAACATAGGCTTCCCCTTTAGATCTCCACATATACCGGTTGGAAGCGACCTGCATCCAGCGTCTTCCGGCGACCTTTACAAGGTCGTCTGTCCACCTCGTTGGTGGACGTCCTACGCTGCGCTTGCTAGTCCGCGGTCTCCACTCTAGCACTTTTCGACCCCATCGACCATCTGCTCTGCGAGCAATATGGCCTGCCCATTGCCACTTCAGCTTGCTAATCCAGTGGGCTATATCGGTGACTTTAGTTCGTCTACGGATGTCCTCATTTCGGATTCGATCACGTAGAGAAACACCGAGCATATAGCCCTCTCCATAGCTCGCTGAGCGATTTTGAGCTTTGAGATGAGGCCGATAGTGAAAGACCACGTTTCGGTGCCGTAAGTCATCACTGATGGTAACACACATTGGTTGAAGACTTTCGTCTTGAGGCACTGAGGTATGTCGGACGAAAAGACATTGCGTAGCTTCCCGAACGCTGCCCAACCGAGTTGGATTCGGCGGTTGACCTCTTTCTCGAAGTTGGACCTACCTAATTGGACTACTTGTCCTAAATAGATATATGAGTCAACAACTTCGAGTACCGAGATGTGCGGCTGTAATTATTTAGCCACAAGCTCCAAAAGATATACAGAAGATATGCAAATTAATATTATAATGAAAGGCGTTATTAGGTATGTATCTCTTTTATTTTCGTATTGTGGAACAAGAATACGACGAGGGTATCTTAGGTACTGAGTTCTAGCTGCGAGCTAAAGCTTCCCAGTCTGAACATAGGCATGCAACGCCGCGTAAATATGTCATTGACAATGTTATGAGGCCTACCATGACATCTAAGGCCCAGCACACACCGCTGGAGGCGCGGCGGATCTCGTTCCTACAGTGGAACTACTCACTCTTTAAGACGGTAGGCCACCTGATTTTGTTTTTGTTTTGAAAGACTGGTAAGTTGTAAAGCATCAAATGAGTCCTCCCACTGTAGGTGGAGCGGAACGAACAGTCAGACTCGCACAGTCACGGTTACCTATTTAGAGAGTCCGGGCTTCCGTTTATGATATTAAAAATCTATATGACCAGCAGAGTCGTACTGAAAAAATCCTTGAATACAAAATATGTAAGTATTAAAACAATTTGAATGGCAGCAATAACATAATCAAATATCATTTTATCGACAACTACTAATCGAAGGTCTCAATTTAGTAGTCGTGTTCATATCGAATCTACGTTACCTACCTATTAATCAGAAGCTTATATACCAACACAAGTAACTTTTAAAGAGAATAAAAATGTACGTGTGTGTGTGGTAATGGGTTGCTCGCCGTCCTATCATGGACTAGACCATGCCCGGGTCAACGGCGCGTCGTGTTCCATGATCGCCTTAAAGAGCTGTCAACAATCTGACGAGGGCATGCGGATGGCGAGTACTGGGTGACTCGCCTTCCGATGATGGACCATGACCGGGTCGTCGGCGCCTCGCGTCTTACGCGGGCCTAAAAGTGCTATCAGCAATCTGACGGCCGCAGGCTTTGGCCCTCTAAGGTGTCGCCGGGCTCTCATCAGGTGTCCGTGACTCATTTGATGATTTTACAATTATGAAAAAGCATGTCGCTAGATTGTCCCTCTCACAGAGAGGAGGCCTGTGTCCCAGCAGTGGGAACATTTATAGGCTGATGATGATGATGATGATGTCGCTAGATGATATTATTCACTAAAAAACCAGCATAGTCACCAACGTTTAAGGAGGAGGCGGGCCGTGAGAGAGAGAGCTACAGAGAGCTCCTCGCTCCGCCCCACCCGCAATGGCAGACGCCCACGGCGTCGGACGTCGCAAGACGATCTCCGGCCACCGTAAGCGCGGGCATGCAGCGGCGAGTAAAGGGCAACTCGCCGCCCGACCATGGACCATACCCGGGTCGACGGCGCGTTGTGTTCCACGCGCGCCTCAAAGAGCGTCAGCACGATGACGGGGCCCCCCTCTAGAGGGCCAAAGCCTGCCGGGGTCGGGGGACTTATTCATTAACGTGACCCCGAAACATAAAGGGCTATTGAAGGACACCGTGGATTTTAGTCAGTACAAGTCTGACAGTCCCTCCCGCCCTGCCCGGGGTGGGAGGACTCATTTGATGATTTTACCACGCTAAAAAAAAAAGAGTCACCAACGTACCTAGCTCTTAAAATTTGCAAGTTAAAGAGCAATGGGCAGGCAACATATCGCTCGTAGAGTTGGTAAAAAGGGGGTTGAAAAGTTCTCGAGTGGCGACCACGAACTGGAAAACACAGCGTAGGCAGGCCTCCCACTAGGTGGACCGACAACATCGTGAGAATTGCCTGCAACCAATGGATGCAAGGAGGATGGAAGTGGCGTATTGTCGTTCGGCGTGTTGGACTAAATGGGAGGCCTTTGTTCAGGTGTGGACGTCTTCCGTCTGATGAGAATTAGCTTAAGGCAACTGGCATTTGGTCGCAGTTTAGCTTGTCTTAAAGCGGTCGCACACGGCAACTTTTTCCTATAGTTACATATAACGAGTTAGATATGCGATTGTATTTCTACTTTGGCAGTAGCGATGTTGAATCTCGAATTGATACTATATTGCGGTCGCGATGCAGAATCGTAATGACGTGGTACTTATATGACACTGTAGGTATCGTGTTTATTTTGCGACTGTAGGTACCTGTCTCTGCAAAGTCACCGTGGGCGTCAGCTTTATGGTCAGAAATTATTATCACACGAAGACGTACGAAGAAATTTTCACAATCGGATTAAAAAAATTCAAGATTATAGTTACTCTGATTCAAGTTACCTCTTTCTATAATCTTATATATAAAAATCAATTGCTGTTCGTTAGTCTCGCTAAAACTCGAGAGTGGCTGGACCGTTTTGGCTAATTTTGGTCTTGAATTATTTCTGGAAGTCCAGGGAAGGTTTAAAAGGTGAGGCGGTACGAAGTTTGCCCGGTCAGCTAGTATCTATATCTATATATATAAAAGAAAGTCGTGTTAGTTACACTATTTATAACTCAAGAACGGCTGAACCGATTTGGCTGAAAATTGGTGGGGAGGTAGCTTAGAACCAGGAGAAACATATAGGATACTTTTTACCATTTTTTATTTTGTTTTATTTTATCCCGTTTCCGTGGGACGTGACATAAAACGTGGTGTAATAAAACGCACCTGACATGGAATGCCAACAAAACGAAAATCAAAACATCAATTGACCAATCGATGTGTTTATATTGAGTTTCTAAGCTTATTGTGCCGATAATATCATACTTATCAATGCCATGCATGCCGCAACCAAGACGATCAAATTTTTATCCTGTTTCCGTGAGCCGTGACTTAAAACGTAGTAACATGATCACGAAGAAGGTGTTGGTGCCGAAATTGAATAAGGGATCTGAAAAAGTACTAGGAAAACATGAAGAAGAAGAAGAAGAATGTTTATGCCACCCAGCGCCCACCGGTCTTCAATGCAAAAAAAGTATTTCGGTGAATGCTGAATACCCAAAAAATCTACTAGAACTGCATAAATTCTATACAACCATACGACGAAAAAACGCCTGGGTGTCATCACTGCCAGGATCGTCCGGAGGACACGGTGAAGCATACGGTGCAGGACTGCCCCGCTTGGGCTGAGCAGCGCCGTGTCCTCACGATGGCGATAGGCGGAGACCTCTCGAGGGGATAGGCGATAGGTCGAGGCCATGCTGCGGGGCGAGACGGAGTGGGCAGCGATCGCCGCCTTCTGCGAAGCAGTGATGCTATGGAAGGAGGAGGCGCACCGCGTGAGGGAGAGGACAGCGTACTCCCTCCACCCCAGTCGCAGTGGTACACACTACAGCCTACGGTGACGGACGACGCCAAACGATCTCCAGCCACCGTAGGCTCGGGCATGCGGGCGGCGAGTAATGAGCGACTCGCTGTCCGACCTTGGACCATGCCCGGGTCGACGGCGCGTTGTGTTCCACACGCGCCTCAAAGAGTGTCAGCATTATGACGGGGCCCCCTTTAGAAGGTCAAAGCCTGCCGGGGTCGCGGGACTTACCTACGATTTACTGTGACCCCGGAACGTAAAAGGCTTTTGAAGGACACCGTGGATTTTAGTCAGTACGAGTCTGACAGTCCCTCCCGCTCTGCCCTGGGTGGGAGGGCTCACATGACGATTTTACCATGATAAAAAAAAATGACAGTTGCAATTGAATTAAAACTCCTTGGATATGCCTGGCTTACCACCGCACTATTTACGAATGAAGGTTGGCTTCGTAGTCATCATGCTTCGAAACATAAACCAACAAAAGCTGTGCAACAGAACGCGTTTGGTGGTAAGTAAATTGATGAACAATGTGATTTACGCGACGATACTCAAAGGAAAATTCGAAGGTGAGGAAGTTCTCATTTCGAGGATCCCAAACGATATGCCGTTTTAGTTTTATGACCTCAATTTGCGATCCGTCTTGCATTCGCCATGACCATTAACAAATCACAAGGCCAATGCTTGAAAGTTTGTGGTCTGAATATAGAAAATCCATGTTTTTCACATGGTCAGTTAGATATATATGTGTCATGTTCACGGGTCGGATGACCATCTGCGTTATTTGTTCTTTCGCGTGATAATAAAACAAAAAATGTCGTCTATCACAACGTGCTTCACTGAACAGTGCAACCCATGCACCAAAATACATGGCTAATAAAGAATCATTGATGTTTGACTCTGTGGTTTGACTAGATTTTTTAGAATGACCTATATTTGATATCCTAATATAAAATCGAAAATCTGCTCATTTATTGCCTCTAAGGCGGAACAAAGTTCGCCGGGGTCAGCTAGTTAAGTATAGATTTATCAAGGTAGTACTAGTTTATTTTATTTGATTATTAAACATTAATTCCTATAAGAGCTTAAGATAGCTCAACGAGCTATAAAGAGGGCCAGACTTGGCGTCTCTTTGTGTGATCGAATCAGAAATGAGGAGATTCGTAAACGAACCATGAATTAGCAAGTCGAAGTGGCAGTGGGCAGACCACATAGCACGCAGAACTGATGGCTGATGGGGTCGTAAGTTTCTCGAACGGAGACCACGCACCGGCAAGTGCAGCGTGAGCTGACACGTTCACTCATTAGGTGGACAGATGGTCTGATGAAGTCCACAAGATCGCGCTGGATGGAAGCCACTTCCAACCACTCTACCAAACACACACACAACACATCACTATTCGAAATCTGTATCGGATGTCCAGCAGTAGACGTCCTACGGCTGATATGATGATGCATCATCTCCTTAGCCTTTTCCCGACTATATTGGGGGCTCCCAGTCGAACCAAATGTAGCTGAATATCAGTATTTTACATGGAACGACTAGCGACTGCCTATCGGACCACCAGAACCCATTAACTGGGTAATATGATACTCCATGGTAAGACTGGTTGTCAGACTTGAGAGCTTCTGACTAACAGTAACGACTGTCAAAGATCTATAAATGACAGCCGGGACCAACGGTTTTTGGTGCTTTCCGAGGCACGGAAGAATCTCGCTAAGACAGACGGGTGACCGTCTCGGCAAGCGCGGCTTAACCCGGAAGATCGGCCTGTGCGGCTGGCATTATTTAGCCACTAGCTCCTCGATGAATAATAAACGGCTTCAACCAATAAATAAATTAGCCGGATTACCTATACGGATTTAATTATTTATCTGCATATTAGCCTAGGTACCTACCTAAGTAGCTTAAACCGTCGTGGAATTTACCGGAATCATCTGATGATGTTGATGTTGATATGTCAATCAGCAACAAAAGATTCGTTATCAAATACCTATTCTATTGATTGTTCTTAATAAAGTTCAACTATGGCAAGCAAAAGTATGAAATCACTTACTTGGAAATAATCCAGATTAGTTCCCTAAGTAACGGCATGATTTGAATGAATTTGATAATTATCAATTTAAAGTTAACAGTTAAAACTTAGCCTTTAAAATAGTAGTTATTTAGAAGGTAGGTACTCAAAATCGCGCGGAATCGGAGTGATTCTTCCATACCTACTTTTGCTCGCAACTGTATTTTCTATTTCATCTTATCTCTGCCTATTTGAATATTGAGATAATTCTAGAATTTATTTTAATTTTATTTACAGCGTAGGTACTTGAAGTATGTACCTAAGCATCTCTGGAATGCGAGTACCCGCCCGCATTCCCTTAAATTCAAATTAAATGAGGGTATCAATAAAATAAAATATTACCCTAATTATAACCTAATTATTACCTAATATTAACCTAATAATAAATAATAATAATTAAATAATTCATTCAAAACGTCATCAACGCCAAGCGTCAAGTTAAGGTGACCGCGTTGTACTGCGTATAATGTGTGGAAAATTGTAAAAGCGCCTCTAGTAAACGAAAGAGGAACTAATTTTTTCCTTCAAATTAACGTCATAGTTCCAATTTACGTCACAAACACGTAAAAAGTCATGATAGGGCTTCAGGTCAATTCCAGTATGAAGCCTGTTGGTGTTCTGTTCAAAAAGTACTTTTTTAATTATTATTAAAGGGGTCTAAAAATGCCACTTTAAGGCCCAGCGCACACCGCTGGCCGCCGCTTGCGCAGGCAGAACTGTGGTGAAGCTTGTGCGTGTGGTAGGTCCATAACAGTCTTATTATATCCCCAGTATGTTACTTGTCCCGTTATCACAGACGAAAAGTTGTTTATTTGTCCCGGTAAGAAGTCAATACCTCGGTTTCGGTATATTTTTGTGCTGATATCCCGATAAATGGGACATTTGTCCCGGTATCCCGATAAAAGAGACATTTGTCCCGGTATTCCGGTAAATAAGATGTTTATCCAGGTTTTTGATGCCTAAGTCCTTTGTTGTTTCGTTTCAATCCGTATTTTTTTTTAATAGTTATCGAATAAATGCGTTCTTCCATTCTGGGTGAAGCAGCAAGGATTGTCAGCCTTGACTACCTAAAACCACCGGTTGTTGTACCAGCGGCACCTTAAGCCGAGATTCGTCCCCACAGGGGGTGCATTTAGCGTGTGGTCGCTTAGTTTTTAAATTTAGTTGTAAGCCCCTTGCTGGAGGCCTGAGAGTCCTTTAAGGTATCCACAGAAAAGTCCGGTTAACCAGCTCACGATCTCCTAGGGAATGTAGGGAGACCACCGACTAGGTGGACAGACGATCTTGTTAAAGTCGCCGGAAGAAACTGGAGACCTACAATCATCATTGGGTGACTAAAGGAAGAAAAAGAAGAAGAAGAATCTTCTCTATAGGTAGAACTGCAAGATGCCAACAAAAAAAAATAACCCCTACCTTAGTACCCTATTAAAAAGAAAATAAACAAGACGTTACCTGCAAGCAGGATGGTGATGACCCCAAGTGAACACAACCGTAGCATATCAACACTGGCAGGCAACTGGACAGCCATCATCAGCACCGGTGATATCTAACGTCACTGATAGCAGCCGAAACTTCACCTCGCGAGATATAATGCCCTCTTTGTAATGCAATAGATTTTGTTTAATCTTATCTTTCTTGATCCACGATTTTCACAAGTTGGATGAATTTATTAAACGATCTTGATTGGTATATTTCTTAATGTATGAAATTTTCTTATCGCCATGAATAATAATTATAGAAATTTGTACAATTGTATAAATTATTGATTGATTAGGTTGTTAACTACCAATATACAAAGATACGCTAACATGAGGTTCGATTCCCTCGCAGCATTGCCGCATAGGGTTTTTATGGCAATATTTGGGTGAATATGGCAATTCTGTAACGATTACGAGTTCACTTCACTCAAGTGAGCACCCAATCGAATCAATTTTTAAAGTATATCATATCATTTCCCGCGTGATGTTTAGAGAATTTCGGGCAAGCCACAATGGCGGCGGTAAGGTCATCTTTGAGGAGTGGCTGCCCTCACCTTCCACTTGTCGCATGTCCTCACCGGACACAGATGTTTCGGGAGGTTCCTGTGCTAGATTGGGCGGGAAGAAACATCTGGATAACATGTCACAGGCTCGTCGTGTTTCAGCTTTAAAGACCTATTAACAATCTGACGGGGCCCCCATAGAGGATTAATCCCCTACCGGTGACTGTCTAAACAGGTAACGACCCTGCATGGAACGTAAAGAGCTATTGAAGGAACACCGTGGATTTTTAACCGACTTCAAAAAAAGGAGGAGGTTCTCAATTCGTCGGAATCTTTTTTTTTAGGGAGTTTTATTAGCTTATTGTGCAATTGAGCGATGTTGTTACCGGTGCTACGGATTACAAAACTTGAGTGCACATGTAAGAGAACAATTTATTTGACAAGAATTTGGGTTGAATATTTAAACTAAAAAGAGTAAAATAAAAAACTTTTTCAAAAAAAAATGTAACCGCCTTCAAAAACAACCACAAAAAAGGGTAAAATAACCTACAAAATAACTCTTCTTTCAGAAGTCGGTGGCAAAAAAGACAATGAAATGAAAAAAAAACAAAGGCACCGACTTCTGAAAGAAGAGTTATTTTGTACCTAGGTTATTTTACCCTTTTTTGTGGTTGTTTTTGAAGGCGGTTACATTTTTTTTGAAAAAGTTTTTTTAGGCATTACAGTTGATAGCTGAAACAAAGACGAAATTATTCAGATTGCCGTGTCAACTAAGGACTGATAATATAATTAAATCATTGATCCTGCAAATTAATCAGCAATCAAGCATGTAAATATAGTCACGTACACGCTGATAAGAGATAAAAAAAGCATTCTGAATCAAAGCTATAGAGTCGCTAGATCGACTTTCATTGATAAGGTAGTTTTCATCATACAATGTAAATATTGGTCAAGTGCGAGTAGGACTCGCGTACCTACACGTTCGTGTAGTGCCGTGGGTTCCGTAACAACTTAAGAAAGAAAGAAAGAAAGTATTTATTTGCTGATAATGTAGGTATACATATAAGTTCGAATAATTGTGAATTGTGCCGATACATTTTGCCTTACGGCATACAAAAATTTACATTTGAATTTAATTTTATATAAAACCAATACAATTATCACAACTTGTAGATATGTTACTGTAAAAACTCGAAATACGGTAAATCCTGAGATTTTCTAGTAAAACCTAAGATTTACCGATTCTTAAGGTGAAACCGCACTAGGCGGAACTGCACTGCAGCGGAACTGCGCGACATGACGCGTCAAAATATTCTTTATATGAAATTATACGAGACATCACGCACTAAGATGCAACGGAACTACACTGCAACCGAACTGCGTGGCAAAGAAAAGCGTCGTGTCGCGCAGCTCCGCTGCAGTGCAGTTCCGCCTAGTGCGGTTTTACCTTTAATGGTAAATGTTTAAAAAGGTTTGGGATTCGGATTTATACAGGCTGCAAAGTTGTTTTTTGAGTACTTGAATTGAAAACTGAGAAAGCGAAGGTTCAAATATAGAATCCTGAGCGTAGCGATGTTTTCAAAGGTACGAGACGCAGAATAACTTTGCTGCCGAGTGCAACACACAACTTTTTACCTCACTAAACGAGGAAATGCAGTGGGGCCAGCTCGCCTGTCAGTGTGGAAAACACTTTGCGCGCTAGAGCGCATAATGGAGTTTTGCGCTCAGATTTTGAATGAGAAATAGAATCTTTCCGAGCGTGTGAGGTGAAAAACGTCACGTGACCCTGACGCGAGTTTTTCATTTTTTACCCATTACAAAAAAAGTGTACAACGCCGCTAAAGAAGTTTTCACTTCAAAATTCTATATCCGTATTTTTTCTTCTGTTACATAAACCAAAATTGACGCAGATAGGTATAACGCTTCTAAAAATCATAAAACGTCACTCGGACGGTACAAGTTTGCAAGCGTTATCACGTCACAAGACCCCAGTCCCGAATTTGGAAGTGTTTTATCTTTGTCAATATTCGTTGATTAAAAAATAAATAAATAAGCGTCCTTTATTTTTAACCGACTTCTAAAAAGGAGGTTACTCAATTCGACCGTATCTATGCTTTTTAGGGTTCCGTAGCCAAATGGCAAAAACGGAACCCTTATAGATTCGTCATGTCTGTCTGTCTGTCTGTCCGTCCGTATGTCACAGCCACTTTTTGTCGAAAGTATAAGAGCTATCCTGTTGAAACTTGGTAGGTAGATGTATTATGTGAACCGCATTAGGATTTTCACATAAAAATAAAAACAAAACAAATTTTGGGGGTGCCCCCCATACTTAGAATTGAAACTAAAAAAATATTTTTTTTTCATTAAACCCATACGTGTGGGGTATCTATGGATAGGTCTTTAAAAATTATAAGTTTGCACGAGAGACACTTCGAAAATGGTAAAATGTGTCCCCCCCCCTGTAACTTCTAAAATAAGAGAATGATAAAACTAAAAAAAATATAATATAATGTAGACCTCAACCCAACAAAAACTTTCAACGATAATTGGTTTGGATGACTTGAGATACTCGTACAGTTAGCAGTTTTTGAGATATACCTAGTACATTTTCATAAACCGCAAATATACTTTGCGATTCATACAAACACTATGAAAAACAAAGTTATTTTTATTGTTTGTGTATACTTATTACTTACTAATCTCAATATAATTATATCCCTGATCTATGCTTGCTACTATGGAACCCTTCATGGGCGAGTCCAATTCGCACTTGGCCGGTTTCTTTTTATATTTGTTCGCACAGAACTTCGTCGTTTATGAACCAATTTTTTTTTTGTTGGAAAGAAGATATTTCAGAGGTGGTACCATGATAAGGAAATCAAGGTCTGATGATGGAACACGAGAGAAATCGAGGGGAACTTTAAAAAATCGTAAGGGCGACTAGTGCGTTTGTAAGTTTTTGCACTACAATTTAATAAAGGTTTGGAGTTGATCTGATGATGGAGCCGAGAGACAGTCGAGGGCTACTCCTCAACCTCAACGATTCACAGCACCTATCTTGTGTTTGACCTTTATTAATTTGTAACTCTTCTTTCGGAAGTCGGTGGCAAAAAACTTAATGAAATAAGCGCAAAAGCAAAGCCACCGGCTTCCGAAAGAAAAGTTATTTGGTAGGTTATTTTACCCTTTTTCGTGGTCGTTTTTGAAGTTGGTTATATTTTTTTTTAAAGTTTTTTATTCAGTAACCATCTTTTCACTCAACTGTATCCAGAGGCAGCTTTAAGTAATATTTTATATGTATTTGGGCCAAGTTAAAAAATTAAATTCATTCAGAAAATAAATGATGTGTGAACAGTGAATCCGCGGGTCCAGAAGAGAGTCGGTCAAGTTGAGAGACTCCTAAATGAATGCTAGACTGTGGTTTTGACGTTGGGGCAACGTTGCATGCAATGCTGTAAGGTGCTCTTAAAGAATACCACTCCAGTTGCGCCAAGTATTATACAAATTAGTACAGGAGGGACGTCTTAAAGGAGTAATTCCAGTGTGGGAAAAAGAGACAGAGTTATGCAAGTCGTCTAGCGCTACCTCGTTCTCACCATCTGTTTTTACACGATTGGGTTAAGCCTCCTGCAGACACACGCGATTAATCGCGCGGGGCGACATGTCGCGGTCCATTCGCAGTATTTTTAGAGTGGAAATTAGCTTGGCTCGTTGTCGCAGCGCGATTAATCGCGTGTGTCTGCAGGAGGCTTTACAAACACAGAAACTTTCACGTTAATTATAAGTTAAGTAGAATTTCCTTGTAGGTAAGTATCAAATTACTGCGTGTTCACTAAGTGGTGCAATAATTTCATTTTCATGATGACGATGCATGACTGATTTGTCAGAACTTAGGTATTTATATATGGTGCAATTTGTTTTTATCAGTGCAAAAGTATTAGCTAAATAAACGTGTAACGACACGAATTGCATCTATACGGCCCTGGAACGCAAAAGGCAACTAAAGGAAAAGGTTTGTTTTGGCTTGTGATTAAAAGCCTACCAGAAAAGTGCCTAGGTATTTTAAAACCAACAAAAAAAATAACCAATTTTCTGTAGTTAATAATAAAAAAATCGACAAAAGCAGGGTCGATGAAGACGAAGACCCGCTTGGCGGGGCTTCTTAATCTGTACTACAGTACCCTTTTTTTTTTTTTTGCGTGGTAAAATCATCAAATGAGTCCTCCCACCCCGGGCAGGGCGGGAGGGACTGTCAGACTTGTACTGACTAAAATCCACGGTGTCCTTCGATAGCCCTTTATGTTCCGGGGTCACGGTAATGAGATAAGTCCCGCGACCCCGGCAGGCTTTGGCCCTCTAGAGGGGGGCCCCGTCATCTTGCTGACGCTCTTTGAGGCGCGCGTGGAACACAACGCGCCGTCGACCCGGGCATGGTCCATGGTCGGGCAGCGAGTTGCCCTTTACTCGCCGCCCGCATGCCCGCGCCTACGGTGGCCGGAGATTGTCTTGCGACGTCCGTGGCCGTGGGCGTCCACCACTGCGGTTGGGGCGGAGGGAGGACACTGTCCTCTCTCTCACGCGGCCCGCCTCCTTCGCGAGCATTACTGCTTCGCAGAAGGAGGCGACCGCTTCCCACTCCGTCTCGCCCCGCAGCATGGCCGCAACCAATGCCGGGCGCGAGAGGTCTCCGCCTATCGCCGCCGTGAGGACACGTCGGTGCTCTGCCCAAGCTGGGCAGTCTTGCACCGTATGCTCTACTGTGTCCTCCGGGCGATCTTCGCAGTGGTGACACCCAGGCGTTTCCTCCTTTCTCTTTAGACACAGGTACCTCCCGAAACTTCCGTGTCCGGTGAGGACCTGCGTCATGCGGTAGGTCAGGACGCCGTGACTCCTATCCAGCCACTCCTCAAAGAGGGGTCTTACCGCCGCGATTGCGGCGTGCCCGGCCGTCGGGTACTACAGTACCCTTAGCATGAGTTTTCAGTGTTTGAGACGTAAAGTAAACTGGAACTTTGACAACTTCAAATTGACAATTTTCAAGGAAAAAATTAGTTCCTTCTTCGCACACCAGAGGCGCTGTTCCATTTTTTCATACAAGAAACGCTGAAAATACTGAAAAGACGCAAGTACGACGTAAAGTAAAAGAGTGAAAACTCGTGCTAAGGGTACAGAATCTGTAGCGAACTTCGGGGTGTGCGTGTATAAGTATTACAAGAATACTTTTTTTCAAAAAGTATTCTTGTAATACTTATTTACTTTTTATTTTTTGCATTCACATAAGTCTTTCTCCACTCTTTACCCACATGCATGACAACAATGTCCACTTGGTTCAGTGCCCATTAGAAGCCCACTGGCCACGTTACCCTTCTGTCTAAATTCTTTACAACCTTGGACCTCCCAAGGAACCTCCCGATGGTTTATTGTAGGGTGTCCATTTTCTTTTACAGTTGTTATTTGCAAAAAAGCTTTCATCATCATCATCAGCCTATAAATGTTCCCACTGCTGGGACACAGGCCTACTCTCTGTTAGAGTGAGTAGGCCATAATCCGTATAGGGAAACAGTGTATAAGACGGGGACGCGAGGTATGATGGGAAATCACACACCTAAGGCGTAGCACAAGCGCCAACAGGACGCCATTTGTTAATGGCCGCTTGCAAATGACTTGCGCTACGTTAGTGTTGTGTTAACTATTTCTAAAGAGTATATATTATGTCCCATTATACCTCGAGATTATTAACGTCCCCGTCTTATACACAGTACCCCTAAGTGCGTATTGGTGAATGTCACGTCTTCCAGTTTTTAGGGTTCCGTAGCCAAATGGCAAAAACGGAACCCTTATAGATTCGTCATGTCTGTCTGTCTGTCTGTCTGTCTGTCTGTCCGTGTATGTCACAGCCACTTTTTGTCGAAAGTATAAGAGCTATCCTGTTGAAACTTGGTAGAAAGATGTATTATATGAACCGCATTAGGATTTTCATACAAAAATCAAAACAAAACAAATTTTGGGGGTGCCCCCCATACTTAGAATTGAAACTCAAAAAAAATTTTTTCACCAAACCCATACGTGTGGGGTATCTATGAATAGGTCTTTAAAAATGATATTGAGGTTACTAACATCATTTTTTTCTAAACTGAACAGTTTGCGCGAGAGACACTTCCAAAGTGGTAAAAAGTGTGCCCCCCCCCCCCCGTAACTTCTAAAATAAGAGAATAATAAAACTAAAAAAAATATATAATGTAGACCTCAACCAAAACTACCAACGAAAATTGGTTTGGATGAGATACAGTTAGCAGTTTTTGAGATATAGTACATTTTCAAAAACCGCAAATTTAACTTTGCCATTCATACAAATACTATGAAAACAAAGTTATTTTTATTGTTTGTGTATATTACTTACTAATCTCAATATAATTATATCTCTAATCTATGCTTGCTGCTACGGAACCCTTCATGGGCGAGTCCAACTCGCACTTGGCCGGTTTTTGGTTCTAGGACTTTTCACGATGTTTTCATTCATCGTTTTGAGAGCAGTGGTGATAAAATAAATTACACAGAGTGATGCGCCAGGCTGGGTTCGAACCCTTGACCTCCAACTCGTAAGTTCGGGCCGATACCACTGGGCCACCCCACTAAGTTCTCATAAAAGCATTATTCGATCATACTGAAGAGTTTGTTTGTTGAACGCGATAATCTCAGGAACTACTGGTTCGAATTGAAAAAAATCTTTTTGTTTTGGATAGTTCATTTATCGAGGAATGTACATATACACATAAGATCATGCTACGACCACTAGGAGATGCGTGGCGGGTGAAACTGGCGGGAGAAAGCTATTAGGTATTAACGCTTAAATGTTTAGGTTTTTTTTTTTTGTTTTTGTTTAATTTTTTGTTGATTATAGGTATGTAATTTTTAAACATGCAATGTAATCTATAGAGATATTTAAATTATAGCACCTACGAGTATCAATGTACAGTCAGCATCAAAAGTTGCCGACCACATTCAGATTTTCAAAATCGCTGTACACCGTAATAATACATAATAATACGGTGTACTTATAACGATTTTGAAAATCTAAATGTGGTCAGCAACTTTTGATGCTGACTGTACAATCGACAAAGTGGAATCATGACCCATTTTGACAATGAATAGTTTGAATCCGTTAAATTGACAAAGATCAAAGTCGTTACCATCCATGGATATTTAATTTTCTTGATTTATTGTTTGTCTCACTGTTAAGGAGCACAGCAACCTACCACACACACACATGTAAATAATAGCATATAAGTCTTAACTTTGTATAGTTATAAGTCAAATTTAACATTTTACTGTATAGCGTACAATTTATTTCCCTTATGTTCTCTGTATATTATAATTTAGTTTTGCTGTAATTGTATTAGCTTAAGAAATATTGTGAAATGTATATAAACTTGTGCACTGGGACGATTTGTAAACGTATCGCGCAACACCCTCGTGTGAATAAATAGCGGCCGCACGCGATTGGCTAGCGACAGACAGTAGCGTGGGCGCGACCCTCCCACGCACTGCGCTTGCGGCCGCGTGGATAAAAGACGGGCGGTTGCGCGGTACGGGGGTAGTTGAGTTCCGTCCGCCGTCCAGTGAAGAAGTCTCCAGAGAAACATTGTGTGTGTAGAATTGTGAATATAAGTGCCTTTTCAAGAAGCCTCAACTGTGTTTGTGTTTGGTTCCCTGATCAATTGAATCCCCGCGCCTGAATAGCGTACACTCACTCAATTTTTGTTAAACGTACAATCTAATACAAATAATGCATGTGGTGTTAACCTGTAATTAATTGTTGCACTTATTACTGTATACTGTGAACTATTGATCGAAATGTTACATGTAAACAATTGTAGGTTAACCAAATAAATAAAAAATATGTATGTTTACGCGAATGTGGACCTAATTTTATTTGAATGTCTGTAAGAAAAAAAAGCTTATGGTGGGTCATAATTCCACTTTGTCGATTGTACAATCGACAAAGTTGAATACAATTAAATACAATTAGATCCACATTCGCACAAACATAGTAGGTATATCCATGGTAACGACTTTGATCTTTGTCAATTTGACAGATTCAAAGGATTTTTTGTCAAAATGGGCCATGATTCAACTTTGTCGATTGTACATAATTATGTAGTTCGCAAGTGCCCGAAGTGAAATAGTATTTCAACTATATTGTAATTTTATTTTTTATAAAACGACACTAACAAACACTAGGAATATCATCCTGTATCGTGGGTGCGTTTACAAAACATAGAAACTCTCATACACAAAAACCTAAACTTCCTGCAGGCCATACAAATATTTTGTTACGCGCGGGGATCGAACCCGCGACACGCTGCGCAACAATTGATCGCTCAACCACTGTGCCAACCGTGCCGTCAACATATAATGATTTTTTTATTGGTCCTACCATCATACAGTGCTATTCTTTAAAAAATAATTTATAAAAAACAAAAAACCCGACTGCGTAAAAACTAATTTTGAAAAACACGTGAAAAAGTTAACTTATATAAAAACTAAAAAGAAAGAAACAAGCCCAACAGAACAGCAGGAAGAAGCAGAACAGAACGACTCACAGTCGGGGCCCATTCAAATTTTAACAATCAAATCTTCCCAAGGGGCCCCGACTGTGAGTCGTTCTGTTCTGATTCTTCCTGCTGTTCTGTTGGGCTTGTTTCTTTCTTTTTAGTTTTTATATAAGTTAACTTTTTCACGTGTTTTTCAAAATTAGTTTTTACGCAGTCGGGTTTTTTGTTTTTTATAAATTATTTTTTTTATTTTACACTTTTTAGTTACGATTAATTGTTCACTGTTTTTTTTTGTTTGTATATCGTTTATACTAGAAATAAAAACTTAAATCAATAAGTAAGAAAATTAGCGAGAATGATTGTTTTGTTAAACAACTTTAAATCGTTATATATCCTAAACTATTACTTAAAATGAAAAATGATAAAAGAAACCTAAAGATGATTTTAAAATACCTATTCAACGACACCCCACTTGACATAGTTCATCGACTTTTATTTTTTTCATTTTGACAATATGGCGTCTGGTTGTCCCTGTGGTGAATTTTGATTACTGTCATGTCTTTAGTGACACTCGCAAGGTTAAGACGAATCGATTGACGTAAGAATTATCAAAATCGGCCTACGCGTTTGGTCTCTAGAACGCCACATAGAAACAAACATACATACATACATACATACATACATACATACATACATAGACTGCTAAACACATTACCCTCCTTTGCGTCGCGCAGTCGGGTAATAAACAAATCCTCGTGACAGCGCCTGCCGTCACTCTGAGAAGAAAGTTTGCTATTCACTAAGCAACAGAACGATCTCAAAGCCGTCTCGAAGAGCACATGGTAGAATCCAGCAATGAGATTTCTTATAGAGAATAGCATAGCTGGTGGCCTACCATGAGCGAGAGTAGAACTCACCACACTATTCCCAAACCACTGCAACTGAAAGCCAAAATCAGCAATGGCAATCACCAGAAAAGCGCCGAGACAATGAAGCTCGACGTGTCCCAGAGAATGAATTTACCTGTCTTGGATCCTGCAACGAAATTAATCAGAAAAGAATAGTGGAGGAGTAGGAAGAATATGTTTCCACTTGCATGGAGGGATCCATGCAAACAGGAGACAGAACAAAACAAGGCCAATAGGCACAAAGGGACATTACAATTGGGAGAAGCCCAGTTGCCTAACACCACGGGTAAAATGACTACTAATATTAATGGCTCCTAAATTATGAGCTGCGATATTTGATTCCAATAATAGGTATGGCAAAAACGCTTGAACGCACGGAAGTTTGTTCGAGTTTGCACAAGATCCGAATAGTAAATGACTCCAGATAAAGAGTCCTGTGCCTCAATTCACGTAACTAAAGAAGTGCTGTTGCAGTGCAGTTGCAGTTAAGTTTCGATCAAAACAACGCTTTTCGTATTCTCTACCGCTGTCAGACACGCTTGCGTCAAGTTCGCGTCACGCGAGCGCGTTATCGGTGTTCTACTGTTGCGCGTCTTTGGTGCGTGTTTTGGACTCAGAACAATAACTAAAGCATAGAAGGAAGCTAAATTTAACTAATATATATGGGAGTCGGGTCTATGGCTTCAGGCACTACCGTCACCCAACATAGGTACCATGCTGGGTGACGAAACCTTCCGGATCGCTACATGCCTGCGTCTGGGCGCTCCTTGCGGGGCTCCACATCGTTGTCAGTGTGGCGAAGGCGTCGACTGTCTCGGGCACCATGGCCTTTCCTGCAGCAAGAGTGCTGGACGGCTAGCACGGCATGCTAGTTTAAATGACATTATCCGTCGTGCTCTTGTCACCGCCGGTGTGCCAGCCGTTTTAGAACCCAGTGGCTTGGCACGCGACGATGGGAAGAGACCAGATGGGATGACTATAATGCCATGGAAGTTGGGTAGACCTTTGGTGTGGGATGCAACATGTGTCGACACCCTTGCGCCATCCCATCTTCCTGGTACTACATGCTGTGCTGGTGCGGCTGCTGCAAGTGCTGAAAACCTCAAACGGCGCAAATACAATGGCTTGACTTCTAGCTATGTATTTGAGCCGTTTGGGGTTGAAACACTAGGGCCATGGGGTCCGAGTGCCCACCAAGTTTTCAAAGACATCGCCAAGCGCATAGTCGACGCCTCGTGTGACCAGAGGGCTGGCCTATTTCTTGGTCAAAGGATCAGCATTGCCATCCAACGTGGCAATGCTGCCAGCGTTCTGGGCACTTTCCCCATTGACAGCGATGTGGATGAGTTTTTTGACGCCCTATAATTGTTTTTTTTTATTATTATTTTAGTTTTAGTTTAGTTATTTTTGTAAATATTTTACTTTTAATTTTAGTTTTTAAATAATATAGTATGTATTATATTAGAACGTAATTAAACTATTTTACAGACAAAAAAAAAAAAAAAAAAAAAAAAAAAAAAAAAAAAAAACTAATATAGTCGTCTCTGTTTTCTTATATACTCATAACAGTATTAGAGAGAGACAGATGTAGGTTGCTCAAAATGCAAATCGTCACAAAGGTAAACGTCAATTTGGATACCTTGGCTACCTTTATACTACTAAGTTTAAAAGCTACTTAACGTCTCAGATTTTTATCTATGACTTTGTTCATCGCATTTTTTCGTATAATGCTTATGGGCGCATGCCAGTTGAACTGCTTCGTTGGTTTTACGTGTTTTTGTAAAAATAGTACAAAAATAACAGTGATTTAGTGTAAATCGCAAAGCTTAAAGATTAAATAATGTCCTGCATTATAGTGGGATGTAAATCTCATTCATCCCGCAAAGAAAATGATGCGGAAATCATAAGCTTCCATCGGTAAGTAATCAGATATGGTCATTTTGTCAGTTTTTCATTCTCATTTTATGTTATTTTGGCATTATTTCAAATTATTTAACCTAAGTGTACACGGGAGTGTTTTGAAATCAATATTTTATGCAATTAAATAGTTCGATTATATGGAAATTATAAATTTTAAATCGGCATATAAATTTTTGCAATAGTGCTTGCAAAAACAAACTATCGATACAATATCGATAAAATAGCCTCATCCAAATTATTACATTATTTTTCTTTACACGTAGTTTTGGGAAGGATTAAATATTTAAGAGTTAAATAAATACCTACGGTCTTGTGAGCGAATCGTACGTATGAGTAATGAAATGACAGTGTCAAAAATCCGTGTGGCTCATGGTGTAACAATTTAAACTCATGTGTGGCTATAATTTTTTTTCACTTTCAGATTTCCGTCCGATGTTGATATGAGGCAAAAATGGATCAACGCTATTGCACGTTACAACTGGGAATCGTTCAGGGCCAATCGCTCTTTTAAAATTATTTAAGCGTTTTCTTGGTAATTTAATTTTTTTATAATTTATGCTGTTTAAAATAAATATGTTGGTCAGACAGAAGTGAGTTCTTTATTCACCTTAGCATTTTTAGATTTATTGCCATGGAGCGATACCATTAACTAAGAAGTCGATATCGGTATTTATTTTATGCATAGTCACATCACTAGCTAATACTCTTTTGTCTATGACAGCGTACGCTTCAAATGTCGTAGAGCGCCTTCTATGCTTTAGTTATTGTTCTGAGGTTTTGGATCGCAACGTGATTGGTAGGTATTCTACTATTCGTTTGACGTCTCAAAATGACAGCATACAAGTTTCAATTCGATCAACTTTTAGTTTTAATGTCATATTCATTGAAATGTAATCGATTCCATTCGATTATTTAGTAGGCAATCATTTTTATCTCCTATGGCCACACCATGAGAAATTTGGTACAGTTTGGTTGTCGTACAGTTGACGTGCAGTTCACGCGCAGCTTACGCGCAGTTCAAAGATTACAAGAATACCGTTTATCACTCGAACTTGAACTTAACTGCAACTGCACTACTACTTTATCGGTGCGTCATAAAATTACGTGAATTAGCCTTCTGGGGGGTATTACAACGTCTTAAAACCATGCAGGCTTATTACGGCGAGTGAAAGTGACAGAGCTATACAAGTCGTCTAGCGCCATCTCGTTCACTCACTGGAACAAGCCTGGTTTAAGACGTTGTAAAAACCCCCCGATAGTGCCAGGGCTGGCTCTAGACGTCCTAAGACGTCCGCTGATCACAGGCAGCGTTGCCAGACGTCCCGATTTTTCAATCAAAATTATTTGTCGCGCGCGGGAGTGGCTTGGTCCCGCGCGGGAGTGGCTTGGTCCCGCTCTCGGGGATGACTTAGATTTTTTTATATTTCTTAGAAGACTGAGAAGACTCAACTAGTTGTGTAGGGAAATGTGATTTAAAATATCATATTTCATTAAAATACGTTTCAATGGCTATTTTTGCTATCTCTTGTCACGTAAACGTAATTTAAATCCAAATAAAAAGACATACATTTCAAAACCTCTCATAATTTACTTTTTTTTACACAATAGATAATTTTCCACATAATGGACATTAAAGAAGGATGGTCACAACAGTCTTCCAGCCGAGCGGGCATGGAGTCGGTGCGTGCGCAAATCTCCGTTCACGTAGAAACTATTTGACGCAGTGGTCCACATGTTCATCGGGCTACATATACCAACATACCTACCTACCTTTCATTGTCTCGGCTCTTTTCTGGTGGTTGCCACTGTTGATTCTGGCTCTCAGGAGTTGCAGTGGTTTGGGAATAGTGTGGTGGTTTTGCCCACGGAACAGAAAAAACAGGTTTTGCCCCATACAAAAAAAAAATACCTACCTACTCGCCCCTCGAGTTTCCCTAGGAAACTGGCCGTATTTCTTTGCTTTACATAGTCCTTCTAACGCCCGAAATTAATATTCAATCACAATCCCATCCAGTGGCGGAAAGCCCAGTAGGCCCGAGCCTAGGGCCGGAAGATGTTAAGGGCGGCAAATCGTGTCAAAAATCACTAATGATAACAACAAGAAATAACTCAAATGCAAATTAACTTAATAAAGGAGCGGCACATGGTGTGGGGCCTAGATCGGCTAGGACAGCAAATCCGCCACTGATCCCATCCTCGTTTGCATTAAGTTTTAGACGTCAACTTCTGATAAAACTGATATCTTAAAGATTCGGATAGGCAAATTCGATCTTTGATTGGTTCAGACAAAGTTAGTTACAGACAGCAACCGAGATAGAAAAAAAAACTTTTTAAGCCTAGTAAAATCTTTTTCGTGTTTTGGTACTCCAAAGATTTTATTTAGAGCCTCTGTAAATCATTTATTTTTCCTTCTAGCCAGTAGGCTGCAGCTGGTCTTGCAATATTATTATCACCTAGGGTTCTACAAAAAAATCTTAATTTCATCCTGAATGCTCACAAAGCACCATTCAAAGTCCTAAGGCGCTTTCATTTTCATGTTACTTGTATACAAGTTGCAAATTGTATGCAAGCTAGAAGTTGCAAGTAGATAATTTGAACTTGTACATTTTGTTTCAAATAACTGTCAACCTACTTAATTTGAGAACATTGAGAACCATGCAAGTAAAACCTGCATGCAATTTGCAAAACATAGGTATTTCCAATTCAAACGGGTTGTTATAAATTCGCCACAAAATTTTATCCCCACGAAAAAACATTTTGACCCTGTTCTCCTAGTACTTTCTATTCAGATTCCACATTGTGTCCTCGTTTTCGGTAGTTTTGTGCTGGATTTTATTATTTAATTATTCTGCTATCCGTGCGGAAAAAGAAATGGGGTACTTTACAATAATCAAAATTTTAAAATGAAAAACCTTGGGCTTTTTTATACATACTTTTTTTCGTGGGGATTTGGTGGGGATATATAATTTTGTGGCGAACTTATAACAACCCGGTAAAACTTCTTGTACCTATGCAAATTTGACGTCATACTTGTTTGCAAGACTTGTCTAATGGAAGCGCCTTCTAGTAGTTAACAGCAATGTAATAAGGAATATCAAATTCATAAAGTTTCAGTTATAAAACAGTCTTCGTGTATAGAAAGAGACATAATGATAAATAAAAGGAAAAGAGAGAAAACTGGAGTTCCAAACAACTGGAAAATATAGTTAAAAAGCAAACAACTTTGAAGTTTTATTAAACAAAATGAAATTAGAAGAAGAACACTGGAAATGTCTGGAGAGAAACAAGTTCCTATTAAGATTATATCTTTATCCTATCAAGTTGCAAGTTATAACAATGAACGAAATGATTTCAATACTTGTAACACATTCTGATTTATTAAATTACGTGGCAAATACAAACAAGTCGAACGGACTCACGCTGCAATGTCCTTTCGCCTTTTCTCTCGAGTCAAAGAAATGTGTGTACGACCGTGGCATACACAATGTGCATATGGAGCGAAACTAAAGCAGTAGAACTTGATTTTAACACAAACAAGAATAAACTCTAAACTCCAGAAGATACTAGTTATAGTAGCTTAAGAACTTGTGCTGAAGTTAGGACGTTTTGTTGCTCAGCATGAGTCAACCGGCGCACAGCACTGAACGTCATCAGTCGCTCACTAGCCCGCGTGGAGGGAGGACGCTTTTCTCCTTCGCGTCGCTTCTAAACTATTATCAGTAAAACAAACGTTAATAGTTTAATCCATTATTTCTTGAACAACGGTGTAAACTATACCTGCATTTGTGTTATTAAACCGTGTAACTTCATCATCAGTGTGTGTTTCAAAATCTTTATCACGAGGATTTCATTTTTATACGTAAGTATATATTGATTTTTCTCCTGCTACGTGATAGGATATTTATTCCGCTACTAACCAGCATTTTTGTCGTCCTCATCGATACTTATTTTCTGCAATATAATTGTGATTCCTTTGATACTTTCAATTAAAAGTTGATAGTTTGCCGAGAAAGCACGTTGTGGCTAAGATTCCGTTACTTATGTGTTCTTTTGAACTTGTCTGACTACTATAGTCAGTCAGCCATGTCTCAACTGTGTGGTATCAATTTTGTAAAGAGTACTAATCATTTTCTAAATACTATGAATATTTATATGTGTTACAATCGATTCTTGTTCAGCAGTTGGTTTATGTTTAACATCGCCGTGATTAAGAGCTGTTGTGTTTACATTATAAAGATCATCGGTACAGTCAGTGAACTAGTGACTAACATGCGGTTAGCCGCTGTGGTCTATTTACTTATAAGTAGGTGACTATAAAAGAATATCAATTACGGAACTTTGTTTTCGAACGCTTGTTCTAGTAATTGGTATGTGATTAAGTATTTAATTCATTTGGAATGTGGGGTGCCGCAAGGGTTCAATTTTGGACCAAGTGGAACACCCTTCAATTAAGCTTAACTTGATTATGTTTATATTATTCAGATCTATTGATTTACTTAGAAACAAAATCGGCACGATTTCAAGCACCTTTTTATAACTTTCCTGAATCATCAAACCTTTTGCCAATTCATTTTTTTTATTCTAATAAAATATATGCTACAAATATAGAATTAGAATCATTGTATCAGAATTCCAATGAATTCGAACTGTCAAAACAGTTTAAAATCCGGTTAAATTCAAAGAAGTCAATAAATTTATCATTAAACCTTTATTTGTGACACTATGGTCACAAGGAGGACAATTAAATCTTGAAGAAATTAAAAAAGAACACAAAAATCACAACAAACTTTAAAAAGACTAATCCTAACACTTTTAATGAAGATAATATATTCAGTACATGATCAGAAGACGATACAGTAAATTCAAAGCAACGGTTATAGAAACAAAATCAACAAGACAAGACGGTAACGAAATGGAAGGCGGAAACGGTACTATATGCTAAGTAGACGCCTGCAAAATATCGCACTGAGACTTCCTATAGGAGCTACATTTGTTGAGGGACATGATAAATTGGTTCCTTTTCACAACTTAAAAGATGAAGATAATGGGCACGGCAATTTGTTAAGTTTACTGAACTCTATTCTCAAAAAAAGACACAAAAAGTCATTTACTTGAGAACAACATTGTCTAAAACTAAGTTATTAGTCACTACACTAATTACAATTAAATTATAATACCCACATCCATCCAATGTTGAAGAAAGGTGTTATTTTCGATGAAATATTGGGCTGAGTCTTAAATGGATTAAATTAATGTAAGTTTTAGAGTAAAGAGATTAATACATGGGGTTAGACTTCTTATGCTATGAGAGGTTGCACATGATCATAATTTGATCTAGAAAACGTTATAAAAGGCTCATTAAGGATTTGGAACATGATTCTCCAGAAGGATTGAAGAAAAACATTATAGATGTTTTGCCAAGTTGAAGAAAATACTCCAGACACTCAGACACCTTGATTGCTTGGGCTTATGTTACTTCTCCAAGATATTTTGTGTCAAATCAATAAGAGGAAAAGCTAATAATAATTCAATCATAACAAGTAAGTGATAAAACAGTGCAAAATTAGAGCCACCTGGAATCACTTACCGACTCATCCATGTGTTGTTTTTGCAATTATTTTGATGGAGTTTCCCTGTATAAGACCGACCAAATTATGAAGTAATGTAAACGAGGTATTAGTCATACAATAGACTACAGTTTTTACACAAGTTGGTCGTCCAAACTTCAATCTGACCCAAGTAAATGACTCACGTACAAAGTGGTATTACGAAACCTAATTTAAGCTTTGAAAACATTACATATCCTCTTTTGTAATGCAATACGATTCAGAATTTTGCCGATATTGTAGTGATGCGACGACGTTGTTTGTGTCATACCTATTTATTTGCATTTTGCTCATAAATGTCAATTGTTGAAGCTGTTATTTTCCTCTGTGTCGCTCAGGTATTGCTTTATCTAAGAGTTTCCAGTGAGGACAATATTATTTCAATATACCTACCTACAGAATATTTATTCACTGTGAGGTTTTATGAAACATCGGATAGAATTGTAGAATTACGTGTGATCTGCCTTCTTTCGTATTTATATTCTCATTTACGGTAACAGGCTTTTCTGTTTGAGCTTCCATTATCAATAAATTCAATAATATAACGTTAACCTTTTGTTGCCTTGCCTTGCTTGTTCCAACCTATGTTTTGGTCTCACGACCTTCAAATTCAAACAGTTAAAGTTTATCTAATAATTCAAAACAAAGCAAGATCAGCCAAAACGTTACATTAACAAACTCTAAATCAATTTCAATACATCTGAATTCAATGTTTTCAAGTTCTCATGCTTAAAATGGCAGTTTCTCGTTTACAAGACGTTTACGATCTTAGCAATGAGTAACACAATGGCGTATTATAAAATTTGTGCACGCATAAGGCTCACTAACAATGGAAGAGTATGTGTGACGTGGTCTGAACCATTGTTGAGAGGACCAAAATTATTGGCATTGACGAATATTTTGGAATCCGATGGAGTATTAACCTTAAGACAAAGTTCTTAAGGTGTAATAGCAGAATCAAGTGCCTTTGATTTCTTCTTTACTAAATCATTATGGTGGATTGAAATATTAGTAATTGTATCTTCTTGTTGGAAACTAGATTACAGAAATTTCACTTGCCAGTTTAAAAATGAAGATTTTCGAAACTAACCTTGTAAAGTCTTTGTCTAAAAATATTATTACTGAGACGAAAACTAAGCTGGTTGAGACACTCAGCAAACAAGACACGGCAGTTAAGCAATCATTAGAATCGTTTTACATAAAAAAGAACGTGCTTTAAAAGTGTTATATTGCAACGTTTACAGAACTGTTTGTTTTTGTCCATGAGACGCTCTCTACTGAAATCTCTTCTATTGATAAATGTTGTGACAAAACCAGGTTTTCGTTCGGTGGCCTAGACACCAAGACGTGAAATTCGTAGTCTTATGCTTTTTAAAAAGAAACGAGAACTTGCCGTCACAGTTGCTCCAGTTATTGATTAATTCTTAATTATGTTTCACGATTTTATTTTATTAGTTGGAATGCTTTCTTTATGCATTAATTTTGAAGTGAAAGGATTTATTTGAATGATGATTTTGAAAGTTTAAACATGTTGGAGTCAAAAACAGCAGAAGATAAAATGTCGACTCCCGATATCACTGTTTTTCTTCGCATAATCATAACATTAACGGTGGTCAAAGAATGAGCTTGATATCCAGTTTCGTAACAATGTTTATATTAACCAGAGTACTTTGCTTTCAAAGTTATCTCGGTCGTACAATAATAAACTGTCTTACATATCCCTGGACTGTAGCCAGGCATTGCATTTCAGAACAATGGTTACTATTCACTGGCTTTCTGTTCCATTGACTCTATTGTAGACTACAGGGGTGGCACCCCATAGTTTCTAAAATCATTCCTTCCTTTTCACTCTTCTGTTGCATCAATCGCAAATGGCGGCGACGCAAGATTCTCATTTGCAATATTACTGTCATCCACCTTGTTTTATTGAGAAATGACTGCTGTCGTAATACTTAGCGAAAGTCTGACTTTTATAGTTTCTGCAAGACTTGCAAATGATCAAGAATTGTGTGATTTATGACAAGTTACAGTCAATTTGAACCTGAATAGCGTTTTCATATCGCTTGCAGTTGAAATACTTGGCTTGATATAAAACGGCGCCTCAATTTAAAGTTTGGGAGAAAGCCAAGAGGCACATAGTTTGGCTAGTATTCTAGACCACATAAATAATTTTGAAGTGCCATTACAGGGTAAGTCAGAACCATCAACCATGTAACTTTTATATCTCTATTTATTGGCGCTTCATCGTAACCTATAGTAATTAACTTTTAAATAGACATTATGACCATCCAGACTATCATTAGGTATTAGTGATAATTGCGTTAAATGGTTTGGATTTTCGAGGAGCTCGTGGCTAAATAATTACAGCCGCACAGGCAAATCTTCTGAGTTAAGCTGCGCTTGCTGAGGTTGGCCTGTGGATGGATGACCATCTGTCATAGCTAGTTTCCTCTGTGCCTCGGAATCGGAAAGCACGTTAAGGCCGTTGGTCCCGGCTGTCATTTGTAGATCTTTGATAGTCGTTACTATTAGTCAGAAGCTCTAAGACCCGCCCAAAACTCAAGTGTTACTTAAAACTAGTTTCAAACAATCAAATGCCTTGAATCTAGTTTTAAGTAATACTTGAGTATTGAGTGACGTTCTGTAATACGAGCTTAAAAGTCTGACAACCGCAGTCTTATCGGGTATCTTATGTATTACCCAGTTACTGGGTTGTGGAATGTGGAGGTCCGATAGGCAGTCGCTCCACGTAAAATACGGACATTCAGCTGCATTTGGTTCGACTGGAAGCCGACCCTTATTACGAGTATGTATATGTATGTACATAGTTGGGAAACTAGGCAGATGATAATGCTTTGGATTTCTCAAAATTGATCACAATATCAGGAAATGAACGAAGAATGGATAGATGTACTGTTTTATTCATCTATTCCGACTTGAGACAAACACTGTCTGTCTCAGGACTTGGTCGATGGGAACGAGTGTCGAATGACAGCGTTATATTGTTATTTCCTTATTAACGACTGTATTATCGGCCGGTTCGTGTATCAAACGTTACAATAGGAGCCGAGTCTGCTATTGTAGTATCTACTTCGACTCTTTCATTTGTATTCTGTAAGATGGATAGTTTACGTGGTTTTTTATCATGAATCGCCATTTTTCTAAATATCACAGGGCCAAAGCCTGCCGGGGTCGCGGAACTGTCTTATCAGGTAACCGAGACCCTGGAACGTTAAGGGCTATTGAAGGATCACCGTGGATTTTAGTCAGTGCAAGTCTGACAGTCCCGCCCTGGGTGGGAGGACTCATTGATGATTTTACGAAGATAAAAAAGACCCCAAAGTAGCTGTATTGATTGAAATCCAGTTCCTTATCAAAAATGTTGCGATTCATTAACTTATTTAATTTAGAAATGAGTCATGGATATCTGTGGAGGATGTTATTTAAAACAAAAATAATAATAATTGCAATACGGGATTTAACCCATTGTAGGTACTTATGTATAAAACAGAAATCAGTCACTGAACCGTTGATAAAACTGGGTTTATCTGGTCACGAAATTAAGTCAATTTGAGTACATAGGTATTAAGTAGGTATACCATTCTTTTTTTGTGTCAAGGGCAATCTTTTGTCGCCTGATTGTCTATGCAGGATACAGCGGCCCTGAAATGCAAAGAGCATATGGAACAGGGTGTTTTTCAGTCAGTATGAGTCTGACAGTCGTTTATAGGGCGTGAGGACACCCTTGATGATTTTTAAACCCCAAAAAAAAAGTGGCAATATATTTTTTCCGTTTTATCATGTTCAAATATCGAAACCCGTCAATCTTGCCATTTCCCTTATTAATACAATTTGATCCTTCATAATTATATTTCATATCCTAGTGTTTACTATCAGTTAAGCTTAGAATACGATACCTAACATACAATTCTTCTAAAAACATTGCCAAAACCAAAAAGAAAACACATCAGCAACGTTAAACAACAATAGCAGTTTGATTGAATCAAATACTAGCTGTAAGCCAAATTCGACTAGAATATTCCACGCGAAGGCGGGAGTCTGTTACCATGGCAACCGGGGGGTGCGCTATTTCCAGCCGTCCTGCTTTGATCTGGCAAGCAAGCATTCCTCACTGTTTCGACATGTAACTCAAATACTATCTGGCGAAGGTATAAAAAGAGCACTTTAGCATAGCCATCATAATTATTACGAATTGCGTTAAACAGAAAATGGCATTATTGCTCAAGCCAATGATTGATGAATTTTTCAATTCTTTCTTATGAAGCCAACCAGGAATCAATCACAAGGAAAAGACCAAGTTGTAAATATTGTCTGTCCGTCTCATTTTCTAGTTAATTTATTTAATTCTAAGTTTATAAATTACAGATTAACAAAAACTGGTTTAACCTGCTTGATTTGTTTATGCTCAAGTTAATAATTTGTGTCACTTTCAGCATATTTTTTTTAAATGTTCAAAACCCACCAAATGTCACCATTTTCCAAATTACATTTTGTAAATACTCATTTTGGTTCCAACTTTCGACTTTTTAAACTAGATATTTTTATGATTTTAATAAGGTTGTTTTGCATTGAATTTAGATTAACTCAGTGTATCTTATTTAAGTAAAAATGATTAGGTAAATAATTGTCAATAATGCTATTAATTAATTACGCACTATGATGACTAAAATGCATCACAAACAATTTTACCCATAAAATAAAACAGCTGACGTTCGCGCTACAATATCCGTTCTAAATTCGAACGGTAAGCCGCGATCACGTCAGTTCACACCCATTGGCTTCATTCATAATTTACGAATCATTGTCTGCGTGTATGTCCCACGGTCTGAACTAACCTTAACACAAGACATGGTAGGCTCGTTTGGATGAGTAGCTGAGGTATTTGGACTAAAATCTACTTTATTTATTTACACATTGCTCGTAGTTCACGAGAGTAGTATGCCAGGCCAAAGAACTGAGCGTAGTGTGTGATTACGTTGATGATTTTAGCCTATTCTAGAAATCATGTCTTACTGCCAACTTACAGAAAGGAAATAATCTTAAATGGGGTAGAAAAACGAACCAAAAGCTGTAACTCAGGGCCCGTTATTTGATCAGTAGTCAAATAAACTATTATTAGTTAAAATGATATACATTTATTAACCATGCGTCGAAAATTGTATAAGTTATATTGAGTTTTTCTCCAGTACGAAGTTAGTTAATTTTATTTTGTAAAACAATTACATATATCACGGTGATTTACAAATCACTAACAAAATTTTACTAGTGAATAACAGACTCGGACACATTCATTTTCACTAAGAAAAGTGACTAAAAGGATAGCAGAATTCTGCATTTTATTGCAGGAAATAGTCTGAACACTGCGCGGTCTGCTACGGAACAGGAAAGATATCAAACCAATTTGTTTTACAACAGACAGAGCCACGGAGATCCACCCGTAAATAAATTAATAACATAATCACCTCGTTAATCTATGGTCATAACTGCTACTGGTGTGGACGGGCGAAGGTTGTTTGAGTTTTTTCAAACAAAAGGAGATGGCTAAATAGAAGTATGGACGACAACCCAGCATTCTTTTAACATGGGACCTGGCATTGTATAACGCTAAATAGCTCAATATTAGTATTTCATCTGTAAAAAGTTTCAAAGACTTGTCATATCTGAAGATATGACAAGTCTTTGAAACTTTTTACAGATGACGTAGAAATTCACGTTTTCTTTTCAGGATTGTGAACAATCCTGAAAAGAAAACGTGAATTTCTACGTTTTTTTTAGCGTGGTAAATCATCAAATGAGTACTCCCCCCGCCCAGGGCAGGGCAGGAGGGACTGTCGTTTGACAGTCCCTCCTGCTGGAGAAAGGAAAGGAAAGGAGATGGCTAAATGAGTGCCCCAGACGTCTGTCTGAGGTACTCATTCAGCCATCTCCTTTCGTAGCAAAACCCATGGAGTCCGGATTCTTGGTTGCTAAGTATCATAAACTGTGACTGCACGGCTGTTTAATGTTTACGCGTATAATCTGTGGCACGCCGAGAGCAAACAATGCGTTGAGTGAGTCATAGACATTCACGGTCCATAGATAAGTTAGTATTGTTTTTACTATACGATGCATGTTGTGTAGACGCGGGGTTAAGTCAAATAGATTTCGTTGAAGAAGAACCGAACGAACAAAATAATTATAATTATCCGATTTGGTGGAGTAATTATGTAGTTATGTGGGAATAGCCAGGCTTAATTTCCTTTGTTTATAATATGTAAAGGTAATGATTAACGGCCAAGTAGGCAGGCATTACCTACGTCTCATAGCATAACACACAATAATAATATCTACGTAATTAAATGTCCCGAATTTGATGTTTATAAGTAAAATACCTAAGTATTAACCGGGACAATTTTGCTGATTTTGCAATGAGTAGGAAAACCGTTTGAGGAAACTAGCATGTTCGTAAACTACCTATAGTTAAACGTGTGATCTTTATTGTCCGGTGTATGATACATCAGTTGTCATATGAAAACAATAGTTTCAATCTCATAACATCAATGTATTCTATTCCTATAGTCCTACAGTCCTATTATAAATAAATAATAACGTTTAGAATAGAATAACTTGGACAAAAACATTTGTTATTTTAAATATTTATTTTATTCTATTTTTTAGTATTTGTTATTTTTAGTGGCGATAGAAATACAGCATCTGTGAACATTTCAAATGTCTTACTTTCACGATTCATGAGATACCTACAGCCTGGTGACAAACGGATGGACAACGGAGTCTTAGTAGTAGGGGTCCCGTTTTACCTTTTCGGTACGGATCCCTAAAAAATGGCAATGGACAACACACGACTTTGTAAAATTTACTATGACGTGATCAACCTATTAGCCAGTGGCGTAGCGAGACCGGATCTAAGAGGGGGCAAGACGCTTGATGTGCGAGGCCCCCCTTTTGTAAGATGACTTGGTTCCTCCAAGTCACCTACACCAAAATGTGATTGTGATGTGACAGCGACATCAGCATTGCAAGGTTCTTTCAGTTCCCACTCCTCAGAAACCTGAAGTATACAATGTGTCCGGTTTCGGTCTGTACAAACTTAAAGGGGAGGTAGCTTGTTCATTAAAATTGTGTCACTAAAATTGTACCACATGTGGGGTCGGAAACCCAATTGCATCAAAATACTGAAATGGTAACCATTCAATGGGAGCCCCCATTGAATGGTTACCATTTCAGTATTTACTTAATAAACTTTTAACAGCTGAATATAATAAAGAATAGCTTAGATTGCTCAAATATTATCGACAAATGCTTCATCATTTGAAATAAAGGGTAAAACATTAAATTTTCGATGAAATTATCTCATTTTTTCAATTAACCAAGATTTTTACAAAATTCGCCCCTGAGAGCTTCATTTTTTTATTTACTTGTCTAACAGATTTTGAGTTTATCAAAATAATCATACCAAAAACTCGTTTCTATGACACTTGGTTTAGGAGATAGCATTATTAGAACATAGGCTTGCACAATTAATCTTGGGGTTGAATGCAGTAAAAAGTTCATATTGAGCCAGCCTGCACCAGGAAAGGCTGAAGTGTATTTACATTTTCTACGATCGTTGTTATTTAAATCCGAAAGTTTCAGTGATTTTAGTTCGCGCGTTTCATGAGAAGGGATCATAAAACAAAAAAGACTACCATTCAGTAGGGGTTGGGTTCCGACCCCACATGCTAAAATTTTATTGACAGAATTAAGTAAGCTACCTTCCCTATATGTTTTTATACAGACCGACACCGGACACATTGTATAATTGTAGGTCATGATTTCTTAGTAGAAGTGTTGCACTGCTTTAGTGACTGGGGATCGCCGTTGTCAAGATTGTTTCTCTGAGTGCGAGGCCGGGGGGGCTAGGGTCCGCTTCGCCCCCGCCTAGTTACGCCACTGCCTATTACTATGTATCTCTAATACCTGGTTGTTGACCTTACATTTTTTGTCTACAACTAAGTTCTGATCTCATCACATGACGTAAGTATAGCATTCGCAATTAAAAAGCGATCACTCTTGGCCAGCCATTGAAAAGCTCTATTGTTAAAAAAGATTACCATCTAAAGTTTGCGAAACAGTCTATGGAGAACCATAGAGTATTTTATTTTTATGGCAAAGGCTGTCTTTCACACAGCCTATTAAATGCCATTGTTAGAACCTCTTTGGTTTAGTTACAATTGCTCAATCTTTAATTGAGTTGTTATGTTGCTGTTGTTACAATAATTTTCGACTTGTTAGTTTAAAACTTACAAAAACTGTATTAGGATAATAAACATAAATCATGTTGAAAAAACTAAGTACAACCCATCTTTAAACCCTGTCTCTCGTTTAAAAGCTGTTTTCCTGCCCAGTCAGGGTCGATGCCATAATCCAAATCGATTAAATTGACAATCGATTAAACCACCCGCATATTATTTAAATTTCGATTGCGTTCCATCGGTTGTATAACTCGGTATGGTATAACGCGACGTTTCTTTTGGCGCCTGTATAGAATTCTCGACAATACATTCGGTATAGGTATTTTTGTGTTTATCTGTGGCAATTTAAAACACAGAACACTAATTTGAAACAAAATGGCGGCCAGACAAGGAGCCTGGGCTGAGCAGTATCTGATAAAAAAAATCTAGGCTAGTATTTTATTTCTTTGAAATGAAACCTTACTTCACAGCCTGTTACAGTAACAGTCCTATAAACATTCAAATATGGGAACACGAAGACGAAAACATCATAAATAACGTTGTTATTATGTCCCTAACTCGTAGCTGGACATTATCTACCCCTCAGTTTATCTGCGAGGAGGTCCTACTCAAGGAGAAGACATTATATCGCGATACATACCGTTGGAGTACTGTGGGTGGGTGTCAACTTGTAGGGATAACACAGGTGCCGTTTAGCCCGCGTTCATGTTTAGTACAAAATGGCTGCCATACGTTTTTTTTTAAAACTTTTTTTTTTTCATTTAATTTGAAGGAGAATTGCAATGTACACACATCAAAAGTGTCTAGGGATCAACATATATTTTTGCAATAACTTTTCTCCTGATTGATATTAATTAAAATTTTCTTTAAGGATTCATCAAATAAAGTGTTTTCGTTTGTCACAGTAACGATAAACCAAGTCACCTTTGCATTAATAAAGAAATTTGCCATTTTCCTAATAAAGGGATTTTTGACATTTGAACCACTAACACAAAAGTTCGAAAAAAAGACTGAAATAACAGTTTTCTTTAAAATTTTATTGGGTAACTTAAACAATTAATAATCCGTGTTTCTACCGCGAACACTAACAACACAAGAACATCGGTTTGGCATACTCAAAATGAGTTCATCCAAATCACGCTGTGGAATGGCCGCCCATGTTCGTTGCAACAACAAAAAAAGGTCTTCTTGCGACTGGATACCCTCCATATTCGGCAGAGCTCTTCTCTGTAGCATATCCCATGCATGCTCAATCGGATTCAAGTCTGGCGACTGAGCAGGCCAGGGCAGAACATTGATGTTAGCTGCGGCGAGAGTCTGTCTTACAACTCTTGCGGTGTGCGGTCGTGCATGATCATGCATTAACTGAAATAAGGGACCGATTTGCACTTGTAGAGGAACGATGACGTCTGATACAATCGTCTCAGCATAAATTTGAGCGTTGAGGTTGCCTCTGATCCAAATCAACTCAGTTCTTCCGCCGATCCAAATACCCGCCCATACCATGATGGTTCCACCACTATAAGGATGGACTTCCTGGCAGGATTTTAATCGCTGTTGGCGTCCAGGGGTTCTCCAGTGTCGTATACGTCTTGTATCCGGTCTCATACCGAAACGAGACTCATCAGAAAAGCACACGAAACGCCATTGTTCTTCTGCCCAATTTCTGTGTTCAAGAGCCCATTGATATCGAATCCTACGATTGTGTATTGCTATAGGTGGTACCCGTAGCGGTCTTCGGGAATGAAGGTTCACTTCATGCAAGCGGTTTCTGACTGTTTGGTCGCTAATTAAGTTCCCTGAAGAGTGATGAAGCCTCACGGCTAACATCATGGCGGTTATTGTTGGAGCTCTTCGAGTTAAGATTTGAATGTATCGGTCTTGTCTCCGTGTGGTGCAGCGATACCGTCCTCCATGGCGCTCAGCCACGGTACCAGTGCTTCGGTAACGTGTCCAAAGTCGACTGATAACACTCTGACTTGTATTCAGAGCTAAAGCCACAGTACGTTGCCGGGAACCAGCTTCTATCATTCCCACGGCTCTGAGCATTTCTTCCCTGCTTAAATGACGTCGCCGCTCCATAATAACGTTGGTTTTAATCAGTAGTAGGGAAACAGTAGCACTAATAATGTCTTCAATGCGTTGTATGTTTTTATAGGGAAAATCATCATCATCATCATCTCAGCCATAGGACGTCCACTGCTGAACATAGGCCTCCCCTTTAGATCTCCACATATACCGGTTGGAAGCGACCTGCATCCAGCGTCTTCCGGCGACCTTTATAAGGTCGTCTGTCCACCTCGTTGGTGGACGTCCTACGCTGCGCTTGCTGGTCCGCGGTCTCCACTCTAGCACTTTTCGACCCCATCGGCCATCTGCTCTGCGAGCAATATGGCCTGCCCATTGCCACTTCAGCTTGCTAATCCGGTGGGCTATATCGGTGACTTTAGTTCGTCTACGGATCTCCTCATTTCGGATTCGATCACGTAGAGACACACCGAGCATAGCCCTCTCCATAGCTCGTTGAGCGACTTTGAGCTTTGAGATGAGGCCGATAGTGAAAGACCACGTTTCGGTGCCGTACCCCCTTAATGATAGGGAAAATATTGACAGCTAATTTTCATCTTTTACTCGAATTTGATTCACAGTTCCTGATTCAAATTATGAAATGCACCAAAAAGGATCCATATAAATTTATAAAATCATAAATTTATTACAAAGCCACATCTCAATCTTAAGAAATCCGCATAAAAATGCTTGATCCCTAGACACTTTTGATGTGTGTAGTTGATTTCATTTGGAAGAGAATTGCAACGTTTGTACAATTTTCTTAGAAACTTATACAAATAACTAGCCGTGGTTTCATCCCTATTGCTCAGCTCCTGTTAGTCGTACTTAGGGTTAGGCTAATGTAATATAGCCTAAAACTTTCCTGGATAAATGAGCTTTCCAACATACAAATCATTTTTCATTCGAATAAGCAGTTCCTGAGATGAGGGCGTTCATCCAAACAAACTCTTCTGCTTTATAGTACCTATTAGTATAGATTGCAAGGTTATTTAGCCTTTGACATCAACGTCGCCACTGCGTAGTTATTTTTTTTATTTTTGTAGAAAATTTCACAATTTAAAAAAAAAACTGCGCCTGAAAATATCATTCCATGAGTTAAAATAAGCAATACCTACTGTAAGAAAAATGCTTTTTTTTTAGAATACCATTAAAACCCCGATGTTTTCAAGAAAAAAAAAACAAAGATAATGTTAACGTTGCGCCTGTAATCACAAAAAGCTATCATTTTGCGAGATTGAGGGGGAATAACTTTTGTCAGACAATGCTATAGCGAGGGTGAATATCATTTGTATTTCTGTGACTCACACTCCGTTCCGTTTCCTTATTTATGTTTATTTTTTCTTAAATTGAAAAATTCGTATCTTTCATCTTTGGGAAAATGTTAAATGGCTTGGAAAATCTTTAAGGGAGTGTCACAAATTCACAACGAAGGTAAGAAATATTAGTTAAGGTAGGATAGCCTATAATATGTATGTTCTTTATTGCACAAAATTATATGTTTTAAGTACTAGCTGTTACTGGCGACTTCAATATATTCGTGGTTACGAAGATATACAACTAAAAAAACCTTTAAAATATTCTAAAAACCTAACGTATCACCATTGTTTTAACTTTTGCAACTATTATCGTGTTTTTATGTATGTACAGTCACGAGCAATAACCTGTATACACTTAACAAAATTCAAACGCTTTTTACTCGTGAAATACTGGTTTCCACTTTGAAATAAGACTTATTTGGTAATAGTATGGCTTCCAAAACAGGAGTCTAATAAAAAGGCAAAAGTATTATCAAAATGGTAGTAGAAAATCGCTTTTTAATACTGCTTAGTGTATACATACTATTGCTCGTGACTGTACACCGATTACTCCGAGGTTTCTAGTCCGATTAGTGTAATTCTTTTTTCGTTCGATGCAGTATACTTTCCCATTGGTTCCATAAAAATTTCATCCAATTTGGTTCAGTACTTTTTATTTTGTGAGCATTTTTATTGATGGATGATGTGATGATCTTTAATTTTTTACCCGACTACGGCGAAGCAAAAAGGAGGGTTATGATTTTGACCGGTATGTATGTATGTTCATCTGTTCCCTCATAACTTCTGAACTACTTATCACTACTTGACAAATGAGGTGTCGTTAGAAGCGTCTCAGTTGTCCGCTGGTTAGGGTAGGTGACGTGTCACCAAATCCAATATGGCGCCCTCTAGGACTCTAGGGGATGAAAAGTCGTAACCGAAAAAAAAAAATTCGCACAGTATCGACATGGGTATCAAATTAAAGGGCTTGATGGGCACATTTGAAATATATATACATTATATAGCTTTTACTAGCTACTTTGCCTGTTTCTAACAGTGTCAACATGGGTATCAAATGAAAAGGCTTAATGAGTACATTTTAAATTCACTCGCTGCTTTGCTTATTATATCAAATAACCCCAAAATAGTTTAAATAAAAAATAAGTTAAAATAACTAAAACCCGACTACGAAAAAATCGCGCACTAAAAAGTATAAAACAAGAACAATCCGTGTTACAGAAATTTTTAATTAATAGCCGTGGTCGTATGCCACCTGCGGTTGTTTCACACAATCTTTATTGGCTAGGTGGCATACGACCACGGCTATTAATTAAAAATTTCTGTAACATGGATTGTTCTTGTTTTATACTTTTTAGTGCGCGATTTTTTCGTAGTCGGGTTTTAGTTATTTTATTGAGTGTTTGTTACGCGATTACTCCGCCAATTGTAGACCGATTTTCAAAATTATTTTTTTGTTGTACGAGGAATAGTTCATTTTAGGGAACGCTGCAAGTTTCATCAAAATCGGTTCAGCAGTTTTTGATAGGGAATTTTATTAGCTTATTGTGTACATGAGCGATGTTAATACCGGTGCTAAGGATTACCAAATTCTAGTGCACATTTAAGAAAATGATGTATTTGACAAGAATTTGGGTTGAATATTTAAACTAAAAAGAGTACTTAAAATAAAAAAACTTTTTTAAAAAAAAATTACCGTCTTCAAAAACAACCACAAAAAAAGGTGAAATAACCTACAAAATAACTCTACTTTCGGAAGTCGGTGGCATAAAAACATACCGACCGAATTGAGAACCTCCTCCTTTTTTGAAGTCGGTTAAAAACAAAAAAAAACCTTAAAAATATTCTAGAAACCTAACGTATAACCATTGTTTTAACTTTTGCAACTATTAGGTATCGTTTGATTGATTGATTTTATATAATTGTACCTAAATAATTTTCTGGCACAAAGAAACGACAATTTTAACAATTTAGAAGTCAATAAAAGGTCCATTTAAGGCAAGGTTACAATCTCGTTACAAAATCAAATGCTGGTACAATGCCAAATGCCACTAGAAAATGCAATGACACTAGCTTTCTAAACTGCTTAAATTAGTAAGTACCAATCTATCAAAGAGAAAAATTAAAGCGTGAATCAAATAAATAGACAGATTAAATAAATAAATCACACATGTTTGTACGCGTTAATCTCCGAAACCATTCAACCGATTTTAATGAAATTAAGTGATCGTACCACGACAAACAGGAGCGGGATAGCAAAAAGAATAAATAAATAAAATACATAAAAAATACCAAAAATGACTTTAAAAAGTTTTTTTCACTCTGAATCCCGAATTCAAGATATTTCTGTACTTAAGTACTTAAATCTAGTTTATCGAGATTCAAGCTTCTTCCTTGTTTAACTTGAACGGGGTTTAAGCTTTAATAGCAATAGGCATATTTCTTAAACATGACACCGCGCTTGTAATCCCCGAAGGGTTAGCTATTCCCGCATTTCACCAGCAATAAAGGACGAGCCTAATGCCATCAAACCAGCCTCCGTGACTGCTACTAAGGAATTCCTATTTCCGATTTGCAGTAAATTTTGTTAGAGTCAAATGCCATCAACCAGATACAAACCCAGACTGCTACTAACTAATTCCTATTTCCAATGCAGCAGTAAATATTGCTAAAATGCACATAAATTCCAATGGAGCAATGTGTGAAAGTTTCCCAGTAAAAGCCGAATATACCCGAACATTCCCGACACCGATGTGGTGATTGTGACTCAGCGCAGGCGCACCATGCACACAGGTGCTTCACCTTGCCTCAAACTTTAGTTTTGTTGCTCCAAACAGTTGTAAACTTTACTTTGTTTACTTTTAAGGTCACTTATGCTTTGTTTGGAAGTAATGTGATGAGAATAATAACTTAGTCTTTTTTGTAGTATTTTAGGTAAAACAAAGGATAAAGTTAAGTCTGTGTCTTAAGAGGGAAGCCGTGAGCAACACACAGTTTCCTATTAGAATGAAAATCTTTAAATTCCTTTCTTTAATAAGTTTTACAGTAACAGTTAAAGGACGGAAACCAGTTATTATAGTGCCGTAAGCAATGGGCTGGTAAACTGCCGTTAGTTATGGTACGCCTATGATAATTGCAATATTTATTAAGTTCAATGTATTACAGTTTGTAATTGATGACTGTGGAGCCTCCGCACAAACGATGACCCACCTCCTCACTTGTGCTTGTGCTTTAAGTCATTCCACCTGCACTATAGGGACCTGTCCGAGGCCACCACCAACGCCCGTAAATGTGGCAGAGTTTTGGTCGAACCTCATTTAAACCTAGGGAATCATCGACACGATGAAGAAGAATTGATAAACAGGTAAAACGGTCCAAAATAATTTCAAGTGACAGTTGACAGATGGAGCTCATTGACATTCACCTACTTAATTGAACCGCATAGTTCATACCTACATGTCTCTGTTATTCCAATTGTAAAAAATAAATTAAAAAAAAACTGAAAATGGTACGTCTGATATTTTTAATATTGTTGAAAACTGCACCAAATTCACTGAGATCTTTATCAGTTAACTACATAACATTAGTTCTCGCAAAAAGTTAAAATTTCAGTTTTCCACAAAAAACCTCATTGCACATTACAACACAAATAACAAAAAAGTAGGCTGAATATCATTGCCCAAAACCTGATCTAAAAATAAAAAAAAAAGTTGCCAGAAACAACGTCACTATAATCGGATCGCGGGTGACCATTAAATCGTTAAAAAGCGTAGAATCGAAAGCGTTTATCGATTTAACAAAACAAATTGGAAGAAGGTCGCGACAGGTCGCTCGGGCGTGACGAGTTTTAAGTTAGTTACTCGATTGGTCCATTACGTCGATTTTCGTAGACATGTTGCTATGCTGCCACGAAAACTTCTAAGGATTTTTATTTACCTATATTGTCCAACTGCTGGGCAAAGGTCTCCCCCATAACCTTCCAATCTTTCCTGTGTGCGGCTTTCTCCGGTCAATCTGTCATGGTGTCTAGGTCGTCATGCCAGCGTTTCCTAGGCCTCCCTCGGCGACGACGCCCGCCCGTCCGGCACCCACTGCGTAACGACCAGGGTTGGAAAAATAACAGCCTTATTTTAAATTTTATAAAGCAAACTGTTCAAATTGTTTTAAACAAGTGTTTTTTTTTTTTTAGTTTCGGTCATTTTTTCAAATTAATTCGACTATGGGTCGACGTCTTAACTTATAAATAAATTATATGTTTCATTTCTAGACTAGATCTTTTCGAATTCGCTGTTTGTAATGAAATATTTACAAAAAAATATCAATGGAAAAAAAACATTACTGTTTATTTTCTAATGTTTTGAAGTATTCTTTCATTACAATGCCAATAAAAGTTAAAAAAAATGTGACATAGCAGGGGCATACACTCAAATTATACAGGGTGATTTGTTATTCGATGCGGTCCTTGAAATGGGTGCTACTAGACCTTATTTGCAACAATTTTAACCCCGACAACATGGGGTCTAAACTGACTGGTTTTGAAGATATCGAACTTTAAAGGTTTTTCGAAAAATTTCTACCTCTCCATCATTAAGTGCTTATTGTTAGAAAGTAATGATGGTCACCACTTAGAATTTATACTTTTCTGATAGAATATGAACGACTGAATCTAGTGAATACAAGTTTGTTATAAAACTAATCATATCTTGAGAAATTAAGTGTCATAAAGTTTCTGTTTTGAAGTTTTCTGAAAACTTCTCTTGTTTTTCAGAGCATATTTAAAAAAATAAATGTATGACACTTGGTTTACAAATTACAGAAAAAACTTTCTAGTCTCATTACCTTTTTAAAATGGTGCCACAGTACCCACTTTTAGTTAGTGTCTGACCAGAAAATTAGGGTTGTTACTGACAAGGTAGTAAATCAACGAAAATCGGTTGCAATGTTTTTTCGACCCAACATTTTTTTTCTGTGGTTTTTGTCCAAACTGTTATCTGATATTAGCTTTTTGAGTCAACGACATGGCCCGCTCAATCCCACTTCAACCTGGCAGTCTTGTTGCCCACATCAGCGATCCCAGTTTTGGAGCGTATTGCGGTATTTTGAATACGATTTAATATATTACTACAATATAGAAAAATATATCGGTCCGATCATGATCTTGTCGCTGTGAGCGATTACTTAGCGCGGCGGCGTGGCGAGCAGTATGATCAAATGTTTGACACACGCAACGAGGTTCCGTCAGTGGGAAATTCGCGAACTACAAACTATTGGTGTAAATTTTATTCGCGTCGCCCGTCGCACTGCTCATCGCTTAGACCAATGCAGTGAACGAGCCGTAAGACAAACTTCTAGACTTTAGGTCTAATAAACTGATCGTGAATAATAAATAAAAACTATTATTTTCATCCAAAGTGAATGGTCGATAATTACAAATTCCTGTTATTCATTAATCAGAGCTCAGAATGTTTCTTAAAAAATGTAAGTTCTTAAGTTTAGTTTTCCTATTCATCTATAACTAATATCCGCTAAAAACAAAACATTTTTATGAGCTCTAAGTCCCATTCTATGTACAGACGCCACACACATTAACTTAATCCACTAATCTATCATTTTTTTTATAGAAATGTAAGTATTTAACTTTATCGCAAACAGAAAAGGCTTATATTTGATTGGAATAAAATTGCCTCATTGAGGTAGGTTGATGTGCTAGCATCTGTACTTATTCTAGTCCACTATGCAACTAGACAGCTGTTTAAATAATTAATTTTAAAACATAGTGTACTATAAATGTATGTAAACGAAGCGCTAAGCGACGAACAATACGTGTGTTAACGTCAATTAGTTAATTATAGTATAACCGGCCAGTGTGCACACGTGTTCACAATGATTATAATGCTATTGTCTATGTATAACATAGACTTAGCATATACGGCTTTAAAGGACTAGAGATACAGGAAAGGAGGAACAGGAAAAGAGATAGATGGTCCTTCATGAGTAGTGGGGAGGCTCAGTCCATACTAATAGTCTCCGCCAGAAAATGTAATGAAAGTGTCGTAACACGAGCAAAACTTATTTCGAAGAAATTCGAACGATGCGATGGTATTACGAAATTCGAACAATGCATTATTAGGATCAATGACCTTTATCCCAGACTTATCTGGCGGCAGGGACTATAGAAGGCCATGATCTAGAATATTTATTAACCTAAGTATTGCTGGTTCGTTCAGTATCACAATTAGCTCTGTGCTGTTCTTAATTAGATAAATCAGATTTTATCTGTATTAAAGGTGTAAATTACAAATTATACTTAAAATAATAGAAAAATCTGAAGCTGCCTAATGTACTCATGAATTTGAACAAAAGGATAGATTAGCATGAATAAGTTTAAATGTTTATAAAATAAGACACGCATTTAACAAAACAGCTAAAGAAAAAAGAAAATGAGTAACATCCTGCACTTTGCATACGCTTGCAGCTTGTGGTTTATAAACATTTATACCTAGAAGGTACAGTCACATGGAAAATCATCTACTCTACATAGAGTTTTCGATTAAAACAAAACTATTGCAAAAGAATGATATGATAACTAATAAAAATTACTGACTAAATCTGTATTATTTTACAACAATAATCTATATTTAAAACTTATAAGTATTAAAAATTATAAACCCATTACCAAGACACGACCTGGAATTTAAAAGGAATTGGAAATGCCTTTAATTTGTATTTCGCATTATAAAGAGTAAGTATTCAATCTTTCCATCTGATATGTATTCTACCGTACTGAGATTAGATACACTAACCTATCTACCGTATACAACACCTCAAAGTAACTTGATCTCCTACAATGGTAGCCAATCGGAGTACTTTCCCTATCACTAAGTGATGGTCCAGTGATCCGATAACTTTCACTGACTGGTGACAACAATAGGATATTAATTGTCTATGGTACAGTACAAGAAAATAGAGTTTTTGGGTAACAGTGAAAATGTGAAGGGGAGAAACGAAAACCAATGACAAAAATTGGCACCTTATTTGCTCTCTCGCCACTAACGATATAATTACAATAACACTTACAATAATATTGGGGAAAAATAACATAAACGCAAAGAACCATTGTTCATATTTTAGCCATTGGCTTTTAAAAATAGAACTGTCTGCTAAATTCTGAGTATTTCTCTAAAAAAAAAATATTATTATGCCTCGGCATCTTTTAAAGTGCCAAGACATTTTCCGACTTCCCCATCAATAAAAGTCCCTTGCGTTCAACGGAAGGGAGATTGCTTTTCAATTGCAAGACGACGCGACGCCCCCACCTCTCAAGAGATTTTGGAATAAGAATAACATTTCACAAAATCAATACCAATGAGTTACTAAACCTACCCAGAAGAAATTTATGATTCTGTGTATTTTATAATATATCCCAGGACGCCCCTTATCTGAAAGTTGCAATTCAACGAGGTTAAGGACCCAAGTCAAACATTTCTATTGTCTTATCTCACTTTTATATCTACGTGTACACGATATAGTACGCCCAAAAAATTACAATTTTGACCATTCCTCATATCCAATTACCATAGAGCACTAAAAAGAACAATTTTAATTGCATGCTGTTGAAACTTCACCGATAAACCTCTTTTATCGAACGTGAAAAAACGTACACATTCAAATTTAGAATACGGAATTTGGCGCGAAAGAGTCTATAAAACAAGATGGCGCTAGATTTATAAATATGACAATAAATCAATGCTTTCTCTTTTTACTTTATTACAATGTGCTCACGAGAAGTTTTAGTTCGCAAGATAGCATATTGGGGCCAGCAGCGGGCCGAATACGCTTAACACCGTTTCTTACTATGTTTAAAAATAACTAGTCTATGGAATTCTTATAGGTAGGTTTTTTTTTAATATAAAACTATAAACACAACTAATACACAAGAAATGAGGCTTTGATTAGTATGGCATAAAATATCTGAACTCTTTTTTAGGCGGTTAACCGTGCTACCCTGGACAAATACAGACTCCAGGCTGTGTTAATTTTTGTCCCTTAACCTAATTTCCGAATTATCAAACAATAAAAAAGTTTTAATATGACACATTGCTACTAGCTGCTGTATCAAATCTAGGCTACAGAAACTTTGTTTGCCTTGAAAAATCGTGCAGCTATAAGATATCAATATTAATGTTTTCTTTGTCAAAGTGTGACTAAACCCAAGTCTGTATAGAATTCTAGACAGAGACTTCGGACCATGCTTTGTGTGAGTTTTCTCTATTGTAAGACTTACAATAAATCATTACATTGATTGTAGACAATGGTCAGATAGTTATCTTACGAGAAAGGTATTAATTCGTGGATTAAAGAAAGTTCGTAAGTATGGCATGAGACGATAATGGATGAGCTAAACTTAAGATCAACTCAAGCGCAGCCGTTGACAGATCAGATAAAAGTGATTCTGTCAACACGTGTCGTTCATACTCTTACAATAACAGTATCACTTTAAAGCGAAATTACTCTCTCAACAGAAAACTTTTGTCAGACTGCAATATCGCCAGCATAATTTAAACTTTCACAGCAATACCCAGCTGACATCTTAACAAGAGTAAATTAAATATTTCATTTGCATATTTTTAAGAAACTGTGGACTTTTATATATTTGACAGGCCTGTTGGTCTAGTGGTTAGTGACCCTGACTGCTATACCAGAGGTCGTGGGTTCGATTCCCACCCAAGACAAATGTTTGTGTGATGAGCACGATCATTTGTTCTGTGTCTGGGTGTAATTTATCTATAATATGTATGTATTTAGAAATATATAAGTATGTTTATCAGTTGTCTAGTACCCATAACACAAGCTCTGCTTAACTTGGGACTAGATGGCGTTGTGTGATAGTTGTGGAATATTATTATATTATTATTATCTCTACAGCTTAAGGCCGCATAACCAGAAAGTTGGCAACGTCGCAAATGGCTGTCAAATATTTACAAGTTTTAATTAATTTGGCAAATTTACTGTATGTAAATAAGAAATATTACTCTGTAGTGCACTAAAAAATAGATGTAGGAATGCAATTAAAACACTGAATTTGATGTTGTAACCGTTTAAGGTGTAAAAAATGCATTTGACAAGTTTCCAAATACTTTTTTTACATCTAAAACTATATATTTGGTGTTACGATATTAATTATTGCATTCCTTTATCAATTTTCTAGTGCACTACAAGCCATATTTCTTATTTCCATACAGTAACATTGCTAAATTAATTATAACTTGTTAATATTTGACAACTATGTGCGACGTTGCCAACTTTCAGATATGCGCTCTTAAAGAACATTTGTATTCCTTCGGTACTCGGTACTCATACATAAAATCCAAGTAGGTATTCAAATCTCAATAATTGTTATTCATTGACAGTTGTTATGGGTCCAAAAATTAAATATAGTCCGCGACAAGACTGGAAGTTATTTGACGCGGCGCTAATATCTCTGTCATACGCAATTTGATGTAGGTAATTAACAATGTGTTAGGTACAACAAATCCGACCTCGATGTTGTTGATTTTTTTCATTTCCGAATCGCAGCAACATTTTTCTTTCTTTCTTTCTATAAGCTTTTCGCTCATGTTTTGATACACTCTCTTAAGAAAATCCAGAGCATGAAGATGGCATTCTGTTCTTACCGTCATCGTTACCACACGCACCCTACAAAGTCTCGTTCAAAAACATAATGGCCGCCTCAGATAAACTATTCGTCGTGTTCCTGACACAAGGATAAGACGCGAAGACGTGCAGTTGTGCCAACACGATAACATCCAATGATACTCGGATAGATAGTGATGTTCACGTGCGATTGAGATCGCATGTACCGAGAATTTTGATTTGCTCTTGAAGTGTTAAGGATGGGTGAAAGAAAGTATACTTGCATGCAAGATGAATACTTTCTGTGACTTTATCTACAAATGTATAGAGATAAAGAAAAAAAAAACTACAGGGTGAACGGTAGATGGCGAAAAATATTGTGACTTGTCAGAAGATATGTGTATTTGCTTCTTGTTCCAACTTATTCGTAAGTTTGAAGATCTGAGAGTAGTGGTGGTTAATATATCATAAAGCAAAATAAAGCACCGTGCTTAATACACATAACATAAAGCAAATGCTTTCGTGGCTCTCACAAGTTGCTATTTGCTTATTGCTTTTACATCGAACTCTGTCTCTGTCCGTCGCGCGAAAAGCAACAAGCAATGAATAAGCATTAAGCAGGGGATTCCGGTCGGTTGTGTGCGTAATCGTTATAAGCACCGTGGACGATTTTGGCTCTCATAAACATACCTACGCTATTTTGATTCGTGTTTTATAGTGTTAAACTAAACAGTGACAGTGATAGGACACGCAATATATGTCTATTGACTATCTATAATTTTCGACCTTATTGACATTTTTAAATTGGTTTGTTTTTTCTCAGATTCTCGTTCGCTAACATTGCTCCTTCATTAAAGTTAGGTGTTTGCATAAATGTCAATAAGGTCGAAAATCGCTTGAAGTTGTTTTTTTTTACTTGCTATCGTTAAGCAATTGAAAAAACAGGTTCAAGCGATTTTCGACCTTATTGACATTTTTAATTTGGTTTGTTTTTTCTCACATTCTCGTTCGCTAACATTGCTCCTTTATTAAAATCAGGTGTTTGCATAAATGTCAATAAGGTCGAAAATCGCTTGAAGCTGTTTTTTGACTTGCTATCATTAAGCAATTAAAAAAACAGGTTCAAACGATTTTCGACCTTATTGACATTTAAAATTTGGTTTGTTTTTTCTCCCATTCTCGTTCGCTAACATTGCTCCTTCATTAAATCCGGTGTTTGCATAAATGACAACAAGGTCGAAAATCGCTTGAACCTGTTTTTTTAATTGCTTAACGATAGCAAGTTAAAAAAACAGATTCAAGCCATTTTCGACCGTATTAAGACACGAAATATTGATATTATAAACATAAAATTGTGTAAATAAGGACGATTGATTGAGATATTGTATTGTTGTTTTGTGATTGATGAAGGAAAGTTCATTGTATTTTTAACGGTTCTGTTTTATCGTAATTCATAAACGCGATGTAATATTCTTTTATAGCATGCTGCCACTCACCGCGCTTGCTTTAAGTCACTTGACTTAAGCAAGCGCGGTGAGTGGCAGCATGCTTTGGCTACGCGTTTAAAAAAGCATGCTTTAATAAAGCATATAAAAAAGCGTGTTTAAAATATAAAGCATTAAGCATTAAGCAAGTGATTGCCTTAAAGCAACTTTGAACACCACTATCTGAGAGTGACGCTAATAAGTGGCCCTTATTAGGCCCATCCTGGCTTTGTTTGTATGGAATCCAGGAAGAACCTACTAATGCTTACTTGCGCAGTCAATTAACGCATTCATCATCATCATCATCTCAGCCATAGGACGTCCACTGCTGAACATAGGCCTCCCCTTTAGATCTCCACATATACCGGTTGGAAGCGACCTGCATCCAGCGTCTTCCGGCGACCTTTATAAGGTCGTCTGTCCACCTCGTTGATGGACGTCCTACGTTGCGCTTGCTAGTCCGCGGTCTCCACTCTAGCACTTTTCGACCCCATCGGCCATCTGCTCTGCGAGCAATATGGCCTGCCCATTGCCACACATTAACGCATTAGTTGCCCCAAAACCTACATATTTACTTTCTGCTTCCTTATTTACCATATTTGAGCCACTCTCGTCTTCGACACCTGGCGCTCACGGCTCACCTCTGCATCCACAGTATATGTTAATTAATATAACTTGTTGCATCGATGTCGCCTGACTAAACTACGTCAATACCGGAACCGGTTTTATCTAACTCATAACACTAAGATAACGTTTTACGACCCTTTTAGTTTCCATAACATTCTGCTTTGTATTTGGAAACTTTGGAAGAGAAATATGGAGAAGAAATTAACGTGGCTTAATTGGATGCAAGTCTGCTCTCAGATCATTAAAACAGTCGTTGATTTTTGGAAACTGCATCGATTGATGAATTCATGAATTTAGATTTTTGATAGCCGGATTTATCTCGCTGACTGTTTTAGCGGGAAAGTTTTATGATTTGAATTTGGAACAATTTAAAAGTTCATCTCTTTGACAAGTCGAAAATGAATGAATTTAAAGCGTTAATGTTTGCCATACCAAAAACTGTCTTTTTATTAAGATAATTCCACGGCACTATCCCAAAAATTGCAACTCCTAAAAGCTAGAAAAAACATTTCAACCACAAAAAAGCGCCAAGACAATGAAGCTCAACAAAATTGTGGAGAATGAATTTAACTATCTTGGATCATGCAACGAAATTAATCAGAAAGAAAACCGGACCGTTAGGAGAATACGTAATTTCCCTACCCTCCAAGCAGGAGACTGAACTAAACAATGCCAACAGGCACAGATGAAGAAGACGTTTGCTACTAATATAAGCCTTGCCTACCACCACGGATGAAATGTAATGTCTGCTTAACATAGGCTCGGTCTTTTTAGACCTAACTTTCATTCGTCACGCAGTCAGCATATTAAAACGCGTATTACTTACTGAAATAAACGATTTCCACATTAAAATCATAATGACAAGCATGACTCTGAAAAATGCGTTCAATAACAACTACATTTTCGTTTTTTTTTTCTTCTTAATTGATTACGATGAATTAGCTGCGTTCAAAGTCATTACTTTAATTAGTAGTCCTATTTACTCGCTCAAATTATCCCAATGGCGTCTAACATCGTTAGACAACATTATTTTTGTTTAATTATGTTTTCCTTTCATTGAGGAAAAGTAAATATTTTTTGTGTTATCATCGTTATTGATAAGTGACATTTTACTTTCAGATGGTATCGGGGAATCATGCGATCAGCGTTATCTGCGCTGCGCTCATCTCAAGAATAGTGACGTCACGTGAAGCGCTAATCCTCTAGTTACGAGAATATCAGTGGTACGAGTATCGACCGTTCGATCACAAGTGTGCATCACTACAAGTTCCGAATTCGAATTCCGTGCTGCGTTCAAACGGCAGTGACGGTTAAGTAGGACTCGCGTGTGAAGTGGACGTTAGAGAATAGTAATGGCAAGCACTGGCGGTGAAATTTGGCTTCAATGGTTCGCGTGCTGCTACCAGCCGGCGGCGCAGGCGCAGCGCACTCGGCGGAGAATAGACAGATCCATGATCGGTGCGCCGACCAACTTTCAACACACAGGACACATAGGTAAGTTGGTCATTTGTAGCTTTCTTGCCTACTAGCGTACTAGTTATTATTTTAATTGAAAAATGAACAGTGTCGAGTGATGTCAGTGATTCAAAACAAGAATAAGGAAAATCGGAAATAACCAAAATAGAACACAGTAAAAACTACGTGTACGGCAGAATTATTTTGCTCAATTGATACAAACCTAGAAAAAAGCTTGGCAAAAACCTCAACTTTGTAATGTTTTTGTTAGAGCCTTGTTCACATTTCTCACAACTCACAACAGTGAGTCACTCTGTTCTGATGAATGTGCGATTCTTGGTACCGCTACTGGTAAATAAGGCAAGGGTAATCATACTGTACCTACTTATTTTGTACCATTGTTGGTATTAGTACGAAGGTACCTAGTAAGAGTTACTGATTCAGCAAAAAAATGGGAGCTAAAACCAGACATCTTCTACCACATTTAAGAGTTTGTCATTTAAAGCACCCTTTATGGAATCAATCGAGGTCTTAATATTTGAAAAGAGTAATTGCCAGAGCCACTCTACGCGTCTGAACAATCTCTTATCTCTCACGAATAGGCACTCGAGGGCGATCATCGTAATCCTGACAATCGATGGCGCGATAACGGGCCTTCAGTCAATCGATCATTATCATAACCTTCCATAAAGGCAAGGTGAATGACCGAGGCATACAAACCGAGGTTCATAAGCGTCTAGCTAAAGCTATGCATAGATTTATATCATAGATTCGCCGTACATCGCTGTTCAAAAACTACACATTTTGTTGACAATGAGATTTGAACATTATCGTCTAGTTTTTTCTCGATAAATTTTGGGATTTGCTCATCTCAGAGTAAATACTATTCGCGTAACCTATGCATGGTGAGGGCACATCTATGATTTAAATCTATTAGTCTGTGGGTAGTGCAAGTAAAAAGCTATAGAACTTTCCACATTGATGATGGCGTTTTGTAGTAAATTAATCTGGAAAGTGTTTAGTCTAGACTCAGACTAGTCTCTGTTTTCTCTCATAATGACAATCAATTTGTCTTCATTGCGTCCAAGTTATGGGATTAGAACTCATTATCGATTTATCAGCCTTTGAATTGTGAAACTACTAATGATAACACATCAATGGTGCCAATGACTTTCACGATGAGGATTTGACTAAAAGTAATTTTAACAATAGACAGCAAAGGAGCAAATATGTTCAAGAAACAAAGTAGCAATAGAAAATATATTTAAATAACTTTCTTAAGGTTGATGCTCAAGGGTAGCCCGTGAAATTCAAAATTTCTTGGGTTTTTTGCAATTTGCAGGCCAGTGCTAGGTTGTATGTTGATTAAAATATTGATCGCGCTTGTAAGACGTATGTAGTTACAGAATTATTATCATCGAAATCACCAATACAACCCTCCAAGTTCATAAAGCTTCAGGAACAAAAAAATAACATAAAAAGTCATTCCTGAAGCTTTATGAACTTAGAGCGTTATATTGATGATTTTGTTGATTATAGTTCTGTAACTACATACGTCTTACAAGCGCGATCAATATTTTAATCAACATACAACCTAGCACTGGCCTGCAAATTGCAAAAAACCCAAGAAATTTTGAATTTCGCGGGCTGATTGGAGCATTCCCCTTAACAGTAACATGCTTATAAATATAGCCATATCTTAAGCTTAAAGTAGCAAAGAGTAAGACAGTAAACAGTAAAATCTTAAGCACATATTCTCGTAATCACTTAAAACAAACATCACCTAACAAGACCTAGGCCGGCCAGACACTTTCCTTTGCCACCATCGTAAAAACTAACAAGACAGGATACGTAAGGATTACAAAACTGAGACTTACATAATGGATTTAACGACTAAGACGTGTACACACGCGTATAGTAGGTACGAACTACAAACGTTACATAAAAAAAACACATTTGTATTCCGCAGGACGAGTGAATCCTAATTTGGTTATGGATAGACCGGAGACTGTGTTCCTATTAAGGAATGCTATTCTGCAGCAGTAGAGATAACTATCGGACTTTTAAAAGGAATGGCCTGTCGGCCATCATAGTGCGTTTTGTGCAGTCAATGTAAAATGGTTCTAGTTAACGAACTGTCTTGTCAATGTGACATTTTGTTGGCTTTAAGAGCAGTTTGATAAGACTCGTTTTGCTTAGGGTTGTATCTTAACGTTCTGTTCTTTTTGGTCTTTATTTTCAGCCAGATTTTGTTATATAGGTTACGTATTAGTTTAGTTTAAAAAAACTTGAGTGTTTTTGCTAAACAGTTCATTGCAAACAAAAAATTTGTCGGAAATATCACTCATACTTCAACAATTTAAACTTAAATGCATTAATCAATTATCCTTGTATCGCAATAGTTTTTGTCTATGTCTTTAAGTAGTTAGGTTTTTCTAAGATCAAACAAAAAAGAGTTAAATACCAGCAATACAGCAGTACTAATTAAAATGATTTCCTTTTCCCATACTTCACTGCTTGCAACTGCGACATTCCTGCCTAGTTACTAGCATTAGATATAATTTATTAGTCAGAGCTAATACTGGACTTGTCTGGACCAGTTATAACCCTCTTCAATCCTGTTTAAAGGCTAAATCAGGTACCTGGTATTTGTATCCAATCTGATTTCATCTACCGATCTACGTCTTTAATGCCGCTACAATAAATAAAAGTCAATCATGAATGATGGAAATAAATTTAAATAAATCAAGATTATATTTAATTGAGCATATTTCAAGTTTAATTTATTACTATTACACTTTAAGATCCTAGGCTTAATGTTTTATGGAATAGGCACCAAAATGGACTTGATTTGACTACTAAAAGTTCATTTCGTATGCATTCGTAAACAACGTTTTCAAACTTGGATAGTGAACGTTAATTTTTGCACTCGCCTGCCAGTGAGTGGTCATAATCGCCAATTAGACCAAAGTATTGCAGATAAAATCTGTTTCATTGAATTTTAACAGTTCCGGTTGGAGACACATTGTCTGTCTCATGTTTGTAGTTTCTTATTTATTTCGATCAAAATTTCTAAAATTTTACTAGTATGTTACTCTTGTTTATTTCGCAAATGACGATAGAACTTGTGAGGCTTCCGGCGACTGGGACCGCAATAAACTGACACCGCGGTCCCAGTTGCCGGACGCATTTAGTTTTAGTATTTGTATTCCGTCGACTGGGACGGATCCATAAATTGATCCAGAACTGTACAGTCAGACGAAAAATTGTCTCATTCAATACAAACCAGGAAAGTAATAGGCTAGCATAGGTTCAAAGTGGTCTGTATTAAAATTATTCTCGGCAGGAATAGGTTACCTGAAATTGTCTTGTATCAACTCAGAAATATTTAAATAAATACCACTTTGAACTTATGCTAGCCTAGTACTTTTGCTGGTTAGTCATAATAGGCTACTATTACTTTTCCTGGTTTATATTGAACAAGACAATTTCCATAGACTTTTTAGTCTGACTGTACCGTTCTGGCATGAACAATAGATTTTTTTATTCATTTATGAATCGGTCCCAGTAGACGGAATACAAATATTAAAATTAAATGCATCCGGCAACTGGGACCGCGGTGTCAGTTTATTGCGGTCCCAGTCGCCGGAAGCCTCGAACTTGTTTCCAAATTAGAAATCAAGTCCTGTCTAGTTGGGTAACTAATTAAAGACTTTCCTAATTATGTAGATAGATAAAGATGAAAGATATATTTACTTTTAAAGATTTAATATCAGTTTTACTAAGTTACATAATTTTGACAACATAAAATTTCTATTTACAAAAAATTGTAGTAAATATTTCTTTTACCTCATGTCTTGAGAATTGAATCAATAGTATCTTACTAATGAGCCATTAGAAAACGATTCATGTCATTTCATACGGTCATAACAGCGTAAATAAACATAACTTAGATATAGGTAAAACCGTCCAGACTGCTTATGTACCTAGTGCTATCGCTCTCTAAGTTCTGTTGACCCCAAAAGTAAATATACATATAAAGATAAAGTAAATAACTCATTCATACTAATGTGTTCGTTACGTGTCTATGGTTATGCGGTGAATATTAACACAATAACACGCAACTCAAGCTTGACCCGAATTAATTACATTACAATGTAAAATCTGTAGAAGTCATCAAATTAATTCTTTGATTACATCATCGAACTCAAATAATAATACGTAAATCTGAATGGTAAATGATGAAAAGAAAATCAATAGACAAAGCAAAATTAGTTTAACGAGCATTGAAGCGTCATGCAAACAGAAACGCAGCGGAATGTCGTTGCATTTTAAATTTAGAACATCCGAGACGGTTTGTACGCGTATTATTTATTCGTAACTGCGAGCTAAGGATGATAGCCACAGATTACACATTTATCTTAGATATTTATTAGCTTAATTAATCTTAATTTTTGTAAATCTGTTAATGAGAACATATATTGAAAAATCAATTTATTACAAACGTCTCCGAATAAATTAATTACTTCGATATTAGTTATGAAACATACCGCTAATTGATTTGTCTATAACAGAACAGTTTCTTCAAAATTGATTATTGTGCAAGTATTAGGAATTCGACGCAATTGTTAATTGTTACACATAAACTTTCAATTAAAAGTTCATTTGCAAAAATATGGATGACTGTGCAAGTGATCAAATACCTATGCGTTAGCAAATAATTACATAATTAAACGAACTTACCTTAAGTGAAGTTCTATTGTAATTATACGAGATGCTTAGTCCGAGATATCTTCTATTTTCACTATGTAGTTCCACAATCATTGCATTGTGTGAATGCCGCGAATATTTAGAGGTTAACACCTCCAAAATCAAAATAAGGCTCTCCTGCTCGTGACTCTACGTCTGCAACTCATTCTTTCAGAGCATTAGTATATAAGAGATTATGATTTCCAACCTGACACCCAGGGATATTATAATCTGTGATTATGATAGGGGTGGGTGGGAGACTGATATCTCGGACTAAGCATCTCGTATAATTACAATAGAACTTCACTTAAGGTAAGTTCGTTTAATTATGTAATTATACTCAAGCTTAGTCCGAGATATCTTCTATTTTCACTATGTAGATGTTCAGAGAATTGTTGGAAATCATAATGGTGTATAAATAATAATAAACCAAATTACACATGAAAATGCAATGTCATTTATTGCGTCAATTTTACAATAACAAATTGTAGTATTTCGTATTTATGGCATTATATTAGCGTTACAGATTGCTTTTGCGAATGTACAGCTTTCGCTTTCCTTAATTAAGGGTCTATTGTAGTGATTAGCAAAGACTCTTGATCCCATAGACCAACCAGCCGATTTGAAAATACAGTCTAAAGTTACACCTTCCCTACACGCCAGTGACGTAGACGCGTGACGTGTGGAGTGAGGTGTAAATTTTTTAACATCAATGCCACACTCAGTCATAATTTGTCTTATCCAGCGACTAATAGTTTGGTTACTGGCGTATCTGTAGGGCTTTTTATAACAAATAAAAAGTTTGTCTGTATTATTTGTGTCTGTATTTCTGAGTGGTCTGGTCTGATCTATATAGTCTCGAAGTGTCGTTACAGGGCAAATTTCTGGTTTCAAATTAAAGTAAGGAAGTTTGATTATGACCTGATCTTTACATGGTGTAGTTGTTTTTAAAATGTCAGTGATCGTTATTTTTACACCAGTATCAGTGAATTCCATATTACTCAATCGCATAACTGACAGTGTTTGTATACGTTGAGCAGTTGTGATAGCTAATAAAATTACTAATTTTTTAGTAATTTTTTCTAAGTTAAGACTACTGTTTGGTGACCAAGTTTGAATATGATTCAATACAATAGATGGATCCCATGTATCGTTGTATTTAGGTCTACAAGGTTTCAGTTTGTAAACACCCTTAAAAAATCTTTTTATTTGTAAATCTGTACCTAAGCTTATATCTATGATAAGAGAGAGAGCTGAACGACACGTGTTAAGAGTAGAGTAGGAAGCGCCCTGTGATAACATTTTTGTAAGAAATTTTAAAACTCTATGTATTGATAGCTCATATATATTTTCCCCGTTACAAAACGACCACCATTTTTTAAGTGCTGTTGAATATTGTTTAATGGTATTTTGTGATAATGATGCTACCATTATGTCTATTGTTTCATCCGGGGTTAGTTTTATCCGGAGTGCTTCCCGGATAATATGCAGGCTCCCAGGGAAAGGCTGTTGTGCAGGGGGTGTAGTGTTCTGAAAGGTGATGTTAATAAATCTTTTGATGGTTTGAAATGTAACACTTCTGAAACTGTCAATTCATTAATGAATGGATACCACGGTTGTGAGGTCCATAGAGGAAAAACTATAATACCTGTTGCCTTATCACAAATAATTTTTTGTATACATTTAGAAATTAATGAAAATGGAGGAAACGCATAAAATAAGTTAAAAGCTGACCAGTCTATGGTAAAAGCGTCAATATTTTCTGCATAGGGATCTCTATGCCAAGATATGTATCTATGACATTTTTTGTTTGCTCTTGTTGCGAACAGGTCTATATCTGGTTCTCCAAATGACTCTGTAATATTTAAGAAAGCTTTGTTGCATAATTCCCATTCCGAGTCTATATTTTTAATTCTAGACTCTTGATCAGCTTCTTTGTTTTCTCTTGACTTAATATATGAGGCAAATAACCATATTCTACGGACCTCACACCATTGCCATATGCGTCTGGCTAGAGCATTAAGCTTTTGGAATTGTATGCCCCCCATTCTATTTATGTATGCTATTGCGGTGGTGTTATCAATTCTCAATAATATCTGACAAGAGTGTAAGTCTTTGGCAAAACATCGTAAACCCAGAAATGCAGCAAGAAGTTCTAGAAAGTTAATATGATTTTTCTTATCATTTAATGTCCAAAAACCATTTGCAACTTTGCCATTACAGTACGCTCCCCAGCCTGACCCTGATGCATCAGAATATATTTCCAAATCAAATTTGTACTGTCTAATTAAATTTTTAGATATTTTAATTTGACTATCCCACCATTTTAATTCATTTTTACATTCATCATTAATATTGATAATTGCATCAAAGTCATTGTTTGCTGAACACAGAGCCTGATATTTTTGTTGTTCAAGTGTTTTTGTGTACAAAAAACCATAAGATATGGCTGGAGAGCAGGCTATAAGGGTGCCAATAAGTTTTGCGAATTCTCTAATTGTACATTGATCTGTCTGTATATATTTTTTAATTAGTAAGGCAATTGTCTCTTTTTTCTTAAAAGGTACTGATAGTGTCATGTCATTCGTATTTACTATAAATCCTAAAAACTCAGCAATATTAGATGGGATCATGTTACTCTTTTCTTTATTTATAATAAAGCCTAGACATTCCAGTAAGTTTAAGGTATTCTGACCGTTTTCTAGACATTCCTGGTAAGTATTACCAATACAAATAATATCGTCAAGATAAGACACTGATTTGTAACCTTTACTGCGTAGAAAATTCATTACTGGCTTCAATAACTTTGTAAATGTAAATGGAGCCGTGTTGAGACCAAATGGCATGCATTTGAATTCATACATAGTATTCTGGAACCAAAACCTTAGATATTTCCTATCATTACCTATAGGAATCAAAAAATAGGATTCCTTTAAGTCAATAGTGCACAAGAAATTATTTTTTGAAATCAGTTTACATAGCGTTCTCATATCTTCAATTTTAAAATGTTCAGGTGAAATAAATTTATTTAAGTTTTTCAAATTCAAAATAAATCGAACTTCTCCATTTGGTTTTGGTACCGTAAATATCTTTGAAAAATATTGTTTTTTAACTGGTTTACATTTTTTAATTACACCAAGTTGTAATAGTCTATTTATTTCTTTCAAAATTATAATGTTTTCCGTTTCAGAAAAACTTCCATTTTTTGGAATTTTTTGCTGATAAGGAGCCTCAAAAAAGGGGATATTATAACCTTTGAGCCAAGATAAGACAACTTTGTCTTGTGTTATCTTTAACCAACAGGAATAAAAATACTTAAGTCTACCAGCAAAAGTATTTACCTCTAAGTTTGTCGTACAGACGGTTTGGCTGTAGGACGTTGTGGGGGTCTCTGCTTCTGTGAGTAGTGTTGATTCTGTTGGTGATATCTGCCCCCCCCTCCCTGTTTGAACTGAGTCGAACTCGTTCGAGGAGGGCCCCTGAAGTTTCCCTGTTTCTTGGGATAATTTTGAGGTTGGTTTGGTCGGTTGGATGTGTTAGTAATTTTTCGGTTAGGGTAGGTTTGCTTTAAAATAGTGCCAGCTGATTTTTTGATCGCTGTGGCAGCTTTGACATTATCATTAAATTTCTCTCCAAAAAGAAATTCATCTCGCTTCTGATTTTCGACTGATTTTCCGACATTTTTGTCGAGATTCGGGATTATTAGCTTTTTTCTGGTGACTGTGTCTTGATGATGAAGGTCCGTCAGTAAGCGTGTGATGTCACTGATTGTTGAAATAAGTTTTATTTTATCGACATCATCTTTAATAAGTTTGTCAGTAGCGGACAACAAGGCCGCTATTGCAACACCCAGTTGTTGTTGGCGCTCCTCGACTCGTTTATCTCGGGCCTTCATTGTATCGTTTAGCAGGCCCTCCAGTTCTTTGTTCAGTTTTGGTGCATCGAGAAGCTTTGCGTTACTTGGTATTAAAAATTTCTTAACAAGTTCATCTTTGGTGTCTTGTTTCAGACCTTGGGTAATAATACCTTCAACCCTTTTTACCAATTCAATATGAATTTCTGGTCCATATGCTTTTTCTGTAGGTTCTGTCTGACCTAGAGCCTTAATTATGGAATCATCTAAGATTTCCTTAGTGATATCTGAACCTTCAGCACCTAAAATAGAAACAAACCAACATGTTTGTTTTATATACGAGTAAGATACCCAGCTACCAGCTCTCTGTATCTTTGTACTATATGCTATGCACTGTATTTTATTTCAAGAGTGTACTCATTATGTATATTTAAGTACAGATTCATACTGCCACACCGTGGCTATTTAGTAAAGAAAACTATTCGTTACCACAATAGAACCAAACATGATAAGTTGAGCTTACGTAATAAATAATTCTGGAATGTTTATTCTCCAAGCACTTCCAGTTACTTGGAGCGGCCAGCGAATAAAGAACAACGTTCTTATTGTAAGCACGGTGGTACTTCCCCGTGATGATCTCACTCCACCGGAGCGCCTGTAGTGATACGTACCACGTATCACGTAAACAACAGGAACGATCGGAATTAGGTTATTTTGAACTAAAAAGAAAACTTGCCTGTAAGCTCTGTGTCACATTCACCGACATCACTTTTCTCCTCGTAGGATGATACCGGTGTTGATGGTGCCGGCGTTGGTGATAAAACCACTAAGTTTGAGGGTGTCGGCGATGGTGTTCGATTGTCCTTGCACCTGTTTTTCCTTTTCTTCAATTTCATTTTTAATTTTCTTATCTTTCTTTCGTATCGCTCCTCTTTGCATTCGCACTTCCTTTTTGGCATTTTTAGCGTTGAAGCACTTCACATACAGTTATTCTAACTGGCACGTACGGCACGCACAACGCGAAAACAGTGAATGAGTTGCAGACGTAGAGTCACGAGCAGGAGAGCCTTATTTTGATTTTGGAGGTGTTAACCTCTAAATATTCGCGGCATTCACACAATGCAATGATTGTGGAACTACATAGTGAAAATAGAAGATATCTCGGACTAAGCTTGAGTATAATTATTTGCAAAGATATATTTATTGACGTAGCATGTTCAAATTCAAATCGTTGAACTAACATGTATGTAGATTAATAAATTAACAATTCACTTGCTTTGCTTATAAATACATAATTCATGTCCCCGTTTATCCTTGAAAACATTATTAATATTTCGCACATGTTTACAAGAAGGCAACCCTGTAGTCGAGTTTAAAATAAACAGTCGAGTTCGGCGGCCGTGTCGGTGCGATCGAGCCAGTGACTCATCCCGATTCTAACGTCCGTAGTCCTTAGTCTGAACAGAGCACAGCCGCTCCCGACTGTCGCGAACTATCCACGTCTAAACGAGGCTTAATAAAAGTGGCGTTCCAAGTTTAATGATGACTTTGTTTTGACGTTAAATTCTTAATTTTAACTTTGGCCTATACAGTTCTCTCAAAATAAATTATGATTATTCATTTTCTAAGTCCAATGATTATGGCATTATAAGATATTAATTAATGATTATTTTTATTTTAGAATAAAAAGTATTTTTTTTAGTGGCCTCTCGCAGGTCAAACTAGACGAGGTTGTTAGCTGATTAACCGGACTTTTCTATGGATGCCTTAAATGACTCTAAGGCCTCCAGGCAGGGGCTTAAACTAAAATACTACAAACTAAGTGACCACACGCTAAGGACACCCCCTGTGGGGTACAAACCTCGGATTAGGGAATCACTGAGGGAGGACAGCAAGGGACAGGCTGGATCTGAATAGAAACATATTATGTAAAAAGTTTTCTGTTTATAAGTGGACTAGTTGTCGAATAATGCTAGCCATACACCATACTGCCTATCGTCCAATCGGCATGACGCTGCCGATTGGATCAAATTGGCAGTTTGTCCATATACGCTATAAACCACACTGCCTATCGTCCAATCGGCATGACGAAGGTTTGATCAAACTTTCAAACCGGCAGCGACGTTCAGATGTTTTAGCCGTTTTGGCATGATCAAATCGGCATGATCAAGCCTATCAAATTTAACTGTGATGCCAATTTGATAGATTCCACGCCCACCCACGGTCAATTCTAACTGATCCAATCGGCAGTGTCATGCCGATTGGACGATAGGCAGTATGGTGTATGACTAGCTTAACCTAAATTAATATTTAGAACCCGAACTAGGTACTTAGCAGTCAGTAAGTTTGCAACATCAAAAGTGTTTACCAAAGTGTCAGTGTGTTTCAACCAGAAAGGTCTTACATCGTGAACATAAACTATTTCTAGAGTGTTGCCAGCCCTAATAGTAGAGAATTTAGCGCAATTTGAACTTCCTTGAACCATACTCGCGGATAACATTTGCGCTATATGCGGATTACTACTTTGTAAAATGTTTATAAACTATTAAAACTGCAGACAAATTCACCAAGCTAGGTGAATTGTTCATGTAGGTATTAAAAATTATAAAAGCTAATAATAATGTTTAAATCAACTAAAATATACGACTAGAAACTAGACTACAGATAAATGCTCGTTTTCACCAAAACTTACATAGAAATTACATAAATGTTTTCAGTATCTGAGTAATTAAGTAGTTAAGTACATATATATTCACTAATATCAGTAAAAGTTATACAAATACACAACCAAGCTTTTAAGTATTTTAAGAAAGTGCCAGTAAGGATAACGACCTTATAAATAGATCATTGCTATCGGAGCCCTAGGGCCATTACTAATGCACTTGATATAACTGGTTGCCATGTAATTAATTACTTTACTCAAGGAACGGATAGCCGTTTCATTCGGTAAATCGTTGGATTAGCGTAGCTACCGTCGTTCCAGTGGGTTTGCGTGGTACTGTCTAAACAGGTAACCGTCAACCTGGAACGTAAAGGGCTATTGAAGGAACACCGTGGATTTTAGTCAGTACGAGGCTGATAGGCCCTTCAGCTCCACTGAATCCTCCGAATGTAGCTTGAAACTTTTGAGTGAGCCCTATTCCCTATATAGTTCTGAATTCATAAGTTTTACACATCGGGAGTCGGTACAACTTAATCGATTAATCATGTTGTAACCAACTTTTAGTTGATAGCACTAACTAATCTTATGATAAACAGAATGAATGATTTAAGACGCTCGAAGCTTGAACTGCCGAAGCTACGGGTTTCGTGCTCAGATAGATAACTGTAGTACCCTAGGTCCGTCAACGACGCGACAGGCACGCGGCAAGACACCTCTTTGAGGAGTGGTTGGAGAGGCGTCACGGCTTCGTCACCTTCTGCTTGACGCAGGTCCTCACCGGACACGGATGGATTCTTCGGGAGGTTCCTGTAGAGAAGGAAGAAACGCCTGGTTGTCACCACTGTGAGGATCGCCTGGACGACACGGTGGAGCATACGGTGCAGGACCGACCCGCTTGGGCAGAGCACCGCCGTGTCTTCAGGGAGGCGATAGGTGGGGACCTCGCTCCCGGCATTGTCATCGAGGACATGCTGGGGGTGAGAGAGAATGGAAAGCGACTTAAATATAAGCAATGTTACTTACTTAGATTTCGGAAATTTATCAAGTTACAACCTGAAATCGACCTGTTTCTTCCTAATATCGTGTTAAAAAAACACAAGAAAAATGAAAAAAAAAAATGTATTTTGCGCGCCAGTACTGCGCAATCACCTGGAACAATATTTCTATTGACGTGACAAAGCGACCAGGATAATGTACAGTTCAAACCTATTGGTTTAATCTGAGAGTTAGAAGTCCAAAGTTTACCTTGCGACAGCCTGTGTCTTTCAATTTCTGAGAACTGGCGTTCCTTTGTTAACTGAAACATTGGCTTTTTCCTTATTTGGTAGGAACGCTAGGTTAGTAACAGAAGTCCATTAACAATTTAACGGCACGGTTGCTGAACGATTGAGTGATGCGCTACACGTCGCAGATTCAATAACATCCAACTACACAATAAGCGAAAAATAATAACTACTGAACCAAACCAAAGATTAGCGACCAAACTAAATGAAATAAGTACATATAATAAAGATCTATCAACAACCAGTCTTTGCAAAGAAGAAATAAGTTTCAATATCATTCAGAAAGGGACCAGATAAAGCATTACATTTCTTTTGTTTTCCCACTGCTGGGCAAAGGACTCCCCCATATCCACCTACTCTTTTCGAGCACTAGCTCGAACCAGCTTACCCTAACGATTTTAAAAGGAAATAATATTAATTTACATAATGAACTTCCTCACATCATAACAAGATTATAACTGCTAGGCACAATAAATAATTGTTTAATTTTGTAACAGTGTTGCCATTTCAAACTATGTTACACAATAACCCTGCTGATAATTCTCTTTGATCTACTCTGTACAATTCAATGATACAAATACCAGACGAACAGACGCCTAAACATTGCTATACATATTTCATTCAGAACTTTATTTGCATCATAACTTCAGAAATGACCTCAATTTCTTGAAAGAATTTTAAATATCTTTAGCAGTTTCATTTCGTAACTACATTCGGCCATATTGGGCCAGCCTGGGCCACATGTGTGTAGTGATAATTACGACTAACTCAGCCACTTCATACTCCATTACTGAAGAGATAATTAACGGCTTCAAATATGAATTATTATGATGTTAAACTTTATGTTTCAGTCAAGTGCTCTGTTCAGAAACGCAACTTTTTGTGATTAAATACCACAAATAATTATTAACCCTTAAACAACTATTATAATTATTTTTAGTTAAACTGTTAATCTATCTAATCCAATTTTATTGTGCTAACCAATAGCCATGCCTCCGACCTTCTATTCTACTCACTGTCAATTAAAAAGTAATGTTAGGTAGCATAGTCCATAGACAACAAAAATCTCTAATGTTTTTTACCAGATATTATAAGCTACCAGATATTATAACTTTAACCGCACATTGTCTGAAATAAACTTTGTTTATAAATAAAATGAAATATGAATTCCATAAAATCAACGAGGATATAATGATTCCAAGAATCGTGAAGGAAACCCCAGATAACTCGATTATTTTCTAGAAACTCGCACCTTCGTTATATCTTTGTTTTGTAATCTGCGACTCAATCATAAATGTATGATTTAATTGCAGCGATTTCCGCGAATGACCAAAATGAATGGCGGTGATTAGGCAGAGTAAGACATTTTTTGCTGGGACTAAATCAAAATTCTGCGGATCTTATGATTACAAAATTATTTGAAGCCCAGGAAAAAATGTTTGAACGTTCATTATTTATTTTATCCAAATATATTAATTACGCTCGAAACTGAAGGAAGTGGTTCGATATCCGTTATTTTCTAAATCCAAAAACTTTTAAGTACTTTCCTTTCGAATATCATAACACTAGATATTTTTTTAAATAAATATGTTTTTAATACTAACTCAAACATTACCTATACTTACTACATTACGCAGTTGGAGGTAGCACCTCTTAACTTCTATTGGGACTTTCTCTTTCCCATCATATATTGCTGTTTAATAAAATTAAAAATAGGCTTAGCAATGAGCAGCAGGTTATTTCTTGCACCTATTTCAATAACATTGAAGACTATTGACGCTTCTCCAAGCATTACCTTCACAATAATTTCACCAGAAAATTACCTATTCAATTCCGCCAACGATATTTTAAAACATTATTTTTAAGAGGCTGTCTCATACAACAACATGACTCCTCGGCTCAAAAATTAAAAAAAAAAACACACGCATGTCAGAGACAAAGTATTCCTCTATAAATAAACCCGCGTGAGGTCGTCACGACTGATTCTGCAAGCTAATACACACATATTTGCGGACTTCCGCAACACCTTGGCTTTACACACAAGAATCTTCAATTTATTTCTGGAAGCACCCTGTTTCCGTGTCTTCGTGACATGCTGTGTCATTATTACCATTAGTTAGTGTATTCGCTTGAGAAATCAAAGTAATTGTATGTAATTACACTCACATAATAGGTATGTGCTATATTTGTAACGTTTTAGTGGCCAGTTTCTCAAGTCCTTGAATCGTTATGGCCAGCTTTAGACTCTATGTAAACGACTGTCTTGATGAGACTCTTATTGAAAGCAGAAAATGCTATGTATTTTAGATCAAAGCCCGCCGTTGTATTTTTATTCTAGAAAAGTTACTAAGATTTAAGTTTTCACCAGTACTTTTACAAAAAAACTATCATCGGTTTTAGGCAAACGATATCTCAAATTGTAATAAGCCCTTGTTGTGCTACAAAAAGTATTGCAAGAATGTTATCGAATACTTATGTTTATCTAGAGACAAAACTTTAGAACAATAAAGATGTTGATAAGATGTTTCGCGTACCTACAATAAGTTTATCAGCTATCATCTCAAATTTCATTTCAGCACTTTCCTTGTCTAGATAAAGAATTGCAAATGTGAAATTTGTGAAAACACTAATTCTATTTGTGTTTTCTTCGAGACCTTCCGTATACCTTAATACGTACTTCAGCTAAATCGTATCGCTTTTTAAGAAAATCTTCAGCTAATTCATATTTTAAATCGACTGCTTCTTATTCTTACAATTCATGCTGGCTTACATTTTTTTTCATCAAACCAAAAAAACAACAAGTCGAAAATTGCAGTTCGAAGTAGCACTCACATAATCGACAATGATTTTCACATTAGCAATCACAATATTGTTATTTCTGAGGTCGTGCATCGCGACCTTTACTTTTGACTCATCCGCAAGGTGACTACTATACTCAAACGTAGTTTGGTATAATCTTGGTATCTTTAAAATCCATGTGATTATAGTAAAGGCATCGTATTATAAATTAATGAAGGTCATTTAGAAGGTTGTAGTTATACTGCTTCGCGTGTTAAGCTGGCACGAGAATTTCATCTTGTTTCTGTGTCAGTTATAGATTGTAACCTTTTGGCCTTCAAGCTTGGCACACTTGTTGGTTCTAAAGCTACCTGTTACATTTTGCCAACCCTGCTCCTATCTTTTTCCTTTTTTGCTAGTTTACTCTGTCCTTCGACTTTCGATGGTGTGCCTCTTCACGCCAATTCACAAGGAAGCCAACCAAAGCGACCCGCCATCTACCTTCCCATATTCTTCTCCTATATTCTTATTTGTTATTTTATCGTGAGAAACCCTTTGTTAGCCTACGAAATCGAATATTCTTTTAATGTACGAAAAACACAACGTTTTACAATATTGCTTAGTCTTTTGGTTACAATGGCGATCTTGGCGCGAAACACATAATAATTTAGAAAATTGATGGATTTTATTTTCTTTTGCATTCTGTGTGTCTTATTTAGTTTTTATTACGCACACAATCTCCGTATCATTCTCATACAAATCGCTCAAAATGAAGACAAGATAAAAATCAAACCACATCTTCATCTTTAATGAAAATATTTTAACATCGCCATCTTTTCGGCACCATCACAAAGCGTCCTTCAGTTACGTAGAACGCGATCAATCAACGAACTATCCATATGATCTGCTATTTCAAGGACATCTGCATGCATGAGTCAGTCGGCCATTTTATTTATCTCTGTTTTGACAGCTACGGTTGTGTCTCACGCAACGCTGTTGTTTGTTGATGTTAAGGCCGTTTGTACGATTGGAATGTGATTTGATTCGTGTTGTTGTTTTGGTGGTTATGGCTTGCAGTTGACATGACTAAAGATAAGCTAAGGCCGAGGTTGGAGGACTACCTTTTTTTTAACGTGGTAAATCATTAAATGAGTCCTTCCACCCAGGGTAAACCAGGAGGGACTGTCAGACTTGTACTGACTAAAATCCAGGGTGTCCTTTACGTTCCGTGGTCACGGTAGTTCGTTGGTCCCGATTTGAGATCCCGGCAGGCTTTGGCCCTCTAAGGGGGCCTCGTCATATAAGACTTACCTACATACTACCTTGACGTACAAAAAAGCAAATTTTCAGCCCAATTTTATTAATTGTACTTCATTTTGGTAGCGTTTGCAAGGTCCTAAACTTATCTACCATTTGTTATGTTAAATAATCTATTACCAAGTAGACAGTGCTCATAAATCAGTATAGCTAGAGTTGCGACCTTCTGTACTAATTAGATATCTGTCAAAGTGACATAACTTTCGTTGCGTGTTGCCACTCATTTATTTCGTGAATTACTTCACTATTTTCGTGACTGTATAGTTTATTCTTTTTTTATGATGATGGTTATTGTTCCTTACAAGTAATATAGCTTGACTGTTATGCTGTTAATTTTATGATTTTATGTAGAAGCTTCTGCCCGCCACGAAGTTCTAGTTTTATTATGAAACGTAATGTTAATGCCTTTCGGCAATAATGTAACGTGTTATATGTAAAAGTTTTTTTTAAATTAAAAATCGCATGGTCATTGGCCACGTTCGAAAATTAAAAATATTATTGTAGACTTTTGCTATTCTATCCTTCGTCCTTTTCCGAATTTGTAATGGAGATGGCTTGAATGCTCCATTTTTAACATTAGATAACAATCCCAGCATTGGCATTGAGTGTGACCTTTCATGAAAAGATCCGCTAAAAGTACCTAAAGTTCTTTTTCTTTTGCTATAGGTAATCTCGCGTGTGTTATATTTTAAAAATGTCAAGGTCTTTTAACTGTATATTTTTTTGTGATATAAACACCTCTTAAGTCTAGTTTCATGCTGATAAAAATATACTGACCATCTATTGGCTTACAAAATGGAATTACTTGAAAAAATTTAAAATATTGCTCAATGTCATAAATATAATAGCTATGCCCAAATAGATGGCATATTGTCGGTTATAGAAATTCTTTGAGAGAACCGGGAATTCCTGATTCTGATTATTTCAAATGGTAGGGTTGTCATCCGAGTGTAGTAGAGTAGGTAGTTCGACAATCGGATGTGGGATTTAAAACTACTGCGACTGTTCGAATGCACGCTTGAATCGTACAGTTACCGACATGGATCTTGAGCGCTGACCTTCACCTGCGCAGAAGTAAGTTATTAGGTCCCTTTGGTAGATAAAGTGAGGAACGGGGGCGGGGAAAGTGTAGTGATTGGCCCGCGTAGCGTGCCGTAGCGCATCGTTCGACAATCGGATGTGGGATTTAAAACTACTGCGACTGTTCGAATGCACGCTTGAATCGTACAGTTACCGGCATGGATCTTGAGCGCTGACCTTCACCTGCGCAGAAGTAAGTTATTAGGTCCCTTTGGTAGATAAAGTGGGGAACGGGGCGGGGGAAGTGTAGTGATTGGCCCGCGTAGCGTGCCGTAGCGCATCGCGTCATAGCCGCCACTCGGGATTCGTTGTTTTGTGCGTTTTATATTTATTGTGCGTTTCATTTGTCAATAAGTGTACGATGCGCAAAGCGATCCCCACTCTTACGCCCAGCGCTCAAGAACCGTGCCGGTATTTGTACAAGCATGAATCTCAATACCTTTGTCGAACTACCGTAGTGCACCTGTCAATCAGACATTGTTCCTTCTGAATGATAGAATTTCGTAAAAATGTACTTTTCATCAACGATATCGATTCATTGATATGCTTACGTGACAGTTTCTAACATGTCCAATGGTGTTGATTCCAGGTTCCACAGACGTGGACATCCCCTCATCATTGCTACACACCATGCAGAACCAGATGCAGAGCAAGGGCGGCTACGAAATGGCGTATGGAGTTAAGGTGATCATCAACTTCTGCTTAAACTTTCTTCTTATATACAGGGTGGAATTTTGTAATGCCACCCGGAGGGAAAGTATCAAAGTACTCTTAATACTGCAGATAGAAAATTTTACTCAAAGGAAACATTCCTTTATTTTTGAATAGAAAGCAAACTGCATTAAAAGATTTTCGAAAATTCTCTTCTCCCACACCCGGGAATCGAACCGGCTAAAATCTGAAAAAATTATACTCTGTACTTTTATTGCATCGATCGTTAGGGTCAATTATAAGGATGAAATCTCTCTAACAAACATGATAAATATTAAATTAAATGAAAGGAAAACTGGAAATCTTAAATTAATTTAATTATTTACAAAAAATGGTAAACTAATTAGTTGCTCGAAATGGGCTCCATTCTCTTGAGTACACAAATTTATTCTTTTAACGAATTCATTTCTAGTACTTAATAAAAGTAACGATTCCCGGGTGTGGGAGAAGAGAATTTTCGAAAATCTTTGAATGCAGTTTGCTTTCTATTCAAAAATAAAGGAATGTTTCCGTTGAGTAAAATTTTCTATCTGCAGTATTAAGAGTAGGTACTTTCCCTCCAGGTGGCATTACAAAATTCCACCCTGTATATATAACAACTAAACGGCTGGTCCGGACTGAGCTTCTCTCGGGTGCAAATACCTACAGGAAATCCTTCAACCCTGAAAAAAAAAAAACAAAACAAAAACCGGTCAAGTGCGAGTCGGACCCACGCACGAAAGACAGACCCCCTGTTTTTAAGCATTTGTTGGCGGCAACAGAAATACATCATCTATCTCACTATAACGGTTCATGAGATACAGCCTGGTGCCAGACGGACAAACAAACAAACGGACAGTGGAGTCTTAGTAATAAGGTGAATGAGCCCTCTTACTCAGCCACTCAGGGTGGGAGGGATTGTCAGACCCTGAATTACTGTCTAAAATTCACGGTGTCCTTCAATAGCCCTTTACGTTCGGGCCACGTTTGCTCGTTAGTCCCGCGACCCCAGCAGGCTTTAGCCCTCTAAACAAAAGACAAACCATTAGCTATTTTAAATGTTCTTTCGATATGTCTAAGTATTATGACCTGCCTAAACGTTTACGCAACCTTGAAGTTGAATGTGTTTCTAAGATCGTGTCTGACCACGAGATTTCATTGACAATGATAAGTAATTGTGATCTTAACTCAGATCCTGTAGTATAGTAAGCATTCATTGCGGTCTCAACAAAAGACTGGTTTTGCTATTTAAATCTTAGGTCATTAAAGGTTATTTTGATGACGCTAAGGAGAAAATCTGCGGACAAAATTAAGAAAAAGGTCGAGATAAAAAGACGCATCTATTATTTTTGGGTCGTTCCAAAGGTCCATGAGTCTATTGTTCTCAAAAATTGGAAGTTCATACATTTGTTCCCAACGGGTCCATGAGAATGTTTGGTACAGTCAACAACAAAAGCTTGGCTATTAGCTTAAAAACTGAAATAATGTTACTAACCAGCAAAAGTACTACGCTGGCATAAGTTCAAGGTGTTTTTTGTTTTAAGTTGTAGGTATTTAATATTTTTAATAGTCATATAGCAAAATATCAAGACCGGTCTAGTACAGGTGTTCAGTTAAATACATACCTCCTTGATCTTACGATACCCTAGTACTTTTGCTGGTAAGCTTTTCAGTTAACCTACCCAGAATAATTATATTTAAAAACAAACCACCCTGTTTAGCCTAGGCTTTTTCTTTACCTTTATAAAATATCACATACTAAAAGCTGGCGTTATTATTAAGAGGCCATTCTTATTTCATTAGTTTTTACCACAAGCATTTAAACCAGTCGACAAGTCTGAATATTTTTCTTTCTTTTACATGAAATCGTTTTTACTGACTGTACTTTTTATAAATCTCGTGGACCCGTTAGGAACTCATGTAGGCTGATTCAAAACAATATTATAATTTTTCATGGCGCCGCCGCCGTTGGGAAACAGAGAACAAAAGAATCGTGGACCCTTGGGAACGACCCTTATTTTTTAGGGTATCGTACCTAAAAGGTACAACGGAACCATATTACTAAAACTCCGCTTTCCGTCTGTCTGTCTATCACTATATAGGCTGTATCTCATGAACTGTGATAGTTAGACAGATGTTTTCACAGGTGATATATTTCTGTTGCCGCTATTACAATAAACAGGTACTAAAAAGCAGAATAAAATAAAATTTAAAGGGCTCCGACATCATCATCATCATCTCCGCCATAGGACGTCCACTGCTGAACATAGGCCTCCCCTTTAGATCTTCACATATACCGGTTGAAAGCGACCTGCATCCAGCGTCTTCCGGCGACCTTTATAAGGTCGTCTGTCCATCTCGTTGGTGGACGTTTGCATCGGCCATCTGCTCTGCGACATATCCGTGTGGATAAAAACCCCCAATAATAAAAAGTAAAAAAGGGCGTTCCCATAAAACACATGACTTTTAACGGCTATAAAATCTTTTAGAAAACAAAAACAATATTATCACAATCACAATATTAAAAAGCCTCCTTTATACTTTATGGCAAGACAAAAACGATAGACGCCAAAATATTTAATGCAAATAATAATCTTCCTCCCACCATACTCGTATTTGTTAAGGTGAACGCACTGCCAAAACTGTAGGTTTAAATGTACAACTATCAAACAATATCGTATGCCGTCATTCATTGGAAATAGATGCGGCTTTAAAACCAGATAGTCGAGCTTCAATAGGTGCGTCCACACATAGCGAGCAGCCTCGCGAGGCATTTGCTTCGCGCGGCAAATGCCTCGCGAAGCTGCTTGCTCTGTTTGGACACGCAATTGTTTCTCGACCGAGACACGAAACAATATACGCGAGCAAAACAAAAGCCAACACTGGATGGCTCGGGCGCTCGGTCGATCGCCCGCGACAGCGCGCGCACTTTCCTCGGCCGAGACACGTCCACACCAACCGAGCTGCTTCGCGCAGCAAATGCCTCGCGAGGCTGCTCGTTCTATGTGGACGCACCTAATGAATCATTCATAATCTATTAACTTACCTCTTGCTTCATGATCACTAGTTTCGTTATAAATTAACTTTAGAATTATTGAATTCAAGCTGTTCCCCGTGGTTTCACCCTCCAGCTGTTTTTTTTTTTAAACGTTGCCCCATACTAAGAATTTCTCATATATCGTGGGTGCGTTTACAAACATAAAAACTCACATAAACAAAAACCTCCGTGGCTTCTATTAGTCCACATATTAGTCTTAGCATGATGTTTTGTTTTATGCTGCTGGCCTTTTAGAGAGACTAAGAGTCACTCAACGAGCAATGGAAAGAGCTATGCTCGGAGTTTCTTTGCGGGATAAAATCCGGAACATGGATATTCGGCGAAGAACCAAAGTCACCGACATAGCTCATAAAATTTGCAAGTTGAAGTGGCAATGGGCAGGCCACATCGCTCGTAGAACTGACAACCGATGGGGAAGAAAAGTTCTCGAGTGGCGACCACGGACCGGAAGATGCAGCGTAGGTAGGCCTCCCACTAGGTGGACCGACGACATCGTGAGGGTCGCGGGCAACCGATGGATGCAAGTGGCGAATTGTCGTTAGGCGTGGCGGTCTAAGGGTAAAGGGGGAGGCCTATGTTCAGCAGTGGACGTATTCCGGCTGATGATGATGATGTTTTAGACCCTCTTCGGCCCGCCTGTAATGTAATCCCAATAAATTTCTCTTTGGCCCTTCGTTCACAACGCGACGTAAGTCACCGATACCTGACGACTTTGGTATCCATTGACGCATGTCTGTGTACGAACTTCTGTAGAATTGTATTGCGGTAGTCGTCTGGATACCAAAGTCTTAGACCCATTACGCACTGTCGAATGGTCACCAGCGACTCAGTTCCTCGGCGACCGAAACATAGGTGAGCGACCGGCGACCAAGTGCGTAAACACCTATTTCAACTAATTAAAGTCACAGTCGATGTCGACCGAGTCGCCGGCGACCAGTCGACAGTGCGTTATGAGCCTTATGGTAGCGGAAACTTGCGTCACCTTGTGTACGAAGGGTCTTACGGTCCCCCCACATTTATCGACGCGGAATCGGCTTAAGCCGGTCAAGAAAACCTTTATGTTAAACCTTTATCGCGTCGTCCGAGCCGAGCCGATGCGAATGGCATTAGTAACACCCTTATTACGTTGACATAAAGGTTTTCTTGACCGGCTTAAGCCGATTCCGTGTCGATAAATGTCAAAAGAGTGAGTTTTATCTGAAGCTGAGCATACACGACAGATGCTTAGAAATCCTGGCTTTAAACTTAGGCTACCATGTAAAATATATACTAAGTGATATATTTAAGAGTGTTTCCTATGTAATAGTAACATTTAATTTTTTTCTGTTTTCAGGTTTATTGATGCGCGCAGGCCGCCACTAAGAAAGCAAGTGATAAAACCGAGTGATCGCATTGTGTGAACATGATCTAAACAGACTCTATTTATTAATTGTCTATTTTAAGTGTAATCGATAAGTTTTGTTGTGTAAATAAGAATGTAAACCGAATTCAGAATATTAGCGAGTTACCCAAAATTTTATGTTAGATTTAATTACTAAGGTTCCGATGACACTTTGTCGTGACGACTGAAAATTGTGTCGTTTTAAATTGTTCCTATTATAAATACTGACAAAAGAAAGAAGGCATTGAGTTTCGCAGTTAATTATAAGTTTCACAGAGGCGACCATAGCTAGGGTCCAATTTGAGAGGTATTCCACATTGGGCACCCGCTGCAATGGCACCTGAGCTAATGCCCACATACAGCTCCCATGAAAATTTTTCGCGAGTGTCAGGTGCCCAAAGTCGACCAATGACGACGCCTGGAACGAACTATTTTGGCGCCATTAGTTTCACAGTTGCCATCCCCACTAACTAGCGTTGGAAACGAATTTCGGGCGTAAATGACACTGCAAAATATCGCAGACAACATTCGATTGTGGTGCGGGATCTAAATAGCTCCAAAGACAATTTGTAGGACGACAATCTGTCGTCACGACACAGAAGAAATCGGACCATACTCGTCTATGTATCGTGAAACTATTGTTCCTTTACTTTTCTCCCTTTACTTATAAGAACTGTATCGTCAATTATTGTGAACGGCGATTATTAATGTACATAACTATTAAGTAAATAGACCTTTCCTACAAAGCTCCTGTTAGAAGTTAATTGAAACCTTATTCTAAGTGTATTTTTCTTTACTTAACTATTTTGGTTCACAAATATGGCGTACTGGAGTTTAAATGCAAAATATAAGGCTCAATTTTTCAAAATGGGAGAGATTGTGCTAATTGTAACTTTAACATCTATTGTGTAAGGTACAATACAAGCTAGATATAAACCCGACTGTAGAAAAACCGAGAACGCGCGATAATTCTACAGAAGACACGTGTTGTCTTTGGGTTGAATCTAGTCTGTACGTTACATAATTTGCATAAGGTTCATTTTGCTTTGGATGATTTTTTTGAATCCACAGCAGTGTTGTTTTTTCTTATCGTGGTAAAATTTAATGGTTTTCTCCATGGGTGGAGAAAACTGTCAGACTCGTACTGCCTAGAATCCACAGTGTCCTTGAATAGCCCTTACGTTCCAGGGTCACGTTACCCGATGAGACAGTCTCGCGATTATTTGTATTTTTTTTTTTTTCAAGAAAAAAAGGAAAATACACTGCAGATATAAATATATAACCTGATAAATTAAAGATTTCTTCCCAGACTGTCATTGTACTTACGTAATAAAAGTGTCTTTTGTATTGTGACTTATATTATTATATTTATATAAATATACGTAAATACTGTGCTCACTTAGTCAATTTCAATTTAAACAATACAGTGTTGAAACTAGATTAGGTAATAAAACAACTTGAATCATCGATTTGAAGAACGACGTAAATGCGAAAGAAGAAGAAACAAAATATTTTGATGAGTCAAATGAGCAACATTAACTACTTTGAAACTGATTACGTATTTTATGTATTTAAGAATTAATTAAGTATGTAAAAGGTATACCTAACTCTTCGTTTTAATTTAATACAAAAATGATGATTAAATTATTCATTATAAATCCAATACTTAAGATGTAGTATTTGTATATTATCCTCAAATATTATATACCTATCTCATATTCCTAGAAATATTGCCAACCTCCATCCATTTATGTAGTTTAAAATCTATATATTTCTAAAAGGCGTACATTTTCGTCGGTCCTGCCTTCATAATTATGCGCACTAACTAAATGTTAAATATATTATTGTCAAATGTACATGGTATCCTAAACCTACAGATATGTTAAATGTTGTGAAGAAACTATATTTCTTATGCACTTTATCTTAAAAACATTTAGAAGAAAGTATGTAAAGTAAAGTAACACATAAATGCACAAGTGTTCATAGAAATTTTACTGAATTTATATATTTGTTATAGAGAAATGTTTTTTTTCTATTTATTAGTGTTACCATATTACTCAGCTTATCTGTCATTCTTCAGTTTGATTTGTGTTAGTAAAATGGAGAAATAATAGGTACAATCTACCGTCATCTGTTCATTTCTTTGTTTTAGTCAAAATATCCTGTCAACTTCTGATAAGTTTTTCCAGAAATGCCTTACAAAAACTAAAATTTTCAAATCTGCCTGACAATTATTCAAAACTATACCTATGTTAATAAATTAGAACATAAGTACACTATTTTTCCGTGCTAGAAAAAGGGCGGTAGTGACATAAATATATCGACGCATGCATTTAAAAAATGTCACATACCCCTTTTTTTTCTTAGCGCGGCAGAAATAATCGATGTGTTGTTTGGAAACGTCTCATAGTTAGCTATAAGTATAATTTATAAATTTACTTTTTCTAATCATTAGTGGTTAATAGGTTTAAAGTCAATTTCTCGTCCTGAAAGTCTTCTTGCCCGAGCGGTTTTGGGCAACGGAATGACTGAATTTATATTGTTCGTCTGGAGACTGAAACTGAATTATATATATTTTTACATGTATACATACAATTTACATATTTACTTAGAACCCGTCAGTGTTGAAGCCAAAAAAGGTGTCCTTTGTTTGTTAAATTTTATTTATTAATTTTACTCGACTTTTTATGGAATTTATACTGTAATTACCGGGTAAAAATATTAAAATTCAAAACCGTTATTGACTTGTTATAAATACATGTATCATCATCAGCCTTCAATGTTCCCACTGCTGGGACACAGGCCTCCTCTCTGTGAGAGGGAGTGGGCCATAATCCACCACGCGGGCCCAGTGCGGGTTGGTAAAAGTTGAAATACATATATAAAATCTTTTAAAACAGCTTAACAAACAATCGACTGCCTCGCCCGGTTTGAATAAAATAATAATTTTGTCTTTTTTTAGTTAAAATGACAAAGTTTTGTTATGAAAAATTGGGACCTAGTTATACAGTATACACATGTAGTATATAAAATAATTTGTAATGTCCATTTAATAACTTGTTCTATATAAAAGAATTACAAAAGTGTCTACTCGTTTTATTTGTCGCATTAGTTATTCCCAATCAACTTTAGGCTGTACCAATTCCAACCCAGATTATAGAAGTTTTAGATACCTATGTAATATTAACAGAAATTGAGCTAAAAATTAAAAGGAATTGGATACATTTAATCACCACAGCGAACATTATTTGAAAACACGCGTTCAGTTTCAAAGTTGGCGCTTGACGTCGTCAAGTTTACCAACTGAGCCAAATGGCATCAACCGAAGGGTTGTTTTTATTATGGTAAGTATGGACCTCGTATGGACAAATATTCCCAAGCATTATTATATCAATATCATTTGATTAATAGAGATATTGCTAAATGGAATCTCAATCAAAATAAAGAAGAAGTCAATGAATTATTTATTTCCGTTTGTGAGAGCAACTAGTTGCGATTTATTAATTTTTAATCTGTGCTTCGAAAGTGAAACTACGCGTGAACCACGGCTCTGACGCGATTCACGCCCTTCACTGATAAAGATTCTATCGTTTTGCTCTCAGATCGCGGCGTCATACGCCACACAGTGTGTGTAAGCTATAATTTTATGTAAAGTGAACCAAAATTCGAGTACCTAGGTAGGTACCACCCCCGAAACGCGCAACAGTAAATTACATAACAATTTAAACAAAATGTTTGTACTGATAATTTCTGCGTGTTTTATTCTTTCTGTGGTTTTTGCCACACTTATTGTGTGTATATACGCCTCTTTTAATCACCGGAGGTCGTATAAACCATGCCCATCGAAGAGAACCATACCAAATAAAGTAGTAATCGTTACTGGTGCGAACAAAGGAATTGGCTACGAGACCGCCAAAGAGTTGTCCAAGCGAGGTGGCAGAGTCATCCTCGCTTGCAGAGATCTAAACAAAGGCCAGAAAGCTGCTGAAGAAATCCAGTCAGAAACAGGAAATGAAGTCGTGGCCAAAATTTTGGACTTAGCATCTTTCAAGTCAATCCGTGCATTTGTTAAAAATATTATTAAAACAGAGGGAAGAGTTGATATTCTAATAAATAACGCTGCTACAGGAATTCTGGATAATTCTCTTACTGAAGACAATTTGCCAATAGAAGCACAAATTAACTATTTTGGTCCATTTCTACTCACCATGCTGCTGTTGCCATTGATGAAAAATTTGGAAGAAACGGCTCGAATTGTTAACGTTACTTCAATAGTGCACTTGTTTGGTACAATAAATAATTTGGATAATCAGGGGCGAACGATTTTAGAACGCAGAAGAGTTTATGCCAACTCGAAACTGGCCCTCATTCTCTTCACGAAGAAATTGGCAGCAGTCTTGTTTTCGCACAATTCCAATATCATTGTGAATTGTTGTTACCCTGGAGCAGTATACACTGACATGTTTCTGGAACTTCCTACAGTCATAAAATGGATTTTGAAATGGTTTTATTTGTCGCCAGTGCAAGGAGCACAGAGTTCAGTATTTCTGGCAGTTGGAGAATTGAATGGGCTGAATACATCGGGCAAATATTATTCGAACTGTCAAGAAGAGACTCCTTGTATTTCAAGCGATCCTCTGGAAGCACAGAAGTTATGGAACATGTCTATGAAGGCTTGTTACGATAAGAGGCGATGGAGGTTTCTATAAGTACCTAAGTAATTAATTACTATTTGTCGTAGGCAAATACTGAATGGTATAAGATTCTAATCTCTTTTTGAACTTTCTACCTGTCCATGTTCTAATCATTGTTACAGCGTATATTCAAAATGTCAACCTGTATACTGATTGTTTCTCAATGTGTCTATCTAAAAAAGAAATAAATGTATAATAAATAATAAAAGTTATGATTACCTACTAGTTCACCTGCAAAGTAGTTGAACATTAAATGCACCTGTGTACGCAAATTTTAAGCCACATTATCGTTGTTGTATCGAATAAAAAGTTTAAACTAGTTACCCTATTGTTTTTTATTTACTTCTACTACTCTCGTATACGTTATATTTAGTGAATGAATCTGCCTGATCATTTCCTTTGTCCATTCGCTAGAAGCCCCTTTATACGTCAATTACTTATGATTCGATTCACAACCTAATTAATCTTAATCCTAAGCATCTTTTCTGCCATTCACACACGTCACTTGCGCTGTTGCAGCATATGTAGAAGAAGTAATGAACTACATGGTCACTTCAAATCGTACACTTTACATGAACGTTAGCAAAGCATTTGATTGTGTTAATCATACAAAATTAGAAAGTCTTACTCTAAACCCTATCGAATCGTACCTAGTTAGTAGAAGGAAACAATTCACCCAAAACACTGATAAAGTGAAAAGAAATCAGCTAGACACGTATCTGAATGTAGATAATTTATATATTAAATGAATCTTGGAATCCTACAAGGAAATGTAGGTATTGGGTGTATTGTTATTTATAATCATGTTTTACCTATCTTTTTAGATTGTATTTATTTTATCTTCATGTGACCGGGACCTTTTGGCAAAGGCTGAAGCGGAAGGAACTGCTGAATAAAATTCACCATGCTCCTTCAATTCCCCTTCACGCTCCAGCATCAAGTTTTACCAGTTTAGACATTCACAATTTAAATAGTTTCTCTAAAGTTACTAACAACCAGCACATGTCGGGAGAGATCCACGGAATTTCCAGTTTCACCCTTTTTGGACATGGTGAAATTATCACTGTTGTCCATCTGTCCCATTGGTAACTCAGGACCTGCTTGCATGAATTTGAGGCTCCGGGGGTGCCTATAATTTTAGTTAGGACTACTCGTTGCCAGCAGATTTGATCGCGTTCATATGTCCTGTGTTACTCCAGACTATATGGTATTTTAGACAAAATCACACCTCGCATATTAAGTTAGCAGTAGATATTTTTGTAACCAAGCTAGGTCTACTAAGGGAAAACAACGAAATAACAAAGAAACAACAAAATGTCTTTTAACTTGTTTAATAAGAGGTTGCAACAACATTCAATTCACTTGATACAAAACATGCTACAAAAACCAAACATTAAAATTTTCGAGCACATTGCACAAATTTTTAATACCTTACTTATACATTTTTTCTTAGTTCTAAACTTCCATGAATTTGTCTTTTATTGCCAACTTGGTTGAGAGTGTTGTCGTTACGATAATTTTATCTTGGAAGAGGTTCCTCATCTTTTTCTGTGCCTGTGCTCAGAATGTGCAGCCGAAGGTTTTGATTTCTCCTTGTATCTAGGTTCTTCTGAGAGAAAAAAATAAAAATTTGTATTATGAGATATTTTGAGAGATGAGAATGGCTGCCAGAAAAATTATGATGCACCCCGCATGGGTCATGGACCATGCCTGGGTCGACGGCGCGTCGTTTTCCACGTGCGCCTCAAAGAGCTGTCAGCCACGAACAGAATTTCTGTTCCATGCTGTCAGCAATATGACGAGGCCTCCCTTGGGGAGCCAACGCCTACCGGGGTCACGGGACGGCCTCAACAGGTAACAGTGACTCTGTAACGTAAAGGGCTATTGAAGGATTACCGTGGATTTTAGTCAGTACAAGTCTGACAGTCCCTCCCAATTAAGACTCATTGATTTTATTTTACAGCGATAAAAAATACTAGGTATCAGAAATTTTGATCTGGTAACTTTTACATTGCAAAATATTTGAACAGAATGCTTTCAGGACATGATAGCATTAGATTTTTTCTGACGGTTTCTTAAATTACGAGTATGCAGTTACGCTAAAGATACAATTTGGTGATTTTACCACCATAAACCTGTGGCCCTGGCCTGGCTTTGGGAACGAGGTGGCGCTAGATGCCTTGTATAGCTCTGTCTCTTTCATACACTGGACCTACTCTGGCTTTAAAACGTCATGGTCATAGGCCACCTGACTAGGTATACTATAAGGTGGTAAAACCATACCATATTTTGAAAGAGTTACCCACGACGCGATTCGTGCGATAAGCAATTTCCACTAACTAAAATTGAAAATCGTCCTTGCTACTACGGTATAATGATGCAATTCGACTGACTTACGTCGTCGTGGCGAGCGTGTTTTGTTTTTCATCTACCCGTAGACAACCGCACGTTTTATGTCATATGTCGTAGTGGTAAGGATGATTTTCACTTGTAGTTGGAATCGGTCGAATTATGTCGCATCGCGTCATGGGAAGGCTCCCTAAGTATTCTATGCAGGTGTTAAAGCTGTAACAGACGATCGAACCGCACCAAGTTCGATCGTCTGTTACAGCTTTTACTCATACCTCTCTCCTTATGTCGATGTCTGCGGTCTCGCTCGCGGCTGGTGCGCGAGTCGGGCGAGGAGCGGCGGCGCGGGGACCGGCGGGGCGCGTCCGGGCACCACCACCACGCGGGGGGGGCGGATGCGCGCCCGCGCAGGGGGGAGCCCGCAGGTGGGAGGGGGTAGCCCACCGGGGGGACCGACGGAGGGGGCATGTGCTGGAGAATGGAGTAGTAAATAGCTGGATTAACGTTTAACCTATTTTCCTTGTAAAGAAAAAACATTTATTTTGCGCAAAGGAACCACGACAAACACAACATTTTAAAATAAATAAACACGAAAAAAAATAATTAAATCTAAAACAAGAATAAGAGTAGGAAAAGAAGACCTATTAAAATTGCTGAGCCACCTTCTCGGCATTTCCCGTTTTTTCGCGATAATGCTCTTTGAATATTCTTATGTGTCCTTTAACGCGATAATTATCGGAATTTCCCGTTACTGTGGCTTGGGCATTTGAGACTATAAATCAACAATTTAAAAACACAATAATTTGTCTAGAATACACTTTTTGAATCCGATTACTTAAAATTTGAATTAAAAAGACATGCGATATAAAACGAAGTTGTTCAACTTACGTGTGTCGGGTAGTTAGGCGGTAGTCGATAAGGTGTGGGCGGCATGGTGCCTTCGCCCTCCGCACACGACAGCGGCTGAGCTGGCAGGCGCGTAGGGCTCTCGGGTTTCACTAGCTGTGAAGAGAAATGCGCTAGATTTTACGACAATGAGATAGGATAAATTGGAAATAGGTATTGCTGACCATATAATGACACACTGTCCTGAAGTCCGAAACCGTACCGTGGATCCGGTATAATGACGCGGATCCGACATCAAAGTACACCGAATGCGGTACTAATATTGTGGATTCTGGTAATTGTATATTAAATTTTGGCAAAATACCAAATAAAAATAAACTTACTCATGCAATGAGTAAGTTGTAATGGGAGGTTTCACGCAAAGCTCGGCTCAGATGGCGCTGCCAGCGCATGATGTCATTTAGGGTCCCCACATACATCAGTTTTTTTTCCGAACGGAATTCGAAATGATGAATGAAATGCGATAAAACGCGAACAACACACACAAAACATGCACACACGCTTGTAAGAATTCACTGTGTTCGGGTCTCCACATCAGACATCGTCACGAGTACATCAGTTTTCCTGATCAGGAATCCTGGTCCGTTTGCTATCCGAACACAGTGAATTCTTACAAGTGTGTGTGCATGTTTTGTGTGTGTTGTTCACTTTCATAGACTTTCATTCATCATTTCGAATTCCGTTCGGAAAAAAAACTGATGTATGTGGGGTTTACTGTATGATTAACTTGACATAATTATACTACACACTTGTTACGCGCATCACTACTATGTAAAGCGCTGACACAAAGGCACGAGCCACGCCGCGTGCGCCCCAGTTGCTACGAGCGAAAACTGCTGACTCCAGAACACGAGGCCCGAAGACACCGACTACGTGACCGCGCCCGCTCACTTCGAATCCACCATCGATCGAGTCAATTACCTTTCATTATAATTGTAATTTTTATTTTAATAAATTAGTTTATAAAAAAATCGGTTTTTTTTGAGTCCTCCGGCAGTAGCCTACGTAATTGGCGCAGTCGGTAGGATTCCCGGGTCGTTCTTGCGATTATCGGTATATCGCACCGCGTTCGCTACGATAGACTTTCAACGTCGCACCGGGAGATCCTGAACAACGAGACTACGCCGGAGATCCAGACATCGATACCGCTCAACGAAGACCAGAATGTTCATGTAAGTCCGCTGAATTTTCTTAGTGGTTGCTTGCTTCCTTTTTGTGTGTAATTTCTATAAACCTTGTCCAACATTTTTTACCCACGTAGATCAAGTACATCTAGGTTAGTTAGTAGTAGGAATAGAAGTGTAGATTCTAGACGTAATATTAGTCCTGAAATTGAACCCGAGATGGCTGATTTAGACAGTATATTCAAAGCCCTCCGCTTAGTTCCCGATTTTGATGGGAACCCGAACGTACTTACTAGGTTCATCAAATTGTGCGACCAACTGGTAGCCGAGTTCATCCAAGAGGGGCAGCCGTTATTTAAATTAGCGCTTTTAAATGGCATACTGAACAAAATTACGGGGCCCGCTGCCCGTCTTATTAATGCAAACGGTATACCTAACGATTGGACAGGCATACGTAGTGCTCTTATTAATAATTTCGCAGATCAAAGAGATGAGACCGCTCTCTACAATGATTTGGCTTTACTTACACAAGGTTCCGGCACGCCACAGGAATTTTACGAGCGTTGCCAGAGTCTTTTCAGCACCGTCATGACATATGTTTCGCTGCACGACACTTTAGATTCGACTATCGCGGCTAAACGTGATTTATATCGCAAACTAACTTTGCAGGCCTATCTCCGCGGTTTGAAAGATCCTTTAGGCGCGCGTATTAGATGTATGCGGCCAGAAACAATTGAGAAGGCTCTAGAATTCGTGCACGAAGAGACTAACACCATTTATTTGCAGAATAGAAATGATAGTTTGCCGGATAAAAAACCTTCAGTTAGAACGCCACAGAACGAAATTAATAATAAAACGCCAGTCCATCCAAATAATATGCTTGTTCCTTTAAAGCCTAATCTTTTTAACATGCCTGGTCCATTTAGACCGCAAGGACCGCAATTTATGCCACGGCCATCTCAGTACCAATTTGGAACGCCGTTTAATTCATACAACATGCAACCACGTGGCCCGACGCGTACGCAGCAAATATTCAGTACTCCACCGCCTAATAACAATCAAGGTGGATTCAGAATGCCTCCAAGGAACCCCAATCCGCCAAATAACGGTCCCAGGCCGATGAGCGGTGTAAGCCACTTTGTACCCAGGCCTCTGCCTGCTACTAACAGCTGGAATTGGGCACAACAGGGCAATCCGCCACCTTCCAACTATCTTAAAACCCGCGATGTTAATGTCAATGAGTGTTCGAATTATGGGGAGGACTATTACTATCCCGACCTATCTGACTACTTTTACTTTGACCCTTATTACCAGAACTATTTCTATTTTAATGACTGTACATATGACGTCACACCACCACAGACCGACGAGACAAACGACAAAGACAAGCCAGGTGCTGCTGACCACCAGCAACCCTCAACCAGTCAGGATTTTCAGAAAGCTCCGAAGTCAAACAGCTCAGGATAGAATTAAATTTACAAACCCAAAGGCAACTACCGTTCGTTCGTATTCATAACCCTCCACTTAACTTTCTAATAGATACCGGTGCAAATCAATCATTCATCAGTCCGGAAGCAGTCCAAAATTATTTCCCGCACATACCTCTTAACTATGATCCATTCGAGGTTACTAACGTTCACGCCACAAGCAGGAGCGATCACTCTATTAACTTACCATGCTTTCCCGAATTCGGTGACGCAAACCCGATTAAATTATTCGTTTATAAATTTCACGATCGTTTTGATGGCTTGATAGGAATGGATTTACTTACCAAGTGGGAGGCTAAGTTAGATTTGAAAGATCTTACATTTATAACTACATAAGTTCGCAATTAATCCGATCCAAATTTATAATTCCCGAAATTTAAATCTCTATGAGGAAATAATACCGGCGGGAAGTTCAAAATTAATACGGTTACCTATTAATGCATCGGATGGTGAAGTTTTTGTAGAAGAACAAATAATTTGCAATTGTATTATATCAGAATGTTTGACCACCGTTTCTAATAGCCGCGGTATGGTTGAAGTGACCAACCCAACCCGTAACGATATAATATTCTCATTGGACCATGCCACTCAGGCAACAATATTCAATGCCGAGTGTACCGAACAATTATCACCTCGCGCTAAAGATGTTACATCCCGTATACGCACCGATCATCTGAATGAGGAGGAAAAGGCAAACCTATTGGCAATATGTTCAAAGTACGCAGACGTTTTTTACGTTGAAGGCGAGGCCTTAACTTTCACTAACAAAATCAAGCATAGTATCAAAACGACAGATGAAATTCCAATTTATACTAAAAGTTACAGATATCCGTTTGTACACCGTCAGGAGGTTAGTGATCAAGTAGCGAAAATGTTAGATCAGGGAATCATTAGACCGTCCGAGTCTGCTTGGAGCTCACCTATTTGGGTTGTCCCAAAGAAAAGTGACGCGTCCGGAAAACAAAAATGGCGTATAGTGATTGACTTTCGGAAGCTTAATGAAAAAACGATAGATGACAAGTACCCTATCCCAAATATTACAGACGTCCTAGACAAGTTAGGCAAGTGTCAATATTTCAGCACTCTTGATCTGGCATCAGGTTTCTACCAAGTGGAGATGAACCCGAGTGACATCCCTAAGACCGCTTTTAATGTTGAACACGGGCACTTCGAATTTTTGAGGATGCCCATGGGACTTAAAAATTCCCCTTCCACGTTCCAACGAGTAATGGATAACGTACTGAGAGGACTCCAAAACGTTATATGTCTCGTTTATCTTGATGACATAATTGTCTTCAGTACTTCTCTCCAGGAACACATGAACAACTTAGAGAAGGTGTTTCAAAGATTAAGGGAATCTAACTTTAAAATCCAGTTAGATAAATCAGAGTTTTTAAAACTCGAAACCGCATACCTAGGTCATGTCATCAGTACCGAGGGAATAAAGCCTAACCCAGACAAGATCGTAGCTATTCAAAATTACCCCATACCTAAAACACCTAAAGAAATTAAACAGTTTCTCGGACTCCTCGGTTATTACCGAAAATTCATTCCAGACTTTTCCCGCATTACCAAACCCCTGACACAATGTTTAAAGAAAGAAAAAAAGGTAACTTTAGACTCAGACTATATTAACTGCTTTGAGAAATGTAAAACTTTACTGACCAACGACCCAATTCTTAAATACCCCGACTTTGATAAAGAATTCATTCTAACCACAGACGCATCAAATTTCGCAATCGGCGCGATACTGTCACAAGGTTCTATCGGCTCGGATAAACCCGTAGCTTATGCGTCACGGACACTCAATGAAAGCGAAGTAAATTACAGTACCATTGAGAAAGAGCTACTAGCAATCGTATGGGCAACAAAATACTTTCGCCCTTATCTCTTTGGACGTAAGTTCAAAATTGTAACAGACCACAAACCACTACAGTGGGTCTGTCTCAGGGAACCAAATTCACGGTTAACCAGATGGCGGTTAAAATTAAGTGAATACGACTTCACCGTCATTTATAAAAAAGGCAAAAACAACACCAATGCTGATGCCCTTTCTCGCGTCGAGATCTATAACGAGGAGGTGAGTTCGATGATTGCGAACGCGACTGACAGACCACCGTCTCTAGCTAACTCCGACACCCTGACAGCACATACCTCTGAGGAAAACCCCATATTCGAAATACCCATAACCGACGAACCACTTAATAAATTTCACCGACAGTTGTGCTTAACCGTTGTAGGTGACTTTAAAAAACGAACTACTGCGACTAAGCCATTTGACACCCACACTCGAACATCCGTCCAGCTATCTGAGTCCAACCTAGAAGAGGAACTCGTTAACGCTATTAAGGAATACGTTAACCCTAAGATTAAAACTGCTCTTTTAATAAATCCGCCTCTTGCAATGTACAGCATAATCCCTCTGATACAAAAACATTTTGAAAGTTCGACTATGAAATTGGTATTGGCAAAAAAGGAACTTGAAAATGTAAAGGAATACCTTCGGCAGCAGGAGATTATTCGTCACTACCACGAAGGTAAAACCAACCACCGTGATATTAACGAGTGCTTCTTAGCTTTATCTGTTAAATACTTTTGGCCTAAGATGCGAGACCAAATAACAAAATTTATAAATGACTGCACAATATGTGGACAAGCAAAGTACGATAGGAGCCCTATAAAACAGAAGTTCAACATAGCGCCCCCAGCCACCAGACCCTTCGAAATAATACATATGGACAGCTTTTCAGCACAGAATGAAAAATACTTAACATTCATAGACGCCTTCTCAAAGTATGGCCAAGCATATCTTCTTCGAGATGGGACTGCAGTTAGTATCATACAAGCTTTATTAACTTTCAGCACGCATCATGGCCTACCACTAACCATTATTACAGATCAAGGGACCGAATTTACCAACCAGATGTTCTCCGAGTTCTGCAAAGTACATAAAATCATTCATCATCAAACACTCGCATACTCACCTAACGCTAACGGCAATATTGAACGCTTCCATTCCACTATACTGGAACATCTTCGTATTTTAAAACTAAAACACAAGGATGAGCCAGTTGTTCATCTAATGCCATACGCTATCTTAGCCTATAATAGTTCGATTCATTCCTTCACACGTTGTAAACCATACGACCTTATATTAGGACACACTGACCCACGGAACCGACTGACATAGATCTGACTGGACATTTATTACAACAATATACCGAAACGCACAGAGAACGCATGCAAAAAGTATACGAACTAATTAATGAGACATCTCTCGCTAATCGAACGGCGCTTATAGAGAATCGTAACAAAACTCGTGAGGACGAAGTCGACTATGAACCCGACCAACAAATATTCATTAGTAATCCTTGTGCTAGTAGATCTAAAATTGCACCTAGATACAACCAAGACACCGTCCTAGCTAATTTACCTATCCACATATATACCTCCAAGAAAAAGGGGCCCATTGCTAAATCTAGACTAAAGCGCGTCCCTAAAACTGCAAAATTGTTGCAGGATATCCCTGATGCTGTCACTTAGCCTAACATTGGCCCAGGAGATCAATCTAGAACGACTTGAAAATGGACCTGGACTATTGCCCTTCAAACTAGGACCCATGAAGCTTATCACTCATTATCATACATTCCTGCAGAACATAGAGCTAACAGACATAGATAACAAGATTAACGAAATACGAACCCAACTTACTAAAGCTACAGACAGACTAGACAATTACACTCGCACCTTATACGAGCTTCAAATAGACAGTTTGAACGTGAAATTAAATAAAGCCTTATCTCATCTACAAAGTCTATATCCCAATCGATTCAGGAGAGGCCTAGTAGATGGTCTTGGATCCGTTATTAAGAGCATTACCGGAAACCTGGATCAAGCAGATGCCATTAAATATGATAACGCCCTTAAAGCCCTCTATGATAATCAGCAGCAAATAGTTATTGAGCAAAATCATCATATAAGTTTGAGCAAAAGTTTGATGAACGAACATACAAAAATAATTACACAATTAGTAGAGAACCAAGTACAATTAAATGACAGCTTGCATATTTTACTTGACGCCGATAAGTATAAACAACACAACCTCATAAAATTTGCAAAGTTTTCGCAAATATTGCAAGTAATTTGCAATAACGTAGATAGTTTATTAAATGAATTAAGTAGGTTAGAGAATGCGATAGCACTTTCCGGTCAACTGCGCACTCATCATTCTATGTTAAGTACAGAAATACTTAGTGGTATGATTCGTAAGCTAAACGTGCTTTATACTAAAGATCAAGTACTAGAATTAGAAATTAGAGAATATTACGATATCATTAAACCATTAGCTTATTATCATGGAAAGCAAATAGTTTTTGCATTTAAATTTCCTATAACATCTCCTCTAAAATTCCTCTTGTATAAGTTAGTCATTGTACCGAACAAAAATAGACAAGCCATCATCCCATCCTACCCATTCCTAGCAATCACTGGAAACATTCATGCGTACATAGAGGCAGAATGCCCGAAGGTAGCTTCAGAGTATCTCTGCGAAGAAAACCTCAACCACCAAATGAGAACCCATCCAGACTGTATCTGCGACATCATTGGAAGTCAAACACCGCACAAATTATGCAACACGATTACCATCAGCCTGACGAAGCCCGCAATGGAAAAATTAGATGACCGCCGCTACGCTCTCGTGTTCCCGAAACCAACACAAGTCCAGTTGATCTGCGAACAAGAAGAATCCATAACCCTAGCTGGAAGCTTCCTAGTCACTATTCCACATAATTGCAAGCTACGAACAGATGAGTTCACCATCGTTAACATTAACGACCACATTAGAGGACAACCCATGAAGATAAGCAATGTGCCAGACGACATCGAAGATTCAACCATGCCAGCCCTCCAAATCACCGCTATTAACTTGAAGAAGCTGCACAATATCCAAGATAGAATAGACTCACAGAGACCAATCCATATTGAACCAGCCTCAACCATTTACCACACGACAATCCCATTTTATGGCACCCTACTTGCCGTAGCTATACTGGGAGTAATACTATCATATCGGATCTACATCCGCCCAAAGAAGCAGATGAACACTCCTGATGAAGCCACGTACGCCGAGCCTGAAACATCAGAAACTCGCCACAACCAGATGGTATCTCAAGATCAATCTAAACTCTCGACGATATTTCATCTCAAAAATCTGAAATAGTCGTCGATCTGAGGGGGGAGGTGTTACGCGCATCACTACTATGTAAAGCGCTGACACAAAGGCACGAGCCACGCCGCGTGCGCCCCAGTTGCTACGAGCGAAAACTGCTGACTCCAGAACACGAGGCCCGAAGACACCGACTACGTGACCGCGCCCGCTCACTTCGAATCCACCATCGATCGAGTCAATTACCTTTCATTATAATTGTAATTTTTATTTTAATAAATTAGTTTATAAAAAAATCGGTTTTTTTTGAGTCCTCCGGCAGTAGCCTACGTAATTCACTCGAAGCTACACTTGACGATGTTTACGCTATGCGCTTGTAGCGCCACTGACGGCTAAAACTCGCAGTCAAACTCCGTATTATAAAAAAAATTCGTGTTGTGCTGTGCTATTCTTGGCCCGAGATCAACCTGCAATTTTTGGGCATGTTTTTCAGCACACTGAAAACTTGTCCAATACTTCTTCAACTATCCCTAAACACAGAAATGCAAATCTGGCTGAAAAGCAGCAAGATCAAGCAAAAAAATTATTTCAGTTTTATTCAGTGGTTCTTATTTTATGAGCATTTTTTGGTACTTGTTTTAATTCAATTTAGCCACCTATTACTTCCGAAAGATAAGTTAGTTTTACACTTTTTTGTGGTGGTTTTTGAAGACGATAAGTTTATTCTGAAAAAGTATTTTGGTGCATCCAGCAGGGCTATTGGCTAACGTGATAGTCACTGACCAGCGGTTGTCCACTGAACTTGGATGGCTTTGTACAGTCTTAAAATGACTGACGTACATGTTTTGTTTCTATAAAAACCGATACAACATAATAAATCGGTGAGTGCAATTACTGCTACGCGGTGACTAACACTAGAGAAAGGAATCGTCAACAGTTTTTATTGTAAACACAATTATACGGTATAAACCCAACGAAAACTAAGTGAATCTTTCTCTACGCGCTCCAACATGAACATCATCAACTCAACAACATCTCTGCAAGTGTACGCACCGTACATTTTATGGTGATTCGAGCCGGATCCTGAATACCTGTTACGAGCCTAAGTTGAGGAGTGTAGTGCCTCAAGAGCGTTAGAATAGTTGATTTTAGGAACATTTACATTTAAGTATCAGTTTCATTGCAAATGCAAAAGCCAATACGAAATTTACCTTTTGACAGCTATTTTATGATCACTACATAGACGCGGAGATACGCAATAGCCCCGCAGAAGCTATCGCAAGGGGAAGTGCCCAGCTCCCTTAAATCCGTCACTTACCTGTACTTGTTGCTTGAGGTTGTTGAAGTCGTTGCTCATGTCGCGGTACCGCTGCAGGCACTCCTGCCACATGGTCGCCATCTCTGCCATCTCCGAACGCTGCTTCTTAATTTCCTCCTAAAATACAACCAACAGAAGACCTCTATCAGTCCAGTAACTTTAAACATCAGACTTGCATTAAATCCGGTAGTTCTGTCTCGGTATAGACTTGTTTATGATGTTGGCCCAGTAAATAATATCAAGGCTTTTTCGATTTTTGACAAAGTTGCGTTTGGAGCTGTCAAGGTCACAAACTTGGAACTTTCAGGCGACAAGGTTATGTATCACACTACCTATCTCTTGAGGCGAGCGTGGAACACGACGCAGGCCTAGTCCTTTAGCGGCGTATGTGTTAGTCTAGCGGATGAACGCCTGACTTGTAACCCAAGAGTTGCTGGTTCGATTCCAATCCGGGTCTTAGAGAGTCAAAGCGTGGATGCGGAACTGTCTTATTAGGTAACCGTGGCCCCGGGACGTACAGGTCTATTGAAGGACACCGTGGATTTTAGTCAGTACATGTCTGACAGTCCCTAACATCCTGCCCTGGGTAGGAGGAATCATTAAAATTTAATGATTTTACCACGTAAACAAAACGACCTGGTTCATGATCGGACTGCGAGCTCTCCATTACTGGCCCACACTTACTTACCATAAGCCTGGCGTCTGTGTCACCGACGTCCCTCGCAACAGTCTCGTATCGCCGCATGCACTCGCGCCACAACCGCAGCTGAGCCGCCGCTGAATCACGCACGCTATCCGCTGACTCCTAAAATGTTTACAAAATAAATTGTCAGTACTAATAGAATTTTAGGACACGTTATCGTCTTTGACAATTTACCTATAATGCTGTAGGGCAGTGTTCTCCAAATATTGGTCTGCCATAACCCAGTAATTTCACACTGCCTCTTCCGGACCCATTTAATATTTTTTACATCTCTCCATATTCGGTAAGTAGGTCCTTATTACCCCCAAATGGGGCTTGTAGGTAACCAATTAGCGCTCTAGGGTAATAATGTAGCTAGAAAAGCCCTAGGGCGGTAAGTAATTTAAAAAAAACTCTTCACTCTTTCAAAAAGTTCGCGTACATCCAACCATCATACTGGCAATAGACATCATGCATTCAGCCAAATGACAAAAGAGGTCGCTTCGCTATTCAGCCTTGTCTTCGTATGAGTATAATAGTCATCAATTTCAAATATCGAACGGCGAAGCTCAATTTCCTTCTTGAAAAAATAAATAAAAAAAAGAGATGAAAAATGCGGGAATAGAAAACTTTTACTTTAAATACCTATTGTTTGTTTTTGGGTTTTTTTTTATAATTAAGCCTCCTGCAGACACACGCGATTAATCGCGCTGCGACAACGAGCCAAGCTAATTTCCACTCTAAAAATACTGCGAATGGACCGCGACATGTCGCCCCGCGCGATTAATCACGTGTGTCTGCAGGAGGCTTTACGTGCTTCTTGTAACGCCGGTTTTTTTCTACTTACCTCCCAATCGAGATGTAAAGCAGAGTAGTTAGCTCGGGTATAAGCATCAATTGCACCCTCGAACTATAGGCGCCCTCGCTGCGCTCGTGCGCCTAAATATCTCGAGCTGCAATTGATGCCCTTGGCTACTAATCTACTATTAACCCAACTTAACCATTAATAGTAAAAAGACCGGTACCGGGTCGCACCCGGCAAATGGGAACCGCTACCGTAGGGTGCTTTTATAAACACATCCAAGAAAAATATATCCTTTTTTGAGAAGAAAAAAATCGGTTTCCGACGAATTACTAGTCATAACAGTTACTCTAATCATATTTTCCTATTACTATTATATGTTGGAATATAAACTATATTACACTCGGTATTGACTGGGTAGTTAAAGATTGAAGATGTATGTAGAAGAAAGGACGTAAGCATACTGTTTGTAACAGACATAAACGGTTTTATGCTATAAAGGGGGGTCATGGGCAAAAGCTGGCACCAAAAGAAGGATAGTTACTCTAATATTTTTATCCTGCGCTTGATTCTGTGAGAAGCCCTTGAAGCAGCGCATGAGCTCCTTCCAGAGTTTCATCATCTTTTCCATGGCCTCCCGCTGCTCTGCTATCTCTTGCTGCAACAAGCCACGCGTCTTAGCAGTTGTCCTTTTAGGACTCTGCAAAATAAATGCCCATAAATATTTAGGCTTTCATCTTGATATAAGTGTGAATAAGTAAATAAGTGTGAAAATGGAAATGAGGCAGTATGGACCGGTGCTTTAACCAATGTTTCCATAGACATTTATGATCCATGAAGAAAATACACTACAGTGAAATAGACATTAATGATCCATAGAGAAAATACACAATAGTTAAATTCATTCTTTAGCTTCATGTTTCGACGACCTTTAGGCCCGGTATTCACCAAAGCGGAGAGGAGATCAGAGTAATAATATAAATAGACCAAACAAAACTCTACTACACTGAGGATATCCCGGACATCAGCCTGTACGAGATTAGAATGGCTCTTAAACGGCTAAAGAATAACAAGACGCCGGGTGAAGACGGAATCACAACAGAACTTCTGAGAGCGGGTGGAAAACCGGTACTTCTGGTCCTCCAGAAGTTATTTAAATTCCGTCATACTCGAAGGTACTACGCCAGAAGCATGGCACAGGAGTGTGGTTGTTCTTTTCTTCAAAAAGGGTGACAACACCTTGTTGAAGAACTAAAGGCCAATCTCACTTCTGAGCCATGTATACAAGCTGTTCTCAAGAGTCATTACGAACCGTCTAGAATGCAGGTTTGATGACTTACAGCCTCCCGAACAAGCCGGTTCCCGAAAAGGTTTTAGTACTATAGACCACATACACACGCTCCGCCAGATAATACAGAAGACAGAGAGTATAATCGGCCATTATGTTCAGCGTTTGTGGACTATGAAAAAGCCTTCGATTCAATCGAAACCTGGGCAGTATTGCAGTCCCTCCAACGATGTCATATCGACTATAGTTATATCGAAGTGTTGAAGTGTTTGTATAGAAACGCCACCATGTCCATCCGACTTCAGGAAGAGAGCACGAAACCAATCCAATTGCAGAAAGGCGTGAAACAGGGAGACATTATTTCTCCGAAACTGTTCACGAACGCGTTGGAGGACGTTTTCAAGCTCTTGGAATGGAACGGATTCGGCATCAACATCAATGGCGAATACATCACTCACCTTCGTTTTGCCGATGATATCTAGTCATCATGGCAGAATCGTTGGAGCACCTCAATGCTATGCTCAGCGACCTCAGTATCGTTTCCCAACGGGTTGGCCTTAAAATGAATATGGACAAGACGAAAGTCATGTCGAATGTCAATGATATTATAAGTAAACAGGTGTAGATACGTTATACGCGCTCAGAAAGAACACGCTCAAATGTGGTTGATTCACAAACCTTGACCTCAGTGCGACGTTGCCGGCGTCAACGGATGCACGTCACGTAAACAGAGTGAATCAAAAGTAAAAGTGACTCAAAACCATTGAAAATGAAATGAGACATTGTACAAATTATACAAGCAAGACTTCTAAAAGTCAAGCAATCACATATCATTCGTAAATATACTATTTTTCATAATATTTTCCCAAAATAATAAAACATTACGTTTCTATATTAATGGCGTCGTAAAAGAAAGAGTGCGACAACAAATTCGCTTTCTCTATCTCTCTATGATGCTAACAAGCGCTGATTGGCTCTGACAACATCTAGCTGTCACTTTTTTTCTTATTGGTTTTATCACGCTATCCTTTTTACTTGTAGTGAAATGTAATGTGTGAATAAAAAGTGTGAATGTGTGCAGCCTCTCGCCGCGGAGCATTTTTTTCTGTTGTTTTGTAAGTGTATAACATATCTATGACTTTATAATATCATTGTCGAATGTCCATGTGGCATCCGTACCGGTTGTTGTTGGGAAAGATACTCTCGAAGTTGTAGACCATTATACTTACCATGGACAGATTGTTCAGTTAGGTAGGTCCAACTTCGAGAAAGAGGTCGCCCGAAGAATTCAACTCGAATGGGCAGCGTTTGGGAAGCTACGTGATATCTTCTCATCGAGAATCGTGTGTGTTGCCAGTGATGACAAATGGCTCTGAAACGTGGTCTCTGACTGCTGTCCTTTTAGAGAGACTAAGAGTCACTCAACGAGCGATGGAAAGAGCTATGCTCGGAGTTTCTTTGCGGGATAAAATCCGGAACATGGATATTCGGCGAAGAACCAGAGTACCGACATAGCACGTAAAATTTGCAAGTTGAAGTGGCAATGGGCAGGCCACATCGCTCGTAGAACTGACAACCGATGGGGAAGAAAAGTTCTAGAGTGGCGACCACGGACCGGATGACGCACCGTAGGCAGGCCTCCTACTAGGTGGACCGACGACATCGTGAGGGTCGCGGGCAACCGATGGATGCAAGTGGTGAATTGTCGTTCGGCGTGGCGGTCTAAGGGGGAGGCCTATGTTCAGCAGTGGACGTCTTCCGGCTGATGATGATGATGAAACAAAACTCACAAACATACGCTATCCTAAGACATAAGGCCTAAGGGGCTCTCGGAGAAAAGTTATACATACCTTTACAACCTTCAAATAGTTACTCTTCCCGCTAATAGTACTCGTCTCTCCATCGGCCACGCTCATACCCGAATCCCTCTCCCTTTCAGAGTACCTATCTCTTTCTCTCTCTCTGTAATCATCCTCTCGCGAAACTACTGAAACCCTATCACATCTCTCCACATTCCGTCTCCAACGTCGATCCTTACTCGACGCATTGTTCCGAAGCCGAGTCTCGAGAGGTTTTTCATCGTAGTACCTCCCAGTTTTATCATCGTAATACTTCCCAGTTTTGTCATCGTAATACCTCCCAGTTTTCTCATTGTAATAATACCTCCCACTTTTCTCATCGCAGTACCTTCCAGTTTTCTCGTCATAGTACTTCCCAGTTTTCTCATCGTAATACTTCGTCGCGTCATCGTATCGTTTGTCTCTCTCATCGTAACGCTTGGCTCTGTTCGTATCGCTGCGAGCAGTTCTGCGGTAGTTCCGCTCGTCTTCGTAATTTTCTCTGTGGACTTCGAAGCTTCGGCTGGTCTTCTGCTGGTCGTAGTACTTTTTCTTCTCTTCATCATAATGTCTTCTCTCACGGTCGTAGTCTCTGTACTCAGGAGGACATGTTCTGAACTGGTCTACACAACTTCTCGTGGGGACAGCGACTGGTACGTACTCGGGGTATCTCTCGTCTTCCAAATGGCGCATTTTCGACTGTGCAATATCCAACTTGCTTGGATATTTGTCCTTCTCGTAGTAAGTTCTATCTTGCGTTTCACGTTCAACGTCAGTTATTACAATTTTACTGTTTTCCCGTGTTCGCAGTTTGGCTGACATGTTCTCCTGACTCCGAACTCTTGAACTGCTCATCTTTACGTGAGATTTTTCATTAATTAATTTAACTGGGCGGTGATCAGTATCGTATGTGGCTGACCGTTTCGTAGAGACTTCGCATTGTAGTGACTTGTGACTCTGAATGCGAGGCTGAAATAGTTGCTTGACTTTAGTAAGAAAATGAAGTGGCTTTAGAGAATTCAATAATGTTTGTTGAAGGATGTAGAGTAAGAAGGCCAAAAAAGATGGTCGAAGTGAGTAAAAGACGCTTTGATGACAGGGCAGAATAGAAGATGATCACGTAATGCCTTGACCTCCAAGTAAAATAGGATAAGGATGATGATGAATGAAGATGAAATGCAAGTATGTTAGATATGATGAAACGTTCATAGAATACCACATACCAATTCATATTTATGTGTACTGGCATTTTTATAGTTACTCTTGGTATTATTTATTTGTGCGCACAGCTTCGCGAACGTCTCAATAATCATAGATTGGTCCAGCGGTGTGACGGCGGGAGATGGTACAATTTTTGGTTGGCTGCAAATAGAAGAACAAAACACCTACAAGTATTCAACGTTTTAAGAATTAGTAGGATGGTAATTGATTTTCATTTCAATGGCTATTGTAGGTCGATGTATAACTTTTACTTTTATCGGAAAACATAACCTGCTGGATCGTAAACCAAAAACTATCAGGCAGTAGCCCACCAGAAACATCATCCGTGTAGGACTAGGTGGAGGATCTCTTTTCAATGATGTTTGAACGCGTATTTCTTTGGAACCTGTTTCTCATCATGCTCTTTTTGGAACGAAATTCGTCAAATGGGTCTTCCTACCCTGTGTGGAGAGAAAGAGACTGTCAGATTCGACAGACTAAAAACAACCTTGTTCTTGCAATTGCCCTTTGCGTTAAAGTGCTACGGTGATGCCTTTTTAAGACGGTCCCGCGTATCGTGGTAAAATCGTCAAATGAGTCCTCCCACTGCATCTGTCAGACTTGTACTGACTAAAATCCACGGTGATCCTTCAAAAATAATCCTTGCAGGGTCACGGTTATCTGGTGAGAGAGTCCCGCGACCCCGCAGGCTTGTCCTCTAAGGGGAGCCTCGTCAGATTGCTGACAGCTTTTTGACGTGCGCGTGGAACACGACGCGCCGCCGCAGCGTCGACCCAGGCATGGTCCATGAACAGACGGCAAGTCACCCACTCACCCCTTAAGCCTAATGCCATTTATCATATATTATCTCCCAGGTGTCTTACATGTCGTGATCTCTAGAAGGCACTTCATCCCTGTGTCCATCCCGATGTCGATCTCTGTGGTGATGCCGGTGCCTGTCCCTCCCGCTGGAGTGCTCACGATCACCATCGTCACGACTGCGCTTCTCCTCGCGACGTCTAGCGTGGCGCTGTCTGAAATGTTGGCTACAGCTAGAATGGGGCGCATATTACTTATATTATATTATACAGGTCCCCAGCCAGCCAGGGATAAAATAGAAAAGTGTGGAACTTATACCCACTATAACGACACCGGTCTACAAATGAGAGGAGGCACGCAGGAACCCCTTTTGCGTAACGCCTGTTAGGGCACATCCCTGGTGAGAGGACGGCCAACCCTCTGCACTACAGCAGCACATGACTACTGTACCGCCCTTATCTCTGAAGTCATTCAGTGAGCAGAGTCCCCATTTTAATTGCCTGCGGCATAGTTACTAGATTGAAAGGAGACTCGAGACATTGACTAGCATCTCGTCTCTCGTTGTTAGTTCAAAACCTGGCAATTGCCTGGCAAAAGAAGGTACCTACCAATGTGTCTCTTTGTAGGTGTCTTGCAATACATCTGTACTTTAAGTTTATCTTGGAAATATCGTATATTCCGAAGTACGTCGGAAGCCTGTGCGGTTTACAGAGCCGGCTTGTGTGGCTTAATTGGGTAGTTGTGTTAAGTTTTAATGTTTGTAAACGCATTCATAATGCAGGAGAAATTTCTAGTGTGTGGCAACGCTTTTTGTAAAGGGAAAAAAAAATACGCTGACGCCAGAAAGTTGCAATATGCTCAGATGAAAAAGAACGAAATAATGTATGGATATAAGAGCCTGCGCGCACTAGCGATTTAAGTTGGCCGATAGTTTGATCGGTCAGAGGATCAGTATAGACTATAGAGTTATATGATAACGTAGATCGATCGTCGATCCCCCGTAGAGTTATATGTTAGGTTGTCATAATCGTTATACGATTGTGACTGAACTATCGGCCAACTTAAATCGCTAGTGCGCGCAGGCTCTTATACACGTCGGATTCATTTTAAAGTGTTTGTGGATGATTGTCTGCTTCCATTCGATGAGAACTATTTGAATCCAGACTTACTTCTTCTTGTCCCTTTTGATGGCTTCTTCTAAGAAAGTGTAAATAAATGAATCATGGTCCTGTGGTATGGATTCACCGGCAACCATATCCTAAAAGAAGTAATACTGCATTACAAATAACGTTATAAACTTGGATTAATATTAACGTGGATAATGTCGAATAACATGAAATCTACATAAATCTCTCTGCCGACAAACTGTACTGCAGTTTGTCTGTCTCTGCAGTGTATGTTTGCCCGAAAAAAAAAATAAAAAAAAAAGAATTTTAGTTTGTCCTCTGCGTTCCTAAATCACTAATCTGATCCTCATGAAACTTGTGTATTCAAAAGATTTCTAGCCCAAAAGATCATGCAACCGAACCTGGTATTTTTTTACCTACCTACGTTATGTGTCATTTTGCAACGTTTAAAAATGTATTAAATAAGTCTAAAACATTAATTAAGTATTATAAAGAAACAATAACCGGTTCAGGTGATACAGAGCGTGGAGTTGAAACCAGGCCCGCTTTCAACGCCAAAGAGACACCTTCTCTTCTGAAATCGTACAAAATACCTAGGTAAGTAATTAATAAGTATATATATAGGTAATTAGTTTATGGGATGTCAATTAAAAATGCAGTTTTTTTTCAAAGGCTTGTGTTTTCAAATGTAAACTACGCTATCTAATCAGAATCACCATCTGCTTAGCCTTTTCCCAACGATCTGCCTAACTGAGACATTATGACAGGTTTATTTTACCGTATATTACCTACCGTACAGCGTACTTCAAGTATGTAGGTACGGCGTTCTGTATGGAAAATGAAAAAGCGCATCTAGTGCACGACCGAAGTACTAATATTTTACACCAAATTAACATCAACGTTCCCGTTTACATTACGTCACAAACACGTGAAATTCATGATAAGAGTCTCACCAACCAGCATAACTGGGAATACAATACCACTTGTTAGACTATATTGGTTGTTAGTCATAAGACCTTCTGATTAAGGGAGCTTCCCCATGACGCGATTCGTGCGATTTGCAATTTCTACTAACTAAAAATGAAAATCGTCCCTGCTACTACGAGATAATGATGCAATTCGATTGACTCGACGTCGTCGTGGCGAGCGTGTTTTGTTTTTCATCTAGGCACACGTAGACAACCGCACGTTTTAAGTCTTAATATGTCGTAGTGGTAAGGATGATTTTCACTTGTAGTTGGAATCGGTCGCGTCATGGGGAAGCTCCTAACTAAAGTAAAATTACGCTAAAATATTCAAAAATAACATACGCCGACCGGCGGTGACGTCGCGGCGACCGCGTGTGACGGTGCGTCTCCACTGGTGACCGCGATATTGAACGGCTGCTGTCCCTATTGACGTAGATGTGGTTATTTATTAACTCTAACAAAAGACCTTGTTTTCCTCGGATTTTGAGGTACCTAATCAATAACCAAAGAGCAGAGCAGGATGTAAAGCGGCCACATAACAATATTCCAAAATGATCCATTTCGTGAATGAATAATACAAGAGTAGCCAATGGCGTTGCGGGAAATGCACGAACTGCGTGCATTTCCCGCAACGCCATGGCATTGTGCCATGGCTATTAATTTACGAAGGTGAATCTTTTGGCATATTGCTAAGTGGCCTTTTTAGGCCGCGGCAATCGGCTGTAGAGCGGAGAAACTAGGATGAAAGAAGGATTGCACTAAAACTCCGCTCCTATTCAGTGGTGCAATCCTATTGATTAATATTCTTGTCCGCTTCACAATCTCTCTTCGCAACTGTGGTCAGAAACCTAAATAACTGCCCGCACTAATGAGTTGTAGGTATTATAGATCGTGGGCTCGAACCCAACCAGGCGCTTTGTGTAATTTATTTCATCACCGCTTCTCTCAAAACATTGCGAGGAAATCGGCATAGAACCAAAATTCTAAGATATTTGTGACATCTAACAACTCGCACTGGGCCTTAATAACCTGGCCCAGGTTACCTAGGCAGTAAAAACCGAATAATTCATCCTGGTTGTATCGTAGCGGAATGTTTGAACCGTGAATATCTAAATAGAACAGGTAAATACCACCTCTTTGTGATGTTGGATTCATGCGGTCCACTTAAATTCAGCACAGTAGCCGTCTCTATTATGCTAGCTTTGGCGGAGGGCACTCGACAGACGGCTGGGCATCCCTGGAGTTAAATAGAATCAAGTAAATTACAGTAACTAATAGAAATACATTCAAAGTTATTCTAAGCACCTAACTACTTCTGTTTCAAAGTATAGAAATAAACAAGAACTATTATTTCACGTGATCGGAAACGAACCTGCTTGCTTCAATTACTATTCGTATTATTTGTACTGTGAACTATCGGAATGTCATCAAAATTGTCGGAAAAATTCTGACGCTCGCGCGGTGCCCGGTGTACCTATGATCAAAATTTCTGATAGCCCCCGCACGCTATCAGAAATTTTCATGTGACAACGTTTACAAAGCAAAATGTGTAAGTACCTTCCGGCAAGCATTAGCGGCGGATGATACCTTATAGGTTATAACTGTAACATTCTAGGAACGCGCTTTGACTTTTTTTTACGTGGTTAAGTCATCGAATGAGTTCTCCCACCAAGGTAACCCACGGCAGAGCGGCAGGTACTGTCAGACTTGTGTTGTGCTGACTAAATACACGGTGTCCTTCAATAGCCCTTTACGTTCCGGGGCCACGGTTACTCGTTAGGGCTACACATAAACACAATACGACGTCGCGTCGTAGAAATCTACGATACGACGCGACGTCGCGTCGTGGAAATCTACGATACGACGTTGTGACTCACGATGCAATTCCTGCGCAATTGTTTTTCGAAATTCAAAGATGACGGATGGTTTTGAAGTCGATCATTTAATTACGCTAGTCGAGCAGCGTCCCGTACTATGGAACAGAATGCGTCTAGAGCGGTCCATTTTTCGGAATGAACTAAAACACCGCCCCACTGTAACGATGCTCATCGTAGATTTCTACGACGCGACGTCGTCGTATCGTGAAACCACGCCACATCGTTGTACGACGCGACGTCGTATCGTGTTTATGTGTGGGAGCCCTTAGTCACGCGACCTCGGCAGGCTTTGGCCCTTAAAGAGGGCTCCGTCATTTTGCTGACAGCTCTTTGATGTGCGCGTGGAACATGACGCGTCGTCGAATCGGGCATGGTCCATGATCGTACAGCGAGTCGCCCATTTCTCGCCGTGCGCATGCCCGCGCCTACGATGGCCGGAAATCGTCCTGGGAAGTCCGTTGCCGTGGGCGTCTCTCACCGTGGCTGGGTCGTTAGGTGGAGGCTGTCCTTTCCCTCACGCGTCCCGCCTCCTCCTTCGCCAGCATGACTGCTTCGCAGAAACGGTCCAATGCCGGGCGCGAGAGGTCACCGCCTATCGCATCCGTGAGGACACGGCTGTGCTCTGCGCAAGCGAGGCAGTCTTCTACCGTAAGCTCCACCGTATCCTCCGAGCGAAACGCCCTCTATCTTACTCCATTTTTTAAACTAAGTAGGTACTAGAAAACGTCATGATCACGCAGTAGCGAGAGTGAAACTATAGGTGCTGTCTACAGGAGCAGGAGCAGGTTCAAAAAAATGATAAGGAATATCGCCACTGCAATGTTTCCGATGCATACCTATATCAATATAGAATACTTACGCTTGTCGAGTCTGTCACTACAGAATTAGAGTCATCAAGCCCGTCCCGTTTTTTCTTGCCTATTTTGCGTTTTGACGCGTCGAATACTTTGAACAATTTTTTACTATCGCTCGACTGACACTCCATCGTAAATAGTCAAACGGATCTCCCGACATTGGAAACCACTATTCCTTAACTAATTTACTTCTATAATTCTCATCACTGTATAAATTATGGCTAGTTAGTATATTTTTACGAAAGAAATAAGAATTTTAAAAAATTATAACCAAAAATACACGGTCAAAACTGAGGGGTGACAAATGTGTACGTAAAGTTGAAATAAGAATTTGGTGGAAAACAGATTCTTGACTGCCAGTGTTATTTGATACAAAACTCTTTAGGCCGCGGCCGCTGCCTCGAATCTTGCGGGCAGCGCAGCGGGGCGGCAGCGGCGGCGGCGCGGGAGCGGCGCGGCCGTCGCAGGGACAATCTTCAATATTTGGGACATCCGTTGAGGATAATGACGCCCGATCTTTTACTACTAGTGCAACCATCCACTGACAAAAAACAAAAATATAAATTGTTTTAATTTCATTTAGCTTTAATTTCATCGTGAATCAACCATAGCTATGTAGAAAAAAAATGTAACCGCCTTCAAAAACAACCATAAAAAACGGTAAAAAAACCTACAAAATAACTTTTCTTTCGGAAGTCGGTGTCTTTGTTTTCTTTATTTCATTGTCTTTTTTTTGCCACCGACTTCCGAAAGAAAAGTTATTTTGTAGGTTTTTTTACCGTTTTTTATGGTTGTTTTTGAAGGCGGTTACATTTTTTTTGAAATTTTTTATTTTACTCTTTTTAGTTTAAATATTCAACCCGAATTCTTGTCAAATACAACATGTGCACTAGAATTTTGTAATCCATAACACCGGTAATAACATCGCTCATGTACACAATAAGCTAAAAAAATTCCCTATCTCAAAAACTACCGAACCGATTTTGATGAAACTTACAATATTCCCTAAGTTAAATGATACCCAGTACAACAAAAAAAGAATTACTTAAATCGGACTTGTAGTTCCAGAGATATGCGAACTCAAACTAAATCAGTCGATGCCTACTCCTTACTATTAAGGAGTTCTACCTTCCATCATCAGCTCAGCTACATGAAATTATGATTACCATACGCAAGTACTTAAATTACTTCATAAAATTTGCGAAAAACGGTGTGTCGGCCTATAAAATTCGAGGGTTGCCCTCGATTTCTCCAGGATCCAATCATCAGACCCCAACTTGGTGACTATGGGACCACCTCAGAAGTACCTCCTTTCGAACAAAAAAATAATTTTAAAAATCGGTCCACAATTGGCGGAGTAATCGCGTAACAAATATACAAAAAAAAAAAAAAAAAAACATACCGTCGAATTGATAACCTCCTCCTTTTTGAAGTCGGTTAAAAATAGTTAAAATAACAGTAATTATTATGATAATTATGTAACCGCTAAGCCAGTGTTAGGTAAAACCGCACTAGGCGGAACTGCACTGCAGCGGAACTGCGCGACACGACGCGGCGACGCGTCAAAATATTCTTTATTACCCGACTACGGCAAAGCCAAAAGGAGGGTTATGATTTTGACCGGTATGTATGTATGTATGGTTGTCTGTTCCCTCATAACTTCTAAACTACTTAGCATTACATGACAAATGAGGTGTCGGTAGAAGCGTCTCAGTTGTCCACTGGGTAGGTGACGTGTCACCAAATTCAATATGGCGCCCTCTATGTACAGTCGTAACCGAAAAAAAAAATTTTTTCGCACAGTATTGACATGGGTATCAAATTAAAGGGCTTGATGAGTACATTTTAAATATATATACATTATATAGCGTTTACTAGCTACTTTGTCTGTTTCCAACAGTGTTAACATGGGTGTCAAATGAAAAGGCTTAATGAGTACATTTGAAATTCACTCGCTACTTTGCTTTTATTATTATATCAAAATAATTAATAATATAACCCCAAAATAGTGTAAATAAAAAATAAGTTCAAAATAACTGACCGATATTGTGCTAGCCGTGGTCGTGTGCCACCTGCGGTTGTATCACACAATCTTTATTGGCTAGGTGGCATACGACCACGGCTAGCACAATATCGGTCAAATGAATATTGTTCTTGTTTTTGTTTTATACTTTTCAGGGCGCGTTTTGTTCGTAGTCGGGTTTTAGTTATTTTTTCTGAAATTATACGAGACATCACGCACTAAGCGGCAACGGAACTACACTGCAACCAAACTGCGTGGCAAAGAAAAGCGTCGTGTCGCGCAGTTCCGCTGCAGTGCAGTTCTGCCTAGTGCGGTCTTACGTTTAGTGTTCGGGCACGCCGCAATCGCGGTGGTAAGACCCCTCTTTGAGGAGTGACCTACCACCTGACGCAGGTCCTCACCGGACACGGAAGTTTCGGAAGGTACCTGTGTCAGATGAGGAAGGAAGAAACGCCTGGGAGTCACCACTGCGAGGATCGCCCGGAGGACACGGTGAGGCACACGGTGCAGGACTGCCCCGCTTGGGCAGAGCACCGCCGTGTCCTCATGATGGCGATAGGCGGCGACCTCTCACACCTGGAATTGGTCAAGGCCATGCTGCGGGGCGAGACGAAGTGGGAAGCGGTCGCCTCTTTCTGCGAAGCAGTCATGCTAGCGAAAAAGGAGGCGGGACGCGTGAGGGAGAGGACAGCGTCCACCTCACAACCCAGCCGCAGTGGTAGCTGCCCACGGCGACAGACGTCGCAAGACGATCTCCGGTCACCGTAGGCGCGGGCATGCGGGCGGCGAGTAATGGGCGACTCGCTGTCCAACCATGGACCATGCACGGGTCGACGGCGCGTTGTGTTCCACGCGCGTCTCAGAGTGTCAGCACAATGACAGGGGCCAAAGCCTGAGGGGGTCGCGGGACTAAACATCAACCGTGACTCCGGAACGTAAAGGGCTATTGAAGGACACCGTGGATTTAAATCAGTACAAGTCTGACAGTCCCTCCTGCTTTGCCCTAGGTGGGAGGACGCATTTGATGATTTTACCACGATAAAAAAAAAGCCAGCCAGTGTTAGTGACACTTCGATTCATAACATTCTGAATCTGGTTGGTCAGAGCATTACATAGGCGAACTTGTGCACAACAGCGTTCATATCCATTACCGCTGTTCGCGATTTACGTACCCTGATGCCGATATGACGCTTCTCTTGAGAGTACTGCTCACTGTTTATTTATTTTTTTGTTAACATGTTCCTGACGCGCGGCCATGCGGACGAGTAATGGGTGACTCTTGCCGCCCGATACAATTTCTGTATCGACGGCGCGTCTTGTTTCTCGCGCGCTTCAAAGAGCTGTCAGCATCTGACAGGGTCCCCTTTTGAGGGTCAAAGCCTGCCGGGGTCGCGAGACTCTTATCAGGTAACCGTGACTTTGGGACGTAAAGGGCTATTGAAGGAACACCGTGGATTTTAGTCAGTACAAGTCCAACAGTAAGTTCCTGCATTTTTTACTTAACAAAATGATTAGTTTTTATCCTCAGTGACCGGGCATTTATTTGGACATAAACTCATTTATGGCCAATATTATATTTTTTATGTACCATGTTTGCTCTTGACCTTAGTCTAGGTCAGACAAGATCGACAATGGAACGAGCTTACTCTGTTACCCTTATATCGTACCCTTATTGCAAAACCGATTATCTGCATTTTAGAACCAATTTTTAGTTAAATATAGAAATCGAACCCTCAAGTCACGACGAAGCTACAGGTAAAATCCACTATCGCTCGAATTTTGATGCAGATAATCGGTTTTTGCAATAAGGGTACGATATGGTAAGTTTATGCCCATTCTGTTCATAAAAGTTTTCGACCAATCTCTGTTATATGACGATTCGTCAAAAAAGACGATACGTAATGACGGATGAACGTTCACATTGCATACGGAATCGCGTTTTTTCACTATTCGTCAAAATTATCGAATAGATGTTCACACTGAATTCAGACTTCAGTCTTCAGTCGTCCCGACCGATCTGTCATAACGATTCGTGATTTAAAACCTTTTTAAAACTGAAGGTTTTTGAAAAAAGACGAAACGTCATAACAACGTCAACGTCACGCCCCTTCGCACATGGCGTCGTCGTATCGTAAAACGCGCGTAGTACGAGAGCAATACAAGCAGGAACGTGTTCAAACAAGTCCGCACACGAGGCGGTGTTGCAGCGTATCGTATGAGGTGTTCATTGTCATTACGATAGTCGTAGCGAACTGGCGTACAAAAGGACTCGACAAAAAAAAAATGAATCCTGGAAAAGTTATAGAATTTGTGAGCCTAATCGAAACATTTCCTTGCCTTTATAAAATCATTCATTAAGTGATTACTATAAAGCGGTCGCCTCCTTCTACGAAGCAGTCATGCTCGCGAAGGAGGAGGCGGGCCGCGTGAGAGAGAGGACAGTGTCCTCCCTCCGCCCCACCCGCAGTGGTGGACGCCCACGGCGACGGACGTCGCAAGACGATCTCCGGCCACCGTAGGCGCGGGCATGCGGGCGGCGAGTAAAGGGCAACTCGCTACCCGACCATGGACCATGCCCGGGTCGACGGCGCGTTGTGTTCCACGCGCGCCTCAAAGAGCGTCAGCATAATGACGGGGCCCCCTCTCTAGAGGGCCAAAGCCTGCCGGGGTCGCGGGACTTATCTCATTACCGTGACCTCGGAACATAAAGGGCTATTGAAGGACACCGTGGATTTTAGTCAGTACAAGTCTGACAGTCTCTCCCGCCCTGCCCGGGGTGGGAGGACTCATTTGATGATTTTAACACGATAAAAAAAAAGTGATTACTATAGGAAAGGTGTAACGGAGAAAGATAGATGGATCCAATGAGCACGTCGCTTTCTACTTCTAACGAAATCCAATAACAAGAAATCCTCTTCGTCTGAAGAGAAGGTAAGTAATCAATAAATTCCCCAAACACATCTGGTACCTATGCTTGACGCCATAATTTCAACTGAGATATTACAAAACGATACGTCTACGCGACGATTCGTTTGTAGAACACTCCGCGTCTCGTGCGCGTAGCGTAATTAAGATACGCGCACGAGACAACTACGACTACGTCCCATGTGCGAAAAGCCTAAGACGTATCCGTAATTTTTCACGATTCCTTAAAGTGCTCATTCACACAAATCCGTCAAGACGATTCGTATTTTTTGACGAATCGTCTTTTTTCACGAATCATTATTTTTATTTGTATGGGCGGCTCATTTTAATTGCCCTTGTTCAATATAATGGCAGTGGCAATACACCGTGACTTTTTAGTCGTCTTACAAAAGTGGTCCACGTAATGTCCCCGACCTAAAATACATCTAGGCGAGTTTAGTTTTTTTTTTAATCGTTAAAAATATTTTTTATTATTAATAAATAGGTACATTAGAAATATGAAAATGTTTACGTATCAAGCTGTAGAGTATACCTACCCAGCGCAATAGTCAGGCAGATCATTCCATCTCCATTTTCTATGAGACAAGGGTGTTTTTAACTACTCCTTGCGTCATAATAATGAATTAAAAATTTATTTAAAAAATTTTCAAATCTCTTAAATACCTATTTTTTTTATTATAAACGTGTTCTAGTCATTGGATACATGAACTGGGCTGCCGTTGTAAGACGACTAAAAAGTCACGGTGTATAATGGAAGCGGTTTTGTTGTAACGAAACATTACAATAATGAACTTTGTCTATTATTTACATAACATTCGATCTGCGAAATTCTGCGAAAAACGCGCGACATGTTTTTTGGCTCGTTTCTAGTTTGTACTTAAGCTTTCAATACAAAAATTCGCTTCCTTTCCGCGTCAACGTAAATTGATCCTTGCAACAGTGCGCTTGCATTATATAACAAGCTGATGTCGCCAACTCCACGTCAAAAGCGTATATTTTGCGTGCGGAAAAGTGGTGATAACATTTAATGCCAATAACAGAGAAAATGGAAAAAAATATATGTGAATACCCCTGTGAATTTGGAAATTATAGTCATAAATAAATTTTCATACTCTATGAAGTACACCTATCGATAAAGATATGCAATTTGTTTTCGCCTTTATATGGGGATTAGCTGGCTTTAACTACACAAACGAAATAGAAAAAAATAATAATTTGAATGTTATAATTTTGATGATGGTCATGATTTCATCATTGCCTGAACCAAATTTAATTCGGTAATAAAGGTACACAAAATTATAAAATGCCAATTCATGAAAAAAAATAAAATTCAGATTCAATTTCAATATATTATAGATTATTGTAATTCACATTAAACTTAATTAAACTTATAGCCCACATAAGCTCCTCACACTCTCAACTACGTTTTCTCTTATAGACAAAGGCGCTAAAGGTACTCGGTATAAAATCTCCATCATAAAACCAATAAACAGATTCAAGTCCCATTTTATTATAAAAATCAAAATTACGTGTTATAATACATCTTTTTCACAATCGAACAATAGAAATCGATTATAGCACATTGACATTCTTGTTGTAAATAAATCATCATGGACATAAATAACAAAATCGGATCGTACAGCCTAACACTTGAGACACCGCTATAATGAGGTCGGAGTCAGTCACTGCGGCAGCGGGCGCGCCGGGCGTCCGTATCACTATATGTACAGTACAGTACCGTCGGTACAGCGTCCTCACTACACGCACTCCTCGTCCGCGCGCGCCTGGCTGCACTGGAACAGCACGTCGGCCAGCTCGTGGGCCACCTTCTGGTCCAGGATCTGGGACATGACCAGCGACAGCAGGCGCCGCTCGTGGCGCCGGATCAGCGGCCGGTTCTCGGGGTGCTCGGCCAGGCGCAGCAGGGTCGCGGCCGCGCGACGCAACATGTCCAGGGACGTACCCATGGCGTCCGGGTTGTCGCGCAGCGCCGCCACGCCGTGCTGGTTGGCCACGCCCAGCGCCGTCTGCTCGGCGCGCTCGATGAAGGCCACGAGCTGGGCCACGGCCGGCGCGTGCAGCGCCACCTCGCGCGCCGCGGCCCCGCCCGCGCCCGCCAGGTAGTGCAGCAGGTTCACGGCGAACTCGCGGACCACGGGCCGCTCGGGCCGGCACAGGTCGCGCGCCAGGCCCGCGCACAGCGCCGCGATGCGGCCGCGCGGCGGCGTGGCCAGCACCAGGTCCACGTTGGCGTCCGTCACGCACAGCTTGCACAGCGCCTCCAGCGCCAGGCGGCGCGGCGACAGCGGCGAGGCGGCGCCGGCCGCGGGCGGCGCGTCCCCGGCCACGGCCGCCGGGCACACGGACCAGTGCAGCAGTCCGTCCAGCAGCGGCCGCGCCACGGCCTCGGGCTGCCCCGCCAGCTCCACGCCGCCCGCGATGTTGGCGCAGCACACGAGCGCGTCCTCGCGCAGCTGCGCCAGCGCGTCCCACCACCACTCGGCGCCACCCCGCAGCGACGAGCAGCACGCGGCCTGGTCGTGCTCGTCACGCGCGGCTCGCTCGTAGGCGCGCGCGCGTGCGGCCCGCGGCGCGTGCTCGTGGTGCAGCAGCAGCAGCTTGCCGGCCAGCGCCAGGAAGGCGCCCGAGCGACTGAACTCGGCCTCGTTGCCGGGCACGAAGGTGAGGCCGCGCAGGATGTTGGAGAGCGCGATGCAGCGGCGCGCCAGCGCGTCGCGCGTGTCGTCCACTAGGTTGAGGCTGGGCTCGTCGCGCGTGTAGCACTCGTCCTCGTAGTCGGCCAGGCGCCGCCGCCGCAGCACGCCGGCCGGGTCGCGCACGGCCAGGCGCGCGGCCGGCTCCAGCTCCATGGGCTCGGGCGCCAGGTTGTCGGGCGCGGGCGAGGCGGGGCTGCGCGGGCTGGCGGGCGGCGAGGGCGCGCGCTGGCCGGCCATCACTCGCACGAAGGGCAGGTGCAGGAATTCTGCCCGGAACACGGGCAGCACGTGCGCGGCGCCGGCCGTGTCTCCGCCGGTGTGCCAGGGCTCCAGCACGTCGTGGTGCTCGTGCTCGCTGCCGTCGTCGTCGTCGGGCGCGAACAGCTCGTCGTCGGGCTTGTACACGACGGGATGCCGCCGCCGCGACTCGAGCGTGTAGTTCTCTCCGTTCAGGACCCGCACCCGGTCTGCCGGGTCGGGCGGTTCCCGCGGTTCTCTCGTTGTTTTCGCGCTCTTGATCACAGGTTCGGGACTTTTGGGCGGCGCATACCAGGGTCCTTCTTCGTTCGACGGTGAGTCGAACACGTCGCTTAAACTTTTGTGGAAGTGTTCAAGTAATAAGTCGAGCAGGCCTGGCATATGCTGTAGGCCAAAGTATCCTATGCAGTTATCGTCGAAAAGGAGGATATTGAGAATGTCTAGCGCCCAACAGGTTTCGGCCAGTAGACCGGACTTGAGCGCCATCATAATCCGCCACGCGTCGACGGGCGCGACGTCTGCCTTGGTAAGTCTTCTCCGCTTCTCGCCGGTCGGAACGGCCGCCTCTATGCACTCGGCAGGGAATGTTAGCTCCCGTTTTAATTGTCCGGGGGCAGTCATAACTGGCGCCGAGCCCTGAAACATTATAAAAAAATTAGATTAGTAAAAAAATAGATTGAAAACATAGTGTACCAGCCATAAAAATGTTTGGGAGTCAATGAATGGTTATTGCAACGTACCGGTGAGGGCGCGGTGGAGTTGTAGGGGTCTTGCGTCGGTGGCCGGGGTGCACCTCCCCACGCGGGACCTCCACTTGGCTGAAACACAAATACATTTTCATTTATTTATTATCACACTAAATAAACACAGAAAAGCACAATCAGGAACAATAGTCCTTTTTTATAAATATATGTAGGTGTGTGTACTCACCGTGTTCGAGTAGGGCGGGTGCGTCCAATTGGGCGGCTGCGGCGCGCCGGGCTGCGGGCGCCAGGCGGCGGCGGGCGCGGGCGGCGCGGGCGCGCGCGGGAACTGGCCGCCCCACGCACCGCCGAAGCGCGCGCCCGCTCCTGGCGCCGCGCCCGCCGCGCCCGCGCCCGCTCCGCCCGCCGCTCCCGCTCCCGCTCCTCCGTACGCGGGCTCTCCTTTCGCGAAGTCCGGGTGTCGCCGGGGCGCTCCGGCGGCCGGGGGAGCTCCCGCCAGCGCCTTACCGCCGCCGTACTGTGGACACGCAGCGACACGTATGAGCGCTTGTCATCGTACAGTCCGAGCCTCGCTCTCCTTTGACACGTGAGAACCGAAAAACGGAACTCCGGAAATCAGGAGATTGATTCGAGTCATCAGTTGGTGAATTTTCGATTAAATAAATTATTAAATACTTTAATTATTTACCCAACACTTCAAATGTGTTTTTCAATTCAAACTTTTGTTTTTTAAAGAAATACATAACGTTATTCCTAGAAATATATCAAGCTCGATTGTTATTTTTTTAGGTCACTTAGGACTATTTTTCAACATTTAAAAACTGACAACTCAAATCGTGACGAGGTGGTCGTTACAGAAAGCAACATTTAAATAACTTTGTTACACTGGCCGTGCACCCAAATGTGTTCGCTTTAAAATGATTATTTCGTACGAAAATCAATCGAGGGTATCATAAAATAAAGTACAAAATTGTAAAAAGTAACATAATATACACTGATACATTCGACTGATTCTTGTTGCTGTAAAAACAAAGCTACGATTCCGTTAACTTACAGCTAAGCTTACATGATTTGTGAAAATTGAATATGCATGCACATGATTTAGTGACCAAATTGTCATATAAAGCCACCACCACACACTCTAAACCTTTACTTCCATGTTTTGATTATTTTTGTTAAATTTTGAAGGAGCTAGTGGACGAGTTTTTGTTGGGCCATCGCTCAGCCAAACGACCGGCGACGATGAAAATCCGAAAAGCCAATTAATCACACCGCAAGCCAAAAATTTTGTTATAACAAAAATAGAAGAAAAAATTAACAGTGATAGCTTAAAATTTTGTCAAACGAGTGGTATTATTTGAAAATAAAAATGAAGCCAAAACCACGAATGAGATTTGCCCCTTACACGATAATCGTTTTCTGAATTTACTCCCAAAAACTATTATGTTGCCGAAATAATATTTTAAAAAATATGTTGCCTTTGTGAACTAAAGAGAAACTGAATCAGTGAAGTGAATAAACAGTAAATCTACGCTGTGCACTGTCAAATCACTAGTTTTTTGTAAAAAATAGTGTGCGATGAAGTTTGTTCGCTTAATTGGAGCCCGTTCTTTAACTTTGATTGGGCAACAACCTTCAAAGAAGAATCCATCGTAACTTAAAAACGATGTTTTTGTTTTGCTACACACGATAGTAATTGAAAATCGTGTGCAAACGAGAATCGTGTTGTGGGGCTCGCGTGAGCAGTCCGTGCGGGTGAGAATGAGACCGTATCGCCAATCGATGGGAAGCGGTGTTGAGTGCGTGGTACAAACGGGGCGTCCGTACGTAGGGCCTGGGCGTCGGCGACAGAGGCGCCACCAGCTGCCGCGCGAGCTGCGAGTTCAATAAGTTACTGACGGACGCAGCGCCGCCCGACATCTACACACCAGACAGAACCGTCACTCACGACGCACGACATCATCACGGAGCGTCACGAGCCGCGATAACACATTACGCGTTACACAACAAGAGTTATAATGCTAAACGTCTAACTTTTACATTGCTGTACAGACACGAGCAATAGTATGTATACACTAAGCAGTATTCAAAAGCGATGTTGTGCTACCATAAATTGATTAAACTTTTGTCTTTTCATTAAACTTCTATTTTGGAAGCCATACTATTACGAAATAGGTCTTATTTCAAAGTGGAAACCAGTATTTTACGAGTAAATTGCGTTTGAATTTTGTTAAGTGTATACATGTTATTGCTTGCATGTCTAAATATCACACTAAATCAGCAGAATAAAGAATGTAGGATGCTTCCCTTTTACAGTTAATAAATTATTTCGATGGTGCCATTCCAAATGTGGGATATTAAGACATCTACAGCCTCTCGAATAAACCGTTCACAAAACAATTTATCATTATATGGTTCGTAATAATCACTTGCCCATAAGTAAGTCTTTCTTTCCTCATTTATAAAAGTCTGACGATAAATTGTCTAGTATGGCTACACAACTGACATACCAATGGTTTACGACGCCTATCATTTCAGACTGTTATGAATACTACATTATAAGATATAACACCATGGTATTGAACTAGAAACTTTTTTTACTAACATTATGGGAACTTTAAAATATTTGTTAACTCAAAAACTTTAATTAGTTACTCTATGGAGCGTTATAATCTAAAAAGCACTAAATAATTGGATGTTGTTTTTTTTTTTGCAATTAGATATTTCATCTGTAGACTTTTTGCTGAATCTGTTATGCTTCTTCGAACAAAGGTAAGTTCTAGATATGATTTTAAAACTGAACATCATCCAATTATGTAATAGTGCAACGTTCACTACAGTCTAGTATTCCTTTACGGGAACTATATTTTCTGTCACCAAAATTTAGATTTGTCACCAAGTTGTATCACCTAATAAATAGATCTATCACCACGAAATATTTTCGCCCTCAGATAAACAAAAAGTGTTCCCAGGTATGAATTACCAAATTATATAATTATAATTATTTTCCTTGTAAGGTGGTAATTAGTAACAAAATAAACAAAATGTTGAAACGATGATGACAGCATGACAGGTAGTTGTCAGTTATTTGACCTAGGCTGCAAGAGCGAGCGAAGCGAGCTCGGGACTTGGGGCACCCCGACACGGACAGGTTAGGTTCCCTTCGTGTTAGGTTACTTTAAACCTTGCACGCAGAAATAGGAGCCCCGCGAAGCGGGGCTCCGTCGAGCCATTATGAGGACAAACCTATTATATTACATACAGAAATATTATTTAGTACTAGACCCTATTTCTTCAAGATTTCAGGTGATTTATTATGGAATTGATTTTATATTGTTTGGTGACTACAATTTGGTGACAAATCTACTATTTTGGGGACAAACTCTATTTTTTAGGAGACACAAAACTAATTAAATTGGTGATAGCTTAAATCATACCCTTCCTTTACATGCTAGACACATGCTGGCCAATACGTAGACCGGCTAAAAGAAGGTAACTATTGACATTCCAGACTAATTTTCGTTCAAGAATTTTATCTCTATTAAAAATGTTGATTATCTCGAATCAATCAGAATATATTTGGAACAGGAGAAATATATTTCTAACAAAGACTTTCTATGAAATAAGTAATTTAAGTCTACTAAACTTATAGTTCATGCTACACATATAAATTTGAGGCAACTTTTTTACTAAAATTATCTGATTCATGATATTTTTACCCGACTACGACAAAGCCAAAAGGATGGTTATGATTTTGACCGGCATTGTATGTTTTTCGTATTGTGTATTGAAAGTTGCGTCAATTTATTTCCATAGTTTGGAAGGACCATGTTTATAACACAATAACATTTGTAATATTTTTTTTCTACTTTAAGTTTTCTGATTTTTAAGAAATATTTTAAAATGTTTCAAATACGTTAAGAAGTAAATAAAGGTCATTATAATAATTGCATACATCGTCCACGTATATACTTTTGCGCATCGTATCTTCAATGGTGCGTCCAGACTATAGTTATTCATAATTAAGTCGATACTTGACAAACACATAGGACTGTAGTGTAGCGTTATAGAGTGGTAGTTACCTCGTGCGGCGGCTGCTGCGGCGAGATGGGCGGATGAGGCGGGTGTTGCGGATGTTGCGGGTGTTGCGGATGTTGCGGGTGTGGCGGGTGCGGCGGGTGCGGGTGCTGCGGGTGCGGCGCGCGGTAGTAGTCGGGGTAGGGCTGCGCGGGCGGCGGCGTGGCGGCGGGCGGCGCGGCGGGGCGGTAGGCGCCGCCGTACGCGCCGTACTGCTGGTAGTCGCCGCCCGCGCCCGGCCCGCCCACCGCGCCCACCGAGCCCACGGCGCCGCCTCGGTACCCTCTGCTGAAACCACACCACGGAACATTACTCACCAAAACAAAAACAGTTGGTGGATCACGACGTCAAAACAAAAACAGTTGGTGGATCACGACGTCTAAAAGCGTGAGTAGTTCAGCTGTGGAAATGCGACATAGCTATACAAGTCGTCTAGCGCCATCTCGTTCGTCATGGTAAGCCACCAGGACAAAAATGTGCAACAATACTGCCAACAAACTCATTGTTATCGATAGACTATAAATCAGGTCAATGAAACCGGGTCGAACTTGGCGATATCCGAAATCAAGCGTAAAATACTCATAAATGAGATCAAATGGTGCTTATTTTACGATTCTCATTCATAACAAACCTTTTTAAACGACCCATTTTTTTTGTAGTATTAAAATAAAATAACGACAATCATAAAAAAATGATTTCACTATCGTACACAGGTCCATTCTGCACTGTTTCGAGTTTACTACTGAACTTGGGCCTTCCCCTTCGTTAGGCTTGGTCGATTGTATTGTAGGTATTCCCCGAGGCAAATCCAAGCGATAACATTATGATAACCATATGTGGTGGGAAAGATTAAATTAAAACTGCAAACCTGCATAAAAACTGCACCAAAATGGATTATTTCTATTTATGTTTTTTATTAATACAGGACAAATTTTCGGAAAATCAACCGGATAAGTGGAAAATTGTAAACCGTACGAAGTCGGGGTCTGTCGCTAGTAACAAATAGATAGACTCACCTGTCACCATCGGGACCATAGGGAGGATAAACAGGCCTGTTCTGTTGGTAAGGAGGTCCGTATTCATACCCGTAACCTTGTTGGTAACCTGTCAATCAAATTACACAAATGATAATAATTGTTTAAAAAAATCCTTAAAAAATATACATAGGTAAATATTGCACATCGAATTTTAGAATAAATTATTTATTCAGCGTGTCAGAAAAGTGTGGTTTTTAGTTGATGAGAGTCAGTCCCATAAGCTATACCCGAGAGGACTCATTTGATTATATTCTACCTTCAAAAAAAGTGTGACGATCAGAACTTCAAACTTGTTAACTTGATTGGTTACAGACGAAAATCGGGATTAAGATAACGAGTTTACGACCGAGACAGATTATTGATTTCAAGCGTGATATCGTCCAGTCTCTTTCTAAAGTTCGATGTATAAAATAAAGGTGCAGGAATTGAAACTATTTTACATTGCAATCGTGCATATTATAATGATAATTATATACATAATATAACACAAAATCATGCAATCTTTGTATATAATGGGGCATACAATAACAACACTAAATAAATAAATACATTATTTTTATTTGCAAAATTATATAAATACGGCCAAAACAAGCTACATTTATAGTCAGGAAAATAAAAGAACACACAGACACAATGATTTGAAATGTACAAACGTCTGCTCACTTGATACCGACTCTTTTTCTTGTTTTACATATTTAAATAGTTTCAAACAAAAAAAAAAAATATTTTGTGGTAGAAACCTATTTCCGGTTATTATGACTTTAGACTATGTATGTACATTTGGTGTTGATTCTTAAATTATTTTACAGGCAGACCAAAATAATCAATGATGACATTAGTAAATGGTAGTTTGTTACTTTTACGCTATAACCGGTATCATGCGAATGGACAAGGGTTAATATGTGATAAAGATAAGAGCCACGGAGTAGTAAACCAATGGAGTGCTAGCATATTCAACGTTCGTGATTGAGTCTTGATCATTCGAACATAATTAATTCCAGCTCCAACACATCAAGTGAGCCATCATTGCGACAGAGAGATGTTGCTACACAGAACGAACAATATTATCTCTCTGTTGCCGACTAATATTTTATGCCGATCAACGTTTCCAATTCACGATGTATATCAACATTGTCTTCGTGAGTTTGAATGCAGCTTGCCAACTTTCCAATAGCTCTCAATTGATTTAGGTAATACCCGTGCAGTGAGGAGATGTGCTCGTGTTAAGTACCTGGGGGTCTCCTGGGCCCGGGCGGCTCGTCGAACGGGTTGGAGGCGGCTAGGTTGTCGCCCCCCGGCCCGCCGCCTACAACCACACGTCTTTGTACCCACACGTACCCGAGAGGAACGATAACCCGCAGACATTCACTTCCATACAAACTACGAGCGCAGAATAAATAGGGACTGATGCTCTTTGCAACATTGCACTACAAGGAAATTCGCACAGATCGACATAGTATAAAAATTTTGACGTCAATCAAAACAGACGCGACTTGGATCTTCAAAGATGTTTTCTCTCAATTATTGCGAATAGCCAAAAGGACCAGTCCAAACTACAGCTGCAATCGCTTTATTAATTGCTTAAGGCGATTTTATTAGTTAATCTCGAAGTGTGCGGCAACCTATCGTGCATTGTGACACCCGAGCATTCTGAAACTATTTATTCCGTGCCACCAAAGTGCTCAGTGTAACATCGGGAGTAAAACCACAGAAAAAATGTTATATTTACAAAAGAACAGAGTTTATTCACATGTATGTTAAATTCCTCTGAGATACGACAGTTACCCCCGCTTACTGAAAGTCTGTTCATATTAATCTGTAGTCAAATCTCAAGGTTTAATAGCCGTTTTTTTTTCCATATGAGATTTGATGTACGATTAACGCTGTCTTCCACCACAAATCACCAGTAATATATTTAGCGATAGAAATATACAAAACATTGTTCCATATCTTTTTTTGAAGTTACTTGATGATTTGTGACGCAAGCGTGCCTGAATGATCAGGCTTTCAAGATCCGGGTGTTGAAGTTAGTTAAGCGGTTAGAGCCATATGATTGGTTAGCAGTGGCCACTCGGAGACGGTTAGATAGTTAGTTGGCACAACAGAAACAAAAGAAGCGCCGGCGCGGTACGACGTGCGGTGTCAGCGTCGCACGGCCGCGGCCGAGGCTAGGGCTAGCTCATGTACAGCGGGACTAGGGCCAGACACTCACTGGCCACATTTTGTCTCAGAGACTTTATCTCCCTGACGAGAGACGCTCATAATGCTGACAAATAGTTTCTACCAACCCAGGCAAATAAAGTCTCCTTGACAAAAAGTCTCCAGTGAGTAGTAGCTTTAAGGCCACAGTCAAACCAGTACAGACAGATTGCGAACTGACTGCGGACATCGGAATTTGACTGACAGTTCAATATTATCTAATCCCGGTGACCGGGGTCCGTTCTGCAATCTGTCCATAATAATTTGACTGCATCTCAATGGGGCCAGCTCAACGAACACCATCGACAGATATTTTTTGTTTTAGTAAACGAAACAAAAAAACGCATTGCCTTTTTTATGTTGTTGTTACCAAACATTTTTTTTTTTTTTCATAATTATGTAACTTGGACTTATAATTTAAAAGTCACATGGGCACTCCCAAAAGTACTAAACACAATAAAATACGCATAAAAAATTACTAAAATTGAGCTACTACCCTCACAAAAAAGTCACAAGTGGTATAACATTGTTTCGGCAACATTGTGCTCAATTTTTTGCATCTTCTTAGGAAATTTCCCTGTATCGTGGAGACTGGAGGTGTTTCATCTCAACATGTTTACCATTTATCAACTGTCGAAGCTGCTTTTCTGTTGCAACAGCTTTTATTATTTTACGACGAAAACAAAGTTTTGTCTAGCTCTCGCTGTATTGTCGAAGGTGTTCAAGAGCGCCTATCAGTGCACGTCCGTGCGAGTGTCGCGGTGCCTCTACAGTCGGAGCTAGCGACTGTCTATTCACACTAGCAATCAAGATCCACACCACCAACTCTTATTTCAAAGATCATATCAGGAATATGATCTATTATAACGTTACAATATGAAACTTTGTTTAAACTTCTACACGTATTTAGCATTTTGTGTCCTATCTGAAGTTTTTCGATCGATCAGATTTTTACGGTAAAACTAATTTGTTTATCGCTGACATGCGTTCGCGCATCAAACTTGTTTTTGATCATAAAATGTCCAAGAAATAAGAGTTATTGGCACGGCAAGAGTTGAAGCGACATTGAGAGAGATTAGTCGTAAGTTTTATTATTATGGTAGTGTTATGTTGTGTCGTGCATACCTTGCGAGTGGTTGGGTTGCGGCGGGTACCCGCCATACTGCGGCGGGTACCCGTCCATGGGCGCCCCGCCCGCGCCGCCGCCGCCGCCCGGAGGGAATGCCTCTTGTGAATTTGATGATCCTGCTGGGGAATACGAGACAGATGTTATATGACCCTTGAACTTAAAAACCTGCAAATGTGGCTTATAAAAAACCACGTTACTCAAAACTTTACATTATTGAACAATGATGCATAATCCAGTTTGTATTTTGTTTAGAGTCAATGAGACTCACGAATTATAAGAAAAGAAATAGACAGGTAATTTTACTGGAAATCACGTCAGGAATTCATTAGACATTATTGCAATAAAAGGACAATCACAAACTAAGAATATTCAAAGCAAATGAATTTATCAGAACATACCTGTACTGGACGTGCTGTTGGATTTGCCGCTCTTTTTCTTTGTGGAAGCTTCAACTTGGTTGATGATGGGCTGCGGGTCGATGCCACCGCGGTCGAAGTGACACTCGTACGCGAGCAAGTTCTTCGTGTAGTGCTTGCGGAGCGTGTACGCCGCGGACGACGACGCACCTATACCCAGCAACCCCGCAATGTCCTTCCACGTCTTATTCTTCGTCACCTGCAAACGCACGTATAATAAGTAAACGTAAAACGCTCAACTTTGCAGTTTTAAAGTAAACAAATGAACACGAGGCGACAGTTAACTCGAACATAAAGTGTGAAGGTTTAGTGCTCGGTGGAAAAGGCGATAACTCGCGCGTGTTAACGAGTGGAAACCTGACCATGCCGGCGAGTCTCTAATGCGAGATATTTCCCGGTGAGGCGGCGACGCGGGCGACGCGAGCGACGCGGACCACGACTCGCGGCGGACTGCCGCTCGCCGCTCCAACAGTACAATGATAAAAATTTATTAACTATCGTTAAAGGCCCGGCGGGTTTATGGCGCCTATTCACATAAAGCGCGGTACATGCACTAACATAAATCCTTGCTGAAGTCTATTAGTCTCAGTTGCATAGTGTACTGCGCCTCGGTTTTACTAGCATCGCTCAAGTGATACTCAAGAATACAAATGTTTACAAATGTTAACGTTTAAACTGTAAAATCGAATTGAATTACACACAGCGTTCGTCCTCTCCGTATGTATTTGTATGCATTTTAGTGTGGTAAGCAAAATAGAATAGTTACGATTTACGTTTGAGTTTAACTAATAGAGAAAAAGTTACGTAAAACTAAAGTCAGTTCAGGCGTATAACGTCTGTGTACCGATATTTTTATTAGTAACAATTAGTAGCGAAGTTTATACCTACCTATCGAGTTGCGCTTGTATTTGCCTAGTATGCGCCCATGGTCACAATTTTTCTAATAATAATATTCTTTTAATATTGTACCTAGGTATGTTATCTAAACTGCGTGTAAATAAAAGTAAATTTATTATGTAATTAAGCTTATATAAAAAAACAGCATTTCCCCTTATTAACTCGGATTTGGCAGTTTTTTTTTGAGTAATTAACCTGTATAATGTTGCATACATACAAGTATACTAATTCTTCAGTAGCCTGGTTTATACAAGAATGTAACTTTGAAACTGAGCTCACATTTAAAAGCAATTTTTTTTTTGTTTTTTAAGTAATTAATTAATCTGTATAATGTTGCAAACATACAAGTATACTAATTCTTCAGTAGCGTGGTTTGAGTGCTTTTCAAATTTGCCGTTTGTAACGAAATATTAACAAAATATTATCAATGGAAAAAAAACATCTAATGTTTTTTTTTGTTTTAAAACAACTTGTTATAATCGCGGGACACACGTATACCGCGACCCCGGTATACAAAGGGCTACTGAAGGACACCGTGGATTTTAGTCAGTATAAGTCTGACAGTCCCTCCCGCCTTGCCCTGGGTGGGAGGACTCATTAGATGATTTTACCACGATAAGCGTGAGTGGGCGAAGGCGCTGGCAAAAGCTGGTTGCACTCCTCAGACACAGCTCAACTGATTTTAATAAGCTATTTTAAACCAGTTTATCGAGCCCAGTCAACGAACAATTATAGAGGGAAAGTCTTGGTTGGAACATAATTTTTGACTACGCAACTTTGTTTAGACTAGTTAGGAGGTGAACATATCAAAAGTCCCCGCACCTAGCCCTTGAGCTTTGGGGGGGGGGGGGTTTGAAGGTACCATTTTTTGGTTTTTCGCTTATATCTCGGAAACCATGCGTCCTAGCGGCATAACATGTATGAGCGAAATAAAAAAATAAAAGCTGAATAAATTCCCCATAAGTTTTATTTAGTGACCATTTCGATATCTTGTATAGTTTTCGAGGTATCTGCGGTTTTGTATAGCTTGATGTGTAGCTTCGTGTGTACCCCTTGTTACGCAAATTACGGACGAAGGAATATGTTTGGTTATTTGGTATATTAGAGTTTCTATGAAAAAGGAACGCAGTTTTTTTTTTTCAAAGTTAAATTTAAATTATCTTTAGACCTACTATTATTTGAATGTTTTGAGTGTGGCCCGGCCATATTGCCACACATTTCTGGTCTGGCCGTAAGACAAAACGCATGAGCCATGCTGGCTCAGACATATTGCCGAGATATACTACATTACAATGTTTTTGACATCAAGAAATATTGAAAATGTTTTGGAGCTGGCCGGAATGTTGTAGCCACATTTTGCAGTAAAAATATGTCGCGTTTAGACGCACCTTAATAAAGCTAAGCTCAGATTCATCCTGACATCGTCTAGTCTCATTTGCTACAAGAGACCGGTATCTGGTAAGTAACATAATAACGCATTTCCTTCCGCTGACCCTCACGACTTTCGCGCCGTTAATGGTAACTGATTCCCGCTACATTGTAACACTTACCTCTCAAAAGGTTTTATTTTTTAATTAGAAGTCAACAGGAACCATTCCGGTTAAAATATAGTGTCTTATGCATATTACATGGGTTTGCCTTGACTTTCAGCTGTGATATGCATTAGCAGACGAGCTAGTCGTTACTACAATCGCGAGCAAAAGTGTAGAATCACTTACTTCGATTCCACGCTATCTTGAGTACTTAATAACTAGTTAAGAATATTAAAAATAGTACCATTTTAAAGGTTTAACTGTTAACCTTATATTGATAACAAATTCATTCAAATTGCGCCATTATTTAAGGAGCTATCCCCAATCAATTCCATGTAAGTGATTCCATAGTTTTGCTCGCTAGTGTAGTTTATAAGCACCGCCATGGTTGACTCCTTCGTGCACTATGCAGCCTGATTATGGTATACATTAAAGTAGTTGCCTAGTTGTGGCCCGTTCTTAGACACAGTTGTTTGATCAGTAGTTAAGTTAAGCCAAGTAAATAAAATACTGTATTGGTTAAAATCCCATACATTTTTAACTAATAGTCAAACAACTCGCCCTTTTTAGCGTGATAAAATCATCATTTGAGTTCGACGAATCTGACAATTCCTTCCGCTCCAGACAGGACAGGTCCTGTGTGGTACTGACTTAAATCCAGGGTGTTCCTTCAATAGCTCTCTACGTTTTAGGGTCACTGTTGTCTGTTCATTCAGTCCCACAACTCCGGCAGGTGAAAAAACTTAGTTTACAAGAAAATGGTTGTACTCATCTCGAAAACTATGAAAGAAAATCGTTTGCCCCGGTATAGAAATGATACGAAGAGGGATGATGATCATGTTTAAGAGAGTGATGAGTATGAATGTTGATGGATGGATAGTAAGATGAAGGCCAAAGAAAAAATGTATGTGTCGCAGTAAGATAGATAAAGCCGTAACATAGTTATATCCCTAGGGATATAATTATATACCGTAACATAGTTATACCTGTGTCGATGGAGCACCGCTATGCGGTGCTCCTACTTCTGGGCGGTTTAAAAAAAATAACCACGAAGGAGATGGCGGGGTCTTCTAGACCCCGCCATCCCCTTCTAACCTAACCTGTCCGAGTCGGGGTGCCCCCAATCGTTTCTACAACGGTGTAACTATGTTACGGTATATAATTATATCCCTAGGGATATAACTATGTTACGGCTTTATCTATCTTACTGCGACATATGCATTGTGGAAAGAATGATATGAATGAAACAGGAGTAAATGATGCTGTGACGTGTTACAAGGGACAATGGAAGAAGAAAACGTATCGCGCCGACCCCAAGTAGAATGGGATCCTGTCCGGATCGCAAAACTATCACATCAGGTAACCGTGACCTTGGAACGTTAAGAGAGTAGAGATTTATTCAGTACGAGTCTGACAGTCCCTCCCTTTCTGCTCTGGGCGGGAAGACTCCTGTGACGATTTTATAAGTTAAAAAAAAACAGTAGAATGGGATGAGGGGAGATAGATGATGAAAGATATAGTTACCTCTACGAAGCCGCCCCTTTCGCGCACCAGCAAGTACAGGCGGTAAAGGTCCAGCGGCTGCTTGGAGATGGTGGGGCAGGCGGCGATGGGCGTCCGTCTCTCGTCCATGAAGGCCAGCAGTCGCTCCACCCAGCCACGTCGCTCGGGCGCGTCGTCCATCTCGTACAGCTTGCCCAGCGAGTCCGACTTCTGGCGCAGGGACACACTCATCACATACCCGACCCAAGGGACACAAAGGACACATACGACATACTGCTCTAGCGGGACGAGTGACTTGTCACCGGCCGCGCTGGTAATGCACATGGCGTCAATTTGCGCGCTATTTTGATTTATCTATATGTAATTTTTCTAAAGAAACCTCTACACTTTACTATAAAATATCGTGCAATACGGCGCCGCATTAACGGCAACAATCGGACAACAACATTTTAGAAACTCCACTTTCTCCCACGGATAAGAAAAAATGGTGGAACAGAGTAGAACAATCTGAAGCTTTTTCTTATTAAACTGAACCATAGACGTTATTGTAGCTTTACCAGTGCGTCCAAGGTGGTAGAACACAGTGACAAGACCCCTTGTTGTAATTGTTTAATTGATTATCATGCAGTTTTTAAACAACCAGCATCACTTCCTCTTTGTTTTAATTTTTTTTTGAAGTAATCGTTGGAATTTTTTACGGTCAACTTTCATCAAACAATCGGTCTTTTATAATTTTAATTAGCAATATAAAAGAGTATGTCGTATGAGTCAAAATCTTTACGCAAGTCTACTTTTATTTGTATTCAAAGCATTTGTTTTTTTTAACATGTGCACCCAAAATTGATAATAACTAGACTCAAATTACATTACCTATAATATAATATAAATTCGAAAATATGTTGTTTTGTTTTATAAAACGAATGCTTGGAATTTAATTTCTAGCATATACAACTTAGTTTATAGAGTATAGTCTTATTGTACGCAGAGTATATTGTATATGGAGTGAGCTATTTTCACAGCATCAAGTCAAAGCATTTATATTGATAGTGTATGTGTTACCGGGCCTGACGAAGACTCGCCTATTCGTCGCCTTGAATTTTCAGCCTAGAATGAAAAAGTCCACTGGTATCAATTTTATGTTCAAACAAACTACTTTCGTCAGCCCCGTTCGTTTGGAAAAACTCCTTATGATTTATGAGTAGTTAGAAAATAAAACAAAATTAGAGAGGAAAATGGAAAAAATAAATGGGAAATTAAGTGAAATGATTATGTAATAAAATAAGGAGTTTTTACGAAATTGCATTCCAATACTAACCCTTTTCAATAAACTACATGAAGCTAGTACATAGTTTACGAAACGGGGACTTTGGGTATTCTCATGCAATCGATGCACAGTGCATATCAAAATCTATGTTTAACAGGCTTCATAATAAGACATGCTATTCACAAGTACCAACAAGAATACGGAGAATTCATTCAAATCTAAAATGTATAAGAGAATGCTATAAAGTGTAATTCAGTACCAACAGAACCTTTTGTTGTGTAAAGTGTTTCGAGAGTATTAAAACATTTCTCAGTTGAAAAGTTCCTAAATTGTTTCTTGAAGCGAGTCCACAACCAAAAAGATAACTAAAACTGTAGCAGAAAGCGAAACAAAAGTGTAAAACTAAAGGATATTTCTCAAGCTTCAAGCTAAAAGTTGGTGTCGAAAGTTGAAACTGAAAAAAATATGTACATAGATGCAATCAAACAATGTTATGCATTAAAAGGCAATGCATTTTGTATTATGCAGATAGAAAATTACTAACATGCAATCGTAACACGGTATTAAGTGAGATTATTAATTGTATATCGAGCGCTACTTCATGCTTATGATCTTTAACTTGATATAAACCTTTGATCTGTAGGACTCCGGCGCAATGTGACTGTTAAATACCTGAAATACATGATAAAATGCAATGCCTCCCTTTCGCTTACACACAGATCATGTTAGGTAAGAACAAGACAGTTGAAAATGTATGTGGGAAACCTACAAAAAAACTTAAATGACCGGTGACGTGGCTCTCAATTTTATTGAAAAGGAACAAAAAACTATGTAGTGTGCACGAATGTTGACCACTCAAATAAGTTGCGTGTACTAAAATGTACAATGCATCACATGGTGTAATGCAAATATTCATGGTTTTCGTGTGATCAACAACCATGACAAGTGAGGTTCGATATGGAATCCACATAAATGCAACAATTATGTGAATAGTAAAAAAACATACACAAGGATTATAAAAATAAATTTTCATTCATCGCTTTTTTTTTTGTTCTCGTAACCTTTCGTCAATAAATATTACTTTTATCATTTATTTCCGCTTAATATTTTAAAATTACTAACGTAAATCAAACCTCTTAGAATTAAATATTTTGTTGAACTTACGAAAACAAAAATGTCCTTTAGACAGTTGCCATCAGAAAACTGGATAAAGGACAAGGTACTATGGATTTAAGAAGTCTGAATCAGCTCAAAAATGGAAAAGACGAAGAGTAATACTTGATAGTAATATCGGTGGACCTCGCCCATTTTTAGGTAGCTTTGGGGTTTAGAAAAAATCGGCAACTATAGAGATATGAGCTACTTTTGGTGGGCGACTATGGCAGTCGGACCGAAAGCCACATTTTTTTCATCCACGCGCCAAAAAGTTATGACGCACTCTTATTTAAAGAGGGTTAGGTCTAGAGTTGACGAGTTCCACAGATAGTAGTGTGTTGTCAGGTGTGGTTGTGTGTTGTGCGATGTGACGAGACTCACGGGACTAGAGGGCGGGCGCGGCCACGACGACGGCGAGGTCTCGTAGTCGTCGTGCAGCGACGAGTGCGACCCGCCGCCCGGGGAGGGCGACGGTGCCGCGCTGCCCGCGCCGTACTCCTTTCGCGACCCGCCCTTACTCGAGCCTGACCCGCCGCCACATGTCTCTTCGCCTGATGCTGCAACAATGTTTAATGCTATATTAGAACACTATCAATGAGCTTTAATTTAGATGGTCTAGAATGGTTTTCTGATCTTTAAGTAGAAGGCATTGAGAATGGCCTCTAGACAGAATGTACTGGATGGAATTCTAGAAGCACAGGATCGATCAATTACTACGGCAAGGCTTTTTCATTTTCTTGTGAAGATGTGCCCACGCTATGACGTCAGAGCTGTTTAAGTCTTTGGGAACTCCATAGGTATCTGCTTGCAAAGATTGACAGAAAATGTATGTCCATCGGGATAGTTTTAAATGTAATGTATGAAGGTTCTTACCTGCGGAAGCATTACTGAGCGTGCTCTGCTGGCTGCCCTCGTCGAGCGGCGCGCCGTCGGGTCCGGTGGTGACGAGCGCGGTGGCGGGCGCGGCCGGCCCGTTGTCGTGCGGCTCGGCCGGGGCCGTGGGCGGCGGCATGGCCCCCTCCGGGGCGCCCGGTCCGCCCGGTCCGCCCGGCCCGCCCGGACCCGGCGGACCCATGTGCCGGGGCTGCTGCTGAAACAGCGCACACGCACGGTTAGTTGCGAGCTGAATATAGCAAATTAGGCATCAACGGAATCAGATGTCGGTTGACACATTGCTGATAGATCGCCTGTTTGTCTCAGTTTACAGTCGATTAATCTTATTAGTGGGTCAATATGCTAACAGTCAAGTTGCGGTACCTTCAGAGGAGGGTAATGCTGCGGCGGATGCGGTGGCGGCGGGGGGCGGTACCCGTAAGGGTAAGGATGGTGATTCCTCGGCGGGTAGCCGTAGGGCTGCGGCGGCGGGTAGTGCGGCGGCTTGTAGCCGGGATGGTGCGCGTAGGGCTGCGCCACCATGGCGCCGGGGGGCGGGCCGCCGCCGGGCGAGGGCGCGCCCGCAGCGCCGCCGGGCCCGGGCCGCGCCGTCGGCCCGCTGCCGTCCGACAGCGATGACGACGTTCGCGGCGGCATCGCTACGTTCTGCGTGCCTGTAATCAAACATACAAACAATAAGAAACAATCCAATTCATAAATCTAATGATAAGAATAAAGACAGTCACCAATTCAAACCGCTATAATAACTAGTTTTGTACTTTGATAGTAAACAACATTCACTGGTCATAACTGTGAACTAGCGTCGCGCCAGTTTATAACACAAATCCAAGTTGAGTGTCAAGTGTATCAATTAAATAGTGTTCGAGAGTGCAAGCGACAAACATTGGCGTATATCGGTTTAGTGATCGATCGTGGTGCTCGGCGCCGGTGCTCGCACACACAATTTGAATAATACAGTTAACGAGGGCTCGCCTAAGCCGGCCGAGCATCAATCGAGGGCGGAGAGACGCATCCGATCACTTTCGTTTTCTGCCGGCACGTGAGCAGAATGCGCCGCTAGCCTGCGAATTCTCGCTGCACTTTATTGCATCCGTATATGTGCATACGACATGCACGCAACGCATTGACCGAGGCCGAGATACGAGCGGCAGTGATTTGCGACGACGAAAGTGGTATTGCAGCTTTTATGTAGGTCGATTTGGAGTCGGTTATGTTAGTGTTACGTGAGAGCGACTACCGTCTGTTACACAGTTAATATACATTTGCAATTACGTCGGTGCAATGGCGAAAACTGCGCGCCAACTAAAGCGCTGCGCGTTCAAGCTTTTCTGTGCGCATTTGAAATGCGCCCTTTACGACGTTTTGTATGAATAAAGATAAACACGTGCGAGGGTCGTCACTTTAATCTCATCAGCGGGCTATTATCGGGCCATTATATTGTGTCGGCGCGATCAGACGGCCGGCAGACGGCGAGGCGCCGGTGAATCATAGATAACAGCGCTGTGCCATACGCGCCCACCTATATATCTATTTGTTTACGGCGACCTTTAATGAGTGTAGCGCCACGGTAATGGGGTCGTCCCGACTCGGCTCACATCCGACCAATGTCTCGTAAAAATAGCACGCGTCCTATTTTGAAATGTGTAATAAAGATAGCTTGCATTCGTGTATGTGACGACACAAACATTCTGTTTTACAAATGATCCTAAACCTAAGATCTGTTGGTAAACAACAGCTGACAGGCTCTAGCCAACTGTTATCAAGTGGACGAAACGCTGTGTAATCTCCATTGTTTGTTTGTAGACAGTCGCAATCTTCAGCATACGAGTGCATTGTTACCACGTCACAACAACAGCGTCTGTTGATACAGAGAATGACGCGAGAGCTAACAACAGAACCTAAAGAGATGTACTATTTAATAGCCCATGAAATCTTCTCAAAACTTTTCGTTAACTCACTTGTTACTTTGTCCATTCTACCGACATGGCAACTAAGTAACATGAACCGAATTCTAAATTCAAACAGAAGATCAAAGACATAGTCTCCCTACGGTCTTCTCTGAATGTTACTGCTCAGATCACATAAAGAATAAGTCAAACAGTTTACGTGCACGTTTGTCCTGAATGCAATAAAGTCGTGTAGTCTGATTGAGCAACGTAGTCGCGGAGCTGAACCAGCTCTGTCAAGGGCAGCGCCCGTCACCGCGCGGCGGCGTGCGTAACGCACCAAGCCGAGGTCTTTACTTTCCCATCCGACAATAACGCCACAGTTGCACGTGCAACTCGGTGCAAGGTTTCTGTTAATGATACTTTGAAGTTTGAACATGTGTCTTATGGACAGCTCTCCAAAAGAAACTGTACGGTTAAATGTGTTTCCGTAAATTTATTAAAACAGGATGCTATACAGACATTTCATCATTCCATAGAACATGCAACATGTTATCAACCTAATTTACACATGTATTAGATTCGAGTTATCTAAAAAGGTAGATGGTTAGCTGGCGTTACAAAACGTCTGACGCTATTTTCTACACGTAAGGATTAAATTTAAAATTCCGTTTCTATCCTCTCAATCTATCTTAAATGTGAGTGTCATTCTAACATACTTCACCCAGCTTATATGTTATTTTGGACTGTAGAACTTGCTTTTATTAAGTATTCATTCGGCTCGAAATATCTTAGAGCACAGATACAACAGGGCGTGCATCAAAGTCAAGTGTCAGGCACGAAGGGCGCGGGCCTGCGAGCAATGTGCGGACAACGCGAGCCCACAGTGGTTCTACCAACACATTCCGCGCATACGATCTACCGCGCCCACGTAAGCTGCATATAGGGCTACCGAATGATCGGAATCGAAATGGATTGTCGGTAGAAAGTGTGGAATGTCTCAGCTCGCTGTATTGTTGCCATTCGGTGGAACGTATGCACTTTCAGTTCTCTTATTCCGAAAGCGATTGGGTGCTGGAGTACCCAGTAGCATTGGATCCACAGTTCCGAATAATAAAGGGAATTAGAGGTAGAGAAAATGAAGTGATTGGTTGAAAAAGCTTCCAAAATGGACCATTTGAACTAGTTCTGACTGATTGCGGCCTGTTCCAGTCCAGACACTGACAGATACTTCAGTAAGTATTTTTATGGAGGTGTCCGCGTCCGGAGCATCGACTGCAATTTGAAAGTACCTTGTTCCTCCGAACCACAACTGAATCTTTACTCATGAATGCTTTGGTAAGGTACTAAACTAACATCTTAGTTGTGTCATATTCAAGCATTATAATCATCTGGTTTTATAGCATCTGCAGGTGAATACGGAAAGTTCAATATTTTTATAGCTTTGATGAAAATGTTTGCTTTATTATTATTTGAATACCCTAGACCGCCACCGCAAATTACTTCCATTGAAACCATCAAGGCAAGTTATTTAACTATATCGATATGAGATCTATTTACTGCAAAATTCCGTACATAACAAGCGATGCATAATACTGAATTTGTGGTTTGATTTAATAAACAAGTTTTGAGGCAATATCAGAAAACGTTTTGACAGTATAAGATACCTACGGTATATTTTCGATAATGTAATAAACGTTGTGTCAAGTGCTCACAATTTACACCAAGTATCTAAACTGACAGGCTCATACAATGTGGTCGTTCAGAAGTGGTATGACATGAGTATTTGTACTAAGAGAATTCATAGTCACGCAGACACGACGCTATTAGCGACACGATGTATGCCATGTATTCTATCTGTACATAAGGATTCATAATAAACATGTATGTATGTATTATATTGTTTATTTTTGTGTGTGCCTATGAGCGTAAGTTTGACCAGGATATTTTCTATAAATAATTCTGTTCTGGAACTATCAACAATTCAGAAAATATATTCTATAAATTATTGTGAAAATTGTGTAAGTGTTAAGAGCCAGGAATATAAACAGAACATAGACAATAGCGTTAACAAGCGGCCTAGTTGAGACAAACGGTGGCGTCGGAGCGACGGCGGTGTTTGTCGACCCATTTAACTTGATCACCACTAACACACTCGCCGTCCCCACATACCACATGATATATGCTGATTTATCTTAGAATTTACACATTTCTACAGTTTACCTATATATATATACCTACCATTCAACATTGAGCTATACTGGACAGTTCAGCAGCAGCATACTAAATCTTTTAGTTACGTCATCACGGGAATACCAAAAAGAGAAAAGCATATTAAACCGTAGCGATTTCATACGAACGGTTGAATAAATTTAATTTATTCAATATCGAGAGCCGAGGCAAATTGTCACAATGGCTATGTAACAAACAAAACAAATCAAATGAAACCTTTACAAGTGTTTCATTGACAAATTAAATCTCGTTTTCCTTTTCAATCTTACAACAATCTCGGGGAGAGGGACCGAAAACAGGGTGGTTGTTACGTCTGTGAGGTAAGTACATCTGGTTATCGGGCGTGGGGGGATTGGGTACACTTGTACACTTACTGAATGTGTATAGTATACTATAGAGTGAGCCGGGCAAGTCTGGACGAGGTTAGGGAAAGAATGTCCGCACCATTAGCCAAGGGGGCAGACGGAACGGGGTGAATGGGCTGTCGAACCCTCCGTCGACCTTGACTCGCCGAGATTTATCACTTTTCCGGGGTAATCTGAATACAATTAGGCGATGGCCAGCCAACGGCGGGACCGCAGACACGCAACAGGTTCCCGTTACAGGAATCATATTCTTTTAAGTTTTTTTTAGCTCCCTTCGTTACGTAGGATAGCAATGTATTCATATCTTAAGTCTGAAAGTCGAACAAGAATAATGAGAATCATGTTTACATTGAATGGCACTTGTGCTTCGTAAAACAAACCTGTACGTATTTTTGATCAATATGAATGATACTTAACGTTGAAGAAGTCTGGACTTGTTGACTAGAACAAAGACTCACATAAGTACTAGAGGACAGAGCTGATGACAATAGATTTTGGATCGTAAGGGACTTATGGATACACTATTCTAAAAGAAAACAAAATTTAGTTTTACTGGATGGAAATATACATAATATACTAAGAAAACGCATAAACTGTGTAATAAATTGCTTGCGACAGCATTAGGTGGGCGGTAGTTGGTAGAAAGAACACCATAAATAATAATAACGACCACGTCGTTCCTGGCATAAAAAAAGTATTCAAAACAAACCACGAAGGATCTTTTACGTGAAAACGATCAAAACAAACATTATGGCAGGATCGGGGCAAAAAGCGTTTTGCTTTACCTTTTTTTTTACAAAGTTGGAGTTCGTTGGCCTTGCCAAGGACGTGTTACCACGTGGTCGTACATAGTGGCATTTCAGTTAAACGTCAAGCACTCCCGCGACCCTCACTGACACAAATATGTGTGTGAGTGAGGGTGAATACTAAATGCACACAATCAAACACAGATAACTTCCCTACTTGTTAACCAGCGATAAAGCACGATAACACATAATTGCATTATTATGAAACCGTATTAATTAGAATTACGTAAATCCTATATAACGTAAGTTATTATGACACATGATTTACAAATCAACTGTTCAAATCGATACCTTTTCATTCATTATGTCGTTTTTCCTGGAAACGCTAAATATGGTCTAATTAAATAAATATGTACGTTTTATCTGTGACCTATTAATACTTTGGTACACGCGGCTACACGTCAAGCTACGAAAACCAGTATAAGCTGACCGTTGAATGTGCGGAAAGATCATCCAAAGCGAGACCACGATAAACTGGTTCTGTATAGTTTTATGTGTAGCGGTGAGTACCACTTTTAACGAAAATATTATACGTACGGAGGAGTGTGAAATTCGGCACAGTGTTTATGCGGAGAAGGAGTTCGGAAAGCTTATGTTTTTTTTTTTTAAATCATCATCACTGAAGTTAAACATCCATTACGGCTATAGTCTTTGACATAAGAACTCTAAACACATTCCAAAATAAAATTTAAATGAATTATAGTTGAATTTGGGTCACGGGATAATCACTAGTTATTATAATTCCATATCATAGTAAATTATGCCATCAATTTTAAAACCATTGAAACAAAAAACAGGACAACAATTCAAATATTTCTTCTATATAAAATGTTAAGCATCGAGCTAAGTATAAAACCGAAGTAAATATAGGTTTCAAATGTCACGGAGAAACAGCGAGCGGCAGCGTTCGACTCGGTCCCAAGAGCCAGCCTTATCTTAGTTGATGGCATTCCACTGCTCGGCGGCCGATACGCACGACGGACGACTGCGAAACGCTTTTAGCGCCCGTATACTCAACAACCGACTACTTCGCCAAGGAATTATCGCCCAACACGACGACAACACAAGGTCTGAAATACCACAGCAACGCTAATAGGTACACTTCGCGCAAAAGAAACCTTATTGGTCGAAAATTAAAGTCGTTTTCGAAAGTCACGTTGTATGCGGGCGTCAAACAATACGCAATTCACCTTCGAACGCGTCGGGTTGCGGTATTGCGGCTTCATTGTGTTAAAATAACGATGGAACTTGGATTGGAAACGAGCACAATGCGGTCGATAAACAGAAATTTATTTTTATTTACACATCGATAAAGAATATTACGATCAATCAATGAGACTGCCGCATAGATAAGAGATAACGAATTCTTGCACGCAGATGTATTACATACCTACCTATATTTTGATAATATTTCCCCTTATGTCTATGTCATCAAATGTACCTACCAATATCAATTTATTTACTTGATTCAAATATCGTACAATAATAATGATCTACATATTTTATTTAACAGAAGATATTTATTTTTCTTACATAGTGACTAGATTACTTTGTCACAACTATAATTAGGATTTATTATGTACATGTCGTTTGATAACCTATCAGTTTATTTTTAGATTTAGGTAGGTAAACTTAAAAATAATTAAAAGTTTTAACAACAAAACAATATGAGTCATTAGTGCACGTATGAGCACAGGCAGGCAACATATAAAGCAGTGTTTTTCCTCAAACGCTTCGTCTATAATTTTCTAGCGCGAGACTTCACATATTCATTCGATGTTTGTCGAGAGTCAAGAAGTCCGACGAGCCGAACGGTTGACGTCATACAGTCATGTTAACCTTCTACCACTCCACCAGCTCGTGACAATTTATGTGGCGTGCTTTAATACATTGCTGCGCAGGCTCTCGTTGTATTTGTCGGCGAGAAACACGAGCAGCGTTGGACTTGGAAGTTGTTTAGTTCGCTCGGAACGCTGGAGACACAGTGTGAGGGCGTATTGCGGTCATATAACCGGTATTCGAGTGGCGCGGCAGTCGGAGCTCGGCCGGTCTACAGCTCGATGTTTTGAGAAAGCCACGTTCGGCAATCGGCGACGTTAACAAAACACGATTGCTTTTGCGGTTGCCGTTCGCTACAGCCGATTTAGGCAAAATACCACATTGCTTTTTATGATACCTGCAATCCTGCATATATGAGGGCGGCACAATGTTTATTTTGAGGCCAATTTCACTCAACCGGGACTAATTGATAACTGTTAATGCTTTTTGTACGAACTTAACCAACCCTGACTTGGGTGATTATGATTATCCAATTGGCATATAAGCTAAAATAATAACTAAATTACGGCTTTAGCTTCAACATCCGTGTTAACTAAACATCTGAAAGGTGGTGTTCAGTATTGGCTTCTCTAACGGCGTTTAGACAACAACATAGAAAGTGAAATGTCAGCCGACTGCTTCTTGTCTTTATGTACAGTTCGATGTTTAAGAGATGGTAATGAAATCATGGCATGCCGTTAAACTTAAAAATAGCATATAATACAACATTCTAAGTCATAAATAGTTGTACCATTCGGAAAAAAAAGGCCGCCTTTGCCTTGGCATACAAAATTGAATTATGCAAATCTCATATTTGTTCGTAATATGGGTTCTTAAAAGGCACTTATTGCGAAAAAATCCAGCGTGAAATAAAACAATCGAATTTTAATGGATTGGAATGGTCACCAATCGCAAGTTATTGAACATGCGTGAATAAATTTACAAAGCAATTTGCGTTCAGAGTATACTTTGAGTATGCGAATACCATGGTATTTATTAACTTTTAATAGTTCACTAACTGTGAAATTAGCCCTTATTATTAGAACATGAACATTTAAATTAGAATAATCTTTAAAGTTTACACTACAACTTTTACGTGTTTACTGTTAAAGAAAATGAACTTCATACCTTGTTATTCTGGTACATAGTTCAGCATGAATGCCTATTTTAACACCATTTCACGGTGTTCGTTTTGCCCAAAAAAAGTGACATTCGCTTTTTATTGAAGATTTATACTAAATATATCATCCAAATGCAAGAGTAGAACACCCAGGTGTCAATTTCCCATACTTTATTTTAAAAAAATATTTTAGTTTTCGTGACCTTCACACTGAAATACTAAAAATGATTCGTAAAAAAAAATCTGAATTATATTTTTTTGTTTTTTGTATTTAAGTTTTATAAAGCATTTTTTGGTGCATATTATCCAGTTTAAATTTATTCAAAAATGTTGACAAAACCTCCAAAATATTTTTTTTTTGTTGAAATCAATATTTATTTTTTTATAATTTTCCTAGCACGAAGTAGAACCTCTATCTAGCATAAAAAGATTCCTTGTACTAAGGTTTATCATCCACAAAAATATTACGTTCAACTTCGGCCTAGGTTTCGAGAAAATGAATTTTAAATATTTGTATTAGGGTTGTATGACGGAAAAAACTTGAACAGAAGATCAGATCAAAGAATTTACACCTATAACTATACAGACGACTAGAGGGCACACAATTACATTTACCTACCTGTGAATGTAGTATGTGTTTCTCCGGGTTAATATAAAAATTTTACCTTCGAATAAAATTTGTATTATGTTTCCTAAGACGTCCGAAGTCCATTATGAGAGAGTACACCGTTTCGTTCCGTGAACAGCCGCTAGATGTCGTCACTTCCGCCTCGTAATCGCGCCACTAGCGACCCCCAACGTCAAATCTGTGAACTACCTTCAAAAACCGCATACAAGCCGCCATGATGAAGTTTTAGATCATTGTTCGGCTCATAATGATGCAAAGGTAGGTATGCACCAGGAAGACCTTACCTGGACTTCGGACGTCTTAGGAAACATAATACAAATTTTATTCGAAGGTAAAATTTTTATATTATGTGTTCCGTTTGACGTCCGAAGTCCATTATGAGAGACGTGTTTGTTATCTCCTGGTGGATTGTATGAATGAAAAGCAACAATGTGAATTATAACCCAATATTAATTTTAATCATATTCATATAAAGAGGCTTTATATGAAACAAGTACTAGCCGTTCATTTATTGGCAGTGTATAGAATTATTAAATAAAAACATAGGAACACTTGCAATCTGTGCAATACCTTCAAAAGTAATTTTTATTTGAATCATATGTCATGAAAACATTGGTTAATCAATTGGGGACTTGAAATAAAGATAACGAAAGCACCGAGGGCATTTCGTTACTTGATCTGATATCTTTATGATAAAATTTTCTGAAAGTTGATTTATGCCTCCAGTTTGCTTTAGATAATATATCATTTATAGGATAATTTTCTAACCAATTTAATGATGAGACAGCCGATCTAAAACTACCTGGAGAGGCCTGTATTCCTGCACCAGATAGAATACGTTTTACCCAATCACCGATTATGGTTTAAGTGGCTGCTCTAACAGGATCTCTAGTAGTTATGAACAAATTTGTTAATGAGCCCCGTCTGTTCATTGACAGGTTTTTTAACGTGCGGAGCCAAAATAATAAAATAAGTAATTTTACTTAACTTTAAATAAGTAATCAATACCCACATAGGGTATAATTACCACTAAGATACCCACGCCTCTGGGTCCCATGTGGGCACCCCAGGAGGCAAAGGTTTGGCAATTGAAATTGCTTTCAAAATGTGCTTTACAATGTGACTAGAAGAAATTTTAATATTTGAAGTAGTTTCACAAATAGATGCAATAACGGACTTGTGCACGAGGATGGTTCTGTGAGCTAACTTTTGATCTAGATATAGATATGCTAGATATTTCGCAACATCTGCTGGATTTGGCGTACGAATTTTTATATGATTTTTGCTTCACCACAATGACCAACACCCCAAATAGGTGTGTAAGTTTTAAGGGTTGAAGTTCGCCGACAAGATAAAAGATCTTTCTCTAGTGGAGACCAATTTCTAGTCACGGTGTCCCAGCCGAAATTAGCCAGGCTTCCAATTTCAGATCGTTGAAATGAGCTGGTGGTAGGCCGGTCACCGTGTCTATCAAGGTCTTCTTCAGGTCTCTGATCTTCAAGGGCCGTGACATGGTTTGACTCCTCATGTCTGGTCGCCAAAACGGTTTCTTCCACTTGGGTGCTACTATGATGTACCGCGCTGATAATGAGTTTAGATGGTAAAGAACTCGTGGAAGCAGCGCCGGTGGTGGGCCCACCCCTGCTAGGTCGTATTGCCAGTATCTGCTGAAAGCGTCGTGATAGCAGGCGTTGGAGTCTGAGGAATCTAGAGAAACGTAATTTGTCACGACGTACGCGGTTTGGGATGTGAACAAATCTATGTCCGGTTTTCCCCAAGACTGAAATATTTTCGTAATTGCTGCCACCGGAAGTCGTCCGTCAGAGTCAGCAATTCCCGTGTCAACTCCATCAATCGGAGTGATCTTGTGCCGCCTTCTTTCTGAATGTACGAGACCACTGTTTTGTTGTCGGTCTGGAGAATTATCCTGGAGTCTCGGAGGGCTCTGGATTTCTGGGACAACACAGCAATCACAGCATATTACATCTCCTTGAGATTGCAATGCTATTTTTTTCTGGTGGGGTTGCCACGCACCTTGTATCTTGTTGTTGTTGACTAGTGCCCCCCACATAACGTCGGAAGCGTCCGTGATGACATAGTTTGTGGGTAGCACATTTGTGTGAATTCGCTGTCTTTTGACTTGCATTTTCCATCCCCCACTCTAATTTCTTACGAATATCTTGTGTCAGTAGTACTGCTCCGAGAGGATTTTGACGCAGTACTTTTATGTGACACTGCAGCGCACGGCAATGCATCCTTCCCCGGTGGGTGATGAAGGACGCAAAGTTGAGAAGCCCTAAGAGGCGTTGCGCCTGCTTCAGGGTCCAACTGCCCGCTGCGAGTCTGGTCGAGAGGTTCTGTTGAATTTGTCTCACCTTTGGTGGCAGGGACTTGCGGTTTGTTTGAGTGTCCCAATCGATACCGAGATATTCGATCGACCTCGTTGGTCTGGTGACCGATTTCTCATGATTTACACACCAGCCCAGACTTGACAGGAAGCGTACAGCTATGTTTAGATGCGTGCTGAGTACTTCCTTGTTCTGATGGACTAGTAAATAATCGTCGAGAAAAACGACGAGGCGCAGACCTTTCTTGCGAAGGTATTCTGCCGTCCAGTTTGTTATAGTCCCAAACATTTTGGGAGCGGCAGCCAGGCCGAATGGTAGACATGTCATCTGCAGAAGTTGACCACCGTAACTGATGCGCAAGAAGCATCTGTGTTCTGTGCGTATTGGGAGGTGATAAGAGGCCTGGCCGAGGTCTAACTTGACCATCCAATCGCCTTGTTGAAGAAACGAAGGCATTTGTTGATGGTGGAAAAGATGGAAATGTTTTGGCTCCATGTACAAATTTCATCATCATCATCAGCCTATAATGTTCCCACTGCTGGGAAACAGTCCTCCTCTCTGTGAGAGGGAGTGGACCATAATCCACCACGTGGGCCCAGTGCGGATTGGTAGATGTCACATATCTTCGAATTTTTGGTTCTAGGACATGCCGGTTTCCTCACGATGTTTCCTTCACCGTTTAGAGAGCAGTGGTGATGAAATAAATTACACAAAGTAATGCGCCTGGCGGGGTTCGAACCCACGACCTACAACTCGTAAATCGGGGCCGATACCACTGGGCCACCACTGCTCTCTCTTTCTGTACAAATTTAGTGTTTTTAAATTGAAAATCACTCGATTTTTGCCATTGCTCTTTGTAATTATGAAAAGAGGGCAAATGAAAGATGGGGTCAAAGGAGCAGGCTCTAACACTCGTTCTTAAATCATTTTTCGAATTTTGTCTAAAGTTGGTAGGATTAAGGGCGGTGGCTGATTGAAGGGGATTCGAGCAGCCGATATAATTTTTACAATAGTCTTTGAAGAGTTGAAACGATTCCAAATTTCTATGTAATGCTGAAAACAGCCGCCCCAAAAACTGGGTATTAAATAGTCATATTTGCTTATGTCCTGCTCGCCTCCCGATGTTATCTTTCCCCACCCCCTCTTTTTGAAGAGAAATCGTCATTTCGTTTGTTTTTTTTTTTATTATTACGCTTCGATTTGTTTTGTCGCGAACGAAAAGTGTTCTCTTGCAAAATCGTCGAAGGATGAAAAGATGTCAGGCAACTTGTTACCGCACTATTAATTTGTTTTTCTAATTTTTCTACACCCCCCATTTTTTGTAGGTAGTTGGATTTTAATTGAATATTCGATCGAGGGTGGAATTTTTTCTATGTCGTCGCGTATGTATTTGCTTTTTACGTTTTTAAATGACGATCGGCAGCGTGTCTATAACTTTAGCTTGTTTACCGCAAATTATTTGAAGAATGTCATGTGATACCGTTCTATATGATGAATCAGCAACAAACAACTCTTTAAGTTTATTAAAGAAGGTAGTTGTTTTCTACACCCCCAATCTTGTGTCAGTAGTACTGCTCCGAGAGGATTTTGACGCAGTACTTTTATGTGACACTGCAGCGCACGGCAATGCATCCTTCCCCGGTGGGTGATGAAGGACGCAAAGTTGAGAAGCCCTAAGAGGCGTTGCGCCTGCTTCAGGGTCCAACTGCCCGCTGCGAGTAAGATAATTGAGCGTTGGAACTAGCGGACCAATCAATAAGGTTTTGTAATGCCGAGTTCACATGCTCATTTTGCGTTAAAAATGCATTAGACAACGCTGTAAAACTGCAAGTACACTAGGTTCTTTAACGGAAATGTCTAGATTTGCAATATTTTCAATGCAAGGTGTAAGCTGCGGCGGACGTAAGAAATTTTCTTGTATATATTGGGTAACTGTCTGTTGAGGGTAGCGCGGTGCCAAAATAATTTTGCGTGGCGGGTACTTTTTGTGCTGATGGAGCACTATTTGCCATGATGCAATTCGATAAAACATTATTGACATGACTCACCAATTGTTTGCAATAGTAGATCAAACCTGCGATCCAGTTCGAAGTCTTGCGAGAAGGAGCGCCCACGTGACCGCCGGGCACAAACTACCGCCGGGCCCGTTTACGCGGTGCTGAACCACCCCGCTCACTCTCCGATCACACTGTATCACTTCCTTTCGATGACGATGAAGAACTCGAACTCCGCGTCCTTTTCCTCGAAGATTCCTCCGGCACGATAGTTTAAAAATAAACTCTTCACGAGACGGAACGTTAATTTTAAATTAAAAAAATAAAAAAAACTAAAATACTAATAATATAATGAACTTTTTACTTTAATCTCGAAAGTTCTAAAACTAAAAAATATCGTTAATTCGAAACGATTTAACCATCTAGCGGAGCTGCGCACAGTTCGAAAAACGACGCAACAATGATCTAAAACTTCATCATGGCGGCTTGTATGCGGTTTTTGAAGGTAGTTCACAGATTTGACGTTGGGGGTCGCTAGTGGCGCGATTACGAGGCGGAAGTGACGACATCTAGCGGCTGTTCACGGAACGAAACGGTGTACTCTCTCATAATGGACTTCGGACGTCAAACGGAACACATAATATATGGTTGAAACGATTTTATTATTTTAAATTGTTTGATAGCAACACCATTAATGTCCATACTTTGAGTGTATTTGGATTTTGGAATACTTCAGAAGGGAGGTAAGAAAACTACCCGATATTACATTCAATGTCTGATATTATAAACTCGCTTATTAAGTTAGGTATAAATAAAGTTTGTACCTAATTATTCGAGTGTTCATGAATGGAATTGTAGAAGGTTAGGTATTACCCGACTAAAATCAGATGGGAAGGCAAAAGTACTCAACTATGTATACGTAATATTCATATACCTACGTCAAACAAATCGTGACAGTAAGTAGGTATATAAGATGTGGCGTCCCCGGTGGGTGAACCCGTCAAGGTCATTTCGAGGGAAGCCGCACAAGGGTGTTCTAGGAATCTCTACATTTCAACCAGATGTAAATTGGAATGTCAACAAACGCTTTTAAAACATATTATTAGGATTCGATGCGCGCCTCGTTTATCATATTACAGCATATTAGTCAGCCTATTAAATAACGCTGTCTGTTCCAATTGATCGATTGTGCGAATTCATCATTTAACACAATCTGCGTAGCTCCACTTTTCAATTGCGGTTTTCTAGCTCTTATCAAAATCGTGCCAAGTTCGGCAAAGTAAAAGTCAGTTTCGTTTTTTTTATGTTGTTATATAGGTGGGAAGGTTTGTCAATGGTGAGGTCGGTGGCGATCCGGCACATAGGAGCGCCTCGTGGGCCTCAGGGGTAGAAGGTCCTGTTTTGCGTGCTCGCCCCGACCGTCGGTGGGGGTAAGTTTTTCACGAGGCCCTATATACCGCGACCACCCCGACTCGTACATAAGGTGGGCGGGCTGGGGTGGTTCGCGCCCGCAAAAGGGGCAAAATACGGCGTACTCTGGGCGCTCGTTCTATGTGGGTCAATGTCGGGAAAGCCCGTGTCTACCGGTGACGAAGTATGCACAACGAATCTGATCAACACACCCGTGACAAAACAAAGGATAAGGCAAAACCTCTCAAGAAAATATTAAGACCTTAACCCCTGGAAATAAGCTTCAAATTCGAAGAGAACTCCAACAAGGTGCAATTTCATAGAAAATCAGTTTACAAAAACTCTAATCTGGATAAGTGATTACATTAAGATATCATTTCATTATAACCATGTTATTCATCGCAACAAAACTAAGTTTAACTAGCTAGTACAAAACTGACTTGCGATAAAATTACTTGCAAAGTTTTTATTTACAAAACAGCATTCACATTACACGTCTTGCCATGTTAATCCTTTTCAATATTCTGATTTAAACTAAGCTTTCTTGGCTTTACTCATTCATATTAAACTGATGTGATTATCCTCCACATGAGAAACTTTAATTTCATATTAGCTTGATTTGTGCTCGAGAATCGACAACTTAGTCAAGTAAGAGGTAATGTCAAAGACACTTAGAAAATAATTTCGGACAGTTTTGGAAAAAGTCTGCCATATACTGACATCTGAACCAATACCAGCAGTCATTGTGACTGTCTATGTTACTGGAATATGAATTTATATTTGAAACTTCATTTCCACCAGACGTGAGAATGCGAAGGGAGGGATATGCGATATACATACAGCTTCAAATAGATTAGCTATGTGATAGGTTAGGCTAACGGCCATCCTGGTGTCTAGTGGAAACACAGCAAATCGAGGATTACTTACCAACAGCAGGTGACATGGAGCGTGAGCCACTGGAGCCTGTCGGGCTGGGCGTCGGCCTCAGGTGCGGCGTGGTAGCGCGCCCAGCGCCGCCGCTGCCGCCCGAGTCATTGCTATTCTGACCGGTCAGATCCTGGAACAACACGGTACGACATTAATATCAATTATTATAAATCATACGTGGAAGCAGAAAAAACCTGTCGGTTTTTTATCGGTTACATTTCGGAGAGTGTGCGATGGAACTGCATAACTTGATTCCGCCTGGCCCTTTCCATCATCGGACTACAAGTACGGCAATGCGCCATCGGCATATGGTGGACATCCCTCCGGTACGTACAAAGCGTTTTGCCCAAACCTTTATTGTACGCACAGTTAAGTAGTGGAATTCAGCTGTCGGGAACCTGTATTTCCCGACAGCTATAATCTTGGGGTTTTCAAGTCAAGAGTGAACAGGTTACTTTTAGGCAAGCGTGCTTCGCCGTCGGCCACATCTTCGCTTATCACCAGGCGAGATAGTGGTCAAACGCGAACCTATCCATAAATAAAAAAAAAAACATTTGGATAACCTATTCCACAATCAATCATTTTAGTGAAATAACTACATAGATTAGACCTAATTTCCGTGGCTCTGGCACCCAAAAGGGCAACTGACGACAGTGTGACTTTTAATCAGTCAAATCTGACAGTCTCTTCTTTGAAGTTCTTTGCCACACCGAGCTGGAATAATTATTTGGTGATATTTGAATACGTTTCACCTATCAACCTTCAGTAAGCTACGGTAGTACTTCAGCGGCCTTCTTCTACAGAGACGACGTGATTTCAAGAAATGGGAATATTTTAGGCTATTAGTCTAAAATATCCCAAATGCTTACCCTAATGCTAATCACTCCACTACAGTTTCTTCATATTAAACTACTTCAGTATACTTTATGTGCAAAAAAAACTTTATTTCTCATTTATGATTTGAATGTGTTTAATGCATGATATGATTAATTACAATTGAGATTGCTAATTCTAGCCCATTACGTAGTTACGTACATTAAGTTCAAGATCATGAACTTGGGTATAAACCTAGAATTATAGTTGATCCTATTATACGTAATTTCCTTAAACGTATTTTCCAGAATCTAAATATTTAAATGAATTGTTTAGAGTAAGAGCATTAGCTAAAGTAAGAAATCTTTATCGTTTCATATTTTGGTATCTTGCAGTTAATGGATTCAATCAAATACGGAATGGGTTTTTAATCAGTCCTGATCGAAAGTTCACGAAAGACCTGACCAAATTTCGGTCTTCTCTATGAGAGTAAGTTCAAACTCCTTGCCAAATTTCATGATTCAAGGTCAACGGGATGTACTACCTTACAGGGTTTGGTTACATTGCGAGCGTCAACATATGCGACAAAGTTGCGATTCCATGCCTAGTTTGATTTTTCAAAACTTTAAGTTATTGTTGACTCACAATAAACCTTGAGGTTCATGCGTTCCTGAGAAATAAAGGTCTTGTCAGACCGACAACAAAGCCATCCTATAAAGATCGTTTTTTTTTAAAATGGTCTAAGCTAAACTAGCGTGTATAAAAGTTAGTTTACTTAAAAGTTCGATTACTCCAAAACAGCCCAATTTGGATCCATAGTTATCAGGGGTAAAATTATTGTAAATAAGGTCTTGTAGGAATCATCCAGATTCAAGGAATGCTCCCAATTACCAATCATCCTGTATTTAATTACTTCACACAGCTTGTCCCTTTACCAATTGTTTCAAATCTATACTTAATCCAATAAGTCCAATATATCTGAAAATGATAGTTTCCGCCAAAGTCAATCATCTAATATACAAACAGTTGATAAGGTCTAGTATCGTAAATCATAAAAAAAGAAACAACCATGAACACACCCTTAGAATTTGTCACACAAAAGGGTATATAAACAATCAAATGTCATAAAAGATCAGTAACAGATGATAATGTAAAAGGCAATTCTCATTTGCATAATCTGCACGGTATAAAGTGTGCATTCTTGTGCCTAGGTGAGATGCCTTGACACTGCAACCTCGGCAGTTAAGAGCAACAATAGCACGCCGAGTCAATAGAGCACGGCCACTTGCGGTAATCGTGCAATAAAACAACGTACTTACGGAATCTCCACAAACAATACGCTCGCAACCAACACCAAAATAAAAACAAATGCGGCACGCCTCGCGCTAATATTAAACTTGGATGCAGATCATCTTTTGTACGGTAACTAAGTTATGTAACGTAAACCAACAGTCGTTAAAGTACAATGGAACGACGAGTTATGCATAATAATGTAAGTTCATACGAACCCATAAAAGCTCACCCGACAAACTATTGTATACAGTTGACAATCATATGATAGTACGTACCGTTTCAGTGCAGTAAATGTTGGTAGCTCGTAAATCAATCAGTGGTCCTTTTCTATTACAACATACAACGGTAAACGCGATTAGAGCGAGCTTAGAGCGGACGAGAGCAACTGTGCAACAGACGCGTAAATGTTAAGCTTTTTCAAAGTTAAAATCGAGTCGTATTATTGAGAGAGCAGCGAAGGTGCAACGCGTTCTCAACGTTCGAACGGGCTCGACGAGGCAACTCACGACCCCCCGCTGTCGAGGTTAGCTCGCCTGCGAGAGGCTCCGGCGTCGATCAGACGAGTCCGGCCGGTGGGGCGGGGCGCGGGGCGGCGGGGAGCGCGATAACTGCGGCGATGTTTTTGCCCAGCGCTCCAGCTCGCTCGCTCGGCGCACCAGGCGCGTTCTTCATTTCGTACAGAGTCCATTATCTCTAAGGCTGTCCCTCTCGCACTCGTTGCTCGCTTCGTCGCGCCTCGCCGCACCGGCCGCTGTTTTATTGCCAGCCGACGATTTTAACGTGCGCTCGCAACGTCCGCCGGAGCACAAAAGTTTTTATGGAAATTTCATTCCGAATGCGCCTCGCTCGCTTGCTCACTCGGGAACGTCAATATAAAAGCACGATAACGAACGGACGAGTCAATTAATTATTATTGTTGGAAGCTGTCGGGACGTGCTGGGCGGCTCTATCTAGATACAGTATCTGCTGTTGTGTTTTCAGATGTATATTAGTAAAGTGGAAGCAAAAATAATGTGAGCCACGAAACTAAGCTAGACAGAGTATGTAAGATGCAGCAACGAGGCAAATAACGGAAATAACTAATACAATTCTTTGATATTGTTTTGAATAATTATGAATCTAATGATCGATGAGAGACAATAGTTTGTGGTGTCTCACTGAAGATACATACATATTATTATGACTATGCCTACGCTGTAAAATTTTTACTAATTCATAGTAAGTACATACATTCACATTTCACCAGAGACCTTAGCACAAGATTTCCGTATTTCATTAGGTACCTCTAGAGTTAGAACTAGAAGTCACAAAAACGTTAAACTCGTGCCAGAGCCTCTGTTCAGGTGTATTTCTATTAGTTGTCTTGCACACAAGTATTGAACTGGAAACATGTTTTCAAGAGTGTGCCAATTGCATGCAGGTTTTACTTGCATAGTTCGCAAAAAAGTTGACAGTTACTCAAACAAATGTTAAAACTGCCTACTTGCAACTTGTAGCTTGTACGCGTTTGTTCAAATTGCGTACAATTTGCAACTTGTATACAAGATACAAGTAACTTGTATAGTATAAACGCGCCTTTATAGTCCATAGTTCCATGTAAAAGGAGTCTAGTCTATTGGCTATTAACATTTTTAGTTCCTTTTTAACTGTTTGACCGATCTGGCGATGAACATAAGAACCGACAAAACAGCCCACAACTAAATTGTCTCATCATAGGAGTGTGTTCACACTTCTTTTCTCCATGAGGAAGTCAGTACAACAGTAGAAAAAAGCCAAATGAACATTTTGAGCCAAGTTTAACGAAAGTTTGAATAAATTCCAAAAAAAAAACAAAAAGTTTGACATATATCTACATTTCAGAGCTCTGTAGCATTCAATTAAGATCTAACAAAACATTGATCAGCTGTTTGAATGATTGGGCTACGTCAGTCGGGCACGAATGAACGAGATCGGCTTAAATTGACCGACTGCACTTGGCCCAAATCCCGACGCAAATAAACACAAAATCGCTCTTGTTGGTGTGTCTACACAATGTGTGGAGGCTGCCAGCAGCACGGTAAATAGAGGGACTAACGCAACCGCACAAACCTACGTAGCCTACGAAGTACCTTATATAGGTGAGGTGCAGTGGGAACGAGGCGACGACGATCATGAAACCTGCTATTGAGCCGAGAGAAACGCTCACGTGGGCCCGACTAACAATGTGCGGTACTTATACAGGATTGCTGTGGCACAAAGATTTTGCCTCACAACACTACGCTTTACAGTATCAGAACTTCAGAACCGAGGCCCGGTTGGTACGAAGATACAACGGTTCATTATTTCTTTCAGGACTAAAAACTTTCAAGCCTTAATTTAGTTATTTTGATAAGTTTCAAATGCTTTCGTAGAACTTTAACTTGGGATATGGCAAAAATCTGACAAGTCTCTACACACTAACTTTTCCCTAAAATACTCTTGATAAACCTTGAATATGTATGTAACAAGAAACGGTGAGTCATCTAGCAATCAGAGCGATCGCAATCAGTTATCACGTCTCATGTCGCTATTACGTTATTACTGACCGAGCAACGCACGATAGATAGATCTTCATATTAATATCTGGTAGGCTAGGTCAGTGGCACGGGAGCTGCGCTCCGAAGTGATGTACTCTATAAATAGCCCTCAGATGGGTGTTGGAGCTCGTCTAAATAACCGCAAATCTCCTGCCTTGCAATTCTATACATCATCAAAGTTGCAAACTTAACGTTCATTTTGCATGCCTTTCATCTGCTGCAATTGAATATTAAGATGGCTATGAAGTCGGGCAACATTAACACTTTTAGAACACGTTTGAATTTCATAAATATGTATTTAAGGTGGATGCTCCAGGGTAGCCCGCGAAATTCAAAATTTCTTGGGTTTTTTGCAATTTGCAGGCCAGTGCTAGGTTGTATGTTGATTAAAATATTGATCGCGATTGTAAGACGTATGTAGTTACAGAATTATTATCATCAAAATCACCAATACAACCCTCCAAGTTCATAAAGCTTCAGGAACAAAAAAATAACATAAAAAGTCATTCCTGAAGCTTTATGAACTTAGAGCGTTGTATTGATGGTTTTGTTGATTATAATTCTGTAACTACATACGTCTTACAGTCGCGATCAATATTTTAATCAACATACAACCTAGCACTGGCCTGCAAATTGCAAAAAACCCAAGAAATTTTGAATTTCGCGGGCTACCCTGGAGCATCCACCTTAATGGTGATATTCAAACTAGGGATGCATCGATACACCTTTTCACCGATACGATACCGATACTCTTATAAAAATATCGGCGATATCGATACGCTTATCGTGAATTAAAAAAATAAGATAAAATAAATAAATCACAAGTCAAATAATTTTTTAATTAAATTAAAAAGTAGGTAAAAAGGTTGATATTAGATATTTATACATTTTAGTAATTAAAATATTTTTTTGTTTAAAAAACAAAGTAATCTTAAATTTTTCAGAGAAAGGCGATTTCGCTAATCTGTTTGGCAAAGGTTTGCCCGGGCGTAGTTCAAGCTTCGTTTGCAACGAAATAGACGAGACAGCACGTTCGTTTACACTACATTTTTAAATTAAAAAGTATCGTTGAATCGGTCATAAAAATATCGTCGATACCGATATATCGGCTAACCCGAAGTATCGCCGAAATATCGGTATCGGTATCGGATGCATCGCTAATTCAAACTATTTAGTTCAAGTTTATTGCATTGGTAAGGTCTACGTGCACGAACGATTAAGTTCTTAACCAAGGGAATGAAACTCAACGAAGTTATCGAACACCAACTTTCTTCATTTCAAGTCATAACAAAAGTATAACATCAATGTTATAAAAGACATCGAGATTAATCGGCGTAAATGCGTTCCAAGATCATTCAAGAGTTCGTCGACCGGCGTGCGAAAATGTTGTCGTAAATAAATAATTCACAAGGCTAGTGTTCTCGGTTGGGGCACGTGGTACCGACCACGTGTAGTAGGTACGTAAACATTTACATTACATAACCGGCTCGTCATCGACGACCGCGCGCTATTGAGAGCGAAATGCTGTGCAACTCTTACGAATCATTGCACCGTACACCAACTTACCCCGTTCTAATGCAGCGCTCTTATACATTACAGCGTATTCTTTTCTAGGCCATAGAAACGCTGGATATACCCGAATCGAAATTAGGATCTGATGGTCACACTATTTTCACGAGATCTTTTGTAAAAACACAGTTCGCCAAAATGTAAGAACTCAACAAGTTCTTCATTAAGAACAGGACGAAAGCGTGCAAATGAAAGGTAAACAAAGAGGGTCCTCAGTGATGTTTTATGTAGGGACGGGTAGTGCGTAGTGTCTGGAATGCTTGGCCTACAATAATCTTACACGGCTGGTACAATTATACATAACGAACCACGTGTAGTGGGGGACAGTGAGAAGGTCGCGACCCGTTCCCACCCCACACCTTTATTCGTTCAAAGTAAATTTGCATACGTATGTCTACAGTTTCCGATTTACGTTGAGCTCTCCGTGTGGCAGATGAATCACAAAGTTGAGACAGTTCCATTAAGTCTCTGAAAGTTCGCGAACTGCTTGTCATGGACATTGCTGCAATAGAGGCATTAGAAAGAAAATAAAAATGTAGTAGCAAAATCAACTGTTCACATGCACGCATTGCAATTGCAACTGAAGGGTGGAAGAACGTGTTTCAACAATCCATGTCGCATTTGTCAGTTATTTACAATGTCTGAAGAAAGATTGCGATGAGTAGAAGTGCAACTGCCTGCCGGTAGAAATTTAACAAAATCCTCATTGCAAAAACGCAATTTTCAAAAATGAAACAAGTAACTTGCTCAAATCTTTTCGGAATACCATCGGTCGGTAAGAATGAGAAAGATGGCAAAAAGTTCAACTTGGGTAAGTAGTTGGACCGCTTCTATGTGTGAGTGTATTTGTGTAAAATAGACGGTTCCGCAACGAAGGCAAGTGGTACACACTTTATTGAATGTCTTTATAGGCCACCTGTTACTCGGGTCGGTGTCGGCGAAACAGCTGATCGGGCTCGAGCGAATTATTATTATTGTTGTCGGATGTCGGCTCTGGCTTATTTATTTGTGACGAAGGGGGTTGAAGTGGGAAGGGAGAAGCGACGCCGAAGCTCAACTTTCTCCGCCAACTTCTACTATTGTTCGATTGTAACGCGATGACGTAGAGCACCGAATTAATTAAGTGAACTCAGCGATAGAGTTTTCACGTGGGGAGCGTGAAAGTGAAAACCAGCAACCAACGAATCCTCTGAAAAATTAAAACGGTACTTTCTACATTCTATATTAGTCATAAACATTGCATTGCATAATACCTTATGGCTATTAGCTTATTTCCTGGTTCCGAGAAGCCATATTAACAAGTGCTAATCACATCCACCAAGTGATTATACTACTGATTACCTTCAAACAATAGAAATTACCTTCCTTTAGTAGGATTTTTATCTTCTGCGGCTTTTCGTCAATCAAGCAATATGCAACAATAAGCACATAAAATAATTGTAGAAAAGTAAATCGCCTATGCATTTAAGTACCTATGTTTGCATCGATGCCAGAAGTATGGGAAATAATGAGAATCTATCAGTGTTTCTGTCATACGCTTTCATTCCATGTGAACCTAAATGACTGAAAGTGAAAAACAATTAAGAAGTAACAACTTTTATGGAACTACTGGTGCAGTTATGAGTATAAAGATTTTTGAATTGAATGTGATTAAAATAGTTAGCAATCGAATTGAAGATATACAATTGATTTGAAAAATTTGTCCAAAATGATCAAATAGCCGGTTTAAGAAATGGATAAACAGACATAATGCACACCCGAATATTTTTAATAAAGGCGTCTGCAAGGTTTTCGTGTAAAGATTAAAATACATAGCATCTTAGGATCATAGAAAACATTTAACTCTTTTACATCTGTCGGACGCAATCTATAACCGCAGTTATTGACATCATTCGGAAATCTAGATACCTAACCACAAAAATATTACTGTCCTAACGAAGTCTGCTGGGGGAAATAATAATGTTTTTACAAGAACAGTATTCCATTAAGAAATTCTACGATATTCATATGTGCAAAAACAGATTTATATATCTAAATCGTCACGTCACGAGGCTCAAGCTATAATATAACTACGTAAATCAACTACACGGGCGGCAAATGTAATCACCGACCACGTCATGTTTTTTACCAAATGACATGTTTCATAATGCCTGTTTACGTGCAAACCCCAATAAGGTATAGTTAGCCAGCAAGGTTTGAAATAACAGTGTGCTAGGTAATGAGTTCGTGTTCTGTAAAGTTATCATCATGCCCGAATACTGGTCAATATGAACTAGAACTGACAAACTTAGAAATGGATATCTTGATCAAATACCTGCTATTGATTCAGTGTAGGTACCCAAATACAGTGGATTTCGGGTATAACGACGATGAAGAGACCACTCTATTTTCGTCGTTATATCCGAAAGTCGTTACAGGAAAAGGTAAAGAGATACAGACACATGTATGCTGCTACTCAGAATATCACTTTGTAACTGAACCATAAATTTTACACCGAAATGTACAAGTACATGTTTCCCTACCTACTTAGCTTATATCTACCTATAAACAAAAGGTAAAGGTCTCCAATTTTGCTGATCATCTGTGTGGAGTAAACAAAAGATAAGAAATGTTTGTGAAATAAATTTTTTGTGTCTTTGGCGGTCGACTCCGGTCATAATATCTGCATGGGATTTCTAGGAATTTGATACAAATGATTCATTAAAACAGTCGCTACACCCGAACTCGGCGTTACATCCAATGATAGCCACATGAATTTTATACTAAAGTATGCTTTGAATTCAATGGACTTAGATTTAACGTCGCTATAGGTAAATGGTCGCTACAACCAAGGTCGTAATAAAAGAAATCCACTGTATATTTATTAAACTATTACACTTTGTAAGTTGCAACTCGGAAACACTTGAGCCTACTTAATCCATTGAAACGACAATTTCTTTTTAATCTTCTGACACAAAATTTTAATTGTTTTGTCAAATTATGAAGTTGCGATTATTTCAAAATGGTAGCTGAGACAAACTAGATATAGTTGTGCTTTTTGGAGAACTATGTCTAGATAGAGAAAAAGGCTAAATTATATGATTGACGAACGATTCTTATGCTCATGATTATCAAAATTTTAGAGATTTTGTAGATGCCACGAAAACGTTATCCTCTGCATCTGTAGAACTATTAGTTAATACTACGCAAAAGTTTAGCACACAACAAAATACTAAACATTCAATACCCGTGAATTCCCAACATCTGTATCTCACAGCTCAGCGGTTATGACCTTTTTATTTAAACATTGTAAATAATTTGAAATACATAAGCCAAAAAGCGTATAAGAAGTTAATGCTTGAACGCTGAAATATTATAAGTAAGCGTACTTACAGAAACTTAATTCTGTTTGAGTGCCATTTGTTCCAGTTAATCCACTAATTCATTGTTGTACAAAATCAAACTGCAGATAAATGAAAAACTGAATGCATGAATCAGAAACAAACGCCAAGAAATAGTACTTCACGCTTTTATCAGGCATATCAATCAATATGACTAAACAGAAAAAAAAAACACAAGAGGGAACAATGTGAATGTCCAATTAAACGGAGCTCGCACACGTCATCGAAAGGTGTTTCCCGAAGAACGCACACACACACATGGACGATCAGCTGACTGCTCCGATTTTAACCCACACCACTGAGCCGACTGTTAGAGAACATAAATAATGACGGCCCACCTACCTAGCTATACGTAACACACATCGTATAATTTGTATGAGCCACCGACGGAAGAGGAATGTGTGATACGCCAACGTTTTCTCCGCCATTATAGTTTTTACGACAAGATGAATAAAATCGACGATTGATCTGCCTCATTGCTGGCAGTTAGGACTTTATTCAAGTGAATTTGTCGAGCGTGAGATCGCATTAAATAATCAGAAACGCATACAAGCATTACGAACACATGCGCGTTGATAACAATGCTTTTTAGTAATCACACCACAAGAACACTGAAGAGCTTTTTGCTAACGCTAGTAATATGAAAAACAAAATGTAATTAAAGCATATTATCCTTGGTGAAGTTTTTCAGAAGAACAAAAATATCTGTAGATATGCTGTTAAGGACGCCAGTTACTTACCAAAGAAAATCTACTTGTACCATATTCAGGCACATAACAGAGATGAAAACATTGAAATTCAATTATTTATAATCAACGATTCAACGAGAAAAGTGCTACATATTTGATATTGTATTAAACAGACAAGCAGTAGTTTCTAAATTTTAATTTATTATGTCAAAGAATTGACCCCTCAACGATTTCAATTTTATTTAGTGACTGCAAATCCTAAAAACTTGTCAATTCAACCCACAAAGAGAATGTAAGAATCTTTATTAGTAGAAGTATTTCTTGATTTTAATAAAACAGCTAGTGTGGGAGCTGAAGACTGAAAACCCGCTTTAAGTTTCAAAATACTTGATGGATTTGATTGACTGGTGGTATCACTTGTTATTTATTCCATGAAAGTAGAAAATTAACTTAAAGGAACTATGGACTATGAGGAATAGTTGTAAGTTATACTTCTCTTTTCTATTCAATGCAAATGGAAAAAAATATTGGTGTCACTGAAATCGGCTGATTCCTGCGCTTGCTAAAGTTATTTCAAGAAAGTAAATAAAATATAACATTCTCTAACTCGCGTCTATTTATGCAAGGGTGGGTCTGCTAATTGCGATAGCTCACTGTACATTTAGTGATAATTAAAAAGTAGACATTAAAGAAAGACTATCCAAATTATTGTACAGTGATGGTGTTCCTTGTATACGGATGCGAATGCCAATGGTAATACTAATTACTGCAATATGGCCTATAATTATATCATTTAAATCAACTGACGACATAGAATTTTTTATTATGTTCATTACTTTAACAACAGCAAATAGATATTTCTTGAAATAAGCTTCGTGTATTTTACAAAGAACAGATACCAAGCGCCGCACAAATACGCCTACAACGTTGCCGACGGCAAATGAAAACCCAGTATCCAGCAGGCAGAACATGTACTAACGCACTGCTTTCATTCCTGTGGCAAAATTTCGGTTTCAATGTTACAATTGAATAAATACCTTTTTGCTTATTAATGAAATGTCTACTAATACCAATTATTATTATTCAAATCACAATAATTATTATCATCGCCCCTTGATCGTTCTTGCATAGATCTTACAGTACTTGAATTTAAAGCAAGTAGCAGCAGTCGCCGGGTCATATGATAATAAAAACAAACATCTAGCCGCTCCGCCACAAAATAGAACCGAGTATTGAGCCAACGCACACACAGGCACGGAGGCGGTCGGATGTCACGCAAACACTTACAAACTCCGCGTCGGCACACCCACGCACACAAGTACGGTAGATAAGAATCGTCCCATTTTACATTGAGTCATGCGGCCGCCGCGATACTTACTGTGTTCGCAGGCAGCCTTATGATGACAGCCGTCTTGAATCCTTTTCTTAACTACACCGAAGCACAAATTAGGGCGAGCTGCGCACATGCACTTCTCACACACACAACGGTATATTACAAATGTCGAAAAGGTGACAAATTTTGCTTTACAGCAAAATGTTCCAAATCATCGACCGGCGCCGGTAATAGGAGCGGTGCCGGGGCGAAGGCGGTGGAAGCTAGCAGAGAGCGAGAGCCTCGTGTGGAATATTGTACGTTCGATTGCGCTAGCAGTGCGCGCGTTTCAGTTGGCGCACGGCGACTGGCGCAGGCGAGGCGTGCGGTGCGACGAAGCGGGCGGGCGAGCGATTTCACCGGGCTGATATTGCGACGGCACGCCGCACAGTGGTCTGGAAATCGAGCTCCATACTCATAGAAACTTAAAGTAAAGAATTAAAAAAAATAAAAATTGTAATGACTCTGGTATACCTCCCTTGACATCATATTAACGTATGGATGGTATAAGTCACACTATGCGTTAGAAAAAAAATATTTATGTTTTTTTTGTATGGGAGAAAACACTAAAAGTACGTTTTTTCGAAACTTAATGGAACTGTTAGGCTGATGCTCACACGACCTATAGTCCCATACACGGCGATCAAGATGACATACAATTCATGTACCGTTAGGCGCCGCTTCGCACGTAGCAAATTTTTGAAGTTTTGAATTTTCGACATGTGATTTTCCAAATATTTGCCGTGGTTAAATGACGTTGCCAATCGATTTACTTATATTATTATTAGGTTCAGGCTGCAAATGACCATTACGATGACAATAATTTAAAAAAATTGATTGTACAGGTTTTTTTGCGCATTCTAAGAACTTACTCATAACTAATTATTTCATCTGACTTTGGTGTAAATGAGGATGCATCAACATCCTACACACCTGAGACATGCAGTGTTGGAACACTTGGAACATTAACATCAGTTGTGACGCCGAGAAAACCATTCGTGGAGCTAAGCCCGCTATAGAAGAGAAGGAGAGTGGAAGAGCTCCAAACGCATGCACTGAAAGCCTTGCTCAGGCAACTGGTTTGAAAGCACAAAACAAGAATGTAGCAGATGTCATTAAACTGGTATCGGAGAATCTCAAAGAATTTGTTGACAAAGCTTTCGGTGTTTTGATCTCATTGAAGCTGCCATTAGCATAGATTGCTTTACAACATGGCTTCCCATAATAGAAGGCTGCAGTGCTTCAATCTCAGCCTCATACAGAGCCTGCTCTTTCACGATGTTTAACTTGTTTTCGTTTGAAAACCTTAAATGAATAGTTCTGCAAAACATGGTGCAACATGGCTTTGGATTCTCCCATACCTTTTCATCGCCACAAACTAAGCGCAGAGGCACAAAAGAACACAAAAATACTGGAATCGTCTTCCTTTGCTTACAAGCTTTGGCCTGATGCACCATCAAAGCCCCATTTGCATATATCAACTCTTTGCCATCTAGCGAAGATTCCACACGTAACAATTTTCCAAGCCTAGCCACAGTTATGTCCAAAATTGCTTGGGGTATTACTTTACCCTGATGATTTCCGTGATGTCTATGGTGGGGTTAGCAGTTCTTCGCCTCAGGGATTGCAGTACAAGAAGGACACAGTGGTATTTCTTCTTCTTTTGCACAAGATCTTAATGTCATATACTGCCACTTCGAAAGCTTCAATGAGGTCAAAATACCTAAAGCTTTGTCAACAAATTCTTTGAGATTCTCCGATACCAGTTCAATGACATCTGCTACATTCTTCTTTTGTGCTTTCAAACCAGTTGCCTGAGCAAGGCTTTCAGTGCTATAGGTTTGGAGCTCTTTCACTCTCCTTCTCTTCTATAGCGGTCTTAGCTCCACGAATGGTTTTCTCGGCGTCATAACTGATGTTGATGCACCCTCATTTACACCAAAGTCAGAACTGGAAACTGGTTGCTGGTCTAGCTCTAGCGTTCTACAGAAGTATATATTCATTTTTACCCTCACGACCTCGGGCCATTTGATGTTCTCTTGAAGCCATGTCTCATACTTTTACATCATATTTTACAGACCTACTTATTTTAAGTTTTCATACGAAAACAAGTTAAACATCGTGGAAGAACAGGCTTTGATTGAGGCTGAGATTGAAGTATGGCATATTATGGGAAGCCATGTTGTAAAGCACTCAATGATAGATGGCAAAATAATTTCACAGCTATCAAATACCTCATAGCAGACATGTGATATATGTAAAGCTACGAGTACTCCTTCGGAAATGAAATAAGTTGGAGAAGTTCTCAGTTAGTTCTAAGAATGCGCAAAAAACCTGTACAATATTTTTTTTAATTATTGTCATCGTAATGGTCATTCGCAGGCTAAATCTAACAATAATATAAGTAAATCGATCGGCAACGTCATTTAACTACGGCAAAGATTTGAAAAATCACGTGTCCAAAATTCAAAACTTCAAAAATTTGCTACGTGCGAAGCGGTGCCTAACGGTACACAAATTGTATGTCATCTTGATCGCCGTGTATGGGACTATAGGTCGTGTGAGCATCAGCCTAACAGTTCCATTAAGTTTCGAAAAAACGTACTTTTAGTGTTTTCTCCCATACAAAAAAAAACTTAAATATTTTTTTCTCACGCATAGAGTGACTTATACCATTCATACGTTAATATGATGTCAAGGGAGGTATACCAGAGCCATTACAATTTTTATTTTTTTAATTCTTTACTTTAAGTTTCTATGAGTATGGAGCTCGATTTCCAGACCACTGTGCGCCGCTCGCTACGACCCATATGTATAGCTACAACGAGCGAGGGCACGCCAGCGAACCTCGAGCGGGGGGTCGCCGAGCGCCAAGCTGCACGCACTCAACCAACTATCCAACTCAACCAGTTATTTGTTCGCCTCAGCCAGTCTTACTTTGTACCGAAGGCACGTAACTACTTTTTTGTGATACATTCAGTTATTATTTATTCACTTGAAGTCTTCGAAACCTATGAATTGTTCAAAAGAATATTAAAGTACCGATCATGAAAAAATAGAATGAAGCTCAACCACGAAAGCTATTTAAAATAAATGTAGCAAACTTCTCTGGTACACGAGGAATTATAAAGGCTAAAGTTTACAAACATTACAGTATTGTAATGTTATTCATTAAACTGGTGTGCGCGTATGTAGAATGTTATAAATACAGTCGTAACATATCATTATATTATAACATGAAATTGTTCATATATACGTACACACACAAGCGTGATACAGTTGAGTAGATAAATATGAGATCGTAGACTTATCATTGATAGTAACGAACATAATCGCTTATCAGTTATTAACATAAGTTATGTGTAGATAATACAATTCACATTACCACAAACATACACAAAGTCACAGTCGTATGTGATACACCTAGCAACTAATTAGGAAATATTGATCGGACTGTGCGAGCCAATAGTAATACATATTATCATTCATATACTACATCTCATTACTGTCGCAGTGCAAACAGTGATGGCCTATTGGGAATGCGGGTCAATGCATATGCGCACTGTGTCCGTTTCATGACATTTATATAGATGTGATAGTTACGTTATCTCCATATTTTCCATGAAAGTAGTTATCGTGTGAAATGTTGCTATATTAGGAAATCAGAATTACCTTCTGTAGAAAGACCATTAACAATATCTTCCAATTATAATGACCACGCATATGGGTAATGTGTGCCAACTTTGTTCGAACGCAACAGTTATGTGTATGTTGATGTTGAAGCTGTGTGAATCCATTAGCGTCATGTATCAAGTGTGGTGAACGAGTAAAACTATAATAAAATGAGTTCAATCACAGAGTAGAGGGAAAATTGTTGTAGCTTGATTGAACACGGCGCCAACGACGCCTCCCTGCGGGACTCCTGACTAGACGCCCGTTGGTCTACGCAAAACCATAGCTTTACAACACAGTTAAAATTCTCTTGTGGGTGTGTGTAAGGGGCACACCATACTACAAGAGATATTTTTATTGCTTTGTTGACAAATAATCTCAACAGAAATCGTTACGGATGTCTTAATGAGCAGTTGAGCACTTATTCAGTAATTATTTATTTAGAATTAGATATATGTGTATTATCTGATAGGTCGTCATGCACTGAAAAAGCTGTTCAAATACATAAATCAGAATATAACAAAATTAAAAAGAATCACGTAAAGAAGCATACAGAGAGATCATGCTTTAGCAGCAAAACGAGCGAAAAGGTACATAGCTTAAACCTGTACAAAAAAAAAAAACAATGTGATTGAAAAAGCCTAGTATCTATCTATCTATTAGTAGGTATTTAGAGCTTTATAGTTGAGTTGGTATTACTAGTAACTTGCATTACCACAACAACTAAATGAGAAAAAGAAAAGCAGTATTTCTGAGGCAAATTATGTCAAAACAGAAAAAAAAAGAATAGGTAGTGTAATAATATTGTTTGATGCCAACGAGAACCACGATTCAGCACTGTTATAGCCAAAAGTTGATATAGGTCTGGCCAGAGTTGCCACCCGTCCCGATTTTGCCGGGACAGTCCCGATTTCGAAGACATTGTCCCGCGTCCCGACGGCCTATCGATTTTGTCCCGATTTTTTACAATATGCGACAGGCTCAAACAATTCATTCACGGGCACCGCGTTCGTTTTCGCCTCCTCCCGCGCGCGCAGCCTATTAAGTAATCTGTGGACTCTGTGGTTGTACTTTGCGGCGAGTTTCTTTCTTCGTTGAGTGAAAAATTACATTCGTTGGAGTTTAAACAATACATAAGTACTTTTAAAAACATTATGTAAATAAAGATATTTTTAAAGAAACGAAAAATTCAGTTGCGAGCAGGGTTCGATTTCAGTTGCGACGCAGGCGTTATTGCGTATAAAAATATAACATTATGTAAATATCTCTGAAGTTACATCAGGGCGTCTCACCGCTATGCCACATGGAGGGAAAGTACCTTAAATATTGTAGATAGAACATTTTACTGAAAGAAGATATTATTTTAATTTAAAAAACAATTTAAACTGCATTCATAGATTTTTAAAAAATTACATGGTTGTACCGAGAATCGAACCCGGTACACGAGAAAAATAATTACCCTGTATCTTTATCATACCGATCGAAAGGCTTCATCATAAGGATTGTTGTATCTCGTGTTTTTAGCATACCTCCTTCAAATGCGTATAGTATGTTGAGCGCGTATTTTCATTAATGACCATGAAATGGTCTATTATCAGAAATCGTTTTCGGTAGATTTGATAAAAGCAGAATTGCTAATTTCTTTGAATATGCACATGTCTTGTTCTGTCTTCATAAATAAATACAAAAATGATACATATAGATTTAGTAAAAGCGGCTCGTAACAACAAGAAATACACATGGAAAAACTAATTATATATGATAAATACAAATAAAAACACAAAATAATGTTTCATTTTCCTTTGACAAAAAAAAAATTACCCATGAGACATCATGTGTAATTTTTTTTTTTCACCAAACTCCGAACGTCTCTTAAGGATGCCCGATCGTCCCGTTTTTTTTTTCCCTAAAGGTGGCAACCCTGGGTCTGGCTGTCTCATGTCTGTTACAAAATGTTTACGAGGCAAAAGAAAAACTTTCAAGTAAACTTCCATTTCGTCCGATTATGTCGTTTTCGTTTATATCGTTAAATACCAGTGAAAACATACATGGTGACTTTGTTCTTACAAGTTGTATTCCAAAATATCAATATAAGCTGCAATATGGGGAGCGAATACTACCAGATCTATTTCAAAAATGTTGAGTTATTCTCGAGACTGAGGAAAATATGCAGAGAGGGTGAGGCGGCACCTCGCAGGCGGATTTATCGTTAATTTCGATATAGGAACCTGTTCTGTAAAGTGGCGGTCCGACCGAGCCCGGGCCGCGTAGTCAACCCGCTCCGCAAAATAAAAGAAATATGTTTTAGTGGGTTAGCGAGCGTGTTTACGATCAGATTCCTCGGGCCCGATTATGCCGCCATTAGTTACATTAGCGGTCGGGCGGCACCGTAATTAGACAATTTGTCTTATAGCCGATAATGTCATAAAAATATTTCACCAGGGACCTTTTGCAAATTGAACCGAAATTGGATTAAACTTAAGCTAATAATATCCACGGCACGAATTTATTTTTATAACAGTACATATCATTTAACAGAAACAGCACATGATAAGTGCCACCTAGACGAACTGGCCAAGCTTGATCTAAGTTATACAATGCTGTTTAAGATACACTTATAAGATCGTATAGGAACGAAGCTTACGATGCACAAGTAATACACGTGGCGCCATCTGTCAGGCGTAGTGCGAGGCTCAGACCGGATGCCAGACCCGTTTTAGTAGTGACATCGAACACCTGCAAGCACAACCGACACCACTGTTCTGCCTACGTATTCTGTTTTGATAAAACCATTGCTATCGTCGCGTGTGAACACTGAACTAAGCAACATATCATAATATAATATTAAGTTTGCTATCACCAAATAGCAAGATACATTTTAGAAAAAAAAAAATAACTGACTCCAAATAGGTACACAACAGGATTTGTTTCATTAATTATTTTTAAACGCATTAACGCATGCGACGCGCATCGTAAAGATGATTTTTGAGGAAAGAAAAATTCTGTTCGAATCCCACTTGCAACAGAATTTTTCTTTCCTCAAAAATCATCTTAAGGCTTTGTTTTTTTTTTATTTTATTGACTAGCCACCGACTTCCGAAAAGTTATTTTACACTTTTTTTTTGTTTGTCTTTCAAGTCGGTTCCAATTAGAAAATTATGTATAAAAATTACACAAATCGGACCAAACACCACGAAATAGTCGTAGATACATAAAAAAAAATACCGACTGAAATGAGAACCTCCTCCTTTTTGAAGTTGGTTTAAAAGAATATACAAATGACTCTTAATAAAAGAAATTGTAAAGTAAGCTGACGTAAAACTTTATACAGGCCCAAAGAGGTTGCATTGCATTGACTGGGTTATCAACGAAATGTATCTCTATAAAAGATACTTGCAGTGTCCATAAAAGCAAAAGCCGATCGTTTTAATAGCTAATTGATCCAAAGTAAGGGATAAAGAAGTCCCGTTAAAACTTAGCTTAGAACTACGGGAAAGCTCAGTAAATCAATTCAAAAGGTTGACTGGAAGCAAAGTTTAATTTGCATAGCAACGGTCCGCATGCGTAAGACTATTTATTTTTACGTTTTATATGTATATGCGTGAAGCATCCTTGTGTCCTTGTTTGGCGAAACAATACGCGGTTGTTACGTAAGTTTAAAAGACGCGTCAATGGCATCTCGACCCTGCCTCTGTTCTCGTCACTGACCCACATTACTCACTCGCTACACGCAATAACAATAACGGTAAACTCATTCATTACATAATATTGCACCGTCTGTGATTACGTTACAGTAACTCGCATAAATTAACATCCGTTTAATAACATTTCATAACGAGCGTTTCTATGATTGATATCTACAGCCAATTTTTGATTGAATATAATGGCTGCTTCATCCAATCTTTTAGAACTTGAATGAACAAACTTGATTTATGCACAATAATATTTTATTCTTGGGATCTAAAATCACTTTTATTGTTGTTTTCGTTTTTATTCCCGGCGTTTTTTTTTTTCATTTTTGTCAACATCTGTTTCTAACTATAATATGAAATGACTCTCATGGCTAAAGATTCTACATTATGCTGCGGAAGCTAAAAACGGCAGTTCTTTTCAGGTTTTCTAGTAAGTAGATATTTGTTTATAGATGCATTATACTTTACATCTAAGTTCTAAGTTTCCACTATAATTTAAAATCACCGCAGTTTAGAAATGAAACATAATTTATTTAAAGTAACAATAAATGGAGTTAATTGACTATTATCAACGCAATTAATTTTCTCTGAAACCCAAATTAGGTAAGTGAAGATTGTGTCTTGTTATAGACAAATAATGCATTTTCTAGCTAATATTAAGCAGTGAAGAGGCGAGACGATGATAAATGCCGAGTATCTGCTTAATGCTACCCACCTTTCCGCAATGAACTACATTCTAAATCTTCATTCTGTTTCTGGACATGGTTCTATATCATCCAAAAGGTCCCGTATAAATTCTTTCAAGATTTACGCGCCGACAAGGGTGACGATTTATGAGAATAAAAGTGGAAAATATTCAATCCAAGTAGTTTTGGACTGTGGTTAGGTCTTGCTGTCTGTCTTTATGAATCAATATTTATAATAATAAAATTGGCGATACAAAGGTACGTTGAAGTTCATCTTTATGTGACAAGAGAAACTCTTACCTTGAGATTGGATGTTTGTGATGTTTGATTTGATTACTCCAGGACAAGTGCCCTTGAGAGCAGTGGTAGCCCATTGGTATCGGCCCCGACATACGAGTTGTAGGTCGTGTTCTAGAATCCAGCCAGGCGCATTACTTTGTGTAATTTATTTCATCAGCACTGCTCCAAAAAACGGTGAAGCAAAACATCGTGAGGAAACCAGCATGTCCTAAAACCAAAAATTTGAAGACATGTGACATCCACCCGCACTGGGCCCGCGTGGTGGATTATGGTCCACTCCCTCTCTCAGAGAGGAGGCCTGTGTCCCAGCAGTGGGAACATTATTTTATAGGCTGATGATGAAGTGCCCTAACAGAAATGCACACGAAAATGTCGTATGACAATGGCATATTGCGAAGAATATTAGTTAGACTAGAGCGATTCTCGATGAAAACATGTTTCAATAAAATGTGGACTAGTGCCCTTCCCGATATAATAAAGGTGGTAGTAGAACACTAGTGGCAATGTAGTTGGTTTTGTCGATTCAAACAGTAGAATTGTTTGGTCAGAATGTAAAAACATGGTATTGGTGAACAAAACACTAAACTGGATCTGGTTATCGGATATCAATCGTGAATGACCCGTTTGATGGCGCAACTAAATTTTTGTAGTGGTCACGCATTTGACGATGGAATGATTAGGTTGGGGTTTTAGTTTTTTTTTTAATTGCTCAAAACTGTTTCTTAAAGTCATATTTGTTAGTCAACAGTTTCTTTGAAAAGAGAAAATGCACAATACAGCTCAATTTCTGGATATTGCTCATGGTTTATGCCTTGTCTCAAACAGTTCTTTACGTGCCTATATGATAAGGTCGGGTCATCTTAGACGCAATCCCAATAACCTACTGGTAAGTTTAGTGCTACTTTCAACAAAAGAACATAATTCCAGCTGTAAAGCGGTGAAGCATAAAGCCGACCAGACCAGATTCGTAGACGGACAAAAAGTGTAGAGCTATCACAGAAGTCGCAAAGTACGTGACAAAGGCCTTCGACAATGTCACCGTTACACAACAAAGATAAGACGAGGGATTAAACAGCGTGCTAGATGAGTAAACACGTCACGCTTATTATTTATAGCGTTGAGAAGTGCCGAAACATTGAATGAACTTTTCTTTTCGTGACGAGAGAAGTGGGCGTGTGTGCGTGTCCCGGTGTCGATGTAGGCCACTGCCAAGGTCGAATGTTTAATATAAAGTCTGGCGCCGGGACATTAAAATGGTCGGGCCCTCCCCGGACCCCCCTTATCCCCAGCCCGGCGGTCGCAATCGTTGCACTCGTTATTTATTATCTGGAGGCATCCCCCGCTCATGAACGCCTTCAGTCTTGGGTACCTACACATTTGTATATGTATAGATCGTCGTCGGCACCCGACAACGGAATCGACACAATAATGAATTTAATGAAACACGGATTTCGTAACGTGAGGGATCCGGAGAACAGCTGATGCGACTCAATTACCGACGCCCTGACCTATTGAATTGAGTGACGAAATTCGCAACCGATTACTACGGATAGATGTAAAACGTAGGCGTGATCGCTTTGAAGGTCTAGATCAAAGGAAGAAAATCGTCAGACTCAACGTCACAATACGTAGTTACAGTAACGTAATAAACGTGCGAGTTAATATTGATATTCACAAACAATATACTTAACATTGTTTTACATATGAATGGGTATAAATGTATGAACACAAGGGTTAAAGTAAATACACGTTTCACATTACTTATGTGAATGGATTCATAGCTAATTGCAAATAGTTTTATGTAAAATCGATTCTAAAGATGTTTGCGATCAATATTCATACGGAGACATTGGGGAACCCATAAATACAATTCTCCGTAAAGTGCTAAAGGTATACAAATCTGGTGTCGTCGGTCGATTCTACGACGACGTAGAGAGCATGCTCCCGAGAAACTTGGAACTCTCGCTTTCGAACAAGAAACGCTTGGTTACTGTGGCTCAGCAACTCTATAAACACACAAACAACTTACATAAAACATAGATGGATGCAGCGTGACATTCACCTACATTTTCGATATATGTGACGGTAGCTCTCTGAACATTGGAATATCTTGAATGAATGAATACAAACACAAACATGAGTAGACACATACATTAACCCACATAAAAGTCCATAATTATTAAATCGTCTGGTAAATGTTGGGGATACCCCGTTGGATGCTTGCCAACAGGAAGGGGCCATCTTTAAATAAATTCAGAATAATAATGCGTTCAAGCGCCGTGGATTGACGGCAGGTTGAATTTTGACATTCCACCATTGTGCATTATTGAGTCTTGATTTATTCGAGGTAATAAAAATAATTATTTTGTCCAACTTGTTCTGCTGGAAGTACTTAGCGTGTCGAAATTTTGAAATATAAAAACTCTCGCTTGAAAAGCTACGTGAACTGCACGAATGTTCAGCATGGAGTGAGGCTAGGTATGCACGAGTCGTTTAGAGTCTCGGTCACGAATCAGCGACGAAGGCCGAGGCGTGCCCGCCCATCGCAATCAGATGACATCATGCTGCTGCAACATACTCCAATTCACTAAATGGTCTCCTTGATGCGAGACTGTTGCATTCAGAAGGTAAAAGCTTCTGTCATGTTAATAACAAAGAAATAAATAACCAATAAGCTTTTCAGATGAATGAGCATTTCCAAAATGTCGCGATCACGAGTGAACGTTACCGGTGAAGGATTATCGAAAGCGAAGACCGTGTGCACAAAGACGCGGGTCACGTTAATTTAGCTTCGATGTCGTCAGAGGCGCAGGTCGCAAAACGTCACAAAGCAACCAGTGATTGATGGTTGCGGTGACACTCGTTACGTCAGCTGCCGGGGGTCGCGACTCGCGGGGTCAATGCCGTCACGATTACAATAACCAACGGGATGTAATAATAATCATCCAGCTGAGCGATGTTTATGTCTAGGTAGTCAGTTGCGATAGGGTTGTTACCTTTTTACCGGCAGTTACACAGACAGTCGGACTCGGTATCTGAATAGACACACAATTAAAAGGAGATTGTCAAGTTTTAGATGGAACAGTATTCATCGTACACAAGACTGTGGCACAACTTTCGGCGAAAGCAATGTGCGAACTGAGGCAATGTTGTTTAGTTTATTAAAATTCATAAAACAACAAGGGTGGTCTCAGGTTATGTTACATTACGACCACCCAGCACGGTAGCTGTTCGACCCCATTCTGAAGGCAGGGTCGGTGCTATAAAACGACACGGTCGCTTTTACGACAAACATCTACAACACACATCCGCATATTGTAACGTAATAACGATCCGGTAAAGGTCTACGATACGATACGAACTCCAGTTATTCAAGTATTCTATTGACTGAAAACAAACCTATTGAATTACATTAGGTACGATCCAGAGAAAGAAAACTATACCGTCTTACGTTTTCATATAACGGCAACGAGCTGGTGTTATTTATATAGCCGAGCCGTCTCGACTTGTATTCTGCAATACAATGAATGACGAAAAGTTTAAGTCTTTTCGTTGTTATTTTGATAAAGAGACGATGTTCTCACGGAAATAGCCTTGGATATAAACTATGTAGGTACATTGTACTGTGTAGGCAAATCATAGCAGATATGTCATGTCAACAAACTTAGCAAACCTGTGTAAGGCTTGAATTCGCGCATACCAATGTACACTGTGTTCAATATAGCACCCTACTGCGACGCTGACATACACATTACTACATTGCTTTTTCTCACAAAAATATGCGGCATTCATCAGCGTAACAGGAATTCAAGCCTAAGCATGAATAATAAGAAATCCGCACTTGAGAGTGCCACGAGCTATGGAGGAAGTATATTGGATGTCAAACTTTCGGACTGCATCAGAAATACGATACTTCGCTCCAAAACCCAAATAGCTGATGTTGGCCTCACAGCTGCAAGATTGAAGTGGAACTGGGCTGGCCATATCCGCCAAAATAACCACTCTATGGAGCCCAACAGGCAGGAAACGTCGACGCGGCAGGCCCAGAAGGAGATGGCGAGATGAGCTAGACTCATTTTTAAAGTGGCCTACAATCACATTACATCACGAGAGATGGAAGGAAGGAAGGGAGGCCTTTGCCCTGCAGTGGGACAACGTAGGCTCATAATAATAATAACGGATAATCTGAGGATTTTTCAATGAAAATCTTTTTCTTCGGTCTTTTAAATTTTCTATTTGGTAACCCTTTTCAAACTGCTATTCTCTTCTATGACGGCTATTGCAAGAGGACGTTAACGCTGTTGTGAATACTACGCATCAAAAGTTATTAAAACATTTGCATGATGTTTATATGGGACTGGCATGGGAATGTTATAGTTTAGTGACGCAATTGCCGTATTAAAGCCATTAGATGTAATCGTTATAGGTAATATCGTGGGTTTACGATGATTAATAAAGAACGTGGACTATAAAACTCTCGTTCATCAGGTATAGAGCAGTAAAATATGTTAATATAAACAGTTTACTAAGAACATAAAGTTGACAAAGTAACCGCAACGGTGGTACCGGCGCACGCAACCGACCGCATGGAACACGGAACGTTTCGCATTTAGTGGTCTAAAACGGACTTTCCTAATATCGTCTGCTACATGAATGTACGAGCTTCGAGGTAACTGAGATTTCTGCCTGTGTGGCTCCCACACTGAGAAACATCGTTTCAGAATATTGGAGTTTTGGTAACAGTAAAGCCGATTTAGTACGGTGCAAGCGTCCTTTCAAGTTCTCTTTAAATATTTCAGGTATACGTGTACTTGAAAGAGGATTGGAATGACACTCGGGTACACAAATCGTGCAATGTTTTAGTGCTATCACGGAGCAGTTCGTTTGGTTATGGGATGCCAGTCCAGTTTACTGCCTCGTTACCGGCGATCCAACGTTTTTACAGCCCGATTAAACCGCTCACCCGACCTACGGTCCCTGTAATTGGGGTAAATCTTTTTATTGAAGTCTCTAGAGCTAACAATTATATTACCGTACCGTATTCTGTACGCAAATAGATTTAAATATACAATCAGGTTGTAAATCGATTTTAAAAACAATTGTACGTTCTCATTATAAATAATTTATGCAGTTCGTTCATCATCCTGGCGTATGATAGATTACCTACAAAATTGAAACATGTTTAAAATACGCGTAATGCAAAATTGAAATAACACAGAAAGGCTTTATCTGCTCTGCGAGTCGTATAAATTATTAAAATGCAACAAAACGAGTGGGCGACCACATTTTGTTCGCAACCGGCCTCGCGGCGCATTATCGAAATCGGACCGCAATAATTACATTCGAGCCGAATGCGGCCACTCAATCCATCTGTGTCCAAACGACTAAATAAAATATACGTCCGCGATAAAATTGTATCAATGAAAAATATATTATTCGTTCTCTGGAATAGCGAACATTTAATTAAACATGGTATTCAAACAAAACGCGATTTCAATCAGCGCAGAATTTAATTTTTAAAATGTAGAGACAGGTATTACGTACGCGCTTTGAAGAAATAATATTTTATAAAGTACTGTAAAACTAAAGCGAAACATACATAGGATGTTTGCTAAATGGGAATTTCCAGATTAATAACCCGCCGCCAATGCAACATATCAGTCTGGTCCACATCGATACTATTCTGTTTCCGAAATACAAAGCAAGAGTACAGGTACCAAATCTTGACCCTTCAGCGTAGTCACACAAAAATTTGTACGAATGCACAACCGAGAGATAAACAAGGGAAAGTAGAAACGGTAAAGCAGAGACTGTGTAACAAAAGCAAACAGAAGGCAACGTGAATTTTGGCGTCGGGCGGCACCGGCCGGATTATGTAGCACCCTCGGCTTATTCAATTAAAAAGGAAACGTACTCGAGCGCGCATTCTGACTACTCGTAATTCTGATACAGAAGATCCTATTTGACAAATGAGATTCGTTTTAGCCGCGTCACTAGTCAAGTCCAATCTATAGACGGAGTTAAACTGTTTAGCTGGTATAATTAAGCCTTACTACGAAGCATTGTTCAGTGGGTTTAAATTCGAATCTAAGTAGATCAGTACATTTAGTAAGAACTTTTTTTAGTATCTTATAGATACTTTTTCATTTAATTTTGTTTGATTTTTTTTTCCTAGAATATAGAAATTAAAAAGATTACACAAACAAATGGACACACTGCGAAAATGAGTCGCCATCTGCCTGTTACCCACTCGAATATCGTCGACGGCTGAATAGATTTCAATGCAAAGGACAGGTAAACCATACCCAGAGTTAGAACATGGCATACTTTTTATGCCTTTAGTGCGTTTTAGTGGGTTATTTTCTAACTCAATCAAAACTGATCCCAGTGTTATGTCAAATAATTGAGTTCCATTATGTGGTGTTACGTGTCATGTACTAAGCATCACTAAGCGCGTTAACTTAGAAGAAAGCAGTGGCAAGCATATTTAGCAGCGGACATTAAAGCACGTTAAAATATTAGTTCCGTATCTTGAATAACATGTATCACGCACTAAGCAGCACTAAGCAGGTAATGGAATAATTTAGTAGAGGGCATGATACCAAGTTATCATGAAAACCAGCAAGCGACAATAAGAAATAGCAAAATAAATTCTTCATTAGTAAGCACACACCCAAATGAGAAATTAAGCATACAAAAACAAGCAAACGTGCCAAAAAGCAAGCAAAGATATAATGAACAAGCAAGCAGTAAACAGCCACGTTAGAAATAAACAAGCATGCAAACAAGCAAGTGAACAAAAAATGAGCAAGGCAGTGTTTTATTTAAGTGTTCCGAGGAGGAGCCCCATTACCCTTGACTTGTCAAACAAATTAAACATGAGATTTGTTTGAAGTAAATGGTTCTAAAGTCTAACCTAACAAATACTGAAAGTACTGTAAAGCATTTATTCTGAGCGCCACACCCTGTATAATCAACCCTCACACAAAGAGAAAATAAAGAAGTAAAATACCATTTTTAAATTCAGTGCAAGCTACAGTCGCTAATATAGCGGAGTGACAAACAGAAATTTTATGCGGACTCTGAAAAAGATATTTTCTTTTCCATAGCTAATGTGATAGAAGAACACTAGTTGAATATTAAAGTCATTTATTAGGCATGCCTCGAGAAATGTTCATGTGAAAATTTCGGGTAAAATGTATTTGCTTTGTTTTTACATGCGAACGCACGTCGCCTGTCGGCTGATTACGCTCCGCGCTGTTACCGTCATTCATTTGAGTCTGTACACCGCCCCACTCAATCTCGTTTATTATGAACGTGCAACGGGCGAGCAACCCTGCCTCTCGCTTTTTACATTTGAATATTTTGCTTCATGCATTACTTTTACATTGTTATGAAAGTCTTTCTACGAGATGATAGTGTACATGAGTCGCAGCGTTCATTTACGCGCGGAATGTTTTTAATTGACGTTATTTCGTTTTATTTTTAGCACTCATTTACGCTCTGCACCGTATAATCAGGCAGTTTGTAAATGCAGCATGGACTGAATAAAGTTTTAATAAGAACTTATGTTAACACTGCAGTAGAAACTGCTACAAGACAAAAACCTGGACAAGTTTCATTACATTGCAGATTGTTGCATGATGTTTAACAAATTATTTTGTTGTTACATAAGAAAATTGATGGCAATTAGTAAGTAAATAATAAGTGCTATTGCGTACTTGGCTTTCAGGGATTCTATAATCATTATAAAGCTTTTCTTTCAGCATAGAAGTATATGGCAAAGATCTGTCCTCCGATCTCTTGTGAGGTAATAAATCTTACAGAGACTACATATATTTTCATACAGGAATTGCTTGTCTCCGCCACTAAATCACTAAGCACAATCTCATCACTAATAGCTCCAATATCCTACATTTGACAAATGATCATCATCAATACTATCTAATGAAGACAAATTAGTGCGAACACCATTAACATTTCGATAATACTACATGTCATGTGGCGCCGAAGCAGCATTGGGCGACCCTGTATAGAAATTGTAAAATGAGTAAGGACATTTTCATAAAGAATTTCTTTATTCAAGTCATGGGAGCGGCACATCTCTCCCGAGCATTCACAATGCCGGTAAAGTTGCATAAATAAATAACTCGAATTAGAACCCTTCACGTAGCGCGCAAACGTTGAATGCTCGCGACTCACGGTGAATAATTTCTTACCCGCTTTTGTGTTCAACGTCTCAGTAAATACCTGACATTTAACTGACAATTGATGAATTTTATAGGGAAATGTTTTTGGAGGAAACATTCGGTGAGTCTTGTTATCAACATTGACTATTTTTTATTTTGTTTTTTCGTGGTAAAATCATCAAATGAGTCCTCCCACCCCGGGCAGGGCGGGAGGGACTGTCAGACTTGTACTGACTAAAATCCACGGTGTCCTTCGATAGCCCGTTTTGTCCCGGGGTCACGGTAATGAGATAAGTCCCGCGACCCCGGCAGGCTTTGGCCCTCTAGAGGGGGGCCCCGTCATCATGCTGACACTCCTTGAGGCGCGCGTGGAACACAACGCGCCGTCGACCCGGGCATGGTCCATGGTCGGGTGGCGAGTTGCCCTTTACTCGCCGCCCGCATGCCCGCGCCTACGGTGGCCGGAGATCGTCCCATCAACATTGACTATGGAAGAGAAATAGTAAACAGTTTTTCCTAGAAGATTATTTGTTGCCATCCCACGCAAGTAGTAAGAACGGCTGGATAATAATAACCGACCATTAAAATATATGGTAGATTGTACATTTTGATAAAGTTACACGACAGACAGAAATCAATTCTGAGGTAGTTTTAGTTAATAAAAATCTACAAACGCTCTCAACGTTTTTCACTAGAATGTGTAGTTAACCTCCCCTTGGAAGCGGAACAGCTGATCCTTTGAAGATGAACAACAACAAAAAATAAATCGCAATCATTGTGATTTTAAAATTCCCCATTAAAACATTTGACAATAAGGCCTGGGTGGTAGGGGGGCTGGGGAGCCATGGGTTGTTGCTACAATTGATAGGAGCGGCGAGTTTCGGGTTCCCCTCGTTTCGAGCGATACACAGCACTCGGTACTTTCATTACAAAAAGCGTCACATCGCAGAACGGGCCCCGGTTTAATAATTCTACTCATTTGGGTTCCCCCGGGCGACTCGACGAGACAATGCGCGCCCGGCTAACGGTATCAATCAACATCAAACAACCCGCTACGCTCTATCTATACACAGCTTTAGGGTTGTACGATTCGCGCATATATTAGTTTATTGAGATTATGCTAACGTAAAATCCCACGCAATGTTAAGTTTCTGGGGCTTTGAACTTGTATATAGTCCATTAACAATACATGAACTATTACGAGATCTTTATGTTGAACTAGAACTTTTGGATTACAGTGTCCTAATGGAGGCACAGTTCCAGTCTGTTAGCTTTCACTTGTAACCTTAATCAGACAAAACATAGCTAGGACGGACACATCTAGTATCTTAATAAAGAATAAGCACCAACTACAACAAACTAGTTCAGTTTAGATAGGGCCAACATTTGGTTTTAAAACAGCTCTATTAAAAAGCTAGATTATGATTACAGTTTCAGAATAAAATATGGCGGCCCTAATGCGCTTTGAAGTCTGTAGTAAACGATTCTTTTTATCACACAGTCGTTATGCATGCACAAGCCAACGTCGATAAGCAAACGCCCGCGGGATATGTGCTCATCTCAATCCTCGCAAACACATTAGTAGTAGGGCACATTTGCTCATGACGCATTCTCATCAAATAACCGAATCATGCGTTTCAAAACAAACAGCACCCTCCCACGCAAATCCATGCTCATAGACGTAAAAATAAAACTGAAATCAGATTGTAAACACGAAATTAATCATGCACGTTTGTCTATAAATAACAAATTCTGACAAGAGAACGTTTATTTCCTCCGTCTACATTGTTATGTCAGGGGAAATTGCTTTCATTTTTCAGTTGGAAACAAAGTATGTAAATAAAATCTATTTACGATTAAACCCCGACGAACACTTGTAGGTTTTTCGAGGCGACGAGATTCAGAAAACAAGCTTATTGTCAAGTGCCATGCACCAGACGGCGTACTAACTCTGAATATGGAGTGCTCGTCCACAAATAGAGGCAGAGTCGTCCGAAGCTCACTCGTTTTCGTGGGCCACATGTGCGCTAATGAAGACACGACGTTTATGATTATGTTTATTCACGTCCGCTCGGTTTCTGATGTAGGATGATGCTATACGTAACGAACAAACGAGCTCATTTATCAATTCAATCAACAAATGAATGAATTGACGACGTCAGTCGAGAATTAAAAAATGTGTTATGATAATAATAGGAGAAAAAACTTTCGGCACTGTTCATCCTAATGATTTTCTGAAACATTCAACTTTGGAGGCAGGATTGCTCGCATGTACAGTGGAAATAAATGAACATACTCGACGAGATGTGAGAGTGTACAAGGAGCTTCATTAGGCGCGGAAAACGACGTTGTATTTTGTTCTTTGCGTGACCAGCTGCCTACATTATTCAGTCATTAGTGTTCATCTGTACGACACACCAGTCCTACGTCATGACGATAAGTGCTTACATTTAAAATTATATTTACCGTACCTAACTGACTTGTATTACCTATGAGGAAAGTCTCGTTCCTCAAGGATATTACTTGCCAACTGTCATAAATTTCAGTAATGTTTAGTAAATGAATCACAACACGGATATAAGCAGAGTTACTAGGAATACGTAATTTTTAATAGGTAGTTAGGTATGTGTTTTTCGACAGACTACTTAGTTGGTTGAATGGTTTGCGGTTGATGGCTTTTTAATATCCTGCCTTCTTGATTCATCGAGCGGCAGACACCGTTGATTGATTGTGGGGAGCATTCTAGCAACGGGCTAATATACCCATTGCTTGTAACAATTATGATTGCTTCTTGATCGATAATCGACTGTTTATTAATTACTTACAGAGTCTGGATCATGTGCGTTTGGTGTGGACGGCTGTGCTGGCCTAGGCGGTGGCGGGTAACCCTGCAAACAAAAATTGGTTTAATTACTTTATTGCAAAGATCAATTATTTTTCTTTTAAAGTTATCCAGTTATGTTACAAAGTAATATAATCAAGGAAATAATTTTAGAATAACTGTTACCGTTAGAATAACTTCAACCATAATGAAGCAGGCAATTCAAGTTACAATAGGTTACAATGTAACTTCAATTGCCAGCCTAGCTCGCCGATATGATCGTACGTGGTCCGTAAGTCGTAAGTCGAATTAACAACATCCTATAGTGCGGACATTATCAGTGTTAACGATAATATCATCGTACTGCAGTAAGAGCGGGTATTTGAAATGTTTGCCAGACTAGTCAACTATAGGAAGCAAGTGTATGAAGGACTCTGGTCAACAATATCGGTTTTATGACTAGACGCCGCTCGGCTCCGGTCGTGACACGGGACATCTAATTGAAACCAACTCCGGCTGGCGCCCGACTAAACAATTCCGATGCAATCTACTGGCAGCACGGCCATAATAACTCCCAAATGATAACACAAACAAAAACAAAAATTGTAGCGAGCAACACCAAGTGTTTAACTCAAAGTCGGCGGCGATTCGAATTAAATCGCAATTTCAAACGGGCGACGATGACAAAAAGTTCACAAGCTTAAGCCCAAAGTTAGTTTCGTGCGCCGCTGTAAGCCGAAGGCCAGACTTTCGTACTGAAACTACGTCCCAACTCTAGTACTAAAACACTTAATGTAAAAATGAAGTCACAGAATACCAGCGATGGAAAGGACACAATAGTAGACTCACGTTACGAAAATGTTAGGTGTTCAGACATACAACATTTCTGAACGATTACCCACATCTTCAAAATTTGAAATACGAAAAGTGATGCGAAAGAAAACACATTGCGTCATGAGTTCAAAGTCCAAGTCTATTAATGAATCATTCAAGCTGAACCACATCCATTATTCTAAAGTCAAACTAAAGTTTCTCTAAATGGAATATTTGGTTTACTTCGCAACTTTTGCTCAAAGTTAAAAATAGTGCGGTATTCATTTCACAGCAAAATATTATGATTTCAAATACGAATATTTCGGAATAGAAAGTAAGGGCAAACTTCTCCGAAATATCAAATAAACATCTAATTCAACATTTTGTGCTCGCGAATATCACAAAGTTGTAACGGACTCCGCAATTTGGAACGTTCAAACTTTATCTCGCAAAACATACTAATTGTTTTACCTCGTTGACATGATAAATGGGAATTTTATGTAACGGCTGGCTGCAGTTACTTTACGTTAATCATTTTTAGGCCGTAAATAAAATTGGCTTTTATAATTGGGCGGATGGTTCTGTATCTAGCTGTCTAGTTTTTGGCAGACACACACCATTTGTTGATTTTATACAGGTCATAGAACAGATCTAATTTAATTTAAGCCTTCCTTTTCAGACATTCTGATTAGGAAAAGCTACATGTACTACAGTTGCTTTGTAAAAAAGTTCTAAAGATGTTACTTTACTAAACCTTATACATACGATTTCAATAGAGGGACAAGTATTTGAGCTCTACTTCAAAATAAACAGTATCATTTAATTATCAAGTTCAATTTAATTTAAAACCCGGTGGTACTTGTGGTAACCCAAAATTAAACAACTCAATATCAATTTGCAATACATATTAAACTGGATCCGCCAATTCAATTCCGAGCCGTTGACTTAGAGAAACGTCCGAAAAGAGGATTAATCCGTTTAATATTTCCGGCATTAAATCCGGGAGTAGCTGTTCAAAATTAGTGAGGAAAGTGCACGTCGACTGTAACAGAGGTAAGTCTGTTCCAAACTTATAATGAATTGCAAACAAGTTTGTGAAACGGCCACGACATGATCTCTTTATCAGACAGGACACGTTCCAAATAGGGACACGGTGTAAGCTCATTTACAAATATTGACTTACAGACTTACTGGTTTTATCATTATTTGAATCTTCTCATTGATGTTTAAGACAAGGACAATGATTAATTCATAAGAGTTCCCGTTCCAGTACAACGAACAGCAAATGATAGGAAAATAATTTCGGGAAACGGATATTATTTGGAAAATAATTTATCCTTTTCTCGAAACTCGTGAAAATGTACTGCTAAAATACTTGGAGAGAGAGTGTATTGTTACAGATTATACCCGGTGGCAGGAGTCGTCTGCGACTCCCTAACCTGCGAGTACATGCTCTCAATAAATCGGGCCATCTCTAGATGCAGCCTTCACAGCTCAAACTTAGGGTTGTCCAAGCAACACCTTCAATAAAACTTTATCATAATAATGGGGCAGTAAGTAGACGAGTCACACAATAGACAAGACAAATGTCAGTTTCTCTTCTCTTTACAATTGAATTGCATTATTTTGCGGAGATTGCAAAAGGGGGGAGCGAGCGGCATAATTTATCCAAGTCGGCAATTCCCGACAGCCCTGCCACCGTGCCTCCGCCACAGGAGAGAGAATGTACGCCCCACCGTCAGCGCTTTAGAGGTTTCCAACGGTGAGCGGGGCTGCCACACTAAAGTTCGGAGAATCCGGAGCATTTTGCAGTTTGTTATTATGAGAGCGGAGTGCTGCCAGCGATAAGTTGCTCTTTATGTACAGGGAAAAACAAGGACACAGCGTAAAGTCGCTTCTTAGTTAATGTTGGAGTTGCCATAGTTACGAGAATAAGTTAGCTAATGCGAAACATGGACTTTAAAGCGTTTATTGTGAAGGGATAAAACTGATTAAAATGTCTGGAAATATCTTCCTATCATGGCGATGGATGCTCCAAAAGGAAGCATTCAGATTCATAATAATAGCGGTAAGCCGACCTGATAATTCGTCAATTGCATGCATTGAACTCAATCTCAAAGAAGCTCTTAAAAGATCTCCCCGAGGCGCACTTCAGAAAAGTCAAGCAATTAATCGCATGGCCTTTGACAAATATATTTCCTTGACAATAAAATATACTGAGTTTTTACTGGCAAAGGCGAACGCCCGGGCTAGAGAACGGGTAGAACTGTCTCGTGCAACCGGCGCGCCTACTGTGGGGGAATATTAAACGGACCGTACCCCGCCAGCCATGCCATTATTATTATTATCTTGCCATTCTGTCCCAGTTCCGGGATCCAATATCCAGTATGCTACGCTATCAACCGATGTGATTGCAAAGCAAATGTTGTGTATCATTACTATTCGACTATCGAAAGGTCAACGTTAACGATATTGGGCCTTGCAAATAGAAGCATGAAGTAAATGAGGGTAGACGTGTATAAAAGTATCGCAAGGTGTATTATATTTGTACAGCTCTAGTGTATTTAATGTTGCTTTAATACGAAAGTCCAGTAAAATATAATTAGTGATTCCTCATTACCGCGCGGCTGGCGTGGCCCCTCTGGACGTTCGTGCGTCTGCTGGCTTATGGTTATTAATAACGCTGGCCGCCCGCCCCGCCCCGCTCACGGCCCCCTCTGGCCCCCACGCTCGCCCGCGCTGCCGCTGCCGCACGTCTGACATTTTAATTCCGGAGCCGCGGGTATGAGTCCACTGCATAATTTTTCTATCGACAATTTTGTCGACATCATAAAGGTACTTCTCTATTTATACTGGATTCCAGTGAAGCATAAAATTATATTGTTTCAAAGTTGTACCGAATGAATGCCTCAAAAGTTTGTCTGGAAATTCAGATTAAGGCCGGTTACTGCTTTTATTTATATAAAGTGAGTGGTTTATTTTGTGTTTTACAAAAATAACTATTAAGAAAATTGAATTGTATTATATGCAATTCGAAACGTAGAGTATTGTTAATTCAAAATAACATCAATAAATTATTTGCTCAATATCGATATCGATGAGATAAACTGCTAAACTGTTGTCGATAACCGTCAATTCGTCATCAATGAAATATTCGAGTTTGAATTATATTAACGGCTATACCGCGTTCGCTAGTAATATTCCGTGTATTTGTAGGCACGCGTACAATAATATCGAGTGAGTCAGTGAACATCACTAGCCACGAATGCTACAATGGCGGTCGGGCGAGCGCAGGTCGAGCGCAACATGGCTGCCTGGTAGGCGGTTCGAGTGAAAGGGACGGAGCAAGCATCGACTATTGCCCTCCCTATCGCACTCGCACGCAATGCTCGCATCGATCTCCACTCTCTGTGCTCGCCCCCAGCACCAGAAAGGCGGAACTAACAAAATTACAAAGCGCTTTCGAGCCGCTAATCATAAAATAAGATACGACGTTTCATTTCGACCGTACGACTCTCGAGCGATCACGATGCTGAAATGGCCCTTGACTCTCAAAATTCTCTACTGACATCGTGGAGTATTACCAAGCGAAGCTCGCAGAGAATTTAGTTAAGCCCCCGCGCAGTATAGATAGATTTATGTTGTTTGTTACAATGGAGCAACCATAGTAGGATGCGGGAAGGTGAAGTATTTTTTTATCTATAGCAACAAGTATAGGGGAATTCAGGTTCTATTCAGAGTTAAAGAAATTAAAGAATCCTAGTGTTTCTGGGTCTGGTTTTTAATTACAGCGTTACTCTAATTGGAACGGACAGTCTTTTTAGGATCTAGACAAGACTGGTATGAAGTGGAAGAAGGCTAAGATATAAAAGGAATAAAGTTCTACATCTCTTCAGAGCAGGCGCCGATGCCGGCCGGGTTTATGTTAGCATAAATTGTAGCCGAAGCCTGGCGGCGTTTAGTTCCAGAGCTGTATAAAATCGACACAAGGCGCGCTCTCCCACTGCTCGGAGTTTCTGCTCCGTCGATTACATGATATCTTGAGTGACGTTTAATTTTTGCACGACGCGCTTTTTTGCACGATAAGATTTTGGAGATGAATGCGTCACCTTCTTCTACATTTTTTAACTTCCGGTGATAATTCTTTTTCTTGTGCATTTTATGTGAAAAGATTGCACAAACTAAATGTTGAAAAGGTACTCTAACAATGTTTTCTATTAACACCGTGAGATAGTACTGTGCCATTTGCCTATCGACAATTCTGGTTGCTACAAACTAAAAAACTTTTGCATCAATAATAAAAAAAAAAACAGTAGAAGCACTAGTGAGTAAGCGTGCGGAATGCAAAACGAAATGTTTCATAGAGAAACTTGCAACTTGTTTAGAGCGTTTCGTTCGCATGCAAAGCTGCCAACATGTGCTACATCTCCATTATATCGTGAAGCCGTCGCTAGGCCGGCCACGTGCGAACCATACGCCGGGCGAGGCGGCGAGGAAGGACATAGAAATATGTAAATCGCACGGCGAGCCAAAAACGTTGGCTCACGTTCACGATGAATGCTGATCGCTGCACTATGACGAACCGATCATGCACGATGCCGCTCCACGAGTCACGAAAGACATGATACCAATTATTACACACTCGTATAGGGCACGTTTCCTTTTTTCATCCAACATCCTTTCGTTTTATGGATGCCTTTCGATGGACCGGCTTTTGGTCCTTGATATGATTGAAACATGCATGAACGGACTTTTCAAAATAATATGCAATCAGGTTGAGAAGGTCATTTAAATACAACAGTATTGAAGAAAAACTTCAACAGTACCATCATTCTTAACATATCTAGCCGACATAAAATGGCACAAAAGGCACACTTTAACCATACGAGAGAATTAGACTAATGTCTTTGGAGTTCCACATAAACTTACAAACTTTTAAAGCATATGATCCTAGTAAGAAGTTTCAGTAGTAACACCAACCACTTGGAGAACGACACTTACTTTGCTGTTTTCATTTCATGCTGTTACTCGCTGTTGCTCGGTACTGTAAACGTTCAATTCCCTGATCGAACTTATCGACTGCCATAAGTCGCAGAAGTTTTAGTAGAGGAAAACTCTAGAGACAAATTTTTAGGCCAGGTCGAATGTCCACAAGGGCGATGTAAAACTGAACATCTAAACATAAACATTCTAGAACAGTCGACAAGCACGTTCAATAAGGGCTGCAAACATTTTGATACAATCAAGATGAGTAGGTAAAGCTAAGGTATGCGAAGATATTTACTCGAGGGCGAATACAGATATTATTGTTAATGCTCACAAGAAAAACAAACCTATATTCTACAACGACGGTTATTATACGTAAAATAAAAGAGTGGAAAGAATAGCGAAGGAGGAAAACAAACATAACGAAAGTAAAAGTCGTCCATTAGGTGGGGTATGGTATGACCATAGACGGTTTATTGAAATAGTTATGGTAGGAGATGGTAATTTTTAAAAATTGCTAACAACGAAGGTTTTCGTACATTCGGCAGCAGTTTAATGTGTAACAATAACAGTAAAGTTCATAGCCAAAGTTCCATCCACCGAGTTCCCTGGATTACTATACTTTCCATATAGAGTGGGTTCAATTTCGTTAAAGCTATACAGATTCGTATCTACGCGCGTGCTGACACAAGACTACACAACTATAAGTGTAAGAAGTCATTACAAATATATATATTACTAGCTGTGCCCACGACTTCGTTCGCGTGGAGGTCGGAACTCAACAATGGATTTTTTTAGTGGTTCTTTATTAACAACATTAGCTGTAAACCATCATTCTGGAGCATTCATAAATATGCGTACGTAAATCATCAAATGAGTCCTCCTACCCAGGGCAGGGTAAGAGGGACTGTCAGACTTGTACTGATTAAAATCCTCGGTGTCCTATAAATCCTATAATAGGCGTTTACGTTCCGGGGTCAAGGTAATTCGATAGTTCCGCGACCCCGGCAGGCTTTGGCCTTCTAAGGGGGGGCCCTATCCCATGCTATCCCATCCCATCCTATCCCATCCTGTCCCATCCTGTCCCATCCTATCCCATCCTATCCCATCCTATAATATTAGGTTATTATTAGGATTAATATTGTGTTAATGAAAATACCTTCGCAAGTAATTCATTACTTTAAAATCAAATTTGATTTCCATAAAAAAGGTTATAATGACTTAACCTTAAAAGACAAATGTATGCTCTCGCGGACTTTATTTTAGAACTTTTTATCAGGAATAATTCCATAGTACATTATTTTTGCGTATCTTTAACCGTTTACGCAGCGCACGCAACGGAAGCTCTCGAAATGGAATCCATTTTCCCGATTTTGAAACATTTCTCTTTACTGCTCCGCTCCTATTGGTGATAGCGTGATGTTATATAGCCTATAGCCTTCCTCGATAAATGGTCTATTCAACACAAAAAGAATTTTTCAATTCGAATCAGTAGTTCCTGAGATTAGCGCGTTCAAACAAACAATCAAACTCTTCAGCTTTATAATATTAGTAGAGATATTCATTTACATAATAAGTGCTTCTACACACGCCATAAAAATATATTTTACAGTACCGGGTATCCGATTATTTATTTTCGTCTGTATTTAGTAATACAGAACTGCCGTTTTTGCCAAACTTGATAACATTCTTGCTCAAAAGAAAGCCATGACCATTTAAAATTAAATTCAAATACTTTTCTTAATAGAAAGATAACAAACTAAAAAAATTGAGTTGCAAAAGTCCAACCGGAACGACAAACAAACAAGAAAAGTGAGTGTATAAAAACGTGGGAAAAATATAAAATGTGATTCACCGTCTAAAATCTCAACACTTCTCGGTTTTATGACAGAATGATTTTATTTATTTATGCAATGCCAATAAGTTACAAGATAAATTCGCGTTGGTTATTTTCGATTAGTAACAAACCGTTTATCATGTTTTCGAGTAGCTATCTCGCGAGGCGCACACTACGTAGTCTAGCAGTGGAGTTTCGACCAAAATTATCGAAAATTTCCGTCGGCGATGCCGTTCTACGCGATACGGGCGCGATAAACGAAATGCAAACATGACGCCGTATCTTCGAACCAACATGTTTTACTTATTAAAGTTTTGGTTAAAGATACGGCCGAATGGTGATCATTTTGGTATATGGTGTTATTAGGATTTATATAATTTTCTTTCTTAATGTAAGCAGTTCTCTTCTACATAAAAACCCCTGCAGATTTCTCCATTATAGAAGCAGGTAAACAGCGTGCATGGTCATAAATTAGTTGTCAAGCAAAAACTGTTTTCTTTTATAGTTTCTTAACCGCCCATCGATTTTACGGAACATTATCTTACATTTCAATCGAGATGATTAATTTGTCTTTACTTAATCAATATTCTTAAATGTAGTAATGTTTAAAAGAGCTGTTGGGATGGTAAGCAAAAACGTTCTCTGATTTGGATTTTACACTGGAGTATTGACTGAATTTGCAATTCAGAGTCGGCAGAACGGCGTACGTTAAATGCTCGTGAGCCAACTACTAGTTGGAATTACCTTTGCTGTTCAACGTTAGCTACTTCATCCGCACGAGCGCAACTGGAATGCAATGAACTTTTCATGTGGTGTTCAGCCCGCTAAGTAAAGGTGAGTTATTCTAATCACTCGAATTAGCTTAATGAAGGTGCAGTGTGCTATAAAAATAACGTTGCTTTAATTTAATTAGCTTTACGGTAAGTGTGAATAGGTACATTGGAATAAAAAGGATTTTGGCTGTAGTTTACAGTAAGAAAACCGACCGAAAATTGTAGGAAATAGTTTTCATTTCGACCCTTATCGTACAGTTTATTTATAATTGAGTTTTGAATTCCGTGACTTAAGTTAATCTTTAAGCCTCCTGCAGACACACGCGATTAATCGCGCGGGGCGATATGTCGCGGTCCATTCGCTGTATTTTTAAAATGGAAATTAGCTTGGCTCGTTGTCGCAGCGCGATTAATCGCGTGTGTCTGCAGGAGGCTTAAAGGTTTTAAAAAGCCTTCCTTCAATTAAATATTGAATAAGTATCGACTTTTGAGTAAACACGGAATCTTTAATAGAAATAATATTTTACCAGTAAAACTGTTTCATTAATGATCACGGTTACTTCACATTACAATGTATTACCTTTTTTTTTTTTTTTTTAGCGTGGTAAAATCATCAAATGAGTCCTCCCGCCCCGGGCAGGGCGGGAGGGACTGTCAGACTTGTACTGACTAAAATCCACGGTGTCCTTCAATAGCCTTTTATGTTCCGGGGTCACGTTAATGAGATAAGTCCCGCGACCCCGGCAGGCTTTGGCCCTCTTGGGCGGGGCCCCGTCATCGTGCTGACGCTCTTTGAGGCGCGCGTGGAACACAACGCGCCGTCGACCCGGGCATGGTCCATGGTCGGGCGGCGAGTTGCCCTTTACTCGCCGCCCGCATGCCCGCGCCTACGGTGGCCGGAGATCGTCTTGCGACGTCCGACGCCGTGGGCGTCTACCATTGCGGGTGGGGCAGAGGGAGGACGCTGTCCTCTCTCTCTCACGGCCCGCCTCCTCCTTAACGAGCATTACTGCTTCGCAGAAGGAGGCGACCGCTTCCCACTCCGTCTCGCCCCGCAGCATGGCCTCGACTAATGCCGGGCGCGAGAGGTCTCCGCCTATCGCTGCCGTGAGGACACGGCGGTGCTCTGCCCAAGCGGGGCAGTCTTGCACCGTATGCTCTACTGTGTCCTCCGGGCGATCTTCGCAATGGTGACACCCCGGCGTTTCTTCCTTCCCCATCCGACACAGGTACCTCCCGAAACATCCGTGTCCGGTGAGGACCTGCGTCATCCGATAGGTCAGGACGCCGTGACGCCTTTCCAGCCACTCCTCAAAGAGGGGTCTTACCGCCGCGATTGCGGCGTGCCCGACAATGTATTACCTACTAAATTTTTTTTCAACAACAGTTTTTTTATCATAGATTTGTAGTATTTGGTTTATCTTTGACATAGGGTGAAATTGTGAAAAAAAGGTTTTGAAAAATTAACAAATTTAACTACAGCTATAGGCATCTTTTCTAAGTGAAAATTTGTATATTTCTTTTCTAAATGAAAATTTGTATATACATATAGAAAACAACTTACGAAAGCGGTTTAATATATAAACCCCTTACTTATAAACATTGATTAGACGTTACTTATCTTAAATAGCTCTTAAGTCACTTGCCATCTCTATTCATTAAAATAGAAATAACAAGGACAGGTGATATTTAATCGGTAGCTAAGCAACACAAGTTTTTATAAGTAAGGGGGTATATGTACATATAACAGCCATTTGTTATTTTTATCGATGAAAGTAACAGCGAAGAAGTAAAAACAATCAATAGAATATACAAGTCACGACATGGTTCAAAGGAGGTTCAAATCGAAACAAGAATTCTATTCATTGTCTTGTCTTTTGTCCGGATCCTATTGATATTTTTTATCGTCAATTAATTTGATTATTAGCCAGAAGTAAAAAAAAAACATAATGGTTACATTGATCTAAATATAAATGAATGGTTATTAACTTTCAATACAAATTACTTGTGAAGTTGTGATTACATTCATTTAAAGTGTTTTATATATTCGGATAGTAACAGTTTTAAACAAAACCAGTATAACCAACCTACATAATATAGGTCACTGTTTAACAAAAAGTTTTGTTTAAACTGTAAATCATGCATAACAAACTGGTTGAAAACTTTGTTTCAAGGCTAATAGCAAGTTAACCGTCTTAACTTTGTTGGTTTCAACTTAAACTTATGTGTTTAAGGAATCTTAAACGGCTTTCTTGTTGATTATTCTGCTTTGTTTTTGTGGTTAGGTACTACTAATATTTTTAGTTCATTATCTTTTCACTGAAAAAAAATAAAACATTTTTTTAATGTCATAAACTTGGTCGGAAGTTTTTTCTTCTTATTTTTCCGGAACCAATATTGCACATTTTTTTTATGTTTCTGGACAGCTGTATGATTACCGAACATAAATAGGACAACTTCACCGCTTCCGATAAAACGAGATTTCGCTTGCGGCTATGGTCACTTCAAGTCACTTGGAAGTTTTGCCGACAGTAGTACTTGAAACACAAGTCCAGAAAGCCGTTTAGTCGAAATAATAGTTTAATTGATAATTTCGTTGGTAAGCCGATAAAATTCGTCACTTCCTTTGTTTTATCTATTGGGGATTACCTTTCCAGCCAAACATTATGATTCATCATGTATTAATTAAATAAGTTCCTGTTAGAACAATCTATTTCAAACTTCTGGCATATTTATGAATCAGTCTGTATAGTCGTGCTAACATAACCACAATAATGTCCGTTGCCAAAGTTTATTGTTTTTTTTTCTCAGTGTTGTTACACACAAATCTCTGGGGGTGACTCGGATTCAATAGTAGATATCAGCCGTCAGCTGGGTTCCGGTTGGGGGCTACCCCAAGGTCGTAAAACACAACAAAAGGATTATTTACAAAGTATAGCAGGTGGACTGGACGGCGCCGGCCTTATCTACCTGTCAATAAATTACATCACGTCAAACAACACGCTTGTCCCTCGTTGTGATTACGGCACTTTATGATATGACATATATATTACGTTTGGTTTTTTTTTTCTATTAGTGGCTTTCACCATTCTCATTTTTGTCAATGCGTTATGGTAAAAATACATAGTTTATGTTTCAGAAAGCTTTTGACCAAGGTTTTTGTTCTACACCATGCTTGGACATAAATCTCTGGTGTTCCAAAGACGGTTCTTAAATAAAGATATTCTTCAAAGCATTCATTATGTTTTTTGATAGATTCGGGCATCATACCTGATGTGGCGGTGGTTGCGCCCCGTGCGGCGGCATATGGGGCGGGTGCTGAGAGTCCTGGGTGGGTGACATGGCACCAGGTGCACTTTGACCAGCGCCCGGGCTGGGTGCGCCTGGCGGCTGCGTTGGTGGCTGAGGAGATCCGCCTCGCTCATAGCCCTGCACAAATTCAAATATGCATTTGATTAAAAAAGAATATGTTTATTAGTTCAGATCGAATTCGTGGCATGTTACAATAAAATGGAATTATATGGTTATCAAAACTCTCTAATAGTCCCCCTGTCCATGATTTTAACTTATTCATACGAAATAAATACCACACACGAGCACTACAATAAATAAAAAGGAAAAACATCACCACTAATTTAGTCTCTTCTTGACGCAACAAAATGTAGTTGCGCTCTTTAGTTATCACTTTCAAGACTTTTCCCTGAGGATCAATTTTAATAATTAATCAAGAGAGCACTCCTACTCAGGTAAAAGGAAGTCGCAAAAAGTTACCAAGTCTCCGACGAAGATCGAAAACTTCAGAGAGCAATAGCTAAAATGAACAATCGTGCAATATAAAAGATTGGGGAAACCGGAAAATTCATGAAGTGTTCCGGTTGATATAACGATGACTTTGACCCCCTTTACTTCCGTACAAGACCGTAAAACATTGAGTGTTTATCGCTCCACGTCTGGTGTAAATTCGGCCGAAGGTGTAGAATGATCGTTTTATGCGCAACGCTCGGAAACAGCGACACGATAATTTTCATTGAATATTTATTAAAACTTTTTGGAGTGAACTAACTGTTTTTCACGTTATTTTGTGGTTAATTCTTCTCAACTTCTAACTTTTGCAAAACAATCGCTGAGTAAGTAGAGCTGGAGAACACTTTTTTGTGCTGTTCAAGTGCTCTTCGGGAATCAATCACATGTTAAAAATTTTCCAACAAAACCCAAACGATTTTTTTTTTATATAATTCTCTTTTTGTAATTCATGAAGTAGTATAAATGCAACATGTCTATAATCAATAATCAACCGACAATTTGTGAACAGTTAACCTACTTGGCGGTTCTTACTACACCCAAGAGACTTTCCTTCACTTGATAGGCTAGCTCAATACCCCAGAGATTACAAGGAACGGTTACAATGTCTTGTTCCTTATGGTTGCAAACAGGACTATCTGTTGTGGCTCTTCAGGCATATTATGTTCTGTTCCGTGCAGAAATCCGAGAATCCGAGAACTTGTTTCAGGATCTCAGAGAGGGTGTTATAAGAATCGTTGGTATTACCTTAAATAGTTATCTTTTCTTCAAAAAGACCATTTTTTTAAACTTCTATTCAAATATCACTTCAAATTACAATTCAGAAGTAACAAACAAGCTAGAATATCAAATCTGACAAATCTGATTATTTTAAGTAACAACATTAGTCTCCGAGTCTCGGCATAAAACTTTCATTGCTTGGGGTTCGCATAAAATGTAACCGGTGTTGTAATAATGAATCGAGCAGCAATTGAAATGGGAACACTCAATTAATCACAGCCGACAAAGCTCTCGTGTCCTTGGCCGTGACTCAGAATCGCGAGCACGCTCACTCTAATTACCAACCTTTTTGTTATACACTCATTCGGGGTCTTCGAGACATTCAAGCTTGAAGGTATTATGGTAATAGCATTGTTGTCCGTCTGACAAATAGAAGTAATCTTTTAACCAAATCCTTCGTAATGGGTATGACATTGTCTGTTTTGGAACAGTTTGAGATATTTTGTGCTGTTATAATGGGACTTTTTGATCAAGTTTGCAACACGAGTTTACGACTCCTTTTGGAGGGACAAAGCAGACATTCGTGAACCTTGCTTACTTCCCAGTTTACAATAATTTCGGAAGGCACTCAAAAAACAAACACCTTTTGCTATTGTCAAACCTAAGCTCCCCTCGAAAATGTCATCCGGTTGACAATGAGTTGTCGCAGGACGATGACAAGCAAGCTATTGTCACAAAACGGGTTTTGCTAACAGTCCTTAACAACAAGTTCAACATGCTAATATAACTATTAATGATGTTCACACACACACGCACATTAAATTCATAGTTGGTATAAAGCAACGGGCACGTGCAAGAGCAGGGTCGGCGACCACGAACGGCCTTGACCGTGCATCCATTATGCACACCCGTTTACTTGCAAACGAGTGCACCGCAACGCATCTACGCCTACTAGTGCCTATGTAAATATATCTGTATGTATAATAAACCAGCACGAAAGAGCTCCACTACTATTGCATGACGTAACATGATTGGCCGTTCCGCCGGTATTGTTGGCCGTTTCTAGTTGTGCCGGCGGTTTTGATGCAATGCACACGTTGTTCAATTAATTGAACGTTTCGCAGGGAAACATGCAACGCAATAACATCGTAAAAACATCGTTCAGGTTTTATTGGCTAAGTAATTTGCGTTTAGATTGAGGCTGGCATCCAATTTAGCCTCAATGACATGACTTGGGTTATTGTGACGAGTTTTTTGGAAGATCATCTTGATTGAAAACACACGAGTTTTTGTAGTGTCTCTTATTGTCGTTCACTTGGTCAAATTAAATGCTGCTTTATTTAGTTAAGGAAGCCACGTTGGGTTGTCGTTCAATCTTTGAAATAGGTACGTTAAATAGAAGTAATGCCCAATACTTCTATAACAGTCAACATAAATCGGCTACATTCGTCCTCGACATAGATCTTGCTGACAATGCAGACATTCATTGCATCAGTCAGTCGCACAATGCTTTCACTCGGCAGCCAGTTTCCGCGTCACGTTTCAAGGTTGTAGATAAGGTTGGCCTGATATTTACTAATCCAGGTCAAGAGGAGTCATTCACTTTTTATGTTTCCCCCTACCGGCTGGCGATAATTGAATAATAATCGTGACGTCAACAGTTCACGGCCTCCTGTTACGTGTTATTGTTCTTGATAACGAAACAATATGTTTGTAATTACAGCGCATGTGACATTGTAATTGTAGTGCCAAACAAGTTCTAGAATCGATTACTTGTATAATGGAAGTGTATTTTTGAGCCGGGTAACCGGGTTCTGTTGACACTTAAGTATGCGTGGGTTTCACTTATTGTAGCAACGTTTATTTCAGGTACGTATGGGTATGGCCAAACTTGGATTCGAAATAGCAATGTTATAATCAGCTTAACGTGGCTCTTGCATAATGGGCTCTGACTAAAGGACAACCCGCTACTGTGGTAATTGGATATGCTGCGTTCATTTACCGGTAAAGCCGAAACCTATTCAATACCTGGCAGTACTGCTAAGAGCCATTGTCATCCCCATTAGTGTTACCGGAACGGTAGACGATTTGTGACATACGAAATTACTTTGGAGTTTGGACAGATAGCTTAATGACACTGGACATTGACAAGAACACTAGTCACTGTAAATCAAACCAGATTTATGTTACAAAAAGCTTCGCCAAAATAAATATTTTCGTAGTCGATTTGAACAATTCGTCACAGTACATAGTAAGTTTCAAAGGAGGCGAGGGTGGGTCGGGTGGTAGGTCGTCTGCGTCCAAAACAAAATACAAAGAATTGTTAGAACTTTCACTGAATAATAATTTCGCGGTAAAAGTTTGCCGAACAGAACATAGCAGGAAATCGAGACTAATGCTTAGCAACCGAGTTTGTCTGAGTTTCAGTCGAACATCCGCGCCAGTCGCCAACCAATCCATCAAAGGAGGGTGACTGGATCGGGTGTGGGGTACACCCCCGTACCCACATAAATATTGCGGGTAGGTGAGTACAAACCCTTTGACCGAGTTCTGTTTACTTTCGTTTTCGCTCAGCTGACGGGGCCGCCACCCCGCCCGTGTACCTCCACTATTATTATGATAATTAGAGAGCTATCAACGTGATATTAACTACACAGTCTAATTGTAGCGACGCTAACGAACGACAAGCTCGAAGGCGTGACGGCCGTCGGCCTCGGTATCACTCAATATCAATAGGCTCTAATTCATGGACCTGTATACAAAGTAAGATAACTTCTTAAGTGTGACTTTTGTGGTGTTCCAAGATTTATGGAATGCTTTTGTGTCGGTCCATTTGTGTTGCGGTCGTCGAGTTTTTTAAAGGCCTCACTCGGAGGTGCGAACAGGGGTGTCCCCGAGAGCACTCAAGGTTGCAACGAGTGCGGACGCGGTAGACAGGGCGTAGACGTGCATTATTAGGTGGGTGCCGGAACACCCGCGGGAGCTGAGTTGGGGGCGGTAGGGGTGCGCGTACGTCATCACCTGAGGCGCGCCCTTGAAACCGTCGTCGCATTCATTGCACCCGGATGCGGGCCGTATCTCTGAGCCCGCAATACTCGCACTCAAGACACCACCTACCTATCTTATAGTCTCGGGGACACACCCCCGACAGCACTTTGAGTACATCTAAACACTGCAAGTTGTGAACATTTCAGCTGATCGTGTGCGACGTGCTTGATGACGTAGCACAGCTTTATCGTCGATCTTATATGTGTACACTGTCGTTTCACAAGTTCAGTTTACTACCAAGTGTCATTGGAACTTCGACTCAAAGATGTGTGAATTATATCTACTAATCACTGTAAGGTCATTTTTGGAAGACTGGCATACTTCTTTATGAATCTGTATGTAACTGTTGGTGTTTGGATAGTCACACTATGACACTACCATGTGATGACCACATCGAAGAAGTAAGGTGTTCACAATGTGATCGCAGATGGCAATGGTAGTAGGTATCCCCATTCCTTTCATACCGTTTGTAGCTTGTAATTGTGCAAGATACAGACATCATAAATCATGATCAGCAAGAATTTTCAGAAGACTTTTTTTAATTTTAAGAATGCTACCAGCAAATCCTACCAAATTGAGTCTCTGATAGGGAAACTTTCTAGGAAAAGGGTTTGAAGTGTTTCAGTATAAGTGAGTCAGTTTTGTGACACATTGGAGAAAATACATTTGGCTTATGAAATGTGAATAAAGTTTGCTATGTATGGTTATGTTTTTTTTATTATTATTTGAGATTGTTTTGCTATTGACTCTATGTCTCAGAGGTGACAAAGACGACGATGGAGTGAAATTACCAAGAAGATTGTTGAAGGTAAGGATGGTTACTTGCTGCTAGTCTAGATGTCCGATAGCAGGAGGGGTGAAGTTGGATGAGGTGAGCACACTCACCGAAGTACACTATAAAAAACAGACAAGCAGGCAACCTTGCGGCTATGAAGCGATGAGCCAAGCTCTGAAGCTTGGAATTCACCAGATTTACGTCCCCAATAACCGCCGCCTCTTAGCTCTGCGTTCCACAGAGTCAATCGTGAGGAGTTGATATTTAGCTAAGCCATCCCAAAGGCGGCTGCATTACCCCACGCCAGAACGGAATAAGTTTTGCTTCACTATATTTATGATGCCTATTTTTTTGACAGATTTGGGTTGGCCCAAATCTGCAAAAAATAGGCTCAATTCTGACATCACCATTGAGTATCCAAATACTCAATGGTGATGTCAGAATTGAGACTGATCAATTCCATGGCTACTTTCCAAAGCCCCAATTTTTGGACCTTTATGTGCTTCAAAATATATTCGGCTAAAATGATAAATCATTAAACCATGCTGAATGTTCCTTGTTAATATGTCAATCAAAAATTGACAATTTTCTCAAAGCAAACGTAAAAATGTTGAATGGTTTTTAGCACTATATTTTTATTACCTACTAGTGGCCCGTCCCAGCTTCGCACGGGTGTACTAAGAACCGCTCGTCCGATTTTGTGCAAACTTCACATAAAGCATCTACTAAATAGTTCAAACAAAGCCTAAACATTTGGTTTGGATAGTAAATAAGATTTGGGACTGATGATAAAGATTTCGTTAATTGTTTTATAAATTCGCGATCGTTAATATTGGATGAAGGTTTAGATTGGAATAGGTCGCCTAGAAGTCTTATAACATCACAACGAAAAGTGGCATTGATTTTTATATATTAGAAAGAAACAAAAATATCAATACAAAGCAAGACAAAAAGCTTAATTAAAGCAACTACCTTTTTTAGGCAAGTTTGATTAGTTTTTGTCTCAGATTATTACTATAATATACATATTAATGTTTCCTTTTATGCAACAGTAGCAAAAAAAGCCATAAACATTATACGTCAAATCCGTTATCCGAACTGTCAATATAATTTATTTGGAAGCAATCCATAGATTCCTTGTACGGAAGCTAATTAATTTGAATCTGGCTCATTCCAAATTCTACGATAAACTTATTCTAGCGTAATTATATTTAATGAGGACGTTAACGCATCGTTTAGTGCCTTGTTACAAAGAAAAACAATGCGCTAATTAGCTAACAACATTGTTTGGACCTCTACCTATATTTACCGACGTGCTAATTTCGGGATATTACGGCCATAATTCAGGTATACAGAATATCAGCAGTATGCTGTACGCATGTACACACGGCTACACATCAAGCTATACAAAACCATTTTATGGTGGTCTCACTTTTTATGGTCTTTCCGCATATTCAACGGTCAGCTTATACTGGTTTTGTATAGCTTTATGTGTAGCCGAGTGTACCTATGGCGGTACTCTCAAAATAGTACAATTTTAAAACATCAACGCGAGTTAGGATGTATGGATGGATGATTGTCTCTCAATCACGTCAGAACGGCTGAATAGTCTGGATTAACACATAGGACACTTTCTATACCAGTAGTATGATTATCAGAGGTCGGAATTAGGTAGAGTTATTTAAGTACTTGCATCGAAATGTTGATATTAATTATGGATCTTCCCGGGATTCCTAATAGACCATCTCGTGTGGAAAACAGTATTACTAAAAAAACATCAGAGATAGATTAGATTGTGTATAAGTCAATAACTTTTTTATATAATAAATCACGGGATTTTTCTGCTCTTTAAAAGTAATTACGGGATTTGGGGCATATCCATTTTATTCTTTCGCTGTATGAAATCAGTTAGGTACATGAATAGCTCTACCTAATTCCGACCTATGATTATACTCCTGGGATAAAAAATATCCCACTGAAAAATTAACTACTGCAAAATGGCAAGTCGCTGGCATAAGCCAGTATTCTAACAATGTACTTTAATTGGCTTATAATAATCATAATTCCCGTTTATAATTGTATAAGTATTTAATTATTGCCCCTATTTGAAGAACGGCTCTTACAATTTGTATGTTTTCTATTTAGATACGGTTTTGTCTCTATTTTGTATACGAATGGAAAAACATTGTGTCTAGAAACAAGCTTGGTTATTTAGGTACAATAAATAAATCCTAGACAAGGCAAGGCTAAATGCAATTCTAAAAATAATTTGAAGTTAGTTATCAAAGTTCGGTCAACCTAACTAAAGGCGCGTTTCCATTAAACGAGTAACTTGTGTAATAGTTGCTTATTTTTGCAACTTGAACAAACGTCAACTGTCAATCACTCAATTTAGATCTATGCAAGTAAAACCTGCATGCAATTTGCACACTCATGAAACACATGAAAACAATTTTCCATTTCAGGCTACTTGTAGGCAAATGTGACGTCATATTTGTATGCAAGACTTGTCTAATGGAAACGTGTCTAACAAATGAACTAACTACTGCTATACCAATTTAATGTGGGTACAGTCTCAAAATTGTGTATGACCGTGGTCATATAATTATGTGAATTGCTCACTCCATGAGGTAGTGTGATCGGATCAATGCATACTCAGCGTTAGACGAACAGCTAAGCGAACAACTACTTCATCTTTTACACGAATATTAGTAATCACGTCAAATGTTCACATTATTCCACCGGTTGATGCCCGTAGATGAAGAACATTAAAATCAGAATTAGAGTTTAATAACATGACCTGAAGATGTATTTTGCAGAGTATGTCGTACATTACAATGAAGTATGAACAATCTTATCACGAAAACAAAAACATGATTGGACTTCCAAGTATGTCCTGTTATTTCCCCGTTGCAACTAGGTATTTACCATGCCACAATCATAGGATCTGATTGTCAATAGGCGAAATATAAATTTGGACCCCTTTTTACGAAAAATTGAGAACAGTTAAAGTTTATAAAACGAAAAAGTGCAAAAAGCTTTTTTGCACTTAAAAGAAAGTCTGATTTCGATCACCAGCAATAATAATTAATGTTCGGATGTACTAACTGAAAATAATATTAAAGACGGTATTACGAGTAAATATTTGTTCAAGTAATTTTTATAAGCCCCAGCCCTCTTCTCTCCTTACTTGGTTCAGAAACTCTGCATGTTAGTGCCGACATAAATCCTAATACTTAGGCAGAAGACACGAATGTAGGAAGATCAGATTGTTGGATATTCTACGTTTTTAGGTACCGAAATTTTTAAGATTTACAACATTCTTTACTTATTCAAGACAAGGTAGATTATAAGGTAGGTTATACCCCAAAAGAACATACAGGCATGTTTTGAAAACGGCCTTGTTCGTAGTAGAATAATTTCTTAACATCGATTTCTACACGAGTTCGCTCCAAGAGCCCTGCTTCAAACGTACCTCTGGCTCCGTTGCACAACGAGCTTACGTCAGCGAGCGCGCGGAGCGGCTTACGTCATTCGAGCGTATCTTGAGCCTCCAAGCTAAGTTAGAACTTGCGCCTATGGCTTTTAGAGTCGTGTTCCTTCGAAGACGGCTTAAGTATGATAGAACGTTTATGTTCACGTGAGTGGATGAGGCTCCGACGCGCCGCCGCCGCCGGCTCAACGATTCTGAGAAACGTTCGAGTCGGCTCTCTAGTTTCGGACTTGAATATGAATCTTCCAACACGACGACCGAGCATAAACATATTTCTTAGAAGACTACATCGTCAGAATCGTTTACAGATAATTTCTTCTCCATGGGGTTTTATTAGAAAAGGCTCATGAATGCTATTGAGCAGAATTTTAAAAAGAAAATTCGCATTTTTTTTGTTATTTCAGTACATACTTATTTGATTTCCTGCGATTTATTTTGGACTGATATTAATTAACTAAAAAAAAACTAAAATTAAAGATTTTAGAAGAATCTTTTCCCGCGTATAATGCAAAAATCTATAAAAGAAACAGGTTTCTTAATAGCGCTGTAGTCGACGGGGTAGCCACCGGATACGGCTATCATTAAAGCTATATTATGCCTCTACATCTACCGGCATGCCTTCTAGGACCTCTTTAGAACTTAACATTTCCTGTAAGATATAAACTTAGTTTTTTTTATCGTGGTAAAATCATCAAATGAGTCCTCCCACCCAGGGCAGGGCGGGAGAGACTGTCAGACTTGTACTGAACAAAATCCACGTTGTCCTTCATTAGCCCTTTACGTTCCAGGGTCACGGTAATGGTATAAGTCCCGCGATCCCGGCAGGCTTTGGCTCTCTAGAGGGGGGCCCCGTCATCTTGCTGACGCTCTGTGAGGCGCGCGTGGAACACAAGCACAACGCATATTTTATTTTCTCAATTTTCAATGTAGGTACATTGTACATAAATTGAAAGGTGCTTCCATTCACATATCGTGTCTTTCAAAAAGGCATAAACTGGAGCTTATGGCAGCGTGTACTCATGAATCGCTTTATAAGTGCTCACTGTATCTGCTTAAAACTTATCTCGCATTTTGCTGTCAAAGGGAATATACATTTGTAGACAAATCCTGAGTGCAGTGATTGTAAAATAGGTTTATTTGAGACTATAATATACTGACAGTTCATTTATCGAAAACCAGGTTGATTTTGGTTTACTATTTCTAAAATTATTCTTAGTTACAACGGAAAGAACTTGCAAAAATCCTTAAACTTCAAAAAGTATTTCTAAAACGTTTTAGGCAACATTTGTTACAATCGTTTGTGCAGAAAGTGTAGATAAATTGAATTGTCTAAATACTTTGGGAGCCAGTTCAAGGCATAAATACTTATCTAAACAAGGTTTCTAGTAAACTTCGGAACATTTTTTTAAATTAGAGTGCTTTTTGCATTGAATTACATTTCCAAAAACTTTGAGGTTGTATTGGTAAAGGGCATTTGGTGAATCAATAACACGCATTGTGCTCACATGCTATAGATATTGATACAAGACGATTTAAGCTAAGACGCTTCGCAGTCCCAAACTGCGTCTACAGGGCATTAACCCTTGACCCTACATAGTGTCCTACATGTATAGTTGATAATTGATATGGACATAATACACGATTAGGTATGTCGTCATCAATCAGAATCAATTTATGTCACATATAAGATGCATCTGCAGATATTTGATTAGTTGTTGCCATTTTTACAGTTGAATTGATTTATGAAAATGTCGGCCGTTAAGCGTATTCAAATCGTCCAGCTGTGACTAGCGTTCAATCCTATAAGATTGGAATAGTTGCCAGTATTGTAAAAGCTAACATGAGAACCAAAGTAATACGCTATGTCCTCGATATGACTAACCTAGCTGTAAAAGCATCTTAGTCATTACGTAAGATTTAAGTAGTTCAAAACGATATGATTCCTACGATATTAAACTTTAAACAAACTTGGCATAATCTTCTTGCAATTTATTTGCATGCATGTTAATATGTTGTGCAAAAACTGAACAAGTCTCCTGCTTCAAGATAGACCAGTTTTCAAACTAGTTTTTTTACCAGACATTTTGCATTAACACTATTTTAAGTTTTCATCACTACATGGTATAAAACAAAGTCGCTTCCCGCTGTCTGTCCCTATGTATGCTTAGATCTTTAAAAACTACGCATCGGATTTTGATGCGGGTTGTTTTAATAAATAGAGTGATTCAAGAGGAAGGTTTATATGTATTTGACATGCATAATATAGTAGAGATTGCACCCGTGCGGAGCCGGGGCGGGTCGCTAGTCTACAATTAAATAATAAAATCGTGTATTCAAAAAGTAAATTGTTTGAAAAACTTTTTCTCGGCTACCTATTTCAAAAATATCCGAATTTATTTAGCCTTTGTCGCAGTCAATTTATCGGCCGTTGTTCCAAAAATTTATACGCCGAGTCTTTTTTACCGAAAAAATATTAATTTTGGTATTTTTTCTCTAGAAAGTTTAATGAAGCAGAAATCTTAGTATGAGAATGTTCGGGCCAAGAAATTTGTGAGTGCGATATTAAAGGTCTCGTGACATGAAAGAGCCTGAGACTCCTACAATGATACATAATTATGTTCAATTTCATATTGGTACATCCGATCATCTGTCTAGCCTTTTCCGAACTATGTTAAGGCTTGAGGCCAGCCTACAGTCTAACCGGATGCAGCTGTATACCAGGACTTCACATAGAGTGACTGCCTATCTGACAAAACTAAGTACTGGGTACGTCGCATATTATGTCAAAAGAAATTGTTAGTCATACAACTCCGACGTCTTTTCGGGTAAAAACCACTTGGTAGACTTCCTATCTATAGAAAGCTTCATTAACAGAACAGCAAGTAACAGTAGGTTTATCCTATTTCATTTTAATAGCACTTTTACGACACGCACGGCTCGCTACTAACAAATAAGTAATAAGAATAATATTCCACAACTATCACACAACGCCATCTAGTCCCAAGCTAAGCAGAGCTTGTGTTATGGGTACTAGACAACTGATAAACATACTTATATATTTCTAAATACACACATATAGATAAATTACACCCAGACACAGAACAAATGATCGTGCTCATCACACAAACATTTGTCCTGGGTGGGAATCGAACCCACGACCTCCGGCATAGCAGTCAGGGTCACTAACCACTAGACCAACAAGTCAGTCTAACAAATAAGTGTACGTAGAACTGCATACCTGGTGTGGCGAGAAAGGCGGTCGTGAGTTGGGAGCGCCTGGAGGTCCTGGTGGCGGATACCGCTGAGGGTACGATCCAGGCGGGCCGTACGCCCCCGGGGGCTGTTGAGGACCGCCTGGAGCACCCCCGTAAGGGGGCCCACCGTAGCCCCGAGGCGGCTGAAACAAAACATTGTAACTTGAGCAATCATCTTCAGAGATCATTTTTTTACCGACATCAGGAAATGCAAAAGTTAGGCAATGACATGAAATCTATACCTGACTCAGCTATGATAAACTTGAACAGGAACACAAATGCTTCTTCAAAACCTATTAGTGCATGGATTTCGGAGTTACGCACTTTAGTGACCTTTCATCATCATCATATCAGCCCGGGATCACCCACTGCTGGGTATAGGCCTCCCCCTTTTTTCGCCATATCTCTCGGTTCTGTGCGTCTCTTATCCATCTATTCCCCGCGATCTTGACGATATTTTTTTTTTTAATAAATAATAATAATATTCATAAACTGGCAACACTGTATGTCAGACATACTTAAAAAAAATTACTACATCTTCCAAATAAAATTATACCCATATACCTATAAAAAAAAGTGCAAACCAAGTAAAAAAACATCAATCCATAATAATACCTTGAAATACCGATACAAAATGGGTTGTATCCCATACTTTATTGGAAAAAAACAGTTTCTGACAAAAAATGACACATGTCAGAAGAAAAAGCAAGACAATATGCATGAAAAGCTGATGTAAATTAAATAATTTAGTATGCTGACGAGAGCCAGAGCACAACGCGCACGCCTTCCACCTCCGGAGTCGTCGCTCAGTTCCGCCTCGCCGCCGCCGGACACCGGATCACCTGCGTCACCGGCAGCGGCAGTTGCGTCGAGCTCGAGCGGCGAATATTTCTCCCCGCCGACGTCGCCAACACCTGTACGCCGGCAGGGGAGTCGCCGGCCACCGCGGAGCTTGGGATCTAGGGGCCAACCGGCCCCGAGCCGGGTCCCCGCTGCCGGTGGTTGTGTGCAGCGCATGAGATGGACTCAGTCCATTAATGAGAATGTCATGCGCGCATACTACGGGTCTACAGAGGGGGGAACTAACCTCACTGCGTACCGTGCTAGGATGCTGTCTCTGTTCCAGGTACTTGAACCAACCCTAAACGTCTCTGCCCAACGACTGTCGGATCAGGTGCGGGTCATCCAACGTAATCACATGTTGGACGACACCGCACTTGATAGGCTGCGCTCAGAAGAACTAAGCAACCGTATCATCTTAACTCCACCACCACCAACGGCGTCCGTGTCTGCAAACAGAGTTCCGCCGCAGTCTGTTACTGCTTCTATTGTGGAGGATGATGATGCGGTTGCCACGGTAAGTAGCCAGTGCAACGAACGATTGAGGAGCGCACTGGAGGATGTGCTTCGTGAGTACCGCTCGACGCCCATTACGCTTAGACCCCGATTGCCCATGCACAAAAAAAATAGGGCGCTGGTGAGTGCCTTGAACTCGCTGCTTAAGAATCTTTTCGAGAGCAGCGAGGATCTTGTCGATACACATTCAATCCTGTTTTGCGGGGCTGTTGCGGCATGTCGATTAGCTAATGTCAAGTTTCCGGACAGTGACGGAGCTAATCGACCAAAACCAGCTGTACCAGCCTGGCAATGCAGGATTGAGCGTCGTATCGGCGAGGCCAGGGTGCTCATGGGCAAACTATATTGCTTCAGGGAGGGAAATACACGACCACGTGTGATGCGCTTTGTGAGACGGGCTTTCTCGGGGACTGGGATCGGTCCTCAAGAATACATGTCCCGTGTCACAGAGCGCATCGACTTCCTGAAACAAAAAGTTTGTGCATGGGCAAGTCGTATTCGGCGGTATCAGCGACGGGTTGATCGGTACTCGCAGAATCGCATGTTCCGGAGCGATGAGAGGTGGGTATATAGAGCTTGGGAGCGACCTGAACAAAACATGGCTGACCTGTGCCGCCCAGATGACAGCGCCACGAGTACATTCTGGCGCAGCATCTGGTCGGTACCCGTCAGTCATACTGAGGCTGATTGGATGCGTGATGTCGAACGGGTGTGTGAGACTATACCAGAAATGGAACCTATAACCATTACACAATCAGATATAGCACGAGCAGTCCGTTCGTTACAGAATTGGAAATCCCCGGGACCGGACGGACTGCACAACTTTTGGCTAAAATGGTTAAATAGTTCACACACTTGTCTGGCATCTCAATTCCAGTCAGCTTTAGAGTCTGGGTCGCTACCACAGTTTCTAACAACTGGTGTTACCCACCTGCTCCATAAATCAGGTAGTACCACGGAACCCAAGAACTATAGACCAATCACTTGTTTGACGACGGTCTATAAACTTCTTACATCCATTTTGAGAGTGAAAATTAACACACATGTTGATAGTAACTCTATTATGTCTGCCTCTCAAAATGGATGTAGGAACGGGTCCCGTGGTACTAAGGAGCTGCTCCTCATTGACATGGCCATTAGTCAACAGGTTCGTCGATCTCGCAGGGATCTGTCCACATGCTGGATAGATTATAAGAAGGCCTACGACTCGGTGCCACATACATGGCTCATGAGGGTGCTGGAGTTGTACAAGATAGATGCAACTCTACGTGCCTTCCTTGAGTCGTGTATGGGGCAATGGAGAACGGTCCTTCGCTATCCAGGGTGTCGACAGATCCAGGCGAACGATGAACCTGTATGGATCAAGCGGGGAATATTCCAGGGTGACAGTTTGAGTCCACTTTGGTTCTGATTAGCCCTGAATCCTCTAAGTACATTGCTGGAGGACTCAGGTCTAGGCTATCGGTTGAGGAGAGGTGGTCAGGTCATATCTCACCTTCTATACATGGATGATCTGAAACTCTTTGCCCCCAGCAAATTGCAACTGATGGAGCTACTGAAGGTAACTGAAACTTTTAGTAGTGCCATCAGGATGGAATTTGGTGTGGACAAATGTGCAGTCATGCATGTAAAGCGAGGGGAGATTATGGAATCTGAAGGGATTCAGCTTTCAGATTCCATACACCTTAGATCACTTTCCTCATCCGAGACCTACAAGTATTTGGGTATGTCGGAAGCGTTAGGCATTAATGTACCGGACGTGAAACAATCGTTGAGGGACCGCTTCTTTGGACGCCTGAAAAGGGTTTTAAATAGCCTTCTTTGAGGCGGAAACAAGGTGCGCGCCTTCAACGGTTGGGTCATGCCGGTTTTAATGTACTCTTTCGGCATACTCAAATGGACTCAAACTGAACTCGACGCCTTGGATAGACGAGTCCGTACGCTGTTGACTGCAAACCGGATGCATCACCCACGATCATCGGTGATGAGGCTGTACATCCCGCGGAAATGCGGGGGTTGAGGCTTTTTAAATGCTAAGACCCTCCACAACCGCGAGGTGTGCAGTCTCAGAGAATATTTTTTGAAAATGGAAGTGGGTATGCACCGAGATGTGGTCACAGTGGACAAGGGACTCACCCCGCTGTCCATGGCTAAAGAGAACTGGCACAAACCTGTGATACTCAGTACCGAGGACCGCAGGGAGGTATGGCAAAGCAAGGAGCTACACGGACGCTTCTACCGGGCCCTTCATGGGCCCGATGTAAATTTTCTAGCGTCCGTGTCCTGGCTACGTTTTAGTGACCTCTTCGGGGAAACTGAAGGTTTTGTCTGTGCGATTATGGACGAAGTTATCTTGACGAACAACTACCGGAGACATATTATAAAGGATGGGACGATTGACGTGTGTCGGGCATGCCATCGTCCAGGTGAATCCATTAGACATATTATCTCTGGTTGTTCTCGTCTTGCTAACGGCGAGTACTTGCACAGGCACAACCTAGTAGCCAGAATCATCCACCAGCAACTTGCGTTGAAATATAAACTTGTGGAATCTGAGGTACCGTATTACAAGTATGTGCCCGACCCAGTTCTCGAGAAAGACCATGTCACGTTGTACTGGGATCTGCCTATCATTACTGACAGGACTATTGTCGCCAATAAGCCTGACATAGTAGTGATAGACAGATCAGCGCGCCGCGCAATGATAATCGATGTTACTATCCCACATGACGAGAACCTCGTAAAAGCTGAGAAAGATAAACAAATCAAATATCTCGACCTGGCGCGCGAGGTTGTCGACATGTGGAATGTGAACTCGGCTATCATTGTGCCGATTGTCGTTACTGCCAATGGCCTGATGGCAAAGAGCCTCGACGAACACCTTTCGAGGCTCTCCTTAGGGGGTTGGATCAAGGGCCTGATTCAGAAGGCAGTACTCCTTGATACGGCTCGCATTTGAGGAGGTTCCTGTCTCTGGGGCCCTAACCACCGGTAGCTTGGACCCTGCTCCCACACCGGCGGATCTCTATTGTTATATTTTTAAATGTTTTATATCGTTTTGTTTTTTATTTAAAATATTTAAAAATGTAATTGTATGTAAGTTTAGTGAATAAAGGAAATAATAATATTCCACAACTATCACACAGATATCGTCAACCCAACGAGCTTTTGGCTAGTGACCTTTAGTGAGACCCAAATGTATAAAATCGGGGATTATATTGCAAAACAGTCTTCTTTAAAGAACTTAAGGGTACAAGTCTGTCGAGACGCGTAAAAAGCTAATAACAAAGGCGCAGATAAATAAACAGCCCCATTACCGTCAATTTCAATATTAGCGCAATAACACTGGGTCGTTAACCGAATTCGGGGGCCTTTGGAATTCGGAATAACGTGCAAATGTAAATAAGAAGTCGACGCGTCTTTCTTTAGATAAGTTCACACGACAAATCCTTGGCTCTGTTCTAACATATTAACTCTGTTCTAAACTACACCATTATTTTAATCCTGTCATTGAGGCCATTTTATGAAAAAGACAACACCTGAAGGTTTTTTCCTACGAAGATGACCACAAACCTTTCTATGAATAGGAAATATGATGATTGCTAATCCGGGTAATGCAACCGGTTTATTAGTAAGCTGGTCCAATACTTATTAATGAAGATAGCTTTAAGGGAATGGATTGACAGTCCATTCGGGCTCAGGCGCAAAATGTCGCTTTCGCAAAATGTCTCCTTGTAGTAAAGTGTCTCTTTCGCAAAATGTCGCTTTCTTATAATATCGCTTTTGCAGAATGTCTCCTTCTCAAAAGGTCGCTTTCTGCACAATGCCTCCTTCGCAGAATATCTCTTTCGCAAAATGTCGCGTATTTAACTTAGAAAAATATTTGCCAGGTTTAAAAGGTTGTTTTTTTTCAATTTTTTATTCTTTGTTGATTCTGTTTTAGTTTTTAGCGACATATTTTTTTTGGATTCGTGCTCCATTAGAATAGAAAAACGTTTTTCGATATTGGACACACACAGAATCAACCAAGAATAAGAAATTGAAAAAAAAAAAACAACCTTTCTTTTAAACCTGGCAAAAAAAATTCTAAGTTATTAACGCGACATTTTGCGAGAGAGATAATAGGTAGTCTGCGAAAGAGGCATTGTGCAGAAAGCGACCTTTAGAGAAGGAGTCATTCTGCAAAAGCGATACTATGAGAAAGCGACATTTTGCGCCTGAGCCTTCATTCGGATTCTAAATTTTTGTGAGAAGTTTACAATACTTCATTTGCTGGATTTAAATTGACAAATATTGTGGGTTTGTGAAGACTACACAGCTCTCACTAAGAAAACTGTTAACCATCTTTAACTGTCTGTATATTTAAATTACAATGCATAATTAAACATCTTTATGCATTCTAGACTATAACACATAAACCTTACTGGGTAAGAAACTCAAGAAGAAACTTTATTCATAGATAGAAATTTTAGTCGAACACATATTATTTTAATTAGTTGTATAAAATTTTAAAAAGGGAGGTATAATAACAATTCAAATAACACTTAAAAACTGTCTAAAATATAATATCATCGTTATGAAAGAAACTCGTGAGATAGACACTGAGCTTGAAATATTTACAGTTAAATAAGGTTCTGACTTTATTTTCGTCGTCATTCATAATTTTTAGGACTTTACTCGAGACTACTACTAGGGCCTGACTGAGCAGTGGTGGCCCAGTGGTATGAGCAGTGGTGACCCAGTGGTATGAGCAGTGGTGGCCCAGTGGTATGAGCAGTGGTGGCCCAGTGGTATGAGCAGTGATGAACTGATCAGTGGTATCGGCCTCGACTTACGAGTTGTAGGTCGTGTGTTCGAACCCAGTCAGGCGCGTTACTTTGTGTAATTTATTTCAACACCACTGCTCTCAAAACGATGAAGGAAAACATCGTGAGGAAACCGGCATGTCCTAGAACCAAAAATTCGAAGACATGTGACATCTACCAATCCGCACTGGGCCCGCGTGGTAGATTACGGCCTGCTCCCTCTCACAGAGAGGAGGCCTGTGTCCCAGCAGTGGGAACATTTAAAGGCTGATGATGACTACTAGGGCCAAGTTTAGAAAAGAATTAAGAAATGTATAAATCATAATACATTTCAATTTTAAATAATTATGTACACTTTTAGTCTATGATCGATCAGTGGAAGTGATATAAAACAACAGAAACCAATCATACTTAGGACTACGAAAGATAAACATTAATTTGCATTAATCGTACGGTGGTTTAGGGAAATCATTTCATTAAAAGCAGAGTATTTACTGAAAACAAACAACGATTTATTAATTTCCTACTTCATTACGGACAACGCTATAAAAACTCATCACATATGCGTTGGGTTTAATAAAACCCTTTTTGTTGAAAGACCCTCTAATGTGCCCGTAAAATTAATGCGCTTTTACTGTAATATCAATTTTCAGACAGATACCGTGACTAAATAATTGACGTTCGAAATAATTCGCTGTGCCAACAAAGTCGCCCGCTTCAGTTTTCAGCTCTCATTTTGTTCTATGATGGAAATTCAATTATTCGTACGAGCCTCGCTCCGACGAGGCAAACGAGCGAGCGAGCGGGATCTGTATTACTCTTTGATCAATGTTTTACGTCTCCAAACTAAGGCCTTGTCCTGAAGGCTTCCGGATGTAGTTTGACTAGGAGATATGAGACTTGTGTTCGCCAATTAGAGTTACATTTTTACGAACATTGGGGTGTTTTATGGCGGATTCAATGATTTATGGGGGCGGTGTGCCGGGGTGCGGCGTGCGCGGGGTGTGGTGAGGGTTGCGCAGGGTACGGGCGTCGGGGGGCGGCGGCGCGCCATTGGCCGCCTCGGCATCGATCGCACGACGAGCTCGCAGCGGCCCGCCCGCGCCAGCCAGCCTCCACCTACGTTAATAAGTAATCATCCGACCCCGCGATACCTCAGCGAGTTTTCCGGACAGAGCTGGAGCCGCCGAGACGGGCCTCGTATCTCCAGTCGGCTGGAACAAAGAGCCACCGCATAGGGCGACATCCGTATTGATTTATGCAGTAATTGACCCGCGGGTAGGTGCGCAGCCCGCGCACCGCCCTCCCTACGCACCTATCCTATTTGTTTCATATTATGTACTCATAGCTATTATGTCATCTGAATAGTACTCAGTAATGTTACCGGCCTATGAATAAACTTAACTCCAATATACATGCGAACATCATTTATACGGAACGTCCATCTTTCAGAAGTACCTAATAAAGAAAAGCTTGCCCTATATTTTGCGCAATAAGTGAAACCCAAATAAAATCTCGGTGACCCATTGCCTCAAAGCCGCCTTCAAGAGCCTCATGAAAAGTTCATTTAGAGATACGAAAGGTTTTTTGTAGTCTCGAGTACTGCAGGGATCAGTGAATACCGCAAGTCAGGAAAGCAAAACAGACAAAACCGCTCTGTAATCGTTAAAGGTTGCGGGTTGAAAACACGAGAGTCTAACGTAAACCACAACGAAACGTAACGTAAAAGGTATTTCATTTTCGCAAGCGGCTCGGAAAGCAGCCGAGCCGTGGAAAACAGTTTCGAGGATGAAATATAACTATATACATCTTACGAGAGAATTTAACCCACAAATAAACAAGATCATTGAAATGTTTTAAAAGTATGTTTTTATCATTTTTTAAAGGTTTTTCACATTTTCCTTGTGTGTATCAATTTATTGATCTCACGTGAAAAGAATGATAAGGTTGGATCTATCCTATATTACAATTAAGCTAGTTTCTACAATTTTGGTTCACATCATAAAACATTTTGTTTTCTCATAAAGGTAATTTGCATTACAAAATAATGTTACCCATTCTGAGATTCTAAAAGCCTTTTAGAAGCAATTCTAGTTGTGAGCACATAAAATAAACATTATTTGCGTACGTGGTGACCAAAATAGACTGTGTCAGTTCTATCTAACAATGTAAATTGTGCGTGAATAACGCTTTCCGTAGTAAACTCAGCTGTTAGGTGTCATTGTGACTGAAATGTAAAACACCTCTTACCAATAAGGAATGTTGTTGTAATATTTTATCAAGCCAACTACACTTGCGTACCTATGTTTGATATGAATGAATTAAAAGTTCCCGTTTCATATCCCGTATCATAATTGTTATTAAAATTAGAGTTAGTGAGTATCTAAAATAGCAATCTCAGAGGGTTAAACAGCTATAAATATTCAAGTGCTTTAAATTCAAACTCCGATAACCGAGTAAACGACAGAATCTAAACATAGGACTAGTTTTGCCGGCTGAGTAGCTGTATGAGACAGCGTGGTGCGAAATGCGGTGTACCAAGTTAATTGGCATAATTTAATGAGATAATATGGTAGATATTACGGAGCGCGCGAAGTGCATCAAACGCGACAGTGCAAGTGTGCAGTGCCGTTAGGAATGTGACCGGATTCCGATCCAGCTCGTCGACACGACAGCATTCACCCACTTGCATCGCTATTATGTCATTACCACCGGCCTAAACATTAACCCTTTTACTCATAATATAACTTTGTATTTTTATTATAGATATGCCACCGTCTTGATACATTTTAGGTATGATGTCCTATGTTCTTGGAATTCAACTTAACGAATTCAATTTTTCCGGGAAATAACTATACCGACTATTTTCGTGCGACGTGGAAATTTCTACTTCCCACGACTGCAGCCGCGGGAAGTTGAATTTCAACCGATAAAGGTTGTTCTGTGTGTTTTTAAACATCGTTACTGTGTCGACGCGCCTCTGAAATCAGTACCCCTAGCACGAATCACTTTCGAAAAAGTATTCGTATCGTCTTGGAAAGCATTTTGTATGGGAACTTGAACAGCGCCTCTGGTGAGCGTAAATTAAACTATTAGTCTTGTTAATTATGTGTATTATGTTCTGAAAATTAGTTTAATTTACGCTCACCAGAGGCGCTGTTCAAGTTTTCATACAAAATGTTTTCCAAGACGATACGAATACTTTTTCGAAAGTGATTCGTGCTAGGGGTACTGTTTATGACACGTAAAGAAAGTGCTTGACAAAAGTGGTAATCCTCGAACGATCTCAAATGTCATAATAGCAACAAAACGGCCTAATAACTGCAATGGAACAGATACATACATAATGAATCATGTACTTATATAAAATGATTAGCTTACTAGGTCACAACTGACAAGCTTTTGAAACCGGGTTCCCATCATATTGACAAGGTTATGTTTGTATAGGAAACTGGCCGTGAGTTCGTTAGCGAGATAACTTGAGAGTTTCTTCTACGGCTACGAAGATGGATATTATCTCCGCATCTCGATGTTATACATTTTTCTTTTATAACCGAAGGCATTACTTTCATGCCAAATACATACAGGCAATACAAATACGTGCACTTTCAAGCCTAGTTGCCAGTATCCCGGGAGTATCGTCTCGGATCGTAATTCAATGATCTGTTCATAGCATACCACCCAGTGTAAAACATAAGTTGATTAAAACCGATCACAGTATCGAGACAGGAGTTTAACCAAGACTGTAGTCACCTTCAATGACCAGTTACACAGAATACGTGGAGATTGCTGGATGGCAGATCATCATCTGTACTTAGACGACCACCACGTGGTCAATTAATTACTAATATTCTGTTCATCCTATAAATATGATATATTCATACTCATGCATACGTCAACCGAATAAAACGAAATGTCAGCAATAACTTATCTTCATCCATTAACGTAACGGGCAATGCTACCCTCTTTGAAGCCGACTAAGCTTTAAGAGCAGAAGCAAGATGCTTAGAAAACTTGCAAATTGGAACGCCCACTTCTATCAAAGAAATACCGAGTCTTGAACTTAATCTCCGGTTCCAATTTAAAAATAGTTATGAAAGAATTTTATGACTTGCAGCAATGTTGATTCTCTGAATTACCTGGATATAGAATTGAATTTCAATAGAAAATTTTCTTGACAAATCTCGACAGATACAACTTAAACACCTCCATTTTTCTGTTTTCCAAAAGGCAGATTAAGACAGGCCCTACGGTTTTTTTATGGCGTTCCGAAAGGTGTTAATTCTGTTTCACGAAGAATTGTAGTGGCAATGGCGTGGAGTGGGGAATGCAGGTGAAGGGCTTTAATAGCCCGTGGCCGTGCAACTTGATGATTACACACATGTGGAAAGTTGTTTGATGTGGGAGCCATTTAACGCTTTGCGTAACACTTTTGAGATAGCCGGTATTTCTGGGGCAAAGTAAAAGGAAAACTATATTTAATTTTATTGGGACTTTTTGCATCGAAAATAATATAATTTTGTATTGCTTCCAGGGTACTGACGAAGCGTCTAACTGTTCCAATATTAAAATTTCTCGCGACATTTGCATGAACTCATCATAATACATACTAGCATTTGTCACTAAATCAGGGCATTCTTATTACCCGACTGCGCGACGCAAAGGAGGGTTATGTGTTTATCAGTCTATGTATGTATACGTATTAATTATTTTTAAACGCATTAACGCATGCGACGCGCATCTTAAAGATGATTTTTGAGGAAAGAAAAATTCAGTTGCAAGTGGGAATCAATGTATACGTATGTTTGTTTCTATGTGGCGTTCTTACTTATTGATTTAAGTTTTTATTTAAGTATAAAGATATACCTACAAACAAACAAAAAACAGTGAACAATGTATCGTAACCAAAAAGAAAAAAATTAAAGAAATACAAAAAACCCGACTGCATAAAAACTAATTTTAAAAAGCACGTGAAAAAATTAACTTAAATAAAAAATAAAATGAAAGAAACAAGCCCAACAAAATAGTTAATTTTTTCACGTATTTTACTTTTATTACTGAATCTGTTTCTGTTCTTATTTTTAGGTACTATTTGTGCATACAAATCCATCCAAAACTTATAAACGAATAAAACTAACAATAAATATACTATTTGAATGAAAAATTGACATTAAGCATTGGACTGCTGAGGATTTGACGATTGAACTCGCATAGACTGCCTTTAGCTCTTTTTAGAAGTAAATGTAGGTACATAGCACATTTTAACGGAAATTTTGCTACTAATGAAAACTGATAATAATCTGTACAAGTAGATTTCCAAGAATTTGCCAATTTCATTTTTTTTTTTTCAATATTTCTCTTTCTTTGTCCACTTGATAGTAGTACTTGCACTATTTTTTAATTCTTTTAGGTTTATTTTTATTGAGGTTTTCTTTCATTTTTGTCGTAAGTCAAACAACTTTTATGTGTGGGATTCCCAATATTTAGTTTAGAACTAAATATTGGTAATCCCATACAAATGTGGACATGTCAATGAGACATGTCCAACGTTACAATCTAGCATTCTTGATTTTTCCGAATAATTTTATCCAGACACATTTGTTTACGTTCAAGCCAAATTCGTTCCAAAAGTAACCGTAACAAAATTCTCACAATTCCAATATAATGAAGCATCGTAACAGTTACATAATTGATGAACGTCATTCAACATATAGAGCGAAACGAATTGTTAAACACCTCAAGGAAACAATATTATTATGTATAAAAAGTAAACACCGTTTAACAACGATGTTAATGACCTATGACTAATACAAGAGGCCTGTAATGTATAACATTGGCATTCGTACAAACAGCAGTGGCAGCGTGCGCGGACGGATACGAGCAAACATTACATAACTTTGATTGTGTTTGTAAAAAGTTGGGGATTCCCTCCACTACAAGCGCATCTTGCTTACACGGACACACCGTAGATGTGTGCGTGTAACCTTGCCTTCCTTTACATATTAAACGCCGTCGGGCTATCCCTTTGCGTACCCACACAAAAAAGTCGAACCATAACTACCTATATTGTTAACAGAAAAAGAAAATGAATGAGTTTCTCTGTTACCGCTATTATTATTATCTCCAGCGTGCTCCTGTGAGGAACGATAAAGACCCACTGACCGGTTCACTTTTTATACGTGTCGAGTATCAACAATGGCACGTAAACCGTATTCATCGAATCATCTGTTTCTACTTCCGATCACACGTGCCTTGAATAACGGTTGCAGAAATCTTGACATTGCATACGATTTGTCGAGTCCTTCTTCTGATAATCTGAATATTTTAAGAAAATCTCTTTGAATGAAAAAAGAAACTCAAATAGGTATGATATGAAAGTGCTGGTGGTATTGTTTCATGTTTCAGAATACATGTCAAGATCAAGATGTCGTCAAAAAATTTTATTACAAATTATATCCTCTCGTTCTCAACTTGGCAACGGTTTCCGTTACGAGGTCGTAAATTACATGAATAAAGTAAACAAAAGAAGCATTGCATTAGCGGTTACCGCGAACGATAACGCGCGCGTTTGCGTCGGCAACTTTGTCGTCACGGACTAGCGGAAGGCAAATACGAATGTCTGTGTATTTAATTATAATACTCTATAAATAGAAAGAGCATTACGTCGTGTTATGCGGTCGGTTACGGCAAGTTATTTCGGTCTGTGCCGTCACGAGCCCCCGTGAATGTCAAGCTCGCGGTAACTAACTAGGTGCCACGGCGGTTGGGCAACAGGTGGCCTGCACCGCGATCTTAGACAAGTAAACATTTGCATGCACCCAAGAAATCTAATTGTGGCCTAAACATATTTGATCCGTCTCAGTGTTGTAACTATTCGCGTCAGATCTGAACTAAATTGCTGAATATAAACTGTAATTGCAAGTCGCACAGAACTTGAAGACATGTCTAGAATACGAAGATGCAATGTCAACCTTACTTTTGATTCGTTTGTCAGCGGAAATAATACCGTCGAACCACCAGACATTTAAGTCAAAATCAGAATTTAACAACAACATTAAAAAGTTTAAAGATTACGTAATCAGAAATGTAAACAAACGATAACAAGTGTTACTGACCTAATAAGGCGACCCCTTTTCCACCCAAGACAGTTCAATAAAGAACTCCCTTTAGGTACGTAGTATCTAAAGTAGGTATATAAGAGTGGCGGTCGTGACCTTTTAATATATACTCCAATGTATAGACACGCTCCCCGCTTTACAAAGTACCTACTGACACATCACATCAAGAAATGTTCACCCCAATATGGATAAGGCGTCTTAGACGAGTTGATCCCATTTAAATTGAGATTTGAGATAAATTGAAGCATAGTTATGAAAGTACCTACATATTGCATTGATCAAAATAAATTATGACTACATTTAGATTTGAAAAACTTTTTATAATCCAACGAACTTAAAAAAATAAGGCTATAGCCAGAAAACTTTTTGTGAAACATTACTAATTTCTGAAGAATACTTCATCTCGAATGAACTACTAATGCGTTGCCTGTCGAAATGTATATTTATTATACGCGTTGGATGCCGCATCCTGCTTCGCGGTGCGCTCTTTGCAATACTCTCGACTAAACCAACAACACTTGAGGGCATAAATTTCACCAAACCATGTCAAGAAAACTGCATGTCTCAGTAGTTAGTTGTAAAACATTTTACTAACTGTTTTACTTTTACGCTACTTTTGATATCGTCAAAGTTTATTGCTCTCAGTTCCTAAAGAACGCGCTTACTTCAACTTCAAAAACAATAAACATAAAAAGTAGAACAATAATATCTTTTTATAGACTTCTAAATCGCCATAATGCTGTTTGATAATGGCACTCGTAATAAACATGAATCCTGGCCGTAATCTTTTATATACATCGTGTGTAGTATCTAAACATGAATACACTATAGGTGTATAGGTATGGAAGTCATTTACCTTTCCGGCTGCGCTCAGACTCAGTCCTTGGCAATGGCCCCTTTCACATACGAACAAGTATACACATTTATCGATGTTACGTAACATTGTTTGCATCATTAATGTTGGCTAACGTTCGGTTTATAAAATTTTGCTAGTAAAACTTATGTGGGAAATAAATTCGTAGATGTTAGAAGCTCGTTGACGGTTGTAGATTTCGTTGTACTAGTTTAACGTAACCCATTTGCAAATATGATTTCGGTAGACATTAAATTAATTACCGTTGATTAAACCACAATCATAGTGAACATGCCTGTCTTGATAATCTACAGTTCCAGTAATTAGAGAGCACGTCACTCTGGTTGTCACGCACACAAGCCCAAGTGATAATGTGCTTGACCTACACAGACCTCCCTTGTTATTAATCCGACGTTTTGATTTCAACCGGCGACCGACGAAGGGAGCTGGCAATTACGTGACGTCACCACGGTTTAACGACCCCATTACAACATTCAACATAATATTGTATGAATGAATGCAAGCCGCGTGACGGCTGACGTTTTTGTTCGTCGATACGTCGCAGAGTAAGGTGCAAGTTGCGCCACTACTCAGATGAGGTGCAACGCAGGTGTTTAACAAAGTTTATCTATAGATAGTCTCATTCATACGTAGGGGAATTATGTTCGAGAAATCACGGTTGCCAAACAGTATAGATTGACAATAGAACGTCAAAACAATTTGCGAGCGTCATCGATATACGCTTCAATTTAAACATTTGTGAGAAGGTCACTACACAATGTTTGAATCAAAATTGGCACATGCCAAGTGAAATTTTAATAGATGGCAGTTAAGCGTTCGTTGACCCAATGCGGTAGACGAACGAGGTCGTGCCCATTATCCAAGCATAGCACAATGACACGATTATCGGACGGCACGCGGGTCCGAGACGGCTCGCATTGATTTTACGAAATCCACATCACGGACTCAGAATGAACGGACTCCGTCGGCCCATTCATCTCGTTTTCATGTACACACCGCCGCTATTGCGATACGAAAGTGAGAGCGAAATTTACTCGGGCTGCAACTACGCACAGAACCGCCATGTATATTGCCCTAAATACGATGAGAGAATAGATAACGGCCATTAGGTAATTGATAACAAATTTAACAGCGTTTGTATTTGAATATTATTATCCTATTTGGGGTGATGAGGTGAGGGATTTCAACGCAGATTTGTTGCCAGGAATTACATTTCACTTTAACAAAACTTGCTGCAGGTGCTTACACAATCTGTGCCCATACCATGAGTTGTCATTACGATACTCGATCATACGCATCGACCGCGTTTGGCGCTCTCATTGCTTGAGAGTTCATACAACCTTGGAGCGGGCCAAAGAGAGCGCCAAACGCGGTCGATATCGATGATCGAGTATCGTAATGACAACTCATGGAAATGGGTACTAATAGTAACAAAGGTACCACGACTAAACGACAACCAAATTAATTCTGGATTTCTTCAATGAGAATTTTGTAAAACACATTGTATTATGAATTGAATAATTCTAGATAACTTTAAGCTCGAATGCCATTCCGTTATACATATTTGGTCAATAGCTTTATGTGTATATCGTACCCCAAAATAATTCTTCAGTATGTTGAGGGAAGTACAGGATGTAAACAAATGACAGCAAACGTAGTGCATTAGTATGACCCAAACATTACACCGATCGATACAGACGATGCCGCGTTACCCACACGTTCTGTGCAGAAAACAGATGAACCGCATAGACAAAAACGAACACAACGAAGGATTCCAGATGCAAGACAATTGTGTATGTAGACAAACACACACATACCCACATCACACACAGCTAAATCTAAATATAGCGAGCGCCGATATCAGCGGCTCGCCCTTGAACCAGTCGCACGGAAACATTTTATTATTATTACCGAGCTGTCGGCGAGCACGAGTATGTCGGGTCGTCGACCCCGCAACCACGTGTCTCCTTATCGACAACTATCTAACACGATTGTGGGTAAACAACATGCCGAGATAAATGACTAATTCCACAATGCTTGCCTATTTGAGCCATTCATAAATAATCAGCGTAACGTCATACCGATTTCGTTGACAATACCCGTCCGTGATTCAGAGTAACACGTTGAATTCTCAATGAGATAGGACATCCTACGTTTAATTAACAAATTGTCCTCAAGTTTCAATGTTGCTTCAAAGCTTTTAATTTCACAATCTCGTAAACTTGGAGTAAGCAATCAAACACGAGTACGATCAACATCCGTAAGAACAAAAACAATAGTAGAGGACAGAAATCGATACCCCACCAGGGCAGCCGCGCGGTCATCGAAAAGAAATGCAACGCGTCCATAAATAATAAATCGTCTAATTGTAAAAGGCCGTGACGGACGGAAGAACGTGCATATCGTGGGAAGTGGCACATTGTTACATAACCGGTATTTGTTCAATGGCCAGCCTACACGGGTACATCCTTACAAATGCGTACGACCTTGAATGTGAACTCGAAAGTGTAAACAGGCACGTGCTCGATGCATTGTTTTATAGCCGCCGGTTGTGAAATACCACAAACAACACAACGTTATAGCAATGTACTACTTTTGACGGCCAGCAGAATTGCTTTTGGTACTTAGCAATGCAACTCTCAGAATTTGCTAAAAACCAGTTTGTGAATGGTTCCTAAAGAGTACTATGAAATATACAAACAAAATAGCGTCTCGCCAATAAATGGAACTAGTAGCGACATCTCTTTTCATTTGTCAACGTCAGTAATCAACAATGTACTAAACCAGTAAAAAAATCCAGCTATCACTTTATAGTTTCTTTTACATAAACAGAGCTGAAAATCGGAAGCGAACGTAGCCGATAGCGAAACGAAAAGCCTTTCAAAGTTCACGTCAAGCCAGATAGTTACATGTGTCAGATGTCAAGTTCCATTCACGTTGATTCCGTCAAACACAGGTCCCGGCGCGTTGCCTCTACATAATGTATGTAGGGGGAGCGGCACTGGATCGGCGGCAAAGCCTCGCGTTTCACTACCCTTTAGCCCGTTTTTGAACCGAGGCGAACGCGCAAATCTCCTCCGCCTGGAAGCGAGTAATATTTGCCTACACATCAAACTTTCACTATCGCCGTGCGCTTTCGTTTTTATATCTGCTAACAGCGGCGGGCCCGCTTTGTTATTCCTACGTACATTTTTTTCCTTTTTACGTCTGACAACCGACACGCTGGTGAAGCCAACAGGCAATAGATCGCCTGCCTTTGTGGCTCGCTTTAACGGAAATAACGGCAAACTCGATCATTATTATTTTGTAACGATTTTCATGATGAATATTATAAGTTTGGTCGTATCTCAGGAGTCACTAATAAAAGATGTATTGCAATTCTCTTAGATGATAACGGAAAAAAAAGAGGACCTAAATAATGTTTTTTTTTTTTTTTTTTTTTAGGGTGGCAAAATCATCAAATGAGTCCTCCCGCCCTGGGTGGGGCGGGAGGGACTGTCAGACTCTTACTGACTAAAATCCACCCGTGTTCCGTCGGATGCCCTTTACGTTCCGGGGCCACGGTATCCTGGATTAAGAAAAATCCGCGACCCCGGCAGGCATTTGGCCCCATAAGGGGCCCCGTCGGTGACGCGTGAAACACGACGCGCCACCGACCCGGGCTTGGTCCTTGGTCGGACGGCGAGCATACCCATTACTCACCGTCCGCAAGCCCGCTCCGCCGCTGTGCCCTCTGCTGTTCAGAGGGACACGCGTTGGAGCGTCCACCCGACAGGCTATTTGCATACGGGCAAAGAAACCCCTTAGGCACACAGTGCCTAAGGAGAGTTTTTGCCCGCATCCCAGGGCGCACCGGCCCGAAAAACTGGTCTTCCCCCCGGACGTATCCGAAAGGGAACTCCAGTCCACGGGCGCACGTGGAGGTTTCCTGTCTTAGCACCCCACCTAAATAATGTTGTGTTGTAAGTACTAAGCACTAACAGCAAAAACACAAGAAAATATTTACGGTTAAGAGGATTAGACCTTGAACCGTCTGAACTGATTTTGATAAAACATGTTTAAGATCACTAGAAGCCTGCTTATGATGGAGATAATTAAAATTTTGCGTTGGAATGCGTGATTTCCTGCCTAGGTTTTGCCCCCGGCTTTGTAAGTGGTCTGAAACTAACCGAGAACGTTCAACATGGACTGTAGTAGCGTATGTCCAGTTAATCTTAACCCAGGTCTCATAGTCTTCTTGGGTGTCGTAAAATGATATGACGATATCGATTGCGAGCAGAATACGAACCTGCGACCTTCCAATTCAGTTCATTGGACGTTTTACCAAATAGACCAGAGACTGCAGATTGGTACACCAACACTTGCTAACCCAGAGTCATAGCAAAATTTTTCGAAAAACGTCCTTGAAGCAATGTCATCCTTCTCTATATAAGACAACGCATCCTCAAGTGGTTTAGGCGCAGATTTCGCAAAATGGCACCCGTGTCGCCAAAGGGCTAATTCTCGAAATGGTAAATTTCTAAAAACCTAGTTTTCAATACGACCGAGCAATTAACGGAAGCGTATTTGAATCCTTCAAATATGGAACTCACGAGGCATCCGCCTTATACCATGGTGCTCACACCCTTTAACATCTTTTTGTTGCCCTGAATCGGGGGCGAATGAGCAAATAAGTAGTCAATATTAGGTAAATTTATTATGGTTTGATTTAACAAAAGGCTCTTAAACCAAAAGAAAAAAAATGGGGCTTCAGAGAATAGGCTTCTCTATAACACGTAAGTACTCGTACACCTAGCTTGAATTCTACATTATATTTGAAGACTGTTCGTTACACTTACACTCGCGAGCAAAACTAAGGAAACACCTCGATTCCGCGCGATCTTGAGTACTTAATAAGTAGTTAAGAATAATAATAATGGTACCATTTTAAAGATTTAACTAATTGATACAAAAGTGAGTCCTTACTTTTGCTCGCTAGTGTAGTAAGCGCGCGCAGTCCACGTGGTTGCTAAGTCACAAATAGGTAATGTTAACACCACTTTATGTAAACCTTTGACTAGCAAATAAATGATTTATGATTATGATTATTGCTACAATCGACCGGCAAAAAAGATCACGCGCCCGACCGCGTGTTCTAATACTTTACTTCTAAAGGGCATTCCATTGAAAAGTCGTATGGACCTTTAAGTTATCTTTTTAACTATTGTTTATTGTCTTGCAGTTACGAACAGCAGGGGTGGCCCAGTGGTATCGGCCCTAACTTACGAGTCGGGTTCGAACCCAACCAGCCAGTAATTTATTTCATCAGCACTGCTCTCTAAACGGTGAAGGAAAACCAACCCGCACTGGGCCCGCGTCATGGATTATGGACCACTCTCTCACAGAGAGGAAGCCTGTGTCCCAGCAGTGGGTACAATTATAGGCTGATGATGAATTACGAAGAACTGGATGGATAAACATTTAGGGCAAAATAAATATTTAAGGGGGCTCCCATTCAAGACATGATTTTTTGCCGATTTTATACGTAATGGAACCCTTGAACTGGAAGCTTGTATCCAGTTTTTTATACTCTTACTAACGTGATCTGTTCTGAAAGTCTAGAAAGGAATTTGAATGACGACCCAGATTCAATACATAAACCGATACGGCATGGATTTGTACTTCGATTTATATTGAGCGTGCAGACTCCTTTGATAAGCCTAAACGCTATTTTCCCGCTTTTCTATTTCAGTTTTATTTTGTGTATCTTATAATTTTAAAAAGTATATTTGATTTGATTTGATTCGAATTAAGGCGCAGAATGTGAATAAATAAAAACTTGTTATGCACATTAATATAAATAAATAATAGTTTAAGATACTGTTTTTGAACACAAATGTTTTACAAAGAGCCATTCATCTAAACAAAAATTATGGTTAAATATGAAGCGTAACTTTTAATCACAGAACTTCTGAATTTATTTCTTACGCCAGACACACACGGATGGCTCGAGCAGATAGTATATGCCCGGCGATTGCGTCAAGCAATCCGACCGCCCGAAGCAGTTCGACTGCTCGAGCAGTTCCTGCATCGAGAAGTCAGATTTAGCAGAGCTTAGCTTTCGCCTGACTTACTCTGCCTGCTCAAGTAGTCCGCATTTGTCCAACCAAGTTCTCAAGATAGGGCTTCTAAGTAATATGTACAACTAAAATGATGGATGCTGATTACTGCATATTTAGAGAGCATACTGCAATCAATTAGATATTCTAATAAATAAGAGATTTCCTATAAATATTATTCACAGCAGTCTTTTGAATATTTACTAAAGACAGATTTACCATCTTTAAAAACTGGTTTTAAATGTCCTTTAGCATGCATTTCTCTTGTAAATAAAATTGGAGATGTGTAGGTATAATACTAAATCTTTTTAAATTGCGATAGGAAGACAAGCAGTAATTTTAGTAATTATTGTGTATTATGTCTTTACTTGGATCTTAAAATTGAAAATAAACTCAATTTTTATTCTAATGTTCAGTTTAGCTACACTCAAAGTGTGCTCGGCAGAGCTCCGTAAAGCCTTTATGGGGGCTCGTAATAATAAGAAAAAAAATACCTCTCCTAATTAATTAGTGTCTAGATTCAGAGTTATTTAGGCATTTAATTATTTTACGTTTTCTCGACTTATGCAGCTACCAAAACAAAATACCGCAACAGACTGGATGTCGGACCTGATAACAGACTTCAATTCTCTTCTAACAAACCTAATACCAACCGATTGATGAAAAATAAGAAACAGTTTATGCATTCAAATTCAATTTTACGTTTTCTCTATACATCCCATTCGATTGTTTTTTCTTCTAGCTTAGTATACGCTAACTATATATTACTAGCACTTAGCCCGCGACTTTGTCTGCGCGTGTTTCTAACTTCAAACTCAGTGAATTTAAATGCCCGGTCACCCTCCTTATAGGATACTTTTGGAAAATCTAAAAATGGTCTAGTAGTTCCGGAGCCTATTCAGTAAAAACCATCAATCAAATCTTTCCTCTGTTTGAAATATTAGTGTACACAAACTGATTTTCCGATGTTCACCCCGCCAGGGGGTTGATTTATTTTAATATAGATAAATACGCATTCTTTATTCGATTGAAAGATTATTTAGGCCAAGTTTTGAGTTTATCGAAGCAAGCAGAAGCAAGCAGTAAAATTCTTCCTTTAAAACTTAATCACCCCTTTTCACCAATTGTGGGGGTGATTTTCAAAAAGGCCAAAAACACGTGTTTGATTATTTCTGATCTAGTATATATAAATACTGATTTTCACATTCATCAACTCCCGCGTTATGATCAAGTTTCATGTTTATAAACCTAAGGGATAAGATTTTATATCCAAAGGTTTTCACCCCTTTTCACCCCCTTAAAGGTGGATTTTCGCAAAATCCCTTCTTAGTGCTCACCTACGTAATAAATTGCGACTACCGACCAAAAATTCTGGTTATACCTTTAGCGCTTAAAGATCCTCCCCTTTAAACTTGAATTCCCCTTTTCACTAACTTGGGGGGTGATTTTCGAAAAATCCAAAAACACGTGTTTAATTATTTCTGATCTAGCATATAAATTCTGATTTTCACATTAATCACCTCACGCGTTATGATTTTCCCATACAAACTTTAACAACGCCTACATTACCAATGGAGGGTAGTTTTAAAAAAATAATAGAACCAATCTTTTTTATTTACTTGTGTTCTTATTCGTGGCAAGTTTCAAATTTATAAACCCATGGAATAAGATTTTTCATACAAACGTTTTCACCCCTTTTCACCCCCTTAGAGGAGGATTTTCGCAAAATCCTGTCTTATTGCTTCCCTACATGGTAGACTGCAACTGCTGTCCAAAATTCAAGTTACTGCGTTTAGCGGTTTCGGCTGTAGTCGAGTCTTAATAAAAAACCCTGTTCTTTTATATATACAACGTGTAATGGTAAATGCGCAAAACCTCTCGTGGGGTAACTCAGCTCATGTTACTGAACAATTTTTGTTATAAGACTTTTGGAAATTCGCAAAAAAAAAATTTGGTTTTTCATACAAAATGAGAAATTGATCGGGCCCATCAGTATGAAAAATCATATTTTTTTTATTTATTTTTTTTCATTTTCTTAGAACAAACTTTGTTCAGTAACATGGGCTGAGTTACCCCACGAGAGGTTTTGCGCATTTAACATTACACGTTGTATAGATTAACGAATGCATTTTTTTTTCTTTTATGGATTTTTAAAGAATGCATTTTAAGCTATTGCATAGCTTTTATCGCGGGCTCTGAGCGCGGCGCGGCTACTGAATCAAAAAATTTCCAAAAACCTAACACCACGTATCGTGTAACATCGTTTCGTTATCGTTTCGTTAGTTCGAGAGACTTCGGCAATTATAAAAATATCCGTCATAAAAACAATTTACTTTTTCTTACAGATTCTAAACAGCCAGCTACAAAAGGAGGTTTCACGATGAAACCAAAAAATTCTCCTACAAAAAAATAAGTTCTTTATTACAGTAGTGCACCACAAACATTTTAAATAAAATATATCTCGTTAAATATACGCGGTAGGCGATTTTATTCTTGTAAAATAAAAATAAAAAATGTAAATGCAATAGCTTCACCGCGGCAGTCTTCGAGTGCCACATGTATTTTTTTATTCTTTGGGGTTCCGTCAAAAATTTCGCTTTGCAAAAGGGTTCCGAAACCAAAAAAAATTTAAAACCGCTGGTTCAGTTCATTCGCTCATACCAGAATAACAAAAATGTAAATGTGGTGCTGCTCCACAAACAATCGGGTGTCCACGTGTATCATGTTTCGCATGCCCTGTAGATTTTTTATTAAAGGCACTGATGGATGCTTCGGAAAGGAGCTTAACTCATAGTCTAGTTCTGGGCCAACTCAAAGTTGAATATTGTCATAATAAGAATAGGCAATGGCATGATCAATTTTGACAAAGGTAAAATACATAAAATTTGAGAGTGAGGATGTAAGGACTGACCTTTTGTATCATTTGCAAACATCATTATAAGTGTACATATGAACTACACCAGCGGGGGTATTACAACGTCTTAAAACCAGGCTTATTCTGGCGAGTGAAAGTGACAGAGCTATACAAGTCGTCTAGCACCATCTCGTTCACTCATAGGAACAAGCCTGGTTATAAGATGTTGTAATACCCCCCCTGTTCTTTCATGATGTTGGTTGCCCTGCAGAATTGCTCAGCTGTGCATAATATGCTCAGTGTGTGCAAGGATAACTATTTGTTATCAATCAAGATAAATAATATCCTTGGCCTATTTGACCATATGCAAATTTTTTGTAAGACGAGTTCTATAAAATACCAAAAAAAGTAATCCCTGTGATAAAAATTAAGTTTTTATTTATTGTAGTTCTAAAATCTGGTTATAAACTCAATGACATATTGATTGCAATGCAGACCTTGAACAAAATTTGTACAATGTGGACTTTAAAAAGAAAAGTCATAAAAGGAAAGCTTGTACTGGTTTTTTACCGCTAATATGGAGCTCACTGCACAAATAATCCATGTTTATTAAGTAGGACTAAAAAAGATTGACGACACGGAAATATAGAATGTGGCTGAATTAGTTGGTTACTAGGTACTTTTGATCTATAGTCAACACAAGTAGTGACACTGATCTTCAAGTCAATCATTTAAAGTTGCAGTAAACAATGTATAAGTATCAACTGTTTCTCATCATTAGTTTACTATGAATTTGAGGACAGGAGGATAGGTTAGGCATAACCTGCAAAAAAGCTTTTGTACCAGGATTTTAATCAAGCCAATGGTAGAGCCATGCAAGCAAAGAATTAAAAGATAAAAAATAAAGCTTAAAGACCTGATTTTAAGTATTTGTATTAGTAGTGATCCTAAAAAAGGAAAAGAAATAAATAGAAAATCATTTGCTGGTCATCTCATTATGTTGTGATAATATTGATGGTCCCTACCCTACGTACAAACGGACATGTCAAAAACTGAGGTTTACAGGGGTTTGAAAATTATTTCTACAGAGGTTTAATTAAATTCTATATATACATAGAATTATTTTTAGAGCAGTTTGAACATTAAAAATTCTCTCCTGTAAACCTTGGTTTTTGACATGTCCGTTTGTACGAAGAGACTGTCGATAGGGACAGCTGTATGGTAATATCTTGGTTTAGATGTAGCTCAGGGAAGCATGGCACAAAAGGGGGCCTCTTAAAACTTAGCAGTGGGTGGTGAAGTGCTGATCAAGACGAAGAATGTTATAACTTGTTGCTAATATTTCAGCTTCTTAATTTAAAGTACTCGTACACGCTATTCAGCTTAAGTTGGATAAAAGCGTGGTCATGAACCACCTCGACGTTTTTCCACAGGAATGTTTCAACTAAGCTGATGCCTTCAATGAGTGAACGTAAAAAAGGACCATCAACAAAGCCTTTATCATTATTTAAAACACAAACTTTGCTTATTTATCAATGTTTACAGGCAGTAGGTCAAATTCTAATTAAATTGATTTTATCATTCAAGTGTAAGTAGCAATTTTTTCAGAAGATTTTTTATACATGTTATTACAAAAATATACAGGAGAGGCACAGATTCATAATGCAATATTTATATGCTCATAGCTGAGGACTCAGAGCAGACCACAGGCTAGATTTAAACCTGAATAGAGCCTATACAATTTTCTGAAATAATACACAAAGACGAAGACACAGTCAAATGTTTTTCTGCTCTTTTTAAGCATTTTATGGTGTTAGAACTCTGTAAAATCATCAGTTACATAAAACATTTTCATAATTTTGGTAAGATAATAGTTATAAAATTGTTTTATTTTTGTTTTTCAAAAATAAAAATTGGAAAAATTGTTTTTCCAATTTTCCCATTCCAACAAGATTGTTTACATAATTTATTATTCAAAGGATGTCCTTGTGTACTGTATAATACTAAGTAGGTACTAGTATAATATAGTACTTATGTCTAAAAATTAAAACTAGAAAAGATGTTGGTGTAATTTAGACAGTCATGATGTAACAAAAGTTCTGTAATAATTTTGGCGATTGAAAAAGAGTGTCCATGGAGTTTCTTGCTCATTCTTCTCCATAGAGATCTACGCTTTGGAATGAGCACCTACGGTACTTTCACAGTTTTTATGTCTTGTGACTGGGACTGTAGCACCTTAACTATTTTTGTACTAGTTTTATTTTTATGTCTTTTGACAATTCAAAAGTGCCTGTAATTGGCCTAGTTGAAATAAACGATTTGATTTTGATTTCATAGCCCCTCATTTTCACCAAGAAACAAGTTAAATACTAGTTTGATACACAATTTATAAAATATGTACTTGTCACAATTTAATTATTTTGTTTTAAGTATTGAGAGTTTTAGTAGTATTATTGTGTAAGTATTGAGACTGTTTCAAACAATTTGCCGGAACATTTTTTAGTGTTTCGTACTGGTTAATTTCATATTTGCTTGTAAACCCAGTTTTATAGTCATTGACTTAGTTAAAATCTAATTATTTTCAGGCTTTTTTTTAGGCTTCAAAAAGGGTCGCATTATTTAGAAATTCTTAAATAATTTTCCTGCCATACTATTTCGAAACTATTATAAAAACACTAAACTTACCGTTGAATTTCTATATGGGCTTCCTTGAGGATTATAAGGCGGCATAGGCCTGTGCTGCGGCCAGCCGGGGCCCGGACCATAGCCCGCCGGCGGCTGCTCATAACTGTTTGGGTAGCGGTGTGGCGGCGCCCCGCTTGACTGCAATAACGAATTCAGCGTGGGTGTGGGGCCAGGTGCCTGCGACACCGCTTGCCCTCCCGGGAAAAAGCGCGGCTGCTGCGGTGGAGGCCGCGGTTTGCCGGGAAAACCTGGCCGTGGCGCGTAATAAGGATCCGCGCCTTCTGCGTATCTATACTGGCCGTACTGATCCGTCACTGGCCTCTCTATACCTCGGTCGTGGCCGGGCGCCTCGCCACTGTCGCGTGGCTGCCCCGGTTCGGCCGACATCGGCGATTTGCTCTTTGTGTTCACGACGCCATCGGGCGGAACGCGCCCGACGGACTTGTCGGTGCCGTTTTGCAACAAAGCGTTCCGAGATTCACTGAGCTGCTCCGATGGATTCTGCTCAACGTTCGCTTCACTACGCTGAGTCTCTGCCTGCGTCGCAGCCATGTTCGGCTGACAACGGCCGTCCCTGCTTACACTCGCTCTGGCGATCGACCGGCTCGCTTACGTTACATCGGAATCGGGCGTCGGATTGCAAAACCGCGACGCGGACACTTCCATCACTAACAAGAAGATGAACTATACACAAATAGTAACGCGAAACGGACGAATTATCGTTCACCGACGCACACACATCGATCACATATCTACTCCATTGGCGTAAACGAGGTTAGGGAAAAGGTTACATATCTAGAAGGCGATTTTGTCACGCTATAACTGAACATTTCATATCACTATCACCTTAATAACACTCCGTATACGTTCACTTATGACAAAACTCATTCCCAAACCAACAACCAAGTAAAATACTTAAAAACAGAACAATAGAATCACGAAACTTCCAAAATTATTAGCGTCCGCCATTACGGACTTGAAATTCTGCGCTTGACGACGCTTCTGCCTATGTTCACTCCGGTTACAAAAAAATATTTTTGTTAAAACTTTTACCATAGATAGCTTAAACTAACTCTAAATATTTATCTCGATATTTTTGAGTTTCGATTATACTAAATAATTAGCTAATTGTACACTAATTGGAGAAAAATAACCCAAAATTATCTGTGCATGTTTACATTTTTGTACTATTGCGACCACGTAGTTACTACGGGGGTACCAACATAAAACATGCTACAAAGTGACAAGTTCCGCTGGCGCCAAGGCTTTCGTTGCTAAGTTCATTTCAAGTAATTTGCGATTCTTTATTTTTATAATGATTCAACAGTTCATTTGAATTCAAGATAATTTACGTAAATATTTTATATGCCTACTGATTGTATTGGGGATTGCTATAGATAGATTACTTCATCTTTTTGTAAAAAAAACGTGTTTAAAACAGATACCATTTCCGTCTGCATACCAACGTAACAACTGTAAAGATTTTAGGCATAGATTATAGAATAATTTGAACATGGAAAATTATTTGTTTTTATTAAGCTTTTTTCAAGAGGTTTCGAACTCATCTCAAGAACTCATCTTAAATATTTCACATGTTGCATGTATGTTTTTTCCAGAGCTCTCTTCTGTAATTTTGTTTGAATAAAAACATCTTGACTTGTCTTATTCCTTACTATCTTGTCTATGGTTCCAATATTAGGAAGTTATCTGCTAGCATTAGTCGATTTTTAAAAGTATCGGATTTCTTTTCTTGTAATAATTTTGTGTAATATTAATTACTTAATTCAGTAATCTTTAAGATTTTAGAAGCTTAAAAAATATAATAGTTTATAGCAGGTGTTCAGGAAATGCATGTTTGCCTGTTTGATAATCTTAGGCGATTAACATCCTAATGGCCTAGGTCTACCTAGGTCTTAGTTCTAAACATCTCACAGAGCGATTTTTAAACACGCTACCTTGGGTTGGGAAAAAATTTACAGATTGGGGTAGGTTGACCTGCTGGCGTCTTGTACAATATCTTGTCGTCATCCCATCCCATAAGGGAATTAAAGGTGAACGCAGACTTAGCCGTACCGCAGTCTCCGCAGGCATAACGAATTCTTTGTATGAAGTTCTATGGAACCTCGCACACTCACCCGCATCGCAGTAGCCGCAGAAGCGGTAAGAAAACAATGACTGCGGGGACTGCGGAGACTGCGGTGCGGCTAGGTCTGCGTTCACCTTGAGGGATCCATGCTCGGGTCGCCGGCGAGTCATGTTCCACGCGCGCTTCAAAAAACTGTCTGTAAACCTGGGGCTCCCATACAAGGGCGGATCCAGTTTTACTTCAGGGGGGGGTCACCATGTCGCAGACAACTTGTCTTCGTAGTCTAGTTCGGATAGATAAAGCTACACCTACTTAATATTATAAAGTAGGGGTGGCCAACTCGAATACCGTGAACCCGGAACGTAAAGGGCAAATAAAGAACACCGTGAGTAGGCTTAATTTTTTTTATATGCTATGCAATAGATTTACCGCGGCAGTCTCAGAGTTTCATCTGTATTTCTTTTTTTTAGTGCCATTCGGCTCTGTTTTATCGGAAAAAATCGGGACGGCGAAAGTTGGTCAAAAGCAAAATATTGTTTCATACAAATAAAAATTACCAATTTTTTTTAATATGCTGTTTGACTACTTTCATGTAAGGATGAGATAATTGTATGGGCAGAAAAATGTCTGGACAGTTCTACTGTCCAGACATTTTTCTGCACATACATGTTGGCCAAAACTAATAATAAATAGGTAACTTTTTCGTTCATACAATTTGTATGAAAAAATATTTTGCTTTTGACAAATTTCCGCCGTCCCGATTTTTTTCTTCCGATACAATGAAATGATTTTTACATGCAACAGAGTCGAATGGCACTAAAAAGAAATTGCCCAACTTCACTCATTTTTGTGGACAACTCACACTTGACCAAAAAAATAATGACGCCAAAATTGTAAACACCAAACAAGAGCTAAAGGTTCCTAAGAAAGTTTTTCCGTATCTCTTATGGATTCGGATTTCTCCCTTTTGACCAATTTAAAAGAAAAGACCCTGTATATTATGTTGATTAAACATCATAAACTCAGACTTCAAATCCAAAGAATTTAAGGAATCAATCTCACATGTGATTTGAAAAAGAACTCCTAAGACTGGTCAATAAAAATACAACATGTTTGTGTATTAGCTATTAACTATGCTGTTTCATTTAAGATTTCAAGAAGTATGTAATTGGTAGATCGCACAGCGTTTCGTTAGTAAATAGTACATCTTATGTCTAATCAAGTTGGCCACCTCTGCTTTAATAACCAATAACTTATGATTGTTAAATAAAATTAGACAAAATTGCAGTGGCCATCTATGACCCAGCCGCAGCAGTTTGTCAAGGCCTGCCATAGGATGGGTAACCGAAGTGAAGCACCGGTCGCCGAGATCAGTTATTGGATGGGTGACCAAAGTTAAGTAACGTTTGTCAAGGCCTGCCATAGGATGGGTAACCGAAGTGAAGCACCGGTCGCCGAGATCAGTTATTGGATGGGTGACCAAAGTTAAGCAACGTTTGTCAAGGCCTGCCATAGGATGGGTAACCGAAGTGAAGCACCGGTCGCCGAGATCAGTTATTGGATGGGTGACCAAAGTGAAGCAACGTTTGTCAAGGCCTGCCATAGGATGGGTAACGAAGTTAAGCACCGGTCGCCGAGATCAGTTATTGGATGGGTGACCAAAGTTAAGCAACGTTTGTCATGGCCTGCCATAGGATGGGTAACCAAAGTAAAGCAACGGTCGCCGAGATCAGTTATTCGATGGGTGACCAAAGTTAAGCAACGTTTGTCAAGGCCTGCCATAGGATGGGTAACCAAAGTAAAGCAACGGTTCGCCGAGATCAGTTATTCGATGGGTGACCAAAGTTAAGCAACGTTTGTCAAGGCCTGCCATAGGATGGGTAACCAAAGTAAAGCAACGGTCGCCGAGATCAGTTATTGGATGGGTGACCAAAGTTAAGCAACGTTTGTCAAGGCCTGCCATAGGATGGGTAACCGAAGTGAAGCACCGGTCGCCAAGGTCAGTCATTGGGTAGGTGATCACAGTTAACCAACGTTTGTCAAGGCCTGCCATAGGATGGGTAACCAAAGCAAAGCAACGATTCCCAAGGTCAATCTTTAGAACCCATCTACCTACATACCAAAGTAAAGCAATGCTTGTCAAGGCGTATCATTGGATGGGTAACCAAAGTAAAGCAACCCTCGCCGAGATCAGTTATTCGATGGGTGACCAAAGTTAAGCAACGCTTGTCAAGGCCTGCCATAGGATGGGTAACCAAAGTAAAGCAACGGTCGCCGAGATCAGTTATTGGATGGGTGACCAAAGTTAAGCAACGTTTGTCAAGGCCTGCCATAGGATGGGTAACCGAAGTGAAGCACCGGTCGCCAAGGTCAGTCATTGGGTAGGTGATCACAGTTAACCAACGTTTGTCAAGGCCTGCCATAGGATGGGTAACCAAAGCAAAGCAACGATTCCCAAGGTCAATCTTTAGAACCCATCTACCTACATACCAAAGTAAAGCAATGCTTGTCAAGGCGTATCATTGGATGGGTAACCAAAGTAAAGCAACCCTCGCCGAGATCAGTTATTGGATGGGTGACCAAAGTTAAACAACGTTTGTCAAGGCCTGCCATAGGATGTGTAACCAAAGTAAAGCACCGGTCGCCAAGGTCAGTCATTGGATGGGTAACCAAAGTTAAGCAACGGTCGCCGAGATCAGTTATTGGATGGGTGACCAAAGTTAAGCAACGCTTCCCAAGGTCAATCTTTAGATGGGTGACCAAAGTAAAGCAATTCTTGTCAAGGCGTGCCATTGGGTGGGTATCCAAAGTAAAGCAACGGTTGCTAAGGTCAGTCATTGGATGGGTAACCAAAGTAAAGCAACGGTCGCCGAGATCAGTTATTGGATGGATGACCAAAGTTAAGCAACGTTTGTCAAGGCCTGCCGTAGGATGGGTAACCAAAGTAAAGCACCGGTCGCCAAGGTCAGTCATTGGAGAGGTGATCAGTGTGATCACAGTTAACCAACGTTTGGTAAGGCCTGCCATAGGATGGGTAACCAAAGGAAAGCAACGCTTCCCAAGGTCAATCTTTGGATGGGTGACCAAAGTAAAGCAATGCTTGTCAAGGCGTGCCATTGGGTGGGTAACCAAAGTAAAGCAACGGTCGCCAAGGTCAGTCATTGGATGGGTTACCAAAGTAAAGCAACGGTCGCCAAGGTCAGTCTTTGGATGGGTGACCAAAGTAAAGCAACGCTTGTCGAGACCTGCCATTCGATGGGTAACCAAAGTAAAGCAACGGTTGCCAAGTTCAACCTTTAGATGGGTAACTAAAGTAAAGCAACCCTTGCCAAGGTCATTCTTAAGATGGATTACCAAAGTAAAGCAACTCTTGCTGAGGTCAATCTTTGGATGGGTGACCAAAGTAAAGCAACGCTTGCCGAGGTCTATTCTTAGATGGGTGACCAAAGTAAAGCTGTGCTTGCCAAGGTCATTTTTCCGATGAGTGACCAAAATAAAGCTACGATTGCCAAGGTCTGACTTGAGATGGGTGTCTAAAGTAAAGCAACGCTGGTCAAGGCCTGTCATTGGATGGGTAACCAACGTAAAGCAACGGTCACCAAGGTCAGTGTTTGGATTGGTGACCAAAGTAAAGCAACACTTACCGAGGTCATTGTTAAGATGGGTTAGCAAAGTGAAGAAACTCTTGCTGAGGTCTATTCTTAGATGGGTGACCCAAGTAAAGCAACAGTCGCCGAGGTCAGTCTTTGAATGGGTGACCAAAGTAAAGACGCTTGGCGAGACCTGTCTTTGGATGGGTGACCAAAGTAAAGCAACGCTTGCAGAGGTCATTCTAAGGATGGGTGACTAAAATGGAGGGATACTTGCCGAACTCAGTCTTTGGCCGGGAGCCCATTGTAAAGCTACATTTTCCGAGGTCGGTTCTGAGATGGGTGACCAAAGAAAGTAAAGTAACTCTTGCTGAAAACAGTCTTTGGATGGGTGACCAAAGCCTTGGTGAGATGTCAGATGTTACACATCACACGCGATTACTATTTACACAGACCCGGAACAACTATTTGTAGATCACAGAAATGTTTATTCTGTGCGGGAATCGAACCTGCGACACGAGCCCAGCAGTCAATCGCTCCGCTACCGACGAACACGAGACTTCTGCAAATTAGTTTTTGCAACCGAACGTGTATCGAATGCCATGCATGCCGCAGAATTCATGTTAATACTACGTATAGTATTATGACGTGTATTCATCGACTTGTAATGCTCTATCTACAATAAAACAAATACAAAGCGCATATTTTAAAATTTGATTTATTTTCATGTCTTCGTTATACAAGTTTTGTTAATTTGTTTGCAAAAATATCGTTATCTTCCCCAATGTTATTACACCAAATATGTTTTATTTCAATCATGTAGTACCGGTATGTCTGAACACAAGATTATTATTATTGCTACTTTACACTAGTTTCATAGTAAAATGATAAAAAGGTTCACTCAGAGGTTATGTTGTCTTCTTGAGAAAATCGTTACAATTTCTATCTAAACACCTCGCAACATAAAACACGGGAACATGCTAATTTTAATTGAGCGAAATTCTATAATATAAATGCCAAATATATATCTCATTTCATAAAATAACGTAATATAGCATTTTAATAAAAAAATCTATAAAAGTACACATAAATTAGTTATGGCATAAATCTATTATCTAAGTATAAAACAAATCTCAAATTTAACCTAATTTAAGTACAAAGATCACGGGTCTCAATCTATAGGATAACATTTGAAATTATAATTATGTGATGAAAGATCTTGCTGGTGTAAGCTCGATTGAATGCAGTTAGTAATATTAATTTAATATGTACATGGAACGAAGTATCTTATTGTTGTGCTTTATACAATGTTTCAAGTTCATAATGATCACGATTTGTATAAATGTCTCGTCTTGAAAGTTATTAATAAAATGCCAACAATTAGTAGAGTTAAACCCAGCTTCTGTGCGGTTGATCAACACAAGCTACATTAAATACTGATTTCATCGACTGTCAATACTTCAGCCAAACAATCAAAGCAGTTTACATACACTTTTAGCTCATTTTTTGTTGATTATCCAGCAGAAACCGGAGGGTCAACCACGAATGCCCGTAGTAAACAATAGAACTCGAACTTTTTAAAATCGATTTTTTTTTTATTTTGCAGGTAATCTTTAATTAGTTCGAAGACTTGATTCATATTAATGGTGATTATTAATTCGTTACACGATACTTGAATCTTCTATTGAATAAAGTTTTGATTTGACTTTTACTTCGCGCGTTCGTGTTAGGACGGTGCGGTGTTAGAAGCGTATTTACATTACATTTGAAAACCGGAATGTTTCACTCTACCGTGTCAATAGATGATTTCTCTTTCACTTACATAATATTATCAATTTCGATATGCCACTATCAATTTTATACTTTCCGTATTAATACTGCAACAGTCTGATTGTTACTTCGTTTAACTTAAATATTGAGTTTTTTTATAAGGCAATTTTTCGTGTTCAGATTCTATATCAAAATGTTTGGACATTTGAGACAGAAGCTTGTGTTGCGTTGAACACTGGACAGTATTGTCGAAGTTAATGCTTTAATCAGGAGGAGCCGAACTCTGCCATCCAGGAGAGGTACTTCTGGATGTCCCCTTTGGACACGGACTTGTTGCATTTGGACAGAGCTTCCATGAAGTCCTGCTTGGTGACGGGAAGGTCCAGCTCTTCCTTGGCAAGTTGTTTGATCTGCTCGGGCTTTAGGCCAGCTATTTTGCGTCGCATCGACATCATTGATGCGTCCCTGGAAATTGGAAACAAGTTTTTATTAGTCTAAGACTGCGGCATTACGCAACAAGTCTTTTCTTCCAAATGGATTTGGCAGGGGTGTTGTTATACGCGTTTTACTACCTGACTAGAAGTCAGTACACACCGAAACGCGACGCGACGTAACTGGAAATTTTCTCGCGTAGCAAATAAAGTTGGATTTTGAGTCGCTATTTAAATGCAATTTATTTCGTCTTTTAGACCAGCATCCCTTTTTTTTGTAAGATCAATGTGGCTGTGAATAAAAATATTTTATCAAAAGTTTACATTGATGTAAAAACCTTTTTCTAAGTGGCAATCCTCAACGAATGCCTCCCGCCTTGGGAAGAGCGAATGGGTCTGTTACACTGATATGACCTCACACACTTGCATCGGATGTCAGACGGAACTAATACGACTTCCACTGCTCGATATAATACCGCTCGTCTAAAGAAACTACCAACCTGCAGACATTAGTAATATCAGCTCCGGAGTATCCATCAAGCTTCTTAGCGATGGCTCTCAGGTCCACTTCGGGGTCCAGTTTCACCTCTCTCAAGTTAATAGCGAGGAGTGCCTCGCGTCCCTCTTGCGTCGGCAGCGGGATGTAGATACGCTTCTCAAGCCGCCGTCGTAACGCCTCGTCTATATCCCAAGGGAAGTTTGTCGCTGCTAACACCATTACTACCTTGAATATGGAAAGATTTGATGAGCATTCTGAGGGGATGTGAAAATCTGCTTGAAATGTTTTGAGAAATGTTGCCTATGTTTTTTATGTGATGCTAGGTTTTACAAACAGGTCGCGGGACTAACGTGCTACCGTGATCCTGGAACGTAAAGGGCTATTGAAGGACACCGTGGATTTTACTCAGTACAAGTCTGAGAGTCCCTCCTGTCCTGCCCTGGGTGGGAGGATTCATTTTACGATTTTACCACGATAAAAAAAAAAACAGTTACCGCAATAATTTGTTAATTGGTATCTTTATATCCCCATAAACAAAAGCATGGTCTGCAGTTAGGAAGTATCTATTTCCACATTTATAGTGGTAGATTTTTTATTCCACACATACACTAGGTAAGTTTTGACGACATCATCATCATCAGCCGGAAGACGTCCACTGCTGAACATAGGCCTCCCCCTTAGACCGCCACGCCGAACGACAATTCGCCACTTGCATCCATCGGTTGCCCGCGACCCTCACGATGTCGTCGGTCCACCTAGTGGGAGGACTGCCTACGCTGCGTCTTCCGTTTTGACATAAATACTATTAATAAACTAAGAATAAGATTATTATCGCTTTAAAAGTTTACATAAATAAATTCAAGCTTTTTATCCCATAGGTGTACGCAACAGGATTCCATCTATCACAATTCTCGCATAGCACTAGTTACCAATTTCATCACCATTCTTTTATTCACCATCATCTTCAGCCCATAGCAGTCCATTGCTGGACATGGGCCACTATTTCACTCGATCACCAGCTACTCTTGTCCAGTCGTTATCAATATCATCTCATTACTCACTTTAGCAGGCTCGTCATTGGCGGAGCCAAGTCCGTCCATCTGCACCAGTAGTTCGGACTTGACTCGTCGCGACGCCTCATGCTCGCTGTCCGAGCCACGTCGCGAGCACAGTGAGTCTATTTCGTCTATGAATATCGTGCTTGGCGCGTAGAACCGGGCCTGGAAGACAATGTAAGGTTATAATAAAACTTCTGCCAGGACTGTCTTAACACGATACCGTGGCCCCAGAACCCAAAGGGTCACGATCAAAGGAACAGGATGACTTTTACGCCCGAAAATAATATTCAATCTCAATCCAAATCCCGTTTCTTTTGTTTTTGACGGCTGCTTCTTATTAGAAATCTGAAATACTCGGATATGCAAATTCGGTCGAAAATTGATTACAAGCAAAGATCCAACCGTAAATAGCAACCATGATACATTTCCAAATTTTACCAAATAAAAAAATAGTTTACAATAAAACCGAACTGAAAGTTAATACAACTTTTGGACAGAATAATAAATAACATTATTGAAATTCGTGACTGTAACTGCTATTGAAATCTTTTTGAATTCATTTTACGTGAAAGATGAATAATTGTAGCAAAAAAAGCTATGCTACGAATTACTGGCTAGAATTCGTGCATTCACCTATAAATATTTACAAAAAATGACCTGCCTTAGTTAGGTAGCTACTACACATAAATTGTTAAAAATGGGAAATCAAATATCCCAAGGGGCAAGCAAGATAGAATAATTCTTCTTTATCTTATTTGAGGCACAGTTTACATATTACTGACCGCCCTTAGAGGGCCAAAGCCAGCCGCGGGACTGTCTCATCAGATAGCCGTGGCTCTGTAACGTAAAGGGCTATTATAGGATCACGGTGGATTTTAGTCTGTACAAGTCGGACAGTCCCTCCCGCCCTGGGTTTCATTTGATGATTTTACCAAGATAAAAAAGGGCAAGCAAGATTGAATAATTCTTCATGCTTTGATGTGAGCAATCGACTGCTGTACAGCATGTCCCTGGTTCGATCCCCGCACGGAACAAATATTTGTATGATCTGCAAGTAGTTGTTTCGGGCCAGGGTGTTTGTGTATGTGAGTTTCATTTTTGTAAACGCACCCACGACATAGGAGAAATTCCTAATGTGGGGCAACGTTTTTGACGAAAAAATAAAATCAAAATTATGTCTTACCATTTCAAAGAGCAATCTGACTAGTTTCTCGGACTCGCCGCGATATTTGGAGGTGAGGGTTGAAGAGGACACGTTGAAGAAGGTGGTGCCGCACTCGGTAGCCACGGCCTTCGCCAGCATGGTCTTCCCGGTGCCGGGTGGACCCACCATCAGCACGCCCTTCCACGGCCGTCTGATGCCCTGGAACGAGGAAAATTTATATAGTTCAGACAATATAGTAGAAAGGGCTTCGGTGAACTCACATTTTTTTGTGATATAGTTATATATAACAGACTTATTCCTTTATTTGTATAAATTCCTTTATACTATAAGTACTCACTTCTTGCTAAATATCGTAATTCTGAGTGAACGAGAAGTACTTTTAATTACATAGCAAAAGTAAAGATATGTGGCAAAACGGAGCATAACATATCTTTTGATTGCGTTGATTGAGAAGCTTTACTCTGTTCCAATTGATGGTAGATCTGAATATTTGATATTACTTTCAGCTAGATACCTCCACGCGTTCCTGAAAAAAAGGGTCTTGACAGACGGACAAAGTGTTCCTATATGGGGGTTCCGTTATTTCGTTTGAGGTACGAAACCCTAAAAATGAAAGATGTTATATGCTTCAGTCAATGGTTGGTGAAGTTATGCGTGTACAAAGAGATTGAAGCGACCATGTTTTGTAGTATATAAAGATACTAACTTTAAAGAAGTCGGGCATCCACATGGGCAAGACTACGGCCTCCTCCAGCAGTCGCTTGGCCTCCGCCAGATCCGCGATATCATCCCACCGGATGTTGGGGTTCTTTTGTACTATGTCACGTTCTGGAACATCATAAAAATAGTGTTAGAAATGAAAATCATAAGGACACAGCATAAATCTACTACGACACGAGTCATTTTAAAATCATAGACTGCCGAAAACCCACTTTTTCTTTACTTTATAAATTAAAGAAAAAGTGGATTGGAATGGAAACATATTCTTTAGTAAGCAATTAGATGCGCTACATTGAAAAACCGTGGACTTTTAAAATAACAGTGGCATAATGTCAACATTACTTGTGGGTTGAGACATTTTAAATTCTCTCCAGCACAATTTAAGACGCGGACTGACTACGATTTTAATCGCTTATGACCGCGTAAACTATTGTCACCACTATGGAGCGTCAATAAGATTGAAAATTCAAAAATGATATTTGTGTTGAAATGTGACGTAAGCTGCGAATGGGCATTATTTTACTACTTTTCTTTAGATTATTTAAAATATAGACATAAAATTAAATAATGGTTTGGTTAAAGTTTTAAAAAAATGGAAAACCTACTAATTCTTAAAAAAAAAAACTGTTGTTATCGCTGGAAATACAGAGATCTTCGACGTCAAAGTTTATTTTTGTGCTACAACTTCCAATTTTTTTATTGGGAATATCAAACTATTATTTATTATTCTGTTCGGTTTAAATCCTTCTTTATACCCTTCACTGTATTTTTCGCGTTACTTATTTTTATTACATTACGTCATACTCGACGTTCTAAGAAACCAATTTTTGGGAATATTGAGATAACACCGCGCCTTAAGAGTCTTATCGCTGATTGCTTGCAATTTCCTTGGCTACAAAAAAAAAATGCTAATCCCAGATGAGCGCTTTCACAAAAGTTTCTACTAGGATTCAAGGAATAAGAAAGCATCGCGAGCTCTCTAAACAGGGTACCGCGACCTTTTAAACCAAAAGGGAACCGAATGAACAGATTGGTTTTCAGCCAGTAAGAGTCTGAAAGTTTCTTTCGCTTCGTTCAGGGCTCTAGGACTCATTTGTTAATATTTACATAAAAAGGGTGGCGGGGGAGACCTTACAAATCATCTCCCTAGCCTTTTCCCAACTATATGAGGGGTCAGCTTCCAGTCGAACCAGATGCAGCTGAATATCAGAATTTTACATGGAGCGACTGCCTATCAGACTTCCACAACCCAGTAACTGGGTAATACGATAAGACAACCCATAGTAAGACTGGTTGTCAGACTTTTAGACCTTCTAGTAGTAACGACTATCAAACATCTACAAATGACAGCCGGGACCAACGGCTTTACGTGCTTTCCGAGGTACGGAGGAAACTCACTATGACAGATGGTCACCCATCCACGGACCAACCTCTGCAAGCGCGGCTTAACCGGAAGATCGGCCTGTACGGCTGTAATTATTTAGCCAAGGGCTCCTCTTAGGGGACCTTACACATAAAAATTGCAGATTAAAATATTACGTACCGAGCATGTCGACGAGGTCGCAGTCAGCCGCCGACGGGGGCTCAAACCTCCTCTCTTCCTCTTTATGTTTCTCGTCGTCCGTGTCGCCATTGTTGTTGTCTCTATCCTGTTTATCTTTGCCGTGATCTTTATTGCTTGTGTCTTTTGTTTTTGCTGTGAATAAAGCAGAAATTATGATTTAAAACTTGACTTCGACAGAATCTGAAAATGGGAGATTTTTGAACTATTATGTATTTATGAGGAGCAGTATCGTTTCAACAATACTGTGCCTATCTTTGGGATGGGGCAGTAAAAACCCCCTTTTTCAAATTGTGGTGTTAAATCCCTGTTATTACGGCGTGTTAAGACTGTTTCTAGCGCGAAAGAGTAATTATAAGCGGAATTTTTATGTCTTGCCCAATGAGTCATTTCCGCTCGGCTCTTTATTTGTAGAAACTGACGTAAACATTTTTCTCTTAGGAGATAAAAGAAGTCATTATTTTGTCAATTTCCCTCGCAGTGGAAACCGGGATTTACTTTCGACCATTTACAGAAGAGACGAGAAGAGCGATTACATTTTAAGTAATGTGATTGGTGGATTCTCGCATGACTCCTGTTACATCACATTTTACCTGCTTTTATAGTACAGACAGCACATCAACTTAGTTCAATCTGTCAAATATCTTATATCGATTTTCAACTGTATCACAAAAGAAGAATGTACGATTGTGAAAAGACAGATTGGGGTAGGGTCTGTACAGAGTAAACACGACACGTACTGCAAATTCAACAACAGTTTTACACCTACTAAAATGCATAAGTACGTCTCAACTTAAAAATCACGTAACAATCAGATCAAACGACGAACAGCACGGCTGTTAACAGAATTCTCACAAATGCTAAACAATAAAATGTAACATTATTGCTAAACCCAGCTGCGAAGTACGTGAGAGACCATTTTAATATCACGTCTATGTGTAACATAAGGAATGTTAAGTTCAGAAGGTATACTCGGAAGTAAACAACTAAGGTCTGCACTGTCTTATCAGGTAACGGTGACCCCTGGATTGTAAAGGACTATTGAAGAATCATCGATTTTAGTCAGTAGGTACAAGTCTGACAGTTCCTCTCGTCCCAGCCTGGGTGGGAGGAATCCTTTGATGATTTACTACGATAAAAAAAGGTGTGCCTTTTCCAGTTTCGTTGAGGTGCAATTTGAAAAGCAAATAATTTAACTTATTTTATCCTCGAATAATGTAGTTATTCTAAAGGTGTTTAATTGGTATTTTTAGTTTAAAGTTATCTACTATATAAAAATAAGTCGGGTTTTCCTTCCTGACTGACGCTATAACTCAAGAACGCGCGAACCGATTTCCACGGTTTTGCATTAGTTGGAAAGGTCTCGGGCTCCGTGAGGTTTATCGCAAAAAAATATTTTTATGTTATGCGTCATGTTTAGCGCAAATATTTTCTTTCTTTTCGTGTTAATGTACAATGTCATGCACGTTGACCTTGAAGGTATACAGTGCAGTTTGTTTACAATTACACATTTAGTAGTGATTGTCACATATGCAGTGTATTTTCTGAATCAGCACGTAACACTGGTCTTTAATTTTGTAAAAAATATAAAAGTTAGTTGATCAGCTTGCAATTTTTAATAATAATAATATTCGCTGGCGATGTACGTATGTCGAAAATTATCCCACTTGAATAAAATACCGGGACAAAAGATATATTATTATACGTATCCACATTATAATGAGGTCAATCTCTATTCTCTGAGCCTTTAATCCAAATATGTTTACAACCTGACGAACTTTCGCATTTAAAGTAGTAGTAAGTAGTACGGCATTAGCCTTCTGATCTCTCAATTTTTTCTGTACTGTAGTGTTTTGTACCTGTCATATCACCTCCTTGTATACATTTTTTATTAAGGTCTCCGTAGCGGCGAGCACGTTTTACGTCCATACTGGCAAACATCTATTATTATTTATGTAATATTGACAGAAGTAATAAGACGTGCATTTTATGAGTTGGCGATTCCTGCTTTTTGTGACAAAGTTTAGTTTTTATTAACGAGATTTTCCGGAGCACGTCTTGTGGCAAAAAAACATGAAGAAGAGGTGACAATAATGCAAGGCGTTGACTGACTTTCTTATCACCTCATAAACTGTGAGAAACTTTCCTAAGCATTGATATTATAAATGCAATTTTAGGAGGTTTTTTGTTGTATGGAAGCTGTGAGTGCGTTTTTCCAGTGAAATTTTTCAGTAGCACAATATTTTTCGAACGACCGTAATTAGACGCATTTGGATACTAAATAAACAGATCTCCCAGACAATTCCAAGCTACTAGATAAGCATAAGCTATTAAACTGTAAACTGTCAAGCCAAGCGGTATAAGGGTTAACATCTAAGAGCACGATTTACAAAGCCGGTGCTTCGCATACAAAATACGCTCATAATTAATTAGTACACATTGATTCTAAGTCATGTACTTCTACAGTGTGTCCGGACACGAGTTAGCGATACTTGAAGGGGATATTATAGATTCATTTTCATCGACAAAACTGCTTTTAAAAAAATTCTTACTCCAACACCTTGCGAATGGCAGCCATTTTAGTTTTTTGATTTGTCAAACTGTGGTATGACAAATATCTTTAAATTCAAGAGACCTACAAACATGCCAATGACTTTATTGCAAAGTTAAATGTTAAGGCTTTTCAAAAACTTGCGAAAGTTTTCTAAAATATGTAAAAAGAACCAAAAAACGTGGGCAAACACGAAATTGTACACAAAAATTACTGAATATTTTCACATTTTATACTCTAGCACGAAAAGTACCCCTGTATTTTGCTTAGGTTTTTGCATTAAATTAAAAGTATTTGAGTTAGGCTATAAAATGGTATCAAAATTATTTCTCTACGTCAAGTACTTTAGGAGTTTTTCTTACTTGAACATAACCCTTCCTTAGCGAATGTACCCCAATATTACAGGTGTCGCATTCTTTGGGCGAGATAAATCGTTTCAGTGTAAATTTATGAGCTGGCATTATTAACCACCATGTAAATGATCCCAACTAATCACCCATAAACTGAAATAATACATTTTTTAAATTTATTCAAAGAAACCGATTTCATAAAGTAAAAAAAAAATGTATTATTTCAGTTTAATGGTGATTCGTTGGGATCATTTACATGGTGGTTAATAAGGCCAGCTCATAAATTTACGTTAAAACGGTTTAGCTCGCCCAAAGAATGCAGCTTCTGTAACATTGGTGGTACATGCGCTAAGGAAGGGTTATGTTCAAGTGAGAATAACTCCTAAAATACTTAACGTAGAGTGATAATTTTCACATAATTTTATAGCCTGACTCAAATACTTTTAATTTAATGCAAAAACCTAAGCAAAATACGGGGGTACTTTTCGTGCTAGAGTATAAAATGTGAAAATATTCAGTAATTTTTGTGTACAATTTCGTGTTTGCCCACGTTTTTTGGTTCTTTTTACATTTTATTTAGAAAACTTTCGCAAGTTTTTGAAAAGCCTTAACATTTATCTTTGCAATAAAGTCATTTGCATGTATGTAGGTCTCTTGGATTCAAAGATATTTGCATTTTATTGTACATACCCCAGTTCGACAAATCAAAAAATTAAAAAGGCCGCCATTCGCGAGGTGTTGGAGTAAGAATTTTTTTTAAAGCAGTTTTGTCGATGAAAATGAGTCTATAATATTCCCTTCAAGTATCGCTAACTCGTGTCCGGACACACTGTATATTAGTAACTGAGACCAACCTACTTCCTATTACAACTACCTACCTTTAGAATTTTTTCCTCTGTACAAAAAATAGCTATCGATAGCCTTTTAAAGCCATTGAGTCGTGTTATTGTTAAAACATTGTTATTATAAATCGATTGTATGAAACTTATTTAGAATTTGTATTGATTCGATCAACCGCTACCAGTGACCACAGATCGTATTGTATTATGAAACCATCTCACAGTTGCTTCCTGTAGTTATTCATTTACGTAAAATATCATTACAATATCCACGAGCTAGGATTTGTTTCGTAATAGTGGTAAAAATAACTATTTTCCTTTTTGTTCTGTACTACGTAAGCAAATTAATGTGAAAGACATGTTTTTCCTACAAACAGTAACTTTGGGGTTATCGACAGGGAAAAAACAAAGCTGTGGTTGTCTGTACATGGACTTTATGAGCTATTATTATAATAAATTGACATAAAAGGTGACTTAATAAGAAAAAAGGTCTGGAAATGCGAAATCATAATATACGCCCTTCTGAATCAGCAGCAAAAAGCGCCAAAAATCTATACAAATATTATAAAGCTGAAGACTTTGTTTGGTTGGTTTATAGCGCTAATTTCAGAAACAAATGGTTCGAATTGAAAAAAAAATGTGTTGGATAGTCCATTTATCGAGGGAGGCTATAGATAGAACATCACTTTACGACCAATAGGAGCCGAGCAGTGGGGATGAAACCACGGGGAACATCTAGTACTTTTATACCTTCTATAGAGCATAAAGGGTGTATAGTCTATACTATTAAATTTTCATACAATGGCTACGTATATCCTAGTACCTTGAAATGCACAAACGTGTCTCTTTCAAAATGCCCCTGAGATGAAGTTGGTTCGTAATACTTGCCCATGGGGATTTCCATTGGGCCGTCACTTGCACGAACACAGATTCTAAAGTCTGAATTCAAAAATTATTTAAAAAAGTATAACCAATTGTAACTTACCGCTATGTGCCTTATTTGCTGCAGTCTTAGGGTTCCTAACATCTGAAGTCTTCCGATTCGATGAGGTGGCGTTACGGTTCCCTGGCGCGATCTTCTTGTTGTCCGTGCGAGCCGTCCGTGGGTTACCTCGTGCCGATTTCATTGTGGGGGGACCTCTGTGGACAATGTACTGTGATTTAGTTTGATTTTCCTGTAAGGAAGTTCGCTGTAATTGGTTGGGATTGAGTGTGAATGTAGATGCAGGTTGTACTTATTACTCTGACCATCATGCATACATACGTCTTCGTATGGACAGTGGACAGGAAGGATCACGCAAATGGTATTGAAGATATGCTTCATATTGTGCTAATATACGCCTAGTATAATAGCGTGCCTAGGGATCAATATTGCTCAGAACCCAAAAATATAAAAACAGTAGATTGTAAGTGAAAGTCAAGCTTTTCAGGTTTTTAATTTTAGGTTGAATTGAAGAAAGGGAATGTCAGAATTGACTGCCTAAAAATCACCCTTTTCGTTCAATTCCCCTTTGCGTTCGAGGGCTGTTAAGACATTCCCACGACAGCAGCAGGCAAGCCTGTAGGCCAGGCTTATTATGAACCTACCGCCACTAAGTCAGCATCGTATAAATTGCTCAACTAAGAATGAATACGTGCAAGTTGCATTCAAAACTTCATGGTTAAGCCTAAATCGTTGCCTCCTGCGACCAAAATAACTTTGTATATACCTACTGTTATTGTAACGTTTATTTCAATTAACATATTATTATCCTTTCGTCTTCGGTAAATACCATTCATTAGCAATCGTCATACGTGTCCTAGTGAAGTCACAGCTGCACAAAACATATAGGTACAACATAATTATATCCGCAGAACTTATCTTGAAATAAATGACTACATTATTTATAGATCAGTATATTTCCCACATTACGTAATTAACTATCTTTATTACTTAACCGCATCAAGAACATTATGCTTTATATAAAAACAAGAAACAGCTGTGCGATTTTTTGTCTTATCGTCTTTAAAAACTGTAAATCTAAAAAAGTTAATGTCCTATTTAAATGCATCGAGATAAAAACAGTATAATTTGTATTGTTTATGTTAGTCATTTTAATTATTTCCATGATGAGGAAGAGTTTTTGTTTTGTGAATGTGAAGAATGTTATCAAATGGGTGACACATAAGATGCATCCCGCAGCAAGGAGTGGGTTAAGTGCATTTATGTTTTTTCTGAGGCTATGGTTGTCTATCTAACGCCAACCATACACGATCCAGTTTATTCAGTCTACTTCTGATAGCCAAAAGCTGCTTTGCGTTCGTCACGACACAGTCGGTCCTGTTGAAAACATGGGTCGAGCTCTTGCTCGAGAATTTGCTGAACAGGTCTGTTAGGCGCAGCCGTGGGCCACAATTTTTTATTTTTTTATTGTTATTTAGATTTAACTTTTTAACAGACTTCAAAAAGGAGTAGGTTATCAATTCGACGGTATGTTTTTTTTTTTTTTGTATATTTGTTACGCGATTACTCCGCCAATTATGGACCGATTTTTAAAATTCTTTTTTTTGTTCGAAAGGAGGTACTTCTGAGGTGGTCCAATAGTCACCAAGTTGGGATCTGATGATTGGATCCTGGAGAAATCGAGGGCAACCCTCGAATTTTATAGGCTGACACACCGTTTTTCGCAAATTTTATGAAGTAATTTAAGTACTTGCGTATGGTAATAATAATTTCATGTAGCTGAGCTGATGATGGAAGGTAGAACTCCTTAATAGTAAGGAGTAGGCATCGACTGATTTAGTTTGAGTTCGCATATCTCTGGAACTACAAGTCCGATTTAAGTAATTTTTTTTGTTGTATTAGGTATCATTTAAATTAAAAGCAAGAAGCAAGTTTCATCAAAATCGGTTCAGTAGTTTTTGAGATAGGGAATTTTATTAGCTTATTGTGTACATGAGCGATGTTATTACCGGTGTTATAGATTACAAAATTCTAGTGCACATGTTGTATTTGACAAGAATTCGGGTTGAATATTTAAACTAAAAAGAGTAAAATAAAAACTTAAAAAAAAAAAAATGTAACCGCCTTCAAAAACAACCATAAAAAAACGGTAAAAAAACCTACAAAATAACTTTTCTTTCGGAAGTCGGTGGCAAAAAAAAGACAATGAAATAAAGAAAACAAAGACACCGACTTCCGAAAGAAAAGTTATTTTGTAGGTTTTTTACCGTTTTTTTATGGTTGTTTATGAAAGGCGGTTACATTTTTTTTTTGAAAAAGTTTTTTTTTTAATTATGCTTATTATTATCTTTGTTTGTTTATGTGAACAAGCGATAATAGAAAACAAGCGCCGCGGCATAGAGTGGGGATTATCCAACGTCTTGGAGGACTTGGATTACGCCGATGACCTATGTCTGCTGAGTCATACCCACGCCGATATGCAAGCTAAGTTGGACGATTTGGAACAGGAAGCGGCAACAACAGGGCTTAAAATAAACATCCGGAAGACCCAGGAGATGAGAACTGTTGTGAAGAATCGCTCACCGTTGCTGATTGGCACAGAGGCAGTGGAACGCTTCCACAAATTTACATACCTCGGGAGCGTCGTGTCAGAGACTGGTGGTAGTGAGGAGGACATCGTCTCACGGATAGCCAAAGCCAGAGCTACTTTCGCGCAGCTGAGACCTGTTTGGCAATCACGGAAACTGACCCGAAGGATCAAAGTTAAAATATTCGGGTCCAATGTGAAGTCCGTGCTGCTTTACGGGTGCGAAACGTGGAAGGTTACAAAGGACATCTCACGCCAAATGTTGTCTTCGTCGAATTCTCGGAATTTACTGGCCCGAGACCATCTCCAACGTAGAGCTGCTGGGGAAATGCCACGAGAGCCCGATCGACAGCCAGATCAAGCGTCGCAAGTGGAGATGGATTGGCCACACGCTCCGAAGGGACCCTGACCACATACCCAAACAAGCTTTGGATTGGAATCCCCAAGGAAAAAGAAAGCGTGGCCGTCCCCGTCAAACCTGGCGACGCACCGTGCTAGCGGAAGCGGCGAGCATTGGATTGACGTGGAGCGAGGTGAAACGTGAAGCTCAAGACAGATCGCGATGGAAGACATCTGTGGACGCCCTCTGCCCCATCTAGGGGTCATAGGACTTTAAGTCAAGTAAGTCAAAGTTGTTTATGTGATGTGTGCTCCGATGGCTCGTCAAAATAAACGCTTTTTCTTTCTTGTCTTTTTTTCCATACACCCTCATGTTTTTTGCGCGCCGCTTCCAGCGAACTGCAAATTTGTTTTAGGCATTTTCTACCAACTAGATACCAGAGATACCAGCCTTATTAGTGCCATCCTTTATTTATTTTTTCAAAAAGAAAAAAAAACAAACCGATACATCCAAGTAGGTCAATCAATTCATCAGAACATAAAAGCGAATTTAATTCTAACACCTGTGCGTCAAATGTCCTTTGTTACAAACAGCTGTTTCTGCACAAAAGTACACGTTTATGTTGCAAACATTATTGACCTTCGACTCATCGGCGCCTACGCAACTCATATCCGAATGATTCCGAAGTGAAACGAAGATGTAACGATACCATTTGGAGTGATACTACTTCTGGAATAGGCGCTGTTGTGATTTTGGCTGATCAATTTTGGGCCTTGCCCAATATATTCAGAGTAGGTAATAAAGGTAGATCCTTGTAGTGGGATTTACATATTTGAACGCTATTTGGTAATATGTTGTAACGTTACGGTTTTATATGAATTACTAGTGAGAAAATAAAGACAGCATAATCAGCCAATCCGGCGATTTTTTCGCTGTAAGATGGAGTTGACCACAATATCCCCTGGAGGCCCATTGTCAGTTGGTGTGTATCGCATGTTTTTTTGCACACTTTGTGTTTGGAACGTGATGATTCCCTTCTCCGTTTTGAGGAGAACATACCAAGGACAGAAGGGGTAGATCCAAAAAGACGGTTGACGATGCTAATGAAAAAGAAGCGTTTTTTAACCGACTTCAAAAAGGAGCAGGTTCTCAATTTGGTCGTTATTTTTGTATTTTTATCAAACCATTCTTTTCTTTTCAATCGAACATTAACATCTATGCTTTACGAAAACTTAGAACAAACAGCAATTCAGTTCCACAACAAAGTTTAGTTTTCCGCAGCACATGTTGAACGTCACAGTTATTAAACTAGTTAGCACATGCACTGCGGCCACGTGCTAACTTCAACTGTTACTTTTAGCTGCACCGCGCTAAATGAAGCTAACTGCACAGCTTAATTAACCCGCCAGGTAGAAACCACAAACTAAAACAAATACAGGGAAAGGATGTCAACAAGTTTTTAAATGTTATTGCACCTAGGATTCTTTTGGCGCTGATTCATTTATGCTAAATACTTTTGACGACGACGTATTTCGACGAAAAAGGCATTATGGTGCCAGTATACTAATAATAAATCACACATAATGCCAATAAAATCTTCAAATAATTCTGCAGTTGTGCTGGATTCTACAGCTGCATGGAGTTTCCTTTGAAATAACCCCAAAAGAATATTGTTCCGACATTGATGGAAAATTCAAACAAGCTAGCATCAAGGTACGTAATACGTACGTCTTTTGGCTAACAGTGAACGTCTTTCTAATAAAATAAATATCTTGGATTTATTGTGACAACTATCATCCAGCTGTATACCTACAATACTTCATTTCCTGTAGAGAAAGCCGTGTGTGTCATAGTTGTACGAATGTTATATGCTGCTTTTATTGAATGGTCGTCAACTATCCTAGTTGTCTTGCAGTAAATAGCGTTGACCGTAGAAGAAGACTTAAAAGCTGGCAGGTACAGAGTGGATGCAGAAGTGGGAGAAAAGGAGTTTTGGGGAACTAAGGAAACCCTATGTCCACAGCTATTTGGATATAGGCCGCCACCAAGCCTACTGCGTAGGCAGAGTTAATTGGTTTGTTGACAGTAGAATGTACTTACTTGTGTTCTACACTGGTGGGTGGGGGCCATGCATTGGGGTCTCTGTCGGGCGGTGGGGGCCATATGTCGGGGTCTATTTCGTGCGGCGCTGGGGCCCACATCTGGTCGCGTGTTGGTAGATCTTCGTAGTCTGCAAAAAAGAAAGAAAATATTAATCATCATTATAATAGTGAATGCTCGAACATTGATACATGCGTCAATGTTCGAACATTCAAAGTTTAGGTGAAGAATCAAGTGTGATTTGGGGAAGGCCTTCGAAAATCAGTTATCAAATCAGTTCAGCGTATGTGAGTTATGTGACTGATCTTTTCTCTAGCGTTATAAGACGAGGGTCTAATAGACAATTAACTAAAAGTTCTACAAAACCCACGCCTTTTTGATACCCATAAGAAGATAGTGAAAGAGAAAGCATAAATAACAGTTCGCTTAATCGATCAACTTTATTTCACAACTGTATAGTTCTACTTCTAGTAGTCCGTAATAATTGCTGACTTATTTTCTGGGAAGCTAAACTAAACGCCGTTGCAGCAATTGAACACATAAATGCATACAGCTGCACAATTCTCTTGCAAACTATTAAACTCAATTATGTATGCGCGATAAGTATTGCCCAGTGGAATGAAACAAAAGTTGAGGTAAACCACTTTATTATAATTAATGCTGAACGGAAATTAACCGATACTTCGGAACAGGTTAAGAGCTAAGAGCACTTACCGTTAACTATCAGATAAGGATAAACTCCAACCTTATAAGTCAATGATAACCTTTATGAAGAACGGTTAAATAATCATTTTGTTTTTAATACTCTTGACTTTAATACACGAACATGTACTCTGGCACTATAGCAACAACAGCTGTATTGCAAGCTTGGAAACTAAAAGTTGTCGAACACCTTTCAGCCATTGCCGCGCACCCAAGTCGTCTGTCTTTAATGGCTTTAAATTAATTAAATGTGGTATAAATTACTGTCATTGGATAGGAAAGTGAACAGGAAATCAGCAAAATGTGAGAAGCGACAGGTTCTATTGAAAAAAATCTTATACGGAAAGGAGGGAGAATAGCTATTTCCTTTAGCAGATATCGATTGAGTTGCAATGTGCATGTATGTTGGAGGTTTCAATTTGCATAAAACATGTTTTGTTGGGCTGGGATGTTTGTTCATAACTGGGACAGTTTTGAAGTAAACTGCATAGTTTGTCTAATGCAAATAAGTCAAGAGTTAGAACAACAAGCAGCGTAGGAGATAAGTTTAGATACCCAATCGGAATTTGCGATTTTTTAGGGGATTATTTTACACAATGTGAATGATAATATAAATTATGATTCACATTTTGATTGGCCCTTTTTAGAGCCCCAGTAACAACCAGCTGTTAATTTCACGTTTATTATTTAAATCATGGAATCCGATTTTCCTAATTCTTAGAGAAAAATGAGACCTGATAATAATATAGTCTCAGAAAACCCCCCTTTATCATAAAGAAATAACAAAAAACACGTTAAAAGTACAATACAAAGTAAAGGCCATTTACACGCACGTTATTAATTCATTATCTACGAAAATCGATAGTCACCTAACAGGTTACGGTCGGCGTGTAATTACGTTTATTGAGATTTAATGATGCCCAGGGAAAGCCGTAACTTAGTTTTATCTCTCCGACACGCTCGATTGCGCGCCAATCTACGCGTAAAAGCGTCACCTGTGTAAACCCGGACGATATTGTGAGGCCCACTTTAATTTATTAACATTATACAGCCAAATACCTAAAAAGTAGATCTTGAAAAATGGAATAATAATGATGGTGTCTGCATTTCCTGAGGTCTTGAAGCATAGGTGAAACACAATTCGAGCCGAATGACTGTGATACAGAATGATGACCCGTGCACCGCAAAGAGAGAGCTTATTGGCCCGGACAAAATCTGGAATACAAGCTGCTTACACTGAGAATGATATACTGAGAATTTCCAATAGAAGAACTCGATAACACTACTTCACCCGAGGATATTATATGAGTAGTAGCAACAAGGCAGACAAAAGCCAAACAAAGGTTGTCATATTGTTCAGGGAGTGGAATTAGTAAGTGGTTATAATCAGTTGCCTATCATCCCGCATGTGTCAAAAGTTAATGGACGGAATCAGTTATCGCGGGGCCGACAAATGTGGTCTTTAAGAGCTAATTGCTTTTAGTTTGAATTAATTGGTTGTTATGCCCTTGGTGATCTATTATGGTGAGCAAGTAATTTTTTTGTTATTAATCTATGTTGACGATGTTATAGTGTTTCCTGTTTCTCCTCGTCCTGAAAAAAATGGAAAAAATATTCCGAAAGTATAATAAATATCCCTTTAGTCAGGTGTAACTTAGGGAGCGGGATAAGGAATATTTATGTTTCTATGGCAACGAATTACATCAGGATTGGCATACTGCCCGAGAAAACGCGTTATGTTCATCCTTACATTCCATGTACCCAAATTGGGACCTTATGTCGTCATCGATGACCTTGGAACGTCCGTTACATATCATAACGACTTTTCGAAGAGTCCCAAACACGATAATTATGTAAATGTAACGTATTAAATCAAGTTTTGGTTAACGTGTTCGTCATTTTGTATCTACTTTAAAATAAGCATTCAGATTAGTTTTAAACGAAGACTATGAATATAGAACGAAGTCTAGACACCTAGAAATTGTTAAAAAGATAAGAAATGGAATATTCGGTCAAACAGTCAAAAAGTATAACGATAAATCACCAGGGGTTCCGCGTTTCAATCCATCATACTTTCTACTACAATGTTTCTAGATACGAATCAAATTTAACGGTTATGCAACTGAAACTTTAAAAACTCATCAGAAACAAAACTGAACTGATTCACAAAGACGCCGACCTCCTTTTGTACGGAACTTTAAATACGTTTTGGGGTATATTAGTAGCTATTAAAACCCAAATCCGTGTATGTAATGGTCTGGTCAGTTTCGTCACAATACAAGAACATTTTCGTCTGCTGTTGGCTCGTAAGATGTTGTAGCTGATAATATATTAAGAATTGTGAACACAAAGAAGACAGGATGAGAGCCAGACTGACTCAATTTTATGCGTAGCCTTTGTGGATATTGTTAAAGTCCAAGATGGTTTTAAAGTGCACGTTTATAAAAGCGACTTTTATTAGAATATTTGGGAGTATTAGGAAAAGGGTGTAAAATTGCTCATACCCCATCGAAATGGAAAGCGGAGACGGCGTGTTCGTGGGGTACTGCCCGAAAGTTGTTTTTGGATTGTTCTATATGTTCATGCAGGAATTTAGTTATTCATTTGCACCATAGATGACTTTTGTATTTTTATCTACAGCTTCATTGCGATGATCAATAAAATGATAAGTTACCCAATGGTTAAATAATCAAAAAATCTATAACATGTTATTTAATTATTTCCTGGTAAAGATAATTTCGGATATCTGATAAAATTACGAGCATTTTTTATCGTTCACAAGGTTACATTAAAAATATCGATCAATCATGAAATTGAATATAATTAATTGTCAATCTCACCTGTTGATGATTAGATAATAAATAATTGATCCGTGATACTAAAGCTGAACTAAATTAATTCGTTCAACCCTGTAAGTCAGTTGAAACCATAGACATAGAGAACGGCCTAATCCTTGCCTATATCCAAATGTCAAATGAAAGCGGGTAGAAGTGTGAGAGAGACAAGCCAATACACGCACTGTCTTTTTCTATATCATACAGAAAAGATAGTTGGATCAATTAGATGTTTTCTCTCTAGAGACCGGTCAATTTCATACACATAATATGGTCGGTCTATCTTCTATAGCTATGATTGTAACACTTATGCGCCTATATTTTCACGAGAGCTAAGGTCTACACGATCTGCGGGAGCCCTACTACGTCATGACTTGGAAAATTCAACTTGCATATTGATCAGGATAATGTAGTTCTAACAGATTGAATTGATTTGACTTTTTGATCAATATAATCACTCGCATCATTCACCAGCACCCCAAACAACAAACCAATAAACTGTCCCATTCAACCAGCAGACCGACAATTTCAAACCACAAAGCATAAATCTGAAACCAAAACAAAATAAACAATGGTATCGGGTGAATACTGAACATAAGTCGCGGTATCGTCCCCTATTGTACCACCATGAATGGTGACATAATTGACGACATGGTGGCCTTTATGGGTCGTTCAATGGTTCTGTCGAAGGTCACAGACGATTACCGTCGTCTTTGGCCTCCTGACGTGGGTTAACGAACTTTTATTGCTAATAGTTTGCTCGTCCAACGTTTCACTTTTTAGTTAGAAATCAAGTGATTGAAATTGAGCGTTTTCGTAGTTTACCCGCTTTTGGCCGCGACTTCGTTGTGGTCCCCCCGACCCATCGCCCATTCGCGTTTTTTCTTTTTCCTCGCTATACAAAAATTGATTGATAGTTCGACTAATATGCATGATATGAATATCCTATAGCACTCAGGAAACATTATTCTAAACAGACTTTTTAATAAAACTTATTTTGTTTTTATTTATTTATTTTAATTAGATGTTTTGTTCCGGAAATTAACCCAAAATACCAATGTTATTCTGTATTATCAGAATAACAAAATATAGATTGCTTACTCGTCGTTTTTACTTTTTAGTAATTAATCAAGTGATTGAAATGGAGCGTTTTCGGTAACTGCTGTTTTATGCAGTTTATTGAATGACTGTGCAGATACCCGAACAATAGCCTAGATTAGATCTGCGTGTTTTGATTTGTTCGCCATTCTTCTCTTTTAAACGGTTTCGTGTTTAGTGTTCGTTTTGGTGTAAGAAATGGGTCTTCGAGTTAATTACTTTTACAAGCGGTGAAGTTGTTCTACGAATAGTTAAGTTTATATTGAAAACTGATAGAATCTTTAGTCAGTATGCTATCAAATCTCATTTATATCCTTTTCTGGGTAAAAACAAACTCAAATACTACTGGCCATATTTTATACATTTTTCACTTATAGAAAGGTCTTGCACCTGTGAGAAGCCAGGGAGGATCGTTAGTTGTTAATATATTAGTTGCGAGAGATTTAAAACGGGAAATAATAAACCGAACAACCATATTACTAACTCAGTCACGAATTTTACAGTTTTTAGTTTTCGGTGAATACCGGGGTTCGGTTTGGGAGGTTCCTTTAAACCCTGCAGACAGAAATAGGAGCCCCGCGCAGCAGAGCTCCGTGGAATGCGGCCTGACCTAGCTTATTTTTTTTTACATTTTACTGATCAATCAATTTATTTGATTCGTGACTGAGTTAGTAATTTTGTGGCCAGTAGTTTTTTAGTGACAACTAGCTGCTGCCCGCGACTTCGTACGCGGATTCTGTTGCTTATGCCAGCGGCACGGGGTCGTCAAAATCGAACATCTGATAAGTCTGATGTCCAATTTCAAGAGCCCGGGTAAAAAATAAATGGGAGTTTTGGCCTGTAGAGTCAAATTTTTATTCATCATCTAAAATTAGTTCTAAATTGTTACCGCCTTTACTGCTTGGAGGTACTCCCAGCTTATGTTATTTTAAAATTATACAGTGAAATTAGTGATAGCTTTGATTTCCACATCAGGTGTTCCAGATCTTCAATTTTATACGTCAACAGAGAGTGCTCAACACGCAGAACAACTCTTGCTAAGACGTCATTCCTATACTTATATGTAGCTAGGCTCTTGGTGTCCCACATCAGGTGTTCCAGTACTTCAATTTTATACGTCAACAGAGAGTGCTCATCAGGCTGAATAACTTTGCTAAGACGTCATTCCTATATGTTATGGTGTAGCTAGGCTCTTGGTGTTCTACATCAGGTGTTCCAGATCTTCAATTTTTATACGGCAATAGAGAGTGCTTATCAGGCTGAACAACTCTTGCTAAGACGTCATTCCTGTATATGTTATAGTGTAGCTGGGCTCTTAGTGTTCCACATTAGATGTTCCAGATCTTCAAATTTATTCTCTCAGCAGAAAATACTCATCACGTGGAACAATTTTTGCAATGGCACCATTTTTGTATGTCTTATAGTTTAGCTGGTCTGTTGCGGTTCTGCACCAGGTGTTCAAGATTTCAAGATAAATTATAGCCTATATGTTGGCCAGACTTAATACCTATACAACAAAAAAAGAATCATTCAAATCCGTCCAGTACTTTTTGAGTTTATCCCGGACATACATACAGACAAACAGACAAACAGATAAACAGACAAACAGACAAAAATTCTAAAAACTATATTTTTGGCTTCGGTATCGATTGTAGATCACACCCCAAGTATTCTTTTAAAAAAATATTCAATGTACAGTTTTGACTTTCCTACTATTTTATTATATGTAATAGATAATACTATTAAATAGAAGCCGCTTTAAATAGTACCCATATAAAACTACATAACTTTAAAAACCCTTTAGAAATCGGGACTACAGCTATTATAAATATCCCACGGTAATTTTTCACTACAGTTTTTTGCTATTTGAAGCACATCAAGAACTACTATTGTAGCATTCAAGCCATAATAAAGAAACGAGTTTCTTGTTCGACCATAAGTGCTGAACTAGACCTGTCAATCTAGACCTTTAGAAAGGTATTTCTTTAATAATTCAAGGGTGGGAAATAAAGTTAGTGTGACCAGTTGTTCTGAAGTTGATCGAACTGCGTGGGTTTATATAGACGACATTATAATATGTTTTTCCAGTCATTATAAACTGGTACTCGAATTATAATAGACATGAAATGAAAGGCTTTCCACGAAGTGTGCATTATTTATCATTTGGGTCAAACTTTGGGCCAATCACCCCCTGTTCTTGGTATGACAATGACGCCATTAAAAATTGTAGTGACGTCACTTTATCGCCATGGGGACTGTCTTTTTTGGGCAATTGAGTTAGAAATAATTGAAATAGCTGTAATTCTCCAAGGAAATACCGTGCCGTGTCAAAAGGTCAATACGGTAGAGGTTATTTTTGTTTTTCTTAGACCAGGAAAAAGATTGCGGAAATTATCAAAGTCAAATATCTATTATGGAAACATAAATACTGCAATTAAGTTTCAGTCATGACTAGGCTAAGTCCATTGTGTCAGGATATTGAACCTACTCTAGTTTTTTATTAATGTTTGCTATAGAAACATGAGTCAAAAAGTCTATGACCTGCCAGTTGGTATGGAAAAATAAAAGTTTATAAATTACTTAGCATATTGTGTGTTCGGGCACGCCGCAATCGCGGCGGTAAGACCCCTCTTTGAGGAGTGGCTGGAAAGGCGTCACGGCGTCCTGACCTATCGCATGACGCAGGTCCTCACCGGACACGGAAGTTTCGGGAGGTACCTGTGTCGGATGGGGAAGGAAGAAACGCCGGGGTGTCACCATTGCGAAGATCGCCCGGAGGACACAGTAGAGCATACGGTGCAAGACTGCCCCGCTTGGGCAGAGCACCGCCGTGTCCTCACGGCAGCGATAGGCGGAGACCTCTCGCGCCCGGCATTGGTCGAGGCCATGCTGCGGGGCGAGACGGAGTGGGAAGCGGTCGCCTCCTTCTGCGAAGCAGTAATGCTCGTTAAGGAGGAGGCGGGCCGTGAGAGAGAGAGGACAGCGTCCTCCCTCCGCCCCACCCGCAATGGTAGACGCCCACGGCGTCGGACGTCGCAAGACGATCTCCGGCCACCGTAGGCGCGGGCATGCGGGCGGCGAGTAAAGGGCAACTCGCCGCCCGACCATGGACCATGCCCGGGTCGACGGCGCGTTGTGTTCCACGCGCGCCTCAAAGAGCGTCAGCACGATGACGGGGCCCCGCCCAAGAGGGCCAAAGCCTGCCGGGGTCGCGGGACTTATCTCATTACCGTGACCCCGGGACATAACGGGCTATTGAAGGACACCGTGGATTTTAGTCAGTACAAGTCTGACAGTCCCTCCCGCCCTGCCCGGGGTGGGAGGACTCATTTGATGATTTTACCAAGCTAAAAAAAAAAAAAAAAAAGCATATTGTGTGTTGATTGAGTTTATTGCAGCAGTTTAATGAACTAATTTACTTTCTAGTGTCGGCAGAGGCAATTGAGGGTGAGCTAATTTTTTTAATCAACTAGTAAATAGGAGGTTGCATAACATCAGACTTTTTTTATATAAAAAAGTTAATATTCGACCTTTCAGAGAAAAAGCCAGTCTGTTCAAAAATCAAATACAAGGGACAATTTACACATAATTGTGAACGGAAATACCAATCTACCTGCAGTACAAAAAAGTATTTTTATCCTGCATTTATCAACAACATCCTGTGAGACCCCGGTCTGAGATATTTCCCTAATTTCTTTCTTCCACATAAGGACGCGTTCTCATTGCATAATTAGCGACAGGAATCCGACCAGTTCCACTTTCAAGAATCCGCTAATTGCTAGCAGTGTGACCAATGTTTAACCTTTTTAGGGTTCCGTAGCCAAATGGCAAAAACGGAACCCTTATAGATTCGTCATGTCTGTCCGTCCGTATGTCACAGCCACTTTTTGTCGAAAATATAAGAGCTATCGTGTTGAAACTTGGTAAGTAGATGTATCATGTGAACCGCATTAGGATTTTCACACAAAAATAAAAACAAAACAAATTTTGGGGGTGCCCCCCATACTTAGAATTGAAACTCAAAAATTTTTTTTTCACCGAACCCATACGTGTTGGGTACCTATGGATAGGTCTTTAAAAATGATGTTGAGGTTACTATTATCATTTTTTTCTAAACTGAACAGGTTGCGCAAGAGACTCTTCCAAAGTGGTAAAATGTGTGTCCCCCCCCCTGTAACTTCTAAAATAAGAGAATGATAAAACTAAAAAAAATATATAATGTAGACCTCAACAAAAACTTCCAACGAAAATTGGTTTGGAACAGATATAGCTAGCAGTTTTTGAGATATAGTACATTTTCAAAAACCGCAAATATAACTTTGCCATTCATACAAACACTATAAAAAACAAAGTTATTTTTATTGTTGTGTATATTACTTACTAATCTCAATATAATTATATCCCTAATCTATGCTTGCTACTACGGAACCCTTCATGGGCGAGTCCAACTCGCACTTGGCCGGATTTTTTTTATTATCAAATGAGATTGGCAATATCATTAAATGAGTCTTCCCACCCAGGGCGGGACGGAAGAGACTGCCAGACTTGTACTAAGATCAACGGTGATCCTTCAATACCCCTTTACGTTCCAGGGTCTCGGTTACCTGATGACCCCGTCAGGCTTTGGCCGGCCGTCCGATTGCTGACAGCTATATTCGACAAGGGCAAGGAGCATGATCGCACGACGAGTCACCCATTATTCGCCGTCCGCCTGCCTAACCTTATAGTAATTATAATAGCTGGAATTAAATATAATTTCCAGTTTTATAATAGTCGCCTGTTTCCTTCGGAAGTGTTGACCAACGTAGTGTGATAGCTCATTTCCAGATGAACTAGTTGCAAAATAAATTCATTACGTTATTTTATGAGGCCGTGGCATTGACCTCGGCGGGGATATGGTGTTTATTGGTGAACGATATAATTATACATATTATAATGTTTTTAATTTTTGAGTATAAAATGTCCAAACAAGCAATTTTTTTATAAATTAGAAATTAGTGAGTGAACGCCATACACATTTAAATGTTTTCCGAGGGGGATTTTTTTTTCTAACTTTTTTAGCTTCAATGCTCAGTGGCCGAGGAACATGAGTTCTACTCAATAAGGAATAGATATTACTACCCGTTCTTCTCAGACGGAGAGTATCTGAGAACGTGTCCAGGGAAAATAGGGCATTTAACCTCTCTAATGCCGGATTCCCATAACACTTAGGGGAGGTAGAGAGATAGGGGTGGCTCTTCATAGGTAGAGGCGACGCGTCCTGCACGCACACATTCTCATTAGCAAGAACGACGCGTAATTTAACATGCATACCCGTTTTAGGCGGGCTACCCGTCTTGGGCTTACGTCCCCTATACAAGGATGAACTATACTTACTGCCTGTAAGTGGTGTGATGGCTTTTTCTCCTTCGTGCTGGAACATCTGCAAGGTCGCCACCGTAGCCTTCAGCTGCTCGTACTCGCGTGCCATCTGCTTCTGAACCTGCGCAACCAAGAGAATAGCCCATCAGTCCATCATCAACTACCACCTTGTAGAAAGCATTGCGTGTTACGATAAAACCAGTCTCGGAGCGAACCGATTAAAAAAATACTTTTTTTTGGGTCTTTAAAGTTATTTCGAAATGTCAAATGTCACCTTTCGAAAAAAATAATAAAAAGATTAAAGGTAGGTAATTAGAAATCAAAATGTTCTCTGATAACTTTTTATTAGAGTTTAATTTAAATTGGATTGAATCAGTCATTCCAAAAAATAAGAACTTTAAAAGTTTGTATGAAATGCCATTCAACGTAGGTACACGATTTTTCTGTAAGTTTCGTACCCGTACTAAAAACAGAATAGAATAAAATTTAAGCGAGCTTCCATTCAACAAACGTGAATTTTTTGCCGTTTTTATAACAATGGCACAGAACCCTTCATGAGCGAGTTCTACTCGCACTTAGACGGTTTTTTAAGATTATGTTGATATCGCGAAAGTCAACAAAGTGAACCTAGAATATGCTATGTTAATGTACACATAGATGAGGACAAAATTAACAAAGATAATTTTTGCTTTGCAAAGAATCATGTCAGAAAATCACCTAGATTAGCCTACATCCATCTCTCCTCACAATTGCTCATAAATTACAAAACAAAAACTGCAATAAATACAAAAGTTCCCAAAGTAAAGCCTAAGCAACCAATTACATTGTATTAAAAGATTACTAAACAACACACGTATGTTTTTCCCATAGCACTATTTCAAAATATCCGTTATTATTTTAATGGTAAGGTCTACCAGGAGTGCAAGTAAATTGTAGGAGCTTAGCGATGTAACTTAATGAGGTGCTAACTGCTTCAGTAGAGGTACCAGCAATAAATAATGGACATCGGCGTCTAGAAATTTGACTATTTTCGGGTTTTTTAAAGCGTCATCACTGTCGCACTACCTATGTGACGCTTGTTGCTCGTTGTTGTTGGTTAGGGCTTCGCTTTATAAAGATAATTGTCAATCATTTATAGAGCTTTCGATGGATGGATTTTTTTAGATGGAAGTTTGTTACTCTTTGACCCAAACACTACTGAAGAGATTTGGATTACATTTGGTACACAGATAGTTTATAACCTGGATTAAAACATGGAAAAGTTTCTATCCCGATTTTATTTCCTGAGGAATAATTTTCGAGTAGCGGTTGAAAACGCTGGAAACAGTATCCAATAAAATTGCCCCTAATCTCTAGAAAGAGAGAGAAAACAATTAAGAAACTATTATATCTTTCATTTGCATAATCATAGGCAGTCTATGTCAATTTTAATCAGATAATGCTCGCTCGGTCCATGCTTTATGTCTATATTGTCTATGCCAGTCTCAACCAAGCTAGTCTATAATCTTTAAACGATATGCATTCTTTACGGCCAGTACTGTGTGTAGTTTGTATGTGGGTGTAAAATGCGATATTAATCACCATTCACCAGTCTCATGCTACTGGTACCTAGTTTATTATGCAGAAATGCAGGTCGGTCCGTATAATGACCTGTATTTGTGCCTAATTTTGTCTAGACTCAAAGTACACATAGAACCGCCATTGTCTGAAGAGGTCTTGTTTGAATTTCTAAATCTTATCAACGAAGATGATGAATAAAGTCGGTAAACTACTTGTTATGAAGAGTACGAACAAATAGAGATGAATATGTGAGATGTAACGCCTTCAAGAGAAAGACAGTGCCTTGAATATCAATGTTTGCCATTGAGCGTTTTGAATATTAAACATGTAACGACTTTTACGAGAACAGTTCAGGTTAGGCAGTAAATTGCATAGACAAATTGATTGAAACTTGATAACTTCTTAATGATAAAGTTTCAATAGAAACTCATTTCATAAATAGCATATTGTGTTAAGATTAAACCAAGTTCACACATGTGAAATCTCTGCATTAGCATCAAATTACAATCTAATCCTCCAAGCGATCGCTCAGCCAGATGAACAAAAAACACTAATATACATTAACTCAATAATGGATAAAGATGCATCATAGATACGCACATGATTTTCTTGATGTGGGCACAAAAGTGAAAATGACGCTCTCTCACTACGATTATCACACAATACTTCGCGCACAATAAAAAATATCTTAAGCACTTCCCACACAAAAAGTCCAATTCGTTGAGTAACATCCGGCGATCACACGCCACATAACGTGCTTATTTTCACCTAATTTAAGCTTAAATACCTTGACCGACTTCTATAAGGAGCCACTAATATGAACAACTTTAGTTTAAGTAGAACGGTAATTAAAACTACCCACAAACTTAACAAAATGAACTTGTAATTGGGACAACGATATTCACAACTCGCAACGTAGTAATAAAACTGTCCGTCAAAATAATATATGCTGTAATTTTGTTCGGGTAAAGGTGGAAGTGGCGTGCATAATTTTGACAGATCGGCACAGTTACAGTGTTGTACAAAATTGGGCAGTCCGTACGTGTCACCGAACGACCGATATACTGCGCGGAGAAGGTTCGTCGACCCGCGTCGTCAACACCTCGCGGCCTGACGGAGGCAACAACACGCATGACAATATAAAATAAGCACGACGACAGTACGTCGACAATAGAACAAACGCTTGGCGTCCTTCCAGTCTCTAATTTAGACTAGGTGACCTAAACTCAAGTAAAAAGCCTGCAGCTCTTAGCACCATAAAGTCCTGCTGTTAATCAAGACAGTTATTGCGAATGAAGACTAATATACGAGATGAGTGGACGGTCGTATTATGTTTTATTGGTTCAAGAACCAGTTCATGTAGGACGGTATAGTGCTGGGGCAATACTTGTCTCACTCGCCCGTAAAATATGTAGTCTGGAGTTGAACAAGCAGAAGATTGTCTGATGTTACAAAATAAATATTCTCTCGTCTATCTACGTATACAAATATGTTGATGTAGAAGAAGACAGTACCTACATCTAAAAACCCACCAAATTGAACCATTATTTTGACAACGTAATATTTACGTAACTTTAAGAACAATAGAAATGCAGACATTACTTTTTTACCATCTCTTTTGCAGACCATGGAAACAATGGGTTCAGAATCACTGGATCGGTCACTCGCCTTTCAAATAAGATAATTTATTTAAAACAAATTACTTAATAGCAAAATCGCCTGACTCAAATCATTTAGTACGGAGTTACGTGTTCATATGCAAATGCATGGAGATACAAAAACCGACGCATGACGGCAAGGTAGTAAAAGTGTAACAATTTAATTACAAATGATTGGTAATAATCATTTAATCGATCGATTTACGTTCCAGTGAATTACCATTGAATATTTCTTGTGGAGTTACATGAAAGAAAAAAAAGAAGAATATCAGACACGATGATTTTCCTCGGTGTTATTATGTCTCGATTACTGATCGATACGATATGGTAAGAGCTTTGATTCTGAACAGGAAATCCGTGGGTAGATGAATCATTTTACAACGTAACGAACACCTCTGTAAAAATCATGATAATATTTTTACTATAACTAAATATAAATGCTGTGATTAGAACCGTATCAATTTAATTACTATCGCCTAACGTTCGTAATAAAGTACAGAAACGTATGGCCACGATTGATTAGCCGACTGCGATCTGGCCAAAAGGATGGTTATTTTCTATTTCTGAAGAACATGATTCTATAACATAAATTCCTCTTAGGAAATCTATCATAAAATAATGTTTTATGTTCCATAAATCATAAAACAATTGTCGTAACTGCAAGATTTAGAAAACGAGACACAACTTGCATTCAAGTAGTGACAAGAGAAATGAATAAGAGAATTATTCGGGAAACTGGTAAACAGCACTGCGCCTAAATGGCATTCAGAAGGGGGCGTTGATTGACAAATAGTTTCCCAAAATTGATCAGAAAAATACAAGATAGCCAAATGAGATACGATTTTGTCACATTTTAAAAGAATCATTTACAATCATTTAAAATCTACTGTTCTTAGGTCAAAATTCGGGTATTCAGTTTGTAATTCGGCTAGCGAATGTATAACAGTATAGATTTAGATTCTGTATTTTGTAGCGAATAACAATAACACTCGACGAAAATAAAGGTGTTTCTGGGTTACCGTTGTTTCGAATGTTTATCGGCCCTTTCAAATGCCGGCCGAAGTAAACTGGTTCATAGTCATATTGCTTCAATATTCCTTTCCCTTTATCGGTTCATAAAGAACTAAAAGGAATTTTATAGAATTGAAAGCATTCCTTAACTTAAGCATATTATGGTTTCTCGGATTTTTACTTCATAATGATAATGTGTGTGATGATAAATATGGCGATGATTTTGTCAAAAACTGTTGTAACCATCTCGATGACACTTTCATTGGTCTTAAAGTGCATCGTGCATTTGGGATGGTTTTAAAATATTTCCCATATGGCCGGCATGAAAATATTTTTATTATGATTTAAAATATTGAATACTTCAAAGTGATTGTCAACGCTATTCTCAAAAAAAAAACATTGTAAATGCGAAGGTCAATTTCTGGATTAAATTAGTCACATCAACATGAATAAACTCGATCATCAAAAAAAAAAACATTGTAAATGCGAAGGTCAATTTCTGGATTAAATTAGTCACATCAACATGAATAAACTCGATCATTTACAAAAGAATTTATAGAGTTTCACTTGCCTAGCACAAAAACCGTCGCTGTATCGATCGCAAGGACATACTATACAACAACTGTTTGTCTATTTTGTGTTTTATTAACTGGATTATCGTGAGTGTCGTAAGTGGCTACAATAGGATTATTATAAGGCTATTGGGCTTTAACTTATGCAGTCGTACCTCTCATACCATCAATGCTTCCTCAAAGCTTTACCACAACGACTGGTGCTTCGGCTTCCCATTCCAGTAGTTTCCTGTAACCTTCATCAGGGACTTATTTAATAAAAAGACAGTAATATATTCTACAATTTATCAAGTGCCATAAAATCTACATTTATTAAACAGCACGTGTGGAAAGGAAAAATGTATATATTTTTAAATTTATTTAAATATTGTTAATGTCAGATAGAAAGTGCTCCAAGTTAATGGTCTACTGCGACTGTGTAATTATTCAATTGGAGCCCAAGAGCGTCTGTTGTGGTCACTTATGACAAATCCTTGAAAAGGGCATCGAGAAGGTCATAAAAATCCAACATTACAATTACAGCCCATAAAACTCCACTTGCCTCCCAGTAATCGCTACCTCGAAAGGTCAAGGGGCAATGGCCAGAAGCCACATATTTCACAACGCTTGGCAGACTGATTGGCGATTGCAAAAGGTTGTTATTGGCAGAGAAAGACCTCTCTGACAATCATCTTCATCTCAAATGCCTTATATTTGCGTTAAACGCATCTTGCGTAATTAACCAAGATTTCGTTGCCTGGGTAATTTTATTAAGACAAGAACTCTTTTATTTAGTATTTGTCCCACTGCTAAGCAAAGGCTGAAACTGAAATAAACTGGCGATAAACGGACTGTGAACTGCATAGCAAATTAAAGTTATCCACGTACACGCATACAAGGAATTGCTCGATCAGTTGAACTGCTTCGGAATGTCAGTGTGGTTTAGCATAAACTGACTGCTGGAGCAATCAATGTATAGGCGGCCTTATACTTATTTAACTACCGTCAATATGGGAGAATAATACTAAATATTACTACTTAACGCCACAAAAAACTTGGAAACGCACGAATAAATGCACAAATATTAAAGTTGGTAATATTCCAGACCATGATTCACTACGTGATTCCATCAGATGCAAAATTATTCTTTTCAATCGAACAGACCCTCGCAAGAAAAACAGCGTGAAGATTGAACAATAATAAAATACGTGTGTGACTTAGCAAAACCATTTGTATGCAAATAAAGCGTGTATTGAGTGTGTAAAATCGTTGTTTAATTGTATTAACTGCACGCCATATTGGTTGGTCCTTGAAGTCGTGACATCAATTTATCAAGCTGGCTATAAGGAAAAGATCTTTATGTCCCAAGATTTAGTCTGGTAATTTCCGAGAATTTGAATTGTATGACCAAAACATGGTTATTACGATTTTTGTAGGCTGAGCTGAGCAGTGATGAAAAAGAAACAACAATATTTTGTCTAAAGACAAGACATGGGTAGAATATATCATTAAATTCTGAAGAGAGAAGAATATATAAAGAATCTGTATTATTCATTCATTTCAATAGAACAGCTTTACAGTTCCTTTGAATTGATGAGGATTCGCGAGGAACCGGGAGGCGAAGAAAGATGAATAGTGGTTGTGGGTTGTAATAAACGTCCATATCAACACGAATCAGCAGATGTGATGTCGAGCTCCAGTTCTAAGACGAATTGACCATAGGTGTAAATGAAGGGTGAAGATAAAATACATTGGAAAAGTGACAGAGTATCAGCATTTTGCTCTGAAGGGAAGCATAAGCAAAAAATCGTATAATGCATATCATAATACATAGTTTATTATCAGCCGGAAGACGTCCACTGCTGAATATAGGCTTCCCCCTTAGACCGCCACGCCGAACAACAATTCGCCACTTGCATCCTTCAGTTGCCCGCGACTCTCACGATGTCGTCGGTCCACCTACTGGAAGCCCTGCCTACGCTGCATATAATACATAGTTATAACATTAATATTAACAATGATCTGTAATCGTTTAGTAATATTGCACGTTAATTTTAAACAGTGCATTGATTGGTGAAGCACGCATGCCGTTTCATAAACTATTAGAACATTGCTTACTGTGACCGACTACTATTATGTAAACATGTTTGTTTTCACACTTTCGGTCTACGAATCCCGTAAAAGCAAAGATGACTCATTCAATAACTTGTGAATCCGTTTCTTGTGATATAGTATCTAGTACGAGTACATTAGCTTCGTAGTTTATGTAATTTCTTCATGTATATGCAAGATTTCTCACGAGTTTTCTTGTAAAGATAAGCCACCTTATTTTGCTCTGTGAATGTGCTAAAATGAGGGTAGGCTTTGTCCTTATAATGAAGGAGGTAAAATGATGCCGACGAGGAGTTGCATGCTTCGGTTGTGCATACTATAATAAATATTGCGAAGAAGTTGCTGTATGATACTTAGTTATTAACTAAGTGCGAACGAATGATAGGAAGTGCGTCTGTAAAAGGCAAATAAAGGGATCAGCAGTTGCGGAGATGTGTTCCATACAACATCGTTAGTAGTGTTGGTAATATGGTCACAACCTATAAAACGAAGCTAAGCTTGGAACCTAGGCAAGCGCTTTACATTGTGAAATTAATTTATCATCATTCTCTCAAAATGGTGCAGTCAAATATCGTAATTAAATGAAATGAAGTGATATTTATTTTGCAAGTAGGTCTCTTTATTCATTTTTTTACCTTATTATACAGGGTGGAATTTTGTAATGCCACCTGGAGGGAAAGTACTCTTAATACTGCAGATAGAAAATTTTATTCAAAGGAAACATTCCTTTATTTTTGAATAGAAAGCAAACTGCATTCAAAGATTCCAAGAGAATGGAGCCCATTTCGAGCAACTAATTAGTTAGTTTACCATTTTTTGTAAATAATTAAATTAATTTAAGTTTTCCTGGTTTTCCTTTCATTTCATTTATCATGTTTGTTAGAGAGATTTCATCCTTATAATTGACCCTAACGATCGATGCAATAAAAGTACACGGTATAATTTTTTCAGATTTTAGCCGGTTCGATTCCCGGGTGTGGGGAAGAGAATTTTCGAAAATCTTTGAATGCAGTTTGCTTTCTATTCAAAAATAAAGGAATGTTTCTTTTGAGTAAAATTTTCTATCTGCAGTATTAAGAGTACTTTCCCTCCAGGTGGCATTACAAAATTCCACCCTGTATACATTTTTAAATATTTTCACAAAATTAAAAGAAATATAATAAAAAACATTTAAAAATATAAATAATAGTGGCCCACCGGTATCGGGAACAGGGTCCAAGCTACCGACAGTCAGGGCTCCAGAGAAAGGAACCTCCTGACAATGCGCGCCGTGTCCAGAAGAACTGCTCTCTGAATCAGGCCCTTGATCCAGCTGCCTAAAGAGAGCCTCCTTATATGTTGGTCGAGGCTCTTGGCAATTAAGCCATGGGCCGACACGACTATCGGCACAATGATCGCTGAATCCACATCCCACATATCGACAACTTCGCGAGCCAAATCAAGATTCTTGATTTGCTTATCTTTTTCAGCTTTCACGAGGTTCAAGTAGGTTATTATTATGAACACTAATTTTACACGTCTTTTTACAAACTAGATGAGGTCGATGTTTCGTACCTGACTACTCTGAGAAGAAACAGCCGATACAAACTCAGAGGTCACTGTCTCTTTTAAAGTCCAGACATTATATTGGTCATGTCATACGGTCATGTCGTAAGCTGGCATGTCCTACAAACAAAAACATGTGAAGTCTATGGCCTGCTTTCTGTCAAAGAGAGGAGAGAGGAGACCTAGGTCCCACCAATGACAACGTTAAACGTTGATTATGTTGGTAGATCCGCGATCAAAGTCTCACATACATGTCTCGGTATATTCCAAGGCGTTCTATCAACTAATGATGGCGTGCATAATTTGATCATGCGATGTTTTCTACCTCAATTGTTCATAATTAACTGTTGCGGTTAACTTTATTGCTCGCTGCATTATTACTTTTTTTGTTTTTAATTTAATTTTAATGCTTCAGCGGTTACGTGGTAAGGGAAAATACATGTTCTGTGATAAATATTTCGTAATATCCTGGTTTTTGTTTATATTTGGAAGTCAATAAACGTCTGATAATATAGTGCAGTAAACATGGCCAGATATTGCACAATGTAGAGATTTTGGAACAAAGAAAAGGAGGTTTTCGCACGCAATCTCGGAACACCTCACATTCGAGCACAAAATGTGTCAAATAACTCTGAAATACTAGTCTGAAAAAATTGACCATCATTTTAGGACGTTATGACAAATCAAGTGCAGTGCAATACAAACAATTTTGGACGCCCTGATTGTCTCAGAACCTAAGATCAAAGAGTCAAGCAGTGTTATCTCTCTATTTCGTTTTTTTCGGTCTCGGTAGGTGTATAAAAACCAAACAAGGATTTTCTAGTAACCTTCTTTCTTTGTTTTGCTTCCTCAGGGTTTTAATTACCAAATCAGCGGATGTGGAACTAAGCTGGGATTAGGACTACCGACTGTAAGTTGTAAGTCTTCTATCAATACCAACACAATAGCCACTTATGCGCGTGTTAAATCGTTAAATCCATACGTTATGGCTATGCGTGGCTTCACCTGAATTGTGACGTGCGATTTGATCGCCCCTTGTATTCCTGGTATGTGGGTTGATAAAACATTCGCTATATCGGAGAAAAGTGCAAGAAGTTATTGGCATTATGTGTTTATTCTTCGAAGTCTTGCATATCGCATTATATTGTCCACAATTTTGGTCAAGATGACAGGAATCATAGTTCAAATAATAATTATACTACCCTGCAATTGTAAGCACTCATACTGCAGGGCAAAGAACTCTCAATCAGAATAATAAGAATAATAAACATAATGTTGCAAGGAAACAAAAGGTGTATTAGGGATTTGACAACAGAAACACCAAACTACCAGAGGATCAAGGAATTGATATGAACACTCACGTAAATAATGTCCAAAATTAGTGGGATTAAAGCAGGTCGAAGTCCCCAGCTACTAAACGGCGTGCGGACGGAGCACTTGAAAGAAAAACGGGAGTGACCTTTCTGAGTCTCAAATATTTCGCCTGCCTTACTGCCTAACCTTAGGAGCAGGTAGTCCGAATTCTGACAGGACATTCCAACCGCCATAACTTAAGTTCATGCGCCTGTTTTCAACGAAAGTGTAGGCAGAAATATAATATGTGTTATGCATTTCCATTTAGCCTGTTCTGGATAAGTAGTATTGACCTATATTCTTAGATTGTCGATAGCAATCTAGATTGAATCCGCCCAACTACAAGTGGACTAAAGTTTAGCGCTCCCAGTAGCATCCATCAGTACAGACAGGATGCGTGCCCCCTCATTTTTAGAGTAGAACCACATTTTTTATTGCGAGGAGTCAACCAAACGTTAAAATACAGACTTCGGGATGCTTCAGAGAATCTCCTTGAGGATGTAGTGGGTCGAGGATGTTTCATGGAGATCAGACCTTCACTTTCAATAGTTGTAATACTTGTTACAGCCACTGCCCAAAAGAGACAGACATGGCAGGCCAGTCTTAAATCAATATTTGCCAAACATTCGCTCTCATACATCAAGTACAAAGCCACTTACTCTCATATGCATCATTATACGCGAGATTACGCGTGGGCGTAAGATGAAGTGACTCAGAATACCATTGACCTCATCAAAAAACGTTACATGAAGCTTTCTACTGAGACAAATGACTCTTCAACGACACATTGACAACGCAAATTGATAGGAAAGAGATTGATTGTTTTTACATGCAAAACTGCAAAATGGCGAATATTTACATTAATGAAAATGAGATACTTGGTTGTTCTTGTGAAATATACATGCAAATCTATGCAAATGCGTTGCATGTTTAGGCAATCAAGTATTCATGAGGAGGTTTTGAAATAAGTAAAGGTATACTTGTTATACTTGTCTGAAACACATGTTTCGGTCCTGCCGTCTAGCTCAGGAGCTGGTTGATCTAAAGTCTAACTAAACGCTTACCGGATTTGGCGGAGGTATTTTTCAAACTGGTTTAAATAATTTAGTATTTTTTTAACTAGTAAAGAAGCAAGATGATCTGAATTTATACCTCGAGGGCGGTAGAAGCGAGTAGGTAGAAAGTTTTCTATTTAGCAGGAGTAAAAAATGTAACAGGATAAGGGCAGGAAGACTGATTAGAATTATCTTCTATTGTTTTAACTGTCAAACGTTTTCGGCTATCGAATTAACGAAACCTTTAAGCGCAAGGACAAGGCTGTTGTAACTAAAGTAAATGCCGTTGATCCAAATATGGTCATTGACAACAAGATAAAGTGACCCAAATTTTTCCAGGTCAAGTTTAAACCTACAGTACGTACCTATTTCAAAACATTTGATGGCCATAAAACACTCATTTTCCTTATTCTTAATAAAAAAAGAAGTTAACTTTGCAGGATAAAGTGCTTTGTTCAAACTTTTTTGCGAGACTTAAGTTTATTATTATGATAAAAGCAGCAGGAAGATGCTTGATGGATGTACAATATTACAACAACCTTCAGAGCTAAAAAAATATATCTAATAGTCGTGCTCAATGCCAATTTAGTCTCTAGACTTGGAGCAAAACCTGTATTGAGAGCACAATGCATGTAATGGATTTTATAAAAAATAAAAGGTTAATGTTAGAAAAAAAGATGTTTATTTGAGATCCATTTTGATCAAACTTCAAGGTAAAAAAAAAAGCTAATTGAGATCATTTATGAAATTAAGAGATAAAACTTTTTGCATTGGAGTGGCTTCCTGGCTAGTCTACATACAAATCACAATGAACTTATGTATTGAGCAGGAATCCTGAGTTGATGAGTTTAACAGAAACTATTCAGATTTAAGTAATTATTATGGTAAACTAACAACTACTCACAAAGTAGCTGTTAAAAAGCATTATTGTACAACTGAGTTACAAGTTTTCTAGAATCCAGTAAGGAAACATGAAAACAAAAAAAAATATCAACAAAAGAGAATGTTTATACACATTTTTCCATAGACAAACCAGAGTTTGTGTTGATAAACAGCACATTGACAGCAAGTATCAGGTGAACAGAGATCTGTTTTGCTTCTTTGTGACTTCAATTGACTCAGTTTGCAGTCTGAGTCAGCTGCACTTTCGTCCTCATAAAATGCATGATATATGATTAGGGTTTATCTTTACGCTTGAGATATGAGATGTTTAATTATGATAATGAATGTCTGCTTGTTTAAGCCTCGATGTTCAATTAGATTTCTACCTTATGGTCATCAGATGTGAATTTACGAGGTAGATGCATTTGAAGATATAAGTAGGTACATAATTATAACATCTATTGATATCTTTGTTTGTGAAGATACTGGGTGATACTAAAATTTGGTTAAGTATATGGGCCAACCATGCAATTCAATTTTAAACCTTCTACCCCCAAATGGTTAAGCTGAAATTAGGCACACACCTTTGGTAAACAGTATGGTCATAGTAAATAGTATGCTCATGAAACTTTGTTTTCAACTAAACTAATAACCATAATTTTCTTTAAGAGGATTAAGCATTATTTTGTATATTCTAAAACCAGATTGCTCTGAAATATTAAACTAGACTTTCAAACCGTTAAGTAAACCTTCAAATAAGAAAGTCATGCTAAAAATAAACCAATGACTAACATTTAAACACATAAAAGAACAACGCTTTTTATGTCACTAGCCCAAGAGTATTTACACGAGAAACAAACCAATTGTTTTCAAACCAATAGTTTACCGTTATCTATATGTAGAAATTTTAAGTCAATAATTGAGTATGATTATGCATGCATGAATAGTTTAACAATCTACTCGCAATTATGGACACGGACAGGAAAAATAGCAGCATTTTGTTTGTTAGATAGCTTTTAATTACGAGGTGGGGATTTTGTATATTAAAAAAATTAATTTACTACCAAGTACCATACATAAATAATGGAACAAATCTGTAAAGACAAGCTAGTTATGGCTTCTAGATCTTGCTATCTCTGTAACACACTACCTGTGTGGCTTTTGCTGCTGTTTCATTGTTTATTGTGGATGGTTAGGGTTTCAAATATAACTCGTTTCAAAGTTGAAATTAGTCTACATCATAAATAATGAAGTTGATGTGTTTCTTTATGGCTAGTACTTGAATATGGTTTAAGACATTTTTCAGACATGCTAGATAACTGTATCGAATGGCGGAAACCAAAAAGTCATACAAAATAAAATCATTTTTATAATAAGCCATTAAATTAAACTTAGGCCATACATAGCAGTGGTGGACCCACTGAATAAATGAATTGAAGTTTTTTCTCAAGTAGTTCTCGAAACTCTTATCTAACACAATATAAGGGCTTGAAAACACTACACTATTAAAATGTCATAAAAGATAGTAAAATCAAACAAAGATAACAGATTCTCATAAAGATTTTTATCAGGATGTTTTACTACTCTTATGGCACTGATAAAAATTATTTGGCGTCACTCACTTCAAATTATAATATTTCTTATCATACATGTGGATTAAGAAATGCATAAATTAACTTCAATTACATAAGTGCTAATAAGTTATTATTAATATTCTATCAATGTGTTAACATTTGTTACATTTATAGGAATGGTGTTAGACTAATTTGGATATGTTAATGTTGCATGCTAGTACCTTTGTAACTGAATCATTTTGTCCATTCAGAAACTTGTTCAAGATACATTCTATAGCTTAGTTTAAGTCAGAGTCTTTGTTTAAAGGATATGGGTTCTGCTTTAACAAATGAGGACATCATTTGTTGGTGTCATGATTCACACCTTTTTCTTTAAAAGGTAGAATATTAGAACAAAAGCCATGACGTAGTATTGTTAAGTGTTTATGAAATGAAAATAAATATCATAGTGAGCAGGTTTAATTATTCAAATAGGTACCATATGTGTGGAAAAATAATTATTAATTACATTGCAGCATGCCACATGCAAAATTTTTAAACTAGTCAAAGCCACATGTCAATGTAAACAAAGACTTTTTGGTAATGCTGGTTGTTTATTTGGATCCAAGCCTAAAATGTGCTACTTACTTCTTGTAGTGTATGGTATCCAAAGCATGGACAACAATAGACTAAGATAACCTAGATTAAGCACAAAAAAGGACATAAACAAAACCTACATGGAAAATTATGTGAACGCTGCGGGTGGCCTTCCGCCTTCCTACCGTCCGCGCCACTAATTAACACCACAGCTTATCATAAAAGGAAACGTTAATATTCAAGGTAAGCAACGATCGAGGTACTTGGAAAACATGCAAAATTCTCGCAGGTACTCACCAGTTGCCACTTGGACTTGCGTGTGGGGTCTGCGATAGTGATGAGCAGTCTGTGGATCATCTGCACCGTGCCCTCGTAGTAAACCAAAGCCGACTCATAGTTTCCCATCAGGGCCATCTCCCGTGCCAACTTCGTGTTCTCGCAAATTTCGCCAACAGAAACTGCCATTATTGTCATTCCCGCTGCGTACATGTAACTTATCCACCGTGAAAACTTTATGGTTCTTCGAGGAGACCACTTCGAAGATTACAATCGCGTGTGACATCCAATAATCCAAATGTAACACTTCGCATTTTCACAGCATTATCCACACGACTTTCATTATATTTCTCCTCTATTCACTTGACGCATTGCTAATGTATGTTTACATGTGGTAGAACTTATTTCATGTTTCCGCTGAATTTATAAAATTATGACCATATTTTTGTGACAAAACAAACTTATCAATTTCGTTCGACAGTTCACAATCACAATCACAAGTCAACTGCCAACATAAAATCAATCAGCCAATGACGAACACGAATGTTAGTGTCTGAAAGTTGGTACCCCTGAATAGTAAGCTCGTTTTCTTTGGCAAACGTTGAAAACTCGTAGTGATGTTAAAAATTAATCGACTAAAATTATGGAAAAAGAAAACAAAATTAACGGCTTTTCTCCTTTGCCACATGGCCCAACCACATTTAAAGGTGGACGCACATTTTTATCAGAATTTGGGGAAGGCAAGTGTCAAAGTGAAAAGTGACATCTGTGTCCCAAAAGAACTGTCAAATCAAAGGAATTTTCTGAAAAAAAAGCGTTTTATTGATGTAAAATGACTAGATGTTGTGTAAAAGGCTGTAATCATGATGGGACATACAAATTTCCGACAATTCACACTATCAAGAAATAATGGGTAGCTGCTGAGACTGCTGTTAGAACAAAAATTGCATTATCAGTAAGGAAAAGCTATACAAAAAACAAAAATCTACCCTTGCGAAGCCGGGACAGGCCGTTAGTTGAATTTATTAATGAAATTCTATGGTTATACCATAACTAAACAATCGAATACACCTTTGAAAATAATATCTACTTTTCTATTGGAGGTTAAGTATTGCATCGCTCTTTAGATCATGAAATGGTTCTTCTGGTGGAAGAATTATCACCGGGACCGAGATTTGTGATAGTTGTGGTGTTAGAAAGTTAAAATTCTTATCATATTGCTCCAATCTATAAAATAGATGTAAAATTAGATGAAGAAGACAAACACAAAACTTGATGACATTTTTCTCAATAAAGAATGTGAGAAGCAGTACTAAATTCTTTGTAGAGGCTAGCACATGTTATACCTACTTAAAAAATACAATTTTAAATCCTAACTACATACAAGTAAATGTGTGTATAATGTAGTAGAATCAAATTTCTAGCCTCTCAACTAAATCACTTTTTTTTCCTCTTGTAGATGCACCGCGGCGTCTTAGTTCTTGTTTTAGTGTATGCACTTGCATTGACGAATAATTTTCCATATTTGTTTTTTAAAATAAACTCAATTTTTATAACAAAATACGTGTTTGTTTTTTTACAAGCTATACAGTAATCTGACTTATGGGACAACGATCGCAGCGACATCTACGAATAGCTTTGAGTTGCCATCCCCATTCTATAAATGAAATCCATATGAAATCTCATGAAACTTCACACACTAATTATCCGCGCCGAATCCATAGAGTATAGTAACTAAAAAGGAAGCCGAATCGTCCGAATCGAACGTAAGGATTTTTTAGATTACTTAAACAGAATTCGATAACTATATTACTTAAATAGTTTAAAACTAATACGATACGATAGATTACTTAAATAGTTTAAAACTAAAACCCGCAAAATGAGTCTAAAATCACGTAACAAGAAAATAATTCAAATAGGAGTTCAATATATGTATATAGGTACAAAATTCCTCAAGACAGAAATTTAGTAATGATATGCGGGCGAAGCCGCCAATTTGAGCTTAGGTAAACTATTTGTAAAGAAGAAGTATTTCATACGAATTCCATTATAGTCTTTAATAATAAGCAAAGCAAGAGGTAACTCTTGCTTTGAATGGCAGTAGTAAATAATAATAATATTCCACAACTATCACACAACGCCATCTAGTCCCAAGCTAAACAGAGCTTGTGTTATGGTAGACAACTGATAAACATAGGTACTTATATATTTCTAAATACATAAATCTAATATATAAAATTCTCGTGTCACAGTTTTCGTTGCCATACTCCTCCGAAACGGCTTGACCGATTTTGAAGAAATTTTTTGTGCTTATCCGGTATCTATGAGAATCGGCCAACATCTATTTTTAAATTTTATTTTTTTTATTTTTTAGACAAAATTTTTAATTTCTATTTTTTATGGCAAAACAACGTTTGCCGGGTCAGCTAGTATTATAGATAAATTACACCAATAATAGATTCATACATTCAAGCACGAGGACCTAAATTTTGCCAGTGGCTTCACCGAGTGAAAGTCGTATGTTATCCCACGGAAACGTAAAATCAATTTTAGTGTCTAAACACACTATGCCAAAGTTACGCGACCGAAGTTCAGCACAATTACGCCTGTTTGAATTACTGACGACACACTATGCCAAAATTACGTCGCGTCATAGCGTACGGCCTAACTTCGGTCGGGCGTAAGTTCAGCGGCAACTTAGTGTCTAAACACACTAGGTATGCCGAAGTTACGCGACCGAAGTTCGGCACAATTACGCCTGCAATGCTATTTGAATTACTGACGACACACTATGCCGAAATTACGTCGCGTTTCAAGTTCAGCGGAAACTTATTCTGTGACCACACATTATACGCGACCGAAGTTCGGTTCGATTACCGACGAAGATCCGGGGGCGGGGAGCAGCAGGGATCCGCCCGCGCCGAATTTCTGCCGCGTAAGTTCGGCACTTATGGTGTGTCATATCAGCCAAATACGTCGGAACGTAAAATCAGCGGCCGAACTTCGGCATAGTGTGTTTAGACACTTAAAGGGTGTTATTATTATTATAAAATCTATATCTCTATCCTCTCTACAAGATCTACCAGCTGCATTGACGAGCTGCTCCCAGTAGTTTTTTACCGAGTAGTCTTACCATTATTATTACTTCGCCCCCTTGGATGGGGTAAGTAATATATGATATAACTACAAAATCTCTAATATTTACAAGTGATAACAACTGAATATATAATTTTATTTGATATAACAAACTCTTAATATAATAAACGATTGACATAATTTTATAATGACTAATTTCTATAATCATAACAATCAATGAATATAAAATCGTTTTGTATACCACTCAAAAGACATAAAACTTATTTGGTCTAATTTTTTTTCTTCCTGGTATGTAATCTAACTCTGATGTACCTAGTAATAGTACCACCTACCATGAATGCTCGACGGAGCCCCGCTTCGCGGGGCTCCTATTTCTGCGTGCAAGGTTTAAAGTAACCTAACACGAAGGGGATGGCGGGGTCTTTCAGACCCCGCCATCCCCTTCGAACCTAACCTGTCCGTGTCGGGGTGCCCCAAGTCCCGAGCTCGCTTCGCTCGCTCTTGCATCCTAGGTTAAATAACTGATTACTACCTGTCATGCTGGCTCGACGGAGCCCCGCTTCGCGGGGCTCCTATTTCTGCGTGCAAGGTTTAAAGTAACCTAACACGAAGGGGATGGCGGGGTCTTTCAGACCCCGCCATCCCCTTCGAACCTAACCTGTCCGTGTCCGGGTGCCCCAAGTCCCGAGCTCGCTTCGCTCGCTCTTGCATCCTAGGTCAAATAACTGATTACTACCTGTCATGATGGCTCGACGGAGCCCCGCTTCGCGGGGCTCCTATTTCTGCGTGCAAGGTTTAAAGTAACCTAACACGAAGGGGATGGCGGGGTCTTTCAGACCCCGCCATCCCCTTCGAACCTAACCTGTCCGTGTCGGGGTGCCCCAAGTCCCGAGCTCGCTTCGCTCGCTCTTGGATACTAAATTTTTCTAATAACAATAGCATTCGTGAAGGCAAACAATCAAAGTCCAAAGGATAAGCCAAAGTCATCAAAGAAAATGGTTTAAACGTTAAATTATATGTTTCAAACGTTATCATAATGATTTTCGCTTAAATAAACGTTATATCAAATAAAATTATATGAAATGAATTTTAGAATAACACAAACATTATGTGTAAAGAAATTATATCAATCGTTGGGTATTTCTCACGTTGATTATATCATGTGAACGTTATTGAAATGAAAATATATCAAATAACTTTATATGAAATGAGACGCACCCCCTTGGATGGCCAAAGCCTGCTGGGGTTGCGGGATTGTCTCAATTCTCATCAGGTAACCGTGACCCTGGAACGTAAAAGGCTATTGGAGGATCACCGTGGATTTTAGTCGGTACGAGTCTGACAGTACTCCCGTCACGCCCTGGGCGGGAGGACTCTTGATGACCACGAAGAACTATTATAACTGGGAGTTTCTTTCCCAATAGACTTACTCATGGTAAGACTTCGCTGGTGTTATATTTCTACCATTAGTACTACTGCAAATTGCAGTCAAATTGACAAACATAAAATTAACAAACAACGTCCACCATTCATTCAAACTTTCGCATTTTGTGACATTTCTCATTAGGGCCGAGTCACACCGGAATGGCAGCGGCCGGCAGCGACGCGGCGCGGCGGCGAGCACTTTCAGTGTGAAATAATTTCAAACTTTAACTACATACTTAAAGGACCAGTATCGCTTGAAAAGGTCGCGAGGCGCGCCTTGCGCGTCTTGTTGGTGTTTCCGCCCGCGGCTGCCAGCGGCGACGAGCAGGGATGTACTGGATGTATAAATAAAACAATGATGCTAACAATAAACATTATATTCGTAGTTCTAGTTATAATACATAGTATGAAACATAAATACAATCTGCAGTTATACAGTTTTACGTCTATTTACATTAACACCTTGCTTTGTATAGCTTTCAGCAGGAGTATGGTCAAATGTTACAAGCTAACTAATAAATTATATAAAAGTTTGACATTGTGAGTTGTTAGTCAAATTAACTGGTTTCAAGTTATTTTTGAAGTATTTTTTCTTTTTTTATCGTATGTTTAACTACCGAAACATGTCAAAATATTGATAAACATAATGATTATAAAAAAAGATCCATCATACACAATTTAGTTCTAAAACTTAATTGATAGATTTTTTCAACCCAATAGTCGGTACACCGCACTATTTTAAATCTTAAATCGTTGACAAAGGATCATTCATTATTCGCTTACAAAATCAAAATAAATACACTTTATGGAAATATCAATAACTTAATGAGAACTAGCTAACTTTAATAATATTTACTCTAATCATGCTACAAGATAAAAAAATCTACCATTTCAATAAGTTGCAACACTGAAATGAGCCGCCAACATTATCATTTTGCAAATTACTGAAATGCAATAGTTAACAAATATCTAAGCTTCTTAAAAACAATACAAATATGTCACACCTACTGAGTATACTCATTTTTTTCTTTGTCAATTTATACAAAGTCATATTTTATTGTGGAAATGTAACAAACATATTGTTTGCCACTTGCATTGTTAGTTTCAGCTATAACAAATGATGGCTAGCATTAGTAACTAAAGTAACAGATTGTGTACATCAAATTATTCTTTGGATAACTTATGCTAAGGAAAGCTCATAAATATTCACGTAGATAGAATGACAAATATACAGAGTGTGTATTTTCGCAAAAGGAGTGAACAACTCGATTTAGGTCTGTGAAGAGTTACCAAACTTGTGCAGTTAGTTTCGTTCAACCTATACTGAAACACACACCCTGTATCATTATTTTACATTTCCAAGTAAATAAACATCGTTATACTATCTTATTTGTCAAAAAATTAACCAAAAACAGCTTTTATAATATACGTGCACCAGCATAACTTAACTGAGATTATTGTAACAAGATATACACAAATAACTTGAATATTTTGGGCCAATTTTAACAAAGAGCCGATCTAGGTTGGTTGACTAAACCTAGGTTTAGTCAAATCAGATGAGAAGCTCTTAATCGCGATCAGTTGTATAATTGGCTATAAAAAAATTGGTGTTAACTCTATATAAATCTAGCACCAAAATATTGTATTTACAACCTAAATAAGAAAAGAAGAGACGAGAAACAGACTAGGTAGACATAATCGTTGTGGCGAAATAAGTATGGCGACGATAGAAGTTCTTTTATTACCGGACTGCAAAGTAGGGTCTTGTTACAGATTTTAATATGTAATTTCAAGCCCGGTTTACATTCCTGGTAATTTCAAGCCCGGTTTACATTCCATTTTCATTTAATTCCTGTAATTTTGTTGGTTGCTATTTGTGTCATTCAAACTTAACATAGCGGATTTGCTAAACACTTAATCAGGATTTCTTTGAAATGAAAACAATTTTGTGAAATGGATGTTTTGCAACCGGTGGACATTTTGGGAAGTAGACATTCTGAGCCTGAGCGAACGTTACTTCCTCACAGGCTGAAACTTCTTACAGGAGGCACGGTTTTAATTTATTACTACGCGTCTTCAAGGAGAACGTGTGGGCCCTGGACAGATCGCATTTGGAGATATAGCCCAGTCATTTTAGACACTTTAAGCCCCAATCTGCGAAAAAAATCCTAGTGAGCTGAATTTGCACATCTTCATTAAAACGCCGTAATAAAGATGTGACAAAAATTCAGCTCACTAGGAATTTTTCCGCAGATAAATCTAAAATGACTGGACTAATAGGGTCCACGGTGAATGGCGGGGCCAATACCAGTTGGGGGTGCATGAGAATGTATTCGTATCTCCCGGGCCCTAGATTTAAGTCCGACATAACCCTCCGCTCGCCCCAGTCAGAGAATATATGAGAGGATTTTTGTAAAAAAAAGAGGCGAAACCTTTATGGATGTAGTAAAGCCAAGGCTTGCATTTCTACTCATGAAAATTTAATGTTCCCAAAAAATCGTCGGACTGTTTTTACCCAAAACATTTTTTAAGATGTTTTGTGATGAAGGAACTGGCCGCGTTAGTTTAAAAGCTGTGCGGCAGCGAACGAAATAACGCTTACCGCATTATAACCGTGCAAAGTAACGTTCACAAATCTCGAGTCAAGTCCTTAGTTTGAACTATACATTATGTTCGTCATTATAAAAATGTAGGTATAATTCAAGTGTGACGAGTACATACAAAATGATTGTCAGTACATTTACACTACGTTACACACATAACTTCTAACACAAACATAGCTAGCTATTTTACTTTAGATCTTAATGTTAGTGAATAAGATCTACTGTTGAATGAGGCATAAGTATTGACTTCCCTGTAGAGTGGCAGCGAAAAACTTTACCATTTTTAAGTTATTAATTTTTGAAGAGTTTGATTTGAAATATCGATGAACAAAAATTGGTGCCTTGAAGGCAGTGATCTTAAATTGTTTTAAGTTTATTTATGGCACTAGATATGAAATTAAGTTATCAAATTCTTGGTTTGTATTGTAAATAAATAAGTTTTCGAAGGTGATAATCCAATTTATAGAAATTTAACAAGTATTTTGAGCCCGTTCACTGTATTTTTGATGTTATTGTAAGATTTTTTCATGATTATTTTCATTAATTACTCGATTTATTATTCAAGATACATTTCGATGCCGAAGCAGTAACAGATAGTTGCAACATCTGAACGTATTTTACATTCATAATTATTTAATATAATATCATTACCTAAACACATACAACCTTATGAAGCATATGATTTATCACATGTGGTGGTCCAATTCTTAGTCATAGAATAGAATTTCGTAAGCATTACTATCAGATATCCCGTACAGGGTGCAATTGAAATCACCACTATGGAAATTATTCTGCTGACGATCTGAAAACGATCGAAAGTAAAAATCAAAGAAGTGCAAATATCCCGCTTGAATGATGGTAATCATTTCAATCGCATCCAGTATCTTTCATATATAGGATAATATTTTTAGTTTACCTAAGCTCACACTTCACCAGCGGCATACCTTGCCAAGCTCGGCAGCTATTGAACAAAGCGTTGACTATGTGACAGCATACCGGCGCGGCAAAACCCGCTTTTGCCGGCGGAATAGTGTGCAGGAGCTTTAATAGAAGCTTTTTTTCTCTTCGAGTACAATATCATTAGCAGAGTTGTGTTCAAAATATGGGCGCTATTAAACTGTACGTTTATTTAATAAAACGCAACTTACTTGTGCGTTAATTATACAATTTTTATAAGTGTTTTCTTTTTTATGATTACTTAAAATAACGCACATTAAAATAACACCCATTTATAATAGTCTTGTATGCCATAGATTACTAAAAGTACTTTTAAAATACATTTAAGCATACAAATAATTCGTTTGTCTCTAACACGAAACATCAATGTTTAATATCAATTTATTTATTTTTATTAGTGAATACATTGAACATAATTTATTGAGCCTGTTAATGTTATAACATTTAAAAAAAAACGCAATGGACGTATTTATTTTCACAATCTGTGTATTTTTGACAACTTTGACAGGTAGTGTTGTTATTTTTCTTACTTTAGTCGATTATTGTAGTGTGTCATGATTAGTCGGTTTTTATACTAAATCACATCTTAGGACATGAAACTCGCAATTATGTTTCTTATGCATATTATATTATTATAATTCCTGAACCTGAAGTAATCTGAAGTAGTTGTAATGCAAAACATGCACTTTGGGTGTGCGTTGTCTGGCAGTCCAGTGATGGAAGCTCTTTAAAAAAAATGTGAAAAATTCATAAAAAATTCTGACCTCAACCATCAGACAACACATCACTCTCATTTAAATATTTAGTCACTGTTTTACATAAACCTCCTTGTTAAAAACTTACGAGTCCCACATCCTTGCCAGCTTAATTACTAAGCTCATAGACGACTCCACCCAGCCTAAAAATCGTGACAAAATGTTCACATCACACAATCTCACTTTAAACGACTTACAGTCCGCGCCACGACCATACTCATGACCTTTTGACACAGTGCTAGTGTCGATGTATAGTCCCCGCCAGATAAGTCTGGAGTAAAGGTCATTGATCGACCGATTCCAACTAAAAGTAAATGATGCAATTCGATTGACTTGACGTCGTCGTGGCGATCGTGTTTTGCCGTACCCGTAGATAACAACGTGTTTTATGTCATAGTGGTAAGGTTGATTTACACTTTTCGCATCGGCATCGTTCGAATTTCAAAATAAAATATAAGGATAAGGTCTCCTTTTACCACGACACGTTTGTTTTGATCGTGTTAAGACACTTTCTTTACATTTTTTCTTATCGTTTTGAAATATTGGAATACATTGGTACACGGGGTCAACGAATTTTATTCCAGACTTATCTGGCGGAGACTATAGTACCTCAAATTTTACGCAGGTTAAGAGTGGTGGCGCGGACTCTAGAGTCTGTCTCACGAAAGAAGTCCCGCGGCAATAATTGGAACTAATTTCATTTTCTATTTTAATCATATAATAAAATCAGATTGAACCAAAAATTCAATTTGAAATCATTTATTATGAAATTTTTGGGGAGTCTTAAACAGTGGAGTTTGGCAAAATTCCGTGACATGACTGCAGCGCTAGCGCCGCACCTGCGAGACTTCTTTCGTGAGAGACTATATATAAACATAGTGACGTCCCGCTCACTCCATCGCGAGATAACGCGATGAAACATTATGTCGACTTACGTTAGTTGGCTATGATATCCAGATGTTCCTTGGGCATTGGAGGTAGCACGTGGACCTGCTTCGCTTTACCTGCGTGGTAGACTTGTCCTGGACTGAATGGTTCTAAGCGAGGGTGAGCCGAGATGTCTTTCTTTGGATCTAGAAAATTACGTTATTTGAGTCAGTTTAAGAAGTTACTTCATACATGAGCATTTTGTTTTACGAGTATATCGACTTCGGAAAAGGGAGAGCGATCGAAATTCGTTGGAGCCTTTTTTATTTCAAATAACTTAATATTACGCCTGTATCCACTAAAAAAGGTAATATAAAGAACATTTTGAAAAAAACTAAACCGACACGAAAAATTGTAAATAATTAAATCTTCGGAAGTCGGTGACTTTGTTTCTATATCGGTTTTTTTTAAGTTTTTAGAGCTTTGCAGGATATGCATAAATGACGGCGTAAGGTTCGATAATTAATTAGTTCACTTTGAGCACGACCTACAAAATTAATCCTTTAAATGTGTAAGACCTTTTGCAGTAATAAATAAGGTCCATTTTGGTATATGAGTGAGATCTTTGGATTTCTACCAGGCTCGCCTCTAGAGATGGTTGAGAAACTCTCTTCGTGGAAACGAGATTTAAACCTTTCGAGGCCAACGCGATAGAAAAAGATGAAAGATCAAAGTTTGAGGAACAGTTGATATTCTTTTGCTAAAGAACGAGAGGTAGACCCGTTGCCAGCTGAGAAGATGAGCTCAAAAAAGAGCGGCTGGTCCTAACTGGATTCAAGCTGCACAATCTAGACACAGGACTGGCTATCTTTGGAGGAAGCCTTCAGCCGTAGAGGGGCACCTGCTAAGGTTAATAAAGTTATTAATTTACCTTTGGTATTAGCCGCAATGTATTTAGACAGCCGGACGGTCGGCAGCGGCAGGTATCCTGCGACTAACGGCATCACATCTAAGGTCACATTCTGAGGCTCCGTGCTCGTACATTCCATTGTTATTACACCTACAAAATACGTTTTGTTGTTTGATAATATTCACTTGTGCGATAACGTGAGACGAAAAAATATAACCACTAGGGCAGTGCCGGTTTTAGCACTACCAGCGCCCTGGGCGAGATTTCTACGGCGCCCCCTAACTGCAATTCAATTCCATATGAAATAAGGAAAAGGATTTAATGAAATTACCATTTATTAAAACTAATTAAATTTTACTTTTCTAGCCTTCGAGGTCGAGGTTATCAGCAATTTCATTTCGATTGACAAAGTTGCCAAGTTTGTCAAAATTCAACCAGTTTTTATTTAGAGATTGATAATGGTTTTCTCTATGGTCCAGGATTTTCGGTAACGTAAACTGCTATGCATGCAGTGCAGTGCTCCGAATTTGACACTGAGTTCCATTCTAATCTTGCCACCATAACGATTTTTTCGCTAAAGGGCATTTACGGTTACGGAAATTAAGTAGACCTGTGGCGCCCTTTTATATCCGGCGCCCTGGGCGGTCGCCCAACCACGCCTTACCCTAACACCGTTACTGCACTAGGGGGTCAATCTGTGGTCGCAGGCCTGTCTAAACAGGTAACCGTGACCCTGGAACGTAAAGGGATATTGAAGGACCATCGTGAATTTTAGTCAATACAAGTATGACAGTCCCTTCCAGACCCAGAGCGGCAGGACTCATTTGATGATTTTAAGATAGTCATTTGATGAAAAAGAATAGGGATTAATCTGTTAGGATTTTACCTGCAGTACGACCAAGAACCGCCCACATTGTCTGATCAGTGAGAACTTCGTACATAAGGGACGTGTATTCCGTTTCATTTACCTGAAATTAAATCTACTTCACTACACACTACATAATGCTCAATGTTAATGCGTTGTATAAACGCGTCACGTCATCAGAAATTTAATAATATTAGATTGCTATCCGTGTTATTAGATAAAGGCACTGTAACACTGTAAGCATTTAGTAACAGCCTACAAACTGCGCTTGCACCACGTTAGTTTGGATAAATCAGTGAAATTCTTGCGAAATATACAACAGAACAATAACATCAATTACGTTGTACAGTCAGCATCAAAAGTTGCTGAACCACATTCAGATTTTCAAAATCGCTGTACACCGTAATAATACATAATATACGGTGTAGAACGATTTTGAAAATCTAAGTGTGGTCAGCAACTTTTGATGCTGACTGTACAAATTTTCACTGGAATAAGCATACCTAATTGCTACCTTTCATTAATATTTTCAACATGACCAAACCATATACTCTTTTCTCAAAATTTGTCCCGATATTCTATTTTAAATTTTAATGCAATATAATTAAGTCTCCCCAATATTTTTCACCATTTTTCCGACTGTGTTACATAAAATGTAGTATGAAATTCTACTACTAATTCATGATGAACAAAAAAAAAACATAATTCCCACTTACCCTCTGCACACTCAACTGCAAACAACACATTTGCGAAGCCCTACAGAAGTCGGAGCCCTTACTAGGCTCCAACTTGGTCCTTATAACAAATAGCGTAGTATAATCTTGTATGTCAAAGGGACAACTGAAAGGCCTGCCCGGCCCCTCGGTGTCTGAGGGGTGATAGTGCACGGAGAATGTGGCCTTCATTGGACCTGCTTTCACGAGGGGGTCTTTAAGAAGCTCCCACATGAATGAGGCTGTGGTTCCGTCTGATGCTACCACCTGGAATGAAGGGAGAAGTTATGGAACTCACTGAAATGTTCTTGACAAATTCGAGTTTTTAGTCCAGTTAAATGCAGTTCTACCTTGATATATCATTTGTTGTATTACTACTAGAATCGTAAGTCATAAGTAAATAGCGAAAAACATAAATTCGGCGTAAATCAGTCTTCGACCACGCGTAGCATGAAACCGTAGTAACGGGTTTTTTCGGCGGAGGAATAGACAAAATGATAGAATGTAAAAAGATTGCCCTAAGCACGGCGATGTTTGATGTAGAAAACAGGTCCATATCGTGAATCTGCGATAAAAATTGTCTTCGCTACCTTTGTGACGATTGTCACTGATTCTTCGTTTGTTGTGGTTAGTTAATACTGCGTCCGACAAAGAAATCTACGAAGAATTAGCCGATTATCTTTTTCAAAAGTTCTATGTGCAATATTAATCATCCGTGTGTAGGTATAATGAGTAGGTACGAGTTTAAAAAATAAGTTTAGTACAACACTTACCATATCATCAGAATTCTTCGGATTCAAATCAGCTACTGAGTTATCCGTTCCTACCGTTTCCAACTTGGGGTCAGTTAGCGAGAACTGCACCAAATGCACCACGGAAGACTTGAGGGTCACGTGGATGAACTTCCTCGCGTTTGAGGTGAGGAGTCGCCAGGAAGCCACCATGGGAGGAGTGAAGTGGAGAGGCAGTTCTGTTACTGCTTCCCACCAGGGGCAAGTGAGCCAGACCTGTTAATCATGAGACTTTGTTAACCCAATCACGGCGAAGCTAAAACGATGATTTTGACTACATACAGGGCGAATTTTAGGCGTGGATGGCTATATCCGAAACTCTTCTTCTTCCTGCCCTTATCCAATTCTAGTTGGGGTCGGCGCAACAGGTTTTCTTCCATTCTCCCCTATCAGACGTCACAGTATCATTTACTCCTTTTTAGAGTTCCGTACGTCCGAATTATAGATTATAGGATAACCTATAAGAAGTCCATATCTGTATATGGGAGGTATTTTTTGGGGTGGAAGGGGAAAATTAAAAAAAATGTTTTTTGAAAACTGCATCGTGTGACATATCAAATGAAAGGTATTGTTGAGACAAACTTAAACGTATTGTTTCGTAATTTTAAAATAAATGGTTTCCAAGTTATTCAAGAAAATAGACGAAATTTGACCATTCCCCCCCCCCTTATCTCCGAAACTACTGAACCTAAAATTTTGAAAAAAATACAGAAATTAGTTTTCTACTTATAGATTATAGGAAAACCTATAAGAAGTCCATATCTGTATGTGGGAGGTAATATTTGGGGGGGAAGGGGAAAATTAAAAAAAAAATGAAAACTGCATCGTGTGACATATCAAATGAAAGGTCTTGTTGAGACAATCTTAAATATATTTTTTTGTAATTTTAAAATAAACAGTTTCCAAGTTATTCAAGAAAATAGACGAAATTTGACCATTCCCCCCCCCCTTATCTCTGAAACTACTGAACCTAATTTTTTTTTAAAAATACAGAAATTAGTTTTCTTCTTATAGATTATAGGAAAACCTATAAGAAGTCCATGATATTAAAATAACATGGTAAATCACTCAATATTGTGCGTACCAATTTGGGTCAGATTTAAAAAAAAACGTGATAGGTAACATCGTACGGAACCCTCTTCACGCGAGTCCAACTCGCACTTGGCCGGTTTTTCTTTCATATCATTCCTTAGACAATCCATCCATCATTTCTTTGGCCTTCCTCTTCCTCTCCATCCATCGACATTCATATAATATATAACAACATTCATATGGCTATATCCGAAACTATGAGGTATATATTAAAAACATTGAAAGAAGTCTCGAGGCCGACTTTGACAAAAACTAAAACTGCATCATTGGATTTTAGAAAAATAAATAATCCTGGCTGGCCAGGAATCGAACCCGCAGATTTTGGAAAAAAATCACACCCTGTATTATTACACCATTCGATAGTGTTTCTTATAAGGATCAAATTCTGGGAAGTAATCATATAAGGCCATAGGCTATTTAGATTTTATCAACATTTTGTATGGCGGAACTTAGCCAATTATAGTCCTCAAAAGTTATGGCATCTGCATTGCAGTGCAGCATCCAAATGCTGGTCCGAAGTAAATTTAGATTCATCCACATAATTATTAGTAAGTTTTTGTGATAATTATGGTGTACAACATAGATTATACTTAATGTAATTACAATCTAATTGATTATCTTAACTAGACAGTTCGATTTAAAAGGCAGACTGCTAAAAATATTGAAAGATGATGATTCGAACGATAAGCAAATATGCAAAAGTTTTTTTGTGTATGTTCTACACTGAAAGCTGTAGAATCTTCAGCTTTGCACTTTACAGGAGAGTCATTTTCAGCGGCATGCCACCAGAACATGATTTATTTGAAGTTCCCAAAAAACTTTATTTTTAAACATTGTCCTACACAAGGAATTTCTCTTGTGTCATGGGTGTGACTTTAAACATAGATTCACACATACAGATCATACAAATATTAACCATTAATTGAACCCGCGACACGCAGCGGACGGTCGTTCAACGACTGCGCCAACCGTGCTGTCGATTGCCTCTTAAAACCTATTTCCAACTCACCGTATGCTCAATACTCTTCTCCTTCCTCGGCTGAAGGGTCGCGAACAGTCGCAGCGGCACCCGAGTAGTCTGGAAAGGCTCCATAGCCGCCACCTTGATTGATAGCTCGCGACACATCGCCGTGTCGTTATCGGCGAAGCGGATGAGCAGGCCTGATGATGTTTTGAGGAGGATTGTTGTGTTCTATTGAAAGAAAATAGCTATGAATTATTGTCTAGACTGTTAGGCACCATCGTCAAAATCTACACGAGGTGGAATTTTTAAGGGAGTGTCTAAACAAGGATCCGCGGCCTTTGAACGCAAAAGGTAGCTGAAGGAATAGGGTGTATGAGTCTGACAATACCTTCCACCTCCACCCAGAGCGAGAGGACTCATTTGATGATTTTACCACAGTTAAAAAGAGGTCAAATTTGTAAGTGCTTCCCACTTTCGGGTTGAATGAAGTGTTTGGGACACGAGCCGAATGAAAGAAAGGTGTTGCGGTTTTGAATTTCCATTCTTATGGTAGTCACGCTTGTTGCACAAAGGACCGTTTATTCCCGTCCAGTAACACCCCGTACTGTCACACTGTTACTGATTGGGAAAAATATAGCATATAGCTTACGTAGTTTAAGAACCAAGCTGTTCTCACATGGCATGCATGGTCCATTTCTGATATGAGCAAATTCAATTTCAAGACATATTCGTACATATTTGCCTCTGTGCGACCGAAATTGCGACATTTTCGCAGAATGTAAATGCCAATAAATATAGAAAATCTACAAACCTCCTCAATATGCGAGCTGCCACTGGTCACCACCAACTCCATAGCCTGTTCCAACCCAGCAACCAGATCCTTTTTAGGTTCCACTTTATTTAAGAATACATTCACCCCCTGGGTCACCACTTCACATCCCATCTTGGTACCAATTAGAATATTTGACAAAAACTCTAATTTTCCTTCAACTACCAAAGAAACCTGTAATAAAATTAACTTAGTTAATTTGTAGTATAATAAATGGTCAGGTTTTCTAAAGATTTCATAGAATTCTCTAAAACTAGCAAGCACTGTTGTACACACCATTATTTGTGTAGATTTAAACCATTCTAATCCATATAACAAATTAATTCAAACTATAGACTAGAGCAATAATGGTCCATCATTAATACATTTTTACTGAATTACATATTTCTAAAGATTTTGTATCAATATCAGAATAGGGAAATCTTGAAAATTAGCGAAACAAACTCACTTGCACCGAATGTCATTAAACAGATTTAACGCATACAAAATGGAAACATTGTGTGTCTTCGAAATATACTCATTTTTTTGCAAGCAACTATTTAAATAAAGCAATTCCAAAACAATTCATCACTAACCTGACCAAGTTTGAAGACCCCACATTTACTCGTCACAAAATCGAGTAACAGCTCATTCGATCCCGGTTTTAAAACAACCGATTCAACAGAAAAGCAGTTCTCGTAACTATTCCTCATCGTCGCGGACGGTTTTCGGTATTTACAGCTGTCGGACCGTTTGAGCGTCACTTTAGGGTTCTGACATTCAACGGTGACTTTCTGAAGGGATCTATCTTCTTTGTAGTGAAGTTGTGACGTAATGTGTAAAGGATTTAGTAAAGGGTTCTTGGGTTTTAAGTCGTCCAGTCTTATGCTGAAATGGAAAAACCATAGTAATGTGATAGTCTATTGACGCGTAACACAATCATACCACATCGCAGCAACAAAAGATGGTTACGTGTGAATAGTGTCTTGATTGCATTGTGGTGTTGGCAAAATGTGGCTGTTGTTATCTTGCGGTGTGGCCGGCCATTAGTTAGCAGTGTCGTTAGTAGTTGCAACGGGGCTGAGATCTGGTAAGTATCATACTGTCCATAATGACGGTAAAATATGGTCTACTGTGTGAATTTTAATTTTCAATGCAAAATATGCGCTCGCCCACTTTGTGACGTACCTAATGATATTTTCTAGCAGGCGTTGATTTCCAAATTCGAAACTATACAGAAAAGAGAAAAAAACTCAAGAGTTGAGACAGTAATAAAATTGCAGCATTGGAACAGGCGGGCTTTATTGCATTGCAGAAATACTCTTCCACGGGGTATTTTTTACAAATCATCAAATGCACGTAGATAGCCAAATTCGAAAGAATGAGAAATGGCGAAAAATACTAAGTCTCGCGCCCGATTCCATCCGCTATAAGTCGGGGCCAGTTACTAGTATTTGAGTAAAAGTTTGTACATAGCAGATATTCATTAAACTAGTCTTACCTTGTAATTAAGTTAGTAGTCTCACACTCAGGCTCGACGGGCCCCCGTCTCGGCGAGCCCACACTACCGCTAACACTTAAATCAGTCTTATAACTTTTAACAGGCGTCCTCTTCTCCGCCTTCTCGTCCTTACATCTTTCTATACTTATTGCTGCCCTGGTACACGTCACATCTTTAGGCAAGTAACTCACCACTGTCATGCGACATTGGACCTTATTGTCAGTTATATAAACACCACGTTCTGATGGTACTAACGTCACCGATACGATTTTGAAACATTCGTTTAGTTCGGTCAGGACCGTATCGGTCTTTTTGGATAGATCCTCTCGGATTGCTTTCATCATTTCCTCGAAATAGAAGTTTCTGACTAGGATTTCTAATTCGGCTGTACTTGCTATTGTTGCTGAGAGTTTTGTGTATCTAGAAAGGAAATAAACATTGATTTGTCTGTAATAGTCGGGTCATACTAACAGCATTTCCCGTTGATTTTCGCGATGATATAGTCTTTAAATAATCATACAAACGCCCATTAATGGCATTTCCCGTTAGTGTGGCCCTAGTATAATAAATTGTGAAGACTAATGGTTTAGGATATCATTTTGTGGCGACCTAATTGGATCTTTTACTTTTACAAATAGTAAAGTTGTCTTCTCGAAAAAAAGGCGAAAATTCCTAGAGTAGAAGCATTTCATTCTTTCAATCAGCTTGAAAAAAGGCTCTACTCTTTTTTGTCCAGGTTTTAATAGACAAATTACTCTTTCAATATCTTGCAACGTGAAAAGCCGTCAATATCTACGTGATTTTCAATCGTTCCTGTCTGTCTTCTATTCAAGGTCAATCAATAAGGAAAGAAAGTAACCCACCTATCCATATCTTCCATCTTCTTAGCAGCTGCCACGAGCTCTAGCCTGGTCTGTGCAGCCAAGTCTTTCCAACCCTGCTCCTCATAAGACCTGAGGGCATCCATGAGGAATACCACCGCTTTACCAGTCTCGCCGAGCTCTGAGTAGAAGGCGGCTAGGTCCCGGCCTATTAGACGGGCAAACCTGAAGAGTTGGATTAAGTTTGTAGTAGAGCAGCATTTTTTTATATCTTAACGAAAGTTATCACTTTACACATTTCTTGATACATTACTTTTAGATCTTGAATCATTGTAAAATGAACCTAAATCAGCTTCACTTAAAAACTTTACTACAATGCATCTGAAAAAACTCTCAAGTTATTGGCTGCTGAATGTTACCTACAGAAAACAATCATTGATTTTAACATGAAACGCTTTCTGAAGTACCGTAGCTGGCTGAATTACCGCCTGTAACTATTTCCTTATAGTACATACTTCCGCTACAGTCTCTCATTGATATTGGGCGAACCGCGTTCCCAGTCCAAGTTTTGAAAGGCCATTATACAGTTATTGTGTTATTCGTCAACATACCTTAGCCGTCCAATATGCTTATAAGTCCCCATAGCCAACTCTGCCAACTCCAGATAATACTGTTGGAAGCAAGTCTTGCTACATAACGCCTCCTTCAATCGATCTGTTGGCGTCGGATGTTGGTTGTTGGTCTCATTGTCACCCATACCGGCTGACAACATGACCACTAGGTGCAGTTGTTCTGATGAAGGATCAGGAGAGCCTGGGAGTAGGCCGCAGAGTTTGCCTAGTTCGTGGAGCTGAAACAAGGGGTAAGATTGGTTGATATTTATTCATTTATTTGCTTTCCTTAAAACAATTTGGTAAAGAGGCCGAGCGATGGATTGCTGCGCATGCAGGCTCCATTACAGCATGGAATAAAATATTTGTATGGCCTATACGTTGTTCCGAGTCTGAGTATTTGTGCATGTGAGTTTAAGGGTGCGGTGGTATGCTGCGAGAATGTAACGGTGCATCCACACCGCCGGTAACATTTGTAGCTCAACGTTTCCAAATGTTACTCGGTAACATCAGCCAACAAAATGTTATTTAATGTTACTAAGTGTTGACGTGTTACTGTAACTCGAGTAACGTTGCTCAACATTCGGTAACAATGTTACCCCCATTATCTAACAATGTTACCGATTGTCGAGCAACGTTACTCGACATACAGTAACACGGCAACATTTGTTGTCGGATGTTACTGCGGTGTGGATGAGTAACAATCAACAAATAGTAACAAGGAGCCACAAAAGTTACCGAATGTTGCCGAATGTTACCGTGTTGCCTTTTGTTGCTCCACAAATGTTACCGGCGGTGTGGATGCACCGTAAAAGCTAAGCTACGAAACTATGTGACTGTTTCCACTGATGCTAAGCTATGTAGCGGTGCGAGTAAGATGTGCTATGAAGATATATGCGAGGTAGATGCGCAGCTCGAGCTATGCGATGTATCTATAATAAGGAAGCGACCACCCATAGCAGGCATCCTTCCATATAAAAGCATGTCTTAGGTTGAATCCGTTTCCACCAGTGTTAAGCTACGTGCACCAATGAATATGGTGAAAAAAAAAACAGCCTTAATGTTTGTTAACGCGCCCACGACGCAGAAGAATCCGGTAAAAAAGTGCCGATTGATGGTGTAATCAAATTATATTTATTTATAATAAGAATTTCTCATGATTCCAGTTTGTTACATTTTAGTTCAGGCGGTTCGGCGCGGCGGACAAATCAGAAGCAATGATTAAAAGGAGTCATGTTATGTTTTTTTTTCTTCTAGAATAATCCGAAAACGTTCGTAACGTTATACAAGGATACATCATTCAACAGAGCAATTGTCATTTGTTTTGAACAGTTTTGGCTCGAATCCAACTTTTAAAACAACAACACTGTAGCCAAGGGCGTGTCTAAGGGGCTAGGCTGTCTGTAATCGATTTAAAGTTGTGTAACAAAAATTATATTAGGATTATGTCATAATAATCCGACATACCGATATTATAAGAATTGTGTATTGTTATTTATGCTTCCGAACTTCTGACTTCCAAAAACTGTGTTGTAGTCTTGTGCATTAGGGAATGTGCTTACGTATGTTTTTCTCGATGGGACCAGTACATATTGCGAAAATATACCTACGATATTTTAAAATACTGCCAAATGTTCTTTTTTATCAACAGCCAGTCACACAACGTTATATTATGCGCGTTACGTTCTGCGCATGTCAGTTACGGCCGCTCCTAGCAGATTACTTCGCATGCGTTCATCATCATCATCAGCCGGAAGACGTCCACTGCTGAACATAGGCTTCCCCCTTAGACAGCCACGCCGAACGACAATTCGCCACTTGCACCATCGCATGCGTTGCAGCACACATATCCAACGCCTTATTGTTGGTTGCCAATCTCTCGCATGCGAAGTAAATCCACGCATGCCAGCTGCAGCTAATAAGCGGCCGCATCTAAGATCCTATAATAGTTATATTCTTACCTTATCCTTCGCATTATGTAGAAGAGGAGCTTGCGTCGCAGTACACATGTCCAACGCGTTGTTATTAGCTGCCAATCTTTCACATGCGCGCAAAGTCTCCGCGCAGGCTAGTTGCGCCCAACAAGCGGCCGCGCCTTCCACTGCGGTTGCGCCGAGGAGGGATAACTCCACTAGAGTATTGTGGACGGTGGATAGACATCGGGAAGCAATCTGGAAAGAAAATATAGAGGGTATTGAATAACTATAATATGTAGTTTTTAAGAGGTGACATTTGTTTTTATTTAGGTTGCAATTTCTGAAACGAATGAACCAATTTTGAAAATATTTTCATGTATGTTGTAGGAGAATTAACCCTGAGTGCTACAGGCTATAAATTGTAGTTAGATCAAGCATATTACCCGACTTATCACATTTTTTGTCTAACAAATCTAGAACTCTCTCTAAAACAGAACAGCGCGGGCGAGGGAAGAGATGCCACGAGGTGGGATAGAGGCAGTTGAGACAAAACTTACACTCGGACGACGAAGTCACGCGCAGAAGCTAGTTGACTATAAAAGAAAAGCAGGTAGATTCTTTATGGTTTTATGTAGGCCAATTAAATAATAAAAAAAACGACAATAAATGACGGTCATTCATACAAGCTTTTCCACAAAAATAGGTTGACGTAAAACTCATCACTTCATGTTCTCAAAATAACCAAATTGATAAACATCAACAGTTAACATATTAACCGCTCATCCGGTCTATTATTATACCATAACGGAGTAATGACTTATTTCCTGATGAATGACATAATTCCACCGTTAGTTATCATGTGCTCATACATTCAGTATTTCAACTAGAAGAACTCGCAATTACTTAAATGTTGGAATTGAAAACACACAGTCACCAAGCCTTTACTCAAATTCTAAAGGTATGTTGGTATGAATCCGATCTCGGCAGCAAGTAGCATTGCTGCCGCAGCATTGCTGCTAATCACTAAAGTAGCAGTTTTGCGGACCGCGCTGATTTCGAGAAAGGCCGCAGCCGGGGCGACTGCCGTGCAGCAGTGCTGCCTCTTCATTGTTGCGCAGCTCGGAAAACCTAATTATGTGGACAAGTAGTACTGCGGACTCCGTGCAGCGGGGTTCGGAATCATACCTTGAGCATATCTTCAGGAAATTCATTACTCGTTTGTAAGTCCAGGCTTTCGCATCAATTAAGACAAGTGGAAACGTTTTTATTTTCTAATGCAGCTAGAACACTTTACAGATTACTTTGCTCGGTTGTGGAGGTTAGACAGGCAGAAGCTCCATTCGATTAGGCTATAAGCGGACCCCAAGATAATTGGGAAAAGGTGCCGGTTTAGTTGGTTTACTGGTTATTATTATACTGTGGTTGTCATCTGCACTTGACCTAACTCAACAGTCAATATACCAACGAATAACAGAGCTTTAGTAATAATAAGGTGTCTGCGTTATACATGGCTGGTCATGGGGAAACTATCGGCTTGAAATATACAGGTGGACATGGATATATCAAAGTGGGTATTACTGTTGTACCGTGACTGAAATAAAGAGAAATGTCTCTTGGACATTTTTTTTACGTTAGATATTTGCAATAAGATATAATCCAACTTCAGTTAATTAGATATCAATTAGATACCTATAATTTCCAGATAATGCCTAGATTTTTAGAAGTAAGATTTATTAAACTAAATAAAAATAGCATTATGTTAAAGTTTTAATTATCAAAACAGAGTACAAAATAAAATATTTCTTGGTTGTTAATTAATGGAGCACACGTTAAAATAACCGCTTGTTTCATTATTGTTTCTACTGTAACGTGAATAGTGTATTCTTTGTTCGTATCCAGCGCAGTAGCTAAGCGAATGGCTGTTGCGGTGCGTGTTGTGGGTTCGATTCCTGCATGGAACTCATATTTGTGTGGCCTACAGAAAGTTGTGTGGCATTAAATTCATTAACTGGATAAAAATCCTACAGTGGAGCTAAGTTTCTTTTTTTTTTGTAATAATCGAATTTCCTAGCTTTCCAAGTTAAGTAGTTGTTCTTAGCAAAAACACGCAAGGTTCGCATAAGCTAAGGTACACGAGATGCTACTATACAAAGGAAAAAAAACTTTGTTGGTACTGGTAATTTTTTGCTCAATTCTGGCGCAATTCTCAGTTCTAAGAAACTGGCTAAGTGCAAATTGGACTAGCGCAGGAAGAGTTCCGTACATCTATAAAAAACGTAAAAAAATCACGTTTGTTGTTTGGGAAACCCACATTTGTTGTTTCGCCCTCTTAAATATTTATTTTATTCTGTTATTTTGTTATCTAGCGGCAACAGAAATACATCATGTGTGAAAATTTCCATCTGCCTAACTATCATGGTTCATGAGATTCAGCCTGGTGACAGATGGATAGACAGACAGACAGACAGCGGAGTCTTATGGGCCTACCACTCGTACAAGCTTCACCACAGTTTTGCCTGCGCAAGCTTCTCGCATGAAAAACAAAACACGGTCGGCAACACTGAACGCCCAACCACACACACAGGCAAGTAAGCGCAGGCCGGGCTTGCGCAGGCAGAACTGTGGTGAAGCTTGTGCGAGTGGTATGTAGGCCCACTAGTAATAGGGTCCCGTTATACCCTTTGTGTACGTAACCCTAAAAAAGTAAACTGCACGTCACTTTCTGCTCAATTCTGACGCCATTTGTCAGTTCGAATGAGTAAAAACAATTATTCCATCAGTCCACCTATGGAATCTTTACCAAGAACCACTTTACGAACAATTCGGATCAAACATTCGACGTTATAAATAATTCACTGTTGCAACACTTTATTGGACAGTAATTGGTTCGTAATTATCTTCAATGCTCGCTTTTGATTGTTTGCATTACATGTAAACTGTATATCATTAGTTGAAATGGCTGGTTATTTTGTTTTATGTTCTAGACTTAGGTTCTAGTATTCATTGGAGATAATTTGAGACAAAAGCTTTGTTACGCACTCAGGCATTTTTTTTTTGCACGGGCATTACTTTCTAGCTGAACTATGTTCACTTTACTAAAAGTTTTTTTTTTTATAGGTTGTTCAAATCAAATAATTTATTTCAACTAGGCCAATTACAGGCACTTTTGAATTGTTGAGTTGAGGAGGGTGAAATAGTACATTGTTATCCAAGGCGTGAAAGTTACTTATAGATAGATAGATAGATAGATAGAATACTCTTTATTATGCACACCATACAACAGGTAATTACATTACAAATTTTAACTTAAACATAGGGTGACACAATGGGCGGTCTTATCACTAAAAGCGATCTTTTCAAGACAACCTTTGGATGGATTAGGAAGAAAGAGAGACATACTGTTGGTAGTACTGTGGTGTACAATTTAACCAATTAAACAAGATAAAAAAATATATATAAATACATACATACACATACAAACATAAATAAATATATATATATATATATATACATATGTAATAATCACGAAAACAAAGAAAAGAAGCATAATAGTCACATGGTTAGGGAGAGAGGTAGTGCTTCTTGAGCAGATTTTTAAAAATTGACATGTTTTGTGCGCTCCTTACTGACATGGGCAAGGTATTCCATAGTCGCACTGCTTCAACTGTAAAAGATTTGTCGTAAAAGCTCGTAGAGTGCATTGGCATCTCCAGTCTCAAGTTTTCCGAGGACCTAAGATATCTATTATGTGTGTCATGAAGGAACTTGAAACGTTCTTTAAGATAAGAGGGGGTTTTAGGATTGAACAGAATACTGTAGAGTTGAAACAAGATATGAGAATTCCGGCGAAGACGTATAGGAAGCCACTTGAGTTTCACACGAAATTCAGAAATGTGATCATATTTGCGCAGGCCAAATATAAATCTTATGCAGAAATTTTGAAGTCGCTCAAGTTTATCAAGTTGTGCCTCAGTAAGATCAAGATAACTGACATCAGCGTAGTCAAGGATGGGAAGTAAAAGGGATTGTGCAAGCGCAGCTTTAGTGGCAGTCGGAAGAAAGTTCCGCAATCTCCTCAAGCTCTTGGCAGATGCGAAAATTTTCCGACTCACTTCCTGTATCTGGGGACCCCAGGATAGATTTTGGTCAATCCAAACTCCAAGATTTTTTACCTTCTGACTTAGAGGAATAGTGGTGCCGTTGAATTGTACCTGCGGTAACTGAGACCAAATTACCTTGGGGATCATCCTTGAGCTGCCAACAACAATGACCTGAGTCTTCAATGGGTTAACCAGCAATCCATGTGCTTCACTCCACTCGCTAATCGAAGCCAGATCCTTGTTAATTATATTAATAGCGTCAGACAAATCCGAATGGACAGCTTGCTTATAAATTTGCAAATCATCTGCATAAAGGTGGTAGGAAGAAAGAAGTTTCTTGGAAATAGAATTTATAAATATTGCGAAGAGTAAGGGAGATAAAACGCCACCCTGAGGTACACCGGCAGAGGTATAACACCAGGAGGAGCACGACTCTCCTATGCATATACGTTGCCGGCGGCCATACAGGTAACTACGAAACCAGTCAATCGCTGTTGGAGATATGTTAAGTGAGCGAAGCAAGGCAAGCAGGATATCGAAATCGACAGTATTGAATGCATTACTGAAATCCAGTAAGCAAAGTACCGTCAATTTCCCCTCCTCCATGCCTAATCGAATGTCATCCGTAACGTTAATTAGAGCTGTGGTGGTGCTGTGACCGGGACGGAAACCAGATTGGAAGGGATTTAGTAGACTATTTTTACAAAGAAAGGTACTTAACTGGTTGTGGACAAGGCGTTCAAGGACTTTGGAGAGGAAAGGCAAGATAGAGATAGGACGGTATTCTGAGAAGGAAGTAGGATTTGATTTTTTGGGTAAGGGAGTGATTTTAGCCTCTTTCCACATCGAAGGAAAGACACCGGAGGATATAGAATAGTTCAGGATATGGCATAGGACTAGCAGAATTTGATCGAGAACAGGGAGTATCATTTTCCGACTGACACAATCACCACCAACTGCGTTCGATGATATTGACATTACGCTCTTCTTAACATCACAATCAGTGAATTGACTAAAAATAAATGAGGGATGATCCGGAGTTGGAAGGTTCGAAAGATAGTTAATTGTAGCTGCCTTCATGGTCCCATTGCAGTGGGACGAAGTTGAGAAGTGTTGATTCAGTAGATCAATATCTAAGTTTTTAGGAATAGATTCTTGGCGTGATTTTCCAACTCCCATGGATTTTAGAAATTTCCAGACTTTAGCTGGATCTCCGTTCTCAACTGAGGTGTGGATGTGGCGTCGCTGGGCATCTCTACACACCTTATTGCAGTGATTGCGAGCTTCAACCATGCGTTCGTGGTTCAACGGCGTGGGCCGACTCTTAAATTTGGTTTTAGCAACTGCCTTCTTATGTATGAGTTTTCGGATGTCATCAGTAAGCCATGGTGCCGGAAGATGTTTCATTTTAACTGCACGAATGGGAGCATGAACATCGTACAGTTGCACGAGGTTGTCGGCCAGTAGATTGACTTTATCGTCCATCGATTGAACACTAAACAAAGGAGCCCAGTCAATGCTGTCAACATCTCTTCGGAGATCATCCGCGTTCATTCCACTAAAACTGCGCTGTAAGAGTATCTGCGGTTTTGCCTTAGGAGGGCGAATTTTATAGGATAGGAATATTAGGTCATGGTAAGAAAACATGTCAGCTGCGCATTGCCCATGCTTGCTGACGTGTTGAGGAGAGGAAACTATGACTAGATCTAAAAGTGAAGGATTACAATTTGGAAAATGGTGAGTGGCACTCAAAGGGAGAATTGATAGATTAGATGATTCGACAATTGACCGAAAAGAAGAAGAACGAGAATCGATTTTCAATAAGCAAGTATTGAAATCCCCCAGGATAATTGTGTGACTGTAAGAAGGTGTAAGGTTTTCAAGGATATTTTCAAAGGAGGAGAGGAAATTAATACGTGATGAAGGGCAATAATAGACACCTAAAAGAACTTTCATGTTGCTCAGATTTACTTCTAAGAAGAGATGCTCGCCCGCACTCTGCGGCGGTGGTTGTGCAGACATATCGACGATTGTGAAAGGAATGTGTGGACGAAGGTATATGGCAACACCACCACCACCGCCACGCGCGCGATCATTTCTTATCAGTTGAAAACCTGGCAAGGAATAGGAAGTAGAGGGAAGACAAGGCTTTAACCAAGACTCCGAAACAAGGATAGCGTGGATATTCTTACAGTCTAAATTTGCTAGCATGTCAGTGTAATGTGCTGGAATACTTTGGGCATTTATATGGACTACATTAAAATTCTTAGGCACATCAGAAAACTGAGACTGAAGTGTGTCAGCAAGGGATGGAAAACTAACAAAACTGTCATTACTGCGAGTCGACAAGAAACTTTCAGTGTCGCTGCCATCATTGCTAGCTGGCATTGACCCTGTGTGGTAGATTATTACAAAATAAATATATAAATAAATATAATGTGAACAAATATATATGTGACGATAAAACGATAAATAAAAATTAACGGGTAATAATATCCACCCGCCAGTTGTGTCGTAACGATAAATTACCATAATCATAAAACTAAAACAACGACGTAAAAGAAATAAAAAGTAACACATTTAAAAAAAATAAAATAACAAGCATTACCTACAACTAAATTAGGAAAAAACATAGACCCAAAGCATGGACCAAGCCCTCCCCAGCCTAGTTATTAGAGAAATTATTAAGAATTTATTAATTTTAGGGAGGTAATGCTCGGTCCCTGCTCTATATCCATGGAAAATCCTTGAGTTAGTTTCTGAACGAATAAATGAATGACAAGACGTTTGACAGATGACAGATCAATTGAAATCTGAAATTAGAAAAAGAACTTAACGTGCACGATTGTGAAACAAAAAACAAATAAATAAATAAAATAAAGATGTAGGTAATAATACTTAAATATTGACAGTAAGAGAGGGTTTGTCAAAGACATAGAAACTGCTACTCGGACGATGAATGTACCTACAAATTTCACGGGATTACTTCTTCTTGGCAGCGCGTCGAGCTTTTTTCGGTGCTGGTGATCGAGACAGCGACGATGATAATGCCGATGCGATGGGTGACATAACCTTATCACTGACCTGCTCGATGTTATTGAGGTCATCCAGTGAATTGACTCTGAGTTTCGACCCATCAGCGCCAAGAACATAAATGATGCCCTGTCTAGTCCAGCAATTGGTTTCGCCATGTTTCTCTCGCGCTGACATGAAAAGTCGATGCCGCGTTCTCGTCAGGAACTCTGATACCGTGATGCCAGTGCCCTTCAGCTTCGTCTTAGCGAACCAGACACCATCCCTGACACCAGCGTCCCGCAGCTTACATAGAATGGGTCTGGGCTTGCTAGCACCTGTTTGTCTACCCATGCGGTGGCAACGCCTAATATCAGCCTCCGTAAAGTCGGTCAGCTTCAGGTGACAGCGGACAACCTCTGCAACTACTTTAGCCGTGTCTTCCTTGGCCTGCTCAGTGACACCGTGAAGCAACAGCATTTTCCGGCGTCCAAGCATCTCCAAGTTGTCCAGCCCCTGCGCTAATGACTCCAACTGCTTCTGAAGACAGCCCACGGCTTCGAGAATGAACTTCTTAAACGCAGTGAAGTCCGCTACCAGACTGTCAGTGCTACTGCCACCTGGTCCTGAAGGATTCTTTTGCAGTTCTGCCTCAAAGTTTGACATTCTGGATTGAAATAATTTCATCATTTCCGATAAAGAATCTTTTAGTGCTTCCATGGTTAGTCAGACTTGCTTGAAGAATGAAGATTTGTGTTGTTTTAGTTCTGTACTGTATTATTTGGAGATAACACTTCACTGGTGGGTATGTTATGTTAGCATATATATGTATGCATTAAAGAGCTTATATTATGACTTTATTTAATTTTAATAAGTATTATAAATAGCAGCGAAAATTTTTCCACCTTTCTTTACAACTACCCTCAACTTATTTACGTCCCGAGACGGGGTTTGGCGCCCGTAACGTAGTGAGGGCGCTAATAGTTCGAGGGACTAAATAAGTAATTTACCCGAGGTAAACACTGTGCTTTTCATTACGAATACGAGGAAAGTAAAATTAACAACATAAATTTTAGCAAAAGAAAAAATGAGTGTACTCGTAGATGCTGTGGTCGTCCAGCTATACAGCCAGGATTTTTCATGTTCATTATTTAAAAATTGGCAAAGATTTTGTCGAAATCTGTATTATTTTAGAGAAATAGTTGAAACTTAATTATTTTAAAGTCATTATTTATATTCGTAATACTTAACTTCATGTTATTTTAATCGCTCTGTAATTTCGTGGCTATATAAAAAGGTTGAACATGGTTCAATAGACATGTCAAAATAGAACTAGTGTTTTTTTCTTAAATTTGGCAGCTGTCAGTTGAAAGCGATTTTCCCTAGGGCGGCAATGGATTACTTTCAAACGGCTAATCAGACGTGTAATGACCTACTTTCAGAGTATGAGTAATGAAAAATACTTTGCGAACTATTCTCCGACGTATTCTCATATCTAACAAATATCATTAAAATCGGTTGAGCCGTTTCGGATGACTGAAAAAAAATTACTGTGAAGGGCGGATAGTCGGACAAATGAGTATCTTATAAGGGTTCTATTTTAACGTAAGAAACCATGAAACGACTTTTATGATTAGTGAGAAAAACACTGTTTATGGTTAGTAGCAGTAATGTAACACGCCAAACAATGCTTTAGGTAGCGTGTAACTCTACAATGGACATGGAGGTAATAAAACTCAAGTTATTTATTGCATGTTCTCTTTTAAACACCAGAAAACAAAAAGATTGACCTTCAAGACAAGAAAATTCAAATCGCATAAATGGGAAGCACCACAGACCGTCGTCATATTTAAGTTTCTTCGTTAATTTTCCTGAAATAGACAATTTTTTCTTTCCCGAGTTTCATCAGTATCTAATATCATGTCCACTAATTGCCTACAGGCATCATTAAGCAATGTAAAACCAGCAGATATTAATCAAATAAATCAGAAAACGCGGCCGTGTGTTCATAATTGCAGTATTCTACGTGCGTGGGTAAGAGGCATGCCACACGAAAGGATGTGTTGGCGGAGCACTTACGCTGCGTCGCTTGCGGATCTTATAAATCAAAACGACATAGCTAAAATGTAATATTTTAATACACAAGAGTTTGTTTGTTTGGTTGAACACGCTTATCCGAGGAAATACTGGTTCAAATTGAAAAATTGTATTTGTGTTGGATAGTCCGTTTATTGAGGAAGGCTAGGCTATAGACTATAAAGCATTACGCGGGATGAAATTACGGGGAAAAGCTAGTTTGCTATACCTTTTTTTTTTAGCGTGGTAAAATCATCAAATGAGTCCTCCCACCCCGGGCAGGGCGGGAGGGACTGTCAGACTTGTACTGACTAAAATCCACGGTGTCCTTCAATAGCCTTTTATGTTCCGGGGTCACGGTAATGAGATTAGTCCCGCGACCCCGGCAGGCTTTGGCCCTCTAGAGGGGGGCCCCGTCATCGTGCTGACGCTCTTTGAGGCGCGCGTGGAACACAACGCGCCGTCGACCCGGGCATGGTCCAAGATTGGGCGGCGAGTTGCCCTTTACTCGCCGCCCGCATGCCCGCGCCTACGGTGGCCGGAGATCGTCTTGCGACGTCCGACGCCGTGGGCGTCTACCATTGCGGGTGGGGCGGAGGAAGGACGCTGTCCTCTCTCTCTCACGGCCCGCCTCCTCCTTAACGAGCATTACTGCTTCGCAGAAGGAGGCGACCGCTTCCCACTCCGTCTCGCCCCGCAGCATGGCCTCGACCAATGCCGGGCGCGAGAGGTCTCCGCCTATTGCTGCCGCGAGGACACGGCGGTGCCCTGCCCAAGCGGGGCAGTCCTGCACCGTATGCTCCACTGACACAGTGGGCGATCTCTCCGGGCGATCTTCGCAATGGTGACACCCCGGCGTTTCTTCCCTCCCCATCCGACACAGGTACCTCCCGAAACTTCCGTGTCCGGTGAGGACCTGCGTCATGCGATAGGTCAGGACGCCGTGACGCCTTTCCAGCCACTCCTCAAAGAGGGGTCTTACAGCCGCGATTGCGGCGTGTCCGAGTTTGCTATACCTACGGCACGATGATACAACGTGCACGCCGGACAAATAAGCAGATAGACGAAACGAAACGCGGAGGCTGGTTGTGGTGTGAACGGACACGCAGAAATAATAAAAATATCCAAGGTTTTTAGAACGCTGCGATGCAGTAGCATCGCTATGGCATTGCATGGTGACTCTAGTGACCCACACGTGCATTGCGTTTCTCGTGTGGTACTCAGTGCGTTGAAATCAAAGCGTTGCAACGACGCAACGCAACCGCAACCCCCGTGTGGCTTCACTCTAACAATACGTAGAACGGGGTTATATTTCATTCATGTAACGCATGAAGTATTAGTTATAAGATGCATGTTAGTATCATGGATACTGTAATAGATAAAAACAGGCCATATTTATGAAACCTTTAAGAATCGCTGTTATAGCTTGAAGCGTAAATAAATTATAGCACACGCTAAGTCTTACCGGACCATAGCTTAGTTTGCGTAAGGGTGGAAAAAAAATTTAATTGTGAACTATTGGAGGATGTCTGAAAAGGGAGTATCGAAGTAGAAAATGTACCACATGTAATATGGGATGAGGATGGAGGAAGATGATGATGATATGGACGATGGTAGCAAAAGTATGACCCGAGGCAGGAAGAATTTATGCCTTTCGCATTGGAATCTGCCGAATTACATATTGTGTGTGAAAGTTTTGTTTAGGACTTATTCGCATACGGCTAGAAGCTTTCCCTTATCATAATGGTCCAGTGCATTTATAAAAAGACCGCTTTTGGCTCACCCATATTTTAAGTCGTAATGATATAAAGATGATTGCAGACAATAATGATAATGACTGTTAGTAGTTCCGCAATCTGGAGTCACGCAAAACTATTTTTAAATACATTCATATTTGAAAGTGAAAGGCCTAGGTTACTAAACGGCATACTCGCTAGAAACTAGTGTCGACCCGAAGCCGATTATTAAAGCTATTACTACTTTTTGCTGATGCCGAACTAGTTGTCCGAAACTTCGGCTACAAAATCATTTTCGGTTTAATTATCGACATGAGGCTCACGGGACTGTCTCAACAGTTAACCTTGATCCTGGATCATAAAGGGCTACTGAAAAAGCTCCGTGGATTTTAGTCAGTACGAGTCTGACAGTCTCTATTGCTCCTCCAAGGGCGGGACGACTGAAAGTTGCTTTTTTTTTACCTGGTAAAATCATCGAATGAGTCCTCCAACCTATGGCAGGGCAGGACGTACCTACTGTGCACACGGTGCCCTTCAATAGCCCTTTATGTTCCGGGGTCAGGGTAATGAGATAAGTCCCACGACCCCGGCAGGCTTTGGGCTTCTAGAGGGGGGCCCCGTCATCATGCTGACACGCTCCTTGAGGCGCGCGTGGAACACAACGCGCCGTCGACCGGGCATGGTCCATGGTCGGGCGGCGAGTTGCCCTTTACTCGTCGCCCGCATGCCCGCGCCTACGGTGGCCGGAGATCGTCTGCCGACGTACGACGCCGTGGGCGTCTACTACTGCGGCTGGGGTGGAGGGAGGACGCTATCCTCTGCCTCACGCGGGCCGCCTCCTCCTTCGCGAGCATGACTGCTTCGCAGAAGGAGGCGACCGCATCCCACTCCGTCTCGCCCCGCAGCATGGCCTCTACCAATGCCGGGCGCGAGAGGTCTCCGCCTATCGCCGCCGAGAGGACACGGCGGTGCTCTGCCCAAGCGGGGCAGTCCTGCACCGTATGCTCCACCGTGTCCTCCGGGCGATCCTCGCAGTGGTGACACCCAGGCGTTTCTTCCCTCCCTATCAGACATAGGAACCACCCGAAACTTCCGTGTCCGTTGAGGACCTGCGTCATGCGGTAGGTCAGGACGCCGTGACGTCTATCCAGCCACTTCTCAAAGAGGGGTCTTACCGCCGCGATTGCGGCGTGCCCGGTGGTTTCATAGCTACTAAAATTCTAATATAACAGTTTTTTTGAAAGTTAATCAGGTTTTTTTTCTGGTCAAATACCCAATTATGGTAAGTCGATAAGACAAGGACACATTTAAAAAACCTATGAGTTTCGAAAACTAGTAGGTTGTAAGGACAAGCAATTGATTAAGGCTTGCATGAACATATCAGAACTACTAACACATTCATAATATCTTTCATAAGTTTTCATACATATAAAGTCCTATTTAAGTACAATCATTAATACAATTTAGTATTATTTGGAATTTTGGACCAAATGCAACATGCATTGTTTATTTATAAAATGCAAAAAAAGAGAGGTGACTAATCCCATAATAAAGTCAGTGTTGTGGAGTGATAAGTTACTCGTAAATACCTACATTTATTTATGTATATTGTTATGTACATAAATCTTCCATGTTTTACCTCATACTCTCGTGGGAAAATAGCTTGATAAAACAGTAGTAAGGAAAATTATGTAAAATAAATAGGCATTTAAGGGCCTATTCACACTACATAAGTGTGAATAGGCCAGTCGAAGCGTATCGAAGTATCGGATCCACACTTGTCATAAAAAATAATCCTTATCTCCAAAGTTTTATAGACATACTCGTATACTTCTGAGATAATTGGCAGGAATTCATGTTCAGACATTCAGTCTTTCTATTCAACTCAGTAGAAACATGTGCATTTTGGAAATAAGGGTGAATTTGCTATGTTAAGTTTCAGATTAACGCTTTGATGCGCTACTACACTGCTTTAGTATGAATTGACCCTTAGGCTATGCGCGCACTACGTTTAATGTTGCGATTTTTATATTGCAAAATGAAATCGCAAACTAGTTCGTGAAATCACAAACGATTTATTTTCGCAGTGCGCGGATTGTAGTACATTTCTGTTGTTCACAGATTGACAATTTTTTCGCAACGATTTATTTTCGTAGTGCGGGCTTAGCCTTAAACTGATTATACATACCTCCCAAGGTTTTGATGAAGGTAGTAACATGGCACTTTGACGTTGAAACAAATAGCTTCTAAAATCCAACAGCGAAGCTTTCTTCTTTATAATCAGCTCTCTAAGATGTTGGGGAATCAAAGCAGTCAACCTCACTGCCTGCCAAGACGTCACAGGCTGCTTGAATGTCTCAAGCCATTTTGGACTCTCCGTCACATTAGAATTGAGCACAAATTGGGAGAACAGAGCATCTAATTCGTCGTACTGGACTAATGCCTCGTCATACAAGCCTAGCATTTCAAGTACAAATGCTAGTTGTTCCTGAAAATACATCAGAAAATGAGTATGTTATTGTTATCAAATTTTTTTGGCATATCTGTTGTACATCCCATACTTTTTTATTTGAAACAATCATTTATCTATGTTGTTGGAAAGTTATTTTAATAATTTAGCCACAATTTACTTACCTGCAGAATAAAATATTTACAAAAATCCCAATCTGGATCATTTCTTTTCTCCCTCTGTTCTCTCATATACTCTTCAAATTTAATAAGGGCCTTATTATATGCCACAAGAATAAAATGTCTGATTTTCGCTACTAGTGCCCGCCATGACTCAGCACTCCTCGCTTCAGATTTAATAGGATTTATAACAGATATAAATCTATCCTCTGTTTGCTTCACGCCAAAATCACCCTTAATTTTGTCTAAGACAGTGGTTCTGGGCAATAATTTGTTTGTTTTTCGTATGTCATAAGTTTCTACTAGCACTATCATCCAGTCTGTAATGCCGTTCTTTTCGAGTTGCTTCAACCATGCCTCTATGTCTTCTCTTAGTGTTGTCTTATAATATTCTATGTCCTGTCAAAGAAGATTATAAAATTATAAAAAAGTAAACAAGTTTTTTTTTATAATTGACCTTTTCCACAATTTACACACTATTTAGCAGTTCAATAGATAAAAAAGAAGTTTTTAAGAACAATAGACAATAAACTTGAAACTGTGATGATATTGTCACATCACACAATCTTTTCTAACACCTGCACAAGAAAATAACATTGACAAGAAGATTATAATTATTATTGAAAAATTATTTACATGAAGTATTCTTCAATTCGACTTAATTTTCAAGTGACAGACAGAGAGATGGGGTTCATTGACATTTTCGTTCTTAATGCAGTCCAAACTAAATTATGAATATTTTTAAGAACATGGTGGTGCATTACAAAATAGCTATAAGAGCCATCAAACAACCATCTTTCTGTTGGAAACTCAATTTGCAAGTTCACCAGGAATGCTAATAAAATTAATAGATTTAAAAAATCTAAAAACCCACGTTTTTAAATGTCCTAAAAATAAGAAAATAACCCTACGGGGCTGAGAGAGGGGCCACTCAAAACGTGGGGCGAATATTATTTAAGGGATTATTTATGGGATATAATTTACATGACGTGTATAGATCGTGGGTGTAACTTGCAAAGATACGCCCCCACGTTTTGAGTGGCCCCTCTCTCAGCCCCGTAGGGTTATTTTCTTATTTTTAGGACATTTAAAAACGTGGGTTTTTAGATTTTTTAAATCTATTAATTATTTTATTATTTTTATCTTTGTTCATCGGGTTTGAAGCTACCCTGAAAATTTCAGCCTGCTAGCTTATCGGGAAGTGCCTAAAAGCCTGTCCGCCATCTTGGACGTCCGCCGTATTGGATTTAAGTCACATGACTATTTTTTTTCGTATTCCTGACAGCAAACCCTTTCATTTGATACCCATATCATGGGGGTGGATTTCTAACAGCCAGTCTGCCATCTTGGACGTCCGCCATATTGGATTCAAGTCACGTGACTATTTTTTTCGTACTCCTGACAGCAAACCCTTTCATTTGATATCCATATCATAGCTGTGCATTTCAAATAGCCTGTCTGCCATCTTGGACGTCCACCATATTGGATTTAAGTCACGTGACTATTTTTTCGTATTTCTGACAGCAAACCCTTTCATTTGATACCCATATCATGGGGGTGGGTTTCAAACAGCCAGTCCGCCATCTTGGGGAGGCCGCCATATTGGATTTGCTATGACGTTTCTTAGCTAGTCATGTATTGTCATCAGAACTCAGAGCGTGTGCAAAATTTCAGCCTGCTAGCTTATCGGGAAGTGCCTCAAAATTGAGTTGCAAAAGTCCAACCGGAACGACAAACAAACAAGAAAAGTGAGTGTATAAAAACGTGGTAAAAAGTCAAGAAACCCACAGTTAGAAAATATTCAAAATTACAGTAATTTATTACAATAGTTTAATCATTTTTTTTATTACCAACAATATTTTTAAATATAAACAATGAATGCTATCAAATATGAACCTCAGTTACAAATAAGTAATCCTTATCAGCAGAACACAACAAAACCATTTCATGAATCTATGTTTTATTGTTACTTAACCATTATTGTGTGATTTTTAAATCAGTGAGCATTTTATTTTACTGATATGAATAAAAGCCATTGGTTTACCAAAATACTGGCTGGTTGGCAATATCCTGTACATTTCAGAAAAAAAAACAGGTCTAAAATACGATTATTAATTTGAGTCGAGTCAAGTAAAATGACATTTCCAATGTTCCTGGTTTGTTTCATTTTGTATGTATCAGTGACAGTTGCACTTGTCATTTTACTGACTCGAATTAATAATCAAACTATAGTTGTCTCTGCTTGATACAGCAGCAGCTTGCTGGGTCAAATATGTTTGTTCAGAAAACAGTAGGATTTTATAAATTTTAATGAATGGTAGCTTATCACTGGGTACATGAGTAAAAATATATTTTTATCCTACAAAACAAATCACTGGAATAGAGTAAAATGCAACTAAGACTAACACTTGATTTCATTTGGTTTAAATAAAAATATACAAACCACACAGTCTGTCCAATAAATATGGAATATTGGCTTCTTCAATAAGTTCAGCTCCGGCTGCACCTTGTCTTTATTATACTTTGTGAACGAAGCCTCCAAATACACAGACTTGGTGGCCCGTCCATATGACCGTCGCCATTCACATGAATCTTGTGGTATGGCGGCCACTAGGGGCGCCTCTAGGGTACAGAACAGATTCCAGTCTCCCGCACCTAACATCAATAAAAAATATTTGTTTATCCAAATAAAAATATTCAAAGTTTTGCCTAAACATAAGGTAAAAACTTACATGTAACAATAGGTTTATGTGTCATGCCTTCTCGGTCACCTGCTAAACTATCCACTCCCTTCATTTTTCATCTGCTTTTCATCATCAGCACAATTCGTTGATTTTGCGGGCATGACACAAATAACACTCCGATTATTAGTCCAAACGGAATCCACCCACTTTATTCGCGAATATTAATTTACGTCGAACATATGGATACAACAATTCTACCGTAACTGCTAATTAACTACGGTGGATATTTTCATAAATTCTCATTATTTTTAACTCGTTTCGACTTTTTTGAAGAAATTAAAAACGAGAATTTGTCAAAACTCGCTGTCATCACCCAACTCGACATGTACATAATTGCGTTTCGTTTCATGTTATTGCCGTCTTGTTTTACAAAATAGTACAGGTATTATATTTTTGTTTTGATTTAATGTGAATTTATGAAATCACCATATAGACCTTGTATTTCAACAAGATTTTGAATGTATTTTACAACTATATATTGATTTTATTGAAATAATAATAATTATGGTTGTGCTGTTTTGGAAGCGAAGCCGATGACGAAATGTGTGTGCCTTTCATGACAAGTTCAATGAGATATCAAATGATAAAATGACGATTACTTCTACGCACCTTCTACGGAAATATATTATAATCTTAGATCTTAGTCCTCTTATCCTCCAACTTTTTCTAAAATAAATAAAAACTCGCTTTTCTAGGCTCTACAAGAATAAATGATTCTATGAAAAGACCGCTGGTAACATTCTTCACTCCATGGTCTAAGGCGAAGTATATTATTATACCATGCTTCACTCTATGTGTCTATGGCCCGCCAAAATGTCGCATTCTGTTTTGGTATCGTCTCACATTAGAAGAAATTAATTTCGGTAATTTACTCATAACTCTAGTGAATAAAAGCAAAGTGAATAAATGCTTTCATTTATAAATATTTAAAGCAAATCTGGTGCAACAATCAGGTAATTTCCTAACTCCTAGATATCCTAGAACAGATCATTTCGTTATGTGAAATAATTCCTTTTATTTTCTGTTTTATTATGACTTATTTTTGTGAATTTCATATCGAAATTGTGTTCCTATCCGTATTTCGAAGGGCCTAAATTAAAGTCTAACAAATATATTACACAATATTGACTTTCAGTTATTATTTTGCTTTGGTACTTTAACATTCTGATTTGAAATCAAATAGAGGCTGATTACTTTGTCTAATTATTTTATTTAAGGAATCATTGCATTTAATTAATATTTATCATGTCTAGCAGACTGCTATATGATTTAATATTGTCAACAAGAGCATTTTATCCAAGATTTCTTCTGTTTGAAACCTAGAATTCTGTAAATTGTATTCTCAGTCATGAATACCACGGCACCAACGTCGGCGGATGCATGCCTGAGCATCGTGCACTCGCTGATGTGCCATAGACAGGGAGGAGAGAGTGAGGGCTTCTCCAAACGTGCCATTGAGTCACTTGTGAAGAAACTGAAGGAGAAGCGAGATGAGTTAGACTCTCTGATAACAGCAATAACTACCAATGGAGCACACCCAAGTAAATGTGTAACGATACAGAGGACCCTTGATGGCAGATTACAGGTATTTACACAACCAAATATTCGGTTCAATAAGACAATTCCCAAGTACTTCAATTTTTCTAAATCTTTTGTACTAAATATTTAGCGTCTTTGTGCCAGTATCATGTTTATATTTTCAATAAACTTTTGAGAAGGAATAAGCTTTTTCTACTGTCAATCCCATGATCAGAAGTGAATTGCACCTCCAAAATACCAATTTATCATTCCATCATAAAACCTGATTAAGTAAACCTTTTGTTTATTTGAAAATATATATTTTTGTCTTATCTAAGAATTCTGTTTAACCTATTGTTGGTGTATCAGAGTTTTATACAACAATAGTTGTTTTGCATGCATGATTAAACTATGAGTCACCATAATTTAGGGGCTTGAAGGATAATAAGGATGATTAATCCACCTGGCCTTCGTATTACCCATTAAACCTATAATTAATGTTCTGAATAAAACCTGTAAGATTACACAGTGAAAATTCTCAATTTAAGTATTGATAATTCATCAAAATAATGTTTGACTGGTGAATGGTGTTGATAGATTGGCAAATAATAACTTTTGAGCATACTCAGTATTTTTTATTTCTGCAGTGTTTAAATATGCCCTTACAAGGCATGTGGTTTCTTGTTAAATAATAATAGCTACATTAGACAGGAACAGTGGTGGCCCAGTGGTACCAGTCTCGATTTACAAGTTGTAGGTTCTGAGTTTGAACCCAGCTAGGTGCATTACTTTGTCTGATTAATTTATTTTATGATTTTATTATCAAGGTGCTAAAACAGTGAAAGAGAACATTGTGAAGAAACCAGCAGGACCTACTACCAAATATTCAAAGATATGTGGCCTTTGTCAATACTGTGCCCATGTGGTGGATGATACAGAGATGAGGCTTGTGCCCCAGCAATCAATTTAGATGACTGATTATTCTTTGATAGTAATTCAGGTTTTCATAAGTCCACTGCCTGCAATTCTAACAACTTTTTTTAGAGGTTCCATTCTAGAGCATCTGGTTAGACTAGAAGCCAACCCCAACAAAATTCCTAGTAAAATTAATATTATTGTATTTATTTTATTGCTAGCATATAATTATATTTATTTATTTTTAAGGACAATCAACAAAGCATACACCATAATACATGTTTAGGATAGATGACTATGATGACATTTTATAGTGTAGGCTTAATTAGAGGCTGCCACAGCATCATTGAACAAAGGAAGAATACAGTATCAAAAAAAGTAATTGTTGCTTACAATTTAGGTTATAATTTAGATTAGAACTAATTTAGATTACTACCTACATAGAATTGTTGAGCAAATGGTTGCGACACTTTGGGTTGGGGGTTAGAACTTCATAAAACCATCAAATAGATCCTTAGGTGTGCTACAGCCCTCTCCTTATCTATCAGACTAGGCCTCAGTATTACAATTAATTGAACTATTGTTTCAGGTTGCCGGTCGTAAAGGTTTCCCACACGTAATTTACGCACGCATATGGCGATGGCCAGACTTACACAAGAATGAATTAAAACACGTCAAATTCTGCCAGTTTGCTTTCGACTTAAAATGTGACTCTGTGTGTGTGAACCCTTATCATTATGAGAGGGTGGTCTCCCCAGGAATCGGTCAGTATTAGTAATAATGTCTACCTGTAAAAGACGGGTGTGCCATCTGCCTAGATGCGCAGTGAAGTGGTTGTTGTGATTTAGTTAGAGTAAAACCACATTTATATGCCCAGATCAGCATTTATAGACTACTTCATAGGTTTGGTGGTCGCAAGCACGACGTCCCGAGTTCGTTCCTCAGGCTGATAAAAGTGATATTGTTATTTCATTTGAAATTTCTCAGTAGCAGTCTGGCATTGTGTCCGGTGGATGGTAATAGGCTTGCTCTCATTTATATGGGACTTAAATATAACGGGTGAAATGCTGGTTGTACGATTATAGGTACACCTTAACCTAACCCTTCGGAGATGATAAGCATGATGAGTAATATTATTTGCCTTTTCATTTTCATGTATCTTTTCCCTTTTTTTACTTATAATTGCAATTAATTAAAGTGAGAGGTTTAATTACACATTAAGACGCTCCTGATAAAAAAAAAATGCGGTTCCGATAATTGCGACGACCAGACTCGTCGCTCCACTAAATGGCATTTTCACATAATCACTTGAAGATGCCATTCAATTATTCAGTCTAATGAGATAGATATAACTTGAAAATCCTGATCTGCCCAATTAAATGCAATTTTCACCCTTTAACACCCAATGCAGCTACCTCAGACAATGTCCCAGTTAAACTGAAGGCCTGTATTTGGGCCTATTGTGTGTAAAACCTGTTTAAGGCTAGGACTAGACAATGGCCTGTCTAGACATGACCCTTACTTTAGTAAAACTTCATTATTATTATTTACAAACCCTAAAATTTTACCCAAAACTTTCACTTCAGTTGCATCTGGACCTCTCTCACAGTGATATCTTCCTTAGAAACTTGGTTTCTTGCTAGGTATACAGTGTATGTGTGTTTATCTGTTCCAATGAAGAAAACATTTTCAGATTTATCAGGTCTTACCCTGCAGTCGGGCCCCAGTAGATTAGTAAAGGATGAATATACGGCCGGCCTGAGTGGAAACGGCATGGATATGGATACTGGGGAGATGGTGACCATTCAGCACCATGCCACAAGTCCTCGGCATCATCATACGCCAATGCCACATCATCATCAGCAGTTCCAGACCACAAATATTATTATAAACCAGGGACAAAGTAAGTGTGATTTATTGTTGAAGTTTTATTTGTGATGTGAAGTTGAAGGAAGAAAACTTATTTGAATGGAATGGGCTGTAAGAAATGATTAAGAGATTGGTTGACTGAATCAATCAATGTACTAAACTGAAAAAAAAAATGTTTGTAAATGATGAATAAAAAAAAACTATATCTTTTTTTAAATGCTTTCTTACTACTTCTAAAAAACTATGTTACCAGGGTAACACATGGGCTGTATTTTAATGTCAAACTGCCCGTTCGAAGCCGGGGCCTGGTGCTTGTATTATTTGTATGGAAAGGGCCAGCAATATTGATGTGCAAAGTGCAAAAGCAATCCTACTACACCTTATCCTTAGGCTCTTATTTAGTTTTTTTAATTACCCTCCATCCAGCCTATCCCATCCAAAGTGTTAATTCCATTAGTATCTGTGTACAAATTTTATTTTCGCTGCATGCTAAATATTATTTTGCGTTATGTGGTTACTAGCGCCTGAAGGCGTTCCGAACATGTTTTCGCCGACGCACGCGCCGCGCACGCCGCTGCGAGCGCCCGCGCCGCCGCACGCGCCGCCTCTGGGGCACGCGGCGTCTGCGCAGATGTGTGGCCCGCACCCCGGGCCCATGGCGGGGCCACAAATGGTTGGAGGCCAATCACCGTTGGGAGGAGGAATGGGGCAAGGACAGATGTCGTCTCCTCGCTTAGCAGCTGCGCCTACAATGTCTCCAGCGACGCCTCAAATGCCGTCAATGAACAGACCGATGTCCCTGCCCAGCCCGCAACAGATGGTTATGGCTCAGCAGCGCGCGGTGGCTCCCAAACTTGAGCCCCCCGATACGATGGATGCTCGCGCTATGTGGCTGCCTAAACGAATGAACCATTGTAAGCTTTTTTCTTTTTGATTTGCACTGTATTTTCATTTCGATTCACTTTTTTGAGTGTTTGTTATTGTTTTTGGACATTATAAGGCTCTTCGAAAGTTTATATTTATGTCTGGGTCTTCAAATAAGTATGAGTGTTGTATGAGTGCGTGTGTTCTAGCTGCCATGCCAGTGACTATGTCTCCGGGCGCCACCACTCCGCTCATTGATGGCTCGACCACCACTTTCTTCACTTCGGATCAAACCTCCAATGATTCTCCTCAGCTTACACAAACTTTGTCTAGTAAGTTCACTTGCAATATTTAAATAATATAATATGTTGTTGTAGTTTTGAGTCCAAATAACGCAATAAATTCAAAGAACCTAGAACTATTATTGCTCCGATTTCTGCTATTTTTCTTGATTACTGAGGGAGGAGGAGGTAAAGACAGAAATCGGGAAATCACAGTACTCGTTGTTAGAACCCTAAAATATCACACGACTATCTTTGTAATCCGTTCGAATTAATTAAACCTACAAGCTGCACGTAATATATTTTAGTATTTAATAGAGAACTCGTCACACTACTTTTGATGACTCCTACATATCATCCTAAACTTCAGTTACCTACTCAAGAGAATCTGGAAAAAAACTTGTTGCTACTGATTTATTTTTTCATCTATAAATTACATCACTAGATACGCACGCAGCTGGCGCGGTGTCACCTGGATCTGGCGAAGGTTCGCAACAGAATGGATTCACAAATGACGGCAGCCCTGCTCCTCAACCCAGCCCCTTGCCACATCGCACGCAACATCAGCAGCAACAAGGTAAACTTATTTGGTCCAAGATTATTAAGAATTTGCACTTGTTTTACAGCTGTTTAATTGAAATCCTGTAATCTCCTTCTTAGCATCGAGAAACCAAAATGTTTGCTAATGCGGAATCCGAGCGATCCTCAAAGTTTATTTACCCAATTCAGTGTATCTTCGTCTTCGAAATTCGAATTCATTTGATCCCAATTAAGTGTATCATCGTCTTCAAATAAAACCGAAGTTTTAGAACACGGTGGTTGGACGTGCCTTACAAACTGTTTCTTTCTTTAGGCACTTGGACAGGCAACAACACGTTAACATACACACAAAGCCTGGCGCCTCCGCCCGCGGCGCCACCTGTACCTCTGGACGCACCTCCTCATCATCATTATTGTAAGTTGAACATAGATAAATAAAGTGGTAGAAGTGATGGCGATAATGAGCCGAATAATAATGTTGCAAGATCTTTCAATAGGACCTCGTGAAGACCCCAGGAATCGATTGAATGAGAAAAACAGGATCAGTTTATGTGGTAACTGTCAGGGCTGACCAGGAGGCGTATTATAGTACAGTATTGACTTCAAACAATTCCTTCGTGCCTCGGAAAGCACGTAAAGCCGTTGGTCCCGGCTGTCATTTGTAGATCTTTGACAGTCGTTACTGTTAGTCAGAAGCTCATAAGTCTCACTACCAGTCTTACCATGGGGTATCGTAGTGCCTAGTTACTGGGTTGTGGAGTTCCGATAGGCAGTCGCTTCATATAAAATACTGATATTCAGCCTCATCTGTTTTTACTGAAAGCCGACCCCAATATAGTTGGGAACAGGCTAGGCAGATTGACTTCAAACAATGCTGGCGAGACCTCGATTGGCGGTAAAATACTCTCTATTAAGAACATACGCAGTGACTGGGCCCGGATAATCCGTCACCGGTTGCAGTCGCGCACTCGCTTATAGCTTAGCGTCAAAACTATCTGAACTATAAACTCGCTCCTCGCTTATCGTTAGCACTTGGACAGTTACCATATTAAGCGGCTGCCAATCATATTTCGCCAGATCACCGTTATCGAAACCAAATCAATAGACTGAAACTGAAAACAATCTCAATATTGTGTGTTTGAAATGACAAAGTATTGTTATTCTGAAGTTTATTGTTTCGGCCTAGGCTTTGTTATCATAACATGGGCAATAAGAGAAAGTTAATATAAGCTTTACTCCATACGTCTTTATAGTACGGCATTATGAAAAGTTTAAACGAGAAACTTCGATGGCGGGTACGTTCGGGTGTTCGGAAGACGAAGCAGCGGGGCGAGCCGGTATATTTTGACGTAGTTCCATAGACGATAGAACTTATAGCTCCCTTAACAACGCATGTGGTGTGCAAAATGTCCAAGCCAAATAGAACGTGAACATTAACAGCCTTACTACAAAAACTTAAACATCTGTTGAACACTTGTCTAAAAAAACTGTGACTGCAAAACGGACCTTATTTCAACGTCATAATCTGACATTTTTTTAGACTAGTGTTCAACAGACGTTTAAAAGTTTTTGTGGTACGACGATTAATGTTTTCCTGGCATATTGATAGCTTCTTTACTGCCATGCTATCCGGCCGTCAACGATGGCGCGGTGATTTTGCCCATCATGTGCGCTGTTATAAAATACTCTATACATAAGCTTTTATCACTTTTTTATTCACTTCAATTTTTTATTTACGTATATTTGGGCCAAATAGTCTCATTCCAGGCGAGGCAAGATAAGGAAATTCTACGTCGGACCGAAAACGCCTGGAAGAGCTTTTGGTCCATGAAAGACCTGATGAAGGGAGAACTTCCTTTGTCGCTAAAGCGGAAACTCATGGACGTTTGCATCCTCCCCATCCTCACGTACGGTGCACAAACTTGGTCTTTGACAAATCTTCAGAAGTCCACGCTCGCGGTTTGCCAGCGACGCATGGAACGCAGTATTTTGGGAGTCAAACTTTCAGACCGCATAAGAAACACAGTACTGCGTTCCTTAACGCATATTGCCGATGTGGGAGAGAAAGCTGCCAAGCTGAAATGGGACTGGGCTGGCCACGTATGTCGAATGCCATACAATCGCTGGGCAAAACATACATCCGATTGGGTGCCAGAAGGGAGAACTCGACGTCGTGGCAGGCCCAAGCGAAGATGGCGAGATGACTTAGACCGCTTCATGAAGGACTGGACCGCGGTCGCAGAAAGCCGTGAGAAGTGGAAAGAGTGGAGGGAGGTCTTTGCCCAGCAGTGGGACACTATGGGCTGATATAATAATAATATAATAAGCTTTTATCATTCGTGGTAATAATTATTCCCGTGTCTCTCCGTCTACTTCTTAGAGCCATAAACTCTACTAAATCTTGTCATTGACATATTCTCACGCGTCTTTTAACGCAAATGAAGACTTCAGACTTTATCATAGTGGGACTGTCTAAACAGTGTACCCTCGAACGCAAAGGGCAACTGTAGAAACAGTTATTTCTAGTCAGTACTAGTCCGATACTCCACCTAGACCTGGAGGACTTGTTTGATGATTTTTGAGGACTAGCATAGCCATCATCCACAGCCCAACTTCACCCACTGCATTCACTAGCTTCCCTTTTCTTTTCGGCATTGTTTGACGACGTTACCGTGTCCTTAAAAAGCTTAGGGCTATTGAAGGTACAGGGTGGGTTTTAGTCAGCACAAATTTGACAGTCCTTTCCGTTCCATTCAGAGTCATTTGATGATTACCCAAACCAAACCATGAAAAGGCTTCTCTTTCTTTGTGCATATTTCTACATTCATGTACCAGCTTTTTTTTTTACGTGGTAAAATCATCAAATGAGTTCTCCCACCCAGAGCAGAGTGGGAGGGACTGTCAGACTCGTATTGGCTAAATTCCACGGTGTCCTTCAATAGCCCTTTACGTTCCGGGGTCACGGTAATTCGTGAGTCCTGCGGCCAACCTGGAAAAAGCTAGTACAGACGCCAGTAGGTCAACCTACCCGAAACTGTCAGATTTTACCAATCGAACATTAACCTTCCACTATTGTGATAAGGTTGAAAATATATTGAAGAAATTTGGCAGATTGTGGTAGCTTGATGTGCTGTCTGTACATGAATTGGTTGGCTGGTACCGCGGTTTAAGACTACGATAAAGTAAGTTTAATGTTACTAAACAGGAGGATCTTCTATTTCAGATAACGGCAACCCAGGCGGTCTCCTCTCAAGTCAGCCGGCGCCGGAATACTGGTGTTCGGTGGCGTACTTTGAGCTGGACACTCAAGTAGGAGAGACCTTCAAAGTTCCCTCCAGCCGGCCCAACGTTACCGTGAGTATGATATCTACAGATAAACGTTTTTGCTTTTATTTTGCAAGTTACTTCATGTTGTGTTGTCAGCACAATGACGCCCCCCCTCTCTTAGAGAGCCAAAGCTTGGGGTTGCGGGAATATTGAGTACCGTGACCCCGGAACGTAAAGGGCTATTGAAGGACACCGTGGATTTTAGTCAGTACAAGTCTGACAGTCCCTCCTGCCCTGGGTGGGTGTCCTCATTTGATGATTATACAACGCTAAAAAAAGTTGCTCCTGGTTTCTGAAAACTTGATTGTCTTGTTAGTAAATCTGGCAATTTGTCGATTTACTGGCTTAAACATCAACAATGAATCAAAGTGAAATATGTACTCTTCTAGACCTTTACTTTGGAGATTCTAAAATTAATTTAGGGTATTGTCAAGTGGTAACGTGCTTTCAGAGGGAAAATGTCCAATTCCCAATATGTCCAATTTCCAAAATTTCCAATTTTAAAATGTCCAACTCCCAAAATATTCAATCCTTGAGAATGTGGTTGGTCGCGGGACTACCGAATTACTAAGTAACTCCCGCCCTGCCCTGAGTGGGAGGACTCGTTTGATGATTTTGCTACCATAAAAAAATCCTTGAGAATGTGGTAGATTTGTTCAATAACTGACTCCCTGAATGTAATTTTTATTTATTTGTGACCCAGCAGCTAGTTCATGTAATTTACATTTCCAGGTTGATGGCTATGTGGATCCTTCAGGTGGCAACAGATTCTGTTTGGGAGCTCTCAGTAACGTACACAGGACAGAGCAGAGTGAGCGCGCGAGGTAAGAATAAACATTGTTCCAGTTTTTTACCGTTCGTTCATAAAGTTTGCAGAATTCGGTCAGAATACGATCTAGTGATTGAAACTGCGACTAATGAGGCTGAGTTCTTGGGTTTGATTACCTGGTTGGGCAAAGTGTTGTCCAGTTAATTCATCAGGAATTTGTCAGTAGTAACCATGTTGGATGTCTGCCATCTTGATCGCAAAAGGCTCTCTTCTATGGGGCTCTCTTGCATTCTGCACCTAGACATACGCGCTTTGAATGTGTTTATACCAATGATGCGCATGATGTCATTTACTGTATGATTAAGGGAGGTTACCCATGGCGCGACGCGATTGCAATTCGACCGATTCCAACTACAAGTGAAAATCAACCTTACCACTACGACATATATGACATAAAACACGTTGTTATCTACGGGTAGCTGAAAAACAAAACACGATCGCCACGACGACGTCAAGTCAATCGAATTGCATTATTTCTTAGTAGTGGTAAGGTTGATTTTAACTTGTAGTTGGAATCGGTCGAATCGCGTCGCATCGCGTCATGGGTAAAGTCCCTCACTTGACATACACTACACCACAGATAATGGAACTACACACTCGAAGCTACACTTGAATTGTTATGCGCTTGTAGCGCCACTGACGGCTAAAACTCGCAGTGAAACCCCCTATTAAAACTTTTTGTCTCATTTCCAGATTACACATCGGCAAAGGCGTCCAACTAGACCTTCGCGGCGAGGGCGACGTGTGGCTACGTTGTCTGTCAGACCACTCCGTGTTCGTACAGTCGTACTACCTCGACAGAGAGGCAGGCCGCGCGCCCGGGGACGCCGTGCATAAGATATACCCCTCTGCTTGCATCAAGGTATGTTCTTGTATTTACTTTGTAGCTGGTTTGAGATGGCAGAATCATGATGTGAAACTTCGTGGTTGTCTAATGTTTCAAATCTCAATAAGTACATTAATTTCTTTCAACTCCAACTGTGGATAAAATTACAGAAAAGTAAAAAAAAAACACTATGAGGTCATAAAAACACGTGGATAACTAGACTAGACTACTGTAGGGCGTAAAGTACCTTGATATTTCGTTGAAAAGACGAATAATTGTGTGTTGTTGCTCGACAGTTTTTGTCGGCTTTTTTATCTTAAATTCGTGAAGAACTCCTTTTGGTCTAGTGGTTAGTGACCCTGACTGCTATGCCAGAGGTCGTGGGTTCGATTCCTACCCACGACAAATGTTTGTGTTATGAGCACGATCATTTGTTCTGTGCCTGGGTGTAATTTATCTATAATATTTATGTATTTAGAAATATATAAGTATGTTTATCAGTTGTCTAGTACCCATAACACAAGCTCTGCTTAGCTTGAGACTAGATGGCGTTGTGTGATAGTTGTGGAATATTATTATTATATTATATTATTAATGTAATGCTTGCTGCATTCGGCACGTGATATCATGTGGCTGATATTTCATTCAACAATCGGACGGGGCAGGCTGCGTCCCTTTCTACACACGGCGCGTTGTGTAAACTTTACACAACGCGCCGGGCCGCGTCACGCGCCCGTTTACACTGTAAAGGTGCCGGCGTTCGCGCGCGAGACCGCGACACGAGACAGCGAAAGGAGACCGCGACAGGAGACCGCGACAGTACTTAACATTAGGCAATGTATGAGCGGTAGTTCGCGAGCGAGACAGCGACAGGAGACAGATACGGTAAACAATCTCCGGTCGGGGGCCGTGTCGCGGTCGCCTGTCGCTGTCTCCTGTCGCGGTCTCGCGCGCGAACCGGCACCTTTACGCAACGTGTGAATGTGTGAATCAAGCATGAGTTCTTTATTAGTTCCATAGATCACACTAGTGTTATTTATGTCGATTTCATTTTGTTCGTTACACACTTAAGAATGTTAAACTAAACTCCGTAACCTCCTTCCCCTCAGGTATTCGACCTCCGTCAGTGTCACCGTCAGATGCAGTCGCAGGCAGCCACCGCGCAGGCCGCGGCCGCCGCCCAGGCCGCCGCCGTGGCCGGACACATACAGCCGCAGCACCCCACCATGAATAAGTGTACGTTGTACCTTAATAGGACTTCAAGACCGCTCTGACTAGTAGACTATCATTTAGAGAAAAAATTCATTCAGAAAAAGAATTCATTTAGAGAAAGAATTCATTTAGAAAAAGAATTCATTTCGACACGAATTCATTTAGAGAAAGAATTCATTTAGGCAAAGAATTCATTTAGACAAATAATTCATTTAGAGAAAGAATTAATTTAGAGAAAGAATTCATTTGTACAAAGAATTCATTTAGACAAAGAATTCATTTATAGAAAGAATGGTGACATTTAACCCTTTATTATTATTTTTCGTATGACTATGTTGCCACCCTCTTGTGTCAGAATTAATTAAGCCGCCTCTGGAAACACCAGCCTGTATAACGAGGAGTGACCACGCTTATAGACGCAAAATCAGCTTGAAGCTTGAACCACTCAGAAAAACTTTGATGTTCATTCCAAGAGCGTAAAAATAGACACTGCTATGGGCCCATGTGGTAGGCTCGAACCCATGCAGGCACATTACTTTGCGTAATTAATTTCATCACCACTGCTCTCAAAACTGCAAAGGAAAACGTAAGGAATCCGGCAACCAACAATTCGAAGACATGTGACAACCCGCACTCGGCCCGCGTAGTTGATTATGGCTTATGCCCCACTCCCTCTCATAAAGAGGAAGTCTGTATCCCAGCAATGGGAAAATTATAGGCTGATGATGAAAGGCTATTCATTTTGATCGCAAGAAAATGAAGCTCTTATTAATTAGTAGCATTAGTATTCATTCAGTGCTAAGTTCAGAGCGGTCATTAAGTTTAGTGCCCGGTAGTAGTATCAATACTAGACTGTAGTTTGTTAGTTAGATACTTTAGCTCTTTTTTTTGTGCACTTTTAATGACAAAGCCGATTATACTCTTCAATTTATTCCTGCTGTAACGCGGTTTCCACTAAAGCTGAGATGTGGATGAATTGATCAACAATTCACATCGTATCTTGCACTTCGTCTCCGCTTTCGTGTAAACTGGGCCTTAGTATTGGCCATCCACCAATATTTTGCTTTGTAGTTCCAACTTATTCAAATTGCGGGATTTTCCGAAAGAATTACCGCGCCCCTGAAACACAAAGGACCTTTGAAGGAACAGGGTGGGGTTACTTAATAAAAGTCTAACTCGCTTCATTCAGAACGAGCGCGAGAAGAATTAATGAGACAGACACTCTTCAAAAAATATACTTATTTAATTTCAAGTAACAGCTTTCGATTATGAAAAAAGATAAACGGTAGATAAAGTCAAAAGTAAATAAACCTCCAACCAGTCTTAAGGGTCATGTAGAAAGTGCCCAAAACATGATAACCGTGTCCAGTCCATGTGTGTCTGAAGTGTGGACCTGTGCAGGTCTGTCGGCAGCGGCGGGCATCGGGGTCGACGACCTCCGGCGACTGTGCATCGTGCGACTGTCCTTCGTCAAGGGCTGGGGACCTGACTACCCCAGGACTTCCATCAAGGAGACGCCTTGCTGGGTTGAGGTGCATCTGCATCGGTGAGAAAACTTTCATGTATTTTATTTTCAGAATAAATACTGAATTTCATAACCCGACTCCTAGGGTACTTTTCCACCAGAGATCTCATATGCGGCTATGCTGCGAGAATATAAAAGTTGAGCTATGAAACTATGTGATCGTTTCCACTGATGCTAAGCTATCTTCTATGAAGATGCGCCGCCCCAAAGTAGCTGCGCGAGGAAGATGCGCAGCTCGAGCTATGCGAAGTATCGATACTAGGGAAGACGACCCATAGCACGCATCCACAGCACGCATCCATAGCTGAGCACACATCCATAGCGCGCATCTATAGCACACATCCATAGCACGCTTCATTCCAGATAAAAAACATATCTTAGTTGAATCCGTTTCCACCAGTGCTGTGCTATGTGCACCAATGAATGTGATTGGTGGATACCAAACACATCCATAGCAACGTAGCATAGCACATTCCTGGTGGAAAAGCAGCCTTAGAGAGATAAGACTTGTGTCTGTTTCTACATCGGAAGAGGAAAAAAAAATTGTGGAATTTCTGGCAGCCACATAATCGTTTAACTTTCCCACTTTTCCTCAGAGCACTTCAACTCTTGGACGAGGTCCTGCACACAATGCCAATCGACGGTCCTCGGAGCACCATCGAGTAGGAGTTGATCGGCTTCTTTTGAGGCCTTCGAGCGACCGCGCGCGTCGCATCCCTAGCGACCCCCACACTAGTGCGAGAACAGGACGACAGTGTCGATAGTGCGAATAGTGATGTGACTGTATCGAGTGAAATGGGAGGGAGTGAGTGTGCCGTACTACTTGTTTGACATTGAAGCGGCAAGATGGCGGTTTAGCATCGTTGGAACTTCTTTGTGTTGTAGCTTTATGTTGTCCTAGTAGTATGCCATACATTTCATTCTACAAGAGTAAGATGCCATATGAATAGCATTTATTTAAGTCATTATTTTTAATCAAAATTGTGATCACAAACGTATTTGGCCTATGTCTTCCAAATTTATTTGTTGTTTGTCTTCCGGCACTTAAATTGTTTAGTTCATTTGGTTTTGGTAAAGAAATTGTTGGTTAGAGAAACATGTTTGCACCAGTCGTGGATGTGCATCGCTCGTTAAAATGAGGTGAACTTATCATTTATGTCTTGTGTCTATTTATACTAAAATGTAAGTAGTTGCAGTAAATAAGTTAAATATTATAGATATGTATGTAACAGTATTGAGACGGAACAAACTAAAGAACATATAAGGGATCTCAGTAAAATATTTTTCACAAATCCTAAACGAAGTTATAATAATGTAAGATATTAGTATTTATAAAGAGAAAAAAATATAAACGACGAATACAAACATTGTCATTGCTCAATCGAGATGAAATGAGTTCGTGATTATTTGTATTAACTATAAACAAACGAATTTTAGTAACAGCTATACCAAATTAAGGCATTTTTTTATAATAAATCCTAGTGTAGATGATATAAAACAAGACATAAATATGGTTCAACTTGAAAGAAGCCAAATGGGAATTAGCTTTCGATAGAGATAAGCTATCGTGTTGTTATAAGGTAGATTTAGAGTAATTTATGATATTTGTAACGTTTAGGCGCGAAGGCCGAGGCGTGCGAAAGGAAAGGCTGTATTTTTGTTAGCGTGAAGTGTGCCTCATTAGAGGAATTGCATGGACATTTATCGTCCCTGCACACACTATACATACCTTCATTTTGCTTATGTGTGTATAGTGTATGCGCGGACCCTATTTCGTTATTTATTTAGTTGTAAAATTACAGACGTTCATGCAATTTCGCTAAGTCTCTAGATGATCTGTGATCTGCTAACAAAACGTGTATAGTTGCGTGTGCGCACCCGTCGGCTAGTGTCTAGTTCTCACTAAAAAAGCGTGACTTTATTATTTTCGGTGAATGTCTACACTAGATTTATAAGCTAAGAATAAAATGACATATTTTGTGTACGAAAAACGTGAACGGTTATAGTTGTTAAGGTTAGTAATGGTTTTAAAAAAGTATATGAGATTTTTTGTCGTTTGCTTAAGATTTGCTTTAATTATTATTACTTGGCAGATTAATAATTATCTTGTGTTGAATGATTTTATACAGTTACTGTTAGTGAACGTTAGTGTTTTCCTTTTTTTTATCATAATTATTTTTTTATTAAGATGAATACGATCGAACTTGTCGATGATAAACTAATATAGTGTTTATTATTTTAACTCTAACAGAGAGAATATTATGCTTGCAGTTTTCTTTTTTACATAATCAGTTTTTTTTTTATAATTGTTCAATTTTACGAGTGATCATCACAAAATATTATATTATTTTTGTTATTGCTTATAACGGTTTAGTTTATGCGTCGGAATTTTACAATTTACAATTATTAATATTGTTACCAATGTCTTTGTAAAGATTGGGATTATGCAAGTTTTGTAAATAGTACAATTTATTGAGAATATTTTTACTATAATGTGAAGTGTGGTAGCACGCCCAGATTACATACATTGCTTTGTAATTTGGTAGTGCAAAGTACAAATCGCGAGACGGTACTTAGTATAAACTATATTCATTAAAAATTCTCTTAGAAGCTTCTCACAAAAATCGTGTATCAAAAATACCTCTTTATAGTGATGACAAGGATTCAAAGGGTTTAGATGATATTAAATACGTGGTAAGTTTTTTAAATGATGTTGAAGTTTTGAAATACTAAAGTTATTTGTCAAATTCTACATAGGACAGTTTATCGAGAGCCAGTTTCACCTCTCGCGTACAATTATATTGTAAACCATTGACTAACAGTTATTGGAGATATACCGAAGTTATCCAAAGTTTGAAGATTAATGTTTGTTCAGTTTATTCAGTTTAACGACTAAATAGGGTAAAAATCTTGTCATATTTGTTGTAAAAAGCAATATCCTCGCAATTTTACATAAGAATTTTGTGAATTCTAGTACTATTAAGAAACTGCCATGTATTTTTCACATTACACTGTTGTTTTCACGTTAAAACCAGGTGTTTGTTGACAGAGGGATGTAGAATGCACACCGTGTAACATAGCCTTAAGCGCATAGTTAAGAGTGAAACTATGAAACAAATGAATATAAAGGTTATTCCTCTAATAATCGTTTTATTTACCTTTGTGCAAACCTTAGTTTTTGTTTTACAATATTGTGAGGGGCTTCAGTCCCTGACTCCTGTGTTAGGTGGTAGTACTTAGTTGTTGGTAACGGGCCGGCCGCGGCCTATTTACGAGCTTGCTGCCGTGAGGCCGCTTTTTGACGAGGGGACATTTTGTTCTTTGACTCTGTCGCTCGATACGAAATTCACGTGTCGGAACCTTCGATCATTAACCACTCTGCACGACAACATTTTGACACATGACACATCAGCTGAATCGACCGGGTGATTCGAAATTTAAGACGACACTCAAGATTTTTTGTACATTTTCAGCATCCGATTTTCAATCAAAATTATATTGCTACAGCTATTTCATACGATAAGTTTGTGAACAATATCTCTAAGAACGTGTTGAGGTCACCAAAACTGCGTGATTCTACTGTAAAATGTGTGTAACATACTAAATGCTACATCATTCCAAAAACTAGATAATTTAGATGTGCTGAAAATATGTACATAAACAAGCTTCCCACGTGATAAAAAATGGTTATACAGTGAAATAAATAAAGTAACTTACTACATGCATTATTACATTTGCCAGTGTTCATACATAATTTCATAATAATAACGAAACAAAGTCTTGATAAAAATTACCAAAAACTATGTTGCAACATGACACTTCTTAGTGCTGCCGTAATCCCAATGTTCATTATAACGATTAAAAAGGTTCATTCAGCATAATCGATACTCGCAATAGAATCGAACTTGGAAAATAAAGTAAAACAAGACATAGAGCATGGACCGATTTATCTGCTTATTTGAATATAGTTAGCTTAGTCCATGCAATATATCTATGAAACTGAACCTGAAGATTATTTTTTATAATATTTTGAGTATTATTTCGTTTGATGATTTTTTTTATTACACAATAAATTATTTAATTTTTAATTCATGATTTTGATGGAAATAAATATCGGTATTTCAATGGAGGCCAAACGTGTGTGTGTCTTCTAAATTTAAATTCAACCATAATTATAATTTTACATATAATGTGTCTTCGATAATTAATTTCAATTTATCTGATTATTTCACTATAAAAAACGAATCTAAAAAACGTGGAAAGACAAACACCGGGTACGGATCAAATGCTGGAGTAAGAGATGGGAGTACTTCCAAATGATTCCTTGCAGTAATAAACAAAATCGATTTCCAACTGGGCGTGAATGGCTAAATTAGAATCTATGAGGAATAGCGAAAAATACTGAAAGAGTTTCGTGGCTGATTTTGATAAAAAATAAAATTACAGCATAAAAATTAAATTGACATATTAATTTCCAGCAATCAAACCATCAATGTTATGTGAAGTAATTACATGCGACAAACGTATGGCAAAAGGTTTTTTAAAATTCAAACTTTAGTTAATTGCCATAGCTCACTACTACATCGTGTTCTCATTTCAAATTTTTATAATCACCTCGCGGTACAAATACATAACGAAATTTTTGAAATTCGAACTTTAAGTAAATTGGCGCGAATTTTGATCTGCGTACGATGACTAAATTATTGATTGATACTTCACCGAATTTGCTCCTTAACAACGACCCTATCGAATAGTGTACAGTTTGTTCTTATTTTAATTTACAACCTCGATTCCTGACAAGCAAAGTGATTTTACAAAAATCTAAAGACGCAGACTTAATTTTTGCGATTGTAGTTGCGGGCTTGCGAACGACGAGTATTGGGTAACTCACCGTCCGATCAAGGACTAGGCCTGAGACGAATGCGCGTCGTGTTCCAAGCGACCTTCAAGGAACTAACAGCGAACTGACGAGGCCATAATAGTGCCAAACGCGTGCCGGGCTCACGGAATTGTATTGAAACCATTGAAAGGGTACTGCGGTCCTGGAACGCAAAAGGCATGTAAAGGAACAGGGTATTTTTAATTAGTAATAGTCTCTGACTTCTCCTTCGGCTCCACCCGGGAAGAGAATCATCAAAAGATTTTAAACTATAACAGTGTGTTTTACTGAAGTTAAGTCGCGACAGCATCACATCTAAAGTATCCATAACAAATACCTAAATAAAAATATTATTATACTGGTGTCGATACTGACGAATCGTCAGTATTGATCTGTATGCATGCCAGCACAGGTAAACTTACCCAAATCTGTCAAAATTTACCAATCGAACATTAACCTTCCACTATTGTGATAAGGTTGAAAATCTATTGAAGAAATTTGACAGATTGAGGTAGGTTGATGTGCTGGCATCAACCTACCTCAATCTGACAAACTTTAATAGATTTTCAAACTTATCACAATATTGGAAGGTCAATGTTCGATTGGTAAAATTTGACAGATTGGGGTAGGTTGATCTGCCTGGCGTCTGTACATTAAAAAATAGCTAATAAATTAAAATGTTATTATTTTGAATAGCGAGTACATCAGCGAGCGCATTCCTAATTCAAATTTTGGAATTAATAAATTGGCGCGCATTCAAGCATTTATTACTGACATTGTTCCTTTGTCTATTTTTATTTTTTTGGTAATTACAATGCACGTAAAATTATTTTATAGCTTTAAAAACGAATACAATGGATAATAATTGTATTCTAAGCTTAAAACGAATTTATTTTAATTTTTATGAATCGATTTCTTAAATTCCTTATTTATTTCACTCGAGTTGACAAAAAATTCAATTATGGAATCGATTAGAATACTCGCTTTCACACATCATTACGATTAAAAAAAATAACATGGTTGTCGATTACGAATACAAATTGAGTAGTGGTAATGAAAAATTCGTGTTTTTGGCCCTGTATTAGAGAATTAAGCTAAGATCTGGGCTTTTTTACGTAATTCTTAAAATTTGGCATGATATTTATCGTAATTGTTATTGAGTATAAGCAGGGCCGTCTTTACCAGGGGGTGCAAGGGGTGCGGTGCACCCGGGCGCGGAGCGCTCGGGGGCGCCTGTCAAGCGCTGAATTTTTGGATATTTCATTGAAAATTGAGAGTAGTGTATGTTATGTATGTACGTTTGACATGTTGCCGCCCGGTCGCCCGCACTTGAAGTAAAACGATCTATAAGCAATGATATTATTAAGTAAAAAAGGTGTCTATATAAAGTGTATCGAGGTTCGGGCACGCCGCAATCACGGCGGTAAGACCCCTCTTTGAGGAGTGGCTGGATAGGCGTCACGGCGTCCTGACCTACTGCATGACGCAGGTCCTCACCGGACACGGAAGTTTCGGGAGGTACCTGTGTCGGATAGGGAGGGAAGACACGACTGTGTGTCACCACTGCGTAGATCGCCCAGAGGACACAGTAGAGCATACGGTGCAGGACTGCCCCTCTTGGGCCGTGCACCGCCCTGTCCTCACGGCAACGATAGGCGGAGACCTCTTGCGCCCGGCATTGTTCGAGGCCATGCTGCGGGGCGAGACGGAGTGGAAAGCGGTCGCTTCCTTCTGCGAAGCAGCCTTGCTCGCGAAGGAGGAGGCGGGCCGCGAGAGGGAGAGGACAGAGTCTTCCCTCCGCCCCAACCGCACCGTAGGCGCGGTCATGCGGGCGGTGAGTAATGGGCAACTCGCCGTTCGACCATGGACCGTGCCGAGTAATTGAATTCTTTAGCTCATTTCATTGTAAAAAATACGAGGGCGCAGGCTGAGTCCCGCACCCCGGCGCAGAATATATTTAAGACGGCCCTGAGTATAAGCTTGTGTGTGTGATTCAAGTGAAAAATAAAAATGTAAACAAACACAAGTGGCGCGAAACTTCGAGTTCAGATATCAAATTCTTCATTACCACTGCTAATTTATGTTGAATTACGTATGAATTCGTTACAATACTAAATTACGAGTTATTCATCCCTTCTATAGTGATACCTTGGATATCCGGAAACCACATTTTTTATGATTTTTAGCCAAACCCAGCACTGCCATCAAAATGGCGTAAATCGTATTTACACTTTTGGATTTTGTAATGGTAAATTAAGAAAATGCGTTGTAAATGTAGAAGTTTTAATGGCGTGAACAAATCAGATTTTTATTTAACATTCTTAATTAATGCGCACTCATAGGATTTAACGCAGAGAATATTATATTTTTTATTTTTTAATGAGGATGTCGTATGACTACAACGTCTGCCCATTTCGGACCCACTACTGAGCCAGCGTAGGTTTACTTGTCGCGGCCGTTTCGGACCCGGTACCGAACTATACGGTTAAAATCGAAGGTCGGGACATTTACGGGTCGCAACTTGTAAGTTGACTCTAGTACAAACTGGCCAATGTGAACAAGGGGAAATGTCCCTTGTTCACAAGTTTCAGAGCTATACCACGTGAATGTTGGGCGATATGTCTCTGCGACATGTCTCCTAGTGAAAAATGCGGCTTTAAAGCGGGACGGCGAGCGTTAAGATCATAAGAAATATTTGAAACACGCCACCAGGCGCCGTCAGTGGCAAATTAGCGTACTTTCAAAGTAACTAATGTATGCTTCGGGCTGCCCCGTCGCGTCGCACCGTTCACCGTTTAGACCAAAGTATGTTTGACTTCTATGTTTGTATGTCTCTGGCTGGGTGTGTTTGTGCACCATAGCTCTTAAAAGGGTAAACTGAAAGCGATGCGATGGTTCTTAGACATTGTTAAAATCGGTTCGTCCGTTTCAAGGTGATGAGCTCTGAGCTCATCTCCTACTTTACACTGATTTCCTGTTTTCGTGGTCATCATCAGCCTATAATGTTCCCACTGGTGGGACACAGGCCTCCTCTCTGTGAGAGGGAGTGGGACATAAGCCATAATCCGCCACGCGGGCCCAGTGCGGGTTGGTAGATGTTACATGTCTTCGAATTTGATGGTTCTAGGACATGCCGGTTTCCTCACGATGTTTTTCTTCACCGTTTTGAGAGCAGTGGTGATGAAATAAATTACACAAAGTAATGCGCCAGGCTGGGTTCGAACCCACGACCTACAACTCCTAAGTCGGGGCCGATACCACTGGGCCACCACTGCTCACTCACTCACTGCTGTTTTGGTGGTATGTTCAAGACATTGCTAACCTTAGGAATTATTAGAGTTTTTTTTTCTGCCGAGGGTTACTTACATTTTTTTCCTTTACTTCTTTCATAGACTACGCGGCTCGGTAAAGAAAGGACTCAGGTAGTGCATTTGAGGAATTCCCCGTGGGAAAGGAATCTTATCTCCTATTGGTTGTTTCTAAGAATGTGCTCAACGCTTAGCTTTTGTCTATCTTTTACCTTTCTGAGAAAGTACGAAACATCTTTTATGATGGTAAAGTCCATGTACAGGTACCGATAGATATTTTTTATCTTTGGATAGTGATCAAATTAGCTAGTTTTATACTCCCCACACAAAAGACGTTATAAGTAACGCCGAAGCGAAGCGTCATTTCGCCCTTATCTCTACAATCTAATGCACATAGGTATAATGTCATCTACCATGGTATTATAATAAACTTCGCTAGACTATGATTTCTAATGAGATAAATAAGACGCGTTCATTCGCTATTTTGAAATTACCCTGTCTGTCTGTACCACCGTAGCTCTTAAACCGCTGAACCGATGTGAATGCGAACTTTATTTGAATGCTGGTTTTTAGCGACGGTTTTTTCAAAATCGTTTCAACTGTTTCAAAGTCAAGGCCTTTTGCCATTCGTTGAAAACTTTAAGTTAAGATCAAAACGTGCCGTTCGTAGGACTTTATTTGAGATTTAAGTACTACTTATGACTCTTGTCGCTGGTTCGTAGCTAATGCTTCGAGCGAAAGAGATAGCGCTTTACGAAGCCAAAACTAGCCAAATAAGTATCTCTTTCTAAAGGTACCTTTACGAGCGAGCAACATATTTTTTAAAGTAATAATTTCTTACACGTTCTGCAGCCATTAAACTAAGCTAATTATAACTGTGATTATTCATAGTGAAATCTGTATTTCAAACTTTATTGTCCTTCCAAATAAAACTCGTAATTCATAAGAGGAAGCGATCTATAGTCTCATTTTTTAGGGTTCCGTAGCCAAATGGCAAAAACGGAACCCTTATAGATTCGTCATGTCTGTCTGTCTGTCTGTCCGTGTATGTCACAGCCACTTTTTGTCAAAAGTATAAGAGCTATCCTGTTGAAACTTGGTAGAAATATCGCTGCTTAAATTCAAAACGGCCGCAAATCGAAAAAATTTCAAATCGTTTTTAAAGCAAAAATCGTATCTATTCTGCCTATATTTTCATATTTCAAAAAGACACCCAGTATTTTAGCACTAGAAATGAGCAAATCACACAACCGCCCTTTTTACATTTTGTCACTTAGATGGTTCACTTCAGATCAAAGCGGCCATATTCCGGATTGCGACCCTGCAGTTAGCGGGAGCGCACGTTTGTTATGTGAAAAAGGGCCACATTTCAAAATACAACCGTATTGTTTTAAAATTACATTATAAGTATATCATAATCTTACAAAGAAAAGTACCGTATTTTGTAATATGTCCATTTTGAGTTTGAATAAAACGTGTTTTATTATTATTCTATTAAAGAATAGTGCAGTAATTTGGAATGCTTCTGTTTTGCATATAAAATTATGGTGATTGTGTCAGTATTTTTATAAACAAATATGCAAATAATGTTTAAATTTAAAACTTAACACAATAATTACAACCTAAACCAGGCCTGTCTCACTCCCTGTATAAAAACATATTATCTAAGTGCGGTGGATCTACCCGAGTAGGCGATCGAGGAGAAAGGACGAGCCGAGCAATATTATTCTGTCACAGTGAGTGACGCACGTACTCACAGTCTTCATAATATTAACACTAGTTAGTTACTTTGTTGATACTAACACTGTTAACTCTTTGTTTGTATTAAAGAAATTATTTTTTTACGAGAGCAACTTGTTTGTTGAGATATTTTAACGATTTTGGTGGCAAGTGGTTGGGAGTGGAAAACGTAAACAACGAACTTTTGAATTATTACAAAATGTGAAAATAATCATTAGTGTAAGTTATTAGACATCTTCCGGTCCGTAGAAACTCCGAGCCTAGCTCTTTCCATTACTCGTTAAGTGACTCTTAGTCTCTCTAAAAGGCAGTCAACTACCACTTTTCAGAGCCGTATGTCCTCACTGACAATACACAGTTTTTAAACACCCTTGTCGTAAGACACTGTGAGATACTCTACGAGAAGATATCACGTAGCTTCCCAAACACTGCCCATCCGAGTTGGATTCGTCGGGCGACCTCTTTGTTGAAGTTGGATTTAACTGAACAATCTGTCCAAGGGTAGTACAATGGCCTACATTTTTACAACAATCGGTAAGGGTGCCACATGGACATTTGACATGATTTTTGTCTTTTCCATGTTCATTTTAAGGCCCACCTGTTGGGAAACGTTCGTGAACAGTTTCGGAGAAACAATGTCTCCCTGTCTCACCCCTTTCTGCATTTGGATTGGTTTCGTGCTCTTTTCCTGAAGTCGGATGGACATGGTGCCGTTTCTAAATAAACACTCCAACTCTTCGATATCCCAACAGTCGATATGATATCGTTGGACTGCAATACTGCCCAGGTTTCGATTGAATCAAAGGCTTTCTCATAGTCCACAAATGTTAGACATAATAGCCGATTATACTCCTCTGTCTTTTTTATAATCTGGCGGAGCGTGTTTATGTGGTCTATGAACTATGATACTAAAACCTTTTCGGAAACCGGCTTGTTCGGGAGGCAGGAAGTCACCAAACCTGCGTTCGAGACGGTTAGTAATGACTCTCGAGAACAGCTTGTATGCATGGGACAGAAGTGAGATTGTTCTATAATTCTTCAACAAGGTGTTATCACCGTTTTTAGGGTTCCGTTGCGAAATGGCAAAAAACGGAACCCTTATGGAATCGTCATGTCTGTCTGTCTGTCCGTCTGTATGTCACAGCCACTTTTTTTCGAAAGTATAAGAGCTATCCTGTTGAAACTTGGTAGGAAGATGTATTATGTGAACCGCATTAGGATTTTCACAGAATAATAAAAACAAAACAAATTTTGGGGGTGCCCCCCATACTTAGAATTGAAACTCAAATTTTTTTTTTCACGAAACCCATACGTGTGGGGTATCTATGGATAGGTCTTTAAAAATTATATTGAGGTTACTAACATAATTTTTTTCTAAACTGAACAGTTTGCGCGAGAGTCTCTTCCAAAGAGGTAATATGGCTGCTTTATTTATAAAATTCATAAACATTAAATTTGATTTTTTATAATCAAAAGGGACTTATGTGATGTTATATTTACTGGGTGAAACTTAGAGAAAAAATAAAATAACAAACTAATAGAGGCTTGAAATCTACATTCGATGATATATAACACATAGATATACAATGTAGATTGATCAAAATAATAACCAAAAACCGAAATGAAAACTTTGACGGGCTCTCCTGTAAAAAAGTAAAATTTCGAATTGCGGCCGTTTTGAATTTAAGCAGCGATATGTATTATGTGAACCGCATTAGGATTGTCACACAAAAATCAAAACAAAACAAATTTTGGGGGTGCCCCCCATACTTAGAATTGAAACTCAAAAAAAAATTTTTCACCAAACCCATACGTGTGGGGTATCTATGAATAGGTCTTTAAAAATGATATTGAGGTTACTAACATCATTTTTTTCTAAACTGAACAGTTTGCGCGAGAGACACTTCCAAAGTGGTAAAAAGTGTGTCCCCCCCCCGTAACTTCTAAAATAAGAGAATGATAAAACTAAAAAAAATATATAATGTAGACCTCAACCAAAACTACCAACGAAAATTGGTTTGGATGAGATACAGTTAGCAGTTTTTGAGATATAGTACATTTTCAAAAACCGCAAATATAACTTTGCCATTCATACAAATACTATGAAAAACAAAGTTATTTTTATTGTTTGTGTATATTACTTACTAATCTCAATATAATTATATCTCTAATCTATGCTTGCTGCTACGGAACCCTTCATGGGCGAGTCCAACTCGCACTTGGCCGGTTTTATTGTAAACACGTATTGGCGCTGCATATGGACGGGTTTCTACAAAAACTATTTTCAGAACGTTTGGAGGTAAAACCCGTCTGGATGGGTTTTTTGAAACAGTTCAAACTTTTTTCTTTTTTTTTTTATCGTGGTAAAATCATCAAATGAGTCCTCCCACCCCAGGCAGGGCGGGAGGGACTGTCAGACTTGTACTGACTAAAATCCACGGTGTCCTTCAATAGCCCTTTATGTTCCGGGGTCACGGTAATGAAATAAGTCCCGCGACCCCAAACAGTTCAAACTTGTACTTTTTTTTCAATCAAACTTAGTTCAAGCCTAGGTTTCCATTTGATTTTCGCAACAGCTATCTACCAACCATTTCTGGACCAGGGATCCCTTTCTTATAGCAGGATCTCTGAAAAAAAAATAGGTAGGTAACTTTTGTTACTTATACTAAGTAGGGTCAGGGTGGCTAATTCCGTCTATGGGGCGTAACCGTCTACTTGAAAATTATGCTCGAAACAGCCGAGTTGCAGTGTTTGTAGTGGTGTCGGTAAAACAGTTCTAGTTTTAACTTCAAATAAAAATTCCCTAGATGGCGTTAGTCGCTATACAAATGGGAGGTTTCGAGCATGAATTCAAGTACTTAGACGGTTACGCCCCATATGACGGAATTAGCCACCCTGACTTAGTAGTTTTTATTAATGTGGTTTTAGAACTAGTAACATTTTTGTAAAAACGGTTCCTAATATCTTATGTTATGGAACTATTATTAAACTAACTTTTCTTCTTCTCTACTACCTTAGAATAGCTGAACTTACGTATCGATAGGCACTGTAAGTACTTAGGTATGTTAACGTGGATGATCTCGATGGTATTAGGGGCATTTATTTCTTTTTTAAACGTCTCCGCAAGTTGAAGTTTTCCTATATAGCAGGTGTGGTACCCAGATAAGAGTAGATATAATAATAAATAGGGAAAACACCCAGACCGGGAACAACTACTTGTGGATTATAAAAATATGAAAATATAATAACAATAATAATGAATGAATAAACGAAATAATAATAATAATATTCAACAACTATCACACAACGCCATCTAAGTAGTCCCAAGCTAAGAAGAGCTTGTGTTATGGGTTCTAAACAACTGATAAACATACTTATACATATATTTCTAAATACATACATAATATAGATAAATTACACCCAGACACAGAACAAATGATCGTGCGTATCCGTGCAGGAATTAAATCCACGACATGCAGCGGAGCAGTCAGACTTTCAAGTTCTATTATTCATAAACGCAGATCTCTTCTCTCTTATCCCACACCTCAACATTGGTCACTCCACTATAAATACAGCGCGACTCACTCCTGCTCATCGGCACCATTCCAATCTACCGCACTGAGCCTTTCCAACAACGCACACACAGCGACACGGTGTTATTTCGCAATAGTTATTAGCAATGATGGTGTATATTGTTGGAGACACAGTTTTTCGTGTATGTAGGTGGAATTGTGTTTTCAAGCGCTATTTTCGTGAGTGACCTGTGGCACTGGCCCTCAGATTTTTTGACGCTTTCATTGCTATTCTTCATTGTCAGAAGGAAGCAATTTTGAGTTTTAGGAATGTTAGATATCCTTCGCTGCAACAGATAGATTTAAAAATACAGCCGAGCTAATCGATGTATGTTCCTACCTTTTTAGTGGTGTGGAATGTCAGAATCTTATAGAGTAAAACCCACCCTGTTCCTGGAATAACCGTTTGAGTTCTAGGGCTGTAGATACTCTTATAAGACATTGCCGCAGCTCTAGCCGATAATGATTGTAGATACTCTTCCGTGACATTTCTTAGTGTCCCGGGAAGTGTGGATCAAATTAAAGAGGAGGGAATGGGAGAGGTCATTGAGAGGCCAATCTTTTTACCTCCGAGACATACGGTGCTATTTTCTACGGTTCAAAAGTTATAACCACTTTTCGTTTTCAAATGCCTAGAGAATTAAATTAAATTGTTTAACTTTAAAATTAATTGGAATATCCGATTGATTAATACCTTTAGGGACTTCACTCATGGCGCGACGCGATATCGAATTGCATCGATTGACGATATCGGTCAGATATCACACAAGCGTCCGGCCGAAGAAAATGTATGGACTATCGCTAGTGTTTGCTAATGGAGTCGTATGGATTGACGAATTGACGATATCACTCACAGATATGCTCGATATCGACTTGCATGTACGTCCTAATGACAATGCATATGATTCTGTGTTCGAAATTCGATTGCACAACTACTCGTCACTGGCGACATCTTTTTTCTTTTGTTTGCAGCGCCTTTATGTCGTAGTAGTAAGGTGGATTATCGTAGTTTACGGTCGAACTGCATCGCATCGCTCCATTAGTAAGTACTTGCGACTTAAATCGTCAATCGACTCGATATCGCACGAATCGCGTCGCGTCGCATCGCGCCATGAGTAAAGTCCCTTAGAAGAATCTCTGAAATTACCTCTCCCCTGTTTAATTTGATCCACATTTCTCGGGACACCCTATATAGTATATCTATGCGTAGGGGCCTGATAGACTCAACTACTTTTATATTAATTCAACAATAGATCGTTTGATATATTGAGGGATACAAAAGTGTAGGATGAAGTAGGTACTAACTTCTGTTTTTAAGTGTAACCTTTGATTCCAGTTAAAATATTTCAGCACAGTAAGACAAAGTTTAAATATTTACAAGACAAGTGTAGTCTGTGGAATGGTGTGAGGTGGGAATATTCCGAAATATTAGTTTTATTTTTAGCACGCGAGGCCGGCCCTGTTTACATGTTTTTCTCTTTACGATCGACTTATTTCTCAGCTTCCCAAACGGTTTTCGCCGAAATTTATTTTTTTGTTGTTTTTAAAATTAAACACTTTATTTGAGGGTTTACAATTGTCCCGCAAATAGTTTGTTAAATGACACTTTTTACGTAAGATTTATGTAAATGTTGCCAGGGCTTGGTTTTATAAAACCACTATCTGTACCCCGTGGTTTCACCCGTGCTGTTCTTCGGCTCTTTGTAGCTAGCGTTATGTTTTATAGCCTATATAGCTTTCCTCAATAAATGCATGGAATATCCAACACAAAAACACTTTTTCTATTCGAACTAGTACTTCCTGAGATAGCCGCGTTTAACCAAACAATCAACCTCTACAGATTCATAATATTAGTATTGACAGGCCTGTTGGTCTAGTGGTTAGTGACCCTGACTGCTATGCCGGAGGTCGTGGTTTCGATTCCCACCCAGGACAAATGTTTGTGTGATGAGCACGATCATTTGTTCTGTGTCTGGGTGTGATTTATCTATAATATTTATATATTTAGAAATATATAAGTATGTTTATCAGTTGTCTAGTACCCATAACACAAGCTCTGCTTAGCTTGGGACTAGATGGCGTTGTGTGATAGTTGTGGATTATTATTATTATTATTAGTGTAGAAGTATAGATTGGAATAAAAAAGGCCCAGTTGAAAACCAGCGTCGAGCACTAGTTGCTCGACATTTTGCTGAACTGGGCCTATTTGGCGCAACCATGGGACACACATCAAATCTTTGTTTTGCACTTCTCCCTTTTATTTTTTGTTTTAGCTTAACTTTCCATTTTTAAGTTTCTTGTTTTTATTTTATTTTGTTGTGTGTTTGTCGTGGTTTTGAGCCAAATAAATATTTTTTCTTTCTTTGAAAAGCTTTATGTTAACCAGAAGAAATTGTTGCTGTTGTTTCTTAATCTCCCTTTGATAGAAAGAAAAAGAAAAGATATTGAAAACACAAACGAGAAGAAAATAGAAAGAAGTACACTCCCTATACAAAGACGTACAAAAGTAGTAAGGTCGGTACGGCATATGAAGCGATACCTCTGTTGTTGCAGGATTCGAGAATGAAGTAAGGAGGTAAGTTATCTAGCTAGAGGGTACGTAGACAGCGATTTTGCATCACCGCTTTGCCTTTAGAAAAACCTTTATTACAGCTTTATGTAATACATTTAAGTATAAGTATTTTCCTGGAGGCTGAGGCTAGTAGATAGGCAGCTACATGAATAAAGTCAGTATCCATTAGGTAGGTCAGTACCGCTAAAAAAGATCAAATCTCAGAGAAGGGTCTGTTTACGAACTAATGAGCCTACGACCGGATCAATTATGAAAAAAAGACTTGGCATAACGCCGGGAACCGGTAACATAATGAAGACATTGAAGTCTTTTTTAACCCACTGTTATTATGTCTCTTAAACTTTTTTGTTGTCCATCATCATCGATAAATAATGTATTTTTGTACATTTGCTCCAATGCATATAATAAGCATTTTCTTGAAGGCTTTCATACTTTTAAAATCCTACATGAAATATTATTTTTTGTAGGAACGCTGCCATGTTCGAAATTGAAAATGATATTCGATTATTAGGTATGTCTTATTCACTGGTCTATCGTTACATACGCGACGAGCGTTCGCATCACTCTTCGCAGTATAGGCATATTCTTGTTCGCGAGATCATCGTTCGATGGGGGAGCATCTAACGATTAGAATATCTCTGACTTCTTGTTCAAAAGCCTGTGCCTTCTAATTTTCGGAAATCGCGACATAAACACATAAAATGACGACACAGAAAAGCACTTTCGTCCAGAAACAGCACTAAACATTTGATCTTGAAATGTTTTCGACTTCAACCTTCAAATGCGTCTCGTTATTTTCGTGTATGTCATACCTCGTCCTTGCCAGTTTCAAACCTCGACTGTGAATAGATCGATACGGTACAGGTTTGCGCATGATTCACCAGGTCACAGCGTTATTGGCACACGGCATTTCCGATCCGTTTATACCGCAAATGAGCTTGTATTTCTTAATTGAAGGCTTTAGGCAGTTCTTATGCAAAGTTTGAGTCATCTTTATTTATGGAAATGTAAGTTAAGAGTCTCTGGCACGAATTATTTTTGTTTTGGTAACTACGGGCTAACGGGAAACGGGGTCTTTGAGAGTTCTTATTTGTTAATACCATTTCTGTTAGCCAGCGACATCCCACTTTTGGGCAAAGGTCCATGCCGTCCAAGTCTTCCGATCCAGGACCAATATCGACCACTGATCTTCAGAATTGTCGAGCTCGTCCTTCCATCTTCTACGAAGACTGCCATGTCGCCTTCTGGCTTCTTCAGGACTTCATATTGCGGTTATTTTAAGATTCAGGGAAGAGACGAAGTAAGGGAAGCCTTTGCCATGAAGGCAGACACTAATGGCTCATGATAAGCAATTAATAAAGAATTTGGAAATCCTCTCGAAAGTTTATCTTTACAAGAATTGACTGAGTTGAGAAGTGGCAAGTGCATACCGCTATTGAGTTGGAGTGAAGCACGTGGGTATGATTTTAATCAATTAGGCATCTACATTGTACAATTTGTACATAGTGCATTTCAGTCGATTACACGTTACAATTGTCTGTTGTCTGAACAGCTAGCCTTGGGCGTTAAATAGTTTACAAACTACTCACTACAATTAAGATTTAATAGTAATTGTATCTTCCTCTTCAGAACAATATTCGCTATTGGAACTTCGTCTTTGATAATACTATTTACTAGGTCAAGATTTTCGTGGGATTTCTGGACTATGCAACATTCCATCAACAAATATGTTTTCCCCGAAGTGGTTCACCCACATTTTTGTATTCAGTTATTATGTACCAACTTAGATATAGGTACAGCAAAATTTATAAATTATTAAAGTCAAACTCAGGGTAGCGTTCTCTCTCCTCTTCTTTTCTCAATTTTTATTAATAGTGTTACCAGTGTTATCTCCTCGAATTTCCACCTCTACGCAGACGACCTGCAGCTTTACCGTCACTTTACTGTAGCCGAGGCAGATTCTGCTATTGCGGCTATGAATCTTGACCTGGCTGCTATCAGCGCTTGGGCTAAGTCATTTGGTTTACAAATTAATCCGAGTAAGTCTCAGGCAATGATAATAGGCAGTAGATTCGTTCGCAATGCAGCTGTCGTTTCTACTTTGATGCCGCTTTACCTTGATAGTGTTCCTATTAATTATTCTGACACCGCCAAAGACCTAGGTGTAATAATCGATTCTAACCTTTCATGGCGTGCACAGGTCAACGAAGTCAGTCGAAAGGTTTATTTCTCTTTCCATTCGCTGAAATGCCTTCAGAGTTTTTTACCTTTAAAGTCGAAAATTTCATTAGCACAAACACTTATTCAGCCAATTATAGATTATGCCGACGCCTGTTATTTGGATGCTACTGAGGAGCTATTAAACAAGCTTGAGCGCTTGCAAAACTTATGTATTCGCTTTGTTTTTGGACTTCGTAAGTATGACCATGTTTCTCATCTTCGCAAAGAACTCAAGTGGCTCCCAATCCGTCTTCGCAGGAACACTCGGATATTATGTCTACTTTTCAACATCCTTCATAACCCCACTTATCCTACATATCTCCGTGAGCGATTTACTTACGCTCGCCCCAGCAACGCTCTATGCAGATCACACCTTAAATCCCTCCTTAAATCCCATCCTCATAAAACGAGCTATTATTCTTACTCCTTTACTGTACATGCTGTAAGATTATGGAGTTCGCTACCGCCTAGCATTAGAGAGTCAAAATCAATTTCTACTTTCAAAAATAGAGTCAAAGAGCATTATCTTTCCTCTCAAAATTGACTAATTTAATTTTTTATCTTCATTTACTTATATATATTTTAGGATTTTGTATTTATATAAGTACTTATATATTATTTATAATTTATATGTGTACTAATATTTAATAAGTTAAGACATTCTTTTTATCTCTGTATTCTTGTTCTCACACACTACTGTCTACATTTCTTTTTTTCACTCTTCCTGTCGCAGGTCTGCTGGTAGAAATTTCTTATGAAATAAGCAGTGCCTTTGTACTATTAAGATTACGTATGTCCTTATATTTTATATTGTGTGTACATAAATGATTAAATAAATAAATAAATAAATAAACGATGTAGATAAAATCTTTCGTATCAATTCGTATTCTTAAAAATTGAACCATTTATGCAAAGGTGGGTCAGCTAATTTCTTTAACTCACTGTAAGTAATAATGTGGGAACACATTTCGTCGTTAAAATTATGTCATGTAGATGACATGGTATGAAGTCTCTAATCGTTACTAAATTTTGATTTAGATTAAATCTAAATATTACATTTCAGTGATTTATAACATTCATTATGATTATAAAATCAATAAATCAGATATAGAAACAATATTAGAGCTAACGATATTCCAATACAAACGCCTACATTTCATCAGAGAACCTATTTAAAAATAACTCTCAGCGATACTTTTAGAAATATGATTAATAAAAATACATGAGTAACTAGCCTAATTATAATGTGTGATTTGCAAAACATTGGTAAGTACGCGGGACGTCGACTGAGGCGAGTCTACGGGCGGGCGGGAACTGGGAAACTTTTCATGACTTTAGTGATGGGCTACAGGTTTAGAAAATTTGTCGATAAGATAAAGAAAAAACATTCAACATAACTAACTTTAAACATCTATTATTTCTTGCTTCTTTGATAGAAGGGTAGTGGGACACTCCGATATCATACTTTTTTTTTAAAGATTTGGTTTAAAAAAATGTTGATTTGTTTTGTTTTAAAACAGGGATATAGGTAATGAATGAAAAAAAAAAAACAATTTGAAAAATAACTAATTACAAATTGCTAAAGTTCTTTATTTCCATCATCACTTATTACAAATTGCCATGCCATACTTCTGATGTTTGCCTTTAATGACTATTGTTTTGAAAAGAGCATGTTCAAACATGAAACTGGTAATTACTATTATTCCTGTTAATTCTTACACTCGACCTTTGTTAAAGCTTCTTAACAATAGGGTAAAAAAATACGAGTGGGGGCAAAACCCGCCGCCAGACGATCGCCATCAACAATATCAGAAGTTCAGAATTATCTTGTCCGTTCCCGTGTCGTTACGTTCGCTTGCCTTTAAGTTTGTAAGCTCAGTTGTTAACTTTATTGTACTTGCTGTGGTGTCTTTCAGTAAAAGAGTACCTAGACTTATTAGTTAATAGTATTAATACCTTACGTATTGTGTATATTAGTCTGGGTTGTGGAAATCAGACAGGCAGTCGTACCCGGTAATATATTGGTATTCATTAACTAAATACATAAGTTTACAGTACACGAAGTATCAGTTGACTGCCCTTGAACCGACCATTTCAACACCCAGATTGCAAAAGTGCATCATCTTAACTAAACGACTGTACCCAAACTTATCGATATCGACATTCGCTCGTTCCCATCACTATTCTACAGCAAGCAGATCGCGCGGGCGGCGTTCCCTACTGGCCAAGCGGCCGGCATCACATCCGAACGAACGAACTTACTGTCCCACTCGTGTGCCGTGTTTGCAAACCCTGCACTATCCTATTACAACCCTATTTAAAAAAAATCTCTAACCTTATACAAATTTTTGGTAATACTTTTTGTGCTGTGCTCACGGAGTTTGGATTTTTTTTTCTTGAAAGCAGAGAGATTCAGGTGAGTCTTGAATTTAAATTATTTTAAATGCCTTGTTTTTATGTAATTTAAATTAACGGAACTAAATCTCATCAAATAATTTTGAAAACTTTTGGAAACTGGAACAATTGGTTTTAAAATTAAGTATATTTTGCATTTTAATCTGAAATAGCTTTTCGCAATAAATACTGAGCCGTTTAATAACGAATTCAAGGTTTTTCCTCAAATGTCTAATCGGGTAAAGAGCGATAAGATTGATCAGACGATAAACGAGAATGATTCAGTATTAATAATAGTTTCACTTTCAGCTGAAAACGTTTTTGTGTGCCCTGAAAATGTAATAAAGCCAAAACTTTACTTGCGCTGAATTGAAAAATATATTAAACTGCAACAGAATGTTGTAAATCGTGCGTTTTCATTCCATGCGACTTTTAGAGTAAGCAGAAAACTTTAATTCACTTTATAGCCTTCACAAACTTTTCTGAATCAACGCGAATTACACTCATGAAGCATTTCCTTGAATTCTATATTAGTTTTCTATTAATACAGCTCAATAAAATGTATAAATACATCTCGTAGACATGTGATTTAGATGTCTACGTCACTATTGGCGTTAACGCTTTAGCAGAAGTACCGTAATGTAAAGTGCTATATACTAACACTGGCATAAAATAATATGAATTTACTTAACTATTAGGTATATGCTTGCAAATAATTAGAAAAAAATACTGGCTAGCGATATACCTAACGCATAGCAAAAGAGTGGAATTACTCATTACCTCCGTTTGTGTTCCCGAACGCATACAAGCCGAATCTCTTCAAAGATAGAGTGAACAGGGTTTTGCTGAGTAAGCACAATCCATCCTAGACTTTTTTTCTGTCACCTCGATCTGATATATATTATAGTCAAGAGCAGTTCCATCGCAAATAAAAAAAGGGAGCAAGTTGGGTTTTTGTCTTGATCATTATGTGGAGTAGACCACTCTTGACAAAATTTCTTGACAGCGAAGACACTGAATATAAAGTAAGGACTAAGCTGGTGTAAGGCCTCACCGAAGAGGTGGTACAATCATATCATCCATTAAACGTATACTGTTGACCAAGAACCTCGGTTATCGTAACGAATAGGGAAAATCGGGAAAATAGACATAACCGGAACGCTTTGCACACGGATTATTGTCACAGTTCGTTGTTCTATGCTGTCCCATATCTTAATTTTATTTCCGTTGCTGAGTAAAATGTTTGAAATCTTATATTTTATTTATTTTGTCTTCCTCTTTACATTATACACGTCTCTCTTTAAATTCCACCAAGTGTTGTCAAACCGATCGTCTTGATGCCCATGCGTTTTGATAGGGTGAATTATGTTTCTTTTAATGATCTTCAATCTATCGAATCTTAATCATCAATTAATGAGTCCTGCCCTGAGTAGAGTGGAAGAGACTGTCAGACCGTTACTGAATAAAAATCTACCCTGTTCCTTTAGTTGCCCTTTGCGTTGGAGGGTCACGATTTCATTCACAAACGGTCCCGAGATCCCGGCAGGGGTTTATAGGCCTGCAGTGCGAGATAAATTAATAAATAAAATAATATGCACTTTATAAATGAGGTTATTTTTGGTTTAATTTCAACAAAAATCTTATTTGTTTAGGGAATAATCACTTGATTCGGCCAGTGTTTACAAAAAAGGCTCAAATGTTTTTGAAATAAAGAAATGTAGAATGTTTGAGTGAAAAAACAGTTGTAATTGTAATATAGTACAGTATAGTAATACTGTTACTAAAAACAGTTATAGTAGGTATGGTACTCGTTTTTAATTTGAATATAAATCTAATTTAAAATAATGTCTTTTAATTATAAACGAACCTTGTTACAGTACTATGTAACTATGACCACGTAGCTGACCTTCCACCATTGTATAACATAAGACGCGCGTGCGCATCTACGTAAGCTTACGATGAGTAATAGATTGGTTGAAACATCGTAGAACAAAGCTCTGACTTCGATGTAAATAAATAATGACAAATCAAGGAGCAGGTGGAAACAGGTGACTAGTGTTCTATTGGCTGTTCTTTGATATCAATTGAAAGTAGCCTATGACAGCAGGCATTTTGTGCAAATTATTTAATTACCAGTGCACTCAAACCGGTGAAGGGAAACATCGTGGGAAGTCGGTATGTTATCCTTTGAAGTTCGAATTTTTGTAACTATACTAATATTATACCTAAAGCTGAAGGGTTTAAGCCTCCTGCAGACACACGCTATTAATCGCGCGGGGCAACATGTCGCGGTTCATTCGCAGTATTTTTAGAGTGGAAATTAGCTTGGCTCGTTGTCGCAGCGCGATTAATCGCGTGTGTCTGCGGGAGGCTTTAGTTGAACGCTCTAATCTCAGAAACTGCTGGTTCAAATTGAAAAATTTTCTTTGTGTTGGATAGTTCATTTATCAAGGAGGCCTTGCTATGCCATGCTATTGTCTATAACATGCTGCTGCTACCAAAAAGAGCTGAGGAGCGGGGTTACACCAACAGGGAACAGCTAGCTATTTCATTTACAAATCACTATCTCATCTTCATCATCATCATCAACCTATAAATGTTCCCACTGCTGGGACACAGGCCTCCTCCCTCCTCCTGTGAGAGGGAGTGGGCCGTAATCTACCACGCGGGCCCAGTGCGGATTGGTAGATGTCACATGTCTTCGAATTTTTGGTTCTAGGACATGCCGGTTTCCTCACGATGTTTTCCTTCACCGTTTTGAGAGCAGCGGTGTTGAAATAAATTACACAGAGTAATGCGCCTGACGGGGTTCGAACCCATGACCTACAACTCGTAAGTCGAGGCCGATACCACTGTGCCACCACTGCTCCTTCACTATGACTATCTAATCGTCTGTATTTACATTATTTACGATATTCACTAGGCTTAGATACTTAAGAGGTTATCGTAAACAAAGCGGTTTGTATTTTAAGTTCTACAACAAACTTTAAGTAAAAAACTTCGATAGTTTAATAAAATTGTTACTCCAACACATCTTTGGGCAAGACATCATCGTTGATGAGCATGAAATGTTTAGGTTCCGAAGTTGTAGTAGATATTTATTATTTACAAGCAAAATTCAAATAAAACATCATTTACTCCAAAAATGATTCTAAAGCTTCGTTTCGTTTTGTAATTAAATTAAAGAAGCTCTAACTTTTTGTTTGTTGGTTAATTAACTAAGCACAAATGAGTACCAAGTTGTTTATTTTGATAACCGTTGTTATTGAGAAAGTACTTAAGTAAATAGGCTTCAAATACAATATAGGTGTATAATTAAAGGTTCGTTAAAGACCATCCAAGTCCCTAATTAGAACTCCGTCAATGGGACTCTATGAATAATTAAATAACAATAATACGAGTATCTAATTGCCTAGGGTAATGTGTTGTGTTTCAACTGAAGAAACGACGTGGTTTTAAGGACTTTTTGGACAATCAAGTCTGACGACAGTCCCTTCCGCTCATAGCTGGCACTCATTTGATGATTTTTAACCCAAAACAGGTATTTTTTTGTAGTCAGGGTTTACAGTATGCAACAGAGGCCTTATCATGACTTTTCACTTATTGTGACGTAAAGTAAACTGGAACTTTGACATTTAATTTCAAGGAAAAAAATTGTTCCTTCTTCATACACCAGAGGCGCTGTTCCATTTTTTTCATACAAGAAACGCTGTAAATACTGGAAAGACGCTGTGAAGTAAAATAGTGAAAACTCGTGATAAGTGCTCAGTTATCGTCTACAGACCATACCAATTACAAATAAAAAACCATTCGTTTATGACAGTTGGAAACTCCATGGTTTAAAATTTACTTTTTTTAATTGTAAGTAAGAGTTATGGGCCTATCACACGCACAAGCTTCACCACAGTTCTGCTTGCGCAAGCCAACGATAAATAAAATGAAAGAGGTAAGAACTTTAATATTTGATTAAAGGATGTTAAATTGTGTATGAGAAAAGGATCCACCATCCTTTAAATTTCATTTTTATCCGACTACAAACTACCCAAACATTGTTTTTTCCACGCCGACGATTTCGACAAGAATGCTTGCGCGGGCAGAACTGTGGTGAAGTTTGTGTGTGTGGTAGGCCCATTAGTTAAGCCTCCTTTGTGCACCTATAATAAGTTAATGACACATTAACGCGTCATGTAAGCTCGGTAAGTGTGACGTCATAGCGTCTCGGATTTAGATGCACGCGCGCAAACAGACATAAACAACAGTTTCCTAGAAACTTTACTGATCACTGTGTGGAGTCAGGTACTTGGATTTGATGTAATGGATTTGGTGTTTGGTTGCTAGGGGTGAAACTGTTTGAAATTAGGAGCATTAAAAAAAAACAATGTTCTAGGTGTAGCTCACGGGTGTAGCTAGAGGAGCTAGAGTTATATTGTGCAGGGCCACAAAGCGGCAAAATCAAGTTACGGCGGTACGCTATTTTTTATATAAAAAAACACTTGAAAAAGGTTATCTCCTTATTTATCAAAGAAATTCTACAGTTTACAAAACGATACGACGCGCGTTACCTACCACCAGCACGCGTAGCATGGCGCCCGGGTTTTGTCGACGGGAGAATATAAGACAAAATGACAGAAGTAAAAGATTTTTATCGATTTAAGCATAGTAATGTTTAAAATATAGAAAAGATATGTTTGTATTATTTAATGGTGTAAGAATCGTGTCATACTTGTGCAAGAAAACAGTCGATTTGTATAGAAATAACGATGAAATAACTTTGTCTTTTCTTGGTAGAATAGAGATAGAATCGCCGTGCTACGCGTGCTGGTTTAAACCAAAGAAGGGATAGAAGATCTTCTAATTTATCATCATAATAATAGCATTTGGGTGAAACTGACTGCCTTCCACTAAACCCGTCTGTAAAGAGGTCTTGGCACAGGTGCATGTAATTAATAAGTCGGCCATCTTGCGCCTGTAATAACCGTTCGCACCTGAAGTTTCAGCTGTATTCGCGGCCAAACCGCTGAGGATATTATTACGATGTTTCCTGTCGTAAAGACTTCGTATAATATTCGGTTCGCGAATAATAATTCTGGGAATCAGTGTAATATTTATTCTTCCATATTTTTTATATTTTGGTATGAAAATACTGGTCGTGAACTGAATTTCTCTTTTTTACTTCTGTACTTATAATATGTTATTATTTAAACATTATTTCTGGATGTCCTCTACTCTTTTTTTGGTGCTAATATCATCATAATGAGTCGTCTTGCCCTGGATAGAGTGGAAGGTTTCTTCAGTTGCATTTCAGGGCCTCAATGTCCCACGACCCCATGTCATCTGTCCTGGGTTGTGCGAAAGCGTCTGTCAGACTGATAACTGATCCTTCTTTGATTGTCTTGGGCCGAGGTTTTGATTTATATATTTACGAAATGTCGCTCCCCTGGGACCACAGAACAGATTTATATGTTCTGTGCCTGGGACAATGACTTCAAAGAAGCAAGAAAGTATTGAATTTCGATAAACCAAAGCTTTTTTATCGTAAGAAAGTTTACATAAAATGTTAGAAATATAAAAAAGCAGAAACAAAAGATATATATTTTATGCGTTTCTGTAATTTTATTACCATTCACGGTGCGAGGGGTTGGGCCATGAAAGATAGCAGGTCAAAGAACGTATAAATAAATAATTTATAGTAGTATAGATTTTACTTCGACTTTATACCTATAAATACCTGAAGTTTTATCTATGGAACAACAAAAATAAAGCAATATAGAGCATAAAAATTATTACAGAAAAAATGGCTAAAGACACATACAAACAAAACATTTCTGGCGTTAGTTTCTGAGAAGAATTCGATCACAAATTAAAAAAAAGCAATCTATTTGATATTTAAAAAATTGATGACGAAGAAAGAGACTCGTGGTTGACTTATTAAACGGGTAATACTATTTGTTTACATACCGGTTTCAAAGAAATTCCCTAAATACGGGTTTACGTGGGTGAGAAATTGATCTAGCTTTGTCTCATATCTGGGAAAATTAATCTGACAATTTTCCCAGATATGGGACCTAGGTCCCATATCAGGGAAAATTGTTCTAGCTAGGTCTCATATCTGGGAAAATTGTTCTAGCTAGGTCTCATATCTGGGAAATTTTTTCGAGCTAGATCTCATATCTGGGAAAATTGATCTAGCTAGGTCTCATATTTAAGAAGGATTAGCCCGCAAAATAAGCTTCGTTTTTTTTTATTAAAAAATATTTAGATTTTCTAGCGTGAATTATCGATTCAAGTACTTATATTTTTGTCAAAAAATTATTATTCGACTAATCAATCTAAGATATCGGTATGGTCGTATTAAAATTTACGCCACTATTTTGTTTTTCAAAACAATTTCACCAATAGTGTCTGTAACCGTCTTTTGCGAGACAAAAAGTAAGCTGTTCATTATTTGGTGCCGTTTCATAAGTTGGCTATAATCTGCATAACCTGCATTGTTTACCGTTCACCGTATTGAACATTCACAAATAAACTTGATGACACACGTGTGATTGATAATTTGATATGATTGGGCATTGGGGGCACGGGATGAATATAGAAATCAGTATTAAAATAGCCATAAGTATTATAAGCATGAATAATAAAAATAGATCAGTTGAGACCTGAATGTAGATATTTGTTTGATATTTTAATATTTGTATGTATTATAGTTGTTCTGGATCGGGGTTTGAGAGGTCTGTGTGTTTGCATTTGTAAATGCACCTACGAAAGTGCGGCAGCATCTAAAAAAACATTTACCTTAGTTGTGTCATGTCATGATCAATTCTAGAGAATTGATTTAATCATAAACTTCTGCGCATGTCAAATCTATTTGGGTATACGGTTCAAGTCCATATTCAAAGAATCATCAGTTTAACTTTTCAGTTTTTAGCATCTGTATTTTAATAATCTTTTCATGTTTTCGTAATAGTAACATTTAGATAACTATAAATCTAAGGGTACGTTCATATCTGACGGATCATCCGTCGAGCGGATCATCTACTGTCGTACCACAAAAACTTTTAAACGTCTGTTGAACGCTTGTCTAAAAAAATGTCAGATTATGTCGTTGAAATAAGGTCCGTTTTGCAGTCACACTTTTTTTAGACAAGTGTTCAACAGATGTTTAAGTTTTTGTAGTAAGGCTGCTAATGTTCTTTGACGCACTAACGGTCAATTGTTTTTCTATACATTTGTCTGTTCTGGCGTTCCGCGACCGATGATCCGCGAAGGATGTTCCGTCAGATATGAACTCACCCTTAAATGCGAAAGTTAGTTTAGGAACATTAAATTATCTAACGGTAAAAAACGTTAAAAAAAGAAGAAGAAGAAGACTGCCAAATCTCATTTCATAGTAGAAAAGTTTTCTTTGATTTTCAATGTTATCGTTCAGAAAGCTCCTCGGTTCTCACCTGCGCGTACACACTATGGCATGGCCCAGTTGCACGTCCTCGGCTAACAATAGTCCGCGAACGTGCGCTGCCAGCGTTATCATAAGTTTCATAACAGTGCATAGTGCGAAGTGTTCCGATGAAAAGGAATGTATGAATATAGCACTCTTGTTTTCATCTCAGATAAATTTATCATTGCAGAAGACTTATTTCATCGTAATTAAAATACATCAAAAGTAGCTCAGTGGTTCTCAACCTTTTAGTCATGAGGGACCATTTTACCAAATGTTTGTCTTGCCGGGGACCACCCAGTTGGTTTTCCTAAATTAAGGATTGTTTGATAAAGAAAAAGAGGACAATTTTATAATTAGCACTCATTTATTTATTATTTAGCGCGCTAAGCGCTCGCGGCTCGCGTTGGTTCGACTTGACTCATTACGTCACGCCACATATTATTAGGGTGCGTCCACATCTGGCGAATGCGCCGCGAATGCGCAGCTCGCGAGCCGTTTGCGAGCTGCACGCGCGCATTTTATGCTCTTATGTTGCTCCTGCGCCACTCGCGCGCCGATCGCGCGCACACTACGCGCTGTGCGTGCGCGGCTCGCGAGCGGCGCACGAGCCGCGCGCGCGCGGCCTGCGCACTTCACCTACTTTCTCCCGCCCGCGCCCCTTACACCCCGCACTAACAAATCCGCTCATCGCAAACGGAACGGTAAGCGCGCGAACTGCACGCGTGCAGATCGCAAGTCGCGCGCGTTTTTTGCGAGCCTTGCATGAGTTGCGCTAAAGAGGCGCACCAAACCATTGCTGTGACTGCACGCGCGCAACTCGCGGGCAGCTCGCGAACGGCTCGCGACCTGCGCATTCGCCAGATGTGGACGCACCCTTAGGATGGCTTCGCGGACCACTTGGAATGCCTCCAGGGACCACTAGTGGTCCGCGGACCACCGGTTAAGAACCACTGCTCTACACCTTTTCTTCTTCCATTCTCCCCTGCCAGACTTCACAAATTAAAATATGTTTTGAAACGTTTTTTCTTTTAATGTCAGCTCCTTACAACGCCCGCTCGCCATTATTTCCTAGTGTTTTAGCTGGAAACAAGCGGCGGAATAATTTTCAGCATCACATTAGTCCCTAATCAATTTTAAAAAAATATTAAAAAACATTAGTGCAAACGTAAATATGATCAATTCTGAGTTCTGACATATACGTAGGTATCACAAGGCATAAAAAAATTACGCGCTAAATTAGCCCATTATACAATACAATTAAATTTTTGTATATTTGAAACATAGTGAAGTGAATGCATGTCATTTACCAAGACTATTTACCTATTACTATTTACTAGTGGATCTTTATCCAAAGTTTTTCATGTACCACACATTTGCCAAAAGACACTTCTGTCTGGATAATATAGTGTAGCTATACTTCTTATGTTTACAAGTTCACGCGGCCCTGGAACATAATAATAACTCCAATATGTTTTATTGCTACAGCATGAGCCATCTTTTCTTGTTCTACGCGACACCCACTTTCGTTGCGTTTTAACTAAAATAATGCTAACAAGATTTATTATTTTTGCACTGTCCTGCCCTAAATAGTTCTGTATGTACTTATTATGAATATGGTCAATATTTTAATATATTACCACTTGAAAAACACCATTTTTCTCTAAAACTGTGACCACACGCGGGAAACACCGTTAATTATCGCGATGTCCATCATAGAACATTTTAAGATTTTAAATGTTATCCCGAATTTACCCGTTAGTGTGGCCCACTCTTTTCTTTCTACAACATCAACCTTATGGTTGATGTTGTAGAAAGAAAAATTAGATTGCAATAATCAAACTTGCAACCATCTGATTCCTACTGAATAAGAGAATATTTCCAAACGGGCCATCGCGTTTTTGTAACCAAGTAAAAAAAACTTTAGAATTCGCTTCGCAGGCGTTATAAGAATTTTCAAAGTTAGTTTTTTCTTCAGTTTCTTATAATACAAGTGTTACTGGATCGTTGGCGAGTGACGTTTAGGCAAACATTCCCCGAAATTGGTAGAGACGTAAAAAAACAAAATGGTTGCCATACGCCAAAACATCCTTGTTGAACTGTAATGACAAAGTTGTGAGTTGCGACTGAGAAAAATATTTAAAAAAAGGTTTCCAATAAACAAATGAAGAACTACAATTTAAAAATAATTAACAGTAAAACAATATTTCGACGTATTCCACATTGGGCAACCGTTGAAATGGCACCTGAGGATTCCACATGCAGCTGTGCCATAGAATCAACGCTAGGTAGTAGGTACTCAAAAGAACTATGAAGATTATGCACACGTAGCAATGGGAAGGCGCAGTTAGAAATCTAAATATAATTTTGGCGGTAAGCCATGCACTATAATTATAGAAAGAGTGCCAAAATTCTATAAGCATTACATGCCTTGTCTGGCATCGGTACTTTATGGACATAGTCCTGGACTGTGACTAATTACCTACTGGTTTGGGACGTAAATATTTTGTGACAATCATTCTGAATATTTGGCCAGTGAGACTGCTTTGTATTTTGTCTGAAAGGATTGTATAGTACAATGTTTATAACAGAGAAAGAAGTAGTTTTAGTTGCCAAAATAAGATAAAAATCAAAACATGTTATGAAGTGCAATGTAAAAAACTAAGGACTAAAAATAAAATGAAGGATGCTCTGTCTCCGCAAACTATTTTAAAAACAACAATTTATTGGCAAAACATCGCAGAAAAACTCGAACTTAAGATTAAAAATAAGTCAAAGAAACCCGTGAAGCATAGGTTACTCTAAACTACAACGAACAGATACAATTCATATTATTTATTTACCGAGAAAAGCTCTTTCAAAGTTCTGTAATCTGTAACCTAAACTATCATAGTTGCGATGAATAAGTTAGGGTTGTAGGACTGTCTAAACAAGTAACCGTGACCCTGGCACTTAAAGGGCAATTTAAGCAACACGGTAAAATTTACTCAGCACAAGTCGGATAGTCCCTTACGCTCTACCCAAGGCCAGAGTACTCATTTGGCGATTTTACCACCTAAAAATACTTAGTTGAAACAATATTTCGCGTGCTGAATAAAATTCCAGTAAGCGGAATATTTAGAAACCTTTAACTACTAGGACCAAAGTATTATACGAAAGACTATTTTTATTCTACCAAAATATACAAAAATACCGAAGACGCGAAAGGCATAAACAGAGCTGCATAACATGACTGTTCCAGTTTCTAAAAATAGACTTTCACCTAGCTTACGACCTTGAACAAATGGAGCATATGGTACACATCATGAGGCGAAGCTTTCCGAAAAACATGTGTTTACACCATTACAAGACGTGATCTCATTTCGCAGGAACGAGAGCCGTGTTTGTATGGACTGTTGACTGCATCTGAAATAGAAGAAAATGGCTGAAAACGGGTAAGAATGTTTTCCCGTTTACATTTTTCACGTTAAACATTTTTGCTGGCTACCGAAATACTGAAGGTTGACTTAGAAGTTATGATTGACATAAATATTACTCAAGAAATAGCAGACTTAAATAACCGTTGTATTATTGTTTCAAATTCCGAAATGAATGTGATCGTTTACGATTCCAGATATCATGCAAACTAAATTTACTGAGCTCGATCTCATAAATCTTTAACAAAACCATTCCAAATCGTAATGAGGAATTGGAACACAAATACCACGATTAATAAAAGTATTCTATTTTAATTTTTCAACAACGGTTTCCGGATAACTGGCTTAAAAGTGGAACAGGTCACAGCAGTTCTCTCGTCGGGCAGTAAGTGTCCACGGTCCACGATGTCAGTTCATGTAAAAATAACGCGAATCTTGGCCGGTTTCCAGGTACGGCCCAGCCACTGGACACATCGGCAGAATTCCCAACTACGGAAAAACTCATGTTAACGTAAGTTTTCAGTTTTGATACTTTCTGGTGATGAATGTACACTGTATGATTTATGGAGAGAGTGCTAGATCTTGATACGGTGATCTTTGAATGAAACAAAAGCAATTTTCCTTGACTTCTTCTTGGTATTATATAATGTTAGTAGTCTATATGTTTTCACAGCTCAATGACGCTTATAACTCTAGCAAAATGTAGACTTTTTTAATTCTTGTTGTTAACGACATGCTTTCTGTAATTTCCAGCCAATGGGTGCCGTCGAACCACCAGCATGTATTCAAAACGCTATGATGACGAAGGACAAGAAGCCTTTCACATACACACCAGGTGGCCTTGACCTGTCCCAGATTAAAACTCCCAGCATGGCGCGAAGAATGGCCAGACAACGTTCTTGGGAAGACCACGATCAACAGCAGCAAAATGCTCAACAGCCAACCAATGGTAGCTACCACCCTCAAGGAGGACCAGCTCCACCGCCTCCCCCACCAAAAATGCCCGTTCCTCCCCCACCTCCGCCACCAATAGTCATTCAAGCTCCTAATTCAAAATCCCCTAAACCCATTGCACCCGGCGAACGCCCCGAAATTGTAATCCCCGAAAATCCAATTGGAATGTTACGAAAAACGAACAGCCCGTACCACTGGGAGGTTGAAAAGCAAGAGCTGCAGAAGTTGGGTAATACTCCTAAGTATGTGGAGAAAGTCCCTAGTCCTCTGACGGTGAAAATGCCACCTTCTTCATTCACCCAGCAGCAGCCCCAGACCTACACACCGCCATCACAGAATAACTTCCAGCGTGGTCCATATGGCAATAATCAACGTAATCCTGAAAGCCCTATCTATAAGCCCGAGGCTCAGTATGGTAATCAACATTCTGCTTCCCCACAAGGGTCACCACCAACGAGAGAAGTCTTGCAACGCCAGGACTCTCAGTTCAACAAAAGTCCTCAGCCATTCAGTGGCGTGCCTTCCTCAAATAGCTCACCATATTCCCCTAGTCCTAATAACAACTGGAGGCAGCCGGAGAAGAGAGACTCTCCTGCTCCCAATGTTCACAACAGTCCACAATCCGTAAATCGTAGTCCATTTTCACCAAATGTACAACAGTACTCACCCAATAATCAGCAATATTCGCCCAGTAATCAGCAATATTCGCCAAATAACCAGCAGTATTCTAATAACCAAAACCAAAACCCTCAAACCAACTCTGGTCCAGTATTCCATACCCTTCCTAGAGCTGGTCAAAGAAACGCAGAGCCGCAGAACAATAATGTGGTATACAACAATACGAAACCAAGTCCTGCAAATGAGTCTAACAGTGCGCCTTGGAGGACAGCTACTCTCAACAGAAATCCTAGGGAACAAGAGAATCAACAACCTATTTATAATAACACCAACTCGAATCAAGAGTACATCCCTCCGTGGAAAGTAAACCAAAACAATAACACGGCAGCAAATAACGAGAACACACAAGTTCCTGCTTGGAAACAAGAACATAAACCTCAACAGCAGCCGTACGTCCCACCATGGGTTAATTCACAGGATTCTAACAATAACAGGGTTCAAGAGAATAACTCTGCACCTTGGAGATCTCATGAGGCTCCCTCATCACCGCCAAGGAATCAGCAAGAACAACCTCGTTACCAATCGACGATATCTATTCCTGTGACACCTAGAAGGCCGAACCCCCAGCCAGAATACAATAATGCGCCTCAAAAGGAGGTGGTATACGTGAATGAGGAGCCAGTTTACTTCTGTCCCGAAAGTCCAAAATCTATGCCGCCATGGGTCAAATCGCAGAAGGAAAAGACGAAAACTCCTCCACCAACTTGGGTTCAAAGACCTTTGGATGGCAGGAAGAGTCTTTCTAGGGAGTTGAACACACCACCTCGTGAAACCAACCAGGAACCCGAATGGGTAAGAAAGAGCAACGAAATGCAAAGAGGTGCCCGCGAAGTTGTGAGTCCTCCGAAATACCAGCAGCCTGCACAACCATCATGGTCGACCAGGCCTTCAGAAAACCGTAAAAGCTTGCCAAGGGATAATGCTCCAGGTTCCCCTGGCGCAAGGGTGATTCCTATCCAGATGGAGGTGTCTACAACGGAGACGAGAGACTCCAGACATGGTGGTCATCCACAGCCTGGATTGAGGATTACGATTGGTATGAATCAGAACCCAGAAGCTCGTGCACCTTTTTCACCACCAACTCAACGTATCATGAGGGTGTTGTCACCACAACTGGTGAGGTTAGAGGAGTCAAACCAACAGCCTGATCTGCCGACCCTGAACAGAACTTTCCAAGACAATCAGCCGAAGACGAGGATAATTCCTATTCAGATCGAAGGTGGAAATGGCGGAGCTAACAAGAGGTGAATATTTTAAATTCTTAAAATTATTAAAACACACACTTTTAGCGTGCTATTGCCACAATCCGATCACAAAAATATTTAGTGTTTTCGAGACACATGCACAATCATGCACATTTAAGGTAATCTTGTCCTATTGTATTGAAAGTTATGTCATGTTTTATCGAATATAATATTTATTTACAATAGTCATGTCTTCTCTGCATGAGAAGAGGCCTTTGCCCAGCCGTGGGACGGTAATAGGTTGGTGTTATTATTTTAAATTTTAAAATTTTCTAATTGCTTATGAATTGGGTAAGTACGCACACTCATGACCTTAACCTCCTTTGGGAGATGCAGAGTCAAACCCAACATTTTCTCAAAAATAATCGTATAATACGTGCAAATTACGTTACTGCCATATAATATCCGTCTCCAAAATCAAGGATAACCCAAATATCATCGACTATATCACATTTCAATATTCTATGTCCTCGTTTCAGCTTTGGTGGGCGGTATTAAAGGAGCTACTGGTTAGCTGGTCCAAAGTAAACAGTTTTTACTGCACCGCTTTTAATGAATCAGTGTTCCGCTTGCTTTATATTTAGCGCTCCTCAACACGTTCTAATTATATTTTCCACTAATCGAATCATTTTCTAACGCTCTTGCCGTAATAATTAATTGGCTATTCAGGTTCATCACGATCTTTTATATTTCATCGACCAGGTCAAGGCTATTTTTCTAATTAATGCTAGGTTAAGTTATTGCTCGATTTGTGTAATTTTCGTGCTTTTTAATCGCGTTGTATTTTGTTTAAAATAGTTTTACTTTGTTTTGTTTTTTCTTGAAATTGTAAGTACATTAAAAATCGTACTAAAATTATTCTAAACTTTAAAGCAAATATTCATACTTTACATAAAATAAAAACTAAACTAATTCGTGTAACATCTTTCTAATGCTGTATATTAGCAGTTTCGGAATAAATCTATAAATCATTTCAACCTGTATCAATAAAATATTAATCAGAATACATCTTAAATATTTGAAAGTAAAATCTGTATAAAACATCATACTGACAAAACATCATGCTGCAACTAAAACTTTATACATTTTATATTATAAAAAATAAATAATTATTATATTTGATACATTTCCAGTGTCTACTACCATAAGTTCACACAAGAGGGACCTCCACGGCAGTCGAAGGCATTCAGGGTTCTACAGATCATCACAGGTACCGAGGATCTGGACGATATCCAAGTTATCGAAAAACATCATGGATTCACCGATTTATAAAATATATATGTAAATATAATATATCATATCATATAATTTTACTATTAATTATTATATATATTTTGGTGTTAGTCATAATAAATGTAATAAGGCAATCCACGTGAGTAAATACTTTTAAAGTAAGAATTTTTAAACATTTGAAAATGTTTTTTATGTGAATATAATCATTGTTTCTAATATCAATTACATAGTGTTACTAATATAATAAAGTAAGTCGCAGATATTATGATATCTTGTCTAAATTATTTAATTTGGAACTAAGTTCCTAAATGTAATCTTCTAGAATATATTTTTTTTTCATAGCGTCGGATTGATGATAATTATTTTTATTATAACTTTAAAAACAAAATTAGCTTTTATCTATATTTTCGTAAATAAACTTTATGATTGTGTTAATATATGGAGGAGCACAGAAATATACACGTATTATTAATTTAACTATAACGATATTACTATTTTATTTAATTTATAAGTCTTACGAATAATTATACGTTTTGTATATAAATCGAATAATAATGGCGAACCGAAATATTATGCTTTATTTTCGGTATTTTACTAATGCTCATGAACACAGCTAGCTTACCAAAGAATTCTTAGATATAATATAATAAATTATTCTTAGATATATTGGAATAATTATTAAATTATAGTTTCGATTACATAGATATAAGTTTAGGTATTCTAATTTTAGCTATTATAATTGTTATAAAAGTTACCAAATCTATTATTTACTACTCTGAACTTAGAATGAGTACATATTGAATTTATATTTCCTATTACTAATGCATCCTATATATATTTATATTATATTTATGGCCTGTATTTTATATTTTTAAATATTATGTATATTTATTTCTTGCTCACTATTCAATTTATAATCCCTACTAATCGTTAAAACTTCTCAATATTTATATTTATTTTATTATTTATATTTGGTTTTGGACCGGATTAACGAAGTTATGGATACTAACAAATTAATTCAGGAAGATTCGTGTTTTCATAACGATGTTGGCATTTCCGAAGTTCCCGAAAAAAAATGTTTTGTGTATTGTGATTAACTAAAAATTATTGTTTACCACTGTAGTGATGTGACTGGTTACATAACTTTATACATTGCATTATTTACCTATTTTAATTACAGTTTTTATAAATTATCTTCAACAGTTATTAAATACGTGTAATTTATGGATTTCTATGTATAGAAATCGATTATATTATTGTATTGTATAGTTTATTTATATTTATATATCAATTAAATGAAAAAATGGCGTCATTATATTCTAAATATATATTTGTATGTATCACATCGATTATTATGTATAACAATGGCCAGTTCACATCACTATAATGTTTTAAACATATTGAAAACAGACGAGGGGTGTGGCAATCTAGTCAGTGTGATCTTTCTTAAGTATATTACGTATATACATATACGCCTAGGTATTATACAATTTATTTTATATTAAAATTATTATAGATTTTATATTTTGCTTAAACCTATTAAATAGTATGTAAGTATAATTTAATTTTATAATAAAACGTTATAAAATTGTATTTGTCTTTTATTGTTATGATAGCTTGATTTATGTTTTTCAAATAAAATTCCCAAATAAAACCCATCACTCATTCCTTAAAGATCCACAACACACACGATACATTACAAGATAATTGAGCGCACCTAAGTTCTTTAAAATGATCGTATTGTTATAAATTTGAGTGTTGTACCTTTCAATTATAAAATTGTAAGACGATGATAGAGACTAGTCTCCACGACACAGGAATTTGATTTGTACTACTATATTGAACAACATTTTTTAATTTTTTTAACCCATAGATGGAAATAAAAATGTGTATCTTCACTCTAATTTATTGGTTAATAAGTATTTACTATTCAAAAGGAGTTAGGGATATTCCTGTTTCAAATGAACCTATCTAATACATATTAAGTAACTCACTACTGCTACAAAAACAGTAAGCAACTTCACTTTTTTCTTCATAAAATTAATTTGATTAAAAACTCAAGCCAGTTCACACAACACCGAGACGCGACGCAACGCGACGTGACGCAACGTGACGCAAAGATACTGCAAATGTGTATCTTTTCGTGTAGTAAATAAAGTTAGATTTTAAGTCGCTATTAAAATGCAGCGCGGGTGCCGCGCTGCGTTGCGAAATTGTATCTTTTCGTGTAGGAAATAGAGTTCGATTTTGAGTTGCTCTATTGAAATGTGCGCGCAGCATCACGTCTCGGTGTGGCTCGACCCTTATAAAGAAGTGTATTGTGAAACATCCCAGTGGTTCCATCTGTAGTTTTTATTAACAGTAAGCTCTTACGTGATGAGTCGCTTGCCACTGTAGTTTTGCACATTGTGATCACCGTGAAGTTCGTAGTGCTGCCATCTGTCCTTAGTTGTGTCTAAAAACTTCTTTACTAGAGAAACATGAATGTTTTAGATGGCTCTTTATTAAAGATGTAAAAATATATTAATTCTTTAAAATCTGTTCTATAAACAACTTTAAAACGAGTTCTACAGACCTTCTGTTCAGTTTAGTTGAACGCGTTAACCTCAGGAACTACTGGTTCGACTAAACAATACTTTTTTGTTGCATAGTCTATATTCTATATTATACTACTCAAAAAAAAATAAGGGCCACCTGGTTTTTATCGATTTATTAAATAATGTTTAAATATTACTATTTACAATGACTGAATCTGATTAATATTAATGGTTTTAGATGGAAATACACAAAAATTAAATATGTATTCCAATAAATCGTTAAAATAAACCAAATTGAATGAAAAGTGAGGAATTGCAGGAATGTATCAAGTTACATAAAACATAAAAAAATCGAAAAAATTACGTCTTTAATGTTCCAAAGTGTTCTTTTAAGCTTCTCTTTTAACTCGGTTCTCTCTGTTCTGCTCATTTTATGGGAGGTGGAATGGTCTGGATTAAATACCGAACATTTTCTTTTGAGATACTCTACCAGCAAGTTTTCAGACAATTTATGAGATCCAGCTGCGTGTTGATAGGAATTTTACTTTCTTTTTCACTCTTCTTTAACTCATCTCTTAAATGCTCAATAGAACTCAGGTAAACATCCTGATTGTCCACTGTAACATTGTAATTCGAGCGTAAGGAAATGTGTGCACTGTTAGTCGCGTCGTGTTCGCTCGAACATTATCCTGCTTCAAGAAGAACTCAGGTATTCCTTGCTGTGCGAATGGGATAATGTGGAGTTGCACCACATTCTCTACGCAAATTTTGAGGAGTTACAGTACCCTCGTTAAGAAGTGCGAGCTCAGTTTTGCGTGATAGAGATAACCGCCCCAGAGCATAACTCAGAACTCGCCAGAACAGTCTGTTTTAAGAGTGCAAGGATCTGAAACCTGTTGTTTAGATCTTCTCTACACTCTTATGAATCAGTTTTTATTGAAAAAAAAATAACCCACCAGTCATCAATAAAAAGCAATGAAGCCCAGTCAAAACAGTTCAATAAATTTTCTCCTTCGCAAATGTTTCACGATTTGCACCATACGCTGCAGTTAACTGGAGGCGAACCAAGCATCTTCTTGAGTATTGTTAGTCTTTATGGAGTATATTAGTGTAGTCAATTATAGGGGTGCCTGTAGCTCGATGCAATGGAGTTTGTACGGTCCGCGCAGTAGATTTTCGCTCTATTTGCGCGGTTAAACAAACTTAATCGTCTTCTTGGGCTTTACTTACTTACTTTCTTCCTTAATCACGGCGTCTGGTGATATTACCCGTCTTTTAAGACCAGTTTCAAGCATTTTGAACCACTCGTTGGGAATATTCCACCATTAAACCTACATCTTCTGGCTACGGGCCCCCTGGATTAAGGTGACACCCCAAGTGGCTGTTTTTGCGTCCATATGTCTCCGAATGTATGACATTATGAGATTGAAAGATCATTATAGCCAGCTTGCTGTATTAGTCGAAGAAAACTCCGTTAGAAGTTTGAAAATAAAAAAAAAACACCATACCGTAAATTCCAAGTAATCTCAAATATCTAATTTAAAAAAAGTTATGAATTTCCAATTATGCAGTAGAAACAATATTAATACTTGAAAGCAACCATAACAAGATATTTAGTATTTATTATGTACCCAGAATAAGAGCAATACTTGTTTAAAGTGCAATTTAAAAAGTGGCCCTTATTTTGTTTTGACGAGCATATCTAGGCTATAAATAGTATGCTGCGGCCAAAAGGAGCCGTTGCAGTTGTGGTGAAATGAAGAGGAACAGCTGGTTACAAATTTTTTTTTATAGGAATGAAATGTTGGAAAACTTAATAATTGTAGCATTATATTTGCCTGGTACCATCTCCATGACAAGGCCTCTTCCTATGACTTTCATCTTATTCAAACTCGGATCACTGATCGTTGGTTTTGTTCAGCTCGTCACACCACCTCGCCACTTCGTCTTATCAAGATTATAATTGTAACTATCCCTTTTATCTGCTTGTTTATAAATTAACTATCATTGACAAAGAATGCTCTTTTAAAGAAAAACATTTGTTTTAGTTCATATGGTATATTATAGTCTTTAAACATATTCCGTCTTCCTACAAGAAAGATAACATTAATTGAACACATGTCTAAATAAAAAACTCACCGTCAAAACGACATTTCACGTAGATTTAAAGGTCGTTTTGCAATTACACTTTTTTAGACAAGCGTTCAACAGATGTTTATTATTTTGTGGTAAGGCGTTACGTAGTTCGAGCACAAGCTGCGACTGCTACGCCGGCTACGCCTGCTACGAGCTACGAAATTTCGTAGCAGGACTCAAGCAGCAATTGAGCTACGAAAAATCCTTTTCAGTGCACTCAGTCCCTTTGCTACCATAAAATTTAATTAAATATTTATGGATAAAAGATGTATGAAAGTGGATGTGGTGTTCTTTAGTTTCTGCCTTCCTTCTCCGATAAGAAAAAGTACGAGTTTATTAAAAAAAAAAATTATAAAAAAAAACCTATAATATGCACACTACATTTAAAAACTAAAAATAAAACTAAAATATTTACAAAAATAATTAAATAATAAATAAAATTAAAAAAATATATGGCGTCAAAAAATTCATTCACATCTGTCAACGGGAAAGGTGCCCAGAACGCTGGCAGCATTGCCACGTTGAATGGCAATGCTGATCCTTTGACCGAGAAATAGGACAGCCCACTGGTCACGAGAGGCGTCGACTATACGCTTGGCGATGTCTTTGAAGACTCGGTGGGCACTCAGACCCCATGGCCCTATTGTTTCAACCCCAAACGGCTCACATATATAGCTAGAAGTCAAGCCATTGTATTTGTGCCGTTTGTGGTTTTCGGCACTTGCAGCAGCCGCACCAGCACAGCAAGTAGTACCAGGACGATGGGATGGCGCAAGGGTAACACACACACTATGTAGGTATGATTTATTTATAGAAAGTACATTTCTCCTAAAAATCCTGATGATGTTTTTTTTTTAAACATTACCCCTCACGAGTCTCCTGTATCGTGGCCCGTGGGTAGGTTTATATTTAAATTATTTTTCTGTTTGCGTCTTAATATTTTCCTGAGACATAAGAGTCATAAAAACATAACTAATCAGTTTTATCAGCTCGTGTCATCCCTGATTTCGTCTAATGGATATTTACGATGTCCGTGAAGGTAGTAAAAAACACATATAAAACTTCTTTTATTTAACATATGTACGAGTGGGAACGGCGGCGGCGGTGGGTATAACAAACACTTTTTATAGCTTGACGTACGCACGTATTAGATTATGTGATGAACTTACGCTATGTTGTGTCCATGTTATTTTACTTTTTTTATCGTGGTAAAATTATTAAATGAGTCCTCCCACTCAGAGCAGGACGGGAGAGGCTGTCAGACTTGTACTGACTAAAATACACGGTGATCCTTCAATAGCCCTTTACGTTCCAGGATCACGGTTACCTAATGAGGCAATCAGGGCCGGTTTTAGCACTACCAGCGCCCCAGGCGAGATTTTCTACGGCGCCCCCTAACTGCAATACAAACCCATATGAAAAAACTTTTTGAAAAAAAAAGGGAACCGACTTCAAAACCAAACACAAAAAAACTGTAAAATAACTTTTCTTTCGGAAGTCGGTGGCTTTGTTTTTATTTCATTGACTTAATTATGGCCACCGACATCCGAAAGAAAAGTTATTTTACAGTTTTTTTGTGTTGGTTTTGAAGTCGGTTCCCTTTTTTTTTCAAAAAGTTTTTTATTTTTCCCTCTTTAGTTGAGATATTCAACAAAAATCATCATAAAATCGGCGTCTTTGAAAATCTACAATCCTAGTAAGCAACAAAAACGGATCTATGCGAGCAACTTCACGAGATATCCATTATTGTTACATACTAAAACCTTCCCCAGAATGTAACAAACACTTTTCTGAAAACCGCATCAAAAACCGTTCAGACAAACGCGAGATAATCGCGGACAAACATGCAATCTTCTCTGAAAATCTACGACCCAAGTAAGCAAAAACGGATCCACGCGGGCAACGTCACGGGATATCTATTAGTGTTATATACTAAAACCTTCTACAGAATGTAATGAACACTTTCCTGAAAACCGAGAGATAATACATACACAACGACCATTTATATCTAGACGCCTCATGCACGATCTGACTAACGAAAATTATTCTGTCAAGTCGCTGAGGTACGACGTAAGCGAGGAGGACGGGGTACTGCGTTCTGATTGGCTAATACTGCGTTCTGATTGGCTAACTCAAGGTCAGTGCGACGAGGGGACTCACAGGAGTGGTCGAGTCACGACGGTTTTAAGACTTTTTTACCTAATGTGTTGACAGACATCGGTCGCCTGTGATTAGGAGTCTGGATATAAAAAATGGTCGTTGTACATACAGGTCGAACTGAGAACCTACTTTTTTTTTGAAGTCGGTTAAAAAGGAAAAGTATTTAAGTAATGAAATTACCATTTATTAAAAGAAATAACCATTTATTTAAAAAATAAAAACTAATTGCCAAGTTTCTGAGTTTAGATTGCGATATTGTCGATCGCAGATAAGTTTTTATCAGCTTAAGCTTTGAAAAACTCCTCTCCCCACTAGCAACCGTTACAGGTATTGTTAATAATATTCTCAGAGCTATCCATACATTTGGATAAATTTCTTGTGCGTCGTGATCTTTTATAAAATTTGAAACAAAAACCTGGGTAGCCACATTCTGATCTGGCAAAAAAGATTTCAGGCTTATAAGCTCATCACATAACATACACCCATCTATATCGGATTTAGAGTCTACAGTTAATTTTAATTGGAGATCTCCACAGAGTTTTAGAAGGTCAGGTTTTTCCGGAATCTTTTTCATATTGTACAAAAAAGACCAATATTCTGAATACTCGTTGAGCTGTGCAAATCTTTCATGTAATGAAATTATAGCAGTGTCTAAAAGACAGTTGAAAAATTCAACCTCATTTTTTTTTCCGGAGCAATTATAGGTTAAAAAATATTATAAATAAAGATCTATTTTAAAAAAAATAGCTTTTCTGAATTGTATCTGATAGTGAAGATAAATATTTATTTATCAAATGTCCTCAAATAATGGCTCAGAGTCTCATGTATTTAAATTTTATAACGTTAAAACCGTGCATTTTTTAGTTTTTTTTTGCTCCAACTCAATTTTACACAGGAATAATATAGATTTGTAATTGTAAATAAAGGTGCGAAGTGTAAGCTCTTTACTATGATAAGTATACATAGTTAAAACAAATGTTACTTACATAATTAAATAATCCGTCAAAAACAAATATCTACTTTTACACTATCTTTAAATAAACTTTTCAATTATAACTAAATCACAAGCAACGTAGCATGGACCGTCTGATTACAGCGTCTCTTTGTTTTAAAATAAGTGGAATAACTCAATGATTTCAAAAAGAAGGATGCGTCCATCTGATCATTAGATGTAAAAAAATGATAACAACAACATGACGGGAACAAATTATAATTAGTCTTAAAAAAAAACATAATATGGCAGTAGGTAAAGGTAACTATTATGAATTGAACGACTCCTAAAATGCGTTTAACGGCAGATCCTGGCTGAAGTAAGACTAATAAAAAATTATCCTTCCTTTTCCATAGCCTATTTATCCATTTACACTCATAAATCAAGTAATTTCGATAAAAAAGGAAACTGAAGACTTTACTTCCGTTCGATCAAACAGAATGAAAAAGTTCAACTATGCATTTGTGCATGTTTGCAATGCGTTGCAATAGATGGCGTTTTACTCAAATGAGTGACGAAAAGCATGTAATTTTGCACAAACGTTCCTTGAACAAAAACTTTTAAACGTCTGTTGAACACTTGTCTAAAAAAATGTCAGATTATGACGTTGAAATAAGGTCCATTTTGCAGTCACACTTTTTTTAGACAAGTGTTCAACACATGTTTAAGTTTTTGTAGTAAGGCTGTGTAAGTTTTGTGTTTTGTTTAGACGGGTTTTGGGTTTATCCCCTAAAAATGGGATGAAAGAAATTGGGATATTTACGAGAAAGTGGGCCTGCGGCGCCCCTTCGTATTCGGCGCCCTGGGCGGTCGCCTAACCGCGCCTTACCCTAACGCCGGTACTGGAGGCAATCCCGCGACCCCGGGTTTTATGTAATTGCCGCCGGCACAGTGTGGATTGGTAGATGTCACATTTTATGTGTTCAAAGTTTTGGATTTAAGATAAGTCGGTGATGAAATAAATTACACAAAGTAATGCGCCTGGCTGGGTTCGAACCTGCTACCTAAACCTCGTAAGTCGAGGCTGATGCCACTTTTTTTTTTTTTTTTTTTTAGTGTGGCAAAATCATCAAATGAGTCCTCCCGCCCTGGGTGGGGCGGAAGGGACTGTCAGACTCTTACTGACTAAAATCCACCCGTGTTCCTTCGGATGCCCTTTACGTTCCGGGGCCACGGTATTCTGGATAAAGAAAAAATCCGCGACCCCGGCAGGCATTTGGCCCCATAAGGGGCCCCGTCGGTGAAGCGTGAAACACGACGCGCCACCGACCCGGGCTTGGTACCTGGTCGGACGGCGAGCTTACCCATTACTCACCGTCCGCAAGCCCGCTCCGCCGCTGTGCCCTCTGCTATTCAGAGGGATACGCGTTGGAGCGTCCACCCGACAGGCTATTTGCATACGGGCAAAGAGACCCCTTAGGCACACAGTGCCTAAGGAAGAGTTTTTCCGCCCGCATCCCAGGGTGCACCGGCCCGAAAAACTGGTCTTCCCCCCGGACGTATCCGAGAGGGAACCCCAGTCCACGGACGCACGTGGAGGGTTCCTGTCTTAGCACCCCAGGCTGATACCACTGCGGGCCACCACTGCTCTCAAACGTCGAAACGGCTCAGATGATTTTATTTTATTTTATTGTAGATATATTCGCTAGTTAAGAGAAAAGATTGTTAATTATAATTATATTTCATTAATTAAAATAAAATGCCATCCCTAGGAATTTCTCCTGTGTTGTGGGTGCGTTTACAAACATTTAAATAAGGTGCACAAATAGTCAGACAAGAACAATTACTTGAAAATCATAGAAATATGAACGCCTGTGTAGACATAAATATCTTTCTTTCTATAGATAACCAGCTGCAGTAAGATTTTAATAAATATAAATATTAGGTGTCAACTGACACAATAACTGTAGTATGCCAAAAAACGAGCGTATTACGTAGGTTTTGCACGCGGACACGCTCGATAAAAGCTACATTTACCATCAAAAGTTAATAGTTGTTTTTATTTTGTCGTACATCCATATCAAAGCGTTCCGAGACTTGGCACTGATATCTCTCGTTCATCTACGAGTAGAAAGACGGCTGTTTACTTCAAATGTAGTTTTATTTTTACTAAGTAATTTTCAAATGGTTTCAAGGCCATTTTAGTATCATAAATAAACAAGATTCCATACCATTCATGTGGGTCAAACTTGCTTTCTATAAATTTATTAAAATAAAAGACTAAAGATGTGCCGACTAGTCGGCTGGGTGATGTCGGCTGCTTTCTTTCTTTCTATATGAATTGCTTTTTTCACATGATACTAAATAATTCAACTTAAAGAATAATTCATTAATTACAAATGCAAAACACATTTTAAATTTTCATTACCGCGGAACAGATGTGTTCAAATGCATTAATTTTAGTTGGACAATGGACATGTTACATCACTGACACCCCTGAACTGCACTGACAAGAATGATCAGTGACCCACCTGACCGAATAGCCGACTAGTCGGAAGAATATTCGGCCAGAACGGCCAAAATCACAGTCGGTCCATTTTATTAAAAAAAAAGAAATAAATAATGTTGTATTTTCGATCAGAAACATTGAGACATAAGTGGAATGGTACATGATTGTCATTTCAGGATTCACAACATGTCTAAGATAAATCTTAATAGACGTATTCTCTAGTGGGCGGAGCAGAGGGACATAATGTTGACGTCGTAATACTGGCAAAGGAAAACATGAAGTTCTAAATAACTACTGATCTCTTACATTATAATTTATGATTTAAACACAGTAAAAACAAGTAATTTAAATTATAAAAACCAGCTTTTATTGTAAAAAAAATACTTACATTACTTGCGATAGACAAAGTACTCGTCAAAAGTCTCTAAACTCGATGGGTTTGCGTCGTTTCATTACAGAGTTCCTATGGCCAACTTCCAGCTCCATCATCACATCGATATACGTATACGTGCAAAATTTCAGCTCAATAGGAAACCGGGAAGTGGATGAAAAACTTGCAAGATTTGATTACAGATAATGGGACAGGGGAAAGTAAATAAAAGCTTTTTCACACCACTTGCTCGTAAATGTCACATTATAATGTCATGCAAACCTTCTGTAAAGCAAGTCATTGTTGCCTCCCACTCAAGCCGGGCAATAATATTGTACTAAATTTCATTATTCCCGTGGGAATAATGTGATTTGAATTTGGAACCTCAAATAAAACAGCATGAAAACTATCACCAAGGAGTTGTATCAGTAATGGCGGCCGGTGACCACAACAGCTGATCGCTTGCAGTGGTGCCAACTTCACGTTCGAAGATTGTCGTATCACATGAAATTTCAAAAATCGAATTTATTATTTTATTTCCTCGCAGTAGGTGTGAAAAGCAGAGTACGCTCCTCAGGAATAAAGCTGCCTTTGTCTTGGGCTAACTTAAATCCCTCGCTACACTAAGGATTCTTAGCTTAATTCCCTCGTTTCACTCGGGAATTAACACTTGAACCTCCTCGCTGCGCTACGGAGGTTCACCCCCAGAATCCTTAGTGTCGCTTCGGGATTCAATACACCCGTGACGTAAGGCATTGCTTTATTCCCTTGTTGCGTAATCTACTATTAAAAGGCACGTTGTAATTGCAACTGTATGAACGACCGTTGAAGAAGTGAAAGGAGTGTAAGGTTTGCTAAATGGTGTTCTGTACTTGTTGCATACATCCTTGAAAAATGCGAGTTTACATGTGAAAAGGACCAAATTAATGATTTTTTTCTAATCCATGCCCCTCACTTGTAATTTCCACAAACAGCTAGATCTGGAATAACTACTTGTTGATCAGACAAATATGTAGAATAAGTACCTAGTTGTTCTGGTCCGTGCGATAATCGAACCTCAACATACAGCGCAGCAGTCAATCGAACGCCATTGCGTCAACCACCATACCACACCATAAAAATTCTCTAGTAAGTAAGTATTATTTATTTGCATAAAATGTGGTATACAAAAGGTGTTATAATTATAATATTTAAGCGCAGGACACTAAATTATTATTATTCTGCCATAACAATAGCATGCAAATTTTTAAAATTTTAAGGGGAATGCTCCAACCAGCCCGTGAAATTCAAAATTTCTTGCGTTTTTTGCAATTTGCAGGCCAGTGCTAGGTTGTATGTGGATTAAAATATTATTCGCGGCTGTAAGACGTATGTAGTTACAGAATTATTATAATTTAATCAACATACAACCTAGCACTGGCTTGCAAATTGCAAAAAACGTAACAAAATTTGAATTTCGCGGGCTACCCTGGAGCATTCACCTTAAACAAGGATTACTAGACTACCTAAGTAGTTTTAATTTAAACTCTCTCTCTTATATTTATATTTACTTATAAACTCTTTCTCTTTAATTTAAACTCTGGACACAAGGGTGTTAATCCTTATTGGACCAACTACCTACCTAAGTAATAACGTATCTCCCTTGCTTCAACGATCTTGGGTCACGTTACATAGCCGGACAGCATATCCAAAGCCGGGCATCATACATAATATCTGTGTCGGTATATTATTATATTGAACGGGCAATTATTCTTTCGCCCACATTCTATCACAAGCAGGTTAGGAGTGGACATGTTTATTTTCGACGTCGACGTCGACGTTTATTCGCGGGGCGATAACGTGACGTCAAGATGACGTCTGTTTTTTTGTCAGTCGGAATTTCTTGAGATCGTGTCCTGTGCGTGATATAGTGCAGTTGAATGTTGAAACTATTGCTGGATGTGTCAAGCGGTAAATAAAATTTGAGGAGTAATTCGGAGATGAAATGGGCCATTAGGGCAAACCTCCCCCCTAACCTTCCATTCCTTCCTATTATAGCTTTCGGCCAATATTCAATAAGCACGTCTAAGTTGTCACGCCAGCGTTTTCTGGGCCTCCCTCACTATCGACGCCCTTCTTCTGGCACCCACTGCGTTACAACTTTGGCCCGTCGACCCTGGTACATTCTGTATACATGGCCCTCCCAATCTCACTTTATTCTTGCAGTTTTATTGCCCTGGACAGCGATTCCAGTTTTGGACGGAGGAAAACCCTGATTTTGCATGTAAAACAAGTTTGTGTTAATTATTTTAAAAGACCTTTTCGGGAGTAAAAGTACGTGTAATTGCATAGTAGGGTCGGATTTGCATACCTAGCCTTCTTCCCAACTTAGGTTGGGGTCAGTTTCTTGTCTGACTAGAGGCAGCTGCATGCCAAAGTTAACATGAAGAGGCTGCCTGTTGTAACTTTGATTTGTAACTCTACAAATCAAACCGGTGAGATTATACCTTTTGGTCTGATTGACAGATTTTTGGTCTTTAAGTAACCAAAATTGTTGCGGCAAATTAAGATGCATGTTATTCAATCGCTATTGCGATTGAATAACATGCATCTTAATTTTAAATCCATTGAAGCCTTATATTGCAAACTACAATGTCTTATTTTTGCTTTACCTTTGACATATTATTGACGTGATATCTATCAACCCGTTGTGGACCGTGTGGTGGATAAGATTCCACTCCTTCTAACAGATAAGAGGTATCTGTATCCCAGCAGTGGGAACTTTGTAGGCCAAATACCTCTATGCATTCCCTTTTTTGCCTTGTTTTGTTCTGTTACGTTTGAACATAAATTCGTGTGCAATAAGTTTAAATTTTTTACTTTCTTCTGTCGCCATGTCACATCTAGTAGTTCTACGTCATCACACAACCCAATCCCACCGCACTGGCTTGCCAACGGAACTGTGACGCACATTGTCTTGTGGCTCTTATCTCTTATCAGCTGCAATTTGAAACTGACTCCATAGTGTGTTAATGGAAATGATATTATGGGAAGCTGGAGTTGGAGGGTTTACCTGTGGAAATTGTGGTTGAGTAGAATGAGCTCAAATTGTTTTAAAATATCAGTCCTTTAGTTGCTTACGTCGCGGGAGACACCCAAGAGCCTTGTATATCGCGTGGAAATTTTCGGCTACGGATTGACGCGAGCTTGCGGGCGTTGATTGATAGGTAGCCCGCCGCCTGATCAAGGATCAGATAAGCTATTCTCAATAAGAAATCACATCGCTGGACTCAACGATGTGCTGTTCGTCCAATCGCTAAGCGTGAGCCCTCTCGCGAAGGAAGAGGCGGGCCGTGTGAGGGAGAGGACAGCGTCCTCCCTCCGCCCCAGCCGCAGTGGTAGACGCCCGCAGCGACGGACGTCGCAAGACGATCTCTGGTCACCGTAGGAGCGGGCATGCGGGCGGCGAGTAATGGGTAACTCGCCGCTCGATCATGGACGATGCCCCGATCGACGCGACGCCGACGGCGCGTTGTGTTTCACGCGCGCCTCAAAGAGCGTCAGCAAGATGACGGGGCCCCCCTCTAGAGGGCCAAAGCCTGCCAGGGTCGCGGGACTTATCTCATTACCGTGACCCTGGAACGTAAAGGGCTAACGAAGGACACCGTGGATTTTAGTCAGTACAAGTTTGACAGTCCCTTCCGCCCTGCCCTGGGTGGCAGGACTCATTTGATGATTTTAACAATTATTTTCTCTTTATTCATTTTTTTACATATTTATTTACATTTTTAAATATTAATATAAAAAAATATTAAAAACATTTAAAAATATAAAAAATAGTGGCCCACTAGCATCGGGAACAGGGTCCAAGGTGCCGGTGGTTAGGGCTCTAGAGAGAGGAACTTCCTCACAATGCGAGCCGTGTCCAAGAGAACTGCTTTCTGTATCAAGCCCTTGAGCCAGCTGCACAATGAGAGCCTCTTAAGGTGTTGGTCGAGGCTCTTCGCAATTAGTCCATTGACCGAAACGACTATCGGTACAATGACTGCTGAGTCCACGTCCCACATGTCGACAATCTCGTGTGCTAAATCAAGATACTTGATTTTTTTATCATTTTCAGCTTTCACGAGATTTTCGTCATGAGGGACGGTGATATCAACAATCATTGCACGGCGCTCTCGGCGATCTACCACCACTATATCAGGCTTATTGGCTACAATAGTCCTGTCAGTGATGATAGATTGATCCCAATACAATATGGCATGACCGTTGTCAAGAACTGGGTCGGGCACATACCTGTAGTATGGTACTTCAGAATCTACAAGGTTGTATTGCAGGGCAAGTTGCTGGTGGATAATCCTAGCTACTAGATTGTGTCTGTGCAAGTACTCGCCGTTAGCAAGACGAGAACAACCGGAAACAATGTGTCTGATCGACTCACCGGGACGGTGGCATGCCCGACAGATGTCAACCGTACCGTCCTTGACAATATATTTCCGATAATAACAATTATTATTATTATCATTAGCCTGAACTGTCCCACTGCTGGGCAAAGGCCTCCCTCCATTCCTTCCAACTTTCACGACTTTGGGCCACCTCTTTCCAATTCTCAAGGAAGACATCCAGTTCGTCCCGCCATCTCCTTCGAGGTCTACCGCGGCCCCGCGTCGCTGTTTCAGGGCACCAATCATAAGCTTTGCGTGCCCACATCTCGTTCGGCATGCGGCAGACATGTCCTGCCCAGTCCCATTTAAGTTGGGCAGCCTTTTGAGCCACGTCAATGATTTGTGTTTTGGAGCGCAGTGTAGTGTTTCGAACGTGATCTGTTAATTTAACACCTAAGATACTGCGCTCCATTCCACGTTGGCAAACCTTGAGTTTGGACTTTTGGATGTTTGTTAAAGACCAAGTCTGTGCACCGTCGGTCAGGATGGGGAGAATACACATGTCCATTAACTTTAACAATGCTAAAAAAACCTTGAGCACTCTCCGTTCGTCGCGCGATTGGTTAGTGTCGCTGTCAGTAGCTTAGAACATAGCAAACTTTAGTCCCAGCTTGGCGTGAGCACTGGGGCCGCACGGTCACAAGGGTGTGTTAATAGAGAATAGCACTGAAGGAAGCACGCCTCACGGAGCTGTCGAACCGACGGGGCCTCCGTTCGTCCCGTCGCGGAACCGTCCAAACAAATCTTGATGAAAATTGGTACAGATAAATAGATGCGGTCCCATGGTATAATTTTCGACATAGAGGCGGGTGAAGCCGCTATCAACAGCTAGTTTACGATAAATGCGATCCCGGGTCCAATTGGATAAATCTTCATCAGTAATAAAATAAACTATGTCACTAAATGTTTATTCTTGACAGCCTTTCAAAATTTAATCTAGACATAAAATAATGCGCGCCTGAACGAAATGAGTACTTATAAATTACTCGATGATTGACGATCAATATCTGCTAGAATATTATACTTTTATACTTTCAATGTTGTTTAAGAGATAAATTATGTCGTCGAAATCGCTACGGGACTATAAGAAAAATGTTTAATAATTCCACATTTTAGTTTAAAATAAACATTTTGAATGAGCGGTCATTGTTCTAGGTCATCTTGTCTCTTGGGTTCGGCAATTATTATGACAATCAATCTGTGTTTAAATTTAGTTTGATGTGTTCACCCAATGAAGGACACGAATAAGAAAATTCAACGCTGAAAAAGAAAGAAAGAAAGAAAATTAATTCATCATTTTTTTCAATTCATTTATTTGTGATAGCAGTTAGTATCATGTTATTCAATTATACTGAGATTAACGCTGAAAATTAATAATTTAATCTATCTTGATTGGCTAAAGACAAAAATCAGGATCAACATTCGCAATGTTGATCCTGATTTTTGTCTTTAGCCAATCAGCGAAAGTAGGTCTTTATATAGGTATAAAGAATATATACATGATTAATTCGTGCGTTCGTTATTGCATCGATGTACAGACAGAAAATTTTCATAACCGAACATTAACCTTTTATTTTTGTGATTAAGTTGAATGAAACTCTATTTGACGGATTGTGTTCTGGCGTTTGTGCTTCAAGATGTACATAATATGCAGTATGTTTCCATAACAAACATCACTCCTTAGATATTTTCAAAAGACATAGGTAGGTACCAAAACTTTCGTTGTTTCTCAGTACATTCCAAGGGGTTCGCAAAGTCGTTTCCCCTTGTCTTTACACATCCCCATAGGAAATTCACTTGACAACAGCATCGCATAACCACATCAACTTGAACCGTTAAACGAATACGGCTCACCTCAAGACTCGGCCATAACCTCTTAGATTAATCAAGAAACTTTAACAGTCTTAATTCCGGCGAGACAAACTCAATTACTGGCAACACCGGTCACATTTAATGGCTGTCTTCAGTGATCCGTAACATTGGGTATAAAACGGCGGCCATATTGGCTATGGATCGTCGTCAACGTTTTGTTACCCCTTCGACGATGTTTTGTTATCCCTTCGATCGGATCTGTAGGGGTAATTATTAAGGGTTATGTAGTAGGTAATGGAAAGTCGTAAAAATAAGGTGTGTTAAAATAACGTATTTCGATGAATTACCTCTTTCTAGTTAGGTGGACCAACAGTCTGGATGCAAATGTCAGGGCGTTATGTTACCGGGGTCGCAGGATTGTCTAAGCAGGATATCGTGACTCTGGACATTCCCTTCCGTTCTACCGAGGGCTCGAAAGGGCTTGAAAGTCTTCAATCAATGTGTGTTACCAGTGATGACTTACGGCACCGAAACGTGGTCTTTCACTATCGGTCTCATCTCAAAGCCGCTCAGCGAGCTATGGAGAGGGCTATGCTCGGTGTTTCTCTACGTGATCGAATCCGAAATGAGGAGATCCGTGGACGAACTAAAGTCACCGATATAGCCCACCGGATAAGCAAGCTGAAGTGGCAATAGGCAGGCCATATTGCACGCAGAGCAGATGGCCGATGGGGTCGAAAAGTGTTAGAGTGGAGACCGCGGACTAGCAAGCGCAGCGTAGGACGTCCACCAACGAGATGGACAGACGACCTTATAAAGGTCGCCGGAAGACGCTGGATGCAGGTCGCTTCCAACCGGTATATGTGGAGATCTAAAGGGGAGGCCTATGTTCAGCAGTGGACGTCCTATGGCTGAGATGATTATGATGATGAGGGCTCATTTGATAATTTTACTAACAAAAAAAGGGTTCTACAGGGTGTTTACCTTAGGGAATAGCCCCCATGAGTGGTACACTCCGGATGACGGCTTTGTCATCATCATCATCAGCCTATTAATGTTCCCACTGCTGGGACACAGGCCTCTCTTTTCTGTGAAAGGGAGTGGGCCTTATGGCCCACTCCCTCCACTTTTCTTCGAATTTTTTGGTTCTAGGACGTGCCGGTTTTCTTTTTTCCTTTACCGTTTTGAGAGCAGTGGTGATGAAATAAATTGCACAAAGAAATGCACCAGGCTGGGTTCGAACCCACGACCTACAACTCGTAAGTCGGGACCGATACCACTGGGCCACCACTGCTCTCTACCCCTTTGAATTGACGGCTTTGTACCCCCTATTGCATAAATAACTGGTTAATGGTTTTTATACATTTAAATATTGCCAATAATTTCTTCATCGTTGCGTTTAGAAACATGCAAACTCACAATAACCCAGACCCGGAACAACTACGATATTTGTTCAATGTTCGGGAATCGAACCCTCGACACAAAGTGCAGCAGTCAATCGATCAGCCACTGCGCCGACCATGTTATCGAACCGACAGGTATTACATAAATGCGATTTCAGCATCTATCCTATATTTTGTAAAAGTGGTTTGTATATTTAGGTCCTTTTTCTCAGGTTTTGCAAGTATTTCATCGTTAAACTTTACTGATACAAGAAATTATGACCAAACAGAAACCCGGTCATATAATTTTGGGAGGAGCGATTAAAATAAACTCCCTTGAGAATGAGGGCAGGTGGTGCACTTGTCTTGTACCCACGGATTATCTTTGCAACAGCACTGTCAAATTAATTAATAACGAACACAACACAACCCTATTTAATATGATACATGGTCTACTGAAATACTTCTGGAATTCACTCTTAAACCAATCACATCATACTATAATTTTCCTACTTTGTTCGTATTGCATAGTCACGAATGGGACGAACCACGAATGGAACCAACTGCGAATGGGATGTACCGCGTATGGGACCAAATGCGAACGAGGGACGAAGTGTGAAAGGGACGAAATGCTTAAACCCATAATAATCGCATATACATACACCTAATTTCAGTTTTTACTATTCCATCTGTTTTTTCGATTTCGGGAAAAGTTAACAAGTTACTAATTAACAGTTTCTTTTTATGACTCTGTGCGGTTCCACTGCTTGGTTTTCCCCTCGCCTATTCCTTTTCAACCCTCCCTGTGTCTGAAGACGGTCGTCAAAGAGCCAGGCCTATGGAACGCTGGCGTGATGATTTGAAATAGTTCCTAGTAAGTTAGTAAGTAATTTATTTCTCTCATCAAACCTGTATTCCTGACTCTAACATTGTACAGGATTTTTTTTGCAGTGTGAAATCATAAAATGAATGCCCTGGGTGGAGTGAAAAAAAACTGGCTAAAACCTACCTTGTTTCTTCAATTACCTTTTGCATTCCAGGGCACTTGTAACCTCTTAAAACATTAGACATTCCCGCAAGTCTTCGTATTGCCTTAGACCGATTCTTGTCCTACAACCATTTATAAGAGAGAGATTTTAAATCTAAGATTTAAATTTTAAAATTTAAATCTAACTTAAACGTATGATTTAATTCAAACTAAGAAATTAATGAAAACATCAACGAAGGCTATGAAACTTGAATTCAATAAAATAGTGATGTCCCTAGCGATCCCGTGTCCGTTGATTAACAATTTCATGACGAACATCGCGGGATTATGATGCCCAACACTATTACCTATGTTGATGGCAAATAGATCCCTATAAAATGGCCGAGGTCTTTATTGGGGATCTTAACCTGTAACTTGGGGTGTTAGGATATAATTACTTTGTGTGTGGGAAGGATTAGGACGTTTATTGTATTGGCGGGTACTTATTAAAGGGTTGACGTCGCCGTGAGGGAATTTGGGGTGGTGGTCTTAAATGGTGGTGTGTGCACGGCGTACTTTAGCAATAAATGAGTCTGTTTTATATGTCAAAAGGGTTTTGTTAAGGTGGTAAAATCATCAAATGAGTCCTCCCGGGAGCCCTGGGTGGGGCGGAAGGGACTGTCAGACTCTTACTGGCTAAAATCCACACCTGTTCCTTCGAATGTTCTTTACGTTCCGGGGCCACGGTATCCTGTGTTAATAAAAACCCGCGACCCCAGCAGGCATTTGGCCCCGTCAGTTTGCTGACAACTCCCCGAAGGCACGCGCGAAACACGACACGACGCGCCACCGACCCGGGCTTGGTCCTTGGTCGGACGGCGAGCTACTCATTACTCACCGTCCGCAAGCCCGCTCCGCCGCTGTGCCCTCTGCTAATCAGAGGGACATGCGTTGGAGCGTCCACACGACAGGCTATTCGCATACTATTCGCTGGTCTTCCCCACGGACGTATCCGAGAGGGAACGCCAGTCTACGGGCGCACGTGGAGGTTTCCTGTCTTAGCACCCCATGTCAAAAGGGTGCCAATTATTAACAGAAAAATTACCTAACCATCTAACAATCAATCATGTCAATACTTCTCTCGGTCTAGGCACTTTTTCTATTGACAAAAAAATGTTTTCAATCGTGGCGGTTTTCGGTTTTCCGTCCGCAATTTGATTTTGACGTCAGTTACTATCATGCATCTGTAATTTAATTCAATTGTAATTTAGAATGAAAAAAAAATGGTCTCCAGTAACTTAATAGCCTTCTATAAAACTAGGGGTGCTAAGACAGGAAACCTCCACGTGCGCCCGTGGACTGGAGTTCCCTCTCGGATACGTCCGGGGGGAAGACCAGTTTTTCGACCCGGTGAACCCTGGGATGCGGGCAAAACTCTTCTTTGCCCGTATGCGAATAGCCTGTCGTATGGACGCTCCAACGCGTGTCCCTCTGATTAGCAGAGGGCACAGCGGCGGCAGTCCCTTCCGCCCCACCCAGGGCGGGAGGACTTATTTGATGATTTTACCATCTAAAAAAAGGTATAAAAACTACCTATCGTTATGGAGTTATATCAAACTCAATTACGTATTCTGAACTTATAAGTAGTACCAGCTTCAGGTAATCTGAAAAGATTACACTTGTACTAAGCAATTAAACTTAGTTATCTAAGTTTTCTCATGAGTTAGTTCTAGCACATTCTCGAGTGCCTATTATAGGGTATGTTTACTGCGTATTTGTTATTTATTTTTTATTTTTTTGGGGTGGCAAAATCATCAAATGAGTCCTTCCGCCCTGGGTGGGGCGGAAGGGACTGTCAGACTCTTACTGACTAAAATCCACCCGTGTTCCTTCGGATGCCCTTTACGTTCCGGGGCCACGGTATCCTGGATTAAGAAAAATCCGCGACCCCAGCAGGCATTTGGCCCCATAAGGGGCCCCGTCGGTGACGTGTGAAACACGACGCGCCACCGACCCGGGCTTGGTCCTTGGTCAGACGGCGAGCATACCCATTACTCACCGTCCGCAAGCCCGCTTCGCCGCTGTGCCCTCTGCTATTCAGAGGGACACGCGTTGGAGCCTCCACCCGACAGGCTATTCGCATACGGGCAAAGAGACCCCTTAGGCACAGTGCCTAAGAAGAGTTTTTGCCCGCATCCCAGGGCGCACCGGCCCGAAAAACTGGTCTTCCCCCCGGACGTACCCGAGAAGGAACTCCAGTCCACGGGCGCACGTGGAGGTTTCCTGTCTTGGCACCCCGCGTATTTGTTATTTATAACAATTTAGAGTATATTTCTTGTGATTATAGGTAGAAAAGTAAGAAAAAGTTGGGAACCACTATCTTCAAAAGTGACGAATAGTTTGGATGGTAGTAAGAGCGATTAAAGATTGTTAATTCTTAGTTTTATTCTGTGATGTTGATTACGTAAATCATCATCATCATCAGCCTTTAAATGTTCTCTCTGCTGGGACACAGGCCTCCTCTCTGTGAGAGGGAGCAGGCCGTAATCTACCACGCGGGCCCAGTGCGGGTTGGTAGATGTCACATGTCTTCCAATTTTTGGTTCTAGGACATGCCGGTTTCCTCACGATGTTTTCCTTCACCGTTTTGAGAGCAGTGGTGTTGAAAGAAATTACACAAAGTAATGCGCCTGACTGGGTTCGAACCCACGACCTACAGCTCGTAAGTCGAGGCCGATACCACTGGACCACCACTGCTCTCTATTATCGCTATTATTATGTAAATGCTTTTGATTAAAAAAAAAACATTTTGCACATTGTTTGTTTTGGATGAAACGGTCGTTTGTAGATCTTTGACAGTCGTTACTATTAGTCAGGAGCTCTAAAGTCTGACAACCAATCTTACCATGGGGTATCGTATTACCCAGTTACGGGTTGTGGAGGTCCGATAGGCAGTCACTCCATGTAAAATACTGACATTCAGCTGCATCTGGTTCGACTAGAAGCGGAACCCAATATAGTTGGGAAAAGGCCAGGCAGATGATGACAGATGATGTTTTGGATGAAGCGGGACTAATATCTCAGTACCAAAAAAGAAAGGGGCCTGAACAGAAATATGATTGAAATTCCCAAATCCCAATAGCAATAGCCTACAATTTCTATGGCCATATCTAATAGCACCCCCAGGTATGCGAATTGACGAGGAAACAATCAAACTGATCGGATTGTGTCGCCAAAGCTCAATTAACTCGCTAGTGGCGGCGTTTGCGCCGATAGCTCCCGAGTTGAGCCGAACGAGCCCGACGAATGCCGATTGATGCATTGTCACTCCGATTTGAAATAGGAACACTTTGAAAATGGATTTAAGCTCCATAGTTTTTATAATGTAACTGAAAACTGCGTTGCCTGTGATATCTACGTGGATTAAAAAAAAATGCTGCTTCGGTAATTGTTGGATGAAAGTTTAAATAGGTATTGGCAGAGTTTTAAAAGTGAACACAGTGAAAGGTAAACTTAACCAATCACTCTCTAAAATATTTAATTACCTAATTCATTAGCAGTGTAGCTTACTATTTTCCACTCACTGAAGCGTCTGAAAAGACGGCAAATCCTGAACCTGATCCTATAATGAGCTAGGGACCACAAATAATCAATCCTAGTAGGGAAACGACCCTACAAGTCTCTTCATATATGGCATCACATTATGTTCATAGGCAATGCACTGATCGCAAGATGAGAATATAAAATTGGGTCGGTACATATAATATTTTAAACATACTCATAGTGTGTGTCCACACTGCACTGGAAGCCTAGCGCGACGGCGGCAGCAGGCGCGGTGGCGGGCGCGGCGGCGGGCGCGTTCTGTGTCCACACTGCCGATCAAGCGTTTTGTTTTTGTAGCGGCGACTTCAGGTGTTGCAAACCGGTGGTACAAAGTAGTTTCTATAAATTTTCTTTAAAAAAAATCATTTTAAAATGTTTTATAGATTGTTTAGGATTGTATACAAGTAAATTATCAACCATTCTACATGATTCTAGTCAAGTACAGTAAAAATAATTTAAATATTTACAAATACCTCCTACGGTAGTATTTTAGTGCATGTCCTGATAGCTAGATGGCGCTGACTATAAGACCGAAATGGTTTGCTACACCTGCCACCCACCCGTTATATCTGTTGTTGCCTAGCAACGCCTAGGCTCGCAAAATCGCTTGTAGCCATCGCGCTAGGCGCCCGCCTTAGTCACTTCAGAGTTCAGTGTGGCCACGAGCGGCGATTTCATACGTTCAATATTATCGCGCCCGCCGCCGCCACCGCGCTTGGCTCGCAGTGTGTTTGAGCACTTACTTAGGTCACTCCAATACAATAGGGTAATTTACTGCATAAATAAATTGAATATCTGTTTAGTCCGTCAGTCAGAGTATTTATAAATAAAGAACAAGATTTTTTTTTTTTTAAATCAACTAATACCTATTGACAAACATAAAACGCTTCAAATTCGGGAGTGAGGGCATGTCAGCTTGTGACGTCATAACGTCTGTAAAATTATAGCGACCGAGCGACGTTATGTGATTTTTAGAAGCTATGTATCTTCATTTATTTTGGTTTATGTAACAAAAGAAAAAATACGGGTCAAATATTATTTGATAATCTATCTTTCAGACTATTTTTTTTTGAGTAAAATAACCTATTGTCTACCTTTTTAAGTGATTCTAGTTAATTTTCTTCCGGTTGATTTCTGCCATCCGCATAAATCATAAGACTCCATTCAAGAACACATCTACCCAAAAATGAAAAAGAGTTGTTTTGCGGTACTAAAACATTATTTACTTCGAAGTGGGATTGGGCTACACTTCAGCCGCATACACGTTGATCGCTGGACAAAGACTCCACACAATAGGTGCCTGGAGATGGACGGTGCCGCCAAATGTGGCGAGACGATCTGGACGCTTACCACCAGCTGGTTCGAGGTGGCGCAGGAGAAAGTTCTTGGAGAAACTATGGGAAGGCAGTAGGTTAGCATAATCCAGACCAAAAAAAGTTTTGAACTGTTTAGAGAGAGTACAGCTAGAAATTCCCCAAGTTCTAAAACCAGAGTATCTTAAAATAATGTCTGTATTGTAAATAATGATCTCAACTATTGGTTTCCTGTTGCAAGCTGGTCTGGACCATGAATCATGTCGTATTGTTTATGGTAACGCAGTGGAAATACTGTGCTACAGGGTGTTGCTATTACCATCGACATAATATAAGTAGGATCGATGGAAACAGTCGTTAGGGCCTATGCACAGCACGTTTTTTAAACGCGCCGTCGACGTGTGTTTTAGAAACGCGTGCCGACCGCGCGCTTTTATCAAACAGAGCAGTTTGTTGTCATTTGAATCGCGTCAAACGCGCGTTTGCATCGCGTCTGTATCGCTACACACGCGCGTCTGCATCAATTCAAACGCTTATTTGAATTTATACAGGTGTGCAAAGGTCTACAGGCTACGTCTGACTTGCGTGCGCATCGCGTCTGTATCGCTACAAACGCGCGTAAACGGCGCGTTTAAAAAACGTGGCGTGCATAGGCTCTTTGGCACAGAGAGGTTTATTTAAATATCATTTAAAAAACATATCGTTTGTTATCTCAATTTAAGATTATGTAAGCTTTGGAATAAATCTCTTTATTTTGGTGACAAATAAGAATGAAAAATAAAATGAATGAATGAGTGGAAGGGACTGTCAGACTTGATTGACTAAATACTGCCCTGTTCTGCAGTTTCCCTTTGCGTTGTAGGGCCGCGGTAACCTCTTAAGACAATCCCACGACTCCGGTAGGCATTGGCTCTATCGGACCCAAGTTTAGGTTTAATTTTGGGCATTATAAACACCCATTCCATAAGTTTTTATAGTTCAAAGTTCATTCAAAGTTTTTAAATAAGTTTTTATAGTTCAAGGTGACATTTCGAAAATTAAACAAAATCTAATATATAAAATTCTCGTGTCACAGTTTTCGTTGCCATACTCCTCCGAAACGGCTTGACCGATTTTGATGAAATTTTTTGTGCTTATCCGGTATCTATGAGAATCGGCCAACATCTATTTTTCATCCCCTTAAATGTTAGGGGTAGTCCACCCCTAATTTTTTATTTATTTTTTAAACAAATTTTTTAATTTATGGCAAAACAACGTTTGCCGGGTCAGCTAGTTATATATAAAAATTACCGTGATACTAAGATACCTATAGATTTAGTTGGTGAAAACTAGGTTTTTATGAGATTTAGTTGGTGAAAACTAGGTTTTTATGTTTTCTCGTGATTCTAGCACGGATCAAATATTTGTATGATCGAGAAATAGTTGTTTTGTGATTGGATATTTACTTATGTGAGGTAAAATATTTGTAAACACACCCACGATACAGGATAAATTCCTAGTGTGGTCAACGCTTTTTACAAAGAAAATGAAATGAAATAATAAGACTTTCCCCTATCCCTGACATAATTGTGTCACTATACGTATATTACAACACCCTGTACAGTTATAATAAATACTTTAGTTTCAGAATTAATGTTGTTATACATCATTATTGCCTCCAACGTTGATATATGGTTATTAAAAGGCTCCCTAGATCTGCAACAGGTTTAACTGAAAACTGAAACAGTTTGAAACTGAAATGTAGGAGATAGGTTTAACAATGGATATCTTGGATAATGGAAACTTTGATTTTTTCGTACCTACAACAAACCATTTAGTTGGTAAAAGGTAAAGGGGTAGGTAAAGGGGGTAGGTAAAGGGGCTGGTAAAGGGGGTGGTAAAGGGGCTGGTAAAGCGGGGATGCACTCGAGTCTAATAAACATTTGCACTTAAAAAAAGCTTAACAATAATATGTCCCTTAATTGAAAAATTGTTTTCACAAATAAATGTATTTTTTAAAGACCATACCGTATGCAAGAATAAAAAAACGAAGTGTAACCTAGATTTTTTTACAAGATTTTATTTTACCACTTACTTTTACTTACTGGATATAAAATAATGATCTGTGTTTACACACTGAATTACAGCTTTCTGGTACTAAGAGTGGCTGAGCTAAGCTGCGGACGAAAGACGGACGGACATGTCTTGCGACTAAAATAAAATTAATATTTTTGTTTGTAATGTATGTTTTGAGCCTGTCACATAAACTATCGGAAGGCTTTCGATTTTCTATATGACAGGATTCGGATCGCATTCGCTTCGCGTTCGCGTCGTCTGTCTGTTTGACAATAGCTTTAGAGAATAGCATTGCAATTTTGTAAAAGTGGGCGAAGCAAAATAAACATAATAATAATAATAATAAAAGCCTTTATTTAACAATCCATAAAGAATATTTTACAAAGTTTTGTTTTAATTTTGACATCGGTTAAGATTGTTTTGCCTTAGCATAGGCCTCCCCCAAATATTTCCACAGGACCCGATCCTGTGTTTTTCTTCTCCACATTGAACCTGCAGCCGCTCTTAGGTCGTCGTCCCATCTTTTCGGTGGACGTCCTCTTTTCCTTTTGCCTTCTCTAGGGTACCATTCGGCTACCAATTTGGCCCATTTATCTCTTGTACTTCTGATAAGATGACCTGCCCATTTCCATTTTAGTTTCCTAACGGTGTAAGATACTTCTGTAAGTTTTGTTCTTTGATGGATAAGTTTTAGGTTTAGTTTATCTCTTCTCTTCACATTTAATATACTTCTCTCCATGTTGTGTTGGCATGTTTGCAGTCTCTTTATGTTTTGCAGAGTTAAGGCCCATGTTTGGCAGCCGTAAGTCATGGTTGGGAGTATGCACGAGTTGAAAACTTTCCTTTTTAACTTTATTGGAATTGATGGGTTTTTTGTTATTTCCTTTAGGGACCAATATCGCTTCCACGCAACATTTACTCTGTTTTGTATTTCTTTAGAGGTATCGTTTGTTGGAGAAATTATCTGGCCGAGGTATGTATATTCGTCTACATATTCGATTACATCATTATTGACCGATATGGGTAGTTTAGTTTGGTTCGTCATAAGTTTTGTTTTAGTAAGATTTATATGTAGTCCTACCTCTTGGCTTTCTTTTACTAGTTCATTAAGCATCGTTTGCAATTGTTCTGGGTTGTCTGTAATTAGTATAAGATCATCAGCGAAACGAAGATGATTTAGCATTTCACCATTTATTTTTATGCCGTATGTTGACCATTCTAATTTTCGGAAAATATGTTCTAGCGTGGCTGAGAATAGTTTCGGAGATAGAGGATCTCCCTGTCTTACACCTTTTTTGATGGCGAATGTTTCTCCTAATCTTTCCGTTTTGATTTTTGCAGTCATGTTCTTGTAGATGTTCATTATAAGTCGGATATATTTTCCCTGTACTCCCTGACTGGCCAGAGCTTCCCAGATCTTTTCATGTTTCAGTGAGTCAAACGCTTTATGGTAGTCCACAAACGCTAGGTAATAGTGTAATCTGTATTCCTTGTATTTCTCAATGATTTGTTTGATTGTGTAAATGTGGTCCAGGGTTGAGAATCCACTTCGGAAGCCTGCCTGCTCTTTTGGTTGGTTTTCATCTAGTATTCTTGTAATTCGGTCTAAAATGATCTTTGAAAATATTTTATACAAGTTTGACATAAGACTGATGGGTCTATAATTATTAATGTCGTCTATTTTGCCTTTTTTGTGAAGCAATATTATGGTTGATGATGTCCATTGAATTGGTATTTCCTCGTGTCTATAAACGTCATTAAATATGTCATATAAGGTATTAATTATAGCATCACAGGACCCTTTCAAGATTTCGTTTGAGATGCCATCTTCCCCTGCTGTTTTCCTGCTTTTTTGTGACTGAATAGCTTTAATTATTAAAATAAACATAATAATTATATATTTAAATATGCGTAGGTATAGAAACAGGTGGGAATCTGCAGTTTTCCCCTTGAAAAAAAAAAACGTGAATTTATATTAAAATGATTAAAATAATCGGTCCACAGTATGGACAGCTGTAACACTGAAATTACCAGTTCTCGAGGTTGTTCTTAATCGTAACCATTCGGTAATAATGCTATAAAACCTGGCCTTGTAGACCAAACTGCTAACAAAACAATGTGTTCACATTGTGTTGATTTTTCAAGACCATTCATTAAAGTGGTTCCCACAACCCAATCTCCTTCTGCGAAGCGGTCATGCTAGCGAAGGAGGAGGCGGGAGAGGACAGCGCGGCAGCGTCCACTTCACAACCCAGCTGCAGTGTAGACGCCCACGGCGACGAACGTCGCAAGACGATCTCCGGCAATCGTAAGCGCAGGCATTCAGGCGGCGAGTACCCGGGCATGGTCCGACCATGGACCATGATCGGGTCGACGGGTTGTGTTCCACGCGCGCCTCATAGAGCTGTCGGCATAATGACGGGGTCCCCTTAGAGGGTCAAAGCTTGTCGGGGTCGCGGGACGAACGAGTTACCGTGACCCCTATTGAAGGACACCGAGGATTTTAGTTAGTACAAGTCTGACAGTCCCTCCCGCCCGTGCCCTGGGTGGGAGAACTCATTTGATGATTATACAACGCTAAAAAAAATGTCAGTCTAGTTATGAACGAAACATAAAAATATAAATATATCGTATTAATTTAATGAAGGGCCAAAGTTTTCATCACGTTGGCACTGATGCTTGTGATGTCATGCGCATGGGCACCTAGCGTAGTAAACATTCACGTTTAACTGAACTCGAGCTGAATAACGCTGTAGTTTTCGTTATTTATTGACACCAAGCGCGGGTAAGTGGTAACAAGAGAGTTTAACCTGCAAGTTAATGGACGGTTAAATAATCTTTCTACAAATATTATTGTTACACTGGGGTACAGAATGTATTATTTAAATTCTTATTATTATTTGAAATGCGAAAGTTTGTGAGGATGGATCGATGAATGGATGTTTGACACTCTTTTATGCAGAAACAGATGAACGGATTTCGATAAAACATTGGTCGTTTGTCGGTAGTTTATGACCAAGATTAACACAGAATACATATGGTAATTTCAACTTTTTGCAATAGCTATTTAAATATAAGTGTCCATGATAAGACCACAGCCACTAGAAGGCGTACGAGTTATCACCCCTTCGTAATTTTGCGCATTTCACCTGCCATTTTTCAACTTCCTTGGGTTGGGTTCCACTGTAACTGAAAATTACTCTATACTATACAAAATTTACCTGATGCGTATTCCAACGGACCTTCGAAACTCAATTATTTGGGGCAAATCCGATATCCGTTAGCACAAAATACTTTTTATCGGGATAAATGAATTATACTGCTGCTGCAAAGCGATTGAAACAGGGAGAAAAAACTAGTATTTGATAAAAGTCAATGACCTGACGACATCCAGAATTTAAAATAGACTCAAATAGCTGGAAAAACGTCTAAAAAGATGTTTACACGTTTTAAAAGTCGAGCACTCTTCAATGGGCGTCAAGAATTCGCGTCTTTCAAACATCTGTGAATTAATGCATCAAAAATAATTTAATGTCACTTAAAAATAGTGTTTATTAGGTACGCGTGGAAACGACTTAGTTTTGATAAGTAAATGAATATTTTAAATAGGAGCCCGCCGTGATTTTGAATATTTGTTTTCTATCATTATAATATCAAGGTTTAAGGTTTATGGCCTGGCGCCGAAATACGAGGAGGGCCGACCCCAAGTAAAGGGAAAAGGCAAGGAAGAAGAAGAAGATAATATCAAGGTTTATGCTATTGTGGAGCTAAGGTTGGTATTTTTTTCCAGCTCGTACCGCCATTTTCTTTATTAGAATTAAATTTCCAATCAGAATCAAAGCATTTATTTCAAGTAGGCCATTACAGGCACTTTTGAATTGTCAAAAATACTATAATATATATAAAGACTATAATATAAAATATTATGGTGCTACAGTCCCAGTCACAAGAAATAATAACTGTTAAAGTACTTTAGGTGCCCATTCCAAAGCGTAGATCTCTATGTAGAAGAACGGGTAAGAAACTCCATGGACACTTTTTTTCAATTGCCAAAACTATTATAGAACCTTTGTTACATCATTCCATTTATAATTGATAATGATACCTCGTTATCAAGTAAAAGCTAAGAAAATAAGCTCATCAAATGCAGCACTCGCTATTATCAAATCAACAAAGCCAAAAGCGAGACCAAATAAAATGAAAAAGAAAATTATAGAAAGAAAAATCTGAGCACTCTCTTTGAACTGTTTTCATATCTCGAGTATTTCAGCATTCCTTCATTCTTTCAGCAAGCTGCTGTAACAATGTTTTATAAGAAATACTTGGGTTTCCTATACAAACTTTCGAGAGAAACCATGTATATTAGGCTTAGTTCTGTTGTATAAGTCATGTTTTAATGCAGGTTAATTTTTTTTGAAGGTCAGGCTTATTACTACATCGATAATTTTACATGTTGATATTAATGGGGTAAGTTTATTAGTGCACGGCTCCATAAAACCCTCGCCTACGTCTCGGCTGAGAATTCCGCCTTGAAAAATATAACAAACTTTCCCCACTTGTATCATAGTGTGGTACTTTTTTTTAATACGTAGATTTTTGAAGGTCTTTAACTCTTTAATGTATGTTTTGTTATTATGAGCGACTAGTTTGAGCGAAGTGTTGCCTATTCCATGAACAGCCATATAGCCTGGATTTGTTCCCGGTTGATGGCAATAGGCTGTTCCCCCATTACATGTAACTTGTAAACATAACGGACAAAATGTGGGGTTACAATTATGTACACACTGCCTAACTAACCCATCGGGTATCACAGGCGTGATGTAATGTTATGATATAATCTAGAAATACACGTCGACCTTACCACTAAAATGATTTAGTTGTACGTATGCATTATATTCTTAACGGCGTCATAACTGGCGCACGCGCCGGTCGTGGTTCGCGGCTAATTTAGCTAAGAGCCGACATTATTTATTGTTGACACATCTTTAACGGTTGTACAGGACATTAGAGCTGTTTTATTATAATTTGGGACATACTGCAACTAATTGTATGGTTAAAGTAGCTGTTAAAATTGTTGCAGTGAGGTTTTAGCTACCATCACATCACGGTTGCAATCTTTTCAGGGTGAGGCTACATTAGGCAGCGATTTGCGGTGTGACTGGAAGAGCGATACCAGTTACACGTGTTATCGTTAAGAGGGTATTTTACTGTATAAATAATAAAATAAATTAGTCCGTCAGTTACACAAATAATGGACACGTAATTTTATGTTTTTTTTTTAATCAATGCATATTGACAAAGATAATAATAGGCTTCGAAATTCGGGAGTCGCGGCTTGTGACGTCATAACGCCTGTAAAATTGTAGTGACCTAGTGACGTTTTATGATTTTTAGAAGCGTTGTATCTTCGTCCGTTTCGGTTTACGTAACAAAAGAAAAAATACGGGTAAAATATTTTTTGGTAATCTATCTTTCGGACTAATTACATTTGTTCTGTAAAATCATCATCATCAGCCTATAAATGTTCCCACTGCTGGGACACAGGCCTCCTCTCTGTGAGAGGGAGTGGGCCGTAATCTACCACGCGGGCCCAGTGCGGATTGGTAGATGTCACATGTCTTCTAATTTTTGGTTCTAGGACATGCCGGTTTCCTCACGATGTTTTCCTTCACCGTTTTGAGAGCAGAGTTCTGTAAAATACACCTAGTAAAACACGTGAGCATCCATATTGAGTGCCCATTTCCCACGAGCGATTTACTTTCAGGCGTTAAAAAAGCGCTGATTTTTAACAAAAAGGTAAATTGAACTTAAATGTCACTGTCTAGCACTTCGAAAAAATCAAATACAAAATCAAATACCTACAGTTGGAAAAAAAACCGCCGCGCTTTAAAAGCGCTGACGTGTGAACAGATACATGGCATTTGTTCTATTTGGGGCGCTTTTTTAACGTCCAAAAAAAAGCGCTCGTGCGAATGGCCTCGATTGGGTAAACTTGACGGTAAACTGGATCATGTATGGCTGGCAATAGACGAGCTTTTTCACGAGGACTACAGCAAAATAAATAATAGTAGATAAACAACATCAAATAAATAATATCATCCTCTCTCCTCGCACAAAACAAAGACATAAAACTGCCAAATTAATGTTATAGTTTACAACATTCAGAATATTTATAAAATAATCATATAATTCGTAAAGTTCTTTTGCGTTTAGTACTTGCTAATATTAAACCGCCGTTTCGTTGTATTATCTATCATAAAGGAAAATAGTGATATTGCTTTTTAGAGTTCCGTACCTTGAGGGTAAAACGGGATCCTATTACCACAGTAAAATAAAATGGTACGGAACCCTTCGTGCGTTAGTGGGACTTATACTTAACCGGTTTATAAATATATATTAAGCTACATTGGTATATTTTTTCAATTTTCGTTCCTATTGTAAATTTTCGAAATCGGATCAATAGCTCCGAATACCGTTTTTTGATGAATAGGGTCTTTGGAGCTATTGATATTGACTCATGTCGTCTCACTTTGAGAGGAGAGTAAGACCGAAATAAATAGTCGTAAGTACCTAAGCCAAAGCCAGTGCTTGGCTATGTCAAATGTCAGTCATTTCCATGGAAATTATTGACATTTAACGTCGCCAAGCACTGATTTAGGCTTGGCTATGGCTTAGGTACGACTATTTATTTCGGCCTAAGTGACTGTCAGGCTTGACTGACTAAAAACAACCTTCAGTTGCCTTTCAAATACTCCTGCGACAGTTGAGAAGACCATTACATCCAAACTTTACTCTCTTTACAATATTACGATACTCATTTGTTCTTCGCACAATGGCATATTTAGTGCAGAATAACACATTAAACGTTTATGATCTCACTTTTACGGCAGTAACTGGAACTGCAGTTAGTAGCTAATTTTGGCTGTATTTTTGTGAGAAAATGGGTCATGTCGAATTGTACGACGTGAGGGAAAAAAAGGATGGTTTCATATTTGAGGAAAATCTTGGTGAGAAACTGCAGTGCTCCTTAAAGTTTGAGGATGGCCTGAAAGCTAGAACGTATTGGGATAGGCGGAATCTACCTCCCGGACCGGCACCACAGGCTACCTGAAATCTGCGCTGACGGCTGATCAATCCCACTGGTGCTGGTTCTCATCAAGACCGCCTGGCTTACGACCATCATTCTGTCAGAGGCAGGTCACAAACAGTTTTTACTGTGATCCGTTGGTGCGCAGGAGTTTCATTTCCTTCTGGGTGAGCTCCACCTTAGATTTCATATTTGTTTCTGGGCTAGATAAATGCCAAGAGCAAATACATTAGAAAAAAGTAAATCTGCTCTTAAAATGGCCAATGAATTTCGCGGCCTGAAAATATCGTCATGTTCTTGAACTAAAAATCATCGCAAATCGCAAATAGTTGAAAACATGTGACGTTTACGATTCCACACTGGGACGGCATGGTGGATTACAGGCTTATAGTTAACTCCGTCTCATAGAGAGGCATACTTATGTCATGGTAATCATGATAATCTGGGTGTCTACTTTCTAAGTCCGTCATGAAAACACGGGACCGGATAAAGGAGGTATTCCTCGTAGCGCTCCCGTTTTGAAACGCTCCCATCTAAGCGCTCCCGTTTTGTTCCTCCAAGCGCTCCCAAAAGGAGCGCTTGGAGGAACGATTAAAAATATTAGAATTTATTTCCTCGAAGCGCTCCCACGTTTAAAAATAGGGAAAAGCATGAAGTAAACGTAATGAATTATATCGATAATTTTTAAAAACTCATGTGTGCATCATCGACATCGAATTTTGACCTTTGACCTCGAATAACTTTTGAAGCACACATGGGATCGATGGGGACTTTTAAAACTTTATTCGTAACTAGCTGACCGGGCAAACTTCGTACCGCCTCACCTTTTAAACCTTCCCTGGACTTCTACAAATAATTTAAGACCAAAATTAGCCAAATCGGTCCAGCCGTTCTCGAGTTTTAGCGAGACTAACGAACAGCAATTCTGTGCCTCCTGTGATAAGTGATACAAGTCAAAAAACGTCATTTTACAGGACAGCAAAAACAAGATTAAAAAAAATCTAGTTCGTTAATTAAGTGGGCTAGGTAAAATATCAGTGCACTCTTTTGTAGAACAAAACATTTTCTTTCTCTATAAAATTTAGATTTTTTGATAGATATTTAATTTTGGGAGTAATTCATGAAAAACCTGCGACTTGTAACTTTTACTTAGTTTTTATGTGCTAAAATTAAGTTATTAATGATACTTGTACAGTTATATTACGTTGCACCAAGCTTGCACCAATAAATTGTCTTAGTGTAAACTGATATACATCAAGTTAAAACGTCTAATAACTCATTAGAATAATGATTCTAGCAAAATGTGCTAAAACAAAAGATGAAGATATAACCCTTAAGATTTTTTTTTTACTTATCAGTCACCTCTTTACATATTTTAGTTGAACTGTATCAATTTACTAAAATCCTAGTCTTTCAGAAGATATGTTAAATGATGTAAGTCAAGATGTACCCCTCAAAAAAAAAGATAGTGATATGTGTAAATAAATACAAGTTTTAGAAAAATAAAAATCAACGTTTATTAACCTAAAAATACAGTCGTTAAGGCACATTTTTATCAAAATTCTTATACAAATAAATGGAGATCAAATCATCACAATCTGACAATACGATTGTAACTAGGTATTCTCAAAAGGAACATATCATAAACAAAAGTTTGAAACTTAAAACTAAGTAACTAAGCCCAACTTGCGGCCAAAAAGCTGGGCATCCTAAATAGAATGAAGCGGTACTTCACGCCTGGACAGCTTTTAACTCTTTACAAAGCACAAGTCCGATCCTGCATGGAGTATTGTAGCCACCTTTGGGATGGCTCAGCTAAATATCAACTTGCCGCTCTTGACTCAGTGGAACGTAGAGCTAAAAGGCTCGTTGGCGACGAAAAATTGGTGAATGCCAAGCTCCATAGCTTGACTCATCGCCGCAAAGTTGCCTGCCTGTCGGTCTTTTACAGATTGTACTTCGGAGAGTGTGCCCTAGAACTCCACGACCTCATCCCACCAGCCCCTTTCTATCATCGCACATCTAAACGCACGGCAAATTACCATCCTTACCTTATTGCCATACCATCAATTCGCACTAAGCGTTTCCAAACGTCTTTTATAATGCGGACAGCGAAGGAGTGGAACTCTCTGCCTGCGTCTGTGTTTCCAAACGCATACAACCCTAATCTCTTCAAAGTTAGAGTAAACAGGCTTCTTCTGGGTAAGCTCGCTCCATCGTCGACCTTGTCTTAGTAACTCTTGTCCTAGACTAAGGTCAAGAGCAAACCCATTACACATTAAAAAAAAGGCACAGGTCAGTTTTGATGAGCTATCACAGCAAGCAATTGACCTACTCAGTGTAATACAAAGTATCACAATAAAGTTTTAATCTATAAAAATAACGAAACTTTAAACTTTCTTTAGAGGTAGAGAGCTAAATCGTGCATTCAAAACATAAACGGCCGTTTTTGTTACAAATGCACGATTTAGCTAAACAGCTATATTTCAAGTGTTGATAAGGTGTTATACAATTACGTTATTGCCTTTTCTACAGTAATAATAGAACATATTTTGTATTTTTGATTCTATTTACGAGTTATGACATTTTTTCGATTGGCGGCGCTATTGGACTGTAAGAGGCCTCTTAAATGAATGTGAAACTATTCATCATCGGAATCATTATCATTATCTGGTGCACTTTTGCAGCTCAGACCTCTATAAAACTCATGGGTACTCTCATGAATAAAACATAATAAACTTAATAGATCCTTCTTCGTCTCAGTTGAAATAGGAAGTTTGGAGCGGTAAGCTTTCGGTACCGTATTAATCGTGATCATATCATAACTTTTTCCACGTTTAGAACAATCCATGGTCATGTACTCAACATCACTGAACGCTTTTTTGTAAAAAACGAGACATGCTTTCTTTGGTAAAAAGAAAAGATCTAACGTTCGACCACAGCGACATTGCGGAGCGCACGAGTGAGCTAATACGGCTCTACGTCCCGCGCACCTCCGATTACCCCCTCCAACCCCCGCCACCTGCACTTGTATCTCTTAGCACATTTATTTATTTTGTACCATGTTTTTACAATTGGTTGAAATTTTAGATACAACTACATTTATATCTGTTTACACATTAAAACAGATTTGTGTAGAATGATTTAAGTCAAATTGTATCACTTTTCACAAAAAAGAGCATACCTTACATTCAGATTTGTAGATACATGTCGATTTGTATCCTAGAGGCATATCGAAAGAATTAGTTTAAAGGGATATTACTCTAGTCACATCAAAATTCACGATAATTGAACTGAAAAATAAAATGTGAAGTTAAATACAATAGCATTTAAATCACGAAGCACGAAAAATTGTGTGTTAAGTGACCGGTTTTGGGGTTACATCTTGACAAATATCTATTGTAACGAATTTTTTGCCAAAATCCCTATAGTTGTATCACTTTGCACAAAATTATCTCCGAAACTATAGCAGATAGAAGAACGTGAGTTAGACCAAAAAAGACGTATTTTTTTTTTGATAATGCTCATGTGAAAATCACAAAAAGGGTACAACTCGAGTTATATCACTTATCACAGGAGGCACAGAATTGATTTTTATATATAAGAAGATGGTAAACCCTAGCTCTCCACCAATATTTAGCTTTCCGGGATTTTTTGTTATTTCAAATGTCTATATTGACCGGACTAGTACAATGTCGCCAGATTATATTCATCTATTTGGTGGACTATTTACAATAAAAAAAAATTACCAAACCCGTGCGAAGCCGGGACGGGCCGCTAGTTGTATATTATAACAATGTGTTATTCTTATTACCTAGTTACTAGCTTCTGCCCGCGACTTCGTACGCGGATCCGGTTGCTTATGCCAGCGACATCGGGGTCGTCAAAATCGAAGATCTGAAACTGGTCTGATGTCCAATACCAAGAGCCCGGGTAAAATATAAATGGAAGTTTCGGCCAGTAGAGTCAGATTTTTAATGATATACCATCGTCATCCAAAAAGTCAGTCATAAGTAAAAATCAGTCCTAAAGTCTTACCACCTTCACCGCGTGGAGGTACTCAGCTTATGTTATTATTTTATAATTATACAATGAAATTAGCGGTAGCTTTGATTTCCACATCAGACGTTTCTGACGAGGAAATGCCCATCAGACCGAGCAACTTTTGCTAAGACGTTATTCCTATATGTGTTATGGTGTACCGGGGCTCTAGGAGTTCCATAACAGGTGTTCCAGATCTTCAATTTTGATACGTTAACAGATAGTGCTCATCAGGCTGAACAACTCGTGCTACGACGTCATTCCTTTATATGTTATAGTTAAGCTGGGCTCTTGTAGTTCCACATCAGGTATTCCAGATCTTCAATTTTCATACGTCGACAGAGAGTGCTCATCAGGCTGAATAACTCTTATTAAGACGTCATTCCTATAAATGTTATAGTAGAGCTGGGCTCTTGGAGTTCCACGTCAGGTGTTCCAGATCTTCAATTTTTATACGTCGACAGAGAGTGCTCATCAGGCTGAATAACTCTTGCTAAGACGTCATTCCTATAAATGTTATAGTTTAGCCGGGCTCTTGGAGTTCCACATCAGGTGTTCCAGATCTTCAATTTTTATACGTCAACAGAGAGAGCTCATCAGTCTGAACAACTCTTGCTAAGATGTCATTCCTGTATATGTTATACAAATTATGTTGTCTGGACTCTTGAAGTTTCACATCAGGTGTTCCAGATCTTCAAATTTATTCTCTCAGCAGAAAATGCTCATCACGTGGAACAATTTTGGCTATGGCACCATTTTTGTATCGCTTATAGTTTAGCTGGTCTGTTGCGGTTCTGCATCAGGTGTTCAAGATAAGTTATAGCCTATATGGTGGCCAGACTTAATACCTATACAACAAAAAAAAAACATTCAAATCCGTCCAGTAGTTCCGAAGATTAGCGTGTACAAACAAACAGATAAACAGACACACAGACAAACAGACAGAATTTTTTTTTGGATTCGTGCTCTATTACTGTTTCTAAACGCCCCTTATTTTTTTTTTTAATATGTCCAATGTACAGTCACAGTTTTTTTTACTGTTTTATTAATGTATAGATAGATTATCGATAATTTCAGTTAGTATAGTCCCATCTCTATCCGAAAGTTAATCATAGGAGCGCTTTGAGGAAATAAATTTTAATATTTTTAATCGTTCCTCCAAGCGCTCCTTTTGGGAGCGCTTGGAGGAACAAAACAGGAGCGCTTAGATGGGAGCGTTTCAAAACGGGAGCGCTACGAGGAATACCTCGGATAAAGAAGTACGAACGTAACTAACGTCAAAATCAAATTGCGGACGGATGATACTGTCACGACTAAAGTCATTTTGACGCGGCGCTGGTATCTATGTCATTACATCAAATTGTATTAAAAAAAACTATTATCACTTTACGCAGGTCATAAAGTGGTGGCGAAGGATCTGTCAAATCGTAATATTTATATTCTTAGTTCGAGCTCGTTGTGAAAACGTTTGTCACTAAGGCCGAAACCTCGGGTTTCGCGCTTAGAGATCATGATACTGAATCTGTCAATAATAATAATAAGTACTAGATATTTAAGACTGAAAATGATTACGTATTATTTAATAGAGAGTAAGAAAGATCTGTTGTTTAAGAATCTAGGTTGACCTCAATCATAAATCTATCCCCGACAAACAGTCCGAATTGCAACCACATTAAAATACATTGGCAAATAAATGTGCCATACGATAAAAACGTTGGCGAATTGCGTGGAATTTTCTATACACGCATGCATATATATTATGTATGTACATCTGCTACCTATATATGTGTACGTGCGGGTGGCACTAGTATGCGAGTGATGCGAGATCATTGACATGCAGCTCCATCACCCACGTGTAGTCTACGTGCTGCCAACAAAACCATTAAGGCGAGGAACGAATAAAAAATTGCACCCGGCTGTAAAAACCAATACTTGCATGTCAAAATCAATGACAGATCGTAAAAAAAGAATAAAATAAAAAAAATAGATTCCAATGTTGTTTATGACGAAATTCAAATGATGTTCTAATAGAAACATTCGAATTTAAAAAGCAACGGAAATGAGGAACATTTACTTTTTTTTCTGAAATATCAAAAGCGACTATGACGCGTGAAAGCGGAAGAATCGATGCTAATTAGCGACGAAAACTTTTCACAGTTAGAAAATCGAAAAGTCGGGGCACGCGTTGCGCAATTCAGTTCTCAAAATACCGTCGTTGTTTCGTCGTGCGTCCGACTAGCGACCTTGGTGACGACACTGATAGATCGTGCTTGCCCACGCGCAGAGATGGACTTTCTTTACGAAAACAGAATGCGGATTAAAACAACCATTCGTTATGTTGTCAAAATGACATTGTTGTAAAACGTAAATTGAAATGCATGAAAATTGTCTCAATTTACGACTTTGTCAGTTATATTATGTTATGAATTATTTATTTTAATTTTTTAAGTTAACTGTTAAATAACAAGTTTTTGTAATTTTTACATAAAACGTCGACAGCCCTGCTTTTAATATTTAACATGTTGAATTAGTTATAAATAAAACGGAACAGAAATATTGTTGCAGGCTGGATTTTATTTATAAACTGCAATATTTTGTAGTGAAAAGTAATTATCTTGCCACTCTGGAGGCCACTCCGAACATACATATTTTGTAAATTAATTTGTTATTTTTGTTAGCTCTGTAATTTCAGTACGAAGCTGAATGAAAATTTGATTGAAATGTGATTGAATTTTTGTTTTTATCTGGATGTTTATTTCGGTTGTTTGGTTAAATAAATTGTGGTAGGAAAACTGGTTAACCGACAAGTGATGATCAAGTGCAATGATTAATGAATACTCGCTTCATTTTAATAGTCAATTTATAATTTTATTATTTTAGGTTTTTATCATTTTATTCTACAGCTGGATACTAATATGTATTATATTTATGTTAGTGTTTATAATACTTAACGCAATAAAAAAATCACTTTAAGATGAAAACAATTGAACAAATTGTATGATCTTCAAGTAGTTGTTCCGGGTCTGGGTGTTCGTGTAAGTATGTTGTGAGTTTTTATGTTTGTAAACGCACCCACGATACAGGAAGAAATTCTCCAGGGGTGCAACTTAAAAAACATTCTCTATGATTACAATAGATCGGAATAAGTACAGCTATTTAGGTTCATTGATCGCAAACATTGATGTTAATATGGATATTCCACGAGATCGAGACGCGTAATACGCATTATGGAAACAAAAGAAAGAAATAGCGGGGTGTTTCTGTCGCTAGAATGACACACCTGGTTTTCTCTTTCTGCGCCAGTAGAATTCCATTCTTTACCAACAGTAACTAGTTGTCTCACTCCAAATCCCGGGACTCGGGAAATATCCATATTATTATTACCTATAGCAAGTACATAAAACAGCTCTACCTATTCCGATCTATAATGATTACACACATTTTGTAAACCGAAAAAAAGGCATGATCGATTTTTGACATCAAAGACCGCGGTCACTGAATGTCATTTTTGATTACATTAATCAAAAATGACATTCAGTGACCACGGTCTTTCTGGAGTTTTACGACAATGCTTACTTTATGAGGGACTTCTAAAATTCCGAGGTATTCCACTTAGGGCACCTAGCACCTGCGAAAAATTTTGACAGGAGCCTTATGTCAAATAGATAAGGTACCAGTAGCTCAGGTGTCATTGTCAGCGGGTGCAATACCTCAATATTCCTACAGTTTTGTAATGTCTGAAGGTTTCTCAGGAAATATTATCATTTGCCTAGTACTTTTACAATATACCATGTTACCATGGTTAGCTTCCTATCTTACCCCCTAAAGCTGAACACAACCTTTGTCAGGAAATAATAGTTACTAAAACGACTTATTTACATCACAATGCACAAGAAAATATGTCAAGTAAACAACAAAGGATTTCAAACCGTTTAGGTACCTAAATCTGGCTTTATGATTTAAACACAGCATTACACTCAAGTATTACATATAAAGAATTGGGTCGGAACATGTAACAACATGAAAACAGATGGACAAACATAGTAGTGCAACATTTGAGTCATTTATTCTTGAAGGAAAATATGTATTGCACTAAGACACAATGGAATTAGAATTTTAGAAGGTCCATTACAAAAGAACATCTTAAAAAATACGCATGATTACAGCATCAATTAGCAAATCTCTGAAGCCCGCTATTATAATTGAAAAATGACATGGTTTTCGAAAGTCTTTCTTTTAAGCTTTTGGGAAGTTGTAATGTGCTGTGATTTCTAAGTGGCCGCTTTAAGAACCCCTGCCATAAGATATTGTATTTGACTTTTTGCCATGGCTGGATCTTCTGCAAAATTTTCTTTATATTCTAACGGTGCAGAGAGCAAGCTAGGGTAAACAATAAGTGGAGTGTACTACAGTTTACCGGAATTTTCATAGTGTACCACACATTCATACGCAAGTATTTCAACAATGTAACAATAACAGACTGTATTTTTAGTATGAGTGAATGTTCTCTTTGAAAATAAAATCGTAACGTTGTAAATTGATATTTAAATGTCCCATTTTCTTTATTATCCACTAGGGTTCCACCTCCGCTGTTCGGCACAGTGTATAAGACGGGACGCGAGGTAAAATGGGGACATATACACTCTTAAGGCATACTTAAAACAACACTAACGTAGCGCAAGCACCATCAGAACGTTATTTGCAAGCGGCCATTAACAAATGGCGTCCTGTTGGCGCTTGAGCTACGTTAGTATTGTGTTAAGTTTGCCTTAAGTGTGTGATTTCCCGTCATACCTCGCGTCCCCGTCTTATACAATGTTCGCCTATAACCTTCCTCGATAAATGGACTATCCAACACAAAAATTTTTTTTTCAAATGTAACCAGTAGTTCCTTATTAGTATAGCTATTAGTGTAGATATTACTATATAAGTATAGGTAGATCCTAGGATCAGTGCCCTGAAACTGCGATACAGGTTGCGAAAGATCGATGAAGGAGATGGCGGACGAACTGGATGTCTACCTGGAGAACTGGAAAGAAGTAGCCTCGTCGTGGCCACTGGAAAGGATGGAGGGATGCTAAAGGCAATTAGGTATAATCAATTGCTTTTTTTATCGTTGCAATATCATCAAATGAGTCCTCCCACCCAGGGCAGGGTGGGAGGGACTGTCAAACTCGTACTGACTAAAATCCACGGTGTTCTTCAATAGCCCTTTACGTTCCAGGGTCACGGTAATGGTATAAGTCCCGCGACCTCGGCAGGCTTTGGCCCTCTAAAAGGGGGCCCAGTCATCATGCTGACACTCTTTGAGGCTAGGGTGGAACACAAAGCGCCGTCGACCCGGGCATGGTCCATGGTCGGGGGCGAGTCACCCATTACTCGCCGCCCGCATGCCCGCGCCTACGGTGGCCAGAGATCGTCTGCCGACGTCTGTCGCCGTGGGCGTCTACCACTGCGACTGGGGTGTAGGGGTAGGGAGGACGCTGTCCTCTCCCTCACGCGGCCAGCCTCCTCCTTCGCGAGCATTAGTGCTTCGCAGAAGGAGGCGACCGCTTCCCACTCCGTCTCGCCCCGGAGCATCCTCATCATCATCATCTCAGCCATAGGACGTCCACCGCTGAACATAGGCCTCCCCTTTAGATCTCCACATATACCGGTTGGAAGCCCCGGAGCATGGCCTCGACCAATGCCAGGCGCGAGAGGTCTCCGCCTATCGCCACCGTGAGGTCACGGCGGTGCTCTGCCCAAGCGGGGCAGTCCTGCACCGTATGCTCCACCGTGTCCTCCGGGCGATCCTCGCAGTGCTGACACCGAGGCGTTTCTTCCTTCCTTATCAGACACAGGTACCTCTTGAAGATAATCAATAGCTTAGGGGTCTATTACGGAATGACCCTGGAACGTTACGCTATTGAAGGAACACAGTGGATTTTATTTTGAGTCAGACTTGTCGGGAGGGCGGGAGGACTCATTTGATTATTTTATCACCTCAAAAAAGTTACGGAAAGCTAGGGCTAGGTTAGGAAGACTTTTCACAAACCTTACACTATGAAAATTAAGTTATATATACGGTTATAAAGAACTATTGCTACTACTCTTTCAAGCATTATGAAGATTATGAGCATTTGTCACCAAAAAATGAGCATAAAAAAATCAGATGGTTGTGAAACTACTCGCTTTTCTGGTTCAGTAATTTCATGCACATTGTGAACACACTTTAAAAAATCAATGTAACAAAACAAATTAATAAAGATTTTAATCGTCAATCAATAGCGTGTACTTTAGGAGCCGAGCCAACGATTTTGATCAGACAGTTTGACTCTGTCAAATTAGTCATTATTGTTTGTCGGAAACCAGAGACAAATTAGTTTAGAGTAATGAGTGCTAAATGTCTATGGCATAGATCAATCGAGTTATGCTTGTTATGGCGTTTGATCTCAGAACAATAACTAAAGCATAGAAGGAACCTAAATTTAACTAATATAGTCGTCTCTGTTTTCTTATATACTCATAACAGCATTAGAGAGAGACAGATGTAGGTTGCTCAAAATGCAAATCGTCACAAAGGTAAACGTCAATTTGGATACCTTGGCTACCTTTATAGTACTAAGTTTAAAAGCTACTTAACGTCTCAGGTTTTTATCTATGACTTTGTTCATCGCATTTTTTCGTATAATGCTTATGGGCGCATGCCAGTTGAACTGCTTCGTTGGTTTTACGTGTTTTTGTAAAAATAGTAAAAAAATAACAGTGATTTAGTGTAAATCGCAAAGCTTAAAGATTAAATAATGTCCTGCATTATAGTGGGATGTAAATCTCATTCATCCCGCAAAGAAAATGATGCGGAAATCATAAGCTTCCATCGGTAAGTAATCAAATATGGTCATTTTGTCAGTTTTTCATTCTTATTTTATGTTATTTTGGCATTATTTCAAATTATTTAATCTTAGTGTACACGGTAGTGTTTTGAAATCAATATTTTATGCAATTAAATAGTTCGATTATATGGAAATTATACATTTTAAATCGGCATATAATTTTTTGCAATAGTGCTTGCAAAAACAAACTATCGATACAATATCGATAAAATAGCGTCATCCAAATTATTATGTACATTATTTTTCTTTACACGTAGTTTTGGGAAGGATTAAATACCTATTTAAGAGTTAAATAAATACCTACGGTCTTGTGATCGAATCGTACGTATGAGTAATGAAATGACAGTGTGAAAAATCCGTGTGGCTCATGGTGTAACAATTTAAACTCATGTGTGGCTATAATTTTTTTTGTCACTTTCAGATTTCCGTCCGATGTTGATATGAGGCAAAAATGGATCAACGCTATTGCACGTTACAACTGGGAATCGTTCAGGGCCAATCGCTCTTTTAAAATTATTTAAGCGTTTTCTTGGTAGTTTCAATTTTTTACAATTTATGCTGTTTAAAAATAAATATGTTGGTCAGACAGAAGTGAGTTCTTTATTTCACCTTAGCATATTTAGATTTATTGCCATGGAGCAATACCATAAACTAAGAATTCGATGTCGATATCGGTATTTATTTTATGCATAGTCACATCACTAGCTAATACTCTTTTGTCTATGACAGCGTACACTTCAAATGTCGTAAAGCGCCTTCTATGCTTTAGTTATTGTTCTGAGCGTTTGATGAATGGTTGTTTGTGGCGCATTCTATTCTATCAATCTATGCAATTAAATTGTCAAACTCATACAATGTTATTTTATTATGCGACTACGATAAGAATAAACTTGTGATGGAGCTATTTTGTGTTTTGCACGTTTTTCGTGTTACTTACAATTCTTCACTACAGAATCGGAAAACCGAAAACGAAGAATAAGTACCTAAGCACAACGTAAGTTTTTGCTGAATGTAATTTCAAGTGGGAGTTGGAGGTCATTGCCGTCTTTGTTCTTATTGTAATCTTAAAGTCAATCAACTTAACATGTATCTGCATTTCTGCATACATCACTAAAGAACGTATTGTTGAACATCTTATTATACCAACTTATAAGTTATTCAAAAATTTTGAACCACTAAGTAACTTCATACTAGCTAATAGTTCATACAAGGGCAGCTTTTGTCCGAAATGACATTCTATCTCAATCCAAATCCTGATTCGTTTTCTTTGACGGCTGCTTGTGATTGGATTTTTAGTATTTTGATAGGCAAATGACGTTGGTTACAAATATCTAGATTGCAATAAAATTGAGATGCTCATAGCTAGTGGTGTCAACTTTAAACATCGCCATGTTTGTGCAAAAAAAGTTATTGCTGTCCAGATTTTTATATTTAAATGCATCAATGGTTAAAAAACAGTTGCTCAATAAAAAACCTGTTGTTTTCTAAGCTGAACTGCAGCTCAAAACTCTGTGTTGCCAGCTATTGCCGTCAGTAGCCATGTCAATAACTATTGTTGTCTATTTGTGTTGCCAGCGCTGTCAAAGTTTTTTCTTTTTTGCATTTTATCGGCAATTGTTAACGTATTTTCAATGTACGTCGATGGCTTTGCTAGTATTTTTGATTGGCTTATTGGTTCTGAATGTAGTTTCTGATTTTGAAGTTTTGTTAATGGATTATTTTTACATCGGGACGTTCATATTCGCGGGGGAGATTGACGATATTTTTTAACGTTGTCGCAATTGATTTGTCTTTGGTGTCTGATTTATTAGGTTCCTAATAATCATACTTTTTCGTTATAGTAATTTTTTGGGGAGGTTTTCCTTTATCGAACAGTGGGCGACTTTTGACTGAAATTATGATGGCCTTATGCTTACCCATGTGTTGACGTTTTTATGTATTGTTGTCATGTCATAATTTTTTTTCTGTGAATATTTGAATATTACAAAAGTGGGAAAGTTTGTCTATTTATTTGCAACGTTTTCACGCCTAAAGTGAACGGGTTTGATGACTTTGATTTAATCTTCAACACAAATTAATGACAACCTGGAGATTGTTTTAATGAAGCTATAGGAAAAAGCTGAGAGCAGGGTGGCCCAGTGGTATCGGCCCGGACTTACGAGTTGTAGGTCGTGGGTTCGAACCCAAGCAGGCGCATTACTTTGTGTAATTTATTCTATCACCACAGCTCTCAAAACGGTGAACGAAAACATCGTGAGGAAACCGGCATGTCCTAGAACCAAAAATTCGAAGACATGTGACATCCACCGACACGCACTGGGCCCGCGTGGTGGATTTTGGCCTAATCCCTCTCCCAGAGAGGAGGCCTGTGTCCCAGCAGTGGGGACATTTATAGGCTGATGATGTTGATAGGCAAACGCAAGGGTTTTCACAAAAAAATTGAATATAATCGACCAACTTTTTTTTGGTTCTATTACAGCCCTTACATTATGTTAGCGTGGAATTCTAGTAGGTATGTACTACTAAATTCGTTGCGGAATCTAACTATCGGATTGACTGGGATCAAATAATTCCTGTCGTTCAATTAGACCTTGGCAATTCCGATATCCCAAAGTTTGATAGACTGTCAGACTTCTAGACCATTCCTGTGACAAATGTGATTGATGAATTACGGGGTCAAAGACTAATATTACTAGATGTCAATGAAATTAGTAATTGATCTGAGATCTACAAGATGATCACGACAAGCTCGAGACTTTATTTTCAAATATTAATTTCATAGAAATATGAAATTAATATTTGTCGCGGCAGACCTGACACCCGCCCGTTGTATCGGTTGTTGCCTAGCAACGCCTAGGCTCGCAAAATCGCTTGTAGACATCGCGCTAGGCCCCCGCCTTAGTCACTTCAATATGGCCACGAGCGGCGATTTCATACATTCAATATTTCCGCACCCGCCACCGCCACCGCGCTAGGCTCGCAGTGTGTTTGAGCACATAGAGGGGCATACATGGGCGTAGCCAGCCATGGGATCAGGGTGGGGCAGCGCCATGGGATCAGGGTGGGGCAGCAATGTAAAATAATGTCTTTTTTATTTTTTCGATGACTGTAAAGTGTCAACTTTTTTACGGATATTAAGTATAGATAAATAAAGATATAAGTACCTAGATAATTTAGTTTTGGTAAGGTTTGGTTAGGTACCTTACAGGACAGTCAGGGTGGGGCGAGGGCCCCACTCTGCCCCACCGTGGCTACGCCCATAGGGACATATTGGATTCCTGAGTCTACGTCCAAACAGGTCTGGTGAAAGATAATCTTCAAAAGTCTAAACTAAGCATCCATGATTTAAATATTGTAATTTTATTTGCCCAAAACACTATCTATCCTGGGTTTAAGAGCCATTATAAATTAAAGTTAATAGTGGAGCAGTTCGCGAGGCATGCTAAGAATTTTTAAAGTAAGATGCATTGTTATTGTACACAAAGTTCTGGGTAAAAGATACAAGTTTAGGATTCATATTTTTTGTAAGATTTTATGAAAATCTGATTGCAATGTTTAAAATTCTAGCATAGAAACGACGAAAACTGTCTAATCGCCTAATCAGATTAAGTATAAATGTCAAACTGTGGCCATTTTTTAACAATAGGCTATTTGACAGTATCAATCTAATATATAAAATTCTCGTGTCACAGTTTTCGTTGCCATACTCCTCCGAAACGGCTTGACTGATTTTGATGAAATTTCTTGTGCTTATCCGGTATCTATGAGAATCGGCCAACATCTATTTTTCATCCCCCTAAATGTTAGGGGTAGTCCACACCAACATTTTTTTTTAATTATTTATATGGCAAAACAACGTTTGCCGGGTCAGCTAGTAAATTATAAATTTATTTAGTCCGTTATTTAGAGTTTTGAAAAATAACGGACACATATTTTTTCTTATGTAAAATCAATGAATATTTACCAAGATATAACACATCAAGACTCGAGAGTGGGGGCTCGTGACGTCAAAATTCAGTAAAAAATGTACTGAATTGTGACGTATTGGCAATTTTAAAAGCATCATTATCTCCGTCAATGTTGGTTTGCGTAAAAAAAGAAAAAATACGGGTTAAATATTATTTGATAATCTAACTGACGGACTAATTAGATTTTTTTAGTCAAATAGCCTATTGTTTTGACAATTGAAAACCCACCAATTGGTCGCCTCAACATTACACCGGATAGTGAATTATCGATGATTACTTAATCAGATAAATATACAGAATGCTGTTGTCTTTGGAATTTTATAATTTGGATCTTTATCTTTTTGATTTTTGCTTTTTTACGCGACTCCGCCAGAAGAAGGGTTATTTTTTTCGAGTATAATTGTATGTATGTATATTTCTTTGGCATGCTGTGTTAAGATACACAACTGTGATTGTGAGGTGTCGTTAGATTCGTCTGAATTGTGAGAGTGACACTGGGGCACATAAAATTTTAATAAAAACAAAATAGCGGATTTTGAGCGCCATATTATAATCTTGTGTCCAACTTTTCAGTGCGCTTTGCTATTGGGTTTTTGATATTTTTTATCTTGCTAGGTGCATAATAAAACTTTATGTATTTTCCTAAACGTTTATGCTCGTTTAGTTGTAACAATAAAACAGTAAAAATATTCATATTTCTCTAAGACAAAGCTAAATACTTTGAGATATGCGTTCGTAGTCCGTACCCAGCATCACAACAAAGGAGGAATGTTTCTTCTAAAGCACAATACAACTTTATACAACTCTTTATTAAATATCTGGTACTGCAAACGGAACACAGTCATCTACATAATAAAATGGAGTATGCAGCGTATGTCATGTATTCTGGCGGTTGCTGCAATAAGACAACCGAATTCTAGATGTATTATTTTCATTGTAACCGTGTTTATATGGAAAGCAGTCACCTCCTTCTGCGAAGCAGTCATGCTAGCGAAGGAGGAGGCCGGACGCGTGAGGGAGAGGATTGCCTCCACGCAACGGACGTCGCGATGCTATTTCCGACCACCACGAGGACGGCGAGTAATGGGTGACTTGCCGTGCGATCATGGACCATGCCCGGGTCGACAGCGCGTCTTGTTTCACGCGCAAAGAACTGTCAATTTCAAAGAACTGTCAGCAATCTGAAGGCCCTTAGAGGGCCAAAGCCTGCCGGGGTCGCGGAACTGTCTCTTTAGGTAACCATGACCCTGGAATGTAAAGGGCTATTTTCGTTCGTATATTTTGTTTTTACTGTTAATATTCATAAACACGTGAACGGTGAAAAGTGAATGTTAGGAATATAGAACAACTGTTTTATTATTTACCTCATAAAAACCTGTTTCCTGAACTTTGTTAATTTTGGTCAAGTATAGAAGAATACACTTACCAGAGCTATTCTGATGGCTAACAATAAAATAGATACTAAATTCTGTTGCAAATTGAAATTCCAATGCTGCCATGTTGTAAACAAATTATTCTTGTTGATCTTAACGTGAGATTTTGTCTTAATTGTCATTGATAGAAATAAACCGTCGTATCTTTGCCAATATTAAAAAGTGATGAAGCTATATGACTGTTACCGCTGTAACATAAAATAACAAGAAATAAAAAATGTTTTGCCCGACAGGAAAGTTAATGAGACCTTTGCATGAATTTTACGTATTTGGGCGTACAGCGTACTTGATAGCAGTATTATGACATAAATTGTTTGAAATGAAAAAGCACGTCTAGTGTACGAACGAGGAAATATTTCTTTTCCTTCAAATTAATGTAAAAAACCCCGTTTACATTATAAATACCCCGTTTACATACGTGAAAAATCGTAATAAGGCCACTGGTTTGGTTATTTGAAGCTGGTAACTTATCCTTAGATGACCGTTTAAAACTTGTTGTCTGGATATCTAATTATTTTGTTAACTGTACTTACTTCATCATCATCAGCCTTTAAATGTTCCCACTGCTGGGACACAGGCCTCCTCTCTGTGAGATAGCAGGCCGTAATCTATCACGCGGGCCCAGTGCGGATTGGTAGATGTCACATGTCTTCGTGTTTTTGGTTCTAGGACATGCCGGTTTCCTCAAGATATTTTCCTTCACCGTTTTGAGAGCAGTGGTGTTGAAATAAATTACACAAAGTAATGCGCCTGACTGGGTTCGAACACACGACCTACAACTCGTAAGTCGAGGCCGATACCACTGGGCCACCACTGCTCAGTCGGAGCCGATACCACTGGGCCACCACTGCTACTGTACTTACTTACTGGGTTATTATGACTAACTTTGTCTACTGAAAAACGGCCACGTCTTAAAAGGCGTTGTAGAGCAGTTACTAGAAAATCAAAAGCTACATTATAAATTACTCTGAAAAATGGAAAATCGTCGTATTTTGAAAACAAATGAAGACTTCTAACATCCACCAACAAACTAAGCTCGACCCGGATTATAAAATCAGCCTTTAATGTTTACCATTGCTGGGATAAGTCTGCTCTCTATGAGAAGGAGTCGGCTATATAACCCGACAGGCGGGCCCATTGTCGGTTGATATATTTCACATAATTATCTTCTCTGTTTTGATAGCGAAAATCTCCAGCTTAAAAACTCCTTAAAAGTTTTGATAACCTGTTACTAGGGATAGTTGGTACAGTATGAATATGCACACAATCTGCGTGGCACAACACTTAGCCTTTCGTGAACTTTGCAGAAATCGCTCAAGAAGCGATATTACTTAACTTAAAGTTACGTCGAGTCGCTGAGTAAGCCCCGTGCAGACTACAGGCAGGAGTAGAGACATGGAATATTGAAAAGATGGAGTGATAATGTGTAACAGGGTCGGTGACACTGTGGCACCGCGGTGAAAGTGAGTTCTGTTTTGAACCACCCGTGACACAATATTAGAGCAGCTGGTGATGTATTGCCGTGTGTATCTACATTGGCATGCCTTTACTATGAGTTTTCTGCACCTAATATAGTTTAAAGAACATCAGAGTATCACTTAGCCTTTAACTTAATGATGCATTTTAAAGCAACGGGTTACCACCCGTCCCAACGGGTTACCACTGGTCAACGCTATTCCCTCGTAAAGTATTACCTAGTTTTGATGACTTTTACAAGTTGGTTGCGCTTACTTTTCAATACAATTTTAAGAACGCTCCATTACTTCCTTACTCTATTTTTTGTAAAATATACTACTTCACGCTATACGGTAATCGATACACTAGCTTGCCAGCCGGCTCCGCCAGTGTGGCGTGAACATTATAGTGTTATGTTACCAATTTGGAACTACGGAACTCTCTGCCGGCGTGTGGAGTGTTAATCTTTAGTACCTGTAGTTGTTGATTCTAGCTATCGTTGGTGAATACATATTTCACCAACTTGAATGCGCTATGATAAACGGTCACCCATCTAAGATCAACCTTGGCAAACACTGCTTAACATTGACACCTGTGTGGCTATTATTATTTATTCAAATGCTACTTTGCGAGCTGACTTCACTAGCTGGTGATCACATCATCATCATCAGCCTATAATGTTCCCACTACTGGGACACAGGCCTCCTCTCTGTGAGAGGGAGTTGGCCATAATCCACCACGCGGGCCCAGTGCGGGTTGGTAGATGTCACATGTCTTCGGATTTGATGGTTCTGGGACATGCCGGTTTCCTCACGATGTTTTCCTTCACCGTTTTGAGAACAGTGGTGATGAAATAAGTTACACAAAGTAATGCGCCAGGCTGGGTTCGAACCCACGACCTACTTCCTTAAGTCGGGGCCGATACCACTGGGCCACCACTGGCTCCTAGTCACAGTCAGTAAATCACTCATATAGTAAACGAGAACATAAAACATAATTTCAAACGGTTGTGCTAATATTGCTTTTGACTATAAAATGATAACGTTTATTTAATCACTTATTAAACTGATCGTGGGCGTTAATTACATAAATATAGTATAGTTTGATCGCAGCACAATTTCAGTCGAATTTTATAGCTTTGTGATGCTTAGTACCTAAGCTTCATAAAAAATATGTTTTCTTTAAAACATTTTCCCTTTTTTTTCGGAAATCAAAAATGTTTGTAGAATGAGTGACGCATACCGTCACTCACTCTTTACATAATTATATCCTAATTTCCTAACATCTATAAATGCGAAATTAAGTTTGTTTGTTACATTTCACGCCTAAACCACTGAACCGATCACCCTGAAAGGATGATCCTGGGTTTGTATGAAATCTGGTCCCACCCTCCAATAGCAACATGTAATACGTCATTGCATATGTATTTTTAAGCTAAACAAAAAATACTATGGCACCAAGTCTGAAATATTACCCCGTTCAGAGATATGTTTGATTTAATATGGCAGTTTTAGATATAACAAAATAATGTTTTTTTCGTAACATATTAGTATTACATTTTGGTGCAGAGGAGGAGGAGGAGAATAATAATAATAATTTTAATAACGCTTTTTCCGGGCCTTCATGGGCCTCATGTAGACTTAACAGCGTCTGTGGCCTGGCTAGCCGTTCATTAGTGACTTTTTGTCCAAGTAACTTTTTGTCGTGGTGACTTTTTGGCACCCCTTCGAGTGTTGGTATTTTATGTAAATTGCCAGCCACTAGGTCCTATTTGTCAATATAATCAGCGCACTTCTATACACCGTGTTCCGGACGATATACATAAACTTCGACCAGATGTTCAAACCACGGAAGTAAGCATTTTTCATTATGGACACATTAATAAATTCTTATTTTTTATTTTTTGTTAATTTTCATACAAACTAAATACCTAGACGTAAATAACCCGATATGCATGCCTCTTTATCCGAATTGGCAACGTCGTATTTTCATTCATAACATTTGGCGGGCTGAAACTTGTCAAAACAAAAGTTTCTTTGATTTTTTATCTCGTTCCTCATAGCACTGTCAATGTATTATACTTATCTAAAGAGAACGTATAAGGCTACCAAGCAGGTAGATACGTATTTCGAATTGTCTTTTTAATTGAGGAATAAAAAAAAAACAAAATTCCATAACCAAATCATGATAACCTCTTCCCACGACATGCAGCCTTCGCAAAACGTTTCTGCAGTCCTTATTTTTAGTCTAGGCTTAAAGCAACGCCGGACCTCCAACGACGGGAAGGGGAGTAGGCTACCATAATTATCTTCCCATTCTGCCGTTTCGGCTTAAGTAACGAACATTCAATCTCAAAATTATTGACTAAAAGAGGGGCAGCTCAACACGCAATCTGGGGACCACGCTTAGAGCTCACGTACATTCGTAAAAATACTCTCAAAAGATAGGTCTCGGTCAAATTAAGATAAATGGTAATCACAGCATATTTTTTTTATGCATTTGAGTAGAATAATTATAATTTATAAGCACACTTGTTGCGTGGGCAACATCAGAACTAACGCCACCATCTTATTTTTCAATACATTTCACAAATGAGCGCTCTCCTGTCAACCTCAATGGAGTGTCCAAAGATCCAAACACTGTAGGTTAGACAACTACGTCAGCCGTAATGTCATTCAAAAATATTTTTATTAATAAAAAATAAACTCTAAAAAGCAAAAAATAAATTTAATGTAAAAAGTTTTCGATATGACCACCTTCTTTTTCGACACAAATATTCAAACGAGTCCTAATTTGGCCATTTAAATTTACAGACATTTGTCTTATTTGTTCAGCAGCCTGAGATATTCTATCTAAGAGCTGTTCACGGTTCTGAATTTGTACGGAGTACACCTTCTCCTTTAAGGTTCCCCAGACATAAAAATCTAAAGGAGTCAGATCTGGGGACCTAGCTGGCCATGCGATATTTGTGCTACCTCGTCCAATCCAACGGCCAGGAAACGTTGCATTTAAATATTCACGCACTTGTGTGCCATAATGTGCAGGGGCCCCATCATGTTGGAGCCACATGGTTCGCAGAGTTTGAAGATCCACTTGTTCGAAAAATTCGAAGCTAGTGACGCTTCTTAGGAACTCTAAGTAATTGTCAGCATTTAGGCGGTGGGGAATCTCAATAGGGCCGATCAGCTGATTGTTAAAAACACCAGCCCACATGTTTACAGAGAATTCAGTTTGATGTGACGCCTGCCAATGTAAATTCGGGTTGCTCTCATGCCACTGCACTTGATTTTTGGAATTGAATACTCCCGCTCTTGTAAACTGGGCTTCATCCATCCAAAGAATTTTTTGAAGCAGTATTGGATTATTTATCAGTTCTTGATTCATTCTCTGGCAAAAAACAATTCTTGAGAAGTGATCAGGTGGTATTATGCCTTGGGATTTTCTGTAGTGGTAGGCATGCAAACCATATCTTTTCCACAGTTTCCACACTAGCTTATGAGATACACCCACGATTCTCCCAACGCGTCTCGTTGAGAGTGTAGGATCATGAATAATAAGGTTCATTATTCTGTTTTCTTGAGCGACGCTCAAATTGATTGCTCGTTCAGGGCGGCGTGGTCTAATTCCGATCTCACAAAATCTCCTGTGTATGTTAATAAATGTTCGTATATCAGGAACGCGCCGACCAGGGAATCGCCGTTGGTACTCTCGCACAGCTGCTGTAGCATTTCCGTCACAGAAACCGTAGACGAAGTGAATATCAGCTTGGTGTTGAGCAAAATATTCGTGCGGCATAGTGAAAGTTGTAATCAAAATGATTGATTAAATTAGTCGGAAACCCAAAAGCAAATTAAATAAACAATAATCCTGACAGTTAAAATCATGCATGACAAACAATGACAAATAACAACTTAGGTATCCATAGCGACCAGTTTAATCTCTTTGAAAGATTCGTTATCGCAAATGATCGTATTTCTTCGCTAACTCTCGGGTTCCTCTCGTACGTGCAAATGAAATGCAAATAGTATTTGATAGATTTATCATTTTAATTGCACTAAGCGGCAACATAGGCCAAATTAAGATACTTTCTCACTGCATAGCTCAATTAAATTTCATTAAATTAAATTACAAATATCTTTGTAACGAAGCCTTTTTAAGTACTACTTCCTTTGTTGGATTTGATTTGTAAAAGCCATAGAAGTATTTGCTAAAGTTTATGGATAACGTGAAGAACACGTTAAAAGTTTAAAAAGTCACTGCGGCAAAGTTACCAGTGAGCGGGTTGCCTTTAGTATTTCAATAGTGGGCTGTACTCGTGTACCGAGCACAAATAAATCACTAGAAAATTAAAAGGTCAAAGAATTACTCTTTGAATTTCACTTATCAAAGCAAAAAAAGGTTAAGGCCTTTTTAAACTGTCGAGAAATCTGTCAGTTAAAAGTTGAAATTTCTTATCTTGATCCATTTAGAGTTCAGCTAACTATTGCCAGCGGCTTCGTCCGCGAGCAGCTTTGATTTTTTCTATATATGTCGAAGCGTAGACGCATTTCTAACAATCTGGATCAACGCCATCTATCTCTCATTGGAAGAACTATGTAGTTAAATTTGACAGATAACGTTTAGGAACGTCAAGTAAGTAACTTGGGGATGGTTAGCGTGGAGTAATGGCGACACCGAGCGAATAGTTGAGTTGAATTCTATAAAATCGATTCGGAAGTTAATCAGCTATTCGACGTTGACAGATAGGTTGGCTAACCTGTGTGGGGTAGGCCACGTAGGCGGTGACAGTTGAGTGAAGTGAACACTTTGAATCGGTCCGGCAGTCTGGGTAGACATTCGTTGCTCCACGCTAAACTTCCCGAGTTCCTGAGTTTTTGATCGAGCCATTTCTCGGGCATCCTTGATTATTTTGTATTCAATGTGTTTTAGCAAGTAATTAAAAGTGTTAACGAAGGTTTTGTGAGTGTTATTTCCAATATCGCGACCCACTGATAACGATCCTCGTTATATATATTATATTCCAGATATTTCCTATTTCTGAGCGGAATTTCATCAAGATCCGTTCAGCGGTTCTGATGTTATTGAGTAATTAACATTCATTTATTAATTAATTTTCGCATTAATATTATTAGTTTCTACGAAACGATGGGAGCAGTGGCTCAGCGATTGGACTGCTGCGCAGAGTGTCGCGTGTTTGATACCCGCACGAAACAAATATTTGTAGTTCCGGGTCAGGACCTTTGTGTATGTGAGTTTCAATGTTTGTAAACGCAACCACGGCACACGAGAAATGCCTAGTGTGGGCAAAGGCTTTTTTTTTTTAAAGAAAGAAAACAAAATGACGGGCAGAATCACATTTAGATTTATACAATTACAACCTTACTACAAAAACTTAAATATCTGTTGAACACTTGTCTAAAAAAAGTGTGACTGCAAAACGAACCTTATTTCAACGTCATAATCTGACATTTTTTTAGACAAGTGTTCAACAGACGTTTTAAAAGTTTTTGTGGTACGACGGTAGAATGTTTTATTCTCTTTCACAATCTCTACTCTATTATGTATCAATGTTTATTATCTACTCAACATAATGAGCAGCTTATAAACATGTTTAGTGATATTATAATTAGTGGTTGGCAGGCCGATGGATGGTCGCGTGTGATGAATTAGTGCGCAGGTGGCTCTGCTTATCACTCTGATAATAATGATAATGTCCACTTACTAAGACGTAATTGGGTGGACGAATTATTATCGCTGCAATATTTTGATGTAACATGTATTTGACAAAATATGGAAGGAAGGATCATAAGCTCGTCTCTATTCAGACAGCCCCGAGCATATATCTTCCTTCTACCGTCCTTCTTGGTGCGGCGGTCTTGGAATGCAAAAGGCAACTGATGGAACAAGGTGATTTTTAGTTAGTAAAAATCTGAAAAAACATTCCGATCAACTCGGGGAAGAAGACTCATTTATTTTGAAGACTACAAAATAAAAGGAAGGCGAAACTCATTTTGAACCAAACGCATTTTCTTCATGACTTTGGAGACGTAATAGTAATTATATCTTATTTCTTTTTAGTAACACTTGAATTAATGAAATTGGAGGGGAGGTGGGAGCCAAATTAGGTGTGTTATAATAGATATTGCCAAGTTTCCCTTGAAGCCTCGGCCCATAAACCCAACAAAGATGAACTTTAAATAATTGAAAAGGAAAACAATTATAGAATTTAATGGTATTATTAGTTTTCCATAAGAAGTACAGTTCCGTATTCACGCATAACGGACCACCTACGAGTCCAAATGCGGAAAAGGGAGCCTTTAACAATAAGAAGTACACCGAAAAAAAATGTTTGTATAGAGTTGACCACACAATACTTCTAACTTTAACGTTAACGTAAAAGAAACTTTTAAATTATTAAATTAATGTTTTTTTGGACACAACATGAATCGGGCCGATTCTTGTCATACCCCTTTACACACACTGCCATTACGACTCGAGTTCTAGTTCTATAACTTAAAAAAAAAACGTAGTAAAACAATAGGGCTGGTGTAGATTTATGTCTGTAAGTAGAAAAGGACTAGTTTTACTAAAATAATAGTAATCTCAGAAGTAGTACTCTTTAACACTGTTTCTGCGTTCACACTGATTTATTGTGGAAAGAAAACATCTTAACAGCTGAGAGATAAAATCCCTTGGGTTATAAAGAAAAACTTTGAATGCAGAGTGTGTAGCAGCGAATAAATAATGTGCAACAATGGAGAGACCTTTGTTGCTGTAGCACAGATATACCTATTAGATCTATTATGAAAAGGGGAGCTCGTAGCTAACTAATATCAGCCAAACAGGTCGATGTGCAAGGTTAAGCCGCGCTTGCCAAGGTTCGTCTGTGGATTGGTGATCATTCATCAGTTTCTATCCTGTCTTGGAAGGCATATCTACTAACTAGTCTTTGATTGTAATTACACAATGTAATGGATTCACAGCTGCAGATTAAACTCAGGCCTTTTTCAAGGAGGGGTAGGCAGGCATTACACTTTCGTATAACCAACTGACAAGCCTTGTTTAGAATCACAATAAAATTCGTTAAATGGAATATTCTATTCATTTTTTAAAGATTTCTCAGAATAACGATTCTTATAAACTGGCCTTATTATAATTATCCTGTCACTGGACCTCTCTGAAGAATCTCCCTAAATATCGATTGAAAACAGATTTAATAACAATTTCAAATAGGTATTGCAATACTATTGTTTCTGACATGGGCGATTATATTAATTTAAACAAATAAAATGTAATCGTGTTGAAAACTAACTCTAATTTTATTTCCTTTCATATTAGTGTTTCGAAATTAATTTTAGTACCTAAAATTTAAATGCTTTAAATTTTTAAATAATCAATTTGAACAATTACCCCCTTACTTATAAAAACTTGTGTTGCTTAGCTACCGATTAAATATCACCTGTCCTTGTCATTTCTATTTTAATGAATAGAGATGGCAAGTGACTTAAGAGCTATTTAAGATAAGTAACGTCTAATCAATGTTTATAAGTAAGGGGGTTAGTCTTTTATTTCAAAGCTCAATGTTTTTGACCGGTAGATTTTTGGTGTTTATTTCACATTTCCTGGCTTATAAAGACAAAAATACCTAGTAGTATCGAATCAAATCAAATCAAATCAAATCAAATATTTTTATTTCACATAGGCCCATGAGGGCACTTATAAAACGTCGACAACAGGTGCTCGGTTCGGGTTGGTCGATTCCATGGAGAAGAACCGGCAAGAAACTCCATGGTTACTCTTTTAAAATATGGTATGTTTTACAAAATGATTGTTACAGTTTTGAATAGGTACATAAATATGTGAGAAAAACGTAGGCCTAGTAACAAGGGAGAAGTCCTTAAGAAAATTAGCACTACAAAAAAAAGAAATACATATAATTATATACACACGACCTACAATGTTCTCACATTCACAAAAAAGAAGTATGAAAGAATCTATATAAAAAAGAAAGCTATAAAAGCTGCGTAACTTCTATACTATCTTACAAACTGTAACTAGTCTGAACAAAAAGAGTAAAACCTAAGGCAATATAATATTGCAAAACGAACACAATAAAATAAAAAAATAAAAAAAAAACCATATACAAGAATAAAATAAAATAGAACAATGTTATCCTAACACGTGGATTATAGAAGTTAGATACCTCAAAATAAGTGCTGCTGCTGAGCTGCCAGGGAAGCCACATGTGCAGAATGTACTATTGCCACACATCCTTGTCTTCAACGTAGTCCTTAATTTTGTAATATGCTTTTTTAATAAGGACACGTTTAATATGGGTTTTAAACTTTCCCTCAGTAAGTTCAGTAACTGACTTAGGCAATTTGTTATAAAAACGTATGCTGTTAACAAGGAACGACTTGCTCGTCTTTGCTAGTCTGAATCTAGGTATTACAATTTCGTGTTTACTGCGTGTATTGATATTATGAAAATCGCTTCTAGAGAGAGAAGAGAGAAGAGAAGAGTCCTAGATTTTTGCGAACATACAGAATATTCTCTAAAATCTACTGAGAAGGCAGTGTTAAAATATCAATTTCTTTAAATTTCTCCCTAAGAGACTCACGAGGGCCCATTTTATAAATTGCGCGGACCGCCCTCTTTTGTAATATAAAAACTGAATCTACGTCCGCTGCGGAACCCCACAGCAGAATGCCGTACGACATAATACTGTGGAAATAAGCAAAATATACTAGTCTAGCTGTGGCTACATCAGTTAGCTGCCTTATTTTCCTTACCGCATATGCAGCAGAGCTTAACCTACCCGAAAGAGTTCTAATGTGGCCGCCCCACTGTAATTTTGAATCAATAGTAATACCCAAGAATACAGTTTCTGCAACAGCATCGAGTTTATTGCCGTCAAGTTTTAAATTTAGACCCACTTGTTGAACATTTGGTAACGAGAACTTAAGACACTTTGTTTTGTTCGCATTCAGTAATAGATTGTTAGCTGCGAACCATTTTGAGAGAACACCTAGACTTTCGTTTACATGTACAACATCCGTATCTTTTCTATTTATTTTAAAAATAAGCGATGTATCATCAGCAAAAAGAATTATATTTGATAAGTTGGCCATCATGAATGGAAGGTCATTGATATAAACTAGAAATAAAAAAGGGCCAAGAATTGAACCTTGAGGCACGCCCATCTTGACTAGAGACCCAGATGACGTCGCCCCATTCACATTAACTTTTTGCTGCCTGTTTGATAAATAGGAAAGAACAAGGCCAGCAGCTTTACCACGAATTCCGTAATGATGTAATTTAAGAATGAGTGTATTATGGTCGACGCAGTCAAACGCTTTGGAGAGGTCACAAAAGATACCAATGGCATCCTGAGATTTCTCCCAGGATTCCAGGAAGTGACTGATGAGTTTAACTCCCGCGTCAGTCGTCGACCGACCTTTCGTAAAACCAAACTGCTGACTATGCAGAATTCCATTTGAATTAAAATGTGACAACATCTGATCCAGCATAATTTTTTCATAAATTTTACTTAATGCCGGGAGCACAGATATGGGTCGGTAATTAGAGGGATCACATTTACAACCTGATTTAAAAATTGGTACTACTTTACTATGTTTCATTAAGTCGGGAAACTTGCCACTATCCAAACATTGATTGAATATGCCCATCAGGACAGGAGCAATTGAATCAATAATATCTCCAAGCACCTTGACGGATATCCCCCACAAGTCTTCAGTATTTTTAATATTAAGACTATTGAATGCTTTTTTAATGGTAGCAATAGAAATAGCTGTGAATTTAAAGTCCGGTATGTCCTTAGTAAAGTTGTCTTTAAGAAGGGCCTCAGCTAGCTTTGGTGAGGAGGGGAGAGATTTAGTGACTTCAAGCGGTATGTTTGTAAAGAAATGTTCTAGTGTCTCAGCGACTTCTTGCTTATCAGAAATGGATTTATTGTCTATTTTTAAAGACATTTCATTCTGATCTCGATTTTGTGACTTACCAGTTTCTCTGTTAATGACCTGCCACACAGTTTTTATTTTATTATTGGAAGCATTAATTTTATTACTTATTATTTGAGATTTAGCTTGAGCGCAAACTTTTTTGAATATTTTTGAGTATTTTCTGACATAATTATGAAAAACCAGATCTGAAGTTAAAGATTTTTCATGATATAAATTATATAAGTTATCTCTGCTTTTTCTTATTCCCGCAGTGGCCCATTCACTAAATTTGGATTTACTATTAACTTTAACTTTTTTTACTGGACATGTTTTATTGAATTCCTGACAAACGGTTGAAAATAATATATCATAGTTTTTATTTGGGTCTTGTGTATCAAAACAAGCAGTGGACAGATTATTAGGCTCATTCAGTTTTGTATGTTGAATTTTGTGAATGAACTCATTAAAATGCAGGTCATGGTAACAATAATTTACTATTTTATGACTGGAACGATTATTTAACAATGAGCCAAAGTTTGCTCCTAACCTATCAGAGAATACAAAGATATTACTTTGAGTGGGCACATTTACAATTTCTAATTCAGGATTAAAAGTAGGTGTATAAGTAGGAGTAACTGCTTGCTGCAACATGGGAGGTGGCGGGGTGGCAGCACAACTACAGGTGAGATTGTTGGTCAGTGACTCGTACCTCTCTGCGCTGTACTTCACCAGGTCCACCAACTCACAGGCCTCTTGCATGCGGTCACTTAACATTTGTTGACTACATTCATATTTACAGAAAATATCCTTTAATGTACTCTCCCTACTCAATAATTCCCTTTGAAGGGTCTGTATGTCAACATCATACATTTGCCTGCTATTTTCTAATTTAATAATACAATCACTTAATTGTTTATTTAGGCAAACATTTTCTCTCCTAAGGTTAACATTATATTTATAGACATTTTGAGTTTTTAGAATTTTCTTGTACCTTTTAATACTTTTCTTGATTTTAATGTACTTCTTAATTTTATTGTGGGTAGTTAGAACGGGACAATTAGTCATGGTATCATCCCCAGTTAAATCAATGGTAACGGTTTGCTCTTCACACTGCAGTCCGGATACACTTCCAATTAGCTCGTTGAACAGGGTATTGGTGTTGGTTACCTGTTCGCTGACTTTGACAGAGTTCATAGTGGTAATGGTGTTATGTGCCTTGCACAATTCCTCTTCCAGCTCTGATATACGTTTCAGTGCCTGTTCATGAGTGTCACGGCATTGCTGGAAGTCTGCCACTAGTTGACGGAGGTGGTGATGTTGGTCCAGTATATCCATGTGCTGAGTGTGAAGTTCAGCAAGCTGGCTTTTAAGTTGGGTGTTTTTGTTCACTATCCTCTCAATTTCTATCTCGCTGTCACCTCGTTCCCGCAGCAGTTGGCTGCACTCATGTCTTGATGACTCCAGTTCCTTCAGCGCTGCTTTCAGTTTGTCGCTCATGTCACGAACAGTGGCACTACGGGTCATCATGATGAAAGATTCACTATGGTAGCACCTGAAATGTGATAAGAGAAGCTGAATATTTGAGGAGAATGTAAAGATGAGTTAATTGGGAAGTTGTTATGAAGTTGGAAATTAATTAGCAAAAACAAAAGATTGAGATTTAGTTAGGATTGGTAAAAGAGAAAAAAAAAAAATGTAGGTACAAGAAGAAAATAAATAAGATTATTTAAAGCTTCTTTGAAGTTTAATTTTCTTAACCTTATCACAGGTTACACAATTGATAGAAATGAATAATAATAATTTATTACACTAACATTTGCAAGTAGATAAAAACTTTTTTATGGAAGAATTTTTTAAACATGAGATTATGGGAACAAAAGCAATCTAATTATTCGGTCAAATTGTATTAAAAAAAAGCTTTTTAAAATTGTAATAGGGAGTATAATGTGTGAAGTAAAGTTTGTGGTGGTATGATTTTGTCTGGGGCAAGTGTTTTCGTCGTCAATTCCACTTCCACAACTTGTCAAGTGAAAAGAGACATAAACGAAGCCGGTGTGTACTGGACGTGGCTCAGAGCCCTGAGCAGGGTTTGTGTTGTGTAGTAATTGAACAATACTGTGAAATTAAACAAAACAAAGTACTCCCCCGGTTCTAGGAATTCAAATCCAGTCCAACGTTGACAGCCGGCACAATGACTTTGCGAAGTATTGATTTTGAGAATTATCACCGTTTGTATACATAAAAAAACACTATGTGTGACACTTTACACTGACAGCCGGTGTTGCCAGCAAAAAAAAAAAAAAGCAAAGAATACTGTGGACATTATCAAATCAAATCAAATTTATTATTTGTGTAACATAGGTGCGGGTACAAAGTTCTTATATTTTATTTTACAAGGTCGTTATGCTATGCCAAGAGGCGTACAAATATTTTGAAAGCATACAATGAATGAAATAATTATTACGTCAAAAAAAGATAAGGAAAAAATATACTAATGTCAAAAAGAATTTACAAAAAAAGGAATGTCAAATTTTAAATGTCACATTAGTCATTATTAAAAACACGATGTTCAATATCGATGCTTCCGGCAACAAATGTCGTAAACGCCATTTTGGCGAAATTGAGTTAAGAATGCAGCCCTACTTAATTTTTGGCGCTGCGTCGATCTAAAAATGTGAAAAAAATATTCGCCTAAAAAAAATACTTTTACACCCAAAATTTTTACTAGTATAATCAAGATTTTTTAGAAAAGAGGGTATGTATAACTCATATTGCTTAGAACCGAATAACCGTGCAGGTCGTATAATACAACGTACAAACAGCTGTCGGTCGTAAAAACATGAATACATAGTTATTTGTAATTACACCCCACAATCATTTTTAAAACGTAAGCTCTGCTGAGAAACAATTGTCGTAATGTCACTTGGTCTTGGATAATTGGTTTGAAAATTGAATTATGTTGAAAATTGAATTAGTCTCATAATGTCATTGATACTCTTCCTGAGACTGACGAGGAAGATGAAATTTCTGATTAATTATCTTCTATCAGAAAATCAGGTCTTCAAATTTCTGGTTAATAATCTTCTATCCAATGACAGAAGATTATTAATCAGAAATTTGAAGACCTGATTTTCTATAACTCGTCGTCGTATTATGTTTTGCATCTACTTTTTTATTATCTTGTCGATAACACTTTCCCATTTTCACCAACGACACTAAAATTTAGGTAGACCATAGTACAGAAGCTTTCCGAACAAACAAGATCTAGAAAGATGAACTACCTAAATTTTTAAGGGGATTGGTGAAAATGGGCATTGTTTATTAAAATTATTAGAGCAGTAAGCTTGGTAGAATGTTAACTTATATTTTTTTTAACCGACTTCAAAAAGGAGGAGGTTATCAATTCGACGGTATGTTTTTTTTTTGTATATTTGTTACGCGATTACTCCGCCAATTGTGGACCGATTTTTAAAATTCTTTTTTTGTTCGAAAGGAGGTACTTTTGAGGTAGTCCCATAGTCACCAAGTTGGGATCTGATGATTGGATCCTGGAGAAATCGAGGGCAACCCTCGAATTTTATAGGCCAACACACCGTTTTTCGCAAATTTTATGAAGTAATTTAAGTACTTGCGTATGGTAATCATAATTTCATGTAGCTGAGCTGATGATGGAAGGTAGAACTCCTTAATAGTAAGGAGTAGGCATCGACTGATTTAGTTTGAGTTCGCATATCTCTGGAACTACAAGTCCGATTTAAGTAATTCTTTTTTCATTGTACTAGGTATCATTTAACTTAGGGAATATTGCAAGTTTCATCAAAATCGGTTCAGTAGTTTTTGAGATAGGGAATTTTATTAGCTTATTGTGTACATGAGCGATGTTATTACCGGTGTTATGGATTACAAAATTCTAGTGCACATGTTGTATTTGACAAGAATTCGGGTTGAATATTTAAACTAAAAAGAGTAAAATAAAAGTTTTTTTGTAATTCATTATCAATACGTTTTAAAAAAATGTCGTGATTATAAAATCTTCTTGAAATCAATGAAACAAAATGATTACTTAACGTTTTGAATTATGTCTGGCTGGTTAGGTACGCCGTTGGAGGTAGAACACTATAGGCATCTTGTAACAAACGCTTGATTAAATTATACGGGACGATGCCTATAATTATACTTACTTAAGTGTATTTTTATACCTTTAGGACCTGCCAGGTCAGAGCCGCGACACAAACAATGATGATGAATGATGATTGATGTACAAGATCCTCTAATGGAAATTAAAGTGATTGGTTTAGACATTTTTTTACTTTGAATTTGTATTAGTGCCTTGCTTAACCATTATTTTGATTAAACGATGACGATCAATGAATAAAAAACCTTTTTTAATTATGTCAATTTGTGTTTTATTTAATTGTTTTTATTACAAGTAATGAAAACTCAACTTACAGTCTTAAATTCATTGATTTGCTTCAGATATTTCCATGTTTGTTACATACCATCGCATCAGATCGTGGTGTTTACACTCATTTTTATTTCAGTATATGGTTTTTAAAACCAAACCCAGAACTATTGTATTTAAAAACTGGTGCATACTTCTAACTTCCGTTAGACAAATCGTTCTCAATTGATTTGTTAGTGGTCGTAAATACCAACTTCTTGAATTTTCTGGGGTGTATGTCCAAGCTAACTTTTAAAATAAGGCTTTGACATAAATAGCAATAATATATTATGAAACACCATCGTATTTTACGTATTTCTTGTGTAGAACACAATTTTATAACTTTTAAAGTTAAAAAGATATAAGCCAAAAACGAAATTATTTTTTGTTTTTCGTTGATTACCAAAAGTGCTATTTTGGCGTTTACGACATTTGTTGCCGGAAGCATCGATATGTCATTCTAGTTAGAATTATAAAAAAATAATATTATTAATAACAATTTTACATTAATTCGTCATTTAAAAATTCATCAACTGTGTAATAACATTTTTCAATAAGCATTATTTTCAATTTTACCTTAAACTGTATGTCATTAAGATTCTTCATGGCATCTGGTAACTTAAATTATAAATGCGTGGTGCCATGCCTAAAACGCTCTTTCTTACTAAAGCAGTCTTGCAACGTTATTATTAAGAGAGTTTGCATATTGGCTGCGAATAGTTACATCTCGTACCGTTGACACTCTATCTAATAATTTAATGTCCATATCCATTAATAATATCCTTGCTTAAAAACCTACTGAAAATTCACAGTTTCAGCAACTCGACATGTCGTCTTGAGTAAAATCTAAATAATGAGTAGATATTATCTGTAAATACAGAATGTCGATGATTATTTCAAATTCGATGCACAGACGCCACTCCATCCACCTACCTCAATCTGTCAAAATTCTTAAATATATTTTCAACCTTATCACAATAACGGAAGGTTTATGTTCGATTATAAAATTTGATAGATTGGGGAAGGTTGACCTGCTGGCGTGTTGCATAGATTTGTTGCATGGCGAACAATTCTTTACCAACAACTTTTCATCACAATCTTCTCAACGGTGTAGCAACGTACAGAATAAACAATACATACATACAATATTTTTATTATTTCACAAATAACAATACGCCAAAATACTCGCAGACGCACGTACGCCAAACTATTATACAATACACCGCAAAATGCCGGCAAAATACCGGATTACTGCCAAAATCGACGCCCCGTCAACAAAACTTTCAGAAATTCAACGCCAGTCGAAGTTTGACAGACATTGTTAAGTCACAGGGAAGTTGGGAATAGTTTCCAAACCCGGAACTGCCAAAGAACTAACGGGTTGCCAAATTATGGCTAAGCACGTGAGCTAAACGTTAATATCAAGGTTATTGGAAATTACTATGCAGTTCAACTATGAAAGTTGCTGACGCTATATCGTGACGTCATGCATATTAACACTTGCACGCTTTCAAATTAACAATTATCTTATGAAAAAAGAACTTTTAGCCTCTTTTGAAAGAAAAAGTACGTTTATAGGCCTCTATTAGATGACCTGAAAACTAAATAAAATTATAATAAATAAAATAAATAAAGCCAATTGGGATAATTGCGTTACCTTTTCTTATTTATTACTCTAAACAAAACTTCTACTCCGCATAATGCCAAATGGCAACATGAGATATGCCAACTGAATCTGATTTTCAGCTGCAGCCTGCGAATATACAGTGTGAATTTCCCAACTGGGCGTGAATGGCTTTATCCGAAACTATGAAGAATATCGAAAATTGCTGAAAGGAGTCTCGAGGCCGATTTTGACAAAAACTAACGCTGCAACATTGGATTTTAGAAAAAATCAATAATCCTGGCCAGGAATCGAACCCACTGATTTTGGAAAGAAAATTACACCCTATTTTATTATCTCATTTCAAAGTGTCACTAATGAGGATCACATTCTGTAAAGACATGATAAAAACTACAGGAATTTTGGTAAGATTCGAGAAGGTATTGTTACCCTACCATTTTTACTAGCATTGCAGTCGCCGCGGGCATGCGGGCGGCGAGTAATGGGCAACTAGCCGCCCGAACATGGACCATGCCCGGGTCGGCGGCGCGTTGTGTTCCACGCGCGCCTCAAAGAGCGTCAAACCTCAAAAGCCTGCCGGGGTCGCGGGAATTATACCATTACCGTGACCCTGGAACGTAAAGGGCTAATGAAGAACACCGTGGATTTTAGTCAGTACAAGTCTGACAGTCCCTCCCGCCCTGCCCTGGGTGGGAGGACTCATTTGATGATTTTACCACGCTAACAAAAAAAAAAGCATTGCAGTCGTCCAGATTTTGGGGCTATGTCGTGTACTAATACCATTTTATTCTATCCTAAGATTGTCGAATACATCAAAATCAAAAAGTATTTGTACGAGGTTCTTTCGTCACCTTATTTCTTCATCTCGTCTATCGGCTACGTTGCGAGTTACAGAAAACTTGGTTTGGCCTCGAAAATTACTGTACAATATGCGTTTTTATATTTATTTTGAAAAAATTACAAAACTAACACTCAATGCACGCCTTAAATCTGTCAAAGAGATTTCAAAATCGTTTGTGTGTTTCAGGAGCTTTTTGAAATGTAACAGTTGCCAGTATTAAAATAAAATACATTATGTTAGCAAGTTTTGAATTAGAATTGAAATAAAGTTCGATATTATACACGAATGAGCTGAATTTATTCTCATTTTTCCATGAAAACACTAATTGTTTTTCCGCATTTTCAAATGATCGCTAAAGGTTAAGATCGAGATGCCAGTTCCAAACAAAATAATTTATCATTATTTTGCTTTCTACAAAATTCAAAACTTTCAATGGACGGCGAATATTTCAGAACCTTTTAAAATATTCAAAAGCACAGTCTAAAAGTCACCGCACGTACTCTGTAATGTTTTAGTCAAAATCAATAGTATGAAACGCGAACTCTTTTTCAATTTCATCTAGAAGTGAAGTATGGCAGTTTTGTAACTTTTCACTGAAACTCCGCCGTGTTCTAAAATTTATGCTCGAATCCTTTTTGCATTCATTTTGACTTTAGTCTGTTGACCTACAACGTTAGGTTGGGCAACATTGATCGCGACAACCGATCACGGTCGGATGAAAACGAAAGAACAGAAGAGGTAAGGTCGTAGAAGACTTAGAGACCTTTGATTCCTCTTTTATATCACAACTGCTGGAATTATCAGTGTAGCACGTAGGGAACGCCGTGAAACTGGAAACATTCGAGTTGGCATTAGTGTTACGACCGCCGCGCGTACTTGTCGCGTTCTGGCTTTTCGCTCAAACAATAAAATTATAAGCGATACGTTTATAAATAGCCGTTTCGGGCTCGCGGGCGTGTGTCGAGAGGGAGCTGCGTAGTTCTGCTCTGGAGGTCTGGAGGCGTGTGGTGCGCAGGCGCTGACACTCGAGACTGCTCACAGGTACACCTGTCTCACCTAACGCAATGTCATTATCACTATCATAATAGATAACAAAGCTCAAAACTCACCGGCCATTCACCGCCGTGTCGTTGGCACGGAAAAAACGCGAGTTAATCTCGAAAACACGAGTTAATTTTCGCTGTTAAAATGTAGGAAGTAATTATGAAGTGGGAAATATGTTAACGACTGAAGAAGTGGGGAAGTGGTGACTGGTGGGTTCAGAGGGAAGTGTTGGTTTTAACTTGCAACGATTGAGCTTTGTGTTTAATTTAAACTGTCAACTCTTAATCTACGTAATGCTTTAACCTTGTGACCTTTTAATGTGTAGTTTATTAAGTTACGTGACGGGATGCAGTTTTGTTGGTTATTTTTCAAGGTTTTTTGTAAAAACGGTCAGTGGATTTTGTTTTTGATTGAAACAAGAAGTCTTATCTAATTTTGAAACGATTCAAGGTTAAATCGACGTAATAACGTTTTTAAACTCTGAAATTGTGATTTAATTTTAGAAATTTCTCTGGAAATAAAAGTTCTTTGGATCTATTCTAAAAATGGTGTTAATTTTATAATGAAATTCTTTATGTAATACAAAATATTTTCTTCAAAACTATTCCATATTCTCTAAATATAATTTAATTACCTCGATTAACCTATTCAATATAGAAAATTTAAGTTTTCCAAGTTCAAGAGGCCAAATATTCAAGAAAATTCTTCAACTAATATAATTATACAGTGTTATTCGTTAGTTACGAGAAATGATAGGATATTTTTAATAGTAAGCGTGGGAGGAGACATTTTGTAACATTTTCCGTTGGCGCACTACATTCTCTATCAAATCTATTTCTATTCCGAACATAAATCTTTCTGGCTCAATGAGCTCCTCGCTTTTAAAAACAAAATGTTTATGATTTTAATATGTCAGCTTGTATGATAGACAGGGATATTTTGGAATCAGATAAACAGTTAAAACTTCAAAGTTCTCCTTAATTGACTGTTAGTTAAGTTGCAACAGATGTTAGTTAGAAAGGAGATCGGATATCTGAGTCGTGTTAACGGTTTCTTTTGTAACAGATACTTAACTAATGTTACTAAAAACAAACATTTCATAGAAACCATCATTCGACGGTTTGGTTGGCGCAGTGGCAGAGCGATCGCCTGCTACGCTGTGTCGTGGGTTCGATTACCGCACGAAACAAAATATTTGTATAACCTACAAGTAGTTCTCCTTGATCTGGGAGTTTGTATTTGCGAGTTTCAATGTTTGTAAACGCATCCACTATACAGGATAAATTTCCAGAATGGGGCAACATTTAAAAGTAAATCATGGGGTAGTCGACCCCACCTAAAGTGGGATAAAGCTAGGAAGAATAAGACGTTCTAAGTCACAAGTCCAGAATGATAAAAAAGTTTTATTTTTATTCAAAACTTTCCATAAAACAACTTCATAAGGGGAGTAGTAGTCGAGAGTCCTGACCAAAGGCTTAAGGGGAATGCTCCAACCAGCCCGCGAAATTCAAAATTTCTTGGGTTTTTTGCAATTTGTAGGCCAGTGCTAGGTTGTATGTTGATTAAAATATTGATCGCGCTTGTAAGACGAATGTAGTTACAGAACTATAATCAACAAAATCATCAATATAACGCTCTAAGTTCATAAAGCTTCAGGAATGACTTTTTATGTTATTTTTTTGTTCCTGAAGCTTTATGAACTTGGAGGGTTGTATTGGTGATTTCGATGATAATAATTCTGTAACTACATACGTCTTACAAGCGCGATCAATATTTTAATCAACATACAACCTAGCACTGGCCTGCAAATTGCAAAAAACCCAAGAAATTTTGAATTTCGCGGGGTACCCTTGAGCATCAACCTTAATTATTAAACAATAGTAACCAGAATAAAAAAAAAGTGTTTAGATTTAATACATAACCACAATATACCTTGAAAAAAAAACGCTGTATCGAATTTTCATGATGCCCGGAATTACTTCTAGTTTTGTCATACAATAACATACAAAAATCTCATAAACATACAAGTCTAGGTCAATCAAACATTAATGAATCCATGAATCAAACCCGCGACCCTGGACATCGAAGGTCGTCTCCAACTACTGGATATCCGACAGTTATAAAACTTTTCGGATATTTAGACAATCCGCATAGGGTTGTCACACGTCAAAAATTTTAGCTCAGTGAAAAAAAAATCTATGTTTGGAATTGCCAAAAGTTTTAAAAGTAAAATAGTGGATATTTAAATACATATCTTTTCGCCTTTTTTCCGTTGAGAGTAGGCAGAAACTACAGAACGTCATCTGCTATGATCCTTACATACTTCTTTCGCCTCGTCAACGTTCATACTTTTTTAACAGTGGTCATATCAGAATGCCGTTTGCAAATACTACGTAGGTATTTAGATACTATTCTTTTATAAAATATATTTTTAATTAATAAACAAGAAATAAAAGGAATAAATGATGAGAATGAAAAAAAATAAACTTGTTGCGCCGACCACAAGTAAAATGGAATAAGGGCAATATTTAATAACAATATTTATTTAAATAAATAATCTGCATATTTCAAAACATGGAATATTCTGGAGTTTTTTTTTTAAATGTCTGTTTTTTTTTCCGGCGATAAACATCATAGAGTTGGGAACCCTAAATCCAGCCAGTTATGTATATCAAAAATATTTTTAACCCGTTTTATGTATGTTTTCAGCCTTGCATTTCGACGTGTATGATATCATGTACTTATTATTACGACGCTAATAGGTTACGTCTTCGTCTGAAAATGAATGAATAGATCCTTTGAAATGCAGTTTTTTTTTGTTCTGAATATGTGCTAAGATTTCTATAGGCTTGTTTTTGCGCTTGCGTTTTTCTTAGCTGTAGTTTAAGACAAAATTGATTGTTTAATCCACAGCTTATTTTTAGTGACTTTTCTACTTTATGCTCTAAACGTTATAGTTGAAAATCTATTGTGGACAGGCTGCGGTTTCAACGCTGGGCGTGTTCTTAGAAAATTGCTGTTCTCTTACTGTTACGATTTTTTGTTGGAAAATGTTCTTGTAGATTAAATATCAATGTATCTGCAACCTGTTAAATCGTATTTAAACACTTCAATCGTTGCACAAGTTGTTTGACTGGTAAATAGTTTGTTTCCTTGGAGTGTAGTAGAAAAACACAGTTTTTCGGCTCAATGCCATGAACTAAACAGAGAATGATCTCACCACGCGGTTGCTGTGCTAACAATATTCCTAAACTTTGTTCTAACAAACAAACACAATTTGTAGATTATTTATTTTTTTGGACAAACCAGACTTTGTGATGATGCAGTAAACAGGTAGAGCAGTGGTGGCCCAGTGGTATCGGCCTCTACTTACAAGTTCTAGGTCGTGGGTTCGAACCCTGTCAGGCGCATTACTTTGTGTAATTTATTTCAACACCACTGCTCTTAAAACGGTGAAGGAAAACATCGTGAGGAAACCGGCATGTTCTAGAACCAAAAATTTGAAGACATGTGACATCTACCAATCCGCACTGGGCCCGCGTGGTAGATTACGGCCCACTCCCTCTTACAGAGAGGAGGCTTGTGTCCCAGCAGTAGGAACATTTAAAGGCTGATGATGATGATGATGATGAGTAAAACCTGTGTCTCGGTTTACTAACTGTTACTAGATGCTTTGCTCAGGGGTATCTTGAAAATTATCCATAGCAATGTAATACTACGGTACGGTATTGATGGTACGAGCGACGGTTCATGCAGTGGACGAGCTATCGACTGCTGCGTAGCGTGTCGCGTATTCGATCCCCGCACCGAACAAATATTCGTATGCTCTACAAGTTGTTTGTTCGGGTTTTGGTATTTGTGTTTTTGAGTTTCCATTTTTAAAAAATTTTAATTCCTACTTTGGAGGCAACGTAATTTTTTAACAAAAAACAATATTCATCCATCCATCAGAACATTAGTTAGATAAGAAGATAAACAAGTTGATAAGTTAGTAATTACATTGAATTAAATATGTAATTACTAAGTTATCAACGAGTAATACAGAAATATACAGGAGCCTTATTTATCCGCGAGCACAAGATTTCCCTATTTTACCGTACAGCATAAGTATACATAACGTTAAAACGTACGGAAAATGAAAAAGTGCCTCTAATGTACAAACGAGGAACTTTTTATCAAATTGACGTCAAAATCCCGGTTTACTTTGCGTCAGAAAAACGTGAAAACTCGTGATAAGCCCTTAGATAGAGTAGAGTAAGCTGATAGTAAAGATTGGTTATGACCAAACAGTAGAAGTTAAGAAGATTACGCTTAAGAATCCCATTTCAAATTTCCATTTGCTGTGCAAATAGAAACTTTCTCATCGACACATATCTCAGTTTTGCACACGTATTCAATCACTATAAAACTAGTCCGCATTGCCAAAAGTCTTACTAGTAAATCAACATTAGGGAACCGATTGCATGAAGATTTATAACTGATCTGTTGCTACATCGCTACTTTTCAATCTGGTTACGTCACGAAACTTGCGTGGTTTTAGTTGAATGAGAAATGGTTTCAAACAAGAATTCGTTTTGTTTTCGTCTAGAATCTAGGAAGTTTAGGGTTTTTTATTGTTTGAAAGATAAGGCCATTGTTACCATAGATTAAACACCGTGACTTTTTAATCGTCTTACAACGGCAGCCCAGTTCATGTATCCAATGACTAGAACACGTTTATAATAAAAAAATAGGTATTTAAGAGATTTGAAAAATTTAAAACTAAAATTTTAATTCGTTATTATGACGCAAGGCCTAGTTAGAAACACCCTTGTCTCATAGAAAATGGATATGGAATGATCTGCCTGACTACTGCGCCGGGTAGGTATACGAGTACTCTACCGCTTGATACGTAAACATTTTAACAGGGTGTTTCATATTTCTAATGTCCCTATTTATTAATAATAAAAATTATAATTAACAATTTAAAAAAAACTCGCCTAGAGGTATTTTAGGTCGGATACATTAAGTGAGTGTCAAAGTGTTTTTAGTGATGCTACTTTTTTATAAATGTAAGTGAGCGCTACGAACACATTTAAATATTTTCCAGGCCAGAATTAGGCCTTCTGAGAATTGTACATTTAGAGAATTTGTACTTTTGCGACTCGGTTGCCATTTTGCGAATTAGGCTTTTTGTGCTTAAACCGCATTGAAGTGCCGTGCAGAAAGGTTGCCTTGTATCATTCTAGAGGAGATTATCTATGTCTAGGCATCCCTAGAAGGGAGATAGGTAGACAATAGACCTTCTTGTTTTTAAACAAGGTAATCCCTTATTACGTTTAAAATTAGATGGATTTCAAAAAGCTCTGTCTATTGTCCTTCAGCCAGTTATTAAGATTCTTAAACAATTAGTAGAGGCACGTGTATAATTATTATTCGTCTTTAGAACGAAGTTATTAGAAAATAGATTGTCTTAGAAAATATTCTTGTTATATCTTAATTAAGTACTTAATTTTATTGAAGTCTGGCCTAATTTTGGCTTATTGAAACAACGGCAATCAATATCTATGGAATCTTATTTTCTAGAATTTCTCTGAAATTTAAACGTAATTTAGCAGAAAGGATTCAAGCCACAAATAGTCGTTTGTTTCTTTTATTTTTTGAAGTTACTCTTACTTACTAATGGTTGATAACATTTTTTTATTGAGAGGAATTATCAATTGAAAGGATTTCCTTGGAACAAACGTATTAGATATTGCTAAGTGACCCTTTTACATCCGTTTCGGATTTAAAACCGCTACTTAGCGATATCCCAAATTATTAATTTCGTGAATTAATAGCCAGCGATGTCGCTGAAAATGCACGAAGTGAATCATTAAGAATATTGCTTTGAGTGGACCTTTTTGGATCCGAAGATCATCCTTGACCACAACGTGGCTTGAACTGTTTTTGCTAGACTACGTCCATTTATTCTCAAGTATAACTTTTGCCCTATTGTACAGAAATTACACGAGGATCATAATAGTTATTAAAGTAAATAGTGCCTAAGTACGCAGATTGGTAGTTCTGGCCATTTTCCTAATGGCCCTTTAGTAGGAGTTTCCTTAAATAAGAGCCAAGAATATAAGGCGGATTACAGCAGATGTAAGGACATAAAATCTTGTTCATAATTGCTTTACACCACAGCAATTTTAGTAGGTGCCAGAATACGCTGTTCAAGTACACGAGTTTGGCATAAATATGAAATAGTTAATTGTTTATAGAATTGTAGTCTATTGTGTTTATTTTTCACTTCTTTGCTGTTATATTTTTTTACACCGGTTTTAAATTTCAGCATGATGGAAATGAACTTACTGGCTTGTACCCTTCTTTTCGTAATTAAGGCTTGGACAAACGGCCATCGCATTCAAAGTGTTTCTTAATTATGTAGTCAGCTTTTCGGTAGTTTATCCGATGCTTAATAATATTATACACACCCTTTCCTTTAAATCCATTACAGTTATCGGTGCTGAAATGTTATTTTGTTTCGATTTTTTTGTTTTTTTAAGACTGGCAAGACTTATGCGACCTCATGTCAATTCTGTTGTCACATTTTTTGACAAACATCGTCGCGGTTTGCTCCGAGAGCGAGTGATCTGTCATTTTTTTTAAATCTAGAAATAAATGACTGTCTTGTCGTTTTAAAGACGTGAAAGAGATATTGGAACTTAAAATGGCAATACGTATTCCGACATTTTTGTTGGGAAAAAATCCTATTTATTGCATCAAGTTTGTCAAAGTTTAGTAATTTGGTATAGCAATGCATTGAACATCCGTGATTTCTGTGAACGTTATCAATACTGTAATCAGATAATGAACCTATTGTCTAATCTGTAATTAATTGACCTTTGTGGCTGGTAAACCAATATGACACCTTCCATAATACAATTAATGTTACAGACAATGAATAGACACTCAGGCACTTGACTAATTTATGTCAAATATTGACACAAAGCACACATGAACAAAAACATTATGAGTGAATAATAATATTGTGAGGAAACAATGGCAATGATCTGATCATCTTTCTCAGGAATATATTTTAAGATGTTCTTACGAATTTGAACATAGCTTAGCAGAAAGGACTCAAGCCACAATTTTTTTTAAATTTCCACAAAAGTTCTAACCAGAAATTCGAAGACATGTTACAACTACTAAGCCATACTGAGCCTGGGTGGTGAAAGCCCACTGACACTCACAGATACGAGACCTGTGCAAAATAACATACATTTAAACTCATACGTTTTTCCGATGGGGGTAGGTAAGCAATACAGAACGCCATCTATATTTTTTATTTGCAATTTACTAGTAATCAGCTACTCCTGTATCGTGTCTGAGTATCCGGTGTAATGTTAAGGCGAATATCCGGTGTAATGTTAAGGCGACAAATTGGTCGGCTTTCAATTGTCAAAATAATTGTAAAAAAAATGGCCACAGTTTGAGATGTATACAAACATTAAAACTATACTATACTAATTAATTTATCCCTTGTCAGTACAGTTGTCAGAACCCGTGACATGCATCACTTTGTCCTCAATCATAGACATACAAATATCTGGTAATACTAAAAATATATCACAGGGGTATTAAACCTTTAGGGCTAAAATAGCTTTAGTTAGGTTCCCTACGTCACAACATCAAAGGTGTCGCGTCCACGTGTACTATAAATCTTCGATGACGTCATGTGCGCCGGCGCCGCTAGACAGGTGAACTCCGTTACGTCACACGGCGTCTGAATGATACTCACCGGGGTATCACGATTATTGTTGTGTTTATTTATCTACTTTTTCTAGCCGCCTGTTTACTATTATTTTTATTATGTTGTTTCTTTTGTGTTTATATAGCTATGAATCATAGGATTTATTATTACCTATTTATGTTATTTTATTATTTGGGTGATTTTTTCCGCTAAGTCACACGGTGTTTGAATGATTATTCACCGGCGCGGGCGTTTGATATTATTTTTATTTAACTATGTTTTCTCAATGTTTTGATAGGATTATCGTTGGAGTGGAATTGTGAATGGGTTGAATTTTCCACCTGAACAGTTAAGCTTTTCGGCTTTACTTTGCTTTTGTGTCTTTGATTTGAATAAACCATTACAAATAAAACTGCCAGTCTATTTTAGACTGATACAGAGATAAACGAAGAAGAAGCAACCAGATTGATAAATGAGATTCTGATAGAAAAATCTGTACTGTGTTTTTGTTGTAGTAGTTGTCTTTTAATTTAATGAATATTATCATCGTTACTATAGAATTAACCTTACTGATTTATAATCTGGTTACTAGATGCGTTATCAGTTACACTTTATAATAGGTAGGGGAGGTAAGCCCAAGACGGGTAGCCCGCCTAAAACGGGTATGTACGCGTCGTTCTTGCTAATGAGAATGTGTGCGTGCAGGACGTGGCTCCTCATAGGGAGAGGCGACGCGTCCTGCACGTACACATTCTCAGTAGCAATTAGCGACGTGTAATTGAAAATACATACCCGTTTTAGTCGGGCTACCCGTGTTAGGCTTATCTTCCCTACCTATGATTTTCATGGATCATAATTTTCACATCTCTACCCCTAAATTATCTAAGAGTTCTATAAAACGACCCTCTGACCTTTAATTATACTGGAAAACAAAAACACATCACAGTTTTCAATAGACGTGAAGAAGCTGGTTATCTATTTGTGTCTTTAACTCAATACCTACTAATAACTGAGATTACAAACCGTCTGAAAAACATTGTGAGTATAGCCAATTAGCTGTCGAAATTATGAATCAATCTATGAATAAATTGATTCATCTATTAAATTTGATGATTCCGACCATCCGACCCTCTACTTTTCTATAAACTACTCATCTACTATTAAAATTCAGCATAACCTTTTTCTGTGCATTTTTTTAAGAATTAATTGCAAAAACGCACAAGAACCTATGAGCTCGGAAGCATTATTTCATTTTGAGTTCAACTAATTTAATGTATGGTTTTGGCCATTCTTCTTTAAGCTAACAAAATATATGACACAATTAAGTTTAAAAGCGGAATATAATCCTAAAACTGTTTCGGAAATTAGTGTTATTAGCCCACAAGATTGGGTTCATCAGTATTAATTTAAATGAGTTCTATTAAACTTTGGCTGGCCTCCAACGAATTTTCCTTCTCTCTAGTTTTTATTGATATATTTTTCGTTGAAGCATCTCTGATTATTATTCTTACAGTGTTGATGGTTAATCTGCTAGAAAAACCACGAAAATGGATTGTTCGCAGCTGTTTTTCATTGAGCGAAATATGATCTGTGATTGTCTGTTATGTTTTCTTTTGAGATGAATTTTCTGTAGTTTCCGCACCTATTTTTGTTTGTTGTTGGGTTTGTATAAAATAGCGTTCATTTATATTTTTGACTCGTCTTTAGCATTCTAAAAATAAAAGAAGAATGGTTTAAAGCGAAAAGTTAAAGAAAACTTTAACGCATGAATTACTAACCATTGGCTTGTTTCAGTTTCCAAAAACTCTTTATTACGGTCTAGCTTGAAGAGACTTTTCATTTAAATAAGTCTTACTAATCTACTGTGTTTATTTTCTTTGGTTCTCTCAGTTTATTTAATATAAGTTTACACACTTTTCAACTACAACTACAACGAATGAGTTCGCCCACTCTCTCTGCAGCAGAAGAGACTCTCAGACTCTTCACTAAAAACCATCCTTTTCCCTTACATACCCTTTGCGTTCCAGGGCCGATATCATGCTTAAACAGTCCTACGACCTAGGTAACATTGATTGACATTTTACCAGTAGGTTTGTAGCAGAACAATTTCCCACAAAACTAAAATTCTCAGTTCATAATTCCTGGAAAACATCAAACTAAAATCTAGAACATCTGTGTTTATAAATTAAGCAAAGTTTGCTTGTAAGAACCACGCAGTGTTTCACCTCGTAATATATCTCAAGTTATAACGTTATCAGAATTATGTTGAGCAACAAAACAGTGTGTTTTATCTCACATCACGGCTGCGGATATTGTGTAAGGTTTCGTAGAATATCTGCAAAGATTTAAACCTATAGATGTGCTCTCATCGTATAAACGTAGGTAACAAACTTTGCTACAAGCGTGTCTTGTAACAGTGTTGATTGTACAGATAAACTGTCTATTCCCAAAAAAAGATAAACTTTAAAATTATTTCAATAAAAACTACCTTGAACTTATGATAGCCTAGTACTTTCTGTTAGCTTCTACGTATAATTGCCTCAGTGGGGAGAAATGGGGATTGACGGATATAATATAACTAGTAGAGACGTTCTTTAAGCTAATCGAACTTAAAGCTTAATAAGCTAATGAAGTTAATGTCACTAATCACCAGGACACCACTCTACTTCTGGTAATGTTACTCAGCTTCGTCCCAAGTCAAGTTGCAAGTTCAACTTGTTCTTCTTAGTTTGTGCACAGGACGATTGGAGAAACAGCTGTTGGAGGAACAACTGTTCTTCTCAAGAAGACTCATTTGATGATATTTTAATCCAAAAAAATAAGTATACTACTACTACTCTCAAAACGGTGATGGAAAACAACGTGAGGAAACCGGCATTTCCTAAAATCAAACATTAGAAGACATCTACCAACCCGCACTGGGCCCATTGATTATAAGCGAGGAGAGGAAATCTGTAAGAGAGATATAAGAGAGGAGGCCCAACAGTGGGAACGTTATAGTCTGATGATTTACGATTATCTGTATATGAATAAGATGTCTACTTCTGCACAATAAACACATTTTCATATAGGAGAACAGTGTATAAGACGGGGACACGAGGTATGATGGGAAATCACACACCTAAGGTAAACTTAACACAAAACTAACGTAGCACAAGCACCAACAGGACGCCATTTCCGTCTGGCCGCTTGCAAATGACGTCCTGATGGCGCTTGCTCTACGTTAGTGTTGTGTTAAGTATGGTTATATAGTGTATGTCCCCATTATACCTCGTGATTATTAACGTCCCCGTCTTATACACTGTTCCCCTACTTAGTAGGACGAATCTCACAATTTAAATCTTTGGATGACTCTCTTCCTTGTTTGTTTTTAGTTTAAACTTAGTTTGCTTCAACTGAAGTTTAGCTTACTGCTTTTTCATATTTGTTACGTTGTTTGTTCTGCGTTTATGTAGCTTCGTTGTTCTGTGAATCTCGAGGTTTATAACAACAGAATTGTGCTATTCTTGTTTTTTTTTGGATGACGTTTTACAAAGGAATATTTCCATTCCTATATTATGGATTCAGAAGTAATTCATGACGCCATTTTGTAGAATTCTCTACGTATTTTTTGTACTCCGATCATTACAAACTAGATCTCTTCAAGATTCGATTGAATCGAATTTTTTTAGGCATGTCCGTTCACTAGAGGCCAAATCATCGTTTCTGGCAAGGTATAGCCAAATGCAAGCCTACACAGATCCTTAACCACAAGATTTCAGTACTTTTATTTACAACGTAATTGAAGAGTTTACTGCGTTTATTGTAAGGAAAATTGAAATAGTGCTGCTAGCATACAAATGCGGAACTATTTTTTTCATCAAATAAATGTCAAAGTTCCAGTTTACGTCAAAAACGTGAAGCGTCATGCTAGGGTTTCAGGTAGGATAAAAAAGGGTGAGACTTTATTCCTTTATATCTACGATGACCTTGTAACAGTGAGGTATTCAACCTCTTCTGTTGCCTCAACCTCTTCACTTTATGATCTATTTATTGTTTTTAAATTTAAATATTCGTATTTAGAATTTTCAATCTGTCATTGCGTCACTTTCAATTCTTTTTTGGTTATTACAATTTTACGCCGCCTTGCAGATATTTTCTTTGCTGCATATTTAATTTATAAAGTAAACTCAGTTATATTGTGTCCTTATGCTTCTTTCAACTGGATTTAACTTTTATTAAAATTGTTGTAATACTTCAAATACTGTCTACCCTGATAAAGGGTTCTACCATTGGAGCGAAAAATAAAAGTTATTATTGAAATTTGTAGTGGCTATTTTGATTATTTTACTGTCCCGTTACTCTTCCGACCCTAAATTATCACGGCATCGTCTTTTGGGACGTACACGCATGCCACAACCTTTTTGGGCTCTGACCTCTTTTCTGCGCACTTGATGGATCTCTACTAGGTGAACGACCTTTTTACGAGTACATTGACCCTGGTTATAGTCATTAGAATAATTTCAGTCAAAAGCCTAATGAATTGCGGATTAACATTATTTTAGTAATCAGGTTAGGTATGTAGTTGAGGACGTTGCATTGTCCTATTAAATTGAAAATAATGAAACTGGTGAAATGTGAGAATACTTTGGCGATTTTCACACAATGCCAATCTTTCGCGTGGTACGGCGGTGCAGCGAATTTCACGTAGAATTTGCTTGTACTTTAATGCCTCACACATTACGAACACCGCATGACCGTGCGGGCAAGCGTTACTCACCGCGTCTCCGCGCGGCGCACCGCTTATCGCTTATCGCCTATCGGTATATTGCCTATATGCCTTGCTCGTACCTTATCATTTAGAAAATTAAGTTATGTATAGTGAATACCTTTATCAATTTCCCACATTCAAACAAATTTACCAACGTTACCGCAAAAGATATCCCCAACACACAATGTTCTACAAATTTCTCGTCCTAAATTCTTAGTCCTTTCATCCTAGGCCTACCTTTGTACGTTGTAACATAAATAGTATAAATACCTTTCGACCCAATAATACCGTACGGGGACGAATAGGACCCGCCATCAATCATACTGTGTTATCTTTAAGTTTGAGCTCTGTACACATAAGGACGTTCACAGACGTCCGATTGTAATGGTCAATGGCGGCTTTGAAGTTAGTCGCAATTATTTCTTTTTCTGCATTATGAATATTTTTTCCTGTCAAATGTTTTATTTTTATTTTAGCTGGCTAATATTATCGTCGCATTTTTTTAACCATTAACTAATTTTATTCATCAAATAATTATATTAACAACTTTTAATGTTAGAAACTTAGGTATCTACTTATAATTACTAACCATAATTTCATCTGCAGAACATTTCTTAATACATATAATTTTAATACATAGAATCTGTGGATAAAGATAACAGTAATTAAACCAATTAATTAGATTTATACTGACAGACGTTGTTTTAAAGCTGATCGTTGAGCTTTTCAGCTTTTTTGTTTGCTTCTGGTTTCCAGAAGATGTAATGTGTTCAGTGAGGCAGTGTTTATAGGAAATGTAGCAATAAATATGGAATGGGAGCAACGAAATGGAGTTGACAATTGGTACAACTATATTAAAGGCACCGGTCGATCGACAATCGGCGTCCGTTGATTGCTCACAACATTAAACTTTTACGTCGATCAAAAGTCGGACGTCTACAGACGCCCTAAGATTCCTCATACTGAATGGAGAATGGCAACATAGGTAGACCTGGCAGAGAGCCAAGTCGTAGGTGGTAAAAGGTGTTTTACAGGTGACGCCTGTCTCCTGCCAAGCGGTGATGGTAATGAACTTAGAGAGTGCGTCCACCTCTACACATTTTACTTTTTACCAGACTAGAGTTCCGTGTTTGCGTTCGGGAGTATTCGGGTTTTAGTAACGACATTTCGGATTTTAATTACGTTGTTCGGTGGTGTTTTTCAAAGATGGTGCTGTGGTTTTGTTGGTTTATACTTTATAGGCTTTAGAAAAAGGCCAGATAGGCAGTATGGTGTATGCCTAACATTAAGTAAACTTATTGCGTATGTGTCTCATCAGGTAACCGTGACTCTGGAACGTAAAGGGCTATTGAAGGATCATCGTGGATTTTAACCGGAGTCTGACAGTTCCTCTCTGGGTGGACTCATTGGATGATATGACCACGATAAGAAATAAAAAAACATCATTGATATTTTATTGGTTACTAGCTGTTTAGCACACCCTTTAGTATCAGAGTTAATTAAGTCTAAAGTCAATATCAACACATTATTTTACTTCAGATAATATTATTTTACGACGAACGCGGAAGGTGTTTTCAACTTTCATCATGAATAAAAACGGAAGCTAGTAAAACGTTTAACATAAACACAATATAAAAAATCTTTCGCTAAAACTACGTTTTTGTTAAACATAAACATTACTGAAATAGCAAACAAAGCTGAAAGAAAAATACTGAATTTATAAAAATAAGTTTTCTTGTTTCACAAGTAAAACTAAAAAACATGACCGTCCTTTTTTACTGTGGTAAAATCATTAAATGATACCTCCCACCAGGGCGGGACGGAAGTGGAGGGACTGTCAGACTTGTACTGACTAAAATCCATGGTGTTCCTTCAATAGCCTTTTATGTTTCGGGGTCACGGTTACCTGAGAGACAGTCCCGCGACCCCGACATAACCCTACAAAACGGCTGACTAATTTTTGAACATTATAATATCAGCCACAGAACGTAATCTGTGGCAGAACGATTGTCGATTCTTCTCCTATAGATTTCCAATAGGACCTTTTGGAAGTGGCTTGCATCCAGCGCGATCCTGTGGGCTCAGATCGACTGTTAATTAATTTACATTCAGTTTAGGATTGAAAATATTTGCTACATACATAATATATAACAACAAGAAATAATATAATAATAATATTCCACAACTATCACACAACGCCATCTAGTCCCAAGCTAAGCAGAGCTTGTGTTATGGGTACTAGACAACTGATAAACATACTTATATATTTCTAAATACATACATATTATAGATAAATTACACCCAAACACAGAACAAATCATCGTGCTCATCACACAAACATTTGTCCTGGGTGGGAATCGAACCCACGACCTCCGGCATAGCAGTCAGGGTCACTAACCACTAGACCAACAGGCCTGTCTAAATATCTTTGTAGTTTTCAAAAACTAAAATAAATCAGTAATAGTAAGTAACTTTCTTTGAACTACCGCCTTTTTAGACAGAAGAAAGATTTCTATTTTTGAAAATATTAACTAATTAGGTATACTATATACATAAATAATAATAACCTAACCAGGAAAACATGCGTTTTATATTTTTGAAATAACTCGTCATGGAAGCTCTAAAAACGTGTAAAAACGATGTCAAACTGTGATTCACTACACCACATTCTAATAATGACTAAAATATCTAAAACTAATTTTCCTTCCAATGACACATCTTTTAGGATTGTTGACTGGCCGACAGATTAGTGAAAACTAGGGCTATGTACGGAACTACATCAATCATGGTTATTTAAAACAGTAATGAGTAATGGGAGTAAAATCTTTGGTGATGTTTGTGATCGACTAGGGAAAGCTGACCTACTTAATTTGTTCTCTGATCGTTCTTTCATTTTTTTTATTTGGATTAGCATAGCGTAAGCATAATGGGTCTTTAATGTTCGCACTGCTGAGACACATGCCTTCTGGCTGTAATCCATCACTCGGGCCCGCACGGATTGATAGATGTCCCCATGGGCGTAGCCAGGCCATGGGATCAGGGTGGGGCAGCGCCATGGGATTAGGGTGGGGCAGCAATCTAAAATAATGTTTTTTATTTTTATTTTTGTGTCAACTGATGACTGTCAAGTGTAAACTTTTTACGGATATTAAGTATCATAGTAAGTACCCAGATAATTTAGTTTTTTAGGTTTGGTTAGGTACCTTACCTTACAGGTCAGAGTCAGGATGGGGCGAGCGCCCCACTCTGCCCCACCGTGGCTACGCCCATAGTAGATGTTACCTGTCCAGTAACTAGCCAGTCATGCGGTCAGTGCGAGCTTGTTTAACTGCGCTGGTTACCTAAGCAGGCGCATTACATTGAGTAATTTAATCCATTTCATTTCAAACCGTACAAATCCCACAACTAGTAAATCATGGCCATTATCACAAGGGAAGAGAGTGCAACTTCTATCAAGCGACACAAACGCGCGTTTTTTGTTTCCTAAGTTTGTCCATTACAAGCTAGCAGCATAATTCGTTTTTAAGCTACTTGGAATTGATACGGGATAGCTCTTTAAAATAATAATAGCAAGATTTGAATGAATATGTTATCAATTTAAAATTAACCATTTTCATCATCATCATCATCATCTCAGCCATAGGACGTCCACTGCTGAACATAGGCCTCCCCTTTAGATCTCCACATATACCGGTTGGAAGCGACCTGCATCCAGCGTCTTCCGGCGACCTTTATAAGGTCGTCTGTCCACCTCGTTGGTGGACGTCCTACGCTGCGCTTGCTAGTCCGCGGTCTCCACTCTAGCACTTTTCGACCCCATCGGCCATCTGCCATTTTGATTATTCTTAACTACATAGTTATTAATTCTCAAGATCACGCAGAATCATAGTGATTCCATACTTTTGTTCGCGAGTAATATAGTAAAGATCTTTTGCATATCAATCGGGTACACTGTCTGCAACCATTACCTACACTGCCTGCCAAATGTGCGGCGTGAAAGACATGTTACCCTCAGCCCATTATTGTCACAGTCGAGTTGTGATACGGCAGTTATTAAATTCATAAATGTTCCAATGATATATGGAGGGTCACACTGTGTTGATGGCCGTGCCAAATATTAGACACTATGTTTAACGTTGAACGTACGTATATAATTGTCAAACTATTAACACATTAGAGTTATGGTTTTGAGGGTAAGGGTTTCAGCCAAGATTGTAACTAATATTGGCGTGTTATACTGTGTTGAGCACACATTTATCATCGCATCATTGAGTTTAGGTGATTTTAGATTACCTACACTGAAAAAAAATCGGTAATATCAACCGATTTTTAGGTAATATTCACCGTTTTGGACAGTAAAAATAGAGCCTATTGTCCAAAGCAGTAAAACTAACTGAAAAAAAAAAACAGTTGAGTTATAACAGTAGATTTTACTGTGCATTTGCTACTGTACCCTGAGCACGAGTTTTCACTCTTTTACTTTACAGCGTCTTTTCAGTATTTACAGCGTTTCTTGTATGAAAAACTGGAACAGCGCCTCTGATGTGCGAAGAAGGAACTAAGTTTTTCCTTGAAAATTGTCAATTTGAAGTTGTCAAAGTTCCAGTGTACTTTACGTCTCAAATACTGAAAATTCGTGCTAAGGGTACAGGTCGGTTATTTTTACTGCTTGTTTTAGTTAACGTTAATGTTCAAACAATTGAAATAACTGTTTAGCTCTTTACTGTAAGTAGACTTTAATGTTCATACAGTTGAAATAACTGTTTAGCTCTTTACTGTTTTTGCCCATTTCAGTGCACTGTCCGTAATAAATAAGTTCCCGGAACCGTTTTTTTTTTACTGTTCAAGAACAGTAGAAAGTCTCGTTTTATTTTTTTCAGTGTAGTAACATCACCATCATCTACAGCCTTTATTTTTAAACGGTGAAAAGTACCTAACTCATTTCCAACCGTCCCTCATCCCATCCGGGGGGAAATGCTGGGTTGTGTGTGGCAACCATATAAAAAACTAAACCTACTTCCTCTGTAACGGATGAGCCGTGAGGACTTTTTATAAAATGAGTCCTCTCGCCAAGGGTGGGACGGGAGGGATTGTCAGACTCTTAAATACTGACTAAACTCCACGGTTCTCCTTCATTTGTCCTTTACGTTCCAGACCCAGAGGGTCACGGTTACCTGGTAATAAGACAATCCATTCCGCGACCCCGGCAGGCTTTGGTCCTCTAAGGGCCGCCCCTTGATCTTGGAACGTTAAGGACACCGTGGAATTTAGTCAGAACGAGTATGACATTCCCTTCCGGTCTACCGAAGGGGGGAGAACTGTACTCTTCGGGCTAAGTCGTCGCCCGACCAGCCAGGGTCTGAAAGGAGGCCGGCAGCTTTCAATTTACAAGGAGAACGTGCGGTTGAAGGAATAGTGGGTTTTTAGTCAGTTTGAGTACGACATAACCCTCACCCCAGTCGGAGGGTATCCGTGAGGATTTTCCCACTCAATAAAAAGGGGGGGGGGGAGAACTCCTTTGATTATTTTACCAAGTGAAAAGAAAACGAACGAAACACCGGTCTCATTTAGCTTGTACGACATAAAATGGCGACGTGTAAAACTGTTTTTTTTAACCTACTTGCATAAATAATAATAAATATAATTTAAAATCATATGAAAGGGTAGTTATTTTATCCATAAATATTGAAGTTATTAATAGAGGAACTGTTGATGATTGTGCCAAAATATTAGATGCTACGTTTAACGTTGTATAATTGTCAGGCTATTAAAATTTTAAATTTATCGTTTGACGAGTTTCTACCAATTAAGCGTTTTAGCAAAGATTTAGTAGTTTCCGCCTTCCCCATGGAAAAAGGGTGTTAGTTTATTTATGTGTGTTGCTATTTACTTTTCGTAGGATTGATGCCAATCTTTAAGCGATCAAAGTCGGGGCCCAAATCTACCTGTACTGTATCACTAATAGCTGAAGGTCCATTTTCCGTTGATTCTTGTTGTATTAGTAACATAACTAACACAGTGTCCTGTTTACAGTACATTAAAAACCTCCTCTTCATTCGTTTACAAGAGATCCATCAACTATTCTCTCATCCATCAACGTACCTCAAACTGAGACCTAATTGAGTCCAGAAACTATTTCATGGAAGTGCATTAATTTCTATGTTATTTTGTTTTGTTGCCTTGTTTCAAGATATATGATTTGAATGTATATTTATAATGTTTACGTGTATTTTTTTTAAACATTAATACGCATTAACGCCTGCGTCGCGTATTGTGAAGGTTTTTTGAGGATAGAAAAAATCACCTGCGAGTGGGACTCGAACCCACTTTTTAGATCAGTACTCCAAACGCCTTACCAATTAGGCTATCGCAACTCCACTTGTCGAGGCCACTGAGACATCAGATAAGATCCAGAAAGACACAGGTTTTTGTGACGTAAAGTACTTAAACGAAAACTTTGACGTAATTTGATGGAAAAAATGAGTTCCTCGTTCGTGCACTAGAGTCACTTTTTCATTTTCCATACAATAAACATCACGGGGAATTGATGGAAGAGACGCACAGAACCGAGAGATATGTCATAAAAAAGGGGAGGCCTGTACCCAGCAGTGGGTGATCCCGGCTGCTGCTGCTGCTGCAGCTGATATGATGATGATGATACAATAAACGACGTAAATATTTCAACTACGCTGTACGTAAAATACGGAAACATTGTGCTAAGACCTCTGGTCTCTTTTAATGCCACTAAAACACAACATACCTGTAATTTATATGGTGTGCATAATAAATACTAGATCTATCTAATTATACTATAGTCAGATTACATTTTGAAACCTAGTGTATTATATTAATAGTTAGATTACATTTAGTATACACAAACCGAGTTTGCTATGAGATGAGACTGCATAGATTAAGTATGTTACATCACAAGTGGTTAGTCATCACAAGGTAGAGTTGCATCTGATGATAAGCAGACAAAAATCTAATTGAAATGGATGTATGGATGGATGTTTATTACTCAATCACGTCAGAACCGCTGAGCGAAGAGTTAATGTTATAGTCTGAAGTAACACAAGAATAAGATTATTTTCTCAAATATTTGTGTAGACATATTAAAATAATATATGCATGTAATATTTTTAACAAGAGTGGCTCACCGTCATATCTGCCATTTCTCATGCGAATGTCCTAGGTACTTACAATTATTATTTTTGAAATAATCATTTTCAAACTTTAAATAATCTACTACATTAAATATCAGTCAAAAATAAACTTTATTACGAGTATATTCAATCATTTAACGCTTATAGTGCAGGCAACACACTGCATGAACTACATTTTCTATGTCAATCCTTAGTTGCATTGACAATACCACATCACCCTACCTCAAGATATCAAATTATTACATTTAAAATATGAAATGATGGAAAGACGTATTTACAAGGTTATGTACAGGAAATGAATTTTAGAAATAATAAAAAAAAGAACACAAAGTGATTAATATTTTTCAAAAACAATTACGAAGAAACACCTTTGAACTAAAATAATGACACCATTCAATTTTAAAACAACCCAAGAAAATATAATCGTCATATTTTTGACGAGAAAATTTACAGCAAACCTTTTTGATACACCAAGTGCGTTAATTTTGACAAAATGATCTTAAAATTTGAATTTCAAACGATGTGATCGCGGCTCGGAAATAATTCTAACGACCGATTTTACAAACAGGAATTAAAACACAATGAATAAATTAAAGATACAAAGTTGCTATTAATCTTGTTTATGTAAATAGGTAATATATAACGCTTTACATTGCTTGGGACTTAAGTAAATGGTTATGAAATAGGTCAGGGAACTTTGGGAAACGGAAAACGCATTGGGTTTGATGACATCGTCAGAGTTGTGACTGAAATCGAGACGACTAGTCGCCTTTTTAATAGTCGACTTTTTTTCTGTTAGTCGCGACTGACGGTACAGAAAAGAATGGATGGAACTGTATTTCATGATGGACATTTTAAACTAAAATGATACATTGCCATTTTAGTTTAAAATTCTCATCATGAAATGTAGTTAAATGAATATTATTTATATTTCAGTTTATTTTCCGTCAAAAATATGTGTTAGAGATCTCTACATGCTAATTTTTCGTCTTCCACTTTTACACATCTGCACACACAAGCATAGATCCAGCCAGCGCTGTCTTAGAGAAACAGTTTACAGCTGTAGTTTTGACGCTGTGGCAGCGCTGCACACAAAGATCTATGCTTAGAGGATACAACTACTGGTCACATATGCATCGCAGATGGTACAGAATTATTTTATCCATACGGGCATTTTATTTTCGTGTAAAATATTTAAATCTTGCTCTTTAAAGATTGCACGCAAAATCTCCGAAGTTTGACATACAATACAGTGGTGTGCGTATCAAAGTTATCTTAAAATAGGAGGAAACTCATATTTTAAAAATTAATCAAATAAAAAAAGAATGTAATGTAAGAAACTGGCCAGAGAATCGGGTTCAAGGCCTGTAGTTCCGCACAGCTTATTGCCACTAAACCAATGAAGCAATTCTAATAACAAGAATAGATTTCTTACCCAAACGTTGGCAGAGGTTCGTTAAATCACATTTAACGATTTAGTTCGTGACTGTACCAGTAGGGTTGTAAGACGAATTAAATTAAACCAAAAGTATTAACATCTTTTTTATGATTTATTTTTTTACCTACCTGACGTTTATAAAAAAATAAATAAAAAAAAACGTTACGATTTTTTCCCGTTTCGTGGGTGTGTTAAACATAGAAACACTAAGGCCTGGATAAATAGTCGTTACATAAGCCAAAGCCAAGCTTAAGTCAGTGCTTGGGAACGTCAAATGTCAATAATTTCCATGGAAATTTCTGACATTAGACGTAGCCAAATACTGGCCTAAGACCCGGAACCACTACTTGCAGTTAATCCAAATATTTGATTCGAGCGGGAATCGAACCGGCGATACGCTGCGCACCAGTCCATCACTCAGCCACTACGCCAACCGTGCAAAATGATACTTTATAACCATATTGATAAAGGTGTTTTTTTTTAAACTGTCTACTTTAACAATGGTTGACAATAAAATGGTGATAAAATATTACCCAATAAAATAATTACGACTTCCACAATATTAAACGAAGTTCACAAAGAAAATAATTAGTTTCATGTGTAGACGACGGTAAATGTATGTGTGTTAAATATTTTCTGGACAACAGCATTATCAACTTCAAAGGGTTTAAAAGAAAATCCAAACATTTTCAATATTAGCAATGAAGCAGGCAACAAAAAAAAAAAAAAACAGATGCGTGCCATCCCTGACGAGTACATAGTCAGTCGGTACATTTCATCGTGGCCTTCTGCCAAAGTCCCGAAATGATTCCTTCAAACACACTATCTGTGTGTTATGTCTATTGTACTCGATTTTACCGCGTCTGACAAGAATTTACACGAGTATTCATGTTTTTGGAAAAGTGTCAAATGGTTGTATTTGTCGTAGTTGAGAAATAGGTTTTTGATTCCTATGTTAAGCGTATATTATTAATATTTCAGCCAGATGTTTTCGCTGTTTGGCCAAGCTGAAAATAAATTATCAACCAAAATGACCTTCTATGATAGATTTCAGGAATATACTAATTAATCGAGCTTTATATAGTATACCTAATTTATTAAATGAACATAATAATCCGTGACTCAGGTTAAGAATTTAACATAAATGTAGGAAAAAAAGTCAGCAAGTCTATTAAGTATTAAGTTAATTAACCTATAGGTATAAGTTAATTGTTTTTGATTGCTACTGTTTTAGTTAATATACTATTTTTTGCGGTTGTATATCATAAAATATTACTTTAGTAATGTTGTTTTAATTAGTTTTCTTTGGCCGTAACAGTCTTTCAGTTCTGTGAAATTGATGATCAATGAAATTGATCTGCAAGATACTTTTAAGTACTTGCTTACTTCTTAAAAACAAATAACATACATGCACAGTTGTACATAGGATCTATCTATAAAAATATGTATAAAGATATCTGAATCAACCAAAATTCCTTTAACATCTCCACATTTTATCGAAAAATGCGTCACCTCGAACATTTTCTGGTAACATTGCGAAAAGTAACATCGTACATAGGTATTAAACATTACCCTGCTCCCCAAATCGTAAACCAAGTTACCCTTTGCCATGGGATTGCGGTATTCAATCTTGGGACGTTGCTATCATGTTTTATCTGAAGCGAGGGAGCGATCAAAACAAATGTTATAAGAAATATTGCTCCTGAATCTTGGGGAAGGGTCTTTAGGAAAGGAATTTTGCTGTATATTTAAGATGTGGTTATAAATACTGCTTGATCAACTTGCAGGGCTATGGTAAGAATCTTAGGTCATCAGAAAATTTAAGACTAAAGATGCCAATGCATTCTTCCAGCTTTTACGACAAATCATTTACAGTCGAGCAGTACGGCTATGGAATGCCTTGCCCTTGTCAGTAAGGCGCTCAAACCTTGTCCACGTTTAAAAATCTGGTAAAAAGCACTACATCTCTCCTTAAACGTGTGGCTTAAATGCTTTTTTGTTTTGTGTTTATTATTTTTATATGTATTATGTCTTGTATATTACTCTTAGTACTCTCGAAACTCAGAACTTTTGAGTGAACCCTACACCCTATTAGTTTTGAATTCATAAGTTTTGGGAGTTTGTACAACTTTACAATCATGTAGTCACCATTTTTTAGTTCTTATCACTACGAGTAGTAGGAATCGCCTGAAAATTTGGCCGATTGGTCGAGTTAGTAGAAAAATTAAGTCATTATTTTTCCATAAGCATTTTCGTTGAAGCAGCCCGCTATCCGAATCTAGATTTGTGCCTTTTTTAATCGCAATTGGCTCGCTACAATATAATACGGGAAGTAATAAAATAGCTGAAATGGGAGGTGTTTTAGGCATACAGCATAATGTTATTTTATGGAGCAACACCTAGCAACATAAATAAACCATCTTTTGATAAAACGTATTTCACTTTCTAGCTCGTATGCTCTCTAGAATGCATTGTAGGCGTTTCTTAATCCTCCTGTGGGACAAAATTGGTCCCACTTATTATTTAATTACCCCAATAAACTACGAAGGGTTAGTTAGAGGTATACCAAATAGTTCACACGCATTTTCGCCAGTTACCATTAAGTTCGGGCTATAGAGGGCAAGCTTAGAACCAAAATCCGCGCTCAAACCCAGACTCCGTTGCATAGTTGCTACAGGAATCTTTAATGAAAAAACCCTATAACACCTTTCCCAACCAGGGACTCCAACCCAGGACCTCATGATAAGCAGTCACGATTACAACCACTAAACCTACGAGGCACCCACTTTTTATTTCTTTTTCTTTATTCATAAAATCCGTCATAAAAACCCACGTATGACCTCTTTCTTTTATAAGTTTATAACTGAGAATAAATTATATTTATTACGCTGTTGACTTTCATAGTACTGCAAATCATTTTATAAAACGGTGCAATATAAATAAATTGGTAATTATTTTTGCTATTGTATTTTAACAGTTAATGAAGCATGAAATAGTCGAAAAACTTATTTAAATTACGTCAATTTTTAGGTGTTAATGTATAGACGGCGACAAAAGTAGGTAGGCGATTATTGAAATATTGTCTCTGACACAAATTATATCTATTTATCAGTTATTACTTGATATTATTGGATACGGAAGGCTCAGTCCACTCTTTATTGCCCGAAATTAATATTCAAATCCTGTTCCTTCGTTTCTGACAAGTGCTTCTGGACATCTTAAAAACTCGGATAGGCAACTCCGGTTGTCGATTTGTTACAGACAAAGATCCAACCGAAGATAGCAAACGAGAGAGATTATTATTTTCCAGCCGTAATCTATAGATGCTCCAGACTAGAATTCGGTTGCAGAACTTTCGATTCATCATCTTCATCATGGAGTCAGCCGTAGGACGTCTACTGCTCAATATATGCGTCCCCTTAAGATTTCCATTAGGACCGATTGGAATCTTTAACCTTGCGCGATCTTGGGATCCTCATCAGATAGTCTGTTGACTTCACGTTCCATGCTGCGCTTTTTTTTTGCGTGTTAAAATCATCAAATGAGTCCTCCCGCCCAAGGTGGGGCGGGAGGGACTGTCAAAATTGTACTGACTAAAATCCACGGTGTTCCTTCAATAGCCCTTTACGTACCAGGGTCACGGTTACCAGGTGAGACAGTCCCGCGATCCCGGCAGGCTTTGGCTCTCTTAGGGAGCCCCGTCATTATGCTGACGCTCTTTGAGGCGCGCGTGGAACACAACGCGCCGTCGACCCGGGCATGGTCCATGATCGGACGGCGAGTCACCCATTACTCGCCGCCCGCATGCCCTTACACTCCCATCGGTCATCAGTTCTGCGTGCTATATAACCTGCCCACTACCACTTCGACTTGCCGATTCGATAGGCTATGACGACAACTTTGGTTAATTTGCGAATCTCCTCATTTCTGATTCGATCACGCTGAGAGACTACAAGCATAGAACGTTCGATTACTCGTATATCCCATCAAAGCCAGATAAAGTTCGATGGAAGATTAAAGTCATTTACGCAGAACTTAGTTTTAATAATCGAGTTTTTAAACGCAGTGAAATCCGCAATAAGTGTACCTATCTCCAATAATCCGATTAACTTATCGATATAGGGTTTAGCAGTAACTATTAAAATTATCGTGAACGGCCACAGATTAAATCGGGGTTCAATTTAAATGTTTTATTTATATTTGTTCGGCTCACGCATTCATGTGTAATATTCAAAGTTGATTACTTAGTTGTGTGATGGGTATGGGAACCCGTGATACGTAATCCGTGTACATAAATGTTTTATATAGGTAAATATTGGATGAAAATTTGATGAAAGAGTTTTTATCTGTATGGAATTACTAGACAGGGGGTCTAAGGACCCTTTGTTAGATCACTAATTATTTACCTATTGTCAAAATTCGTACCATGGTACATTCTATATTCTATTCTTTTTCTCAAGCAATAGAACTGATACAGAGTAATATAATGTCAATAAATATACTGAAGTGGCCTTTTTGGGACCATGGTCTAGATGAAGTGCGTTTCTTTCCTCTAAAGATCGTCAGTTCGTCGCGAACACAAATCTAGAAAGAAAGAAAAGGTTTTTATTAGACTCACACAGGACAGAACAACAACATATTAAACTAAAATAAAACGAAACAATATACGAAAAACAAAAGAAAATAATAAATACGAAATAACAAGTTTGGTCCTGTATGAGGCCAAAAGGCCTCTCAGCATGTGCTGTGACATTTTAAGAAAAAGTCTCAGCGCTGGTTTTACCTTGTATGGTCCTCATAACCAATGCCTAAATTTAAAATTAGAGTTCAAATTAAATTATATTTTCAGTGTAACATTCTGAATATATTAAAAAAAATATAGATATATAACTTATAGTAGTGGTTTTTCAAACCATTTTACGAAAACAAATATAATTTTATCAGTCAAAACAACTTGATTTATTCCATCTAAATAACCTAAATAAAATATTTTACACCTTATATACTCATAAACTCCACAAGAACTTTGCATTTTACGGGAATCAACTTCAAAAGCTGTACGAAAAATAATAAAAATCCAAAAACAAACAAAAGAGGGCGCCACTCTGATCATATTATGCAGACACCACTCCCGGCAAAACTATCTTGTGGAACAGAATTTGCCTTTCAAGCCAGCGAGATTTTTCCACAAGGCATGACATTATTTCATAAAAGTTACTGCTCCCAGTCTATCCTCTACAAACAAGTTAACGTGCCTCAACGAAGGGTATTTCCTTGCAGTTTCTAGAGCTATATTTTATCAGCATTATCTTTTAAAAGCGGAGAGGGAAAAAAGAAAATGTGTTGTGAATCGCCCGCTTGCCCGTTGAGTTATAAGGCCATTCGCCCACGGCGAGTTTTTGCGTTTCGTAAACGCGTGTTAGCAACGCTGCTTAGTCGTAGTGTAATATTATGTGATATAAAGTTTTATATGCAATTGTATAAAATTTTAAGGCTTAGGTTACGAATTTTAAAAGCAACTAAAAATATGTCAAAACATTGCTGTTTAGGTAAAAGTTAAGGCAAAAAAAATATTACGCAAAAAAGGGATCCCTCGAGAGAACCTATGCAAACACGCAACTTCTTTGACGACATTTGAGGACCTAATTGGAAGACACCCAAAGTGTGTTGAATTCAGTTATTTCTGCATTGATACTTTATTAAGAAAACAAAGCAATAACAGCGATACAAAATGCTGGAAACGCGGAAGAAATTAAACTGCTAAGATATCAGCCAGCCATATCATCGCGATAGCATCACGACCATTTTGCGTTAGCATAGCTGCGAAAACTCGCTGTGGGCGAGGACCTAAAATAGTGCAACGCGTTCTAGCATCACGATTTATGTGGACGGTCTGCGATCTATTTTTACGTTCTTTTTCTCGCGAAAAAATAGTTTATTATGATGTGAGCGCTTTCCATTCGGTTCTGTCCGCTCGTATGGAGATGTGATAACGCTTAAAGCGGGGTTAACGGACGTTCTTTGGATTGCTGCCTAATGTTCTCTTGATGAGCGAGTTTTGTTTTTTGTTTTTGGTATCGACAGAGTGTTTGGGCTTTTCCTAATGTTAAACCATAAAGAGGAGTCAAATATATCGGAAATAGTTTTTGAAAAAATAGTTTTTTTGTTAACATGGTTGGCATGTCGTGTAAAAAATAATACAATATTTGTATGATCTGCAAGTAGTTGTTTCGTGTCTGGGTGTTTGAGTATGTGAGTTTCTACATCTGTATTTACGCAGTGTTACCTACACTGAAGAAATTCCTAGTGAGGGGCAATGTTTTACTTTTCTAAAACAGTTAAATAGACCTAATAAACTTTTTGTATGAGTGAAGATATCTAGGATGATCTAATTCTGGCCAACGATACAATAGATAACTCATGTATGCAGAAAATTTTTGAACATAGTTTTGAGCATTTTCTTATAGTCGACATGACAATACTTCCTCCATTACCCGCCAACTTTATAAAGAAATAAAATCAAGCAATAATAAACCAGTAACAGCGGCACAAACGTCCGTTATAGTAGTTCCGGTTGATCCGTGAAATCCGTAAGATCCGGGAGATCCGTATAACCTGATAGCCGGACAAACAGTTACGATGTGCGAACGAGGTTCATATTGCGTCTAAATGTTATTGCACTGCACGGATCCGATTGTCCGGACCGGGCAAACGGTATTCGTCTTGATTTGTTGCTGACTGAGAATACGGTTGTTAGTGTCTTGTATGCGATTGACTGCTTAGCAATATGTTTTAGAGCAAGGATAGATTTTCTACTTTTTTATGCGCTGGGGTATAAAGTTAAAAACGTATTAGCGACTGCTGAGCGTTAACGATCATCGCTCGCCGTTTATTATTGCTTGCCGTTTGGGGGTAAGGCCCTATTATTCAGCTGCATCTGGTTAGATTTGACCCAAAATAATTGGGAAAAAGACTAAGAAGACGATGTATCAGAATCGCGACGATGTCGGTGGGATTGGTAGCTTCATACATTTCTAGGGGAAGTGAGCGAGAGCGAACGATATGCCAGTGTCGTGTCGTTACTGTTATCGTCTAATGTAAAAGCTCCCAATGCAATATGAAAATGTGTGCCACAGTAAACATTAAAGGAAATTGTAAACAGTTTCTGAGAATATCACTGTTTATTTACAAGTTTTGTTATAATTATAACAATATTGGTTAGTCACCACATTCTTGTGTTAGTTTAGAATTTGTTCTGCAAATACTGTACACCGCCGCGTTTACGCCTGCCCACCATTAAGCCTCCTGCAGACACACGCGATTAATCGCGCGGGCGACATGTCGCGGTCCATTCGCAGTATTTTTAGAGTAGAAATTAGCTTGGCTCGTTGTCGCAGCGCGATTAATCGCGTGTGTCTGCAGGAGGCTTTATAAGCTCTTGGTTAATTAATTTTTAAGCCTTATTTGCCGAGGTTGGTCTGTGGATAGGTGATTGATAGTTGATGCTAAGCCATTTCCCAATATGTTGGGGGCGGCTTCCAGTCAAACCAAATGCAGCTGAATATCAGTATTTTACATAGAGCGACTGTCTACAGGACTTCCACGACCCAGTAAAGTGAGACTGGTTGTCAGACATTCGAGCTTCTGACTAACAGTAAAGACTGTCAAAGATCTACAAATGATAGCTGGGACCAACGGCTTTACGTGCTTTCTGAGGCACGGAGGAAACTTTCTATGATAGATGGTCTCACCCATCCACAGACCTTGATGGGTGCTATTTGCCAAGAGGTAATCAAATTAACTGAAAAACGAGACCTTTAATCCCTATTTCTTAATTCCGTAACCCGAAGTTTATTTCATGAAAATTTCTACTTCTAATTGCCGGCCGGAATTAATTAAAGGTTCAGATTAGAACGTAATTGAGATAAAATAACTATGAAATAAGATTCTAGGGGCCTTTGGAAAATGCCGACGGTTCGTTCTGAAGTTATTTAGTGACGATAAAAAGTTAATTTGGAGAACGTTGAGATTATTGTAGTTGTAAATTGGGGATTATGATTGTAAAGTTTAGTGAGTTTGCATTGCGTGAAGGCTTCTTGAAGACTGGTTGTTTGGTTAATGTTTGTACAGGTATAATATATAGGCTTCTTCTCTGTGAAGGTATCTCTTTCTTATAAAGAAATCACTTTAATTAAAATGGTTCATCTATTCAAATACGTATAGTTACTTTTTCATTTTTTTTTTAAAACCCGTATCATCATCATCAGCCTATAAATGTACCCACTGCTGGGACACAGGCCTCCTCTCTGAGTGAGGGGGAGTGGGCCATAATCCACCACGCGGGCCCAGTGCGGGTTGGTGGATGTCACTTGTCTTCGAATTTTTGGTTCTAGGACATGCCGGTTTCCTCACAATGTTTTCCTTCACCGTTTTGAGAGCAGTGGTGATGAAATAAATTACACAAAGTAATGCGCCTGGCTGGATTCGAACCCACGACCGCTCGTAAGTCGGGGCCGATACCACTGGGCCACCACTGCTCAGTAACCACCCGTATAATTAATTGTAAACTTATGTTTTACCACAATTAATTTATCTTTTATTAATGAAAGAAAATCTGATCTGATTCTGTTTATGCAGAAAATGTAAACAATCTGGAAATAAAAGTCGAAAAACATGAATTCTTCTTGCATCCTGTATTAATATTATGATAAGGCAACGAATAATGACTTCTAGGGAATATAAATAATTGCAACACCTTGCATAACATTTAACCACGATAAAAAAATATCGTGGTAAAATCATGAAATGAGTCCTCCTAAGTCTTCACCTATGTCAGAGGCCTATGTGGTTTCGTGGGACCCTGGAACGCAAAGAGCAACTGGAGGAACAAGGTGGAATTTGTAGTCAGCAAGAGTCTGAAAATCCCTTCCTCTCTAGCCGCTCCACACAGAGCGTGAGGACCAATTTGATGTTTTTACCACCCAAAATAAGGCCCGCGTGGTTCCCAGAGGCGCCACATCCTTAAACAAAAAGAAAGAAGGTAAATTCTTGAACAATATTCTAGTGTTTCAAACTTCCAGATTCATTGCAATAACTAGTAAAAGTTATATCGGTAAACTCAGCCATCGATGAGTTTTCAAAGTCAAACATTATCTAAAAATCAGTTACGTAATAGAAATTCGCGAAGATATACGTAATTCTGTGCTATTGTCGGCTGTTAAAAACTAACATTAGACTGTATGTTAGTTTAATGCGCCAATCATTAAATACGGTTTGATTACAGAAGGCCGTCATCGATCGAATTGAATCGATAGTACTTACTTTTAAATGGGAAATAAAGCTCATACTTTAGTATTATGAAATACTTTTAGTTCGATGAAATACGTATAATTTTGGAAGTATGAAAAACAGGGTATAACTGTTAGGTCCCCCGATATGTTGGAAAGAGAAGAAACCTCCGATTTTGCTATATTCTATGAGAAAAGGCAAAGTTATTTCGGTCAATTTTTACAGGAGTATGTACGACTGTAGACGACTGAAAAATACAATTACCTATAGGTTATATAGCGTCATAGCCAGCACTGAGTGAGTACCATGTACTTCAGAGCTATGTATGTTTGACTAGAAACCTACGTCTTTCATTGACTTGAATGACTCTGGCGGTTGAGAGTATGTCATGCTCACTCAAAAGTCTCGCTGATGGTGGCGTGTATGTCGGATCATTAAGTTCCCTTCAAAATGGTTGAGCTGAATGGTGCTGATATTATAATTATGTGTCACGTTCGTGAACGGGCGCTGTCAGTTGGGACTGGTCATCTCTTAGCTGCCACGGTCTATTTTAATTATTAATAACTTTAACTTAGAATTGTGTTTTTATTTTACTATGGACACTGTTAACTTGCCACATCCTTCTCACATAATGTACCATCTGATGATGAATGATGTAACAAAACTTCTGTAATAATTTTGGCGATTGAAAAAGAGTGTCCATGGAGTTTCTTGCTCATTCTTCTCCAAATAGATCTACGCTTTCGAATGAGCACCTACGGTACTTTCACAGTTTTATGTCTTGTGACTGGGACTGTAGCACCTTAACTATTTTTGTACTAGTTTTATTTTATGTCTTTTGACAATTCTGAAGTGCCTGTAATTGGCCTAGTTGAAATAAACGATTTGATTTGTACACGATCACTCATTTTTCTATTTTTTTTGAACGACAGGAACTCTATGCTCTGTCATCTTGTCTATTCTTCCGTAGACAAAATCCATTCTACAATATTATGCTACGGGCTTTCTGGTTGAAAACTGCTATCGGGTTTTTCTATAAATTCTAAACTCGTGGAGAATTTGAATATAGTGATGCAGGATTTTTACTTTAGTTCTTCTATTGCTCTATAGATGCCGCTAGTTGTCTTTTTTGTCGACTTATTTAAGTCTGCTTAAATAATATAATTACAATGCCTATTTTGTATTTATACAGGTGTATCAGCTTTCTACATTAAATAAAGGTGTTTTGCGATTGCTGTGACATTGAATTTTAAGTATCATTTCAAAATTAACTTTGTTTACAAGTTATTGTATGTCAGCTAGATCTAAGATATTTTAATAACCGTTTGAAAAAAGCAAACATGTACGAAAAAGGTACATTTGCGGTACGTTTCGGGACTGAAACGAGTAACAAACAAATTCAATTCATCATACTCAATGAATAAAAACTATTTTAAACTAAAATGCAACACAAAACGAGATATTTACATATTTTCATATTTAAATGAAACAGTGCGGAAATATCGGAAACTCAAAACAAATAATACAAAATAAATATTCTTTTAAAAGTTCTAATGATATCAGTAAATCATAGGTATTTGCATTTGGCGTTTTTGCCCACAATAAAAAAATACTGGTTTTACTAAAATAATGATTTGATTTAGTTTATTATCTACTCTACAATTAATTATCATCTGCCTAGCCTTCCCCCTACTTTTCTGGGGTTGGCTTCCAGTCAAAAAACGGGTGCATACGAATATCAGTATTTAACATGGAGCGATTGCCTTCTGACCTTCAACATTTTGAAAAACGACTGTCTAAGATCAACAATGACCGCCGGTACCAACCAACCACGGAGGAAACTCGTAATTTTTCTACAGTTTATACGTATTTCTATTACGATTTTCATTTTTTATATTTTCCTAATTTAAATAAAATGAAACTACCAGCAAATTAAATTCACGCATTGTAGGCAGATACTTAGTTATCAAGATCGTAACTTATGAATATCTACTAAATATTTTACGATCTACATAATTCCTGTTAATATTTGTTATCCTAGCGTATGCCAAAAATCGTAGCTATTTGTTTTGCGTGGTTATTAGGTAGTAAACAAAAACATACTTTCTATTTATAGTAGTAAATCCAAACATCACATTTATGAAGCATTTTCCAACTTCTCGCAGTCCGTTCTAGTTTGTAAAAAGACGACGTGTAAAAGTGTCGATATTAACCTACTTGCAAAAATAAATATCATTTCATTTGTTCAAAACAGGCATTCAATCAAATCGTTTCTCAAATTGTTTTACAGATTTTTATGTGTTTTAAATGTTTCTTTTACCATAAAACGTCGAGACCAATGCTCCATTACTGTTTTATTTTATTACTCCCGTATTGGGTTTAGTACTACCTATTTTTAGTAGAAGAAGTGCATTGACAGACCTGACCCGAAGAATAAGAATAAAGATGATTTTTAACCGACTTCAAAAAGAAGGTTTCTGGTCCAATTTGTGTGATTCTTTTTTGTTCGATGCAGTATACCTGTCATTGGGTCCCATAAAAATATCATTCAGTTTGGTTCAGCAGTTTTTATTTTATTACCATTTTTTGCTTATTGTATACATGGACGATGTAATTACCGGTGCTACCGTATAACAAAATTCTAGTGCACATGTGAAAATTATGTATTTGACAAGAATTTGGACTTTGAATTTGAAATGAAAAGGGTAAAATAAAGAACTATTTTCCAACATTACTAATTTCATGGGCACAACGGTGTTCTTAATGATAGCTATGATATAATCTGGCAACCCTAAATTGTAAAAATATTTTAATCCAGCACTAAATAGCATTTTTATCACCAAGCCAGTTATTATCAAACAATCTTTATGAATGGCCCACAAAACTGTCCGACAGTGGACTTAAACTGAATTAGTGTAGAAGTTATGCGAGACAGTTGTTTAAACTAACATTTATTTCTGGAGAAAGAATACAGAAAATATGCTACTGTTTTCAGTTTATGTTTTTGTCCCATTTAGAGCGGACGAAAACGATGTTTTTTTTTTGTAGATAGTTTTCTTTATCAAAAAAAAAAAAACCGGCCAAGAGCGAGTCGGACTCGCCCATAAAGGGTTCCGTAGCAGCAAGTAATAACATACTATAAAAGTTCTTGTAGTTGGTTCCAACTTTGAAAGGTTTACGATTTATGAAGTATTAAAAAAAAAAAAACTTGAGAGGTGTCAAGGCACGTCGAAAATCGCTATGAACCTGTTAAAAAGGTTCAAGCGATTTTCGACCCTCCACCCCACACTACCCCACTCCACTCCGCTCCACTCCGCTCCACTCCGCTCCACTCCGCTCTACTCCACTCCGCTCCGCTCCGCTCCACTCCCTTCCACTCCACCCCGCTCCACTCCACTCCACTCCACTCCGCTCCACTCCACTCCGCTCCACTCCACTCCACTCCACTCCACTCCACTCCACTCCACTCCACTCCACTCCACTCCACTCCACTCCACTCCACTCCACTCCACTGCACTGCACTCCACTCCACTGCACTCCACTCCACTCCACTACCTATTATAGCTGTAAAAATGAAGTTGACAAACTTACATTTGCAGTTGTTCTCCGATACATTTTGTTTAGGAAAATGTTATCCCAGTACGTTTTATAAGTTGGTCAACTATTACTCGTAAACTTGTAAAGCCCACTTAGTCATGATAATTTTCTTTTAAACTTCGTTATATATACTACTATTGTAAATTTTTTCACACCCCCAAACATAACCGTTTAGCTGGTAGAGGGGGGGGACACTCGAGTAGGGCAAAAATTAGCACTTTAAAGCTTAATATTTCACAAACGAATCTTTTTATCAAAAAATTGTTGATGGAAACTACCAATATTTTTTAAAGGCCTATTTAATGATACCCCACACTAAGGGGTACGCGAGAAAAAAAAAAACGTCCCCGCTTTACGTGTACAGGAGGTACCCTAAAAAAAAATATTTTACGAGATTTTATTTTACCACTTTTTTGACGCAACAAATCCGTATATTTACACCAAATTACAGCTTTCTAGTGCTGGGCGTCTCTGAGCTAAGCTGCGGACAGACGGACGGACGGACGGACGGACATGGCGAAACTATAAGGGTTCCTTGTTGACTACGGAACCCTAAAAACGTTTCCCATAGTTACCAATTTCTCCTGTAAGGTTGAGTTCAATAACATTTAAAACACGGTTCGATATCATGGCAATACATATACAGTCACAGAACCCGTAGGCCCACAGATATACGTAGGCCCTACAAATATTTGTTCCGTATGAGAACTGAACCCGCGACACGCCGAACAGCATTCAATCAATCACTACGCCAACCTTCAGTTATTTAGTTTTAACAGTATTAGAGGAAACACCATTGATTCCATAACACGCATTCGTGATATTTTTTATCATAAAATTATTTAGCCAGTTTAGAAAAGTGTCAAAATGTAATTCTTTATTTTCCTTAAAGTATTAATAAAAGTATTTTCTTTGTTCACAGAATGTCGTCCAAAGGAGAATCTGTGAAAACAGAAGTAAAAGTGAGTATCCTAAAATAATTTATTAACATAAACACTCCTTAAGTTAAAATAATTATTGCTTAATTAGTAATAGATCGTAACTATGTATAACAGACAATACACAAAGAGACAGACATAATTATTATTACAACATAGTGAAATACGTAGGTACGCACAGATTTAGTAACTAGATTTTTTAACTAGTTTATCAAAGATACACTTTTTGCATAATATGTATTTGAAAAGTTAAATATAATGTACAGATATTAGCAATTGAACCTGAATCTTCTACTATTGTGATAACGTTGAAAGTCTATTACAAGAATTTGACATATTGGTTTAGGTTAAATCTGCTGGCGTATGCATACACTCTAAAATTCTACATCCTAAATGTAAATATTATTTAATAAAATAAATAAATAATTGAACAACATATATTTACGAATACAAAATAAACAAAGTGAAAATATAAATGTTACGGGAAGAAAAATTTTACAATGAAATATATCTATTTTTGCTCAGTGCTCAGTCATTCTTAGTTCAATATACGGAATATTGGTTTGACGGCTTCGTCAAAGGCCCTTAAACCTTGGCTTCAAATACGAAAAGGCAGAATCGTACCCAAATAATTCCTCCATCAAGGAATCAAACTCATAAATTATTTAAGACATACATTCAGGAGTCGACGACAGGTGTACCGCTGTTACCGGGTTGAAGAACCTGAGGCAAGGGAATAAGCCCATTTATATTGAAAGGAAATAATGGAACAATTCGACTGTAAAACAAAATCAAATGTTTTATTTCACATAGGCTCATGAGGGCACTTATAAAACGCCAACAATAGGTGCTCGGTTCGGGTTGGACGAAAAAACTGGATAACTCTATTTATGTGGTACTTAAAAGACACCAAAAACCCCAAGAGTGTACATAAATACACGTACCATCATCATCATCATCATCATCAGCCGGAAGACGTCCACTGCTGAACATAGGCCTCCCCCTTACACCGCCACGCCGAACGACAATTCGCCACTTGCATCGTTCGGTTGCCCGCGACCCTCACGATGTCGTCGGTCCACCTAGTGGGAGGCCTGTATACACGTGCGTACATGCGTAAATATTAGAAAATATAGTAGTATAGGTATCCAGAGTTATCGACTGGTTACTGGCAATGTACTCTGTCAAGATTCCAACATTTTAGTAATTATTTTACTATTTGCGTAAGTACAACGTAAAATAACTAGCGTATGCAACGTAAAGTTTGTATGTATATGATTTTCTTTCAACACTCGGTATTTTTTTAGATTGGCCAGCGACACTTTCAAGTATTATTTCTGGGTATCGGTACAGTAATCGTGACAACGCAAAAATACAAGAAAAGGAGAAATGTCATCCGAATTGATAGAAGAGACCATAACAATTGGTAGAAGAGACAGGATAGACCACTCCACAGACAAACACTGTGTCGAAGATGGCGTCCTCCGTAGATGTTTGTAGACTTCCGTTTCGTTTTGGCCAAACGCCTGTCGAGTTTACGAGACTCAGTAGATCATCGCGTCCATAGAACGCAAAGGACATTCGAAGAAACAGAGTGGATTTTTAGTCAGTAAGAGTCTGACAGACCCCATTGCGTTCCACCGAGTGAGGATTCATTGACGATTTTAAAAACTAAAAAAAATTACTCGAAATAATACACAAGTCTACAAAAGCTGATGGTGATCATCATTTATTCCGGATGTCCAATGAGCCGGCAATCTCATACAACCGGAGGGAGATCAACAACGCACAGCTGAAACTGCTGGGTTTAGAAGCATGCATGTTTGCATAAAAGTTCCTTAAATGAAGCAAGTGTGCAGTAAAGATGGGGAGGTTAAAATGGGATGAGAAGAAGAAGAATTAAAATTTTGGTTTACTTGAAACTTCGAATATCGACCAAATTGATAAAATTTGGACGTTTTCAAGATTCTAGAAAATTCCAACCCCGAAGGTGTATTTGAAAATTGAAGGATTATACGTAATCTCGTGGACGAAGTCGCTGTTAGAATGCTAGTTTTTATATAGCTATAGGTATGTATAATCGTATGTATCATGTTTGACAAGTTTCAATGATAAAAACTAAAAAGGCGCCGCAGATCAAAATCAATACACAGCAATTTATTAAGTTCTGATTTATTACAGCAGTAGAGCAATTCAGTGGGTTATTAAAAAGTTAAAAGCCACGGAAAAAGCCAAAAGTTAAATGGCCAACCTCATAAAAACAGATGTTTTGTCTTTAAACTTTTAATAAAAGTATAATAATACTACTATCATCCATACTTAGAAAAAACCTTGGACTAGCAATAAATCAAAAATTATGAACTTTATTACCGAAATATTTTGGATCAAATAGTAGAAGGCTGACACAGTTTTTATCCAGGACAATAATTCAGGTCGATAAAAATGTTTTAAAGTCTTGCATTTAGGTCATTGTCACACTAGACTAACGTCGAGATTTCAACATTTAGACGATTTTCACACAAACTGTGCAAAGAATATCTTTCTACTCGTCTTTGTTAGTTTTTTTCTTGAATTATTTCTGGTATATGAAATGGATGATTAATATTTCATGATATTTATTGCCTCACAAAGCAGAAATGAACGGAACGAAATGTGATAATAAACCAACATTTCTCAGTGCTGTTTGATCAGTACCTACATTGATGAAACATTTTGTTATCATTATTGAAGTCTATTGTTTGGACGACTAAACCAACAAATCCATTCAATTTGATTAAAATAATCTCAGAGCCAACAAACAACACCAAAGCGTACACAGAGACTGAATTCGCGACCTTGGATTAGCAAAAGTCTCACAACATTATTCTTCATTAAACCTATAACTTCACCGAGCTCAACTTAACGGCAGAACACTTAAAGCGAACAACTTTATTCCCAACACGAAAGTGCCAGCGAAAGCTTCAGATTTATAGCCCTTTTATTTGACAACTCTTTAAAAGACACTCAAATTGACTTTGTTTACGCTAACACACAGTCGTGCGTATCGAAACGACAGATGCAACCAGACATTACTGCCAACCTCTGAGGTATGGCTGATCATTAAACGAATTCCACAAACAACATTTTACAGGCGATATTAAGACAACAAGACCCTATTTCGATGCTGCACACAATCTCAAGAGCATGACATCTTCAAGAAATGCACCGAAACGAAATATTGTAAATATCTAATAGATCCAATATTCAGAATGTGTGAATAGCATTCGATTCAGTAGCAAATGTAAGCAATGTCGAACCAGAAAGTTTTGGTTTGGAGCCAACATTAATAGCGGGGTGATATTTGGACGAGCAACCGCTGTTGGCTGTAAATCTCGGGATAAAGCTGCATTCATATAAATATTTTAACTTTCAACATCAAAACTATAATCCGCCTAGAGAGACACGAGATGATGATGATGATGATGATGACACTGGAATACAGAAATATAAAATCATCTCTTTATTTTAAACTTTTCTGAAATGCGGAAAACAGAAATAGAAAAATAGGACAATGTCATATAATAGCGGTGTTCGCAAAGGTGGATGAACTACGCGATGAAATGTAAAGCGGTGAGAATTCGGGCGCAAACCACGTGAGTGATCGGTTTGGTCTCGTGATGCAAACGTAATGGTGCAAATAAGATGGACGGTAGCTGCTGCTGCATCACGGGTGAATGGAGGCGTAGGCTAGCAATAAATAATAATCGCGAAACTGTCGGAAGTATTATGGATGTTGTTTTGACGATTTGCTCAAGACAAATTGTAGACGAGGCGTCCGTTATTGGGGTCGGTACGAAAATACATGGCGGCGGCGGAGCATACGGCAGTAGGCGGCAGGCGGCGTACGCGCCGACCGCGCGCACCACCTCCCGGATTCAAATGTACCGGCTCGTTTACTACACCCGCGCTATATTTAACCGCTGCGACCAGATTAATATCTGCATGTTCCGTCACAAAAATAAGTGATCCGTCTCCTTAAAGTTGTGATGTGAAAATTGATCTACGAGTAGTGCGCTACCTTCAGTGTCAGATATAAATGTGCTCGCTGGATAAACAAATACGCTCCCAGAACCATAATTCACTGCATCGCAGGAAGTAAATACATTTTGTGGTGAACATCAGACCTCGTGAGTACCTCGTATCTATTTTCTTCTGTTTTGTCAATTTGCCAAAACGCGTCCCGAGCTTTTAACGTTTAAAAATTATGTTACATTATAATATCCCATCGTAAACTTTATGATATATGTCAATGGCTTTCGAGTAACGTAAGAAAACTTATTTCAGCGAGATGAATCCACCATCAGCGCTCAGCGGCGCGATGAGCCGGGACCGCAAGCCGTTCACCTATACCCCCGGTGGTCTCGATCTCTCGGAGATTAAATCTGAACGTATGGCGCAACGGTTAATGAGGAATGCTATGAATCAAGGGGTCCCTGAAACTCCAGTGCATCCAGTTCACTCGCAGCCAAACACAGCGGCTCCAGTAAAACTTCCGAACTTCAATTGTTTGCCAGTCCAAGTGTTCCCAACGTTTAACTTGCCAGCAAATCCAAAATCTTTATTGCGGACAAGGAGTGATCCAAGAGAGACACCCGTTCAAAGAATTGTACCGTCTACTGTAAACAGCACAAGATTTGATAACAATAATGATACATTTAATAACAATAATAATAAATATACGCCAGCGTACTCGCAGGTAAACAATAACAGGCCTGTGTCTATGTATGAGTATACCGCTCCGCCTGCGCCTGCGCCTGTAAACACATACAGTTTACCAAGAACAAATTATGGCAGCGATTTATATTCGACTCCAGTACTTCCGGAAATTAGTTATGAGGCCGAGTATTTCCGTACCCCACCGAAAGTTTATAGTGCAACTGAACAGTTCCCAAAGTTGGAGATAAGTGACGAAAAAGAAAAACTTCCTGTTAATAAAAGTGTAGATACAAGTGTAGATTCGACAGTGAAATCGTGGCCTGAAGTGACTTTTTCACCATTACCTACAGTACCTAAGACAGTAACTGGTCCAATTATTTTACCTTCATCATTAGTATCAAAAGTGACTGGTTCACCTACACCAACTATAGCAAAGGAAGTGGATATTCCAACAATTAATCCTACACCCACGTCAACAAATGATGTGACGATTCCAACTGTTTCGCCTTCGGCTATGGAACCAAAGGAAGTGCCTATTTTGACTACTGTTTCTTCGCCGATAGTAATACAGGAAGATACTATTTCAGCTACTGTTCCTTCACCGGTAGAGACACAGGAAGTGACTACTCCTACGATTACTCCTGAAACTGAATCAAAAAATGAAGAGAATATTTCAAATAATGTTCCCACGCAAGAAGTGGCAAAAGACGTGACTATTCCAATGATTATTCCTACATCAGTATTAAATGAAGTGACAATTCCAACAATATCTTCTACACCAATTTTAACAAAGCCTGTTGAAGAAAATGCGGAGACTGACAATGAACAGGTTCAATTAAAATTACTGTATACTTATTATGTCTATATTTATATGTCTGTTTACGTTGTCTGTTATACATACTTACTATACAACATTACGGAACTATAGAGAACATACTAACGAACACTCATTGTGAGTTTAAATGTTTTGTTATTCGTATTTAATTACATATATTTATATTTGTACATATACGCACACAATACATTTATTATATATTTATTTATGCCTGCATGTCTAATAAATGGTACTTAACACTTTAAGATTATAGAAACAATTCACACATTATAACATGTTTTCGTTTATTTTTCAGAGAGAAGTCAAAGTGGTAAAGAAACAAGTTAAGAAAGAAAACAAAGTAGAAGAACAAAATGGTAATCAAAATGGAGATGCAAACGTTGAGGCTGAAATGACTGTGAAATTGCCAACAAAGAAATCGGCAGCTAAAACTGAGACTCAAGTAGAAGTTGTTAAGAAAACTCTACCTGATGGATCGATCGAAGAAGTGAAAACTACAACAACAAAAACGACTATTGATGGTAGGACAGAAATCAAAACAAAAACCGAAACAACAATAATTCCGAAGGAACCTGAATCTGAGGAGGAAGTTGAAGAAGAAGAAGAAGAGGAGGAGGAAGAAGTTCAAGAAGAAAAGCCTGAGACAAAAACAGTCACGAAAACAGTTGTAACACCTAAAGAAAACGGGCAAGAGAGCAATGTTGTCAAAACCTCAGAAAGGTCTGAATCAACAACAACAACGACTAAAAAAGTAGTCGTAGTTCAAGACACTCCTAAAGAAGAACAGTCTGTAGTAGAGGAACAAGAGGAGCAAGAAGAGGAAGAAGAAGAGGAGGAAGTCGTTCAGGAAGCAGAACCAGTTACGGTAGTAGTTAAGAAGCCAGCAACACCAGAGCCTGTAGTTGAATCCAAACCAGTTGAAGAAGAGGAGGAAGAAGAGGAAGAGGAAGAGGGAGAACCTGAAGAAGAAGAAAAACCAGCACCAGTAGTTGTAAAGAAAGAAGTAGAATCAGAAGAGGAGGAAGTTGAAGAAGAGGAAGTAGTAGAGGTTAAAAAACAGGAAGTAAAAGCACCTCCACCTAAAGATGAGGAGGACGAAGAAGAAGAAGAGGAGGAGGAGGAATATGAAGAGGCAGAGGAAAAAGAGGAAAGCAAAGTAGAAGTTAAAAAAGAGACTGAAGTAAAGGAAACCAAAGAAGTGGAGGAAGAAGAAGAAGAAGCTGTTGAAGAAGAAGTAAAAGAAGAGAAAAAAGTAGTCGTCGAGAAACCCGCTGAAGAACCAAAAGAAGCACCGAAAGAACCAGAAGAAAAGGTTATTAAGGTGGAAGTTGTGCCACCTGCAGAAGCGAAAGAAGAAAAACCAAAGGAATACCATATACCTATCAGGGAACCATCAGTTCCTCTTGAAAAAGTCGAAGATGTTGAAATCAAACCTATTGGAAGTTCACCAATTATTTCAAAAACGCACACAGAAAATACCGAAATTATAACAAAAACAATCGACCCCCAAGGTGGGCTCAGCAGACAAACAGAATACAACAAATACGAAAATATTGTTACAGTGAACCGTACTACGAAAATTCTTGATCATAATTACGAGAATTTGACTCAACAAGGTATTCCGACCGTCAGGACATATTTTCCGCCTCCTAGTATAGATAGAATTTCTACTTCACCTCTCCCTGCAAGGCCATACCAGCCTGTATATCCTCCTGAACCAACTACTGAAAGACGTCACAGTCTCCTCCTAGATAGGCTCAGCGTGGAACGTCAAATGCCGTCTGACATATATCAATATGGTAATCAGAACAATCAATCTTACGACCAGCAATATCAAGAACCAAGGGCTGAAGTTCTCACTGTGAGCAATGTGAAACCTAGTTCAATTAGCAAAGACCAGCAGTGGTACCAAAAATCGAACGAGCAGAACATTGTGTACAATAATGTTTCGTCTACTCCAACTCCTTCTGGTCAGCCTTGGGCTCAGCCTAAGTCTCAACCTCAACCACAGCAGCAATATCAGCCGCAGTATCAACCCCAGCAGCAGTATCAGCCACCTCAGCAGCAGTATCAACCATCGCCTACACCCCAACCCCAATATCAGTCTTCGACTCCCCAGCCCCAGTACCAGCCATCCCCAACTCCCCAACCCCAATACCAACACTCATACTCAGAACCCGCCCCTGAAAGGGCACCGTCAAGCTACTCTACATACACACCTACACCTACATGGTTATCGAACACTGACTCACAACAGAACAACACACAATCCAACCAATACTCTTACAAAGACACCACAGACAGCTACTCAAAATCTACACAGCAGTACTCTTCAAGCTACGTCCCTCCCCCATGGGAGCAAGATTCTAGCTACACATCCGTCAATAACACTTCACAAAAATACTATGCACCAGCTCCACTGCCTGAAACTCAATCATACAATCCCGCTCCTACCCCTGGCTGGAAACCACCACCCGCTAAATACTCCAAAAACGCTCCAATCGCCTACATACCACCAGCACCCAATCAGTCCTTTGTAAGGTCTGCTTCTGTTTCTGAACCTCCCAGGACACCTGGACGTAAGACTTACTACAGCGAATATGAAAGACGGTACATCACTGTCCCGGAGTCTACTTACATCCCGACGGAGACCAAGTACCAGCCACAACCTGATCCTTCCCCGCAATACTACTACGACAACAATGAACCTCAAGAAGACGTTGAGCCTCAATGGCGTAGAGAGCTCAGAGAGTTCACTGAGAAGACTTCTCAGACTACGACTACAACAACAGAGCAGACAAGCGTGCAGCCTCCATGGGAAGCTGAGGTGAAGTATCCAAAGAATCCGTCCGTAGGGTATACGCCGACCCCGACTTGGAGTCAGACGTTAAGACCGCGTTCTTTCCGTGAGAGGAGTTTTGAATCTGAATATGTGTCGCAGGAATGGCCGAAGACTAACACTTTGGGTAGGGGCAGGCCTCTGAGTACTCTGAGCAAGACTGCGGAGGCGCCGATTCCTGAGAGGACCCGAGGAGTGTCGGTGGACCGGTACAACCCGGTCAGCTACCACTCGCCGTCGGAGCACCCGCCAGTGCAGGCGCATACGTTGACGACTCCGGTGCCGCATGGTGGCTACCACAACCCGAACGTGCCCGCGTATCATGCTCGTGCTTCAGCTGAACCAAGGTGAGTGCGACAGAACTTCTTAATAGGTAAAAATACTACCGCGATGTGTTTTGTTGGCCTTGATATTTTTTGCATTTGTGAAAAGACGTCATTTCACACAACATTAATGAAATTATTTTTATGATTGCGTATTTTTTAAACATTGTTTCAGAAATTGCTGACATGATTTACAAAGTATTAGTCGTTACCGACGAACATTTAGTCCAATTTAAAACTCCAGATTTAGCAACTGAAGCTCCCAACATTCCTCCCAATGATCATTATTGTTAAGCTGAAACCGAAACGTTTTCTCAAAATAACCTCGACGTTCGCTATTTTCAGAGAGCAACCAACTCCGTACCAGCACCGTGTGTACCGGGAGTCCCGCGCCAGTCCCCTGCAATCAAGATCCTTCAAGTACCTTCAATGGATCACCGGCACTGAAAATTAAACCACTTAGGACTAACTTTAATTTTAAGCCTCCTTATAAATATTAATTTAACTCGAAAGGTATAAAACATCGTTTGTAAGAAATGTTCTATTTATGTAAATTGAGGAATGAAATGATGGCAGCAGCTGTAGGTAGACTAAAGAAATCCTTCTAGGTAATCCTAAAATTCTTTAATCCGAATTCATAGCGATTATCGACGAAGGGAATGTATGTCGTGTACAGGTATCGAAACAAATCGATTGTGAGGTGCTGTAAATTGTAAGTTAGGTTCTTTTAAATATCTATCTTGTCTGTAATTAATTTTCACTTTCAAATAATGTAAATACCTTGTTATACGTACTAAATGCATGTTTTCGAGTATTTATTTATTTCGTCTTATTTTGGATCACTTTTGTATTGAGAATCTGCGCGATAATGTGATATATCTTATGTATTATTGATTGTTCTAACCTAGTCAATGGAGACATGAATGACGCTAGTCTTAGGTCTTTAACATAATAAAAAATACACCAATGCATTTCTGCTTCATTTTGTACTAATTAAGTACTTCAAAATTGAGTTTAATAATTACAATTAGCATTTATTTATATTGTTTGAATTTTGAAAATTGTTTTGCTGTCTACAAACCTCGAAATTCCAGTTTTAAAAATTAAATCCGAAAATATTTTTAACCCTAAAATGAACAGTGATGTTTATTGTTCATCGTTTAAAAATATATATTTCGGTTTATAGTTAAAAATTGGTTTGATTGGTTTTAAAATAAGCAAAATAATTTTTAATTTTCACGAAACAATATTTGTAAGCATAAAAATTAATTGTATTATTAGAGTGTACACAAACACATTGCTTCTTTTGCTAAAAAGAACGATTTATGTGAATAGTTGGTACACTATTTGCTTTATTAATTTACTTAGCCTAAAAATATTACCTTTTTATCTATTTATTGAAAGCTACAAATAACCGCATTATAAAAAAAAGGGCTTGTATCGTCACCTGCTATAGCAGTATTACTTTATTGTTACTTTTGTGTGAGAAAGAGACGAAACTTGAACGACGACTTGTATGGCTCTATCTCTTTCCCACATTAAACTAAAATTGTTGTAAGAAGTGATCAAAGGCCCTCTGAGGTGTGTTTAATTAAGTTTCTTGTCTACATAACATAACAAATTTAAATAGATGCATGGTCCTTAAGTTGTAACAAAGTATTGTTTCATTTTTATGTTATTTGTGAAATCATTGTTGAGTTTTATTTAATAAAAATATTCAAGTTTTTCGCTTGTTTACTTGATTCGTATTTAGGTCGCGGTAAAAGTCGAGCACTATGAAATTTTAGCTTTAAAGTTAGGATGTAGTTTTGAACTAAAACGGTGGTTTTATTTACTGATATAACGTCCCAGATATATTGTGCATAAAGTATATTTTACTGCAGATAGGTTTCGTGTTTTATATTATTAGAAAATGACTGTCTTATTGGCTTTTGGACGAAGACAGCTGACTTTTGGTTGATAAGGCATTGACCCCCTGTTTCATTATCAAAATTTATCTGTACCTGGAAATACCCCATGATTTTTTTAAATTGCTGCTCAAATATTGGTATACTACTAGTACATCTCTGCTTTACTCTCCCAGGTATAGTGTAAACATGAGTGTTTTGTTCTTATTATACGCTTGTATTCTCACGATAACCTAATAAAGCTCGAGAAAAGCCAGCCATTAAAAAGCTAGACAGGTAATTAAAAATTACGTCGCACACGCTATGCACCAGAAAATCATACATAATTAAAACTCTCAGAAACATTACCTACACAAGCTACTTAACATAATTAATTAAATAAATCTCCAGTTAATTCACTTTGCGGAACCTTTTAGAATGCAAGGTTGCGGTCACGTCCCAGCAAATAAGGATATACGTCTTTCACCCCCCTCCCTAAACCCCTCTTTGCCCCACAAAACCGTAAAAATCTTTCTTTACAGCACTAGTACAGGGAAACCCTCTCTTCCTTCAACCGAAGTACCCTAGTCGACTTGCATTCCTTGTACATTATGCGATTTTAAAATGCACTGATTTCAAACGTGGAAAAAGGTTTTATACGTAATCCTTTTCGGTTGAAACCATTCGCAGAGTAGGGTTAAGTATTTTTTAATGAATCGGAATTTCATGAGAATTCATTATCGAGAAAATTCGCGGAGTAGAATTCTAGGAATTTTAGGATACCTAACTTAAATGATGTCTAGTATTCTTAGAGTTATTGGAATGCAATAATGATAAAAGTGGATAAAAGAGATCGTTCTCAGGGACGAACTTTATAATATCTCACCGAGTAATTTTTGCCTACTTGTTTTAAGTACGCTAAGGGTTTGGAGGACTGTCTTATGTAAAAGTTGACCTTCAAAATGTGCTTCTATCAGCCTATTTTGAATAATAATTGACTTTTAGTTTTGACAGTACTTGTCGTATACGAGTATTAACTTTACGCAATGACAATGGAACATCAACCTTAAAGCGCATCACACACGCTTAATATACTATAATATTTTATCTTAAGAGGTTATATTAATATAGGGTGTTAAAAAATCAACTGCAGGAATTTCGTGTGCGTACTCGGTATCAAAAACCAAGTACATTCCAAAAAATATTTTTTTTCGAGCATTTTTAAAAAAAATATTTTTTTTTATTTTTTTTTTTCAAAATTATTAATTTTTTTTTCAAGCATTTTTCTTTTGGCCTATTAATTATGGCCAGTAAAATAAGTTATTTTTAAGTATTTCGATAAATTGCTAGTCCAAAGTCTGCAAAATGTGATGGGAAAGTTGGAATCAGCTGTGAACGCTACACACGGGTGAATGACCTCAAAGAGCAATCAAATTCATTAAGGCGCGGTCTTATCTCATATTCCCAAAAATTGGTTTCTTAGAACGTCGAGTATGACGTAATGTAATAAAAATAAGCAACGCGAAAAATACAGTGAACAGAGAAGGGTATAAAGAAATTTAAACCGAACAGAATAATAAGAGTTTGATATTCCCAATAAAAATTGGGAAGTTGTAGCACAAAAATAAACTTTGACGTCGAAGATCTCTGTATTTCCAGCGATAACAACAGTTTTTTTTTAAGAATTTAGTAGGTTTTCCATTTTTTTTAAACTTTAACCGAACCATTATTTAATTTTATGTCTATATTTTAAATAATCTAAAGAAAAGCAGTAAAATAAATGCCCATTCGCAGCTTACGTCACATTTCAACACAAATGTCATTTTTTCAATTTTCAATCTTATTGACGCTCCATAGTGGTGACAATAGTTTACGCGGTCATAAGCGATTAAAATCGTAGTCAGTCCGCGTCTTAATACGGTCAAAAAAAAAATGCTTGAAAAAAATTTATTTTGAAAAAAAAAATGCTCAAAAAAAATTTTTTTTGCAATGTAGGTACTTGGTTTTTGATACCGAGTACGCAGACGAAATTCCTGCAGTTGATTTTTTAACACCTTAGTATATCTTAGGCCACCACAGACGACGAAGATACGATACTATAATATTTTATCTTAAGATTATCTTACGATAAATTTTGTACCTATCTTAGATGTCATCTTACGATAAATTTTGTTCCTATCTTAAGATGTCTTCTTACGATATATTTTATATCTTAAGATGATATCTTACGATATATTTTACATCTTAAGATACGAATATCACTCTCTATCTTACGAAAATATGAAAGATATATTATCTTCGTCGTGTGTGACGGTCCATTGGCGGTATGGCGAGCGATATGGTATCTTAAAATAAAATATTATAGTATCTTAGCCGTGTGTGATGCGCTTTATTGCATGTAGTAGGTAAAGAAATCAACGGTAGCCAAAGAACCAAAAGACAAATGCATTAAAAAAAATATTTTCAGAATTTTATATTTTCTTATCTAGTGACATTTTTCTTTTTTTAGGAGGATTCAGCTTATCAGTATTTTAAATGAAGCGACTGCCTATCTGATCTCTACATCCTAAACCCAGTTAGTACTGGATAAGATCGGTTGGCAGACTTGTACGCTATTATCTGTAACGGCCATAAAAACTTAGCATATTTTATGATATATAGGGTGTTAAAAAATTAACTTCTGGAATTTTGTGTACGTACTCGGTATCAAAAACCAATACCTATAAATACAATAAAAAAAATTAAGCACTTTAAAAAAAAATTCAAGATTTTTTTCTCAGGCATTTATTTTTTGGTCCATAAAATAAGTTATGAATTGCCAGTACTTGAAAAAATTATATATTAAATCATATTAATCGGAAATAAAAACAATCTTTTGGATTATATTTGGTTTTTGATACCTAGTACACACACGAAATTCCTGCAGTAAATTTTTTAACACCTTGTATAGTGTAATGATGGTCACCCATACTGGACCTTGAAAATGCGGCTGTTATTACTGCTGGACATAGGCCTCTCCAATCGCACGCTTTTCACTCGATTCCCGACCACTGTCATCACCACAGAATATCCAGTATAAAATCCAATAACGTGTTGACTCCATAGCAAATATGCTTCGGCAGTTTTCTGGCGGTTGGCCAACACATTCATCACAATGTTCACGATGCAACCGCAGCCTTATCCAATTATTACCACATTTCGTGATAAGTATGAGTTTTCCATTGCGAATCCACGTATTTTCCTGTGATGGGGAATCGCATCTAGAATATTTTGAGCTATTTCTGTTCTTAACTTTTTTTTCATTTCTAGGACATTTATTTTAGAACATTATGTACATACATTAAAAAACTAAATTAACAAACCTAATAATAATTACTATAACTAACAAAGAGCATCAAAAAATTCATCCACATCGCTGTCAACGGGATAAGTGCCCAGAACGCTGGCAGCATTGCCACGTTGGATGGCAATGCTAATTCTTTTTCTTTGTTCTTAACTATATTTTTAAAATCATGTTTTTTTTTCCCCATTGTTAGGCAAAGGTCTCACCTGTAATCTTCCACTCTTTCCTCTGGCCAATCTTTCATACTTTGTACATATTATCTTTCTAAATACAGACGAATTTTCCATAGTGTTAGCTCATTGGTTAGCATTTTTTGTTGTAGAGAAGATAAAGTTTTGATACCAGAGGCACTAGCATGACTTTTTCATTTTTTGTGACGTAAAGTAAACTAAAACTTTAACGTTAATTTCATGGGAAAATTAGTTCTTTGTTCGTACACTACAGGCTCCTATTCAATTTTCCATAACAATAAACGCAGTAAATACCTCAAGTACGCTGTAAATATAATACTGAAATCTGGTGATAAGGCCTCATAACACCATTATTGAGTTTTCTTGCTTCCTCTCCACAGGCAAAAACGTTTTTAATTTTCATAATTTATGTTTTGAGTGCCTACAAAGGAGAATGCTCACGCTTATTAGAAAAAAAAACCAGCTCCGACAGAAACGAGTTGTATTTCATATTTTATCAATAATATTTGTAATAAAACTAGCAAACCCGGCGAACTCCGTTTCGCCAACAGATGGCTTCGTTTTATGTAACATTTTTTTTTCCTGAATTTTCTTTGCTATAAACCTCACTGAGCCCGAGACCTTTCCAACGAATGCAAAACCGTGGAAATCGGTTCGTGCGTTCTGGAGTTATAGCGTCAGAAAGGAAAACCCAACTTATTTTTATATAGTAGATAATAATCATTTTACATCCTGGTCCTAACTAGCAAACATGCAAAATTTTTATTAAATGTTTGTAAAACTAAATAATAATTTAATGAACAAACTACAATTTTAACGTTGAGAATCAAAAGCTTTGATCCGTTAAACTAGTTCATCAGCGCCTCTAAGAACTCGTTTAAAAAAGTCTTTGATACTCGCACCTCCTGCCAGCCTAGTACTGATATTTAGTGTTGGCTCATATAGCCCTTTGAGGGATAACCTCGGCTTTGCATAGTTGATACGGAATCTGTGGGAAATAGGACAGAGGCACATTAGACTAATGATGGATAGGTAAAGGTGCTGTGTGGATGATTAGACCTAGATTATGGGCTTAGTATCACACTATATCATAAGCAGGCGATGTTTATTGTTTTGAATAAAAAATGTTATATCTATCTTTTAATATTTTGGTCTATTTTTTTTCTCGAAATACGAAATATGTACAACTTTGGGGCCAGGAGTCAGGACTGGTTACTTCTAGGCAAGCGTGCTTCATCGTCCACCAAATCAATCGCTTACTATGGGCTGAGCTGCTTGCCGGAGTAGCGAGACTGTCTCATCTAGGTAACCGTGGCCCTGAAACATAAATTGCTATTGAAGATCTCACCGTGGATTTTAGTCAGTACAAGTCTGATAGTTCCTTCCGTCTGGCTCGAAAGTAAATTAAGTAGGGAGAAAATATCGTTAAAAGTGTGGTGTATTGCCGGTCGAACGAGGAAATTTTTCAACAAAATGTCTTTGTTAATGTAAGTAGGTTTTATGTCAATATTATTACAGATGCTTCAGTTGAAATATTCGTGAGTGACTGGTGACAGAAACACTAAACTAAAACTACACTTACACTAACGAGTAAAATTAATTTTTGCAACGTTATTGTGTTTGTGAGATGTGAATGTGTCTGTAGTAGTAGACGCGGCGCTAGTGTTAACTGTCATTACATCAAATTGCATTTAAAAAATGTAGTACCTCGAATTTTCCGGGCCACCGTAGGCGCGGGCAAGCGGGCGGCGAGTAATGAGCGACTCGCTGTCTGATCATTGACCACGCCCGGGTCGACGACGCGTTGTGTTCCACGCGCGCCTCAAAGAGTGTCAGACACAATCAACGACGGGGCACAATGACGGGGCCCCTTTAGAGGGCGAAAGCCTGCCGGGGTCGCGAGTCTACCGAATTACCGTGACTCCGGAACGTAAAGGGCTATTGAAGGACACCGTGGATTTTAGTCAGTACAAGTCTGACAGCCTCCCGCTCTGCCCTGGGTGGGAGGACTCATTTGATGATTTTACCAAGATAAAAAAAGGTGATGGCGCGGATTCTACGTTGTTGTTTTTGTCAATATGACGGAACAATAACTGAGCGAGAGGTTAGCCGCTACGGCAATGGTGCTGTACTGAGTGTCGTTGATTCGAGGAATCGAACAAATATTCGTTCTGGTACTGGCTTTGGCTGTTCATGTATCAGAGTTTAACTGTTTGTAAATGTATACATGAAATACATGACATGATGCTAGAGACATTACAAGAGCGGGAATAAAAGAGAAATTGAGTGTTCTATCTAAATGTTAAGGCAAAAATCGATACAACTAACTTTATTTTCTTATTGTGTTCTTACAAAAAACAGCCTAACAAAACAGTTCATATACCAATCCTATTATCCTACCTCAGACGATTCACAAAGGACATTCCCCGGAGAATATCCAAAATACCACTCGTTAAGCGATTAAGGGCCTAATGTTTTCTATTTCACGATAAAAAAACGTTCAGTTACAAATCCCGTACAATTTGCCGGGACGAATATCCTGGGCCGAATACCCCGTGGAGCTTCGTTATACCTCGATAGAGGGGAGCCCATTATCTTTGAGGAGAAAAGAAATACCGAAAATTGCTCTAATTTATACCGAGTGCGTGTAAGTATTCTGTTCCCGGGGTGTTTGAGGGTTGAATTGTGGACGATTCCGGTACTTATATTGGGTTGTGTCGTTGGTAAGTTGAGGGTTATGTTGCAATAATGATTCGTAATGGGCTTAAGTGGGTGGTCTTTTAATTTTGTTTACGACGTCTATAAGATTATTGTTCAAATCAAATATCAAATATTGTTGTTGTTGTTGTTGATTTTCTTTGGATTGTTGTTTATAGACTTTGCTGGTGAAGTAAGAATTATTGTTTTTAGTTATCTATTACCTAAACTTCTGAACTTAATAAATGAAGATGTAACTGAAAGAGTTCGGAAAATATTGACTACGATAACAGACTTTTAACTTGAACAGAAGAGCAAAGAGCAAACGCATCTCAAAAAAAAAAAATATCATCAACATATAGAGATACCAGAATCTGTAAAAACCCTAGAGCAATATCCAAATGAATGGAAAATCAGCATGAACATTCTTGAGATTATATTAACTAATGGTAGGGGGTGAAAGGGGTGATGGAAGGAGTTACGTCCAGTGACAGGCAGCCTTCGGGAAATCTCCACAGGAATCCAATTAGCAAGGAAGGGTGAACCACTTTTGCTAGCATTTTTATAGAGATTTTTGTATGTAAACATGATTTTGACATTTTTTCGGTGGATTAGTAAGATTGTGGTGCTTGTTTGTTATTTTATTACTTTTCAAGAATTTTTTGTAATGATTTTTTTATGTAACTTTAAAAAATATGAATCACTTAATAATTATGGTTGTGTGTTTAGTTATTACATCACTCCATAGATGTCGCTAGACGTCTTTATATTGATGAGTTAATTATGTCCGTTTTTTTTCATTATTGTCTATAACCTTGTTATAAGGTGGTAAAATCATCAAACGAGTCCTCCATCAAGCGGGAGGGACTGTCAGACTCATACTGGCTAAAATCCACTTTGTTCTTTCAATAGCACTTTATGTTCCAAAGTTACGGTTTCCCGTTTAGGCAGTTTCACAACATTTTATATTACCTCACATCTCAAGTTTTACGAAACGAATAGACACAACACAAATACGCAAACCCGAGACCATTTTCGCTAGATTACCCAAAATGAAAAAGTCTGTAAACGGCTCTCATAGCATAACTTACTTGCAAACTGTCAAAGGGGCCGCCATTGTCATACAACGGTACCTTTCGTACCTTAGGGACCACCCCGATATTTATGGGGTTCAAATGATAGGGGTTCGAGTCTTTTTCCATTGAATTCTGTCGATTCTGGAGGCAGGTAAAGTTCGTTTTTGAGGAAAGTAAGACGCGGGTTCAAATCCTACTTGCAACTGAATTTTTCGTTCCTCAAAAATCATCTTTGTGATGCGCATCGCTAATGCGTTTAAAAAAAAATTAGGTAAAGTTCTACAGGTATTCGCGTTGATGATGAATTAAATGTTTGTAACACGATACATAAAAAATCCTAGTGTGGGCAAAGTTTCAAAAAAATAAAAACATCGTATTGAATAGTTTTTAGAAATTACCCTGAGATAGCTTTTTTTATCGTGGTAAAATCATCAAATGAGTCCTCCCACCCCGGGCAGGGCGGGAGGGACTGTCAGACTCGTACTGACTAAAATCCACGGTGTCCTTCAATAGCCCTGGTATACTAAAAGAAAATTACCTAAACAAAAACCCTCAACTTCAAAGTTCTCCAATCACAAGTCACGCTAAATTCACCACTCACAGAACTCATAAAAAACACTTTTACGTACAAGCAAAAAAATCACATCTGTATCCATCATTCTATTTTGCGTATCAACTTAAACGGAGTTTACTATTCACAGTAAAACGATAATCGGTATTTGGAGAAGTTTCGCGAAAACTTTCGCGAACTATAACGATTTCCTTTCCAAAAAGGTATAAGGATGTGAATTCTCAAACTTTCGCAGTATATGCGTTACTTTTTATTAATATCATGTGAGGACGCGAGGTGTTTAATGAGTATTTCTAGCGCTCTCTTAGCTTTTTTCTTCTTTTTTTAGCTTGGTAAATCATCAAATGAGTCCTCCCACCCAGGACAAGGCAGGTGGGACAGTCAGACTTATACTGACTAAAATCCATGGTGTCCTTCAATAGCCCTTTACGTTCCAGGTTCTCTTACTCGTAGCTTAGCGAAAGGCAAGTTATTTTTAGTTTAAGTAGTTTTAATAAACATGCAAATAGTTTTGAACATTGTAATTTTCAAGAAATAGATCGATGTCGATAAATATCGCAGGATCCATTCCTGTAAGAAACAAATATTTGTATAGTTAGATGTTCTGGATCTGGGTGTTTGTTCAATGAGTTTAAATGCGTGTTAACGCACCCACGATGCTCGATGAAATATTTCTAAGTTAAAAAGAAAATTAAAAAGAAGCTGAGGAGTAAAGCCTCCTGCAGACACACGCGATTAATCGCGCTGCGACAACGAGCCAAGCTAATTTCCACTCTAAAAATACTGCGAATGGACCGCGACATGTCGCCCCGCGCGATTAATCGCGTGTGTCTGCAGGAGGCTTAATGATAATCACAGGAAAATAATTTATCCACTTTAGAAATAACACAGTGTGCTTACACTCGGCTTTTGAAGCGCCCAGTAAGAGTCAGAAAATATTGGACATCCAACACATGGCTACTTGCATCGATCATACAACTACTTAGCTCTCACAAACCTATAACCCAGTACCCACCAAGCCACCAGTGCCGAATAGGGGTGTGCTAACGGTGTTTAGGCACAGGGCGGAGAAAGGCCCAGATCTTGACCACAATTGGCCAGACCAAGGCGCACTTTAAGAAGCTCGCCCTGAGCCTTCGATCAATAATAGCTCTAGATTAAGGATCACGAACAAAACAGAGTTGCAAAAGTGGCCACAATTGCACAGACGTAAACATCTACATTTCTTAGAAAAATGTTCAATAGTATGAACAACCTCAATTTATTATAAACCTTAACACTCAAAAATAAAGTTGAATTACCATTGCAAAATGTGTTTATTTAAGTTCTTTCATCCGACAAAGGTTTAACGTTCACAATTCAAAAATGTTTCTTGAAGATAAAATGTCATCAGTACAAAAGTAGTCATTCTAAAATTATACTTAAATTCTAAACAATAAGGATTCGAAATACCGTCACAAAACCGTTTGTGGCGGTATTTTTCGGGCCGTTTCTGAAGCGTTCATCGGGAATCTAGTCAATCTAGTACTATTATTGATCGAAACCCTGAGCGCATAAAAGGCTAGTTACGACCCTCGAAGTCACTAAAACCACCACACAACACAACCAATATAACAACAAAAGAAAACATAAACGAAAACATTGTACTTTTCAAGATTTTTCTTGAACAAACACGTTACAAACAGCTGTTAAGCCGGCAATATCCGTGATATAATCCTTCTAATTTACGAGGCACTGTCGTTGGTTGCAACAACAATAACGTGAAATGCTTCGCCATTTGACAGCATTATACTGGTAACGCTGGGATTACTGCAATAATCGTGATGCAGTGGCCTGTGAACTAGAATGGTCTAGAACAGGGATGGCGAACCAATGGTACGAGTGCCATTGATGGTATGCGATAAAATATTTTGGGCATGCACGCCACTGGTAGACAAAATACGTAACAAGCTATATAATGAATGCGACTGAGCCTAGGTTATGAAGTGCGCAAGCGTGGTGGACTGCATCATCATCACTTATATTACGTTCCCACAGCTGGGACACAGGCCACCTCTCTGTGCGTAAAGCGTTAATCCGGACAGGAAGCTTGGAGTTCATTTTATTATTTTCCTATAAGTCAAAATTATAGGATGGCACATAATCATGTGGCTTCGTTAATTTCATGATTTAATCGACTGCAATGACTTTTTGAAAAACTTTTTTATTTTACTCAGCCTCTTGCAGACAGACGCGATTAATCGCGCTGCGACAACGAGCCAAGCTAATTTCCACTCTAAAAATACTGCGAATGGACCGCGACATGTCGCCCCGCGCGATTAATCGCGTGTGTCTGCAGGAGGCTTTATTGTACAATTCAACCCAATTTTTTGTCAATTTTCTTACATGTAAAAAAAAGTGCAGAGCAGTGGTGGCCCAGTGGTATCGGTCCCGACTTACGAGTTGCAGGTCGTGGGTTCGAACCCCACCAGACGCATTACTTTGTGTAATTTTTTTCACCGCCACTGCTCTCAAAACGGTGAAGGAAAACATCGTGAGGAAACCGGCATGTCCTAGAACCAAAAATTCGAAGACATGTGACATCTACCAACCCGCACTGGGCCCGCGTGGTGGACTATGGCCCACTCCCTCTCACAGAGAGGAGGCCTGTCTCCCAGCAGTGGGAACATTATAGGCTGATGATGATGATGAAAAAAAAAAGAATCATATAAATGGGACTAGAATTTTCAGAGTAATCGGTGTACACACATAGAATACGGATTTGAGAAAATCCTCCTTTTTGAAGTCGATTAAAAAATAGCACGTTGAGGCATAAAGGCTCGCCACCCCTGGTCTAGAATGTCCTGGCATGGCTTCTGCCTGTGACGTTGTCGATGGGTAATGGATGGTATTGTTGTATTATGTTGTATATGAATATGAGGGTTGTGATTGTTGTAGGCAGTGTAATGGTAACTAGGATAGACGGCCGTTTCGCTCGCGTTTTAGGATTTGGCAATATTTTTTTTAAGTATTTTAGTTTCACCTTTGCATATAACTGTAATAATTATAATTTATTTTGTACAGAGGCCGTAAACTAGAGGCCCTAGCATAAATTCTACGTATTTGGCCTTGCAGCGTACTTTGGCTTGCAGCGTCGTTTGGAAATTTAAAAAGCGCCTCATCGCTGCTGCAGCGTGTACCGGTGGGTGTGTTTACCAACATTCAGTATGGCAAACAGATTTTTTGCAAAAAATCTATGGATATCGCGAAAACACGGATAATTAGACAAAGAGACAAGACGTCTCCGATATTTCTCAAAGTTACTGAAGAAGAATTGGGTTTTTGCAAAAACGTCATGCTTTAGTAAGGTTTTGAGGACACCCCGAAGTTCGGTTTGGTTAGGTTCCATTAAACCCTGCAAATAGCAATAGCAGCCCCGAGGAGCGAGGCTTCGTCGACCCTGCTTAGTTCGAAATTCTACTGAGACATAGGTACATACCCGTTGTCTCATTATTTATCTGTGTTTTTTGGATATTCCTAGAGTTTTTTTTACGAAAATTCGCGGTTTAAAAAATAATCCTACCACACATTTACAAACACCCAGACTATTTAAGATGTCATGTTTAGATCATACACGTTGTGCGGGAATCGAACCAGTTATCGATAGCTCAGCCATTGCGCCAACCGTGTCATTAAGTTTCAATTACCGCTCACACAAACATTGACAGGCCAGCACGTACACACCAGACGAACAGACAAGTGATCGTGCGATATATATATTTAGATAGCCACAGCTGTCCCGTCACTCAGTGTTAGGCAGTTTCACGCGGCCGGTGAAACATGTGTCTGAGCTGCGAACTTAGTTTTAGTGCTAAAAATATGTGTCAAAGTTTGGTGGTTTTTTTTTATGTGTCTAGCTTTTTGAGACTTTTCTTTATCTTTTTAAAACAAAGTCGCACATTATATGTTAGAAAATGTTCGGATAATCCATCAGGGCATCTAAAACCGCCACTTTAGCAACGTTGTTATAGAATGGCGTTATAGAATGTAATAGAATGGCGATAAAATTATTCTGTATAGATTTATCTACAGTATTGCTTGAGCAATAGAAAAGAATATTCCATTTTACATTTGTTATCGCAATGCATATTATGATGTTGCTTAAGTGGGATTTTTAGACCCGCTGATATATCAAACATTTGAATCTGCGGAAAACCTGAAACATAGTATTAAACAAAGATTTATTAAGATTGAAGAGGAATGAATGAAGGAAACCCATGTGACTAAGAGAGTGATGAGTATGAATGTTGATGGATGGAGAGGAAGAGGAAGGCCAAAGAAAAGATGGATAGATTGTCTAAGGAATGATATGAATGAAAAAGGAGTAAATGATACTGTGACGTTTGATAGAGGAGAATGGAAGAAGAAAACGTGTTGCGTCGACCACAAGTAGAATGGGATAAGGACAGGAAGAAGAAGAAGAGGAATCCACTCCCATCTCACTCCCACTGTAATAAAAGGAATGTATATTATGTAATTCTATACATAGTAAGTAGTATACGCGTGAAGCTGTCAATTCTTCTAAACATCAACTAATTTTACGTCCTGTAGGACAAGTAGTTCAAGTTTATTTTAATTTTTTTTTTTATGTTAGTATACCAGCACATACATCAGAGCTAGTTTTAATTGCCTTGTAAATGTAAAAAGCTTGAGTACACCACTCGAGTTTACACCGCACTTTATGCTTTTAAGTCGGAGTGGCTCTCGAAGAAATTAGTAATCGGGGTGACAAAGCTACGGCTCAGGCGCAAAATGTTCCTTTCGCAAAATGTCCACAGGTAGCAAAATGTTCCTTTCGCGGAATGTACCTTTCGCAAAATGTACCTTTCGCGGAATGTCCCATTTCGAGGTAGGAAGCCAACCAGTCTGTATTATTGGGAAAAGATTTGATAGGTAATGACTTGGATCAACACAAAATATAATAAGAATAGTTCATGGTGTCTGCAAAAACGTCAGGCGAATAAAAAAAAAGTATTTATTGGAGAATCTTTTTTAGGTACGCATTCTAGGTCCCACACAACCAACAGTACTGAAAATATTGGTGCATGAAGAAATATAGGTACAAGATGAGAAGCTACCGCTTTTGATAAAAAAATAAATTGCCTTTTAATGCTTTTTTCAGTGGCGATTCATTAACGGTGTTAATTCCAATTTAAGGCTACGCGTCAAAAAATATTTAAAACTATAAAAAAAGTGCAACGTGCGTTCTAAATTTAAAAAAAAAAACTAACCACTGGCAGCAATACCAACCAGGAGTTGTAACCAATCACATTGCAGCGTAGTTCGAAGAGCACAGCAGACTGCCCCCTCCATCCCTGTAACACCCCTCCCCGATCCTGATGAAACCGCTCTCATTCCTTTTTATGATCGCCAGCGTAACGTGGAAAGTTTGTTCGGGAGACAGTAACTGATACCGGAACGAACTGCAGGGTTACCAACTCACAGAAGTGCCCCCAATGCTCCATAAAAAACCACTAAAATCACCACTTGGAATTCCCCCAATTTTTTTCTTTATATTTTTGACAAAAATAAAACAAATTATTTGGGGCGAGCCTATTGCCATTAATCGGGCACAAGTCTAAACTCCGTGAATGCTTCTGGTATTCATTCATTCTAGTTTCACTTTTGCCCGGGACAGAAATTCGTAATGGAAAATCTCAACACATTTAAAAAAAATGTGTGTATTAATTTCGGTGTACAATACAGTATATTCTTTTATATTTGATTCCACCCCCTAAAGTGGGTGAAGCCCTTATATTGGTAACCCTGAAAGACTGGTTCCAAGACAATAACAGATGTATCAATACCTCACCGACTGAGCTGATATCTACAACTTTCATAGGAGTTTTACAACTTCAGAACGATTTAAAAATGTTTACTTGAAGTTGAAGTTTTAGATGAATTGTTTTTGTTTTAGTTTTATTTAGTAAAGTACGGCTAAAATGTGTTGTTTATTTTATGAAATAATGTTAGGCGAAAAGCACAACCAGTCTATCTTATAGATTCTGTAGAATATATCTAATATACCAGTACATCCGATTTACATTCAATATAATATCTGTATAAATTGTTAACTTGCAGTATTATCATGTAAAAGGAGTATTTAAAATCTGAGGCCTAATCATGAGTTTTAAGGTGATTTAAAACTCATGATTACTTATCAGTGACAAGTAGTAGCTTGATCAAAATATGATTCGCGACAATAACAAGTATAACTTTACATATAAGAATGATCGAAACATTCGCTGCATTCGCTTTCATAAAGATTTGGTCAAAGTTGGTAAAAAATCCGAAAACCAACTCATTTTGACCAAATCTTTGTGAAAGTAAATGGAGCGAATGTTGTGATCATTCTTATATACAGTGTGTCCGGACACGAGTTAGCGATACTTGAAGGGAATATTATAGACTCATTTTCATCGACAAAACTGCTTTAAAAAAAAATCTTACTGCAACACCTCGCGAATGGCGGCCATTTTAGTTTTTTGATTTGTCGAACTGGGGCATGTACAATAAAATGCAAATATCTTTGAATCCAAGAGACCTACATACATGCAAATAACTTTATTGCAAAGTTAAATGTTAAGGCTTTTCAAAAACTTGCAAAAGTTTTCGAAATAATATGTAGAAAGAACCAAAAAACGTGGGCAAACACGAAATTGTACACAAAAATTACTGAATATTTTCACATTTTATACTCTAGCTCGAAAAGTACCCCTGTATTTTGCTTAGGTTTTTGCATTAAATTAAAAGGATTTGAGTCAGGCTATAAAATTGTATCAAAATTATCACTCTACGGTAAGTATTTTAGGAGTTATTCTCACTTGAACATAACCCTTCCTTAGCGCATGTACCACCAATGTTACAGAAGCTGCATTCTTTGGGCGAGCTAAACCGTTTCAACGTAAATTTATGAGCTGGCCTTATTAACCACCATGTAAATGATCCCAACGAATCACCATTATACTGAAATAATTAATTTTTTTTACTTTATGAAATCGGTTTCTTTGCATAAATTTTAAAAAATGGACCATTTCAGTTTATGGGTGATTAGTTGGGATCATTTACATGGTGGTTAGTAATGCCAGTTCGTAAATTTACACTGAAACGATTTAGCTCGCCCAAAGAATGCGACACCTGTAATATTGGGGTACATTCGCTAAGGAAGGGTTATGTTCAAGTAAGAATAACTCCTAAAGTACTTGACGTAGAGAAATAATTTTGATACCATTTTATAGCCTAACTCAAATACTTTTAATTTAATGCAAAAACCTAAGCAAAATACAGGGGTACTTTTCGTGCTAGAGTATAAAATGTGAAAATATTCAGTAATTTTTGTGTACAATTTCGTGTTTGCCCACGTTTTTTGGTTCTTTTTACATATTATTTAGAAAACTTCCGCAAGTTTTTGAAAAGCCTTAACATTTAAATATGCAACAAAGTCATTGGCATGTTTTTAGGTCTCTTGGATTTAAAGATATTTGCCATACCACAGTTGGACAAATCAAAAAACTAAAATGGCCGCCATTCGCGAGGTGTTGGAGTAAGAATTTTTTTAAAAGCAGTTTTGTTGATGAAAATGAGTCTATAATATCCCCTTCAAGTATCGCTAACTCGTGTCCGGACACACTGTATAAAGTCATACTTGTTATTGTCGCGAATCATATTTTGATCAAGTTACTACTCGTCACTGATAAGCAAACTGCAAAAAACACATGAAAATTTGAATTTCACGGGCTACTACTGAGGAATCACCTTAACTTATTGTTACGTAAAGTAAACTGGAACTTTGACATTTAATTTCAAGGAAAAAATTTATTCCTTCTTCGTTCACCAGAGGCGCTGTTCCATTTTGCCATACAAGAAACGCTGTAAATACTGGAAAGGCGCTGTAAAGTAAACTAGTGAAAACTCGTGATAAGGGCTCTGAAAGATTTTTTTACGTTTACACCGTCCGCTCATACTAGATCACTTCAGAGACGTTAGTTATGGAAGTTAATAAAGTCCCTCTCTAAATAAAATTCAACGAAAAATACACAGCACTATAGCACGTAAATACTTAATTAAAAGTGTCAAAACAACATCACCACTTCCTCTGCTTCAGAAAAATTAAAAATTCAATTTTAAAATTTTAAACAATTAGGTATTTCAAATTTAAAACCGTGCAACGTACCTAACCACATAACTTCAAAGATTTATGACACCACAGACTATATAAAACTTCCTCGCTAAGATTTTTATTATATTTTCAAACTCAACATCGCTATTTTAACGTAAACACGAATTTATTACAGAGACTAGGAAACTCGGGGACGCACGTAGAACAACGGGAAACCTCGTAATTAAAAAAATCATGTACATACGTGGGAAAAAGGTTTTATTTCACAAAAGTTGTGAGCAAATGAAGAGTAAGACGAATTAGGACGCACACGGGGTCCGGAATTTTTAGGGTTGCCAAGTAAAAATTAAACTAGATCTCGTTTCACTGGGTTTGTTTTTGGAGTAAAACCTCACACCTGTTCATGTACTTGCTACTTATATCAGAATGCAATTTACTGAGTAACAGCATTTTGGAGCAACTAACTGTTCTTTAAAAAGTGTTTAGATAATTACATTTAATTAGTTCCTCAATAAGATTTAGTTTAGCGTGAAGTTTTTTTTTACATGATAATGCAATTTTAAATGTGAATACGTTTTATCGGTAGTTTGTCTTTTCATTATCGAAAAAGAGCTCAGTTGGTGAAAAATTTCGCAAGGACAAGATTTCTTAGAAAAAGTTGAGGGAAGCTTTTGCTCAGCACTGAGAACAGTATGGGCTAGAAAAAGAAAAGCTCAAAGGACCGACGACGGCGAAATCAATATCCATTTTGTAAAACTTCTTCTAAATTGAATCATGTTTAAGACTAGAACTTTCCACAAACAAATTCTAGAAACTAGACAATAAAACTACAAAGCCCTGGAGCTAACTTAAAAAAAAATTCCTTTCGGTCTTGGACACAAAAATTGTTAACAATATTAAGCTGAGCGAGCGAGCGGAATTCTGACGAGTTTCTAATGAACCGTCCCCTGTTAGCGAGGAGTTTTCACGTCCTCACGAAATATGAGAGCTTGCCACACTAAAAAATAATAACTGCAGGACGAAGTGACGTAATCTAAGTAGAGAAGACCGTTATGTAAGTCCGGACTGGAGGATTATTCTTTTCAGTATTTTCGGAGGTATTTGTGCAATGTGAATTAAATTTTTACAAATGCTGAATAAAGACTTGTTTTGAATTTATTCTTATTGTACTTTGCGTCTGTTTATTCATATTTACAGAGAGCAGTTGGCACTATTATTTAATTTAAAAAAAAACATATTTCACTTCATTTCACTTCACATCAAAGTGTTCTTTGCCATCAAATTTAAAAACCTATTTTTCATGATTTTGCATTGTATTTATTCATTCTTTTTTTTGCGATTAAACAAGTCTTGCTACCTATATTATTTAAATTTTAACTATCGATTTCCTTGCCAATACTGGCCTGGCGTGAATAGATAAGCCAACCTGTGATATTTCACAAATTATTCATACGAGTGCAACAACAGGAAATTGTTTATCTAAAATCTTTCAAAACTGAAACAGCAGCCGCAGTATCAAAGCCTGCACTCAACATACAAATAGCCTGTACCAACACAGACAACAGGCGACGCCATCAAAATCATGCAATCTGTTTGTGCGAACTTTTTAAAATTCCAATTGGAACGCAGCAATCACTAGGAAGTGACACATCAAAGTGACGCGCAATAAAGCGTCCCATTCGAAATACGAATTTCGCGCCAAAACATCGCACTGGCCACTGACGAACAACCTTTTTCATGTTTATGCTATGAATTTTTAGTGTTCCATGTTTAAAATTTGCGGTTGTTAGGTTATGTTTATATTGATTTTTTGCTGTTCGTTGGACTCGAGTAAATGGATGTCGATGACGTTTTGAGCTGTCAAATCAATGTTTGGGTATGCAGCTATAGTCATTATTCTGAGGCTATAACTGTTGTTTATTGAAGTGAAACTATTAGTATAGACTCTATGGAGTATAGACCATAACTGGACTGTGCGATCGATCGATACGCAAAGCGGCCGAACAATACAAGAACTAATCGGAAGTTTTAGTTACTTCGGCAAACTGAGATCTACCAACACTTCGGGTAACTTTTGATTAGCCAAGAGATGCCCAATGGTCTTTGGTGATCTGCGAGTGTTCTTACTTTTGTTTATTTGTGTTTACCGTGCGTTAATTAAACGAGATTTGTACAAGTCAATTAGATTTGGTTGTTATGGTTTAATCGGGCTGTGTCAATTGATAGGTTACCGAAAATTAATATTACAACGAATTCAAAAAATTCGAATCGAACCGAAATCTTCTTACTCAGCTGTTGTTGCCGTACCTAATATCTCTACACTACTATTTCTACTACAAAATATTTTTCAACCCGTAAATGCACGGTGTCGGAACGTCGAATTAATGATGGGGTCTAGTAGACCCCAGGCACCCGTAATCTCCAATCAGACAGTGCTTACTGTACCGAATTAAATGGCGCTCCAGTTTACGGATCATCGCCTTTGTGACCGGTCGCAAACTAGAAGCCTTCATTAGTAGTTGTGACTTTGTTGTAGTTGGCGCGTCGATCGAATCAAATTGTTTGCCTAAAAGTTATTTTTCTATTAACTTTAAAATAAGAGAGAAAGATTTGAGTCTTAAGACACATTTCTGAAACAAAGCAACGTTTTTTTGAAATTTTGTATGTACTACATAGCCATTTGCACATATAAGAATGCTTTACACATTGATTCTCAGTTACATACTATTTTGCACACAATATTGATGATTCGTAACAAACAAAAAAGAAATGTGTTCCCCACACAATGTCAGTGTAACATACCAACAAGATTTATTTATTTTAATTCCATCGACGCAGCCAGAGAATTCGATTGAGCGAACGCAATTTATTAGAAAATATGTCATATTCCGTACGAAACGCCCCACAAAAAAGGAGATAAATCAAAAGCGAAATGTAATAAACAAAATAGCATATTGGTGGAGGGGTCAGTGTGTTATTAACGAAACATTTCGAGCCTCCCCTCAAGTTATTATTGCGATAAATAAATAATTTCACTATTGCCATTTGTCACGTCACCCAACGTACTGTTAACAGGAAACTACGAACAAAATAACGGTCTTAGTATCACGTTTCGCCCCTAGGGATTTCGGTTATTACAAGATATTACAAATAGCAATACAGTCACATTGTCCGGATGGTCAATCGAACCGAACTATTATTGCACAGAAATTCCCTCCAGCGAAATAGTCGCATCAATAGGTTAGGTCGTTCATCAAACCGATGATTCTGATGTTCAAGATCGCGAAATCCCGTTCAGATTGTAGTAAGAGCCAATATGTGTCGGTCTTCATTGAAATCCTGAAGCTTGAAGGTTTATTGGCAATTGGCGATAGGTCGGGGTCCTAGAGACCGTTTGGTGATAGCTGGTTGTAAAAATCTTTACGGCATATAAACTACGGCAGCGTAGGGTTAAGTGTGATTAGGGTATGCTGCGTGTTGCGAAATCGACACCTTCGGATGAGGGGTTATTGCCGTTTTGAATTCAGAACGCGTGGAATGAGTTATATTATGATTTAGTAATTTGATTCTGTAGCAGGTATAGCTGATACATTGAAAAGCTTTTCTTCAGTTGGAAATATTACGGTTTGCTTATAATATCGGAACACCGTGCTTACAAATTGTACAATTCTGAATAGTGATTGACTGCTGCGCTCCGTGTGTGTCGTGGTTCGATTTATTTCGTACTAGAAAGAAATGTGTTTGGCTTACACATTTTTCTTCCGTGTCTGGCTGTTTGTGTATGTGCGTCGTGCGGGCGACACACGCGATTAATCACGTGTGTCTGCAGGAGGCTTTACCGTGACCCCGGACCGTAAAGGGCTATTGAAGGACACCGTGGATTTTAGTCAGTACAAATCTGACAGCCTGCCCTGCCCTGGGTGGGAAGAAACATTTGATGATTTTACCACGCTAAAAAAAAGTACATGAAAGAAATGAACTTCAAAGCTAAATAAATATGACCGCTCTGTAGTTCTCAATGCAGTTCCTAGTATTTCTACGTTTCCTTTTTCATCGTCGTCCTGTCATTTGAACAGCAGACAACTCGAGGTTAGTGTCTAGTACAGTGTTCCCTTTGTTTTGTCCTTTGCAGTTACATCTACAGGTCGAAAACGGTAGTAAAGCTTGTCTCTTGGAAAACGCAATAGAAATTATTTACTCGAATTTCGACCAAAACTCTCACACATTAACGGCGTTTATAGTAGCTTTGGACTGGTCCCTTCAAGTCCAGGTGGAGTTTAGAGTTTTGGTCGAAGCTTATTTAGTTGCAATTTTATGTTTTTAGTCGAATTTAGGGGTTTTTGGATTATTTGCACGCACTGAACGAATCACGTGACTGTTTGCGGATCGACAATTTTTTTCGGCGGTACCACGAATTTTGTGGTGTGCGACTTGACAACTCTCTCCATTATAGCCTATAAATGCCAAATATTAAAAATTGTCTCTAGTTTCCCATCTATCTCAGCACCAAATTCATTAAAAGAGATTCAACCGTTTTGACCGAAAGCACACAAACATTCGCATTTATATTTATAAGTAGGGATAAAGTAGCCAACATTAACAAGTCAAGCCAGAAACCATTTCGCTGTCAAACATTAAATTCAAATGGAGGATGTTTTAAAACAAAAATCGTTGAAAACAAACCTAAAATCCAGTGCGACATGTTTGCTAAATCGACCGCAAGCGCCCAATACCTCCTATCTGACATTTTTGCTTAAAATTTGTTTTTAATGCCATCTGTTGTGAAATGTGTAGATCTATCGCGTGACAAAAACTCGTAAGAATCCGAAGCCACTAAGTCACGAAAAATCGCTTAAAGAAATAGCTACTAACTCGTTCTGCAAATAAATGTGGTAGAAATTTCTCCTATCTCGCAATTTGACAGTTCTTTTCGTATTGAGAACCGATCGGAACCTGTTCGTCCAGACAAAAAGTAAGTATTTCACTTGTTTTTGAATATTAATAGTAGTAATTGAATGTTATAATTGATGACGAAGGTTATGATTAATTTAGTTTTATAAAAAATATATAAAAACGTCGATCTTTGCCTTGAGAAAATAAGTTGTAAGATTCGAGTGATAGTTAAGAGGTATTTCCATGTCAAGATTTTTTCTTGTTATGTCGTTACTACTTGTTTGACTGATCAGATAGAAGTTATTGACACTAACTTTTTACATTTACGCGTTTTACTAAAATGATTTGTATTGTTTTGTAGGTAAACATGCCGTGTAAACGAACGCTTAAATTAATAATCTTTAGCTTCTTTCGCTCCGGGGGATGACGGAATAACCACAGACCTGCTCAAGGCAGAGGGAACACCTGTCTTGATAGAGCTTGCAAAGCTTCAATTCCGTCATCCACACTGGCACATTACCGGATGCATGGCACAGGAGCGTGGTGGTGTTATTTTTCAAAAAGGGCGATAACACGGTCCTTACGAACTACCGCCCCATTTCACTCCTAAGCAATGTTTACAAGTTGTTTTCGAGAGTTATCTCGAATCGTCTCACCCAAAAGTTTGATGACTTCCAGCCAACGGAGCAGGCCGGGTTCCAAAAAGGCTACAGCACCGTGAACCACATACATACCCTCAGGCAAATTATACAAAAGACCGAGGAATACAATCAGCCTCTATGCCTAGAGTATGTGGACTACGAGAAAGTCTTTGATACTGTCGAGACCTGGGTTGTGCTAGAGTCCATGCAGAGATGCCTCATCGACTACCGGCTACGTTGAGGTGATGAGATGTCTGTATAAGGTCACAACAATGACCGTTCAAGCACAAGAACACAACAGAAAACCAATCCAACTGCGTCGAGGGGTAAGACAGGGAGACGTCATCTCTCCGAAACTGTTTACAAACGCGTTGGAGTACGTTTTCAAGACGCTTGATTGGAAAGGACGGGGTATACCTAGATATCAACGGTCAGTACATCTCGCACCTCCGATTTGCGGATGACATTGTCATCATGGCAGAATCTCTGCAGGAGCTTGAAGTAATGCTGAACAGCCCAAGCGATTCCTCATGGCGTGTGGGTCTCAGAATGAATTAAGACAAAACCAAACTCATGTTCAATGGTCATGTCACTCCGAGACCTATAATTGTAAATGGTGCTGCCCTCGAGGTTGTGCAAGAATTCATTATATCTAGGCCAAACTATACAACTGGGCCGGCACAACTTCGAAAAGGAAGCAACCAGAAGGATACGCTTGGGCTGGGCGGCATTCGGGAAGCTGCATCATATCTTCGAATCATCGATCCCACAATCCCTCAAAACGAGGGTTTATAACCAGTGTGAAATACTCATAATGACTTACGGAGCCAAAACGTGGACACTTACCATAGGCCTGGTCCACAAATTCAAGGTTGCTCAACATGCAATGGAGAGAGCAATGCTCGGAGTTTCTCTGGCGGATCGAATTCGAACGAAGTCATTCGCCAGAGAACCAAAGTAATCGACATTGCGCGTAGAATAAGCATGCTGAAGTGGAAGTGGGCCGGCCACGTCTGTAGACGGACAGATGGTAGATGGAGCAGACAAGTGCTAGAGTGGAGACCGCGAATGGGCAAACGTAGTTTAGGACGCCCTGCGACAAGATGGGTCGATGATTTGAAGAATGTGGCTGGCTGCGGATGGATACGGGCTGCCCAGGATCGGGAGGGTTGGCGCTCTTTGGGGGAGGCGTACGTTTAGCAGTGGACGGCAATAGGCTGATAATATTTATAATACCAATAAATTCTATCTGCAATATTTGCAACAGATTTTCCATACCAATAACTCGTATCTACCATAAACCACTGTTAGACTCAAAATAGTAAAAAAATAACTTTATTAATCAATACTTTACATAAAAAATGAAAACTTGGATTTTTAGTATCTCATTATACCTTGGAATAAGTTTTTAATTAAGTTTTATTGTTCCCCTGTAAAATTCACCCGGAGTCAGATAGGAGGTATTGGGCGCTTGCGGTCGAAATATCGTTCCCGTGTTGGTGTCTCGTAAATCTCTATATATACTAACGGATAATGTTGTTTGTCCGACTTTATGTCCGACTTCATTACTCGAACGTTAGATGGTTGGTTAGGTATTCCTGCTGAGTTAGGATTTAAACGTAGAACGTATTTTATAGGAAGACATTAGGTCGTTTGGACCCGCGGGTCCCGCCTGAGCGGGATCAAACGACCAAAGAGCCGAAAATATATTGTCATTTTCCAGAGCTCTTAAATGGAGGCCATAAACATTAGGGTTTGCATTCATGATGGTTTTAACCTTGCATGCATAATCGACTGCAGGCAAAACCGACACAAGCACCGATAACTGTGCAGTTGTGATACACGGTTAAAACTATCATGCAAACCCAAAAGGTGCAGGATCGCGCGCGAGACCGCGACAGGAGACCGAGACCAAGGACCGCGCGCGGTCGCGCGGTATCGGTCTCCCTGTCGCGGCGCGCGTGAACCGCCGCCTATGCAGAAGAGAGCGCGACAAGTGTCGCGGTCTCCTGTCGCGGTCTCGTGCGCGAACCGGCACCTTTTGTGTATCGCCGCCATAATACACATTGCAATAGCAATGTACATTGTACACAGATGATGAGAGATTTTCCTTTTTTATCAAGTTAGATTGCACGCAGTTACTTACCTATATTTTTTTATTTTATGTCCCAGATGGTCGAAATATAAATATAAAATTCGCAAAAACCCGGCTACTTCACGGAAATCGTACTCGTTTAATTTTTGGGTTCACCTTCTATCGGTCCATCCCGGGCAAGGACCTGGCCAGCGACCACTATCCTTTCATTATTCAAACTCATGTTAAGTCAAATTGCTCAGCTCAGCTAGACTCAGTTGTTATGACAACGACTAAAAGTTCCCCCAAAGTCGTCTTCGTAGATACAATTACCGAGTCTTCAAATTGAACAGAGTCTTCCTTATGCTGTCTGTCCAATGTGGGTGTCTATGTCAATTTACAAACAAACTGCAGGTGTCAATGTATCGAGCTTAACTTGAGCTGAGTCAGCCTATAAGAATACCAGAGTAATTCCCCAATCAAGTTAAAACGTTTTATCAATTTCCAATTCGTAAAACCAATAGGTACGGTCTACGGTCCACTACAAAGCAGGACCTCATATCTTTGTTTTACCAAACCGTCCCATAAAAACAATGGTGTTTTAAGTTCCAACAAACCTTTTATCTCGAATTGTTTCAGGATTCGGGATCCCTTTCAAATCCTCGCGCTTTCGACGCTGTTGAGTGTCTACCATCCCGTTCCAACGCATTCTATTCGAAAAATATGTGAATATGGTTTTGTGAAAAGGCCTGAGGGTTGACAACTATAAAAAAAATCAAATTGTCTAAGGTTTCAGTAGTCAACGGCTTGTGAATGAAAAATGCTTGCGAAATGGGTCAGAGCCCATTCGTCCCCTTAAATTCGTACCCCAGCATAAAAGTTGTGGATTCGGCCCCTATATAGGTGCCCATTGGTCTCCTGGCAGGGGACCAATTAATATTTTAATAAAAAATATTATTTTTAAGGTACCCATTCGTCCCCTCTAATATAAATACAATATAAGTTAAAGATTCGGCACCTATTCAGGTGCCTATTGGTCCCCTGAGATAAAATTAGCTATATTTTTCATAAGAAATGGTTAACATAGTACACTTGTGAACAGTTTATTAACGGAATTAATTTAATAAATCATAACAGATCATTGAAAAAAGAGCTATGATGAATGATAATCCGTCATGATATTATTAACCTGTCGATAGGCGTACGATGTAAAATTGTCTCTCTACGAATGGCTTGAAAAAAAAACGGGTTACAAAAATAATAGATAAGGTGTTTTGTTTGTATGTTATGGCTGCCTATTGGTGGTGGTGGTGGTGACATATTGGTTCTTGAAAGTGACTGCGAATACGAGACTGTTCAATGTGTCTTTGGTCTTTTATTAAATGAAGTTCGCCTAACGAAATAAACAATACTGTTAATATTATAATAATAATATTTTTGACATATAATTGAATCGAATTATCTCATTTGAATCCTGGAATATGATTAGTATTATTATTGATGGTAATTCACTTTATGGTTCACACTTTTATATATTTTTTTCCAAATTAACGATATTGTATTACCTTTTTTTTTTTTTTTTTTTTTCGTGGTAAAATCATCAAATGAGTCCTCCCACCCCGGGCAGGGCGGGAGGGACTGTCAGACTTGTACTGACTAAAATCCACGGTGTCCTTCAATAGCCCGTTATGTCCCGGGGTCACGGTAATGAGATAAGTCCCGCAACCCCGGCAGGCTTTGGCCCTCTAGAGGGGGGCCCCGTCATCATGCTGACACTCCTTGAGGCGCGCGTGGAACACAACGCGCCGTCGACCCGGGCATGGTCCATGGTCGGGTGGCGAGTTGCCCTTTACTCGCCGCCCGCATGCCCGCGCCTACGGTGGCCGGAAATCGTCCCGCGACGTCCGACGCCGTGGGCGTCTACCACTGCGGCTGGGGCGGAGGGAGGACGCTGTCCTCTCTCTCTCGCGGCTCGCCTCCTCCTTCACGAGCATAACTGCTTCGCAGAAGGAGGCGACCGCTTCCCACTCCGTCTCGCCCCGCAGCATGGCCTCGACCAATGCCGGGCGCGAGAGGTCTCCGCCTATATTGTATTACCTATAATAATTATAATAAAAAAAGAACCTATAATATATACTACTACTATACTACATTTAAAAACTAAAATTAAAAGTAAAATATTTACAAAAATGACTATATTAAAAATTTACGAGTATGATGGAATACTACAGTCATATTTGGACTAAAAAGTCAAAACTAAATTATTTACTCCTAAATATGTATAGCAATTTTTCATCCGCAATTATTATTTTATCATATTAATGGATGTTATTATGTTCTTGTATTCTAAGTGTTTCGTTTTAGCTCAATGTGGAGTCGTTGTCACCCTTTTTAACCGACTTCAAAAAAAAAAGTAGGTTATCAGTTCGACCTGTATATGTATGTATGTTTGTTTGGCTGAACGGATTTTGTTGCGGTTTTCAACAAAGTGTTCATTACATTCTGGAGAAGGTTTTAGTATATAACACTAATAGATATCCCGTGACGTTGCCCGCGTGGATTCGTTTTTGCTTACTTGGATTGTAGATTTTCACACTGAAAAAAATAAAACGACGAGACTTTCTACTGTCATTGAACAGTAAAAAAAAACGGTTCCGGAAACTTATTTATACGTTAAAAACTGAAATGGGCAAAACAGTAAAGAGCTAAACAGTTATTTCAACTGTATGAACATTAAAGTCTACTAAAACGTAAAGAGCTAAACAGTTATTTCAACTGTATGAACATTAAAGTCTACTGAAACAAACAGTTCCTTGTAAGTAACCGACAGTAAAATCTACTGTTATAACTCAACTGTTTTTTTTCAGTTAGTTTTACTGCTTTGGACAATAGGCTCTATTTTTTGTATATTTGTTACGCGATTACTCCGCCAATTGTGGACCGATTTTTAAAATTCTTTTTTTGTTCGAAAGGAGGTACTTCTGAGGTGGTCCCATAGTCACCAAGTTGGGATCTGATTATTGGATCCTGGAGAAATCGAGGGCAACCCTCGAATTTTATAGGCCGACACACCGTTTTTCGCAAATTTTATGAAGTAATTTAAGTACTTGCGTATGGTAATCATAATTTCATGTAGCTGAGCTGATGATGGAAGGTAGAACTCCTTAATAGTAAGGAGTAGGCATCGACTGATTTTGTTTGAGTTCACATATCTCTGGAACTACAAGTCCGATTTAAGTAATTCTTTTTTTGTTGTACTAGGTATCATTTAACTTAGGGAATATTGCAAGTTTCATCAAAATCGGTTCCGTAGTTTTTGAGATAGGGAATTTTATTAGCTTATTGTGTACATGAGCGATGTTATTACCGGTGTTATGGATTACAAAATTCTAGTGCACATGTTGTATTTGACAAGAAGTCGGGTTGAATATTTAAACTAAAAAGAGTAAAATAAAAACTTTTTCAATTAAAAATGTAACCGCCTTCAAAAACAACCATAAAAAACTATAAAAAAAACCTACAAAAACTTTTCTTTCGGAAATCAGTGGCAAAAAAAAGACAATGAAATAAAGAAAACAAAGACACCGACTTCCGAAAGAAAAGTAATTTTGTAGGTTTTTTTTTACCGTTTTTTATGGTTGTTTTTGAAGGCGGTTACATTTTTTTTTTAAAGTTTTTTTACTGTCCAAAACGGTGAATATTACCGAAAAATCGGTTGGTATTACTGATTTTTTTTTCAGTGCAGTGACCATTGCATGTTTTTCAGCGATTATCTCGCGTTTGGCTAAACCGATTTTGATGCGGTTTTCAGAAAAGTGTTCGTTACATTCTGGGGAAGGTTTTAATATATAACAATAATGGATAACTCATGAAAGAACAAGGTTCAAAATTGTATGGACACCGTCCCCACCCTTGTAGCACCTTAAAACATATATTAATCGAAGGGCCATAACCATCTTATCATTTTATTGTACTACAGCGAAACTGAAATGTGCATCCGAAAAAAGTTATATCGACATGAAGGAACCGGAATCAGTCACAATATTGTTACCGATCACGATGGTTTTCTTCTTTAATTATTACTGTGAGATGATTTTGTTCGTTCGTGGCCAATTGAGGAGCTCGTGGCTAAATAATTACAGCCGCACAGGCCGATCACTCGGGTTAAGCCGCGCTTGCCGAGGTTGGTCTGTGGATGGGTGACCATCGGTCATAGCGAGTTTCCTCCTAGCCTCGGAAAGCACGTAAAGCCGTTGTTCCCGGCCATCATTTGTGGATCTTTGACAGTCGTTACTGTTAGCCAGAAGCTCTAAAGTCTGACCACCAGTCTTTCCATGGGGTATCGTATTACCCAATTACTGGGTTGTGGAGGTCCGATAGGCAGTCGCTCTATGTAAAATACTGATATCCAGCTGCATCTGGTTCGACTGGAAGGCGACCCCAATACAGTTGGGACAAGGCTAGGAAGGTGGTGGATGATTTTGTTCGGAGTTTTCAAACAACTCTTTGGAACTAAATGGTGACTTCCGCAAGGGATTCTATTGAATATCGTTATTGTGAAGTAACCATCGGTGTTTTAGGAGTTTTACAGCCAAAACCGCTAAACGCAGAAACTTGAATTTTGGACAGCAGTTGCAGTCTACCATGTAGGTGGGCAATAAGACGGGATTTTGCGAAAATCCTCTTTTAAGGGGGTGAAAAGGGGTGAAAACTTTTCTATGAAAAATCTTATCCCTTGGGTGGGGCCCGTCAGATTGCTGGTAGCTTATTGTGGCGCGCGTGGAACACGACGCGCCATAAACCGGGTCATGGTCCATGACGGCGAGTAATGGGCGACTCGCATGCCCGCGCCTACGGTGGCCGGAAGACGGTTCGCGATGTCCGAGGTCGTGGGCGTCTTTCGCGGTGGGTGGGTTGTGAGGTTGAGCTGTCCTGTCTCTCACGGCGCCTGCCTCCTCCTTCGCTAGCACGCCTATCGCCGTCGTGAGGACACGGTGGTGCTCTGCCCAAGCGGGGTAGACCTGCACCGTATGCTCCACCGTAACGTGCTCCCCGGGCAATCCTCGCAGTGATGACACCCAGGCGTTTGTTCCTTCCCTATCAGACACAAGAACCTCCCGAAACTTCCGTGTCCGGTGAGGATCTGCGTCAAGCGAAAGGAGAAGACGCAGCCCGTGGCGCCTCTCCAGCCACTCATTAAAGAGGGGTCTTACTGCCGCGATGGCGGCAAATTGTACTAATACGCGATGGGTCGTATCGGGCGGCCGATGATGGAAAGAGGAAAGGCGTTTCATGTACTAAAGAATTGTGGGGATTTTAAGGTCTCCCGTGACTTTCCTGAGGAACCGGTGTTCGACAGTTGGTGCCTGCGCGTATGTCGTCAGTATGGTGTGGTACAGTGGGGTTGAAAGGCATTTAGAGAATTTCGTTGAGCCAGTCAGTGCCTGGGACAATATTGCAATAGACACTGAAAACAACGAATAATGTATTTGTTGCGACAAAAAGTAAACAGTTTTATTTATAATTAGAAAAATATTTTTATTTTAAAACACCGATGGTTTCTTCACAATAACGATATTCAATAGAATTCTTTATTGAACTTTTTTCTGCTCCGTGAGTTGTTTCAAAGTCACCATTTAGTTCTAAAGAGTTGTTTGAAAACTCCGAACAAAATCATCCACCACCTTCCTAGCCTTTTCCCAACTATATTAGGGTCGAACCAGATGCGGCTGGATATCAGTATTATACATAGAGCGACTGCCTATCGGACCGCCACAACCCGTAATAGGGTAATACGATACCCCATGGAAAGACTGGTGGTCAGACTTTAGAGCTTTTGGCTAACAGTAACGACTGTCAAAGATCCACAAATGATGGCCGGGATCAACAGCTTTACGTGCTTTCCGAGAAGAAGCTCGGAAGAAATTCGCTATGACAGAAGGTCACCCATCCACAGACCAACCTCGGCAAGCGCGGCTTAACCCGAATGATCAGCCTGTGCGTCTGTAATATTAAGACACGAGCTCCTCAATTAGCCACGAACGAACAAAATCATCTCACAGTAATAATTAAAGAAGAAAACCATCGTGATCGGTAACAATATTGGGACTGATTCCGGTTCCTTCATGTCGATATAACTTTTTTTGGATGCACATTTCAGTTTCGCTGTAGTACAATAAAATGATAAGATGGTTATGGCCCTTCGATTAACATAGGTTTTAAGATGCTACAAGGGTGGGGACGTTTTGAGCATTGTTCTTTAAAAAAAATATTGCTTACTAGGATTGTAGATTTTCAAAGTCGACGATTATAAGAACATTTTTGTTGAATATCTAAACTAAAAAGGTAAAAATAAAAAACTTTTCGAAAAAAAGGGAACCGACTCAAAACCAAACACAAAAAACTGTAAAATAACTTTTCTTTCGGAAGTCGGTGGCCATAGTCAATGAAATAAAAAACAAAGCCACCGACTTCCGAAAGAAAAGTTGTTTTACAGTTTTTTTGTGTTTGGTTTTGAAGTCGGTTCCCTTTTTTTTCAAAAAGTTTTTTTAATGTACAAAAATAATGAACGTTCTAACATTAATTCTGTTTTGCTAACATTAATTTTTATTTTACCCTTTTCTGCGCGACTGTACCAGGACTACCAAGCTGCAGTATACACATGTACATGTACTTATATTAGAAGAATGAATAAAAATAAATATTCTTCAGGGGACGAATGGGCCCCTCAAAAGTTCCAGGGGACGAGTGGGCACAGGGTGCGAATCTTAGGGGACGAATGGGCTCTGACCCAATATGTATGCGTGACGGAGAGGACAGCCTCTACGGGCCGCCAGCCGCCGTGGGAGACGCCCAGGGCGTCGGACGTCGCGAGGAAATATCTGGCTACCGTAGCGTAGGCCCGTGCATATGGACGGAGTAACGGGTAGGTAGCTTGTCGTCTGATCAAGGACCATGCCCGGGTCGACGGTGCGTCGTGTTCCACGCGTGCAGCATAAAACTGTCAAAAATCTGACGGGGTCTTCCATACAGGGCCTATATATGAAAATACACAGTAAGTAAAATACTGAATCTATATTATGAAAATAAATAAATTCAAGTCTCATCAAGTCTGGAATATATTTACAAACATACTTCAGATTAATCCCCCGCCCCGGTTCGAAAAAATCGAAATCAAAATGTTGGCCCATCTTCAAAATATTAGGTTGCACAGCCTTGGTCTATGTCATTACATTAAATTTCAATTAAAAATGTAGTAGATACCACAAACCGCAGGCCTTCTATATAGCGCATATCATATCATAGCGCGCACTCGTATTTTTACAAACATAATCACAAAGAAAAACAGCCCCCAATATAGTATAAACAATGTTGTTTCTGTACAATAGAGTATTTGAGCTTGAAACGGATTCAAGTTTTGAGCCAACAAACAACAATAACTTGTTACAATGTAAGTTATGTAAGTATGGAACACATCTCAAGTTGTGGTCACATTTGGGCTGGATAACTGTACTTAGGTACTAACTTGAAGGCGAGTTGTGGGTTTATATGGCTCTTGTTTTTGAGTACCGTACCTATTATATAACTTGAGATTTAAAAGCATTTTTACCGACTTTAGGAAAAGTTAAGTTTTCATTTCGTCAAATTTTTTTTTTACGTATAGGTATTCCTCTCTTTCTCAAAACTCGTTTAAAAAATCTTCTTTTGTTTGAAAGGCTATTTATACGAGGTGGCCCCTCGGTAATTTGGTCAGGATCTGATGATGAGACCATTGAGAAATCAAAGGAATTCTTTAATAAATGATAGAAAATTAACATTGATTCTTGCTTCATGACTGTACCAATAGGAAATGACCTTACATCCGAAAGAAAACTAATTTTGCTTAATTTTTTTTTTGTGTTGCTTCAGAAATCGTTTTTTTTCATGTTCACGATTATTCAATCTGTCAAATTCATCCTGACAAATCATTGACATTTTTCAGTTATTTAAAGTAAATTAATGCAATTATTTAGAATTAATATTTAGTTCAAGAATTTAATCTTGTAATAGCTACCACAAAATCATGACTATAGTCTAATCATTTTTTTTACCCACAAGATAAAGCAGAATAAAATTAGAACACATCAATATTTTGATTAACAACCAAATGCCCCAAACTACAATGCATCATATAGATTATTGAACCAATTCAACAATCATACATGTTCATGTTTAACACCTAATTTATCGCTTGAACAAACACAATCCTCTTTGACATTTAATTTAGAAACGTCACCAAAACATTTGTTACCCACAATAAACACGCATTAAAATATTATGCTGGTTTCATTTAATGATTAAATACATGTATTGGATAGCTGTTTATTTATTTATTTTAAACAAGCCGCCTGCGGCTAAGCCTGCGTGTGTGTCAAAAATTATCACACGGCTTCGAAAAGGTATCCTATAAGTATGATCTTTTTTTGGTGCCAAGTTTCATCCAGATCCGATCAGCCATTTTCACTTCATTGAGTAGCAAACATGCCAACGAACATAAAATCAGGATAAAGACGATTCTATGTATTAATCAAGATCTACTTCTGCCAGCACCAATGGGATCGCTTGGTGCCCCAGCCCGGACGCCTCTTCGTACACGACGCGACGCAAGTCGCCGATATCTTACGACTTTGGTATCCAGATGACTATCGCAACACAAATCCGTAGAGGTTCGTACACAGGCACGCGTCAATGGATACCAAGGTATCAGAGACTTGCGTCGCCTTGTGTACGAAGGACCGAAGCTGAAGAAGACGGAGAATGTCATTCAATCCATTTTCATTTTGAGAAAAGAAAATTTTGAGATGAAACGAGTAAAATTCGCGAGTGAACACACTAAGTCAATGTTCTCATAGCTACAAAAATCTAAGAAACATAATTAACATTGAAAAGGAACCATTTAATTTTTTCTTTATCTTTTCTTACAATATTCTAAGTAAAACGTATTTATTCTTCATCAGTCAGAGACTTATCTTAAATACTTAACTAAACAAGTAGGACGGATTAATTATTCGCTAAGATCTGCTTTCACAAACGTTTCGAAGGACGGGAATAATTAAAAATTAAAACTACGAAAAGAGGATTCATTTCAGGTCGTACTTTTTTTGTAAATGAGCCAATTGAAGTGCTTTTATCAACGAGAATGGTAACTGAAAATTAAAAAAGTATTTAGGGTTCCGTAATCTACAAGGAACTCTCATATCATCGCCATGTCAGTCCATCCACCTGTCCAAGATAAAAAAAAGAATTGATTAGTATTTGGGTGAAGGGCCGACAAAATGGTAAATTAAAATCCCAACTATTTAAAAAAAATATTTTACATCTTCTTCATAAGGAAAGTGGGGATATTTTTTTTTCACTTACCCCATGGCATGGGTTATAAGTATAGCAAGCATATTTTCGCAAACAAAACGTATTGTAGAACATGATTTTCAACCGAAAATGTAAGTTTGTTTTTTTATTATTCAGCCCAGACTACGGAACCGTTTAGTTTGTGCGTACACGCGCTTGGTCAGTATTTTTTATGAGGTTATTTGATGAGTATGAGGCCGTAAGGTTCTCTAATGGAGACCAAGCATCAGCAGGCGCATCGTGGGACGGCCACCTACAAGGTGGACTAGACCAGGGTTTCTCAAAGTGGGGTACGCGAATCCCTAGGGGTTCGCCATTCGACGGCAGGGGGTTCGCGACAAGATGGTGGTTTGATAACTGGCAGGCGATGCAAGCAACATACTTATGTGAGAGTGGGTTTGTCACACCTGGTCATAAAAACTAGATACAGAAAGCGTCTGGATACCGATTCAGAATTAAGGTTAAAATTGTCCAAAATTACTCCTAAAATTGAATCCATTTGCGAGAAGAAACAAGCACACCCAACACATTAATATTAAAAAGATATTTCTTTTGCACTTTATTTGATACCTTTTTTATTCAAATAAACACCTTATTTTCTTCAACAGTCTATTTTATTATTTTCTTTGGGGGGGGGGTATTTAATTAAATTTTAACTGGGGTTCGTGGAGCCGAAAGATTGAGAAACCCTGGACTAGACGATCTGATGAAGATCACAGGATCGCGCTGGATGAAAGCCACGAGGCCTATGTTTAGCAGTTTACGTCCTACGGCTGATAATGATGATGACGATGCCTTATACAATACCTATATATAATACCTTAAAGATGTATAGTTTGTTATATTTAGCCTCCGACACTTGATATAATGCTGCCCGTTATAATAATTGACCTTTCAAATCCGCTGACAGCATATCCTATGGACATTTGACGAGAATATTCAATGTAAGACCATGAAATTATTATGAATTGACCCTGTTCCGGGTTTAAACGCGGTTGTTTCGTTGAATTTAGTATTTCGTCTACAATCAATTGGACATTAAGTACCTATGTAGTTTATAAAGCATTTTGTTCTTCATTGGTGGAAAAAAGAGTAAATGCGGTAAATAATAGTGAATAGTGTTTGTTCTATTTTTTTTTTTAATTGTTCAGGTTTAAGTTCTTTTTCTTTGTTTTTCTTTTTGTGATACTGTGTACATTTGTGGCGTGTACCATTAAATGTTTTTATTTCTTTAGATCATGCAAATATTTCGACGGTCCCTACGTAAAAACAGACGTGTGAAAAACCGAGGTTTACAGGACAGCATTTTTAATGTTCAAACCGCTATAGAAATAACTCTATGTGGACATAATATTATTTCGTGCGGGAATCAAAACCGCGACACGCAATGCAGCAGTGCTATCGCTTTTAAGACAGTTCTGTGACCTTCAAAGGTAAGCCTGGATCTATCAAGCACTACATGCTTTCAGTACCTACCATCAAACGTTGTACCATAAAGGTAACAAGTAATAATATGCAGAGGTATGTCGCAACCTTATCCTTTCACCCCGCATTCGAGTGGTATATTTGAAAGCATCTACGTTCTCACAATGATTCTATTTCTGTGGCTGTAAGTTCTGCCCCTTGAGGTTAGGGTTTTTAAATCAGCGGGGTTATAAGCGGATTTGTGGTAGATTGATAAATCTTCAAGGGTATATGGCTGGCGTTACTGTTAAACTACCTTATCCAACATCTGGGCCAAGAGTCCTCTCTGTGACTTCCAATTCTTGCAAGCCAAAGCCAAATGTGGTTGGTTTGCCTAGCTCATCAAACAAGATTTGTCACGACGCCTTTTGGTCCACATAGCGAATTTTGACCCCCAGCTCATTAGGTATGCGTCGGGGTCTCAGTCCCCATTTCTTTTATGGTCTACCGCCAGCCTATATCGCAGGATCTCATATTTACTGTAACCTCAACGCATCCGATTTTAAACGGAATAGAAGACTCGACAATAATCTGCTGTTTCTGTGAATTGATTTATGGACAAATGTAAGCTTGGATGCAATTGTCCAATGAAACAGTAGCTTCTGTGCAGTACAGTCAACCAAAATTCCTCTTTTTCTCCCCAAAAACGCGACTGCCAACTCCCAGTCGTCACAACAACCCGTAAATCCGCTAAAAACCCGACTTAAAAGCCCAACACTACCCGCAGTCGGGCACGTCCCGACGTTCCCTAAGCTATAAGCCGCGCCTCTCCGAGATTACCCAAACGCGCGGGACATTCGTCATTGTCATGGTGTGTGAACGCCTTTACGATTAATTCGAAGATCATCTGTCGTAGATCAACTTTGTATTGTGGTTACCCTTTGGGTTGATGATAGGGGGTTTAGGGGGTTTTAAGGGATGATGTGACAATAGGGTGAAGAGGTTATGTCCCTGTATTCGCCTTTTGCGGCGTCATCTTTGATCCGGTAATGTCTTACGTTATGTTTTTGGTGGTTAAATGTAACAAAATTATGGTTGTGTGGTTTTTAATCAAGGTTGTCTTGAAATGGGTTGTTATTGCTCTTTAGAAACAATCATAGTGTGTACATTCAACCTTCGACGGTACGGCAAGGTTAGCGCAATAGCTGAGCGATTGGACTGCTACGCAGCGTGTTGCGGGTTCGATTCCCGCACAGAACAAATATTTGTATGACCTACAAGTAGTTGTTCTGGGTCTGGGTGTTCTTGTAAGCGAGTTTCTATGTTTGTATACGCACTCGATACAGGAGGAATTCCTAGTATGAGGCAACGCGCAACGTTCAAAAAAAAACCTCAAAAGCGCTGTTTTATAGTTTATGGGCTGATTTTTCAATAGTCAGATAACTTTTATCTGAGAAATATAAATGGTGGTTTGACAGCTTATCTATAGAAAATATGTCGCTATTTTTATTCCTCTGATTAGAGTTATCTGACTATTGAAAAATCAGCCCTTAGTAAAATATAACCTATTTAATAATACCTGTTAATAGGGTCGCAGGACTGACTATGCAGATTACTGGGGCCCCGGGGGTTTAATCTCTCCCGTGGTTTCAGCAGAGGCGTAGCGTGACTTGTCGGGGCCCCGTATAAAAAATTGTTTGGGGGCCCTTAGGTAGGATAAAGATTTATCATTCAAGAAAAAAAATGCATTTCTCTATATCTAAATCGCCGAAATATAAACAAAAAGAAAAAAATTCAAGATGCGACTGATCAGTCCAGAGGTCGGAATTAGGTACCTAGAGTTATTTTAGTACTTGCATCGAAATTTTGATATTAATATTGATCTTCCCGGGATTTCTAATAGACAATCTCGTGCTTAAAACAGTATCACATTTTAATAATAAAAACACCAGAAATAGATTAGACAAATAAATCGTGTAAAAGTAAATAACTATTTTATTTAATAAAACAATAAGTTTTTATTAAATTTTTGTTTACGCACGTTGGGGGCCCCTGTGGCCCGGGGGCCCCGTTTAATTGATACGGCAGATACGGCGGTAGCTACGCCCCTGGGTTTCAGCCTTAGTTACGGGCGTTTTCTACGCCCCGTGACAGCCAAAACTAAGAATGAATGAAATCTTATCCTTTAATGCAGAGGGTGGTCAGATTATTACTACAACTCAATGTACAACAAAATATTAAATACCAGCTACTGCCAACTTCTTTGCTCAATACAACTCGCAAATTATCTTACGGGAAGATGAAATAGGGATATTTTTTTTCCTATGTGTTAATTCATTCAACAGTTTTTGCGTAAAAGAGTTACAAAGATTCGTACATTCTTACAAACTTACGCATTTAAATATTTGTAAGTTTACAATACTACTCTCATTCCCGACTAGCTTATTTCCACAAGCAGCTTAAACGTGCTTGCTATAAACCTAGTTGCGTACGGTCACAGCTTGACAGCTTACAAGCTACGCCTCGTTTGTCATGCCTTTTGCTGTCAGTAGCAGGCAAAGTCACGGTATAGCTGTTTCTGTTATTCTGAAGGTGACTGAGTATGAGTATGTGAAATTGTTAGAAATGTTTTTTTTTAAGTTCTAGATTGGTAGCATAAACTTTGGTTCATCATCATCTTCATCAGCCGGAAGACGTCCACAGTTAAACATAGGCCTCCCCCTTAGACCGCTACGACGAACGACAATTCGCCACTTGCATCCATCGGTTGCCCGCGACCCTCACGATGTCGTCGGTCCACCTAGTGGGAGGCCTGCCTACGCTGCGTCTTCCGATCCGTGGTCGCCACTCGAGAACTTTTCTTCCCCATCGGTTGTCAGTTCTACGAGCGATGTGGCCTGCCCATTGCCACTTCAACTTGCAAATTTTATGAGCTACGAGTATGTCGGTGACTCTGAAAAAAACTTTGGTTTGTTTAATTGATATAATAATTCGATATAAGTATTATATAGCAGAAAATATGTTGTATTGTTGAACGCGCTAATCCCGAGATTAGCGCGAACTGCTAGTTTGAAATTAAAAAAATATTTTTGAGTCGGAAAGACATTATGCTTCAACCAATAGGAGAGAATTGAATAAAATACTCTGATAACGTATAAAACCTAGTTATTAAGCACATTATTTATTATTCAAGTGCAAAACTAGTTCAGTTTCAGAACGAAAACTTTCAATTACTTTTAAAACTTGCTCAGGTGTTGTTAAAATATTACCTTTAGACTAAGTACCAATAATTTATTAGGTAGTTCTTGAAAGTTTCAAGTATAACTGAAAAATAGTTTTCAATTTTGAAATAAATAACGGTGTTCATAAAAATATTATTTGGCATCATTTTTTGTCTATGTCTACAGGTAAAGAATGAAAAAATAAGATTTTAGGTAAAAATGGAACTAGAAAATATTGACTACGATTTCACACAACATTTTTCACAAAATAATAACAAGTCGAAACTGTATTTTGACATACATACTTGTTACAATCAAGCGTTGCATACCCCGAGCAGTTAATTTTAAGGTACATAATTAGCTTTACTCTACGTCAACTTCATCTGCTGTTTAACCATCCATCTAATTCCAAATTCTCAATACCTTCCCTGCAGCCCCCTTAATATTTTAAACAGAACTTTGCAGTCGACTAGGTCTTTGTTAATTCACAAATTTTCATCTTCATTCCACATTCTTTCATTTCACATTTTCATTTTGAGAAAACAAGAATTTTGAGATGAAACGAGTAAAATTCGGGAGTGAACACACAAGGTCAATGTTCTCATAGGGCGCTACAAAAATCTAAGAAACATAATTAACATTGAAAAGGAACCATTTAATTTTTTCTTTATCTTTTCTTTCAATATTCTAAGTAAAACGTATTTATTCTTCATCAGTCAGAGACTTATCTTAAATACTTAACTAAACAAGTAGGACGGATTAATTATTCGCTAAGATCTGCTTTCACAAACGTTTTGAAGGACGAGAATAATTAAAAATTAAAACTACGAAAAGAGGATTCATTTCAGGTCGTACTTTTTTGTAAATGAGCCAATTGAAGTGCTTTTATCAACGAGAATGGTAATTGAAATTTAAAAAAGTATTTAAGTATTTAGGGTTCCGTAATCTACAAGGAACTCTCATATCATCGCCATGTCAGTCCATCCACCTGTCCACAGTTTAGCTCAAAGATAAAAAAAAAAAAATTGATTAGTATTTGGGTGAAGGGCCGACAAAATGGTAAATTAAAATCCCAACTATTTAAAAAAAATATTTTACATCTTCTTCATAAGGAAAGTGGGGATATTTTTTTTTCACTTACCCCATGGCATGGGGTATAAGTATAGCATATTTTCTCATACAAAACGTATTGTAGAACATGATTTTCAACTGAAAATGTAAGTTTGTTTTTTATTATTATTCAGCCCAGATAACGGAACCGTTTAGTTTGTGCGTACACGCACTTGGCCAGTATTTTTTAGGTTATTTGATGAGGATGAGGCCGTAAGGTTCTCGAATGGAGACCAAGCATCAGCAGGCGCATCGTGGGACGTCCACCTATAAGGTGGACTAGACCAGGGTTTCTCAAAGTGGGGTACGCGAACCCCTAGGGGTTCGCCATTCGACGGCAGGGGGTTCGCGACAAGATGGTGGTTTGATAACTGACAGGCGATGCAAGCAACATACTTATGTGAGAGTGGGTTTTCACACCTGGTCATAAAAACTAAATATACAGAAAGCGACTTGATACCGAGTCAGAATTAAGGTCAAAATTGTCCAAAATTACTCCTAAAATTGAATCAATTTCCGACAAGAAACAAGCACACCCAACACAGATATTTCTTTTGCACTATATGTATTTTTTTTATTCTAATAAAAACCTTATTTTCTTCAACAGTCAATATTATTATTTTCTTTGGGGGGGGGGGGGGGGGGGGTTATTTAGTTAAGTTTCGCTGTCACGTGGAAATTTTAACTGGCATTCGTGGAGCCGAAAGATTGAGAAACCCTGGACTAGACGATCTGATGAAGATCACAGGATCGCGCTGGATAAAAGCCACGAGGCCTATGTTTAGCAGATTACGTCCTACGGCTGATAATGATGATGACGATGCCTTATACAATACCCTTAAAGATGTATAGTCTGCTATATTTAGCCTCCGACACTGGATTTAATGCTGCTCGTTATAATAATTCACCTTTCAAATCCGCTGACAGCATATTCTATGGACATTTGACGAGAATATTCAATGTAAGACCATGAAATTATTATGAATTGGCCCTGTTCCGGGTTTAAATGTGGTTGTGTTCTGATGAATCAGTAATCAATTGGAAATGAAGTAATTTATAAAGCATTTTGTACTTCATTGGTGGAATAGAGAGCAAATATATATAAAAATCGCTTAATTGTTTGGCTTTAAGTTCTTTTTTTTTTGTGATACTATGTGCACTTGTGGCGTGTGCCAATAAACGGTTTTTCTTTCATCTTTCTTTAGATCATACAAATATTTACTTCGTGCTTGAATCGAACCCGCGACACGCAACGCAGCAGTGCTATCGCTTTTAAGATAGTTCTGTGACCTTCAAAGGTAAGCCTGGATCTATCAAGCACTACATGCTTTCAGTACCTACCACAGAAATATTAAAAACAGGAGAAGTGGCAAGGGGGCGTGTCGGCGACCACGTGGTGTTGAGCGTTTCGCTCAGCTATTGACTTGTACTACTTTATTCTTGTTTTCCTATATTACTCAGACTGTATTGTTTTTGCATTAAATACATTGCTCTTTTACAACCACCTCAGTCTATCACTGAGTGACTGACAAGCAATGTAAAACTGACATAACGATACCTCACCAAGCCGTAATGTCGCATGGTGCGTCCGTTTTAATTGAGCGGGAGAGTCGTATCCGCCCCCCGTGTCGCGACAACACACAATGATAATTGTTTTAGTGTGAGTAAATTATACGGAAAAAGTACGCTTTAGTGTAAAGAATTAGGATGATATTTAAATGACTGAGTTATCGATGGCGCGTGTGTGCACTTGTTCGTAGTATTGTTTTGACAGAAGTGTGTGTGTAATATTAGCGTTTATGGAGGGGCAATTGTGGCTTCACCGGATTTCTATATATTTTATATTTTGAATTCCACGCCATATCTCCTTCTTAATATATCTACGGTATCTACCATCCAACGTTGTACCATAAAGGTAACAAGTAACAATATGCAGAGGCATGTCGCAACCTTTCCTTTCACCCCGCATTCGAGTGGTATATTTGAAAGCATCTACGTTCTCACAATGATTCTATTTCTGAGGCTGTAAGTTCTGCCCCTTGAGGTTAGGGTTTTTGAATCAGCGGGGTTATAAGCGGATTTGTGGTTGATCGATAAATCTTCAAGGGTATATGGCTGGCGTTACTGTTAACTTATCGTATGGGCCAAGAGATCTCTCTATGACTTCCAGTTCTCGCGAACCAAAGCCAAATGTGGTTGGTTTGTCTAGCTCATCATACAAGATTTGTCACGACGCGACTCCTTTTAGTAGTGTCAGGTACCCACATAGCGAATTTTGACCCCCAGCTCATTAAGTATGCGTCGGGGTCTCAGTCCCCATTTCTTTTATGGTCTACCGCCAGCCTATATCGCAGGATCTCATATTTACTGTAACCTCAACGCATCTGATTTTAAACGGAATAGAAGACTCGACAAAAATCTGCTATTTCTGTGAATTGACTTATGGACAAATGTAAGCTTGGATGCAATTGTCCAATGAAACAGTAGCTTCTGTGCAGTACAGTCAACCAAAATTCCTCTTTTTCTCCCCAAAAACGCGACTGCCAACTCCCAGTCGTCACAACAACCCGTAAATCCGCTAAAAACCCGACTTAAAAGCCCAACACTACCCACAGTCGGGCACGTCGCGTCGTTCCCTAAGCTATAAGCCGCGCCCCTCCGAGATTACCCAAACGCGCGGGACATTCGTCATTGTCATGGTGTGTGAACGCCTTTACGATTAATTCGAAGATCATCTGTCGTAGATCAACTTTGTATTGTGGTTACTCTTTGGGTTGATGATAGGGGGTTTAGGGGGTTTTAAGGGATGATGTGACAATAGGGTGAAGAGGTTATGTCCCTGTATTCGCCTTTTGCGGCGTCATCTTTGATCCGGTAATGTCTTACGTTATGTTTTTGGTGGTTAAATGTAACAATACTAAGGTTGTGTAGTCTTTAATCAAGGTTGTCTTGAAATGGGTTGTTATTGCTCTTTAGAAACAATCATAGTGTGTACATTCGACCTTCGACGGTACGGCAAGGCGCAATAGCTGTACGATTGGACTGCTACGCAGCGTGTCGCGGGTTCGATTCCCGCACGCAACAAATATTATTTTGTATGACCTACAAGTAGTTGTTCTGGGTTTGGGTGTTCTTGTAAGTGAGTTTCTATGTTTGTATAGTATACCCACCCGACACAGGAGATTCCTAGTATGAGGCAACGCGCAACGTTAAAAAAAAACCTCAAAAGCGCTGTTTTATAGTTTTAGTAAAATATAACCTATTTTAATAATACCTGTTAATAGGGTCGCAGGACTGACTATGCAGATTACTGGGGCCCCGGGGGTTTAATCTCTCCCGTGGTTTCAGCAGAGGCGTAGCGTGACTTGTCGGGGCCCCGTGTAAAAATTGTTTGGGGGCCCTTGGGTAGAGTAAAGATTTATCACTCAAGAAAAAAAAGAATGCATTTCTCTAATCTAAATCGCCGTCGTAATAAATAATAATCGTAAAAATTCAAGATGCGACTGATCAGTCCAGAGGTCGGAATTAGGTACCTAGAGTTATTTTAGTACTTGCATCGAAATTTTGATATTAATATGGATATTCCCGGGATTTCTAATATACAATCTCGTGCTTAAAACAGTATTTCATATAAATAATAAAAACACCAGAGATAGGTTAGACAAATAAATTGTGTTAAAGTAAATAACTATTTTATTTAATAAAACAGTACTTATTTAGATAATTAAACTAAATCTAGAAATTTAAAAATAAAAATAAATAAAACTAAATATTTACAACAAAATACTAAAACATAAGTTTTTATTAATTTTTGTTTACGCACGTTGGGGGCCCCTGTGGCCCGGGGGGGCCGTATAATTGATACGGCACACAGGATATGGCAGATACGGCGGTAGCTACGCCCCTGGGTTTCAGCCTTAGTTACGGGCGTTTTCTACGCCCCGTGACAGCCAAAACTAAGAATGAATGAAATCTTATCCTTTAATGCAGAGAGTGATCAGATTATTGCTACAATTCAATGTACAAACAATAAAAAAACTTTTTGGAAAAAAGGGAACCGCCTTCAAAACCAAACACAAAAAAGTGTAAAATAACTTTTCTTTCGGAAGTCGGTGGCTTTGTTTTTTATTTCATTGACTATGGCCACCGACTTCCGAAAGAAAAGTTATTTTACCCTTTTTTTTGTTTGGTTTTGAAGTCGGTTCCCTTTTTTCCAAATAGTTTTTTATTTTCCCCTCTTTAGTTTAGATATTCAACAAAAATCTTCATACAATCGGCGTCTTTGAAAATCTACAATCCTAGTAAGCAACAAAAACGCATCTATGCGGGCAACTTCACGAGATATCTATTCTTGTTATATACTAAAACCTTTCTCAGAATGTAACGAACACTTTCCTGAAAAACCGCATCAAAATCGGTTCAGCCAAACGCGAGATAATCGCGGACAAACATACATACATACAAACACACTACAGGTCGAGCTGAGAACCTACTTTTTTTTGAAGTCGGTTAAAAATATTAAATACCAGCTACTGTCAACTTCTTTGCCCAATACAACTCGCAAATTACGAGTATCTTACGGGAAGATGAAATAGAGATTTTTTTTTTCCTATGTGTTAATTCATTCAACAGTTTTTGCGTGAAAGAGTAACAAACATTCTCATCCTCACAAACTTACGTATTTAATAATATTTGTAATTTCACAATACTACTCTCATTCCCGACTAGCTTATTTCCACAGGCAGCTTAAACGTGCTTGCTATAAACCTAGTTGCGGACGGTCACAGCTTGACAGCTTACAAGCTACGCCTCGTTTGTCATGCCTTTTGCTGTCAGTAGCAGGCAAAGTCACGGTATAGCTGTTGTTTCTGTTATTCTGAAGGTGACTGAGTATGAGTATGTGAATTGTTAGAAATGTTTTTTTTAAAGTTCTAGATTGGTAACATAAACTTTGGTTCATCATCATCTTCATCAGCCGGAAGACGTCCACAGCTAAACATAGGCCTCCCCCTTAGACCGCTCTAATAACGTATAAAACCTAGTTATTAAGCACATTATTTATTATTCAAGTGCAAAACTAGTTCAGTTTCAGAACGAAAACTTTCAATTACTTTTAAAACTTGCTCAGGTGTTGTTAAAATATTACCTTTAGACTTAAACACCAATAATTTAGTAGGTAGTTCTTGAAAGTTTCAAGTATAACTGAAAAATAGTTTTCAATTTTGAAATAAATAACGGTGTTCATAAAAAGCATATTTGGCATCATTATTTGTCTATGTCTACAGGGAAAAAATGAAAAAAAAAATAAGATTTTAGGTAAAAATGGAACTAGAAAATATTGACTACGATTCAACACAACAATTTCCACAAAATAAAGCCTCCTGCAGACACACGCGATTAATCGCGCTGCGACAACGAGCCAAGCAAATTTCCACTCTAAAAATACTGCGAATGGACCGCGACATGTCGCCCCGCGCGATTAATCGCGTGTGTCTGCAGGAGGCTTAATAACTAGTCGAAACTATTTTGACGTACATACTTGTTACAATCAGCGTTGCATATTTTTGCAATTATGTTGCATATCCCAAGCATTTACCATCGGAGACTATAGATCTTATAAAAGACATCTACTACAAAAGCAAAAGTCGTGTAAAGTTAGAGAGACAAGGCCCTGAAATAAACATTTGTAGGGGAGTCAGACAGGGTGACCCCCTGTCACCTAGAATTTTTATAGCTGTGCTTCAAAGTATAATGAAAGCTCTGAACTGGGAAAAGAAAGGAATTAATATAAATGGGAAACTCCTCAGCAATCTCCGATTTGCGGATGACATCATACTCTTCTCTGAAACAGCATCTCAATTACAGAGCATGATAAATGAATTAAATGATGTAAGCAATACGATCGGCCTAGAACTAAATGCTACCAAAACCAAAGTCATGACGAACCACCATATTATACCAATAAGGGTCAGCAACAACACATTAGAATACGTTCAAAGCTATGTTTACCTAGGACAACAAGTATCTTTTTCTAAGACAAGACACGATGATGAGGTTAAAAGGCGAGTTAACATGGCATGGAATAAATTCTGGAGCAATAAAGAAACCCTAAAGTCAAAACTACCTATAAAGCTCAAGAAAAAAGTAATGGACTCTTATGTACTACCCTGTCTTACGTATGGCTGCCAATCATGGATATACAATAGTAGCACTAAAAACAAAATACAAGTATGCCAGAGAGCGATGGAAAGGAGTATACTAAACATACAAAGAATACACAAAAAGAGAAACACAGAAATAAGAAAAACAACAGAAATAATAGATGCTTTGGAACACTCTCAGAAACTAAAATGGAAATGGGCGGGTCATATTGCACGCATGGACAAAGAGAAATGGACACAGAGAGTAACCACCTGGCAAGGACCAACAAACAAAAGAAAAAGAGGTAGACCGAAAGAAAAATGGATTGACGAAATAATAAAAAAAGCCGGTGAAAATTGGATCACAAAGGCAAAAGACAGAAAGACGTGGAGCAAAATGGAGGAGGCCTTCACCCGTTGAGGGGTCCATAGTGAATAATATAATAAATTTTGTAAATTGATTACAAATAGAATTGAACGTATTTATTTATGAATTTATTCTAATTTGTTATGTTGAAATGGTAATATTTTGTTATTATAAGCATGCACGTAATATGTAATGATAATCCTATAATATTTATTTGTTTTTATAAGTCATTCATTATGGAAATAAAGAGGCTATAATAATAATAATAATAATAATCCCAAGCATTTATGTTAATATTTCGCTAATTTTAGGGTGCATAATTAGCTTTACTCTATACGTCAACATTATCTGCTCTTTAACCATCCATCTAATTTAATACCTTCCCTGCAGCCCCCAAATTAATATTTAAAACAGAACTTTGCAGTCGACTAGGTCTTTGTTAATTCACAAATTCTGCAGAAACTAGCATCCAAGATGCAGGCAAGGAAGTGTCTATTACGGAAGGTCGACATCTGTGCCGAGAGCTGTGACTTTGTATTTCGGACACCCTCTGATAAATTTAATATTGAACTCGAAAATACGTCGGGGCAAAGTTACGTCGGGTGATAGTTTCATGGTGGAATTTTGGGACTATTGGTGTTGATCAATCGTGATAATTATTATTAGAGAGCGGATTATAATTATGAATATGGCTTTAGCAATATTCCGCATACATAGTGTACCTATGTGGTGTAAATAAAGATTTAAGAAAGTGAAAGTGTTTTTTTTAATTTCCTGAATCAACAAATGCCTAGTAAGTTAATTTGGAAATACTCATTGTACTTTAACGGATCAGAATGAAACGATGCGCACAGATTGCTACGTTCCTTTAGATCATGCTATTCGTCCTAACAAAAGGATATCGGATTAATTTACTGACAAAGTAGTTTTTTTTTTACAACTGTCACACAACGCTATCTAGTCCCAAGCTAAGCAGAGCTTGTGTTATGGGTACTAGACAACTGATAAACATACTTATATATTTCTAAATACATACATATTATAGATAAATTACACCCAGACACAGAACAAAAGATCGTGCTCATCACACAAACATTTGTCCTGGGTGGGAATGGAACCCACGACCTCCGGCATAGCAGTCAGGGTCACTAACCACTTGACCAACAGGCCAGTCAAAGTAGATTTGTAAAACATAATTAATTGAAGTAGGTAGCAGATTATTTAGTAACTATTAGCTTTGGTAGCTATGCAAAACCTCGGAAAACCTAATCAAGTAATTTGCAATTGATAGTGGAATTTATAATGGAAATCAATGTGTAACTAAAAACATACTTTAAATGACCTTCCATTCATGATGGCCAACTTATCAGATATAATTCTTTTTGCTGATGACACATCGCTTATTTTTAAAATACATAGAAAAGATACGGATGTTTTACATGTGAACGAAAGTCTAGGTGTTCTCTCGAAATGGTTCGCAGCTAACAATCTATTACTGAATGCGAACAAAACAAAGTGTCTACGGTTCTCGTTACCAAATGTTCCACAAGTGGGTCTAAATTTAAAACTTGACGGCAATAAACTCGATGCTGTTGCAGAAACTGTATTCTTGGGTATTACTATTGATTCCAAATTACAGTGGGGTGCCCACATTAGAACTCTTTCAGGTAGGTTAAGCTCTGCTGCATATGCAGTAAGACAAATAAGGCAGCTAACTGATATAGCCACAGCTAGGCTAGTATACTTTGCTTATTTCCATAGCATTATGTCATACGGCATACTGCTGTGGGGTTCCGCAGCGGACGTAGATTCAGTTTTTATATTACAAAAGAGGGCGGTCCGCGCAATTTATAAAATGGGTCCTCGTGAGTCTCTTAGAGAGAAATTCAAAGAAATTGATATTTTAACACTGCCTTCACAGTACATTTTAGAGAATATTCTGTATGTTCGCAAAAATCTAGGACTCTTCAAGACTAGAAGCGATTTTCATAATATCAATACACGCAGTAAACACGAAATTGTAATACCTAGATTCAGACTAGCAAAGACGAGCAAGTCGTTCCTTGTAAACAGCATACGGTTTTACAACAAATTGCCTAAATCAGTCACTGAACTAACTGAGGGAAAGTTTAAAACCCATATTAAACGTGTCCTTATTAAAAAAGCATATTACAAAATTAAGGACTACGTTGAAGATAAGGATGTGTGGCAATAGGTCCTTCTGCACATGTGGCTTCCCTGGCAGCTCTCAGCAGCAGCACATTTGTGGTCTTTAGCTTCTATAATCCACGCGTTAGGATAATATGATTCTTCTATTTTATTTTATTCTTGTATATAGTTTTATTTTTATTCTACCTTATTGTGGTCGTTTTGCAATAATATATTGCCTTAGCTTTTACTCTTTATGTACAGACTTGTTACATTTTGTAAGATAATAATATTAGAAGTAACGCAGCTTATTTAGCTTTCTTTTTTTTATATAGATTCTTTCATACTTCTTTTTTGTGAATGTGAGAACATTGTAGGTCGTGTGTATATAAATATTTATATTTCTTTTTTTTGTAGTGCTAGCTCTCATAAGGACTTCTTCCTTGATACTAGGCCTACGTTTTTCTCACATCTAAGTACCTATTCAAAATTGTAACAATCAGTTTGTAAAACCAAACCATTTTTTAAAAGAGTAACCATGGAGTTTCTTGCCGGTTCTTCTCCATGGAATCGACCAACCCGAACCGTGCACCTGTTGTCGACGTTTTATAAGTGACCTCATGGGCCTATGTGAAATAAAAATATTTGATTTTGATTGATATTTGATACAAATAATGTAACCACCAGTGTAAAAAAAACCTCTTTAAATATACCTTTAGACTGAGTAAGTGCACTTTTCCATGAAACGATATTTGATAGGCCTGTTGGTCTAATGGTTAGTGACCCTTGACTGCTATGCCGGAGGTCGTGGGTTCGATTCCCACCCAGGACAAATGGTTGTGTAATGAGCACGATCATTTGTTCTGTCTGGGTGTAATTTGTCTATAATATTTTTATATGTATTTAGAAATATATAAGTATGTTTATCAGTTGTCTAGTACCCATAACACAAGCTCTGCTTAGCTTGGGACTAGATGGCGTTGTGTAATAGTTATTTATTTTATTTATTTAATTGTACCGTGTCATCCTTACATAATGTTGTTTCAGTTTCTGAAACATGCCGTTTAACAGTAACCTATGCTGATATCAATCAAATCAATAAAGCTGCAGATTCAAAACCCTAAACAAAACTGAATTATCAAATTCCAAAAGAAAAACATTTTCTTACCCAATTTACATTTAACAGGCGCTTCAAGAAAACAATCTCAAATAATATTTTTTTTCAATCAACTCTAAAGTCTGACAATTTCCTGAGAAAAAATGAAAGTCAACATTTTTCAGCGTTTTCATTATCACGTATTCAATTTTGAAGATAGGCGGCGTCGGGGGTCTCGTAAACACATCACCTTCGGAATATCAAAGGAGACGCGGTGTGTGAAATAAATGGCGAAGCACAATCAACGGCGAGTAATTCACAGTGTTAGTATCTGACATCAATGGTAGTGATGTGCAGAGAATGTTCAGAAGGATAACTTATGGAAAAATATTGCTAAAGCCAAAAAAGGAAGAAAATTATCCCCTTCGTTCGATTCCTACGTAACACAAGTAAACGTGTCCAAGGAAAGCATTATTTTGCAATCACTTTGAAAAATCGAAATCTTTTTTCAAAGTGATCGCGTGTTACGGTAGTTTATGTTTTAATTTCTTCTTCTTTTCAGATTCTTGTAATTAAAAATATAGATTTAGAATATAAAACAATAAAAACTTTTTTTAAATAAAGAACCGACTTCAAATCAAACACAAAATAGTTTAAAATAACTTTTCTTTCGGAAGTCGGTGGCTTTGTTTTTTATTTTATTGACTATTGCCACTGACTTCCGAAAGAAAAGTTATTTTAAACTTTTTTGTGTTTGATTTGAAGTCGGTTCTTTTTTTTAAGTTTTTATTTTACCCTTTTTAGTTCAGATATTCAACAAGAATCTTCGTATAATCAGCCGTCTTTAGAAATCTATAATCCATGTGACCAACAAAAACGGATCTATGCGGGCAACGTCACGAGATATCCATTATTGTTATGTACTAAAACTTTTCCCAGAATGTAACAAATACTTTTGTGAAAACCGCATCAAAATCGGTTCAACCAAACGCGAGATAATCGCGACTAAACATACAATCGACTTTGAAAATTTACAACCGAAGTAGGCAAAACATTCCCTATCTCAAAAACTACTGAACCTAAGTTGCACAATAGCTAGTACAACAAAAAAACAAAAACATTACTTAAATCGGACTTGTAGTTCCAGAGATATGCGAACACAAACATAAAAACATACATACATACACTTTTGAAATTTGGCACATTTGTTCAGACGCTGATATAGACTAACATATATGAAAACTGGGTAGTTCTGGTAATACTCGTATTACATACATACGGGTCGAATTGATAACCTCCTTTTTTTAAAGTCGGTAAAAAGAGTTCAATTGTTTCTCTGGAATTTTTTTTGGCATTTATCAAATCAAATAACTTTATTTCAGACAAAGTCCATAGTGTCCATTATGCTAGTGATCAGAAACTTTTCTGATGTGTGTTGATTGTGTCATGTCACGGTGTAAGTCTGGATGACAAGTGATAGTCTAGGCTAGATAGTTCATTGATTTTGCTAAAAAAGAACAAAAATAGGAACATGCTCAGATGTCTCTTGCTCTCTTTCTCTATCTTCCCTAACTTGAAATCTTTATCAACCAACACGTTATGTGACCTATCAAGGCTCGCGGGACCGTATTATCAAATAACCGTGACCCTGGAACGTAAAGAGAATTAGAAGGATCACAGTTGATTTCCGTGGATGTTAGTCAGTACGAGTCTCACAGTCCCGTCCGCTCCACCCAGGGAGAATCATCCAATGAGTCCTCCCAACTCATTGGATGATACTACCACGTACTCGTAAAAAAGTGACCTTTCAATAGTTTCAACACATAGTAAGCAGGTGGCCTATCATAACGTCTTATAACGTGAGTAGCTACGCTCAGGGATCGAGATGCGCTATAGTCAGCGCCAGATAAATCTGGAATAAAGGTCATTGATCCTAATAATGTATCGTTCGAATTTCATAATATCATCGTTCGAATTTCAAAATAAAATATAAGGTCAAGGTCGCCTCTTACCACGATACGTTTGTTTTGATCGTGGCACGACACTTTCTTAACATTTTTTCGAATGGTTTTGAAATATTGCAATACATTGGTACATGGGGTCAACGAATTTTATTCCACACTTATCTGGCGGAAACTATAGAGGACTTGTATAGCTCTGTCTCTTTCCCATTGCGTTCAGGGCGGTTTTGAGGTTGCCCCGCCACTGCAGCACCTCGGGTATGTTCGTTCACGTAACGATGCGCAGGCGGTGCGCGTCTCTGGTGCGCAGATTGCGGGGTAGCGCTAATAGCTAACAGGCTGGATTGCTCTTATATCCGGCAATGTTGTAGTAGACATATTATTACGTGACTGTTCACTGTTTGTCTGTGCTTCTTGTCCTGTATGTATGTGTCACATTTTGTAACTGTTTTTTTTTTTTTTGTTTTTGTATATGAGTCTTATAGTCACTTGAAATAAACGAATTATTATTATTATTATAGCCTAACTACTCACGCTTTAAGACGTCACGGTAGAGGCCACCAGCATTCAATTTCGAATCAGAACTTTCTAGATTTAACCTTTTGCTTTTCCCTGCACAGTGTTACGCCCGGAGCATTCACCTAAACGATTCCAAAGATTTCGCGCGGTTGGCCCGAAATTGCTACATTATAACATAACAGTATTGGAACGACTAATGCAGCACAATAGGTTTTGTATATAAATTGATGTTCTATTAGATCATACCGGCTCTTTGATTTATTTGTATGTGGTTTTACATTATTAGGTTTTTAATAATGCACGAACGCTGCATTTCGTACTGTGGAAATTGCTGATAGTATGGCGAATTAATTCAAAAATTTTATTCTAAGGTTTGGAAATAGTGGTTATTGTAAGAAATCACTAGTTTTTTTGTTTTACTTAGAGCACATTATTCCTCTATTTGTGTTTTTTTAATAGGTTACCTATTTTGTGTCACTGCAGCTGGGCAAAGCCATATTTGGCTAATAACAACTAAATTTGCAAGACTGTTTAGGTTCCAATTACCCCATCCCCAACAATGGTAGATGCAATAAAACAAGAACGCAAGACCATTACTAAGGTCATAGTAGCATTCTATGTTCTAGACCATACTGCGTACTTGAAGTATGTACGACATACAAAATGTATGGAAAATGAAAAGTCGCCTCTGGTGTACGAACGAGGAACTAATTTCATCCATCAAATTAACGTCAAAGTAAGTACTTAACGATACAAAAACGAGAAAACTTGTGAGAATTTATGTAGTCTACGCCCTATCAAAGAAGCTATCAGTAAACTGTTAAACAAATAAACACTATACAACAATAGATTGATGAGTGTTCCGTCTCCCATTATAGTTGGAATATTGGCTGGCAACACCGACTAAGTTAGATGTGAAGTCCCGGCAACGTTTACAAGTTGTTGCCACAGACTGTGGCCGTCTTCACTTAGTTTATGGTAAGTTGTAGAGTTTATAACTTAGATATAGTTTTAATAAAAAAACTTTTTCAAAAAAAAATGTAACCGCCTTCAAAAACAACCACAAAAAAGGATAAAATAACCTACAAAATAACTTTTCTTTCAGAAGTCGGTGCCTTTATTTTTTTTTCATTTCATTGTTTTTTTTGCCACCGACTTCTGAAAGAAAAGTTATTTTGTAGGTTATTTTATCCTTTTTTGTGGTTGTTTTTGAAGGCGGTTACATTTTTTTTTGAAAAAGTTTTTTATTTTACTCTTTTTAGTTTAAATATTCAACTCAAATTCTTGTCAAATAAATCATTCTCTTACATGTATGTGCACTAAAATTTTGTAATCCGTAGCACCGGTAACAACATCGCTCAAGTGCACAATATGCTAATAAAATTCCCTATCTCAAAAACTACTGAACCGATTTTGATGAAACTTGCAGTATTCCGTAAGTTAAACAATACTTAGTACAACAAAAAAAGAATTACTTAAATCGGACTTGTAGTTCCAGAGATATGCGAACACAAACTAAATCAGTCGATGCCAACTCCAAGCCGTTGAGGAGTTGTACCTTCCATCATCAGCTCATCCACCTGAGATGATGATTATCAGATGCAAATACTTGAACAGATTTAGAAAATATAAGAAAATGGTACTATGTGCCTATAAAATTTGAAGGTTGCCCTCGATTTCCCTGGGATTCCATCATCAGATCCTGACCTGATGATCATGGGACCAATTGGAAAGTATACCCTTTCAAACAAAAGAAAAATTTTCCAAATCGGTCCAGGCGTCTTCGAGAAATCGGGGAACATACATAAAAAAAAAAAAAAAAAAAAAAAAAAAAAGATTCCGACGAATTGAGAACCTCCTCCTTTTTTTGAAGTCGGTTAAAAAGAAAGTTGTTTACAATAATGTAATGCCACACCACGTTATATTTTTTTATTCTTTTGTTTTTTAAAAGATAATGTTGCCCTAGACTTGGAATTTCCCTGTATTGTGGGGACGTTTACGAACAATTACTTTTTGCAAAATATATAATGATTTTAGGATTGAACGTTTTCAGATATTTTTATTTCACTTCATAGTTCGACATCCTGCTCTTGGCACTGAAAAATACACAAAAGTTTTTGGAAATAAAACTTAATATCTACTAGGTATCTACTCTGAATCCACAAGACCAATACTTTGAAATTCTAGGCCTCTATCCGAAATTTTAGAGATTTTTTCTAACAATATCACCCGAAGTATCAAGCCAGTAGCAAATTAGATCGATGTTTGATCAATAATGACAGCTTTGTCCCCTTTCACTCTAATGCTGTCACGTATTTCACTTCTTCGCTTAAGGGTGCCTTTCCACCAGAGATGTGCTATGTAGCTGTGCTGCGAGGATGTAAAAGCTGAGTTACGAAACTGTGTGACCGTTTCCACTGATGCTACGCTAGCTGTGCGAGTAAGATGTGCTATGAAGATGGGTAGTTGCGCTACGAAGATGCGCTGTCACAAGGTATCTGCGCTAAGAAGATGCGCTGTCACAAGGTATCTGCGCTACGAAGATGCGCCGCCACAAGGTAGCTGCGCTACAAAGATGCGCAGCTCGAGCTATGCGATGTATCGATACTAGAGAAAACGACCCAAAGCACGCATTCATAGCACGCCTCCATAGCGCGCAGCCACAGCACGCAGCCGTAGCACTCAGCCATAGCACGCATCCTTATATATAAAAACACATCTTAGTTGAATCCGTTTCCACCCGTGCTTTGCTATGTAAACCAGTGAATATGATTGGTGGATATCAAACGCATCCGCAGCAACTTAGCATAGCGCATCTCTGGTGGAAAAGCAGCCTTTATAGGCTTACATAAGGTAAGTTATTTATAATCAATTTATTTTTGGCACGGCCTACTCTATTTTGGGCCCGAGTTTAAGGATATTTCGAATACTTATTACGGAATATTGAACCTTGAATTTAAAAATCATTTATTTTCGTATTATAGAATTTACGTAACATACGTAGTAGGATATTGAGTTCGAATTCAGAGCTGACGCTTTATTCTTAACGACTTATCAGTAGAGCCGTTTGGTACCGGCTGCGATTGGTCCCTCATGGGTCCCGTCAATTCGCTGACAGCTCCTTGAGACACGTATTTTTGCGCCGTCAATTCGGGCCTGGGCTTCGAAACAATGAACAAGGTCCCTCAACGAAATAACGGGTCAATACTCGAAATTTTCGAGTTAACCCTACTCCCTATTACTTCTGAATTCATAAGTTGTGACAACACACTATGAGTTGGGACAACTGTTAAATCATGTCACCAATGGTTAGTTCATACCTCTAACTAATTTTATGACAAACAGTTAGAAACGCCCGAAGCATCGGCCGAACCTTCAGGTTTCGGGCTTAGAGATTAGACTCCTGGTCCTTGATCGCAAGGTGAGCTACACACTACTCGCCATCCGCATTTTCACGCCAAGCAGTCTTATTTTTGTTTAAGATGACCAAATGATTGTTAATGTAATTATATGTAAGTGTACTTTGATAAATCTGTAGTAAATATTAAAGTGGTACTCAGAACTAAAATCTAGCATTCTCTTAGTATTTGAATATTAAACACTCAGAGATTTATATCAGATCAAGATTTTCAGATGCCTATTTAATAAACAAGGCATTTTTAAGTGGATACTTCTGTCGTTATGTTAAAAATGATTGGAAATGTTCAAGCTATTAAACTATTAAAATGGTTTATATGAAAAATTATTTAATATTCTTCATTCCTATGTAGCTCTTTTGTTTGGGTAATATTATTGATTATTTATTTCTCCCTTTTTTTCGTGGAAAAATCTTAAAATGAGTCCTCCCACCCGGTGTGGGACGGGAGGGACTATCAGACTCGTACTGACTAAAATCCACGATGTTCCTTTAATAGTCCTTTACGTTCCAGGGTCGCGGTTACCTGATGGGATAGTCCCGGCAGGCTTTGGCCCTCTAAGGGAGGCCCCGTCAGAATTTCTCTACTTTCAAGCTAAACAGATATGGATCGTGGGGCAGAAGCTTAGCGTGCTTTGGCGGGGCCCCGTATAAAAAATGTTTGGAGTACCTTAGGAAGGGTAAAGATTTATTATCACAAAAGAAAAAAAGACTGTCACTTTTTCCAAAATTTTACAAACTTTTCAAATTAGTTACACCCTCTTCTTGCCTTGTGTTCATCGTATCACCGTATCGTATGTACGGACATCGATTTTTGTGGGATTCCCCTGTTGAAATAAATGACTTAAACGGGAAATTCCCGCAGCCCGCGATAACCAATGTAGAGTGTTGCCCAATGATATTTTTCTTAATTTTTGCTTACGCCCCGTGGCCCAGGGGCCCCGTATAATTGATACGGCAGATATGGAGGTAGCTACGCTCCTGTCGTGGGGCTATCTTAATAAGGACTCCATTAGTTAATTAATAATTTTAACTCATTGATCAGTCCAACTGATCAATAAGTTAAAATTATTAATTGAAATAGAGAATAAAAAGCGGTCCGGTAAGTTCAAGTTGGACTCGCGCACAAAAGGTTCCGTACCATAATCTATAAAAACTGCAAAAAAATCATGTCTTTTGTATGAGAGCCCCTTAAATATACGTATTTATCTGATTGTCATCATATAGCATTCCACAGCTGGACATAGGCCTCTCCAATCGCACCCCATTTGACTCAATCACAGGGTACTCTCATTCACCTGTTACTGGCCACCATTCGAAGGTCGTCGCTCTACCTTGCCTGAGGGCGCCCACATATATAAATCTATTAATACTAGCTGACCCGGCAAACGTTGTTTTGCCAAATAAATAATTACAAAAAATTTAGGTGTGGACTACCCCTAACATTTAGGGGGATGAAAAATAGATGTTGGCCGATTCTCATAGATACCGGATAAGCACAAAAAAATTCATCAAAATCGGTCAAGCCGTTTCGGAGGAGTATGGCAACGGAAACTGTGACACGAGAATTTTATATATTAGATTTATCTATGTTTTTATATTTGTTGTTATAGCAGCAAAAGAAATACATATCTGTGAACATTTCGACCGTCTAACTATCACGGTTCATATTATGATACTGCCTTTTGTTGACAGACGGACAGTCGGACAAGCAGACAGACGTACAGCGGAGTCTTAGTAATACTCCCCTTTACAATTTGGGTACAGAACCCTAAAAATTACTTTTGTTGAGAATTCTTTCATCGACTCGTCTCAAGAGACTTTGGCGAAAAAATATCATTGGCCGGTCTTATCGTTATTTATTTCTTCCAATAAATTCTTAAGGACAAGTTCTTGAGAACACCGGATAACTTCGTAAATCCTTACCATCGTTAAGCAATCAATTAACTTTACCAAAAAGTTAGGACAGACGAACTTTTACTTAGGATAACAACGGGATCGAACAACTTTTTATTAGGAACCCAACTTTGTACTAATCAGATTATTGCCAATAGGTCGTTGTGTCGTCGGATAATGTACCTAAATGAAACTAATTAGAGGCTTTTTGAATTGAAGGCATTTTTGAATTGGCTAAAATAAGGGTGTGAAAGTATGTACCTACCCATACCAAAGAACATCAAACTTCTAAACATGAACACGGTGCAAAAAAAATCTGTTTTGGAAATTAATATCTCGGTTGTGTTCTTAGCAGAATACCTAAACAAATCTTAATAAAAAAGCTTTCTTTAAAGTGGCCTCGTAGTAGTTAATCATCAATCACAAAGTTTTATCAATGCATTTATCACGTCATGATGTCCGTTGGTGTCGCAAAACTACTTGTAAAATACGCCTGTGTGGTACTGAATACTGGTATTCAGCTGGTACGATTAGACTGAATGCTAGAAGTAGACCAAGAGCCGATCCTAAGGCTGCTTTTCCATCAGAGATGTGCTATGCTACGTTGCTGCGGATGCGTTTGATATCCACCAATCATATTCACTGGTTTACATAGCACAGCACTGGTGGAAACGGATTCAACTAAGATGTGTTTTTTATAAGGAAGATTGCGTACTATGGCTGCGTGCTGTGGCTGCGTGCTATGAAGGCGTGCTATGGATGCGTGCTATGGGTCGTCTTCTCTAGTATCGATACATCGCATAGCTCGAGCTGAGCATCTTCCTCGCGCAGCTACTTTGCGGCGGCGCATCTTCATAGCACACTTACTCGCACAGCTCTACATAGCGTAGCATCAGTGGAAACGGTCACACAGTTTCGTAACTCAGCTTTTGCATCCTCGCAGCACAGCTACATAGCACATCTCTGGTGGAAAGGCACCCCAGAGGCTTGAATAATCTCTTAAATTCTTCGCTGATGTCAATTGTATCGATCATATTTTTTATCGTGGTTATAATAATCATCAAGTAAGTCCTCCCACCCAGGGCAGGGCGGGAGGGACTGTCAAAACTCGTTCTGACTAAAATCCACGGTGTCCTACAATAGTCCTTTACGTTCCGGGGTCACGGTAATTCATAAGTCCCGCGACCCGCTGTAAGGTGCTTTACAGAACACAATGTATATTCGTACGTGCAATTGACGTACGCGACCGACAAGTGGGGAAGAGAGATTCAAGTTAGTTGGGAAAAGGGTACGGAGATGATGATGTATTTCATCATCATCATCTCAGCCATAGGACGTCCACTGCTGAACATAGGCCTCCCCTTTAGATCTCCACTTATACCGGTTGGAAGCGACTTGCATCCAGCGTCTTCCGGCGACCTTTATAAGGTCGTCTGTCCACCTCGTTGGTGGACGTCCTACGCTGCGCTTGCTAGTCCGCGATGATGAATTTACTTTCACTAATTCCCAGGGAAAGAAAAAATATTTTGCCGGTAATGTGAGTGTGTGAGTGATTGTTGACAGAAGGGGCGGCAAAATGATATGCGTGTTCTCGGTTTGAAGTTTATTGGACGACTGTGACAAATGTCTGACTCCAGTGAATTTATACAGTAACTTAATCTAATGCGCCTAAGACTAACTAATTATATTATGCCTACGCTACAGTCCTCCCCCCTTAGTTGAAGCTAAATTTTATTGTTGAACCCCAATACTAAATTATAACTAGAAGTACAATATATTTATATCTACGAAGATAAAAGTACTTAAACGCTACGGTTGTCGGACACTATTAGCGCGCACTTTTCACTTTATGCCACACTATATGCTGTTTTAGGGTTGACGCACGGGTGGTTTGTCTGCATGATGGGCGGTGCTCTAATGCTGGCGTGCTGTGTGATTTTTATATGGGACAAACCCACCACACTATTCCCAAACCACTGCAACTCCTGAGAGCCAGAATCAACAGTGGCAACCACCAGAAAAGCGCCAAGACAATGAAGCTCGACGTGTCCCGGAGAATGAATTTACCTGTCTTGGATCCTGCACGAAATTAATCAGAAAAGAATAGTGGAGGAGTAGGAAAAATATGTTTCCACTTCCCTCCATGCAAGCAGGAGACAGAACAAAGCAAGGCCAATAGGCACAAAGGGACATTACAACTGGGAGAAGCCCAGTTGCCTTGCACCACGGGTAAAACTGACTACTAATATTAATGGGTCCTAAATTGTGAGCTGCTATATTTGATTCCAATAATAGGTATGGCAAAAACGCTTGAACGCACGGAAGTTTGTTCGAGTTTCCACAAGGTCCGTATAATAAATGACTCCAGATGTAGTCTGAACAGTATCCAACATAATATTGCGTTCGTTCTGCCAAAGAATACACTCCCAAAGAATATGATGTGCTGATTGTTCATATTCACAGTCAGGTGACGAACATTGACAAAAAGGCGAGGGAACAAGCTTAAAGGAAAACAATTTACTTTTAAAGTTACCATGTCCCGTGAGAAATTGGGCAACACAGTGATCCACCTCCAACCACGTCCTAGCCAGCCGCTCACGAACGGATGGGAAGAACTGGTGGAGGTGCCGCCCCTTGGGAGAATTATCCCACCTATTTTGCCATTCGGATAAAAGTTCCTCCCAGACGTCGCTCTGGGGTTTAAATAATCTAGATATCTTATCACGGTCACGTTGCGGCAGGAAATCAGCGTCAGTGGTCTCCCGTGCGGAAAAATACATTGCAGCACGTCGCTGCACTTCAAGATCTACTGGAAGAACACCAGCAAGTACCGGTAAAGCTTCAGTACTGACGGTCCTATACGCTTTACTTAAGAATAACAAAGCCAAGCGCTGGCTTTGAAGCAATTTACGCCGTGCCGCCCCTATGGTGGCCCTATCGGCCCAAACAGGTGCTCCGTAGCACAAACAACCCAAGTAAGTAGCCCCATAAATAGTTTTTAAGGTTAAAAATGACAAACCCCAAGTAGACTTAGATATTCTCGTTAGGGCATAAAAGTTATTTTTAGCTTTTTCACCAACTGTTTTTATATGTTCTATGAAAGTGAAATTCCTCTCTAAGACTAAACCAAGATAGCACACCGATTGCTTTCTCTTCACGGGAACATTATTGAATTTAATACTAGGCCACGATTTAAGTTCACCTTTTAAAATAAGCTGATATGTTTTTTGTGGTGCAAACGTCAGACGGTTTCGATCGCCCCACTGAGATATTAATCGTAGACAAGTGTCAGCCAGATTCTCGAGGCCAGCACGAGTGCTTGACTGAATGAGCAGAAGGCCATCGTCCGCATAACCAGTTAAAGAACAACCGCTTGGAAGTGGAATCGCGAGGAAATCATCGAAGCCTATATTCCATAAATGAGGACCGATAACCGAACCTTGAGGACAGCCCATGGTAAGAGGTTTCGATACGGAATGATGTCCGAGTTTAAGTTTCGCGGAACCATTAGAAAAGTACGAACAAAGAAGATTAAATATATTATTATAGCAACCACGAGCTTTTATCTTAAGTAGTAGCATTGGCCACCATGCGTTATCAAAAGCCCCGGAAATATCTAGAAAGATTCCAACTACGTACTTGTGCTCGGAGGTATTAACTATTTTTCTAACAGAGAGTGCCGCGTCAACGGTTGATTTGCCGATAGTAAAACCGAATTGGTGCTGTGTGATGGTGCGGCTGATTCTTGTCTCTATGGCGGTTTAGACGCGACGTTTGCAGTATCGCCACCCCACGTAGAGTACGCAGAGGGTTACGCCTGTGCTGATTAAGACGACTACGGCCAAGGGCATCTTGAAGCTGTTGTTGGAGTTCTCGTCCTCAACCTTGGCTTTGCTGTTCGCAGCTGCGCTCTTTTGTGTCATTTTGCTGGCTGGTTGGCCCATTATAGAGTCGAGGTGTTTTTTCAGACTTGGGTGATGCGTGCTTGTTGTCGTGTGGCAGTGAAGTGCTGATGTGGGCTGTGGTTGACGACGAAGTGACGGTTCACATGTTGAATCTCACGGTCTTCTTAACGATGCGACCTGATCTTGTAACTTGTTGTGAATCGGGATTTGCGGTGTCGGATGACGTCGTATCGCTTGGCGGCTGTGGAACGGTCTTGAGTGGCGTCTTATCGCTCGGCGGGTGTGAAGTGTTGTTATGAGTGGTCGCTGTGCTCTCCGGGCGTGGGACCAACACGTCGTCATACCTTAATAAATAGGCTGGTTTCAAGCGATCAAGTGACACCGTGATTTGTTTACCTTTACATTCCAACGTATAGAATTTATTATGCCGCGATAAGACTTTGAATGGGCCCTCATACGGTGGTACTAAAGCTCGCCTTGCCTCGTTTCTAATAAATACATGAGAGCAAGCTGATAAATCTTCGTGAACGAATACATTATTTTTTGTGTTGCTATGTGAGCTTGAAAGGCTAAGATTTGGGACTGATGATAAAGATTGCGTTAATTGTTTTATAAATTCGCGATCGTTAATATTGGATGAAGGTTTAGATTGGAATAGGTCGCCTGGAAGTCTTAAACTACTACCATACAAAAATTGTGATGGGCTGTATCCTAAATCTATTTTAATCGCTGTACGTAAACCTAAGAGTATTATAGGCAATTCATGTACCCATACTTTGCTATCTAAGCATTTTGCCATAATAGCGGCTTTTAAAGTACGATGTAGTCGTTCGACCATACCGTTAGCCTTTGGGTTGTACGCTGTTGTACGGATGCGTTCGATACCGAGTATTTTCAGTAATTGTCGAAACAAATCGGATTCGAATTGACGACCTTGGTCTGAAGTTATTCTTATTGGACAACCAAAACGAGCGATCCAATGTTCGACGAACACCCTAGCAACTGTTTCAGCTGTTATTTCTTTTACTGGTATAACTTCAGGCCATTTCGTAACTCTATCTATAATGGTGACGCAATATTTGAAATCCTCAACAGGTGGTAAGGGTCCTATAATGTCTATGTGTACGTGTTCAAAACGGTTTCCAGTGTTAAATTCGCCTAACGGAGTTATTGTGTGGCGTTGAATTTTACTTTTTTGACATGGAATACACGTTTTAACGAAGTTTTTGACATCGGTGTTTATATCACTCCAAAAGTATCTAGATTTAACTAAACGTTTCGTAGTGGCGACGCCGGGATGACTCACGTTGTGCAATGTTTTGATTGCGAGTTCCCGGAATTGTTTAGGTAGATAAGGACGTATATCGTTCGTAGATGTTTCGCATGCTATTTTTATCTCGGTGTTAGGCATAGTAATTAATTTAAATTGAAGATTGTTACGTTTGCGTAGACTTTCTAATTCAGAATCGGTTTTTTGTAATTCAGATAATTTTTGGTAATCGAATAAAGATGGCATGGTGATCTCTTCAATTCTAGATAAGGCGTCGGCTACTGTATTTTTATCGCCTTCTATATATTTAATATTATCGCAAAATTGAGAGATGAAATCTAATTGCCTCAAACGCCTTGGTGAATCTGATGGTGAAACTTTTTTTGTTAGTGCGAAAGTCAATGGTTTGTGATCCGTTAATACGGTTAGTTCTCTACCTTCTATCATATGACGGAAATGTTTTATTGACAAGTATATAGCTAGAAGTTCCCTGTCGTAGGTACTATATCTTGTTTGGGTATCCGTAAGCTTTTTTGAATAAAATCCGAGGGATTGTAATTTTCCGTCGACTCTTTGATTTAAAGCTGCGCCTACACAACTACCAGAAGCGTCTGTCATTAATACTAAGGGTGCGGTTGCGTCTGGGTGGGCTAGCATGACTGCATTGTTTATGAGTTGTTTACATTGACTGAACGCTTTTAGTGCGCTTTCGTTCCATGTTATCTCAGTTTTGTCGCGTTTTTTTGAGTTATGCAAGTACGCGTTAAGTGGTGCTTGAATCTCTGCAGCTTTTGGAATACTTTGCCTGTAGAAATTCATCATGCCGAGAAAACGTCGAAGTTCCTCAATTGTTTTCGGTTGTGGATAGTCATTAATAAGTTGTGTTTTTTTGGCACTCGGTTTTACGCCCTGTGAATCAATATGGTAACCGAGAAAATCTAATTCGGATTTACCAAATTCGCACTTATTTGTGTTAATTGTTAAGCCATAGTTATTTAAACGATTTAATATTGTTTCTAGATGTTCTAAATGCTTAGATTTAGATTCCGATCCGATAATAATGTCATCTAGATATGGGAATGCGAAATCTAGACCTTCCAGTGTTTTATTGATTAATCTTTGGAAGTCTTGTGCTGCATTACGTAATCCAAAGTTCATTCTTGTAAATTCGAATAAACCGAATGGAGTTATGACTGCAGTCTTGGGAATATCTTCGGGTGCCATGCGAATATTAAAATAGGCTTTTCGCACGTCAATTTTAGAAAATATGGTTTTGCCTCTGAGTAGATAAGTGAAATCAAGTAGTCGCGGTAATGGGTAACGGTCGGGTATAGTTTGTGCGTTGAGTCTACGATAATCTCCGCATGCTCTTATTTCACCGTCTTTTTTAGTAACACACACAAGTGGGTTAGCCCAAGGACTATTTGAAGGCCTACAAATACCTAATTGCATCATTCGTTCGAATTCAGCTTTCGCTATTTTGTATTTCTTCGGATTGAGTGGACGTACTTTTTCATGAACCGGGGGACCGGTGGTATAAATGTGGTGTTGTACGTCATGTTTGGGGTCTGTCATAAAATTTTCTAGTTTGGTGATGCTAGGAAACTTTTGTAAGATAAGATGGTATTCGTCATTGACATCTATTGTACGAATACTCGGTTCGTTGGAGGATATTACGTTTGTGGTGCGCGATAACAATGTGACTTTGTCGACTAATTTTCTACCATGTAGGTCTACCAAAAGTTTGTTTGCGGCTAGGAAATCGGCACCTATTATCGAACTACGTACGTCGGCTAATATAAATTTCCATCTAAATGTACGGCGTAGCCCTAGATTGACCGTAATGACTTTTTCACCGAATGTCTTTATTTTTGTGCCGTTTGCTGCATATAACACATAGTCTGACGTCCTACAGTAGTTTTGCTTATTTGTGGCTAACACGGAGACGTCGGCACCTGTGTCGATTAAATATCGCACACCTGTTGTAGTGTCTGTTACGCACAAACGATATGAATGTTCGACACCGGCGACATTATTTATTCGTGCCGGTGTCTGAATTAGTTTTCCGAATTTTGTGTAGGGTGTTTGCGGCAATTAACGAGATCTCCGCATTTGCGCGCATTATTGCCGTAAACGTAGTGATAAAAACACAGAAAATTTGAATCGCCGGGTTTCGCGGACTGGTTCAAAAACTTTTCTCGATTTTTTTGTGAATTTTCGCGACTTTTGGAACGCGGTCGAGACGGGCCGGGATTATGTCGGTTTCGTTCTCGCGGTTCATGATGATTTTTTCTATTGTTTTCGACTAGTTTATTATTTAATGTTGCAATTTCCATTTTCATTTTGTTTAATTCATTTAATATTTCGGAAGTATTATTTTCAAAATTCTGAGAAGGCTTCGAAACAGAAGCTATCTCAGACGGTTTCGTATTCTCCATAATTTTATCAGCGATTTTGGCTAGACTATCTAATTTTACTTCGCCTGAATCACATGCCGTTAAGACGGCTCTAACGGAATGTGGTAGGCGCCCGGTCCACAATAATTTTAAGGTTTCATCTGGGACTCGGTTTTTTCCAAGATTTTGCATTCGTCTAAGTAGCTGTGACGGCTTTTGATCCCCGAGCTCTATCTCGTTTAAGAGTTGGTTTAGTTGTTTTGTTTCCGACTCCTCGTAAACGGAAATTAACCTATTTTTCAGCGTTTCGAATTTATTTGATTCGGGCATGTTTTCTAAAATATCACTAATGTCACTTAATTCGCTTTGTTTTAGCCTAGCTATTAAAAGTTGACTTTTGTGGAGGTCACTTGCCTTTTGAGGGTCTACGATGGCGCTGAATTGGTGGAACCAGAGTCTGGGCCGGTCTCGCCAGAAGTCCGGTATTCTTGGTGTGATGGTAACTGCCGTCATCTGCTGTGGCTGCTCCGAGGTCGGTAGTGCGGCTGTAGACATGGCTGCAGGCTGTGGTTGAGCAGCGGCTTGATATCACGGGTCGTTTATCGCGCGCGGTTAAATTATGCGAGAGTTATAAGAGGCGCGCGCACACGTCGGGTCACCACTTTGCCGGTAATGTGGGTGCGTGAGTGATTGTTGACAGAAGGGGCGGCAAAATGATATGCGTGTTCTCGGTTTGAAGTTTATTGGACGACTGTGACAAATGTCTGACTCCAGTGAATTTATACAGTAACTTAATCTAATGCGCCTAAGACTAACTAATTATATTATGCCTACGCTACAGTTTGCCGGTAATGTGAGTGTGTGAGTGATTGTTGACAGAAGGGGCGGCAAAATGATATGCGTGTTCTCGGTTTGAAGTTTATTGGACGACTGTGGAACGGTCTTGAGTGGAGTCTTATCGCTCGGCGGGTGTGAAGTGTTGTTATGAGTGGTCGCTGTGCTCTCCGGGCGTGGGACCAACACGTCGTCATACCTTAATAAATAGGCTGGTTTCAAGCGATCAAGTGACACCGTGGTTTGTTTACCTTTACATTCCAACTTAAAGAATTTATTATGCCGCGATAAGACTTTGAATGGGCCCTCATACGGTGGTACTAAAGCTCGCCTTGCCTCGTTTCTAATAAATACATGAGAGCAAGCTGATAAATCTTCGTGAACGAATACGTTATTTTTTGTGTTGCTATGTGAGCTTGAAAGGCTAAGATTTGGGACTGATGATAAAGATTGCGTTAATTGTTTTATAAATTCGCGATCGTTAATATTGGATGAAGGTTTAGATTGGAATAGGTCGCCTGGAAGTCTTAAACTACTACCATACAAAAATTGTGATGGGCTGTATCCTAAATCTATTTTAATCGCTGTACGTAAACCTAAGAGTATTATAGGCAAATCATGTACCCATACTTTGCTATCTGAGCATTTTGCCATAATAGCGGCTTTTAAAGTACGATGTAGTCGTTCGACCATACCGTTCGCCTTTGGGTTGTACGCTGTTGTACGGATGCGTTCGATACCGAGTATTTTCAATAATTGTCGAAACAAATCGGATTCGAATTGACGACCTTGATCTGAAGTTATTCTTACTGGACAACCGAAACGAGCGATCCAATGTTCGACGAACACCCTAGCAACTGTTTCAGCTGTTATTTCTTTTACTGGTATAACTTCAGGCCATTTCGTAACTCTATCTATAATGGTGACGCAATATTTGAAATCCTCAACAGGAGGTAAGGGTCCTATAATGTCTATGTGTACGTGTTCAAAACGGTTTCCAGTGTTAAATTCGCCCAACGGAGTTATTGTGTGGCGTTGAATTTTACTTTTTTGACATGGAATACACGTTTTAACGAAGTTTTTGACATCGGTGTTCATATCACTCCAAAAGTATCTAGATTTAACTAAACGTTTCGTAGTGGCGACGCCGGGGTGACTCACGTTGTGTAATGTTTTGATTGCGAGTTCCCGGAATTGTTTAGGTAGATAAGGACGTATATCGTTCGTAGATGTTTCGCATGCTATTTTTATCTCGGTGTTAGGCATAGTAATTAATTTAAATTGAAGATTGCTACGTTTGCGTAGACTTTCTAATTCAGAATCGGTTTTTTGTAATTCAGATAATTTTTGGTAGTCGAATAAAGATGGCATGGTGATCTCTTCAATTCTAGATAAGGCGTCGGCTACTGTGTTTTTATCGCCTTCTATATATTTAATATTATCGCAAAATTGAGAGATGAAATCTAATTGCCTCAAACGCCTTGGTGAATCTGATGGTGAAACTTTCTTTGTTAGTGCGAAAGTCAATGGTTTGTGATCCGTTAACACGGTTAGTTCTCTACCTTCTATCATATCACGGAAATGTTTTATTGACATGTATATAGCTAGAAGTTCCCTGTCGTAGGTACTATATCTTGTTTGGGTATCCGTAAGCTTTTTTGAATAAAATCCGAGGGATTGTAATTTTCCGTCGACTCTTTGATTTAAAGCTGCGCCTACACAACTACCAGAAGCGTCTGTCATTATTACTAAGGGTGCGGTTGCGTCTGGGTGGGCTAGCATGACTGCATTGTTTATGAGTTGTTTACATTGACTGAACGCTTTTAGTGCGCTTTCGTTCCATGTTATCTCAGTTTTGTCGCGTTTTTTTGAGTTATGCAAGTACGCGTTAAGTGGTGCTTGAATCTCTGCAGCTTTTGGAATGCTTTGCCTGTAGAAATTCATCATGCCGAGAAAACGTCGAAGTTCCTCAATTGTTTTCGGTTGTGGATAGTCATTAATAAGTTGTGTTTTTTTGGCACTCGGTTTTACGCCCTGTGAATCAATATGGTAACCGAGAAAATCTAATTCGGATTTACCAAATTCGCACTTATTTGTGTTAATTGTTAAGCCATAGTTATTTAAACGATTTAATATTGTTTCTAGATGTTGTAAATGCTTAGGTTTTGATTCCGATGCGATAATAATGTCATCTAGATATGGGAATGCGAAATCTAGACCTTCCAGTGCTTTATTGATTAATCTTTGGAAGTCTTGTGCTGCGTTACGTAATCCAAAGTTCATTCTTGTAAATTCGAATAAACCGAATGGAGTTATGACTGCAGTCTTGGGAATATCTTCGGGTGCCATGCGAATATTAAAATAGGCTTTTCGCACGTCAATTTTAGAAAATATTGTTTTGCCTCTGAGTAGATAAGTGAAATCAAGTAGTCGCGGTAATGGGTAACGGTCGGGTATAGTTTGTGCGTTGAGTCTACGATAATCTCCGCATGCTCTTATTTCACCGTCTTTTTTAGTAACACACACAAGTGGGTTAGCCCAAGGACTATTTGAAGGCCTACAAATACCTAATTGCATCATTCGTTCGAATTCAGCTTTCGCTATTTTGTATTTCTTCGGATTGAGTGGACGTACTTTTTCATGAACCGGGGGACCGGTGGTATAAATGTGGTGTTGTACGTCATGTTTGGGGTCTGTCATAAAATTTACTAGTTTGGTTATGCTAGGAAACTTTTGTAAGATAAGATGGTATTCGTCATTGACATCTATTGTACGAATACTCGGTTCGTTGGAGGATATTACGTTTGCGGTGCGCGATAACAATGTGACTTTGTCGACTAATTTCCTACCATGTAGGTCTACCAAAAGTTTGTTTGCGGCTAGGAAATCGGCACCTATTATCGAACTACGTACGTCGGCTAATATAAATTTCCATCTAAATGTACGGCGTAGCCCTAGATTGACCGTAATGACTTTTTCACCGAATGTCTTTATTTTTGTGCCGTTTGCTGCATATAACACATAGTCTGACGTCCTACAGGAGTTTTGCTTATTTGCGGCTAACACGGAGACGTCAGCACCTGTGTCGATTAAATATCGCACACCTGTTGTAGTGTCTGTAACGCACAAACGATATGAATGTTCGACACCGGCGACATTATTTATTCGTGCCGGTGTCTGAATTAGTTTTCCGAATTTTGTGTAGGGTGTTTGCGGCAATTAACGAGATCTCCGCATTTGCGCGCATTATTGCCGAAAACGTAGTGATAAAAACACAGAAAATTTGAATCGCCGGGTTTCGCGGACTGGTTCAAAAACTTTTCTCGATTTTTTTGTGAATTTTCACGACTTTTGGAACGCGGTCGAGACGGGCCCGGATTATGTCGGTTTCGTTCTCGCGGTTCATGATGACTTTTTCTATTGTTTTCGCCTAGTTTGTTATTTAATGTTGCAATTTCCATTTTCATTTTGTTTAGTTCGTTTAATATTTCGGAAGTATTATTTACTAAATTCTGAGAAGGCTTCGAAACAGAAGCTATCTCAGACGGTTTGGTATTCTCCATAATTTTATCAGCGATTTTGGCTAGACTATCTAATTTTACTTCACCTGAATCACATGCCGTTAAGACGGCTCTAACGGAATGTGGTAGGCGCCCGGTCCACAATAATTTTATGGTTTCATCTAGGACTCGGTTTTTTCCTAAATTTTGCATTCGTCTAAGTAGCTGTGACGGCTTTTGATCCCCGAGCTCTATCTCGTTTAAGAGTTGGTTTAGTTGTTTGGTTTCCGACTCCTCGTAAACGGAAATTAACCTATTTTTCAGCGTTTCGAATTTATTTGATTCGGGCATGTTTTCTAAAATATCACTAATGTCACTTAATTCGCTTTGTTTAAGCCTAGCTATTAAAAGTTGACTTTTGTGGAGGTCACTTGCCTTTTGAGGGTCTACGATGGCGCTGAATTGGTGGAACCAGAGTCTGGGCCGGTCTCGCCAGAAGTCCGGTATTCTTGGTGTGATGGTAACTGCCGTCAACTGCTGTGGCTGCTCCGAGGTCGGTAGTGCAGCTGTAGACATGGCTGCAGGCTGTGGTTGAGCAGCGGCTTGATATCACGGGTCGTTTATCGCGCGCGGTTAAATTGTGCGAGAGTTATAAGAGGCGCGCGCACACGTCGGGTCACCACTTTGCCACCACTTTTTTTCAGACTTGGGTGATGCGTGCTTGTTGTCGTGTGGCAGTGAAGTGCTGATGTGGGCTGTGGTTGACGACGAAGTGACAGTTCACATGTTGAATCTCACGGTCTTCTTAACGATGCGACCTGATCTTGTAACTTGCTGTGAATCGGGCTTTGCGGTGTCGGATGACGTCGTATCGCTTGGCGGCTGTGGAACGGTCTTGAGTGGCGTCTTATCGCTCGGCGGGTGTGAAGTGTTGTTATGAGTGGTCGCTGTGCTCTCCGGGCGTGGGACCAACACGTCGTCATACCTTAATAAATAGGCTGGTTTCAAGCGATCAAGTGACACCGTGATTTGTTTACCTTTACATTCCAACGTATAGAATTTATTATGCCGCGATAAGACTTTGAATGGGCCCTCATACGGTGGTACTAAAGCTCGCCTTGCCTCGTTTCTAATAAATACATGAGAGCAAGCTGATAAATCTTCGTGAACGAATACATTATTTTTTGTGTTGCTATGTGAGCTTGAAAGACTAAGATTTGGGACTGATGATAAAGATTGCGTTAATTGTTTTATAAATTCGCGATCGTTAATATTGGATGAAGGTTTAGATTGGAATAGGTCGCCTGGAAGTCTTATACTACTACCATACAAAAATTGTGATGGGCTGTATCCTAAATCTATTTTAATCGCTGTACGTAAACCTAAGAGTATTATAGGCAATTCATGTACCCATACTTTACTATCTAAGCATTTTGCCATAATAGCGGCTTTTAAAGTACGATGTAGTCGTTCGACCATACCGTTCGCCTTTGGGTTGTACGCTGTTGTACGGATGCGTTCGATACCGAGTATTTTCAGTAATTGTCGAAACAAATCGGATTCGAATTGACGACCTTGGTCTGAAGTTATTCTTATTGGACAACCAAAACGAGCGATCCAATGTTCGACGAACACCCTAGCAACTGTTTCAGCTGTTATTTCTTTTACTGGTATAACTTCAGGCCATTTCGTAACTCTATCTATAATGGTGACGCAATATTTGAAATCCTCAACAGGTGGTAAGGGTCCTATAATGTCTATGTGTACGTGTTCAAAACGGTTTCCAGTGTTAAATTCGCCTAACGGAGTTATTGTGTGGCGTTGAATTTTACTTTTTTGACATGGAATACACGTTTTAACGAAGTTTTTGACATCGGTGTTCATATCACTCCAAAAGTATCTAGATTTAACTAAACGTTTCGTAGTGGCGACGCCGGGGTGACTCACGTTGTGCAATGTTTTGATTGCGAGTTCCCGGAATTGTTTAGGTAGATAAGGACGTATATCGTTCGTAGATGTTTCGCATGCTATTTTTATCTCGGTGTTGGGCATAGTAATTAATTTAAATTGAAGATTGTTACGTTTGCGTAGACTTTCTAATTCAGAATCGGTTTTTTGTAATTCAGATAATTTTTGGTAATCGAATAAAGATGGCATGGTGATCTCTTCAATTCTAGATAAGGCGTCGGCTACTGTATTTTTATCGCCTTCTATATATTTAATATTATCGCGAAATTGAGAGATGAAATCTAATTGCCTCAAACGCCTTGGTGAATCTGATGGTGAAACTTTCTTTGTTAGTGCGAAAGTCAATGGTTTGTGATCCGTTAACACGGTTAGTTCTCTACCTTCTATCATATGACGGAAATGTTTTATTGACATGTATATAGCTAGAAGTTCCCTGTCGTAGGTACTATATCTTGTTTGGGTATCCGTAAGCTTTTTTGAATAAAATCCGAGGGATTGTAATTTTCCGTCGACTCTTTGATTTAAAGCTGCGCCTACACAACTACCAGAAGCGTCTGTCATTAATACTAAGGGTGCGGTTGCGTCTGGGTGGGCTAGCATGACTGCATTGTTTATGAGTTCTTTACATTGACTGAACGCTTTTAGTGCGCTTTCGTTCCATGTTATCTCAGTTTTGTCGCGTTTTTTTGAGTTATGCAAGTACGCGTTAAGTGGTGCTTGAATCTCTGCAGCTTTTGGAATGCTTTGCCTGTAGAAATTCATCATGCCGAGAAAACGTCGAAGTTCCTCAATTGTTTTCGGTTGTGGATAGTCATTAATAAGTTGTGTTTTTTTCGCACTCGGTTTTACGCCCTGTGAATCGATATGGTAACCGAGAAAATCTAATTCGGATTTACCAAATTCGCACTTATTTGTGTTAATTGTTAAGCCATAGTTATTTAAACGATTTAATATTGTTTCTAGATGTTCTAAATGCTTAGATTTAGATTCCGATCCGATAATAATGTCATCTAGATATGGGAATGCGAAATCTAGACCTTCCAGTGCTTTATTGATTAATCTTTGGAAGTCTTGTGCTGCGTTACGTAATCCAAAGTTCATTCTTGTAAATTCGAATAAACCGAATGGAGTTATGACTGCAGTCTTGGGAATATCTTCGGGTGCCATGCGAATATTAAAATAGGCTTTTCGCACGTCAATTTTAGAAAATATGGTTTTGCCTCTGAGTAGATAAGTGAAATCAAGTAGTCGCGGTAATGGGTAACGGTCGGGTATAGTTTGTGCGTTGAGTCTACGATAATCTCCGCATGCTCTTATTTCACCGTCTTTTTTAGTAACACACACAAGTGGGTTAGCCCAAGGACTATTTGAAGGCCTACAAATACCTAATTGCATCATTCGTTCGAATTCAGCTTTCGCTATTTTGTATTTCTTCGGATTGAGTGGACGTACTTTTTCATGAACCGGGGGACCGGTGGTATAAATGTGGTGTTGTACGTCATGTTTGGGGTCTGTCATAAAATTTTCTAGTTTGGTGATGCTAGGAAACTTTTGTAAGATAAGATGGTATTCGTCATTGACATCTATTGTACGAATACTCGGTTCGTTGGAGGATATTACGTTTGTGGTGCGCGATAACAATGTGACTTTGTCGACTAATTTTCTACCATGTAGGTCTACCAAAAGTTTGTTTGCGGCTAGGAAATCGGCACCTATTATCGAACTACGTACGTCGGCTAATATAAATTTCCATCTAAATGTACGGCGTAGCCCTAGATTGACCGTAATGACTTTTTCACCGAATGTCTTTATTTTTGTGCCGTTTGCTGCATATAACACATAGTCTGACGTCCTACAGGAGTTTTGCTTTTTTGCGGCTAATACAGAGACGTCGGCACCTGTGTCGATTAAATATCGCACACCTGTTGTAGTGTCTGTAACGCACAAACGATATGAATGTTCGACACCGGCGACATTATTTATTCGTGCCGGTGTCTGAATTAGTTTTCCGAATTTTGTGTAGGGTGTTTGCGGCAATTAACGAGATCTCCGCATTTGCGCGCATTATTGCCGTAGACGTAGTGATAAAAACACAGAAAATTTGAATCGCCGGGTTTCGCGGACTGGTTCAAAAACTTTTCTCGATTTTTTTGTAAATTTTCGCGACTTTTGGAACGCGGTCGAGACGGGCCGGGATTATGTCGGTTTCGTTCTCGCGGTTCATGATGATTTTTTCTATTGTTTTCGACTAGTTTATTATTTAATGTTGCAATTTCCATTTTCATTTTGTTTAGTTCATTTAATATTTCGGAAGTATTATTTTCTAAATTCTGAGAAGGCTTCGAAACAGAAGCTATCTCAGACGGTTTGGTATTCTCTATAATTTTGTCAGCGATTTTGGCTAGACTATCTAATTTTACTTCACCTGAATCACATGCCGTTAAGACGGCTCTAACGGAATGTGGTAGGCGCCCGGTCCACAATAATTTTAAGGTTTCATCTGGGACTCGGTTTTTTCCAAGATTTTGCATTCGTCTAAGTAGCTGTGACGGCTTTTGATCCCCGAGCTCTATCTCGTTTAAGAGTTGGTTTAATTGTTTGGTTTCCGACTCCTCGTAAACGGAAATTAACCTGTCTTTCAGCGTTTCGAATTTATTTGATTCGGGCATGTTTTCTAAAATATCGCTAATGTCACTTAATTCGCTTTGTTTTAGCCTAGCTATTAAAAGTTGACTTTTGTGGAGGTCACTTGCCTTTTGAGGGTCTACGATGGCGCTGAATTGGTGGAACCAGAGTCTCGGCCGGTCTCGCCAGAAGTCCGGTATTCTTGGTGTGATGGTAACTGCCGTCATCTGCTGTGGCTGCTCCAGGGTCGGTGATGCAGCTGTAGACATGGCTGCAGGCTGTGGTTGAGCAGCGGCTTGATATCACGGGTCGTTTATCGCGCGCGGTTAAATTGTGCGAGAGTTATAAGAGGCGCGCGCACACGTCGGGTCACCACTTTGCCGGTAATGTGGGTGTGTAAGTGATTGTTGACAGAAGGGGCGGCAAAATGATATGCGTGTTCTCGGTTTGAAGTTTATTGGACGACTGTGACAAATGTCTGACTCCAGTGAATTTATACAGTAACTTAATCTAATGCGCCTAAGACTAACTAATTATATTATGCCTACGCTACAATATCATCACGATTAACGCACATTTACTCACATTCGAAAATATTGACTTAAACATTTTTTTCGAAAAAGAAATCAAAATATTTACCAATTAAATCAACGACTGTTGATCATCACTGATTACTACTTACTTACACATCTGAATCAAATGTAAACACGACATTTACGAGAAATCTCACATTAAAAATATATCAGGAAAATATTTTACGTTTCACCGGTTCCCGGATGCCTCTAAGGAATTTATCCGGATTTCTGCAGTTAATACATAATGGATTTATACAGGTTGTAGTGGGGACCGGGTAAGACCGGATTTTTGTGGAAACTGCAGTGTGAAAAAGAAATGGAGCGAATTTACAATAATCAAAAAAAAAAAAAAACAAAAACCCTTGGGTAATTTGTACATACTTTTTTTCGTGGGGAATTAATTTTGTGGCGAACTTTTTCAACACTAGTTATTCTTTTTTTCGTTATAGACATGATTCCCTTGATTGTAACAACATAAAGCTTCGATAAGAGTTTTGCTACATTCACGAGGTTGTTAGTGGCTTTGGAAAGGTCCTTTTTTTCGAAGTAAATTCTGCAAATAAGTCTTCCCACCCAGGGTGAGCGGAAGGGACTATCAGACTCGTATTGATTAAAATATTGTGGTTACCTGTTTGGACAGTCCTCTGACCCATATTTAGATGGGGCCCCTGTCAGATTGCTGATATCTCTTTGAGGCGCGCGAGGAACACGACGCACCGTCGAAACGGACTTGGTTCATGTTCGCGCCTATGGTGGCCGGAAAATACTCTAGACGTCCGTTGCTGCGGGCGTCTCCCTCGGCGGTGGGTCGTTTCGTCTCCTTCTTCGCTAGCATGACTGTTTCGCAGAAGGAGGTGATTTCGACAGGTACCTTAAAGTGGCAGTGGAATTGCTAAAAGTGCAGGGCAGGACTGGAGGTAGACCATCGTTTGTGGTAAGGCTCTGCAGTGACACCCTGCTTCATCAGTATACTGGACGATGTTTTACACGATGTGCACTATAACATAGATCTGCGGGTTACTTATACTAAGCAATATTCCTAATGATTCACTTCGTGAATGAATAATAGAAGAATAGCCAATGACGTTGCTGGAAACTCATGAAATGAATAATTAGGAATAATGCTTAAAGAGGCCGTTTTAGACTCATTGTAATGCAACGCACAGAAGAGCCTAAGGGCTCCCACACATAAACACGATACGACGTCGCGTCGTAGAACGATGCGGCGACGTTTCACGATACGACGTCGCGTCGTAGAAATCTACGATGAGCATCGTTACAGTGGGGTGGTGTTTTAGTTCATTCCGAAAAACGGACCGCTCTAGATAGACGCATTCTGTTCCATAGTACGGGACGCTGCTCGACTAGCGTAATTAAATGATCGACTTCAATACCATCCGTCATTAGTTTCAAAACGCGCTTTATAACAACAGAAAGAGAAATCGTTTTAACACACTGACGGCATTTTTAGGGTTCCGTAGCCAAATGGCAAAAACGGAACCCTTATAGATTCGTCATGTCTGTCTGTCTGTCTGTCCGTGTATGTCACAGCCACTTTTTGTCGAAAGTATAAGAGCTATCCTGCTGAAACTTGGTAGAAAGATGTATTATGTGAACCGCATTAGGATTTTCACACAAAAATCAAAACAAAACAAATTTTGGGGGTGTCCCCCATACTTAGAATTAAAACTCAAAAAAATTTTTTTCACCTAACCCATACGTGTGGGGTATCTATGAATAGGTCTTTAAAAATGATATTGAGGTTACTAACATCATTTTTTTCTAAACTGAACAGTTTGCGCGAGAGACACTTCCAAAGTGGTAAAAAGTGTGTCGCCCCCCCCCCGTAACTTCTAAAATAAGAGAATGATAAAACTAAAAAAAATATATAATGTAGACCTCAACCAAAACTACCAACGAAAATTGGTTTGGATGAGATACAGTTAGCAGTTTTTGAGATATAGTACATTTTCAAAAACCGCAAATATAACTTTGCCATTCATACAAATACTATGAAAAGCAAAGTTATTTTTATTGTTTGTGTATATTACTTACTAATCTCAATATAATTATATCTCTAATCTATGCTTGCTGCTACGGAACCCTTCATGGGCGAGTCCAACTCGCACTTGGCCGGTTTTTTATTAGCCAAATTAAAACTTTAATTTGAACGACGCCGCAAATCGGCACAACCAATTAAGTAACCCTTGTTGGAGTTAGTACAAACGCCATTTTAACCACAGTACGACAAATTAAATCGACGGCACAAAGTAACCATCAAATGCTTACCAAAACAAAGGTCCTGTCATAGAATAATGTTATAGAAGCGACACTTCAGTTCCGAGAGTCGTCGGCCCCGTTGGCGCAGGGGCTAGGCGGTAGGCGGTTTTGGCCTACGGTAGTTGTTCCGAGTCTGTCTGTATAAGAAAGTTTAAATGTTGGTAAACGCATCCTCGATTACTTACTAATTAATTATATAATAATTAATTAATTTAATTAATAATCAATAATGTATTTTGCGTAAAGGTAACATTGTAAGAAATGTTGAAATTAAAGAAATGAAATACAAAAAGTTAGGTTTTCAATAGTTTCGCGATGGTGGCGCCAGTGGCGGTGGCGTCGTCAAATTTTTCTCGCTCATCAAACGACGCTTTTGCACTACGCTAGGCTCTTAATAATAGTGAGGCAACGGGTTAATTCTTATTTCCTATTATTTTTAATAATAGAAGGTTATGTCATTTTGCATGCAGCAGTCATTAAACGGTTTGTGGTCAATCACTGGTGAAATTGACAACCTGAGGCTACGGATTTACTGCTGGGAAGCATGAAGATGTAGGGCAGTTGGTCATTACTATCGATTATTTCGGTATAATATTCTGTCCCTGTTAGATGAGAAGGGTTATTTCTGCTTAACTGGCTGTCTGCCACACTAACTGAGCTGCTTCGCGCAGCAAATGCCTCGCGAGGCTGCTCGTTTTATGTGGACGCACCTATTCGCTAAATAACTGACTGTCCTAACTGTACCGTCACATCTCTTAATCTATGGTTACCTACACATAGGGTATTTAAACAGTGAACATGTTAAAAAGCCGTGGCAGTTACAAGGGTTGGGGCATTCCCCGGGGTGACAGCGGGACTGGGGGTTGGTTGACAGTTGTAGTCACATGTCCAAAATAGACCTGGACGAACCGGTTTATAAAATTACCGGGAGTTTATTAACGTGTTGTGGAGGGTAAGAAGTTAATGGCTTTGTAATAATTTCATTTTTGGGTGCTTTTTCAGGGCATAATCTATATTTTTCTGTACTTGTATTATACAGTCAGATACGATAAAGATGTCATCCACTTATAAATCAATTTTCTCCAACTATTTTCAGTAAAGATTCACGTTTTCACGGACTCACAAAGTATTTTTAAAACTGCAAAGGAGAATTAGGTGTCTCCCATTAAAGGCTGTGTAGGATCTACAAAATTACAGCCGGGACTAATGGTGCTTTAAGAGAAGGGAACTCGGCGGTTTGTAATTCATGGTCAAGGCTAGCTTTACTTTAATAAGTCATTTTTCAATTCATCATCATCTGCTTATATTATTCCAACTATGTTGGGGTTGGCTGCCAGTCGAGCTGGATGCAACTAAATATCAGTAATTTACATGGAGCGATTCCCTATCTGACCGACTCAACCCAGTGTTGAACTTTAGAGTTACTGACAAACGGTTAAAGACTGTCAATGATCTACAAAAACCACCCGGAACAACGGCTTCACGTATATACTTTCCATAGCATGGAAGAAACTCGCTATGATAAATATGACACCAATCTTGACAGGCCGGTTGGTTTAGTCGTTAGTGACCCTGACTGCTATGCCGGAGGTCGTGGGTTCGATTCCCACTCAGGACAAATGTTTGTGTGATGAGCACGATCATTTAATTTTGTTCTGTGTCTGGGTGTAATTTATCTATAATACACTCGAGAGCAATGAATCCGGGTCACTTAAAGAATCCTAAAAATCTTGGAAACTAAAAGTGCTAGGTTAATGCAATAAATTGTATTTAATAGTCAATGTAATACTCCTTAAATGAAGGTATTAAAACTTCTTAGTTATTGTAAAGTTAAATCATAAAAAAATCAAATTTGAAAAAGGGCCACTTTCGAAGATGGAACTACGAAATTACAGCATTTGGTTTTGCTTTTGTTTGTAATCTGTCATTTATGTGGGTACATAAACCATGTTGATAGTGCTCTATATTCATTATTCAAGCTGAAATTATGTCGCTTACGCCTGAAGAATGCACCAGAATACTTAAATGCTGGAAACCGGCCGGAGTCAGCGCGATACAGCCAGGACTGTCGGTGTGTCGCTGTCAACAGTACAAAGAGTTCTCCGACGTTACGAAGAAACTGGTTCTAACCTACGCAGACCAGGAACGGGCAGAACCAGGTGTACCACAGCACGAGAAGACCGATACTTGGTGAACACCATGCTTCGAAATCGCTTTCTCACAGGAACTGAACTCACCAATCAGTTTCGACGCCTCGGAGGAAGTAACCCAAGTGCATGGACAGTAAGACGTCGGCTTGCTGAATCTAACTTAAAACCCCTTAGACCTGCAAACGGCCCTAAACTGGAGCGTGGGCATCGTATTTCAAGACTAAGATATGCCCAGAGCCACGTAAATTGGAGTATTGAAGATTGGTCAAAAGTTATGTTCTCCGACGAATCAAAATTTATGCTCTACAAGCACGATGGAAGACACAGAGTGTATCGAAGACCAGGGGAAAGATTCAAGCAAGCATGCATCGAAGAAAAAGTAGCCTACGGTGGTGGGTCTGTACTTGCGTGGGCCGGAATTTCTTCTGAAAGCCGCACAGAGCTGGTGATCATAGAAAACGGCTCTTTAACTAGCGTAAGATATGTGGAAGAAATCCTCAATGATCCGACCTCATACAGGTAGGATTGTGAATGACTACCTTCAAGAGATGAACATTACTCGTATGGAGTGGCCAGCGCGCAGCCCGGATATCAACCCGATCGAGCATGCTTGGGACGAGCTAGGCAGATGCGTAAAACAACGAAACCCTCCCCCAATCACGCTTCGTGAGCTCAAAATTGCTCTCACAGAGGAATGGGAGAATATTCCCCAAAATCGTATAAGGAACTTGGTGTACAGCATGCCAAACCGCGTAAACGCAGTAATGGAAGCACGAGGAGGCAATACGAAGAATTAAAATTCAAGAAAATCGTAATAAAGTTCAAAAATTTAATGTTTCCTATTTTTGTTTTAAGGAGAGATCAGCAGTTTTTTTCTTTGTGTAATTTTGTGTTAATAAAATGTATGGTGACTCATATTTTTTTTACTTTCATTTAAGGAGTATTACATTGTCTATTAAATACAATTTATTGCATTAACTATCATTTTTAGTTTCCGAGATTTTTAACATTCTTTAAGTGACCCGGATTCATTGCTCTCGAGTGTATAAGTATGTTTAACAGTTGTCTAGCCATAACACAAGCTCTGCTTAGCTTGGGACTAGATGGCGTTGTGTTATAGTTGTGGAATATTATTATTATAATCACGCAAAAAATATTTAACGGATTTGGATGAAATTTGGTACACAGATAGTTTATAACCTGGATTAACACATCTATAAGATAGTTTTTATCCCAAGGTTATGTTCCCTTGGGATAATTTGAGTTATGTAAGACTAGCTAATGCCGCTAATAAGTCTACGCACTAAATAGGTTTGTACACGACACGTATCGCCCTACACTTGATTGCGTACCACCGGGAATATAGGATTACCGACTCTGTTTAGTTTGAGTCGATTACCTGCGACCTAAGGTTGATGAATACCTGAGCACGTAGACTTGATGTGGAGATCATGATTAAGCTGAGTTGTGTGTTGAATAATGGAGTTTTTTGATGATTATCTTGCTGGGAATAAATTTTAAAAGCGTGTATATGTTTTTTCACACTATTCTAGTACATATTTCAAGATTTTATTTGCTTTCACCTACCGTACTGTTGTCTGTAATCAAATCTTGCAAGTTAAATTTGATCCACTTCCCGGTTTCCGATTGTGCTGAAATTTTGCACGTATATGTATATCGCGTGACAATGCCATATTATGACATGGAGCTGATCTGATGATGGAGCTGGAAGGTGGCCATAGAGACTCGAATCTCTATTATATAAAAATCAATTGCTGTTCGTTAGTCTCGCTAAAACTCGAGAACGGCTGGACCGATTTGGCTAATTTTGGTTTTGAATTATTTGTGGAAGTCCAGGGAAGGTCTAAAAGGTGAGGCGGTACGAAGTTTGCCCGGTCAGCTAGTCTCTATTATATAAAAATCAATTGCTGTTCGTTAGTCTCGCTAAAACTCGAGAACGGCTGGACCGATTTGGCTAATTTTGGTTTTGAATTATTTGTGGAAGTCCAGGGAAGGTTTAAATGGTGAGGCGGTACGAAGTTTGCCCGGTCAGCTAGTCTGTAATAAAAACTCGCAAACCCATCGAGTTTAGACTCGTTTGATCCGTCTTAACGAGTAGGTACCTACTTTGTCTATCATAAGTTTTATTTTTAACAATAAAAGCTTGTTTTTAAAAAGAACATACTCGTAGTTTTTTAAATTACGTACTAACTTGTTCGAAATTACTGCACAGATTTTAATGTTATTTCATACACATGAAACCTACATAGGTTTTATTTAGTATCAAACGTTTTATTTTAGCTCGGTTGATGGCTATATCTATGCTAACTCATCGTCTTCCTGCCCTTAACCCATCCTACTTGCGGGTTGGCGCAACACGTTTTCTTGTTCCATTCTCCCCTGTCAGACGTAGCGGCAACATTTACTCCTTTATCTTCTATCTTCTATCTATCTATCTATCTATACTTATAATAAATCTGTAGAGAGGTCAATTCTGTACATTAAATATATTTCCAAAATAACTATCAGGGGTTGTTTAGGGATCGATACTGATGCCAAAAATGCAATCAGTAAAATTATTGTCTGTCTGTCTGTCTGTCTGTCTGTCTGTCTGTCTGTATAACCGCTATAGAAACAAAAACTACTCGACGGATTTTAACGAAACTTGGTACATTTATTTTTCATACTCCTGAGCAGGTTATAGTATACTTTTCATCACGCTACAATCAATAGGAGCAGAGCAGTGAAGGGATTCCGATTGGATTTTTACAACTCAATTTTGAGGCACTTTCCGATAAGCTAGCAGACTGAAATTTTGCACATGCTCTGAGTTCTGATGAAAATACATGACTAGCTAAGAAACGTCATTACAAATCCAATATGGCGGCCTACCCAAGATGGCGGACTGGCTGTTTGAAATCCACCCCCATGATATGAGTATCAAATGAAAGGGTTTGCTGTCAGGAATACGAAATAAAAATAGTCACGTGATTTAAATCCAATATGGCGGACGTCCAAGATGGCAGACAGGCTATTTGAAATGCACCCCTATGATATGGATATCAAATGAAAGGGTTTGCTGTCGGGAATACGAACAAAATAGTCACGTGACTTAAATCCAATATGGCGGACGTTCAAGATGGCAGACTGGCTGTTTAAAATCCACCCCCATGATATGGGTATCAAATGAAAGGGTTTGCTGTCAGGAATACGAAAATTTAGTCAGGTGACTTAAATCCAATATGGCGGACGTCCAAGATGGCAGACAGGCTATTTGAAATGCACCCCTATAATATGGATATCAAATGAAAGGGTTTGCTGTCGGGAATACGAAAAAAATAGTCACGTGACCTAAATCCAATATGGCGGACGTTCAAGATGGCAGACTGGCTGTTTAAAATCCACCCCCATGATATGAGTATCAAATGAAAGGGTTTGCTGTCAGGAATACGAAAAAAATAGTCATGTGACTTAAATCCTATATGGCTGACGTCCAAGATGGCGGACAGGCTATTTGAAATGCACCCCCAAGATATGGGTATCAAATGAAAGGGTTTGCTGTCAGGAATATGAAAAAAATAGTCACGTGTCTTAAATCCAACATGGCGGACATCCAAGATGGCGGATCGGCTATTTGAAATGCATCCCCATGATATGGGTATTAAACGAAACGGTTTGCTGAATGGGATACGAAAAAAAATATCACGTGACCTAAATCCAACATGGCAGCCGTCCCAAGTTGGCGGATAAGAAGTAAATTAAGTTTGAATATGAAGAAGACTAAAAAAAAGTATAATATTTAGTGGGTGCTCAAAGCGTGTTTTTCCCACGTTTTGTCGTTCCGGTTGGATTTTTGCAACTCAATTTTGAGGCACTTTCCGATAAGCTAGCAGGCTGAAATTTTCAGGGTACCTTCAAACCCGATGAACAAAGATAAAAATAATAAAATAATTAATAAATTTAAAAAATCTAAAAGCCCACGTTTTTAAATGTCCTAAAAATAAGAAAATAACCCTACAGGGCTGAGAGATGGGCCAATCAAAACGTGGGGGCGTATCTTTGCAAGTTACGCCCACGAGCTATACACGTCATGTAAATATCTCATAAATAATTCCTTAAATAATTTACGCCCCCACGTTTTGAGTGGCCCCTCTCTCAGCCCCGTAGGGTTATTTTCTTATTTTTAGGACATTTAAAAACGTGGGTTTTTTAATCTTCCGTCGCGTGTGCAACCCTAATGGTTAAGCTACACAGAAATCATTTATGACGGAAATTTTCTCCTTAAAATTATATAAAAAATACCCCACGACAGCATATGTCTATCTTTTATGGTTGACTCACAATAACACGTGTAACTCCCGATAGCTTAGCAGTTCGAAGCTTTCTGATTACATTTGAATACTCTTACGTTTATAACACTCTCAGTCACCCCTAATTGAAAAAGTTAACATTAATTAACTGCTCCATAAAAAAAATCATATAAATCAGTACAGAAACACCAAAGTTATACATGAAATACGCCAATAAGCCATTGCGCGTGAATACTGAATCATGCTATAAGGATTTTTTTTGAGAATCGGTCGCCGCGCTCGACGCGTCTCGCGGCCGAAGGTATAAAATAGTCAATTTATAGAGAAAGGCTATAGGCTATATATCATCACGCTAAGGCCAATAGGAGCGGAGCGCCAATGAAGAATGCTTCGAAATCCCGGTTAAATTTAACGTTAGCCCAAAGTAACTATTCCACGCGGACGAAGTCGCGGGCAAAAGCTAGTTATTCATATTTACCTGAACCATCCATTCATCTTTAATTCGGTCTTCGTTTTCTGCTCCATTCATCCACAAACATTCCCATATATGCTAACTAAATAGGTAAATCGCACATCTCACTGATCAAAAGGCATCTGATAAAAAATTGCAAGAAAAAAATAAAAAGAGCGTTAAACGTGATAATGAATGATACAAAGACTTATCTACTGTGTACATTTTAGTATACAACCTAACACCCGTGGCTGGAGGAAATTCGCTCAACTTTCAGGCAAGCTCAACTTTCGTGAGCTCAACTTTCGAAAGCTCAACTTTCCGACTCAAGTGTCACTGTCGGTCGGAATGTGTTAATGAGTTTGGAAAACGAATCGGTATTTTAACTTGAACACTGCATTAAGTTTTTTGTTTTTGTTTAACATGTGACTTTGTTCATTATTTTATGTAGAAAATAAAACCAACCTTTCTAAATCCTAACTTGATATTATTTGTGCCGATTGAACTTTTACGCTGCGTGTCGCGGATTCGATTCCCACCCGGAGCAAATATTTGTATGATCTAAAATAGTTGTTCCGGGTCTGGGCGTTTGTGTATGTGTGTTACATGTTTGTAAACGCAACCACGATAATGAGAGATTCCTAGTGTAGGGCAAAAAAAAATATTTTCTTTTTATTTTTGTTCAGACCACGAACTTCATAAATCCACGTCGGAGTTGTGTGCTGTCACATACTACGTCCATGCATGGGCGGGTACGAGTCAGCCAATCACTGAGCAGCATTTTCAAAACCGTTGAGTAATTTTCCCTCCAGAGCGGGCCCTCCGGGTCAATTTTGATTCTATTCTGCTCTCGCTACATTATTGTACGCGCACCTAATTCCGACATTATAATTATTGTAATTTAAATATAAGAAAATTAAATCTTTACATCAACCTGAAATAGTCTCGGCACATTATTTCACACATCATCATCACCAACCTGAAAAGCACACGCAGACCAGAGCTGACGCCCAACAATTTTAATTAATGTTGATAATGAACCGTGTCATTAATACTGAAAATTATGTGCTATGTTATGTGGTATAGTCATCATCGTCATTATCATCATCATCAGCCGGAAGACGTCCACTGCTGAACATAGGCCTCCCCCTTAGACCGCCACGCCGAACGACAATTCGCCACTTGCATCCATCGGTTGCCCGCGACCCTCACGATGTCGTCGGTCCACCTAGTGGGAGGCCTACCTACGCTGCGTCTTCCGGTCCGTGGTCGCCACTCGAGAACTTTTCTTCCCCATCGGTTGTCAGTTCTACGAGCAATGTGGCCTGCCCATTGCCACTTCAACTTTTATGAGCTATGTCGGTGACTCTGGTTCTTCGCCGAATATCCATGTTCCGGATTTTATCCCGCAAAGAAACTTCGAGCACAGCTCGGGCTTGAGTGACTCTTAGTCTCTCTAAAAGGCCAGCAGTCAGAAACCACGTTTCAGAGCCATATGTCATCACTGGCAACACACACTGGTTAAACACCCTTGTCTTGAGACACTGTGGGATTCTCGATGAGAAGATATCACGTAACTTCCCAAACGCTGCCCATCCGAGTTGGATTCTTCGGGCGACCTCTTTCTCGATCTTGGGGTATAGTAGTATATATCAATGCAAAAGAGGCATGAAACTTCTACAGAAATAAAATATTTTACTCCGATTGAATGAAGGCACTGAAAGCAACCATAAATAAACAATAAAATCTGAAAGCGAATGAATCTTACAAAGGAAAGGGTTTTGATTGATATGAAAGTTATTCTTTCTCTTTTTAGTTTTTATATGCAATGGTCGAGCTCTTTCAATTCTTTAAACATCGTGAGTTACCTATTTTTGCACGTAGAGCTCATGCTCTACCATCACCATAAGGTTTGTCGACAGAGGAAACGACAAAGTGACGCAGTACCTATAGACAATTCTGTGGTATGACAGAATTCTATTGTCCTAACACGGATGCAAGCGGGTTATTCCGCATGGCGATGTACAAATGTAGAAAAAAAAAGATAAAACTATTCTTCAGTCGACTATGGGTCGTGCTATTCTCTGTTCCGCTCATCATATCATCTTCATCTTACCCCAAGCTATCAGATTTTCTTTAATAGATTTTCAAGTTTTTCACCAAAGCGGAAGGTTAATATTTGATTGAGAAAATACAGATTGGGGCTAAGTTGATAAGCTGACGTCTGTACAAGTACAATCCTGATCATCATCAGCCTTTATATTCTCACTGCTGGGACAAAGGCCTCCTCTCTGTGAGTGGGAAACATGAACAATATAATTTTTCAAAAATCTTTCTGGCAGTTGTCAATATTTTTAATCAATAGAAATAAATGGAGCGACTACCTTACTGACCTCTATACTGTACAGTAAACTTACATTTCAACAGTTTTGATTTAGTTTCTTGCAACAGAGGGCGAGCCTAATACCATCACCCAGGTACAAATCTAAACTCCGAGCTTCTACTACCCACCAACAACGCTTTCATTTAAAATATTTGAACGTTCAAATCTCAAACAAATACTATTCTGGTTTAAAACACAGTTCCCCACGTGAACCCCGCATGATTGCTTCAATATGGAAATTAAAACAACTTTCAGTCAACCAAACTTGGGGCGATCCAGGCAATTGAGGCAATGGGGGGCAACCCTGTTAATGGTCCCAATAACCCTTCACAATGCTTTGATGAGTGTACTTTTAGTTTAGTTTAGTTCTATTGCTTGTAAATTGGCCAATAGAGGAAACTGAAAATTGACACAGTGAAGGGACTGTGAATTTAATTTTCTGTCTGGTAGAGGTGAAGTAATGGGGTTATTTTGTGATGCTAGATAGAACCTGGGTACCTGATTTTGTGCCGTGGAAAAAGGGTTAAATAGTTGAACATATAAAAGTTCATAAATATAGTCAATAGTTGTTGTTTGTTTGTAGCGACTTCTGATTAGGAGGACCTTGGTTTGACTCCTAGAACGGGCAGTGTTGCTAGGGTTTTCAGCAGTAGCTATAAGAGTTTGGAATTGTGGTGGGTGGACGGTATTAGGTTGTCTTTTTTATATCTGGCGAAATGTGTAGGTGCAGTGGTAGATTCACCTGTGTTTATCTATATAAACCTTCAAGAATTATATAGCGTGATATTATGTCTTCCTAATCTTTTCTCTAATTTAGTTAGTGACCCTGACTGCTATGCCGGAGGTCGTGGGTTCGATTCCCACCCAGGACAAATGTTTGTGTGATGAGCACGGTCATTTGTTCTGTGTCTGGGTGTAATGTATCTATAATATTTATGTATTTAGAAATATTTAAGTATGTTTATCAGTTGTCTAGTACTCATAACACAAGCTCTGCTTAGCTTGGGACTAGATGGCGTTGTGTGATAGTTGTGAAATATTATTATATTATTATTATAGAGATATCAGAGGCATTATCACGAGTTTTCACGTTTTCACGACATAGACGGCAACTTTGACGTTAATTTGACGGAAAATATTAAATCCTCGTTCGTAACCTAGAGGCGCATTATCATTTCCCTTACAATTTACGTTGTAATTCAGGTACGCTGTACGGCCAAATACGTAGAATTCATGCTAGGGCCTTAAAATCCTAAAGTTGTCGTTATAAGAATTTGCGGTTATAAACACAAGTACTTCATAATTATGATATTGTACCTTACAAAGATAAGATGCGTACTACAACGGAGGTTGACGCAAGAAAAGATGCATAAATGCAAGAGATGCAAATATCAGCATCTTAGCTCGCGGTGTTTTGTAGTTTTTGCCTGAAAAATGTTTAATTTATTTTGTGTAATAATACAGAGTGTTCGTGATGAACAAAAGAAATGCAGTAAATCCTTTAAACACTTCTATATTTCGTTGAATTTGGATACAATATTGGTTTCTTGATGCATGAATGGACTTTTATATAATATTATTTGAGTTATTGTAAAAAGCAAGCGGGAATTCGGTGCTAGTTGAGTGAGAGTGACACGGTGGCGTTGGCAGCTCTGCCGCGTTAGCTACGCGCGCTGCGATTGGTCGACGGCTGACATTTTGAAATTGGCGGGCCGTGTGTGGCGTGCATGGCGCACGGAAGTACGGCGTGAACACAGAGTCTTATTTCTATAAGAGGTTGCAATGCAAGTAATATAAGATGTCGGTTTTGTGCCCACTAGACCTATATATTTGTATCATTAAAAAAAACGAATCTCAAATCATGTCTATATCTGACAGGTTAAAAAAATGGAGGTTCTCAATTCGACTGTTTTTTAAATGTTTGTTACCTCATAACTTACGACTGGGTGAACCGATGTTGATGATTCTTTATTGTTCGACGCAGTATATCTGTCATTTGGTCCGATTTCTTTCAGTTTGGTTCAGTGCTTTTTATTTTATAAGAATTTTTCGCTGTGTAAGTACTTATTTACAATAGTGCTAGGGACGATATTATTACTGGTACTACGGATTACGTATTTGACAAGAGTTTGGGGTTGAATATTTTGAACTAAAAAGGGTACAATAAAAACCTTAAAGTTTTTTAATGCCATTTTCGATAGGTTATAGAAAAATACGGGATAGTCATAATCTAGATTATTTCACTTGTAGTAGGTATTAGTACAGAGTACAGAAGCGAGCACTTCGACCTCTCCCAAACTGCGCCTCTGCATCAACTGTACCGTAATTATGAGAAGGATATCCTGTATCGTAGGATATCCTTAAAAAACCGGCCAAGTGCGAGTTGGACTCGCCCATGAAGGGTTCCGTAGCAGCAAGCATAGATTAGAGATAAAATTATATTGAGATTAGTAAGTAATATACACAAACAATAAAAATAACTTTGTTTTTCATAGTATTTGTATGAATGGCAAAGTTATATTTGCGGTTTTTGAAAATGTACTATATCTCAAAAACTGCTAACTGTATCTCATCCAAACCAATTTTCGTTGGTAGTTTTGGTTGAGGTCTACATTATATATTTTTTTTAGTTTTATCATTATCTTATTTTAGAAGTTACGGGGGGGGGACACACTTTTTACCACTTTGGAAGTGTCTCTCGCGCAAACTGTTCAGTTTAGAAAAAAATGATGTTAGTAACCTCAATATCATTTTTTTTTAAAGACCTATTCATAGATACCCCACACGTATGGGTTTGGTGAAAAATTTTTTTTTGAGTTTCAATTCTAAGTATGGGGGGCACCCCCAAAATTTGTTTTGTTTTGATTTTTGTGTGAAAATCCTAATGCAGTTCACATAATACATCTTTCTACCAAGTTTCAACAGGATAGCTCTTATACTTTCGACAAAAAGTGGCTGTGACATACACGGACAGACAGACAGACAGACATGACGAATCTATAAGGGTTCCGTTGTTGCCATTTGGCTACGAAACCCTAAAAATGGATCAAAGAAAACTTTTGTTAACAACACCAAAAGGGGTCGTACCTGGCGCTAACTATCCCAAACTGAATAGTTAGGGTTCTGTATAATAATGTTAGTTGTAAGAATATATAAATAAGGCACATAACACACGTGATCTGCGCAATGTGTGGGCATTACTTCCACGACATTACCCGATGAGGACCCATCTTTTTTATACAGGGTGTTGTGTTATAGATACCTACTTTCTTTCTTTATTTTTCGAAATTATCTTTTCACTAGCTGTTGCTAGCGACTTTGCCCGCTACAATTCGAAAATTATATATCCCATAAAAACATAAAATCGGGATAAAAAGTATCCCGTATGTTAATCCAGGTTGTAAACTATTTGTGTAGGTACTCATGCGAAACTGTTTAGTGGTTTTTGCGGGAAAGAGTAACAAATAAACTTTCACGTTTATAATATTAGTAAGAAGTAAAATAAGATATATTTGCTTCTTTTCTGTCTATACAAAGATGGAAGGATTGTGGCTGACTGTTATAGAAATGAAATATTTATTACTGTAGATCTGCTATCACGATATTTTTTACATACACGTCATGCATAATCTGTTTACTACAGATATCGGCACGGTTCTTGAGCACTCGGCGTAAGAGTGGGGATCGTTTTGCGCATCGTACACTTATCGACAAATGAAACGCACAATAAAACGAATCCCGAGTGGCGGCTATGACGCGATGCGCTACGGCACGCTACGCGGGCCAATCACTACACTTTCCCCGCCCCCGTTCCTCACTTCATCTACCAAAGGGACCTAATAACTCACTTCTGCGCAGGTGAAGGTCAGCGCTCAAGATCCATGCCGGTATTTGTACTACTGCATACTTTGGTTATAAAATGTCTAGATAGAGCATCAAACCTTAAAAACGTATAGCCAACTGTCGGCTTATAAGTTAGCACGCACACAAATGTTTCAAATTGTTGATTCATTTTCTTGGTTTTGATTTTGTTAGGCGACGCTCCATCCAGACATTACAAACTACAATCAAAGTTTTATCCTGTTATATAAAATAATCTGCATTCTTATCTTTAGACGACTAAAATGGACTAAAATACGTGCAAAGACGTAAGTACGTCACCAAAATGAAACACCCTTTGTACAAGGTCTTTGTAAACATTACAATGGCGGACGAAGGTAAAGACTTTTATTTACTTTGACGAGTAGATTCGCTTGTTTGTTATTTTATTCGGTCAGTCGCTAAACCACTGGCTGTGACGGCTTGGTCAACAATATAAGTGGAGCAGGAAGACTTCCATGTAATAAAAATATATAAAATACTTATAACCTGAAACCTTTGAAACAGATGGGTGAAAAACTGATGTTGAAATAAAGGTTTCGTTTCCCTTCAAATTCTGAGTCCAGTAAAAATTACATTCAGTATGAAAATTTTCAGTTTTGAAAAGCAAATCTTAGCCATAGAAACGTTTCTGTTCAGACTTTGTTTAGAGAAACGATTGCATTTTTCCTGATGCTTTATTTTTATTTTATTTCCCGAAAATCTTACAAATAGTCATGTCGGAGTGTATCGTTAGGTAGTCGTTTCTATCATATTTAAATGCTAGTATTCCACTAAAATCCCCAAACTTGATAAAAAAAAGCTTGGTAGGCGACGATATCTGTTCCCTTTATTGTTCAGAGCACATGACAGATAAGATGACGCTGTGACGGTGCTACATTGTGACATCATACTCACGCGACACGCTTTTTTAAACTTCCACGCTCTAAAAGAAACAATATAGTCATATGAAAATAACACTATCAAGATAATAACGATAAATAAATAGTGTTCAAAATTAATTTGAACAAAAGCACAAAACTATTATTTTTTAAACGTCATTTTCAAGTGACAGTTGACAGATGGACGTTTTTTAAGTATGCAACGTCAAGGGTGAACTTTGACGTTGTCTCATAGTACAGTCAGCTTCACAGAAATCTTACCCCCTTTGGTAGTGATGTCAGTGCCAAAAGGGGTGAGTTTTCTCTGAAGCTTACCATACATACCATTTTACAAAAAAACACAGTGCTGCTAAACTCGCTTCCACTCGTCCAATTGGTTTCTTTTCTCCGTTCACACAGTGCCACTAGTTAGTGGCCGGTTGGTACGTGCTGTTAGCGGCGGGCGCCCGGATTTCGCCCAACTCTCCCGGGCTAATCCCTGGCCGAAGTGTCGGGCGACTAGCACTCGGGGTTCGCGGGAAGGATTCGATGTTAGACACTTGTTGGGTTATCTTTTAAAACTATTCTTTAGATACTTTTTTATATTAACTTATTTTGTTTTTTTTTTTTTTTTACATTATAACCTTGGACTCTTCAAGACAAGAGTAAATAAATTACTCTATGTGCTTCACCGTTGACCACATCTTTGCTTACTATATCAGGCGAGTTATTGGTAAAACGCGAGCTAAATATATAAAAAACTACACAATTAAATTTAAATCTATATATACAATGTAATTCATAAAACTTAAAATTTATAAAAAAGGACTACGCAGTAATAATGTTTAAAATAACTGAGAAAGCAACATTTTTAAATTTTAATTAATGTTTTTGTTCTGAATTGGCATTCACGTTTTAATTAATCTGATAAGTTTTCCATGAAATCATGCAAAATATCACAAAAGGAAGAAAATTAATTGGATGTATTAACAGGAATTCCTAATTACCGGTTTTTACATTTTAAATTAACTTTAGTTTTATTAAAATTTAATATTTTTTTAACGGAAGAATCATTTGTTGTTTTTCGATCGACTGATACACCTTTTATTTTAACTGCACTACAGCAAAGTAGCACTTAGCACAGAATTGTTTTGGAATTGGGCTAGAACAACGTTTCGTCGAAAATCACTTCGGCTAATTTTAGTTACAATAAAGTCGTATCGTAAAATTATTCATTGAATTTCACCGAATAATTAATTGGTAAATTTTTATTTAGCATATTTATTTCTTGAAATAATTTCATTTGACCGAATTTACAAACGCACTGATTTTATTTAAACTAATAATGTTTCACTAGACTAATAATGATTTAGTCGAAATATCGTATTGAATATTCAGTTAACTAATAATTCGTTTCCTTTCATTGTCTACAAAAAAACGGGGCTCCGTCGTCCTTGGTAGGTGGTAATCAGCAATTTTACTAAGGATGCAAGAGCGAGCGAAGCGAGCTCGGGACTTGGGGCACCCCGACTCGGACAGGTTAGGTTCGAAGGGGATGGCGGGGTCCGAAAATTATGTTAACCGATATTATACAAACTAATTATTTTCTCAAACGTTGTTCGAATTAGTAAAATTATATCAAAAGTTGTTCAATCAAACAAGGGTGAACCTACCTGCACTACATGAATTCATGCAGATACATAAGAAAAGAATTAGTGACTAATGTCTGATTTGACGAGACGTTTTTCATGAAGCCACTTTTTTACAAATTTGTAAGTGAGCGCCACGCTCACTGTAATTTTTCTCCCTTTTTTTAGCTTGAAATTCTCAGTGCCCCTCTAGGAATCTGGACATTCATAATCTAAGGAAAATAATAAAGTATCAAACGCTCCTACCTCAACGGCAGTACTAACAAAAGTGTCGTGATTTTATCTGTTATCACCGGCTGGCTTATGAACCGGCCTCAGTTAAATCCTGTGACGTCACCACTGACCACGAATGCCTCTCTGTTATTATGCTAACATCATTGTTGGTGATTAAGGATATTGATTTGTTGGTGTTTAATTAATTGGTGGACTTAAAAACTTAAAAAAAATTTAACCGCCTTCAAAAACAACTACAAAAAACCGGCCAAGTGCGAGTTGGACTCGCCCAAGAAGGGTTCCGTAGCAGCAAGCATAGATTAGAGATATAATTATATTGAGATTAGTAAGTAATATACACAAACAATAAAAATAACTTTGTTTTTTATAGTACTTGTATGAATGGCAAAGTTATATTTGCGGTTTTTGAAAATGTACTATATCTCAAAAACTGCTAACTGTATCTCATCCAAACCAATTTTCGTTGGTAGTTTTGTTTGAGGCCTACATTATATATTTTTTTTAGTTTTATCATTCTCTTATTTTAGAAGTTACGGGGGGGGGACACACTTTTTACCACTTTGGAAGTGTCTCTCGCACAAACTATTCAGTTTAGAAAAAAATGATGTTAGTAACCTCAATATCATTTTTAAAGACCTATTTATAGATACCCCACACGTATGGGTTTGGTGAAAAATTTTTTTTTGAGTTTCAATTCTAAGTATGGGGGGCACCCCCAAAATTTGTTTTGTTTTGATTTTTGTGTGAAAATCCTAATGCGGTTCACATAATACATCTTTCTACCAAGTTTCAACAGGATAGCTCTTATACTTTCGACAAAAAGTGGCTGTGACATACACGGACAGACAGACAGACAGACAGACATGACGAATCTATAAGGGTTCCGTTTTTGCCATTTGGCTACGGAACCCTAAAAAGGGTAAAATAACCTACAAAATAACTTTTCTTTCGAAAGTCGGTGGCTTTGTTTTTTTTTATTTCGTTGTCTTTTATGCCACCGACTTCCGAAAGGAAAGTTATTTTGTAGGTTATTTTACCCTTTTTTGTAGTTGTTTTTGAAGGCGGTTAATTTCTTTTTTAAAAGTTTTTTATTTTACTCTTTTTAGTTTAAATATTCAACCCAAATTCTTGTCAAATACATCATTTTCTTACACGTACACTAGAATTTGGTAATTCTTAGCACCGGTATTAACATCGCTCATTTATCCACAATTGGCGGAGTAATCGCGTAACAAACACTCAAAAAAGTAAAGATCATCACATCATCCATCAATAAAAATGCTCACAAAATAAAAAGTACTGAACTAAATTGGATGATTTTTTTTATGGGACCAATGGGAAAGTATACTGCATCGAACGAAAAAAGAATTAGACTAATCGGACTAGAAACCTCGGAGAAATCGGTGTACATACATAAAAAAAAACATACTGACCGAATTGAGAACCTCCTCCTTTTTTGAAGTCGGTTAAAAAAGAAAGGTCAGAGTGGAAATCGCTCAAGTTAACTTTAAATTCTTATTTTTCTGCGCTACAAGCTTTTTTTTTTATTTTTAAGATCTATCAACACGTAACCTTATGCATAAAATTATTATTTTCGTTTTAGCACAACAATTTTTGTTTAAAATAAAGTAAAATAAAAGAAAAACATCTGTACCTTGTTCATTCATTACAATAAATTTCTCATTCGTACACTAAAGGCGCTATTTCATTTCATATACAATTTACGGCCTAAGTGTCTAAACACACTATGCCGAAGTTACGCGACCGAAGTTCAGCACAATTATGCCTGCCATGCTATTTGAATTACTGACGACATACTATGCCGAAATTACGTCGCGTCATAGCGTACAGCGTAACTTCGGTCGGGCGTAAGTTCAGCGGCAACTTATTCTGTGACCACACATTATACGCGACCGAAGTTCGGTTCGATTACCGACGAAGATCCGGAGGCGGGGAGCAGCAGGGAGCCGCCCGCGCCACCCGCGCCGAATTTCTGCCGCGTAAGTTCGGCACTTATGGTGTGTCATACGCGAATACATAGCGAAATACGTCGGAACGTGAAATCAGCCGCCGAACTTCGGTCGCGTAACTTCGGCATAGTGTGTTTAGACACTAACACTTCAAGTACAGCCACAAACGGAAAATTTATGCGAGCGCCACTGATCAGACGGCGAGCTTCCCATTACTTGCCGTCTGTATAAATGAATCAGGCGGTACCTTCTTGTACTTAATGAATAGTTAATTGGCTTAGTTGAATCTTCTGAAGAATTTTTTGCCTTTTTTTTACTGGGACAAACTCACCACACTATTCCCAAACCACTGCAACTCCTGAAAGCCAGAATCAACAGTGGCAACCACCAGAAAAGCGCCGAGACAATGAAGCTCGACGTGTCCCGGAGAATGAATTTACCTGTCTTGGATCCTGCAACGATATTAATCAGAAAAGAATAGTGGAGGAGTAGAGAAACACATGTTTCCACTTTCCTTCATGCAAACAGGAGACAGAACAAAACAAGACCAATAGGCACAAAGGGACATTACAACTGGGAGAAGCCCAGTTAGCACCACGGGTAAAAATGACTCCTAATATTAGTGGGTCCTAAATAGTGAGCTGCAATATTTGATTCCAATAATAGGTATGGCAAAAACGCTTGAACGCACGGAAGTTTTTTCGAGTTTCTACTAGGTCCGTATAATAAATGACTCCAGATGTAGTCTGTACAGTATCCAACATAATATTGCGTTCGTTCTGCCAAAGAATACACTCCCATAGAATATGATATGCTGATTTTTTATATTTACAATCATATGTTGAATATTGAATAAAAGGCGAGGGAACAAGCTTGAAGGAAAATAATTTACTTTTAAAGTTCCCATGTCCTGTGAGAAATTGGGCAACACAATGATCCACCTCCAGCCACGTCCTAGCCAGCCGCTCACGAACGTATGGAAAGAAATGGTGGTGGTGCCGCCCTTTGATGGAATTATCCCACCTACATTGCCATTCGGATAAAAGTTCTTCCCAGACGTCACTTTGTGGTTTGAATAACCTAGACATTTTAGCACGGTCTCGTTGAGGTTTAAAAAATCAGCGTCAGTGGTCTCCCGTGCAGAATATTACATTGCAGCACCTCGCTGCACTTCAAGATCGACTGGAAGAACAGCAGCAAGTACCGGTAAAACTTCAGTACTGTCGGTCCTGTACGCTTTACTTAAGAATAACAAAGTCAAGCGCTGACTTTGAAGCAATTTACGCCGTGCCGTCCCTCTGGTGGCCCTATCGTCCCAAAGAGGAGCTCCGTAGCACATACAGCCCAAGTAAGTAGCCCCGTAAATAGTTTTTAAGGTTAAAAACGACAAACCCCAAGTAGATGTTGATATTCTCGTTAAGGCATAAAAGTTATTTTTAGCTTTTCCCCCAACCGTTTTTATATTATGATCTATGAATGTAAAATTCCTCTCTAAGACTAAACCGAGATAGCACATCAATTGCTTTTTTTTTTTTAACGTAAACATTGTTGAATTTAATACTAGGCCTCGATTTGAGGTCACCTTTTAAAATGAGTTGATAGGTTTATGTGGTGCAAAAGTCAGACGGTTTCGATCGCCCCACTGAGATATTAATCGTAGGCATGTGTTAGCCAAATTCTCGAGTCCAGCACGAGTACTCGACTGAATGAGAAGGAGACCATCATCCGCGTAACGAGTTAAAGAACAGCCACTAGGCATTGGAATCGCGAGGAAATCATCAAAGTCTAGATTCCATAAATGAGGACCGCTAACCGAACCCTGAGGACAGCCCATGGTAAGAGGTTTCGATACGGAATGATGTCCGAGTTTAAGTTTTGCAGAACTATTTGAAAAGTATGAGCAAAGGAGATTATATATATTATTATTATAGCAACTACGGCCTTTTATTTTACGGAGAAACATTGGCCACCATGTGTTATCAAAAGCCCCGGAAATATCCAAAAAGATTCCAAATACTCGTACGTACTTGTGTTCGGAGGTATTAACTATTTTTCTAACCGAGAGTGCCGCGTCTACGGTAGATTTCCCGACTGTAAAACCAAATTGGTTGTTATGGAATTTGAGTCCGTCCGGTAACAATCGTGGAACAATAAGCCGCTCTAGGAGCTTTCCCAAAGATGGTAATAATGTTATGGGCCGGTAAGACTTAGGGTCATCAGATGGTTTGTCGCAGCATTTAGGTATTATACGAATGTCATGTCTCCATAAACGAGGAAAAACGCCTTCAGAAATACACCGGTTGTAAACAGTTAATATCGCGTCACCCGCCGTTTTACACGCTTCCTTTTTCATACGATTATTTATTTTATCTTCACCTGATGACTTGTTAAGGGGCAGTCTCCTGACAACATTAATGAATTCATCAGTTGATGGAAGGTCTGGCGCTGGTGATTCAGGTGCGACTGTAGCCCATGCTCTAATTTGTTGGTGGTAGTCATTATCATTAACAGGTGAATCATCAGGGATAAGGTTATTTGACAGAACCTCAGTTGTTTCTTCAATACCGGTGGTGTGTTTATTATTTACTTTAATGTTCTGAACAAACGCGAGGTCGACTGATCGATTGGCTTTAAACTCATGATATGAAGGAGACCACGGACCTTCTTTTTCCAATTTATCCACTACTTTACACAGCCGATTACCCTTAGATTTTTCAACCGATGCTCTGTAACGGGACCTGGCAACTCTAAATGTATTTAAAGCAGTAGTTAGCAAGTCTCCGGTGACTTAACGTTTTTTAAGCTTGTTAAAATGTTTACGCACCCGTCGATAAGTTTTACGCTGTTCGGTTAGATAGTCACACCACCAGTCACATCTACGTATATTGGTCATAGATCCGCGACCAATGGCAATATCAGCACAGTAAGTGAAGGTGTCTGACATAATTTCAGTACTTTCTTCAGCTGACAGCCCATCACGAGTGAACTCTTTGGCGTGACACGCAAAAAGTGATCTAAAAAATTCCCAATTAGCACCTTTACTTTTGTACCTAAAGTTACCAATGACATGTGAGGGACCCTGAGTTTTTTGCCTGTTAATAATGAACCTTAGTACAGTCTGGTAAATCTTTTATTGACCAACGTTCCCAAAGATATTCTACAAAAGGTTATGTACTAGACCGAAAGATTTAGGTAAAATGTCAAGAAGTTTGGCTGTAAAGGTCATCTATTTGTAGACTTTGAGTATTTTTTACAGATTTGATGAATAAAATCTATTTTAATAATAATAGGCATACACTACGGAACGACTGGCTGAGCTATAGACTGTTGCTCTAGCTGGTTCGATGCCTACGCGAAACAAATTTTTGTATGTAGGTATGAGGGTCTAGAAACCACTTCAACAAAATCATAAAAGGTATGAATTGAGATAAAATTATTCTATAACTAGCTGTCCGTTCCGATTTCGCACGGGTGGACATGATACGAGTATATAGCCTACACTGAAAAAAATAAAACGAGACTTTCTACTGTTCTTGAACAGTAAAAAAAACGGTTCCGGGAACTTATTTATACGTTAAAATAATTGATTACGGACAGTGCACTGAAATGGGCAAAAACAGTAAAGAGCTAAACAGTTATTTCAACTGTATGAACATTAAAGTCTACTTACAGTAAAGAGCTAAACAGTTATTTCAATTGTTTGAACATTAACGTTAACTAAAACAAGCAGTAAAAATAACCGACCAGTAGCAAATGCACAGTAAAATCTACTGTTATAACTCAACTGTTTTTTTTCAGTTAGTTTTACTGCTTTGGACAATAGGCTCTATTTTTACTGTCCAAAACGGTGACTATTACCGAAAAATCGGTTGGTATTACCGATTTTTTTTTCAGTGTATGTTATTCAGGGTGAATGAAATTTTCTAATGGTGAAAGATTTTTAAAATCGTCACTGTAGTTTTTGAGTTTATTCATTAAACAAAGATACACAAAGATGCAAATCTTTGCTCTTTATACTATTTTAACAGGTATACTATTTTATGAATTTTATCACAATTCATAATGATGATACTAGTAAAGTGGCAATGTTATGTTTAGACTACCTGGTTTCCAGGTATGGCTGTTTATGTATGTGAGTTAAAATGAATGTAAACGCACCCACGATACGGTAGAAATTCGTAATATAGGGCATCATCATCATCAGCCTATAAGTGTTTCCACTAATGGGACACAGGCCTCCTCTCTGTGAGAGGGAGTCGGCCATAATCCACCACGCGGGCCCAGTGCGGGTTGGTAGATGTCACATGTCTTCGAATTTATATATGTAACTAGCTTTTGCCAGTGACTTCGCCCGCTCACCTCCCCTTGCCTGTATCACTCAGGACCAAAGCAGCTTTTAACTGGTGAAAGAATTTTTGAAATCGGTCCAGTAGGTTTTTTTTTCATTACTAAAATACACACACAAAACTAAAAAAAATCCTCTTTGTAATGTTGGTGTAGATACCGGGCAACGTTTTATTAAAAACATAAAAAGAAAACTACTCCGAAAATTAAGCCCTTACACGTGAGCCAAGCCAGAGGGCAAAACTAAAATTACTTTTTCATAATCACGGACCAATCACCGAAAAAAAACTAAAGACCCACAAAATTCCTTGGCAACAAAATACAAGATAAATTCGTGCAATAAACAGTCACGGCAAACAAAATCTTTGTACAGACGTCAGCAATTCAACCTGTTTTTTCACCCATGGCAGGACGGATGAGACTGTCAGACTTGTACAGATTAAAATCCGCGGTGTCCTTCAATAGCCCTTTACGTTGCGGGGCCATGGTTACCCGATAGTCCCGCGACCCCGGCAGGCTTTGGCTCTCTAACGAGGGCCCGTCAGCAATTCGACCGGGGGGGTAGGTTAAATAGCTGGCTTAATCTGTCGAATGTCCTTAATTGATTTTCAACTTTATTATGTGGTCCTGGGATCGATTTTTGGTTCAGACAAAAAGTGCTCTTGGGTTTTTCTATTAGAATTTTGCAATAACAGACCGGAGTTTGGAAATTGTCTCGAAAAGCACGTAAAGCGGTTGGTCCTGCTCCTGATCTCTTTCCGGTCGTGTCGGATTGCCGTCCCGTTGGACTATGAGAGTAATGGAACAGAGAGAGAGCACCTGTGCCTGCGCACACACTTGTTTTATTTTCGGCCCGCCCAGGGCAGGTCGGGAGACATTGTCAGACTCGTACTGATTTAAAATCCAGGTGGCTAATCTCCGCTGAGATTGACCGACTTGGCCGAAATCGGTCATGAGGATTATCATAAGAAAGTTCATGTTCGATTGCGAAGACAAGTAGCGGTAGGTTAATGTTCCAGCGTCTGTAGGTATTTCGGCACTTATTTGAGGCGAACCTTCGGTATATATCTTAATTAAGGTTTCTCTGGGGACTGAGCCCCGTGTGTAACAATCGTTTTCACCTTTTAATTATTAAGGCTTCTGTGTTTGATGTTAAACGTGCTGTGAATATTTTATGGGGAACGTTTAAAGAGAGGAAACTCTCGCATTTATTTTTGAAATCACGTTTATTACGCGATTGGAGTGAATATTAGGAAGTTTGAAAATGGTAATGGTGACTGATACGAGTAAGTTGTGTAGATATCGGCTGTTATTGTGTGGACATGTAATATGCAGATATGAAGAAATACATACACACACAAGTGCTACATTCCTTTCATCTTTTCTGATTCGACAAATAAATAAAAGACGTGCAAACAAGTGAAAAAGGGTAACTTTTCGCCACTATTTTTATCTTCACACATTTAGTCCTATTTCGACACTATAGTTTATTTATTAAACAATAGTTTTTTTGATGAGTACAGTCGGGTTGGCTTGACTTCCAAAGTCAAAAGAAAAGTAGAAAAATATATGCCAGTGAGTACAGCTACCAAGAAAATATTGCTGAGCAAATCAGCACATAAAATAAAATGCTAACAATAAATCGCCAATATGCGATTGTCACGCTAACAATCTATGGACAGAAAAGACTTAAATAAATCTTTTCAATTGTATGCGCGACAATGTTTTTAGACAGTACCGTGGCCTTATTGCTTATTTTTTTTATTAAGAATAAGCAATACTTTTCCAGCTCACTATATTAACTTCCATACATCTCGCTATTATCGTATCTACAAAGCTTGAGTGCAAACATAGACCATTACACTCAGCGTCCTACCTACCTCCTAAGCGAAAAAGGGCATGAAGATAAGTGCTATCAGCCGTCTATAGCCCTATGGGCATTATGGGCAAGTGGTTATCTGCCTCAATAGTGCATTATTTGCCCGTTCCATTAGCGGGCAATACTTTGCTTTTCGGCAATGGAGTACTGTGATACTAATCCTACATTATGGGGTAAGTTGTAGTCATTATGTTAGTTACTTTGTGTTACAGTCAAAACTGGTATTTCGTCAAAAACTCTATTGACTAGTTTCAGTAAAAAAATGTAAGAAACCTGCCATGTTAGAGTCGAACGTGCACGAAGGCTTTCGTACCATTCTCTATAAAAACGTTAAAATAATTAATGTCTATTACGTGGGAGATCCCTTTAATATTTATTTTATTCTACTTTATAGTATTTGGCTGACCCCACATTAGGCGTGCGCGATCCTCGGGCGTCTGAGAAGCGCGGGCGCCGCGCGGGCGCCGCGCGCGCGCCGCGAGCGCGCTGCGTGAGCGTCGCGTTTTGCTACCCTGCGGCGTGTGTGAAAAGAGCAAGCGGCGGCGGCGTCGTGTGCATGAGCACTCAGGGTTCATGAGATACAGCCTGATGAAAGACGGACAGCGGAGTCTTGGTAAAAGGGTCGCATTTTACCCCTTTACGCAACCCTAAAAATAATTTAAAAACAGTAGCTCAAAACCCAACAAACTAACTTGGAACATTATTCATACTAAATCTGATACACCTTAATCCAAAAAGTAGAGCATTGAAGATCTAGTCTCCAAAAATCTGTTAGTACTCTTATAACAACGTGGAAGAGGCGAAAGTTGGAGAAATGTCTCCGTACTTAACGATCAGAGCACCTGTGCAGCTCACTCCACCGAAAATACACAAAACTTGTACATTTTCTGTAAGAAGACCATCATTTTGAAGTATTCTTAAAATGTTAAGAATGGCTTTATCTATTAGTGCAGTGCCGAAAATGCAGTAAACGAACAGGCGCAGGGCACATAGGGCGCAAAAGCTGGGACAGGGCAGGGACAGTTTAGAAGCTCGTACGGCGCATAAAATTCTCGTTACGGTATCTACTGTTTTAGTGGTTACAAACGCGATTGCTGAGCAAGAGGTTTTGGTTTCGATTCCTATGGTCTGGCAAATTTGGCCCTTGTGTAAGGAAAGGTTTAAAAAAAACGAGCGGTTTCAAGTAAACTTTGAGGCTTCTTTGAGGAAACTTTGAGAATCTTTAGGAAAAAGGGTAGGGTAGCAGAAAAGGTTATATCTGCATATTATTTGGTGTTAAAGATATCATGGCCTCCCTACACCCTTTATAGTTGTCCCAGTTATTTTAAATGACATTTTAAACTCGTAAACAGACGAAAAGTCGACATGATGCGACCGTAATGGCTCCCGATATTTTGAACTACCCTTTACATGTTAGTATGTTAGTTTCAAACTGTATCTAAAATCTACACTGTAACGGTGTTCTTCAACGACACTTTCTACAAAAACAGCTTTTATTTTTTATGAAGGAAAACTCTTATTAAGATAGATTAGGCGCAAATGTGTGATTTTGCAAACGTAGGCGCGGGCTTGCGGACGGCAAGCAACGTGTAGCTCGACGTCCGACCAAGGACCATGCACGGGTCAACGGCGTGTCGTGTTCCACGTTTCCCTTAAGGAGTGATCTAATCAGGTTCCGTGACCCTGGAACGTAAGGGGCAATAGATGGAACACACAATGACGGATTACATACATTTCCGGTAAAATATACACAAATAAATAAAATATTGGTATAAATGCTACTCAAAATTTACACAAACTAAAGAAATGAATGAATTTGTTGTAACAATAAAATCATTATAACAGTTTCAAGGTATTATAAGAGAAGGCAAAGCGGCATCAACTATGCAAAGCACGGAAAACTCGAGTTCAATGAGAGCTAATTGCCTGAATCGTGGCTCTTTGTACGCTAGAGGACTTTTAAAAGGGTTTTTCTGCAATACCCTATTTACAAATGTTTTGTTTTGCTTGTGAATTTAAGGGAGAGATTGCAGGTCATGGATTGTTGAGAACATTTTTTGTGAAGTGGAAGTTGGATAAGTTATTTTGGTGGTTATCATGAATACATTGATTTGGTCAGTTTTTGGATCAGCTATCCACAAAAATTTATTAATGTATCACCTGAAGCCCAAGCACACATCTAAGTTATAGTTTAGTAAATATGCTAATATAGGCAAAATCCTAGTAATTATTCATTATTCATTATTCATGAAAAAGTGAAAATACTCTCTCGTTTACAAAGTTATGCTTGTGCGCATACATAAAACATACATCTTATTGGAAGTCAGTTAAAAAAGACTTCTCAAGAAAGTCTGCGCAAAATTAAATTGTGACTATTCTGTCTTTTCTATTTTATAAAGGGTTTAAGGCTAAGCTCTGTGTCTCTACGTGATCTAATCCGAAATGATGAGATCCGTAGACGAACTAAAGTCACCGATATAGCCCACCGGATCAGCAAGCTGAAGTGGCAATGGGCAGGCCATATTGCTCGCAGAGCAGATGGCCGATGGGGTCGAAAAGTGCTAGAGTGGAGACCACGGACTAGCAAGCGCAGCGTAGGACGTCCACCAACGAGATGGACAGACGACCTTTTTAGGTCGCCGGAAGACGCTGGATGCAGGTCGCTTCCAACCGGTATTATGATCTAAAGGGGAGACCTATGTTCAGCACTGGACGTCCTATGGCTGAGATAATGATGATGAAAGGGTTTTTAAATAATATGTTGTTATTCATTTTCAAAATACCTAGTAAGTAAACCATTATACTCGTACATACCAATCCTAGACTTCAAAAGGCTAACTAGATTAATAACGTTACAAAACCAAGAGCAAAAACAAAGAGAAAACATCTTTGTTCTAGACAAAAACAGTAATATTTTCTCTACCTCATATTTTCACTGATTGCCTACATAATTAATAATTCTCTCCGGACAGTTATTGATAGTTTTTGTCACTCTCCAGACTACGATATTGTGTTAATGATGGAATCCATTTGTGTAATGTATAGATAATAATATAAATTATGTTTGTGCTTCGGCTTTTTCTGAGGAGAGAAAGATTTTTCTCTGTTTTCTTAGAGACAATGTTAGGATTTATTGTGGAGGATTCTGTGGGATACTTCGTAGTTTTTAGAATAAAAATTCAGCTTGCCTTTGTTTCAGAAAGTACAAACTTCTATGTCTGATTGTTGGCAATTTTAGGCTACATTCTACATTGTTGTACAGACGCCAGCTGGTCAATTTACTCCAATCTGTCAAAGTTTATTGATAGATTTTCATTTAACCTTATCACAATAGTAGAAGGTTAAATTTCGTTTGGCTAAAATTTGACAGATTCGTGTAGGTTACCTTGCTGGCGCCTGTATCTAGCTACAAAAATATTACTAATTCAGTAGTTGTGAAAAATTTGAGTTAATCAGGTGGAACTCAGACATAATTATTTACAAAGCTGTTTTGATCTTTTATTATGTTTATTTATTCAGCGGAATTCAATATAATAAAGAAGTTGTTAATATAAAGAAGTGTTTTTTTTGCGATTACTGTATGGTTAATGAAAAAGCCTAGGCCTCTAGTGAAGGTATGAACGAGGAACTTTCTTTTAGATAAAATCCCCGTCACAAAACCATGAAATGTCACAATAAGCATCTAGATTTTCGTAGTTGCAGTAGTTTGGTAATGATGTGGTGGGATTGTTCCAAAAAAATCTGCAAAAGCTATTTATAATTTGAAAAAAGAATACGTCGAATCAAAACTCGAAGCAGACAAGAAAATATCCATTGTAACTTGCGGGTAACCTGATTCGCCAAGAACAGGGTAAATAGGTCAAAGCGTTACCTAATCAGTAACCATCCTGACAGGTCGGGTTCCGTGATGCATCTAATTAAATTTAGAGGTACGGAACCCTGATAGGAGAAGGTTTATTGTGGGGCCCTGTTAGTAAGACATGGTGTCTGCTTACGTAATTATCTACTGGTATGGGTAATTAGGTGTATTATATAGTTGTCTTTAATGGATTTTAAGTAACCTGAGAATTAGGAAGTTTACAGCTTTTCTAACGAAAGGAAAATTCATATTAGAGCAGGATTTTAACGTTTCTTTATATAGAAAAGCTTTACAATTTCCGATGCAGGCATTAATGTGTGGAAATATTTCAACATTTTTTCCGTCTTACCATAAAAGGATAAACATCTGTTGAACGCTTTTCTAAAAAAAGTGTGACTGCAAAACGACCCCTTAAACAACGTGAAATGTCGTTTTGACGTTGACAGTTTTTTTAGACAAGCGTTCAACAGATGTTTTTCTTTCTTGTGGTAAGACGGATAGTAAATTCATGTATTATTACAGTATTCACTCTTTAGTAGTATTCTTTTTTTATTACCTAGCATCCTAGCCTAAAATAAACAAAGAAGTTACAACGTAGTGCAATGGGGCATTTACACGGTTTGATTTTCCGGTAAATGCCCCATAATACGGATGAAGAAAAGCAGCAATGAATGGACGGAAAATCGAACATGGAATTGTGTTCAAAAATATGCACGAGTCCGCACCAGACGCACGTGGGCCTGCGTGGTGTATTGTAGAAGAAAGAAAGAAAATAATTATGCTTTATTTTCATTAATTGTAGGTATATGACATGATGTTAAAACTAAGCTGTGATCCTTGTACAATTTACCTTAAAAAGGCATGCAAAAATTCACGGTTTTACATAATGACAGGCCTGTTGGTCTAGTGGTTAGTTATCCTGAATGCTATGCCGGAGGTCGTGGGTTCGATGCCCACCCAGGACAAATGTTTGTGTGATGAGCACGATCATTTGTTCTGTGTCTGGGTGTAATTTATCTATAATATTTATGTATTTAGAAATATATAAGTATGTTTATCAGTTGTCTAGTACCCATAACACAAGCTCAGCTTAGCTTGGGACTAGATGGCGTTGTGTGATAGTTGTGTAATATTAATATTATCATGCGAGTAATATTTTTGAACATGAATACAATCAATTAAATAGGTACGTCAAAAATTATCTTCTATCTTCTTCTTCTATCTTCTACTTATATATAAAAATCAATTGCTGTTCGTTAGTCTCGCTAAAACTCGAGAACGGCTGGACCGATTTGGCTGATTTTGGTCTTGAATTATTTCTGGAAGTCCAGGGAAGATTTAAAAGGTGAGGCAGTACGAAGTTTGCCCGGTCAGCTAGTCTTCTTATATATAAAAATCAATTGCTGTTCGTTAGTCTCGCTAAAACTCGAGAACGGCTGGACCGATTTGGCTAATTTTGGTCTTGAATTACTTCTGGAAGTCCAGGGAAGGTTTAAAAGTTGAGGCGGTACGAAGTTTGCCCGGTCTCTTCTATCTCTTATATATAAAAATCAATTGCTGTTCGTTATTCTCGCTAAAACTCGAGAACGGCTGGACCAATTTGGCTAATTTTGGTTTTGAATTATTTGTAGAAGTCCAGGGAAAGTTTAAAAGGTGAGGCATAACGAAGTTTGCCAGATCAGCTAGTCTATCTATAAAAATAAAAATCAATTGCTGTTCGTTAGTCTCGCTAAAACTCGAGAACGGCTGGACCGATTTGGTTAATTTTGGTTTTGAACTATTTTTGGAAGTCCAGGGAAGGTTTAAAAGGTGAGTGAGTGATAAAAAAGTAGTTTCATTAGCCGGGTCAGTTAGTAAGCTATAAAAATATTTGTTCCGCGCAGGAACAGATGCTGCGACACGTAGTTCTGCACCAGCCGCAGCGCCAGCCGTGTCACCAGCTTTGGAATGGAAATTGATAGATGCTGTGGTAAAAAGATAAGCTTGTCAGCAATTCCACCATGGCACCCATTACAGCAATGTAAACATAACCAACATATACGTTATATCGTGGTATCAAATTGTAATATTCAATTAGAGGCAGCGAGACAGTACCGCGTTCGTGATGATGAATATTAATTTAACAAATAAACCTATTATCCTGGGCCCCGCTAGAGGCTGTTGATGAGCTATGAAAACAACGACATGATATCTGGAGCTGTCAATTTTTTGTGCTATGGGGTTGCAATCGGCCTCAATCTAATCTAGAAGCAAAGACGAGGCCTAAGATGAAACTCTTTTTTTTATGGTGGTAAATCAAATGAGTCCTACCTACCAGGGCAGGGCGGGAGGGACTGTCAGACTTTTACTGACTAAAATCCACGGTGTCCTTCAATAGCCCTTTACGTTACGGGGTCACGGTGATTCGTTAGTCCCGCGACCTCGGCAAGCTTTGGCCCTCTAAGGGGGGCCCCGTCATTGTGCTGACACTCTTTGAGGCGCGCGTGTAACACAACACGCCGTCGACCGGGGCATGGTTCATGTTCAGACAGCGAGTCGCCCATTACTCGCTGTCCGCATACTCGCGCCTACAGGGGCCGGAAATCGCTGCACGACGTCGGTTGCCGTGGCGCAGCATCGACGGAATACCTACATTTAGAACCAGGATTTTGGCCTTGAGCCATTCAGCAGTGGGCTAGTATTTTTTATCTATGGCAGTGGTAAGGCATTACCAGTGGGATATGTAGTTCAATCATCATTACAGGTTACAGGTAAATTTCAGGGTGGAACGCTAGGAGGTGCACCCCACAAATATTCATAACAATTGGTTAAGTAGTAGCGGGGAAGCGCGGTATTGGCTGAACGAAAAACTTTTGCTCAGAAACTTTCCTGTATGCATTGCGTTCCTGTTGAGCTTTTTCACTTCGCATGGGTTAAGGTGCGGTCTTATCTCAATATTCCCAAAAATTGGTTTCTTAGAACGTCGAGTATGACGTAATGTAATAAAAATAAGTAACGCGAAAAATACAGTGAACAGAGAAGGGCATAAAGAAGAATTTAAACCGAACAGAATAATAAATAATAGTTTAATATTCCCAAAAAAAATTGGGAAGTTGTAGCACAAAAAAAACTTTGACGTCGAAGATCTCTGTATTTCCAGCGATAACAACAGTTTTTTTTTAAGAATTTAGTAGGTTTTCCATTTTTTTAAAACTTTAACCAAACCATTATTTAATTTTATGTCTATATTTTAAATAATCTAAAGAAAAGCAGTAAAATAAATGCCCATTCGCAGCTTACGTCACATTTCAACACAAATATCATTTTTTTCAATTTTCAATCTTATTGACGCTCCATAGTGGTGACAGTAGTTTACGCGGTCATAAGCGATTAAAATCGTAGTCAGTCCGCGCCTTAAGCAGAAATATTCGGAATTGACAGTCAAACTACAGTAATAGGACCGTCACAAAAAAAAAAACAAAACAAAGCTATCGCTGCTGAGTTTAAGGTCACCATTCGCTAATTTCGTGGCCCAAACCGCTCAGCTAATACGTATTCCTCAGCTTGAATTTTTAATGAAATCCACTGAGACCACAATAAATTAGAATGTAAAGATTATTAAAAAATATACTGTATTTTATTATGTTTTCTTTGTGAAATAAGTAAGTCATCGGTACTTAAAGAAAAGTGACTTTTTCGTTTATAGCTTTTGTGTCCTTCAAGAACATTCTTACGGCTTCATTGGAAACTTCTTTAGTTTATTAAAGCACTTATTGCCTTTGTAATAGAAACTAATGACTTTAAAGATACCTTGGAGCCCGGAGGACACGGTGGAAGTCTGCCCTACCGTAATCCTCGAGCAGGATCCAGGCTGGTCCAGGCTATGATACGGAGCAAAGGAGCATGGAAAGCAGACAATTTTTGCTAAGCAGTAATGTGAGCAAAGAGAAAGGCGGATCCTGCGTTCGCGAGGGAGAGCAATTCTCATAATCGCACCCCAGCCACCGCGGGAGACGCCCTGGGCGTCGGGTATCGCAAGGTGATTTCGTAGAAGCGATCTTGTAAGCAATGGATTGCTCACCGTCCGATAAGGACCAGGCCCCAGTCAGCACCCAAGGAGCTGTCAGTATAATCCATGAGGCGCTACTGGATCAAATGTCTGTCTCTTGTTTTAGTCACACTGAGGTGGGAGGACTTATTTGATTATTTCCCAACACAAAAATGATTTTTGAACGCTACAAACTAATCATACTATCAAAACCGATAATCAAACCGTCCGGTCCCCTTGATCACAGTTAAACACGACAGCTTAAAGGATAACTAATCAATAGTTCAATGATCCAGTTCAATAATTTAGTTCACGCGGATCAATCTAATACCTATGACAGTTGGACCATTCATCGGAAAGTTTAGACTAAATCCGGTCCATTCCTGTGTGATTGATGATGATGTATGATTCATTCTAGTTCTGTAACTACTGTCCAGTTAGTCTGATTGAGAGATGATGTCGGAAACTGATTTCTGGTACAACTAGATTTTGTGGTATTTCAAATGAGCGATAATGATGTTTCAAACGGTACCATACAATCCTAATCCTAGCTAATTTACCATTTAGGGATACCAGACTTGATGTTACGTATAATAAAGACATGTATTAGCTACCTGAAAGTTTTAGAAAAAGAAAAACTATTTGTTTAGATACCGTTTTGTCAACATAAAGGTAAAATAGATTCTATTGTTTTTTTTATACAAGGAAAGGTAAAAAGAATCGCTACATTAGAGGGAACTTTATGGTAATTTTAGGCCTTATATACGATGATAAAACAATGTAGGTAGGTACTTAAGCAGATAGGAACTACCAACAAAAAAGATTTAGGAATATATTTTGTGCTTTCGTAAGGTTGTTTAATAATTTTGCTCTCGGGAAGGTTAAGTAGGCGTACTAGAAAATAAAATACACTCGCGAGCAAAAGCACGGAATCACTTAAAAGTGATCCAGATAGCTCTTTAAATAACGGCGTGATTTGAATGAGTTTGGAATCTAGTTAAAGCACCATTTTTATTATTCTTAACTAGTTATTAAATAGTCAAAAGTCCAAACTCAAGATTTGCCAGCGGGCGATGGAGCACAGCATAATAGGTGCAAAACGAACGGATCGAATCAGAAACACTACCCTGCGCTCCATTACCAAAGTAGCTGATGTAGGAGTTAAAACAGCCAAGCTGAGTGGGAGTGGGCGGGCCACGTTAAGCGTATGAGCCCGGAGAGGTGGGCAAAGATCGTCACTCACTGGACGCCTGAGGGAGGACATCGCCGTCGAGGTCGACCGGGGCGGAGGTGGTGTGACATGGCCAGAAATTGCCCAAAATAGAGAGGTTTGGAAGGAGAAAGGGGAGGCCTTTGCCCAGCAGTAGGACACAGACTAGGCTATTAAAAAAAAAAGTTATTAAATACTCAAGATTATGTGGAATCGGAGTAAGTGATTTCATTCTTTTGCTATGTTGAAATATCTTTTTGTCTAAAGTTTACATAGCAAATCACAAACATCTATAGATGGCTACGCAAAGTAACACTATTGATTGAGAGCGAGTACGGCCCCGTGTATCATATTTTTGTCATCCTTTTCTTCCTAAATGACTGAACCGATTTGATCAAAATTGATTTTTAATCATACCTGACACATAAGTAGGATATTTAAGTCTAAAAAGTTTTGAAAGCATCTCTGAAATGCCTTGTTTAAAAAAAAGATAATTGATAATTTCCATTTGTAAGTAAAAAAAAAATACTTAACTGTATACACTATAATTCGAAAATAGTTTTACTGAAACACGATTTCAGAAAATCGTAAACGAAACCGAATCTGTCGAACACAATAATATTCTGCATATAATTATTATGTTTATTTTTATTTTTTCTGCACTATTAAATTGAGAAACTGTAATGATAGCTGTGTAAGTAATATTGTTGTTAATATGTTATATGTATTAATTTGTTGTACAGAAGTAAGTCAACTCCAGTATTAATATCCCAATAACACATAAATATATCAGAAATAGAGATGGGCCGACTGTAATTTAGACCGACTAGTCGGCTGCATAAAGGCCGAGCTTTGGTGCTGTCGAAGACGTCAATTGTATCGTTTTATGTACAAATTAATTATGACGCTTATATACATTGAGGAAATTATAAAATGCATTTTTCTGTCATACAAAAGATGTGAAATTTTTGACCAATTCGGCAATGCTGCCAAAGTTCTGAATACCTACTGTTTTCGTTAACAGCGATATTTCTGTATTTGTACGTGTTGCTATATTTATAATTTCAAGTTGAATTTAAATGGAATCTTTTTAATTAATGAATTATTCAGTATCAAAGGAGGAAGTCGATGCATATATTTGTAATAATAATAATTGGGTGCATTCCTTGAAAAGGGTGATACTAGACCTTACTATCAATTTTGGGTATTAATTAAGGCATTTAGTAAAAACTAGTATTAACCAAAAGGGTTTTAACTGTAGCATAATATGCATTGCCTACGAGAAACATGCCAGTCACCGACTAGTAGGCAAATAGTGGTCACATCTCTATTCCGAATACAAGGTGATGTTGAGCTGCTCGAGCTATGCGACAGCGCGCTGCTGAGCTGAGCTCAAATAAATCATCGGACAATTTAATAATACGCATAACTGTTCCATGCACGATTAATGTTTCTGTCTTGTTGTTGATATACGCTTTTTATTAGTGTTGGTTTATTGCTGGTTTAGGTATTTTTGGGGTACGTATCATCACGATTAATTGCTGAGAAAATTTATGTCATCACGCTTCTAAGGCGGTACGGTCGGCGCTGTGGCTAAGTGACCGTCTGCTGCTCCGCTTGTCGGAGGTTTGAATCCGCAAGGAACAAATGTTTGTATGGTCTAGAATAGAATATTTTACTCAAAAAAATTAATTAGTCCGAAAGATAGATTATCAAAAAATATTTGACCCGTTTTTTTCTTTTGTTACGTAAACCAAAATAGACGGAGATACAACGCAACGCTTCAAAAAATTACAAGACGTCACTTGGACGATATAATTTGTGTGTAGAGTAATTTTTACTAACACTAGATAATAAGTTGTTTTAATGCTTAAGTAGGTACTAATATTACATAATTATATGGATTTTGTAGTCCAAAATAAACAAATAAAAAAAAAAAAAAAATTATGTTTTATCGTTCTGTGGTTTTATCTTTGTCAATATTCATTAGGTGCGTCCACACAGAGCGCGCAGCCTCGCGAGGCATTTTCCGCGCGAGGAAACTGACAAGCGAAGCTGCTTGTTCCGTGTGGACTCGTCTATTGTTTTTCTTCCGAGGCACGAAACAATATACACGAGCAAACGAAAGCCGACACTGGATGGCTCGGGCGCTCGGCCACTCGGCCGCGGCAGCGCGCTCGCTTACCTCGGCCGAGACACGTCCACACCAACCGAGCTGCTTCGCGCAGCAAATGCCTCGCGAAGCTGCGCACTCTGTGTGGACGCACCTAATGATAAAAAAAAAATGTTCTTTACTTTTCAAAACTCTGACGGACTAAACAAATTTTCAATTTAATTTATGCAGTAAACTACCCTATTAAGTAGCACTTACGGGTCTGATTGCGAATGTGAGTTTAAATATTTGTAAGTGCACCAACGACACAGGAGGGATTCCTAGTGTGGATTTTTTTAAAATAAATATGTATAGAGATCTAACGATGTTTTCATTCACCGTTTTGAGAAGCGTGCCAAACTTTGATTCCACAACCACGTCAAGCGAGTCGGAATCGCAACCACTGAGCTATCACTATTCTAGTTAATTTATCTTTGTAATGATTAAAGACTAAGAAAATACTAGGATTGCAGAAATGACTTGACTTAGAATTTCTTAAAAAAGTTTTTGAATTACTTTTGAAGACAATAGAAACTGATTTACTAATGTTAATTGGATTAATTTTCTCTTTGTCAACTAACTACAACTTCTGAACAAAATAAATCTATGAAATGAAATAATTAAAAGTTTATTTCTATAATATTATGTAATTAAAACTTTATTTAAGTATAGAACTTTTTTAAATTAGAAATTGTGGGTCTATAAATGTCTTATGATGTCATATTTAGACCTTCAAATCATGCTTAAAATATACCGTTAAGTAAATATCGTAGAAGAAACGAATAGTTTCAATTTTAAAATAGAAGTTTTAACTACTTTAAGATGCAGTAAATACAACCTTACCGATTAGAGCATGAAAATAAGTTACTTCTTATACATTATCATCAATTAAATCTTTTAATTGATGATAATGTATATCCTACCTTGATACAACTTGTAACATCAATGCGCTCCACTTGCAATCAAATGTGTCCGACTTCCCGCATTTATAATAAAACATTACGCGCCAAAGCTTGTTAGCCAGGCAGTATTGTAATGCAATGCTAAAAGTAAATTATGTTATGTTACACACGAAAGCAACCTCTAGGTTTACGTTGCGCACTCGTGTTTAGGGCTCGGTTTTACATAAAAAAACCGGCCAAGTGCGAGTTGGACTCGCCCATGAAGGGTTCCGTAGTAGCAAGCATAGATTAGGGATATAAAATATTGAGATTAGTAAGTAATATACACAATAATAAAAATAACTTTGTTTTTCGTAGTGTTTGTATGAATGGCAAAGTTATATTTGCGGTTTTTAAAAATGTACTATATCTCAAAAACTGCTAACTGTATCTCATCCAAACCAATTTTCGTTGGAAGTTTTTGTTGAGGTCTACATTATACATTTTTTTTAGATTTATCATTCTCTTATTTTAGAAGTTACAGGGGGGGACACACATTTTACCACTTTGGAAGTGTCTCTCGTGCAAACTGTTCAGTTTAGAAAAAAATGATATTAGTAACCTCAATATCATTTTAAAGACCTAACCATTATATACCCCACACGTATGGGTTAGGTGGAAAAAAAAATTTTGAGTTTCAATTCTAAGTATGGGGGGCACCCCCGAAATTTGTTTTGTTTTTATTTTGTGTGAAAATCCTAATGCGGTTCACATAATACATCTACCTGCCAAGTTTCAACAGGATAGCTCTTATACTTTCGACAAAAAGAGGCTGTGACATACGGACGGACAGGCAGACAGACAGACAGACAGACGTGACGAATCTATAAGGGTTCCGTTTTTGCCATTTGGCTACGGAACCCTAAAAACAAAAGAAAGCTATAAAAATACGCATAAGACATTCCCAAATCGAACTTCCCCAGTCGACACATAACTATGTAATACATAGCAACGTTACACATCATGCGATAACGTGATTTGACGTTTATTTGTCTAGACAATCCCCTAGATTCAGATTTATTGTACACATCCCTATATATTCTGTTCGAAGGGGCAATAAACAGATAAGATGGAGAAGGGACACTGTTTATTGCACTTCTTCGACAGTATAGAGAATATTAACGTACATCCTCTACAGTTATTTTTCTATGTGTACGTTAAACCATTAGTCTCGACTGTCGTTTGTTGATCTTTGAAAGTCATTAGGTGCGTCCACACAGAACGAGAAGCCTCGCGAGTCATTTGCCTAGCGAAGCAGCTCGGCTAGTGTGGACGTGTCTCGGCCGAGGCTAGCGAGCGCGCTGCCGCGGGCGATCGATCGTCTCAACCGAGTGCCCGAGCGATCCAGTGTCGGCTTTTGTTTTGCTCACGTATATTGTTTCGTGCCTCAGTCGAGAAACAATTGCGCGTCTAAACAGAGCAAGCAGCTTTGCTAGGCATTTGCAGCGACGTCACACTTTCTAGTGCAGACGTACGTTTGGATAGGTGGCGTGTCCTACCGGACGCGTCTTGCAGTGATCATCGCTTGATCGTGTACGAATTTGTTCCGGTTTCCACTCAGGGTTCTGAAAGGCTGCTTGCTGAGTGATGAATGAATCATCATGCTCGCTTCACACAGCGTGTGATATCTTGTATTTAGGATCGCGCTCATGGAGAAGTGGCGATGGCGCGGGCGTGGGCACGCGCATGCCTCGCGATGCGTGATATCACGCGCCATGAGCAGCTAGCATTAAATGATGTTTTCCTTTACCATTTTGAGAACAATGGTGATGAAATAAATTACACAGGATGGTTACCACTTAGCCACTAATACTACTCTACTATTTTTTGTCGGTATGTCTGTTTGTTTGTTACTTTGCTTGATGTATCCTCCAAAATAACAAGATGACTTCACTGGAAGATAGCGACATTATAAAGCCTCCTGCAGACACACGCGATTAATCGCGCGGGGCGACATGTCGCGGTCCATTCGCAGTATTTTTAGAGTGGAAATTAGCTTGGCTCGTTGTCGCAGCGCGATTAATCGCGTGTGTCTGTAGGAGGCTTAAGGAGTATAAACTTGGGCTTATTTTGTTTTAGAAAAAATATTCGGGTTTTGCGCAAAATATAAAAAAAACGTAGCCACGAGCATTCGTTATTGTAAGATATTAAAAACGTTGTGAATTGAACTTCTTGTTATTCCCTTTATGTTAATACAATATTTATTCCTGTTATACTTGACATGGTTACACATGCGTTACGAATAAAATATATTGTGACCTAATAAAAGACAATATATTACTTTAGCAAGCAGATAGGCTTTGAATAATATAACTAAAGCAACCATTTCTTTGTCTTTTGGCATCTTTAAATGAAAAGATTCTCCACCAAGTCTTCATAATATTAATAATAATAATAAATAATATTCCACAACTATCACACAACACCATCTAGTCCCAAGCTAAGCAGAGCTTGTGTTATGGGTACTAGACAACTGATAAACATACTTATATATTTCTAAATACATGCATATTATAGATAAATTACAACCAGACACAGAACAAATGATCGTGCTCATCACACAAACATTTGTCCTGGGTGGGAATCGAACCCACGACCTCCGGCATAGCAGTCAGAGTCACTAACCACTAAACCAACAGGCCAGCCACATTAGTTAGCTATATTAGTTTATTCAGAAACTCAAAGTTTTAACAGAAAATAATCAGATAGGTACTTAGCATGAGCATAATATTTCGATGTGCTTAGTTTTAATATCCGAATCTAACCCAAAGATAAAGATATATATCGAGATGAAATCGGCATGTCCTAGAATCAAATAAATCACTGAAAACGTTGAAGATCTAGCAATACCTACTAACCTGCACTGGGTCAAAGAAGTGAATTACCTTTAGATTCCTTCTGATAATATAGCCTAATTATGCAAGTATCTGATTCTTTCAGAAAACGGTTAATTTGTAACATATTTAAATATTTGTGATGTGGGATCGAAGACGTTGTACCTACCCGTTGACAATAATTACAGACTCTTGATTCCAAATCCTTCTTTACACTATCAATGTGAACTAAATTAACCGAATTTAATTAACAATACAAATCTTAGTTAAGAACACAAAAACAAAAGCTACTAATGCTATTACCAATCCGCAAACCAAAAAAAGCTAATGACCTAAGTTCCAATCCCAATTGAATTACTATCCCTGCTCAACTTACAATCTGCAAGCAACCCACGATTAGATCTCGAGAATATAAGGATGAGACTATAAAGGTGGGTCTACGCTACACGAGCCGAGCATGAGCAGAGCACGAGCCGAGCACAAGCCTCGTACGAGTTCGTTTCTAGCGTTTGTGTCGTGCTCAACTATGCTCCGCCGTAATAACGGTATTTTGACTAAAACAAAGTGATTTGCATCATTCGAGGACGATGAACGTTGTAAGTTCAACTGTATGACATCCGTTCACTTACCATTTAGGTTGATTTCAAAACCAGCGTCGGGGATAAGTTGACCGGCATTATGCAGAAATGGGTTTATTTGGCGCAGCCTTGAGCCTCACAGTATTTCTTCTTTTTTGCTATTAAGAGCGCATATTCTGAAAGTTGGCAACGTCGCAAATAGTTGTCAAATATTAACAAGTTTTAATTAATTTGGCAATGTTACTGTATGGAAATAAGAAATACGGCTCTGTAGTGCACTAAAACATTTTGATAGGAATGCAATTAAAACACTGAATTTGATGTTGTAACCGTTTCAGGTATAAAAAAAGCATTTAGAAGGTTTCCAAATATCTGGTTATGCGCCCTTGAGTAGTATAGATAAGACCGTCATCGTTACCGTAGATTAAGCAATATCGTAAAGCAGTCGTTTTAAAAATTTTGGTGAACATTAAAATATATTCCATTCTATTCTATTGTGTGCACTTGTGACGTGTGACATTAAACTTTTTTCTTTCTTTCTTTTTCCCACACTTGGCCCCGTAACGACAGAGCGCTGTGCTCGCGATCGGTTCGTTTAGTGTAGACGCACCTTAATACCTCTTGGTTGGTAATTACACCACTCCAGTAATTACCCAAGAACTATAAATATAGATCAAGACAAGATTTAAAAGGCAGAAAACGCAATGGATATGCCAAGCACGCAATGACTACGCGAGTGCACTCGGTGACAAAAAGCCAATTACATTGAAAGCTCTTCGGTTCTTGTTTTGCAGAGTTTTCTAACTTTGAAAGCAATGTAAGTTGAAATTCAGTTTGATTCTGAAAGTTGTGCAGTGACAGTTTGGCGGTTTGATGGATGTTGTATTAGATGCAGTTTTGGGTTCTGGAGAAGGTAGAATTTTTAGAGCATAGTGTGTTATAAGTGTAATTTCCATGCTGCTGAAGTTGCCATACCATTGATGTCATGGTATCTCTAAACGCATCCATGATTCAGGAATAATTCAAAATAATTCACATTGGAAGGCCAATAATTTGGTCAGTAATTAAAATGATTTATAATTTAGTCACATTCTCATAACAGCGACCAGCGATCCCATAACAGTTTAATACATTGAAACTTAGATGTTTCTTAAATAAAGGATTTGTTCCTCAAATGGGTCTGAAATAGTTTTTTAAAGAACAAACCCGCTTCATTTTAAATTTGGGTTACTTACCCCATAAAAAATACATTTGAACTGTAACCTTGGAAGCCAAACAATAATGAACCAGAAAATCTCTGATGCAATTTTCATTGGTATAGAAATCCTTAGCAGAAAACCCAATGATTGACATTCTTCTTCTTCTTCCTGCCCTTATCCCATTCTACTTGGGGTCGGCGCAACACGTTTTCTTCTTCCATTCTCCCCTATCAGACGTCACAGTATCATTTACTCCTTTTTCTTTCATATCATTCCTTAGACAATCCATCCATCTTTTCTTTGGCCTTCCTCTTCCTCTCCATCCATCAACATTCATACTCATCACTTTCTTAGTCACATGGGTGTAATCCCTCCTCATCACATGTCCATACCAAGATAGACGATTCCCTTTCATTTTTTCTGTAACAGGCGCCACTTTCAAACTTCCCCTTATTAACTCATTCCTTACTTTATCCATTAACTTTGTCACTCCACACATCCATCTCAGCATCCTCATCTCCGCTACATGCAATCGTTTCTCATCCATCTTTTTCACAGCCCAGCATTCCGATCCATACAATACGACAGGTCTAATCACGGATTTGTATATTTTCCCCTTTAACTTGAGGGGCATCCGTGGGTCGCAAGTTGTTCCGGTGACCTGTCGCCATTTCATCCATCCCGAGTTGATCCGGTGTCTTATGTCCCTATGATTGACATTACTGACACATATATCAACTGAGCGATCGATTGCTTCGCAGTGTGTCGCGGGTGCAATCCCCGCACGTAACAAATATTTGTATGATCTGCAAGTAGTTTTTCCGGGTCTGGGTCTTTCGATACAAGAGAAATTCCTAGTGTGAGGCAATGTAAAAAAACCGGCCAAGTGCGAGTTGGACTCGCGTGAAGAGGGTTCCGTACGATGGTACCTATCACGTTTTTTTAAATCTGACCCAAATTGGTACGCACAATATTGAGTGATTTACCGTGTTATTTTAATATCATGGACTTCTTATAGGTTTTCCTATAATCTATAAGTAGAAAACTAATTTCTGTATTTTTTTAAAAATTTTAGGTTCAGTAGTTTCGGAGATAAGGGGGGCAATGCTCAAATTTCGTCTATTTTCTTGAATAACTTGGAAACTTTTTATTTTAAAATTACAAAAAAAATACATTTAAGATTGTCTCAACAAGACCTTTCATTTGATATGTCACACGATGCAGTTTCCAAAACTTTTTTTTTTTCATTTTCCCCTTCCCCCCCTAAAATTACCTCCCACATACAGATTTCATCTATTCCCGTCACACCTCTGTGCTTGGGTCACAGGAGTTGATATGTGTACCAAATTTCAACCCAATCGGTCTAGTAGATTCGGAAATAATTGACTGTAAGCGACAGACAGACGGAAACACGAGTGATCCTATAAGGGTTCCGTTTTTGTATTCAGACGTACGGAACCCTAAAAACATAAACCTTTCTACAAAAAAGAAAAAAACAAAAACCTATAAAAATAAACACCCAAAAAATAGTACAAAACATATTAAAATTTGAAGACGGCCAGCAATCTTCGCATATTGGTAACGGCAATCTATCGGCCATGGATCGTGGTAACGGAGCGTTCGGCACGTGCTCGGGGTACTGATAGCTGTAGATAAACACGCTAGAGCAGGGCACGCGCCCTGGAGGTATGTGAGGCGATTATACGGTAGTTTTATAGTCTAGTGTGACGGTGCACTTTTTGCAATTGTTTTTTAAAACAATCTAGTTAAAAAGGAACAATGTTTTTATTGAGAGGTACAAGTATCGATGAGTCTTTTAGTTCGTTATTTTAATGAGTTTTTGGACAATTCCACCACACTATTTCCAAACCACCGCGACTCCTGAAAGCCAGAATCAACAGTGGCGACCGAGACAATGAAGGTCGATGGTGCCCCGGAGTATAAATTTTCCTGACTTTGGTCCTGCAAAGAAATTAATCAAAAAATAATATAATTATGAAGGAGTAAGAAAAAAGTGGAACTTAACTGAATGAAATATTTAAGTAGCTTAAGCAATGTCAATTCATGATTGGCGGTGATCGGCGGTAATATGGAAGTTATTATTATAACGAGATCCTGCACTAATACCGGTATATTGATGTACAGGCTACCTAAAAACCGGTTTTGGTATCCGTTTATTATATTTCAGGCAAAGAAACGATGGATAGTAGTCTATCCATCATTTTCTGACTGGACTGTGTGGATAATAATCGGAATCTGATCTTCAGCCCTATAATCTTGGCATATTTTTAGCGAAAATATGCCGCAGGGTGGCTGTTTAGATCTACCGAAAATAAGATGACTATATCCAACAGTGGATTACTGTAGGCTGATGATGATGATGAATCTATCGGGCACAGATCGTGCGTGGCACGTGCTTTGACTGCTGATAACTCTAAACACATTCTTTCGCACTCCTATATTTTATCGAGAGCTAGTCGCGGTCATGCTGGCCATGGAAATGACTCTATCGTAGGGTAGTTTTATAGTCTGTGGTAACTGTGCACTTTCTTAAAATAAAGCTGTTTTTTTGTGAACTTCTTCTTTATCTTCTTGATGGCCATCAACCTTGACTATTTTTCTGTCTTTTGCTAGCTGGATCAGCTCAACAAGCGGAGCAATACTCGTGATTCAAGTTGGGACTTGCCAGACTTGGCACTTGGACTTGGGAGTCCAAGTGCCAAGTCTGGCAATATCCTGGTGTTTAATCTGTCTGGCTTCCTTAAAATGTCATGCCATTTAGAAAAAGAATGCTATAATGTGAACCAAGTATTTTAACTGTCTGTACACTTTCTACATTGAATCTTTTTAGCTTTTGTAACAAAATTATAAAGCTAAAAAGCTTTGGAAAAACTGTTCCTTTTAAGTCGCCATCTTAAAAAACCGAACACGACAAAAAAAGTAAACTACCCACAACATTATTTTCTTGTCGAACCTGACTACAACATATTTCCATACAACTTTTTCAATTTCCTTTACTCACCAAGTAATTGTGTTATAACAACATTTTTAGTGTTCGTTATTTCTCAAAGAAATTTAATAAAAGCTACGGTCATGTGGGGACCTCATAAAATGAGCTTTGGAATTAATAACGAACTTTTTCCGTTAAAAATTTTGCCTCTCATGTGCGCGGATATTAACCCTTGAGTCTAGATTGTGCATGTATAATGCAAGTGTAATAATAATCGAGGGTTTAAATGACCTGTTATTTCGGTATAATAACCCATTCGACCTTTACCGTTAATTTGGTTGTGTTTAAACGATACCACAGCTAACGAAGAGATTTAAAAAAAAAATGGGAACATCTACAAAATATTTCGCTGTTTGGATCATTGAAGCTGTACAGACTCCAGGAAATCATTGCATAATACCCCAATCTGTTAATTTATTTAACAGATTTTCAACTTTATCATCACGAAAGAAGAAGGTTCATGTTAGATTAAGATTTTAAAGTTTTGGATAAGTTGACATGTTGACGTTTGTAATAAAACATTGGGTATCTAAGATACATGTGTGCATCGCCGTTCCAGCATCACGACTGAATGTGTGTACTGTGTACTCGTATGAAGTCTGTTGTTAGAACTGCTATCACTAGAATAAATTGTCCTGAGAAGTCATGCGCCTTAGAAAATGGAATTATTTATTTATATGGAAACTCAACAGCTTATTTTTAATTTTACATGAGTTCTCAGTGTTTACTTCATTTGTATGAACAGCTTAAAGTAGTTGCAGTAATTTTATAAGTATATAACAGTGTACGTATACTGAACGGTGATAGCAAGATGACGACAATTATCTCCGAAGCCATTAAAGGAGATAGATCAAAATAGAATATAAATATTAAAAGCCTTTTAACTCAAACCAGACTAAACCTTATAAAAACGTAGCACAGAAACTCCAGTATCAATTATTCTGTTTCACTATTTCTAGATTCAGTAAATACAATATTTTCGATCCGAAGCTCTCAAAGTCCATTCCAATTTCACTTACCGCCGTCAAAGAATAAAAAATAACAATTTTATAAAGTGGACTCCCGGTATTGTAGGTAGAATTCAAGCCCTGGCCCCGGACGAAGGGGCACGTTCGCGTTCCCAGAAAATCGTATTTGTCCCGAGAACACGTAGGAAATAAACTGTTAACTTCGATACATCGGGACCTCTGTTTGCGGTTTCTAACGAAACTTATTTGGTGTTTGACGGTTCTGTATTTTCTATTTTATTTTTATTGAGAGCAACATTGTTGTTATGCATAAGTTTTTGATTGCTTAACGCACAGAAATATTAAAAACAGGAGAAGTGGCAAAGGGGGCGTGTTCGTGACCACTTGGGGCTGAGCCTGAGCGTTTCGCTCAGCTATTGACTTGTACTACTTTATTTTTGTTTTCCTATATTACTCCGACTGTATTAAATACATTGCTCTTTTACAACCACCTCAGTCTACCACTGAGTAACTGGACAAGCAATGTAAAGCTGACATAACGATACCTCATCAAGCCGTAATGTCGCATGGTGCGTCCGTTGTATTTGAGCGGGAGTAGTCGTATCCGCCCCCGTGTCTCGACAACACACAATGAATTGTTTTAGTGTGAGTAAATTATACGGAAAAAGTACGCTGTAGTGGTTTATATTTAAATGACTGAGTTATCGATCGCGCGTGTGTGCACTTTTTCGTAGCATTATTTTGACAGAACTGTGTGTGTAATATTAGCGTTATGGAGGGGCAATTGTGGCTTCACTCGTTTTCTATACATTTTGAACTCCACGCCATATCTCCTTCTTTAATATATCTATGGCTTAACGTCACGAAGTTAATATTCTATCTCAATCTAAATCCTTTTCCTTTGTTTTTGACAGCTATTTCTGATTGGACATCTTCTAAACTCTGTAGGAAAATTCGGTCGTTGATTTGTTACAGACAAAGATCGGGATCAAGATGGCAACCGTGAAAAAATATTAATTTCCAACGTTAAACGATCATTATATTTTCGATTCTTAGGTTAATATTTTTGGTCATTTCACAATCAGATATATTACTTTAAAAAACAAGCTTAAAGGCTTTTATCTGATCAATGAAGAAAGATATAAACTGTATTTTTAGTAGGTTGGATCTCCTGCGACAACACAACCCCTTAGGGGTCGAATTTCACAAAATGCCGTCTTAATTAACACCTATGTTTTAAAAAGAACCTCCATGCTGAAACTCCTTGCAAACGTATTTTCTGAGATTTCGTGATTGAGTCAGTGAGTGAGTGACCAATCGATTTTAAATAAAAAAATAGATTATTATTATTACAATATTTAGTTAGAAAGTTACCTTAGATTTTCACCAATCCAATCTCAGTTCAAATCATTTCCTTATAGCTACTTCCAATATGTTATTATCATTACAATACAACATTAAGATTCACCATGCGTCCCTTTTTCTTACCGTCGAAGGAGGTCGCAATTATTCTTAATTAGGCCTGTAGCAAACCCCATGGTATTTGTTATGCAAACACGGATACCTCCATACGTCTTAATTGAAGGAGGAGGAGGGAGGAGGGAGAGAAGTCACGTAGCTAATCCTCTAAAAAGTGTATCAGACTTGGAAAGAAAGAAAGAAAATACGTGGAATAGTTATTACACATTCTTCTGATAGTTGTGCAATATATTTTTGGAACGAAGTTCCTTATCGCGCGTTGCGAAAGGGGGCTAGACGGAAAAAATAAAGACGAATAGTTGTAACGACACTTTTTGCTATTGTAAGCCGTGCGGCGTGCGCATGTTTCTCTGTCTGTCTCTCACTCTCTCTTTTAGAAAGCAAGCCAGATATTTTCGTTTTGTCTTTCTATTTCGCATTGAACAGTGTGGTGTCGCGACGATTATTTTTGTTGAGTGTATACAGTAAAATAGATAAGCTGTCAAACCGCTATTTTTATACCTCAGATAAAAGTTATCTGACTATTGAAAAATCAGCCCTTAGCCGTCTAAAAAATGGTCTGAATAAGTTTATATCGCTGTAAATTCTCTGACATTATATAATCTAACTTCGTTCCATCCGGGTGTCCCTTGACACCTCTCAAGTTTTTTAATTAAAATTCGTTTACTGTTGGCCTAAATCTAGTCCAGAAGTAAAAATGAGAGCGTTTGTTTATCGTGGTTAAAATCATGAAATGAGTCCTCTCAGCCAGGGCGGGATGGGAGCGACTTTCGCTTTTGTACCGACTAAAATCCACGATGATCCTTCAATAGCCCTTTACTTTCAAGGTCACGGTTAACTGATGAGACAGTCCTGCGACCTCGGCAGGCTTTGACCCACTAACTCTTTGAGGCACGCGTGGAACACGACGCGCCGTCGACCCGGGCATGGTCCATGATCAGACGGCGAGTCACCCACTACTCGCTGCTCAAAGATGAAACCAGGTGCCGCCGGTTCGCGCACGAGACCGCGACAGGAGACCGATACAGGAGACCACGATACGGCCCGCGACTGAAGATTGTTTACCGTATCTGTCTCCTGTCACTGTCTCGCTCGCGAACTGCCGCTCATACATTGCCTAATGTTAAGTACTGTCGCGGTCTCGCGTGCGAACCGGCACTTTTATAAGTAGGAGCGTGCTCACCCAAAATGAACTGGAACAATTGCGAACCGACGATGGTGTTAGACAAGCGGCCGTGGTGAGGCATACCACCGCGAGTAGGATAGCGCGCTACACTGCAAGTTCCCGGAAGCCTGTGGTGCCGTTTCCTGGGGTGGAACTCACCCGCTCTAGAAAGAGATATCATCATTAATCATCACATCAGCCGTAAGGCGCCCACTGCTCAACATAGGCCTCCCCTATAGCCTTCCAATAGGAGCGGCTTGCATGCAGCGTGATCCTGTGGTCTTCCTAAGATCGTCTGCCAACCTAGTGGGCGGACGTCCTACGCTGCGCTTGCCGGTGCGTGGTCTCCATTCCAGAACCTTACAGCCCCATCGGCCATCAGTTCTGCATACTATATGGCCTGTCCACTGCCATTTCAACTTGCTAATTTGTTGGGCTATGCCGGCAACTTTGGTTCGTCAACGAATCTCCTCGTTCCTGAGTCGATCGCACAGAGAGACTCCGAGCATAGGCCTAGCTCGTTGGACTATCTTGAGCTTACTAATGAGGCCTATAGTATAGACCACGTTTTGGTGCCATAAGTCATCACTAGTAACACACATTGGATGAAAACTTTCGACTTGAGGCACTGAGGTATTCTAGAGAAAGAGACATTATTTAAGAAATACACAAACCAAAATAAACTCTGAAACCATTTCAGTCCCTAGGTCGATGTAAAAATCTACGAGTACATAAACATTTGATTGCTGTCTAAATATTCCACCGATCGTCACAGATTATTGAATTTTACTAAACCAACCTCCCTAGAGGTCGGTAGTAACTAGTGGTACATAAAATCAGGACTAGTGATGTATCACAAATCGTTTACATAAGTAGGGCTATTCTGCCTGATTTAGGGATGGGAAAGCTGCCTCAGCGGCCGACGAATCGGCTATATCGTAAAGTCTCTGTACTTTCGTGTGACCTGATTATATGGATGGTTCTTACGCTGTTTTTGGATTGAAGGGAAATTATATAGATTTTCGTTAGTATTAGTTGGGACGTAAAACATTTCTGGACAGTCTGTCTTGTTTCAATCTTGCAAGTTCAATTTGACATACTTCCGGGTTTTCTTATTTTATACCGATTGAGCTGAAATTTTGCACACAATGCAATATATGATGTCATGGAACTCATTTGACGATTGTGCTTCAAAGTGGCCTTAGAAACTCTGTAATTAATCGACCCAACCCAATCGAGCTTGGATTCTTTTGATTCGTCTTAACGAGTACTTAGTTAAAAATTAAATCAGTTCTTGTTGTTAAAAATTAATAACAAAAGCTTGTTTTAAATGTACTTTCGTTTAATTATAGCTGCTATTTGTATAAAAGTGACTAGTAATATGACGCCCATATACGTTCTTACGTCGGATTGTTCGAACAGTCAAATTCAACTACTTAAAGCCGTCATTGCGAACTATTCCAGCAGTCAGTATTAACTGCTCTTGAATCAGTTTGACTACTGGAGCAGTTTCGTGTATGTGTGGACGTAGAAGCATGTGTGTGCTCTACCGCACTGCACTGCCCACCGCTCAAAAGTTACTGTCAATTAATGTCAGCTGCCAGAATTTTGTTGCGTTTCTGTTTAGTTGACGTTTGTTTTTTCTTTGTTATTATCCCGGTGAAATGGGTGCTAAAGGCCCCAGCAGCGGCTCGACGTTTAAGAACTTTTACCACTTATGACAGTTTGGGGACTAAAGTCCACTTTAGTATTTTAATGGCGTACCAAACGAGCCGTTAGAATTTTAAAACTCAACAAGGTGAGGAAGCTTGGACTCAAGTAATAACTGCGAGGTGATTCCTCTCTGTGCGAATATACCTTTCCGCTGTGTTCGTCTACATAACAATAATAAAGCCAGTTACAGTTAACCAACTAACACGCTAACCGTATATTGCTAGACACTTCCACTAAAGTGTGTTACACACTGTCAGTGGTCGCTCAATGCGATATAGTTCAGCATTATGGCCGGACGCAGAACTGACGGGACGACGCGACGGGCTAAGTGAGAGAAGCGGAATTGTTTGACAAGCCGCAATCAAACGTACCGACTATGAATATTTTTAAACTGACATGGTCACTAATAGGGAACAGTGTATAAAACGGGGACGCGAGGTATAATGGGGACATCTTAACAGAACACTAACGTATCGCAAGCGCCAACAGGACTTCATTTGCAGGCGTCCTGTTGGCGCTCGCGCTTGCCCTACGTTAGTATTGTGTTAAGTTTGCCTTAAGTGTGTGTTTATTCCCACCGTACCCCACGTCCTCGACTTAAACACTTTTCCCTTATTAACTAACTACTCGTATATGAACTGAAGATATTGCAGGTGGATGTTTATGAGCAGACAAAACATCCGTGACCATGGTACTTGCAACAGTGCCGAAATATCGGAAACATAAAACCAATAAAAACATGGTAAATATTCCGTTTTAAGATCTAATGATAATCATCGTAAGGCTGATGTTTATAATAATAATAATAATAATCATTTATTTCGGACATAATTAAAAATCCATAATGAGTTAGTAATAGAAAAACTTACAACTATGTTAGTAACCTTAAACAAAATAAATTAATCAAAAAAGTTTAATTCATAAACTTTCCCTCTGCACCGGGCCAGCAGGCATGCCTACGGGACCAGTGCGCCAGGAAAGGGCAGTCCGGTCTTTCAGCAATAACGCTTAGGATGCTGTTGGGACTCCCACGTATCCTACGCATCAAGGAGGCCGCCCTTTTGCGCATGATAGCCTCAAAACTATCTATGCTTGCGTCAGCAAACATGGCCGACGCGCTACAGAACCGTGGAAGCCCCAGCAGCACCCGGAAGGCGTTATTATATTGAATACGAAGAGCGTTGTAGGCCTTCTGCGTATACTTGATCCACAGGCTGCAGGTGTAAAAAGTCTGGCAGTAGGTCTTAAACAGTGTAATTTTCACTTCTTTAGTACACCTAGCAAACCTGCGGGCCAACATATTACATCGAACCGACAACGCTCTTCTCTCTCTCTCTAAATCATCATCATCACTCAGATCCTCATTCAAAACGTGCCCAAGGTATTTAAATTGAGACACTCTCTTAAGTGGTTCCCCATAAAGGAAGACTGGAGGAACCGACTTAGGTTTTCTGGAACCAACACGAAATACCATGACCTCACTCTTCCTGACATTGTACAGGAGTCCATGGGCCGTGGCGTATTGTTCACACACCCCAAGCAACCGTCTGAGTGCTGCTGAGCTCCTCAACCAGCTGATTGACGTATAGGCTGAAAAGGCCTGGGGAGGTTAAGCCACCTTGCCTCACGCCACACTCCAGCCCATACTCACCAGACAATGCACCCGACCATCTGACCTGGTTAATTTGGTGGTTGTACCAAAACTCGAGGAGATTAACCAACTCACGAGGTATGGTATTCTGTCTCAATTTTGACCACAGGATATTATAATTAACCAGGTCAAACGCCTTGGAGAGGTCCAGAAAAGCAGCATACACAGGAGTATTCCTATCAGTATAGTACTTAAACGTGTGCTTAAGCACCAGCATAGCAGTCTCAGTGGACAACCCGGCTCGAAACCCGAACTGAGTATCATGTGGTTTGAGCTGGGCACTTATCCTACGCTCAAACACACGGTCAAGCACCTTAGCTGTCACAGTGGCTAACGAAATTGGTCTATAGTTGTCCTTGTCTGACGCATCCTTAGTTTTACTCTTAACTATAGGCACAACTATCGTCCTATTATAAAAGATTACCTATTTAATAATCGCGTGTGTATAGTCGCACCGGAAAAGTGACAGATTTCTTCATTTTAGTTATGAAGATATTTGTATGTGACGTCGCGTCGTGTAAATGTGTATGACACGTACTTACCTACTGCTAACTGCGTCACCCCATCGGTATTTTTTTCCTGTGTAAGGAATAAAAACCATTCAATAAATAGTGTGTACAATAACGAGAGATAAATGAAACGGAGATGGAACATGGTCAAATCAAAAAGCGCGCATGCGGGTAAAGTTAGTCGTCAGATGGTAACAACCTTTTTCGGGTTTGCTGATAGCAAGGTTAAGCAACGCTTGTCTAGGTCTGTTTTGGATGGTTCAAGAAAGTTAAGCAGAGGTCTGTTTGTGAATAAGTCTGTCGTCTTAATGTCTTTGTTTATTATCAAGGTGAGATCACATCATCCTCATTAATTTTTATTGTTCAAAATTGTTTAGCCAGAACGAACGTACCTACCATTCTAACCATATAATTACAAACTTGACACGACCACTAAAGTACGTAACACACTGTCAGTGGTCGCTCAATTCGATACAGCTCGTCAATATGGCGGGACGCGGGATACGTCACGGGATACGCGGGCTTGCGGGACGCGGGATACGGGGTTTAGGCGGAAATATCAAACATTTAACTTAGTTCTGTATATTTGACGAGCCGCAATCCAACTGATGTGCGCGTGTTATCTGAAATGACACTCAAATTACTGTTAGGTAAGCTTTTAAGTTAGAGGTGGTAACGATTTTGATTAATAATTACTTTTTCATGGATCTTTCAAACATAATTTGCATGCTGAATAGTAGTAAACAGAATACCTATGTATAACTTTTTAGTTTTTACACCTTAATGTACCATGTTTTTTTTTTTTTTGCAATTTTCCTAGTTATTTGTTTCCCTGTTTTGTAAACGTTATGAGTATATTTTTACCGACGAAAAAACGGACAAAGTTCTGAATTGCAGCTATAAAGTTTTCACTATCATTATGTCTTGTGACTGGGACTGTATCTGCATTATTTTTTTTTATTTTTGACAATTCAAAAGTATCGTGGATGCGATTACAAACATGTAAATTCAGGTACACACACATACCCGGAACAACTACTTGTAGGACATGCAAACTTATATGTTCCGTTTAGGGAATCGAAACTTCGACACACAGACCACAACACAACAGTAGATCGCTTAATAACTGCACCAAAGGTGCCGTTATTAAGCGATCTACTGTACGTTTTTTTTTTATATTACTTACATTTCCTAATTTTCATTACCGCTTATCACTTACACCTAACTCCCGAAATGCTCCGATCGCGAGTTTAGTATCGCTATGAATATCGCTCGGTCGCCGGGGACTTGTGACTAATTCTGCCACAACACACAACATACAACATGACCGGAACAAACGGACCGTGGTATAGGCGCACTTGTTAAGTACCAATACTCCATAGAATCCGCAAATTAAGGGAAACTCACGCAATACCTAATCAACATTGCATCAGCCAGGCGACAGGAATGAAAACGCTGATGTCGCACAACGTGACACACGACGGCGACCGGATGATGGCACCAATTTCCACATATTTCCTCACTTTTGATTCCAACTTCGAACAATTGTCACCTCAATTTATATTTTAATGTAATACTGTAATAAGTTTAATAAATAGTTGCAATTTAATTTCGGTTTTTTTTGCAACTTGCCCGCCGGTCTGACTTAATTGGCGCAGTCGGTAGGATCCTCGTGGATTCCTACAAAACTACCATACGATTATCCTGGTAGTTCGCGGTTTGAGGATCCGAATCTACACGTCGAGACCAGCAGCAGCAAGGGTATCCGAGCATCGATACGAGCGAGAAGGCCGAAATGAAACTGTGAGTACATTAAAATCTTTTAGTGGATTGCTCATTCCTTATCTTTTAAGTTATCCTGTCTTTAAACTTTTCCAAAATTTTCCATCCGAGAGAATCGCGGAGTGTTAGGTTAGAGAGTAGGCAGAGTAATAGAAATAGTGCTTTAGACCTCAATAGACAATTAAATTCAAGTTGTAATTTAAGTGAAGATAAAATGGCCGATTTGGACCACATATTTAAGGCTCTTAGATTAGTACCCGAGTTCGACGGGAATGTTAATGTTCTAACAAGATTCATCCGGTTGTGTGACGAATTAATAGACGAATTTGTAACGAAACTTGACACCCCGAATAAACTTCATGAGATTGCTCTAATTAACGGAATACTAAATAAAGTAACGGGCCCCGCCGCACGTTTGATTAACTCTAATGGTGTCCCATCAGATTGGTCAGGCATACGTAAAGCTCTTGTCAATAATTTTTCGGACCAAAGGGATGAAACTGCGTTATATAACGATCTAGCATTATTATCTCAAGGCTCTGACAGCCCTCAGGAATATTACGAGCGTTGTCAGAACATATTCAGTACACTCATGACATATGTTACCCTGCACGAAACCATAGCTACAACCGTCGAAGCGAAGCGGGACCTTTACAAAAAGCTAACCCTTCAATCTTTTGTACGCGGTCTTAAAGATCCATTGGGCTCACGTATTCGTTGCATGAGACCTGAAAGTATCGAGAAGGCGTTGGAATATGTTCACGAGGAGCAAAATGTAGTTTATTTACAACAACGTAACAGCCAAATTCCTGATAAGAAATTAGCTCAACAAGCCACGTCACAAAAACTACCCCCTAACCAGAATTTCAATCTTCCGCCACCTAAACCGTTTATGTTTAATATGCCGGGACCTTCTAGGAGTTCTTTCGGACAGCCGATGATGTCACAGGGACCTCCACAATGGCGACCTAATTTTAACCATCAGAACCAGCCTGGTCCATCACGCACTCAACAAATATTCCGTGCTGCACCCAATAATTATAATCAGAATAATGTATTTAGATTTCCACCCCGTAACCCGGCACCGCAAGGCAACCCCCAACAGCAACGACCTATGAGTGGTGTTAGCCACTATGTGTCAAAACCGTTGCCACCCAGTAACGCTGTGAAAGGACATGACTGGTCTAGGTCGGGTAATCCCCCGCCTAACAACTATTTTAAAACAAGAGAGATGAATTTTAATGATTTTTCCGATTATTACGACTATAACGATTATTACGGCGGTTATTCTTATTACGAACCTTATGACTATTATATTGAGAACTATTATTCTGATTATGACCAAGTGTGCTACCAACAACCGGAAATAACACACAATGCTGCCCCTACCGAGGACTCTAATAAACTCGAAAGCCCTTCAGGTACTAATAGCGAGGATTTTCAGACGTCTCGAAAGTCAGACAAACCAAAATAGAGGTCAATCTGCAAACCCAACGCACACTACCTTACTTGCAAATCAAGGACCCCCCTTTAAAGCTTTTAATTGACACAGGCGCTAACGAATCTTTTATTTGTCCTAGCGCATTAGAAACTTATTTTCCTAATGTTGAATTGAAATATGATCCGTTTGAAGTTTGTAATGTGCACGCGACGACGCGTAGCAATTACTCAGTAACTATACCTTGTTTCCCAGAAATAAATGATAAGGATGATGTCACACTATTCGTCTATAAGTTTCACGATTATTTCGATGGGTTAATCGGATCAAATTTATTAGATAAGTGGGAAGCTACCATTGATTTTAAGACTAAATCTTTAATTACTAAGAATGCATCCAACCCCATACAGGTTTACGACTCGCGTAATGCAAACTTATATGAAGAAATAATACCTGCCAATTCTTCCAAATTAGTTAGGTTACCAGTTAATTCTCAAGACGGGGAAGTTATTATTCCGGAGCAAGTTATCTCAAACTGTCATATTAGCGAATGCTTAACTACCGTAAAGAACCATAGGGGCATAGTAGAGATACATAACCCCACGCGAAACGACGTTATATTTTCTATGGATCGCCCGGTGTGTGCGCAACTTTATAATCACGAGTGCAAACGTACCGAACAAGTGCCTCAGCGCGTAAAGGAAGTACTATCGCGTCTGCGCACTAGTCATTTAAATGAAGAGGAGCGCATTAACTTGGAATTATTATGTGCGCGTTATGCGGACGTATTTTATTTAGAGGGCGAGAACTTAACGTTTACTAACCAAATCAAACATTCTATTAAAACAACCGATGAGATACCGATTCACACTAAAAGCTACCGTTATCCTTTTGTGCATAGGCAAGAAGTCCAAGAACAAATTAGTAAGATGTTAGCTCAGGGAATAATCCGACCATCCGAGTCTGCGTGGAGCTCACCTATATGGGTTGTACCCAAAAAGGCTGATGCCTCGGGTAAGACTAAATGGCGAGTAGTAATAGACTTTCGGAAATTAAACGAGAAAACTTTAGATGACAAATACCCTATCCCTAACATTGCGGACATTTTGGACAAATTAGGTAATTGTCAATACTTCACAACCCTGGATTTGGCCAGTGGTTTTTATCAGGTGGAGATGGACCCCAAGGACATCCCCAAAACCGCTTTCACTGTTGAGCATGGCCACTTTGAGTTTTTAAGGATGCCAATGGGATTAAAGAACAGTCCATCCACTTTCCAAAGGGTAATGGACAATGTACTAAAAGACCTTCAAAATAACATATGCCTGGTCTATTTAGATGACGTCATCGTTTTCTCTACGTCACTACAGGAACATATGATCAACCTGGAAAAAGTATTTAACAGATTGCGACAGTCCAACTTTAAAATACAGATGGACAAGTCCGAGTTCCTCAAACTCGAGACAGCCTATCTAGGTCATGTTATCAGCAGTGATGGAATAAAGCCAAACCCGGATAAAATATCGGCAATCAAAAATTACCCGCTTCCGAAAACCCCCACTGAGATTAAAAGATTCCTAGGACTTCTTGGCTATTATAGAAAATTTATACCGGATTTTGCAAAAGTCACAAAACCTTTGACTCAGTGTTTGAAGAAAGGCTCAAAAATTACTCTAGATCAAAATTATATTCAGTGTTTCGAAAAATGTAAAACTTTACTAGTTAATGATCCCATTTTAAAATACCCGGACTTTACTAAAGAATTTATTCTTTCCACTGACGCATCGAATTTAGCCATTGGAGCCGTTTTATCGCAAGGTACTATAGGTTCGGATAAGCCCATTGCTTATGCCTCCCGGACCTTGAATAGCAGTGAAATTAATTACAGCACGATCGAGAAGGAGTTACTGGCGATTGTCTGGGCCACAAAATATTTCAGGCCGTATTTGTTCGGTCGGAAATTCAAAATTGTAACGGACCATAGACCCTTGCAGTGGGTTATGAATATCAAAGAACCCAACTCGCGCCTCACACGTTGGCGACTTAAATTAAGTGAGTTCGATTTTTCAGTAGTATACAAACAAGGTCGATATAATACAAATGCGGACGCGTTATCACGAATTGAGTTACATAATGAAGAGACTAGTTCGCTTATCGCTAACCCTACCGAAAAGCCTCCTTCCTTAGATCTCTCAAGGACAGCTACGGTACATACTGACGCGGAGAACCCGATACTGGAAATACCTATAACGGATTTTCCTCTCAATAAATATCATAAGCAAATTATTTTTACAGTTGTCGATGACGTAAAGAGCCGCCCTTCCGTTTCAAAGCCCTTTGAATCGCATGTTAGGACACATATTCAAATTTCCAAAAATAATCTCGAAGAAGATATCGTAAACGCCGTTAAGGAATATGTTAACCCCAAGGTAAAGACCGGTATACTCATTAAACCCGCATTAGCTATGTATGAAATTATTCCCGTTATTCAAAATCAATTTAAAAGTTCATCCATGGATTTGGTATTAACAAAAGTCGAATTAGATAACGTAAAGGATTACCTAAAACAACAAGAGATAATTCGCAATTACCACGAAGGTAAGACGAACCATCGAGGGATTAACGAGTGTTACATGTCTTTATCCAGCAAGTATTATTGGCCTAAGATGAAGGAGCATATAATGAAATACATAAATGAGTGTAATATTTGTGGTCAGGCCAAGTACGATAGGAACCCAATAAAACAAAAGTTTCATATCGTACCACCTCCAACCAGACCCTTTGAGATAGTCCACCTTGATCTTTTAAGTGTCGAAACGCATAAGTATCTCACAATCATTGATGCTTTTTCAAAATATGCTCAGGCCTATCACTTGAAGGACGCAACAGCAGTCAGTGTCATTCAAGCCCTTTTAGTATTCAGTACCCATCACGGAATTCCCTTAACTATTGTAACAGATAGAGGCCCGGAATTTACTAATCAATTATTTTTAGAATTTATACGAATACATAAAATTCAACATCATAAAATTTTGGCATATACACCTAATGAAAATGGCATGGTAGAAAGACTACATTCCACATTATTAGAACACCTGCGCGTGTTGAAATTAGAGCACCGTGGGGAATCCGTAATTAACTTAATGCCATATGCGATCTTAGGTTACAATAGCTCTATTCATAGTTTTACGAAGTGCAAACCTTTAGATATAATCACCGGCCACTTAGATCCACGTGATCCGTTAGATATTAATGTTTCGGATAATATTCTACAATTATATTCACAGGAACACCGTAATAAAATGCAAAAAGTCTACGAAATTATCAATGAGTCATCGCTTCATGACCGTACACGTATTACCGAAAATCTTAATAAAGATAGGGAGCCCGAGCAAGAGTATAGCCCAAATCAGCAAATTTTTGTACGGAACCCTATGGCGAACCGTCACAAATTAGCCCCCAGATTTACGCGCGATACTGTTTTAGCCGACCTACCAATCCACATTTATACTAAAAAGAAACGTGGACCTGTTGCCAAGTCCCGCCTGAAAAGGGTCCCTAATAGTTCCCGATTGTTACAGGATAATTCCACTGATCCTGAGCCTGGCCCAAGCGGAAGAGATAATATTAAATAGTTTGGATAATGGACCTGGCATACTACCTTTCATGTTAGGAAAGACTAAAATCATTTCCCACTATCATTCATTCATCCAACCAGTTAATTTAGATGTCATGCGTAAGAATATAAATGTAGTTAAGAAACAACTGGATTATATTTCACCTGAATTCCATAATAAGACGCTATCATTATATGAACCACACATAGAGCATCTTAATAGCAAAATTTCATTATTATCCGAGCAACTAGAATTATTTCAGTCTAATCGCGTTAAAAGAGGCCTTATAGACGGATTAGGTTCTGTTATTAAGAGCATCTCCGGAAACTTAGACTACAGCGACGCCATTCGTTATGATAACGCTATTAAAACCTTACAGGAGAATGATAATAAAATCGTCACAGAACTGAATAATCGTGTGAGTTTAAACAAACACTGGATGTCTGAAAATTCGGACGTTCTGCACAAATTAATAGAAAACCAAAATAAAATCAAGGACGCCGTAGACAGTATTTCAATAGGTAACTTACGTAGCGAACAAGACATAGTTAAATATGCCCATCTGGCTCAGTTCTTATTAATGCTAGCTGATAATATTGAAACATTATCCGACGAACTACTTAGATTAGAAAACTTACTAGCTTTTATACGTGCGAAGAGCACGCACTTCCTTATGTTTAAGTTAAATATGTTTAATAGGATGATAGAACAGTTGATTGCTCTCTATGGCAGAGAACAAGTACTGAATATTAGTTTTAGGGAATATTTTGATATCATTAAGTTGGGTTATTACTATAGCGGTCAGAACTTAATACTGGTTTTCAAACTCCCGGTTGTCTTTCCCTCTACCTATGAACTATATAAATTATCCATAATCCCTAATAAAGATAACAAAGTATTAATCCCTTCCTATCCCCTCCTGGCAATTCATGACAAGGATTTTATGTACATAGAGGCAGAATGCCCGAAGTCCAGCCAATACTATCTCTGCGAGGACAACATAAACCACCGCTACAGGAATCAAGGGGACTGCATCCACCACCTGATAACTACGCAGCAAGTTGACGAATCCTGCCAGTTCACCACTACCCAACTTAAGACGGAAGCTGTGGAAGCACTCGACGATCGTCACTACGTAGCGAGCTTTCCTACACCCACGAAGATTCGTTTATCTTGCTCTGAAACACAATATAACATCGTGCACGGAAGCTATCTAATCACCATTCCAAAGGGATGCGTTGCACAAACCCCAGCGCTCACCTTGGCAAATAAAGATGACCGTATCAAGGGACAAGTACTGAAAATTATGAACATTCCATTCCAAGACGAAGCCGTCTACAACCTAGAAGCCCGAAAGCTAACTCTCAACACTGCAGATCTCCGCAGCCTCCATGTCGCTACCCAAGAAATATCTATGGAAACACCGTTGAAAATAAATCAAGCCGATATTCATAGCGTGTATTACACCATCACACCGCTATACTTAGTACTATTAAGTGCAAGTGCACTGGGCATTGGCTACGCGATACGAAGATACATAAACCAGCGCTCGCAAAAAGCGATTACTGAACATCAAACCAGTGAGATTGAATGCGGCGAAGTTTATGCTGAGATCAACAATCATACTGCTGCACCTCAGCCGAGATTATCAGCGCTATTATCGAACCTGTCAAACAATAGTCGCTGATCTTCGGGAGGGAGATGTTAAGTACCAATACTCCATAGAATCCGCAAATTAAGGGAAACTCACGCAATACCTAATCAACATTGCATCAGCCAGGCGACAGGAATGAAAACGCTGATGTCGCACAACGTGACACACGACGGCGACCGGATGATGGCACCAATTTCCACATATTTCCTCACTTTTGATTCCAACTTCGAACAATTGTCACCTCAATTTATATTTTAATGTAATACTGTAATAAGTTTAATAAATAGTTGCAATTTAATTTCGGTTTTTTTTGCAACTTGCCCGCCGGTCTGACTTAATTCACTGTACGCCAGCGTGCTTGTAAATATATTTATATTGGACTAAACATTTATATAGCGTATATTTTTAGAGAAACGCTGGCTTCTATGTTTGTTTTGTTTTGGGTGTCGATTTTTGTTAGCTGCCATTTTTTTTTGTTTGTTGGAATGAACTGTAAGCAATGATGAGTTGTATAGCAATGGCTGCATGGCAAGGATTAGGTGTTTCGACTTGAGAGTGATTTTAATTTATAGACTGAAATCAGTCTTTTGCAACAAAAAAAAATCTTAAGTAAAATCCGGAGCTCAGCGAGGGATTCAAAATACGTAAGTTTAAAATAGTGTTACTCCCGAGGAGAACAATATCCACATTCCAAATTCAAATTACTTTTACTCTCTGTTTAAAAAGGAGGACGCAAAAAATTTTGCTCACTGTTTACGAGGAACAAAATTAAATAAACTCTTTTTGAATAGATGTGATAAAAAAATACAATTACTGGTGAAAGTGGATGGACCATTCGGTATGCCTCAGTTACACATACACACATAATTAGGTTGTCCATTGATTATTCCAGGTTCACCACTCGTGTCAACTGAGTTGTTCTAAGCTTTGAAACAACTTTTAAGCTCCCACTTGCAACTGAATTTTTCTTTCCTCAAAAATCATCTTTAACTTTTAAGCTATTGCATAGCTTTTATCGCGGGCTCTAAGTGCGGCGCGGCGCAGCGACTGAATCAAGAAATTCCCAAAAACCTAACGAAAAAACCTAAGGAAAATACCTGACACCACGCATCGTCTAACGTCGTTTCAGTTCGGGAGACTTCGGCAATCATAAAGGTACGGACAGACGTGCTCATTACTAGCACGAAAGCATACTTTTATTGAGCAAGGGGCAATTTTATTGAGGGAGAGGGAGAGGCAGAGGGAGAGGGAGAGGGAGAGGGAGGAGGAGGAGAACGTTTCTTGACGTTTCACATGATTGACGTGGCTGACCATAGCCTAATTAATAAATAAATAGTAAATCAGTACAGTAAACAGTAAAAGTTGATAAAAAATGCTATGCAATAGCTTTACTGCGGTAGTCCCCGAGTGCCACACGTTTTTAGGGTTCCGTAGCCAAATGGCAAAAACGGAACCCTTATAGATTCGTCATGCCTGTCCGTCTGTCCGTCCGTACGTCACAGCCACTTTTCTTCGAAAGTATGAGAGCTATCCTATTGAAACTTGGTAAGTAGATGTATTATGTGAACCGCATTAGGATTTTCACACAAAAATAAAAACAAAACAAATTTTGGGGGTACCCCCCATACTTGAAATTGAAACTCAATAAAAAAAATTTCGCCTGACCCAGACGTGTGGGGTATCTATGGATAGGTCTTGAAAAATGATATTGAGGTTACTAATATCATTTTTTTCTAAACTGAACAGTTTGCGCGAGAGACACTTCCAAAGTGGTAAAATGTGTCCCCCCCCTGTATCTTCTAAAATAAGAGAATGATCAAACTAAAAGAAATATGTAATGTAGACCTCAACAAAAACTTCCAACGAAAATTGGTTTGGAAGAGATATATTTAGCAGTTTTTGAGATATAGTACATTCTCAAAAACCGCAAATATAACTTTGCTATTCATACAAACACTATGAAAAACAAAGTTATTTTTATTGTTTGTGTATGCTACTACGGAACCCTTCATGGGCGAGTCCAACTCGCACTTGGCCGGTTTTTTTTTTATTCCTACAGCCGGGATACTCACACGTGTATTACTCGAGCATGTACTTCATGGCCAAATAGTTATCCTGGCAACGACCCCAAAAGTACAATTACCCCCACAAAGAAACAAATTACAGCACAAAATATTCCTACGAAAACCTTTAGGTTTTGTCCTCAATTTTGCGAGGAATCAGGTGAACAGAAATTAACGAAGGCGCCGACAAAAGCCCCATCTCAGATTTAGCCTCCAATTAAAAGTTCAGTCTTTGTTGAACAAACCTGGGTCGACTCCTTCGTAATCCTCACAGGGATTCTTTTGGTATTTTTTCAAAACTGAAATGTCAAGGGAAAGTGTTATGAACTAACAAGTTGTTTGGTTATTTGGGTTTTTGTTTTGGGAGTGGGACTAAAAGGGGCTTGCTAAATAGGGAGGTGGTTTCCGTGGCAAAATACCTCTGTATGCGTAAAAATAAAATTAGAAAAAGATTCTCTTGAGATGACTACTGAAATAAAAAATAATTTTAAACATAAAACTGAGCAATTTTATGTTTAAATTTTTTTTTCAAAACCACTGGAGTTATTTTAACAGATCTTTCACTAGATGACAGCATTTTTTTATATTTTAAGTCTTTTTTTATATATGTCGAAGCGCAGACGCATTTCAAACAATCTGGATCAGCGCCATTTATCTCTCATTGGAGGAACTATGTTTGATTTGACAGATAACGTTTGGGAACGTCAAGTAATAACTTGGGGATGGTTAGCGTGGAGTAATGGACACACCGAGCAAATAGTCGAGTCAAATGTCGATTCAGAAGTTTAATCAGCTATTCGACGTTGACAGGTACTCACGTTGACAGATAGGTTGGTTAACCTGTGTGGGGTAGGCCACGTGGGCGGTGACGGTTGAGTAAGGTGATCACTTTGAATCGGTCCGGCAGTCTGGTTAGACATTCGTTGCGCCATACTAAACTTCCCGCGTTCCTAAGTTTTTAATCGAGCCATATCTCGGGCATCCTTGATTATTTTGTATTCAGTGTGTTTTAGCAAGTCATTAAAAATTTTTGTGATTGTTATTTCCGATGTCGCGACCCACTGATAACGATTCTCCGTTATACACCGTGTTCTTCACGTTATCCATAAACTTTAGCAAATACTTCTATGGCTTTTACAAATCAAATCCAGCAAAGGAAGTAGTACTTAAAAAGGCTTCGTTACAAAGATATTTGTAATTTCATTTAATGAAATTTAATTGAGCTATGCAGTGAGAAAGTATCTTAATTTGAAATCTATCAAATACTATTTGCATTTCATTTGTTTCAGCCCGCCAAATGTTATGAATGACGTTGCCAATTCGGATAAAGAGGCATGCATATCGGGTTATTTACGTCTAGGTATTTAGTTTGTATGAAAATTAACAAAAAATAAAAAATAAGAATTTATTAATGTGTCCATAATGAAAAATGCTTACTTCCGTGGTTTGAACATCTGGTCGAAGTTTATGTATATCGTCCGGAACACGGTGTATATTAAAAATATACACCGATGTTATAAGGAGTAAAGTAGGTATAACTAACTCTTGCAAGCCACTTTGCCCGTTACAATTCGAAAATAATCCCACCGAAAGATAGAATCGGGATATAAACTGTAATATATGTTAATCCACATTATAAACTATATATCTGCGTATCATCCAAATCCTTTCAGTAATTTTCGCGTGAATGAGTAACAAACATCCGTCCATCCATTCATCGTCAATATTTGTAAGATAAGATTACCAAACTCTACGGTGAAACCGGGGAATAAGCTATGTTTCTATTATAGGATACAATATACAACATTATTTTTTGTTTATGCGAAACCCAATACACCTGTCTAGTATTTTTGTGTAAAGAATCTATGTACAAAATTTTAAAACCGTATCATAAAAAATCACAAACTTATAAGCTTGTATATTACCCGGTTGTCCGTTCAAAAACCTGCTCATTTCGCGGTACACCCGCGTAAACCGCGTCTCCTGTGTTATACACTCGTGATAATAATATAGTTTGGCAATAGGTACCCAACCGTACGGTGATTGTATTGTAATTAACTGGTAATAAAATTTAATTAAAATATTTTTGAAAAAATATAACATGGTTTAAAAATTATTGGAATCGATTCAGTTACTGATTCTGAACAAACTATGTATATTCAGGTTTCGCATACACTAAAAACAATGTTGTATATATGTATATCATACCTTGTTATAAACATATAACTGAATACACAGACGATCCAACTTATCAGACGAATGATAACTGGATCAAAATTTGAGGAGCTAAGGTAGTGAGGAGTTTCTGCTTGGATCCGATACTATTGTAATGGAATCGAGACGTGAGCAAATTACTGAATGGGCTCTTGGATCTGACGAGACTGGATAGGGATCTGTGCGAAATATATTTGAGGTAAACAGTGAAAGAAGACAAAATATTTATGAATAATTGTGTTTAATACTCAGTTTGATTTTTTTCTGTGTTTCTAAAAATCTATAATTATAGGTACATTTTAATCTGTGTTGTTGTGTGCTCTATGCACTATTATAAGAACGGACAATACATCTTCAGTGTGAAATATATTTGATGTAAGTAGTGAAAGAGGACAAAATACTTATAGAATAATTGTGTTTAATACTTAGTTTGGTTTTTTTTTTCTGTTTTTCTAAAATCTATATTATTTTAGGTACATTTTAATCTGTGTTGTTGTGTGCTCTATGCACTATTATATGAACGGACAATACATCTCCAGTGCGAAATATATTTGATGTAAGCAGTGAAAGAGGACAAAATATTTATAGAATAATTGTGTTTAATACTCAGTTTGGTTATTTTTCTGTTTTTCTAAAAATCTATATTATTATAGGTACATTTTAATCTGTGTTGTTGTGTGCTCTATGCACTATTACAAGAACGGACAATAGGTACATCTTCAGTGATACCAAATCAAATTCAAATAATTTATTTCAACTAGGTCAATTACAGGCACTTTTGTATTGAAGACAAAAATAATTACGGTGCTATACTCCCAGTCACAAGACATAATAACTGAAGAAATACTGTAGGTAGGTGCTAATTTCAAAGCGTAGATCTCTAAAGGGCAGAATGACCAAGATGGAATACTATTCCAGTTTCTAAATTCTAAGTCACAGACGCTACACAAGTTACAATAGAATAATCTAATCGATATATGGAGAGCTGCTTAAAGTTATCCCTTAAACCGATTTGCGTACGATTTGTTAACAAGTTCCCAATTTGTAATGGAATACAAATAATTCTTATTTACTTTCAAAGGGTCCACGAATAACTTTTAATTTTTTGTCCAGACCTCTTTTTTTAACTTTTACTTCGACGGCTGAGGAAAAATAACTATCTGCTTATTTTTAAAACTAGCATTTTTGGTGTTACTTTTTCTGTTTGTCAATAACTTTATATTAAAAAAAGAACGTTGCCCGTCTGTTGTGATGACATGGTGATTTTTAGTGGACAGGAAGAGTTTAAAGATGTGTCTACTTCTCCATTTAGATTAGGTAACAAGAGGCCTTATCACGAGATTTCTGTAGGTACTTTATTTACAGCGTAGGTACTTGAAGTATTTACTGCGTTATTGTGCATGAAAAAATGTAACAGCGCCTCTAGTGTACGAACGAGAAACTATTTTTCCTCCAAATTAGCGTCAAAATTCCAGTTTATTTTACATCACAAAAAGTGGAAAGGTCATGATAAGGTGTTATCACTGCATCTGTGGAGAATAAACGTGGCTTGGGGGTCAACAAAGTGCTGGATTAGTGATCCGCACCTCCTGAGTTCAAAACTCGACCTGTTTTTTTCATTTCCCCCATTAAGCACCTTGGGAAGAAGCCCAGGTTGTTCATGGTGATGAACAACCGATGCGTCAGTTTTCCTCAGGATTTCCGTCGTGAGTGATGTCCAATTTAAACTTAGAAAACACATAAATTTGTTGAAAAAGACACAAATGTGTAGAGGTGTCAACCACTCGTTCATTATAGAAATAAACTTACACACACACACACACAACTAACACAAACTATAATGGCTTCGAAGACACTTTCAACTGTTAAATTATAAATTGACGAATAATTAATAATTCCACTCTCAAAATCGTTTTACTTTACCTTCACGCTTTCCTGTTAGTCCCATCATTTTTCATATCAACTATTTTTAAGCTACCAATGGATACAAACCTTTCAAACAAAAGTCAACGTCAATAACTAGCCACTGCCAATCCCGGTTGCTTCGGAACAAAAGCAGTTTTCTTGTACAATATCCATTATTCAGCGAGATATGGGCAATCCTCCATTGTCATACCACCGCGAGTGACCATCGAGGCGGAATCGATTGCTTCCATTACTGAGAATCGAGACGAGTGCATCAATCGATTCTGATATCACTTCGTTTGTGAATCACATGTATGTATGTGCGGAGAAAATCAGAATGTTTGTGTAATTGGGTTCTTTGACGGTTCGGTTTCGGGTTTTTGCGAAATTGTGTGTCTGTTTTTTTTTGGACTTGCTGTATGTTTCTGTTTTCGTCAGCTTTATTATGGTTGCATAGCATAGTTCTTCGGTTATGTGGTCGAAAGTGCTTGGAAGAAATATGCTACCTTAAAGAATGCCTAAACTATGTAATAATTTAATTGAAAACTCAGTCCGTCTGTGTTTTATCTTTTCACACTTTGTTGATTTCGATGTTTCAGTAGAGGGTATTTTACTTTAGATGAGATACGAATACGTTTAAACCCGGTAAAACTATGAATTTGGCCAGGACCACGGGTGAATCTAATATTACCTCCATCATCATCATCATTTCAGTCTACTGCTGTACATAGGCCTCCCCCAAGGAGCATCACAGCGAAGGATCTCCCGATTTTTTCTTCCAGCCACTGCCAGCTACCTTCTTCAGGTCATCAGTCCATCTTGCCGGTGGACATTCCACACTACGTTTGCCTACGCCCGGTCTCCATTCGAGAACTTTCCTACTTCACCTTTCGTCGACTCTGCGACAGACACCTCCATAAAATAAGTAACTAAGTATCCAATAAAATAAATGTTTCGCAGAATATACTCCGTCTTACCACAAGAAAGATCTGTTGAACATTTGTCTAAAAAAACTTTAAATTTCAAAACGACATTTCACGTTGATATACCTAAGGGTCGTTATGCAGTAACACTTTTTTAGACAAGCGTTCATCAAATGTTTGTTTCTCTGCATCACCCTAAGGTAGACTGGAAGAAAATGCCCATGGCATTAAGTCTGCCTTTGTACTTCCATGTGCAAGAAGTTTTAAATAAAAAATAAATAAATGTTTATCTTTTTGTGGTAAACCGGCTTAAGTTTACAAAGCAATATAGAATACTCGTTCATGAATAGAAAACATGTATTGCGATTTTAAAATTATTAGTTCCACAATAGCCAAGCAAGACGCGACTTATACGCTACGCTACATTATAGCGTCATCTTGAAGGAATCTCAAGTATGTTTGCTTACAGAGGAGTGCCGGAGTGCCGGGTGTGAAAGTAGGAAGACTGAAACCTATACACTGCAATGAGGAATTTATCTACAGAGATGTCTATAACATAGGGATGTAGGTTAAAGTGTAAAGTATAATATTTAGTAAATACTTTTATAAAGCTGTTGGTCTCAGCTATCATTAATTGTAGATCTTATACAGTCGTTAATCATAGTTAGAAGCTCGTAAGTCTGACAACCAATCTTACAATGGGATATCGTATTACCCAGTTTCTGGGTTGTGGAGGTCCGATAGGCAGTCGCTCAAATACTGATATTCAGCTGCATCTGGTTCGACTGGAAGTCGACCCCAATATAGTTGGGAAAAGGCCGGGCAGATAATTATGATGATGACTTTTTATAAGGCCGGGGAACTCTCAGGTGCGTACTGATCAAAATCTGCCGATTTCCTTCAATTGCCTTTTACGTTCAATGATTTTACGGAGATAAAAAAAACAGGGTCACGGTTATCTGTTTAGAGTAGACTTTAAGTACCTAATGTGGGGAGTTTGGGGTAGATTTCTTTTTTACATCATAAAGGTGACAAAGAAGCATATGGTCCGCCTGATGGAAAGAGGTCAATGTAGCGGGACGCTGACGCTGTGACCCGAGGTTGGTTACTTGCGAGTTACCATCCTTGCAACTTTTCACGACCATTTTGAGGGTGTGAAGAAAGTAGGACGGAGTTTTGTGCCTATGGTAAAGGACAGCTTTGGTGAAATATGTTTAAACCGTGGATCCTCCTCTACTTAGCTGTCGGTACTAATATGACTTATATGCCAGTTGGTAATCCTGATCTACTTACCTTACTTAGCCATTCGGACTATGAAGAATTTAGTCAAAGGAAAACTGAAAATGTCTTATTTGATTATCACTTCATCAGCAATTATTTCCTACCCACAATAAAATATAGGCCTTCCCTGGATGAAATTCTTAAAAAAATACAGGTATTTTCGGGACTATACTCTTTTAGACAAAATACTAGAAATTCTTGAATATCGGGAATAATATTTGTCAAGTATTTCATCAAACCAAACCAATAGGCTCTATTCTATAGAAAAATAAGACCACTTGACAGGAAAATCTGCTTTCTACTCAGTCAAGAGCACAAAGACGCGCTTTTTAACAATAAATCCAGACTTGTATTGACGATGAATATTTCCACAACAACCCTCTTTTCTAGACCAGGCATAAAAGGTTGTTGTTCTTTAAAAAACTGGCCAAGAGCGTGTCCGACAACGCACAAAAAACGGTTCCGTAGTTGAAAATAATAACTTCTAATAAACTTAACATTGTAGTTGAAAAATAAGAAATCTCATATTTTTTTGCAATTTTTGTCTTGACTTTATCCTTTACTTGTGTCGTGAAACCTTGCTTCATAACAAATTCCATGATTCTAGGTCAACAGGTACTGAAGGTTTTGATTTAATCAAAATACGTTATTTTTACCTACTGCGTTTACTTAGAAGCTTGATTTTTCGCATTTGGTATTAATTTCAATTATAAATCTCAACGTGTTCCTGAAAAAAAGGTCTAGACAGACTCACAGACAGGCAAACGGACAACGAAGTGATCCTACTATCCAAGTCTTGCTCGCAATCGATTTTTTTACTTTACAAAAAAAAGCTGTATTACGTAGTGGTCCTATAAAGGTTCTGTTAATAAGGTACGGAACCCTGGAAAGGATTCACAAGCAACACTCCAGTGAAAGCCTTCTCCGGCCATCTTATTGCCATTTTCTTCCATAGTTAGGTAGCTAAAAGGCTCCAGTACAATGGTCTCTATGCCAGTCTCTTTACTAACATTATCCTCTTCAAATAAGTATTGTGATATTCCGCTGAAAAGGGACGTTAGAACTACTCAGCTATAAAGCGGCTGAAAGCGGCTTTGTTTACAATTTTATAGGAAGTTTTATTGACTTATTTTGTGTTTGTGTTTTGAGATTGAATAACCCTTTTGTTGTTGGAGATAAGAGTTTTATTTGTTGAATTCTTGTTTTATGAAATGAGATTATGGAGCTTAAAATAAGTCTTTAAAGTTAGCTGTAGAAAGTGTTGTCGACCACAAAAGTTTGATGAAAGGGATATTACTTCTCACTGTCAAAAAACTGTTTTGCAGCTTAAAAAACACAGTGACTATAATATGGTTTGTTTTCAGATCTCTAATTGTTTTAATTTTTTTTTAGCATCAAACCATCGACTCTCTCTCGACATCACCTGCATAGCCTTTTCTCAATTAGTCTGGTGTCAAATCCCACTGGGTATAACCGGATGCAGCTGGATATAAGATGGAGCGACTGTCTATTTGACTTCCAGCGCCTAGATAGTATTACGATTACCCTTGATAAGGCTGGTTGTCAGACTTTCAAGCAACTACCTGTAATGGTGCGTCCAGACCACTGGCGAATGCGCCGCTCGCGTGCCGTTTGCAAACTGCACGCGTATTGTTCGCGTTCGGTTACAGCCTATATTCGTGCGCACATTAAGCGTGAACTTCAGCCATCAGCCTGAGTTATGGGTGAGAGAGGTGCAAAGCGAGCAGCACTCGTGGACCTTCTGCGCGCAAGGGCGCACGGACGGCACGCGAGCGGATCATTCGCCAGGTCTGGACGCATCATAAGGTCATGTCAAATATCTAAAAATTACAACCGGGATAAACGTGTTTTCCACGTCACTAAATGTGTAATGGATAATTATTCACCCATCCATAAGCAAGCTCGGCTTAACCTTGCCAGTGCGACTTATAATAACGGGCAACAACATTATCCAACTACTATTTCAAACCTTCTACAAAACTAATCCAGCAATCTTCTCCGCGTACATTGTTATATAATAATTCAACGCTATAAAATGGCGTTTAAAGCAAGTTATTTATATTCTCCGTGCGCATACTCGGTGCATAATTCCTGTGTATACTGGTTTGTGCTAGACTAACTTCTAGGGTTAAGCGGATTTGCGTCGGTGACAGCCTCCTAAATATGTTTCACGTTTGAATTTCCGGAGTGAAGTTGGTGGGATTGACGTGAAATTGTGGGTAGGTGGTTATTTTTTACAAGCTTCATTTAATATTATTATGCATTCTTTGGGGTGAAAAATCGGGAAATGTTTCAACCGTCCTTTGTTTTTGATGGCTGCAAATGCGATCGTTATTGATTACAGACGCACTATTTTGCACGGAGCATCAATTCCATTCTGTTTCTGTAGAAGCGTTGGTAGCTGTGCTGCAGTTTTATACTTTTGCAGCTATCATGGATCTACTTGTTGTATTTATTCTTTTGTTATGGTTCCGAAACACTTACATAATTTTTTTTTTATTGGCCTAGCACGATTCTTCACGTTTTGACAACTGATGAATTTATACATATAGTTTAACAGTCCCTCCACCATGGAGGGAAGTGGAAACTACGTATTTTTCGTACTCCTCCACCATTCTTCTCTGATTAATTTCGTTGCAGGATCCAAGACAAGGTAAATTCATTCTCCGGGACACGTTGACCTTCTTTGTCTCGGTGCTTTTCTGGTGGTCGCCACTGCTGATTCTGGCTTTCAGAAGTTGCAGTGGTTTACGAATAGTGTAGTAAGTGAAAAAAAAGTCGCCAAGTAAAATGGTTAAATTTAACTACGGGAGACTAGTTTGATTTTACCACCCCAAAAAAGTGGTACTTCGTAACCTCATCTATCCCTTGTCACACCCCATCCCCATAGGTTTGACGTCCCACGGAAATGGTGCGGTGTACATCGGAAGTTCACCGAGCGTTTGTGGCAACGTCTATGCGCTTGCGACGCTTCCGATAACCAGTTAGTGTACCGGATGTTACGTTTATTAATTGGAGTTGATTCAGGGCGGATGAATTTGGCGGTCTGTTAATGTGATATGGGAAGAGGTAGGGAGGAGAACCTATAATTATGTTATTTATTAGAATTATATGGAAATTTCAGAGGTTCCGGTAAAGTAACTTTTGCCACTTGTCTGGAACTGGACTGTTCGTTCCGGATTTCGACAAGAACAATGAATATCATCATCATCTCCATTTCCGCTTCCGCTTCCAGCCGGTATATGTGGAGATCTAAAGGGGAGGCCTATGTTCAGCAGTGGACGTCCTATGGCTGAGATGATGATCATCTCCTTTACCAAGTTCTAGAATTTTACCAAGGTGGGCCAGGCATTTTATTATGATCCTCAAGGAGTCAATTATGAAATTAAATGATAGCCGTTGCCAGCAGCGGCTTTGTCCATGTTCATATCGAAAATTATCCCATGCAATCGTGACACTAGATTAAAGGTACCTATCTTAGGTGTTATTTCAGACTTTAATGTATCTCTGTACCAAATACACGGAGACTGCTTCTTACCTAGTAGTCTACATAAACCAGCGAGCAAAATTATGAAATCGTCGGCCTAATTCGTTAACCTGCTAAGTCCATTTTTGGCAAAATTGACTTTTTGATGCAGTTCGAAAATTCAGCCTAATATCTACCGTAGCATTTAAGAAATAACAGCGATATCAGCCTAAAAAGGTGACAAATGCTATGCCCGAAAAACTGCTTTCTTATCACTAGCCAATCTCCACAACGCAAACCTGCTAAATCCTGTTGAGGCCTCAGTTTTGCACTGACAACGTTCCCAAACTCACGTACCGTTTGGGAAAATTGATTATTTTATTTTATTGTTGTAATAATTAATTGATTGTGATACAGAAGCAGTAGTAAAACAATATTTAATAGCTGTCATTAATAATAATAAAATACTTAGGAGTACAACACATACTACAAGACAGACAACACATTATAATAACGTATATTAAAACTATTACTGATAGTTTATGAAGAGTTTAGCATTTTTTTTATCGTGGTAAAATCATCAAATGAGTCCTCCCACCCAAGGCAGGGAAGGAGGGACTGTCAGACTTGTACTGACTAAAATGCACAGTGTCCTTCAATAGCCTTTACATTCACGGTATTCGTAAGTCCCGCGACCCCGGCAGGCTTTGGTCCTCTAAGGGGGTCCAAAGCCGTCATTGTGCTGACACTCTTTGAGGCGCGCGTGGAACACAACGCGCCGTCGTCCCGGACATGCTCCATGGTCGGACAGCGAGTCGTCCATTACTCGGCGCCCGGATGCCCGCACCTACGGTGGCCGGAAATCGTCTTGCGACGTCCGACGCCGTGGGCGTCTAACACTGCGGCTAGGCTGTGAGGTGGACGCTGTACTCTCCCTTACGCATCCCGCCTCCTCCTTCGCTAGCATGACTGCTTCGCAGAAGGAGCTGACTGCTTCCCATTCCGTCTCGCCTCGCAGCATTGCCTCGACCAATGCCGGGCGCGAGATGTTGCCGCTATCGCCGTCGTGAGGACGCGGCGCGGCGGTGTTCTGCCCAAGCGGGGCAGTCCTGCACCGTATGCTCCACCGTGTCCTCCGGGCGATCTCGCAGTGGTGACACCCAGGCCTTTCTTCCTTCCCTATCCGACACAGGTACCTGCCGAAACTTCCGTGTCCGATGAGGACCTGCGTCAGGCAGTAGGTCAGGACGCCGTGACGCCTATCCAGCCTCCTCAAGGAGGGGTCTTACCGCTGCGATTGCAGCGTGCCCGGACCTTGGTTGCAACAGTCGCTCCCTCCATACTGCCCTGAGATCGCGCCGGAGCTCTTCCCTCCGCGCTTCGAGAAGTCGAAGCAGCGGGGGTTCGCCCCAGCGATGCGCCTCCAAGCGCCACTCATAGACGCGCTGGAGAGCCGTCGCCTACAGATCCCAGGGCAGTAATCCGGCAAGGAGGTTGGCCGATTCGCCGGTGATCGTGCGGTGTCCTCAAATCATCCGTACAGCCATAAACTTCTGGCAGGAGGCGTTTGGCCCGCTGAGACTGGGCAGGAGTCGCCTGAGGGCGGCTGCTGCCCGGTTCAGCTTTGGGGCCAAATACAGGAAGTGCTCCCTGAAGTTCCACCGGCTGTCGAGGACGAGTCCCAAGTACTTCATCGTTCTCCCGAAGCCGATGCGAACCCCTCCCACCGATGAAGAGTTCAGCTTAGATATTTTAATCCTGTTTCCTATTAAAGAAGACTGATTGTTAAATTTTTAATAATTAATATTTTGATTACTGATTGAATTCGTTTAACTGCACAATTAAAATAATTATCTATACACCATTAATACCATTAATTTACCATACTAAAAAGTAAAAAAAAACTGCTAAGTCCTCAACCAAATTGAAACTTCACTTCGAAAACCTGCTTAATTATTATTTTCCTTAATTTTGTAAAATGTGTTTAGGTTTTGTTAGATATTATGTTTTTAAAATATCAAGAAAAAATATATACGCCAACGGGATTTTCAAAATTTTGATTGCTAAACTAATAAAGATATTATTCAGTTTTTTCTTCGTCCTGTAAACTTTGCAAAAACGTATTTAGCAGGTTAACGAATTAGGCCGACGAAATCACTTACTCCGATACCGCGCGATCTTCAGTACTTAAAAATTAGTAAAGAATAATGAAAATGGTACCATTTTAAAGGTTTAACTGTTAACTTTATATTTATACCAAATTTATTCAAATCGCGCCATTATTTCAGGCAATATCTCGGATCAATTCCAACGGACTAATTTCCTTTTCCTCACGAGTGTAGAAGACTAAAAAGACCTGTTACCCACTGAAATACGTTTCCTATTCGTTTCAATTCGTTAAATGTAATAGTAAACAGTTACCAGCAGTAAATCAATCCTCACAAATAGTTTGTGACTAACAGCGAGGAAATTGAAGAGAAAACTATGAATTGTAACAGATGTAGGAACGGACTGTTAATATCAGTTGGACTGCAACGATCGCTCCGAATTCATTGCGGTGTGTCTATGAACACTACACACTGTTGGTAAAAATGGCTAGCATTTAATAAGTCTATGTCTAAGTTGATTAATTCTCGGGTGTTAGGAACAGAGTGTCAAGTGGACTAACGACAGTGGCGTAGGCCAGAAGCCCTGTATCAAAACTTGTCTGGGCCCTTCTAATCTAAGTATATAGTTTTGCAGAATAAAGACAATAGCATCCTGACCCGTCTAACTAATGCTATTACTGATGTCATTAAGAAAATTTTGGAGGGAGCTAGAAAATTGAGAATGCTGATCGACTGATCGTAGCTCACAAGAAGAGTCACTCAACGAGCAACGGAAAGAGCTATGCTCGGAGTTTCTTTGCGGGATAAAATCCGGAACATGGATATTCGGCGAAGAACCAGAGTCACCGACTTAGCTCATAAAATTTGCAAGTTGAAGTGGCAATGGGCAGGCCACATCGCTCGTAGAACTGACAACCGATGGGGAAGAAAAGTTCTCGAGTGGCGACCACGGATCGGAAGTCGCAGTGTAGGCAGGCCTCCCACTAGGTGGACCGACGACATCGTGAGGGTCGCGGGCAACCGATGGATGCAAGTGGCGAATTGTCGTTCGGCGTGGCGGTCTAAAGGGGGAGGCCTATGTTCAGCAGTGGACGTCTTCCGGCTGATGATGATGATCGTAGCTCATTTGACAACTACATATAGCCTTTTTGAAAATTGAGCTATGTTAGGAGTCCGATAATTGCGATAAGTTTTTCATTTATGTTTTAATTTTATTCCAATCCTCGAGGGCCCTTGACACTACGGGCTCCGTATAATTGATACGGCGCGGCGGTAGCTACGCCTCTTACTAACCACATGGCCCTATGTCGAGTGATAATAGAATTAACATAGATTTTTTCTGATTTCGGCTTCTTTACCTTTGTATGACGCTAATTCATATTATATATTCATATCACGATTAGAAGGCCATATTCCTTAGCTTGTTAACAAATCACTCACACGGTAGAGCAATCGAACACGCTAGCCATTTTCCCCAGCCGTATCTCCCCCGCAATATAACTTCCCGCTAACCACCAACTGTTATTTTCACAGTGCCTGACTTTTGGACAATAAAGCAATTTACTGGGAATTCTACTGCATCGTTTGTATGACTATCCAGTATCCATCGGCTCTGGAATAGTTTTTCAAACGGTTCAGTATTGGTGGGTTTTGATCGTTACAAAGCTATTAGAGTCCTTAAATCCGACCATCAGCTTTGAGCGCCGTTTCGTTGAATTGTGGGAAGTGAAACTGGGGTTTTGGCAATAGTGGAGGAATATTTTGAGTTTCATGCTAGTTTATGGAGCTCGTGGGTAAAAATTACTGCCACACAGGCCAATTTTCCTAGTTGGACTGTGAATCAGTGACCATCTAATATATAAAAATCAATGCCACTTTTCGTTGTAATGTTATACCTATAACTCAAGAACGGGCTCACCTATCCAAACCAAATATTTAGGCTTTGTTCGAACTATTTAGTTAGTAGATGCTTTATGTGAAGTTTGCACAAAATCGGACGAGCGGTTCTTAATATACCTACCCGTGCGAAGCTGGGGCGGGTCACTAGTTTATAATAAAGAGCTTCCTTCGTGCCTCAGGTAGCACGTAAAGCTATTGTCCTGGTTGTCACTTGTAGATCTTTGACAGTCGTTATCGTTATATCAGTCAGAAGCTCGAAAAGTCGACAACCAGTCTTAAGGGATATATTATTAACCAGTAAGGGTGATTGCTTTGTGGATGGGTGACCAATTATAATGGAGAGTTTCTTCCGTGCCTCGGATAGCACGAAAGCCGTTGATCCCGGCTGTCATTAGTAGATCTTTGACAGTCGTTACTGTTAGTAAGAAGCTCGAATGTCTGACAGTCAGTCTTGCCAAGGGGTATCGTATAACCCAGTAAGGGTTGTGGAAGTCAGTAAGGCAGTTGCTCCATGTAAGATATAAATATTGAGCTGAATCAGGTTCGTCTGGAAACTGACTCGAACATAATTGGGAAAAGGCTCAGTAGATGATGATGAATTTGGTCGATTTATGGATTTATTAGCTGGTGAATGAGGGACGCAAAAAGATCTAAGAGTTCTCGGAGTTCCTCATTTGTACACTAGAGGCTTAGATTATATATTTTCACATCGCGATATGAAACGCCAATACCGAAACGTTACAGCAATCTCAATCAGTAATCAATAGGAACATTAACCACTAATTACTCAGAATGCTGTGGGGTTTATCAAAGTAATTATAAAATAATATAAATACTTGTAATGGCACTGAAACCTCTAAGCTAGCTATACAGAAACCTCTAAATTTCTGTGTCAAAAATACACAGGATCCTTCGCTTATCCACTTAGTGAAAAGACACTATGACGGTGTATATTGCTATCTTCTTCCACTATCCTTAGCCACCCTCTTGACGGGCACTCTGGCTTGTTGACCCTGGCCATAGAGTAAGAATGCTGTGCAGAAATGGAACAGACTTTCAGAGAACCGAAATGTAGTTGGTAAAGGGCTACCATATACGAGGTTACCGTTTTCCAACTATATCTGGGTCGTCTTTTATTCTGGTATTTTGTTCAGAAGAGTTACTCGTATGTGCGAGGCCTATATGATCCCCAAATTTTTTTATTTCGTATATTAATTTATTTTTATTAAAAACTGTAGGACTATCTTATTAACTGAGACTACTACTCATTAAATAACTATGCGCCTACGCCTCTATCTGTGACTTGAAAACTTAATTCAGCAAAATACTTCGTATTTAAAGTTGACTGAATATAGGAAGCTTGATATTATTTAGTTTGGTGACGGCACTTGAGACACCAATGTTCAGACAAGGACTAAAATGGTGAGACAAATGAGACATAATTACTTAAAATCTCTGCGGGACTGTCTTAAATGCGAGATTGCCTTAAAAGGGGCACCGCAGCCCTGGGAATAACGAGAAGCACACGTGAAAATACAGGATGGTTTCTTTAGTAATTCTGAAAGTCCCATTTCGCCCAACCTGTGGAGCCAATATTATATTTGATATTTTTACAACTCAAAAAAAAAGGAAAAAAAAACAGAATCTACTCGTTAGCGTTTTGAGTTAGTACATGTCTCTTCTACACATTATTATTCTATGCCATGGTTTCGATGGCGGCCACACAATGGGCGATCCTTCGCCACTACCAATTCATTTCATTTCGATTTGATGGCGAAGCATTGCGTGTTTTGTTTGAGTGGATTGGTGATTTTAGTTTTTTATTTTATAACAGTTTCCTGTTTTATGAACAATTTCTGTTATTGCGTGATATTTTTGTGTTTGGCATTAGAAAGTGCAGTATGGTGATTTTATGCCTTTCTGCTAAATGAAATGTTACAAAGCTTAAGCATGTTAAGTACCTATGTTATTAAAGAGAAGGCTATTATGTTTTTTGGATGGGCTCGCATTTGACCACTATCTCGCTTGATGCTGGTAAGCGAAGATTGGTCGATATTGAAGCTCGATTGTCTAGAAGTAACTTATTCACTTTTGACTTAAAGAAACCAAGGTACAAACTAGGTAAGACTGGTGGAACACCCCGGAACGTAAAGAGCTATTGAAAGACACCGTGGATTTTAGTCAGTATAAGTCTGACAGTCCCTCCCGTCCTGCCCTGGGTGGGAGGACTCATTTGATGATTTTACCACGCTAAAAAAAAGGTAACACTGGTCGTTTTGTAAATTTGTGTCACCTAATTCCAATAGTTATTTCCGAGTATGACACGATCCGTATTTTATTGAAGAATACAAATACTTATTACTTTTACATATTTTAAACATTTCCATGCTTAAAATGGTAAAAATCTATCCTAGTCCTTTTTATCTTCCGTCGACATCTATGCTATCGACGCGTGCAGGGTTGGAAAAAAAAATTTTTTTTTTTTAATTTTATAAAACAAACTGTTCAAATTGTTTTAAACAAGTGTTTTTTAGTTTTTTTTTTAGCTTCGGTCATTTTTTCAAATTAATTCGACTATGGGACGACGTCGTAACTTATAAATAAATTATATGTTTCAAATTATTTAATGTCAAGCTATTAAGACCCCTGAATATTAATTTATTTTCATTTTACAGGCATTCATCCGCCATGAAAAGTAGTTAAAACGTGTAATAAAAAACACTGTTTAATTTTAAACTGTTTTAAACACTGTTTAAAACAGATGTTTTAAAACCACTTGTTTTAAACATGCCAACCCTGGACGCGTGACGTCCATGCTACGAATGCTGGTCAAAACGAGCTGTAGCAACAGTATTTCCATCTCAACCCTCACCCATAATTGAGCCCGTTAAACCTGTACCAGCAAAACGGTGATCTTTGAAGTATTCCCATAAAATATTTACGGTTAAAAGATACCCTACAGCCGCGTAGACCGAAATAAGCGAAGCATTTTAGTGGTTTATGTTCCGGTACGCAAATAACTTGTTTTTTACGATTCTTACTACACGCATCTTGAATTGTAAATATACATAATATTACGGCTGTGACTTTCGAAGGGTGAAGCAGAAATGTACCTTATAGTTCTTGCAGATTTAGTCAATTATGTGATAGTACTATCAACTGCAAGACATCAATCACTTTTTTTTAGTTTTTTTTTTTTTAACTTCGTCTCACACTAAGTATTTCTCCTGTATCGTAGGTGCATCTACAAACATATAAATTCACATATACAAACGGCTAGAAAAACCACTTGCAGATCATACAAATATATGGTCCGTGCGGGAATCGATCTCGCGACACTGCGCCTATTTAAGAAATTGTTCATGGAAAAACTCAAAGACATATTGACAGGATAGTGATTAGAAGCCCGGACCTCATGCTAAGACCACAAACCCAGACACTGGAAGCTACTGAAAAACCCAATAACACTTTGTTTGTCACACTTTGAACCGAAGCCGTGCTAAAGTACACAACGGACACCATGAAGAAATTCCTGATCAAAAACTCTAGTTTAACATTTTGCTCGACCTGGGAATTGAAGTTAAGACCTCGTTAAATAAAATTACATAAACCTAACAACACCTTGACCAACCTAGTAATCAAAGCTAGGTCGTCATGCAGTAGTCGCAATTATGACCACTAAACCAGAGATGTCGTCAAATATGGCGGACGTTTGGATAAAATAACGTGCGTATGACAGTATTGACATGTCAAGATTTGCGCACGAGTGCCTTCAAGTAGGCCGAGAAAGATTTTTTCAGTGTGTGGACACGCATGAGTGAGAATGTATCTGATCGGGGTTTTCAGGATATTTTCAGGCGTGTACGTGTTTGCGACGTGCCCTGAATTTGTTGTGTTTACCGACAGTATTGAATTTATCGGACTTTTTTGACGAAAAAATATTATTAGAGGTATAATAGATGTCCAACAACCTGTTATATTTTTGCTACAACAGCTTAGAGCTATCATTTAAGTTTATTGTGCACACAGTTTATTTTACACACCTGTGGTCTAAGGTTCGGTTTTTAGGTCGGGCAAAAGATTTCCCGAAACGAATTTATGATCAACACAGATTTAGAATTTGTGTCTTGTTGTTCCCTTAAAATTTGTGAATGCGAGAACCTACGAGTAGGTATGTGGGTCAGGCTTTTTTTCCGTTTTCATTATATTGATTGTCTGACAGTTAGAGTTACTTATGCAGCAACAAATCAAAAGTCCTTTCTTTGGTATTCTTCGACATTTACGAACGAACATTCTACACGATAACTGACACATGCTTGCACTGACTGGACAGGTCCACTCAAATCTGTGCGGTTCTTTCTTCAAAACACCATCTCAGACACTGCATGGTCCTCTTATGACTTGACCAATGTAATGACAGAACTTCAAGGATCTCCAAAATCATTAGTTTCTTACTAAAAGAAAATATCACGAAGATACAATATAAAACTTTTCCTAACGAGTAGATAAATACGTCATATGAAATGAATTGCCTTTTGTGTAAAAACGCCAGGGTCAAGCACACTACATGAATAAAATATGAACTGGACTGTTGCTATGACAACTTTTTATGACAATGGTGGGGAGAGGGGAGGCCCTTACTATGTTTTACGAGGTAGAAGTGGAAGGAGAGGACTTTTTTTTAAATGGCGTGTATTGTTGTGCTGTGTCTCTAATTGTGTGTTCCATGTTGTTTTTATTTGTTATTTTTTTTTTTGATTTGCTGCGGTCCTTTCTCATGTCCAACTTTTATTACCCGACTGCGCGACGCAAAGAAGGGTAATGTGTTTATCAGTCTATGTATGTATTTTCGTTTCTATGTGGCGTTCTAGAGACCAAATGCGTTGGCCGATTTTGATCATTCTTACGTCAATCGATTCGTCTTAACCTTGCGAGTGTCACTAAAGATAGGGTGCGTCTCATTTCATATAAAGTTATTTGATATATTTTCATTTCAATAACGTTCACATGATATAATCAACGTGAGATATACCAACGATTGATATAATTTCTTTACACATAATGTTTGTGATACTCTAAAACTCATTTTATATCATTTTATTTGATATAACGTTTATTTAAGCGAAAATCATTATGATAACGTTTGAACCACATAATTTAACGTTTAAACTATTTTCTTTGATGACTGGCTTATCCTTTAGACTTTGATTGTTTGCCTTCACGATAGCTATTGTTATTAGAAAAATTTAGTACCCAAGAGCGAGCGAAGCGAGCTCGGGACTTGGGGCACCCCGACACGGACAGGTTAGGTTCGAAGGGGATGGCGGGGTCTGAAAGACCCCGCCATCCCCTTCGTGTTTGGTTACTGTAAACCTTGCACGCAGAAATAGGAGCCCCGCGAAGCGGGGCTCCGTCGAGCCAGCACTACAGGTAGTAATCAGTTATTTGACCTAGGATGCAAGAGCGAGCGAAGCGAGCTCGGGACTTGGGGCACCCCGACACGGACAGGTTAGGTTCGAAGGGGATGGCGGGGTCTGAAAGACCCCGCCATCCCCTTCGTGTTAGGTTACTTTAAACCCTGTACGCAGAAATAGGAGCCCCGCGAAGCGGGGCTCCGTCGAGCCAGCATTACAGGTAGTAATCAGTTATTTGACATAGGATGCAAGAGCGAGCGAAGCGAGCTCGGGACTTGGGGCACCCCGACACGGACAGGTTAGGTTACTTCAAACTCTGTACGCAGAAATAGGAGCCCCGCGAAGCGGGGCTCCGTCGAGCATTCATGGCAGGTGGTACTATTACTAGGTACAGACGCCAGCAGGTCAACCTACCCGAAACTGTCAGATTTTATCAATCGAACATTAACCTTCCACTATTGTGATAAGGTTGAAAATCTATTGAAGAAATTTGGCAGATTGTGGTAGGTTGATGTGCTGGCGTCTGTACTATCAGAGTTAGATTACCTACCAGGAAGAAAAAAAAATTAGACCTACTAAGTTTTATGTCTTTTGAGTGGTATACAAAACGATTTTATACTCATTGATTGTTATGCTAATAAAAATTAGTCATTATAAAATTATGTCAATCGTTTATTATATTAACAGATCGTTATATCAAATAAAATTATATATTCAGTTGTTATCTCTTGTAAATATTAGAAATTTTGTAGTTATATCATATATTACTTACCCCTAAAGATATGACAGTAATCAAATTTACCACAGCGACAACCAGACGCCATATTTTCAAAATGAAAAAAAAATAATAAAAAACTATTTCAATTGTGTAGTTTTTAGTATTCTAAACTACTGATTTTTCACGTATTTTTTAAAATTAGTTTTTATGCAGTCGGGTTTTTTGTTTTTCTTTAAATTATTTTTTTAATGTGTAGTTCGCAAATGGCAACCTAAAATGACAAGTTCTCAAAATGGCAAATTCTCTAAACGCCTATTCTCAAAATGATCAAATCTCTAAAACCCTAATAAGCAAGGAGGACTCATTTGATGGCTATACCACGATAACAAAAAAACTTCCTTACTTTCGCATTTATAATATTAAAGATGTAGTTTGATTATTTCGATTCTATATTTTGTTTGAAAAACGGTGTATTTCCGTTACTATTTCTTTTAAAATATATACAGAAAATATCTATTTTCTGTGTAAAATTTCGCCAGACTGACCATTAAAAGCATTCGCTGCTATATCTAAAATTTTACAGTTTTCAGTGTACCGAACTACACTAGATGTTTTCTCCGATATCGATATAAAAAACACGCAATGCAGTGTAGCATAAATTTTAAAATGGAGGTCTGAAAAATATTCCATTATTATAAAAAAAAAAATCAATACATTCTTTTGTTTTTCAGATATTTGTTACTCATATACATTAGGGACTCAAAAATAGTGATTTAAAGAGAACCCAAACCCGGAGCCGATTAAAAAATACCTACTGGAAACATAAGGGTATCAAAAAGTTCCGTGTTTTCAGCCTGCTGTTCTGCTCGTAATGGTCGTAGCGTGATGATAAATAGCTTATAGCTTTTATCGATAAATAGATTAAAAATACATATATTATAATTTTTCAATCCGGATCAGAAGTTCCTGAGATTAGCACGTTCAACGTAACAAACAAACTCTTCAACTTTGTAATATTAGTTTTATCGAATTGTAGCGGACGAAGCCGCTGGCAAAGCTAGTATTTTATAATAAAGAAATGACTTTTTTTTTCCTACAATCCACAAAGCTAGCCCCTATCTCAGTCACTCCCAAGTAAGTTAAAAAGCAAATAAAAATAATCCTTATTCACTTAGAACCCCTATTCAAAGCAGACAAAATTATCTCGTGAAAATAATCTGACAAAACTAGACGGGAACTATCCTTAGACTGTACTGAGCATTTAAAGATTAAATTGTGAACATAATTCGTTCCCTTAGATAGAAAACACGAAATAAACTGGTGGAGAGGGTCAGTTCGTCAATTCTATCTATCTCTATGTGCTCAAACACGCTGCGAAACTAGCGCGGCGGCGCTGCGGCGGCGGCGGGCGCGGAAATATCAAACTTATAAAATCGCCGCTTGTGCTAGAACACTCGTTATCAGGACATGCACTAAAGTATTACCGTAGGAGATATTTGTACATATTTAAATTATTTTTACTGAACTTGAGTAGAATAATGAAGCATGGTTGATAATTTAATTGTTTAAAATCCTAAATAACCTATAAAACATTTTAAAATGAATTTCATTAAACAATATTTATAGAAACTACTGGGTACCTACGGTTTACAACACCTGCAGTTGCCGCAACAAAAACAAAAGGCTTGATCGGCAGTGTGGACACCGATCACGCTTGCCACCGCGCCCGCCGCCGCCGCCGCCGCGCTAGGCTTCCAGTGTGGACCTGGACACACACTATCTCTTCTTCAACCGTTACCAATGCTGCGTATTATAGGTTTTAGGATAGGATAAGCCACTTCTCCCGAACTTGGACCTCCAACTTTTGCCTGTTGTGCTCTAGAAAACAAAGTTTAAAATCTATTAAAGAAAAAATGTTTCGGCACTGGGTCCACACTAACACAAGGCTGTATCCTTAGCGAATAGTACCCTAGCTATCATACGACAACAGTACAAGTCTGACGGTCCCTCCTGCCCTGCCCTGGGTGGGAGGACTCATTTGACGATTTTAACACGCAAAAAATTAAAGTAGCATCACTTTATGTTGAGAACGGGAAGTTTGTTTGTGTGCATCTCAATTTCCTCTCATTACATAGAACCATCCTTCTGTACCTATTTATTTCGTGGCAGAGATAAAACGGAACGATCACCAGTTTCCGTAGAAAACTCATTTTCGGACTCCTTTGATCATTGCCAGCGGTAAAAAGGAAAGAGAACATGTGCACGAACAATGCAGGGAGGGAAACTAAATTATTTTTAAAGAAGTCGTTTGAATGTGAGAATTGTTATTTGTACCGTGTACTTGATTATTTCTGTGAATTGCTGGAGCGTAAATGTTTTTTGCAATATTTTTCGGGTCGCTGAATAGAAATGCTGCGGGCAGTTTAGTTTGGTAAAAAGGTTTCAAATAGTTTCACTGGCAATCTCGTGTCTGGAGTTGTGTATTTTGAAAATCGAAATAAGTAATTATTGCTGTAAAGGTAGTTCCTTTGGCGAGTGGTGTATAGTGATGGGTTTTTATCCGGATAAATACTCAAAATGGATAAATACTCAATAAATATCCGTTTCTTCTCGAGTATTTACTCAAAACAGTGGATAAAAACTATTTACAGTTTTAATTCCGTTATTTCACGGGTTTTTATTTGTTTTATGAATAAAAGGGGGAATAAATGAAAATCAGAAAATATAGATTTGAACCAATCGCTTTAATAAAAACAAAATTAATGTAATACTCAACAACGAAAATTTTCGTTAAGTACTGACAAAGATCCCCGCGCTCGTCCTCGGGGACTTCAACGCCAAAAATGTGGCCTGGGGTTCCCGGTTTATGGACGTTGTGCGGGGCAGAAGGCTCGAGCACTGGGCCCTGCTCATCGAGAACCGGGGTTCTGTCCCCACGTGCGTGCGGTGGGCGGGCGAGTCGGTGGTGGACGTTACGTTCGCCACCTCAGACCTGTCGCCGCGCGTCACCGGCTGGCGCGTTGTGGAGGAGGTGGAGACCTATTCCGATCACCGGTATATCCGGTTTGACGTCTCCGCCCAGACTTCAGACGCGCCGGTCCCAAGTGGACGGAACACAAGTGGTCCGCGGACGGGCCTGGGTGTCACCACCGGACAGGCCTGCCGACATCAACGACGAGGCGGAGTGGTTCCGGGAGGCCATGTCGGATATCTGCGACGTGGCCATGCCCCAGGTCCGGCAAGGACGCGCCCGGCGTCAGCTGTACTGGTGGTCGAACGAGCTGGCAGCGCTGCGCGAGGCGTGCGTTGCCGCGCGACGCCGGTACACCAGGTTCCGCAGGCGCCGCACCCGACCTCCGGATGCGGCGACTGTAGAGGCGGAGCTGCAGAGGCGGAGCTGCGCGAAGGCTACAGGGCAGCGAAGACCGTCCTCCGCGACGAGATCTGGCGGGCCAAAGAATTGGCCCGCAAGGAGATGCTGGAGTTCTGAACGGGGACCCATGGGGCCGACCCTACAAGTTAGCGAGACAGAAGCTCCGCCCCTGGGCTCCCTCGTTGACGCAGAGTCTCCGGCCTCAGTTCGTGGAGGAAGTGGTGAGCGCCCTGTTCCCATTGCGAGGGAAGCATACTCCCCCGCCTATGGCTCCGTCTCCGACGGAACTTGACGGTGAAGCTGGCGCAAACGCGGACCACAGCGACGACGACGTCTACGACGCTCCGGAGGTGACCGAGGTAGACCTGAGAGTGGCGCTGCTACGGCTCAAGTCCAAAAATATCGCCCCAGGGCCCGACGGCCTGCCAGGAAAAGCCTGGGTCCTGGCCTCCGGGACTCTCGGGCCTCGACTGGGGGGGCTCTTCAGCGCGTGCCTGGAGAGTGGCCAGTTCCCGCTTCGCTGGAAGACGGGGAAACTGGTCCTGATCCAGAAGCCCGGGCGCCCTGCGGACTCTCCGTCCGCATTCCGGCCCATCGTGCTGCTCGACGAGGTGGGCAAGCTCTTTGAAAGAGTAATTGCAAACCGCCTCGGGCACCTGAATCGGGTGGGTCCGGACCTTGCGGAGAGCCAGTTTGGCTTCCGCAGGGGGCGCTCGACGGTGGATGCCATCATGCGCTTGAGAGCCCTCACGACGGGGGATGCAGTGGCCCGGGGCAGAGTCGTCGTGGCGGTGTCTTTGGACATCACCAACGCCTTCAACACCCTGCCCTGGAGTTGCATCAGGGAGACTCCGGTATCACCGGGTGCCGACCTACCTACGTCGTATAGTCGAGGACTACCTGACGGACAGAGCCGTCATATACCCCGGTCACCGGGGAGAATGTAACCGGCGAGAGGTGTCGTGCGGTGTTCCACAGGGATCGGTCTTGGAGTTCTTTCTCTAATCTTCTTCAGAGTTTCGCTCATATTTGAGTAATCACTAATTTTACTTGGTGCTTCGTTCGTACAATCACACGACTAATCGCCCACTGGTGGTACATTTTCTGAATTTGTTTGCAACGGCACTCGTTTAGAAGGAGAGTTAGTTTCTTTCACTCCTGTTCGAATTATTTCCAGGCACTTGAAGCATTTTATTAAATGTTTATGCATCCTGTTTACGTTTCCTATTTTAAAGTTTTTGTCGCAATAATTGCATTGTACAGATTTTGAATCGCCGCACCGGTACGAAAATGTTTCCAAACACCTTTTTTGGTGTTCCCATGATAGCTAAAACAAGGAAACATTAAGTTATAAAGCTGAAAAATAAACATGCAACAATCTACACTGATTGACACAATACACAGCTTAAGCAGGTGGGGTATCGGAAAGCAAAAAAAAAAGTTGACGAACAGAACAGTGAGTTAATACCTATCGTATTGTCATCAAGTACTAAGTTATTTCCGCAGTTACAAGTCTGTAGCTAATTGGAAAGTAAGTAAGTTATAAACTGGTAGGAATTAATAAAACATTTTACCATTAGCACAATTAATAATAATATCTAGTAAACATACCTTGAAACGTTTTAATAACTCAATTTCAAAATTCACACTCGTAAGTATCAATTTGTTGTAGTAAAACCTTTAAAACAAACACGCGCGTGTGCTCTTTATGACGAAAATCTATGCACTGCTAGGACATGCGGCGCGGGGGATAGAGAGCAAGACAAACAAAAGAGACAAAAGAAACGGGACAAAAAGAGAGCGGGATAGGGCGCAGTGAGAGCCACGATGCTTGCGCGCTGCTTTGTCTTGACATTAGAACTAATAATAATGTTATATTGTTGTGTTTTGGAAAGCCTTATTGACATTACTAGTCATTTTGAATGAAAAAAAAACACCCAATACGCAATAAATATAAATATCCACCATTTTGAGTAAATATCCGATAAAAACGGATAAATACGAGTATTTATCCATTTCGGATAAATACTCGAGTATTTATCCTCTGAGTATTTATCCTCTGCCCATCACTAGTGGTGTATCTATTTACCTAGTGTAAATTAGTTTTTGCTTGCTGTATGTCGAAGGAAAACATTGTATAAAAACTTCGGCATACGTAAAATATGAAATTCAGAATACTGTAGTGGCTATTTTTACTACAACTGGAAAAAATGGGTAGAATCGTGACCTATGACAGAAATGGAGGGAGATTTCTACCCAACAATGGAATTTTACACGCTAGTTAGTTACAGTTAGTTTTTTATCAGTAGTGTTCTTTTGTGTCAAATAAATGTTTCATAATTTCTTTTAAAAATATGAAACAAAGAGTCGTGGTTATGAATGTTGATGCATGTAGAGGAAGAGCAAGGCCAAAGAAAGGATGAGATGGATTGTAGAGGAATGATATGCATGTAAAAGGAGTAAATGATGCTTTGACGTATGATAGCGAAGAATGAAAGATTGAATGGAGGAAGTTGCGCCGACCCCAACTAAAATTTGTGGGTAGAAGATGGCGAATTTCTTTTAAAAACATCATTTAAGTACCCTATTCAAAAATGTCTGAAGCAAGAATAATCCCTCTGGCTCCCTATATCGTGAAAAGACGCTTATCATTAAATTATCCCAACATGTAACTTCCATCCGAGCATTCACACAAATAAATTATATAAACAAAATGATTTCGCGAGAGCCGCCGACTCCATAGTGTAAAGTTTTGCTAAGCAGTGAGATTAAACTGTATAATTTGCAGACACGGTATTAAAGAGAATAAGTTCGCCAGTTTAATTGTTCAGCTCCCGAGATGCTACTAAACTTTGTACTTGGGCATAGAGTAAGGCAGATGAACAACGCATATACGAGTTTCCTTTATACCTACGTACACACGTATTACCGAAATATGTAATAGGTAACTTTCTTTTCTTCACAAATGCAAGGCTACGACGAAGACCCCATTTTGCCATCTTCTGGAAATCAAATTGAAAACAAAAAATATGTTTATCATAGTCGGATTTGTCTGATAGGTTGGAAATATACACTAGACCCATCACAAGATATAAATAGGCTGTTAGATACTCAAAATCTTGGTCAGAACAAATGGATCTTAACGGAAAACTGGTCATGAGTATTAAGTCAAGGCGCTATACTGTGAATTCACGCACAACACACTACACGCAGACACACTAAATGGAAAAAACATTAACAAAGAAATAAACGATAACAAATTATCGATCATCAATTTAAAGAACATATTTTTTTCTTAAACGTAATTGTCGTCGCAATATGAGACCAGAGGCCTTACCACGAGCTCTTAAGGGCAGGTAATCCAAGCGAAATAGGCATTTAACGCTACCAAGAGTTGCCCGCGATTGCCGCAAAGCGAGCCGTGCGCTTACGTCGCGGGGACTCACGGGGAGTGTCACATTACAGATAAGCAGGCAGTAGGTCAACTTGTCTTATTGATTTATTTTAAAATATAAAATAAGAGATTTGATTCATTAAAAACTTGTTTTATTATAATATTTTGTAGTAATAGCGAAGTCTTTCTTTTTTTTGTAATAAATTAATTTGAGTAGATATTTTAAATGGAATAAACTCTGAACTATACTTATTAAATTAATTGATGTTTTAGTTTCTAGATCGGGTGTTCCAAATGCAATAGGTAACGCAAGGACGATAATGCCGTAAAAACGCATGAAATCACATTTACGTAAACCTTGAATTTTTGCTTGCCACAATCTAAGCTAAATAGTATTCTAACAGCATTTGCCTCCCCCCTATCACGTGGCACCACAGCGCTTTTCAAATGAACTTCGTTGACCCCGTTGAAAAACTTACCATTGAGCTTATGCTAGCCCAGTATTTTGGCAGGTCATTTAGAGTTACCTTACCCCCGCGCTGCATGTCACGTGGCGCGAGAGCGCAAAAGATACCACCTTGATCTTATACTAGCCTAGTACTTTTACTGATTAGTAACACGTGACGTCATTCTAAATCCAATATGGCAAACCATTCAATATGGCTGAATAGTTATTTTTAATGCATTTCTACAGGGAACCGATCAATTTACCGAATTTTGTTTGTTCGAATTTCATTACACCGAAAACTATTGACCGACATCTCTTTTGCTATATGCATTATTTGACATATTTTCAGTTCATCGAAGTATCATTAGCCATAAGTATTATTTTACCGAAGTATGTTCCGCCGATTAACAAAATAACTTTTTACTATTGACCGAAGCCTCTTTTAAACTTTTTTCAATTGCCAAATGATTTATTTGCCATATTTTCACCATACCGAAATAAAATTTTACCAAAAATTAAATTACTGTCATAAAAATTCAATATATTCTGCTACAAAACTTTGTGGCGGAAACGAAATGCTGCAAAACCGACTTTACGTAGTCTTGTCTGCCCTACCCCTAGAGTGTAATTTAAAATCGCGTAGGCGCGGAGGGGTGGGGTGGCCCGCGAGCTGAGGAGTAGGTGGTTGGAACGGCCGCCGCCGCGGCTGAGGCTGGCCGGCGAAGCCGGCCAGTAAACCGAAGCTGCGGTGGTGAGCGTTCAAATCATCTGCGACGATAAGCTCGCGTGGGGCCACCCAAAACCCCGCAGCGCCGGAGCCATGACAGAAACAATGCTTGTTGCATGTTGCATGCTTGCTTGAATGCTGCGTGTTTGCTGAATGTTGCATGCTGCGTGCTTGCTGCATGTTGCATGCTTGCTTGCATGCTTGCATGCTGCATGCTTGCTTGCATGCTGCATGCTTGCTTGCATGTTTTTGTGGTGCTTGTTTGCATGTTGCATATCTGTTTTTATGCTGTATGCAAGTGTATCACGATACAAACCTTTTTACAAACACAAGAACAAAAGAGTATCAAGAATCACACAGAATCCGCAAAAAGATTCGGACACACGTGCTAGCCAGAACACCCCTAAAGGTGAAACCTATGATTCTGAGAAACTTTATTATGTGTTATGGAATTCACAATTGCTTTTCGCATTAACATTATTTTTACATTGGTCAGCGTTTTCCGATGTGCCAACATATATTTAGTTTCTGTGGTAAGTCCACGTAACTTTTTGCAGAAATTACGCAAGATATGATTCCGGCACTCGATTTTTTCAACCGTCAGATTTTGATTTTCGTACGGTTTGGCGTTGAGAATTTTAGCGTAGGTTGACACATCACCATCTCCTATCATTCTGCCGTATATAAGTCCATACATTGGAATCGAGGATTTAAATCCTTCGACTATAATTTGAGTTTCCATTGAGCTTGAAGAACCTGTGTAGTTTTTGAAACAGACATGCTGTTTCGGATCGACCTTTCTGTTAGCGGCTCTGGCACACACCAAGCAATATTTATTTTTTACTCCAAGATATAGAACTTGGCCAGTCTTTCTGCCAATTATTGATGCCGTACCCGATGAAGATTTATAATTTGTTCCGTAAGACCTAGTACACCATGAGCCATCAACATATACGTCAATGACGGGGTAACCGTTATTTGTTCTTCCTTCTGCGAGCGCTATTTCTTTTTCTTTTGCTGCAGCAGCCGCCAAAGACTCACTAGCAGTTTTCTCCCATTTTGCATAAACATCATTTTGCAATTTTAAATAATATTTTGAAGAAAATGTCGGTAAATTCATGGAAGAACATAATTCCTCAAATGTAGAGTATCCAATGCCTGAAGCTATGATTCCCGTGGTTGCAGCTATATTTAAATTTACTTGCTGCGGATCCTTGTAATCTTCAGAATGGACCAGACAAGTTTCTTGGCACATGTTGCACTGGAATTTAAAAACAGAGATAAGCCCTAGACTTCTTTCGCTGATTAAACGAAAATTACTCATCTTGCAATCGAATAAATTATTATGTCAACCTTTTTCTTGCAGTTCTTTAAGAAGGAAATTTATATCAACGATTCGACGTCCTGTAACAGGATGAAAATCATCTTGATTTCTAGCCTCTTCTTCAACAATAAATGTATTACGAATATCTTCCATTCCACTGAAACAATGAATGAAAAACAATTAGGCTTTTATAAGATATACAAATACAAACTCACGGGTTGACTTTAGACTAGCAACTCTAACATGAATACAGAGGTTTCAATTTTAGCTTGGTTAATTTTCTAACGAAACTTATTACTGTCTGTTTTAGCTGTATGTCGTCCATAATGCTTAAATAAATTAAATTATATTCTGCCACATTTTTCAAAATCATTAAAATATACTTTTTTTTTTTAGCGTGGTAAAATCATCAAATGAGTCCTCCCACCCCGGGCAGGGCGGGAGGGACTGTCAGACTTGTACTGACTAAAATCCACGGTGTCCTTCAATAGCCCTTTGTGTTCCGGGGTCACGGTAATGAGATAAGTCCCGCGACCCCGGCAGGCTTTGGCCCTCTTGGGCGGGGCCCCGTCATCGTGCTGACGCTCTTTGAGGCGCGCGTGGAACACAACGCGCCGTCGACCCGGGCATGGTCCATGGTCGGGCGGCGAGTTGCCCTTTACTCGCCGCCCGCATGCCCGCATCGTGGTTTTGATGCACTGCAACAATAAAAAAATGTTCATGAAAACGTTATCAAGTTATTCTACTGTTATGATTTTACTATGTATTATGTTGGTATCCGTCCTTGAGACTTCAATGTCGGTGCCGGTAGGTACCTACCTACATATATCCGCAGAAAGGAACAGAGATCCCTAATTTCCTACTCATATTATACCTTTGCATCTACCTATGTATGTAAGTATGTATGTATGTTCCGTTTTCATGTCAAAACGGCTGTTTTTGATAAATTTTGGTACAGAGACAGGTGGGACACTAGAGCCGGTAATAGGCTATATAGGAGAGGGGTTGGCTGGCGAGCGAGGCCGGGGCCAACAGCTAGTAGGTAATAAACACACACAGGTGCGGCCGGCAACGCGGCGGCGGCGCGCGCTGCACTTCTATTGTTATTATAATATTACCTACCTAGGTACCTAAATAGAGATAAGAAGCGCACTCTTATTGCTATTTCTTAGAAATGATGGACAGGTTTCGAAAGTAAAGGTAAAGATAGACCGAAGATTAGATTTAAAAATCAAAAGACGAATAAGTATTTAGATAATATTAGTATGTGAAAAAATAAAATTGTAAACAAACTTACCTGATTTCTCGTCTAACCTTCCGGACTTTGCACCTGGCTACTTTCTTGTTTTTATTTTTATTTCCCATACTTCTGTGCACTAATAAAAACAAATAAAGAGTAACTGCCTTCTTTACACTATGTGATAGCCGCGCGCTAGAAAAAGGGACACAGGTCTCACCTCGACAAGGCCTAGCGGGCGACTGAAGTGACGAACGCGAGCCGCTGTGTTATATAATAATTTATTATTAAAAAAAACAAGCTATTTTGCAAAATGTAACCACAAATTACTTTTCTCTACGTTTATTACCTTTTTTAAGATATGGTTTTTAGTAGTAAAACATTTATAAGCTTTGAGAAAAACAAGAAAAACATGAAAAAAATATCGATTTAGCCTGTTTTTCGGATTTTTTTTTTATCGAGTGAAGTTTTCGATATCGTGTTTTGAACCACAAATTGTCAAAGTACATAGAGTAAACTAGAACAAGTTCTTTTTTTGGATTTAAAAAATCACGATTTCTTTATTTATTGTTAAATCAAAGTGATGTAAAATTGGGAATACCTGGCCTTAACTCGATCCAGTTTAGGCTGTGGGAAAGAGACAGAGCTACGAGTATACTAGTCGTCTAACGCCATCTCGTTCCCTGAGCGTAAATTGGATCGCGTTAAGAGCTTGTGGTAGGCCACCAGGCCGACATATTCTTAGTTGAAATGCATAGTACCTACATAGTAGAGACACCTTGACTGCGACGACCTTTCTGAAGTACCCACAACTTTAGGCATTTATTATAATCGCTCGGAAGTGTCGCTTCTACATCATCTATAGTCTGTGTGCGGGCTCTGGGTGTTGTAAAACTGAAACACGGCGGCTTTTCTAAAGTTTGTATGATCTTTGCTATGTACTGTTGCATTGTTATGTAATTAGGGTTTAATCTTCGCTGGCTGGGATATTATTTTTGGATAATATGGGACTGTGTGGTTGATTAATATAGGCTCTAGAGAAGGGAAATTAAGCTATGTAGGTACTGTGATACATGTAATTAATAGAAGACGTTTATGATATTAACTTCATCATCATCGTCAACCCACTGGTCACAATGGCCACAATGGTCCCACTACTGGGAGTCTGGGACACAGGCATCTCATTTGTGTGAGAAAGTGGGCCATAATCCTCAACGCAGGCCCAGTGCGGGTTTTTAGATGTCACAATTTTTTTGATTCTAATTATACCGGTTTTCTCACAATGTTTTCCTACAGAATTTTTGAGAGCAGTGGTGATGAAATGAATTACAAAAATTAATGCGTCTCGGTGTCTTTGAACCCCTTCGACACCACTGGGTCCTAAGATAACAATATTTTAAGATTTCAACGCATGCTGATAAACGAAACTGACGTATCCTTGATTAGGATTCCAAGAAAAGGAACGTACCACGTTTTTCATTTCCACAAAAAAAGTCACTTTAAAGCATTACACAATACTTCTTAATAACTTATGTTCTTTGGAGTAAACGTAAAAGAAAAAAACTTATGCAAATGGACTTATTATAAAAAAAGCAATTAAAAGTTAATCGCTGCTACCAAAAAGTAAATTCTCAATTAAGAGTTATTATGTCCGTTGTACACTCCTACCTGTTTTCATTAACTGGCTTCCTCTAATTTTCAGGATAACATTTAAAGTAAGTACGGCAAAAATGTTAGTCCTACTGCTAGGAATAAATAAAATCTGGTGCTTCAGGGTCATAATTTACATAAAACTATATTATATCTTTGTATTCCTGTATGTTCAACATTGTATAAGGAGGGATGAGGCTGATGCAACTTGGGCGCCATCTCCACGAGCGAGAGAATCGCGGCGATAATATCGTCGTGTCACGTATTTCCATGGGTTATTGTAATCTCTATTGACGCGTCTCCACACGGCGATATTATCGCGGCGATGCGACGAGTGGCAATGAGCGTATCGCCGCGTGCTCGCTTCTTAACGTGGAGCTTTCGCAGCGAGCGCGGGGCGGACGCGCGGCGAGCGCGCTTTCAGTAGCGAAACAAAACTCGGCGATTCCGTTGCGAGTCGTCGTGCGCGCGCGGCGATTCCGTTGCGAGTCGTGACGATACGCTGGCGGAATAATCGCTCGTCGTGGAGATTCTCCGACGATAGAAGGACGGACTCGCCGCGATTCTCTCGCTCGTGGAGATGGCGCCTAAGGGAACAATGGTATGAATGTCAATAAACTGAGAGAAAGGGTTAATTTCATCCACCATCGCTGCCTCACTAAAAAAAAATGACCAACCTGTATAGTCCGAGTCGGGGTACCCTGGTGTCCCGAGCTCGCTTCTGCTGGGCTGCTGGCTTATTGTATTAATTTATACAAGACTAGCAGCCCGTTCCGGCTTCCCACGGGTGGACATAATATATACCTACATATAATAAGCCAGTTACTCAAGGTGAATGTAGCTTTCTATTGGTGAAAATTTTTTGAAATCGGCATAGTAATTTTTGAGTTTATTACAAACATACACATAAAACTAAAAATCTTTTCTCTACAATATTAGTGTAGACTAGTGTTAACGAAGAAACTATTTTTCCCATATACCCCGCTGACGGGACAGGTGGAGTGGAAAGCAATGATATTATAAGTAAAAACGGTGTAGATACGTTATACGCGCTCAAAAACAGACGCGCTCAAATGTGGTTGATTCACAAACCTTGACCTCAGTCCGACGTTGCCAGCGACAACGGATGCACTCACGTACTACAGAGTGAGTCAAAAGTAAAAGTGACTCAAAACCACCGATAATGCCGTCGTGTGTGAGGAGATATTGTACAAATTATACAAGCAAGACTTCTAAAAGTCAAAGAATCACTTATCATTCGTAAATATATTATTTATCTTAATATTTTCACAAATAAAACATTACGTTTCTATAATATGGCGTCGTAAAAGAAAGAGTGCGAGTGAGAGTGCGAGTGAGATAAAAGAGAGAGCGTCACCATCTAGCTATCACTTTTTTTCATATTGGTTTTATCAAGCTATCCTTTTTACTTGTAGTGAAATGTAATGTGTGTGAATAAAAAGTGTGTATGTGTGCTGCCTCTCTGCGCGGTACGCTTTTTTCTGTTGTTTTGTACGTGTATAACATATCTATGACTTATAATATCATTGGTGGAAAGGATAAAACCTACCCGGAGGGACGAGGATGGCCAAAGAAAATATGGATTGCTTGTGAAAAAGGAGTATATGGTACTGTGACGTCTGATAGGAGAGAATGGAAGAAGAAAACGTGTTGCGCCGACCCCAAGTAGAATGTGAAAAGGGCAGATGGATGATGATTTAAATCACTCTGTTTGTTTTTTTAAAATATGTAACACATACTAGGTCTAACAACACTGAGAGCTATAATTATTTTTTAAACGAAACGTTTTCCCACTTTAGAAATTTCTCCTGTATTGTGGGTGCCTTTACAAACATAGAAACTCATATATACAGACACAAAAGCCCAGACTCGGAACAAATACTTGCAGATCATACAAATAATTTTTCCGTGCGGGGATCGAACCCGCGACACGCTACACAGGAGTCGATGGCTCAGCCACTGCGCCAATCGTGTCGTTTATAGTTATTTTTATGATTCAATTTTCTCGTTTAGGTTAATTTTATCCACAAGATTGAAATCTGAAGCGTTTCAATTTGTGAATTTGTTGAGAAATTAAAGAGGTTTGAAAGTAAGTTCGGATAGTGGAAATAATTAAAAAAAAATACTCCAATTTTGAAATTTTCCAATGTTTAAAAGCCAAGACCCATGAAATGTATTTTTCTCGCGACATGAATCGAATATTTTATCGAATGTCCATATGGTACCGTACCGAGAGTCTCATTCCCAACAAGAAATGTTTCGATCAAGAAATTAATCTCGAAGTTGTAGACCATTGTACGCGAAGGAAGTCACACAGAGAAAACTTATTATAATTAGTTAATCTATGGAATATGGATGGATCTATGCAGAGGCGTAGCTTGCCTTGGCGGGGCCCCGTATAAAAATTTGTTTAGGGGCCCTTAGGTAGGGTAAAGATTTACCACTCAAGAAAAAAATCTATTTTTCTGTACCTACGCCGAAATATAAACAAAAAATTGGACAAAGGTCATCAAAAAATTCAAGATGCGACTGATCAGTCCAGAGGTCGGAATTAGGTTGAGTAATTTTAGTACTTGCATCGAAATTTTCATAGTATATGGATCTTCCCGGGATTTCTAATAGACAATCTCGTGCTTAAAACAGTATTACATATAAATAATAATAATAAAAACACCAGAGATAGATTAGACAAATAAATTATGTAAAAGTAAATAACTATTGTATTTAATAAATCATTATTATCTGTTTTTATTAATTTTTGTTTATGCACGTTGGGGGCCCCTGTGGCCCGGGGGCCCGTATAATTGATACGGCAGATACGGCGGTAGCTACGCCCCTGGATCTATGAAATAAACTAATAATATACTGAAATAGAGACCAATCTTCGACCATAAAATGAGTAACCACTTGCGACCCACCCCCTAACGCCATCTGTTATCACTAGTGAGAATTTTTATTCATCCTATACATAACCATAGCTATACCTGTGTTTAGATACTCTACACTATACAAACGCGTACGTATTAATAAATTAGTTTGATTTGATTATCGTTAAAAAAATAACTTGCAGCAACTTCGGCAGTCGAAATAAGTTTGCCCCACAACTTCACGAACTCCTCTCTCTGATGCAATCAATAGAAATATGCACAGGTAAAATGCATGCGGTGCACGATAGAGTTTTAGTCATTGGCTATGGAGACATGCCGCATACGACCTTGACATTTGAGCCGACCATAAAACTCTAAAATAATTTATTCACAGTGTATCGCATCTTATTTCAGCCGGGTCGTGAGTTACTGGAATACTTGGAGTAATCTCTTTCAATCCAAATAATATCAAACACGCAAATTAAACTCAGATTACAGACAGAAATACACTAAATTTCCTAGAAAGACCTAGACTAATTTCATTAAATGTTATGAAAAATATCTAGTTTTAATTCCGCTACAAAAATCCAGGCTTCATGCAGGATGCAGTCCCACCCTCCCGCCCTCATGCATATGCACATGAAGCAAAGGTCCCACCCTCCCGCCCACATACGTATGCATACGTGCAAGAAAAATGGAAAAAACATGCCATGCAATCAAACCTATACTCGACACGTGTTTCGCCCCTCCACGGGGCATCCTCAGGAGATGTTGACTCGACAAGCACTCGGCCTCGAATGAGCCCGAATGAATGAGGCTCATTCGAGGCCGAGTTGATGCATGATTGCATGGCATGTTTTTTCCATTTTTCTTGCACGTATGCATATGTATGGGGGCGGGAGGGTGGGACCTTTGCTTCATGTGCATATGCATGAGGGCGGGAGGGTGGGACTGCATCCTGCATGAAGCCTGGATTTTTGTAGCGGAATTAAAACTAGATATTTTTCATAACATTTAATGTCATGGATTTCCGCAAAGTAACGCCTGATTCTATAATCTAGATTAATTTCCTCAAATCTTATTTCATTACTGGTTCCCTGGAACCTGAAAGACTCAAATATTTTGCTACTTCAAAACCACGACAGAGAAAATTCGCCATTTCAAATGTATTTACATTAATTTCAGTAAATTCGATTGCTCCTTTTATATGAATTCAATTACAGGACTTCTGAACAGTTTTGCCTCCTAATTTGTTAGGTAACTAAATAAATACTGGAGGACCTAAGCCGATTTGTTGAAAGTTTATTAGATAAACATTAAATCTAATAATGGTTAGTTAAAATAACAAAAAACTTGTCCTGCCATATTTGGGCAAAACTTTGTCTATTCTTGTTGGTAGAAAAGAGAGAGAATTAGACATGCCCGTTTACTGATGAACATACTCTATTGTATACCAAAATTGATACACAGAATTAACACATATTGAAAGAAACTGAAAGTGAAACAGTTGCAAGTGGCATTACAAAGATTTTGCCTGTCCTCATTACAAGATCGAAAACATACGGACATGGAGAAACTGTCACGTTTCCCTGTGGAGGAAGAACAATTTAAATCTTTCAAAACAATACCTATGTGGGTATGTAAATTTTGAAATCAATTTTATTTCATGTTCAATATTATAGAACCAGCGTTTATTGCTGCGGAAGAGTTATCTTAACAAATTAAAAAATTGCTTTAATAAATAATTTTGAAGATATGAAACAAATATTACATAAACAGTTTTCAGTTTCCACTGATCCTGAACAAACAACCGCACAAAACTTCAACATCGGATAAACAAAACAAACACAAATAACAAACAAACAAGCAAGGAAACTTACAAAAGCATCGTAAATAAAAATTTAATTTCAAGTGCAGAATAATTTATTTTAATACAAATAGCAGAGAGTGCATTCGACCAATCGCGGGGCGTCAAATAATCCGGTTTCCACCGCTCGTTACTAGTTTAATCCAATTCCTTTCGGTTGAAACTAGAAAAGTTTTCGATTCAACAACGACCACCCGGTGCGGAATGAATGTAGGAAACACACAGACACACACAAAGACAGATAATCAGTAGTAAATTAGATGAACATTCCTTTTACATAGGAATTTCATTAAATATCGAACCGGTAATAAGTTTTAATTTAGTGAGAGTTTTTGGTTTTGGCTTGTTTTAATGCTTTTAATTGGATTTTGAGTCTTTATTCGTGTTTTGAGCACCTATAAATACGGAGGAACTTATTGGACACCATGATTTTTAGTCCCTCCCGTCCTGCCCTGGGCGGGAGGACTCATTTAATGATTTTACACGTGAAAAAAATGTAAGACTTATAATAAATTATGGTTGAGTTGGTTGGAAGTAGATGTGATGTGAAATTAAAATGAAAGAATATACACACATCAAAAGTGTCTAGGGATCAACATATATTTTTGCAATAACTTTTCTCCTGATTGATATTAATTAAAATTTTCTTTAAGGATTCATCAAATAAAGTGTTTTCGTTTGTCACAGTAACGATAAACCAAGTAACCTTTGCATTAATAAAGAAATTTGCCATTTTCCTAATAAAGGGATTTTTGACATTTGAACCACTAACACAAAAGTTCGAAAAAAAGACTGAAATAACAGTTTTCTTTAAATTTTTATTGGGTAACTTAAACAATTAATAATCCGTGTTTCTACCGCGAACACTAACAACACAAGAACATCGGTTTGGCATACTCAAAATGAGTTCATCCAAATCACGCTGTGGAATGGCCGCCCATGTTCATTGCAACAACAAAAAAAGGTCTTCTTGCGACTGGATACCCTCCATATTCGGCAGAGCTCTTCTCTGTAGCATATCCCATGCATGCTCAATCGGATTCAAGTCTGGCGACTGAGCAGGCCAGGGCAGGACATTGATGTTAGCTGCGGCGAGAGTCTGTCTTACAACTCTTGCGGTGTGCGGTCGTGCATTATCATGCATTAACTGAAATAAGGGACCGATTTGCACTTGTAGAGGAACGATGACGTCTGATACAATCGTCTCAGCATAAATTTGAGCGTTGAGGTTGCCTCTGATCCAAATCAACTCAGTTCTTCCGCCGATCCAAATACCCGCCCATACCATGATGGTTCCACCACTATAAGAATGGACTTCCGGGCAGGATTTTAATCGCTGTTGGCGTCCAGGGGTTCTCCAGTGTCGTATACGTCTTGTATCCGGTCTCATACCGAAACGAGACTCATCAGAAAAGCACACGAAACGCCATTGTTCTTCTGCCCAATTTCTGTGTTCAAGAGCCCATTGATATCGAATCCTACGATTGTGCATTGCTATAGGTGGTACCCGTAGCGGTCTTCGGCAATGAAGGTTCACTTCATGCAAGCGGTTTCTGACTGTTTGGTCGCTAATTAAGTTCCCTGAAGAGTGATGAAGCCTCACGGCTAACATCATGGCGGTTATTGTTGGAGCTCTTCGAGTTAAGATTTGAATGTATCGGTCTTGTCTCCGTGTGGTGCAGCGATACCGTCCTCCATGGCGCTCAGCCACGGTACCAGTGCTTCGGTAACGTGTCCAAAGTCGACTGATAACACTCTGACTTGTATTCAGAGCTAAAGCCACAGTACGTTGCCGGGAACCAGCTTCTATCATTCCCACGGCTCTGAGCATTTCTTCCCTGCTTAAATGACGGCGCCGCTCCATAATAACGTTGGTTTTAATCAGTAGTAGGGAAACAGTAGCACTAATAATGTCTTCAATGCGTTGTATGTTTTTATAGGGAAAATATTGACAGCTGATTTTCATCTTTTACTCGAATTTGATTCACAGTTCCTGATTCAAATTATGAAATGCACCAAAAAGGATCCATATAAATTTATAAAATCATAAATTTATTACAAAGCCACATCTCAATCTCAAGAAATCCGCATAAAAATGCTTGATCCCTAGACACTTTTGATGTGTGTAGTATGACTATCAACTATAACTTGATTTTCAATTGGGTATTGCAAAATTAAGTCTTGGCATGTTACTTGGGAATGACGTGTTGCTATTATTGCTAGGTTGTCATTTCTTGTATCTAGCTTTTTTTTTTTTTCATTGTAAAATCATCAAATGAGTCCTCCCAGGGCGGGAGGGACTGTCAGACTTGTACTGACTAAAATCCACGGTGTCCTTCGGTAGCCCTTTTGCGTACCGGAGTCGCGGTATACGTATGTCCCGCGACCCCGGCAAGGTTGTGGCCCTCTAAATAGCCCGTCATTGTGCTGACGCTCTTTGAGGCGCGCGTGGAACACAACGCGCCGTCGACCCGGGCATGGTCCATGGTCGGACAGCGAGTTGCCCTTTACTCGCCGCCCGCATACCCGCGCCTACGGTGGCCGGAGATCGTCCCGCGACATCCGTCGCCGTGGGCGTCTACCACTGCGGCTGAGGGAGGACGCTGTCCTCTCCCTCGCGCGGCCCGCCTCCTCCTTCGCGAGCATGACTGCTTCGCAGAAGGAGGCGACCGCTTCCCACTCCGTCTCGCCCCGCAGCATGGCCTCGACCAATGCCGGGCGCGAGAGGTCTCCGCCTATCGCCGTCGAGGGGACACGGCGGTGCTCTGCCCAAGCGGGACAGTCCTGCACCGTATGCTCCACCGTGTCCTCCGGGCGGTCCTCGCAGTGGTGGGGAGAGTGGGGGGGAGAGTGGTGGGGAATGACGTGTTGCTATTATTGCTAGGTTGTCATTTCTTGTATCTAGCTTTAGGCTGCTTTTCCACCAGAGATGCGCTATGTAGCTGTGCTGCGAGGATGTAAAAGCTGAGCTACGAAACTGTGTGACCGTTTCCACTGATGCTACGCTATGTAGCTGTGCTGTGAAGATGGGTAGCTGCGCTACGAAGATGCGCTGTCAGAAGGTAGCTGCGCTATGAAGATGCGCCGCCACAAGGTAGCTGCGCTATGAAGATGCGTAGCTGCGCTACGAAGATGTGCTGTCACAAGGTAGCTGCGCTATGAAGATGCGTAGCTGCGCTACGAAGATGTGCTGTCACAAGAATCCGTTTCCACCAGTGCTGTGCTATGTAAACCAGTGAATATGATTGGTGGATATCAAACGCATCCGCAGCAACGTAGCATAGCGCATCTCTGGTGGAAAAGCAGCCTTAAGCTTGTGCACTACAAAACTTTGTTTTAAAAGTCTCTTGGCCTCAATCTAGCCCAGAGGCAAATATAAGTCCTAAGATAGAGCGCGCTCACACAAAAGCAATAAATTACTAATTAAAGATAATAAAGTACTACAAAGTTGCTAAAAGTGGTTATCAACTCACCTATGTTACTTTAAAATCTTGGTAATAATTATATGATTCTAATTTGAATAAATAACTTGCAAGTAAGTCCAAAAGACAAATAAAATAATAACAACATTCACAAATCTATACAGGGTGTCCAGTAATGAATGGATAACCTTGGAATGGGTCATAGTAGAACGAAAGGCGATTCAGAAAAAAATACAAAAAAAAATCAATACCGAGTATTGCCTAAGATATGTCACTTTTAAGAATATTGATAATTTTTGGTACCCTACTTTACATTCTTGCACACCACGACCACAAATTGATGAATTCCATAATTTTTTTACTGTTAAAATAATCTACATTAACTGAGCTAATAGATGAGCAGTAAATAGCAACACTGCTGCTAAACAGCTTTTTAAAAAATGAACTCGAATTAGTACTTTAGTGAAAAAATTGAGAAAAATTTTCATTGAGACAAAGTTTAAGCAACCATAGCATGAAAAAAACGTATGGCAACACAGGTGACCAATAATTTTAAAATAATGAGCACTTAATGCAGATTTTGAAATGGTATTACTTATCATTGTACCTAATGTAAATAATGAATTATTGCTAATTGTGTTTGAAAGGAGAGAAAATTGCTGCTGAGAAAAGTTAGAAATATTCAGGTATTCCAGGTAACCACACACATTTTAAGAATTTCACCAAAGTAAAAAATAGTCGCATCTTCTAGACGCTTCGAATGACACCTATTTCAAATCTGTTGGATACCTTCACCCAGGTTAGGTTAGCAAATTTCTCTCCTTTCAAACACAAATAGCAATTATTCATTATCTTCAATAGGTACAATGACGAAAAAAACGTATGACAACCCAGGTGACCAATAATTTTTAAATGATATGCACTTAATGCAGATTTCAAAATGGTATTATTCATCTTTGTACCTATTGAAAATAATGAATAATTGCTATTTGTGTTTGAAAGGAGAGAAATTGGCTTACCTAACCTAACCTGGGTGAAGGTGGGTGAAGGTATCCAACAGATTTGAAATAGGTGTCATTCGAAGCGTCTAGAAGATGAGACTTTTTTTTTCTTCGGTGAAATTCTTAAAATGTGTGGGGTTTACCTGGAATACCTGAATATTTCAAACTTTTCTCAGCAGCAATTTTCTCTCCTTTCAAACACAATTAGCAATAATTCATTATTTACATTAGGTACAATGATAAGTAATACCATTTCAAAATCTGCATTAAGTGCTCATTATTTTAAAATTATTGGTCACCTGTGTTGCCATACGTTTTTTTCATGCTATGGTTGCTTAAACTTTGTCTCAATGAAAATTTTTCTCAATTTTTTCACTAAAGTACTAATTCGAGTTCATTTTTTAAAAATCTGTTTAGTAGCAGTGTTACTATTTACTGCTCATCTATTAGCTCAGTTAATGTAGATTATTTTAACAGTAAAAAAAAATATGGAATTCATCAATTTGTGGTCGTGGTGTGCAAGAATGTAAAGTAGGGTACCAAAAATTATCAATATTCTTAAAAGTGACATATCTTAGGCAATACTCGGTGTTGATTTTTTTTTGTATTTTTTTCTGAATCGCCTTTTGTTCTACTATGACCCATTCCAAGGTTATCCATTCATTACTGGACACCCTGTATATATAAAAGCAAAAGGTCACTCACTCATAGGACACGAAATCTCGGAAACTACCAGTGCTAGGGGTTTAAAATTTTGCATATAGGTTCTTTTTAGGACGTAGGTACTCGCTAAGAAGGGATTTTGCGATATTACGCCCCTAAGGTGTTATTTTTGGGGTTGACAGTTTGTATGAAACTTTGTTACTACAAGTACTAGGAGTTTTAAATTTTGAATGCGGGTTCTTTTTAGGAAGTAAGTGGTACTTACGATAGGGGTTTTTAGAAATTCGACCCCTAAGGGGTTGTTTTTGGTGTTGATAGTTTGTTTGAAACTTCGTTATTATAAGTGCTAGGAGTCTCAAATTTTGCATGGGGCATATTTTTAAGGACGTAGGTGCTCACTAAAACCGGATTTTGCGAAATTTCACCTCTAAAGGGTTGTTGTTGGGGTTGATAGTTTGTAGGAAACTTTGTTACTACAAGTACTAGGAGTTTCAAATTTAGCATGAGGTTTCTTTTTAAGACGTACTGCTTAAGACGGGATTTGTGAAATTCGACCCCTAAGGGGTTATTTTTGGTGATGATAGATAGAGGTCTCAAATGTTGCATGGGGATTCTTTTAAGGACATAGGTGCTCACTAAAACCGGATTTTGCGAAATTTCACCTCTAAAGGGTTGTTTTTGGGGTTGATAGTTTGTAGGAAACTTTGTTACTACAAGTACTAGGAGTTTCAAATTTAGCATGAGGTTTCTTTTTAAGACGTACGTACTGCTTAAGACGGGATTTGTGAAATTCGACCCCTAAGGGGTTGTTTTGGCTTTGATGGTTAGGTGTCTCAAATTTTGCATAATGGTTTCTTTTTAGGAAGTAATTACTCACTAAAGCGGGATTTTGCGAAATTCGACCCCTAAGGGTTGTGTTTGGGCTTGGTAGTTTGTATGGAACTTTGTTACTACAAGCACTAGGAATTTCAAATGCATGGGGGTTATGTTTAGGACTTTAATGCTCACTAAGATGGTATTTTACGAAATTCACCCCCTAAAGGGTTGTTTTGGGGTTGAGAGGTAGAAGTTTCAAATTTTGCATAGGGATTCTTTTTAGGACGTAGATGCTGCCGAGGACGGGATTTTCTGAAAATGTATCCCTAAGAGGATGTTTTTGGGGTTGATAGTTTGCATGAAACTTCGTTATTACAAATGCTGGGAGTCTCAAAATATGCATATAGATTTTTAGGTCGCGGCCATCGCATACTTTCGGGCAATCGCGGCAATCGCGGCAGGCATGCTAGCTAGGAGGAGGCGGGACGCGTGAGGGAGAGGACGGCGTCCACCTTACAGGCAGCTTGGCAGTGGTAGACGCCCACTGCGACGGACGTCGCAAGACAATCTCCAGCCACCGTAGGCGCGGGCATGTGGACGGCGAGTAATGGGCGACTCACTGTCCGACCATGGACCATGCCCGGGTCGACGGCGCGTTATGTTCCACGCGCGCCTCACATAGTGTCAGCACAATGACGGGGCCTCCCCTAATAGGGCCAAAGCCTGCCGGGGACGCGGGACTAACGAATACCGTGACCCTGGAACGTAAAGGGCTATTGAAGGACACAGACGCTTCAGTACAAATCTGACAGTCCCTCCTACCCTGCCCTAGGTGAGATGACTCATTTGATGAATTTAACACGCTAAAAAAAAAGATGCTCACTAAGACGCGACTTTGTTCTTGATAGTTAGGAGTCTCAAATTTTGCTTATGGGTTTGTTTTAGGACGTAGGTGCTACCTCAGGCAGGATTTTGCGAAATTTTAACCCCTGAGGGGTTGTTTTTGGGTTGATAGAATTTTAGTTGGATATTGATTTAGATTTTCCGAAAGTATCCCATAAGTAGGGTGGCCGGGGGTAGAAATTCACAGATATAAAGTTCGAAATACGCGCAGACGAAGTCGCGGGCGAACTGCTAGTAACAATATAAACATAACTCCCTTTCTGAAACCTCTAAACAAAATACTGCAAAAACCATCCAGCTTCAGAAAGCAGACACAATAATTTGTAGGGAAGCAGAGCGAATGCTCATTGCGCTCCCAAGGCGGGATAAATTTACATTCGTACTGTATACTAGCATAACGGACTGTCCGAAAGGAGGTGAGCAGTAAAACAATTGTTATTATGAGAACTTGCACCCGATGCGCCCGCAACTAACATCTGGTGTGTTTCCATTGACGGTACGAGAAAATTCAACTAATAATATTTCACTGAAAAATGGAATTAGTCTGTCAGTAAGATAATCAAACATTATCAAAATGGACGCAGATACGAAACTATAAAAAATGCCAATACGTCACAAGCAAGTGCAGATTTAACTTTGATTCTGACGTCACGAACGGTCTCTCAAATGATACAATATTTATCTTTGTAAATATGTAATCATTCAACAAAAGGAAAAATACGTACCTATCCATTATTTTTCAAAACTCTACTGAGAGACAGACTAATTAAAATTTCAATTTGTTTATGCTGTCAACATGCGAGTTAGAGGAGCTCGTGGCTAAATAGGTAATTTAAAAAAAACAGCCGTTCGTTTATGGATGGATGACACGCATCTACCATAAGGAATTTCCTCCGCAAACGTGAAGACGTTGGTACCGGCTGTCATTTGTAGATCTTTGACAGTCATTACTGTTAGTCAGAAGCTCGAAAGTGAAAACTAAGGGTCTTACCAAAGTATTAACTAGTAGTAACTAGGTAATAAAAGAAATCACACACCTAAGGCAAATTTAACACAAAACTAACGTAGCACAAGCGCCAACAGGACGTCATTTCATCTGGCCGCTTGCACAGACGTCCTGATGGCGCTTGTTCTACGTTAGTGTTGTGTGAAGTATGCCTAAACAGTGACCTCGCGATTATTAACGTCCCCGTCTTATACACTGTTCCCCTAACCAGTAGGGTTGCGGAGGTCCATCTTCACCTCAATCCTCATAAAAGTGGAGGAGGTGATAGCTAGCATTGGGCCAGTGATCATCAGAATTACGAGGCAATTTACTGAAAAAGGAACAGCGAAGAAATAAGGCAAAATATTACTTCTATAAAAAAATTACAACATCTCGTGAATCGGTGCAAACAGCTTCTAGAAATGCATATTTACACAGTAGATATAGCAGCATTCCCTGTTTAGCTCGCGCCCTCTAGAATAAAAATCGTAACGAAATTAATGAATTAATAACATTCAATATTTTTAATAACCAAAGCCAGTTACGTAATTAGCACATAATATGTGAACTCCATGATCATAATACCATTTTTTTGCATAAGTCTGCAAAGAAAGTCTTAAAGCGAAAGAAAGTGGCATTTTATCATACAAGAAATTGACATTAAGGAAAAGCAACCGAAAACTTGCGTCAAGCCTCCTGCAGACACACGCGATTAATCGCGCTGCGACAACGAGCCAAGCTAATTTCCACTCTAAAAATACTGCGAATGGACCGCGACATGTCGCCCCGCGCGATTAATCGCGTGTGTCTGCAGGAGGCCTCAATCTAACAACAAAAAACCTCTCATCTCATGCCTGACAGAAGATAACTAAGTAAAATAAAGGCGAAACAAAACGAATGATCACAATAAAAATAAATTCACCATTAAACTAAAATGAAACAAAATCCTAGCCATAAACATAACCTTCAGATTAATTGTCTATTATAGCGATATTTTCATAACAAAAAAACATTACCCAGACCCTTAATAACTTAACAAGAATACCCGGGTATCAACTCCGCCCGGTTAGTAGACAACAAGCATAAATCCAGCAGCCAGAGTCGGCTAAGATTTTAATTTAACTTGAACCATTCTTCTTAATTTGTAAGTAGAATTTTAAAAGGCAAAGTTGGTATCATGTTGGCAGTGTTGCCACCTTTACTCAGACAATTGTGTCGTCTCAGACATAATATATGGCTACACTTATTGTTGTAAAGCAATAGACCATAAAAAAGTTGTTTGGTTAATGAAGAATGATGGAAATGTCCCTTTTTGGGGTCATTTTTGGCTGGAAATGTAATTTAAGTTGGATTTTATGGGATGGTTTGTAAGCGGGTCGAGTGTTGTGTAAGTGGTATTCACGTGATCGTCGCAAAATGTCAAAGATTAGGAGAGTAGACCCGACCCGAGTCGACCTTAGTCAAAAGTAGCAATCGTTCATTTAGCTCCACCTCATCATATGATTAGGTACATGTATTTAATGAGGAATGCTCATCGATAGGTTTCAGGTTCTTGTGTTTTCAAAATATAATATTAGGTAACTCTTTATTTAACTATAATATTAATTTTATGATATGATATTAATTTTAATCCATTTTGTAAGGCTATGGGCTCTTCCTTGTTTTAAACGTCCATTCTCGGTTGTTCTAACTCAATTATGCGTTTAACGTTACGTTAACTGGCAATAATGTTTTTCTTTATTCTTTTCTTGTCTATTTTGTAGTTGGATCCCTGACATGTGTTACATGACACATTATTTCCTCCCAAATTCTTAAAAATTCATAGCTTAGGAGCTGTTTAGGTAATCACCACTTTTGGTCTTTAAACCAGGCTATTGGCCCCCCGATAAGAAAGGGTTAAAGATGATATCATTAATAGATATTTGAGATTTCTATAGGCAGCAATTGTTTATATTGAAGAAAGAAAAATGTCCTCAAGGACAAATGCGAAAATTTTAGTAAACACTTGGAAGATTCTTTGACACTTGATAGTCCTGTAAAAACAAAAAATAAGGATCTCTAAGAACACGCTTATCGTATTTCTTAAACAGTACAACCATCTGCCCGGTGCCCGTCCAAAATTAAAATTCTTCCCTAAAAGATGCCAGTGAGTTAGTTAAAAACTCAAGAAGAGTTTCAAAGTAACTGCACTTGTTGGAAGGAAAGCATTCAATTCTAATTTCCCCGTGTTTTTACCTCGTACTTCATATTTACGAGAAAATTCACGAATTGCTCGACGAAACTTTTGTTTTTTATGAGTTCACAAGTTTTATTTTTGCTGAAGATATTTTTCATTATGATAATTTGACCTAATGGAGGGTGAAAATAAATGAGGACGACGACTTGAGAGGTAGTATGAACTTGAAGCCTTATACAAGATGAATGGCGGTGTCAGCATCGCTATTTAGAATTAATTAAGTAAGTATATTTGCTCTCTCTATAGGGCTTAAAGGTGTGGCAAACCAGAGAAGGACAGCTCGCCGTACGATTAAGAACCAGCCCCGGGTCGCAGCTCGTAATGTTCCACGTGGGCGTCAAGAAGTCGTCAGCAAACTAAACTGACGTGACTGTCGTGGGACTGTCTTTAAAGAACATCATTACCCTGGAACGCAAAGGGTAACCGAAGGAACAGATTTTTTCGTCCCTTCAGCTCAACTCAGGGCGAAAGGAACCCATTTAATGACCTGAAAAAAAAGGTATGACGAACCATTATGTTTATTTGCGTCAAATGGTAATCCTGAAAATCATAAGATAATGAAACATATTGATTTTAAATTTCATTTTTTTAGAGATAAAGTGCAGAATAAAATTGTAGAATTGTTATACGAGTATGTTCCAACAGATGAACAGGTTGCAGATATTTGTACTAAAGCCTTAAGTAAAAATAATTTTGAAAAATGCAGAGACCAATTATTGTTAGTAGAGTAAGTAAGTAGTATGATTTTGATTGGACTTGAAGTAATTGTATTTTTGTATTGAAGGGATGTTTTCACATTGAGGGGAGGTGTTGTAGAATGGCAATGTGAACTCATCTATTGTCTTTGATTTTTACTCTATGTCAGTTGTCAATGCGAACCCCAAAAAGTAATATATGTAATTATGGCGGCGAGCACTGTGTAGATGTGATGTGATGTGCAGTTATTACAAATTAATAAAACCATTCAAACTTATTGAAGACATTTATTTCCTTCCCTGGCCATACATCGTCAAAACTTTGATCAACTCAAATGACAATGTTATAAAAATAAAATGCAATCGCAAACTCTTGGCTGCGATGCCTGTTAACTCCAATTTGTAAACTTGCAGGATTTAAATATGCAAAAGTGCGGATGGCTGCGGATGTCTGGAGGCGAGGAGGGTAAACTTGCGCACTACTAACTGGTAGGATTTGCTCCTTTTCGTAAATATTGGTGTGAATTTATGGATCAACAAATATTCTTAAGAGGTAACGTCTCCGCCTTATAGTTGTGTTATTTATTTCATCACAACTGCTTTCAAAACGTTGAAGGAAAGGGAGGAAAGGAAAATTGTGGGAAACCGGCATGTCCTAGAACCAAACATTCGAAGACATGTGACATCATGTCGACCTGGCCGCATACCACAAAGTTTGGTTCGAGGAGGCACAGGATAACAGAGAAGCTCCTACAAGGTTTGCCTCATTTGCCCCGGGGCAGCATAGGCTTTTTTTTATCATGGTAAAATCATCAAATGAGTCCTCCCACCCAGGGCAGGGCAGGAGAGACTCTCAGACTCGTACTGACTAAAATCCACGGTGTCCTTCAATAGCCCTTTACGTTCCAGGGCCACGGTAATGAGATTTAAAAAAAAATGTGACATCTACCAACCTGCACTGGGTCCGCGTGGTGAATTATAGAGAAGAGATCTGTGACCCAGGAGTGTTTGTAGGCTGATTATGATATAGCAATAATGATGATTCTATACTTAAATGTTCGACAACGATGACTTTAGCAACCGAAAAAGGAAAAACCAATGAACGTGATAACGACTAGTCGTTTCTATAAAAATAAATTTCACAACCTAGCTTAAATACAAATTCTTTCATCTGTAGAAAACGGTCACAAGTAGAAGATTTATCCTGAACTAGAAAAGAAAAATCTAGAGCATACGTTTTCTTGCATAAAACCTTCTGGAATTTTAAAAGATTCCACATGAGATAAGTTAAAAAGTAATAACATTAGTGCTGGCTCTGAGCTATTTTAGCAAGCTAGCTAAATTACCTAATATTTATTTGATGAATATTCAGGCATTCAGCGGTTTCATCCTGTTTCATACTGCGATGCGTTTCACGTAGAGATGTGCAGACGGTAAAGCCGACGAGTCGGCCATATACGCAGTCACCGACCGGTATCCACTAATCGGCCTAAAGAGCTGACTTGTCGGATGGGGTAATAAACACGAAATAATAACCTTTTCTTGTAAATAATAAAAATAATTTTCTACTTATCTGCTTCTTCTTTCGGTACTGAATAATTTAACTTAAGTTAAATTAAGCCTTATTGCTATAGTTTTGCAGCAGGCTAAGGAGAAGAGGGCGGAACGATTTGGTTAAATCTCGACTCTTGTTGATAAAGAGAAGTGGCAATAATGGAGGGCGGTCTAAATGTTACTGCCATCTGTCAAATCTGACAGAACTGTCACGTAAAATTTTGTTGCAATAACTGTTGACGTTTGTTATTGTCCCGGTGAAATGTGTGCTAAAGTCCCCAATGGCGTTTAAGAACTTTTGACAGTTATGACAGTTTGGGGACAAAAATCCCCACTGGCGTTTCAGTGGGAGAATTCAACCGACGAGAATGACCAAGAAGCGGCCATTTTGCAACCGAGGAGTCGGCGTGTCGGCCCATCCCTAGTTTCACGTGAATATATTTGAATTTATTCAGCTCTTTATTTTAAAAACGATTCAAATTCATTGTTTAACGAAAACTGGTTAAATTTTGTACAGGTGCAGATAAAAATTGTTTGTGTATGATGTGCCACTGTTATTATTGATTTTGAAAAGTAAATTGAATGTCGGGTTTTTTAATTGTTTTGTTAGTTATGATGATTTTTTTGTGAAAATGATTTTAATTTTCATTGATAAATTGTGGTTGACGATTTGTTGGATGTTCGTAGCTTTCAACATCAGCTGGAAGACATCCACTACTGAACAGGTATGTAATTGTTATTTTAATTACTGATCAACCCACTTTCCTTTAAACGGCGAGTGTCACATACAGACAAATCATTATCAGCTAATGCTAACACCCACACAAGTCTATATTAGTGACTAACTCCCGAACATTATAATTAATAATTACTGATGAATAGCTGGAGCAATTAATTGCTTGGCAATATAACGTCACGGTTGACATTCCACTGAAATTCGCCTAATGACGCCGTAAATTGCTCACAGCAGTAATTGCCGCGAAAAATCTATGAATTTGTTGATTAATTGGTTTGGAAATGAATGGCGATTTGCGGTGCGCGGTATGTATCATACTAGCTGTAGACAGCGGCTCTGCCCGCGTGAAAGTCGTAAATTATTTCACGGGGACTTTATACTGGGATAAATGGTATATTACGGTGCATCCACACCGCCGGTAACATTTGTGGAGCAACAAAAGGCAACACGATAACATTCGGTAACATTCGGTAACTTTTGTGGCTCCTTGTTGCTATTTGTTGATTGTTACTTACCCGTACATCCACACCGCAGTAACATCCGACAACAAAATTGCCGTGTTACTGTAAGTCGAGTAACGTTGCTCGACAATCGGTAACATTGTTAGATAATGTTACCTCAACATTGCAATACCTAAATAAAGCACATCACACACGGCTAAGATACCTACTATAATATTTTATCTTAAGATGTTATATTAGGGGTGCTAAGACAGGTGGGGTGCTAAGACAGGTAACCTCCACGTGCGTCCGTGGACTGGAGTTCCCTCTCGGATACGTCCGGGGGGAAGACCAGTTTTTCGGGCCGGTGCGCCCTGGGATGCGGGCAAAAACTCTTCCTTAGGCACTGTGTGCCTAAGGGGGTTTCTTTGCCCGTATGCAAATAGCCTGTCGGGTGGAAGCTCCAATGCGTGTCCCTCTGATTAGCAGAGGGCACAGCAGCGGAGCGGGCTTGCGGACGGTGAGTAATGGGTAAGCTCGCCGTCCGACCAGGGACCAAGCCCGGGTCGGTGGCGTGTCGTGTTTCACGCGTCACCGACGGGGCCCCTTATGGGGCCAAATGCCTGCCGGGGTCGCGGATTTTTTCTTAATCCAGGATACCGTGGCCCCGGAACGTAAAGGGCATCCGAAGGAACACGGGTGGATTTTAGTCAGTAAGAGTCTGACAGTCCCTTCCGCCCCACCCAGGGCGGGAGGACTCATTTGATGATTTTGACACCCTAAAAAAAAAAAAAAAAAAGATGTTACATTAATTTAATATCAATGTCATAGTTATTCTTTGTTAATTTTTGTTGGCGTAACAAGGAGCCACAAAAGTTACCGAATGTTACCGTGTTGCATTTTATTACTGCGGTGTGGATGCAGGGGGTCACATTGTTAACGATTGTCAAGTAACATTACTCGACTTACAGTAACACGTCAACACTTAGTAACATTAAATAACATTTTGTTGGCGGATGTTACCGAGTAACATTTGGCAATGTTGAGCTACAAATGTTACCGGCGCGGCGGTGTGGATGCACCGTTATGTGTTATTCCAGATTATATTGTATAACTTAACCTGTGAGTCTCATTAAGATTCGTTCAGCTATTCTGACGTGATTGACTATAAAACATCTCCATCTTAACTTTTTTTGCGCCTAAACAACTGAACCGATCAACCTGAAATTTTGCATATACCTACGTGGTCGCGGGACACTGAGGAGCTTGTGGCTAAATAATTACAGCCGCACAGGCCGATCTTCCGGGTTAAGCCGCGCATGCCGAGGTTGGTCTGTGGATGGGCGACCATCTGTCTTAGCGAGATTCCTCCGTGCCTCGGAAAGCACGTAAAGCCGGTGGTCCCGGCTGTCATTTGTAGATCTTTGACAGTGGTTACTGTTAGTCAGAAGCTCTCAAGTCTGACAACCAGTCTTAACATGGGGTATTACGCAGTTAATGGGTTGTGGAGATCTGATAGGTAGTCGTTCCATGTAAAATACTGATATTTAGCTGCATCCGGTTTAAATGAAAGCCGACTCCAATATAGCAGTTGGGAAAAGGCTAAGCAGATGATATCTGGTCGCAGGACTAACGAGCTACCGTGACCCCGGAACGTAAAGGGATATTGAAGGACACCGTAGATTTTAGTCAGTACAAGTCTGACAGTCCCTTCTGCCCTGAGTGAAAAGACTCATTTGATGATTTGAACACGCTAAAAAAAATAAGTTGTCAGGTGTATTAAGCCTCCTGCAGACACACGCGATTAATCGCGCGGGGCGACATGTCGCGGTCCATTCGCAGTACATTTAGAGTGGAAATTAGCTTGGCTCGTTGTCGCAGCGCGATTAATCGAGTGTGTCTGCAGGAGGCTTTAAAACAGTGATCGTATTAGTAGGTGGCGCTTTGTAGTTTCTACCTACCCCACATGGAAAGAAGTCGTGAGTTTATGAATGTGTATAAAACAGACAAAGGATACCTTTCATCCCAAAAAATCACTGTTTACGAAGAAACTAACAATTACATTCTCTTAATACTAGATCGCGCTTTTTGTTGGCAAATCGATTGTCAAATTCTGAATTAACTCGAGAGAAGTCGCGGTCAAAAACCAGTTACTAATAACTTAGTGCAAGAGCCATCACACTGTCTTGGTACTTTACAAAGCACCGCAAGTGACACGGTATTAAAACACTTAATGGACCACATGATATAATATTGTCTCGTAAACTTACATTGTAACTAACTGGAGCTACGAATTTTTACATTGTACGTCAAATTCTTGTGCCCTTCCTTTTCTAGACATTTTATATGTATTTCAGGTCAGAGGTCTTATAACGAGATACTGTATTTTATTTATGGCATACTTTTTTTTTAAATTATTTACTCCTAACGGTCAGTTCACACCGAGACGCGATACGGCGCTACGTGACACAACAATACTGCAAATGTGTATCTTATCGTGTAGTAAATAAAATTAGTTTTCGAGTCACTATTAACCGCGCTGCGTTGCGACAGGTGTATTTTTTCGTGTATGAAATAGAGTAAGATTTGAGAAGCTCTATTGAAATGTGAATGTAGCGCCGCGTATCGGTCTGTGCTGACCCTTACGGAAAAATGAAAAGGCGCGTTTAGTGAAGAACGAGGACGATATTTTTTTTCTTCAAATTAATTTCAAATATCCAGTTTATTTTACATTACGAAAACGGTAAAAGTCATGATAGAGCCTCAGATCAGTACCCTTTTTTTTTTTTTTTTTTTTTTTTATCGTGGTAAAATCATCAAATGAGTCCTCCCACCCCGGGCAGGGCGGAAGGGACTGTCAGACTTGTACTGACTAAAATCCACGGTGTCCTTCGATAGCCCTTTATGTTCCGGGGTCACGGTAATGAGATAAGTCCCGCGACCCCGGCAGGCTTTGGCCCTCTAGAGAGGGGGCCCCGTCATCTTGCTGACGCTCTTTGAGGCGCGCGTGGAACACAACGCGCCGTCGACCCGGGCATGGTCCATGGTCGGGCAGCGAGTTGCCCTTTACTCGCCGCCCGCATGCCCGCGAGATCAGTACCCTTAGCACGAGTTTTCACTCTTTTACTTTACAGCGTCTTTCCAGTATTTACGGGTGAATTGCCCAAGCAAAAAAATACACGGCAAACCTGAGAACGGTAGTGCAATGTGCTGATTATTAATTTTATATATTTTTTCTCAACAACGTAAGTATTTCTCTACCTTGGCAAAAAAAATCATTGGTATCTACCCTCTAATATACCCAAAAAAAAAATTACAAAGTGTTATTTTATCATCACGGTGACCTGTCCTGAACCCAATTCCGCTCATAACATACCTTCTCCTGCAAATACATTCGTAATATGGATTTAAATTGATTTTGTTATCATTAAATTATAATATATTCGATCAAATAAAACAATTTTTGTTTGTTTATCTTCTTTCTCATGGATTTGACAGGCAGTCAACTTTTGTCTGGAAAAAAGTTATCATTTCAGAGGACAGTAAGTTTTAGTAGAATAGCCACATCAACATTGCGTTGTTACGCCCCTTTCACCTTTTCTCACTCCGGATCAGTCCGGCTTAAGCTCTCGGCGCGAACGCACCGGTCCCAACGTCTTGCGGTTTCCCGCCAAAAAAGTAAGTTTATCATTTCAGTAATATGGGGACAAAAATAGTTTCATTTCGGTGGCTGTTATAACTCGTGCTAGATTTGTTTAATTTGTTTCAAAATTGTGTATTAAATTCGCAGTAAGTACTGTTTTGTTTGAGTAGTGTTCATATTTTTTAAATAATTTTTTTTCGGAGTTAAATGTAGAACTAACCTCTATTTTATCATCTCAGTGTTATCATTTCAGTGGATTCGGTGGACTGTTATACCAATTACAGTCCACCGGAATTAAAAGTATCTCCGAAATGATAAAAACATAAAGTTTTAGAGATCCTGGTGTCAAATACAAAGTCATAGTTTTGTAATGTACCTACTTTTACCTAGAGTGTCGATTAGATTATTTAGGTGTATTTGTTGTGTAATATTTGTGCTTAAGATATATAATAAATACATATATCTATGTAGTTAGTACATGTTTACTATACTTTAGATACACATTTGTTCGGCTCAACGAAAATGTGATGAGTGTGTGGGTCACCACAGTGTAGATTATTATACCTACTAATTGTCAACAAAATAATTATTTCGAGGGTTTACCTTCAATATAAGTCACTTACCTTTATTTTTATATCATTTATTACGAGTAAATAACAATAATAAATAATATTTGATATAATTACAAAATTTCTTAATTTTACAAGATATAACAAATAAGTTAAAGAGCATTTAAACGATATATGAAAAAAAAAGAGATATACCTATGTGATGAGAAATTGCCTGTGAGAGTGTTTGTCTGAGTCAATGCAAGAGAGCTAGTGTGTGAGCGCGTGGTGTATCTGAAGGTATAGTATTTTATAGGATCATAGTATAGTGTGTATGTCTGTGGATATGAGAAAGAAGAAAATTGAAAAGCGTGTATTTTGATTTTAGGATGCCGCGGCCTAAGCAACAGACTAGAGAAGAAAGGTTGGAAAAAAGGAGGTTGTATGAAAGAAGAAGAAAAGAGAGAATTAAGAGCAATGAAGTCTCACGCGAAGAGTTTTTGAGAAAAGACAGAGAAAGGTATGCCAGAAAAAAAGCAGCGGGATTAATTGTTTCAAGGCATCTAATGACCCCTAAAAAATTAAGAATCCTAAGAAGAAAAAACAAAATAAGTGCTGCTGCTTATTACCAAAGAAAAAAAAATAGAGCAGCTCCAGCTCCTATAGCGGCTCGTGCTAACCCTCTGGATGAGACAATTGGGGATCAAAGTGATGGTCCTGGACTAAGCACTTCCTGTCACAGTTCCTTCTTGCCTACTTTACGGCGCAGCTTACGATTGAACAGCAATAGTATTAGTACGAATATCCAAATCCAACGTTCTAATACTACAGAAGCTAGAAGCTTTCATCGGGTATACACAAGCAGTCCACGACAAACCCTGCTATCAACGCATCAAAATTTTGTAAATTTTGACTATAGCAATCCTGGTCCAAGCACTTCTCGTCAAGGGAATCCATCTTCGGCTCGGCGCTGCTTGCCGATGAATAGCGATAGTACAATTGGTTCCAATATTCAACATCATATTGATGACAATGTAGTAACTGGCACTCATTGTGTACAACCAAGTGGCGTACAACGAATAACATGTCCATCAAATCTAAGTAGTATCGAGTCAACATTATGCCCCAACAGCCCTGTTTCAGACTCGTCAATTACATCTGTAGAATTCAAGCGAGGACTTAAAGACAAATTTCGAAAATATCAAAAAACTAAAACTAAGCTAATAACAGAATTACAAAACAAATTATTACAGGTCACTAAGGAAAAAGAAATGTTCAAAAAAAGGTGTAACAGACTACAAAGCAATTATATGATTTTGAAGAAAAGTACCCAAAAAGGAGAAAAACCAGCAGTAGAAGTCATAAAACCTGATGAAAAAAAAAATCGAATTCTCAGGAGGGTGGTGAAATTTTTAGAAGATGATGAAAATTCAACACTGTGTCCTGGAAAAAATGACACCATATCTAGACATGGATTAAAAAAACAAAAAAGACTATTGACAGACACACTTAAAAATTTACACTTGAAATATTTGGGATCAGGAGAACCACCGATAAGCTATTCAACATTTTCAAGAATGAAGCCTTTCTGGGTCACTCAACCAAATGTGAATGCACGAAATACATGCCTATGTGAAAAGCACGAAAATATGAAACTTTTGATTGAATCTATGAAAAGAAACCGCCTTATCAAAGAAAATACAATATCCGACGTTTTAAGTAGCCTATGTTGTAGTAAAGATAACATCGATTGTCTGCAAAGAATATGCTCAAGTTGTAAAAATAGACACATTGATTATCAAGAGTTTAATAATGAAGTGAACATAGCGTATTGGGGTTGGGAGAAGAATAAAAGCATATATGTCAAAAATAATGTAGAAAAATCTGCTATTAAAGTTGAAAAAGTAAGGCGTTGGGTGAAACCACTAGATTTAATAAAAAAATTCGAAGATAGCCTGAAACCATTCCTTAAACATTGCGTCAATAATAAAAATCAAAATCAAGCTTTCAAAACGTTAAAAGAAAATATGACTACGGAAGACTGTATTATACAAATTGATTTCAGTGAAAATTATAATGCCAAATATGGATCCGAAATTCAATCCCTTCATTTTGGTGGTAGCAGACAACAGTTCACTTTGCATACTGTCGTAATATATTTCAAACTCGACAACGAAACTTGCAAAACTCAGTCATTTTGTACTGTAAGTACCTCTTTAAGGCATGATGCTGCTGCAGTATGGGCACACCTCATTCCTGTTTTGCAAGAAATTGAGATAACTGCTCCTCTGGTTCGTAAACTTTACGTTATTTCTGACTCACCATCTGCGCAATACAGGAATAAAAATATATTCTATATAATAACTCAGTTATCCTCCTATTGTCCGATGCTGACCCACATAATTTGGAACTATTGTGAGTGTGGTCATGGAAAAAGCGCAGCAGATGGAGTGGGTGGAGTATTAAAGAGAACGCTAGATAAACAAGTCTCATATCAACATGATATTACCAATATTGAATCGCTGGTACAAAACCTACAGTGTTATGTTAAAGGTGTGAAAATTGAAACAGTTGAAGATTATCAGGTGACAGAAAAAGATTGGCTCTTGCCCAAAGACTTAAAGACTTTTCCGGGAACTATGAAAGTTCACCAAGTTGTTTGGTCTAAAGAGTCAGGAAACCGTTTGGCACTTCGACATCTGTCCTGTATTGAAAGAGAATGCCTAAATAAAACTATTAGGTGCCCTCACGGCAAGCATTTAGGTTTTCATGACTTCACTGGGATTCAATCAACGAATTTTGCAAATAATACAAATATAGCACATCTGCGTCCAATTCAACTGTCAGAAAAATTAGTACTACGTCCCAAGCCATTCAATGAAAAGAATCTTTCCAAAAAATTACAAAGGAATAGTTTCATACATGAACCACACACACACTCAATCACAAACATTGAAATATCAATTATTAAGCCCTCAACATCCCATTCCTTTGATGGAATGAATAATCAAAAAGGAGAGAATGAGCAGGAATCATCGATAATACCCAAATCATTGCTCGAAAAATATGAAAACTTCAATGAATTTAGCACTCCATCGTGTTCATTTTTTGAAAACAATGATATTGAAATTATTGAAAAGTATGAACGGACAAGAAATATTGACAGCGAAGAAGAAATCATGATTACAGCCAAGAAGAGAAAAGTAAGAAGATTATCTTCGTCTTCGTCCAGTTCTGATTTGAATATTTTTTGATTTTTGTTATTGTATATTTAGTTTTTTAAATATTTGCTGTCATTTAATGGCATGACTTGTTTTAGGTAGGAAGTTAAACTTATTAAAGAAGACTGATGACTATAATAATTATAGTAAAGACGTGCTGTGGTGTGATAATTAAAGAAGATTTGTTTATTAGGTACATATCTAAATTAAAAACCTATATTTATAGTCATGAAAAGAGGCTGATTAGTGAATTTGAGAAATAATTGTGTGATTTAAAGTGACATGATGAAAAATTAATCTTTAAGCTACATACTTGAACCTACTCGTAAATACGTACCCAGAAAGACTGTTTTATTGGAATAACTATAATTCGCATTAGGTATAAGAATTACTTATACATAATTGCGAATTATAGTTATAGGTAGAACAACACTTTGTTGTTTTTTGTTCTATTTAGATATGTACGTTTCTCTATTGTTGTAGTAATTTAAGAATAAAGTGATCTCAATCTCAGGTTTCTGTTATGTTTCATACGTTTATGTAAAAGGATTAAAAGTACTAAGCTATTACTACTAAGATATTTTTATAATGTTTCTTATTCATTTATTGTATTTTAAAAATATAAGAGTTGATTTAATTTTAGAAGTTTTACTGATATACCTGTAGAAACACTATTCTCCTCTCGTTACCAATTTAACTAAATTATACCTAGCATTTTTCTCTTAGTGCAATAGGTAGACATTAGGTATTACTATTAATGGCATAACTTACAAATGCAACCATCATATTAATCAGAAACTTTAAGCTTTCTAATCGCGATACGTTGATTCTTTTGAAAATATATCAAGTAAATTAGTATTAGTACATAAACAAGCAAAAATATTTATTTAAGGTTACCAGCATTTACGATAAAGTTTTCCAACATTTTCACACAACAACAACCACAAAAATTACCAAAGGTTATAAAAGTAAAGAAACTATTCATTCATATCATAATAAACATTACATTACATTAATATCATTCTTTGAGGTTATTGTAACCTCAAAGAATGATATATGTAATAATACTAACTGTAATATCTGTATATTAATGATGATATTAAAAAAACTGTGTACTGTCCTGTCTCAGTGTTTATCTAAAATTTGTGGAAATCAAACCTAACAAAGTACGGAACCCTGGCTGGGGGCACGGTTGTTCTTAGCTGTATCATTTCGGTGGATTTATCATTTCGGTGGTAATTTTTATCATTTCGGTGGACACTTTTAATTTCAGTGGACTTTTAAAACTTTATCCTTAAATATTTATGTAAGTTTTGATAATATTTGATGTCCACTCACGCACAATGTTATAAAATAGACTAAAGTATTATTTGTCACTAAAAATATATAGATTGCATTGAAATAAAAAAATCCCACCGAAATGATACATAAAAATCTCTTGTTGAAATTCACCCTTACAGCGTTTCTTGTATGAAAAAATGGAACAGCGCCTCTGGTGTGCGAAGAAGGAACTAATTTTTTCCTTGAAAATTGTCAATTTGAAGTTGTCAAAGTTCCAGTTTACTTTACGTCTCAAATACTGAAAACTCGTGCTCAGGGTACAGGTCTGTCTTCCAGTATTTATTTCGTCGGTATCTAGGCTACGATAGCAGTTTACACAGACGCGACGCGACGTGACGAAATGGAATGGAAATGTGTATCTTTTTGTGTAGTAAATAAAGGTAGATTTTCAGTCGATCTATTGAAAGAAGCGCGCAGCGTCGGGTCTCGGAATTGACCCGTATAAGAGAATTGTGAAAAATGTATTTATGCAGGTAGGGTTGGTTTACAAAAACTAGATGAGACCGACCGTACCTTACTACTCTGAGAAAATACAGCGGAAACAAATACAGAGGTCTTGAGAGAACTGCTTTTTTTCAGCTAACTGAAGACCTTTTTATCCAGGTTCTGCGGGTAAAAAAGAATCTAGACGATCGTGCAATTATTTCAAAAACTGGCTGATTTAAGATATAATAATAAATTAATTTAATAATAAATTAATTTATTGACATAAGTTATTACAATTACAATAATGAATTCCCTAACACCTACGATAGTAAAAACTGTGTTGCAGGTGTTAGTGTCTTCCCTTTAATAAAGTGACAAAACTAATATGTCTGACGATCTGAGATTTTCTTTTACTTACTAGATTTCGTTACCAATGTCTCTCTCTCTAGTCTTACCAATTTTGTCTGATTGACTGGGTGATATAATAAGCAATGTCACTTCCATACGTTCCTGTTTCACTTAAACTTATAGATTACTACTATGACAGCTGAAAACCGACAATATAACCCAGTTTAAAACCATGAAATCGTGGTCGTTTATTCAGCTATTAAACAAAACTAAGTGTAGGCCCCGAACCGTATCAAATCCGCATGAAATCTCTTCATAACTTCGGGTACACTATTTGGGTGTTGTTACAAAGTCTTTGAGTGGGGATCCAAGAAGTAAGGAAACATCTTAGAATAATTTATATGGTCAATGTTGACACAGAGTTACTTTTGAAGATAAATATACTGAGAACTGCTAGCAACAGTGAATAATTATAACTGAGAAAGTTTGAGTGGGCGGATGGTTGTTACTTAGTTACCTACACAGTGGCTGAAACGAGGTAAGGCCACCGTTCAGCTACTGTATAGGCATGACTTTTTACGTTTTTGTGATGTAAACGGGAACTTTGACGTTAATTTAATGGAAAAAAATAGTTCCTCGTTCGTACACTAGAAGCGCTTTTTTCATTTTTAACCGACTTAAAAAAAATAGGTCCTCAGTTCGACCTGTATGTGTGTTTGTATGTATGTATGTATGTTTGTCCGTGATTATCTCGCGTTTGGCTGAACGGATTTTGATGCGGTTTTCAGGAAAGTATTCATTACATTCTTTTTTTTTTTTAGCGTGGTAAAATCATCAAATGAGTCCTCCCACCCCGGGCAGGGCGGGAGGGACTGTCAGACTTGTACTGACTAAAATCCACGGTGTCCTTCAATAGCCCTTTGTGTTCCGGGGTCACGGTAATGAAATAAGTCCCGCGACCCCGGATTCATTAATATAATAATAATAATATTCCACAACTATCACACAACGCCATCTAGTCCCAAGCTAAGCAGAGCTTGTGTTATGGGTACTAGACAACTGATAAACATACTTACATATTTCTAAATACACACATCAAAAGTGTCTAGGGATCAAGCATTTTTATGCGGATTTCTTGAGATTGAGATGTGGCTTTGTAATAAATTTATGATTTTATAAATTTATATGGATCCTTTTTGGTGCATTTCATAATTTGAATCAGGAACTGTGAATCAAATTCGAGTAAAAGATGAAAATCAGCTGTCAATATTTTCCCTACAAAAACATACAACGCATTGAAGACATTATTAGTGCTACTGTTTCCCTACTACTGATTAAAACCAACGTTATTATGGAGCGGCGACGTCATTTAAGCAGGGAAGAAATGCTCAGAGCCGTGGGAATGATAGAAGCTGGTTCCCGGCAACGTACTGTGGCTTTAGCTCTGAATACAAGTCAGAGTGTTATCAGTCGACTTTGGACACGTTACCGAAGCACTGGTACCGTGGCTGAGCGCCATGGAGGACGGTATCGCTGCACCACACGGAGACAAGACCGATACATTCAAATCTTAACTCGAAGAGCTCCAACAATAACCGCCATGATGTTAGCCGTGAGGCTTCATCACTCTTCAGGGAACTTAATTAGCGACCAAACAGTCAGAAACCGCTTGCATGAAGTGAACCTTCATTCCCGAAGACCGCTACGGGTACCACCTATAGCAATGCACAATCGTAGGATTCGATATCAATGGGCTCTTGAACACAGAAATTGGGCAGAAGAACAATGGCGTTTCGTGTGCTTTTCTGATGAGTCTCGTTTCGGTATGAGACCGGATACAAGACGTATACGACACTGGAGAACCCCTGGACGCCAACAGCGATTAAAATCCTGCCAGGAAGTCCATCCTTATAGTGGTGGAACCATCATGGTATGGGCGGGTATTTGGATCGGCGGAAGAACTGAGTTGATTTGGATCAGAGGCAACCTCAACGCTCAAATTTATGCTGAGACGATTGTATCAGACGTCATCGTTCCTCCACAAGTGCAAATCGGTCCCTTATTTCAGTTAATGCATGATAATGCACGACCGCACACCGCAAGAGTTGTAAGACAGACTCTCGCCGCAGCTAACATCAATGTCCTGCCCTGGCCTGCTCAGTCGCCAGACTTGAATCCGATTGAGCATGCATGGGATATGCTACAGAGAAGAGCTCTGCCGAATATGGAGGGTATCCAGTCGCAAGAAGACCTTTTTTTGTTGTTGCAACGAACATGGGCGGCCATTCCACAGCGTGATTTGGATGAACTCATTTTGAGTATGCCAAACCGATGTTCTTGTGTTGTTAGTGTTCGCGGTAGAAACACGGATTATTAATTGTTTAAGTTACCCAATAAAATTTTAAAGAAAACTGTTATTTCAGTCTTTTTTTCGAACTTTTGTGTTAGTGGTTCAAATGTCAAAAATCCCTTTATTAGGAAAATGGCAAATTTCTTTATTAATGCAAAGGTGACTTGGTTTATCGTTACTGTGACAAACGAAAACACTTTATTTGATGAATCCTTAAAGAAAATTTTAATTAATATCAATCAGGAGAAAAGTTATTGCAAAAATATATGTTGATCCCTAGACACTTTTGATGTGTGTACATAAATATTATAGATAAATTACACCCAGACACAGAACAAATGATCGTGCTCATCACACAAACATTTGTCCTGGGTGGGAATCGAACCCACGACCTCCGGAATAGCAGTCAGGGTCACTAACCACTAGACCAACAGGTCATTACATTCTGGAGAAGGTTTTAATATACAATAATGGATATCTCATGAAGTTGCCCGTATAGATCCGTTTTTGTTGCTTACTAGGATTGTAGATTTTCAAAGATGCCGATTGATATGAAGATTTTTGTTAAATATCTAAACTAAAAAGGGAAAAATAAAAAACTTTTTGAAAAAAGGGACTTCAAAACCAAACACAAAAAAAACTGTAAAATAACTTTTCTTTCGGAAGCGACTTCCGAAAAAAAAGTTATTTTTCGTACCACTTGCTCAAAAAAGTGACATTCTATGCCACAAAAAGCGAACATAACATTAGTCATTTTTAATCTGTTAAAAACAGGGAAAGAAAAATGTACTGAATTTCATTCATCCTCTAGGGGGAGAATGTGATTTAAATTTGGAATACTTTATACTGAACTACATCTGTGTTTACACCATTGAGTTTGTATATAAAGCATTATACATCTTTTTGAAAAAGAAATACGCTTTTATTATGCAGTTATGATTATTAAATAAAATTACGCAAACCGACGAGGCCGTATGAGATTGATGCCTTTGCTTTTCCGACAAAAAAATTTCAAAGTCTAGGAATTTGCCGCGATTTTGTTTTCTTCAAATACATAAACGTTAAGTTTATTTTAACTGTCATTATTTATAATAAATGCTTATCTCATATTATTATTGTTTTTTTTTTCGCAAATGGTACGAAAAGTAGAGTATTTTCCTCGGTGATAAAGCTGTCTTAGTCTTGGGTGAACTTAAATCCCTCGCTACACTCAGGACTCGTCTTAAATCCCTCGCTCCGCTCGTGATTTAAGTTTTTAACACCCTCGCTACGCTCGGGAGTAAGCCTCGAGTCCTTCGTTACGCTCGCGATTTAAATCGTCACCCGCGACAGAAGACACTGCTTTATCCCCTTGGTTAATAATCTACTATTACACTTCTTTTTTGTATTTGGTTTTGAAGTCGGTTCCCTTTTTTCAAAAAGTTTTTTATCCATAAGCCATACAATAAATGCAGTACATACTTCAAGTACGCTGAAGGTTACACACAGAAATCAGGCCTCAGATCGTGACATACGGCCGTTTAAGCCAGTATTACGATCTCCTATGATAATTTAGATCGAGATACACGCGGGCGGAGGCCTATGTTCAGCAGTGGACGTCTTCCGTTTGATGATGATGATGATGACACGCGGGCGAAGCTGCTAGCTATAACTAGTAAATTAACATTAAGTTTTGTTTTTATTTCGAATAGGAATTGCTCTTTATCTCAATCTAACCCCTTATTTATCGTGGTAAAATCACCAAATGAGTCCTCCCACCCAGGCCGGGGCAGGAGGGACTGTCAGACATGTACTGACTAAAATCCACGGTGATCCTTCAATAGCCCTTTACGTTCCAGAGTCACGGTTACCTGATGAGACATCCGCGCGATCCCGGCAGTCTTTACCCCCTCTAAGGAAGGGCCCGTCAGATTGCTGGCAGCTCTTTGCGTCGTCGACCCTCAATCTAACCCAGAGGCATAGATGAGGCCTGATATGGATCGAGCACACTCAGAAAGATCTGGAACTCTTGCGCACCGACGTAACACAGTAAAAAATATTTGGCGCTAGACTCCGACATGGATGTTAATAAAAAAATAGTATTTTCAATTTTAAAATTAAAGTTTTTAGTTTTCAGTTAGGTATGTCCTGAACTTGTTCTAGCGTCTCTAGCCCTCAGACGATCTCCGGCCACCGTAGGCGCAGGCATGCGGGCTGCGAGTAACGGGCGACTCGCTGTCCGACCATGCCCGGGTCGACGGCGCTTTGTGTTCCACGCGCGCCTCATAGAGTGTCAGCATAATGACGGGGCGGGCCTTTAGAGGGCCAAAGCCTGCCGGGGTCGTAGGACTTACCGAATTACCGTGACCCTGGAACGACAGGGCTATTGAAAGACACCGTGGATTTTAGTCAGTTCATGTCTGAAAGGTCCTCCCGCCCTGCCCTGGGTGGCAGGACTCATTTGATGATTTTACCACGATAAAGAAAAGCGTCTCTATACCTGAAAGGTAAATCATTTGTATAACCCGGTTCATTGAAGACAGGAATCTTAAATGGCGGCGCTTATCGTGTTCTCTCGCTCGCACACTAGTGCCGTCTATACTCACTCCCGCGCATAGCGTAAGCTGAAAAAAAAATAGTCTTAATGTCTTTTTTTCCGTTGTTACCTGTTTGTTATTGTTGTTGAATTTTGTTTTACTGTTAAGTTTGAGAAACTATTGTGACCCAGTTTTGTTTTAATTAGAAAAAAAAAAATAACTTGAAATCTTATAAAATATGCTGTCTGTGCTATCTGTCAACGCAAGTACAAGCCGCCATTTTACATTCCTTTCTTCAATGCACCGGCAGCGGCATAAAAACTGATAATTATGTTACATATTCGTTCTGTCATATCCATAATTTCAACGATCCTGGTAACAAACTTTGCCGTACTATTTCAAACTGTAACTTTGAGTCAGTAACTCGCGATCGTAAAACAAAGTTTAATATTCAAATAGTAATTAAAAATAATGCACGGATAACTGTTAGCTTACTTTGTTGTGGGTTAATAAGTGGTTCAAGCGACACTATGTTCTCGTGCGTTGCGTGGTTTATGTTTCATAGTTTCCTCATACATATACAGGGTGGTCCAGGCCAAATGGATAAATTTTTTTTTAGGTAGTCCGTTTAAGGACCTATTTATACCCGCCAGGAAAATTAAAAAAAAAAGTTTTTAATTTTTAATAAGAGTTTACGAAAAATCTGTCGATTTCAAGGAAAGTAATTATTCTTGCATTGATATGAAATTAAATGCACTTCAAATTTGCAGATCACTCTGTTTTTTTTTTCTTTCTGAGAGAGTGCAATGTCGAAGTAAGCACCTAAAATATAAATATAAAATAATTTTTCATTCTAAAAGTAAATAAAAATCATGAAAACATTAAAAGTGGTGATATTTCAAAAATAAACATATCTCGTAAGCACCCTGACAAGCGTTTTTTTTTCCTGGCGGGTACAAACAAATAGGTCCCTAAACGGACTACCTAAAAAATTTTTTTTATCCGTTTGGCCTGGACCACCCTGTATAAGCATGTAGATTTAGTGTTTTATTGTGTAATTATTAGAACGTTTTATTAATTTATATGTTACTAGCGTTTGCTCGCGGCTTCCCGTCTTTTGTTGTGTTAGGAGTAAGGACAACACCGAGACGCAACGCTACGCGCACATTTGAATAGAGCGACTCAAATCTAAGTTTATTTACTACACGAAAAGATAAACATTTCCAGTATATTGTCGCGTCACGTCGCGTCGCGTCTCGTTTCAGTGTGAAGCGACCTTTAAAAGTCATGAGTTTATTTGTTGCGAGGAGTTACCTAACTAAATTAAAGTCGTATCAGAAATAATACCTTTTTAACAAAAAAATCAAACCGACGAAAGATCGAACTGAAAAGCAAAAAATAAATTTTGTGGCGGCGCCAAAGAAACAATCAACGAAAAGCTACTTAGCTACAATAAATTGTAGTTAGTATAGTATTGTTGAAATCCTTTAGTTTTCGTCGGTTAAAAAAAGTAATTGAGCATTTCAAAATGTGTAGTTTTCTATTGTGAACATTTTTGTTGTTTTCATATAAAAAAAGAAAAACAAACAAATGAATTCAATGTTTATCTATTGGGCTTAGGTGTTTGTAAATAACTCACCTGTGCAGAAATTACGTTAATTTTGTGAATCAACGCAAAAATATTTATTATTACAAAGCCAAACCAGTCGAAATATTGTGTTTTATGATTTTTATAAACTGAGTATATATTTTTTGATAAGATAATATTAGACTACAAAGTCAAATCATTTAAGAGCATTTCAATTAGGCCATGAAAGAGGCACTTTTAAACGCCAATAAAAAAGTTTTTGATAAAAAAATGGAACCGACTTCAAAAACAACCACGAAAAAGGGTAAAATGTAGTCGGCGGCAAAAAAGTCAATGAAATACAAAAGCAAAACCACCGACTTCCGAAATAAAAGTTATTTGGTAGGTTGTTTTACCCTTTTTACCCGACTGCGCGACGCAAAGGAGGGTAATGTGTTTATCAGGCTATATAAGTATGTATGTTTGTTTCTATGTGGCGTTCTAGAGACCACATGCGTAGGCCGATTTTGAAATTTCTTACTTCAATCGATTCGTCTTAACCCTGCGAGTGTCACTAAAGACATGACAGTAATCAAAATTCACCACAGCGACAACCAGACGCCATATTGTCAAAATGAAAAAAAAAAGTCGATGAACTATGTCAAGTGGGGTGTCGTTGAATAGGTATTTTAAAATCATCTTACAGGTTTATCTTGTAGGTTTCTTTTATCATTATTCATTTTAAGTAATAGTTTAGGATGTATAACGACTTAAAGTTGTTTAACAAAACAATCATTCTCGCTAATTTTCTTACTTATCGATTTAAGTTATTATTTCAAGTATAAACGATATACAAACAAAAAAAACCGGCCAAGTGCGAGTTGGACTCGCGTGAAGAGGGTTCCGTACGATATTACCTATCACGTTTTTTTTCAAATCTGACCCAAATTGGTACGCACAATATTGAGTGATTTACCATGTTATTTTAATATCATGGACTTCTTATAGGTTTTCCTATTATCTATAAGTAGAAAACTAATTTCTGTATTAAAAAAAAAATAGGTTCAGTAGTTTCGGAGATAAGGGGGGGGGGAATGGTCAAACTTCGTCTATTTTTTTTAATAACTTGGAAACTATTTATTTTAAAATTACAAAAAAATAGTTTTAAGTTTGTCTCAACAATACCTTTCATTTGATATGTCACACGATGCAGTTTTCAATTTTTTTTTTTAATTTTCCCCTTCCCCCCCAAAAATTACCTCCTATATACAGATATGGACTTCCTATAGGTTTTCCTATAATCTATACGTAGAAAACTAATTACTGTATTTTTTCAAAATTTTAGGTTCAGTAGTTTCGGAGATGAGGGGGGAGGGGGAATGTTCAAATTTCGTATATTTTCTTGAATAACTTGGAAACTATTTATTTTAAAATTATAAAAAAAATACATTTAAGATTGTCTCAACAAGACATTTCATTTGATATGTGATACGATGCAGTTTTCAAAACTTTTTTTTTCATTATCCCCTTCCCCCCCAAAAATTACCTCCCACATACAGATTTCATCTATTCACGTCACACCTCTGTAGTTGGGTCACAGGAATTGATATGTGTACCAAATTTCAACCCAATTGGTCTAGTAGATTCGGAGATAATTGACTGTAAGCGACAGACAGACGGACACACGAGTGATCCTATAAGGGTTCCGTTTTTGTATTCGGACGTACGGAACCCTAAAAACAGTGATTCGTAACTAAAAAGTAAAAAATAAAAATAAAAATTTTTAAAGAAAAACAAAAAACCCGACTGCGTAAATACTAATTTAAAAAAAACGTGAAAGAATTAACATTAATAAAAACTAAAAAGAAAAAAGCCCAACTGTACCCTTAGCACGAGTTTTCAGTATTTGAGACGAAAAGTAGACTGTAACTTTGACAATTTCAAATTGACAATTTTTCAAAAGACTGCCGGGGTTGCGGGACTTATCTCATTACCGTGAGGTAATGAGATAAGTCCCGCGACCCCGGCAGTCTTTGGCCCTCTAGAGTGGGGGCCCCGTCATCATGCTGACGCTCTTTGAGGCGCGCGTGGAACACAACGCGCCGTCGACCCGGGAAGAAGCAGTACCCTTAGCACGAGTTTTCAGTATTTGAGACGTAAAGTAAACTGCAACTTTGACAATTTCAAATTGACAATTTTCAAGGAAAAAATTAGTTCCTTCTTCGCACACCAGAGGCGCTGTTCCATTTATTCATACAAGAAACGCTGTAAATACTGAAAAGACGCTGTAAAGTAAAAGAGTGAAAACTCGTGCTAACTGAACAGAACGACTTACAGTCGTTTTTTCAAATTAGTTTTTCATTACAGACATTTTTTCACGTATTTTTTAAAATTAGTTTTTACGCAGTCGGGTTTTTTGTTTTTCGTGGTTGTTTTTGAAGTCGATTACATTTTTTTTGTAATCGCGCTAAAATCATCAAAATTAAATGAGTTCTCCCGTCCCACGTCCAAGAAATAAGTACTGACTGACTAAAATCTAATTACGAAGCGTTGTCCAATGTCCATGTCTGTTGACAGATTGATCTGATATTTGGTACAAACATTTAGTTTTGAGGCCAATGCAATTAAAACCATTGTAAATCAAAGATAGCCGCTGCTACAAAAAAGCTGATTTCATAATTATATTTTTCTATATGTACGAGTAATAGTCCAGTCATTTTAGATTTATCTGCATCATATCTAATTGAATATCTGATAATTATTTAATTTTTTTGGTGGCTTTGCTTTTTTCTGTAAAATTAACTGTTTTTCGTAATGGCATAATTATATATAGACACGCCATGAACGAACATCGCGGCGCTTAAAAACGGCGACAATACTAGAACTACTTATACGCGTGAAGAAAGAGAAAGAAAATATGACACCGTACGGCGGGAGAGAGACGCAACTACGCGCAATGTGGCCAATTGGCTTCATTTTTTGTTGCCATTTTAGAGTGCGGACAACGTATCTATAGTTTATATATCATTGGTTTTTCGGCATGATTTTTACCCGTCACGATAATAATGTCGATTTTTCACATCATAATTACAACGCCGTAAAAAAGGTGTGTACAAAAATTCAGCTCACTAAGAATTTTTCCGCAGATTGGGGTTTAAAATGCCTAAAATGACGGCTAAACTACCTCAAAATAATGAAAGCGCTTGACTAGTAGTAAAATAAAGTTCCCTAAAAAATTTAAATCCAACATGGCCGCTAACAAATTGCAGTTCAATTATGTACGTGTGTATGTTTGTTCAAGTTTAATGATAATTGAGCATGCATTACGCCTCGTGCACTGATCTCGATATGATACTCACTCAAGCATTTTTAAACAGCACACGACTGTTTTAATCCATAAGCTTATTATTTTGTAAGCTGATCAATCCTGTCTCAGTTTTACTAACGTTACTTAACGATTGTTATCAATCGAGACATAAAAGTAAATGGACTCCGTGTTTCAGGAAATATAATATCATTATACCTATATTTCAAATTTCGTAATGAATAAACAAGTTTTCTGCTGTGTGCTACTTTTGTACTTGCATATTCAAATTAACATGTGCAGTACGGAAAAGGTAAGTTTAGTTCCTATTTTGTAAGAACAAAGTAATAATATACTCAGAAGCAAATTATTCTATTAAATTTTAGGTCATTCGTTTAGGGCTTCAAAAAATCTCTGTGTGCGAGCTGTTAATTTTGTAAAATATTTCTCACTATCATAAGGTAGACTTTTTAAGGAATAATAAATTGTTTTCATAAACTTTAATAATAATTGTCTTCCCTTATAATCTTAATTGTTTTTTTTTTTTTAATTCAGACATTTTAAAAATACGGGTCAAATATTTATGGGGATACTACCTGGACCCCACGTGTGACGGAAAGTTACCAAAAAGAACGCGTGTACTTATAGGTTAAATCTTATCAGGTAAAACAAACAGTAACGCCAATGTTTCGATTTTCAAAAGTCCTCGTAATTGGTACACGAATTATAATCAGGTGCTATTTCATAGTATTATTGTCCACTAAAAAACGACATTGGTCACAAAATTACTAAGTCAGCCACGAAATCAAATAAATTGATTGATCAGCAGAATCTGCAAAAGATAAGCTAACCAAGGCGTAGCCCCGCTAGAGGCGGGACGCGTGAGGGAGAGGACAGCCTCCACCTCACGACCCAGCCGCCGCGGAAGACGCCCCCGGCAATAGACGTCGCGAAGCGATTTCCGGTCACTATGGGCGCGGGCATGCGAATGGGCGACACGCCGTCCGAATATGGACCATGCCCGGGTCGGCGGCGCATCGGGTTCCACGCGCACCTCAAAAAGATGACAGTAATCAGACGGAGCCCCCTTTAGAGGGATAAACTAAAATTTAAAAAACCCGGGTCCCCTATTTCTGTTAGCGGAGTTTAATGGAACCCAACTAAACTAAACATCGACGTGCCCCAAAACTAAAAGCCGAGCCGTGTGTGTGGCCGAGTTGCAATATTCGTGGCTGAGTTCATATTTTTTTGGTTCGGTTTATTATTTCCCCTTAAAATCTCTATTATCGAATCGAAAGTCAAGAAAATTAGGTATATGTTAAGATTATAATAATTTACCGATTTCTGACAATGAAATAATGTCAAAATCTAAGTGTATTTAAGTATGTTTGATTATTTTTGTACCTATAAAATCTTTTTTCTTTTCCTTAATAACACTTGTTGTGTGTGTTTTTGTGATATATTTTTAGATTACTTACATCAGTACTGAGCACCCAATGATAACCTACTTTGATCCGAAATATTTCAAAAATGCAACTCTGTTTAGTAGACGACATAGCCGACGAGATCCTAGGTACTATGTGGGGTTGTACGTACACACACTTGTCACAATAACAAATAATTTAAAGGTAAGTAACGATCCAAGTAGGTACCTCCTACAAAAGATTTTTTAGATTAAGATTTTAGATTTTTTAATATTCTTATCTTTTCTTCTTGTCATGTGAAATGATCTTCTAAATTAATTAATCCATCTCTGGGAAATGCTACAGGCCTCTGATACAGTTTATTAATGAGCAATAAATTTTATTAATGAGCAATGATATTCTAATAAATATCATTGTTAATGAGCAATATTTTAAACTCGGGCATTACTAACGATACTAATCGTATTACGGAACTCAAAAACATGTTCCGCGCGCGGTGTACTGCGCTTTAAAATTTTAATACTTTAGGACTTTTGGGGTTTATGATTTTTTTTTACTAGTTTTAGTGTTTATTTGCAATAATAAGTCTTTGCAATGTGACATACTACATTTTTAAAGGTGTCCATAATTGCATTAATAATATTTTGATTTGCAATTTTTTAGCCGTAATGCAATCAGCATCGTGAGTAGAGCCTTAGATTAAAATATTGCCCATGATTTCGATTTCACCCTGTAATACATCTATAAGTTCTGGTTTTCTCACGATGTTCTCCTCACTTCTGCCAGTAAGGTCAAAGAAAAACTTTGAAAATACAAAATGTTTCAGATGGACTTCTACTTCTACCAGTTTTTAACAAACAGATACCGTCCCAGTTTCGTTGAGATACATTATGGTTTTTGTGACATGATACAAAATGATGTAGTTTTTGGTCCAGCAATAAAGAAAGCGTTAGGAGGCAAAGTCTGCCCTTATCCACCGGTAAATTAAAATTAAAATGTAAATAAGACTAATTTTAGTACGTCGATTTACCAGCATTAAAGTAGCTGTATCCATAACACAAAGCCGCCAGAAGTGAAAGATTTAGAAGAGGCTACTACTAAAGATTGATTGTAAAAAAAAGAACAATTAAAAATTTCGTCCACGACCCTGACAAATATGGGTACATATCGGAGTAAGATTTAAGGCGGAAACACATTATAAAAACGCGACGTGACCCGATAAAACGCGATGTGTGTTGAGTCGAATCAAATATATTGTTTTCTATAGACCAGAATCACACTATGAACATCCGACGCGACGCCATGCGCGCACACGCCACCCGATCCAGACGTGGATCGGTGTGTTGCCGATGGTGGGGATAAACACACCATCCGACGCATCACATGTAGTGTGTTTCTAGTCCAGACCCGACGCCACTCATCATTTGTTTGAGAAGTTTAAGGTGGAAACATACTATTGTAACGTGACGCGCCGCAATGTGTCGACATCCATGTGTATTATTGTGCACATTACCAACACGCGATGTCACGATGCGCTCACAATTTCTGAACACAGGCTCTGTACAGCAGTGACTGTGACTGAGTATGGTTCTGTGCTATGCAACTACTAAATAGCACATAACCATACACGGCATCTAACATCAGTGATGTTAGATGCCGTGTATGGTTATGCGCTCACAATTTCTGAACACAGGCTCTGTACAGCAGTGGCTGTACAGAGCCTGTGTTCAGAAATTGTGAGCGCATCTTGACGTCGCGTGTTGGTAAGGTGCACGATGCACATAGCGTGTCGACACATTGCGGGGCGTCACGTTTCTATAGTGTGTTTCCACCTTAATACCATTGGGCTTGGTTTCCACCAGAGCGAGAACGAGAGGGGTTGTGTTTTGAATAACCAATCAGGTTAAGTTATTTCTACATCTCTCTGCTTAGCTCCGGTGGAAATGGATCTAACAGCTCAAATCTCATCTGCGCTACATAATTATCTCTTCTCGGCTTTGGTGGAAATAACCTGTCAGCATATTTTTTTTCTTTTCCACTTTTGTGAAAAACCGGGCCTAATAGTACATTACGCTCGGCTTATGGATCATGCCTATTTTTTAATGTTAGGAGCGCGTGCGATTAACCTATAGTAGTTGTTTTATTATGTTTGTTTTCCTACTATAATAATATTGTGTTGTTCTTTTTCAGGGTATATATGGTATGGTAAACATGACAATACTGAATGTACCGAAAAATTTTCCGTTTAATAAAGGTCGCATCTACTGCAACGCATCAATTACTGAAGGTGGTTCATCTAAATCTGCACTAATGGGTTATATAGATATGGAGCTAAAAGTGGCTCATATTAAGAGCTAGCTACTTAAAACAGTTTATTATACGTTATCCAAAAAGTGTGTGTTATCATTCCCTTCGCCTTATCATATTTTGTAAAGCTGTTTTCAGACCAATGCGTGATGGACCGTCAAACACTAAGTGAATGGGTTCCGCGATCTGGGTTGAATAATACATAACAAACATACAATAGGACGTTTGACAGAACAGTTCACTTTATTAACCGACTTCTAAAAAAGGAGGTTACTCAATTCGACCATATAGGTACTGTAATCAACAGAATCGGTTCACAACTAAAAATTCTGTAGCAAAATTGACAAATATTCCTTTTTTCTACCCTTAGAATCCGAGATTACATATAGGACCAACTTTGAGTTACACTCTTTCCAACGAAAAAAAAGTTATGCGTGGTCATACTGGTCATACATAAAATAAAACAAATATACATGATGAATATTCAGAACTTCCTTTTTTTTTCGTCGATTAAAAAATAAAATTAAAGGAAATGGGATGGGATGAGATTGATTCGACTACACTCATTCGCGAGGGTAGGTTTGTAAGGAGAAGAATGAGCAAGAAACTGCATACTTACGATTACAGCTTAAAAGATATGTAAATAATGTGATATATTCAGTCAGAGGTTATTGTTACAAAAACTAGCTCTTACCAAAAACCAATCAGCGAGATTAGCTCCCACAAAAGAGGCTATCTAACTAAATAGCCTAGATACAAGAAATTAGATGAGATTTTATCTAAATGAAGACAATAAAACATGCTTACCCTCGAAATTTAGTGGAACAAACAACATGGCCACTAATATCAAGTACCTACCTAATGTACACGGATAAAGTTAAGTTCTTCAGAAACTTGAGACACAGGACTACAATAAAGAGTTCTTATAATTGTAAATAACAGTTCGACTTGCTAGTTGTACAACCAACAGTACAACCATCAGGACAATGGGGAAGGCCGGTCAAAGCTAATTGTAGATGGCGCCACCATAGTTAAGAGCGCATATTCTGAACGTTGGCAACGTCGCAAATAGCTGTCAAATATTAACAAGTTTTAATTAATTTAGCAATGTTACTGTATGGAAATAAGAAATATGGCTCTGTAGTGCACTAAAACATTGTTATAGGAATGCAATTAAAACGCTTATCGAGTCAACATCTCCTGAGGATGCCCCGTGGAGGGGCGAAACACGTGTCGAGTATAGGTTTGATTGCATGGCATGTTTTTCCATTTTTCTTGCACGTATGCATATCCATGTGGGCGGGAGGGTGGGACCTTTGCTTCATGTGCATATGCATGAGGGCGGGAGGGTGGGACTGCATCCTGCATGAAGCCTGGATTTTTGTAGCGGAATTAAAACTAGATATTTTTCATAACATTTAATGCAATTAAAACACTGAATTTGATGTTGTAACCGTTTCAGGTATAAAAAAAACATTTGGAAGGTTTCCAAATACGTTTTTTACATCTAAAACTATATATTCAGTGTAACGATATTAATTATTGCATTCCCTAATCCATGTTTTAGTGCACTACAGAGCCATATTATTTCTTATTTTCATACAGTAAATTTACCAAATTAATTTAAACTCTTAAATATTTGACAGCTAAATGCGAAGTTGCCAACTATCTGTTTAAGCGCCCTTAAATCCTAATCCGACCAATGAGGTAGCACTATTTTGGAGTACCTATGCTAGCGCCATTATCCCAGTTGCCATCCCCATTATTTTTGGGTAATTTATTTCATCACCATTGCTCGCAAAACAGTCAAGAAAAGATCGTGAGGGATTCAGCATGTACTACAACTAAAAATTTTAAGACATAAATGACATCTATCAACTCGCAATACCCGCGTGGTGGCTAACTGCCCACTCCCTGTGACTGTTGAGAAGCATGTGTCCAAGTATTGAGTACATTACAAGCTGATGATTATGGGGTAGTAATAAAGCTCCAAAAAAAAAAGAATTGTCCTCTTTTTTTTGCGTGGTAAAATCATCAAATGAGTCCTCCGCCCAGGGTGGGGCGGGAGGGACTGTCAGACTTGTACTGACTAAAATCCACGGTGTTCCTTCAATAGCCCTTTACATACCAGTGTCACGGTTACCAGGTGAGACAGTCCCGCGACCCCGGCAGGCTTTAGCCCTCTTAGGGGGCCCCGTCAGATTGCTGACAGCTCTTTGATGCGCGCGTGGAACACAACGCGCCGTCCGTCGACCCGGGCATGGTCCATGATCGAGGGCAAGTCACCCATAACTCACCGCCCGCACGCCTGCGCCAACGGTGGCCGGAGATCATCTTGCGACGTCCGTTGCAGTGGGTGACTCCCGCGGTGCCCTTACTCAAAATATTAAATATACTGCCTCTAAAATCTACACTTACCGACTACGTTTGTCAGAAAAAAATGACGAAACGACCGAATGAAATACTGAAATCATCGAAAAATAAACATGACTGGTTTGCTTGCTTTGATACTTTTCTACCAGCATAAATTACGTGTTACTGAAAACTATGCTTTGTAATTTTTATCATTACTTCATCATCATCATCATTATCACAAAACAAGATACTTTTGTACAAACAAGTCCTGATGCCTGTATGGACTTATGGTATCCAGCTTTGGGGCTGTACCAAACAAAGTAACATCAAAATTATAATACAGCGTTTTCAAAACAAAGTACTCAGAGGAATCGCCAATGCGCCCTGGTACATTCGAAATGACGACCTTCATCGGGACCTCAAAGTAGACCTCGTCACAGACATAATTAAAAAGAACGCTGAAGCTCATGAACGAAGGCTTCACCATCATATGAACATCGAAGCTATCCAGCTCCTCGACAACACGGACATAGTGAGAAGACTAAAAAGGACAAAACCTTTTGAGTTAATTTAGTGAAGTGTTAGTGTAATGTAGTGAAGTGCGTGCTACCCACAAAGAACACAAGAACAAAGTGTCTTCCCCTTAATAGAGACAATAAGAAAAGTGTTAATGGACACATTCTTAGGCTTAGTCTCCCTAGCAAATTAAGTTAAAATAGAATCACTCATTAGCTTTAGTACTAAGCTAGATTGTATTTTTTTATGATGTAACCGTATTGGGACACATCATATAACAAAAAAAAAATCATCATTATCAGCCTATAGATGTTCCCACTACTGGGACACAGGCCTCCTCTCTGTGAGAGGGAGGTTACTTGCCTACTATTAATTCATAAATTACCTTTCATATTTTATAGACTGTGGTGCTATTTAAACTGTAACATTATACTGAAAATATTATTCTGAGTGGTTATATAGAAACTTATATACAAAAAACATAAAAATGTACTTGTAACAATAACTTTACTTGCATCATATATATTATTATCATGAATTTTAGTGGGTCAGAGCCCATTCGTCCACTGACATTCGCACCCTGTGCCCACTCGTCCCCTGGAACTTTTGAGGGGCCCATTCGTCCCCTGAAGAATATTTATTTTTATTCATTCTTCTAATATAAGTACATGTATATGTGTATACTGCAGCTTGGTAGTCCTGGTACAGTCGCGCAGAAAAGGGTAAAATAAAAAATTAATGTTAGCAAAACGGAATTAATGTTAGAACGTTCATTATTTTTGTACATTAAAAAAACTTTTTGAAAAAAAAGGGAACCGACTTCAAAACCAAACACAAATTAAAATAACTAAAACCCGACTACGAAAAAATCGCGCACTAAAAAGTATAAACCAAGAACAATCCGTGTTACAGAAATTTTTAATTAATAGCCGTGGTCGTATGCCACCTAGCCAATAAAGATTGTGTGAAACAACCGCAGGTGGCATACGACCACGGCTATTAATTAAAAATTTCTGTAACACGGATTGTTCTTGGTTTATACTTTTTAGTGCGCGATTTTTTCGTAGTCGGGTTTTAGTTATTTTAACTTATTTTTTATTTACACTATTTTGGGGTTATTTGATATAATAAGCAAAGCAGCGAGTGAATTTAAAATGTACTCATTAAGCCCTTTAATTTGATACCCATGTCGATACTGTGCGAAAATATTTTTTTTTTCGGTTACGACTTTTCATCCCCTAGAGGGCGCCATATTGGATTTGGTGACAAGTCACCTACCCTATAACCAGCGGACATCTGAGACGCTTCTAACGACACCTCATTTGTCAAGTAGTGATAAGTAGTTCAGAAGTTATGATAGAACAGATGAACATACATACATACATACATACATACCGGTCAAAATCATAACCCTCCTTTTTGCTTCGCCGTAGTCGGGTAAAAAAACTGTAAAATAACTTTTCTTTCGGAAGTCGGTGGCTTTGTTTTTTATTTCATTGACTATGGCCACCGACTTCCGAAAGAAAAGTTATTTTACAGTTTCTTTGTGTTTGGTTTTGAAGTCGGTTCCCTTTTTTTCAAAAAGTTTTTTATTTTTCCCTTTTTAGTTTAGATATTCAACAAAAATCTCCTCATAATCGTCGACTTTGAAAATCTACAATCCTAGTAAGCAATAAAAACGGATCTATGCGGGCAATTTCACGAGATATCCATTATTGTTATATATTTGTCGGAATCGAGACGTATTCGGAACGCCAGCGCCATCCGGTGGCGCTCGATGGAGTTAGTGTGAGGCGCGCTAGCGACGGTCAACGGCACTTCACTGTTGGCAGCCGGCGCGAGCGGATCACTGAAACCATCCCGCGATCTGAGATACGTATACCTACATTTTTTTAAGTACAGTTATAGTGCAGTGTTCATTAGTGCTAAATAGGAAAAATAAACCAAGATGATTGTCAAGTGTAAAATACTGCTTTCTTTATCCAACACTACCCACCGATGACGCCCACAGCAAAGAGGACCTACATTGTGTGCCAATAATGACGATGGAGACGGTTATCCTTCGACATCAGAATTGGGATACGTGTTGGAAAAAAAAGAATCGAAGCCAGCGTACTGTGAAGATCTACCCGCATTCGATTCTGAAAAACAAGGTACCGACGCAAGATTATGGTACGCGACGGCAGATTTGTGTTTTTGTCGAGAATCCACCAAGCGGGGGTTGACTTGTTCTGGCTGCAAGGTGCTAAACGGTGAAGCATCAACCTGGCTATCTCAAATAGCCTACGAAGGAATTTAAGGTATTTTTATAACACGATTTATTTCGCATTGGCGGGTACCCTCATTAAAAAAAATGAGCGGCGAAAAACCAAGTGATAAAGAAACGTTGCCCGCGTTCGCCAGTCGTTTCATATCTGATGCGAAAAATGAACACCATCTGGGAATCATCGAATACAAGTGAAACCAAGCGAGGAAAAATAACGTCAAAGTGTTATAACTACTGTATAACAGTCATAAGCGTAATGAGTGCAGAAGTAAGGCGATGGACATGAAGGGAAGACCTACAACACCTACAGCAGCATCGAGCCAAGTGACGCAGCAGCCGGCATCGAAGACTTTGGTGTGCAGCTTCAAATGTGGCAAGCCAGGTTACAAAGCCGTGCGCTGTACGAGCAGTGGTGCAATGGCGGCAGCGGCAGCGGACCAGTCGACGGCACGGCGCGACGCGTCGATGTCTGAGTTGAGCAACCACCATCAGGCAGGATACAACACAGGTGAATCGTTTCATTTTTACTTACGATTCTGGTGCTGAATGCTCGTTGAAAAAAAGTTTTACATCGAAATTTAGTGTTAAACGTGTTTGTAATGTTGTTGTTATGACTGGTATAGGTCAGACATGAGTATTCAGTCCAGAACAGATTTTATGTTGTGTAGTGATTAACGGGTGATCATCCTCTTGAAATTTTGTTACGTGTTTTGCCCGACAATTATTAGCAAAGTGAGGTCGCGAATAATTCAGGGTTTTTCTGTAAACATGCCGACATGTTTCCATGCCAACTGAGCTTTCGTTAACGAAAAGTCTTTTGTGTAAATTCAGTGAGTCATAATAGTGAAAACGCATTTCAATCGGATTTAACTGTTATCGCGACGGATATAACGAGCAATGACAAGTCTAGGCTTTTGCAAACGCTTAAAGAATTTTCTGAGTTTTTCAATAAAGTGTAGGGAATATGATAAAGCCCGATTTGACAAAACAAAGGCAAAAAAAATCGCTAATTTCAAGATTTTGTGTTATTAGAAAATGAAGAACGAAATCAGTCTTAGTTAGATCCAAAGTTCAAGGGTCCGTTTAGAGTGATAGAGATTTTGTATGGTGACCGTTAGACATTGAAACCCTTGAATTCTAAGGGTACCTACAAACATGCCAACGGGTCATGTACCAGTCGAAGTTACCATAGATTCTGATTAAGTTGTTGTGAGAGGTCGAGTAAAGCGGTCTATAGGCCGTATTGTTTTCGACCGTACCTGTAGCCATTTCGTAGCCGTAGTCCGTAACTTATTGACATTCTGGTGTCCATGGATACGCGGTGTGCGGATGGCCCTGGCGGAGGTCGGGGTCTTGAGAGACCATAGTGTGTTGTCACCAGTGGTTATTACGTAGTCGTAGCCCGTAGAAATCGGTATCTGTTGAGCCAACTCAAGTAGACCGTGGGTAAGCGATAGGCGTTTAACCCTGGTGGAGGTTGGGGTCTTGAGAGACCATAGTGTGTAGTCAGCGGGTGATGCACACGGGCGATCCACGTGGTGGATGCGCACAGAAGTTTGATCCATGCGTGGATGTGTGAAAGCAATGTGATTGCTGGTCGGCTGGAGAGCCGTGGCGTTAGAGGTTTTACTCGAAAGTCGAATGATACTGGAAAATTGGTAGTTTTTTTGCAATAGAGTTGCGATAGTTGATGCGAACGACTGTGGTACATGGCCTAGGGTAGTTGTCAGTGGCATCGGAAAGTTGTTAGTGGCCTAGGGTAGATGTTAGTGGCCTAGGATAGATGATAGTGGCCTAGGGTAGATGTTAGTGGCCTAGGATAGATGATAGTGGCCTAGGGTAGTTGTTAATGGCCTAGGGTAGATGTTAATAGCCTAGGATAGTTGTTAGTAGCCTAGGGTAGTTGTTAGTGACCTAGGGTAGTTGTAGAGGCCTAGGGTAGTTGTTAGAGGCCTAGGATAGCTGTTAGTGGCCTAGGGTAGTGATTGTTGTATTTTCAATTACCTGTTCCCAGTGTTTGATTAATTTAAAGAGTATTGGTTTTAATGATACAGTAGAGTTCTGAAATTTCCTTATTTTCACCGAAGAACTGAATCTAGAGTTTGGTCAGGAATGACCGAGTGGAACAGTGTTCTGTCGTGGACTATTTTGTGTTTCAGAGTGATTATCACACGAGGACGAGTGGAAAGAGTTGAATGAGGCCTACACCAAGATGATAAAAAGGGGATGAAGAAGAAGATCACACGAGGACGTGTGCAAGCAGGATGGTCGTGTCGGAATCGAGACGTATTCGGAACGCCAGCGCCATCCGGTGGCGCTCGATGGAGTTAGTGTGAGGCGCGCTAGCGACGGTCAACGGCACTTCACTGTTGGCAGCCGGCGCGAGCGGATCACTGAAACCATCCCGCGATCTGAGATACGTATACCTACATTTTTTTAAGTACAGTTATAGTGCAGTGTTCATTAGTGCTAAATAGGAAAAATAAACCAAGATGATTGTCAAGTGTAAAATACTGCTTTCTTTATCCAACACTACCCACCGATGACGCCCACAGCAAAGAGGACCTACATTGTGTGCCAATAATGACGATGGAGACGGTTATCCTTCGACATATTAAACCTTCCCCAGAACGTAACGAACACTTTTCTGAAAACCGCATCAAAATCGGTTTAGCCAAACGCGAGATAATCGCTGAAAAACATGCAATGGTCACTGAAAATCTACAATCCAAGTAAGCAAAAACGAATCCACGCGGGCAACGTCACGGGATATCTATTAGTGTTTTATACTAAAACCTTCTCCAGAATGTAATGAACACTTTGCTGAAAACCGCAACAAAATCCGTTCAGCCAAACAAACATACATACAGGTCGAACTGAGAACCTACTTTTTTTTTGAAGTCGGTTAAAAAGGGTGACAACGACTCCACATTGAGCTAAAATGAAACAGAATACAAGAACAAAATAACATCCATTAATATGATAAAATAATAATTGCGGATAAAAAATTGCTATACATATTTAGGAGTAAATAATTTAGTTTTGACTTTTTAGTCAAAATGTGACTGTAGTATTCCATCATAAATTTTTAATATAGTCATTTTTGTAAATATTTTACTACTAATTTTAGTTTTTAAATGTAGTATAGTAGTAGTATATATATTTAGGTTCTTTTTTATTATAAATATATGTAGGTAATACAATATCGTTAATTTGAAAAAAAAATATATAAAAGTGTGAACCATAAAGTGAATTACCATCAATAATAATACTAATCATATTCCAGGATTCAAATGAGATAATTCGATTCAAATGTCAAAAATATTATTATTATAATATTAATAGTATTGTTTATTTCGTTAGGCGAACTTCATTTAATAAAAGACCAAAGACACATTGAACAGTCTCGTATTCGCAGTCACTTTCAAGAACCAATATGTCACCACCACCACCACCAATAGGCAGCCATAACATACAAACAAGACACCTTATCTATTATTTTTGTAACCCGTTTTTTTAACAAGCCATTCGTAGAGAGACAATTTTACATCGTAAGCCTATCGACAGTTTATATTTTTATCATGACGGATTATTATTCATCATAGCTCTTTTTTCAATGATCTGTTATGATTTATTAAATTAATTCCGTTAATAAACTGTTCACAAGTGTACTATGTTAACCGTTTCTTATGTAAAATATAGCTAATTTTATCTCAGGGGACCAATAGGCACCTGAATAGGTGCCGAATCTTTAACTTATATTGTATATATGTTAGAGGGGACGAATGGGTACCTTAAAAATAATATTTTTTATTAAAATATTAATTGGTCCCCTACCAGGAGACCAATGGGCACCTATATAGGGGCCGAATCCACAACTTTTATGCTGGGGTACGAATTTTAGTGGACGAATGGGCTCTGACCCATTTTAGTTACCACGGGCAAAGATAACCACGGGTATGCTTCGAAATCGATACCTACCTATTTCAGGCAGGCGTTAAAAAGTCTGAACAGTCGTATACATGCTTTGTTCTACTTTTACCTGCATAATATATCATGAATTTTTATTTCCCTAACTGCGAAGATAGCTCGCCGGAGAAAAGGACGGAGCCCCGCGGAGCGGGGCTCCGTCCTTTTTTGTTAAGTTGTAAAATTATGATTATTTAGAGATAAATGAAATTTTATTTATTTATGAAAACCAACTTGAAATTAACAAACTTGAAATAAAAAATAAATAAAATTACTATAATGATATTCGTTTTGTTACTAAGTCATGGTCAAACATGTTGATTCAAAATACTGTTTTCCAGCTTAAAGCCTCCTGCAGACACACGTGATTATACTACACATGTCTTAGCAAATAAATTTATCTTTATCTTACTAAGTTACCGACAACAGAGGTTCTGTTGTCGGTAACTTAGTAATTTTTCCGACAAAATTACTAAGTTACCGACAGTTCAGTAGTTCTATTCGGAAGTTTAGTTTTTAATCGAAGATCCAGTTTTTTTAGGAGAAAATGTAATTTAAACATCCTCATTGTTTGTTAAATTGGATATTTTTTTTCGTTAATGTTTTAAATTTTTTGTCGGTAATTCAGTAGGTATAACGCTAGTTAATTAGAATAATAGTCGGACACAGATCGCTGGAGATTAATTTGTTTGCCGGAACCATCATAATTTCGCATTATTATGTTATGATTATAAATATACTAGCGACCTGCCATGGTTTCACACAGGTGCAATTTAAATAAAATTAAATTCAGTAGTTCTAGAGATTACTTCCAAGAAGCAAACTTACTAACTTTACTTCCTTATTATATTATCTATACATATAATAAAAGAGTAAAAAAACTGTGTCTGTACATTGAATATATTAAAAAAAAAAAAATAATTGAGGGGGTTTAGAAACAGTAATAGAGCACGAATCCGAAAAAAAAATTCTGTCTGTTTATCTGTTTGTCTGTTTGTCTGTGTGTCTGTTTGTTTGTACACGCTAATTTTCGGAACTACTGGACGGATTTGAATGATTTATTTTTTGTTGTATAGATATTGAGTCGGGGCAACACATAGGCTATAATTTATCTTGGAAACTTGAACACCTGATGCAGAACTGCAACAGACCAGCTTAACTATAAGAGATACATAAATGGCACCATAGCAAAAAGTGTTCCACGTGACGAGCATTTTTTGCTGCGACAATAAATTTGAAGATCTGGAACACCTGATGTGGAACTCCAAGAGCCCAGCTAAACTATAACATATACAGGGTGATTTGTAATTCGATGCGGTCCTTGAAATGGGTGATACTAGACCTTATTTGCAACAATTTTAACCCCGACAACATGGGGTCTAAACTGACTGGTGTTTGAGATATCGAACTTTAAAGGTATTTCGAAAAATGTCTACCTCTCCATCATTAAGTGCTTATTGTTAAAAAGTAATGATGGTTACTACTTAGAATTTATACTTTTCTGATAGAATATGAACGACTGAATCTAGTGAATACAAGTTTGTTATAAAACTAATCATATCTTGGGAAATAAAGTGTCATAAATTTTCTGTTTTGAAGTTTTCTGAAAACTTCCCTTGTCTTTCAAAGCATATTTAAAAAATAAATGTATGACACTTGGTTTACAAATTACAGAAAAAACTTTCTTGTCTCATTACCTTTCTAAAAAGGTGCCACAATACCCACTTTTAGTTAGTGTCTGACCTGAAAATTAGAGTTGTTACTGACAAGGTAGTAAATCAACGAAAATTGGTTGCAATGTTTTTTCGACCCAACATTTTTTTTCTGTGGTTTTTGTCCAAACTGCTATCTGATATTAGCTTTTTGAGTCAATGCGCTTAATCCTGGCCGTAATCACATAATCATATCAAGCAAAGTCGGTTTTATTTGGAGTATTTTACCTATGGACCAGATAGTCAAACCATCAATTCTCTTCCATTTAAAACAGCTACTTGAAACATAAGTACATTGACGGAATGTTTGTAAACTCTGATTTCATAAAAAAAACTAAACTGGCGTGCATAAAAGTTAGGTCACCCTACTGGTAGGACAGGTAAAAATACTCCAGATAAAGCGCGATTTTGGCTGATGTCATCGACCAGGATTTAGCGCATTGACTCAAAAAGCTAATATCAGATAGCAGTTTGGACAAAAACTACAGAAAAAAAAATGTTGAGTCAAAAAAATTTTACAACCAATTTTCGTTTATTTACTACCTTGTCAGTAACAACCCTAATTTTCTGATCAGACACTAACTAAAAGTGGGTACTGTGGCACCATTTTAGAAAGGTAATGAGACAAGAAAGTTTTTCCTGTAATTTGTAAACCAAGTGTCATACATTTATTTTTTTAAATATGCTTTGAAAGACAAGGGAACTTTTCAGAAAACTTCAAAACAGAAAATTTATGACACTTAATTTCCCAAGATATGATTAGTTTCATAACAAACTTGTATTCACTAGATTCAGTCGTTCATATTCTATCAGAAAAGTATAAATTCTAAGTGGTGACCATCGTTACTTTCTAACAATAAGCACTTAATGATGGAGAGGTAGAAGTTTTTCGAAAAACCTTTAAAGTTCGATATCTCCAAAACCAGTCAGTTTAGACCCCATGTTGTCGGAGTTAAAATTGTTGCAAATAAGGTCTAGTATCACCCATTTCGAGGACCGCATCGAATTACAAATCACCCTGTATAGGAATGACGTCTTAGCAAGAGTTGTTTAGCTTGATAAGCACTCTCTGTTGACGTTTAAAAATTGAAGATCTTGAACACCTGATGTGGAACTCCAAGAGCCCAGCTACACTTTAATATGTATAGGAATGACGTTTTAGCAAGAGTTAATCAGCCTGATGATCACTCTCTGTTGACGTTTAAAAATTGAAGATCTGGTGCATCTCGAATCGTCTCGCGCATCCCGTTATTTTCCCGTCTCCGGGCTCTTGGAATTGGACATCAGACGTTTCAGATCTTCGATTTTGACGACCCCGTTGTGGCTGACATAACCAACAGGATGCGCGTACGAAGTCGCGGGCAGAAACTAGTATTATATAGGTGTAGATTGCTTCAGGCCTGTCAGGGTCGCGGGACTGTCTAAGCAGGTTACCGTGAGCCTGGAACGTAAAGAGCAATTGAAGGAACACCGTGGATTTTAGTCAGCACGAGTCTGGCAATGCCTTCCGCTCTACCCAGGGTAGGAGGACTCGGTTGATATTTTTACAAACTTAAAAAAAGCATACTTAGATTGCCCTATTAATTTCCCTCTGAATAACTAAAAAGATTTAATTTTGAGGTCTTTGATAGGTGTTTGAGACTATTCCGGTGGACACGTTGCCACAAAATGTTCAAACAAGGGAAGGAAAGAATCAGCCTCGACGAGTGGGTTCATCATCATCATCATCAGCCTATAACGTTCCCACTGCTGGGACACAGGCCTCCTCTCTGTAAGAGGGAGTGGGCCATAATCCACCACGCGGGCCAAGTGCGGGTTGGTAAATGTCACATGTCTTCGAATTTTTGGTTCTAGGACATGTCGGTTTCCTCACGATGTTTTACTTCACTGTTTTGAGAGCAGTGGTGACGAAATAAATTACACAAAGTAATGTGCCTGGCTGGGTTCGAACGAACCCACGACCTACAACTCGTAAGTCGGGACCGATACCGATACTCGTCGTGCCCAGGCGCACGGCGAGTGGGTTGTGATGTCCTTATTGGTAAGGAGTCTGGAATACTTATCTAGAAGACACGGGGTCGAGTCCCACTCGCTGCTGAATTTATCTTTCTTCTAAAAAAATACGAGACGCGACGCAGGTTTTATTGCGTATAACCATTTACAACTTTAAACAAGAATATCATAAATAAATACAGATAACGTAGCAAAAACTAAGAAAATAAAATAATCAAATTGACCACGAAAATACAGTAAAGGGTCAATCACATTAGGCCCACAACATACCTCTGAGGGGCTCTTACAAAGGGATTGTATATAAAACCAATGTATTACTTAGGTATACGGAAAATATCTTGGAGATTACAAAAGGTGTGGTTGTCCGATGAAAGGGCTCATGCAGGATATCGGGTTATTTTTTTCTATTTACATAAAAGGTGATTTTAGGTTTTATTTTTTGTACCTACTGCATTGGAAACGTTAAGCTTCCTGCAGATACACGCGATTAATCGCGCTGCGACAACGAGCCAAGCTAATTTCCACTCTAAAAATACTGCGAATGGACCGCGACATGTCCCCCGCGCGATTAATCGCGTGTGTCTGCAGGAGGCTTTAATTTTGTATAGTATTTTTATTTACTTGGTATTTTTATTTATATGTGACTTCGGTATTAAAATATTGTGTTTATATCAACTCAGTTTACCGCTCTCCACAAGTGGACAAAGGCCAGGCTCACATTCGAAGGCCCCCCTTAGAAAGCCAAAGCCTACCGGGGTCGCGGGACTGTCTTATCAGGTAACCGTGGCCCCGAAATGAAAAGGGCTATTGAGTGGACACCATGGATTTTAGTCAGTCCAAGTCTGAATGTCCCTCCCTTCCTGCCCTGGGTGGGAGGAGTCATTAGATGATTATACCACGTAACAAAAAAAACAACGCTGCGAAACATCATCTTGTCCTCCGTCTTTTGCACTCTGTCTGTCTAAGTCACTTTCTTAATGTTATAATAATCATAGCCTATAAATGTTCCCACTGCTGGGACACAGGCCTCCTCTCTGTGAGAGGGAGCAGGCCGTAATCTACCACGCGGGCCCAGTGCGGATTGGTAGATGTCACATGTCTTCGAATTTTTGGTTCTAGGACATGCCGGTTTCCTCACGATGTTTTCCTTCACCGTTTTGAGAGCAGTGGTGTTGAAATGAATTACACAAAGTAATGCGCCTGACGGGGTTCGAACCCACGACCTACAACTTGTATGTCGATGCCGATACCACTGGGCCACTACTGCTCTATTAATATAGGGTTGGCAAATAATTAAATTAATAATAAATTATTATTTTTTTGCTACTTTATAAAATCCTTAATTATTTCATTGATAAAAACGTTTACTTAACCGCCAGGACTTGAAACTTTAAATTTTATTCAAGAGTTCTTGTCATAGCAATGAAGCTGAAAAGTAAGAAAATTCAACCAAGGAGTTAAACAAATAGAGGTTAAAAAGCATGAAGTTTCAAATTAGAATTCCACCTCGTCAATTCCATGTGTGTTGCAGTTTTTAACTAGATTTATTTAATAATTCATATTTTGTACTGAAAATTACGAATTATCTCATCGACAGCACAAAATAGTCAGCCAAATCGTTCAACCATTTCTATAGTGATGCTTTGACATACATTTATATACGTTTAGGATCTAATTTTACAAAAATCGTTATATTTCAATTCAATAATACCTATTTGGAGCAGTGGTGGCCCAGTGGTATCAGTCCCGACTTACGAGTTGTATGTCGTGGGTTCGAACCCCGCATTACTTTGTGTAATTTATTTCATCACCACTGCTCTCAAAACGGTGAAGGAAGACATCGTGAGGAGATCGGCATGTCCTAGAACCAAAAATTCGAAGACATGTGACATCTACCAATACGCCGCACTGGGCCCGCGTGGTAGATTACGGCCCACTCCCTCTCACAGAGAGGAGGCCTGTGTCCCAGCAGTGGGAACATTATAGGCTGATGATGATGATACCTTTTTGAGTACATTTTTACCATAAAAGGCCCCAAAAATAACACTAAAAGCGCAATACCACACAACAAAATAAACATTTAATTTCCCAGTAGAATACCCAGATTACTCGATAACACAATAATAAGTAGGTTTCCCGGTTTACCCCTAGAACCTGCACGAGTAAGTAGTGTTGTCACTCAGCTTTTCCCCCGCGAACCGTGAGTGATGTGCCACCGACTGGAGCCGTATACAACGATACTACATTAGCTGGGTTTGATAGTGGTGGCGGTGACGTGTGTATATAGCCTTAGGGCCAACGCTCACAAAACAACCCGACCCTTCGACCATTCTTTCGACGACACTCTTTTTTGGTCGAGGTAGAAATACTCACTCGTCACCAGATGACATTTTTCGCCCCTGAGACAGTTAAGGGGCCGCTCTCTCAAGGGCGAAAAATGTCGTTCACCCATGGGAGTGAATGGATCTATCAGACTATTACTGTCTATAATTACCCTCATGTTCCCTAGCAAACTTGCGTCCGGTTGCAATGGGATCTAGTATGACTGACCCTGCTCCGAAATGGTTTCGACCCCTAGAGTGAGGTGTAAAAACTCACGAACAAGTTAATATCTGGGGCTATTTGGTTCGCGCGCCATAATGTTCGCGCGCTGGGATTCGCCGAACCTGGCGACACCAGCGCCATAGTTTCGGACCACCGCCCCCAGAGCGTCGCCGTCGCCGACCAATAAAGACATTTCTTCCATTTTCAAAATCTTGGCCGGTGATTCTTGTGTAATTTTATCAAGAAATTCGATTTTTCGTGATGGACAGATAAAAGTTTAAAGAAACTCAATATAAATACCCAGCAGTGATCTGACAATCTGTTTCGTGAAAATGCTTCACGGTGTGAGCTGCAGTTGCTGGTGAGGCGTCCCTGAACTGGTCTGAAGGTTAATGGGCCAATAGTTTTCAGTGCTGACGTCGAACCCATTTCTCATTCTTCAATTCACAGGGCGGGTTTCATAGGAATCAATATAATTACTCCCAAACAGTAAATTTTAACAATTGAGTTCCCCGCGAGTTGTCCGCTATTTGCACGCCGCGTCTGCAGGCGTCATGGTAGGCTCCCTGTGCGTTGTTCTTTACCGTACGTAGGGTGTACAAGTAAGTGAGTTTATGAGGTAAGTGAGACGGAAATAATGCTGGTAAACGGTGACGGGTACAGGATTTCTTAGGGAAGGAAAATGAGTGAGTGGATTATTCTTATTATTTAGAAAGGACTCCTACAAAAATTGGGTTTATTTAGCAAAAACCTGTATAAGTAGCGATATTTTGTAGGTTGGTATATGATGCTACTTATCAACTTGCGTGGATTAAGGACTGAATAGGTTGCTTCCTCAAGCAAGCGCAAGGTACATCATTGTACATCATTGCTTACCATTAGGTAAGATAATGACCAAACCTTTTGTCATAAAGAGATCGAGTAAAACAAAATAAAAGTCGATCCACTAGGTTAAACTGACCTTTCTATGATAGGTCCGTGGTTGGGTGACCATCCACTACTTTGAAATTACTGGTGTGCAGCTACACCCGGCTAAATTGGAAGACAAACCTGATATAGTCAGGTGGCTTACCATGATGGCTTAAAGCGTGAGGCTGTGGGAAAGAGACAGCACTATACAAGTCGTCTACCGCCATCTCGTTCCCTGAGCGGTCTCACATACATCAGTTTTCCTGATCAGGAATCCTGATCCGTTTTCTATCCGAACACAGTGAATTCTTACAAGTGTGTGTGCATGTTTTGTGTGTGTTGTTCACTTTCATAGACTGTCATTCATCATTTCGAATTCCGTTCGGAAAAAAAAAACTGATGTATGTGGGGACCCTAAGTGTCTAAATACACTATGCCGCAGTTACGCGACCGAAGTTCGGCGGCTGATTTCACGTTCCGACGTATTCGGCTGATATGACACACCATTAGTGCCGAACTTACGCGGCAGAAGTTCGGCGCGGGTGGCGCGGGCGGCTCGCTGCTGCTCGGGCCCCCGGATCTTCGTCGGTAATCGAACCGAACTTCGGTCGCGTATAATGTGTGGTCACAGAATAAGTTGCCGCTGAACTTACGCCCGACCGAAGTTAAGCTGTACGCTAAGACGCGACGGAATTACGGCATAGTGTGTCGTCAGTAATTCAAATAGCATTGCAGGCGTAATTGTGCCGAACTTCGGTCGCGTAACTTCGGCATAGTGTGTTTAGACACAGACGTCATATAGTAGAGTCACAACGACACAAGACATGGCAGGCGATCATGATTGTTACCTAGTTATCTGCCTAATATATTAAAACCCATAATCGCCATAAACAAGTAATATGATAAAAAGCAACATAAAAAATCTGCTGGCAAATATAAATTATTGCAAAAGTTACTAAACGTTTTTCGATAAAACTAAAAATGAAAATTCTATTTGCAGGTACTCCGAACATTAGCCTATTAGTCCATTCGTGTGCACTTAATACTTCAACGGAAAAGCTTTCAGAAAAATTGAATTTTTTTTGATCGATACGAATAGGTGAACTTTTTCTACTGGGCAATTATAATACCATGACATAATAGGTCGTACCGTATTGAGGCCTTATCATGAGTTTTCACTTATTGTGACATAAAGTAAACTGGAACTTTGACATTTGAAATTTCAAGGAAAAAATTTGTTCCTTCTTCGTACACCAGAGGCGCTGTTCCATTTTTCCATACAAGAAACGCTGTAAATACTGGAAAGACGCTGTTAAGTAAAAGAGTGAAAACTCGTGATAAGTGGTGACACCCAGGCGTTTCTTCCTCCTTATCAGACACAGGTACCTCCCGAAACTTCCGTGTCCGGTGAGGACCTGCGTCCACTCCTCAAAGAGGGATCTTACCGCCGATTGATTGCGGCGTGCCCGGGGTTATCATAACCTAAGAATGGTTAAGTTAGTAAAAATATATACTTACGGTTTATTACACTCGTTTAATTGAGGAATCGGCCTCTACCTTCAGTACCTGCCAAAGAAAGAAGCTACTAAGTAATTAATTAATAAAAATAAATAATATACTTTAAATAAAATGCAATTTAAATTAAAGAAAAATAAATTTTAAATTTAGGGTGGACTACGTCCATGAATACGTATATTTGGGCCAAATAGTCTCATTCCAGGCGAGGCAAGATAAGGAAATTCTACGTCGGACCGAAAACGCCTGGAAGAGCTTTTGGTCCATGAAAGACCTGATGAAGGGAGAACTTCCTTTGTCGCTAAAGCGGAAACTCATGGACGTTTGCATCCTCCCCATCCTCACGTACGGTGCACAAACTTGGTTTTTGACAAATCTTCAGAAGTCCACGCTCGCGGTTTGCCAGCGACGCATGGAACGCAGTATTTTGGGAGTCAAACTTTCAGACCGCATAAGAAACACAGTACTGCGTTCCTTAACGCATATTGCCGATGTGGGAGAGAAAGCTGCCTAGCTGAAATGGGACTGGGCTGGCCACGTATGTCGAATGCCATACAATCGTTGGGCAAAACATACATCCGATTGGGTGCCAGAAGGGAGAACTCGACGTCGTGGCAGGCCCAAGCGAAGATGGCGAGATGACTTGGACCGCTTCATGAAGGACTGGACCGCGGTCGCAGAAAGCCGTGAGAAGTGGAAAGAGTGGAGGGAGGCCTTTGCCCAGCAGTGGGACACTATGGGCTGATATAATAATAATAATTAAATTTTAAATTTCTATGACCACACAGCGTGTGCATTCGAGGGCTTTTTATGGTGAGTACTCAATGCGAGTGACTCAAAATGCAATGGACATCGCCGATAGCCTTTCAACTCCAATAACAATTAGTCGGCCGAAATGTCGGCTTTTTTGTAGCCGACTAGTCTGCTAAACTCATAGCCATCCCATCTCTATTTGCAATTTTTTTTTCGCAGGTTGACAACCCCTCACTATTGCCAAAGACTTATGAACGGGGTACTGTTACCCAGTATAAAATGAAATCAAATTTCTAAAGAAATCAAGTGAAGTATGTAAGGGAGACAGGTCAGATTATGTTTGTCGGTGGAGGGTAAATAAAATTGATGGAGAAAACTGTTCGGTAAACTAGATCCTGGGCCATATAATTGACAAGCGAACCTTTATAAGTCGTACCTAAGAGGGAAGTGATCTTATAATTATTTATGAAAGCTGATAATAGAAAAAGGAAAGAATTTTTGGGCGGTATTTAGATTGAAAATTCCTTGGTCATTTGGAAATTAAAGACAAGGAAAAATCTTGAGAAACTATCAAAGAGCTTATTATATTTAGGTAAATTCTAAGGTAAATATCTTATGAAAATCCTTTAAATAATTGGAAAAACCGAAGTCCCCATTAATTTTACTAACGTAAAATCTAAAAATAATAATTAATTGAACATGATTAAATCAACTTTTTTTTCTCAAAATTGCTTGTACATAATTTTTTTACAGGCCAAATTGGAAATTAGAAGGACCTCACGGTATAACCACATTTCACTGAAGATTCTTTACAGCTTCGATCTCACACAGCGACTAAATTGAGCTAACAAGCGAACTAAGCGAATACTCGCCGCGAGTGACATTCGCAGCGATTAATCTGTGTGTGGCCGAATTTTAACTTCGGATCAGGTCGCACTCCGTCCCACTTTCTTCACACCCTCAGAAAGGGCGTCAAGAACTTGCAGCGTCCTTAGGCAACGGGAACCATTTTCCATCAGGCAGACAGTATGCTTGTTTAAAATAAAACTAACTTCATCTAGGTTCATTTATTATCATTTATTTTAGACTCATTCCAACAAAAAAATCCTTAAAACTACCCTCCATTATAAAAAAAACCTGACCTAAAAGTCACAACAGACAAACTAAACTATGTCAAACAGTAAATTATATTTAAGTGCTAAGTTCCACGGTCCGTAGTCACCAGGGAATAGACCGGAGTGCACTCCGCAACACCGTTGTTTGTGCAATGCTAAATATCAATACTTAGTGCTAGCTGTTTTAGCGAGAATTAGAATTTAATGTCTTAACTTGCAATTGGGACCGTGAACAGGGGTACTATAATATTATATTGTGCTAAGTTTTGAACATGACTTTGTTCGCATATATAATGCAAGTTTCAGCACATGTTAGATCCGTGTAGGGATTTATTTTCTTACGGCACTTAAATAACTGATGAAATGTTATTCATCATTTTACTGAAAATGCTTAACCCCTGCCATACTTTACAGAGAATGCAGGCGAAGTGAAGTTACGTTAGTAACTTCGTTAATCGTTTCCATTTTTTTTTCTTAGTGATCCTGCTTCCAAATCGTTTTCCATACTAACTGAAACTCACCCTGTATAGGGCTGCGGTAACCAGATATTTAGCTCTATCGGGCCCCGTAAGTTATACTGACGTCCAGTTCTTTACGGCGCGCACGTGGAACGCAACGTGTGTCAACTCGGGTCATTTTTTTTTTTGTGTTGTCAGGTTATTTTTGTTGTAAGAAAAATTTTGTCTTGAGAAATGCCCACGATCTCCCAGATCTGGAGGCGGATTGTTTCTCTCTCACGTGTTCTGCCACATTCATCACCAGCATTACATGCTTCGCGAAAATAAGTGACTGCCTCCCATGCCTCCTTACTCCTCCTTGTATCGTTGAGCTTCTCGAGTTATGAGTCAAGCTACACGATAACATGATAACGATCATTTGTGTGGTTCTTTCTTCAAAAGACCACTAACCTGCATGATCCTCATATGACCTGATCTATATAATGTCTGGACTTTAAGAGAAACCTTTAAGTTTGTTTCGGCTGTTTCTTCTCAGAGTAGTCAACGACGAAACACAGGCCTCTGCTTGTTTTATGAAAAGACGTGTAAAAGTGTTGATAAAACCTACTTGCATAAATGAAAATCATTTCAAATAATAGTAGTTTATGAAACTGTTACATAATGAGGGGTATTATACACGAGTGTGAGTTTAAAAAACGAGCGAAGCGAGTTTTTTAAAAGTATCACACGAGTGTATAATACCTAGTTATGTACAGTTTCATACACTACTTTATCTACTTTCATTGAACACGAATTGATGAAATAAAAGATAAAGATTGACACAGTATTATGGCGCCAAAGTTCCTGTTATCACCGCGCCTGGGCCACAGCGCGCGCAGCCACAGATAAAAAATCAAATGGATGTATCTATGATCTGACATCTGTATCGTAATGAAAAAAAATTTTATTATAGCATTATTTTGTTAGAGAAATAGTGTCATAATTTAATTTTTTAATTTCATTTCGATATACCTACTGTGTTTAAAGTACGTCATTATAAACTCGTTTTGAGTTTTGTATTTTGAATTTAACGATATGAGAGTAGATAAACATTATTTCAACATCATTTTACTTTATTTCATCATTTCTGTGCCGTCGATGTGTTTTTTTTTTATCGTGGTAAAATCATCAAATGAGTCCGACTGTGAAGTCCGTCAGACTTGTACTGACTAAAATCCACGGTGTCCTTCAATAGCCCTTTATGTTCCGGGGTCACGGTAATGAGATAAGTCCCGCGACCCCGGCAGGCTTTGGCCCTCTAGAGGGGGGCCCCGTCATTATGCGCTCTTTGAGGCGCGCGTGGAACACAACGCGCCGTCGACCCCGGCCTGGTCCATGGTCGGGCAGCGAGTTGCCCTTTACTCGCCGCCCGCATGCCCGCGCCTACGGTGGCCGGAGATCGTCTTGCGACGTCCGTCGCCGTGGGCGTCCACCACCGGGGTACCACCTATGTGTTTTAGCAAGCGTAATGATCACTTGCCGACCCTCATATGAAAAGAAGCCTTTACCAGACTACGGTAGACCCAGACACAGTAACAATCAGACAAACTGTGATACTATTATCAGTATTCTTTATTCATACAGTCTAGACAAACCCGAAATTAAACTAAAATTATAATTAAAACCACGTTATATGGACATTTTCAACTAGAAGACTTTCAAATGAGTTCGCTAAACCCTAGTCTTTATAAATTGGTATTTAAAAGTGATAGGATTTTAGTCTCAAACTATTAAAATTAGGTATGTTAGGTGATCTTTGTACAAGTGTTCAACAGATGATTAACGATTTTGCCTAAAACACAGGGGATTCGGTTAATTGATTCAAAATTAATCAAATGCTGATTAGGTGCGACCCCACAGAGCGCGCAGCCTCGCGAGGCATTTTCCGCGCGAAGCAGCTCGGTTGGTGTGGACGTGTCTCGGGGGAGGCAAGTGTCAGCGCTGTCGCGGTCGATCGACCGAGCGCCCGAGCCATCCAGTGTCGGCTTTTGTTTTGCTCGCGTATATTGTTTCGTGCCTCGGTCGAAAAACAATAGTCGTGTCCACACGGAGTGAGCAGCCTGGCTTGTCAGTTTCGCGAGGCTGCGCGCTCTATGTGGACGCACCAATTTAAAAACAAAGGAAAAGTCGTTCATAGTCAACAAAAATTATCATAGGAACATCTAGGTAAAATGTTTTATTTAAATAGCATCAAAATCTATTCTCCCTATTATATTTAATTCCGTAGAAAAATCCAATAGCATCACTAATTGCGTTACAGCACTTTTAAACAAGCGTCCAAGCAAATTAAAAAAGAAACATTTTCCAACCGGTCCCTATTTCATAACTCATTGTGAATTCAATGAATTTTTTCACGAGACAAAGCCTTTATTCTACATTTACATCCCTTTTTTTCAGTTCTCTGATAAGTTCTTTACAAAATATCAGATTAATAATAATTCCTCAAAGTTGCCAATGTTCGTATTTTTTATTAACTAACTTTTGCCCACGGCTTCGTACGTGTGGATTGAATTTAAAATCGAGTATCCATATTTTTCCACCCCGCACGCACATTACCGCGTCCCTCTCATAGAGAGGTCTGTGTCCCAGCAGTGGAAACATTATTCATTTATTTATTTTATTTTATTATGGGCTGATAATGCTTATCTATATTTTTATTTCTTCAGAACTGTTGTATTTAGAACGAAATGGAGCCTAAGAACCCCATGATATAATGTATTTTTTTAATATCTCGTTTTGCCCCACTGCTGAGCATAGGCCTTCCCCTCCTCTTTTAGTCGTTCATGAGTCTTGCCTTTTTCGGCCAATCTCTTCTCGGAGTCCACCTCGTCACACTAATATTTTTTAAGCCTGCCTCAACTGTGACGTTCTTGTGTTCAAACACCCACTCAGTGACCTCTCTAAGACCACCTGTTCCGGTCCACCCTATAGTGTTACCTGCCCAGTCCCACTTCAACTTTACTGACTTTATCAACATCGGTCACACAAATTTTGGAACTTAAATATCTTTAATGTACAGACATCAGCCGGCTAGAATTTTATATATTTAAAGATTTGACTTTTTAATTAGGAAAAAGCCTTTTCAGCGTATTTTAATCTTCTTATAAGATTGTTCAAATTAAAATTCAGCAAATTCCGCTTAGTTTTTATCGCGTTTTATAAACAATTCTGTTCTGTTTCTCATTTAAATGAGTTTAAGCCATTTTGGGAATAATAATTATTATGAGATTAAGTGTTTATTTATTAAGATATATTTTCGGATATTTAATATTGACTCTTATAAAAGAACTTTGTTTTAAGAACGGACGGAAGTACACCGTTAATAAATTCCTAATTGAAATTATTTCATATCTTCGTAGTTTTTTTTTTTTAATCTTGCATATTTTATTTGTTTACATTTGAAAGTAGCGTTAGTAAATCAGATAGTAGATATATCAGATTTTTTAACTAAGGTGGCTTTTTAATATCGAAAATTTAATAAACGCCGTACGTATTTTGACGCATTAATTATTTCTAGTTTATATTATGTAACGTAATCTTCTTTGTAAAAATTTAGTTTTAATTAATTATGTCCTTAAACACGGTGTTATTAAACCCTTAAAATGTAATAAATCTTGAAAAAAAAAACCTTATTTGCTCTTTATAAAAGTGTCTTTTCATTTTTGTTTAAATTTTGTTCATCATATTCCAAAAAATGAAACAATCTTCAATAGCCGCCATATTCCTTTCCACATTCCATTCCAAATTCAAACTTGACAATCACAAACAAAGTATGACAGACTCTAGTACCTCCATAATGCGGTTTACATCGCAGATGGAGCCACTAGTATGCGGCTAGGAAGACGTGTACTGCTCCTATTTCCTCCCTGGAGTATAGATCAATATGCAGGATGGATTTCCATGGTACCTACTGTTATGGCTTCAGTCTGAGATACCAATAGTTTCTGGGAAACGGGAAACGGAACTTATAAATAGATCTGAATTGGATGTTGGGTTGTGGTTGAGTGATAAATGTTTTAACGCTGAAGAATATGGAAATAAATCGTTTCTTTCAATGTAAGTTTACTTATTTTAATAATTATTAAAAAAAAAAACTTTTTTATAAAAAGTCAAAAGTGGCAATAGTCGATAAAATAAAAAACAAAGCCACGGACTACCAAAAGAAAAATTATTTGTGTTTGTTTTTGAAGTCTGTTTCTTTTTCACAAAGTTTTTAATCAGTACGAATCTGAAGTCTCTCTCGTCCCGCCCTGAGTGGGATAGGAGGACTTATTCGATGATTTAACCACGCAAAAATAGTTATAACTATTTATTTGTGTACCTCATAAAAACCGTTGAGTTATTTTTGTGTAAAACAGTAACAAACATTCATTCATTCGCATAATAAACTTCCGCATTTTAAGTGTCGTAAAATGACAAACAAAACTACTACTATTATAATAAAACTTGTGAGAGTGAAGCTTTAGTAAAATAAAAATGTAGACTATTCTGTAAAATTATTTAGATTTTATATTTTCGCATATATTTTGCATGCGATTGGCAACGAAAAGCTTTCTTTTGTAAAGTGCCTCTGCGGGTCACTCCTTAGGTGCTTGCATGGTCTAGGACATAAGCGTTAGCGGGTTAGATGGACGGCTTGGCTTTGTATTAATGCAAAAGGATTCCACAAGATTTTAGGAAATAATGCTTTAGCAGCTGTACGTAGCGATCGAGTATAATTTTATTAGTGAGAAAAACGAGGATGACTGCATTAATAATTAAAAAAAATTGGAGGACAATTTGAAATGCCTGATAAAATTGTTATAGTTAAACTTATAACTACTCAAGGTGGCACACAGTCATGCAAATCCTATGTATACCTATTTCTAACAGGACCGTTTGGCTTTGTTGTATGTAATGTTTCATAGTTTAGGTCACACACTTACGTCGAACGTAAGTTTTGTGTAGGTAACAGGAAAATTTTGATTATAAGAAGGAAATTCAGATTTCTTGTAAGTATACCCGATGGAGGTTATTTTTTTAAATTGATTCAGTTTAACAACTGAGTATGGAAAGTCATCAGTATTTTTGTTGTGATATTCTATTTATATAACAACATGAATATTGTTATCCTCGTTGGTTTATGATATTTTAATAATCTGTAGGTACTCGTAGATGTCAAATCATAATTTGACATTTATGAATATATTCATACTGCCTATATTTTTTTTCCATATTTCAACTAGTAGGTATTTGTAGATATTATGAACTTATCTAAGTTCTAACTTCAAAATATCAACAGTTAATATATGTGTATTAAATGTTCATTATGTTAAAGTTATACTTAATCGTACTACTTAAACGTTTTAAGCCTAGGTATAACAATTTTCGACATTTTGATATAATCGATATTTTTAATGTTTTGAACATTGGTATTTTAAGCGTTGATATTTTAATCTTCGATATTCAAATATGTGTTCGCCAATTATGTGTAAGTCTCATCTATGAACTTGTTATTTTAAAAATTAGAAAACGCCCCGCTTTCTCTTGTAACCTACACCACAGCCATATCTCTCGGCTAGTAGCAACAAGCGCCTGGATATGACAGTTTTTATTGTGCCCAAGACCAGAGGGGGCGGGGTTAAAAGCGAATGTGTGTGTGTGACTATGACAAAAAGATAATCATGAGTGCTTGAGATACTGGCTTTGTATGGAAGTCGGTTTCTTTAGAACAGGGTAGAAGGACTTGAATGAATTGTTGGTAAAAATTAAAGTTTATACTAATATCGATCGGACTACTTTTTCGTAGTTTTATATTATTTTGTAAAATGAATAAAGTATTAAAACGACAAACAAACTGCATGTTTTAGTCATCTTTTCTTTGTAGATGTATTTCAACTTTGGTCATATTCGGACATCCAAAAAATGGCGCTGCGTGTGATAAAATAGTAATATCATAACTATTTGCAATTACTTTCTTTGAACCTTTCTATAAAACTATTAAAAACTCTGTATTTAATAAAAAAAAAACTAGAAAAAGGTACTACGAAAAACACTATAAAATTCATAAGCAATCAACCCGCTGTCACTGAGCCCCCACCTCAAATTAATTTAGCGAAGAACTAAGGGGGAAAATGTCACCGCCAAATGACTGTGTTTTCATAAGTAGTTATTGCAGGCATTGCACGATTCTATTTAATATACAGCAATTCTAAAATTTTGCGTGTACGTCCAAATGAAGAACACCATTTTTTTAAATACTTTTAGTCCAATCATTTCACTGTAAGTGTTGCTTCATTTTTCATTTAACATTTCCCACACACACACTTGTATTCACGCCAAATATATCCCTAAACATTTGGCCTCATACTAGCATTGTGTACAATCAGCAAGGCGGATTTCAAAGGTATTCTAGGGACATGCCACGTTGGAAATAGGCGCGATAAATATAATTTATGTTCTTTTTTTTCTTTTCTTTATCGTGTTAAAATCATCAAATGGGTCCTCCTACTCAGGGCTGAGCGGGAGGGTTTGTCAGACTTGTACTGACTAAAATCCACGGTGATCCTTCAATAGCCCTTTACGTTCCAGGGTCACGGTAACCTAATGAGACAGCCCCGTAAACCCGGCAGGCTTTGGCCCTCTAAAAGGGCCCCGTCAGATTGCTGACAGCTCTTTCAAGCGCGCGTGGCCCGGGCATGGTTCATGATCGGATAGCGAGTCACAACAGCACGTGCCATCCTCATGCCCGCGAGATATAATTAATGATACTGTCTAACGTGTCTTCCTACTGCTGGGCAAATGCCAGTCCACATGACTTCCACCTTCTCCGATCTAAGGCTAATATGAATAATTATGGATTTTTGAACTTCAAAGTCATAACCTGCAACAATTTAGTTATATTTTATACCCACACACGTATTGCTGGATGAAATTGAAGTTCTTTATGCATATTAAAGTTCTAGACCTCATATCTCACTGAAAAATGCAACAAACCGCAACCCACAACACGATATACCTACATAAATGCTTAGCCACTGAGACGTCTTCACGAAATGGCTTAATTGGGAAATGCCCAATTCGTAAAATGCCCAACAGGTTTTTCTTAAAATGCCCAATTCGTAAAATGCCCAACAGGTTTTTCTCAAAATGCCCAATTCGTAAAAGGACTAATTCTTAAAATGCCCAATTCTTAAAAGGCCCAATTCTTAAAATGCCCAATTCGTAAAAGGACCAATTCTTAAAATGCCCAATTCGTAAAAGGACCAATTCTTAAAATGATCAATTCTCAAAATGCCTTATTCTTAAAATGGTCATTAAGCCTCCTGCAGACACACGCGATTAATCGCGCTGCGACAACGAGCCAAGCTAATTTCCACTCTAAAAATACTGCGAATGGACCGCGACATGTCGCCCCGCGCGATTAATCGCGTATGTCTGCAGGAGGCTTACCCTTTGAAACGCAATGTCCATGACAGATGACAGGTGCGAATTTTCCTCTTTTAAATTAGAATTTTCTTCCCGTTTTCAATTAAAATCGTACTATTTAGTAAACTATCTGCTGCTTCATCAAATTAAAAATACATGTGCATAGCTGAATACCTAAACACCGAATCGATGTATGTGATAACTAAATTAGATTTTTATTCATCGAAAACATACGATTTTGCTTATAAAATCAACGCATTATTTGTTCTGATTAAGAATTTCATTGGTCCAATAACTCCCAACCGTACCCTGACCTAGAACAGCCATTATTAATAAACCCACTTCAATTATAAACAGGAACAACCGAATGTCCCTCCGCTATTGACATATTCAGTTGCAGTGTCAGTCGGCCGCAGCGCGCCACTTCCGACGGATGTGGCTTGTCATTTCCGGTTGCGGAGGCTTGCACGCTGCACGCGACATTGTATACAGGGTGTGTGACTTAGATAAGGGGTGCTTTAATTGTTTGTAGTTGCATTAATGAAGATTATCTTGATGAGGTAGTAGATTTAAGTGGTTGAGGGTGCTGAGAGAATTTAGATGATAAATGTACGTGTTTTAGGTAGATAATGCCTTGCAGTGTCTTTTGTTGATGGACAGATGATAACGGATTGCTTATCTAGGTTGATTGAGGATTCATTTGTATGATAATTTGAAATTAATTTAAAAATTGCCACTATCTTATAAAAATGTAATTGTCGATTTTTGCAGCTTGGCGAATTTTCCTTAATTTAAATATTACATGCAAGTACTATTTTAGAAACAATACTGTTTATTTATGTTGCTCTCTCTGTCTCTTCAGCCAATTGCCGTCCACGGTTGGACGTAAGCGGGAGGCCAACTATCCCGATTCTGGGCAGTACGAACCCATTCATTGCCCACCACTTTCTTTAAATTACGATCCGTCGCTCGTGCCGCAGAGCATCCCCGGACAGCTAAGGAGTAGAATTCCCTGTCGGGGTCTATGTTTCGTGATTACTATAACCTAGGGGTTTTCAAGTCAAGAGTGAATAAGTTACTTCTAGGCAAGTGTGCTTCATCGTCGACCACATAATCGCTTACTATAAGGCGAAATAAAAAAAAAACCAAGCATATAGGTTGCTATGGTAATTAAACTAAGGCATCATTTTTAAGTTTATTTAAAAATGCTTATTAGCCAAATAGTTTTTAACTGTGTTTCGTCGGTACACAAGAGTTCTGTTCCTTCTAAGTCAGCTCGCCTCATCATCCTCATGTTTACTTCTGGGCCAAATTGGGGCCAATTGCAAAAACATTTTAAAAAGTTTTTTTTACAAAATGGAACAGGCTTTAAAAAATATGATTGTCGACTTCTCTAGCCGCCAGAAATTCATTAAAAAAAAACTTCTAAATAAAGAAACCGTCACTGTACTTATAAGCAGAATCGTTTATTTCACCATACATTATAATCAATCTCAATTTACATGGGTAACTGTCATGACGACCGCCAAATACTTGAACGGGAAAATTCTATTCCTCGCTCAGCTTTTTAAATTGTGCTCTAAAGTAGAGGAGGAAGCGATTTTGTGTAGGTATGATTTTCTTGATATAGCATGTCGTGATCAATTCTGTCAAAAAAAATCTCAGTGTTTGATTACCAACAGTTCTACGTTTTGTTTAGTCAAATGGGTCCTCCAACCTACTGTCAAACTCGTACTGACCAAAATTATCGGTGTTCCTTCAATAGACCTTTACGTTCCAGGGTCACGGTAACCTGATAAGACAGTCTCGCGACCCTGGCTGGCTTTGGCCCTTTATGGCGGTCCGTCACTTTCCTGACAGCTCTTTGAGGTGCGCGTGGAACACAGCGACGATTTTACTACGTAAAAAAAGGCTTTGTTTGATGAATGGATTTTGTTGCACTGCGTGTCATCGGTTCGATTCTCACACAGAACCGTTATTTGTATATCTACTAGTAGTTTTCCAGGCCTGGGCATTGAGTTTATATGGTTGTTAACGCACCTATAATACAGGAGAAATTCCTAGTGTGGTGTAGTTTTTTTTTTTTTTTTTAAAGTCAGTCGCTTGTGTTTGGACCACACATTTACCGGTAATCAATGTCCCCGGAGGCCCCAGTGCGCTTCAGCATTATTCTCTTAAAAATCACAAATTCCTAGATTTTAGCATGATTAAAAAACTTTGGAATTGACGAGAGTTACCTCATTTATTTCATGTTTATAAATTGATTTTCTTCCACAAAGCGATGGTCAGTAATTTGTGTTTATTGCAAGAATAAATTTGAGATCCTTTGGCGTTGTGGTTTTTGGAAGAAAGCGCTAAGTATACAGAAACGACAGATTTAAATATAGTCGAAAATAAACTATAACTTTATTTTTTTCAGAACTTACAGTCAACATGTTGTTGTATGTAATTGTTTTTCCTTTTGTCACCCCTTTAAAGTTTTAGGCAAATAGTAGCTTGTGGTCGCGAGACTAACGAATTTCCGTGACCCCGGAACGTAAAGGGCTATTGAAGGACACCGTGGATTTTAGTCAGTACAAGTCTGATAGTCCCTCCCGCCCTGCCCTACATTTGATGATTTACCACGATTAAAAAAAACAGTAGCCTGTAACTTTCTCCTGAGTCCCATCTCGATGGTACCAAGATTCATCAAGATCAGTTCAGCGATTTAGGTGTGAAAATGTAACAGACAAACACACAAATTAGGGTTTTTCCTCATTGGAATTCCGTTTTTGTTCCTTCACTACGATATCAGTACCAAAATCCATCAAAATCAGTTCAGCGGTTTAGATTAGAAAACGTAGTAAAAAAACCGGCCAAGTGCGAGTTAGACTCGCCCATGAAGGGTTCCGTAGCAGCAAGCATAGATTAGAGATATAATTATATTGAGATTAGTAAGTAATATACACAAACAATAAAAATAACTTTGTTTTTCATAGTATTTGTATGAATGGCAAAGTTATATTTGCGGTTTTTGAAAATGTACTATATCTCAAAAACTGCTAACTGTATCTCATCCAAACCAATTTTCGTTGGTAGTTTTGGTTGAGGTCTACATTATATATTTTTTATAGTTTTATCATTCTCTTATTTTAGAAGTTACGGGGGGGGGGACACACTTTTTACCACTTTGGAAGTGTCTCTCGCGCAAACTGTTCAGTTTAGAAAAAAATGATGTTAGTAACCTCAATATCATTTTGAAAGACCTATTCATAGATACCCCACACGTATGGGTTTGGTGAAAAATTTTTTTTTGAGTTTCAGTTCTAAGTATGGGGGGCACCCCCAAAATTTGTTTTGTTTTGATTTTTGTGTGAGAATCCTAATGCGGTTCACATAATACATCTTTCTACCAAGTTTCAACAGGATAGCTCTTATACTTTCGACAAAAAGTGGCTGTGACATACACGGACAGACAGACAGACAGACAGACAGACAGACAGACAGACATGACGAATCTATAAGGGTTCCGTTTTTGCCATTTGGCTACGGAACCCTAAAAACTTATAAACTAGGATTACTTTTCCAATTTTTACTACTACAATTTTATTCTCCCCAATTCCAAATACCCAGAATAACAAAACCAGGTGAATCGACCTGAACCCAGGGCATACGGCCCACTTGTCTACTTAGCGAGTCTGAATCAACAGCGCTGCAATTTATTCAGCACATCGATCGTCTGTCTTCGGCCAGTGCGTCAATTATTCAGCGGTAAGAACCACCTGGCAAGCCACCATAGGGTGGTGGGAGACAGTTTATGGTATTCTTAAGATTGTTAATACAATCTAGATATATACACCGTGTTCTTCACGTTATCCATAAACTTTAGCAAATACTTCTATGGCTTTTACAAATCAAATCCAGCAAAGGAAGTAGTACTTAAAAAGGCTTCGTTACAAAGATATTTGTAATTTCATTTAATGAAATTTAATTGAGCTATGCAGTGAGAAAGTATCTTAATTTGAAATCTATCAAATACTATTTGCATTTCATTTGTTTCAGCCCGCCAAATGTTATGAATGACGTTGCCAATTCGGATAAAGAGGCATGCATATCGGGTTATTTACGTCTAGGTATTTAGTTTGTATGAAAATTAACAAAAAATAAAAAATAAGAATTTATTAATGTGTCCATAATGAAAAATGCTTACTTCCGTGGTTTGAACATCTGGTCGAAGTTTATGTATATCGTCCGGAACACGGTGTATATAATAAAAACTAGAACTATTCATATAACTATTAATTATATAATAACTATTAATGGAATGTGCTGATTGTGTATGGTTTTTGTTCTAGTTTTTAATGACTTAATGTTGTCCACGCACCGGCAAGCGCAGCGTAGGACGTCCACCCACTAGGTGGGCAGACGATCTTATGAAGGCCACAGGTTCACGCTGGATGCAGGCCGCTTACAACCGGTCCTATTTGAAGTCTAAAGGGGAGGCCTATGTTCAGCAGTGGACGTCGGCTGATATGATGATGATGATGATGATGAATGTTGTTCTATAGTTTTTGCAGTTATTGAAACATAAATGTGCTTTCATGTGGTCTTTAGAGGCAGGTTACTGGCAGAAACAAAGTCTGCCTAAATATAAGTTGAGGTGTATAGGTCTTCGGTTTGAACTCAGCCATGCGCATTACTTTTTGTTGTAATTTATTTCATCACCACTGCTCTCAACACGGTAAAGGAAAACGTCGTGAGAAAATCGGCATGTCATTAGAACCAAAAATTCGAAGCCTGTACTGAGTCAGTGTGGTTGATTATGGCCCACTCCCTCTCAAAGAGAGGTCGCCTGTGGTGACATTTATATTCTGATGATAATGATGAATGATGATGAGAAAATGGATCTTGATAAACTAACAACAAAGTAATCCTATAAGTTTACCGTTTTCTTATTTTGAAGTACGGAACGCTAAAAAACCTCTTAATTATACTTAAAGCCAATTAACTCAGTAATCGAATACAAACCTGAAGTGTGGCACTTAGCTCATAACAAAAGTGTGTTATTTGCAATAAAATTACATTTTTCAGCTGTTAGAGTAAGCTCGTAAGGATACTTGCGACAAAGTTGTACTTACTCGCAACTTTAGTCCATAGGTATGCAGTGTAAACGTACATACACTGTCAAAAGTGTTGAGAAATGTATTGTAAAAAAGTAGATGTGTTGAATAGCAAAGGTTTTTAAAAACATAAGTTGAAGTTTATAAAAACATCACCTTTCAAGGTGATTTTGTTTTAATCCCTACGGATTAATCATCAATCATCTTGTGATAAACTACTCTGAGCCTTACAACGAGCTCTTAACGCGATCCAGTTTCGGCTGTGGGAAAGAGACAGAGCTATACAAGTCATCTAGCGCCATCTCTTTCCCACAGCCTAAACTGGATCGCGTTAACAGTTCATGGTAGGCCACCTGTTTTAAACCAAGCATTACTTTGGAGGATTCGTGTCTTGATTTCACCACGATAAAAAAGCTTAACCTTTTTTGTTAATCTATTTTATGTCATAAATAGTGGGTAAACTACGGCTAATAAGAATACATATGTATTATCTATGTAGTAAGGAAATACTACATAGGTACAAATGTCTAGGTATTGTCAACTAAAGAAAACCTATAAAGTTGTCACAAATTGTGTAGAATAATGTTCCAATTCCTAGGTTTAATTCAAACCATTAAACTTCATTGAAAAGATAATGTACTTGTTTTAAAATAATTCCGTCATTCCTAGCAAACACTTTACTAAAGTATTAAATAAGGTAATACGCACTCAAACTAAACTTCATTTTAAATCATACCAAACACTATTTAGAAAAACGTACAATGTCACACTACTCCCACAAAATACCCAACAAATGCTCATTTTTATAACACGAATGTATAAAACGCTGTCAGCGATATGAAAATTTTAAATCACAATTTTAAACGAAATATTGTAGAGTTTTCGCGGCAAGTGTACTTTCAGTGGAACACTACTTGGCACTCTTGCGTTATATGCGTTTTGCATAATACTTAACCATATATTTTAGCACGGAAGTGCTTCGTAGTATATGAAAGTGTGTCTGGGAAATTTAGCAAAAAAATGTCTTGAATATCTTTGACTTTTTCATTTTCTTTCTTTGTAAAATATTTTTTGGTAAATTAGGTGGGTAGCTTGAGAAAGCACGAAGATTATTATCTTGCCTATTTTTTCTACATTAGTGTGAGAATGTACACGCGGCTTTCAGGGAATATTTCTTTAATTTTTTTTGTAATGGAAGTAAAAACACTGTCAACAAGTAAATTTCAAGAAATTATTCTGTAACTGTCCCGAAAAAATATTCAGGATGTGATCTTCAAATGAGTCGCACTCAGGGTGTGTGGACGTTCCGTAAGCTTCACCTTTTTGTGTAACCTTTAAGCAAATGGCAAATAAATATTTAAAAAAAATCTAAAGCAAATCAACGACTTTAGACGCGTTTATTCGAGATTGGCCGGCAGAACTGCACAAAGAAAAGAGTGGGAGGTTATGGGGAGCTCTTTGCCCAGCAGTGAAACAGTGTAAATAAAAACAAAGGAGACAATTCCTTGTTAAACCAAAACAATGAGTACCCCTACATTCATTTCTGTAACCGCAACAACCTGTTCCTATGTTAAGGATGTCCTATTTACAATTATAATACGACTGACCGTACTTACCGCTAGACTGAAAGCCTGCTTTACGCAACCCGATTGGATCTACCAGTCAGACGCAAAACTGTGAGCTTTAGACGCATTAAGGTAGATTCTCACGGTAAGTGATATTGCGAACGGAGGGGGCCAAGGGGTCTAATCTCTAAGCACGAAACCCATGGTTTCGCCCTTAAACGCCCCGTGAAATCGAGCTCGAATTAAGAATGAATGATATTACTAGATGAATAAAATAATATACTAAGGATGAATGATAGACTATATGATGTGCTCTTGCACGCGGCGGCTTTAAGATAGTCCGATCGTGCAGAGTAATTTTGAGTGCTAGTGTCGCTGTCTGTTTGGACGCGCAATTGTTTCTCGACCGAGGCACGAAACAACACGCGCGAGCAAAACAAAAGCCGACACTGGATGGCTCGGGCGCTCGGTCGATCGCCCGCGTCTCTTTCCTCGGCCGAGACACGTCCACCCAACCGAGCTGCTTCGCGCGGCAAATGCCTCGCGAGGCTGCTCGTTCTATGTGGACGCACCTAATGAATAGCAAACTGAAGACCAGTGGCGTGATCGCTGCGGCACTGTCACTAGCCTGTGTTTATAGAGTATATTACTGCGTGGTTGTCCGCAGTCGTTAGCCATGCGAGTTCGTTCGCAATACAACGCATTGTGGGACTCTAGCTTTATCCAATTCGACGCTCGCCTGTCAGGCATCTGTCTATCAATATTCATCCGGTGTCTAGATGTGGTGATGGATTCCAGTTTGATAGCAGTATTCGGGCAAATGAACGCGTGGAAAAGTAATCGGGTAGACTCATAATAATTACGTGATAAAAACGTTGATCACTTTTGGATATTGTCATGTTTTCATAAGACATTAAAGGGCAATTTGGTTTGATCAGTGGTTCCTTGGGAGCATTGCTTTTCAGAATAGATAGTAATAATACTCTTTACTAGGCACACCATACAAATTACAGATTATATCCAATTAACAAATAACTTCTAAATAGGGTGACACAGAATAGTATGGTTTATGTCAGTATCTTCAGGTAGGTATGGTGTGTATGTGTGAGTATGTACTATGTACCCAGAGTAGAACATAGGTGAAGTTTTTACAACAAAATAGGAGACAAATAGGTATCTAATTAGAATATCTCCCAGACAGATCAAGACCCTTTCTGTTGGAAATGTTTAAGCAAAAATAACAGCTAGGATTGTAATAAATCCGTTTGTTCTTTTACAAAACACAGATAAATCAAAGGTCTTGGGTTTCGCGTGGGAAGTTAAATTGAAGGTGAAAGGTCACCTTTGAAAAATAATGCTACACTACCTTATAATATTTCAGTCTAGAATTTTCCATTTCTGAACGTAAATCTAGAAATTAGGTGTAAGTCTATTGCTGTGAGTAAATAGAGAGCGATGGTGGTCCGGTGGTATTGGCACCGACTACGGTTTGTAACCCAGCCAGATGCATTACTTTGTGTAATTTATTTCATCAACACTGATTTCAAAATAGTTAAGGAAAACATCGTGACGAAACTGGAATGTCCTAGAACCAAAAATTCGACGACGTCGTGGTAAATTATGGCCCACCCTCTCCCACAGAGGAAGCCTATGAGCAGTGCGAACATTATATTCTGAATTAAAATTATAGAAACTTGTGGCTAAATAATAACAGCCGTATACCTGTGCCCCTGTCGATCCATGGACCTATCTAACCTACTTAAAAATAATAATAAAAATCGAATATAAAGAACAGAATATAATAAGTTATTAATTAGGTTATTTCACCCTTTATTTCCTTTTGTTGTTGTTTTTGAAGTCGGTTACTTTTTTGAAAAAGTTTTTATTTTACCATTTTTATTTTATTTATTAAATAGTCAACCCAAATTCTTGTAAAATACAAAATTTTCTTACATTATGCACTAATCGTGTAATCCGTCACAACATAAAAAATCCATATCTCTAAAACTACTGAACCGATTGTGATGAAACTTGCAGTGTACCCTAAGTTGAACAATACCTAGTATAACAAAAAAAGAATTACTTAAATCAAACTTGTAGTTCCGGAGATATGCGTGCACAAACATAAAAACATACATACATACACTTGTAAAATTTGGCACATTTGTTCAGACGCTGATATAGACTAACATATTATATGAAAGCTGGGCAGTTCTGATAATATTACATACATACGGGTCGAATTGATAATCTCCTTCTTTTTGAAGTCGGTAAAAAGTACACTCACATTCTCAATAAATAACCAACATAACAATGTTCCTGATTTTAAATCTCGCTCCAATTTATTGCAGTATCGTGGACACAACGACTTTTAATTTATTCACGGCATATATTTTTGATAGCAATACATCTGATAAAGTCAGTCGACAACGTGCCCCGGACTAATTGTGAATGTCGTCTGGTCCGCCATTTTGAAAATTTTTGCTTGAATGTTTTTCACTATTTGTATTCGACAACGAATGGTATGTTTTTGTGAAATGGAAATTATGAATGCGATGCTTCGGTACACTGGTTATCAGTTTTGCATCTCAAATTCACAATAGGCGACTGATAGCAAGTTCAGTTTTTATTCACTATTTATGATGTTTGTGAGTCGAGTTGGAGTGGAGTCGAGTCAGTGTAATGTGTGAAGACATTGGTTGTTTTTTTTAGTTTTCATTTTTTTTTCTTAGGATGTGTTTAAAAAAGATAACCAGTACTACTTTAGTATATTGCAAAACAGCGATTAAAAAATGTCGAATATTGGACCAATCAGAATAAAGTTGTAATGTTATGAATACTCTTTTAAATTAACCAATTAGCAATCAAGTTTCCAATCGTCCCAACCAAATTTTTTGCAAAAATGTTAATATTTCCAAAATTTCACCAGCTATCTCAGTAAAATCTTTCCCAATTTTAAAGAAAAAGTGATACAACAATTTTAAGATTGTCACACACAATGCAGTAATGTTTATGTTGGCAACTTTATTATTGCTAACACTAATGCATTTACGGTCTAATTTCTCTAGAGTAGTGAGGCACCTATTACGTGTCAAAATGGACATTCTTGACCATTTGTCCTATATTGACGCTGTTATTTTTTTGTAGTTAGGTATATTTTTTCCGAAATTGAAATATTTTATTTAATTTTCTGTTGGGTTAAGGTTAATCTTAAGGTGAATGCTCCAGGGTAGCCCGCGAAATTCAAAATTCCTTGGGTTTTTTGCAATTTGCAGGCCAGTGCCAGGTTGTACACACATCAAAAGTGTCTAGGGATCAAGCATTTTTATGCGGATTTCTTGAGATTGAGATGTGGCTTTGTAATAAATTTATGATTTTATAAATTTATATGGATCCTTTTTGGTGCATTTCATAATTTGAATCAGGAACTGTGAATCAAATTCGAGTAAAAGATGAAAATCAGCTGTCAATATTTTCCCTATAAAAACATACAACGCATTGAAGACAATATTAGTGCTACTGTTTCCCTACTACTGATTAAAACCAACGTTATTATGGAGCGGCGACGTCATTTAAGCAGGGAAGAAATGCTCAGAGCCGTGGGAATGATAGAAGCTGGTTCCCGGCAACGTACTGTGGCTTTAGCTCTGAATACAAGTCAGAGTGTTATCAGTCGACTTTGGACACGTTACCGAAGCACTGGTACCGCGGCTGAGCGCCATGGAGGACGGTATCGCTGCACCACACGGAGACAAGACCGATACATTCAAATCTTAACTCGAAGAGCTCCAACAATAACCGCCATGATGTTAGCCGTGAGGCTTCATCACTCTTCAGGGAACTTAATTAGCGACCAAACAGTCAGAAACCGCTTGCATGAAGTGAACCTTCATTCCCGAAGACCGCTACGGGTACCATCTATAGCAATGCACAATCGTAGGATTCGATATCAATGGGCTCTTGAACACAGAAATTGGGCAGAAGAACAATGGCGTTTCGTGTGCTTTTCTGATGAGTCTCGTTTCGGTATGAGACCGGATACAAGACGTATACGACACTGGAGAACCCCTGGACGCCAACAGCGATTAAAATCCTGCCAGGAAGTCCATCCTTATAGTGGTGGAACCATCATGGTATGGGCGGGTATTTGGATCGGCGGAAGAACTGAGTTGATTTGGATCAGAGGCAACCTCAACGCTCAAATTTATGCTGAGACGATTGTATCAGACGTCATCGTTCCTCTACAAGTGCAAATCGGTCCCTTATTTCAGTTAATGCATGATAATGCACGACCGCACACCGCAAGAGTTGTAAGACAGACTCTCGCCGCAGCTAACATCAATGTCCTGCCCTGGCCTGCTCAGTCGCCAGACTTGAATCCGATTGAGCATGCATGGGATATGCTACAGAGAAGAGCTCTGCCGAATATGGAGGGTATCCTTTTTTTAAGAAGACCTTTTTTTGTTGTTGCAACGAACATGGGCGGCCATTCCACAGCGTGAATTGGATGAACTCATTTTGAGTATGCCAAACCGATGTTCTTGTGTTGTTAGTGTTCGCGGTAGAAACACGGATTATTAATTGTTTAAGTTACCCAATAAAATTTTAAATAAAACTGTTATTTCAGTCTTTTTTTCGAACTTTTGTGTTAGTGGTTCAAATGTCAAAAATCCCTTTATTAGGAAAATGGCAAATTTCTTTATTAATGCAAAGGTGACTTGGTTTATCGTTACTGTGACAAACGAAAACACTTTATTTGATGAATCCTTAAAGAAAATTTTAATTAATATCAATCAGGAGAAAAGTTATTGCAAAAATATATGTTGATCCCTAGACACTTTTGATGTGTGTATGTTGATTAAAATATTGATCGCGGCTGTAAGACGTATGTAGTTACAGAATTATAATCAACAAAATCATCAATAAAACGCTCTAAGTTCATAAAGCTTCAGGAATGACTTTTTATGTTACTTTTTGGTCCTAAAGCTTTATGAACCTGGAGGGTTGTATTGGTGATTTTGATGATAATAATTCTGTAACTACATACGTCTTACAGTCGCGATCAATATTTAATCAACATACAACCTAGCACTGGCCTGCAAATTGCAAAATACCCAAGAAATTTTGAATTTCGCGGGCTACCCTGGAGCATTCACATTAAGTAGATACAATCAATATAGTAAAGATAACTTTATAAATAAAAATAAATTAAGTAAGTAGGTATTTAATGAAAATTAATCAAAAATAAAAAGAAAGAAGTAAAACTTAATTTCTGTAATAGGTTTTATACACAATAGTATGCAATCATAAATAAAACAAGAAGGGTTTTCCTCGATTGAATTCGATGGATCATGTCCTCAGCGTCACATCAAACTGAATCATTCTACAATGTGACGAAATTTTCAACCACAGGAGATAAAGTATTTCCCTATATGATACACATATACCTACCGACGTCAATATTATTAAGACTTATTCAGTAAATATTTTGTCCGTACGTCATATCACAATTCATAAATAGTTCACCTGCGTCAATGGAATGAATATTCAACTCAGTTGTATTCATTGTACTATCATGTAAGTTACGTACTCGTACCTATACGACGGGAATTACCGTAAACATTTATCTTTTATATTATGTTACTCATAATTTAGACTGATTTTGAAAGTTAGGTTTATTCCAGAAATACCCACTGAGAAAACCCCACCACTATTAAATAAATTCAGCTTAGTGGGGATTTTTGGAAAAATAAGTAACGACCAGGCTGATGTTGTCATAATATTTAATATCAATATACGAGTCTCGGTCCAAAGGATGTTTAATGGCGTCTTGAATTTACCATACAACTTATTTTATATCGTAATAAACAAGATCTGTATCTGTATAATAACCTCAAAAAAGCAAATACCTGACAATCGAAATCTCCTTCAGGATAGCAATAGCAAGAGTCAGTTACGTGTTACACACGCCGGAGCAATTATCCGCCACTAGGGTAGCGCCTAATTCTCTAGAGATGTGCCACACAGTCACATCATATAATTAGTTACGACCAAATCGCATTAGTGCGACACCCTGAAAGATTACTAAGCGGACTAAGAAACTCTTGGACTTTCTTTGCGATTAGACTTTAAATACAATGTTTTATTCAGTTTTTTCTTGGAAGACTAACGATTTCATTTAGTTTTTACTATGACTTCTTGAGATCTTCTTTTGATCGCACGATTGGCTCAGTGGCTGAGCGATTGGACTGCTGCGCTGCGTGTCGCGGGTTAGATTCCCGCACGGAACAAATATTTGTATGATCTACGAGTTGTTCTGGGTCTGGGCGTTTGTTTATGTGAATTTCTATGTTTTTAAACGCACCCACAATACAGGAGAAAATCCTAACAGTGGGAAAAGTTTAATAAAACTAAGGGCTATATCAAGAAAGAAATAGTCGCTTCAATATGGATAATGACAGCATCAACAAATGTAATAAGTTCGTCACTTTGAATTTTGAAAAATGAAAATCATTTTTTTATCATGAGGGTTTTTGACTTCAGAACTATGAAAAATTATACTTGAAGTGACGTATTCTGAATGTTAAATGCTCCCATCTACGTCAATTTTAACTAAGTAAACCAAAAACGTAAATACGACGCTTTAAAAAGTGAAAAAAGCCGCAATTATTTTTTGTTAATATCTCTATGACGGTCTAATTAGATTTTCGTCATCTCATTTATTACAAATCCTATACAAACCAAAATAAGTCAACTACTCACCGCTAAATGATGCTGACGGGTCATCGAACGTTTGTGAATAATAAAAAACGAAGAGAATTGCTGATGCATACGTCGTGACTTTTTGTAATTTATTTATACAATATAAATCTAATATATAAAATTCTCGTGTCACAGTTTTCGATGCCATACTCCTCCGAAACGGCTTGACCGATTTTGATGAAATTTTTTGTGCTTATCCGGTATCTATGAGAATCGGCCAAAATCTATTTTTCATCCCCCTAAATGTTAGGGGTAGTCCACCCCTAAATTTTTATTTTTATTTTTTAGACAAAATTTTTAATTTCTATTTTTTATGGCAAAACAACGTTTGCCGGGTCAGCTAGTAATTTATAATTTATTTATACAATATAAGCAGTTACAGTTAACACTAAAACGCTTACATGCTATAAATGTAAACATTTCATTAAAAAATAAAATAAAATTAAAAATAATGAAAATAATTCAATAGGTAATGTCAAAAAACTACTAATGCAGGAATCAACCGATTGATTCCTCAATCGGTTTCTGATCAAATGAATAAATGTAGACATTTTCAAGTAAGTAAACAAAATTAATAACACAATGTTATTTCAAATTTTAATCACCAATTTCTTAACAAAAATACAAAAAAAATATAAAGGCAAAGCTTAGTTAGTTCAAAATTATGCTAAACATGTAAAACACATAGTACCCTTTAATTTAATTACACCTATTATAATAATTAGGCAATAATTATTCTGGTTCGCGAACATAACAAGTTGATAGGAGTTATAATTATTTAAATTAAAACAATTTTAGACGATTATGTTGTAAGTCACAAAAGTGGGTTAAACTTTGGTTAAACTGTTCAAGTGCTGTTTTGTTTAAATATAAACTTTCATATGATTATTTTAAAGTATTTTTTTTTTATTAAATTTACTTTAAATGTTTTAGACAAAAGATTAGGTTATATTTCAGGATTAAAAACCCAGCTTTGAATACGGTACCTATGTACATAATAAGATAGTCTTTTTTTTTGTAGAAGAAAGTGGGTAGGAATGAACAAAGAGAACCTTGTTCAGTAAAACTTTGATTTGAACTTTGGGTTGAATTTTTCACATATTATTGCGCCTGGCGAGGTGTATAAATCGACTATATTATCTAGCTCACAAATTTTCCCTCTCTTTAAATATTTAATTTAAAAGGTATTGTCTAGCTTTGTTCAAAACCACCTTTGCTCTACCAAGTCAGCATTTATGTGTTTAGAGATAATTGAAGAAGTATTGAGCAAGTTTTCAGCGTGCTTCAAGAACTTATCCAAAATTTCAAACAGCTTACTGTCACTAATCAGTTCTGAAATATTCATGGGATCGATATATTTTTAACGACGGATATACCTAAACGTCAAAGCGCATAATTTACTCAGTGTACTGATACCACTTTTACTCGGTCACTAGTCTAAGAAGACAAAACAAAATAAAAGAGATTAGTTTAAAAAAATGTGGCACTCGGAGACTGCCGCGGTGAAGCTATTAATTAAAATTTTAATAATATTTAATAATAATTAGCATAACATTTTTTTATTTTAAAAGAGAAAATTATCGCCTACCGCGAATATTTAACGAGAATATCATTTAGTTAAAATTTTTGTGGTGCACTACTGTAATAACGAACTTCTTTGTTGTAGGAGAATTTTATGGGTAGGTTTCATTGTGAAAACTCGTGTAGCTGGCCGTTTAGAATCAGTAAGAAAAAGTAAATTGTTTTTAAGACGGATATTTTTATGATTGTCGAAGTCTCCCGAACTAAAACGATGTTAGACAATGCGTGGTGTCAGGTATTTTCCTTAGGTTTTTGGAAATTTTTTGATTCGGTCGCCGCGCCGCGCCGCGCTCAGAGCCCGCGATAAAAGCTATGCAATATCTTAAAAAACAATTTGTTAAAACATATTTTCTGCTCATTACATTAGCCCTAGCTGGCAATCAAACCAATTAACATTTAACATTACAGTCTAAACATTTATAGACTATAGTACTAACACAAATTAATCTAAAATTCCACCAAATGCGTCCACAAACCGGATAGTTTTGACAGAAGCATAGAAACCTCACAAGCAACGACCATTTATATCTAGACTCCTAATCACAGGCGACCGATGTCTGTCAACACATTAGGTAAAAAAGTCTTATAACCGTCGTGTTTCGACCACTCCTGTGAGTCCCCTCGTCGCACTGACCTTGAGTTAGCCACTCAGAACGCAGTACCCCGTCCCGTTAGCCAATCAGAACGCAGTACCCCGTCCCCCTCGCTTACGTCGTACCTCAGCGACTTGGCAGAATAATTTTCGTTAGTCAGATCGTGCATGAGGCGTCTAGATATAAATGGTCGTTGCTCACAAGCGTACACATAACCTGGTGTAACTATATCAATAGAATACCACTTTTAGTTAGCCACTGATCACTAGTCTATTCAAATACATTAATTACTGCTTCCAATGAATCAATTGGGGTCGGTCCGGGGTGCCCGCGGAATCGAATGAATTAGCATATAATTTAGGGAGGTTCTGAACGAGTTATTTGTTTCGCAATTCCCAATTTGGTTCGAAGACCCTAAATCTAGGGCCACTCTAACGGAAAATGCCGTTATATCACGTTAATGGACTATTGAACGATGATTTAAAGATAATTATCGCCAAAATCAACGGGAAATGCTGTGGTACGAAAAACGACTTTTCACGTTTTTGTGACATAAACGTAAAATAAACAGTAACTTTGACGTTTTTTGATAAAAAAAATTGTTCCTCGTTCGTTAGGAGTGCTTTTTATTTTCCATACAATAAACCCTGTCAATATACTTCAAGAACCTACGATGTAGATAAAATACAGTGTGCCAAGGCCTCAGTTTCAAATACCGTTTTACAGTATTCAACTCATGTCTAGACTGAAAATATGCAATTTTGTGAAACTTACATGGCCTAGTTTTCTGAAAATAAATAAAAAAAAACGAATTAAATCTGGCTTTCGGCAATATTTTTGAGTTTCTCAACTTTGCTGCGAAGCGAGCTCGGGACTTGGGGCACTCCGACTCGGACAGGTTAGGTTCGAAGGGGATGGCGGGGTCTTTCAGACCCCGCCATCCCCTTCGTGTTACGTTACTTTAAACCTTGCAAACAGAAATAGGAGCCCCGCGAAGCGGGGCTCCGTCGAGCTACCTTGGTAGGTTTGGACATAAATGGTATAGCGGGCTTTTTAAGATATCGTCGGTGTTCTTTGAAACTGTAGTAGGTCATTTTTACACCTTAATTAAAATCACTCAAAACATTTTAATTTTTCTGAACCTGACTGTACCTAATTTCTTCAAACTTGTTTTGGTATTGGTTTTGAAATGTGGTACTCGTTGGGAATAGAAACAAAAGTCGGAAATAAAGTAATACCAAATGGTATTAACTCTTGGTATTGGATGGGGATAGATCTCAAAATTATAAACGTTTGTCAACAAATGTTGCGTTCTAGTCCTCATCGCCAATAATGTAAAACAATAGTCAATAATGTTTGGAACTTGTCTACCTAGTATTTGTATAACTTTTGAAATTGCAATGGATTCTCTACGATTTGTAGTGTAATTTGGCGTACCTATACTTATTTCACATTTCAAGCATTTTTTTGTGTTGCATCTGAACTTTCTCCTTTAACACAAAGCTAGATAAGATTACAATCTGGAATAACTAATCTAACTAATCTGGATAATTTTCCCGCAGAATACATTTCGAAGAAAACACGGGTGAAGTCGCTACCAACAGCTAATTTAAATTAATTTCTAAAACCGCAAATAAGCTATTACTGACACTCCACCCTTATCTAATCATAAATTAGGTACATGGCATTAATTGAACGTGTATTATAATTATGTGATAGTAGCCTATACTGATATCTTATTAAATATGGTCCCAGCGCGCGGTCAGTTTCGTGGAATAAAATATTGGGTATAATTTTAAGTCAAAGGCACCTTATTTTTAAAGCAATTCTAGAAGAAAAACGGCAGGTCTGGTATTACATAACTAAGGCCAAATTACTCGAAAACTCACGAGATACTTTACTTTACATATTCCGGTTTTGGGTAGTGTCATAGAAACGAATGACGAATAGTATACAAATAACTTTGTCTATTCATTGTAGAAAAGACATAGAATAGAATTATCCCACCTACCCCAAAAACTAAAGGACAAAACCTAAACATTTGTCGTCGTCGTCATTGTTTTTCAACACAATGGGGATGTTTTATTAAGGTGCGTACAGACCATGTAACATAACATGTTATACAACATTGCTATATGTATAACATGTTTCAGATAATGTGGACACTGAATGTTATAAAACATGTTATTGATATGTATAACAATGTTATAAATCTTAGTCACGTTTAGCACTGAAGAACGGCAAGCGACAATGGTTTATAACATTGTTATTCTAATGTGTACAGTATTGTTTTATGTTGCAATGTTGAATAACAAGGTAACATAGTGTGGACGTGTTATATAAAACACAGGTTTTATAACATGTTACATGGTCTGTACCCACCTTTACGGGATTTTAACTTTAATAAAACGTAACTCTTACCCAATTTCAACCTTCTTACACGTAGATGATGTATTTTTTTAAATTCGTTCTTTATACACATTTCATCTTCATCATCATCAGCCTATTAATGTTCCCACTGCTGGGACACAGGCCTTCTCTCTGTGAGAGGGAGTGGGCCATAATCCACCACGCGGGCCCAGTGCGGATTGGTGGATGTCACACGTCTTCGAATTTTTTGGTTCTAGGACATGCCGGTTTCCTCACGATGTTTTCCTTCACCGTTTTTGAGAGCAGTGGTGATGAAATAAATTACACAAAGTAATGCGCCTGACGGGGTTCGAACCCACGACCTACTACTCGTAAGTCTAGGCCGATACCACTGGGCGTGCCACCACTGCTCATACACTACACATTTACATCGTCTAAATCTTAATTCAGCAAAAAAACTATCTGTCCACCAATTTCACCCAAATACATTCAGTACTTTTACAATAACAAACATCCATCTATTATTACTTACTTACTTACTTACTTACGGATTTATAATAGTAAGTAAGTTTGCCCAAATATCGACTAATATTACTCAATTCAGACTTCTTCCTTTTATACAATGTTTTCAAGAAAACATCAGATAAATACTAAGAATGAATAAATGCACAGTTTCGTAGAAATCGACGATAACGTCGCGAGCACGATTGGTTACGGGCGATACGTGTCGTGAGCTCGTGACACGTGGGTTTGATGCTCGTTTAGTACAAATGTATGACTTAAATAGTGCTACTGAGTTAGTCACAATTCTGTAGCCAAAACTTTGACTCATGTTGGTCTAATTTTCTAAGAAATACGTTTCTTTTACGTGGTAAAATCATCAAATGAGTCTTCCCACCCTGGGCAGGACGGGAGGGACTGTCAGACTTGTACTGACTATAATCCACGGTGTCCTTCAATAGCTCTTTACGTTCCGGGGTCACGGTTACTACGGATAGTCCAGTGACCCCAGCAGGCTTTGGCCCTCTAAGGCCCGGCGCACATTATCGGCATCGGCAAGGAAAAGGATCCTTCGGCATTCTCCTTTTTATACATTAACTTAATGGCAATAAAGTAGAAATTGCCGAAGCAGTAGCCTCAAGCATGCCGAAGCAGTATTTGTGTTACTACGATCATATATCATGGAAATTTCTACTTTATTGCCATGAAGTTAATATCTATAATGCTTTTTAACACCTAAAATCCTCAGCCGTGCCGATGCCGATAGTGTGCGCCGGGCCTAGGGCCACCCCGTCATATTGCTGACAGTTCTTTAAGGTGCACCTGGAACACAACGCGCCGTCGACACGGGCATGGTCCATGATCAGACAGCGAGTCGCCCATTAATTCCAAGAAATTCTTGCAGTATCGATATAAAAATCCTCGTAAAAAACAAAATTGAGAGTTGTCTAGAACTCGCAAAGTCGACACAAAAATACAGATGAAGTTAATTTATTTTCTACAAATCAATTTATCTACGCTGATAAAGTTTTCTTCTAAGAAATAGCAAATGAATACGGAGTAAGTCTGTACTCGTTCGTCTTTCTACGAGTCTCTCACACAATGTGCAAATACGTTGCTTTAACAGGAATTAGTGAGCTCCTATCTCGTCTTATTAGACAGGGTTGCCACTCACAAAAACCTATTTCCTACTAATATTATAAACGTTAAAGTTTGTGGGGATGTATTGACTGATGGATGTTTGTAAAGGTGCGTACAGACCATGTTACATGTTATATAACCTGTGTTTTATAACACGTCCACACTATCATCATCAGCCTATAAATGTTCCACTGCTGGGACACAGGCCTCCTCTCTCTATGAGAGGGAAAGGGCCGTAATCTACAACGCGGGCCCAGTGCGGATTGGTAGATGTCACATGTCTTCGAATTTTTGGTTCTAGGACATGCCGGTTTCCTCACGATGTTTTCCTTCACCGTTTTGAGAGCAGTGGTGTTGAAATAAATTACACAAAGTAATGCGCCTGACGGGGTTCGAACCCACGACCTACAACTCGTAAGTCTCGGCCGATACCACTGGGTCACCACTGCTCTCAACACACTATGTAATCTTATTATTCAACATTGCAACATAAAACAATACTATACACATTAGAATAACAATGTAATATAACAATGTTATATAACCATTGTTGCTTGTCGTTCTTCAGTGACTAAGTTATATAACATTGTGGTACATATCAATAACATGTTATTATAACATCTTTTATAACATTCAGTGTCCACATTATCCGAAACATGTTATATAGCAATGTTATGTAACATGTTATGTTACATAGTCTGTACTCTGTACGCACCTTAACTCGTTCACGAAGTTTATAAAACTAGTAAACGGATTTGGATGTTTCCTACACAGATAGTTCTGAACCTGGATTAACACATAGAATAGTTTTTATATTTTATGCTCCCATGGGATAATGTTCGATTTGTAACAGGCTAAACCGCTGGCAACAAACTCGTGAAAATCCATGTTATTATTTGAAAATTTACTGTTAATTTCTGACTTGACGGAATTTGAAGGAATAAAAATTGAGGCACGAACAAAAACTGACTAAAATAATTTTTAGGGTTCCGTAGCACGTAGGGTTAATGGCAGAAACGAAACCCTTATAGATTCGTCATGTCCGTATGTCTTCCCGTCCGTTTGTCACAGCCACTTTTTTTCGAAAGTATAAGAGCTATCCTGTTGAAACTTGGTAAGTAGATGTATCATGTGAACCGCGTTAGGATTTTCACACAAAAATAAAAAAAAAAACAAATGTTGGGGGTACCCCCCATACTATAGAAACTCAAAAAAACAAACCCATACGTGGGGGGTATCTGTGGATAGGTCTTTAAAAATGATATTGACTATTACAATCATTTTTTTCTAAACTGAACAGTTTGCGCGAGAGACACATCCAGAGTGGTAAAATGTGTCCCCCCCCCTCCCAAAATAAGAGAATGATAACACTAAAAAAATATATGATGTACATATTATCATGCAAACTTCCATTGAAAATTGGTTTGAACGAGATCAAGTTATTAGTTCTTTTTTTAATACGTCATAAATCGTAAACCGCAATTTACCTTTCAAAGTTACAACCAACTACAAGAACTTTTATTATTACTTGCTGCTACGGAACCCTTTATGGGCGAGTCCGACTCGCACTTGGCCAGTTTTTTTGGTTGCTAAAATGGTATGATGGGTCGGTCGAAAACAATACATTGAAAGTATGGTCAAATGACAGCATTATAATTCCAAGTACTAGGTATGCAAGTCTTCAGTAGTTGTAAAGAACCGCAAGCCTGCATGTTGGTAAATTCATAAATAAATAATGAAGCTTTAATCATTAGTTACCAAGCTATCCTTGTCACCCTTATTAATGCTCATTACACGACGCCCACGCCGCTGCTGAGCGCGCGCCGCGCCGCCACCGCGCTGCCGCCGCACCGCCATTCGCTACGATGGTAAACACAGCATTGCGGCGCGGTGGCAGCATCACGTCAGTCGCGCGTACTATAGGTAACTTTATAGCACCATACTGTGACGCTACGAATACGGGAAGCGCGTACGAGTATGTTGCGATGAATTTCTAGCTGACGTACGCAACTAACCTCAGCGTCAATCAGAATTCAAGCTTTACCTTATATTATTTTATTCTTTCCTCGTATATTTTAATAATTATTACAGCCAGCTCTGGCAACCCTAACAAGATTATCGTTGCTCGCAACACCTTGCGAATCGGAAGCATTTATTCATGTAGACACAATCCGAATCCGATCGGAATCAGCGACTAAGATGTTTTCCCGGATGTACATTTATTTTGTGTCGTTCGCAATCAATTAATTATCAATAAGGATATAGAAAATGTTGTCCTGTTTGTGTATGTTTGTTTGGTATGCATATTTTGCTACTAAACTGTTTTTGATGTATAACATCTTTATTATGACCTCTGTACGAGTGATTTGGTGAAATATAAGGTCGAGGTCTGTCTTTGGATGGATAAGCATGGTAAAGCAACCCTTGTCTAGGTTCATCTTTGGATGGGTCACAAAAGTTAAGTTACTTTTGTTCAGGTTTATCTTTGGATGGGTGAGCACTGAGCAAGGTTAAGCATAGCTTATCTAGGTCTATCTGTGAATAAGTCTATTGTTTCGAAGTCGAATAATAATTATAATAACTTTTCTTCCGGAAGTCGGTGGCAAAAAGGTCAATTAAATAAAAAACGAAGGCACTTGAATTCCGAAAGATAACTTATTTAATTTGTGGTTATTTTTATTTTTTTTAAAAGGAAATTCTTCAATATAACCGATAGGAAATCCCACCGACCACATTGTATGTTTATGTATTAAAGTGAATGCGTAGGACGCCTAATCAGTGAAAATGATATACATAATACCTACGTAATTAAAAATCCTGAAAGTAATTTACAATTAGGTATTCCTATTGTGGTAAGTAAAACAATGGAATGATATAACGAATGATTAATTGGTAAACCTAAATAATGTGGTGATTACAATACATTAACATATTTTTGAAATTTCATTGTTCAGAGTATTTGTTCTATATTGAATGTATTGAATAGGTATAATGTCAACACTAGTACCAAATCTATGAGTTAACTGCCCCGTAGGTCGCGACTGCTGAGCGTGGGATCCTGGGTTTGATTCCCGACTCAGGCAAAAAGAGCTATTGGGTTTTTAGATAAAAATTTCACAGTAGTACTGTTACTGTATACCCCCGTGCCTAGGAAAGCACGTTAAGGTGGCTTTTTTTTGGGAATAAACGTAATAAACAGGCTGTTTTCTGAGAGCGGATGTACTACACGTACTCATTTGATGATTTTCAAAACAAGTTAATAAAGTATTGAAACCAAATGAACCACTGGGTAGGTCATCATCATCAGCAGTCTATAATATTCCCACTGCTGGGACACAGACCTTTTCTCTGTAATAGGGAGTGGGTCATAATCCACCACGCGGGCCCAGTGCGATTTACAGCTTGGCAAAAAACAGTAGAAAACCGGAAGTCGCCACTGTCTTCTCGCTACAAGCACTTTGAATGATTTTATTTTATTTATTTTCACTTATTACGTTAGTTTTATGGCACAATAATAAATCTTACAAACCTGCGTCTTTGTTTACATCAAATATCAAATATTTTAAAACGTTGTCAGCAAATAAAAATATTAGTTCCGTTTCAAGACGTTCTGGCCAAGCTGTAGTAGGGTAGGTCATCAGGTTTAACATAGAAAAACTTTTCAATAAAACCTATAATTTCCAGCCTTTTTTTCCGAGTCATAACCAGGTGTGTTCCACCGTACTATAAAATAATAATGAAGGCAAACCGTTTGAAATAGAAAACATGCAACGCTAAATAAATGCTTGTCCGAGGTTCTGAGGCAGGTCATTTGAACTCGCATATAATATTCAAGAAGCAGTCGGCCATCTGTGCCGATACATAATGCAGTAGCGATGCCACCTGGTTACTATCGATTGATATGAGTAACTATAGTTTTATTCATTTGTATGTCTGGTACAAACAATGGGGTTTTAGGGTTCCGTACTTCTTCACTTTGTTGTCCGTCTCAACTCGTGCAGGTATTATACTATTACTATTGACCCAATGACGTAACGGCGACAATACTAGAACTACTTATACGCGTGAAGAAAGAGAAAGAAAATATGACACCGTACGGCGGGACGGAGGCGGAGACGCAACTACGCGCAATGTGGCCAATTGGCTTCATTTTTTGTTGCCATTTTAGAGTGCGGACAACGTATCTATAGTTTATATATCATTGTATTGACCTTTGTAATCTGAATACATAAAGATAAATAAAACTAAAAAAAAAATATAATGAATTAAGAACTCAGGTCTGCAATTGCTTTTTTTTTTCGGTGGTAAAATCATCAAATCCTCCCACCTGGGTGGTGTAAAAGACACTGTCAGATTGACTTAAACCCTCCGTGTACCTTAAATTTTTCAGGGCCACGTAAAGAGCTATTGGAGGATCACCGTGTATTTAAGTCAAGTCTGACAGTCTCTCCCTCCTTACCGTCCAGCCGCGGGTGAGAGGACTCATTTGATGATTTATCCACGATAAAAAAAAACCTGCTTGGAAAAGAGAAAAAATTAAACTTCTAAGTAAACGCAATCAAAAGATACGGCTGTTTATGCTCCATTTATATCACGTAGGATTTTGACGCTCGTTACGTTATAAAAAAATGTATATTATGGTACTTCACGTTGACGTTATGGAATTTGGCAAGAAGTGACACCTTTTTTTTTTTTTTAGCGTGGTAAAATCATCAAATGTGTCCTCCCACCCCGGGCAGGGCGGGAGGGACTGTCAGACTTGTACTGACTAAAATCCACGGTGTCCTTCAATAGCCCGTTATGTCCCGGGGTCACGGTATACAGTACAAATAAGAGGAAAACATTCAAAAAATAATTTTTAGTTGTATCACAAAAACAAACCATTACACATTAATAATTTGTAGTTCACTTTCTACGAAATGAGACCGCAAAGTTAGCTAAAGATGAATTAACTATTTACTTACTACAATTTTGTACAGAACCCTCGATACTTGAGTCAGACTCACACTTTTTTTATGATTTCGAAGAATCGTCGCTGCGCTGTGGTTGGGGGATTAAGGATATCCTCAAGTTTTTTCAGCGTGGGTATGGAATTGCCAGAATTTTGCAACAGTTGGTTGAATTTACTGATGGCGAACTTTGACGTGTTTTTTTAAATTAAAACTTGTAGGCAGGTACAGCTTGGCAAAAAAGTCGTGAAAATAATGGTGGCGCCTCTATCGTACATATTGTAACCCTATATAGTACGGCAATAACGATCTTGATACTTTGTTTTTTTTTTTCAAATATTTTTCATTAAATGTGTTTTGACGTGTTTTAGAGGAGCTTATTTAGCCCCTAAATAATAAAACAACCGCTCATGACAATCTTCAAGGTTAAGCCATGATTGAAGATTGTCCTGTATGTTATTTGTAGATTTTTACTGTGCGTCAGAAACTCAAAAATTTGAAAACGTGACTTTCCAAGTGGTATTGAATTACTCAATTGCTTGATTGTGGAGTTCAGAGAGTCAGTCGCTCCATGTAACATATTAATGTTTACGCTGCATCCGGTTAGACTGGACCGACCCCAAAATTTGTTGGGAAAAGGCTAGGCAGATGATAATGTCTTTGACGGGTTTCACATTACTTAAACTTAAATTAAACCAAATAAACAAATTTCTCTACTCGTTACACACTCGCTTTTGTATGATAATGCGCAAGTAAGTAGGTACGTGAGTATATTGATTTTCATTATGAGGAAAATAAAAGTCAATGATTCTTTTAAGTGGTTTTTATTAATAACAAAGTAAATGTGTCTAAAGACAAAAGGTAAATTGTTGCTGAAGCGACAATAGAAAATCAATTGTATCTTTTTAGGTATATATCATATTAAATGGTTAAAAAATCGACTAACAATCTTTTTGACAGTGTAACAGAATTAAACTTTTTGTCTGATCGCGCACAAGTCAAAATCATACAACTGTTTTTTGGGTCGCCCTGCTTTATGTTTCCCTGGAGTGGAGAAAATACCTTTGTTTGTTTGCCCTTCCTTAGCAATTCGCCGTATGGTACTTACGGATTTACCTAGAAAAAAAAACTTAGTTATTTTCATTCTGGAAGTAACACAAAAAGTATCAAAATTATAGGAGCGTCCATCTTTTGCAAATAAACATAACCTCTAATTCATCAATGTTTTTCAATGTAATTAACAGTTATATTAATGGTTTAAACTATCTATTGTAAGTTTGGACAAACATATTATACCTAATTACTTAAATAAAATAACATTTTACCTGTCATTTCAGCAGTTCTTTCATAAACATCGTTTATATTCGATAAAATTTGTCCGGCTTCAAATTCCGCCAAACATCTGGTATACACCTTATAAATTATCGCTCTAGCGGAGCTGCGAATGGTTTTTCTATTCATTTTGAGCCCTTTGAGTCACCAAATTCAACACAATAATAAAAAATACACAAAAAACAGCCAGCGATAACATGAAATGACATTACATGTACTGACTAGACGTGACAGTGGGTGAAGTTGCCAACGATGAAAATTTTTAGTACCGTTTCAGGACATTTTTGCCAAGCTGTATATTTATTCTGACTTGATGCTTCTTCTTTATAGGAAAACATAAAAAATTGTGTTTTTGGGATTGAGAACTTAGAAAATAATAAAAAAATATTTGACTTTAAATAATAAAAAAAAATGATGTTCTGTATGATGGAAAAGAGGCCTCCTCTTTGTGAAAGAAAGTGGCTGGTTGGTTTCTCCCAACCAGCACTTGTTCAGCAACAGCAACTTTTCTTCGAACTTCTGGTTCTTCGACATCATGAAGGGAAAAAAAAGAGTAACTACAGACGCCAGCACATCAACCTATCGCGACCTGTAAAATTTTCCCAAAATAGTTGAAAATCCAATAAAGTTTGATAGATTGGGGTAGGTCTGTACCTACGCATGAATAGCTGTAGTAGTAGACAGATAGACAGATAAATCTAAACAGGATGTGTTTTAATTTGTATGTATCTATTTACTGCCGAATTAACAATATTTTTTTCTGGTAAACAATTTATTATCGTGACACAACAGTGTAATAAATCAGTTAATATGAGGTAATAGTGCGGAACAAAAGCAGTTTATAATTATGTCGATATAAATATCGATACAGTTGTGAACATTGATTTTTCACTTTCTTTTGTGTAACAGCATAAGGAAACAAGACTTGTAACGTTGTTCTTGGGATTTTTAGATCGCAAAATAATCAACATACTAAACATAACGAAATGTAAGACATAGAGGAAGATTTTGTCAATCCCACGCCCATCCTACATGTTTAAAGAATAAAGAAGAAGATTAGTTATCTATTTTAATTATTGTAAAACTAAACTGTAGATTTAATCAAGAGTAAGTTTTTTGTTTCGTTACATGCATTCTTAACATGCGTCCAAGCATGGCATTGTGTGTGTCCACACTGGAAGCATAGCGCGACGGCGGCGGCGGGCGCGGTGGCGGGCGCGGTGGCGGGCGCAATCTGTGTCCACACTGCCGATCAAGCGTTTGTTTTTGTAGCGGCGAATTCAGGTGTTGCAAACCGGTGGTACAAAGTAGTTTCTATAAATCTTGTTTAAAGAAATTCATTTTAAAATGTTTTATAGGTTGTCTGGGATTGCATACAAGTAAATTATCAACCATTCTACATTTTTCTACTCAAGTACGATAAAAATAATTTAAATTTGTACAAAAACATCCAACGGTAGTACTTTAGTGCATGTTCTGGTAACTAGATGACGCTACTAAAAGACCGAAAAGGTTTGATACACCTGCCACCCGCCCGTTGTATCGGTTGTTGCCTAGCAACGCCTAGGCTCGCAAAATCGGGGCCTTAGTCACTTCAATGTGGCCACAAGCGGCGATTTCATACATTCAATATTTCCGCGCCCGCCGCCGCCACCGCGCTAGGCTCGCAGTGTGTTTGAGCACATTGTATGCAAGTATGCATGTTCCAATGGATAAGCGTTTATCACGAATCAAGATAGTTTCGCCGCTTTTTTTTATAAAATCGTACTAAGAAAATACCCATAAGTAAGCAGACGAAAACTTATAATATTTAGAGGGCTTTTTTTTTGCGTGGTAAAATCATCAAATGAGTCCTCCCACCTCGGGCAGGGCGGGAGGGACTGTCAGACTTGTACTGACTAAAATCCACGGTGTCCTTCAATAGCCCTTTATGTTCCGGGATCACGGTAATGAGATAAGTCCCGCGACCCCGGCAGGCTTCGGCCCTCTAGAGAGGGGGGCCCCGTCATTATGCTGACGCTCTTTGAGGCGCGCGTGGAACACAACACGCCGTCGCGTCGACCCGGGCATGGTCCATGGTCGGGCAACGAGTTGCCCTTTACCTGCCGCCCGCATGCCCATATTTAGAGGGCTTAATACCAATTTACTCATATACCCTTAGTACCTACATACCTATAGTCCTGAAATTAAATTACAAAATGATAAAAGATTCTGTTTAAAATCCTCCGTTTAGCTTATCTTCTTTGCCTTTCCATAGACTTGACCAAGAATATGGTTTGACAGGTCTACGAATTTTGTAAAAGACTTGATACTTACTTTTTTTGGCTTAGTAATAGGTAGCAAGTTAACTGGTATCTACTAGTAAAATACCTAGTAAACTATAAATGGTATGAAACCATGAGACTTCGAATAAATGATTATACCAATCAAAATGGTATCACCAATCATTATTACTAATGTCAAAGGTTTTGCTATGATAAGAAAAACAGTGGGAGAAACCCGAAAACAGTGTATATTGTAAAAAAAAAAATACATATATAATAATACCCGAAAACAAATATCAGCATACAGCTAGGTATTTGACATAAACGGAGCCATTTCTGAGAAATGCTTGTATCTGGTTTACAATAGTTCTTTGTTATTCAGGATTCTGGCAACTCTTGTTATTCCTACCACAGGTATTTGTGACATAACTGGGACATTTCATAACATCATACCCACACAAAAAACTCTTTCAGTAATGAGCATCTAAAAATAACATGGAGATAAAAATAAAATGTGCTTTTGCCAGATTTCTTTCGTTTTTAAGCTGTAACCGTCTTACAACAAAATTTAAACATGACTGTGTTGAACACTTGTCTAAAAAAAGTGTGTAACTGCATAACGAACATTATTATGTTGACGTCGAATGCCGTTTTGCAACAGCGTAGGTAGGCCTCCCACTAAGGTGGACCGACGACATCGTGAGGGTCGCGGGCAACCGATGGATGCAAGTGGCGAATTGTCGTTCGGCGTGGCGGTCTAAGGGGGAGGCCTATGTTCAGCAGTGGAGGTCTTCCGGCTGATGATGATGATGATGATGAATGCCGTTTTGAAGATGACAGTTTTTTTGGCAACTGTTTAACCGCGATGTTTAACTTTTTTTGTGGTAAGACTTTAGATTTAATGCCTTTATTTAAAATTTGATATGGTTTTACTCTTGACTCTAGTCCTCTTCTTCTTCAAAGGTGACAGAGAAAAAGTTTATGATGGAACGATATTTTTCAGAAGAAGCCTGTTTGTTCTAACTTTGAAGATATACCTACGGGGTTGTTTTTGCATTCGGGAACACATACGCAGGTTGAGTTCCACTTCTTTGCTGGGAGCATTATAAATCTGCCCAGGCTGTAATTTGATATGATTTAATTTGATGGAGCATTTGCCTAAGTAAACTAGGATAAGTGGCACTTGCTAGGGTCGGTGTATTGGATGGTTGACCGAACATTTTTTATATACCTGGCGTCTTCTATGCTTTAGAAGACCGTTACAAGTAGTCAACGGCTCTAAAGCCTTAAAACCAGACCACCAAGATGTAAGTCAACCCTGTCGCTGTTTTGTGGAGGTCAGACAGGCATAGGCAGCCGCTCCATGTAAGTATTTTACTTATTTATATTAGCATTGTAAAGCTGAAGAGTGGTTGAACGCACTAAACTCAGAAAATATTTCATTATTAAATATAAAATTTATTAAGCTATTGCATAGCTTTTATCACGGGCTCTAAGCGCGGCGCGGCGGAGCGGCGATCGAATCAAAAAACGTCCAAAAATGTAACGAAAAAACCTGAGGAAAATACCTGACACCGCACCTCGTCTAACATCGTTTCAGTTCCCGACTTCGGCAATCATAAAATATCCGTCATAAAAACAATTTACTTTTTCTTACTCATTCTAAACGGCCAGCTACAAAAGGAGTTTTCACAATGAAACCTACTTATAAAATTCTCCTACAACAAAGAAGTTCTTTATTACAGAAGTGCACCACAAACATTTTAAATAAATTATATTCTAGTTAAATATACGCGGTAGGCGATTATATTCTTTAAAAAAAAATTGTATGCAATACCTTCACCGCGGCAGTGTCCGATTGCCATATGTATTTTTTTTTTGTTAAGAAGGCTTTACCACCAATAGAAGCCTAGCAGCAGATAAATCCTCGGTGTACATCTAATTCTATATTCAGTTACAACTAGAATTGGTTATTCATTTTAATCTGAAACACATTTATATAAATCATTACCTACGTAAATCGGATATTTTCCTCAATTACTAATTAATACCACTTACTGTGCGTCATTATTCAGGCAATAACCTTTTAGATTCTGTTACGTAATTTGGTCAGACATGAAATCATGGTATTAATATCACTTTTAACTATGTTATTAATTAATTATTTATGATTAAAATACGTCCTAACCTATGGTGCTCAGACTTGGTCACTCACCGAATCGCAAAAGTCCCGCCTTGGAGTTTGCCAACGGGCAATGGAACGCAGCATTCTAGGTGTAAAAAGAGAAGACAAGGTGCGAAACACTACGCTGCGTTCCAAAACTGGCATAATCGACGTTGGCAGGAAAGCTGCTAGGCTGAAGTGGGACTGGGCGGGTCATATATGTCGCATGCAGGAGGACCGCTGGGCAAAAATCTCCACACAATGGGTGCCGGGAGATGGACGGCGTCGCCGAGGCCAGCCCAGACAAAGGTGGCGAGACGACTTGGACGCTTACCATGGGGGCTGGTTCGAAGCAGCCCAGGAAAAGAGTTCCTGGAAGGAATTGGGGGAGGCCTTTGCTCAGCAGTGGGACAGTACAGGCTAAGAAAAAAAAAATGATTATAAAGTTTTTTTGTATGAATGTTTCAGTCACAATTAAATTTGTTATATATGGTAATAATAAATATTATTTTACTTTGGGCTACTCTGTGCTACTGCTACTCGGGGTACTACATTTTTTTTAATACAATTTTGATGATTTGACATAGACTACTGACACTGACTAGACTAGACTAGCTCCGCGTCTAAAGGTTATCTACGTTATTTTATGGCAAAACTAGAATTGAGAAGTTGTTAGTTTTATCATTTTTTCTATACTGGATGTAAGGGACAGCCCTCCGCAAACTTTCAGGGCTTGCGCAGTAGACGAAACTGAACAATCTTCCACAATTTTTTTTCAGGAAATGTAATCATCCTGTCCATACAAACTATAATAATATAATATTCCACAACTTTCACACAACGCCATCTAGTCCCAAGCTAAGCAGAGCTTGTGTTTTGGGTACTAGACAACTGGTACTACACCCTTACACCCAGTATTATATTGACCTTGACAGTTCTTGAACGAAGTTTTGATGTGCCAATACAGTTCTGTGTCTCATCCTATCATACCTCGCGCTTTTACTTCCACGATACAGGAGAAAATCCTAGTGTGGGGCAACGTGATATGAAAAAAAACTTTTCCGATTTACTAAACAAAGATTGTGATATCTCTGCCGTGTGTTGTGGTTTCTTTAAACATTTTAACCTCTTTACAAAATGTTAGTTTAGGTACTTTCCTAGATATAGGTATACATTTTCACAAAACCTAAAAGAACAAATGAACAAGTGTAGTCACAGTAGCTATATTAATAATAACCACAATGATAGGGCATCGTTAGGTGAATGCAATTTGTAGTGACACGGAACGGAACGAACTGGGTCACCGGACGGCTGTCGTTGAAATCTGTCAAGTAGTTATAACTATCGATAGCGCGTGTCCCATCACTTATTATTTTGGTTGCATTTAATATCCATTTTATTTGTTTAAAAAGAAATGGTTTAACCTGGAATGTTGTTCAATGAATTGTTTATACTGTTTGTTTTCTTACATTTTTTTTGTGGGTATATTATGTTGGCTTTGCTCTTGAGCTTAGTCTAGGTAAGGGGTGAAAAGGACAAGGTCGACGATGGAGCGAGTTTACCCAGCAGAAGCCTGTCACTCTAACTTTGAAGAGATTAGGGTTGTATGCGTTCGGAAACACAGACACAAGCAGAGTTACAACATACTACATAAGAGACAGGAGAATAGTTCTGACCATAAAATTTACCTTATCCCCGTAAAGCCACCAATGTAAAGTGTAGTAGAATAAATTCATTTATTTAAGCACTTTTAAAATTTGCTTGCAAGAACGCAATGCCGCATTGGTCAAGACTACAAGCGCAACTGCTTAAGTTGAGGTCCGGTCCTAGGTCCGAAGCCCTATCTCATTACCGTGACCCCGGAACACAAAGGGCTACTGAAGGACACCGTGGATTTTAGTCAGTACGAGTCTAACAGTCCCTTCCGCCCTGCCCTGGGTGGGAGGACTCATTTGATGATTTTACCACGCTAAAAAAAAAAAAAAGGTCTGAAGCCCATCGGATATTAGTCACGGAGCAGTCCCTACCGTCTCGCCCTGGGTGGGAGGACTCATTTGACGATTATAACAAGTTAAAAAAAAACCCTCTGGGTTTCACCATGGAAAAGTCATGCAGAGATAGGCGAGAGCGAGGGGTAGGGAGGTTGGTCGTGAGGACCCTTGCAGGGTAGGGTCCGACTGGCAATCGCCACCTCGACTACACGCCAGAATGACCCTGCAGGTAGGCACATCACTATGGATGTTAAGTGCTCCTTCTGATTGCCCTGGGATCTGGAGGCGACTGCCCTCCAGCGCGTCTATGAGTGGCGCGTGGAGGCGCAGCGCCGGGGTGCCTCCCCGCTGCCTCGAGAAGTCGAGGCGCGGCGGAAAGAGCTCCGGCGCGATCTCAGGGCAGTATGGAGGGGACGACTGTCGCAACCGACGGCCGGGCACGCCGCAATCGCGGCGGTAAGACCCCTCTTTGAGGAGTGGCTGGATAGGAGTCACGGCGTCCTGACCTACCGCATGACGCAGGTCCTCACCGGACACGGAAGTTTCGGGAGGTACCTGTGTCTGAGGAGAAAGGAGGAAACGCCTGGGTGTCACCACTGCGAAGATCGCCCGGAGGACACAGTAGAGCATATGGTGCAAGACTGCCCCGCTTGGGCAGAGCACCGACGTGTCCTCACGGCGGCGATAGGCGGAGACCTCTCGCGCCCGGCATTGGTCGAGGCCATGCTGCGGGGCGAGACGGAGTGGGAAGCGGTCGCCTCCTTCTGCGAAGCAGTCATGCTCGCGGAGGAGGAGGCGGGCCGCGTGAGGGAGAGGACAATGTCCTCCCTCCATGGACCATGGACCATGCCCGGGTCGATGGCGCGTTGTGTTCCACGCGCGCCTCAAAGAGCGTCAGCATAATGACGGGGCGTGACCCCGGAACATAAAGGGCTATTGAAGGACACCGTGGATTTTAGTCAGTACAAGTCTGACAGTCCCTCCCGCCCTGCCCGGGGTGGGAGGACTCATTTGATGATTGTACCACGCAAAAAAAAAAAAGTGCTCCTTCTGATCATACAAACGTACGCACCACAGTATTTAGACATTTCACATATCAATATAATTTAAATTGGAATGACTTGACTCGCGGTTTGATATTTAAATTGTAAACAATCACATATTCACCTGAATTTCATTAAGCGTGGAACCGAAGGTTGGTCACAAAAAAGAAAAACACGCTGTACGACTGAGTCGACTGAAAAACAATTCTCCAAGGTCATTGTGAACAAACCATTATGCATTACGTGTACATTATAATTATAGTCTTATCAAGCATTTGAAAAAAACAGTTATTGAAATGTACTGAAGCTGAGTCACCGATATTGGTCGTAAAAAAATATTATGACTATCAATCTAACAAGATGCATTCATCTAATCAATATTGGCGTTAGAAAGAGAAGGCACGACCTCCAATATTTGATCAAACATTTGACTAAACAATCGACGACCCCTTCACAGATGTTTAAAAGATTTCTGTTGAAGTTTTTAAAAAAAAAAACACGAATATTTTACGTAAATTTTGGTTTCAAAACATAACGACGAATAATTTCCTTGTTGTCCATGGAGTGTTGTCTTGACCTACAGTTGGGGTTTTCCAAGATGAGACCCGCACACATGCGTGGCCAATGTTCGCCGATTCGCTTACTCACACTCTCGCGCAGCTTGCAACTGTCGACGCGCGCGCAACTGCGCAGTGTTCACTCCGCGTTCTAACGTGAATGTGCTGAACCGTTTCATTTTATGTTTTTATTTGTTTAAACTTTATTTTGTTACTGTTTTATTGGATTTTCTTGGATTTGTGATTTGAGGTGAGTGTTTTTAATCGGTTTTATAGTTAGTTTGTGAGTTAATTTATTATTTAAGTTTTAGATTCAGTTACTACAGTTTTTAATGGCCAATTCCTGTGGTATCACGTGTTTCGTGTCCAATGTCAATTGGAAAGAATGTTTTTATTCTTTCAGCGAAATAAAACATTTATTTGTAGTGTTGTTCTTTTGGTTATCGACGTTTTAACGATTTTTCGATACGGTTCGATTTGTTTTGGTTAAAAATCCGGCTATTTTTTTAAATAAGGGAACGTCAAATTATTATCGTTGTGTCAAAATTGTAGGTAGGGTCATTTCGCCTGTTTGCGTCCATTTAGTGCAGTTGACAAGTTTGAAGGAGAAAATAAAAATGTCCCAACACCAGTTTCAATAAAAAATTATATAAATGCGTTCGTTATATAGTCTATTTTAATATCAGCTTTCAGTTTTGTTCGAAACTTCTCGTATTATTTTTTTAAACAGAAAAATGTCAAAATTAGGCGTTTTACCCAGTTTGCGTCCAAAAAATCCAAATTGCGTCCACCCATGGACCATTTCGCGTCCATCAGTTTAGAGAAGGAATATAGGGGTGATCAGGGGTGATATTGTTAAGACAATTTAAAGGAAGATTGGATTTTAACAATTTCTTTATTTAATAAAAAATTAACATAATTATCATTATAAAAATAAAATAAAAAAAACTTGTTTATTCTTCTCAACATCGACAGAATTTAAAATAAAAAAATAACCATACATTGGTTCTGGTCCCGGTTTCTTTACTCCAGGCACACCCAAGGCAGGGCGGGAGGGACTGTCAGCGTGGAAAACACCGCGCCGTCGACCCGGACATGGTCCATGGTCGGACAGTGAGTCAACCATTACTCGCCGCCTGCATGCCCGCGCCTACGGTGGCCAGAGATCGTCTGCCGACGTCCGACGGTGTGGGCGCCTACCACCGCGGCTGGGGTGGAGGGAGGACGTTATCCTCTCCCTCACACGACCCGCCTTTTCCTTCGCGAGCTTGACTGCTTCGCAGGAGGCGACCGCTTTCCACTCAAACTCGCCCCGCAGCATGGCCTCGACCAATACCGGGCGTGAGAGGTCTTCGCCTATCGCCGCCGAGAGGACACGGCGGTGCTCTGGCTAAGCAGGGCAGTCCTGCACCGTATGCTCCACCGTTTCCTCCGGGCGATCCTCGCTGTGGTGACACCCAGGCGTTTCTTCCTTTTCCATCAGACACAGGTACCTCCCGAAACTTCCGTGTACGGTGAGGACCTGCGTCACGCGGTACGTCAGGACTCAGGACGCCGTGACGCCTATCCAGCCACTGCTCAAAGAGGGGTCTTACCCGCTGACGCGCTGGAGGGCAGTCACCTCCAGACTTCATTGCACTAGTAAAACTTGAATTTTAATTTCATAGTCCTAATCAAAACTGTACTACCTATTCATTTCAAATTATTAAAAAAATATGAATAAAATATGTTTATGCTATCATTTTTATTTATTGAAAAAATGGACGCAATTTGCTATATAATATTATTCAATGCAGGTATAGTTTGCGTCCACGTGTAATCGATGTTGTATATCTTTTACTACAATCATAATAATGTGGACGCAAATTGGCAGTTACAATTACATACTATAAGTGTTAAAATAAACAAAAATCCAATTTCTCTTTCATATTTTAATCGCATAAGAATAAACAATTAGAGAAAACATAAATAGACGAGTTCGCGTCCACTGTGGACGCAAAGTGCACATTTTATAAATTCGGTGTTGTAATTCGCGTCCACCTTATTTTAACTGTTAACTTTAAAAAAAACAAGAAAATCCATAATTCATATTATTAGTTTTTCCATTATTAATGTCTACAAATAGCTATGTTTCCTAAAATTCACATAAAACAATAAAATATTTACCGTTAAACGCGCCGCTGCACACTATTTTTTTTTTACATTCCGCGCGTTTTCACTCTGCTGTTGAACAACCCGGGACTAAATATTTTTTCTAAACGGATTATCGGGGCGGACGGAACTTTTGTCTATGTTATCGTGTCTCTTATACGTTGAGGTATAGGCGGTCATGTCTTTCCATGTCATTAGAGTAAGAATATACTTATTTTCGAGCATTTTTAAAGGGAGATCCGTAAAGTGGACGCGAACCGGACGATGGACGCGAACAGGCGAACTTACCCTACCTACATTGATAATTTCTATGTGGAAATAATTATCAAACGATTTAAACTGGATTTGTTGAAGTAATTAGTTTGTGGTATTGGTAACAATTATTTGAAAAAACGGTTTAGTGATAGCTAAATTATTAATTAGCGATAATTTGCCAATGATATGTTCACGTTAATAAATCAAAGGGCGAGCCATAAATACAGTTTACTTAATTACATATTCCTTATGTATGAGGAGCTCGTGGTTAAATGGCTTGGATTCGATTGGACTGCTGTGAAGCGTGTCGCGGGTTTGATTCCCGGACGAAACAAATTTTTGTGTATGTAAGTTCTATGTTTGTAAACGAACCCACGACGCAGGTGAAATTCCTAGTGTGGGGCAATGTTTAAAAAAAAGCCACACAGGCTTCTTCCAGGTTAAGCCGCCGTGCTTACCTAGGTTGGGTGACCATCTATCATAGTAACCGCAGATCATAGTCCTAGCTGTCATTAATTGTAGATCTTAGACTGTGAGCCAAAATCTCGAAAGCCGGCAATCAGTAGGCAGTTGCTGGATTGTAAAATACTGGTATAAGCCGGAGCAATGAAGAAAGGATTCTAAAATGGCGGCTTGTACTTGCGTTGACAGATAGTACAGTCAGCATAAAAGATTTCAAGTTAAAGTTTTTTTTCAAATTAAAAATAATCATTTCTCAAACTTAACCTAACAATAAAACAAAATTCAACAAAAATAACAAACAGGTAACAACGAAAACAATAACAGAAAACTATAGCAAATATTCGTAAAAAGGATCACTGAGCGCGTTAAGACATCAAGACTAATTTTTTTTCTGCTTACGCTACGCGCGTGAGTGAGTATAGACGGCACTGCGCGAGCGAGAGAACACGATAAGCGCCGCCATTTTAGAATCCTTTCTTCAATGCTCCAGGTTATATTCAGCTGCATCTGTTTCGGAAGAGGGTAGGCAAATGATATAGACACACTTCTTTTTTTCCTACTTTTATTATTGTTTAGGATTTTTTTTTGTCTTTATTAATATTGTAAATGCGAAAGTTTAATTGGATAGATGGATGTTTGTTATTAAATCACATCAAACCGGCTGAACGGGTTTTGATGCCAGAATAGAGACATGGACAGAATAGAGTAGGTAGAATATTCTTCATTTTCCCACGTTTATTTATACTTTTTTTTTAACTACTGCTTTACAATATTGCTTAATATGGTAATCTACGGAACCGTCCGTCTTAGTATGGATATGTGATGAGAAGGAATGACACTCATGTAACTAAGAGAGTGATGAGAATGAATGTTGATGGAGGAAGAGGAAGGCCAAAGAAAAGATGGATGGATTTCTAAGGAAATTATATGAATGAAAGAAAAAGGAGTAAATGATACTTTGACGTCTGATAGGGGAGAATCGAAGAAAAACACGTGTTGCGTCGACCCCAAGTAAAATGATGAGGGTAGCAAGATGATGATGCTTAATTTATGGTAGAAATGGCGGTAGTACAAATACCGGCACGGTTCTTGAGCGCTCGGCGTAAGAATAAGGATCGCTTTGCGCATCGTACACTTATCGACAAATGAAACGCACAATAAATAAAACGCACAAAACAACGAATCCCGAGTGGCGGCTATGATGCGATGCGCTACGGCACGCTACGCGGGCCAATCACTACACTTTCCCCGCCCCCTTCCTCACTTCATCTACCAAAGGGACCTAACAACTCACTTCTGCGCAGGTGAAGGTCAGCGCTCAAGATCCATGCCGGTATCTGTAGTAGGTATAATCTCCCGTGACCATAATCGAACTCGCACGGTACAAGCCACTGCGCTGGTAACAGATATTCGTCAAAAATTGTGATTGTGACATTATACTTATTTATACTTCTATACTAATATTATAAAGAGGTAAAATTTGTTTGTATGTAGGTGGTAATCTCCGGAAGTAAAGAACCGATTTTAAAAATTGTATCACTGGTGGAAAGCTACATTATTCGTAAGTGCTATAGGCTATAAATTATAAAGATATCATGTATATTTTAATTATTAAAGTTATATTAAAGTTGGTATTAATTTCATAAACATATTTCCTTCCCGAGATAACATAATATCAACATTATGATAATTATAAAATGTTTTGCAAAGAAAAATCAGGAATTCAACCACATCATATTGTTACTCTACAATACTGAGTAGGTATTTATTTTAAAAACATATTTCCTTCCCGAGATAACATTAATATTAATATTAATATCAACATTATGATAATTATAAAATGTTTTGCAAGGAAAATTCGGAAACTAAACCATATCATCATCATCATCAGCCTATAAAATGTTCCCACTGCTGGGACACAGGCCTCCTCTCTTGTGAGAGGGAGTGGGCCGTAATCTACCACGCGGGCCCAGTGCGGATTGGTAGATGTCACATGTCTTCGAATTTATGGTTCTAGGACATGCCGGTTTCCTCACGATGTTTTCCTTCACCGTTTTGAGAGCATTGGTGTTGAAATAAATTACACAAAGTAATGCGCCTGACGGGGTTCGAACCCACGACCTACTATTCGTAAGTCGAGGCCGATACCACTGGGCCACCACTGCTCTAACCATATCATAATTATTGGTACTTAAAATTAATTTTATCTAAATCCTTTTAAAGATATTTGTCGTGGAAACAAAATTATATTGCGATCAGTGTCGGATCTTGGTTGAATAAGCCCTTAAAGGTCAACACAAAGCGCCTTTGTTTAGGCGTTGGTCTGAGTCCAGAGTTAGCTGATAAACCCCACGATCCCATGGACGGACAGTGATCGTTCGGATGTGGTGGTAGTCACACGTGCTCTGGGAACTGCTATGTCAGGATTTGAAACTGCAACCATCTGATTCTGAATCTACATACAAAGCTGTCTTTTTTCCATAATGACCAAGTAATTCGTACAATAATTATTCAGTAAAAACTTGTAAGTAGTTAGATACTCAATTTCATTCACTCTATTTCAAATCTCGAACGAACTCATTTGTTCCAAAGTCTATATTTTAAACACTATGTTCAAAATTCGAATGTTGAGAATACGAGATTCGAAATCGAGTGAACGTTTACGAATGTTTATTTATACTGTTTAATTATTTCCGCGTCACCATTTTTTTTTTAGTTTTAACAACAATCTGTTTTGACAATAGACATACTTAGGTCGTATTTAAGTTGTAGAATCATTGTCGTAACAAAAAAAAAAGATGATCATGGGGAAATACGCACTTGCTACACCAAAAAAAGAGAGAATAGAATGCTGAACCTGAGATTCAACCTTTTTTTCTAACCAGTAAGTAATGTCGGAGCTAGTTATTCGACGTATTATTGTTTGTCATTACTTATTATTGCTTTTTACCTATCACTGTGTATTAAGGGATTTCCAATGAGTAAAACTGACACTTTCATCAAAGTTTGATATTTTATTTAAATCCCTTTTTATTTGGAAAGTTGGTCAAATGATAGAAATCATTTGAGAACTAGTCTGGGTGGAGTGAAAGGGACTGCCCATACACGTGTCAGTATACTTGTGCAAACTAGACTTGCACAAACACAGGAGCAGTGACAAAATGCGCAAGTAGGTAGGTATCTTCCAACACACGTTTCAGTATACTTGCGCAAGTACCTATACTGTAAAAAAAAAAAAAATGGAAAGTATCCCGTTTTAACTTCTTGTAATAAAATGATTCATCATTTTAAGAATTGAACCCCTTATCTTATCAATCTTACTATTTCAAGATTAATTTCACTATACGTACTACATGGGATTTCCCAAAAATAGTTTGTTTACATTGATAGCGAATTTATCGATAAGGAAAAGGATAAAATATTTATATTCAATCAGATAACTTGTATACGCAAGACTAGGTCTTATTCATAAATAAACACCTACAATTAATAAACATTTTTCCTTGTGACACACTTTTACGTCATACCAATGATAAACTCAGACTGGTTTGACGCAAAACTTCGTCATTTAACACTTAAAGTTATAAGGAAATTTTTTTAAAAACTACAGGTAAGTTGAATGGTCATTTTGAACCAACCTTCAAGTCTGTATCTAGCTGGCTTAGTCAAATCTGTTCATGTGTCATCTGCCTAACGGATTAAGGAAAAAGTTTTAATAAAAGAAGTTTGTGGTTTATCCTCATTTTACTTTTATTTACTGACATAGGTTACACAATCTTGATTTAACAGTTGAATTGAAATGTTTAAAAAACAAAAGTCTATATTAGTGTTCATTTGTTTTCAAAATCTAGATAGATCCGTTTGAATTATAAATATTTGAATTTGATTTAGCAGCGTTGGTTTTATGGGGTGCTAAGACAGGTAACCTCCACGTGCGTCCGTGGACTGGAGTTCCCTCTCGGATACGTCCGGGGGGAAGACCAGTTTTTCGGGCCGGTGCGCCCTGGGATGCGGGCAAAAACTCTTCCTTAGGCACTGTGTGCCTAAGGGGGTTTCTTTGCCCGTATGCAAATAGCCTGTCGGGTGGAAGCTCCAATGCGTGTCCCTCTGATTAGCAGAGGGCACAGCAGCGGAGCGGGCTTGCGGACGGTGAGTAATGGGTAAGCTCGCCGTCCGACCAGGGACCAAGCCCGGGTTGGTGGCGTGTCGTGTTTCACGCGTCACCGACGGGGCCCCTTATGGGGCCAAATGCCTGCCGGGGTCGCGGATTTTTCTTAATCCAGGATACCGTGGCCCCGGAACGTAAAGGGCATCCGAAGGAACACGGGTGGATTTTAGTCAGTAAGAGTCTGACAGTCCCTTCCGCCCCACCCAGGGCGGGAGGACTCATTTGATGATTTTGCCAACCTAAAAAAAAAAAAAAAAAAAAAAGCGTTGGTTTTATATTTAATTTTATTTCCTTCCGTCTTTATCACAACTTATTTGGCAGATTCTAAAATTATGCCACTCATCCGCGTAGTTGCGCGGTGCAGCGGATCTTACATCGCAGTGGCTTGTATGCAACCCGTTGATGCCATAGTACCTACTCCACTTGTATATTTGCTTTGCCGCCTCCGGTCATCCGCGCGGACGAGCGGAGTCTTGTGAGACTCGCCTTAAGGATGCAGATCTTTTTTCTCCATTCAATCATGAGTCGAAATATCAATATTTATTTATTTTACACTCTAAGCAAAATAAAGAGGAGAGTTTAAAACCCATGTATTTTTACCCACGACGGAACGGAGCAGTTATATGCGTTTAGGGTGAGAGATGTTTGTGTGTGCGTTTGTGCGTTTTCTACGGGTCAATCTCTCCATAGCCATATAATTTTTCCTAGAATTCATTCATCCTTTAATTGTTCTTTCCCTATACGAATTCGTTGTATGATTGCGAGGAGTCCATAATGAATCAAATACAGCAACATTGCGAAAACAAGTTCTATCAAATTGCCCAATGATTTCTGGGAAACACCATAAGCCCATAATTCATAATCTAGCAAGGCCGAACACATCATTATTTACGTCAAATAGGACTGTAGACTGCAATTTAAATACGAATATTCTTCAATAATTGTTGAGTAATTGAATAATAATTGTTCAGTATGGTCTGACAAATTAATTAGTTAGAATTGAAATAATTAATACAATTCAATTCTGGGGATTAAAACCAGTCAACTTCATAGGAAACTCATCCCTTTTTTGGTAGTACTAGTCACTAACAAAGGGGGTGAGATTTCTCTGAAGCTTATCATAACTGTACTGTAGATATGCCAATGATTATTACTTTGTTTAAACAGGCGGTACATTAAGTTATTAAATTATTAAATTGTGCTTCGCACAGCGCTACATATCAGATACGCTATGCTAGAATTCTAAAAAATTCTAATTTGTACTCTGTCGCCGTCGCGTCGTCGAGTCAGAAGACTTCACTTTTCATTAGCCTAGCTAGTGAATACCAAACTGTAGTTTCGATTGAGGCAGAGCTGCTCACATAGCTGTTTGAACTGGATCCTTAGATAACAGTGCTGATAGTCCGAATTCTGACGTCTAAGTTCTCAAGATTTTCTTTGAAATACTTACGTGTTTTCGGAAATTATTTACACATGTTATGTGACTTTTATATTAAGATTTATTACTTCGCTTACAAGAGGTATATTAATTGACTACATACTACTAGAATCGTGTTTAATATAATAATTGTTAACCAAAGTTTTTTCTTTCTTTTCTAGTGTCGCCATGACACCGAAAGTGAGTTTGTGTTGCGGCATCAACCTTCGTCCACTATGTTTTATGATTGGATACCTGCATCTGGTAAGAATTTTAACTTCTCATAGCTTTTTAACTAGCCTGATGGCAAAGACAAATAGCAAACCATAGAAGAAAAAGCTCTGTAGTCCAAGAACGTTTGACCGGTTTCGTTCGTTCACATTGGATTCTTTAGTAGATTTTCTACTTTATGCTCTAGTCTAGGGTGTAACGTTGAAAATCCAGTAAAGTCTACTGAGCGTTTACGTTTATCGTTAACCGCTTGTCTAAGCCATCTGATCTGTCGTACTGTCAATAAGCTGAAGGCTAAAATAAAACCCTATGAATTCCTTTTTCCGTACAAATTCATCGGTAACTGACAGTTAGGCACACGTCTTATAATTTGTCTCTTTTTCCTATTGTTTTTTTTTATTTTCCTGTTTTGGTTTACCGTTTCTCCAAAGTTCTGTCATGATCACCTTGTTTTTAATCCGAAAGACAGAATACAAGAATTCAGAGTAAGTGAAGTTAATTAATATAATTGTAATGTTATCTGGTAACATAATACTAAAATCAATTAATCCATATATTCTCAAACACATAGCCACAAAGCCTACCTATAAACAATTAAACGTCTTAAGCCTAGTTCGGACGTTTGAAGGGCAATTGACTTACCCGTTCAAGTGTGTAATCAGCCTTATTACTCGGGCCGATTGGGCTGCCAAAATTTGTCAATAATTATATGGTAACCTAACTGTTCCGATTCAACGCTTTAAACTGATCGGTCGGGCCAATCATTGATATAGTTCGGTTTCAACCTAATATGCTTTTTGATTGGGCTTGACTGCTAATCTGAATTAGATGGAAATTTAGTTTAGTTTTTGGCTTGAATCGCAGTATTTGTTGTTGATTTTGGGACTGTTATAGTGCTAGAGTAGAGAACGTATATGCGCAAACGTAGTGCGGAACAACCTTCTATTGATCGATGGATTGAAGAATGTGGCTGGCAGCGGATGGTTGCGAAATGACCAAAACCACGATGATTGGCATTCTTTGCCGGCAATTGACTGATATGATGTTTATTCTGAAATTAGTTCAAATGTCTGTTCCTTATTGTTGAGGTTTGTTAGAAGGGTCGGGTACGTAGTAGTCGCATCCGACGTGCTTATATCGAAAGAAGTATGTAAGTATCGTAGCAAATGCAACTTCCTATCCGTCTTTTTAACCAACTCAGTGAATCGCAATCTATTGCTGGAAATAGGCCTCTCCCAGGCTGCGCCACATCACCCAGTCCTCTGCCTTCTGCATCCAGTTTGCCCCAGCCATTTTCTTAAGGTCGTCTGTGCATCTAACTGGGGGGCGTCCCACACTACGCTTGCCGATACGCGGTCGTCACTCCAGGCCCTGTAGCCATGTTACAAACGATAAACGCAAACACTGAGTAGGCTTTAATAGATTATTAACTTTATGTGCTTGGGTATAACGTTGAAGATCTAGTGAAGATTGCTTATCGTTTTCGATCTTTCCTGTCGCTAACGCTCAGAAATCTTAAATAGATTTTCAACTTTAGGCTCTACGCTATAAAGTTGAAAATCTATTGGGGAGTACCAAGTGTTAACGATTATCGTTTGCAACTTGTTGTGACTTGGCTAGAGGGGCAGGACTCGTCTGTTTCTCCGACCATAACTTAATTCCTGATTTTATGCTTCAAAGAAACTTCAAGCATATCTAGCCCGCTCTATAACGCGCTGACCGACCTTGAATTTGTGTACAATTCCTAAAATAATGGTAGAAACTTCCTCCTCTTCAAATTCCAGTCTAAATTGCACAATCAATTCAGTTCCACCCTTCTTAGAACTTGAAACATGTGGTACTTAATTGCGATGATGATATAAAAGGCCGGATGCGGTTGCTAGTGCATTGTTGAGCGTACAATGTAGGTGTCCAGTTTCACCTGACGTATCATACGGAGTCGCCTGTGTTTCTTGAAACTTGTACTTTGCTTTGTAAAATGATACTGCACTAAATTGATTGTCACATATTGCCAATTCAAAAAGTGTCGTATAATAGTTAATTTTGATTAACGTAACAAAAGAACATAATTATGCGGCTCAAATTTTTTTTGATGAATAAACTGATGCTACGGACTAATAAGATTTATTTAGTCTAATAACTTTTATTTCTGTAAGTTCATCAAAAAATATCAGACCCGTTATTTTTTGTTTCGTTAGGTATGTAAATAGAGACTAAGGTGCGACGTCTTTAAAATTCAGAATACGTCACGCTTTGGTGTAATTTTAGAGCATTCTGACGTCATTAGGCGCTCTCGACTTTTGATACGTTTGATCTTTGTCAATATCCATAGATTAAAAATTGAACACAATTTTCCAATATTTTTCATAATTAGGTACTTACTCCAACTGGCGAACTAAATAGATTTACAATTATTGATATTGGAAACTACCTTAATGTCGAAATCTTTGTTGAAAGTAAACAAACTGTGGATTCAAAGTTAATCAAAACTGGCATGTTTAGACCGGCCAATAATACGATCCGGATAATGTTTTGTTATTTAAACATCTATTTTGAACGATTGTGTCAGCTATTTATTGGAAACTTTTCCTTATTTATCGGGTTTTGAAATATATGACATTGATACAATATTAAATATTTTGTATTTAAGCATTCTGATTACTAACACCTAACACATTTATTTTTCCAATAAAATATTACCAACCGTCACCGCCAAAACATAACAGCTGCCTAAAAACGCGGGTTCTTTTTTATTATTTTTGTAGACTAATAGGTTTCTGTGCACTAACATGTTAATCATCTACTATTATTGAGATACACATATGATATTAAGTAATGACATACACACTTACACAGGTGTGTAAATCGCCTTAGTATCCTCGTATCTATGTCATTACAGAATACTAAGAAACAAGCCTTCATGCCTTCAACAATAACATCTCCGCTTTACACAATACGGTATGTTTTGACTTAAAATAATATTTGTTTATGTTTCAGATATCCAGCGCAGTGGATCTCGTCTGTCATTTGTTGACAGTTGCCATTGTCACCAACGGTTTCCAGTGCGATGTGAACAATGATAGTGTAAGTAATATTACGATGATACTATGTGAATCTTCGACGCATTATTTTTAAACAATGTGTTTCTTAAAAACTGGCTGCTTTGAGAGTTATTTTGTGTCAGGTTTCTCATGATTGGGTCGAAATTGGAGTGGTTGATGTTGAAGTCAATAGATAATAATAGCTTGTGGTTAAATAATAACAGCTGCATGGCTCGATGGTCAGCTATTCCATTCTCTAAAAGACAATTTCTAGCCTGAATGCTACGACGAACTCGACACTTCGACAGCGTCATCGAGACAGCCGCGATACGTGCCTGTCAGTAGCTTTCTGAATACCAAACTGTAATTTTGACCCAGGATTAACGATGCGCATGAGCCTGTATACTCGGAGAATAGCACTGCAGCACTTGCTAAAGTCGACCCGTGGATAGATGACCATCTTTTACATCCTGGCTGTCATTTACAGATCTGTTATTAGTTACTGCCCAGCGGTATCGGCCTGGGTTCGTGGGTTCGAACCCAGCCAGGCGTATTACTTTGTTTATGTAATTTATTTCATCACCACTGCTCTCAAAACGGTGAAGGAAAAAATCGTGAGGAAACCGACATGTCCTAGAATCAAAAATTCAAAGACATGTGACATCCCAACCCGCACTGGTCCCGCGTAGTAGATTATGGCCCACTCCCTCTCGCATAGAGGAGGCCTGTATGCCAACAGTGGGAACATTGCTGCTGACTATGATGATGAGTCAGTGACCCAAAAGATTGACCAAGGGTTCTAGGAGTCTATCGTATCGTATTACCCAGTACTAACTGAATTGAAAAGGTCAGTTAAGCAGTAAATCCATGTAAAATACTCGTATAGAGCTGCAACCGGTTAGACTGGAACTACTGGAAGTAGAAGACCTCAGCATAGTTGAAAAAAGGATAGACATGTGGAAATGAACAATAACAGTTAAGGTTCGGTTGATCCGGTACGGACAAAATGGCGGATGCGACTTTGGTCTCTGACAGATAATGTACTGAGGTATTAGTCACTCAGTTTGGTTATATCTGTCTGTATTCTTTTAAACAAACCATAAATGGGTTTCTTTAGAATAGTGTAATTACTTTCAATCATTAATGAAAAACACGACATACGTATACTTACTTAAAAATTTCGTGCGATAAAAATGCTCAACGGTAAATATAAATTCAACTCTACTCACTTGTTTTAAAGTTGTACGGTCACAAAGCAATAACAGTACACTAAAATGTTTAAATTGGCGCTCATTTCGGTGAAGGCGTTTCCAAATCATATAAAGATTTAGTGAATCCTTCTGCGTACGCCTATAAAGTTTCCTTGCCTAAAAATCGATATTTGTACGTGGTATTACCACACAGAGTAGTAATGGGTATGAATGTTGATAGAGAAGAAGAGGAAGACCAAACAAAAGATGGATGAATGAGAAATGTTATAAATGAAAAAGGAGCAAATGATGCTGTGACGACAGACAGGGGATTATGAAAAAAGTAAAACCTGTTGCGACCACAAGTAAAATGGGATAAGGGAATTGATATAATGATAATGACAAAGCATGATAGTAGTATTTAATAAACGTGTATAAATGACATTAAAAACTAAAGAACCTATAGAAATCTAACAAATACAAAAAGGTAAACACATAACATAAAATGAAATACCTATTCACGAAGAAATCAAGGTTATAGAATAATAAGCAAGTAAGCTGACACAAGACTAAGGGCATTGTTTTATTATCAAAGAAATAACTGTTTTAGTTATATTGAGTGCACTTGGTAATGACGTTAAGGATTTTAACGACCAACTGTTTAAAAATGTAGTTATGGAAATGATTCATAGAATCGTACGAAGGGTCAACACCATAAATGTAATGTTGACTTTGTACAAGGTATATTTAGCCACGTACGTTTTGCAGTCTCGCATTTATTTTTACTGAAAATTACGAGACTATGTTTTGTATAAATTTTCCGTTTTTGATGAATTTTAGGAGGTACAGAGACAAATAGGACCCCTAGTAAGTAGAGATGGTTATAGGCCATACATATGGGCAGAAGTAGCGATTATTGGTCAACTCTGACAACCATATACGTGAATTTGATTAGAAGGCAGTGTGATGTCAAAAATGTGTAGGATTAAGAGTTTACTTAACTATTGTTCAAGCAATTGACACTAACCAGTAAACAAATATTTATGATCGGCCCAGTTATGCTTTCAAAGAATCAAGAAAAAAGATCGGCTTACTAACAACAGCAGGTAGGTACTCCTAAAAATATTGCAACATATTTTTTGTAAGGAAAGGTACTATCTGTACCTACTTTCAACGACACAAATACGAATAGGGTAATTAATCATAAAATAACTCATTACCACAAAACAGCTTAACACGTTTTCCTCATGATTAACTTATAAGCAGTCAAATACCTAGAAAATAATTAACAAAGAAAATATGAAACGTTAGATTTATCCTCCTTGTTAATATTTAAACTGAGTTTTATGTATACTTTATTTAACACAGAAATTGTTGACACTGATATTTTACAATATTCTATACGTATAGTTGCAATCATAGACAGAAAATTTTCTTCCAAATGAAAAACTTTGGTTGGATATATATACCTGTTTGTTAAAGAAGGTAGGATCAATTATGCAATTATGAATATACTTGGTACACATAATGTACCTATAGGTCCCGTGGGGCAATTACCGCACCCCACACAAGCTGCTGTAATAAGCTAGTTTAAAATGAAGAAGTTTCCGTTCTAAGGCATTGCAAAAAAAGAATGAGCTCAGAAAATACGATCCTTAGTATGAGCGAATAAGACAATGCCATTCAAGTTAATGAAACAGAAACATTGCCATCCTTTGACGCAGTCAAACCATTCTAACGATTTAATCTTTAAGTGCAATCGCAACCGACGCGGACGCATGAATTCCAATGCTATTGTTTTCTGCCTGCTCACCTGCTACACCACATGAAACAGAGACTTTATACAAAGATTTCCTTATAAGCAAAGAAAACATGCAGTGTAGTTATTAATTATATGAGAAATATACTCACACTCAATTTGCTGTCACAACAGACATAACTGTATATCATGGATGTTAATGATCTGAATGCTGTACACAGAGTTATTCGTTGTAAAACAGTCAAGTTGAAGTTAGTAGATTGTAACGTTGGTATGAATAAAGAAAATTAAACACAGACAGCTAAAACTGATAGAATTACAAATAATAGTAACGATGAAGCATTACAAGCAGAGGTTTTATGACTAACGCGCATGAGGCGACAGAAATATGTAAGGATCAAGTCAATTACCCAAGTTAAGTCTACCTAAAGATGTTAAAGAAAACCAAAACGCCTTAAAAAGCACAGTCTGTAAAAAGATGACCAATAAAATCGATTATGTGTATTATCTATGACATCCATGAAGGCAACAGTGCCTTTCTTTAGAAAATAAGATGAATGATGAAAAAACCGGCCAAGAGCGAGTCGGACTCGCCCATAAAGGGTTCCGTAGCAGCAAGTAATAACATACTATAAAAGTTCTTGTAGTTGGTTCCAACTTTGAAAGGTTTACGATTTATGACGTATTAAAAAAAAAACTTGAGAGGTGTCAAGGCACGTCGAAAATCGCTATGAACCTGTTAAAAAGGTTCAAGCGATTTTCGACCCTCCACCCCACACTACCCCACTCCACTCCGCTCCACTTCGCTCCGCTCCACTCCCTTCCACTCCACTCCGCTCCGCTCCACTCCACTCCACTCCGCTCCACTCCACTCCGCTCCACTCCACTCCACTCCACTCCACTCCACTCCACTCCACTCCACTCCACTCCACTCCGCTCCACTCCACTCCACTCCACTCCACTCCACTCCACTCCACTCCACTCCACACCACTCCACTCCACTCCACTCCACTCCACTCCACTCCACTCCACTGCACTGCACTCCACTCCACTGCACTCCACTCCACTCCACTACCTATTATAGCTGTAAAAATGAAGTTGACAAACTTACATTTGCAGTTGTTCTCCGATACATTTTGTTTAGGAAAATGTTATCCCAGTACGTTTTATAAGTTGGTCAACTATTACTAGTAAACTTGTAAAGCTCACTTAGTCATGATAATTTTCTTTTAAACTTCGTTATATATACTACTATTGTAAATTTTTTCACACCCCCAAACATAACCGTTTAGCTGGTAGAGGGGGGGGACACTCGAGTAGGGCAAAAATTAGCACTTTAAAGCTTAATATTTCATAAACGAATCTTTTTATCAAAAAATTGTTGATGGAAACTACCAATATTTTTTAAAGGCCTATTTAATGATACCCCACACTAAGGGGTACGCGAGAAAAAAAAAAACATCCCCGCTTTACGTGTACAGGAGGTACCCTAAAAAAAAATATTTTACGAGATTTTATTTTACCACTTTTTTGACGCAACAAATCCGTATATTTACACCAAATTACAGCTTTCTAGTGCTGGGCGCCTCTGAGCTAAGCTGCGGACAGACGGACGGACGGACGGACGGACATGGCGAAACTATAAGGGTTCCTTGTTGACTACGGAACCCTAAAAAGTATCACGAATCTAACAAAATCTTTCTTCCACAGCTTAATGCAATATCCATACCCTGGCTAGAACCAATCCTCATCGTGGTGAACCTCGGCACCCATGGCTTCTACCCGTACCCTCGGGTCTTCCGCAACCAATACCACATCCTCGTGGAACAGATGCCGGTAGCTGCAGAGACCAAGTGCTACCCTGGAATGCTGCACATCTATCTCATTGATCTTCTCAACTTCCTTATCAATTTGATCTGGTTGAGGATCGTGATTTCTTATGTTGAGGCTGTACACAAGGTATTTTTTATCATTAATTTCTTCTTATTTGTCGAATGAGTTATTTGGAGATTTACTTTTGTTATCAATAAAAAATATTTAGTAAAGCGCTCATCTAAACATCTTCTTCTCATTAATTATGAGACTTTAAAATATATTCTCAAAGATAATTTTCATAACAGTAATGCAATTTTGCGACCATTAGCATTTTAGCTTCATAAATAAGCCTAGTACCTAGTGGATGAATTCGTACTGTTAATGATGATAGTGAATTTAAACATGATAAATGCAACATTCATTACACTTTTATGGTAAATGTTCTTTCCCTCCGCAAGATTGTTTTCCAACTGCATTCTGTTCATAAACTAGAATTAACTTGTAAACGTTTTCCTTGTCCAGAAAAACCCCGAGCCCATGCGGATGTTCCTGAGCCTGTCCGTTGTCAAGTTGGTGATGCAAGCCATGTACTTCGGTTACCAGCCCCTGTTCTACGATGTCTACACCATCGAGACCGTCTGGTTCTTGAAGCTTACTGATATCTGTGAGTATACCATTTTGATTATCTTCAAGTACTTCTCCTTTCTAGTCTTTTTTCCTTTTATTAAGTTCGTTGGATTCAGTTTAGTCTATTTCGGCATTAACATCGATAATGTCAACATCGGCAATAACATCCACCATAGAACCCACTTCCGGAAATGTTAATAATTAATAGCCTGCTATGATGTAATCGTTTGATATTTTATGAAAACTATTGATCATATGATCAAACTTTGCTTGAAAGTATGCATTAATGCTTAAAGATCCATTATCTTTAATTACCTTATTAGTACTTTAGTTTCCCTAAAACAATTATCATACACCTTGGTTTTAGAATCGAAAGTCTATTAATTGTCATGTAACAATTAAAATATTGGTGGAAGATAAAGGATGCTATTAATGCCTATTATATAGAATTTAAAGAAGAGAACTATACTTGTACCAACTTCCCTCAAAATATTTCAGAATGACATCAACAGAATCCAATTACGTTGAAATATCTTCAAGTGATGTAACACCTACGTCAAGAATGTGTCGTAGAATTATAAAAGAACATGTTACTCTTATTGGAACATAAACATTTGCCATAAAATAACTTACTTATGCTTCGAATGATTCACATAAGTTTGCTACACGATTGTCATCTACATTGATATTTCTATCAAACTTATTGTAATTCTATCATTCAATGCCAGTGCGTGACACTGTTTTTATAATATCGAGTGTTGGAATAAAAATAATAGTCTATTAGAATGTACGTTCATTGACAGTAAAGGCTAGCACAGACTAGAGCGGCCGCACTACAATACGGCAAGAATCTTTATCTCTTTTGTAGACTTTGTGGGAAACATCATGCACTTCAGGCGGGCCAGACCGGGTGACCCAAGGCACTATAGAATTTAAATTTTATAACACACCAAAATTGATACACCGTTTTTACAATGTTGATAATTATTATTAATATCGCTAATCGGTAAATTTTAGCCAAATCTTTAAAGCTGTCTACACACCGAAGCCCGCCGGCACGAACCCGGCGGCTTTAGAAGTTGCGAGACTGGAAAATGCAAAATCGTCAAGATCAGGCCTTGCCCGCCGGGTTTGATCCGGCGGGCTGGCGGCTTCGGTGTGAAGACAGTTATAGATATTTACTATAGGTCTATACATAATAATCGCAAAAAAAGATCTCCCCTACAATTCGGGAACATAAATGTATAGGTAAACAAAACCTAAGTTCGAATACATCGGATGTCAAGAGCTTAGAGATGCAATTATTGCATTGCCGGACGGCCTGACTCCACTCCTAATGTACGAGCGATGTGGATGGTGCGGATCGCAACGGTTGCAATGTGCACTTAGCTTTATAGTATCAAAATTTATCTATGCAGTGCACTGTTCACTTTCAAATCGTGCTTTGTTTCATTCTGAATACATTTTAATTATAATGTCAGAACATTTGGTTGACGCGTATTATATTGATTATGAATGTGTATCTTATTATGATTTGTGATGTTGAATGCAATGATTTGAATACCTATAGATAGGTATTGAAATATTCCGGGAATTCTGTGATTCCAGTTACTCATTTGTCTAACGTGCTTTGATCTCATATTATCTAACTGCTGTTTACAAATCTGTTTCGGAGAAAAGATTTAGACTTATTATAAACTAAGTGTACCCCGCGGTTTAACCTGCCACTTCTATTTTTGATCAAGCCGTGAGGTTCGAAACTTGATTTACGGATGTTAGGCTCAAGACTCGTCAGGGTTACGGGATTGTTCGAAAGAGTTACCACGACCTTAAAACGCGTTGGGTAATTAATGGAACAGAGGGGGTTTTAGTCAATCTGACACTCTTTTCCACTTCACCCAGGGCCAGTGAAGTTAGTTGAAGACTTCATATCCCATAAATTTCTCAATTCTCCAAAATTGGGCTATCAATCAAATATTTTTTATATAAGTACCTTTTTAGTCCGTTGTTCCAGATATTAGCTCGTTCAAATAAACACACTCTTCAAATCTATGTTATTAAGTAAAGAGAGATTCAATATATTATATCCAGGAAAAAGTCTAAACAATAAAAACCTGTTCCAACCAAATAAAAGCAACATGTTCATTTAGCATTTTTATTTACTTTCGTACTTCTAAATTGCCATTTTATTGTTTCAGTAATCGCCATTGTCTTCTTGGTGATCGTCCAGAAGTATACCAAAGCCTTGAGACTGGAAAATGCAGCTGTCCAGAACGTTGAGAAGCCTCCACCATACATTGAATGCCTGATCAATGGACCTATGAGACCCCCAGGATTTGAAGTCAGAGATATAGAAGTAGTTATTGTAGATGGACAAAGGAAGTTTGCCGAAAAGAAACAGTCGAAACAGCCGAAACAGCCTAAAGTTGATGTTGAGAAGTCCTGATTGGTTCACAAAAAAAATGTATGCAAGTTTATTGAGATGTATTCTTTCTATTGGATAATATAAATGAACTTGAATACTATAATGTAGATAGAAAAATTTAAGCATATACCTATTTCAATATTTTTGTCTTTATGGATTTTTTTTTTAGTAAAAAAAGAATTGTATTTAAAGTTGAATATTTTGCTTTGGTATCCCCGGATTGGATCTTTCTGAATCAACAATTAGGGTGTTAAATATTATTTTACTAAAAAAATATTAAGTAGTAAAATTATCAGAATTATTGCCAGAATGACTGTTAGTATAGTTTTGTATGTGTCATTTATCATTTTCCAATAACTAATATTGTATTATTTTTATATTCGTCTGAAGACGAATTACAACCTATTGTCTTCATAGCAAAGTTTTCAGAAGTTTTCTCTTGCTCTATTATCAAGACTTTTTGTTATATTCGTAGTGATATTTCGTTTTATATTATCTTAATTAGGTATCTCGTGAAAAAAAAAATCTCGAAAGCTCAATTTTGTCAAATCATTGCGATTTGATTGTCACTGGAATTGACATTATCCTATAAAAAATCCGGAACAAACTAGTTGTAGCCAGAAAAATCCACTGCATACCAGTTTAAACTAACCATATCTAGTACGTTTTAAGAAATCTCGCCTATTGTATTAATCATGTTTCTATTATTTTAATCTTTGTATTCCTGTATTTTTAAGTCTGTTTAAGTATTATTTTAAAGAAGAATAATATGTATGATATTATTCTGGTATATGTAGATCTCTAAGATATTCCATATTTCTCTATTAATTTATGAATGGATATCGAATTATAAAATTGAGGTATTTTATCAAGAGTCCTTATTTAATAAATATTTTAGTAGAAATACTGCTTGTTTGGACTTGCCTTCTATTATGCACCTTCCATTCTTCCTTCTTCACCATGCTTTTTGGTCATGTCATTTAGTGGAGTAGCTACCATCATGTCAGTCATAGGGCCGACTAACAAAGGCCCCGACAGACATTAAATTAAAAAAAAAAACAAAAGACTAATGCTTCAATGAATTACGAGCACAAATACGACCACATATTTCATCACATTGACAAAAATCGATTCATTTGTTAGTTCAAAGAACAATCGTCCATCGCTATCGAAATTAATAACAGTGAAGTGTCACTTTATGTACTGAATGTAATGGTCATTCTTCAATAGAAATCGATACCTACCAAAAAACAAACTTTCAACGATCCGTAAATATAGGTAGTAACCGAATAATACTAGTGTAACGTCAAGCAAAGTTATCGTCATTGTAGTGACAGCCATAACCAGCCATAGTCAGCCATAGCCAGCTTTAGCTAGCCATTGCCAGCCAGAACCAGCCAGACATCAAAACGGCCGTAGCCATGCCGTCAAATCGTATCACGAGACATAAGTGGGAGAGGGTGTGACCAAACAGTATAATTATAATAAGGGAGCGTGTGACCAAAGAGTGTATAATAGGAGAAGGTATGACAGTTGTTGCCAAAGTCAGTCAGCTGCCAGGTATTATAAAATATGAGTTATGCCTAGCATTAGGCCCTTTATAATTTTATAAAAACAAGGAACAATTATAACTGTTTATACTGTTATTAACACACCATTTTACCTCAGTGCTATAATAGCCTGTTGCTATCCGAGGCTAGCGTCTTTTCATTCCGAGAAACATGCACTGATCACCAGGTCTATTAAAGAAGAGGAGGCAGATTTTTAGCGTTAAAAAAACATTTTTCACACTAGGAATCCTATAACCACAGCGACTGCTGTGGTTATAGGATTAGGTAACTGTTGCACACTGTTTAAATGATGGCAGCACCTCCTATAGTGATCACATCATATCGAGACTTATAAGATCTGCCAATCCTTGCCAACGAGATATTTTGATAAACATTTTTTGCTAGATTTTTATTAAAAATCTAAAAAGTACTTAAAAAGATTGTGGTGCATTTAAACGACCTGAGAGTCCCGAATTAGTTCACATCGCGAGCTGCGATCGTTTTGATAGTATCCACCACCGGTTTCGCACAAAGCGTATTGCAAATTAATGAAAACCTGAACCGTAGCCCAGTATTTTGCCAAACTGGAAATCTGCACTAATTCTATTTACACATACCCATTACGGGGCATTATTACCTGCTGGGAGCTTTCCAAATCTCTTGTAGCACAGAGTAGAAAAATACAGAAGGTTAATTTCATATAAGGTGTGAAAATGCACGCAAGCGCGCTGAATGGATCGCGAGGCTGTCTAAAAAGGGCATCAGCCCTAGAACGCAAAGGGCATGTGAAGGAATACGGTGTTTTTTACTCAGCAAGAGCTTGAGTCCCTTAAGAAAATCGCATCTTTAAAATGTCCAGCTTGGTTCAACACCACTACTTCTTAGACAAGTCTACACATTTTTTTGATAAGGGAACTGGTAACCTGTAACACAGGTTTTGTTTACTCAAATACCTATATCAGGCACCAGTCTCTCACAAATGGTTGTTTTTTTTTTTATGTATGATCACACAACTGTCAAGTGTTTACTTTAGGTATAAGACAACCTTTTGTGATGAGAGAATAAATTATGTATATTTTATTACTATTATAATTAGAGCCGGGAGCTCTGCCCTGCACTGCCCTGGGTGGGAGGACTAATTTTATGATTTTACAATGATAAAAAAATGATGATAATTTTTTTTTTTTTTATTGAAGAGGAATTGGACAAGTTTTCAACGTAGATACCTGAAACACCCTAAAATAGCATGAAGCTCTCCAGCCGGTATATTCGTTTAAATTATAATTGTAAATAAGGCGTCTTTGTGTGCATGCTCATGTTTTCACTCGTGTTTGGTGTAGATCTTCTGTGCATATCTAGAAGTTGTTCTTGCAGTCTCAGCTAAATCACTGAATTAAATGAGATGCGCTTATGGACCCGGATGCTGCGTTTTAATATGCTGTGACTTAGTATTATGTTTTTAATGAAAGGTCGTTTCGGGAGAATCAAATTAAGAGACTTAAGAAGTACAATACGGAGGCAGCTAAAATGGAAAGAACAGATTTAACATCAAGTGTCGTCCTCATATCACATAATATATATAGAACGCAGAGGCGATGAAAGTTTGAAATATCTGATCGTGATTGGGAAAATCGAAGGCAAACGATCGCGTGGTCTTTGGTCAACTGAGGGACACAGCATCCTTTAAATTCTACACAGTGGCAAGGGATACTGGACAGAAACTGGTGGAGGCGGGTCTTCAGCTCCGAAAAGCAAGCAAATCCGAAGCTGACCACGATCCTCAGACATGGGGAAGAGAAAGACAGAATCGATATTTTTTTTATCGTGCTAAAATCATCAAATGAGTCCTCCCACACGGCTGGACGGGAGGGACTGTCAGACTTTTACTGACTAAAATTCACGGAGTCTTTCAATAGTCCTTTACGTTCCGGGGCCACGGTTACCCAATAGTCCCGCGACCCCGGCAGGCTTTGGCCCTCTAAGGGAGCCTCGTAATATTGCTGACAGCTCTTTGAAGACCGCGTGGAACACAAAGCGCCTTCGACCCGGGCATGGTCCATGGTTGGACAGTGAGTCGTCCATTACTCGCCGTCCGCATGGCCATGGGGGACCGTGTACAGAAAGAGAGTGAGAGGGAGAGACTCGTATCAAAGTCTGTCTACGTCTAGCAAAGGACTTGTAAATGAAAGAATTAGAACAACAGCTTTTCTTTTAAATGTTATGAAAAATATCTAGTTTTAATTCCGCTACAAAAATCCAGGCTTCATGCAGGATGCAGTCCCACCCTCCCGCCCTCATGCATATGCACATGAAGCAAAGGTCCCACCCTCCCGCCCACATACATATGCATACGTGCAAGAAAAATGGAAAAAAACATGCCATGCAATCAAACCTATACTCGACACGTGTTTCGCCCCTCCACGGGGCATCCTCAGGAGATGTTGACTCGACAAGCGCTCGGCCTCGAATGAGCCAGATTGACAGCTATCGCCTCTTTATATAGCGTCGTGATGACGCAATAACAACGTTCGATACAAACGTCACAAAGACGTCTGTATCGATCTACCTGCAATCATACTTAAAAGAGGTGATGTAATTAAGTTTGTTTGTTCATTCAACAGTGTATAGTTATTATTATTATTATGTTTGGAGATTTCTAACTGCTCCAACACACACAACCGGAAACTTTTATCACAAACATGGAGAATATTATACGTGTTATTGTCGCTCAAGGAATGGCCGGTATCGATTAAATGTTTTGCGAAATGTGATTTATCTGGATGGCTATTCCTGTAAGCGGCAACATGCTCCTTATATCTAACCTCGAAATTACGGCCTGTCTGTCCTACATAAACCCCGTTGCAATCATTGCATACTAATTTATAAATACCGGATTTTTTTGAATTTTCTAATTTATCTTTACCGTTACAAAGATTACGTAAGTTGTGATCTGATCGAAAAGCAACTAAAACATTGTGTTTTTTAAGGATATTCGCGATTTTATCGGAAATGGGGCCTATGTAAGACAGACTACCGACATACTTGTCCATTCGTTCGGGGGTACATGCATAAAGTAGTGAGCGAACCCTGTCATTTTGCTTTTTCTGAATAATATTATCAATAACTTGTTTTGAATTCAGAAAAAGCAAAATGACAGGGTTCGCTCACTACTTTATGCATGTACCCCCGAACGAATTGACAAGTATGTCGGTAGTCTGTCTTACATAGGCCCCATTTCCGATAAAATCGCGAATATCCTTAAAAAACACAATGTTTTAGTTGCTTTTCGATCAGATCACAACTTACGTAATCTTTGTAACGGTAAAGATAAATTAGAAAATTCAAAAAAATCCGGTATTTATAAATTAGTATGCAATGATTGCAACGGGGTTTATGTAGGACAGACAGGCCGTAATTTCGAGGTTAGATATAAGGAGCATGTTGCCGCTTACAGGAATAGCCATCCAGATAAATCACATTTCGCAAAACATTTAATCGATACCGGCCATTCCTTGAGCGACAATAACACGTATAATATTCTCCATGTTTGTGATAAAAGTTTCCGGTTGTGTGTGTTGGAGCAGTTAGAAATCTCCAAACATAATAATAATAATAACTATACACTGTTGAATGAACAAACAAACTTAATTACATCACCTCTTTTAAGTATGATTGCAGGTAGATCGATACAGACGTCTTTGTGACGTTTGTATCGAACGTTGTTATTGCGTCATCACGACGCTATATAAAGAGGCGATAGCTGTCAATCTGGCTCATTCGAGGCCGAGCGCTTGTCGAGTCAACATCTCCTGAGGATGCCCCGTGGAGGGGCGAAACACGTGTCGAGTATAGGTTTGATTGCATGGCATGTTTTTTTCCATTTTTCTTGCACGTATGCATATGTATGTGGGCGGGAGGGTGGGACCTTTGCTTCATGTGCATATGCATGAGGGCGGGAGGGTGGGACTGCATCCTGCATGAAGCCTGGATTTTTGTAGCGGAATTAAAACTAGATATTTTTCATAACATTTAATGTCATGGATTTCCGCAAAGTAACGCCTGATTCTATAATCTAGCTTTTCTTTTCCTTAAGATTGTGTTAAAATACCGTCTTTAAATACCGAAATCAATAACATCCCGAAACAACACGAATTTTAGTGCAGGAATTGAATAGGTGCGTCCACACAGAGCGAGCAGCCTCGCGAGGCATTTGCTGCGCGAGGAAACTGCCGAGGCTTTTTGCCTGTGTGTGGACGCGTCTATTGTTTCTCGACCGAGGCACGAAACAATATAGCTTATATAGCGACACTGGATGGCTCGGGCGCTCGGTCACTCGGCCGCGGCAGCGCGCTCGCTTGCCTCGGCCGAGACACGTCCACACTAATCGAGCTGCTTCGCGCGGAAAATGCCTCGCGAGGCTGCTCGCTCTGTGTGGACGCACCTAATCAAAATGATCTAACCTAAGAAAACACGCCGAGAATGCGTCAAACTTGAGGAAAACACAAAAGTTCTTAACGGTTCACTATTTTATTGTGAACTAGCTACAACTTGAAAATTATTTCACGAGAATATATAATCACCAAACCCAAGTAAAGTCTCCTGCAGACACACGCGATTAATCGCGCGGGGCGACATGTCGCGGTCCATTCGCAGTATTTTTAGAGTGGAAATAAGGAAAATACTGAATCGCACCATTTTACTCAAAAAAAAATATTCCGAAAGATAGATCCGAGAAAAAAATCCGAGAGGTAGATCCGAGAAAAAATATTTTGTCCCGTATTACTAGCACTATTGTTACGTAAATCAAAATTGATGATGATACAACGCTTTTAAAAATCACAAAACTTCACTCAGTCGGTATAATTTAATTCTTAAATCGGGAAAAAACGAAGGTTATAAACTATCTGTGTGATACAAATTCGTTCATCCATCCATCCACAAACTTTAACGTTTTTAATATTAGTAGGATGCTGCAAATTCAATATGGCAAACTGGTCATTGACCCTTTGTTTAGCAACGTCACTCCATCAAACGCACGGACCGTTGGAGACTTGCAAAAAATGCGTCGCTAATGGCTGACTTTAAATCGATACTGTATAACACGGACAGTTAAAAAAAACGTGCAATTATTAGCAACATGGTATATATCCGGGCCTGGCTAAAATTCCAAAAATGTGAGGAAAATAAATTTTAACAAAATTAGCCATTTTTTTTTTTCCCACGTTTTTTTTTCCCACGTTTTTATACACTCACTTTTCTTGTTTGTTTGTTTTTTTATTACCACGTTTTTATACACTCACTTTTCTTGTTTGTTTGTTTTTTCCCACGTTTTTATACACTCACTTTTCTTGTTTGTTTGTTTGTTTATTTGTTTGTTTGTTTGTCGTTCCGGTTGGACTTTTTTTATTACCACGTTTTTATACACTCACTTTTCTTGTTTGTTTGTTTGTCGTTCCGGTTGGACTTTTGCAACTCAATTTTGAGGCACTTCCCGAAAAGCTAGCAGGCTGAAATTTTGTACACGCTTTGAGTTCTGATGACAATACATGACTAGCTAAGAAACGTCATAACAAATCCAATATGGCGGCCTCCCCAAGATGGCGGACTGGCTGTTTGAAACCCACCCCCATGATATGGGTATCAAATGAAAGGGTTTGCCGTCAGGAATACGAAAAAAATAGTCACGGGACTTAAATCCAATATGGCGGACTTCCAAGATGGCAGACAGGCTATTTGAAATGCACCCCTGTGATATGGATATCAAATGAAATGGTTTGCTATCAGGAGTACGAAAAAAATAGTCACGTGACTTAAATCCAATATGGCGGACGTCCAAGATGGTAGACTGGCTGTTTGAAATCCACCCACGTGATATGGGTATCAAATGAAAGGGTTTGCTGTCAGGAATACGAAAAAAATTGTCATGTGGCTTATGCTAGGCTAGGCCAATATGGCGGACGTCCAAGATGGCGGACAGGCTTTGAGGCACTTCCCGATAAGCTAGCAGGCTGAAATTTTCAGGGTAGCTTCAAACCCGATGAACAATGATAAAAATAATAAAATAATTAATAGATTTAAAAAATATAAAAACCCACGTTTTTAAATGTCCTAAAAAGAAGAAAATAACCCTACGGGGCTGAGAGAGGGGCCACTCAAAACGTGGGGGCGTATCTTTGCAAGTTACACCTACGATCTCATGTCATGTAAATATATCCCATAAATAATCCCTTATATAATATACGCCCCCACGTTTTGAGTGGCCCCTCTCTCAGCCCCGTAGGGTTATTTTCTTCTTTTTAGGACATTTAAAAACGTGGGTTTTTAGATTTTTTAAATCTATTAATTATTTTTTTTTTTTTTATATACACTCACTTTTCTTGTTTGTTTGTTTGTTTGTCGTTCCGGTTGGACTTTTGCAACTCAATTTTGAGGCACTTCCCGATAAGCTAGCAGGCTGAAATTTTGTACACGCTTTGAGTTCTAATGACAATACATGACTAGCTAAGAAACGTCATAACAAATCCAATATGGCGGCCTCCCCAAGATGGCGGACTGGCTGTTTGAATCCCACCCCCATTATATGGGTATCAAATGAAAGGGTTTGCTGTCAGGAATACGAAAAAAATAGTCACGGGACATAAATCCAATATGGCGGACGTCCAAGCTGGCAGACAGGCTATTTGAAATGCACCCTTGTGATATGGATATCAAATGAAAGGGTTTGATATCAGGAGTACGAAAAAAATAGTCACGTGACTTAAATTCAATATGGCGGACGTCCAAGATGGTAGACTGGCTGTTTGAAATCCACCCCCGTGATATGGGTATCAAATGAAAGGGATACGAAAAAAATAGTCATGTGGCTTATGCTAGGCTAGGCTATTAATCCAATATGGCGGACGCCCAAGATGGCGGACAGGCTTGAGGCACTTCCCGATAAGCTAGCAGGCTGAAATTTTCAGGGTAGCTTCAAACCCGATGAACAATGATAAAAATAATAAAATAATTAATAGATTTAAAAAATCTAAAAACCCACGTTTTTAAATGTCCTAAAAAGAAGAAAATAACCCTACGGGGCTGAGAGAGGGGCCACTCAAAACGTGGGGGCGTATCTTTGCAAGTTACACCTACGATCTCACGTCATGTAAATATATCCCATAAATAATCCCTTAAATAATATACGCCCCCACGTTTTGAGTGGCCCCTCTCTCAGCCCCGTAGGGTTATTTTCTTCTTTTTAGGACATTTAAAAACGTGGGTTTTTAGATTTTTTTAATCTATTAATTATTTTTTTGGCTGGTAAAATCACCAAAAATGGGAGAGAAATAAATAAATATATTAAAGATGAGCCACAAAAACGCTTTGACTGTACTGTTATCTTTTAAAAGTAAGACCAAAGAAGACCTCTCCGCTCCTACAGTGCATTCACGCCCGAAATTAATATTCTATCTCAATCTAAGCCCTACTTCCGATAGGACATCTTTAAGAATCAAGTCGTTGATTGACTACAAACAAATATCAAGAGAAAAAGATTTTTTTTCTTCGAGAATTCTTTGTCTTCCACTTAGAATTTCTCGTATATCGTAACTGCGTTTACAAATATAGAAACTCACATACACAAACACCTATACCCAGAACAACTACTTGCAGATCATACGAATATTTGTTCCGTGCGGGGATCGAACTCTCGACACGCCGCGCAGCAGTTGTGTTTACTTCCAACTGTGCCGATAAATCTGTCTCGGTAGTCATCATCATCATCTCAGCCATAGGACGTCCACTGCTGAACATAGGCCTCCCCTTTAGATCTCCACATATACCGGTTGGAAGCGACCTGCATCCAGCGTCTTCCGGCGACCTTTATAAGGTCGTCTGTCCACCTCGTTGGTGGACGTCCAACGCTGCGCTTGCTAGTCTGCGGTCTCCACTCTAGCACTTTTCGACCCCATCGGCCATCTGCTCTGCGAGCAATATGGCCTGCCCATTGCCACTTCAGCTTGCTAATCCGGTGGGCTATATCGGTGACTTTAGTTCGTCTACGGATCTCCTCATTTCGGATTCGATCACGTAGAGAAACACCGAGCATAGCCCTCTCCATAGCTCGTTGAGCGATTTTGAGCTTTGAGATGAGGCCGATAGTGAAAGACCACGTTTCGGTGCCGTATGTCATCTCTTGTCTCGGTAGTACCGAGACCGATTTCAATTTCCAGCGTTTGCCAAAAACAATCACCCACAAAAAGCAGCAACAGAATCATTAAACGAGAACACTTCCAACTATAATCTACAAAATTATTTCGAAACCTTAATATCCACCTGGAATCTATCCAAAAGCGAATTCTCCTGGATTTCGTGGCAAGCTCACAGCATTCCGTAAAACCCGACGCCATATTAATTTCTGTTACACTGTTTTTGAAAGGTACCTCGGCTGAAATGTTTGTGTAATGCTTTATACTTGATATTATAAAGAGGTTTCTCCTTCTTGGATATTTCGTGTTTTCAAAGCTAAGTCGGTTGTTCAATTAGTTTCAAAGGCTGTGTGCATTGATGTTTGTAATTATCTAAGCTACAATAAAGCGAGCAGGAATCCTATTTCTTGAATCATGACAGAACCCATTGAAAAGTGATAGCTATGTGGCTCAGTCGTAATATTTGTATTATTGCATCGCAAGAGCGACTGCTGAGCGCGCTATTCGGGGTTTGATTCCTGGGTCGGGCCAGTGGCGGGCCTAGGGTTTCAAAATAAGGCAAGCCCAATAAAATTTAAACCGATTTCAAAAAAGAAAGTTCAGTTTTCGACTGAGTATGTAGGTACCTACGTATGTATCATCGCAATTTTCTCATAAACTACTGGTTAGGTACAATAAATTAAAAGTGAATTCAAAGTTATGGTAAGTAGTTGCTTGTTTTGTAACAGGACTAACAGGTTACAGACAAAAAAAAACAAAACAGAAAGTTACAAAACGAAAGTTAAAAAATAGCTAGATAGAATGTAATAAGGAATTTAAATAAATTATTTATATTCTAATTGGAATCGTCTATCTTTCTTAAGAAATGATTTAATTACATCAGAGTAAAATGTTGGTGATCGTTTTAATTCTACCAACAATTACTGTTTTTCAATAGCTAAAATCGTATCCCCGTCCCAGTTCTGTGGGTTGTCGCACAGATCAGAAAACAACTCAATAAGTTTACTTTTTTGTTTAAAAACCGTGTTTACGACTCGCGACATGTAATTATGTCCAACGAATTTTTTGCTGCAATGAGTATCGTAAAAAGCAGCTCGTTTTGTACTATTAGGTACTAAAAAAATTACACAAAGCCTGAAGGGCTGAAAAAAATAAACTAACCTCTTGAATTCTATTGCATGATTTATACACATATGAAATATTCTTTTATGCGATTTACTAGTCTGAGAAATACACAGATTAGGCGTCGGCGTCGGGAAGAAATAAACTGTTTTTTTTTTCTGAGCAAAGTTTAAAGATTTTACCTTATCTTCGCCAATCAAAACTTGAACGCATTTTAAATCCTCACAAGGTACAATTACCTCCATTGTTGCAGGTAAGTCACCAAAACAATTGTATCACTGAGAAAATCTAACAAAACACACAAAAAACTTTAACAACAAAGCTTTCCCCACTCAAGCAAATAAAACTGAAGTGAGCTAAAGGTCACGCATACGCGTGCAACTTCATACGCATGCACGGCTTAAATCTTCCATACTGATCGATTTGTAGACGCACAAGGTTCTAACTCGTTATACGGCACAACGCTTTAGGCGCGAAAGGGACAGAGATAGTATTTGAAAGCCCGGTAAAAGCCGGTACGTGTAAGCGAGATAGCTATATATAGATGTTGCAAATACGAAACTGCGCGCGAACAATTGCGATGTAAAGTGTGTGGCGTGGATAGTTTGTGTTATTTTGATAACAATTAAGCGCGCGAACTTTTAAATAGTTCGGGTTTGATTATGATTCTCTGTCGAGCATTTTTAATAAGGCATGCCGGGCTTTTGGGCTTGTATGAAGGAACCGCCACTGGGTCGGGCATAAAATGATATGAGGCGCGGCTTAACCTTACAGATCGACTTATGCAGCTGTATTTAGCCACAAGCTAAAATTTCATTCCCATCTAAATGTTAAATGCCGAAATCTGGTTCAGAAATCTTTTAAACCTGGGATGAGTCGACAAATATTTTGTCCGGAATTCCTCTTAAGTTGCCCAGCATCGCACGGAGACGCAAAGAATCATTTATTACAGTCGGTCCCGTTAGTGTTATGTGAACAATTTTAGAAGTTGGATACCAAAATTATTGTTTCTTTAAATTGCTATGTTATTGTATTATATTTTCGTCGCTATTTGTTTCATTAACAAAGTCTTTAATGAATGGGCAGTATTTTGTTATTTTGAGTTTTTTTAGCAAATAAGGTACGCACTACATAATGCGTGCAGCCAAGCAGGTGGGCGTGTACACTTGCATGCTTTCGAACTACGGTGAGTCGCAATACAGTTTTGTCGCACAAGCATGAATCGTACAGAACAGAAGCACACCTGTTTGTCGATCTAACGTAGCACAGTCAGCTTCAAAGAAATCTGATGTCACTACCAAAAGAGGTGAGTTTTCTCTGAAACTTACCATACAATCAAGCAGTGGAACTTACTACCTGCTTCTGTGTTCCCTTACGCATACAACCCGAATCTCTTCCAAGTTAGAGTGAGGCAGGCTTCTTCTGGGTAAATTGACTAGACTGAATAGATTTGTCTCATTCACCTTTGACCTAGCCGAGATTCAAGAGCAAACCCATAAAAAAATAGTATCTAGTATTAATACACGACATCATCTACTTGAGTTAATAACACACTACCTTTTCCTAGGTAGACAGAAACTAAAAAGGCCATCTTCTTCACGCATACCAGTTGCGAGTACTACTTACCTGACCTTTCGGAAGTACAATCACAAAGCTATGGGTTCCGCTGTTCTAGGGCGCGCAATATGCTAAAAAAATCCAAAAAAAAATCACTACATAAAACAGATTTTTTGTTATACTCCCTTTTTCACAAACAAACTACTAAACTAATACAAAAACAGTTTTACCAACCCCTTATCCCCTTGAAACACAAAACCTGTACTTGTTACCGTCAGAACTTGTCAACGGACACTATAAGTGGTCACTTTGTCAGCAGTTGCGTCCATTAATCAGAGAGTAAGTGTCGAGTTGCTGATTACCAGGTCATCTGGCTTTGAGAACTCAATAGCAGGTCTTGGTACGTGTATTAAATGAGTACAATTCATTTTGGTATCTTTTAGCTTGTAATAAGGGATGGTTTTTGAAGGGTAGTGATTTTTATTGGGGATTTTTTTTAATGTTTGGTGAGACCACTATTTCGCATTATCAGTTTATAATGTTCCCACTGCTGGGACACAGGTCTCACATGCGTCTATAAAAGAGAGAGTGTATGCTGTAATCAACCAGGCGGGTCCAGTGTGGGTTGATAGATGTCATAATTATGTCTTCAAATTATTGGTTCTAGGATAATGCCAGTTTCTTTCACCGTTTTGGGAGCATGCAGTGGTGATGTGATAAATTACATACACAAATTAATACGCTTGGCTGGGTTGGAACCCACACGATGGAAAGTCGGGGCCATACTGATAACCACTACACGCAGAGAAATGTATAAGAGAAGTTCTGGTTGCAACTGTGACAGCAAGACTCACTCGTTGACTTTAGAAAATTTCTAGTAATAAATACTAAGTCCTTGTTATCTCTACTACACACATCAAAAGTGTCTAGGGATCAAGCATTTTTATGCGGATTTCTTGAGATTGAGATGTGGCTTTGTAATAAATTTATGATTTTATAAATTTATATGGATCCTTTTTGGTGCATTTCATAATTTGAATCAGGAACTGTGAATCAAATTCGAGTAAAAGATGAAAATCAGCTGTCAATATTTTCCCTATAAAAACATACAACGCATTGAAGACATTATTAGTGCTACTGTTTCCCTACTACTGATTAAAACCAACGTTATTATGGAGCGGCGACGTCATTTAAGCAGGGAAGAAATGCTCAGAGCCGTGGGAATGATAGAAGCTGGTTCCCGGCAACGTACTGTGGCTTTAGCTCTGAATACAAGTCAGAGTGTTATCAGTCGACTTTGGACACGTTACCGAAGCACTGGTACCGTGGCTGAGCGCCATGGAGGACGGTATCGCTGCACCACACGGAGACAAGACCGATACATTCAAATCTTAACTCAAAGAGCTCCAACAATAACCGCCATGATGTTAGCCGTGAGGCTTCATCACTCTTCAGGGAACTTAATTAGCGACCAAACAGTCAGAAACCGCTTGCATGAAGTGAACCTTCATTCCCGAAGACCGCTACGGGTACCACCTATAGCAATGCACAATCGTAGGATTCGATATCAATGGGCTCTTGAACACAGAAATTGGGCAGAAGAACAATGGCGTTTCGTGTGCTTTTCTGATGAGTCTCGTTTCGGTATGAGACCGGATACAAGACGTATACGACACTGGAGAACCCCTGGACGCCAACAGCGATTAAAATCCTGCCAGGAAGTCCATCCTTATAGTGGTGGAACCATCATGGTATGGGCGGGTATTTGGATCGGCGGAAGAACTGAGTTGATTTGGATCAGAGGCAACCTCAACGCTCAAATTTATGCTGAGACGATTGTATCAGACGTCATCGTTCCTCTACAAGTGCAAATCGGTCCCTTATTTCAGTTAATGCATGATAATGCACGACCGCACACCGCAAGAGTTGTAAGACAGACTCTCGCCGCAGCTAACATCAATGTCCCGCCCTGGCCTGCTCAGTCGCCAGACTTGAATCCGATTGAGCATGCATGGGATATGCTACAGAGAAGAGCTCTGCCGAATATGGAGGGTATCCAGTCGCAAGAAGACCTTTTTTTGTTGTTGCAACGAACATGGGCGGCCATTCCACAGCGTGATTTGGATGAACTCATTTTGAGTATGCCAAACCGATGTTCTTGTGTTGTTAGTGTTCGCGGTAGAAACACGGATTATTAATTGTTTAAGTTACCCAATAAAATTTTAAAGAAAACTGTTATTTCAGTCTTTTTTTCGAACTTTTGTGTTAGTGGTTCAAATGTCAAAAATCCCTTATTAGGAAAATGGCAAATTTCTTTATTAATGCAAAGGTGACTTGGTTTATCGTTACTGTGACAAACGAAAACACTTTATTTGATGTCCAATATCCTTAAAGAAAATTTTAATTAATATCAATCAGGAGAAAAGTTATTGCAAAAATATATGTTGATCCCTAGACACTTTTGATGTGTGTATTTACTTTTTTTTTTCGTGGTAAAATCATCAAATGAGTCCTCCCAGCCCCGGGCAGGGCGGGAGGGGCTGTCAGACTTGTACTGACTAAAATCCACGGTGTCCTTCGGTAGCCCTTTTGTGTACCGGAGTCGCGGTATACGTATGTCCCGCGACCCCGGATCTCTACTATTTACTTAGTATTTATTACTAGAAATGTTGTAAAGTCAACTAGTGAGTCTTGCTGGCACGGTTGCAACCAGAAGTTCTCGTATAGGTAGCCAGACATTTCTCTGCGTGTACCCTTTTGCATGAATTTCATTGTCTTGGATCTCGCAACAAAATTAATCAGAAAACAGTAGTGGAGGAGTAGGAAAAACAAAATTAACACACACTCAGACTATTTTTTTTTTAGATTATCTCTTGTGCAAGCAATGACGTGGTTGACGGTGAAACACGCTTGCCTAGAAGAGCCCAAGAATAGAATGCTAATTATTATGCACAATATACAAATTACCGATAGATCCAGTTCACATTACCTTTTAAATAGGGTGACACAATGGGTGGTCTCATCGCTGTACGCATAATGAAAGTATTTTCAAAACATACACTTCATGCTTTCATTTAACGCCAAAAAATAATTTGTCCGAACTGCCGACGTCTCTACAATACTATGCACCTATGCCCGAAATATTCTACCTCGAAAATCAGAACACCCCTTTCATTTCGGTGACACCATTCTCAAATTTAACCCTCAGTGACACAAGTTTGGTGGAAAATGTCTACCTATATAGGTAGTAGCGTCATGTTTTGAAGTTAACTGAGTCATTTCCAGGCAATGCACAGCTTTAGTGACTGGGTAATAGCGTTTAGAACTGTGTGAGTATAGAAAACAATAATCTATAGAATTTTCTAATGTTAGGAAACATAAGCAAATTATATGGATGACTTATGATCACGTCAGTAAATCTGCTCAGTTCAGCATAAAGTTGAAAAAAAAAACAACTATAGCGTATAAAATTGTTTTTTTTTTTTCAAATTACGCAAGATATGCTTTAAAGACTAACTGTTGCCAGTTCCGTTTATGTTTATCGCTTGTCACTTGTCTGGAGGCTCTCTGGTGTAGATTCATTGACGACTCTGGAGTGTAAAATGTGGTGCTCCATAAACGATAAGGCCGACTGTCACTTACAACTTACAGGAGCTGACTGATGAGATTGTAAATGTGCCAATAAGTACACCTCTGCCTAACTCTTTTTTTAATATACCTTTCTATTAAGTATCCTAGATCGGGCATGCGGGCGGCGAGTAAAGGGCAACTCGCAGCCCGACCATGGACCATGCCCGGGTCGACGGCGCGTTGTGTTCCACGCGCGCCTCAAAGAGCATCAGCATAATGACGGGGCCCCCTCTCTAGAGGGCCAAAGCCTGCCGGGGTCGCGGGACTTATCTCATTACCGTGACCCCGGGACATAACGGGCTATTGAAGGACACCGTGGATTTTAGTCAGTACAAGTCTGACAGTCCCTCCCGCCCTGCCCGGGGTGGGAGGACTCATTTGATGATTTTATCACGCAAAAAAAAAAAAAGTATCCTAGCTCATCATTCAGATAGTCCAACATAAACACTTAACATTGTTCCTGAAGGGACCATAAAAGTATTTCAAAGACTACAATGGCATTTTCTCAGTCTCGACACGTAACGTTCTCGTATATAATATAAAATGTCCACTAATTTTCAAAGAGACAATTCTCCAAGTGATTTACCTACATCTCTAGACTCTGGAGAGTTCTAGAATCACATGATATAATACAATTAAGTGTGCACTTATTCGCCTGCTTTTAATTAAGTATGCCGACGTGGGACAAAGATTATGTTGCAGAAAGGAGACTGTATTGCTTTTCGAGAATTATTTGAAAATGTATCTAAATGTTATCAGGAAATACTTTCAAAAAGTAATTGCTGAGATTCTTGAAAGGCGAGATGAAATATTATTAAATAGAAGCTCTGTTTTGTGGATTGATGTATGCGAAGTTTTTCGGTAGAATCGTACATTTTTCTGACGTGAAAGTCACTTTGAAATATCGTACGAATGTTAGAGTTATGGTAATCAAACCAGTATATCCGCAGAAACTACGAATGATTTATATTATATGAAGACTGGTATAGTTTTTTCTGCTGTTTTGATTTTTCTGTTCTGCTAGCAGTGCAGACCTTTTTTTAGGGTTCCGTAGCCAAATGGCAAAAACGGAACCCTTATAGATTCGTCATGTCTGTCTGTCTGTCTGTCCGTGTATGTCACAGCCACTTTTTGTCGAAAGTATAAGAGCTATCCTGTTGAAACATGGTAGCAAGATGTATTATGTGAACCGCATTAGGATTTTCACACAAAAATCAAAACAAAACAAATTTTGGGGGTGTCCCCCATACTTAGAATTGAAACTCAAAAAAAAAATTTCACCAAACCCATACGTGTGGGGTATCTATGAATAGGTCTTTAAAAATGATATTGAGGTTACTAACATCATTTTTTCCTAAACTGAACAGTTTGCGCGAGAGACACTTCCAAAGTGGTAAAAAGTGTGTCCCCCCCCCCCCCCCCCGTAACTTCTAAAATAAGAGAATGATAAAACTAAAAAAAATATATAATGTAGACCTCAACCAAAACTACCAACGAAAATCGGTTTGGATGAGATACAGTTAGCAGTTTTTGAGATATAGTACATTTTCAAAAACCGCAAATATAACTTTGCCATTCATACAAATACTATGAAAAACAAAGTTATTTTTATTGTTTGTGTATATTACTTACTAATCTCAATATAATTATATCTCTAATCTATGCTTGCTGCTACGGAACCCTTCATGGGCGAGTCCAACTCGCACTTGGCCGGTTTTTTTTAACAGATGATGATCAAATATGTCATCAATTTACTATCGTCAAATTTATAGTTTGTTTCCGGGCCGGTTGTTTGATTCGTTAAATTAAGCAAATACTTTAAAAAAAGTGTATTTGACTTAAACGAATTTTTAGTTTAAGTAGTGATCATACAACCAGCCCTAGATATCCCCAAGTAAAAATAGTAATGAGTGACATACCTCTTAGGTTCTATGCCCTCTGGCACAAACCCTTTGATATCAAAACGTTTTCTACTCCATCTACAATCTTCTAATCTATGTCAGAATGCAAATTAGTGTCGTATGATGGGGCACGGCGCCGGGGCAGACTTGCAGCGATACTAGCGCCCCTACCTGCACGACTGTTACTGTTTTATCAACCTCTATTTATTGACATTCGGAACTGTGATAAGAGGGCTTTTTGGGTTGAAACGGGGTGATAGAGTTTAAATGAAAGGAGAACCTGCAGTGAATATGTAAATACCTGCTATTTCAAAGCAATTTAATAATTTCACAAAATACAGTCATCGCCATTTTACGTGAAACGCCAATAGGTGCGTCCACACAGAACGAGCAGCCTCGCGAGGCATGTGCCGCGCGAGGAAACTGCCTTGCGAGGCTGCTTGCTCTGTGTGTACGCGCCTATTGTTTCTCGACCGAGGAACAAAACAATATAGGCGAGTAACTGAATGGCTCGGGCGCTCGGTCAATCGCCCGCGGCAGCCTCGCGAGGCTGCTCAGTCTGTGTGGACTCACCTAATGACAAAGAATCGCTAATGATACTTCTATTAAATTCTACAATGTTTACTGTTGGTAATCGTAGAAGTGACGTCACAAGCAGACGCCATTACACAAACAAGTGTTTTAGAGCATTTTTTTAACCAAACCATTATTTTCGTTTATTAGATGTTTTTTTGGAAATATTTATTTAAAATATTTCTTTAATACTTCGGTATATTTTAGAACAGTTTTTCAAAATCAATTATCTATCATGCATAATTTTTCCTGTCATGTCGCTATCATATTGCTCTTTATTATCCTCTTATTATATTTGCACTAACTGTGATTGTTCTAAATTATAAACAAATCAATCTTCCCTAAAATACAACATGGCGTTTGGTTTGACCTAAATACTGGACGTAAAGTAATTAAGGACCACCAGTTCGTACTGGTGCAATTAAACGCTTCATGGTGTAATAGTGCATCAATTAATACAACAATTTACATCGATTTGCATAACCCTGTTTGTATGGTCACCTTCGAAGTTCTAATCGGGTTAATAACGTAAAATAATAGGTTAGATGAAAGTGTTATGTCCAGCATTAATGCCTGTCTAGCCAACGTATTGCAGCTCTGCATATAATTTTTATCTAAAATTTTCCCTTTTTCCCCACTGCTCAACTATACTGCTCATATTCATATGTCGTATTGTATGGATCGGAATGCTGGGCTGTGAAAAAGATGGATGAGAAACGATTGCATGCAGCGGAGATGAGGATGTTGAGATGGATGTGTGGAGTGACAAGAATGGATAAATTAAGGAATGAGTTTATAAGGGGAAGTTTGAAAGTGGCGCCTGTTACAGAAAAAATGATGAGACTCATGTGACTAAGAGAGTGATGAGTATGAATGTTGAGAATAGCAACAATAAAATACGGGTTTGTTAGGACCACGTATATTTTTACTTTTACAATAGTTTTCTTAATTTAAATGTCGCGTACAAGTCACTGTATGACGCGCGCACCGTTTTCGTGTTGGTTGTTGTTCTGTCAGCGCGGGCGGCGGCGCTGCTGCCGTGCCGCCCCCCTTCCGCTCCTGCCCCTCCGTCGTCTTAGTGATGCGGCGGGCCGGAACATCCTCCGGGGCCTTGAAACCCTGGGGTTTCAAGGTTATCACGATCGTCTTGGTTCGGTATGATGCACATCTTGTTGATGGCTCTGCGCTTGGTGCCCTTTGTCGTGAGCACATCGGCGACGCGACTGATAGCGTCTGTTCCTGGGTATAGTTTAACTATTCTAGCCATAGGCCACTGAAGAGGTGGTAGATTTTCTTCCTTCAAAATCACTAGGTCGCCTTGTCTCAGTTCTTGCTGTCTTGTCTTCCATTTGGTCCGTTGTTGCAACTCGGCTACAAACTCTAAACGCCATCTTTCCCAAAAATGTTGTCTAAGTTTTTCAATGATTTGGTATCGGTTTGGACGCTTCATGGTGATTGGAAGTGATGGAACAGCAGTAAGCGGTCGACCGATCAGAAAGTGCCCAGGAGTTAAAGGAGTAGGGTCACTCGGATCTGATGAAAGGGGTGTCAAAGGACGGGAATTTAAAATCGCCTCTATTTGCGCGAACAAAGTAGCCAACTCCTCAAACGTTAGGGAAGCATTTCCGGCTACGCGACGTAAATGAAACTTGGCGGACTTTACGCCAGCCTCCCACACTCCTCCGAAATGGGGGGAATACGCTGGGCTAAACATAAATTTAAACCCTTCCTTGGAAGCAAAATCGCTAACCGACTCACGACTGGATTTGAGTATTTTCTTTATTTCATTGTTTGCACCCTTAAAATTCGAACCGTTATCGCAAAAAATTGTATTAGGCTTGCCTCTTCTAGAGACAAATCTACGCAAAGATAAAATGAATGCCTCCGTGCTCAAATCACTCACTAATTCTAAATGTAGTGCCTTAGTTGAGAGGCATATAAATAGGCATAAGTAGCACTTAGAGATACGGTTTCCCTTACCTTTGCGGCTAGATATCATGAAAGGTCCGGCAAAATCGACACCACACGAGTAGAAAGGGTATGATGAGTAACTCCTTTCAGCAGGTAAGTTGCCCATCAAGGGCTGTACAGTCTGTCCTCGTAAACGGACGCAAATGACGCACTGCTTTGATGTACTACGTGCTAGGCATCGACCGCCTACAGCCCAGAATCTTTCCCTTACGGAAGCTAGTAGGTGTTGCGGACCTGCGTGAAACAATCTCACATGTTCATGTTTAAATATTAATTTAGTCAAATGATGCTTTGAACTTAAAATAAGAGGGTGTTTTTTATTATAATCGAAATCGGAATTTTTTATCCGACCCCCGGTTCTTAACAAACCATTTGAATCTATAAAACAGTTTAGAGACAGCAATTTAGATTTTCGATTTAAAGCTTTATTATTTTTTATACTCTGTATTTCTTCATTATAACTTTCTAACTGACTGTATTTTATTAATAACAATAATGATTTATTTATTTCATCAGCGCTTAAAGGTTCAGTAATTTTTGTAGTTTTATTTTTGCAATTAAATATGAAGCGCAGTACATAGGCATAAATTCTTTGCAATGTCTCTAAGTTAGAATACTTATCAAACTTAATTATTGTGTTCTCAATTGACAGCATGACCTTTACAGGATTTCTTAATTCGGGTAGGTCTGTAAGATGCTGTGTGTGTTGTGTGGGCCAGTGATCTTGATTCATGGCTAGGAATGTAGGCCCTTCCCACCACAAAGCAGAAGACCGAAGCTGCTTGGGGGTCACGCCCCGGGAAGCGATATCCGCCGGATTTTGAGCTGTAGGTACGTGACAAAAAGTAAATTCACTGGCAAGTTCGTTAATCTCATTCACACGATTGCACACAAAGACCTTAAGATTTTTAGGTTGAGCCTTCATCCATCCTAACACCACTGTTGAGTCAGTCCATAAATATTTTCGACTGATTTCACAACGTAAAGCCTGTATCACCCTTGAACATAGACGAGCACCAAGCAGGGCTCCACATAACTCCAACCGTGGTATTGTGGTCGGTTTCAATGGTGACACCTTTGTCTTGGCACAGAGCAACCTGACAATGACACTTTGGTCCTGCTTGTTTATGGAGCGCAGGTACACGCAAGCTGCGTAAGCTCGCTGCGAAGCGTCGACAAAACAATGCAATTCTATATGGTTAGGGAACTCGCACAAAGCTCGTCTGGGAATCTGTATTGAAGACAAATCTGAAAATTCTTTTAAAAGACTTGACCAATTCTTACAAAATTCGATGGGCACTGGATCGTCCCAGTCAAGTTTAGATGACCATAATTCTTGTAACAATATCTTGGCCACAATGATACATGGGCTAAGCAACCCTAAAGGGTCGAAAACTTTGGAGGTAGCCGAAATGACTGACCTTTTGGTTATTTGAGGGGAAAGTTCTATATCAGTAGAAAACTGTAGAGAATCAGTTTTAGGAGACCAGTTTAAACCAAGAACACTAGCATCCTTATTAAAATCCATGGGCATTGATGAATCAATTTTACTATCAAATAACTGATGACAGTTAGTCCTGAACTTTCTAAGAGGCAAACATGCAGAATTTAAGACACCCACCACTTGCTGATAGATGTACTTAAGCCCTTCTACTGTATCAGAACCAGTACTGAGGTCATCAGCGTAAAACTCTTCCTGAATAATATTACCAATATATTTGTCCTTACATTCACGAGCAAGTTGTAGGAGACATCTCGAACTTAAAAACGGAGCCGATGCAGTCCCGTAGGTGACTGTATTGAGTTGTAGAACGTCGATAGGTTGATGAGGTTCATCGCGCCACAGTATGAGTTGTAGATGGCGCTGCGATCGATCTACTTCTATCTGTCGAAACATTTTCTCGATGTCCCCTGTAAGAACAAATCTATGCATGCGAAACCGAAACAATATTGATATCAAATCACTTTGAACCACTGGCCCTACCATTTGGATATCATTGAGTGACTTTCCGGAGTGAGTTTTTGACGAAGCATTGAAAACCACTCGAAGTTTGGTAGTTTCACTCTTCTCACGGATGACCGCATGATGTGGTAAGAAGTAGCCAAAGTCAGGTTTATTTACCTTAGTAAGATGCCCTAGATTAGCATATTCATTTATAAATTCTTTATATTCTAATTTTAATTTAGGAAACTTACAAAACTTTTTCTCTAGGCTTTCCAAACATTTTTTAGCAATGTAATACGAGTCACCGAGTACTTCCTCAGGTGTTTCTTTGAATGGAATTTTCACTGAGAATCTACCATTTGAAAGCCTAGAAACATTTTCTACAAAATGATTTTCACAGAGTTGCTCTTCGACGGTATAAGTTTTAGTTTGTAGTGGTGAGTCATCAATATTCCAAAATCTTTCTAAGGAATCTTTAATTTCTTGAGAGAAGTTACAGTGAACTTCTGGGATTGACTGACTCATTGACAATGGACCACCTACAAGCCATCCGAGCTTTGACTCTTGAAGGACTGGTTTATTATAACCAAGTTTTATTATACCATTTCCAATTAAATTCCAATAAACGTCTGCTCCTAAGAGGATGTCCACCTCTGCTGGTAAAAAGTATTTAGGATCAGCAAGTATTATATTATTGGGCAAATGCAAATACTCAGTGTTTATTGCTGAGTTTGGAAGAATACCAGTAATGCGAGGAATTACTAAACATTTAACCTTAACTTCAAAAGGCATTACTCTTGATTTAATTGGAATTATGCAACACTGCTTAATTTCAGTTTGACCTGAACCATTAATTCCACTAACACTCACAGAGCCTACACTCTCAGGTGACAACCCTAGTCGTTTTATTAAATTGACTGTAACAAAAGAGCTTTGTGAACCAGTATCACACAACACCCTAGCAGAATAGGTTTTACCCTTTACTATAATGCTTACAATAGCAGTACATAGCAAGACTTGACTTGTGGAACCCAAAGTTGGCTGACTGGTTGAGGTAGTCAAAGAAACGGGCAAGGAAGATGAGCTTGTTTGTGCCTCTGTACCTACACTAACTTCTTTGTGTAAAAGTGTATTATGTTTCTTTTTACAAGTAAGACACAAACCCTTCATATTACATTTAAAAGAATTATGCCCACTGCGTAAGCAATTTTTACACAACTTTAACTTATTAACCTCTAAGATCCTATCATCAACACTCATATCTTTAAATTTTGAACAATTATACAATGGGTGTGCTTGACTACATAAAACACAACTAAGTTTATTATCCTGTTTATCAGAGGAAACAACTAAACTCTTTGATTGAGAGTAGGGCTTCTGTTTGTTATCAGAAGTTTTATCAAACTTATTAGAATTACTATATGAAGTTTCAAGCACATCAGCACGGTTACGCAGGAAGGAGAAGAATTCACCTAGTAATGGTAAATCAGTAAGATTACCTTTATATTCTTCCCACTTTCTACTGGTATTGATATCTAATCTTGCCGAGACCATAAATATTATTAAGGCATCCCATTTATTTGTAGGCTGGCCTAGAGACTCAAGAGCCCGTAAATGTTTAGAAATATGATCAACAATAAAGCGTAAAGCCTTGTAGGATTCCTTCCGCAAAGGTTCAATATCATGTAACGCTTTTAAATGGTTATTAATAAGAATATTTTTATTATCAAACCTTTGGCACAATAAATCCCAAGCAACTGAATAATTTCTAGCACTAAATTCTATGGATTTTATTACTACTGATGCACTTCCTTCAAGCGAGGAACGCAGATAATGAAACTTATTTATTTCAGGAATCCCTTCATTACTATGTATCATAGATTCAAAGGTATCCCTGAATTCAATCCAGGATAAATAACTTCCATCAAAAGTAGGCAATTTAATTGCAGGCAACCTTATGCTGCTACCTGATTGAGAATGACAAGTACTAAAATCATCATGATTTTTCTCACCTTGAGTTTTACCTATCTGTTTATCTAATAATTCCTGACCAACAGAAATTACTCTCATAAATTGATTTTCAATTGTATCTCTCTCCCTGATTTGTTCATCGCTATCCTCATGCAATAAATCAATTTTATTCTGAATCACCTCATACTCGGTTAACATTAATTGACATTTATTAATTTTTAATTCTAATTCCCTATATTTAACTGAGGGAATTATATTTAATTCACTTATATTGTTAAGATAATCACTGAATTTTGTTAATCTCCCTTTCAAAATACCTCTTTGTTTGACCAAACTAGACAATTCAACGGTCTTGTCAGCGGTACTAACTGATTTGGCTTCGGTAACACTCATTGTATCTTCTTAAATTAAATGTATTTTAAACCGAAATTTGATATTAAGTATCACTTAGGCAACAAACTACAAAATAAATGAATGTGCAAATCAAGCCTGATTTCTGGGAGATGAGTCGCTTCAAATCCAGCCGCAGCCGAAGGTTCGCGATGCTCCAATAACAAACAGGTTCTCCTGCCCGGCAAGTCTCCGTTGACGACTCGCGGGACAACGTGGCGCGCGCCCAAAGTTCAACGCGCCACCGCGTTGGATAGCTGGAATAGTCGGCCCAAATACCGATTAACTATCAGGAAAATAATCACTTTTCCCTAAATGGGAGCAAGACACAAAGAAAACACTGGTGACCAAGCTGCGCAATGGTTCGGATGCGTTCGGAAATTTACTAGCATCTCAAAATGCAAAAGAATATTATGTATGCGCGTGCTATAGCCACAGATCGATTCAATCAATACTTGAAAGTAAGTAATGAGTACAAAAGCACTTGCAATTTGAAATTAAACACCAATTATCACGTGCAATGACAATTCAATTATATAATAGGCGTTTTGTTGTAAATGAAAACAGGCAACGTGCGTTTGTGATAAAATGCTAGAAGAATTCGGAACGATAGTTTTATTTTGTTCGACAGGCGTGCTCAAAGCTAGATTAGGCAAATAGTACGTAGGTTTAATACCCTTAAACTTTATAATTATACCCAACGCTTAATGAGAAAGCCGACCCCGCTCACACAAAGAAAGGCGATTTGAAACAAAGGAATTGTAGGTTAAGGTAATAGGTTAAATAATTAGGATTGCAGGCTTACTCTCCTCGGATTAGACCTCTGGATCACGCTGATGCAATGTCTCTTTGGCTCCAAGAGTAACACAAATCCAATCCACTTCTTATGTACGTTTCCTTTGTTGTCGAAACAAAATGGACGGACCGGCGCCGCCACGATGTCCGCTTATATTTTCGCTGGATCGCGACTTGTACGACGATTGTTTCTGTTCGGGCGCCAATATTGTTGAGAATAGCAACAATAAAATACGGGTTTGTTAGGACCACGTATATTTTTACTTTTACAATAGTTTTCTTAATTTAAATGTCGCGTACAAGTCACTGTATGACGCGCGCACCGTTTTCGTGTTGGTTGTTGTTCTGTCAGCGCGGGCGGCGGCGCTGCTGCCGTGCCGCCCCCCTTCCGCTCCTGCCCCTCCGTCGTCTTAGTGATGCGGCGGGCCGGAACATGAATGTTGATGGATGGAGAGGAAGAGGAAGGCCAAAGAAAAGATGGATGGTTTGCCTAAGGAATGATATGGTTGAAAAGGGAGTAAATGATACGGTGATAGGGGAGAATGGTAGAAAAAAACGTGTTGCGCCGACCACAAGTAGAATGGGATAAGGGCAGGAAGATGATGATGCTAAACTATATCTACTGCTCAACTGACTTATTTATATGGAGCGACTACCGACGACAAACGCACTGGCGTATGATAGCTATATTTGATAACATGAAATACCTTATTTTTAGGTGGTAAAATCAACAAATGTGTCCTCCCGCCCTGGGTAGAGCTACGTTACTAAAATCCACCGTGTTCCTTTATTTGCCCTTTACATTCCAGGGTCACGGTAGTCTGTTTAGACAGTACCGCGATATGCAATAACTACGAAGCGAGTTCGCACTTTACAGAATCTCATAATTAAATGTCATTTGCTAAATGCTAAATAAGCATTTGCATGCTAACAATGAATGCGAATGCTAATGAATGCATAACTAAAATACCTACAGTCAATTAAACGGGTTCAAATTACTAGTGCTTTCCGAGACTCATATAAGTCACCCATCTTCGTAGCAACCTTAGAAAGTATGGCTTAACCTAAAGTCCTGCGTTTCCGTAAATATTAAAAGCTGCAATTTAAATGCTCATCAATAATTCTTTTTGTATACCAAAATGGATAAATGGTCACCACATCTAAAACTCACTTTAGCAAGATTTCAGGGAGACACCCCGAAGTTCGGTTTGGTTAGGTTCCCTTCAACCATACAAACACAAATAGAAGCTTGGGTAGGTTTTTAGGGTTCCGTAGCCAAATGGCAAAAACGGAACCCTTATAGATTCGTCATGTCTGTCTGTCTGTCCGTGTATGTCACAGCCACTTTTTGTCGAAAGTATAAGAGCTATCCTGTTGAAACTTGGTAGAAAGATGTATTATGTGAACCGCATTAGGATTTTCACACAAAAATCAAAACAAAACAAATTTTGGGGGTGCCCCCCATACTTAGAATTGAAACTCAAAAAAAAATTTTTCACCAAACCCATACGTGTGGGGTATCTATGAATAGGTCTTTAAAAATGATATTGAGGTTACTAACATCATTTTTTTCTAAACTGAACAGTTTGCGCGAGAGACACTTCCAAAGTGGTAAAAAGTGTGTCCCCCCCCCCGTAACTTCTAAAATAAGAGAATGATAAAACTAAAAAAAATATATAATGTAGACCTCAACCATAACTACCAACGAAAATTGGTTTGGATGAGATACAGTTAGCAGTTTTTTGAGATATAGTACATTTTCAAAAACCGCAAATATATTTTGCCATTCATACAAATACTATGAAAAACAAAGTTATTTTTATTGTTTGTGTATATTACTTACTAATCTCAATATAATTATATCTCTAATCTATGCTTGCTGCTACGGAACCCTTCATGGGCGAGTCGAACTCGCACTTGGCCGGTTTTTCTTATAACAGAAAATAGGTTAATTTCTACAATATTTATGATACACAATTTGGTGAGCATTTATCCATTCTAGCAGGCATTTTGATTTTTTGGTTTTCAAATAAGTACTTTTCTGGTAGACGCTTTTAAACACAAGCCAATAATAAACTACAAAAATGATAAATTAATCTTCATTCACCAGCAAGTTTTAAGCTTCGGCCACACTCTCACAACTTGCACTCTGCACTCAAAACTAGTTTTATTAACACTAGGAAGTTGATTGCTGTGACCACAACAGTTTAAACAAAAACCTGGAAAACCACTCGCTTGTAGGTTTACGTTTAAATTTTATAATAGGTTGTGTGATTGGCGGTATTTCGAGACAAATATGCTTCTAGAGAAAGTCATTCAGATAGCAATATTACTAGGTCATCGTCATTATCATCAGCCGCAAGACGTCCACTGATGAAGAAACATCTTTCATGATTCGTCAGTTCACCTAGTGTGAGGCCTGCCTTTTCTCTTATCGTGGTAAAAACATCAAATGAGTCCTCCCGCCCGGGGCAGGGCGGGAGGGATTGTCAGACTTGTACTGACTAAAGTCCCAGTGTCCTTCAGTAGCCCTTTGTGTACCGGGGTCGCGGTAAACGTGTGTCCCGCGACCCCGGCAGGCCTTGGCCCTCTAAAGGTTGGGCCCCGTCATTTTGCTGATGCTCTTTGAGGCGCGCGTGGAACACAACGCGCCGTCGACCCGGGCATGGTCCATGGTGGGACAGGGAGTCGCCCATTATTCGCCGCCCGCAATGGTTCTTTTCACACATAAATAAACTCACGCCTTGTTCTCACGGGGGTAGGCAGAAACTACAGATCAACACCTGCTACGATTCTTCCGAACTCCTTTCGCCTTATCACTCTGTTCGTTTCAGTTTAATATTAAGTCAGTCAAAAGCTCTTATCAACATCCTTCAATATTCTAATTCATTTAGCAAAAGCACAAAACATATATGAACTCACGACATTTTTCCATGTTGGTAAGAATAAACCGCAGAGCGCCAACTTCTCCTATCCTCCTTTCTCTTCATCCACATTCATACACCTTGTCATACAGGCACGCCGATTGCGAGTACTACGGACCTGACCTTTCTGAAGCAGCTCGCCAATAAAGTCAAGGTAGGTCTTCATTAGCCGCCTCCTTTGGGCGTTACAACTCTTCACATTCTCAAACATAACTGATCCCATAAACGGCTTTCCACCAAATATAATGCATCTACGTATAAAATAAACAGGGTTGTCCCCACACCGCTATCTTCGCTTCATTTTTCACTCTCAACTCCCTGAAGTTTAATATCAACGTCGTAAGACACCATGTGTTATTAATGGACACTAGACACCCGACACTCGACACTACGGACACTCCTGATAGAAAACTGCACCACTAGAGCTGGCTAGATTGAAAATTTGCTTTTTTGTAACACTTTGTTGCATTTTTTTTGCCGGACCGTAGATTGAGATTGGGTTTGGTTTTGTATTTAGCAAGTTTAGTAAATTTTCTTTGATACACAGACTTGTATGATCATGAACAACTTGCGGGACTGTCTAAGCGTGTTACCGTGACCCTGGAAAGCAAAGAACTACTGAAGGAACAAGGTGGATATTTAGTCAGTAAGAGCCTGACACTTGGTCCTTATTTGAGTTTTTTTAATTACTAGTCCATAGATAATTGATAAATAGATTTTGGTGAATTAATTCATTATTTATTATTATTTATTCGATAAAAATATATGCAATATCACAGACGAAAAAATAAATAAATATAAACATTTATATTCATGTAAAAGGGCCGATTTATTATGCGTAAGCTAAAATACCTCTAATCATTCTCTCAAACGCAGTCGTTTAAAATAAGAACAAAAATGCCAACAGGTGACAAACAAAATTACGAGAAACAAATTCCTCAAAGTGATTACTAGAATAATACAGTACACCTTTTCCCCATTTAAAATTTAACAGAGCTTCAGAGAAATAAAAGCAGAAATGCAACCAAAATCCTTTTTAAAAGCAGAAATTCCAACAATGATTAAAGAGTAGCAACCTGAGCACTTCAATTATTGGAGGGACAGTAAGGCCAACAAACATGGCGGCGTCACCGGACTCCGACAAACTATTATCTTAGTTTTCCCGCTGACTTTTAAAAGAAAAGAAAATTTCATTTCGCGCAGTCTCCATTAATTAAATACTTCTAAAACGTGACTCCGTTGTCGCGGTTTTATTCATTTTACTTGTGAGAAACATTTTTCTGAAACTATGAACGTGTTAGAGGGATACACTGTTTACGTCAGTTCGCTTTATAAAGAGCTTCGTTTTATGTCGGCCATGTTTTTTTTTAACTTTTTTTTAATGCTTGAGATAAAGCACTGACGGCTACACTCTACAGCCATGCAGATTGTGAGGGATGTTCAATTATAAAATTCTTTTCTCTAGTTTTTTTTTTGTTTCGTATGCTTGAGTTAACTGGCCAAGCTTTGTTCTATTATGTTTATAAGTACTTTTAACTTAATTTTCTTAGGTTCTAAGATAAAATGGAGTTTCTTGCTCGTTCTTCACCCTAGAGTTTTTTTGGTGGTAAAATCATCAATTGAGTCCTCCCACCAAGGGCGGGACTGGAGGGACTGTCAGACTTGTACTGACTAAAATACGCGGTGATCCTTTAATAGCCCTTTACGTTCCAGGGTCACAATTTCCTGATGAGCCAGTCCCGCGAAAAAAGGGTGCATGATGTCACAAAATGGCGTCAGCAAACTATCCTTCATAGTTGAACTGCACAGTACCTAAGTATGAAGTGCTTATGAAGCGAAACAATTTGTTAGAGTCAATATGGCGAAGCACGTTACGTTAGAGCAAATGCTTGCTCTGTTTTGAATACGACGTTATGCAACGTTATGCGTCTAGAATTCTAGATGGAAAGCCAAATAACTAGACTAGTCTAAACATTTTGTGGAAATTGATGTATGTTATTGATATGTTAGAAGGTAGTGTATCAAGTTTATTAATTTCAGTTCGTTGAGGAATCGAATATTAATTTAGCATATTTTTAATGGGTTCTATTCAAAGCGACTTCTATTTGATATCAGTATTGTCCACTAAAAACTACATGGGCCACAAAATTTCTAAGTCAGCCACGAATCAAATAAATTGATTGATCAGAAAATATACAAAAAGTAGGCCAAGCCAAGGCGTAGCCGGTGGAGCCGCGCTGTGCGGGACTCCTATTTCTGTCTGCAAGGTTTAAAGGAACCTAACCAAACAGAACGTCAGGATGCTCTCAAATCTAAAATTAGCTCAGTTTATTATTTACTATTTTTATTGACAAAGTCGTTGTTTAATTACTTAAGTTCGTTATTTTGAAACCTGGTGATAATGAAACGAAATTTCAAGCAGCATCTGTACTTTATTGAGGTGGTTTTATCAAGTGAGTCCGCTCTCGGTGGAGCAGAAGGGAATTTAGTAATTGTCCTTTACGTTCCAAGATCGCGAGAACCTTTTAACACAGTCCTGCGACACTGGCCCTCATTTGGGCCTACCGGACCTTGCATTTGGTTTTGTCAGTTTGCCGATAGCTTTTTGAGACGTGCACGTGCAGTCTGGACCTTGATCTGACTGCGAGCTACCCAACCATTGCTCGCCGTCCACAAGCTCTTACCTACGGTGGCAGGAGATCACCTCGCGATTCCCGACGGATTTTTACAATGAACCGTTGACATTTACATGATTAATTATAATGTTGGATTCTTATTGACAATGAATAAAACGATGTGTTGCTTATTATCATGAGTTAGGTACATTCTATGAGAAACTTACACACTATTAGGCTCTAAACTTCAGTAAAACTCACCTGTAAACAAAGAAACGACATTTAACGTTTATTACTCACAGTGTCAATTTCTTTATTAATTCCTTTTATAATAATCTAAACAAATTAAATAAGGTTGAGTCTTAACCGATAAAACATCTTTATAACCTCCAAAAGTCTTTCGATTTGACAGCACTGCTTTACCAACCGTACGCAACGTTCAGCCTCAATAACTCGCTGCTTTAAGGTGCGTTCGCACGCGAGACCGCGACAGGAGACCGAGACAGGAGACCGCGACACGGCCCGCGACCGGAGATTGTTTACCGTATCTGTCTCCTGTCGCTGTCTCGCTCGCGAACTGCCGCTCATACATTGCCTAATGTTAAATAGTGTCGCGGTCTCCTGTCGCGGTCGCCTGTCGCTGTCTCCTGTCGCGATCTCCGGCGCACCTTTACTGACCGAGCGAGTCGCGGCCAAATTTAAACTAAAGAAATGTTATAACTATTTATTTACATATATTTCACAACTATGACCGAATGGGGATGTAATTATAACCCTTTACCCAATCATTCCCAAAATTCACTCTTTATGTATGTAAATTCTTAAAAAATCTTTTCCATCAAGAGTACATGGTTTTTGAGGCTTGTACTACCACAGATTTATCATTTTACTATGAAATGCAGGCCACAGTTTCAATGTGTCGGTAACACATCAGTAGTCGATGCATAGCCGCGCCGAAACGTGACTATGTGCCGGCGATACTCTGATACCGAACGAAAATATAGGCAACGTTCTGAAATATTTCGTTCAGATTCGAAAGAAACAGATTTTGTAAACATATTTATCTTAGATGGAACAAATAAATACTCATATTCACATCAAAATCTTTGAAATTAAATGATGATGAAATGATATTTATTTTTGCAAGTAGGTTAATATTACTAGTAGGAATAACACTTTTACACGTCGTCTTTTCACAAACTAGATGAGGCCGGTGGTTTCAGGTGTTCCAGAACTTTCATTTTTGTAAGTCAACAGGAAATGCCCATCAGACTAAACAACTTTTGCTAAGACGTTATTCCTATACATGTTACAGTGTAGCTGGGCTCTTGGAGTTCCACATCAGGTGTTTCAGATCTTCAAATTTATTGTCTCAGCAGAAAATGCTCATCACATGGAACAATTTTTGCTGTAGCACCATTTTTGTATCTCTTATAATTTAGCTGGTCTGTTGCGGTTCTGCACCAGGTGTTCAAGTTTCCAAGATAAGTTATAGCCTATGTGTTGGCCAGACTTAATACCTATACAACAAAAAAAAAACATTCAAATCCATCCAGTACTTTTTGAGTTTATCCCGGACATACATACAGACAAACAGACAAAAATTCTAAAAACTAAATTTTTGGCTTCGGTATCGATTGTAGCTCACACCCCAAGTATTCATTTTAGTCAGTACGAGTTTGACAGTCCCTCCCGCTCTGCCCCGGGTGGGAGTACTCATTCGATGATTTTACCACGCAAAAAAAAAAGGCACTTATAGCGGCCCACCATACTGCCTATCGTACAATCGGCATGACGCTGCCGATTTGATCAGTTAGATTTGACCGTGTGTGGGCGTGGATTCCATCAAATTGGCATAACAATAGTCTTGATCATGCCGATTTGATCATGCCGATTTGATCATGCCAATTTGATCAAATCGATTTGATCAAATCGGAATGATCAAACTTCAAATCGGCAGCAGTGATACCAACTTAGCAACTTTATAGCTAGATCTAGCTAATATTCGGTAGCTACTTTTTAACCGACGTAAAAAAGGAGGAGGTTCTCAATTCGAAACGTATATTTTTTGGAACGAAGTTCCTTATGTCGCGTTGCGAAAGCTAGGCGGAAAAAATTGTAACGACACTTTTTACAGACTGCGATGGAGTGGAGTGGAGTGGAATGGAATGGAGGGTCGAAAATCGCCTGAACCTTTTTTTAACTTGCTGTCGTTAAGCAAGTTAAAAAAACAGGTTCAAGCGATTTTCGACCTTATTGACATTCAAAATTTAGTTTGTTTTTTCTCACATTCTCGTTAGCTAACATTGCTCCTTCATTAAAATCCGGTGTTTGCATAAGTGTCAATAAAGTCGAAAATCGATTGAAGGTCGGAAAACATTTGCTTTACGATAAGCAAAATGTTTTCCGACCTTCACTTGTATTACCAACTGATTCCCACTAGTGGGATAAATCGGTAAAAAAACAAGTCGGTAAAAAAGTAGCTAAAAAGTTAAGCCACAAGTTTTATAAAATTGTAGCTGTCGGTCACCGAATAATAGCTAGATCTAGGTATAAAGTTGCTAAGTTGGCATCACTGCTGCCGAATTGAAGTTTGATCAAATCGATCGTCATGCCGATTGTACGATAGGCAGTATGGTGTATGGTGTATATGGACGAACTGCCAATTTGATCAAATCGATCGTCATGCCGATTGTACGATAGGCAGTATGGTGTATGGCCGCTATTACTCACTATTATTTTAAAATAAATTGTGTCGCGACTAATTTTGATTGTACAATATACCACCTACATAGTAAATTTTATGTAGCTAATTAGATTTTATTGAATGGTAAAAAAAGCAACAATGATAAAAACACGGGTTGAAGAAGTAAATAAAACAGGATTTTTACGAAACCAAAGTGAATCTTTGAAATTCAGAACGATGTAAAATAATCAGCAGTTTTCTCCAAGTATATTTTGATCCGGGGAGAATTCCCGCTGCCCCGACAAGTCGAGGCGCGGCGGGAAGAGGTCCGGCGCGATCTCAGGGCAGTATGGAGGGAACGACTGTCGCAACCGAGGTTCGGGCACGCCGCAATCGCGGCGGTAAGACCCCTCTTTGAGGAGTGGCTGGAAAGGCGTCACGGCGTCCTGACCTATCGGATGACGCAGGTCCTCACCGGACACGGATGTTTCGGGAGGTACCTGTGTCGGATGGGGAAGGAAGAAACGCCGGGGTGTCACCATTGCGAAGATCGCCCGGAGGACACAGTAGAGCATACGGTGCAAGACTGCCCCGCTTGGGCAGAGCACCGCCGTGTCCTCACGGCAGCGATAGGCGGAGACCTCTCGCGCCCGGCATTGGTCGAGGCCATGCTGCGGGGCGAGACGGAGTGGGAAGCGGTCGCCTCCTTCTGCGAAGCAGTAATGCTGGTTAAGGAGGAGGCGGGCCGTGAGAGAGAGAGGACAGCGTCCTCCCTCCGCCCCGGGTCGCGGGACTTATCTCATTACCGTGACCCCGGAACATAAAAGGCTATTGAAGGACACCGTGGATTTTAGTCAGTACAAGTCTGACAGTCCCTCCCGCCCTGCCCGGGGTGGGAGGACTCATTTGATGATTTTACCACGCTAAAAAAAAAAAAAAAAGTATATTTTGATCAAGCTTTTGAAAGTTAGATTTTTAGTTATTTTAAATTCTTTGCCAGATTGCTTACACGTGCTTCATTCAACGCCTAGGGCCATTTAATAATTATTCGTTTTCTCTTTCAAACCAATCAACTGAGACAATACCGAGAATGTTGCTTCATTGAAAATAATAATTAATTTGATAGAGTTAAATTAATTATTTTAAGTTGCCGTGAGCCTATTCAACAATTAGGCACTAATTTTATTTTAGAAATTGCGAAATTAGAGATTTCGTTTCTCGTGGGAGTTAAATGACTCTCTCAGTACAAATTCATACAATTCATATATCGGCCGGCGCTAAAATATATTTTGACTTCTGAGCGAGGTCTTGGATTCAGTTCCCAAGTTGAGCGAAATTATAATTAAGAAAATATTTTATACGTTCAAATCCTGCTCGCGGTTCGAATTTTTCTTTCTACAGAAAATCTTTAAAATCAATATAATTATGATAAGTACTGAAGGATTCGTATAAAGTCCCCAGATCGAGCGAAATTTTAATGGGTACCTATTTCTAAAAGAAACTCAACGCCCCCCCATTAACTATTATTTTTCTATTAACAAAGATTTGTACACCCACCATCCTACGACTCAACAAAGTTCTACTACTGGAGCCTTCCCACAAAATGGAACAATATTTCTGTCATCTTACTAAATGAAGACACCCAAATACCGTGACAAATTTGTGCAGAGACAATTTCATTTTGGACCTAACCCAACCCATTGTTATGTAAATACTAAAAGAAATGCTTGGCTTATTGAGACAAACAATTGACAATTTCTGATGCATACCTTTCCTTTTTGCTACTTTTCTGAAGGCCTAGATAAAACTGTCATTTTGTCAATGAAATGATCATCATGTTCCTGTCTCATCTCAATTTATCTGGGTTTGGCGCAGCGTATCTTTTTTTTGGATAGATATCTACTTCTTTCCATTTCAACTGTCACAGTTTTTAACTTCAAAAAAAAAGTACTTTCTCAGTTCGACTTGTATGTATGTTTGTATGTATGTTAGGGTGCTTCTTAAACGGGCAATTTTTTTTTTTAATTTTACTCGCGTCATCCATTCATTCTATGATCCAAAAAAGTACTCAATTATTTTTTTCAGATTTTTAAAGTAATATTTAGGGGTCGCTACCGGCTAGTAAAATAAATAAAATATATATATTTTTGAATAGAATTTTTATTCATTGAAAAAAATATAATCATTCTTAAATCATGTAATTAGTAGGGAGTTATGATAATGAAAAATTAACTATGATAACAATGTATTTTTATTTGTATTTGGGTACTTCTGTCTAAAATTTTTCACAACTAAAAGAAAGTATTGTTTTTGTTCCTCATCGTTGGTAATTAATTTGTTGTACTCTTCCATTAATGCCACTCCCCGCTCCGCCAAATCATTCACTACTTTTATAGAGCATATAATTTCTCTACTAATAAGATAAAATAAAATAAAATGTAAGTAGCAAATTAAGAAAATATTAAAACTTTGATGCTCGGTAGCGACCCCTTGATTTAAAAATAAAATAAAAATAATGAGCTCGTTTTTTGGATGACAGAAGCGAATGGCGGGTTGACGCAGTTACTTTTCAAAAGTTGAAAAATAAGAAGCACCCTAATGTAGGTATGTATGTATGTTTGTCCGTGATTATCTCGCGTTTGGCTGAACAGATTTTGATGCGGTTTTCAGAAAAGTGTTCATTACATTCTGGAGAAGGTTTTAATATATAACAATAATGGATATCTCGTGAAGTTGCCCGTGATCCGTTTTTGTTGCTTACTAGGATTGTAGATTTTCGAAGACGCCGATTATATGAAGAAGTCGGTGGCCATAGTCAATGACATAATAAATAAAAAACAAAGCCACCGACTTCCGAAAGAAAAGTTATTTTACAGTTTTTTAGGGTTCCGTAGCCAAATGGCAAAAACGGAACCCTTATAGATTCGTCATGTCTGTCTGTCTGTCCGTGTATGTCACAGCCACTTTTTGTCGAAAGTATAAGAGCTATCCTGTTGAAACTTAGTAGAAAGATGTATCATGTGAACCGCATTAGGATTTTCACACAAAAATCAAAACGAAACAAATTTTGGGGGTGCCCCCCATACTTAGAATTGAAACTCAAAAAAAAATTTTTCACCAAACCCATACGTGTGGGGTATCTATGAATAGGTCTTTAAAAATGATATTGAGGTTACTAACATCATTTTTTTCTAAACTGAACAGTTTGCGCGAGAGACACTTCCAAAGTGGTAAAAAGTGTGTCCCCCCCCCCGTAACTTCTAAAATAAGAGAATAATAAAACTAAAAAAAAATATGTACTTAATGTAGACCTCAACCAAAACTACCAACGAAAATTGGTTTAGATGAGATACAGTTAGCAGTTTTTGAGATATAGTTCATTTTCAAAAACCGCAAATATAACTTTGCCATTCATACAAATACTATGAAAAACAAAGTTATTTTTATTGTTTGTGTATATTACTTACTAATCTCAATATACAGTGTGTCCGGACACGAGTTAGCGATACTTGAAGGGGATATTATAGATTCATTTTCATCGACAAAACTGCTTTAAAAAAAATTCTTACTCCAACACCTCGCGAATGGCGGCCATTTTAGTTTTTTGATTTGTTAAACTGTGGTATGGCAAATATCTTTAAATCCAAGAGACCTACAAACATGCCAATGACTTTATTGCAAAGTTAAATGTTAAGGCTTTTCAAAAACTCGCGAAAGTTTTCTAAATAATATGTAAAAAGAATCAAAAATCGTGGGCAAACACGAAAATGTACACAAAAATTACTGAATATTTTCACATTTTATACTCTAACATGAAAAGTACCCCTGTGTTTTGCTTAGGTTTTTGCATTAACTTAAAAGTATTTGAGTTAGGCTATAAAATGGTATCAAAATAATTTCTCTACGTCATGCACTTTAGGAGTTATTCTTACTTGAACATAACCCTTCCTTAGCGAATATACCCCAATATTACAGGTGTCGCATTCTTTGGGCGAGCTAAATCGTTTAAGTGTAAATTTATGAGCTGGCATTATTAACCACCATGTAAATGATCCCAACTAATCACCCATAAACTGAAATGGCAAATATTTTTAATTTATTCAAAGAAACCGATTTCATAAAGTAAAAAAAAAGTATTATTTCAGTTTAATGGTGATTCGTTGGGATCATTTACATGGTGGTTAATAAGGCCAGCTCATAAATTTACGTTGAAACGGTTTAGCTCACCCAAAGAATGCAGCTTCTGTGACATTGGTGGTACATGCGCTAAGGAAGGGTTATGTTCAAGTGAGAATAACTCCTAAAATACTTAACGTAGAGTGATAATTTTGATATAATTTTATAGCCTGACTCAAATACTTTTAATTGAATGCAAAAACCTAAGCAAAATACAGGGGTACTTTTCGTGCTAGAGTATAAAATGTGAAAATATTCAGTAATTTTTGTGTACAATTTCGTGTTTGCCCACGTTTTGTTGGTTCTTTTTACATTTTATTTAGAAAACTTTCGCTTGTTTTTGAAAAGCCTTAACAATAAACTTTGCAATAAAGTCATTTGCATGTATGTAGGTCTCTTGGATTCAAAGATATTTGCATTTTATTGTACATACCCCAGTTCGACAAATCAAAAACTTAAAATGGCCGCCATTCGCGAGGTGTTGGAGTAAGAATTTTTTTTAAAGCAGTTTTGTCGATGAAAATGAGTCTATAATATTCCCTTCAAGTATCGCTAACTCGTGTCCGGACACACTGTATTTATATCTCTAATCTATGCTTGCTGCTACGGAACCCTTCATGGGCGAGTCCAACTCGCACTTGGCCGGTTTTTTTGTGTTTGGTTTCGAAGTCGGTTCCCTTTTTCCAAAAGTTTTTTAAGTATTCTTGTGCCACACTAGTAATTTCTCCTGTACCTGCGTGCGTTTACAAACATATAAACTCAGAAACAAACGCCCAGACCTGAAACAAGTACTTATAGATCAAATGTGTGCTCTGTGCGGGAATCGAACCCGCGATATTCGGGGCAAAAGTCCTTGCATCGTTTCTATTGTATTCCCTTTCTCTTATAGCTACCCATTTATACTTTAGTCTTAGGTATGAAAGACTTACATCTAACGATTTTATTCACGTTGTCCCGAATATCAAATCTCTTTGCCTCAACTAAGCACCATGGGAGTCACAGTAAATACCTAATTAAAAACAAATTACGAGTATATGATAATATTGCACTTAGTTAGCGAATCATTATCTTAATGGAAAACCTGTTATAATATTAATGCATTATTAGAATTGTACCTACCTAATGAATGAATACTAAATAATTTGAACAGAATTGCTTACTGATTCCTGCAAAAGAACCAACAATCTATGAGTGTCAAAAAAGATGACTTAAATATCCTATGATTACTTACATAAAGTAATTGAATGCTGAAATCGCAAATAGTAACGCAATTCGAACCGTTAACTAGGTATAAACTTTTAAGATAACTGAATAGTTCCTAATCCAGTCGCTCCTTTAAATTAAATGTGGTGTTTTGTTATTATTGCCCGCTTTGGAATCATATATTACCTACAGATCATGGTCGCGGAACGTAAAGGGCTATTGAATGACACCGTGGATTTTAGTCAGTGCAAGTCTGACTGTCCCTCCCGCCCTGCCTTGGGTGGGAGGACTCATTTGATGATTTTACCACGTTAAAAACAAAAAACGACACATCACACAATGGATCACAAGAAGGAATGTCTAAACACGCAAAATCTCATACAAAAAAGCGCAGTGTGTTTTCCTTCTTAAAAGACACTGTAAAGCCAGGTTTGTAAAACATAAAATAACTAAACTAAAAACCCTCAACCACCTCAAAACCGAACAAAATCCAAAAGTAATTACTTAAAATCCGTCAGCAAAATACACCAGTTCTCAGTATGTCAGCAGAAAGAGCATCAGTACCGTATAAGACCGCCACGGGCTTGAATTGTGCCGATCCAGAATGCAAATTACCAACGCCACCTGTACTAATGGATGCAGCCTGGCTTCTTCCACTGGTGGGCCATAGAAACGGCTGGGGCGGTAGCGAGTTTGATGTATAGTATTTTAGATATAAGCTTGAAGGAAAAATGTGAATAGAAATGTTATACACCGTGACTTTTTAGTCGTCTTACAACGGCAGCCCAGTTCATGTATCCAACGACTAGAACACGTTATTTGAAAAATTTAGAAATAAAATTTTCATTCGTTATTATGACGTAAGGCGTTGTTAGAAACACCCTTGTCTCATAGAAAATGAAGATGGAATGATCTGCTCGACTCGTGCGCTGGTATACTCTACAGCTTGATACGTAAACATTTTAACAGGGTGTTTCATATTTCTAATGTACCTATTTATTAATCATAAAAAAATATTATTAACGATTAAAAAAACAAAAACTCGCCTAGGGGTAATTTAGATCGGATACATTAAGTAGACCACTTTTGTAAGACGACTAAAAAGTCACGGTGTATATACCTCAAAATACCGGTCACGGGACTGTCTTATTAGGTAACCGTGACTCTGGAACGTAACCGGCTATCGAAGGATCACCGTGGATTTTAGTCAGTACAAGTGTGACAGTCCCTCCTGTCCCGCCTTGGGTGGGAGGACTCATTTGATGATATTACCACGATAAAAAAAGCACCTCAAAATGTACAAAAAGGCAAGAGGTAGACAGACGATCTGATGAAAACCAGAAGATCGAGCTGGATGCAAGTCAATCCGCTTCGAACCGGTTCTATTGGAAATATCTAGGGGATGCCTATGTTCAGCAGTGAAGCTGACCTGAGGCTGATTATCATGATATTTACAAACTTTATACCCTTATTGCAAAACCGATTATCTGCATCAAAATTCGAGCAATAATGGGTTTTACCTGTAGCTTCGTCGTGACTTGAGGATTCGTTTTCTATATTAAACTAAAAATTGGTTCAAAAAAAGAATTTTGAAAATCTGTCCACAATTGGCGGAGTAATCGCGTAACAAACACTCAACAAAGTAAAGATCATCACATCATCCATCAATAAAAATGCTCACAAAATAAAAAGTACTGAACCAACTGGATGAAATTTTTATGGGACCAATGGGAAAGTATACTGCATCGAACAAAAAAAGAATTACACTAATCGGACTAGAAACCTCGGAGTAATCGGTGTACATACATTAAAAAAAAAAACATACCGACCGACTTGAGAGCCTCCTCCTTTTTGAAGTCGGTTAAAAATGCAGATAATCGGTTTTTGCAATAAGGGTACGATATAAGGTCGATGTGAATTAAATATTCCAACATACATAAAAAATACATAATAATACAAAAGTATCCTAATGTGTTATTCCAGGCCCTTTATCTCTGTTTTATCCAGATTCATTCAGCTATTCAAGCGTGATTCAGCAACAAACATCCATCCATCCGTACCAAAATCAATGTCCCCAAAATTGATTAATATCTCGTGGCCCTACCATGGCCTGGTACGTATCTCTGAACACGTTCAAGACCTTTATTACTGCCCAAATAGACTTAAGTTAGCACTATATTAAGCTGTGCAGTAATTAAATTTTAGTTTATAACGCAATCTCTTTCATACATGTTTTGGAAATACTTAGTGCACAGTTTCTTGATGAAAATCGTTTTAAGTTAGATTATGAATAGTTTAGCTCGCAAGTTACTCGTATGTGATTTATGTACAATCGACAAAGTGGAATTATGACCCACCTTATGCTTATTTTCCTACAGAGACATTCAAATACAATTCGCGTAAACATTCATATCTATGGTAACGACTTTGATCTTTGTCAATTTCGGACGGATTCAAACGATTCATTGTCAAAATGGGTCATGATTCTACTTTGTCGATTGTACCTACATACATAAAACAAAGTTTGCGATCACTTTGTAAAATCTAAATCTTTTTTATTATGGTATATTATATAAGGATTTCGTTTTGTTTTTAGATTACTATTACAAGGTATTTCTATCTAAAGAAAACACACACCAAAGCCTTAAACGATCATAGTCGTTGAGACAGTTTGTCTTTAAATAGTAGGTCGCGTGTGTAGTTTCTGCCTACCCCCGTGAGAACAAGCCGTAAATCTTACTTCTTATTAAAAGTATAAATCCGAAAGTTCGTGAGAGTGGATAGATGAATGATTTTGATGAAAGGAAAGACAGATACCTGGCAACTGCTAGTTTATGCATAATTATGTCGAACATCGAATCGAGCTCATCACACCCTTTTTTTATTTTTTTTCGTGGTAAAATCATCAAATGAGTCCTCCCAGCCCCGGGCAGGGCGGGAGGGACTGTCAGACTTGTACTGACTAAAATCCACGGTGTCCTTCGGTAGCCCTTTTGCGTACCGGAGTCGCGGTATACGTATGTCCCGCGACAGCTCAACACACCCAGATAAACAAAACATTGAGAAGAAACTCAAAAAATTCAACTGCACTATTCAAACTTCAATTTTTTCCTCATCTCCTCAAAATAGGAATATCAAAAAACAGTAGCAAATATCAGTCCTATAACCGACGAATAGGCGTAGAGCGCCCTCAACTGTATTGGAATTCAGGCGACGAAAGAAAAACCGTAAAATTTGTCCAAAGTGCGAGTCGAAATCTCGCGCGAACGGTTCCGTACACACATCTATAAAAACGGCAAAAAAAAAAGTTTTTTTTTAACCTTCGTTACTATTTGTTGATAAAGTGGTAACATAAATACGTCATCTAAGAAGTGAAATTCCCTGCCAGGGTCTACGTTTCCTGATATCTATAACCTTGGGGTCTTCAAGTCAAGAACGAATAGGTTACTTCTAAGCAAACATGCTTAGAAGTAACTCGTTCGGCGTGGCGGTTTAAGGGGGAGGCCTATGTTCAGCAGTGGACGTCTTCCGGCTGATGATGATGATGATGATGAAGCATGCTTCACCGTCGACCACATGATCACTAGTAGCGAGATAGTGGTCAAACGCAAACCTATTGTTAAATAATAAATTAAATCATCTGTGAAAGTGTCAACTGTCAAATCATCACGGTTTATGAGATAGAGCCTAGTGACAGACGGACAGACAAACAGAGAGACAGATATGTAGACGGACGGACAGCGGAGTCTTAGTAATAAGGTCCCGTATTACCCTTTGAGTACGTAACCCTAAAAACCCGTAAAAATTCTCCTCAATAGAGGCACTGTATTTTCATGATGTGACAAATATGAAACAAATAAAAATAAAACGGGTATCCGAATATTTTCGATGCAGACGTGTTCCGTAATATATTCATGGGACTCCCAAAATGTTGTTTAGGCTCTATGGAATCGAATTGGGGACTGAAATTGAAGGTGGGGACTGTTTTAATTTTAGATAAATAGTTTGGGGGCTCGTTGTTTCGGTAAGTATTTGGTGACGTTGTTTGTTCTTGAGGGATCAGGAGAATGCGCAGGTTTCTCGGGTGCTTTCACAATGTACTTCGAGGACATGCTGGTACTACTGTTTTTTTTTTATATAAATTACATTAATACCACAGAATAATTAATAGTACTATACGTACAGAAGGACTACTCCAAAAAAAAACCAAACAAATGTAAAATCTATATACGAGAGAATAAAGTACATTTTAACTGGCAGCCGTACCGCCCACCTACTTTTATAATAGCCTAAACTTCCCGTGCGCAAGCAAAAATGTACTGAATGGTTACGCCCGAGAGTTTATTTTGGTTTATCTGACGCCAACGACATTAAAAGGTTACTATGGGTCAAGCTCAATAGGGTTGCGACTTGCGAGTTTAGGCACAAATAGGTAGGTACCTATGCGTATTTTATGCATTTGCTAAATTACATTATTACCATAAATACCTATGTTCCTCAAGGAATGTTGTTTTTATCATCAGCCTATATCTTTTTGGTTTCGTCATCGATTATTACATACATTATTGATTGTTAGCACAGAATGATAATAGTAGGTACCTGCGGCACCTTACGTGAGGAATAATATTTATAATAATATTATCTTTTCTACCTATTATTGTTATATTTTTGAACATTTATCTTACAAAAAAAAAGAATAATATTTAAAAGATTTTTATCGTCTATGGCAAAATAGCCAGTCCTTATTATTTTGCACTCAACCTAGTAACCGACCAATTACTATCGCATACTGTCACAGGCCCCGCGTTGCGTGTCTTTGTAGGTAGGTAAAAAAGTGGCGCAGCGAATTACGACCGCTGACCTTGAATGCGTAGTGTGGCCATTTTCTGAGTTAGAACTTTTAAACAACAACGCAAACATCTTTCTACTTTCTACCGATCTAAATTCTTAGTACTCAGCTTAAGGTGAGTGAGAGTGTCGTCTTTTTATCTTGGTCGTCCAGTAGGCTCACCCCCCCCCCCCCCCCCCAATTAGTATCTCGCCTCATTTCCAAACTTGTAACCTCATGATTAGGTATCATGATCAGTTAAGCCCATACTTCACAAGCAGGGAGATAATTTTGTTGATCATTACTAAATATGTACTATATATTTTTTTCTTCATAATAATATTGTGTTATTAATTTACCAAAAGCACCTAAAGCAAGAAACTTGTGCGTAACTACACGTAACGTAACAAAAATATTAAGGAGACGGAGCGCGTGCGTAACGGGTGGCGCGTGGCAGCCGTAGTGAATGGGCCACGACATAATGGCCCCGCAACTACTTGCAGTTTTATGCCTACACCGCGGAGTGAGACAGGCCTGTTAATACTAAGGCGCGTCACTCACTGGTAAGTCGAAGCGACGGCGACGTCGCGTCGCGTCAGCGGCGGTTCGGCGTCGCAGCACGCGCGCACTGCCATTCATTTGTAAAGAAAACCTTGTTGCGGCGTGCCTCTTATGCGCCCGCGCCTCAACTGCACCTCGACTGTTAATCGTGTGAGCGACGCGCCTAACACTTTATTTTTGCTTGTTAAGCAAGTTTTAAAATTGAAAATTAATAAGCTTTTATCCCGGCAGTGGGAACTTGATAAACTAATGAGCTATTTTGCCTGATTCTTGACGATACTATAGAAAACCTCTTTCACTGTAAACTTAACAGCCATAATTTCATCAATTTTCTAACTCGCCGTAGATAGTCCAATCAAAACTAAACATAGGCAAGTTCTCAACGTCTCAGGAAGCATAAAGGGTGCCTTACAATGTCTGGAACAAATTAAGGCTGTCTGTGTCTGTTCCGATAGTGTGCACTCGGGCTCGACTTGAGGTCTCACAATATTCTGAGGAGCTATGTTAAATGTACACTGGTGGGGAAGGTGAAGTTGTTATATTGTATTGTTTATTTTCACCCGATAACAAAAAGACCATCATGAACAATGTTTCATTTCTTTTATATTGAGCTCTTTTAATACTTTTGTCAAAATTAATAAGATAATTGGATCGAATTAGGTATTTTTTTTAATAAGAATAAAGTCATATCGTCCGTTTAACTGGGTCAGAGCCCGTTCGTCTCCTAAGATTCGCACCCTGTGCCCACTCGTCCCCTGGAACTTTTGAGGGGCCCATTCGTCCCCTGAAGAATATTTATTTTTATTCATTCTTCTAATATAAGTACATGTACATGTGTATACTGCAGCTTGGTAGTCCTGGTACAGTCGCGCAGAAAAGGGTAAAACAAAAAATTAATGTTAGCAAAACAGAATTAATGTTAGAACGTTCATTATTTTTGTACATTAAAACAACTTTTTGAAAAAAAGGGAACCGACTTCAAAACCAAACACAAAAAAACTATAAAATAACTTTTCTTTCGGAAGTCGGTGGCTTTGTTTTTTATTTCATTGACTATGGCCACCGACTTCCGAAAGATAAGTTATTGTACAGTTTCTTTGTGTTTGGTTTTGAAGTCGGTTCCGTTTTTTTCAAAAAAAAAATTATTTTCCCCTTTTTAGTTTAGATATTCAACAAAAATCTTCTTATAATCGTCGACTTTGAAAATCTACAATCCTAGTAAGTAATAAAAACGGATCTATGCGGGCAATTTCGCGAGATATTCATTATTGTTATATATTAAAACCTTCCCCAGAATGAATACTTTTCTGAAAACCGCATCAAAATCGGTTAAGCCAAACGCGAGATAATCGCGGAAAAACATGCAATGGTCACTGAAAATCTACAATCCAAGTAAGCAAAAACGAATCCACGCGGGCAACGTCACGGGATATCTATTAGTGTTATATACTAAAACCTTCTCCAAAATGTAATGAACACTTCGCTGAAAACCGCAACAAAATCCGTTCAGCCAAACAAACATACATACATACAGGTCGAACTGAGAACCTACTTTTTTTTGAAGTTGGTTAAAAAGGGTGACGACTCCACATTGAGCTAAAACGAAACACTTAGAATACAAGAACATAATAACATCCATTAATATGATAAAATAATAATTGCGGAAAAAAAATTGCTATACATATTTAGGAGTAAATAATTTAGTTTTGACTTTTTAGTCAAAATATGACTGTAGTATTCCACCATAAATTTTTAATATACCAAACTCATTCTGGTCCAGTCACTTGTGATTCCCATTATTGACTATGCTGATGTTTGTTATTCTGATCTATCCCAAGAACTTCTTAACAAATTGGATCGACTTCTCAATAACTGTATTCGCTTCGTTTTTGGCCTTCGTAAATATGATCACATTTCTTCCTTCCGTTCTCAGCTTAAATGGCTGCCTATCCGACTCAGGAGATCCCTCAGATCTCTCTGCATGCTTTTCAAGATTATGAACGACCCACCTGCTCCTGATTATTTAAAAACTCATTTTAAAGTGTTGGGCAGTTCTCATAGTTGTAACCTTCGAGCTTCCAAAAAAACTAGGTACTTCTCCAAGTTCCTTCACACCGCACCGGTTTTATGTCTAATTCTTTCGCTATATCAAATATAAGACTCTGGAACGCGCTACCCTTTAACATTAAAAAAGCTGAAAGCGATTTCACTTTTAAAATAAAACTGCGTAACCTCTATTTAAGTCACAATAAATAGCTCTCTTTTTTTCAAGTCTAGTCATAATAGTTATTATTAAGTTATATGTATTTTTTTTCATTGTTGCTATATTATTGTTTAGTTTATTTTATCAGTATTATATGTATTAGTATCTATATTAATATATACATGTTTTTGATTTTTTTTTTGTACCCTACCACAATATTCTCTTATTTAACCCAAAGGTTGACTGGCAGAGAATGCCTTGTGGCATTAAGTCCGCCTATGTACCACTTTATGTACATGAAGTTTAAATAAATAAATAAATTTAGTCATTTTTGTAAATATTTTACTTTTAATATTAGTTTTTAAATGTAGTATAGTAGTAATAGTATACAGGGTGATTTGTTATTCAATGCGGTCCTTGAAATGGGTGATACTAGACCTTATTTGCAATAATTTTAACCCCGACAACATGGGGTCTAAACTGACTGGTTTTGGAGATATCGAACTTTAAAGGTTTTTCGAAAAATTTCTACCTCTCCATCATTAAGTGCTTATTGTTAGAAAGTAACGATAGTCACCACTTAGAATTTATACTTTTCTGATAGAATATGAACCACTGAATCTAGTGAATACAAGTTTGTTATAAAACTAATCATATCTTGGGAAATTAAGTGTCATAAAGTTTCTGTTTTGAAGTTTTCTGAAAACTTCCCTTGTGTTTCAAAGCATATTTAAAAAAATAAATGTATGACACTTGGTTTACAAATTACAGGTAAAACTTTTTTGTCTCATTACCTTTCTAAAATGGTGCCACAGTTCCTACTTTTAGTTAGTGTCTGACCAGAAAATTAGGGTTGTTACTGACAAGGTAGTAAATCAACGAAAATCGGTTGCGATGTTTTTTCGACCCAACTTGTTCTTTCTGTGGTTTTTGTCCAAACTGCTATCTAATATTAGTTTTATGAGTCAATGCGCTTATTCCTGGCCGTAATTACATAATCATATCAGGCAAAGTCGGTTTTTATTTGGAGTATTTTGCCTATGGACCAGATAGACAAACCATCAATTTTCTTGCATATAAAACAGCTACTTGAAACATAAGTACAATAACGGAATGTTTGTAAACTCTGGTTTCATAAAAAAACTAAACTGGCGTGCATAAAAGTTAGGTCACCCTACTGGTAGGACAGGTAAAAATACTCCAGATAAAGCGCGATTTTGCCTGATGTCATCGACAAAGATTAAGCGCATTGACTCAAAAAGCTAATATCAGATAACAGTTTGGACAAAATCCACAGAAAAAAAATGTTGGGTCGAAAAAACTTTACAACCAATTTTCGTTTATTTACTACCTTGTCAGTAACAACCCTAATTTTTTGGTCAGACACTAACTAAAAGTTGGTACTGTGGCACCATTTTAGAAAGGTAATGAGACAAGAAAGTTTTTCCTGTAATTTGTAAACCAAGTGTCATACATTTATTTTTTTAAATATGCTTTGAAACACAAGGGAAGTTTTCAGAAAACTTCAAAACAGAAACTTTATGACACTTAATTTCCCAAGATATGATTAGTTTTATAACAAACTTGTATTCACTAGATTCAGTCGTTCATATTCTATCAGAAAAGTATAAATTCTAAGTGGTGACTATCGTTACTTTCTAACAATAAGCACTTAATGATGGAGAGGTAGACATTTTTCGAAAAACCTTTATAGTTCGATATCTCCAAAACCAGTCAGTTTAGACCCCATGTTGTCGGGGTTAAAATTGTTGCAAATAAGGTCTAGTATCACCCATTTCAAGGACCGCATCGAATAACAAATCACCCTGTATACAGGGTATAGGGTATAGGGGATACTAGACCTTATTTGCAACAATTTTAACCCCGACAATATGGGGTCTAAACTGACTGGTTTTAGAGATATCGTACTTTAAAGATTTTTCGAAAAATTTCCACCTCTCCCTCATTAAGTGCTTATTGTTAGAAATTAACGATAGTCACCACTTAGAATTTATACTTTTCTGATAGAATATAAACGACTGAATCTAGTGAATATAAGTTTGTTATAAAAATAATCATATCTTGGGAAATTAAATGTCATAAAGTTTCTGTTATGAAGATTTCTGGAAACTTTCCTTGTCTTTCAAAGCATATTTTTCAAAATAAATGTATGACACTTGGTGTACAAATTACAGCAAAAAATTTCCTTGTCTCATCACCTTTCTAAAATGGTGCCACAGTATACACTATCGGCTTTATTACAAAACGTGGTTTAACTTAGACCAAGGTTTAAATAAAAAATGAATTTTTGAATTTAGAACTTTATTTCTACTGTCGTAAAGTTATTAATACAAAAACCGAGTTTAGATCCCGGTCTAAGTTGTCAATGTGCATTTTAGAATTTTATAGCAGTTGAAATAAAGTTCGAAATTCAAAAATTGATTTTTGATTTAAACCTTGGTCTAAGTTAAACCGCGTTTTGTAATAAAGCCGTTTTAGTTTGTGTCTTACCAGAAAATTAGGTTTGTTACTAACAAAGTAGTAAATCAAAGAAAATCAATTCTAATGTTTCTTCGACCCAACATTTTTTTCTGTGGTTTTTGTCCAAACTGCTGTCTGATATTAGCTTTTTGAGTCAATGCGCTTAATTTTGGTCGATCACATCAAGCAAAATCGGTATTTATCTGGAGTATTTTTACCTGTCCTACAAGTAGGGTGACCCAACTTTTATGCACGCCAGTTTAGTTTTTTTTTGCGATAAACATTCCGTCATTGTACATTTGTTTCAAGTAGCTGTTTCAAATGAAAGAAACTTGATGGTTTGACTATCTGGTTCATAGGTAAAAATACTCCAGATAAAGACCGATTTTGCTTGATGCGATCGACCAAAATTAAGCGCATTGACTCAAAAAGCTACTATCAGATAGCAGTTTGGACAAAAACCACAGAAAAAAAAATGTTGGGTCGAAAAAACATTATAACCGATTTTCTTTGATTTAATACTTTGTCAGTAACAACCCTAATTTTCTGGTAAGACACTAACTAAAAGTGGATACTGTGGCACCATTTTAGAAAGGTGATGAGACAAGGAAGTTTTTTCTGTAATTTGTACACAAAGTGTCATACATTTATTTTGAAAAATATGCTTTGAAAGATATGGAAAGTTTTCAGAAATCTTCAAAACAGAAACTTTATGACATTTAATTTCCCAAGATATGATTATTTTTATAACAAACTTATATTCACTAGATTCAGTCGTTTATATTCTATCAGAAAAGTATAAATTCTAAGTGGTGACTATCGTTAATTTCTAACAATAAGCACTTAATGAGGGAGAGGTGGAAATTTTTCGAAAAATCTTTAAAGTACGATATCTCTAAAACCAGTCAGTTTAGACCCCATATTGTCGGGATTAAAATTGTTGCAAATAAGGTCTAGTATCACCCATTTCAAGGACTGCATCGAATAACAAATCACCCTGTATATAGGTTCTTTTTTATTATAATTATATATAGGTAATACAATATCGTGAACCCAGTGGCTTGGCACGCGACGATGGGAAGAGACCAGATGGTATGACTATAATGCCATGGAAGCTGGGTAGGCCTTTGGTGTGGGATGCAACATGTGTCGACACCCTTGCGCCATCCCATCTTCCTAGTTCAGCGTGTTGTGCTGGCGCCGCTGCTGCATGTGCTGAAAACTCCAAGCGGCGCAAATACATTGGCTTAGCTAGTAGTAGTAGTAGTAGTGTTTGAGCCGTTTGGGGTTGAAACTCTAGGGCCATGGGGTCCGAGTGCCCACAACGTTTTTAAGGACATCGCCAGGCGTTTAGTCGACTCTTCAGGTGACCAGAGGGCTGGCCTATTCCTAGGCCAACGAATCAGCATTGCCATACAGCGTGGCAATGCTGCCAGCGTTCTGGGCACTGTTCCCGTTGACAGCGATGTGGACGTATTCTTTGACGCCCTTTGAATGTTTTTTCTTTTACTTATTATTTTGTATTTTTTTTTGTACATATTACTAGTTAGTTTTTATTTATAGTTTGTTCATAATTTTAGTATTAGTAACGTATTTAGAAGAAGATGAATAAACCCCAAAAGAGATTAACAGCTAATATAATCTTTATATCGTTAATTCTGAAAAAAAAATATAAAAGTGTGAACCATAAAGTGAATTACCATAAAAAATAATACTAATCATATTCCAGGATTCAAATGAGATAATTCGATTCAATTATATGTCAAAAATATTATTATTATAATATTAATAGTATTGTTTATTTCGTTAGGCGAACTTCATTTAATAAAAGACCAAAGACACATTGAACAGTCTCGTATTCGCAGTCACTTTCAAGAACCAATATGTCACCACCACCACCACCAATAGGCAGCCATAACATACAAACAAAACACCTTATCTATTATTTTTGTAACCCGTTTTTTTAACAAGCCATTCGTAGAGCTAGACAATTTTACATCGTAAGCCTATCGACAGGTTATATTATTATCATGACGGATTATCATTCATCATAGCTCTTTTTTCAATGATCTGTTATGATTTATTAAATTAATTCCGTTAATAAACTGTTCACAAGTGTACTATGTTAACCGTTTCTTATGTAAAATATAGCTAATTTTGTCTCAGGGGACCAATAGGCACCTGAATAGGTGCCGAATCTTTAACTTACATGGTATATACAGTGTGTCCGGACACGAGTTAGCGATATTTGAAGGGGATATTATAGATTCATTTTCATCGACAAAACTGCTTTAAAAAAAATTCTTACTCCAACACCTCGCGAATGGCGGCCATTTTAGTTTTTTGATTTGTCAAACTGGGGTATGTACAATAAAATGCAAATAACTTTAAATCCAAGAGACCTACATACATGCAAATGACTTTATTGCAAAGTTAAATGTTAAGGCTTTTCAAAAACTTGCGAAAGTTTTCTAAATAATATGAGAAAAGAACCAAAAAACGTGGGCAAACACGAAATTGTACACAAAAATTACTGAATATTTTCACATTTTATACTCTAGCACGAAAAGTACCCCTGTATTTTGCTTAGGTGTTTGCATTAAGTTTAAAGTATTTGAGTTAGGCTATAAAATGGTATCAAAATTATTTCTCTACGTCAAGTACTTTAGGAGTTATTCTTACTTGAACATAACCCTTCCTTAGCGAATGTACCCCAATAATACAGGTGTCGCATTCTTCGGGCGAGCTAAATCGTTTCAGTGTAAATTTATGACCTGTCATTATTAACCACCATGTAAATGATCCCAACGAATCACCCATATACTGAAATGGCCCATTTTTTGAATTTATTCAAAGATTTTTTTTTTCATAGAGTAAAAAAAAAATATTATTTCAGTTCAATGGTGATTCGTTGGGATCATTTACATGGTGGTTAATAATGCCAGCTTATAAATTCACGTTGAAACGGTTTAGCTCGCCCAAAGAATGCAGCTTCTGTAACATTGGTGGCACAGGCGCTAAGGAAGGGTTATGTTGAGAATAACTCCTAAAATACTTAAGGTAGAGTGATAATTTTGATATTATTTTAAAGCCTGACTCAAATACTTTTAACTTAATGCAAAAACCTAAGCAAAATTCAGGGGTACTTTTCGAGCTAGAGTATAAAATGTGAAAATATTCAGTAATTTTTGTGTACAATTTCATTTTTGCCCACGTTTTTTGGTTCTTTCTGCATATTATTTAGAAAACTTTTGAAAGTTTTTGAAAAGCCTTAACATTTGGCTTTGCAATAAAGTCATTTGCATGTATGTAGATCTCTTGGATTCAAAGATATTTGCATTTTATTGTACGTACCCCAGTTCGACAAATCAAAAAACTAAAATGGCCGCCATTCGCGAGGTGTTGGAGTAAGATTTTTTTTAAAAGCAGTTTTGTCGATGAAAATGAGTCTATAATATTCCCTTCAAGTATCGCTAACTCGTGTCCGGACACACTGTATATTAGAGGGGCGAATGGGTACCTTAAAAATAATATTTTTTATTAAAATATTAATTGGTCCCCTACCAGGAGACCAATGGGCACCTATATAGGGGCCGAATCCACAACTTTTATGCTGGGGTACGAATTTTGGGGGACGAATGGGCTCTGACCCGTTTAACTACCGTCGACGTTTTCTGACATAGTTATAGTTAGTGGAAATGTTCAGTACAACAAGTGGGAATAGAGAATCCCAATAGTTCTACTAATTTTTTCAACCTGATATAGTAGAACTAGCAAGAAAAAAAAATCCCATTACTTCTACCGTAGAATTAGTCAGTAGAACTAGTGGGAACAAACGTGAAATATTAGTCCGTTCTGAGAATCTTTGATTTAATGTGGCAGTTTAAGATATAACCAAATGTTTTTTCGTAACATATTACATTTTGGTGCAAAGGAGGAGGAGGAGAAGCTCGGTTCTAAATAATTACAGCCGCACAGGTCCATCTTCCGATGGGTGACCAATTATCCGAGTTTCCTCCATGCCTCAGAAAACACGGTCGCCCGTGTTTTCTGAGAAAACTCGGATAGATCAGCATAGGCGGGAGAAGCAACGCAGGGAGAAACAACGGCGTGAAAAGCAAGCACAGGGAGAGGCAACGCCGGGAGAAGCAAAGGCGGAAGAAGCAAAGGCGAGAGAAGCAAAGGCGGGAGAAGCAAAGGCGGGAGAAGCAAGCTACGGGAGAAGCAAGCACCAGGAGAAGCAACGCCGGGAGAAGCATGCGCTGGGAGAAGCAATGGCGGGATAACAACCCAGGGAGAAGCAACCCAGGGAGAAACAACGGCGGGAGAAGCAAAGGCGGGAGAAGCAAAAGTGGGAGAAGAAAAGGCGGGAGAAGCAAAGGCAGGAGAAGCAATAACGAGAGAAGCAAAGGCGGGAGAAGCATGGGCTGGGAGAAGCAACTTCGGGCGAAGCAAGCACCGGGAAAAGCAACACCGGGAGAAGCAGCGGCGGGAGAAGCAGAGGCGGGAGAAGCAATGGTAGAAGCAAAGGCGGGAGAATCAAAAACGAGAAAAGCAGAGGCGGGAGAAGCAAAAACGAGAGAAGCAGAGGCGGGAGAAGCAAAGGCGGGAGAATCAAAGGCGGGAAAAGCAAAAACGAGAGAAGCAGAGGCGGGAGAAGCAAAAATGAGAGAAGCAGAGGCGGGTGAAGCAAAAACGAGATAAGCAAAGTCGGGAGAAGCAAAGCAACGCCGGTAGAAGCAAGCATTGGGAGAAGGAACGCCGGGAGAAGCAACGCCGGGAGAAGCAGCGGCGGGAGAAGCAAGCTGCTTGACATGGAAAATCGACCTGTGCGGCTGTTATTATTTAGAACCGAGCTTGTCCTCCACCTCCTCTTCACCAAAATATAATATGTTACGAAAAAAACATTATTTGGTTATAATAATTATCTTAAACTGCCATATTAAATCAAGCATATCTCAGAAAGGACTAATATTTCAGACTTGGTGCCATAGTATTTTTTTTTTGTTTAGCTTAAAAATACCTATGCAATGACGACCAGATTTCATACAAACCCTAGCATCATCCTTTGAATTCGAAATTATGTATGGTCAACATAAAACCAAAACAGTTCGCCAGCAAGCAATATCACTGATCAAAATATTCCACAAGATCGGCCACAAAATCTTGACCAAACGCAGTGTATTGGTCCAAGATCGAAGATACTTCGAAAATCACATCAAAGCATAGTCTGTGATTGCAACCGTTCTTCAGTCCAAACCTAATAAAGGGTATTAATTCAACTGCCGGACTCCGGGATTCAGGATACGGGAGACGGGAGCCGTCAGACACAAAGATGGCGGGCGTTAGACTTGATTAGTTTCTCAACGCTTTGAACATCCTTTGTACCTGGCCTTATTTCGGTTGCATTGTGTAATTGTTTGGTTATTAATTCATTGTGGTTAACAAATTTCCATGGCTTGTTAACAGGGCCAGTAGGCCCTGGCTGTTTCTAGTGATACAAGAACTCTGCATATAAGAGCCAAAGTCAACTTGTCCCTGTTTGAAAATTACCAATAGTAAGAATTTCCAACGTTCATCCGATGGCAGTCGAAAGGAGCCCGAGGAGATGTTTTTCACCGTCTCAGTCAGAGGGCCACTGCTACTCGTATTTGTAACCTATCTTGAACTCCTAAGGATTTACATTCACTGAGTACCTACGTCTCTCATTAACTTGAATGACTCATGCTCACTCAAATGTCTCGCTGATGGTGGCGCGTGTGTCGGATCATGTAGTTCCCTTAAAAATGGTTGAGCTGAAGGGTCCTGATGCATGTGTCCGGAGGTATGAATCATTCCGCAATAGTAAGATTTTTCACCGTCCGCACTAGTTGCAGTGGTAAAGCACCGTGTCGGAGCGTCGTCGGGCCGATTTTCGGTGACTCGTAGTGAATGTGTCAAATAGAAAGAACTCAAATAGGCATTTCAAGCTACATGACTCAATAGTTAAAAGTAAACGTTAAATATTAGTGCTTAGGATGTAAACCCGTAAGGCGGACAGACGATCTTATGAAGACCAGGATCACGCTGGATGCAAGCCATTTTCAAACGGTCAATCAAATCAAATCATTTATTTCAAGTATGCCATTTACAGGTACTTTTAAATTCTCAATGATAAAAAAGGGGAATCTATAATGTTCAGCAGTGAACGTCTTACGGCTGATATGAAGATGATGCTGATTAGTGCTTCCCAAATAGTGCATTTTCTTTTTACATAAATTTATTAGTGTAATAAAGTGTCAGCGAGTTGGTGTCATAGAGTACGAAATTTCAACAGCATTTAAATTAAGTTATATTTCACCAACCAACCTTAAAAGCGGTGGTTTGTGAAACAGCGAAGTGGAAGTTTATTTTTAGATGAACTTAATGTGATTTTCATAACAACCTACGCTGTAAATGAATAATTAATAACTGAGAAACAACTACCATGCGACGACCTACGCAAGCTTTACCTAAGACGCTTGGTTATGTATATTGGTGGTTGGTGGGAAATTTTATTATTTTTGCTTAACTTTTTTGGTCCAAAATCTAATGTGAAACGTTGGATGGATGTTTTCGATTTATTATTTAAAAAAAAAGAATGTTACCCTACACCCTAGGTATTTCTCTTGAACCGTGGGTGCGTTTACAAGCATTTATTTTGTACAGACGCCAGCAGGTCAACCTACCCGAATCCGTCAAATTTTACCAATCGAATATTAACCTTCAGGTATTGTGATAAGGTTGAAAATCTGTTAAAGAAATTTTATAGATTGAGGTAGGTTAATTTTCTGGAGTCTGTATATAGAATCAGCCTAGAAAGCTCCCACTGTAGGAGACAGGCCTTCTCTCCGTGAAAACAAATCACAACTGAACTAAAGCAAATACACAGAGTGCTAGCGCGTCAAATGTATTTTTTTAATTAATAATATCCGTGGCAAATAAAGGCTAATAAGCTTTATTTAGACCAAAATTATCATTACTTTCCTACCAAACAATAAATAAACGAACTCCCAATCGGAGTGAGCAAATCACATAACATTTATATTGTTTAGTTGAGAAATTTTCCGGTCGCTAGAATTTGAAACACAATTCGCAGCCAATATAAAATGGCGTTGGAACCGTCTTTCAAATAAATCGTCATCTTTATGAAATGGTATCGATAAATTTCATTGGTCCACAATATCGCGGGCACACTGTCGCACACTCGTATGAAATATTAACGGCACTCGATTATATTTCACTATCTTTAGCTGGTTTTCTAGAAGATAACAGGGTAATATTTATTATTTCTGTGGTATTTTTGAAGGTGATGTGGTTTCTAATACCTTGAGTTATGATTATGACTTATGAGTCGAGCTACACGATAACTGACAAATGCACTGACTAGACCAGTACCCTTAGCACGAGTTTTCAGTATTTGAGACGTAAAGTAAACTGGAACTTTCACAATTTCGAATTGACAATTTTCAAGGAAAAAATTAGTTCCTTCTTCGCAGACCAGAGGCGCTGTTCCATTTTTTCATACAAGAAACGCTGTAAATACTGAAAAGACGCTGTAAAGTAAAAGAGTTAAAACTCGTGCTAAGGGTACAGGTCCACTCGAATTTGTGAAGTTCTTTCTTCAACAGACCATTTCAGACACTAACTTGCATGGTCCTCGTATAACCTGATCTAGGTACATAATTATTATAATGTCTGGACTTTAAAAGAGACTGTGACCCCTGAGTTAGTTTCGGCTGTTTCTTCTCTGAGTAGTCAGGCACGAAACACCGGCCTCTCCTAGTTTTATAAAAAGACGTGTAAAAGTGTTGTTAAAACCTACTTGCATATAAACATAATTTCATTATGAAAGTATGATTCCACCAAAAAAATGTGCGGCATATATTTTGTTAGCGATCATTTTGTGCAGCAGTGTGCTTGCTAAACTGGACCACGCCTCCTTAGCCTCTCCCTTTAGCCTCTGTATCCAGCACCGGCAAGGCTATGCGTAACTTTTGCTCGCGCACAGTGCAACACTTTTGTGCGCTAACATTTTCAATTAAGGTTGATGCTCAAGGGTAGCCCGCGAAATTCAAAATTTCTTGGGTTTTTTGCAATTTGCAGGCCAGTGCTAGGTTGTATGTTGATTAAAATATTGATCGCGCTTGTAAGACGTATGTAGTTACAGAACTATAATCAACAAAATCATCAATATAACGCTCTAAGTTCATAAAGCTTCAGGAACAAAAAAATAACATAAAAAGTCATTCCTGAAAAAGCAAAGCGGTTTTATGACAAGTTTTCGTAATTTGCAAATCATGTGCTTATTTTTCAACTTGCGCAAATTTGAATGGGCCATTGCAAAAACTCGATAAATTCTCTACTAGCTGGTATAAAATTCTCTTAAAAAATCTTACGTTTAATGGCTTTTTTTAAGCTCAAAGTTAAGGTGGCCGCTTTGAGCTGACTTCCCCTACTCAATCAGGTCAGAACGACTGACGGGAACTTGATGAAATTGCATATACATTGTCAGGTGTAGGGAAACTCAAAACTTTCCTGACAAAATCATTCATATATACTAAATGGCACCACGTGGGTGAATATTAAAAGCAAGAATAATGCCATAAAATTCTAAAGTTTATTCAGATTCAAAACGCATCACAAAAAAACTCTTCTAAAAAAACAAAAGAGAGCTGATTGTATACGTACGTAGACGGCACAATGGAGCATTTGATTCAAGGACAAAACAAAATTATTCCTTCAAAGAACCTGTCTGGAAAACTCAGAACTTTTCGGCCTTAAAATTCAGACAAGACATGCTCAATTTGTCTGATAAGTTTTCCATGAAACACAATCGAGCTAGATGGCTGGAATATTTAAACATTTATATTATACCAACTTGTTTTTGAGTCTTTGACTGATTTGATTTACACAGACACACTGTCACAACATAAAGGGTGTAAATGCACACTTATTGCGAAGAAGTGATGCTAGCAAAGGAGGAGGCAAAATTTATGAAGCAGAGGCGATCCTCTAATTCACGCTCCAGCCATCGCGCACGCCGTCTGATAGTAACGATGTCACAGACAGACATACAAAACAAAAACAATTTTAAAAAAGACATAAAAAAACCTAAGTTCATGAAAATGCTTAATTTCTTACTACCATTAAAAATGTGAAACTTGATCAGTATATATGAATGTAAGTTTGTTACTCTTACACGCAAAATAGACTGAACAGTTTTTTATTTTAACGTGGTAAAATCATCAAATGAGTCCTCCCACCCAGGACAGTGCGGGAGGGACTGTCAGACTTGTACTGACTAAAATCCACGGTGTCTTTCAATAGCCCTTTACGTTCCGGGGTCAAGGTAATTCGTTAGTCCCGCGCCTAGACTGGACAGATTTGGCTGAAAATCAAGCATACGGCTACTTTTATCCTAATTTGACTTTCACTTGTAATAAGTATTTTTTTTATTTCCACACGAATACAAGACAAGGGACACTTCTCGCGTCAAAAACTTTTCTTTAAACAAATATAATAGGTACTCGTATTTTACACTAAAGCAGTCTCGTAAGGGCAAAATTATAAAATGGCGCCCATCCAATGAGTGAAAATGGCAGTTTCTTAATAGCTCCGGCTTAGGCACAACACTCATTTAATAAGCTGTTATAAACAAACACAGTTTCATGAAAGATTTTGTAATAACGGCATTTTCAGTTTTCCTTTAGTCTTTTCAGGGAAGTTCTGAGGAGGTTTTACGTAGCCTGAGGCGAAAATACTGTTACGTTAGAAAAGCTTTATTATTATTATTAAAACCACAAAAAAGAGGTCCCTGAAAATATTTATAACAGTACCCTGAGCACGAGTTTTCACTCTTTTACTTCACAGAGTCTTTTCAGTATTTACAGCGTTTCTTGTATGAAAAAATGGAACAGCGCCTCTGGTGTGCGAAGAAGGAACAAATTTTTTCCTTGAAAATTGTTAATTTGAAATTGTCAAAGTTCCAGTTTACTTTACGTCTCAAATACTGAAAACTCGTGCTCAGGGTACAGGTACCTACACTTTTACTTCACTTTGAAATAGATACCTACTCTCTGAATAATAACAGCCGGATGAATCATCAATCATCAGGTTAAGCTTCGCTTTTCAAGTTCAATCAGTGGATGGGTGACTATGAGATCAGATAGTCGTCGTACGTATTTTTTGGATAAATTAAATACATACATAATGTAATCAAAAGGAACGTTAAGTTACCACAGGTGCGTGAAAAACACAACGCGCTATTGACTCGGGCCTAGTCCTTATCGGACCGTGAGCTACCCGATGCTCGATGTCCGCAAACAAACGCCTTCGGTGACCAGGGATCGCCTCACAATCCCCCACGCCCAGGGTGCTTCCACGGCGAAAGATTACAAGCCTAACACATATTAACTTTACAAACATAAGTATAATATAAACCTACCTACTGGGGCTTGCAACACAGTGTGTAAGAATATTACAACATAATCTACACTTCCTCGGCTAAATCTGTGCGAAAGCTACTCTCAAGCGAAACCGCCGGATATCATTGTGTGCTGGAATCTGTTACGATATGCAAATGGACCGGCGGCGCAGATGTTAGACTGCCGCAATGATACGGTCTAGATTCTATTCCATTAGGCCTCGAGAGCTTGTTAGTATTAAAGTGTGTCTACATGTTGATTAGCTGCTTGCTTTTGTCTTAACTGTGGATATTTCAAGCTAAGTTTGAGCTGAGTTGTTTAGTTATTGTGGTGATATTGTATGGTGGGTGGATTACAGTCTACTTTCTCTCACAGAGAGTCTCAGCAGTGGAAACATTATCAGCCTTACTACAAAAACTTAAACATCTGTTGAACATTTGTCTAAAAAAAGTGTGACTGCAAAACGGACCTTATTTCAACGTCATAATCTGTCATTTTTTAGACAAGTGTTTAATAGACGTCACAGAATAATTAATAGTACTATACGTACAGAAGGACTACTCCAAAAAAAAATCAAACAAATGTAAAATCTATATACGAGAGAATAAAGTACATTTTAACTGGCAGCCGTACCGCCCACCTACTTTTATAATAGCCTAAACTTCCCGTGCGCAAGCAAAAATGTACTGAATGGTTACGCCCGAGAGTTTATTTTGGTTTATCTGACGCCAACGACATTAAAAGGTTACTATGGGTCAAGCTCAATAGGGTTGCGACTTGCGAGTTCAGGCACAAATAGGTAGGTACCTATGCGTATTTTATGCATTTGCTAAATTACATTATTACCATAAATACCTATGTTCCTCAAGGAATTTTGTTTTTATCATCAGCCTATATCTTTTTGGTTTCGTCATCGATTACTACATACATTATTGATTGTTAGCACAGAATGATAATAGTAGGTACTACCTACGGCACCTTACGTGAGGAATAATATTTATAATAATATTATCTTTTCTACCTATTATTGTTATATTTTTGAACATTTATCTTACAAAAAAAAAAGAATAATATTTAAAAGATTTTTATCGTCTATGGCAAAATAGCCAGTCCTTATTATTTTGCACTCAACCTAGTAACCGACCAATTACTATCGCATACTGTCACAGGCCCCGCGTTGCGTGTCTTTGTAGGTAGGTAAAAAAGTGGCGCAGCGAATTACGACCGCTGACCTTGAATGCGTAGTGTGGCCATTTTCTGAGTTAGAACTTTTAAACAACAACGCAAACATCTTTCTACTTTCTACCGATCTTAATTCTTAGTACTCAGCTTAAGGTGAGTGAGAGTGTCGTCTTTTTATCTTGGTCGTCCAGTAGGCTCACCCCCGCCCCCCCAATTAGTATCTCGCCTCATTTCCAAACTTGTAACCTCATGATTAGGTATCATGATCAGTTAAGCCCATACTTCACAAGCAGGGAGATAATTTTGTTGATCAGTACTAAATATGTACTATATATTTTTTTTCTTCATAATAATATTGTGTTATTAATTTACCAAAAGCACCTAAAGCAAGAAACTTGTGCGTAACTACACGTAACGTAACAAAAATATTAAGGAGACGGAGCGCGTGCTGTTACATCCCTACAATACACCCTTAAGTGCCTAGTCAGCACCACATCATCAGTCCCATCTAGACTTAGTGCCTTAGCCAGGTAATAGCGTCAGTTCGGGTTGAGACTCCTACCGGATAGGTCGTAAGCCAGAAAATTGACCAAGTTTCCCTATTTTACAATATTATGTGTCTTTCACTAATATATATTTAATTAACTTTCAATAATCGTTTTTTTTAAAAAGGGATTTCTAAAGTGTGTCGTAACATTGGTGGCAGCGGTGGGATTAGTTATATCCCGTGGAACCTCTCGCGAAGTGTAAACCAGTGAAAGAAAGTGTCCCTGTGCCAAGTGTATCTTGTGTGCTTTTAAACCTGCGACCCGAACTCAACGAAACCCATCAGCGGCCTAAGGCAGGCCAAACCTGGCTGAAATAGGCCAACTCTAGTGGCCTACGATAGGCTAACCCCAGCTCAAAAGAGGCCTAATCCAGAGCCCTTTTGAGGTACATCCAAGTCGTCACCTGTCTACTGTGCAGTGGTACTGGGCAGCGCGCTGCAGGCGCATTCTACGGACCTGCTCGTATCCAGCACCGACCAGGATCAGACGTCCTCCGTGTCCCCAGAAAATGAAGTGTTTTTGTGTCATGTGAGTCAGTTCAGTGCCCTTAATTTTAATTCTATTTTTAGACCTGCTGCATTAATAAGTCATAGTCATAAGTTAATCTATATTCCTGTTAATTTGTATCTGTCGATTTAAAACTGTGTCCAGACCGTAGTCTAAACATCCTTCGCCCACGTAATCGGTTACTTAGTACTCGGAATACTGATAAGCCGTCTAGAACCAGTTGGCAAAACTTTTATTATTGTGACCATAGTTATTGTATTTTATTCCACAGCAAGTTATTTACTTACATAAAATGTCTAAATCAGATTCAAAAAAAGACCTCAAAGAGGCAAGAGAAGAGGAAGTACCGCTTAATGTTATCCTAAAATTTATTAAACCATTCGACGGTTCTAGATATAAATTAAATGCCTTCTTAGTAAATTGCGATAATGCGATATCCTTATCGTCGTTTTTACAGGAAGACATCGTCTTAAAATATATTATTAGCCAACTAGATGGTAAAGCGCAAAGCGCGTGTTCCATCAAAGACTTTGACAATTGGTCATCTCTCAAAGAATTTTTAAAAAATCAATTCGGTGAGAGAAAGCATTACGCCCATTTACTTACCGAGCTTCAAGAATGTCATCAAACCAACCAGGAGACGGTCAGCCAATTTCACCTGCGAGTCGAAACTTGCTTATCCAGGTTACTTACAGAAGTAACAATATCCAACATAAAGAAAAGTGAACTTGTTGGTAGAGTGGCTGCGATGGAAGACTTAGCGCTTCATACATTTAATATAGGTTTACATCCTCGTATAGCTAACATTGTAAGATGCAGAGATCCAAAAAACTTGAACGAGGCTGTCAACTATGCAATCTCCGAAGAAAAGATCCAACAATATTCTCTTAAACAAAATGTTAACAATTATAAGAAAGATAACAATAGACCTCCATCGAAGCCACATCAACCTAATAATAACAATCAACCTTCTTCTTCTAAAGATTCGTCGGTGTGCAGATACTGCAAGAAAGAGGGTCATAGTCTAGCTGAATGTAAATTGCGCGAGTATAATAATAAAAAATATAACAATAAATTCAGTTCTCCCGCGCAAACATATTCTTCTAAATCCAAGAGTCCTCATGTTAACTTCGTGGACGACGAAGAAAACACCCTCACAAATGATTTAAAACTTGATCAAGACGATTTAAATTACTAAACGTCTCGATAGGGTGTCGCACGAGACGATCTTTAAAAGACGATGCCATTAATCCCATATCCAATCACCATTCATCCTCTAGAGCTATACGACAGGGTAACCAGCCCCAAACTGGCAGCTCTCATAATGTCACGCGACAGGGTAACCAGCCCCAAACTGAAGACATTCTCCCTAGAGCTATACGACAGGGTAACCAGCCCCAAACTGGCAGTTCTCATAATGTCACGCGACAGGGTAACCAGCCCCAAACTGAAGACATTCTCCCTAGAGCTATACGACAGGGTAACCAGCCCCAAACTGGCAGCTCTCATAATGTCACGCGACAGGGTAACCAGCCCCAAACTGAAGACATTTCCAATCCTCCTCAATCCATGTGTGTCCCTGAAAAAGAAAAGAACAATGATTATAAAGTATACGAAATAAATACTAATTTAAAAACATACTTACCTTATATCGTCGCCCAGTCGTCTGTCAGCAAGAGACCACTTACCCTCCTGATAGACACTGGAGCTTCCTTGTGCATCTTAAAGAAATCATGTCTATCCAAACCCCTTGATTTAGGGTTTGACATTGTCAAAATAAAAGGTATTGACTCAAAGGACCCGATCACGAGTCACGGTAACCTTACTCTGGACTTAAGTATATCCCCTGGATACATAGTATCACACAAATTTCACATCTTTGATAACTTAAGCTTTTCCTATGATGGTATTATAGGTAACGACCTATTCATTAAAAACAGCTGCCGAATAAATTATGATTCAGGTACGCTGGAAATCGCACACCATCATATAAAGTTATCATTCAACCATCCGTCTTACATAATAGAACCACGAACTGAAACCATCATAGAATGTTCAGTTAAAAACCCAGAAGTTCAGGAAGGTATAATCTTCGACCAACATATTTCTGATAAATTGTTAGTAGCTAATTCGATAGTTAAAGTAAAAAGTAATAATAGAGTAAACGTATCGATCCTAAACGTATCTGAAAAACCTATTTCAATAAATCCTAATCTCTCTTTGACCTTAATCCCGATAACTGAAAACGAAATATGCTTATCTCAACCTAACGTCAATTGTTATGAGAGGACAAACGAGGTCCTTAAACAATTACGAACTTCCCATTTAAACTCTGAAGATTCTGAAGTTCTTTACGACATCTGTAGTCAATATGCAGACATATTCCACCTTCCCGACGATGAACTTACTTCAACTAGTGCCATCAAGCACGAAATCAAAACAAGTTCCTCACAACCTATAAATGTAAAATCTTACAGATTTCCTGAAATTCATAAAGACGAGGTCAAAACCCAGATTAGTAAGATGCTAGAACAAAATATAATTCAACCATCTACTTCTCCATGGTCATCCCCCATTTGGATAGTGCCAAAAAAAATTGATGCTTCAGGAAAAAAGAAATGGCGTATAGTCATTGACTATCGCAAGCTCAATGACATAACTATTGGTGAGAGCTATCCAATTCCCCAAATTAACGAAATCTTAGACCAGCTAGGCAAGAGTAAATATTTCACAACTCTCGACTTAGCGTCAGGCTTCCATCAAATAGAGATTTCAGCTGAGGATATCCCTAAAACTGCTTTTAGTGTACCCGAAGGTCACTACGAGTTTATCAGGATGCCATTTGGCCTCAAAAATGCCCCTGCAACCTTTCAGAGGCTCATGAACACAGTCCTATCAGGCCTGCAAGGTATACATTGCTATGTTTATTTAGACAATATTGTCATATATTCCTACGATCTTACATCCCATGTCCAGAAATTATCCCACACATTTGAGAGATTGAGAAAATTCAACCTGAAATTACAACCGGACAAATGTGAGTTCCTTCGCAAAGAAGTTACTTACCTGGGCCACACTATTAGTGAAGCAGGCCTAAAACCTAACCCCGAGAAAATAAAAGCCGTAAGCGAATTCCCTATCCCAAAATGTCCAAAAGATGTAAAATCATTCCTAGGCTTGGTGTCCTACTATCGTCGCTTCCTACAGGATTTTTCCAAACTAGCTAAACCTCTTACATCCTTGTTAAAAAAGGATGTACTATTTGATTGGACTAATAGTCAACAACTAGCTTTTGAAACATTAAAAAATAAGTTAATCTCAGCACCCGTCTTAATATACCCCGACTTTACTAAACCTTTCATCCTGACGTGTGATGCGTCAAATTACGCTATTTCAGCGATACTATCTCAAGGCGAGGTGGGAAAAGACCGCCCAATCGCTTTTGCCTCACGCACACTAAATAAAGCTGAAACTAATTACAGCGTAACCGAAAAAGAATGTTTGGCTATTATTTTTGGAACAAAAATATTTCGCCCATATCTTTATGGTCACAAATTTAAAATTATAACTGATCTTAAGCCACTTAAGTGGCTATTCAATTGCAAAGAACCAGGCTCCAAGCTAGTAAGATGGAGATTAAAACTCGAGGAATACGACTATGAGGTTGAATATAAAAAGGGCAAGATCAACAGTAACGCTGATGCTCTTTCCCGATACCCTGTGAAGTCTATTCAATCACCAAACACCGCTCACGTACTTACCGATAAAGTACCACCTGTGAGTGTTCCAATTCCACCTCAGCAACCTGAAGTCCCTTCTGTTAATCCTGAAAGCCCTGGAATACCTGAAATTCCCGACTTACCTGACTTTCTTGACTTACCTGAAAATTTTGAGTTACCCGATGACCTCGAACTCCCTGAAGATTTTAATATCCCAACTCCACCTGAAGTCCAGAACAACGACGATACTTACACTAAATGCCTGAAAAAAATAAATAATAAATCTAATCAATTTGATACTATAATTCATGAACATAGTGAAACTCTATTAAAAACAAAATTAAAAACCATTATTATACCAACTTCCATTGACCTTGACGAGTCAAATCCCTACATTTCGGAAGTTATCGATAAAATCTCGGAACCAAACGATATCCTTGAAAAAGAAAGGACATTACATTCTTTTCTCTCTTTCGAAAATAATAATATAAAATTTTACTTACTATTTGTAAAAGTCCATCACTTCGATCAGTGCAACTATGAGGATATTTTTAAGAGCCTTAAAAATCTGAAACTTGAATTGATTAATAAAAACATATCCGAATTCGCTATAACAGACTTTCGTAATCCGTTTGATTCACATAGTTTTATGAAAATTCATAACATAATTACATACTTATTTCACACTACTTCAATCACTGTCCACATTTTCAAAAACATTATAATTTATCCCTCGCCAACTGAAATCAGTAGAATCCTAAAGGAAAACCATGATATTCCCATTTCAGGTCATTTAGGCTCAAATAGAATGTTGAGTAGAATCCAGGAGAAATATTATTGGCGCAATATGCGCAGAGATGTCGAAGATTATGTCCGAAAATGTGAACAATGCCAAACCAATAAAGCCCTGCGTAGAACCAATCGAGCTCCTATGCAAATCACAACGACATCCACACAACCTTTTGAACGCGTGTCACTTGACATTGTTGGACCAATGCCCGAATCAGGCGCGGCCAAGCTCAGGTTCATTTTAACAATTCAGGATGACCTCACCAAATTTTCAGCAGGCTACCCCATCCGAAATGCTACAGCAGAAGAAACCGCTGAATGTTTAATCCATTTCATATCCCAGTTTGGTATCCCGAAGACCATTATTACAGATCAGGGAACCAATTTCACAGCGGAACTCTTTAAACAAACCTGTACCTTCTTGAAAATCAAACAGTTATGGTCCAGCCCCTATCATCCACAAACTCAGGGTGCCTTAGAAAGAAGTCATGCGACTCTAAAGGAATATTTAAAATCTTTCGTCGATGACAACCAAAATGATTGGCCGAGATACGTTTACACGGCAATGTTGACCTACAATACCACAGTCCATTCCACAACTAATTATACACCGTATGAATTATTATTTGGTTGCAAACCATTTATACCCACTTCTATTTATGATACAGCATTAGAACCTACTTATCCTAATTATGTCCGTATACTCCAACAAAGAATGAAACTCGCCAGGGAGAAAGCCGTAGAAAACATTCTTAAATCTAAAATTACATCGAAAAACTATTACGATAGAAGAACAAGACCTATGAAATACAAAACAGGCGATATGGTGTATATCAAACACCATCCGCGACAAAATAAAGCTCTGTCGCCTATCTGGAAAGGTCCACATAAAGTAATAAAAATTAATGGCAACAATACGTTGACCCTTCTCGTTAATCGCCGTCACGTCAAGTACCACTATGACGAATTAAAGCTGGCGGAAATAAATGATATTTAGATTTAATTTTTATATTATACCTTAATCTAGTAAACCTAATTTTAACAAAAATAATATAAGTTAAATATTATGTCTAATATATTTCAGAATATCTACATTCCTGTCCCTTGCAACATCTGATATCATCGAACAAGTCACTGAAAGCCCTGGCGTATACTTCGACTCAATAGGAATCATGAAACAGACTAGTGACCATATTCATTTACTTGTACCTATAGATATTGCATATATAAGACCCCATATAGATAATATAAACAATGCACTAAAAACTTCTACGCTTTTGTGTCAACAAAATACAATACTTAAAGAATCCGAATGTACAAATATACTACAGCCTCTGGTTTTGCGACTTACCGATATTCTGAAAGACTACAATGCCATATCTCATTTAACATCTGGGCGAGAAAAGAGATCTGCTTGGTTAGCAGGAGTTGGCTCTCTTTTCAAACAAGTCATTGGCACAATGGATGAAGATGATGCCATAAGATATAATAACGCCATTCAAACCCTAAACAATAATAATATTAAGCTTGCGTCCATTTTAAAAGACAACATCCTTATAACAAACACGGCTCTTTCCCGTTACAACAAAACTCTTGAGACTATAACCACAAACGAAGTCCGTTTGAATGACGCTATTATTAATCTATCTAGTACTTTTAGTAATCTGTCAATTATATCTAATAAGCTGTACATAAAATCAAAGATGAACGATGTCTATACTGAACTATCATCTTGTCTACTTACTCTGTCATTTAAATTAGACGACCTTGTAAATGCAATGTTATTCGCTAAAACTAATACTCTCCACCCATCGGTCATAACACCAAATCAGTTGTATAATGAATTAATAAGTAACGTTAGAAAATTACCTAGTTATGAAGAATTGCCTTTAGATTTAGATTTAGATAGTATTCATGCTTTGATTGATATATCAAAGTTGTCATGTTATTTTGTAAACAATAAGTTAGTCTTTGTAATTAAAATTCCTCTTGTACACTCTTTTGAGTTAGATCTATTTAAAGTTATTCCAGTACCTATACCACACAATATAGAAAAACCAAACTCCTATGCTATGATTGTACCATCTTGTAACTATGTTGGCATTAGTAAAGATAAACTAACATATACCTGTATAAGTAATTTAAACTCCTGTACTGAGCCCGTAAACAGAATTTATATTTGTGATAATATCGACACACGCTCAATTCAAGAAACACCAACTTGTGAAACTGATATACTAACAAAAATTGTTACAGAAATACCTAAGTATTGTCTAACTAAATTAATGTATGGTCAGATAGATATTTGGCAAGAATTGCAAGGAAACAAATGGATATTTGTCCAATCAGAACCGACTAAACTTTCTATACAGTGTAAATCTGATTTAACAGAGTTCAAAATATTGGGTACTGGTTTACTTAGTATTCGACCTAATTGTACGGCTTATTGTAGAAATAAACAACTGTTTGGAAGAAACAACATTGACATAAACGCCAAAACTATAGTTTCCGATTTTAACCTAATTAATGAAGCCTGTTGTGATCTAGAAATGTTTAACATATCAAAGCCCAAATTGTTATCTTCTAAATTGTCAAATATAGACTTAGAAAAACTACCTAGCGTTATCAACAACCAAATGTTGTCAGATGTTGATAAAATAATAAATAATCCTAATAATAACCTAATTGAATATAGGATGACTGCTAATTAGTGACCGATACTTAAACACGTGATTGTTCTCATGATTACAAACAACTTTCCCAAAGAAACTTTTTTTGTAAACTCATTAGTTTTATTTTTATCACTATAATAAAATTACTGGCGCGCGTGAAAAGTTCAAACTTCGCGCGCGCGCCGTCGCCCGATCAGCTGTTAGCGGCAAAACCCCGCGCAACCCGAGAGACTAGAGAGCCTCATGCCGCCTCCCCTCGCGCCCGTTTTCCCCCACCCGCAACGCGCCCCTTGCCATGCAGCAGTGACGTGACGTTGGTAAAAAACAGTTGCTCCGGGGAGCGTGTCGCATGCGCATTGTTTTGTTTTTTTATTTTTTACGCCCCGCCCGCGCGTGCGATTCCGTACATCTACACCGCGAGTGAGTACAGTGATAAAATATGGTGATGTGCTACTATTCGGAAGGGGGTAATGGCGTAATTTATGGAGAAAGGTGGATAGGTCGAAGGGATCCAGTTGCTTGGCCACCGCGGTCACCCAATCTAACACCGCTGGACTTTTTTTGCGGGGGCATGTGAAAAACCTAGTGTATCGTAATGGGCCAGTCAATACTTCCGATGAACTAAAAATTAGGATCGAAAAGTGTTTCGAAATAGTGAAAAGTGATACTAACACTGCGGCGAGTGCAGGCTCACATTAAAAAACGTACCTACGAATAAGTGTGTTCAAGCGCAAGGCACAGTTTAGAACAGTTGGGTCACTTCCCAAAAACAATCAAACAAATGTAAAATCTATACTCGAGAGAATAAAGTACATTTTTACTAGCATCGGCATCGCCCATGTACTTTTATAATAGCCTAAACTTCCCATGCGCAAGCAAAAATGTACTGAATGGTTACGCGCGAGAGTTTATTTTGGTTTATCTGACGCTAACAACATTACAATGTGATTACATTGTTGCTATCCGTGAATCTCAATAGGGTTGCGACTTACGAGTTTAGGAGGCGCAATAAAGTAGGTAGGTGTATTTTATGCATTTGTTAAAATACACTATTAACATAAATGTTAATAAATGTTCTTCAGGGATTTTTTTTATCATCAGCCTATATCTTTTTGGTTTCGTTACTACATTCTACATACATTGGTAGCACAGAATGTTAATACATAGTACCAACGGCACCTTACATTAGAACCTATTATTGTAATATTTTTAAACATTTCATCTTACAAAAACAAAAAAGAATATTATTTTGAAATATTTGAAATGTTAGGCTTTGTTGTTTATAGGCTTTATTAAATGTATTGGTTTACAATTACTTAGTTATTATTCTGCAACAAACACTACATAAAAATCAGTATTTATTTTGCTTTACGACACACAGATTCTAAAACAACAAACAAATGAATTTTAATGAATGATGATGACGCAACAAGAAATGTCAGTCACAGAATACAAAAAGAAAGTCAAAGATTACAAACAAACGTTACTTTTTTTATTAAAGAGAGGCTGTGACGTCTGATTGAGAATGGAAGAAGAAAACGTGTTGCGCCGACCCCAAATAGAATGGGATAAGGGCAGGAAGAAGAAGAAGAAGAGGCGAAGGAATCCAAACATACAGCCATCTCGCGAGTTTTTGAATAATTAACCCTTTAACCGGCAGCACTCGCAAATCGAACGTCGCGTTTCAAGGGTGAAGTATCGATTCACTGAATCCATTCAGTACTATATATAGATTTAAAAAATTGATATTTTGGCTCATACAATCGATTCTTCGATTAATCGATCTCAGATCTCCATCCCTACGTCACAGGTTCTGCGTTGCGAGTGTTTGTAAATGGTAAAAAAGTCGCGCAACCAATTACGATCGGTGACCTTGAATGCGTAGCTGCTATTTTCTGAGTTTGAACGTGGTCGATATTTTCACCTTTCGACGTGACGCGGTAGTTTATGAAACGTGAGGCTCTTATCACTATTGTCGTTTAAGCAACCAAAAGCTATGCAGTATTTGCTTTTCCTTATGTTTTATAACTAAAATATAGGTATATAAAGTTATTTCACACAGTACCTAATTAATAATACTACTTTTTATTTTGGTTCTTTTCTCTTTCACATACGTAAACGTAACAAAAATATTAAGATACGGAACGCGTGCGAGACGGGCGGCCCGGCATACGGCACCGTGAACGGTGTGCGCGTGTGTGCGTGCCGTTTCATACCTACACCGCATAGAGACCCCTCTGTAGTACTCTGTGCGCAAGGTGAACACATCCAACAATTAATGTGAGTTAAAACTTATTGATTAAAATCATAATAGGTATCTGATTTAGTAATAATTTATCGTTGTAAAATAGCCATGTTGATTCCAATTTTTTAAACAAACCAATTTAATACGAAGTTAAAACAACGAGAGTAATAAAATACCTAAGTTTTGCTTGTAGACTACTCATCCAAAGCCTAGAGAAGTGTGATGGAAACTTGCCCAGTGTCGAGTAGGTATCGAGTCAGTTAATAATGTAGTGGTATCTTTTAAGCCGTTTCTAAACATCCATCGTTTAAGTAATAAAAACAAACGCAATTCCTGAAGTTAGTTTGTAAGTAAGTAGTAATTAATTAGTTTGTAAGTGGAGTCTAAGTTAGAAACATTATTATTGTAGCGCGTGCGTAAACTACCAAAACACTAGTCTTGGATATTACTTTATCGAAACATGTAGGTGCATTGCCTACGTCATTAACAATGCGGGCGCGGGGTGCGCGCGGGTCTCGCCGCTAACAGCTGATCGGGCGACGGCGCGCGCGCGAAGTTTGAACTTTTCATGCGCGCCAGTAATTTTATTATAGTGATAAAAATAAAACTAATGAGTTTACAAAAAAAGTTTCTTTGGGAAAGTTGTTTGTAATCATGAGAACAATCACCTGTTTAAGTATCGGTTACTAATAAGCAGTCACCCTGTATAGTTCTCACTATCCACTCTTGACTTACCTTGTATTCATCCTAATTTTAATTTTCATTAGTTATAAATTTTGTAAGAAGTTTGGAAAATATTCTGGCTGCAAAACAAAACCTAAATTACAAAACGATAACACCACAGATAACGATCCGGAACCCGATCCAATTCCTCTTCCAAGGTTAAGAATAAATTCGTTACTTTCCATGAAAACCGTAAAGTTCCTCTTAAAGGGGGGGTTGTTACATCCCTACAATACACCCTTAAGTGCCTAGTCAGCACCACATCATCAGTCCCATCTAGACTTAGTGCCTTAGCCAGGTAATAGCGTCAGTTCGGGTTGAGACTCCTACCGGATAGGTCGTAAGCCAGAAAATTGACCAAGTTTCCCTATTTTACAATATTATGTGTCTTTCACTAATATATATTTAATTAACTTTCAATAATCGTTTTTTTTAAAAAGGGATTTCTAAAGTGTGTCGTAACAGTGCGTAACGGGTGGCGCGTGGCAGCCGTAGTGAATGGGCCACGACATAATGGCCCCGCAACTACTTGCAGTTTTATGCCTACACCGCGGAGTGAGACAGGCCTGTAGACGTTTAAAAGTTTTTGTGGTACGACGGAATAAGTTAAAAGTACTAAAAGCTTATTATAACTAGGTACTCGCACGCATAGTATGACATCTTAGACATGTATGAGTTTTATTGATTTATGAATAGACAAAATGCCACAGTGAAGAAAGATTCAGCTTGACAATGTTTTAATATTGTTTAGTCGTTCAAGCGTCGCCGTAGTGGCAAATAAAACTGATGAATAGTAGGTACTTATAAAACAGAAATATCTTTGTCTATTTTTTAAAGTTTGGTATATAGAAAAACTGTAATACAGATTTCGTTAGATCGTAAAAACAAAAACGTGCACCTTTTAAGTACTTAATTTATTCAGAATCCTGCAGTCTCAGATCAAAAAAATAGGCAGATAGAACGTGCGCGAACAACAAAGTGATGGCAGATTTTATTTATGTGTGCGCGGCAGATAAGTCGCGCCGTGTACGAACACGTGCATCTGTGTGCGTTTACACTTGCCAGATATTGAGAAATACTCCCACATTTTTGTTCAGTTAAATTGTTCTCAAATATTGTACTACTATTTTTTTTAATTGGAAACGCGATTTTGCTTTATGGTTATACCCAGAGAGCAAAAGCGTGTAGTATTTATTATTTAACAGAATAATAATAATAATAAAACCATTTATTTTCAGGTAACAAAGACCCATAGATAAATACCTTAACCTAAGTATACATAATGTTTTATTACAATTGTGTTAGTAAATATAAGTTAAAACTATGTTAGTATCACAAATTTGCACTAAGTCTTTGTGCGTTCTGGTGGCACTTGTCCGCGAAAACGGCGAAATACCACATCTTGTGGCCAAAAACTTTCCTCCATCACCTGGTGCAGATAGCACGTTGGTACGCGCACCACAAACGCCTTAAAGTTGACGTTGCGATGCGACTCCAGCAACTGCACTCTTGGCGAGTAATTCAGCCTTTGGCGCACGTACTTCACGATGTCTTCCGCGTCAGTGGTGTAATGGAGACGCGAAATATACACCGGAGTATTCGGTTTTGCAGCACGCAGTTTCATGTTAGGCTCTATAGGAGCCTTGCCGCAGCGGTTCTTACAGCTACTCTGTCGGCGCTTCCTCCTTTGCACCGTCACAAAGCCGTCATCAGCCCGTTCCGTGTCCTTTGAAGACATGGGCTTTGCGGGGGGAGCCGGGGGTGTGATCACCGGGTTCGAAGGTCGCATCGGTCGGGCAGCGCTGCGGGGAGGAGCTGCGGGGGCGGGGGCAGGGCAGCGAGTCACACTTGTAGCGCTCATCGCTGGCTCAGCAATCGGCGCCGGCGACAAAACCGCTGACGCAAAACTCGTGGCCGATGTATCGAGGCAGCCTACACCTCGGCGCGTATTTACGTTGCTTACACGCGCCGACGGTGACCCAATTAACGCCACGGAGTTGCGCAACTCATCAAGTTCTGAGCGCAGGTCCGCGACGGTGTCCTGGGATGTCTCCAACTTCCTCTGCACATCAGTCAGACTTGCCTTCAAAGAAACAATGTCCTTCAACAGGCTCGTAACGTCGACGTGGTCGAATGTGACTGGGGGTAACTTGTTCAGATCCCTCGCCACAAACGTCGGCACATCGTCTGAATCGGTAGCCTTCAGAAGCGTGATGATATATAATAATAAGGAATAAAAGTTAATATGCGTAATTACTTACTACAGTTACTACCAACGACCATTTATATCTAGACTCCTAATCGCAGGCGACCGATGTCTGTCAACACATTAGGTAAAAAAGTCTTATAACCGTCGTGACTCGACCACTTCTCGTCGCACTGACCTTGAGTTAGCCAATCAGAACGCAGTACCCCGTCCCGTTAGCCAATCAGAACGAACTACCCCGTCCCCCTCGCTTACGTCGTACCTCAGCGACTTGGCAGAATAATTTTCGTTAGTCAGATCGTGCATGAGGCGTCTAGATATAAATGGTCGTTGGTTACTACCTATTTAATTAATTTATATCAGACCAGATAACACTTCATAACGCTTTTTGGTAAATTGTTTAATAAACTAAGGATAGGTTTCATCACACACACACATTCCCCTAATTCAGGGTAATTTACCCGTCATAAACTAGCAACACAGACGATTTACTGTTAAGGTTTTGTGTTTCAAGTAAGCCGAAAAAATTTTATGGAAAATAAATACCAAAACAATAAAAATAACAAGAGTTACGTGTGGAAAGATATTCCATCTTGTTTTCTTTGTTTTTGTGAACAACTTTTGCAGTGTTTAAACACACAAGACGGCATGTTTTGACATAAAATGGCAAATCACTAGTGACGTGTGAGCGAGACGATGCGTAGCTTGGTACTGTCGCGAGTTTGTATTAACCTTTGATTTTGTATTAACTTGGGTCGACACACTCGCGTGTTCTGAGCGCTCTATCTGGCTATTTCTTTGATCTGAGCCTGCAGTTAGACATTTGCAATAATTGATAGCAAAAAGTTATTAATTTAACAAGATTATATCTCTTGAAAACACAAAATAACAAGCCCGCAAGATTTTACAAACATATTTCGTTTTTTTAATTTAAAACCGTCTCTGAAGGTTTTTCTAAGAAATATTAACCAAAAACACTGTATACTGTGGTTAGTTATTTGCTAGACATTTGAATCTCAAATTAATATGAGTACTTTGAACTCCGGTTAAATTGTTCGAAGTTATTATTATTATATTTCGGCAGTCGCCGGGTTAAACAGAGGTTCCAACTTTATTATAGTGAAGTTGACAGAAGTTTAATAACAATATGATTTAACTGTTTTCATTTTGACACGCGGTTGGAAGCTGAATTATTGTGTGAGATCAAAGTGAACTATTTTCAAGTTAATAACTTGAGCTTGAGTGTTATTTATATTCTCAAGTATAATATTCTCAACTCAAGTCAAGCTCGACAAGCCTCAAATCTGCCAAATTAAACACTCAGACAAATGTTTAAAAATTTAGATGTTTCCACAAGCAATCAGTGTTTGATCCGCCAACTAGGTAGGGGAACAGTGTATAAGACGGGGACACGAGGTATGATGGGAAATCACACACCTAAAGCAAACTTAACACAAAACTAACGTAGCACAAGCGCCAACATTTCACAACGCCATTTCCGTTTGGCCGCTTGCAAATGACGTCCCGGTGGCGCTTGCTCCGTTAGTGTTGTGTTAAGTATGCCTAAAGAGTGTATGTCCCCATTATACCTCGCGATTATTAACGTCCCCGTCTTATACACTGTTCCCCTACGTCTAGAAAAACAATTTGTTGGGCGTAATGAACCGTTGCTATGACGACTGAGTCGCGCTGAGCTGAGCAAAATTAGATCGTATACGTATACATATAACCGCGTTTAATTCACTTGTACTATCCATCGTTGAGATTGTTTTTTCTTTTTTTTTTTAAACTATTCTCGTCCCATATTTGGAATTTCTCATGTGTCGTGGGTGCGTTAACAAACATTATAAACTCACATACACAAACACCCAAACTCGAAACAATTACTTGTAGATCATACAAATATTTGTACCGTGCGGGAATCGAACCTCTCCGAAAATCCGAGCAGCCAAACCAAACTGAACCTTCTGTAATGTCCACCACATGGCTAGCTACAAATAATAACGTGAAACTAACTCAATTGTTAGTTTAGTACACAATGAACTCGCTTTAACTTACTTTTCAAATGTCACCTCAACCCTAGTTCTATTCCGTAGGAATATATACCTAAGCGAATTTTGTGTAGGTTTAGTTTTACAACTAGTAGAGCAGTGGTGGCGGTGCTGGACTTACAAGTTGTAGGTCGTGGGTTCGAACCGTTTTGAGACAAACTAATGGCCATAATCCAATACCCGGGCCCAGTGCGGGTTGGCAGCTGTCAGAAGTCTTCGTAAATTTGGTTGTAGGACATGCCGGTTTCATAAAGATGTTTTCCTTCACCTTTTTGTGCGGCAGTGGTGATGAAATAAATTAGACAAAATAATGCGCCTGGCTGGATTCGAACCCACGACCTACAAGTCGTAGGTTGAGGCCGATACCACTGGCCCACCACTGCTCTCACCCGGCGCTTTACCTTGTAATTTAATTTATCACCACTTTTCTCCACTCCGCCACTCCACCCCGCCCTGGGTGGGTGGGAAGGACTGTGAGAGTCACGCTGCCTATAATCCACGGTGATCCTCAATAGCCCTTTACGTTCCAGGGTCTCGGTTTCCTGATAAAACAGTCCCGCGATCCCGGCCGGTTCATTCAGTAGCTTACTTGGCAAACTACAAAAGTTATTTGTTACGAATATTTATGTACTAAATCTTTATAATACCTATTGCAAATTCAGTAACTAATTATATTTTGAAAACTATTAGAAGCAATTATTAAAATTTTAGTTTAATTGAGATATAAAATACTAGCTGAATTATTTATGATCACTCTGAGAATAATATCTTAATTTGTATTCTGTTTTAATTCATATTAGATTAGATTGAGATTGGAGATTTTTAGTATTTCAAATTGTAATTGCATTTACATTTATTACATTTATGTTGTTTTAGGTAATTATAATATTATTGTTGAAAATGATGTTGATGAATTAAGTGAATATAGAATATTTCGATTTAAGTGGGGAAGGTTTGCTATTGCATTCGAGGCTGAATATTGTCACTCGAGCCCTAGGCGAGGGTGTATACATAATACATTTTCGAAGACATTTTTGGTGAAATTACAAAAAGCAATCGCCGTTGACTATAGGCATTCAACCAACTTGGACCTAGTTTATCTGTGGATTTTAGTTTCCGCACATGTTCTGATAAATGAGAAAAAAAACATGAGTGTGAAATGCACTGCATATCGGACCTAATCGTAGTGATATAAGATCCAAATTCAAGAATTGTATTTGAAAAATCATTTTTTATTCTTGTTTTACATGCATAATAAACCATTATGATTACACAACACTACGTTTCGCTAATTACATTTGATCTCACATAGACAACAGAAAATATACTCGTGACTCCAAATTCATTAACCGTACTATCATTGATATAGTACCCATATATTTACCCACATAATAGATACCTACCTGTGACATTTGTATCATAGAATTCAAGAGAACGTACCATATTGTACATTTATATCTAATTTAGTCCCGAGCCCCGACGTATTGTAATGAAATCTATGTAATGAAAATAAAAAGAACAAAGTTCTATTTATAACATTATTTGTATGTTACGAAAATATCTTTTGATTGTCTAGGATTCCTAACAATTGGCCAAATTAGGAAAATTTCAGTAAAGGGTTACGCTTGGGCAGAGCACCGCCGTGTCCTCATGTTGTCGCCGGCGACAGGCGGAGACCTCTCGCGCCCGGCATTGATCGAGGCCATGCTGCGGGGCGAGACGGAGTGGGAAGCGGTCGCCTCCTTCTCCGAAGCAGTCATGCTCGCGAAGGAGGAGGCGGGCCGCGTGAGGGAGAGGATAGCGTCCTCCCTCCACCCTAGCCGCAGTGGGGGCGGCTGGCGGCGAATAAAGGGCAACTCGCTGTCCGACCATGGACCATGCCCGGGTCGACGGCGCGTTGTGTTCCACGCATCATAACGATGTTTTCCTTCACGGTTTTGAGAGCAGTGCTGCATGCAGTGCGCATTGCTCTCAAAACCGTGAAGGAAAACATCGTTATGAAACCGGCATGTCCTAGAACCAAAAATTCGAAAAAAAATTGACATCTTTAGATGGCGTTGTGTCTGAGGAGTGTCTTTTTTCTTTAAAATCTCGTAGGGAAATCTGGAATTTAAAATCTATATAGGTAAGTCTAAATCCATGTCAGAGGCCTCTTAGGTTCGCAGAGGCCGCACCACTACACGAAAAAAATAAAAGACCTATATTTTAACATAACATAACATCTGTAATTCCCAAAAGGTTATTTAGAAACATGACTACGGTACATAAACTTTTGCCTTATACCGATTTTTACACATTGATTTACATAAAGTGTTAGCTGTATATGCACTGATACAGGCATACAGCAGACTACAAATGAGCCTCTAACAAGTGGGTCCTGATTTTCTATATAGCTGAAAATAGCTTACTAGAAAAAGACCTTACGAACTTCGTATAGCTCGTGCACTGCATTATGGTTCTGATGTCTGTAGATTTAAAATAAAAATCAATCTAACTAATTTATATAAGTACCTATACAAATATAAAAGTGAAGGTCACTCACTCACTCATTACGAAATCTCAAAAACTACAATACTTGAAGTTTACAATTTAATATAGGGTTTGTTTTTAGAATGTAGGTGCTCACTATCGGGATTTTGCGGAATTCGACCCCTAAAGGGTTGATAGTTTGTATGAAACTTCTTTACTAGAGGTGTACACCGCTAGCCTCCGTGGCTCTGGTGGCCGGGAGAAGAAATTCACAGAGGAAAAGTTCGAAATTTACGTGGACGAATTCACGGGTGTACTGAAAGTAATATTAATGTATAGTTGACTTTCTCCACGATTTTTCAGGTATCACATATCTGCGGATATAGACAAAAAATTACGCCAACTGCTGCATTTCGATACGAGAATCTGAAATGACTGAATTGAAGTCCTGAAAGTATTCAGGCAATTTTTGCATGGTAATGCAATGGACATTACAGATTCATTTATTCAGTTTCATGACTACGTCAAATAGAATGTCCGTAAGTTTGTCTGAACTAAATTTAAATAGCTGTAAAATATTTTCTGAAGATTTTTCAGTGTACAAGTATTTTTATTGAGTATGCGGTGTTTCCGTATGGCGATGGCGCTATGAATTTTGTTGGATATCGTATTGTAGGAGGCATTTTTGCTGGTCGTGAGAATAGCTTTGAATAAACCAAACTGGTTCAAACGGGAATCCAAGTTGGAATATTCCCTTTCATTATTTTTTTTTTCTTTTTTATAAAAGGCTTTTGTTTTACTAAATATGCCTGATGCAGACAAAGTGAGTTCCACTCATTTGCTGTGCGCATTATGAAGGAAGATTGAAAGGTGGAGCAAGCAACATGAATAACGTTCATCTTCTTAGATGTCGATGGCAAATCATTTTATATACATATTTTGTTTAGCCCAAAATTCAGCTACGCGAACCCCGCTCACTGATGCAGTCATAAGGTCGTCAAGTGTACAGGTGACAGGACTAGCGGTGCAGGAGAGAAGGTGAGCCATTGTCTGTGGGGACACGTCGCAAATACATTTGAGGTCAGAGCCGTCAGTGAATCCCCATTTGTGGAGGTTATCCTTGCTGCGGCCGGCCTGGATTCGCAGTCTATTAAGCGACTTCCGAGTCGACCACGGCAACGCGTGCAACGTTCATGTCAGCTTTGCTGTATCCCATTCTGATTCTCTTCAAAGTTCCAGTGAGTTGATTGCACACATAAATATTCTTAAAATAGTCCCTTTATATTTGTATATTTTAGTAAAACTAATGTTTCACACTATTAAATTGACGATTCAATTGAATTAGTAAAAAAGTACAGACATAATTTGGTTTCCAGTTAACAGATCATCTGCTTATCTTTTTCCCAACCATTTTGGGGCCGGCTTCTTGTCTAAACGGATGTAGCTGAAAACCATTATTTTAAATGGAGCGACTGCCTGTTTAAACTCCACAACCCAGTAACTGGGTAGTACTGACATCGTTTTTTTTCTACTTTTAATTCTTGATGGTATATCACAGATCTGGCTCCTACCAACTCTTATTATTTACTTATTTCAAACCACCTTCTAGTCCTCAATAACCCCACTTAAATTATAAAATATTTTTCCCCTCACAGCTTATAAGGCTATGCCTAGATCTAACACACGACCTAACCTAGGTGAACTAGAGCAAAACATTTTAATGAGGTACCAACACAACGGAATTATTTTCCGTAGTATTAAAACCGGCGCAGACTAAGCCACTGACACGGACAACTACAGGCCAACATTAGTAGCCCATATACTAGATACTGCTGACTGTCACTTTTTTTGTTTTACATTAGGTGCGTCCCCACAGAGCGCGCAGCCTCGCGAGGCATTTTCCACGCGAAGCAGCTCGGTTGGTGTGGACGTGTCTCGGTCGAGCGACCGAGCGCACGAGCCATCCAGTGTCGGCTTTTGTTTTGCTCGCGTATATTGTTTCGTGCCTCGGTCGAAAAACAATAGACGCGTCCACACAGAGTGAGCAGCCTCGCTTGTCAGTTTCCTCGCGCAGCAAATGCCTTGCGAGGATGCGCGCTCTGTGTGGACGCACCTAATTAGCAGCTGTTAAATTCATAACTGTCTAAGTTCAGGAGAGAACTTGAAAACTTAGCAATCTGGGAACGATCCATTTTTTGATAATTAATTTGACCATCGATGGTACCTACACTTTTGTTTTTTACGAAACTTGAAGTGGGAATGGGCAGACCACATCACTCGCAGAACTGCTAACCGATGGAGAAGTGAAGTTCTCAAGTGGCGAGCACGAACCAAACGCAGCGTAGGCAGCCTCCCATTAGGTGGACCGACGACATCGTGAGAATTGCGGGCAACCATTGTATGCAGGTGACGAAGTGACGATCGATGATGGTCTAAGCAGGAAGCCTGTGTTCAGCAGTGAACGTCTTCTGGCTGATGATGATGATGATAGTTCCTATAGTAACCGCGTTGCCGGTCACTATAGTTGCCTAATGTGCGCCGCACATTACAATTGGACCACAGCAGCTTGACTTCTTGAGTTTTTGTTGGATACTGAATAACTGACCTTTAGTCCCTAGGGGATTTAATAACAATACGACTCTTAAGTTTCCACTTTATGTTAATAATAAAGTATATTATTAAAAGAGTGATTTTAATTTTGTTTTTATTTCGGGCTTGTTTTTTTAAGAGTAATCTCCAAGTATACCTTGATTAGGTCCAATACTTATGATTTTTAATAGTTACTCGTAATTGTGTTTTCCACAATTGGATAGGTGTGTTGAATTAGATTCCAACAATAAAAGTATAGTTACAAATGGAAAAAAAAGAAATGAAAGAATTGCTTTCCATTTTTTTCACGTTTCACGAGGAGCCACACCATAGGAGCTCCTGGTGGCCTACCATGAACTCTTAACGCAATCCAGTTTAGGCTGTGGGAAAGAGATGGCGCTAAACGACTTGTATAGCTCTGTCTCTTTCCCAAAGCCTCAACTGGATCGCGTTAAGAGCTCGTGGTAAGGCCTCTGGAAGGCATAGGGAGAGGCTTTTGCCCACCAGTGGGACAGGATAGGCTTAAAAAATCAACAAATCCCATCCAGACAAAACACTAAAGATAATTTTGCGTCAAACTTGAACTTCAATTTCCACAAATTCTTGTCAGAATACATTCTTAGTAGCAATCAGCCGAGGTGGCAGGTTATTCGCTACAAGCCATGGAGTGTTGTCACGCAAACCATACTTACTGCTATCAAATTATAAAGAGATTTGCATAAACACTGTGTTTCTGCCTTTATGACTCTTTCACATACACTCGTAACTTCAAAAACTTATACTATTTACTTGAGGAAATGCTATATTTGGTGTCCTAATGCACTAATTAATTTCCAAGCCAATATTTACATGAAAGTCCAGGATTTTTAGAACTGTTTGGAAGGAGCGGTTGGCACAGTGGCTGAGAACTCGACTGCGAAGCTGCGTGTCTCGAGTTCTATTCCCGCACGGAGCAAATAATTGATTTGTAGGTCGTCGTTCCGGGTCTGGCTGGCTGTTTGTCTTTGTGTATCTGAAGTTCTATGTTTTTAAACGCACCCACGATAAAGGACAAAATTCCAAGAGAAGGTTTTTTTTAAGATTTGACACAATCGATAACCGCATAAGTTTGAAAATGTTTTATGGCAACTAGCAACAAGGCTTCAATGAAAGCTAGAACTTATCAGGCCCGGCAGTCTCGACAATATAACGACAAAAATCGGTCGTTAAGTCTAATCGATGTCAAATTTCTTTAATAGATTTTCAACCTTATGTTTTCGATATAAAGTTGAAAATCTATTAAAGGAATTTGATAACAATACGACTTAGCGACCGATTTTTGTCGCTGTCTAATGTCGAGACTGCAGGGGAAGGATAGTTCTAGCTTTCTTTGAAAATATTTTTTAATGAACGCTAAAAGATCTTTAGCTCAGGAGCTAAAGCTCTTTTAGCGTTCATTAAAAAAAATTTTTGTTTGCCAAAATCAAACGTACATTGTACACTACAAAAAACATAACAAACAATAATAAAACTAAACCAAACTGTTACAAATCATTGAAAAACTCCTTCTAAACGCTGTCAGCTGTTAATGTGCCCAAGAAGTAGGTAATAAATATAATAAAGGTCGTTAAGTAAATGTATTCACTCTATCTGAGACGAAGACAAAACCTAATTCTAGTCAGTAAAGTCTTGAAGAGGCATCCCTTTGTGGTTAGTGGTGGTCACAGTAAATATCTTACTACCTAGACATTAGACCGGGCCGACCCTCGTATACCAGGGTTTAGCGAATTATGACTTGGAACTAAATATTGTTTAGTAGTTCACGTTTGAGATACTTTTTATGGGATAGTTAGTTAAATAAAGTGGACTAGAAAGTATTTATATTTTCTTATCCGACTAGACAATAATGGCGACGCAAAAAGAAAGGGCTATGATTTTAACTGGTATGTACATATTAGATATATCCGTTTCTTCGTTCCACGAAACAAGTATTTTTCTAAAGTATTTATCATTATGCAGACAAAGTCGCTTCTCGCTCTCAACCTGTCCCTATTTTCTGTCGATATTTTCGATTTTATTCGTACTTTTTTTTCTAATTTAGTAGTGCTTGATGGTAGTACAGTTACCGGCATGGATCTTGAGCGCTGACCTTCACCTGCGCAGAAGTAAGTTATTAGGTCCCTTTAGTAGATGAAGTTAGGAACGGGGGCGGGGAAAGTGTAGTGATTGGCCCGCGTAGCGTGCCGTAGCGCATCGTGTCATAGCCGCCACTCGGGATTCGTTGTTTTGTGTATTTTATTGTGCGTTTCATTTGTCGATAAGTGTACGATGCGCAAAGCGATCCCCACTCTTACGCCGAGCGCTCAAGAACCGTGCCGGTAATTGTAAACCACGATAACAAAATGCTGGAATGTCTAAACAGGTAACTGATCCTGAAACGAAGGACTATTGAAGGAAAACTGTGGGATTTAGTCAGTACGAGTCTCTCTCTCTCTAGTCTTCTCCTTTCTTTGGTCAGAAGGAGTGGAAGGGACTGTCGCCCCTTCCACTCCTCTAAGGGTAGGACCATTCATAATCATGATGACTTGGTATTATTCTCAACGAATTGCCGTAACGTTATAAAAATAGTAAATCTCCTTGAATAATAATAGCAAGCAATTTCTAATGTCTTTCATGGTACTTGCTCTTGCACAGCGAAGCAATTTATTTCGGTTTGTCTAGTTAACATTAGACATATTATATATCTCAAAAAGTAAATATTGAATGGATATGACAAGAATGACATAATATTTAAATTGTTCAAACTGAAATTGAAATGATACTCGCAGTTCACTCAAAACTGTACTATGTAAGTTCTTTTCCAAACGTACGTAATGTTTGGAAAAGAACTTGGTAGTAGATAACTGTGTAACTTTTAACATATTTGTTGTTACGCTCTACTTTTACAAAGATATAACGAATCAAAATTCGAGCGTGGGAGCTCAGTGACGGCAAACAGCAAGTAAAAACCGTAGTATTCAAATTCGAAATGCGAAAAACTATGTGTCAAATATTTTGTGATAATCTGACGGACTTATAATTATTAGATTTTTTCAATGCCTGGAAAATCAGGTAACTAACTCACAAACCTACCTACAATCATGATCAGATATCTCCTTAACCCGTCTCTAGCGAACTCAGGTAAAACACCAGATTATCCTCTCAATCTGAATCTGTAATAACATTATTATCTTAGTTTTAAGTCGGAGATCGCCACCTCAGCAGAATTACATCTGCCCTCTGTTCTGAGCGTCGCATAAATATTAAGGCCTGCACAGACGTGGAACGGGCCTCGGAATACTTTTTTCTCCGCCAAAAACAGATCACAGAACGAAAAGAAGAAAAAATCCTCCGAATATTTAGACGCCGAGAGACCGATTGGAGTGTATTCTTTGGTAGAGCGAACGCAATATTATGTTGGATAATGTTCAGACTACATCTGGAGTCATTTACTATTCGGACCTTGTGGAAACTCGAACAAACTTCCGTGCGTTTTTGCCATACCTACGAATTGGAATTATTGGAATCAAATATCGCAGCTCACAATTTAGGACCCATTAATATTAGTAGTCATTTCATATATATATTTTTGGCTTCTCCCAGTTGTAATGTCCCTTTGTGCCTATTGGCCTTGTTTTGTTCTGTGTGTGTGGAAACATGTTTTTTCCTACTTTTTTTTTTTGATGTGTAATGGGTTTGCTCTTGACCTTAGTCTAGGACAAGAGTGACTAAGACAAGGTCGACGATGGAGCGAGCTTACCCAGAAGAAGCCTGTTTACTCTAACTTTGAAGAGATTAGGGTTCTTCAAAGTTAGAGTAAAACTTCTCCACTATTATGTTCTGATTAATTTCGTTGCGGGATCCAAGACAGGTAAATTCATTCTCCGGGACACGTCGACCTTCATTGCCTCGGCGCTTTTCTGGTGGTCGCCACTGTTGAATCTGGCTTTCAGTTGCAGAGGCTTGGGAATAATGCGGTGAGATTGTCCTATTAAAATAATGTCCCTTTTACTCCACCCAGGAATAGAGGTCACATTTTAACACGCAAAAAAATAAATGTTGACCGTTTCCTCTGCAGACAAAAGTCTCTCGTCTGATCACGCCTTTATAGCAACTTTAAATACGCTAACTTTGGACGTTGGGGACTGCTAGACAGTGCAGTCAGCAAATACGTAGACTATGTTATCTAGGTATTACAAGCTGGTGTTTTGAAGAGATTAAGTTTAAGATTTTTTTTTTTTAAATGTTTTTAAAGCAATCATCTAAGCATTCTGTACTAGTTACTTAGTAACATTAAGTAGATTTTGATGCTCAGAAATTTTCTTTATTTTTGAATGTGTGTTGCTCGTAGTTTCGCCCGTGCTTATTAATTTTATTATGTTTAAATAAATATAAAATGTTTATTACTGGTAAAGCGAGCAAATAACACATTTATTACTTTGTAAATGCGCTAATTCGCCACTGGCGGCGTCTTGTGGCGTCTTTCAAACATTTCTATACATTTGGTCCAATCGCCCCGCGCTAAGTCACCACTCACAAAGAAATAAAATTGGAAATTAATATCGTGTTACTAAGTTTTACCAAAAAAAGCAATTTCTAAATACAAAAAACTCCCATTGTTTAGATAGGTCTAAACAATGGGAGTTTTTTGTATTTATTATTTATTTTTAAGAACTTCTAACAAAGTAACACAAAGTGACACAAAGGAGGTCTTATTGAAACAATTTTTCATTGATGCGGGCCCGACTTGGTCAATGGGCTGTGAAAGCAACCACTCTCCAGACTGCCGAAGACTTTAAACTAAATTTGGCGACGCGCCAAGATACGTATTCTGGGAAGAAGATACATCGTATCTACTTACAAAATCCTTAAATTCACTTACTGATAGATAAACTCAACAATCTATTTTATAAAGAGAACTAAATTATGCCTGCAGCTTTGCCCGTAGAAAAATGGTTAGTATTCTTCTGGATCGTGATACCAGTGAGTCTAAAACTGCCACTTTAAGCAATATTCCTGATGATTCATCTATTGCGTATTTTTTGCATCATCATCATCATCAGCCGGAAGACGTCCACTGCTAAACATAGGCCTCCCTCCCCCTTATAGACCGCCACGCCGAACGACAATTCGCCACTTACATCCATCGGTTGCCCGCGACCCTCACGATGTCGTCGGTCCACCTAGTGGGAGGCCTGCCTACGCTGCGTCTTCCGGTCCGTGGTCGCCACTCGAGAACTTTTCTTCCCTATCGGTTGTCAGTTCTACGAGCGATGTGGCCTACCCATTGCCACTTCAACTTGCAAATTTTATGAGCTATGTCGGTGACTCTGGTTCTTCGGCGAATATCCGTGTTCCGGATTTTATCCCGCAAAGAAACTCCGAACATAGCTCTTTCCATTGCTCGCTGAGTGACTTTTAGTCTCTCTAAAAGACCAGCAGTCAGAAACCACGTTTCAGAGCCATATATTTTTAGCATGAAAGAATAATAACATCCGTCCATTCTTCCTCACAAAAATTCGCATTCATAATAGTAGGATTTTGTATGGGCACAAAAGTAATTTGATGATTAAGAGTGTAAAGGCAAGTTTTCAATGCTTACATTAAAAGCATATTATATGTATAATGTAAATACGATACTAGATTAATGTAAATATACATAAAAAACGATTTAAAAACATATTTTCTACAATTCTTCTGTTTCCTGTACATTCATGCATCTGAAATGCACTATGTTTTACAGTAGGTAAACTCAATTTTCCATTATCACCACTAACTCAAAAATTCTACAAGACAGCCTTCAACCACACGAAGAGACAACAAAAACACACCTTAATGAACAATCAAATAAATTAAGAAGAAAAACAGTCCTTGGCCTAAAAACAGCGGCCATCTTGTCAAATATTATCAAAATTTAACGTCCCCGCTCGGGGTCAGATGGTGCTTATGTTCCCGAATAAGGATGTGGACGTAACTTAGAGGGGCCTTAAGTGTTCAAGTTTAAAACACTGCTAAATAGTTGGTTAGTGCTTTTTGGGGGGTTATTTAGGGTAAATTATAGTGTTCTAAATAGTAACTGGGTTGTGTAGTGGTCTGTTTTATCTTATGTATCGATTTATAAACAAATGTGGCGTTTTTAAAAGTGTACCTCTTCGATCAAAAGGTGTACCTAGATATAAAATGGGAAAGTAGTATGAAAGGATCCTGTTAGGTGGCGTTCTGTAATTTTTACCCCCCTTTGTAACACTAAATAATTATTTTTTTTAAGAGTTCAGCTCCATTCACGTTGGCTTAATTCGAGAAAATGTACCTATTTATATATATTTTGTCGTAATTTCAACGTCGTCGTCGGTCCGGTAAAGCCTCCTGCAGACACACGCGATTAATCGCGCGGGGCGACATGTCGCGGTCCATTCGCAGTATTTTTAGAGTGGAAATTAGCTTGGCTCGTTGTCGCAGCGCGATTAATCGCGTGTGTCTGCAGGAGGCTTAATAAAAGTTTTTTGGTTATTTTATTTGTTAGTTTAGTCATTGTATATTCGTCTACAAACACGACACAAGGTTTCATTTGGGAAATTCGACTGGATCAAAACAAAATTAAAAAGGATTAGAAAGACCACAATCTGATTCCAGTTGTGTGTTCATAACTAGACTAGAGTAAAAATACTAGTCAGAATTAGCCAATTAGCAAGCTGACATCGGATTAGGCTGTCAACCTAATTACAATTTACGTAATATTTTTTACGAGAATTATATTACCTAGTTACCAAGCACATGAAACGCAACAAAGTTTTAAAGAATTATGCGAATAAAATGCAAGCGTACCTACTTACTTATTTCATAATTACAACCACGTTATAAACATTAGAACACAGTTATTATGACCCGCCGGTCATTGCGTGATGAATAATTTTAATCCTTCATTATTGTTGTATGCAAAATCCGTAATCAGGTCGCATTTGTCCGCAAACGAACATGGCCCTTTGCGTTAAGCCGACGGCTTAAAAGGAAACGTAAAAAAAGTAAAACATACTGCATTAGCACTGAGCCCATAACACGAGTTTTCACTATTTTACTTTACAGCGTCTTTCCAGTATTACTGCGTTTCTTGTATAGAAAAATGGAACAGCGCCTCTGGTGTGCGAAGAAGGAACTAATTTTTTCCTTGAAATATGTCAAATAATAATGTCAAAGTTCCAGTTTACTTACGTCATAATAAGTGAAAACTCATGATAAGGCCTCGCCTCTTTCGGAATGACAGAAAATATATACTCCGTTAAACGTACCTAATTTGAAAAATCAGAAAGCTATGTAAAGCATGGGACGAACTGTGGTTGGGACCAACTGCGAATGGGACGAAGTGTGAATGTGATCTACTACGATCACGGGATGAAGTCCGAATTCGACCAAACTACTAGCATGGGACAAACCGCGAATGGGACCAACTATACGAATGTTACGAATCGCGAATGGAACCAACTGCTAATGGGACGAACCGCGAATGGGACCAACTGCGAATGGGACGAACCGCGAATGAGACAAAGTGCAAATGGGACAAATTGCCTATAACCCGTCTATTCAACTTATATTACCAAGAGGCAAGAGACAGCCACTTTTGTCAATTATTTTATCAATACCGCTCTCAATAACTTAACCATTCCTTGACAGTCTGGTAAAAAATATAAACTAACACGGAACACCAGGCCTGCCTGTTCTAGTAGTGGTAACATTAAAGGCTGATTGCTCATTATACACACATCAAAAGTGTCTAGGGATCAAGCATTTTTATGCGGATTTCTTGAGATTGAGATGTGGCTTTGTAATAAATTTATGATTTTATAAATTTATATGGATCCTTTTTGGTGCATTTCATAATTTGAATCAGGAACTGTGAATCAAATTCGAGTAAAAGATGAAAATCAGCTGTCAATATTTTCCCTATAAAAACATACAACGCATTGAAGACATTATTAGTGCTACTGTTTCCCTACTACTGATTAAAACCAACGTTATTATGGAGCGGCGACGTCATTTAAGCAGGGAAGAAATGCTCAGAGCCGTGGGAATGATAGAAGCTGGTTCCCGGCAACGTACTGTGGCTTTAGCTCTGAATACAAGTCAGTGTTATCAGTCGACTTTGGACACGTTACCGAAGCACTGCATGGTACCGTGGCTGAGCGCCATGGAGGACGGTATCGCTGCACCACACGGAGACAAGACCGATACATTCAAATCTTAACTCGAAGAGCTCCAACAATAACCGCCATGATGTTAGCCGTGAGGCTTCATCACTCTTCAGGGAACTTAATTAGCGACCAAACAGTCAGAAACCGCTTGCATGAAGTGAACCTTCATTCCCGAAGACCGCTACGGGTACCACCTATAGCAATGCACAATCGTAGGATTCGATATCAATGGGCTCTTGAACACAGAAATTGGGCAGAAGAACAATGGCGTTTCGTGTGCTTTTCTGATGAGTCTCGTTTCGGTATGAGACCGGATACAAGACGTATACGACACTGGAGAACCCCTGGACGCCAACAGCGATTAAAATCCTGCCAGGAAGTCCATCCTTATAGTGGTGGAACCATCATGGTATGGGCGGGTATTTGGATCGGCGGAAGAACTGAGTTGATTTGGATCAGAGGCAACCTCAACGCTCAAATTTATGCTGAGACGATTGTATCAGACGTCATCGTTCCTCTACAAGTGCAAATCGGTCCCCTATTTCAGTTAATGCATGATAATGCACGACCGCACACCGCAAGAGTTGTAAGACAGACTCTCGCCGCAGCTAACATCAATGTCCTGCCCTGGCCTGCTCAGTCGCCAGACTTGAATCCGATTGAGCATGCATGGGATATGCTACAGAGAAGAGCTCTGCCGAATATGGAGGGTATCCAGTCGCAAGAAGACCTTTTTTTGTTGTTGCAACGAACATGGGCGGCCATTCCACAGCGTGATTTGGAAGAACTCATTTTGAGTATGCCAAACCGATGTTCTTGTGTTGTTAGTGTTCGCGGTAGAAACACGGATTATTAATTGTTTAAGTTACCCAATAAAATTTTAAAGAAAACTGTTATTTCAGTCTTTTTTTCGAACTTTTGTGTTAGTGGTTCAAATGTCAAAAATCCCTTTATTAGGAAAATGGCAAATTTCTTTATTAATGCAAAGGTGACTTGGTTTATCGTTACTGTGACAAACGAAAACACTTTATTTGATGAATCCTTAAAGAAAATTTTAATTAATATCAATCAGGAGAAAAGTTATTGCAAAAATATATGTTGATCCCTAGACACTTTTGATGTGTGTAGTATGCTTTAGAACTGTCTTAGTGTCTAAACACACTATGCCGAAGTTACGCGACCGAAGTTCGGCGGCTGATTTCACGTTCCGACGTAATTGGCTGATACGACACACCATATAAGTGCCGAACTTACGCGGCAGAAAGTCGGCGCGGGCGGCTCCCTGCTGCTCCCCGCCCCCGGATCTTCGTCGGTAATCGAACCGAACTTCAGTCGCGTATAATGTGTGGTCACAGAATAAGTTGCCGTTGAACTTACGCCCGACCGAAGTTACGCTGTACGCTATGACGTGACGTAATTTCGGCATAGTGTGTCGTCAGTAATTCAAATAGCATTGCAGGCGTAATTGTGCCGAACTTCGGTCGCGTAACTTCGGCATAGTGTGTTTAGACACTTAATCTGTACTCACACTTGGTTCGTTTATGCAAGAGAAGAAGACTCGTATATTTAGATGGAAATTCCAGTTTTCACAATTTATTTCAGTCTATGTTTTGTGAAAATCCAAATGTTTGTGCAGCTGTGCATATTCATAGAAATAATTTAGATTGCCAATTGACACAAGGCTTTATACCAATCAGAAATGCGATTGAAACTATCAGTGTTCATCGAATCAAAATGTTTATTTTCTAAACTCTTTCAAATCAATGAATAAATCGGTTTTTTTTTTCGATTCGAAACTTGTGTTCGCGGACGAAATAAAGGGGATTATTTATTTGTTTATAATTTCAGTACGCAGTTAGAAATCAGTAACTTCAATTTTTACATCATTGATTTTTTTGCCGCCGATTTCCTAAAGAAAACTTATTTGACGCTTATTTGTTTTAGAAGTCGGTTATAATTCTATGATTTTATTCACATTTTCAGTCGATATAGGTACCTACCTACTATAAACAAATTGTTGTCATACATAATTTTCTTTTTTTTTTTGCGCACTAGAATTTTATCAAGATGTTTAGATTTCCTTTTGACCCTTTGTCCGTAAAAGCAGCATCGCATCACCTTGCGGCTAGACTTCACCTAAACCCCTTTTACAGCTGGGTTTGATACAGAATGACCGAAACATCGACGTCCTAAAGAAAAATTAAGGTCCCTCGTACCGAGGGGAATCCGAAGCTTCCCCATGCATGTATGTTCCGCGATTTTTAAAAGATTTCGAGTTATTCAAAATTTTGCGTTTTTTTTGGGAATTCGTCCAAAACAAAAAAATGGCCCCGTCAATATCCGGCCACCCTCCTCTCTGTGAGAGGGAGTGGGCCATAATCAACCACGCGGGCCCAGTGCGGGTTGGTAGATGTCTAGGACATGTGTAAACTATAATAAAATACAAAGAAGCTAACATAATCATTTTGTTAGTTATTCACCGCTTGTAAATTACAAAGATATCACTTTACAAGTGAAATGTATTTCAAAATGCAAATACTTGACCGGAAACGCTTTAATCCAAGGTTCTTTAGTAAGGTGACAGAAATTTAGTGCTGCCTGATAATTAATTCTTCTAAGTCTCTGTGATGAAAAACTAAGTCGTGTTTAAACTTTCCTGACAGCAAGATTAATGGTTTAAGCTTCTTTATTTAGTGTGTATTAGTCAATATTGCATAAGCGATAAGATACTCATAATGACCGGATATTTATGGGCGCTTTCACATTAGACAATAGCGGTAACGACACAACACTAGCATATCGTCCGGTCTCGCTCATTTTCCCTAGAAATGTCTGAAACTACCAATCCCACCAATATAGGGTCTAGAAGTTTAACTTGAGCATTCCCTTGTAATTAGCATGCTTGTGAATATTAACATTACAGAAAAACAAACGGGACCGTTTTAGCTAGCATTCTAACGAACGTTCTGGCGAGCTTTTAGCCGAGCCGACTGTCAAGCAAGTCTGATATCTTCATGAAGAAAAAAAATTTTTAAGACTCCAGAATTATTTATTTAATAGCCTGCTCTGTCCCACTCCTGGGCAAAGGCCTCTCTCCACTCCTTCCACTTCTCGCGAGCCCGCGCGTCCTCCTTCCAATTAAGAGATGGCGGGACGAACTGGACAGGTTCTCTCCAAATTGGAAAACTCCAGACCGATCGTGAAAATGTTCGTAGCGATATTTTGTTCAATGTTCAACTCGGTTCGTTGTTCGGCTCAGTTCAGCAAAATTAAATACGGTGAATGCACCGAGCATTCGTTTACTTTCGTTCCGTTACAAGTGAATGCTCAAGTTTATCAGCACGTAAAAAATGTCGTCGTCTCATCCAACAATGTAAACTCCGCTTAGCCAGTCGAAATCGGCTAGCGTGTTCAATTCACATAAAAATGTAGCTTCAACACGAAACGCCTACCTGTCACGATCAATTGTGGACTTTTCACCTGCCCGTAGTAATATAACCGCTTTGAGAGCGTTCCACTTTAGCCCACTAGTCTATCAACATGACTTTTTTCTCCATTCTATCACACTAGACGATTTTGATAGAAATATTTTTAAGTGTTGGCATTGTTAATAGGGAGTAGAGAATACACTCAAAAGTTTCGAGTTTCTTTCCGTATTTTCTTTGGCGGACTAAGATACTGGGCCCCCATGGCTGGATATGAGAGGCTTCCACCGCCTAACGCCTCCGTGAGAACACAGCTGTGCTTCTGCCCAAGCGAGGCAGACCTCCACAGTGTCTTCCGGTTTTAACGCAGTAACCGACTGCTGCTGTCGCGGGTTCGGCTCCCTCACGGAACAAATATTTGAATGACTTTCAAGTAGTTGTTCCAGGTCTGGGTGTTTGTGTATGTGAGTTTCAATATCATAAACGCACCCACGATACAGGAGACTTTTTAGTAGTGGGTAATTTACAAAAAATAAATTTAAAAAAAGATACCAGTTTGTCAAAATAATGGGGTACAATCGGTACAATTAGGTGGTGTACAGCGGAATAATCGTCGTCTTGTAGGTATAGCGTATATAACAGAAAATGTTAATTAAAACATTCAACAAAGGGGCATTGCCAATAATAAATCTTTAGTTAGGCACAAACGCGAGGTAGCGGATTTAAATATAACATTTTTTGCATGTCAACTGAATTTTTTCCATGGGTTCATTGGTTCATGGTATAAAAGATAACCAGATTTTAAAACTTATGCATTCCTTTACATCATTCTTTATGTTAAATAGAGCACCCCGCCCGCGACTTCGTCTGCGCGTGTTTCTAACTTCAAACTCATTGAATTTAATGCCCGGCCGAAAATCTAAAACTGGTCTGGTAGTTTCGGAGCCTATTCAATACAAACAATAAAAACTTTCCTCTTTTTGAAATATTAGTGTAGACAAACAGATTTTCCGATGTTCACCCCGCTAGGGGTTGATTTTTGAAATATAATAATTACGCATCCTTTATTCCATTGAGAGATAATTTATGCCCAGTTTTGAGTTTATCGAAGTAAAATCCTTTCCTTAAAACTTAATCACCCCTTTTCGCCAATTTAGGGGTTGATTTTCGAAAAACCCAAAAACATGAGTTGATTATTTTTGATCTAATTTCAATATACTGAGTTTCAAATTCATCGGTCGGTGCGTTGTGATTTTCCCATCCAAACTTTAACATACAAATTTTACAACCCCTTTTCACTTGGACACACAGGTGGATTTTCGGAAAATCCCTTCTCAGTGCTCACCTACATAATAAATTGCAACTACTGTCCAAAATTCAGACTATACGTTTAGCGTTCACTAACTTGGGGGGTGATTTTCGAAAATCCAAAAACACGTGTTCAATTATTTGTGATCTAGTATATAAATACTGATTTTCACATTAATCAACTCACGCGTTATGATTATACAAACTTTAGTAACGCCTAGATTATCAATGGAGAGTAGTTTAAAAAAAATAATAGATCCAATCTTTTTTATTTACTTGTGTTCTTATTCGTGGCAAGTTTCAAATTTATAAACCCAAGGAATAAGATTTTTCATACAAACGTTTTCACCCCTTTTCCTTAGAGGAGGATTTTTGCAAAATTCCGTCTTATTGCTTCCCTACATGGTAGACTGCAACTGCTGTCCAAAATTCAAGTTTCTGCATTTAGCTGTTTCGGCTGTAGTCGAGTCTTAATAAAAAACCTTGTTCTTTTATATATATAGATGTTTGAGAATTTGTCTCCAGTTATAGAGCAGAGAGGTTGTAAAAAACTTTCGTTCCTGTAGTTAACGCATTCAGATAGAATATGATGATTTGAGAGCACAGGATCGCGCTGTATGCAAGCCCCTCAAACCAGTCCTATTGGAAAACTATAGAAGAGACTTGGTATTTCCTCCTGGGATGAAAACTATCCTAAATCAGGCCATGGTCTATCTATGTCGTGATTGATAAAACCTTCGAAGGAACTGTGTCCGTAGACGAGCTTTTAATCATGCATATATTATTCACGAATAAAAATAGGAGAAAAAGGAAAGGAAGGTACATAAGTACTGGTCTTCGTCATCGATGATGTTCTACGGCGACACTGCACTACACAGCCCAGAGATCACACCACAGGCATGACTTTTCCAGTTTTCGTGACGTTAACTGGAATTTAGACGTTAATTTGATGGAAACATTAATTCCTGGTTCGTACCTACATATACTAGAGGTGCTTTTACAATTTTCCGTACAATTAAGGCAGTAAATACTTCAAGACTTCCCTTCGTACACTAGGCGACGCAAGTCTCCAATACCTTACGACTATGGTATCCAAAGCCTCTATCATGAGTTGTCATTACGATACTCGATCACACGCATCGACCGCGTTTGGCGCTCTCATTGGTTGAGAGTTCATACAACCTTGGAGCGGGCCAATGAGAGCGCCAAACGCGGTCGATATCGATGATCGAATATCGTAATGACAACTCATGGTATGGGTACTGGTGAGAGGAAGGGGCTTAGTATGATTATTTATAAAATTAGTTTGTTTTCGTAGAAATATTTAATGAACAGGATCGTCTATTTTGGACAAGGAAATAAAAATCCAAAAAAAGTCTATTTCATTTCGTTTATTCCAATATCGACCTTGAATACTTAATGTCTATGTAACAAAGTCCAAGCTAGCCTATAATATAATATGACAAACTTCAGTCGCTCTCGCCTATACCTTATAACATCCACCTTTACTTTGATAATTAGGTACACATACTCTTTACTTACATAAACTTATATGGTCGATTTATCATACATTTACTCATAAAAACGATTTTTTTTTTCGTATTTATAAGTCTGTACTAGCCTAAAATGCGACAGAAAATGTCGGATGGATTCAAATTAAACTTTTTTTGTTTATTTTGAATTGGAATCCATCTTTATTAGTCACTCACAAAGAATTTAATTTATAAACGAAATGTTACATGTATTTAAAAAACAATAATTTGTAATAAGTAAAGCTTGAAAATCGTTCTAAAAAAGTACAATCAAGAACTCAATTCGTTAATGCAAGTGACTAAAAAAATTGTTACTGTAGCGCAATACCCCGGTACTATCAAACACAAAATCATTTATTAAAAATATAATGTTCACAAAGAACAGAAGGCACTTAACCGCTTAAAGTTGTCATTTAAATTAAACTCGCATTCAAGTCAATAAATAAAATTAAAAAAAAACTTTCCAAAGCGTTCCTTATTTTTAAATATTTTTTTTTATTTATGGCAGTGTTTTTTATTTTGTAGGTGGCAATTTTTGAAGTTTTATTTTTTTCTTGAAAAATGTCCACCTACAATGCCTAAGTACGAGTAATTGATCATTAATATTACATTAACGTATGTATAGTGGAATGTAATCAAAGTTACTTTTTACACTGTTTTAAACTATTTTTTATGTTGCTCGAGGAATATTGTCCTCAGATAATGTAACAGTTACCTAAGATAATATACCTCAAGGGTTTACTAGGAAAAATCATCAAAAAATTATAACCTAACATAGTGACAGATTTTACGTTGTAAAGTTAGAAAAAAAAAATCTTTTTTAAGAAACATAAAACTTTTTAGTAGGAGAGCTAAAATTGAAAGTCCAAAAAATATAAAATATCTTTTAAGTTATTTTAGTAATGCGAGGAAACATTAGATTTTACTCCGATATCATGAAAAACAACAAATCATTTATTAATATTTCTGTATTTAAGATTTCTTCTACAAATCATTAAAAAGTTTAAGCTCAAAACAAGGGCGCAAATTAACATTTATTTTTACTAAATACGTAGCATTAAAATAATATACGACATTAAATACGTAATAAACAGCTCATAGGATCGGTATCAAAAATAATAATTAAACCTACTTTTTGCAGTACTAAGCAGTACTGAATTTATTCAATGGCTACTTAAAAACTAAATTACAAAACAACATTGTCAATAACAAAAGAAAAAAATAAAGCGAAGGACTACTTAAAAACTATGGACACAGTATTAGGTAATTAAAAATAATAAGAATTCGTCTACATAGAAAAAAACTGAAGTATTTTAAAAATAACTTTGTTCGGTGTACTGGTACAATATGCAAAAAAGATACAAAATAATATTCCACTCCAATCATATTCGAAAAAAGATAACTAAGTATTCATATTCATAACTAAAATCATATTCAGGTTCGAATTTTTGTGCTATTCTAACAATCTTTTGGACTAGTTTTTTAATAAAATGTTTGCAGTTTTTATGAGTTACAGATTTACATTGGTCCGAAATAAATAAAGGTATATTCATATATAGTCACTATTATTATATGCTAAGGATATTACATAATTATAATATGGATATTACACATAGAAAGTTAGGCATATGTCACATTGAAAACATGTCCAAACAACGGATCCGATTAAGGGATATTTTTTTAAATATTACAATTCGTTGATATGCATACTGATAAGACACCTTGTATATTCACCTAATATTAACCATACAAAAGTTAATTTACTGAATATTAAGTTCACAATGTTTATCGCTGTACATATTTACATTATATTATAATCTACTATATTCCAATTAAGACGATCTTACATTTAGTTGAAACTATTATTTAACATTAGACGTTTATTAAAAAAGAAAGATACAAAACATTTTTAGTATTTGCACCGTTTGGGGCATGTCACAAAAATATGAAGAATCACACATAGGATGCATTTTTCACATAAGAAAATAACTTTGTTATTAATTAGTTGTTATGTAGGCCCATTTTTGTAATAGGTAAATCGTTACAAAATGTTTTTAAACATAAATCTGTATGGCTTAATACAGTAAAATAAGACAAAATGGCACTTTCGTTCCATCTTCAATATTATAAGGTAGGAACTTTCCGTCCAGCCTAGCCTCAACCATCTTTAGAACATCTTTGAATTGTAATCACAAATTCAGTAAGTTCTACTGAAGCTTCAGATGACTATAATAATGATAACACAGCATTTTTTCAACGTCTCTATTAAACGTATATGCGCGTCAAAAATTACCATCATTGTAAGCCTATCGGATTCACTCATTGAATAATTAAACTATTCAAGAACACACTGAATAACTAAATTATTCAATAATTCACTGAATAACTGGATTATTCAATAATTCACTGAATAATTAAATTATTCAATAATTCACTGGATAATAAAACTATTCAATAATTAATTGAATAACATGATTATTCAGAAATTTATTGAATAAAAGAACTATTCAGTAATTTACTGAATAAAAGAACTATTCAATTATTGATTAAATAAAGGTGTCAAATAACTGTTAAGAGGCGAGGCGACTATCGGGATTTGTGAACGTCCCATACCAATAACACTAACTAATAGCTAAGGCCGACCTATTTTATTACAAAACTAAATGAATAATACGTATAAAAGTCTTAAATACAAGTCATACACATCACTCAATTTTCTGTCCTAAACATTTTACAATATAAAAATTACATACTCGAAATAATTTAGGCGTATCTACAACGATGCCTATTGTTACATCAGTCATTTTCTTAAAAACATTTTTAAATGTGATTTATTTGAATAATTATAATTGAATAGTACGTTACATATTCTTAAAAAAACGGAATTCACTACGAACTTTCCACCTTTTTAGGTTATCACCTTGCGTTATATTTAATCAGTTTAATTGAACCCACTTTTTGAAATGTAATTAAGTATTTTTATTTAAATTTTAATACTGTTTTTTAACTTTTCAAAATTATTTGACACTTGATTCTAAGTTACTAATTGTTAGAAATGAATAAAAGATGTAGCTTAGGGATCGATACAAGTTTTTTTTTAACTGAGTAAAATGGACTGCATTACTGTCATAGAAAATACGCACGTACAATAATAGTACATTATTTGCTTGAATATACTTACGTTTTGAAGAAATTACTTCATTGTATGCTGTTAGAAATCATAATATTTACTGACGACCTAATTTCTCACCCAATTTGCAAAGCGTTTTGGAGCAAATCTCCTATTTCTAGGTCCTTGCTCGTTTTACCTAAAATAATTAGGCCTGGTTTTGTTTAAAAGGTCGATCAGATTTACAATTTGAGTAGGAAAATATGAAGTCAACAATTAAAAATAATATTCTATGACATTAAGTTCGATTAAGCCGATATGTTTGCGGACACGGGACAATGACATTAGGTATCTATCAACGTCCTTTGCTCGTATTGATTTAATCGAACTTTTACACTCACAATAAAAAATTAAAATACATAAAAAAGTACAAAAAAAACGGTACAAAGACAAAAAAAACACAATATTTTACAATCCCGAAGCGAACCTTTAAAAAAAAACTTCACATGTCATATCACAGGGTTCTAAATTCAAACGTCAATTTTAATCAAAGGGGTTATCCGGTGGGGTGTAATAGTCACTGGCAACACAAGTACCGTGTTAAATCATACGCTGTGAAGCGGTAAGGCATCTGGGAGCTTGGCGATACCAAGCACTTGGCATTAAGCCTGGACAGTCAGGTGTGGCTAAACAAGCCAGGTGTGGCTAGACAAGCCAGGCGTGGCGCTAGCACCAGGACTCCTCGTGAGGACGTTCCCTCTCCTCCTCTTCGTCTCCATACATGTCCGCTAATTTGCGGAACCGAGGACCGAAGGTTTGTAGGTAGTTGAATTTTAAGTCGCCGTCGTCCGTACCTAGGGAAAATTTTGGGGTTATTTTGTGTATTGATAAATTATACTAAAATTGATATCAAAAATTGTATGTGTTTTTGAATGGCTAAGAAATTTAAATAGAATCCTCTTCTTAAATATATGTATTTATACAATTTATATGTTGAAAAAAGTCTAATAAGCTTAAGTTTAAATAAAAAAAGTAAACATTGTAGGTAAAAGGGCTTAGAAAAACATGAATGAAATCCTTTACTTGAAAATATTTTCTAATTTATTATCCCACCCTAATCGTTCGATTTAAAACTTGAAAATTATGTTCACTAAAACGAATTTTATTCAACTGAAATGTAATAACATGTCTAGACATGCAAAACCAATATTGAAGAAATATTTTGTTAAAAAATGTTTCAGTAGGTATGGTTTCTGTTATTTAAATTTATTTACGGTATAGCTCGGTTTCATATTGTCTCAAAACAATAGAATTTAAATCATCTATTTGAGGGTAGGTAATATAATTTCGCTTTATTTAATAATATCTATGTGAGCGAACAAAGTTTTGCGTTCTCTCCTGATATGTGCTTAGGAGAGCTCAGTTTTATTTATACAACTTTACTTTGTATTATATTACTTAACAAAACTTTGCAGACATCATAATGAATATCGATATACGTTTTTTTTTTATAATTCACTATTTTTATTTGTAAATAATCGCTCTAAGTAGTTTGAATTCTATTTGATTATAAGAAAAGGAGAATTATTGAATAGGGTGGAATAATGAAAAATAAAAGTGATGCAATCCTATACTTCTAGGTACAAATTTGAATTAAATATCTTAAGGAGTTAGTACCGGCTTAACATGTCTTGTTGAGTTCACACTTCAATATTTTATACATTCTTTAGAATCTTAAAATTTCGAAAAATAAAATACAGAAACGTGTCAAATGTAGGTAAATAAAATGGGATTCTTTTTATTGTATCTCGAAAAATAAATCTATGATGTTATCGTCTGCGTAACTGTTTTATGTGTCCTATGGGTGCCTCAAGTGCAAGTTATCCAGTCAGGAGCTTTAAAAGGCACACCCGTAAGGTTTGAGCTCGGCCCACAGGCTTATAGCGTCGCTATAGGACAGCACAGAAAGAAAAAAGAAAGAAAAGGGATTTATTGACACACATAAGACAGCACAAAAAAAAATATACAGACAGAAGATCAACAAAAAAAAAATGAAGAAAGATAAAAAAAAACAGAAAAAACTGACTTAAATTAGTTCTGTGCGAGGCCAAAAGGCTCCTATCTCAGCATATGCTGCGGCCTGCGACATTTTTTTTTAAATGTCAACGCTGGTTGGGCCCAAAGAAAGAGTTGGTTTTAAACAAGATTATTTTCGGACAAATTTTAAACTACAGGTTTAGCACGGGATGGCTCGAGAAAGAATCAGGTATGGCTTTTTTTTGGCACCTCGAAGTTTTTGTGAGCTGCCTAACATGACGTTTCTGTGGATGTATTAAATGAATCTAAGGCCTCCAGTTAGGGTTTTACAATTAAAATACTACAAACTAAATGACCACACGGTAAGGGCACCCCCTGTGGGTTACGAACCTCGGCTTAGGGCGTCACTGAGTAGGTACAGCAAGGCACAAGGCTGGATCTGAATGGCAGGTGATAATGGTAAGAAACTGGTGATTTAAATACTTACAGCTCGCTAAAGAAGAAAGAGAACCACTAGTGTTCCCGTCTCCTTCATACGCGTAGTGTCGGACGTCGTCGTACGGTGTGATGTCCGGGTCTCGGTCCAGGACGGATTTCTTATCGTCTAGGAAACCGGAGATATCTGGGGCTGCGCCTACCATACCTTGAGAAAAGGGAGTAAATTAAAAAAATAGAAAAAAATAAATAAAAGATCCAAAAAATTAAAAAAAAAATTTGAAGTTGCAAAAAAAAAAAACATTTTGATGTTCTAATTTTGGTAAAATTCGTTTACTAAATCGAAAACCATTGTCGAGTTTGATTTCATTTTCTGCAAATTAGTCTAAGTTTAAGTTCGACTGAAAATCACCATAAACATTACATAACAAAAATGTAATTCAATTACATAAATCTTTACATAACTAACAGTCTTCTATAAAACCCTTCACCAAATAAACTTTCCACTCAAGTTTCTAGAATCAACATTCGCAAAAATAAAAAAAAAACAAAAAAAAACTTCTTCATAATACTTACTTCTTCACTTTTTTCAATGTAGCTGACATTGAAAAAAGTGAATAAAAAGCAAACTAAGCAAAATTTAACATGACACCCGACAAAAAATCCAGGAAAAAGATAATAGCTCAAGCATCCTCCGTTTAAACAATTTTCATAGTCAATAGAGCCTTCAGAACTGAGATAAAAACGCTCCCTCAGATATCAGATATTCAGCTATCGGTATTTCATCCGCCATTTTCAATACCGATCTTCGTTGACCTGGCAAAAGCAGGTTAAAAATGAGTCCTAGATCTCATTACGTTTATTTTTTGTTCGATTCTGCTTTTGACAGAAATTGATATCGAAAGCAAAAAAGATTTGCGAATTAAGGTGAATTTTGCGTAGTTATTAAATGGATGCTGTCGTTATTTTTTTTCTTGGAGTTCTTGTATGGTTCATAAAGATCTTTAAGTGGTAGATCTATTTCATAAGCTTCGAATTCAGCTTTGTAGTGAATGATATGGATTATACAGGGTGTTAGGGACATCGACGCATAAACGGATACCATGGGTCCAGGACATGATTCTGGACCCTCCAATGTTGGAATTTTTCGTCGATTTTTTTTCCTATTTTTTTATTAATAAGTTTGTTTTTTTTTTTAATAGTGAGCCGCGCTTAAAGTACTACAGGTACTGTGGTACTGGGCACAGTATTTAGGTATGCGATGACCTTTCATTATAAACATCTAAGAAGACACCATTTCTAGTTTTATTTACATTACTACTTTTAGTGAAAGTAGTGAATTAATTACTTTTTTATTAAAAATCTCATTGGGTTAGGTAAGAATAACGATTATGAAGAGGCTAAAGTAAAAAAAAAAACTCCAAAAAATGTTTTTAAAATTATGAAAATTGGGAAAAATCCGACGAAAAATTCCAACCTGGGTTTCCAGAATCCGTTTGTGCGTCGATGTCCCTAACACCCTGTATATATCGTTTAAAATGTTGTAATCGCTCTGCCAGTACACATTACAAAAATGAGTTTATAAACATAAGAAAATACATTTTAGAAACTAAATGGACAGTGCCCAAAAATTTAGAATTTTTGTTATGTTTTCGAAGTACATAGTAATCGGAAGGATAGGTAATTTTACTAAGCAATTTTATACCTGTTGCATTCATTTAAAGAGGTTTCGGTTATGATGCTTATATGATAATCAGTAGACAAATACTAAATAATTGCTATTCCTATTCAATAAAAAATTAATTTTGACTGCCTAACTCGCTATCCAATTATTATTTTTAACTGGTATTCTGTATCTTTTTGTGTGTAAATAAAATTAAATTTTGAAATGAATGAACCCATACAGCCAATAGCAAAAAATGATAATGTATTCTTACCTCCTCTCTGCATAAATGTATCAGTGTCGGGCAGAGGTCCATCGTACATCTGCCTCAACACATGCAGGTCGTAGCCAGCGTCTCCTTCGCCGCCTCCTTCATCCTCGTACGCGATGATGTTTTCTCTGATATCGTCCAGCTCCTTCTCCGCCCAGGCGTCTGCTCTTCTTCGGTGTACCACCACTGCTAGTAGGAGGACTGGAAAGAAGATGGCGGTTAGATTTTTTGAAGAGAGATACAGGAGATGTTGAATAATAATGGATGTAAAATATACAGGGTCTATTTGTTGGTTTTGGTTAACCAAAAAATAAAAACGCCAAAATTGTCAACATCAAAAAAGAGCTAAAGGATCCTAATAAAGTTTTCCCGTATCTCTTATGAATTCGGATTTCTCCCTTTTGGCCAATTTAAAAGAAAGACCTTGTATACAGGGCATCCTTCTTTTGTGCTTCGTTGAAGGGGTTTAAAAACATACAATAAATAATTGATTTTTAGTGTCGAAATGTGGGAAAAACTTCTACCGAGCACTTTTGGACTTAAAAGCTTCCTGTTATAATTATTAGAAATATTATTGAACACCATATCTGTTGTGTGGGCGCTCCCTTAAATATTTACTTAATTTGCTGTTATAGCGGCAACAGAAACACATAATCTGTGAAAATGTCAACTAACTATCATGGTTTAAGAGATACAGCCTGATGACAGACGGACAAACAGACGGACGGACAGCAGAGTCTTAGTAATAGAGTACCGTTTTACCTTTTGGGTACGGAAACTATAAAAAAGTGCTTCTGAAGCTTTCAGCAAATGTTTATTACCTAAAATCATTATTTAGTATTCTTTTTTTATTATCTTAATTTTATTTAATGGATTTTTGTACACATATTCTGTGATGATGTCAATCCCATCTTGCTTGCTTTTACAGGGGTGGACTTACTTAATCAATCATTTAGTATTCTGGTAAGAATTTTGTTCTAAACGTATATTTCATTTTGAATTCAGTTCTTATTGGTTCGAGAATTTAGGTCTAAATTGCATTGTGATACTAAATCCTATTTCTAGTTATAGTCTTAGACGTCTCTCTATTAGTAAGATGAATCGTTAACCCTGCCTCGTTTGTCAAAATCGGACTACACGGTTTGATCCTATGATATGTATTTGTGGGCCGAACATTATACGGTCGACCGAATATTCATGTTCGATTGGAATATTCGGTGAAATTACAATTTAATATTTTTGTAAGAATAAGCTATGCTTTAAGTATAGGCATCACTAATTTCGTATTTAAAGTTGAAATATTTTTGAGACGGTAAATTAGTTTCATTCAAATGTAATAAAGTTTTACTTTGTCACTAATAGGCATAATGTAATAGTTTTTGATGCATTATGCTGAAATACATTTTTTAATACTTTGTTTAATTAAATTTTATTTGAAACTGTTTTTATTGTTTCTGTTTTTCACACTAGCAAGATTTAATAAATAAACATTTATCACATTACTAAAATTAAATGAATTAAACTATTCAAGAGCATCGAAATATTCCTCCCAGATATTGTCAGCACAAAAATGGGTAAGCTCGCTCCATCGTCGACCTTGTCTTAGTCACTCTTATCCTAGACTAAGGTCAAGAGCACCCATTACACATAAAAAAAAAACAATTTCCTCTAAACTATTTTTACGCCGCTTGAGGTTCTCAGTTAATTAATTGAGTTACTCTTGACAAATGTCGACATCGTCTTATACATTTTTTTTTATCCTGGTAAAATCATCAAATGAGTCCTCCCAATGACGGCGGAACGGGAGGGACTGTCACACTTCAATAGCCCTTTACGTTCCAGGGTCACAGTTACCTGACAAGATCTACTAATCAGATCAACTTTAAATAAATAAATAGGTACTCACTGGCTAATATGACGATGCAAACAAGTATGGCGACGAGGAAGTTGGTGTCGATACCGAAGGTGACGGCGGTGAACATGCTTCGTTGACAACTGGGATCCGCGTTGTGGTGTAACGACGGCTCTCCCAAGTTATACATCTGTTCGGAAAAGAGGATTATGTTAGGACTAAGATGAGATTACATACTCATGACCCAATTTTTTTGAGGTGCGAAAACCTGAATCTAACCGACTCAGGTTTTCGCACCTCAAAAAAATTGGGTCATGAGTTCAGCAGAAGGGACTGTCAGACTCTGACTGTTCATTCAGTTGCCTTTTGCGTTCCAGAGCTATGGTATCCTGGTCAGATAGTCACGCGACCCCAGCAGGCGCGAGGCGTTGAGCAAGAGTACGAAAGATGTTTTTTTAAATTCAATTTTGATTCTTAGAAATATTTTTAAACTTCAATAGTACAGTTCAAAATCAAGCCCAATAATACTCAGTTTAGAATATTTTTTCGTTGTTACTCATAGTTTTGATTCTACCATTCTCAGCCGCTTGAAAAAAACATCCTGAATTGCTAGAAAAATATCTTCAGCTGCTTCTTTTTCGCTAAGTGTAGTGTGACCATGAATTTGTAATTAAATTAAAGATTGTAAAAAAAACAGTATAATTTTTTAGTTTTTCGAAAAATAGGCATTATTTTAGAAAAAAATAACTTTATCATTTTAATACTTACAAAGTCGTTATATGTGAAGTTACTAATACATCCTACGAAGTTCTGGTTGGTAGGTACGTGCCTCCAACCGAATGTTCTAGCTAAATGTTGCAGGTCTATGCTGGAACCTCCCAGCTGGAGTGGGCCGTTTACTGTGGACAAGACATTTGATTAAAATACCAAAGAAACAAGTTTTTTGAATATTTTAACGTTGTTGAATTTTGACAGCAAGATACAATGATGTTTGATAAAAATATTTCATAAACTACATTAACACATATTATCCACACCAATATTATAAAGAGGAAAGATTTGAATTTTTGTTTATATGGCTCCGAAACTACAGAAACGATTTCAAAAATTCTTTCACCTTTTTAAGCTGCTTTGGTCTTGAATGAGTTTGTAGGAAGTAATCTCTGGAATTCTGAACCGATTTTGGAAATTCTTTCTGCAGTAAAATGCTACATTATTATTGAGTGACATAGGCTTCTGAAATTCGCGCGGACAAAGTCGCCGCTTGAGTACTAATTGGATTGTCTAGGACAAAATAAGTTAGTTAGGTACTTTCCTACCATCCTTAGAATTCATTTAAATGCCTGAAGCATTTAAAACTATTATCAAGTTTTAACAAACTTACAAACTTAGGCCTGCTGAATTTAATTCACGACAACAATAGATTCTAAAAATTTCTCTAGTAGGTACTAAGAAATAACAAAAAAAAAACATTAAATTTATTTAAAGAAATGTTTTTACAATTTTTGAACTGGTACTTTATATGATATTTAATCTAGATATTTCAAAAGTACATTTAAAGAACTATTGTATGATAAAGATCTGTATTCTGTACGTTGCTGGGGCAGAGCTCCATACTAATCTAGGCATCGTCCTGTTATTGTTAAAATTATATTTTGGCACGTGTAAAGGTCTTTTAAGTTCTCGGAAATACAATTAACTATTCTTACTTTGTATTTGATAGTCTTAATATTAACAATGTTACCTTGAAAATGTTATACAATAGTTTTCCTAAAAGGTTACTTAGGATCTTGACTACAAATTAACATTTATCTCCAATTTGTGCCTCGTGGCAAAGATAATTTACTAGGATAAAACGTTTTAATATTTTAGTTGTTGTCTTCGGTGACGGTTTTGATTGACTTCAGTGACCAAATAAACCGAAAACCGGGCGGTGGAGAACTGATTTCATTAATGACAGAAACCACACTTCTTAAATTCGCTTTGCCATGGGAATTCATCTCTTCTTCATGTTACTACTCTTATTCTCAACCATTTCTAAATTCTCAATTCAGAAACTAGACACTGTGCTTGTCAACTAAGAAGAAAAGGATGACTTTGGCGCCATATTCTGACGACAATTAGGTACATTTCACAATCAATATCATCCTATTCTTAATTGAAACGCATTACTGTAACCAAACAAACAAGAAAAAAAAGACAACTTACCATTCAAAATCTCCCTAGGACCAGTAGGTGCAGCGAGGCTCATACAAGTAGACAGCTTACATCTGTCCACGAACATCTCAATGGAACTCCTCATCAGCACAATTTCTATTAGATGAGGCTTCCCATCGGCGACGTGCACCACACTGTTATTGAGCCTGGTGGTACCTGATCCGTAGTTAACTAGGAGAACTGGGAAACCTTCCACCAGTTCTAATGACATGAAATCTGTGAACAAAAAAAAGATCGTAAGAAAAAGAAAAAAAAAACATAAAATAAAAGGTTTTTTTTTTTATATATTGTCTTGTCTGCATGTTTTGAACAACTTTCACGGTAGGATAGGTTATGAGTTTTTTTTAATTAAAATTGTCACATCGTATAGGTACTAAGAATTGATTGATGATTGGTAAGATACTCGTAATTTTCACAATATCTTCCATTGCTGTGTTTTAATTATTTAGTATAAAAACGAAAACAAAAAAATGGAGTAGGTAATTTAACAAGATAGTCATGAAGTTATTAATTACCTCAAAGCGTTTATTAAAAATACACTCCTTTAACAAAGTTTCATTTTGTTACAACGACGAGTTTAAATTTAAAACGGCACATCAAAACCAATTTCTAATAACCAAGCCATTCTAAATATTATTTCAAACGCACCGAATTAGAAAGACTATTAAACCAATTAATTACGAAATATCAAAACCAAAACGTGGGGTAACAACACAGCAATATTTTCCATAGACTAATCCTCGCGGTAAATTAATTATATACAAACTAGGTGTACCAACATAACAAAAATAATAGTCGGAAAGGTATTAAAGGTTCCACCTATCACGCGATGGTTACTTTCATAAATCATAATGTTCCGTGGGTTGGTACACGGTTGTCAGTCATTATGGGATCATTAAAAAATCATTACAGCGGGCATTCAAGTGTTGGATGGCACCATGTTAAGTCGCTCGACGGATAACTTATTGGTAATTATAAAAATAACACAGTGTAAAAATATGATATTTTTTTCAGGTTATGATTAGAGCCTGATTTAGAAAGATGGATCAATAATCGAGCCGTTTTTAACAAGGGTAATTATTAGCTATTTCTATAGAAAATGTTGTTATTTTTGTAAGAACATACATCAATATTGATAATGTCAAAGTAAAATTTTGGTTCATTATATCAAGTGTCGTAAGAATAATGATATCCCGCTTAAGCTGACAATCTTGGACACCCTAACAATAAACGTAAAGCCAACGAAACCATAAAGACGCACACAACTTCAGTTTCCAAGAATGCAAATGCTTCATTCTGATTGGCTGTTTTTGCCGCCATCACAACATCATAAGGCGCTGATTGGCTACAAAAATAAAGGTACTTTTTCCTTCTGAATGAGGTCCCATTGTGGTGAGGAAATCATTATTCAAGTAGTTACGCCAATCTACTGTGACATGTTCATTGTTGTTAGTTGTTATGCTTTCGAGTGAAGTTCTAGTTAACGGTTGGTTTATGAACTTTTGTATAACTATGCTTGATTTGTTCAGTACGTTATGAGTCCGAAATATTGATGAGTACGTGAAAATATGAGTCGTTGATTTTTGTTTTTTTTTTTTTTTATTTTTTGTGATGGAAGGATACTTGGAAGAAACTAACTAAGTGTATAAGAAATCTAGTGTGTATTTAGTATTTTTTTGGCAAAAAAATCGACCCGAAACCATTATGCCGAACCGAAGATATACCATGGATCATAATCTGTCACAAATAAATGTAGAAATCCAAATAAATGTGTTTAATGTTTGAAGTACACTGTTACACTTCAAGCCATGATAACACACCGCAAAATCTTTTTTTATTTTGTATTTTATGTTCTAAGTAGATACTTATTTATTGCGAACTATAGGTAGCTTGTAGCACAGTAAATCAGATACTACTAAATTTGTAATAAATTGCTTTATAAAAAAAATCGGGTGCGTCTCATTTCATATAAAGTTATTTGATATATTTTCATTTCAATAACGTTCACATGATATAATCAACGTGAGAAATACCAACGATTGATATAATTTCTTTACACATAATGTTTGTGTTACTCTAAAACTCATTTCATGTAATTTTATTTGATATGACGTTTATTTAAGCGAAAATCATTATGATAACGTTTGAAACATATAATTTAACTTTTAAACCATTTTCTTTAATGACTTTGGCTTATCCTTTGGACTTTGATTGTTTGCCTTCACGAATGCTATTGTTATTAGAAAAATTTAGTATCCCAGAGCGAGCGAAGCGAGCTCGGGACTCTGGACATCCCGACACGGACAGGTTAGGTTCGAAGGGGGTGGAGGGGTCTGAAAGACCCCGCCATCCCCTTCGTGTTAGGTTACTTTAAACCTTGCACGCAGAAATAGGAGCCCCGCAAAGCGGGGCTCCGTCGGGCCAGCATGACAGGTAGTAATCAGTTATTTGACCTAGGATGCAAGAGCGAGCGAAGCGAGCTTGGGACTTGGGGCACCCCGACACGGACAGGTTAGGTTCGAAGGGGATGGCGGGGTCTGAAAGACCCCGCCATCCCCTTCGTGTTAGGTTACTTTAAACCTTGCACGCAGAAGCGGGGCTCTGTCGGGCCAGCATGACAGGTAGTAATCAGTTATTTGACCTAGGATGCAAGAGCGAGCGAAGCGAGCTCGGGACTTGGGGCACCCCGACACGGACAGGTTGCCATCCCCTTCCTGTTAGGTTACTTTAAACCTTGCACGCAGAAATAGGAGCCCCGCGGAGCGGGGCTCCGTCGAGCATTCATGGTAGGTGGTACTATTACTAGGTACATCAGAGTTAGATTACATACCAGGAAGAAAAAAAAAATTAGAACAAATAAGTTTTATGTCTTTTGAATGGTATAAAAACGATTTTATGTTCATTGATTGTTATGATTATAGAAATTAGTCATTATAAAATTATGTCAATCGTTTATTATATTAAGATATCGTTATATCAAATAAAATTATATATTCAGTTGTTATCTCTTGTAAATATTAGAGATTTTGTAGTTATATCATATATTACTTACCCAAAAAAATCGCCTATCACTATTCACCTAAGTCGCATTATATCTCATCGATCTTTCTTTTTTTTCTCACGAAGTTCAAACTGTTAACTCAATAACTTAGCTTTACAGTAACTTATACCTATGATCATCGGCTTTAGATTACCATAATGCATCGATAATGTGTTCTGTCACCATTCTCATGTAGTAACGGCCTTTTACTTAACAGTTACCAGAGTTTCTTGGTTGTATTCATGTATGTTGGGTCTTAAAACTCCCACTAGGCCAGTGCGTGGCAAATGATGGCCCACTTCCTGCCATTTAAGAAGGTTCGTAACCCAGCAGCGGAAACATAATTGCGATTTTTATGTAGTTTTACCTAATCCACACAAATATTTTATGAGGAAAGATTTGTATTTTTGTGTGATGTTTGTAATGAATAAACTCAAAAACTACTGCCGTGCCGATTTCAAAAATTCTTTCATCAGTTGAAATCTGCATTTGTTCTGAGTGACATAGGCAATAAGGGGGGATGGGGAGCGGGCGAAGCCGCTGGAAAATCTAGTTTCTAATATACAAAAGTAAAGCAAACAAGAGATATTAGACTAGAAGCTGACCACAATATATTTGGGAAAAAGCTTAACAGATGATGAGAGACGAGTAAACTTTTGAATCTAAAACTAGTTCTCTTTCAAAACCGATATTAAAATCATATTAATTAACTGAAGAAACTGTACAAATGTCAGACATTTAAGGTTTTAAAAACATTTTATAATTTCTTTTTATAATTAAAATCAAAGGATACATTTCTCTGAAGAGACCAAGACCACATTTTAAAATACTTAATAAAGAAGTCTCGACTTAAAATAACTGAAGACTTAAAATATAATTATTTTCTCTTTTATGTTTCATCAACTTTGATAAGAATTTTATGAAAAAAAAAATAACTAGGATAAAGTACCTAAGTTTTGAAGTAATTTAGTAAACTGCTTTATTTTAGTATTTATTTTTAACGTTTTTCTTCTAAGTAAGATGTTTTAAGGTAAGTTAGTTGACACAAATTAAGTGGGTCCTTTAGCGTGGCCCAATGTGGACACAACACTTTACTAGATTGGCAATTTGGCACTCGTTCGGAGATATTTGCTTTTACCGTGAAAATACATTGAAAATCGCGTTTTAAACGTAGGTACCAATATTTCAGCTGTCGATTAGAATTTTATTCGGTTTCCATTTTATTTTATAGTGGAAAAAGGTTTTACCATTCTATCAAAACTATTTTGTAAAGTTTTGTAGTTATAATCTGGATTTGTATTAGTGGCTTGTGTCAATAAGCGCTAAGGTCATCTTTACCCATTGTTTTGGGTTTATAATTTCATTTTAGTGTTACAACAAGATTTAAAATATTTCTAAGGATGTGGTTGCTTACCATACTCCAAAAAAGTAAAGGACAAATAGATTTCACACATAATATCATATATTCACATAGTTTAAAACATAGTCCCGCCTCTGTATACATAGATCTTGCAAACAGCGCAACTAATTTTATTGCGATTATTATCGAAATAGACAGAGTTAAGACCAAAAAGGTTTAAAGGTATAATCATGAATCTGAGCGAAGCCAAGGCGAGCTAATAACTTTGAAAAGACAACACAAAAAATAATAAACTTATAATTCCCACAAAAATTATGTAAAACATCATAATAACGAGACTAAGAAATAAATTCTAATCAATTACATAATTTGTATCAGAACCCTCACTTCGTCGTTGACATTTACCGGCCTTTTTTATTCAAGAGCATCAAAATGTGCCGGGACAGTAATTGGATCCCGATTTCAAGAGCATATTTTATTTTTATTATTATGTTCCTTGATGACCCGGGTTTTTGCCTCGGGTAGGGAACCGTGGGTCTTTGTTGGGAGATTGCTATTTTAGCTTTTGTGCTATAGGGAGGTTAGTTTCTAGTAGGGACAGATTTTCATTTCATTTAAGTAATTTCTATTGAAATTCTAGGATTAGGAGCAGGTCAATGGCTATCGAAAACGAGTGGAGCTGTCATTAGTGTCGTCCATCGATTCCTGAATGTTTATCATGACTAATATTCTATCTCTATATTACCAGGAATACCAAATTTATTTCTTATATATGTATAATTGGACATATTTTTCGCCCGAGTATGGCCGTAGACGACTGAAGAATATGATCCACATTAGTTTCTACGACATTTTAAATATCTTCACGCTTAGAATGATGGAAATCTTTCTACATTTTGTCTATTCTTCCATCAACAAACCCCTTTTTTAACCGACTTCCAAAAGGAGGAGGTTCTCAATTCGGATGTTTATATTTTTTTTTTTTTTTTTTTTTTTATGTTTGTTCGGGCATAACTCCGTCGTTTTTTTCTACAGTGTTATGCTACACGCACTTGAGACTGAACGCCCTATTTTTCGACTAAAATCAAAGTTTAGTTCAGCCATTACTACCACTTGCCAAATTGAAGCACAACTAACTTTAGTCTGGACTTTTCCATTAATGAGCTAGGAGACAGACGGGAAAACAACGTTAAAAATAATACTAAGTGATATTGTCTACTAGGTGTTTTAAATATTTCAAAGCATATTTCATGAACAATGTATTTGACGTAAAATAATCCAAGTAGTGGTGAAATATAGCAGTGATGGCCCAGTGGTATCGGCCCCGACTTACGAGTTGGGTCGTGGGTTCGAAACCAGCCTAGCGCATTACTTTGTGAAATTTATTTCATCACCACTGCTCTCAAAAGGGTGAAGGAAAACATCGTGAGGAAACTAGCATGTCCTAGAACCAAAAATTCGAAGACATGTGACATCTACCAACCCGCACTGGGGCGGCGTGGTTGATTACGTCCCACTCCCTCTCACAGAGAGGAGGCCTGTGTCTCAACAGTGGGAACATTGAAGGCTGATGATAATGATGATGAATCCAAGTAGTTCCCACTGCTGGGACAAAGGAACCCCTCTCTAAAAGAGAAACATCACGATAGGCTGGCATTTGACCACTATCCCGCGTGAATATTAAACAATATTAAATTGTATTAGAATCTTTATTAGGTAATTAATTTATTTTGTTTACCTCCAAAATTCTACAAGTTAAACAATTGCTCAGTACACAGATATTATTTTATTACCATAATATAATAATATGTCCTCTGCAATATTCGTTTTCGACATAACTCCAATTTGAATCGTCCATATAAAAGCGCCGTTATTGATAATGTTATATCCTACCTTCGTAGCTTGGTTTAAGTGCTATTACTGTAATAAGAGTTGGTACGCTCTTGTTTTTCCTATATGAGGCCTTTGACACACCCTTCAGCGATGCGACTTGAAACTAGAACTTGCAACTCAACTTGCGACTAGACTAGTAAAATGTTTGTGACTCTACTTGCGACACAACTTATAACGCGACTTGCGACTAGACTAGTGAAATACCTATCAGTTTACTTGTGACACGACCAGTGAAATGCCTGTGAAACGACTTGCGACTCATTTTGTGATGCAAATCGCGACACTTGTGTTAAGACTTGCGTCAATTGGTGACAAGACTGGCATCATGCAACACACTCGATTGCTACTTATTTTTCATTACTCATACTCTGAAAGTAGGTCATTACATGTCTGATTAGACGTTTGAAAGTTATATATTGCCGCCCTAGGGAAAATCGCTTTCAACTGACAGCTGCCAAATTTAAGAAAAAAAAACTAGTTCTATTTTGACATTTCTATTGAACCATGTTCAAAATTTTTATACAGCCACAAAATTACAGAGCAATTTAAAATTAAAATAACATAAAGTTAAGTATTAAGAATATAAATAATGACTTTAAAATAATTTAGTTTCAACTGTTTCTCTAAAATATCACAGATTTCGACAAATCTTTGCCATTTTTTAAATAATGAACATGAAAAATCCTGGCTGTATAGCTGGACAACCACAGCACAAAAATTAAAAAAAAACAAGCGGCAAGTGACAATCCGATCTACACTCATTTTTTCTTTAGCTAAAGTTTATGTTGTTAATTTTACTTTTTTTCCTCGTATTCGTAATGAAAAGCACAGTGTTTACCTCGGGTAAATTACTTATTTAGTCCCTCGAACTATTAGCGCCCTCACTACGTTCGGGCGCCAAACCCCGTCTCGGGACGTAAATAAGTAACTTTCACGCCTTGGATAACAATGTACTATTACTGTCGCGTCGTGTGGCAAGTCACTAGAGTCTGTAAACAACTTTTTAACTTATTTTTAATTTAATTTTTTTAGCAAACGCATGTCGTTGGAGTGTGGCCAAGAGGCAAAGGTTTGCTTACTCCGAGGGAAGTGTAATATAGGATACGATATCCTTAATAGCCAATACATTACCGAGTTTAAACAGTGTTTGTAACTTATGCTTATGGCGATGACTTTTTAGCTCAGAAGGATGCGGAAAAGATTGCTTGATTTTACCACGTTTTTATTTAAAGACATTTACGTTTAGAAGTAAGCTTTTATGTACAAGTAGGTATTATGATGAAATCATTAGTTCCAGCCATTGAATTCAAGTCGTTCAATATAAAAAGCAAAAACGTATATAAAGCAGTAGAAATATATTTCAAACTATTTTTAACACGCAAGCTAAAGCTAAGCTAAAAATTATTGTAGTAACCTATTTATAGTTTGTAGATATAGTAAAAAAGGTTAAAAGACAAAAAATAAAAAACATTGTACGGCATTTCAATGACAGATTGGCGTGGTTCCGATTTGAGGACAAATACTTGTATTTGGCGATGGCGTGCAAATATTTGTCCCTGAAATACCGACACAAACAATGGTGAATCTGTGTGCGTGCTACTGATTGCCCACTCACGAAGTTTGAGCATGTGTGTGGCGTGTTAAAGAAGTTTGAATTGCCCAAAATCTATTTTTTGTTTTCTGGTGTATGTGGTGTCGTATGACGGCCCGGAGGTTTAGCACCCCGCTTCTCATACATGAGGTTGCGAGTTCAAACTCAAGCTAGAACCATTGAGTCTTTTTCAATTCATAATATGTACTTTCTAAAATCTTGGACACAGTGACAGAAAAAGCTATTTGAGAAGCATATATGGTGTTCCCAAAGGCGGTTTAATTAACCCTGACCACAACTTCACACACAAAAAAAAACATTTATGAACGTGGACGAGGCGAAAGAAGTCCACAAGGATCGTAGTAGGATCTATCAGTGTTGCAGGAATGTTTAAATAAGTTGCCACGACGTGGAACGCAAAAATCAATTGAAAGAACAGGGTGTGCTTTAGTCTGAATGAGTTAGAGAGTCCTTTCTGCATATATAAAGCAAAAAAAAGTACATACTAATTGAAAAAATCACACGGCTAAATGACCCGATCTTTTTAGCGTGTCGATGACATCATTTCATTTTTGTTAAGAAAAAGTGAAATGCCTGGATCTTGATACTTGATAATTTAGTACACTACTACCTATCGTTGTGTATAACAAACATGATATTCAATGTAAATAATTTAACCAATTAATGTAACCAACATACCTTGAATTTCAAGCAGCGGATTATGTTTCAGAGGACCCAAATAGAACACGAGGCTGTTACTGGAGTGAGAGGTCACGGTCAGAGTGACATGGCCCTCCTGACAGGCAGGAGGGGCGGAGTACATCGCCCACCCGTCGCCATGGAAACCTATTGATGTCTGCTCGCAATGGGGGCCTGATAAGCCTTCTGGACATTCGCATTTGTCCGCGAATGGCGTACCTGGGGAGAAATTGTTGGTTAGTAGATGATTTTTAAATTATTTGTAGTTTAAAAAACTATTTTGTCGGTATTCTGAAGTTTTTTGTTAACGGTAGATCGTAATAAACTCGTTTCTCTAATACCTAAGGTTTTTTTTGGCTTTGCTCTTGACTCTAATCTAGGTTCGAGTACCAGAGACAAATTCGACGATAGAGCAAGCTTAACCCGAAGAACTTTCAATCTAACTTTGAAGAGATTCGGATATACGCTTGGAAAGAAACTGAATGAGCATACATAACTGGGATTATATTGGTACCTTCTGTAAAACAAATATCAGTAAATAATAGATCTCATGAAAGGATGTGAAATAGACAATGATACCCAACTATCTTCATTAAGACGCGGACTGACTACGATTTTAATCGCTTATGACCGCGTAAACTATTGTCACCACTATGGAGCATCAATAAGATTGAAAAATGACATTTGTGTTGAAATGTGACGTAAGCTGCGAATGGGCATTTATTTTACTGCTTTTCTTTAGATTATTTAAAATATAGACATAAAATTAAATAATGGTTCGGTTAAAGTTTTAAAAAAATGGAAAACCTACTAAATTCTTAAAAAAAAACTGTTGTTATCGCTGGAAATGCAGAGATCTTCGACGTCAAAGTTTATTTTTGTGCTACAACTTCCCAATTTTTATTGGGAATATCAAACTCTTATTTAATTTTATTATTCTGTTCGGTTTAAATTCTTCTTTATACCCTTCTCTGTTCACTGTATTTTTCGCGTTGCTTATTTTTATTACATTACGTCATACTCGACGTTCTAAGAAACCAATTTTTGGGAATATGAGATAAGACCGCGCCTTAAACCAACTTCGTAATAGCGAAGCAATGATCAACTGCCCATTACTTTTAGGTAGGTATCTTAAAGGTTTATAACAGCACAAAATTATATTCTTCCGGAATTTAATGTTAGTCTAGAAACACGGGATATCATAAAATAAGAAGAAACTCACCTCCATTCAAACAAACAAGCGGCTCCACAACATCACAAGTGCACTCAGACTCCACCCTTGCAGAAACCCCAACAAAACTAGTGGTATTAGTGTAAACGGACAGAGGAACATTGTTCTTCATCAGCACGTTACGACACGAGTCCTCGCATTGCTCCTTCTCTATCAGACACTCGTCTATCTTCACCATGTAGATCTTCGATTGCAGTTCTTCTTCAAGCTGTGGAGAAAATTTTGGGTTAGAGAGTTTTTTTTTTTATATAAGGTAGGTTGGACCTTAGTCTAGATCAGGGGTAACAGAGACTAGGTCGATGGTATGGTATATGGAGTGGGCTTACCCAGAAGAAGCCTGGTTGGTGGGAAATTAAATATGGAACTCTATAGCCTTAGATCTAAAAAACTAGAAAGTTATGGGGAGAAGCCTTTGATGCATGCCAACAATAACGGTAGTCTAGTATGATGTTAAGAGAAAGGTTTTCAGACGGCAGTTGATCTGGACTTATGCAATTCTGTTATGATATCTGGGACTGACAATAATGATAATAATTATAAGCTAGCAGTAGCTTGTACTCAAACTGATAGAAAGCCCTGCCCTGAAAAATGAGTTTTATACATCTGAATTTTGTTAAGAAAGAAGTTATGACTGAGTTTTCTTAGGTCCTTTTTAAAAAAAAAAAAATATTTTACAATGGGCCATTATGATGGATTTCAATCCATGAAATATGTTATAGCTACATACAAAAAATGACAACAAAAATAAAAATACATATTACAAGTGTCACAAAGAACTACACTTCGCCTACAATAATTCCAAATAGGGTAACCCCATCAAATAAGGTCCTAATAACATCATACGGATACCAATTCCACGAAATGTCCTTGTAACCTCATTTATTACAGCTTTCTATCCGAAGACCCATGTTCGGACGTTAACTGCTTCAAAACTTCGGGCACAGAATAGTTGGATGCAGAAGGTCGGTTCTGTCATTTACATAGCCTTTTCCAAATATGTTGTAGTCAACTTCCAGTCTTATGGGGTGCCAGTATTTTATTAAGACCGACTGCCTAATTGCTCCCATAAATCTTGTTAGTACTGGGGCATATGACACCCCTTGGTTAGATTGGCGAAAACACGCACACACATTTTATATATAGCTAGTGGAATGTTACTAAAATTATGGATATATGACGCTTTTGTTGAAGAGATAACCTGATAAGAATTCAGCCAGATTAATTCGATTTTGACTTTTTCAAACAAAATATTAAAAAAAGTCCATAAATCTTTTATTGGCAATCGACAAACATCCAATGCGGCATAATAATAAGGTTTAAATAAATCGTTTTGAAACGATACTTGCTTGATTTTATTCTACTACTACTACTACGCACGCATGTATGTGACGCCTGCGTGTGTCTATTCTAGCTTATTGTACAGAACCGACCTTCTACATTTCCCTGTGGTTTACAAACTAAGACTTCGATGTTGACCTTCTAAGGTCAAGGTCAAGTAAAGAGTCGTTACAACTCCCAAAGACTTAAGTATCTTCGCATTAAAGTTGTAAAAGGAAAGTTTTAGATCCATTTGTAAGACGCTCACGAAAAAACGGCTGATCGAATTGATTAAATGAACTATGGCGGGAATTTGTAGTGACTAGACAATAATTGTATTGTTGAGGGAGCTAAGGTGGCTAATTTATTAGGTCCAGTATTTGAAAGACAAGTTTAGATAGTTAAAACTAAGAGAAAAAATGTATTTAAATCTGTGACTAAGATTTAGTTATTACACCTACCTTTTACACCCCAAAGCAAATGTGACTTTCATACATACTCACCAACTTTAGGGAGTGCTAGTGGAGAATTTATTGATGAAAGCAATGGCATTTTTAAAATTGACGACTGTAATTCCAATTTTGCCCGTCAGAACCGCTAAGTTCATGCATATTTAGACATGCCATTGACATGATGGCTGCTCTAGTGTGTAGAAAGCATAAGACCTTGTTTTAAAGTTTTTTCTTGCTATAACAAGCCAGTGCAGTAGATCATCATCATCATCAGCCGGAAAATGTCCACTGCTGAATATAGGCTTCCCCCTTAGATCGCCACGCCGAACGACAATTCACCACTTGCATCCATCAGGTAATATGATACTTATCGATAACTTTTGAGAATTGAAACTTTTTCTATCACAATTACGAATAAAAAATATCCAACGTACCTTTTCCTGAATCCCAATAACCATACTATCCAGTTTCTCAGGAGGATAATACGGTGATCCGTGCGCAGAAAACCGGACATCCAAAAACACATCCTTCACAGTATTCTTCGTAAATACGGTGAACACATCCACATTGTCCAGTGACGTATTATACAGCTTCGCCAATGTCCGATGTAGTTTATCCTTTTTACTCGTACCCTGCATAAAAGAGAGAAAAGATAATTAGAGACGTCGATGGAATGAATTGTGATGACGGACGGTGCGGTAGACATTAGTAAAATACGCTTGAATTATTCTTAATCTACTTCTTGGCTTTGGCCATTTTGTTCGGTCGATTTACTTGGACGAAGAAAAAATTGGAACTTTAATTTGGAAAGATGATTTTTTTTCTATTTTCATCCAATATTATACCAGATGAAAATTGGTTCTACAGTCTTTGCGATTTCTTCTTGCCAACGGAATAGGTGTTTTTTTTATAATTTAAAGGTGACAAGCAAGCATACGGCCTGCCTGACGGAAAGCGGTCACCATAGCCTATTGCGGCTTGAATTACCGAAGGCTGGAGTGATGCTGATCTTAGTCGACCACGGGGGTGACACCCAGTATCTAGATTATGAAAGCTATATCTTCTTATGGCCAGATTGGAATCCAAATCCAACATAGTTCAGGAAGAGCTAAGCTGATCACAATGACGAGAAATCTACATATTTTATGTCCTCAAAAAAATTATAAAAGCTTTTGAAGATCTATGGCCCGTTTATGATGTACAGTAACTTTTCTACATCCATAGATAAATCTCTAGGGTAAAACTAGGTAATACGCCCTAGCTGACAAAACGCCCCGTCAATCTAGCATTCAAACTTACTGCCGCCGCTTACGGCCACTGTTGGCGCAGAATATGGCCCTTGAACACGGCCATGTTGTACGTTAACAGTGGCCACCCTCGCGTGTGGTTCCAAGCAGTAATTAAGCCCCTTCGTACACTAGGCGACGCAAGTGACCGATACCTCACGACTTTGGTATTCATTGTCACGATACTTACCTGGATGCCATAGTCGTTAGGTATGAAAGGCTTAGAGTGTTAGAATGACGGGGCGTTATGTCAACTAGGGCTTATTACCTAGTTTTCCACTAGTAGCAACTTTTTCGATTTCAAAAAAAAAATATTGAAAAATATAAATCGCTTCGTATGCATCGACAGATTGCAAGCGATATTTCAGGCTGCATGTGTATTTCGCGCGTCAGATTCTGTTATCCGCCGATCGCTGACATACATCGGTGACTGGATCGCTTTGTGCTATGGAGAGATACTTTACATCTGGTTATTCCATTAGTTTTTGATTATATGGGCCATTTAGCAAGAACCAAATAACTAGTTATATTAGAACTAGATGTTTAAGACAACATTCCAGTGTTAAGAGATAATTTTTATCGTTTAACGCTGGATATTAGTAATGTAACTCGGTTTGATTTTTGCCTGTAACTTGTAACCGAATTTGCCTATCCGAGTCTTTAAAATATCCAGTCCGAAGCAGCCGTCAAAAACAAAAGAACGGGATTCGGATTGAGATTGAATATTTTCGGGCGTAAGAAAAGAGAAGTCTACTACTTATTTACTATCAACGTAATTGTTCAGTGCGGCACAAGTTTATTAGGTACAGCATTTCCAATCAAAGACATGACAATGAATCTTTTCTAATCAACTTTTTACGACAATACCATCATCATCATCTACCTTTGTCCTTTGTTAGTTTATTATTGAAATTAAGGCCGGACAGATTAATTATCGGGTATAAGAACCTGCATTTTGCACTTAGCGTCAATACGACACTGTAATTAACAGCTAATTATCTCCCTCCAACTAATAATAGCCCTTAACTACATACACTAACAAACTACATCACAATGACAGCACAGTTCTAAAATGGCGACCGCAGCCAATTGCTCGTAAACCGCTAAGCTGTTAACTGAGCTCAATGAATCCCCGGATGAAACTTTACGTAAGCATAATTTGGGGCAAGGTCAAGAACTAAGATCGTAGAAGGAAAGGATAAGTCAGCGTATATCTCTTTTTGTGGACAGGGAATGTGTAAAGGGTATTTAAGAATGGGTTAAGAGTCTTCTCTATCTCTGTCAATTTTGGTTAACGTAACAAAAGTAAAAATATGGGGAGTATATTCATGTTTATTTTCGAAAACTGCTGGTGGTAAAAATCCCTTCAGAAACCACGTTAATATCGAAAATAAAAAATATAAATATTGTAGTCATTCCTTTCTTCATAAATATAGTCAACTCAAAGCAACGTTTGTTTGTAGCCTAATAATGACTAAATCTTAATTTTAATTACATTTGCCATATCTAACATCAAAGATCTATGGTCCAGAAGCTAGCATCTCCAGTCAACTGTAGCATTAGAACATCGTCTGCCCATTTAGCAATGAACATCTTAATTCCTTTGAAAATTAACCGAAGTCCTGAATCGCCGCATTTTGAAATTCCCAAAAAATATGCAAGATTATAAGTAACAGACTTTTCTAAAAAAGGGACTAAGACCATCTCTGGCACGTTTTTTTTTTTTTTTTTTTTTTTTTTTTTTTTTTTTTTTTTTTTTTTTTAGCAAACTCAATCTTTCTTGGGGTGCTAAGACAGGAAACCTCCACGTGCGCCCGTGGACTAGAGTTCCCTCTCGGATACGTCCGGGGGGAAGACCAGTTTTTCGGGCCGGTGCGCCCTGGGATGCGGGCAAAGACTCTCCTTAGGCACTTGTGCCTAAGGGGTTTCTTTGCCCGTATGCAAATAGCCTGTCGGGTGGACGCTCCAACGCGTGTCCCTCTGAACAGCAGAGGGCACAGCGGCGGAGCGGGCTTGCGGACGGTGAGTAATGGGTATGCTCGCCGTCCGACCAAGGACCAAGCCCGGGTCGGTGGCGCGTCGTGTTTCACGCGTCACCGACGGGGCCCCTTATGGGGCCAAATGCCTGCCGGGGTCGCGGATTTTTCTTAATCCAGGATACCGTGGCCCCGGAACGTATTAAAGGGCATCCGACGGAACACGGGTGGATTTTAGTCAGTAAGAGTCTGACAGTCCCTTCCGCCCCACCCAGGGCGGGAGGACTCATTTGATGATTTTGCCACCCTAAAAAAAAAAAAAAAAAAAAAAAACTCAATCTTTCTTAAGTCTTACGTAAGTTCACCTAGTTTTTAAGTGGTTTTAAGTTTTTGTGAAATAAGCGTTTTATAAATTTTGTCGTCGAGAATTTTGGTAGGGAATTTAATTTTAAGGATTATGTTTAAGTAGATGTTTAAAACTGATGTTTATTGTGTATTTTATTGCGCATTGTTAATTTATGTAAGTTAATAAAATGAATCGGTTTGCTTGTATAATCGTAGTAGGTAACGTTCAGTAATTTCTGCCCCATTGGAAAATGCGTATAGCATTCATTGAAATTCCAACGTTCCTGTTTATATGGAATTCCAATTCAGTTTTTATTTTTAAGGCTTAATATTCTATCGGCGTAACTTATTGAAAGGTAATCCTAAAAAATGTTGTAGTATTGATAACAGCCCAGTATTTGCATTGAATATATTATCTCTCTTCTTTTTTGTGCGTGGGTTTGATTCCCAGTTTGTGAGTGTTATTTGAGTTTAAAATTCGAATTACAGATTTTCAGTACCTAGCCCTCAACCCCCATGAGACTTAATTAAATACAACTGGTAAAATATGGCACAACTTCGAAAAAAACTGATGATGATATTATAACCTCGTATTTCTTCAAAATCTAGTTGTAAATTCTTATTTTTCGCTTTGTTTTAAATCTCTAGACAGAAACTCAAACTTTGTAACTTTTTTGTCCGTATGTTGAGCTTCCTCATAGCTGCTTAAGGGTTTCCCTTTTCTCCATCCAAACTTCTTTATCTTATGCGATCTCTGGCCATGTCAATTTAACAAACATATTTTAACATGAAAATAATAAAGAATGTAGGCAGCTAAGGACGCTGTTACATTCTCGACTAACTCAAATGTAGGCATCTAAGAGGCACACTACGCGTACGTTACGTGATGTTGCTGCGTGCGTCTTTTATATTTTCTGATTCATCTTTTACTTTTTTTTTTCTGATTTATATTTTCTACATTTATTTTGATAGGAAAAACGTATTTACGTGAAAATGTTGTATGACGTCAAGCATTTTTCTGATCTTTATGTAAAGATGAACGCCTTAACTACTTACATCAGGCTCAGGAACAATGAACTCTTCAGCAGTGATGTTCACAAAACGTATGGATCCTGACTTGTCAACTGCTTCCTCTGGGATCTCCTTGATGGTCACATTGACTGTTGCTTCAACCCAATGGAATGGTACTAGTGGCTCATTTTCTTCTGTCACCTGGAATTAAAAAAGAAATATTAATAACCTGGATGTTTTTTTTTTTGTCAGAAGACGCTGTCTTGAAAGGGCACGAGGCTTTGGAACGCAAGAGGCAGAAAAAGGAACGGGGTGGTTCTTAATCAGTGAAGTCAGACAGTCCCTTTAGGTCCACCAAGAGATGACTCATTTGATGATTTTACCACGCTAAAAAAAACCAGAGCTAAGTCCATCCCAAAAATAGAAGAAGTGGTTTCTTATAGGGGATCGCTGTCCTGTTATCTTAAACGAGCAATTCTTGTTTAAACGTTTATTTCAAGCATTTCATAGGGCTGCAACAATTGAGATGAAGTTCTGTATTTCGGTAAGAATAAAAAAAAATGTGCCTAGAAAATAAGCGAAGCTAGCAAGTACAGGCGCTAGCACGACAACATATCTGGAACTTTAAAACTTTCCCAATTGAATATGACTCTTCTTCTTTTGCGACAAAGTTGAAAATATCATAAAAAAATTGACAGACTGGTAGTTTGGTGTGTTGGCGTCTGTCCTTGTAGTTTTAAGCTGATTATAATTACGTCGACAGAGGCCCTTCATTGAAAAACTTGTTCTGTAATAAATTAAACCAAAATAGACATTAAAGCCCCTAAGCTTGTAATTATTCCATTACCAAAATTAAAGTAAAGTTGTTTTGGCAAAATGACGGAAAATAAACAAAGTTTAAGTAAGATGCCATAATATTTTCCTAACCCATAAATGATAATATATTTTTTTAATAAAAAAATTCTCCTCATTAGGAATTTCTCCTGTGTCGTGGGTGTGTTTACAAATCATCATCATCAGCCTTCAATGTTCCCACTGTTGGGACACAGGCCTCCTCTCTGTGAGAGGGAGTGGGCCATAATCCACCACACGGGCCCAGTGCGGGTTGGTAGATGTCACATGTCTTTGAATTTGGTAGTTCTAGGACATGCCGGTTTCCTCACGATGTTTTCCTTCACCGTTTTGAGAGCAGTGGTGATGAAATAAATTACACAAAGTAATGCGCCAGGCTGGGTTCGAACCCACGACCTACAACTCGTAAGTCGGGGCCGATACCACTGGGCCACCACTGCTCTCATGATAAATGATTGCTTTTAGGTCTTCCTACAAAAATAGTTTTCTTTCGCTCTAAACAAAAACATAAAACATCAGAAGCTTGGCCATCTACTGAACAATTTAAATGTGGTACTCACGTTAAACCTCAACAAATAAGTTCCATTTGGCGTGCCTTCCTTCATGGTGATCATGCCAGTATTGCTGTGGATGTCGAAGTACGGACTCCTCTGCTCATATGAAGGAAGCCACATGAACCTCTTGTCTGCCAGGTCCCAATCATCAGGGTCGTCAACATAGACGCGACCGATTTCTGTGTCGGGAGCTTCACCCTGTAGAGAAAAATAATAATGAATAATACAATAAATTTATGTCCCCAAAAAAAATGCTGCTTTAATGTATAAAAGAAAACGGACTTAAAGACACAGAAGAAAAAATAGCGTCAAAATTAAAATACTAAACAGTCTCTATGTTTAATGATAGACATGGCAACACTAAAAATTAAACATCATCAAAATTCGAAATCTAACAGAACGTGTAGACTTAACAAAGACAAAGAGAACAAAAGAAAACCAGACTAAAAAATACATCTACTATATAAAACATTTTACACGTTAACAATAGAAACCAAAGAAGAATAGCAGTTAGACTTCTAAAATAAAAATAAAAATCTCGATCTATCCTTCGCTATATTAGGACCAAAATTCGCCAGTACAATGTTAATGGGTCCTTTCAGGCTACTGAGAGAGAGCAGAACAATTAAAAACGGTCTAAATACGTCCCACTCGTCAAGTACTTAAACTCGGCCGTTTAGTAAAGTCCGAAGCCGGATTTTGCTGACCAGTGGTCGTTTGGACCCTGATTTTTGTTTGATGGAAATAGATTTGTAGATTTTTGTGACTACACGTGTGAGGTTTTTTTAAGCAGTGTAACAATGGGGATGGCAACTGGGGAACTAATGGCGCTAGCATAGCTTGTTCCAAGCATCGTCATTGGCTCAAATCTTATAGGTACTTCAAAATAGTACTATCCCATTGGTCGGATTAGGACTTACCTATGGTGGCGCCATCTACAATTAGCTTTGACCGGCCTTCCCCATTAGCATGGATGTGATTGACCTTCATCATCCAATATACGAGTACAAAAACTACAATAAATATTTTTTTTAAAGCAGTTTTTAAGCTAACGTTGGACGTGTAAATCCACAGAGGTTTAAATTTCACAATATTGTTTCAGGCAGTTTCTGAAGATGTTAATAGGAGTAGAAAGGTATAAAGTTTACGAGTAGATTCCAGAAATATCTATGAATTATTTTTGAATGTGGTAAAGACAATATCCTACTGGATTCCATGATCAGAAAATTTCGAATCACTTTCCTAGCTAAAATCTATCCCATTTAACTCTCAAATATAACCAAAATTAGAGCTACATACAAAACAGAATATCAAACCATTTCGTTATTGTTATATGCAATAAATTCTTATCGACAACGAAACATGCCATGTATTGAATACCCGTTAAACCCTCCAAAGCGTTTTACTTTTAATAATAACGTTGCCCGATAGCTACCTAATTAAACCAATTTTATTCGGATCCACTACGGACCGGTAATTTTCCAATTCATTTAATAATTATCTGGGATCCAGAAATACGAAGCCTTTTTGATAGAAGATACGAAATAATTTATATAATAAACAATTAGTTTTAGCTCTTATTTAGAACAGGACCTTTGGAAAACACTTTTTAATAGAACATTGTTTCTCGCTCTATTTAATTAATTTGAACCTATCTTGTATATTTTAAAGAGAGCAATATAAATTCTTGAATAAAATTGTATGGTTGATTAGTTTTGTTTAAATTTATTCAGGTAGTAATTTTCAAGTAGTATAAATAAAAACGTTAGTTCAGGTTTATAATTTCATCCTCCACAAAATTTCTAATTGTATTTTCATTTCTCTCAACATAAAAATTAATTTAATAGTTTACGTTTGTAAACTATTAAATTAATTTTTATGTAAACTAAACAATGTACCTACATACAAAAATAATTAATTTCTCAAAATTTTAACAATCTGCTTGAACCAAAACCTCCCTACAAATAAGAAAAAGGAAAATAAATAGAAACTTCTTCCGGCCATATTTACTCACGCTTAGTTTTTAACTAAACAACTTGTAATTACCGATGAATAACTTAATTTCCGAAGTTGCCAACTAAAACTGTTGGCGACAAATCAATTATGGCGGCGATAGCTTTTCTCGAAGTTGTGTGTAGGAGTTTTGGTCAATCCGGGGTTTAGGAGGGACTGAGTAAAGCCGGTCGTTAAAACGAACACGGGATAAAAGACGCGTTTGTGTTGATTATGGGGAGTAGCTTGACTTCTATGAGGACAGTATTTAAAAGTAACTATACTCGCGAGTAAATGTATGGAATCACTTAATTAAAATTTATACGGAATAGCTCCTTAAAGAATGGCGTAATTTGAATGAATTTGTTATCAATTAAAAGTAAACAGTTAAATCTTAAAATGGTAACATTCTTAACTAGTTACAAAGGACTCAAGATCGCGTGGAATTGGAGTGATTCAATATTTTTGCGCGAGTGTAGGTAGGTACTGAATACTCTTTCAAAATAAAAAAAGAGATATTGTGTGATAAAAATAATTAAAATTACTAGGTACATGAAGAGAAAAATGTGTTATATTCTCACGGTAAAGTAGTCCACCTTGTCACTTGCATTGCTACTATTATTTCATCTGTGCTTGCTTAATTTACAAGCCATTAAATACCAGTTTACATCGGTCGAATGTTTAACAAAGTACAGTTAGTAAAGACAACCCATCACTTCTAAAAGCAGCACCTATATCAAATGTCAAAATATCAAATGGATCAAAATATCAAGGAGACTACTTATACCTTGATTAATCACGAAAAATGTAAATCGGGCATAACACAAAGTCTTGTTCAAGAACGGAATTTTCTTTTCTGTCCGTTTATTCGAATTTCAAAAACAGTGACACATAGCACATCACTAAACTGTAGGTCGTACTACTGTAGATATGTACCTACTCTCCCAACTTTAATCGACATTCCAGTAACTCGCCTCCACTAGCGCACATACTAAACGCTCCACAAACGTATTTGTGGCAAGTCGCCTTCATTAAGCGCTGAGTTTAAACGAATCCCGCTTGCTTTACACAGATTGCGCGTAGTGCATGCATGGACATTCTCCTTTATTTTTTAGCTCACAAATAGTATTAAAAGTGGATAGAAAAACTCTCCGAAATTCTTTTTTTTTTTTTGACGTATCGATTTAACTTACAACAATTTGTTTTGTGGTTCAGTTTAGCTTAATTTTGTATTTTAATATGTGTTTTGAGAGTCGGTTCACGACAATAGGCGAGTAGTAGAGTAATACCGTCGTACCACAAAAATATAAACATCTGTTGAACGCATGTCTAAAAAAAGTGTAACTGAAAAACGTCAATAGCCGTTTTGAAGTTGACGGTTTTTTTAGACAAGTGTTCAACAGATGTTTAACTTTTTTGTAGTAACACGGTAATTATTTAATAAATCAAATGTGATTGCTGCAAACTACTATAAATTGTGTGTTAAATATTTAATTCACTCTATTAGAATATGAGGGCCACTAAATAAGCTCTCTCAAGTGATAAAACCACAAAAATGGCAATACAGTGCTTTACTAAATCGACAGAGGTACTTATACTTGCACGCAAGTGTGAAGTAGATATCAAAGCATACTAATAAGTGATGCTTATCCTCCTTTATAATCAATTTAGCAGTTATTAGCACCTCAAATCTTCTTCTACCCAAAAAAAAGGACCCATTATAAGATCAAACGGTTTCCCTCTTTAACATAACTGTCTATAATGGCCTCTCAATCGCTCATATTATACCCTCATTTAAATCTCTTGACACAGTTTTCAACCCTTGGTAAAGTAAAGCCGTCAGCCCGACAGCTTGATGCCACTTCCACACATCTGTATAAGTAAGAAAATCAGGGCACGACAGTAAAAAGTGCCTTCCCGCATAATCCCTGTTTATGGTACCCGTACTAAACTCAGTTTCATTAAAGCGCAAAATTAACATTTTAATAGCCATATATTATTATAAAACAGCGTATAATCGTTAATGTTTATAGCGTATCGAATCTTTTGACTTGATTATTCGTCGGTGGACAAAAACGAGTGGATTAAAGGTAAACAGAGGTAAGGGTAAATTAATATTGTCTGTTTTTTCCCTTAAACGGTGTGATGGTTTATTTTGAGATGGGTCTATTATTAAGGAATATATTTAGAACGTAAAAGGTCTGTAAATAAAGAAGAAAACAACGCTTTCTACGTAAAAATATACTTTTGCCCTGCATCACAAATTTCTCCTGAATCGTGGGTGTATTTACAAACATTTAAACTCACATAGGTACACTATCACCCATACCAGAAAGAACTACATACTTGCAGGTCATATAAAATATTTGTTCCGTTGGGAATCGAAACCACGACACGCCACACAGCAGTCTGTATCTCAGTCACTACACCAACTATGCAATCAAATTTGGGTTTAAGAACTTCGTTCATTTTATTGTGAGGAAAATAAGCAACCAACTCTTGAGACAATAATGAGATAAAGACTGTATCTTTAGTCTTTAAAACTTCAAATCTAGACCGTCAACGTTTATCACCGAGGTTATAACTTTTAACATAACCAGAGTAATAAGCTATAAGAATGGTATACAATGAGAACAGTAAAAGATTTTACTGTTCATATAAAACCCTCTATTTCACAAAATTTGTATGTGATCATCCTATGCTGAACATGGGTATTGGTACAGAAAGAATTTAAATTCCAGGAAAGCTATAGTGAATCTTACTTGCTTACTCTAAAAGTCCTCCATTTTAATCTAATCTCTGTTTTGGCTGGTGACGAATCTGTCTGTATTTTTAATTTGCGGTCTCCATTTTTTTTTATTCGCCCCACACTAGGAATTTCTCCTATAACGTGGGTGCGTTTACAAACTTGAAACACACATACACAAACTCTCAAACCCGTAACACCTACTTGCATATCATAAAAATATTTGTTCCGTGCGGGAATCGAACCCGTGACATGCTGTGCAGCAGTCGATCGCTCAGCCCCTGTGCCAACGTGGTGCCAACCGTGCCGTCAAATATCTATTGTCAGGTATGTTATATTTATGTAAGAAACTATTCGGAAAATTCACCGAGTAGATCGACAACTTGAATCCGTTTGAAACCGGGGAGGGTTGATAGGAATTTATACATATAATACTAAATAATACGCTTGTCTCCTTTCGAATCCAGTTGACGAGAGTAACTCCAGTGTGTGAAAGAAACAGAGCTATACAAGTCGTCTAGCGCCATCTCGTTCCCACACTGAAATTACTATGACTTTAAGACGTCATAGTAAGCAACTAGAACCTACAAAAGTGAGCATGTGCGATAGTAATAAACCTTCATCCCTTATTTATAATTATGTAAAAAAGGCCTTTTCTCTGCATTGGCACAATTTACAAGCCCATATTATTTATCAACACACCACGTAGAATACAAATTGTCTAATGAAACGAATGCTTTAAGAATTGTTGGAAAAATAAAGGTGCTTGCGAATTTCGGCCGCAAGAATAATGTGTTACGTGATTATTTTTGTTGGTAGAATAAAATAATGGCGGTAATGTTGTAGAAGTGATAAAATGGAGGCTGTTTTTAATTAAGAGTGACGGTGAAGATTAAGTTTTTTTTTGTTTGTTAAAGAATATAATGGAAATTCTTTATAGAAATGAATTGATGAGGCCTGTTTTGGAGCTAGACAGTAGGTACCTGAATTATTTATTAGTTTTTGTTGTAGACTTTTTTCTATCGTTGATCAGATTATTTTGTTTCTACTGCTGCTACAGGTAGGACTCCTCTCTGTGTAACTACTATAATAGCCCTGGTTAATGAATGTCATGCTTTCGAAATCTTAGTTTAAAAATAACTGGGTCATTGCACGGTGTCTTTCCAACCGACTTCAAAAATCGTTCTCAATTCGAATGTTTCCTTTATTTATTTTTTTACACGCACAATTTGAACTCTCATACTTTAATGTAATCTAGAATTTTTTAAACTTAGATTTTGTTAGCCACACTTATGTAACGAAGTAATAATCCAATTATAATTTCTAGGTTCGTGTTATACCTACGTTAATATAACCCTAGAAACCGAGGTCAAACACCCCACGTCAACATCTCGATTTCACACGTAACCACAGTCAAGTATACCGTAGTATACAATACATTATATTATGTATAATCAAATGTATAAACCAAATCAAATCCCCCAGAATCGACGCTTCATATCAATTATCCGAATTATTCGACAGCCAATTGAAATCATATTGTTATTATGCGTCACTTAACCATTGGACCGTTAATTGGATTTGCCAATAATCACCATGGAACAGTCGGTTGGCACATAGTTAATTAATTATAAATCATAATTGACAAAATATTGGCCGTTATCCGGTTTGGTTTTCTGAGGGTCGTGGTTAATCGAATAAAGGTAAGGGTTTCATTCGATTGATTTGGTACCTATTTTATTCGATATTCGATTCTTTTAATACAATAACAATTATTATACAGTGACTGGCAAGGATTTAATAAATGTTTCATTCATTTTATGTAATTTTAATGAGAACCACAAAATGGCGGCGAATATACTCGCGCTAATGAATTCCGAAAATAAAACAGAACCAAAGAAGAAATAATAAACACACAATATCGTGGACAAAGAACTTTGAAACAAAAACCGAATACCATCCAATACAATTCGATAGTATAGAATAGAAGAAACAAAACGAGAAGCAAAGAAAACATAAATAACAACTATATTGCCATTGTATACTCACGTAATACCGCCAACTGTATAAAATCTCATTGAAGTAGGTTTCCGGCTGATTGCATTAAGGAAAACAATATTGTTAATACACTGTGTTAGAGTTACATACTTGAGTAAAAAGAAAAAAAGACATCAAAAGCGTGCTAAAATCCAAAAAAAAAAGCATTCCAACAAAATCATTTGAATAATAAAATTAGTCTGTCCAGGGATAAGTAATAAAAGGTCAAACCGTGAACAATTCGTCAAGAAATAGGCAGATTAGGTACTTATCGAATAATGTTACGGTTATTCAATTTTGAAAATCGAATTATGACAAATGAAAAAACCTTTTTAATAAAAAAGAAGAAAAGGTGACATTAGTTCTATTTTCAAAATTCAAGCACTAGCAATAAATGGCGGGAGTGATATTCTCGATACAACTAAACTTAACGTTATATCGAGAATATTACTTTCTAACTGTACTGGATGGTCAAAAACTGAAATCTCTAAAAATAGTACAACAAAAATAAAAACTTTTACGCCAAATTAAACATAACCAGGAAACTAAAAGGTGAACGATATTAAAGGTCTACTTGGAGGTTCAAAGGAAATATGTGATGGTCCCTGAAGGGATCAGAAATCTTTTTTGGACCTTTGTTGGGCCACTTTATTCGGAATGTAATTGCCCTTTAAATATGTAGGTAAATATCAAATAAGCCTTTAACATTTTTCTGGGTTATTTACTGTTACTAATAGAATCGACGGTACCTTACCCACTGCTGGATACTGAGAAATTAAATGAGGTGGGGGATACTACAACAAAATATAATACTAAACGAATTTCTACGAACCAACTAAACAAAATCACATAATCGTAAATGGAACGATAATTCAAAAGACGAAGCGGACTCATAAATATACTGGTACATTCGAAATTCAAAACAAAAAAGAATACCTAAAAATTTAAAAAAAATAAAGGGAAAAGTGTCACAATACCTTGTAATTGTAAACAAAGATGTCGCTATGCCCTGGTGCCATGGGGTTGTCATTCTTGTCTCCGATCACCACATGGAGAATAGAGACGCCTGTCAATCGAGGAGTGCCGGAATCGGTGATGGCTACTGGAATCTTGTACTCTTTGCGCTGTTCACGGTCAAAAGAGACGAGCGTTGATAGAATGTTGCCTGTGGAAAAAACAAAGATTATTAACAATGTGTACTTTTAAGGAAAAAAAGAATAGAAAACCTGAATCTAATGCCCCCATAGCTGGGATTATTATGATGTGTAAGAGCGAGAGAGTACGTTTATGGGTTAGTTGCTTCTGCCCTACAATGACAATCCACTTCAAATATTTATGAAAGACAATTTCCTAACACGGAAACCTAAATCTTCCATGACTATAATTGACTAACAACCCATAACTCTTTTTGACAGCAATATAACATAGTAGATCAATTGAAAATGATTTGTAGGTCATAAAGACGACAGTTGCTTGATAATTTACACGCACGATTGATCAATCAAGCAATAGATTGACCCATATAAGTATGGGTCTATACTACTACTATGGGTACTATGGCAACTAAAAATTATTTCTTGAAAACCAATTAAAGTTTTAATTTTCTACGAACTTTTTAATTGTCTCGAGGAAAACTAAAAGTTATTTCATTTTAATGTCAAGTTTTCTCGAAAGGTGACATTGAGAACTTGTGTGGAGCGGTTAGCACGAGCATTTCTTCTATAAAAAGTTCACGATTTAGAATTATTTTTATATGTCTTGGTTTGTTTACATTGCGGCAAAACTAATGGTGTTACTAATCTGTTTTGAGTGGCATATTTAGTAATGGTACTTAGAATAAATGTTCTCTGGTAAGTAATGTTCGAGGAAGTATTTATTCCGTACAATCATCAATGGAACGCGCCAAATGTTCGAGCTATTTATAATTTTTCAGCTAATGCCAGCAATAGCTTGCCAGAAACCGCCAACTTACTGCCAAAATATCAACTATTTACAAATCTGAAAAGCGAATCTTTTACTCAATACAGAGCTGCGAATACAAAATTATAAACACGCCAACCTAAATGGAGAGGACCAAAATTGAATTGGCACTTCGCAAACAAAGTTAGACTTAGGCTTGGCACGCCATTTATTGCATGTTAACTACACTAATTGATCGAAACTCGATTTTGGGCGGCTCTCGGAAAATTTCTGGCGCGCGAATGGGGACCCACTGAATTGAAATGGAATTGCTCCAAAGACGAATCGGGGAAGTTTCCATTTGGAACCTAGCTTCGAGTTTAGTGGAATTTGTGTCAATTGGTCCATTGTGGCAGGACTTGCTCGAAACATATTTTTGGGAGTTTCGGGAAGGATTTTATTCGTACATTTTGTGCTTCCCAAAACTCCAAAGCAAAACTTTTGTGAATATTCTTTTGGCTTTATATTTGTCGATTTTGCATCAGAATAAGATTTTCTGACTAATAACGTCTGATATTGAAGACATCATAAAAGCAAATGAGCAAATTCAATGTTGCCTACTCAATAAACTCACAAATCTATGGTATTGCCGTCAATAAAAAGAAATATATGTCTCTCCATAAACTTAGGCCTTAAGCATACATAATACAAAATAGTTCTTACCTTGTATATGGAATTTGGAGCGAATATCGAAAGAGGCTGATTCGTTCAAAGCGAAGGTGAAAGGAGGTCCGTTCTCTATTGAATCGTAGTCTTTGGCAGTTAAAATTACCACCTGGCCAGGCGGTTCATTTTCATACCAAATTACTGGCTGAGTCTGTAAAACAAAGATGAAGATTATAAATATTTCTGGCAAAAGTTTTTAGTTTTTTTTTGTGTTTTTGTTCTAAGAAAAAAAAATGCGATTAATAAGTATGTCGTATAATTACTGCTTGGATCTCATTCAGCTTTTTCCTAATAACATTTTCGCAAGGAAACGAGGAAAAGTCAAAATTCAAGGTCAAGCAATATGAGGAAAATTGAATGAAAAAATGATTTATCTAATTATTCGATTACTAGCGCCTCCCCCCGGCTTTTCTCGGGAAGTAGAGCATATCATGACGACATATTTGTTACGTCTCAAGGATTAGGCAGCGTTTTCAATGAAAGCTCCCAAGCGGATTGTCTTTTTCCGACATTTGCATCAATTATCGTCAAGTCTTAACCAATTTACACGTTACCATAACAAATTATACACTTAAAATCTTCCTCATAAATGATTCTGTCTATTGATGATAACCACATTAAAATCCGTTCAGTAGTTCTTGAGTTTTTCGCGAACAGACAGACAGACAGACGCAGCGGGTGACTTTGTTTTGTAATACACGTAGTAACAAGATCACTTCTGTTATGTTATGTAAAGTTATATTTTACATTACATCTGCTTAATATAAAAGTCTAGAAAAAAATTGGAATAAAAATTAGCAATGTCTTCCATATAACTTCAGTTTTATCACACGCCTCTTAGAATATGTATGTATGCATAATATAGCAAAAAATACTTCCGATATCCCAATGAACCCAACGAATATTAAACAGTGGAATAAATTTTCTTACATTATTCCTTACGGCTTAAGATATTGTATTAGAAAACGGGCTGTAAAAGCAGAATACTGAAAAAGGCACCAAATAGAAGTTAACTTTAATACTAAGCTTTACTGGGGAAATATAATAGCGGGATTATGAATATTGGCCTAACATTTCGGGGTTTTGGTCGAAAAATTATTGTAGTAAGAGCAAACTATATTTTTCGAAGTTAATCGGCTGGTAAACCAGTGATTTCAATGTAGATTTGAATAAAAATACCAATATTTCTAAAATACGGTTTTTAGACTAACACGCGTAGTATTGCCAATAACCAATTCTAAAGAATCAACATTTGAAGTTATTTGTAGACATTTTTTGTTAACTGTCTAGTAGGTAACTTTTACACTCTTTTAGACAACTGAAGAATAGGATTTTTTTTCTACATTTGAAAGAACTAAAGACTACATGAAGTTTTAAATATTTCATGTTGTCTATAATTCTTCGATCGACAAAAATGTCTCTTCTACGGTGTCATGCTAGTCATTTCAAGCGTTCAGCAACGCTATTCTCTACAAAGAAATAGCATGCTTATGGCAATGGTACTCGTATTCGTATACAAGTAAAATCGGAGAACTATATACACTTACACAGCCAACTTAAGTCTACAAAACCCAACAGTTATCCTAAAAACATTTTAAATCTAAATAAAACCTATTTCTACGAAAATACCAACAAGTCTCTTTAACATGGCCATCGCTAGTCGCCCAAAGCTCTCCAGAGGACCATTTAGATCTACGGAATGGAAATTAAACCCACCCTTCGTGAAACAGGACCAAAGGATCTCCCCAAAATAAGAAATTGAACACCCATAGGTAGGAGATTTGCATAAAAAATTGACAACTGCGAGTGAAACGTATCCTTTATGTAAAATGAGGGGTAAGTAGCAAAAGAATATGTTTGCGTTTTTATTTAGGTTGTAGGATTTGGAAGTGATTTCAGATGTGTTTTGTGATTTAATTTGTGAAGGTTGGAAGAACCACTTAGTTCGCAGACGATCCTCTAGATCCCGCATAATAGGTAAACTATACACGCCGCACGTCAGTCAGTCAAAATCAGAGCATTTATTTCAAGTAAGCCAGTTACAGGCACTTACGAATGGTCAAAAGACAAAAATATCGCGCTACACTACAGTCCCAGTCACAAGACATAATAACTGTGAAAGTAATCATTCACCAATTACTTAAGTTTATGTTCGTTCTTGATTCACTCAGACCAGACACTAAAGCCATGGTGACGCTAACAGTCTACTACTACTTTTGACTTAAACTTGACTAGAGAATAAAACTTTTGATAGAAAACGATCTATGTCGACACCACAAAAGGCCTTTAATAATGGCAAATGCACTGACACCTGTGGCGCGCATACGTTGCCTTCTATGCGGAATCTAGAGGAGGTTATTGTTTAATATATTAGGCTTTACAATATAATTAATTACATATTTTAAAAAAAACTCATTTTTAGTCAATTAATGCGAGATTAAGATCGTAGAGACGTTTAAGTGATCAAATGTATAGCTTAAATGCTAAAGCTTTTTAAATCCATTTTTTTTTAATTAAACACATTAAATTGAAATGTATTTTTAAGCACAAAGGGTATTAAAAAAAACATAAAAAAGAATCGTCTCAATTGAATTGAATTCAGTTTTATTAAGTGTTCTTTGTCTAATGGAAATTCATTTGCGAAAGCTTAAATCTTTCAGTACATTAAAAAGTTTTTATTGTAGCAAAACAATCATGTTTAATACAGATAGATTTTAAGGGCTTTTTCGCTGTTGAGTTTAGTGAGAGTAGTATTTTTGTATGATTTTATGTTGACACAACAAAATTTGTACCTACCATTTAACGAAGTTACTTGGCACTGTGATATATAGGTACTATTTCTGGCTAATATTACGAGTATAAACTAGGTGTTCCTCGTGATTTCATCGCGCCAACAGGACGCCATTTGTTAATGGCCGCTTGCAAATGACGTCCTGATGGCGCTTGCGTTACGTTAGTTTTGTGTTAAGCATGCCTAAAGAGAGTATGTCCCCATTACACCTCGCGATTATTATCGTCCCTGTCTTATACACTGTTCCCCTAGCCTTCCTCAATAAATGGACTATTTATTACAAAAAGATTTTTTCAATTCAAACCAATAACTCCTGAACGGTAGAACAGAGCTTGATGAAATTAGGCTTACAGATATGTTATAGTCTGGAATAATAGTTAGGATATCTTTCATCCCGGTATTTATTTCCTAATGTATAATTTTCAGCAAACCCACTACTAACAGCGAATAAACTAATAAAACGTCAATAAATTCAAACTAACTATACAAAACAAACAAAAATAGACCTGTGTCCACATGTACATAACCTAAATATTCTTACCTACGTCAAGAGGATTTTAGTGACAGACATACAAACACACAGGGCAGAATAATGCGAGAAATTTACATAATATAATGTAACGGGCCGTTTGCGGTACCTACCTCCGCCGTACCTGATTTATTGGCAATATGTAAAAGGTTCCTTGTATGAAAATGAAAATAAAAACGTAAATTCTTAGCTGGTTTAGGAGATAATTGAAAATTTGAGGGCCCTTGCCTTGGGTACGGATGTGCTTTTGTTTTCGTCTTTATTTTATTTGTCTTTTATTTGGCATGTAGCCAGAGTCGGCCGTTATTAAGTTTGGTTGTGGCAGTTTAGAAGAAATGTGTTGTTTTAAAAAAAATAAGTATCAAACTGTAAAGTATCTCTGGTATTACTTTAAAAAAAATACAAGATGCCTCGACCAACATCTAAGGAGGCTTAAGTTAGACAGTTGGTTCAAGGGTCTGATTCAGAAAGCAGTACTTCTGGACAGATGCGCATTGTCTGGAGGATTCTTTCTCTGGAGTCAAGACTGCCAGTCTGCCGGTAACATGAACCTTGTTGTTTGGGCTACGTTTAAAATATATTTTTAAATTGTTTAAAAAAAATATTTCAACATGTAAACATAATAAGGATAGAAAATGAACAAAGAAAATACTAAATTAATAATATTATAAACATGATCTATCTTTGCCAAACTTCAACGTAAAACCATCCAACAAAAATTTCCCCAAAATTAAGCAGATTAATCTTCACAAATACGCCATTGTATAAACGCACAAAGGAGACACAAAAATCACCCGACATCCTCCTTTAAGCCATAGATAATGCTTACTAAGGTGACATTATCGCGAAATGAATAAATGCTGACACGGGCCACAGATTCTTTGAGCAAACGATTTCTGCGTTGCCAGATAACATTCGCACTTAATCCGCCAGATTTCCCGAAATCCGGACATTCCGGCATTCGACGCTGATCAGACGAGCCGGATGGCCGAATACGGAATAAGCTCCGGTTTCGGAATATGGATATTTTAAGCGTTTTCGACTATGAAATGGCGGGTTCTAACTGCGGAATGGTTAAAGTTGTTTAATTCAACGACCCTGATATTATTTGGGCGGAAATAAGGATTCAGATAGCTGAATGCATGGAATTGTTATTGAGGAAATAAATGTTGATGTTGAACATCTTGTCTTAAACAGACTTTTGAAAGCTATGGAAGAGAAACGATTTCGTCTGATTGGTGGAATTTAATCTAAGGTAATCGAAGTTAAAGTAAAAGTGGGGTCGAAAAAATTTAGTGACCATGACAACAATAATGGTTTTGTATTTAATACAATATACAGCGATTTGAATGAAAAAGGAGTAAATGATACTGTGACGTCTGATAGGGGAGAATGGAAGAAAAAAACGTGTTGCGCCGACCCCAAGTAAAATGGGATAAGGGCAGGAAGATGATGATGATACAGCGATTTTCAACGGAACTGCTCCGGCTAAATGGATGTCGATCTTAGAAATTTCAGTCCATAACAGAACTCCTTCAGACATCATGATAACAACATTGACATTATTAGCCATTGACAGCGGCTTCGTTCTGACAATTATCCCACGGGTACATAATACTGGGATAATATATATCCTACGTGTTATTCCAGACTATAATAATCCCTGCACTAACTCTATTAATAAGTTTTTGTGCGAAAGAGTACGAAATACCTATTTATCATTTTCGCATTCATAAAGCCCTATTTAGACATGCAAGAATTTGATGCAAGTTTGACCACATTGCGGACTATTACTGGACAATAAATTCCGTTTATCAAACAAATACCGCAATGTAGTCAATCTTGCATGTCTAAATGAGGTTTTTATTTGTTAGACAAATAAAAAAGGAATCTTCAAATTTTTTGTTCCATAAATCAGGTGACTAAGTACATAACACAGTTGGCAGCCCTTTTCGCAAATAACATTAAACTCCACTTCGTAACATAACATCAGAAATACATAAGCAAAAGGAGCCCTGCCTGATATACGAATGATTGTTTCCCTTAGCTCCGGGCAACGTGATATTAATCATATACTAAGCCTAAACAAACGTTACTCGGTCCTACACAAACACATTGCCAAAGGAATCTAGCTCGAAGGAGATTTATACGGAGATATATCTTACGATAGTAATTGTTGACTTGTAAGAAAATAGTAGGGAAATTCGACGTTCTGTCCGAATGTAATGGTGGTCATTATTCAGCGTTTTTTTTTTACTTGGCCAAAATGTTGACTGCTTTAAAAGTAGCATAGGACCAAATTACTTTTACCACATAGGTACGAGTACAGTTCTTTTCAATAAGTTTTATGATGATTGTATTTTAAACTATCTACAACAACTTTGATGGCTCACTACAAAATCGATAGCAATATCAGTTAAAATGAACTTTAAAAATTTAGTGAGCGTTCTAAAGGAAAATTGCGCTTTAAATGAGTTTAGAATGTTTTAATTACAAGGGAGTACTAAAATGTGTGGTGTTAAAGTTTATTTTTCATATGGACAAGTATTTTATGGCCGACGATTTTATAGTTTTTACACCACAATACAAAATTAAAGTTTCATGGGCCTGAGAGCGGAATTTCTTTAAGGTATTTCTGAATGGGATAAGAATATACATATACATCTATCTTGCAGAGTTTTACCAATGCATTATTATGCAGGGTTGTGAAAAAAAATATATTTATTTTGATTGATTCCAAACGCTCCTTCCTCTTCTTAGCGTGTCCATGGCAAAATTATTATTATTGTACCTATACATTAGTCTAAGCTTGGCCCAAATTTCAAATACGCGAACTCCACTCACTGATGTAGTTATAGGATCCAGAAACGTTAGGGTTTCTTGTTTTTTCAAATCGAAATAGATTATATTTCGGATGTGAAAATCTTAGGAAATTAGGACTGTTTTGATCAAAATTACAGGTTACTTTTAATTAGCACATGCTTGAGTATGCACAAGCACTCAATTTTATTCCTTAAAGGACCACTAATACAGTATTTAATTCAGTAACGTCAAAAACGGCGCCTGATTGAAACTGACCCTTATTGATTTGAATTCAAATACAACCAGTTTATTTGAATCTCCAATATGACTGTACGCGTCTAGGGAATTCACTATATTTCAATATATTTCATGCCTATTAAATTTATTATGACCCATAAAGTAGTCTCTTTGAACCCATAAGTACTGGGTAATAAACCACAAAATATATACTATGTAATATTATAAAGCTGAAGAGTTTTTATTGTATTTCTGAACGTGCTAATCTCTGGAACTACCAATCGGATTTGAAAAATATTTTGGTATATGATAGCCACATTTATGAGGAAGAATATTGTCTATTCAATATCACGCTACGCCCCTGAGGAGCTTAGCTACAGGTGATACCGCAGGGAACTGCTAGTGATTCAATATACACGTTGCAACAACTTTAATTGTTGCTCTTTTTACCCGAAGGAGGTAAGTGTTCTTGGTCACAGGACGAACGAATTACCGTGACCCAGGAACGTAAAGGGCTCTTGAAGGATCACCGTGGATTTTAGTCAATGCAAGTCTGACGGTCCCTCCTGTCTAGCCCTGGCTGGGAGGACTCATTTGATGAATTTACCACGATAAAAAGGCTCGAAAAAATTCTACCAAATAGCTGAATAAAATTTATTTATCCTTCTCTTTTACAACCACCTCTTTAACAACTTTTACACTACTCTAACACTTCTGTGTCAGTAAACTCATCATAAATATTTAAGGTGAATGCTCAGGGTAGCCCGCGAAATTCAAATTTTCCTACGTTTTTTGCAATTTGCAAGCCAGTGCTAGGTTTTATGTTGATTAAAATATTATTATAATCGATAAATCGACAAAATCATCAATACAACGCTCTAAGTTCATAAAGCTCTAGGAATGACTTTTTATGTTATTTTTTTGTTCCTACGCCTTTTGAACTTGGAGGGTTGTATTGGTGATTTTGATGACATTAATTCTGTAACTACATACGTCTTACAGCCGCGAATAATATTTTAATCAAAATACAACCTAGCACTGGCCTGCAAATTGCAAAACACGCAAGAAATTTTGAATTTTGCGGACTGGTTCGAGCATTCCCCTTAAGTAAAGCAAGCCAAGTCCTTAAGCATTATTATGTATTGTTTCAACGTCTAGTGTGATAGATAGTCGCCTCTTCTACTTGTCTATGCGCACTCTATCAACCGAGTCATCAATCATGTTATCCTAGCCGGTAGGTAGAACGGTAATGAAATATGTTGGTGAACTATTATGGTTTATTTACAGAGTCGTTTTGGACTGAAACTTATATATTTTAACGAATCTTTCGGGTATATAGAAATGAAGGATTGTTTGATAATTATTTGTCTATAGTCAACTATTTTTACCACTGTATAATTGAAAAAAAATGTTTCAATAGAATATGTCAGACAGATATGTTGCAAGGAATAATCTGCTTTCCTGCTTCATTCCTTTAATCAAGCTTAGCGCTTTGAGAACTGGTGGCTTGTAATTTTGGAGTAGATTTTGAGCTGATTTTCAGGGTAATTGGAATTTCTTTATTTTAACTGACGTAGATAATATATTGAAATGACAAAAACGATATTAGTTACCAGTTTCCACGTACTAAAAACGAACAAGGCCACGTTTAATGACAGTATTTACACTTCCCGATCGATTTGACAATTCAAATAATTTAATAGACTTAATAAAAAAAATATAAGATCCAAGCTGCAATATTCTGTCGTGTAAAAAAAATAACAATCTAAAGGCCCATTTACACGCTGCAAGAAATCGCATGCAAGTTGTATTCAAGTTTGACTACATTGCAGACTTTAACTGGACAATAAAAAAAGTTAATCAAACAAAAATCACCTGTTTGCGGAAGCGAGCACAGATGATTTTACGCAATAGTAAGAAAAAGGACCGCCTCCCTAGCTGCAGGGCTATTGGCTAACTTGATAGTCACTGACCAGCAGTTGTCATCTGAACTTGGATGGCTTGACACCTGTTATGAGGCTAAGTTGAGGAGTGGAGTGCCTCAAATGCGTTAAAATAGTTGATTTTTAGAGAACATTTACATTTGTCAGTTTCATTGCTAATGCAAAAACCAATAGGTACGAAATTTACGTTTTGACAGATATTTGATGGTCATCAGAGCAAGTGATCGTCATTTGAACTGTCAACAGAGATACGCAATAGACCGGTCGGCTACGCACTGCCACCAACAGTGTTTTGAGCGTGTTCTCAGATCGGTGGGACTCTCATCTGCTGTACCACTGAGCTAAGATCCACACCGTTTGATTTGTTTTTATTTATCTCCTTCACAATCTCCATATATTACTAACACTAATTATTAAGTTACTTTATTGATACTAACACTATGGACTCATATCTGAATTAAACAAAAAAATACCGCAATGTAGTCAAAACTTGCACGCAATTCCTTACATCTTGTAAATGAGGTTATTTAAAAACAAATCTTATAAACTAGTACTTACATTAGTCAAAAACGGCGCATTATCGTTGATATCAGTCAGCTCCAAAATGACTTCGGTAGTTGACCTCAAACTGTCAGACCCCAACCTTCCACCATGGTCTGCAGCCATGATAAGTATCTGCCACCTGATGAACCCTAAAAATAAAATAAAAATATTTCACATGCACCTCAATATGCACTTACAAAACGTCAATAAATTGGCACGGTTCTGGTTGGTCGTTTCCACGGAGAAGAACCGGCAAGAAACTCCATGGTTACCCTTTTTTTTTTTTGATAATGTTACAGTTAGTCAATATTACTTAGACACGAGAGAACAGCATAGGCACGATAAGATACCGGACTCTTAAAAAAATATTCAACAAAAAACAAATAGAAAATATATACAGGGTTATTTATAAAACATTAATTAATAACCTTTTATGGGCTAAGAAACTTTTACTATGAAACCAACCCTGAAAGATTAAAAAAATCTGGTCTTTCAGACTTTGTCAATGGAAAAATATTGAATTTTGTATGAAACACCTATTGTTGTCCTGTTTTTTATCTTTAGTAGTAATATTTGTTTATAACTATAAGTACTTTCAGCCCATGAAAGGTTGTAAATGTTTTACAAGTTACCCTGTATATTGAAGAAAAATATAAAATGGGCATTTGGGAATTTACACGACCTACAATGTTCTCACATTCACAACTTTGGAGTAAAAAGAAGCTATATAAAAAGGTATATTAGCCAAATTAGTTACCTAGAGGCTGATCCCTGTCCAACGGCTTCGTGAGTCGGAGGCAGCCATCATTGTCAATTTGAAGGAACTCTTTCTGTTCGTGCTTTACTAAGGAGTAGACTATGTTCTGTGGTGCGTTTCTGTCTTTGATGTCAGGGTCGTAAGCTTCCACCTGTTGGATAGAAATTGGATTAGGCTGTTTGTATCGATATCTCCAAAACCATTCAGTTTGGACCCCATGTTGTCGGGGTTAAAATTGTTGCAAATAAGGTCCAGTTTCACCCATTTTAAGGACCGCATCGAATTACAAATCACTTTGTACATTTCTCGCTGACGTACGCAACCGACCTCACTCAACCGACATCAGATTAAGAGGAATTAGTAATTTTGTATCATTGTTTTTATGAGTTTCTGGTATGTAAGAAATCATTCTGTTGACTATATCAACCAAAATTGTGGCATACAATGCCACAATTTTTCACTTTATCCCACACTAGGATTTACTCCTGAATCGTGGGTGCGCACACAAACACCCAGACCCGGAACAACTACTTGTGGATCTTACAAAAATTTGTATCGTGCAGGAATGGGACCCGCGACGAGGTCAATCGCTCAGGGGAGCCGTCAATTACTGGATTATCTTCAGGAGAAATTCCCAAAATTAACTAAAACCTACAATTAAGACATTGACACATACCTTAACAATACATCCTTCATAAAGTTTCTCCTCCTCAATAGTTTTGGTATAATTAGCCAGAAACACAGGCGGATTGTCGTTCAAATTCTCAATGTTGATGATGACTTTGGCATAATCCTCGTAGATGCCGTCAAAAGCCCTGACATCCAAGCTATAGCTGGTGATGTTCTCATAATCCAGTTCATTGTTGACTCTGATCTCCCCAGTAAAGTTTCTGATGACGAAAGCGTCGTATGTGTTGCCGGCGACTATGCTGTATGTTACCACGGATGCTGTTGGAGAAAATTGGAGAATATGATTAATTGGAGGATAGTATTCGCTAGCTAAGTTAGTAGTTAGTAGCTAAGTTTTTTGAAAGCATTCAAGTGCATGAGCTGATGAATGATAAGAGGACGATAATATCAGATGTGACTTATTACACAAAATTATGAAATACTACTTTATGCCTGTGGCACTTTTTACAGGCTTCTAGTACTTGCTTTTAACATGAACTAATAATTTTATCAAGATAGCGTATTTTTCCATTCTTTAGCCTTTGTCGCCTGCAGCAATTTCTATCATGCCAGTTGCGAAAAATTTTTTGTTGATAGAATTGAGAAAATGTTCTTACTTTTTTTTTATTTCTTACCATGTACTTGTATTGCTTAAGTCACTAAAACGTAAGCTCATGGAGATAGTATATTCTCTCAGTGTCAACCAACGGTGTACAAACAGAGTCTTTGACTAAAATCTAGAACTCCAAACTCAAGGTTTACCAAAAACTAGGTGTTAAATTAAAATATCTAAAATCTTACCTGTATCATTATCCAAGGCACTGACAACAGTAACCAACTCATTAATATTCGCATTCTCAGCAATAGACTCAGCAACATACGTATCTTGAGTAAAATGAGGCGCATTATCGTTCTTATCAGCAATCTCTATCAAAAACACTTGCTGGCCAGCATTATGTTTACCAGGAATCAACGCTGACTCAGAATTATCAGTGGCAATGATCTTGATGTTATAGTAATTCCTTTCTTCTCTATCAAATCTTTTTAGAGTAGTAATATTGCCAGTTATACTGTCAATGGCGAAAGGGTCTGACGGGTCTCCAAGTTCGTAAGTAATCTGGTTGTTAGCTGCAGTTCCATCAGCGTCGAATGCTCTGACTTGCATGACTGGAGTGCCAGGGTTCTCGTTTTCAAGTACACTGCCTTGTCGGATTTCACTGAATATAGGGATGTTGTCGTTGACATCTTCTACTTCAATTTGAATTATTGTTTCAGCTGCTAATTTGTAGTTGTTCTGTGGAGAGAAGAAATTGGGTTGTTCAGTTATTTTTCTTTGGCTTTTTTATGTAAGATGGGTTTGGTCTTTACCTTGAGTCTAGATCATGGGTGACAGACCCATAGTAGACGATGGAGCGAGCTTACTTAGAAGAAGCACTCTAACTTTGAAGATATTAGTGTTGTATGCGTTCGGAAACACATACGCAGGCACAGAGTTTCACTCATTCGCTGTTCGCATTATAAAAGACGTTTGTTATTACTTGTTATATAGTCGTTCGAAGTTTTAGTTTAAGAAATTTTAACAGCAGCTGCACTGGTCTCTTTTTATTTAAAGGGACTGGTCTTTTAACATTTAATAGCTCGAAAATACTGTAGTGGACTAGTAGACGTTTTATTTAACTTTGGACATTTTCTACAATTTTCCCGATTTTCTGGGAGAGACAAAGGAGGAATGCGTCCCATTCTGGGACACTCCCGAGCCATTAAACACCATGCTGGTCCAGTGTATTACCTGTGTTCCTTAGATATGCTCAGCAAAAATATATTCCATTCCATCCTTACCTGTATCCTAACAGTGAGGGTATAGTCGGTGATCTTCTCGTAGTCCAGATGGTTTCCAAGCTTGATGTAAGCTGTGTCAGCTTCTGGCTCCAGTACGAACGTGTGCCACTTGTTCGTCTGTTCTGTCTGACCTTGGACCAGCTCGAACTGGAGTTTCTTTTCCTCAGGGATGTTTGACCTAAAGAACGACAAAACATTTTAAGAAGGTTGTTTTTAAATGGGTTTACTCTTTGCCTAAATCTAGCCCAGACGCAAAGATTGTAGGAATAAAATTGATGCGAGTTCGCCTAGAAGAAACTGGTACTTATGTGCATGGACGGAATACAGTAAAAACTAAAAAGATGGTGGTCGTTAGCCAAGCGGCTTGTTACCGAGGTATATGGCGCCTCGGAGATGGAGGGGAGAGTGAATTCGCGGGCAAAAGATAGTATGTACCTACTTAATACAGATTTAAAAAAAGACTTTCGACAGTCTATGATATTTCATAGAAACGTTAAAATGGGTCATAACTTAAACCAACGAACACAAGTACTAACTAAATCTACCAAGTGTTAAGATTAAATCAAGGTATTACAAGAGCTGAACACCGGCCAGCAGTCGAACGACTTCCGAACTGCAACTTTGATAAAACGAGAACATTAAAACTTAGCCAAAGTTTAAATAACAATCAAACTGACGTTAGCAAAAATTATTTCAAGGAATTGAGAAGGAAAAGCTAACTTTTTAATTACTTTTGGTCTAGATTGCCTGAAGATTAGAAAGCCTGAGGCCTATTTTGAATTTCTCAAGCGGATTATTCAAAATCATTTCCTTGAGATTTTACGGGGTAAGTGGAAGTTAGGCCTTTATTTAAAAAAAAAAGAGTTTTCCTACACTATAAATGTCTCCTGCATCGTGGGAGCGTTTTTAAACATTTACCGTCGTGCCAGAAAAAGTTAAACATCTGTTGAACGTCTGTCTACAAAAGTGTAACTGCAAAACGACCCTTATATCAACGTCAAAAGCTGTTTTGACGTTGTCAGTTTCAGGAAGAGGACAGCGTCCTCCCTCCACCCCAGCCACAGTGGTAGACGCTCACGGCGACGAACGTCGGCAGACAATATCCAGCCACCGCAGGCGCGGGAATACGGGCGACGAGTAATGGGCGACTCGCTGTCCGACTATGGACCATGCCCGGGTCGGGGACCATGACGGGGCCCCCCTTTAGAGGGCCAAAGCCTACCGGGGTCACGGGTTACCGAATTACCGTGACCCTGGAACGTAAAGAGCTATTGAAGGGCACCGTGGATTTTATTCAGTACGAGTCTGACAGTCCCTCCCGCCCTGCTCTGGGTAGGAGGACTTATTTGATGATTTTACCACGTAAAAAAAAAGACCGTTAAACTCACATTCACAAACACAACCCCAGAACAACGGCATACAGTACATACCTATTTGTAGATCAAACAAATATTGGTTCTGTGCGAGAATCTGACCCGCTATACGCAACGCAGCAGTAATCGCTCCGATTTTTTTTTTTGAGGTGCGATGAACAAAATGATAGTGGCACAAGAAATATTCGCATGAAAATTGTGTGCATTATTATGGTGTTATACTAATTTAAAAAAATACTTACACAGCCCTCACAGTGGCAATAGGCGTATTGAAATCCGAGTAATTCTCTTTTAATCTAATCGGTTGATCTGGTACTTCTATGAAGGAAGGACTTTTCTTGTTGGATTCCACAACTTGTATGTCCAAAGTTATAGAACTCTGCTGGGGTTCCGTGCCCATATCTTTCACTATCGCACTCAACTTGAACTTATATCCTGGAGGTTTCTGTTTCAAACAAAACAAATTAATTAGTTCCACGTGTCGCAGAAGTTTATAAAAAGAAAAGTAAACGTATTTATGTAATGGCTTATGTTCGCGATAAGAATTATGTTTAAGAAGTTTCTTTAATAAACATTGAGGAGTTTGCGATAAAAAGACTAAAATGTTAAGGACTTTTGTCGGGAGTTCTTTCTTAGAATTTATAAATAAGCGGAAATCTGGATCCGGGAAAATTTTCTTTGAAATTATAATGTTTAATGACAGTTTTTATTTCACTTGACAATGGTAAAGAACGTTACTCAATGTAAAACAACACAAAAGGAATACTTACATCAATAGTCTTGTTCAAAAATATAACTCCGTTGTCCGGGTCTATATAAAAATATGCTTGGTCCGGCGAATTGGAATCCAGAATGTAATGGACAATGGAATTGTTGCCGTCGTCTATGTCCGTTGCTGATATCCTCATGACTTCTCTCCCAATCGCCAAGTCTTGAGGGACCGACTCCGAATACGACTGTATACATAAAATAAAGTTAATTTTGTGACATTGTAACTACAAAAATCTTGGGATTTTAGAGAACTTCAATTCTGATATTGTCGCTGTATTAACTTGGGATAACATTGCTGTTTCATCCTTCAAACAAACCTTAACAGATAAGGAAGATAAGTAATATATCACACACAGTAAAGATAGCATTGAAATAGATACCTAATTAGACATGTTCTACGCGAAGCATGCCCAAAGCTTAGAGAAAGTTTTTTTCAAAATAATTATAATCGTGCAGTGTGATAAAATGCGCCTAGGGGGAAAGAGCAGCCTAGCTAAAGAAAACACACCAACTACAAATGTGCAAAGAAAGTGTATTGAAACACACGAAACACATAAAATATTATTACCAACAACGCCTTGAGCGGCGGCTTATGGTCCTAAATCACACATGCAGCAACATGCAAGTAGAGAAATACAATATTTTTCAAAAAAAAAAGTACTCAATTTCGATTGATACCATGGCTCAAACTACTACAAAATGTACTCTGAAAATAATAGCGATGGTAACAATCGAACAAATATACATAGTATACAAGTTATAATTGCAATTTTAATATCATTTTTGTGCGGAAACTCTCTCTGTTTTGTGAAATTCTCTCATTAGGACAAACCTTCCAAACATCTCCACGGAAGACCTTGGAAAAACAGGCAAGCGTTAATATAGTCTGCGCCACGTTTTGAGGCTAATGAACGAACACTTAATTAGTCACAATTAGGAGAAAATTATCAGCTGCAAGCTAACGGTACACGACAAAGTATCGGGGAAGACTTCATTAGGAATCCATTAAGAAAGCTAGGAGCGATGTTATAAATATAAGTTACAATAGACAACACAGTTAACACAGAACATTTATAGAAAAATTAAATAATGCTTTAGAAGTTAAACACATTGTGATCAGTTCTCGAACCCAAAATCCACAGTCTTAATTATAATATTTTTGACGTGTCTCAGAATCTGAATCTTTTTAGTAAGAAACATTTAACTTTTCATCGTTTTTTAATAAAATTGATAGTGAAATCTATACTCACAACTTTGTCGAACACAGGCGGATTGTCATTGATGTCTTCAATGATAATTTTGATGGTACATGCATCGTCGAGCTGAGGCTGACCATTGTCACTGGCTCGGACTGTTATGTAAGCTTCTTTTTCTCTGGACGGTTCATCGTGGTCGAATTTCTGTGTTAATTTAGAAAACATTTTAGTACTTTTTAGAAAATACTTGATGGCTGTTCGGACACCTACCTTATCTCCAATAAGATTAGCGGTATTGTAAATATGGGTATTTAGAAAATCATTATCATATGATGTATTAGCAACATTATATAATCCTCTCTTAATAATAATTAAATGTTACCCTTAAACAACAATAACCGTATCTACATTTCAATTTGTTTCTTAATTTATGTGGGCTACAAATCTTTGAAAATCTCAATACTGCCAATATTGAGGAGGAGATTCTATATCAGATTTATCATAACTGTGATCATACCCCGTACCTAATTCCGTTATACCATCTAGTTTGTGGTCGTCTACATTCGTTTCAACGTAGTCTTGCTCTAATGTTTTATTAAAGTTAGGTGTATTTTTTAAGAAAAGAAGTAGACTTACATAAGCTGTAGAAATATTCCCTGTCTCAGGGTCAACGTAGAACCTCTCCTTCTCACCAGGAGTGGAGACGAACTTATATGTGACAGTCCCTCCCATTTCGGGAGGATCCGGGTCTTCTGCATGTACCTAGAATTTAAGATTTTATTAGTATATCGTCAGGACTGCTACATTGTCAAGGAGTTTGAACAATTATATGGAGTTCTTCAAGGTACGACATTTGGTCTCTATTAGTTAGTTTATCGCAGTAACGTCACGATTCCGGAATTTGAGTCCAGAATCAAAACGTAAGATGGAGTTTACAGTAATTTGGCTGGCAAAATAACACAACACCGAAATCCATGAAGAAAAACATGGTACCAATTAAAAATGCGAAAAATTTTATGTTTGGATTCAGTACGAAACATTTCAACGCTAGAGTTGAGAATCATGTATCTACTCGGTAACCATTTACACGTCAATGTTCACACTCCGTATATTCACAAAGTAATAAGAAGCCAATATTTTCGTTCGCCAAGCTACATGTCTGACGCATAAAATATTAAGTGATTGATCAAACGAAATCGGAAGACGTTTTCACAAATGGATAAACAGTATTTTTTCCTCAATCCCCAGAATGTTAAGTCACTATGAGAAATCTTGTATTTTTGTGTATATCCTCAAATATATCTTTCCGTTTATCTTTCCTCATCATTTATTATAGCGTTTCAATCATTCGTCTTTTTTATATTAGACCGTTAAACGAAGCCAAATATAGACTCCTTTTATTTCCTCTTAACTGCTCTTTTGAAACATTAAACTGCCTCATAAGTCCAGTAGTCGCATACACAACTGCTGAATGTGAAGTCCTGGGTACAGTTGCCAGGTCGGGAAAGTGTTATTGGGTTTTTTCATTAGGAATTTCCCAGTAGTAGTCACGGAGCCTGGTTTATGGCAATAGGCACGGCATACCCATACTTGCATACATCAGTTGCCCGCGACTCTCAAGATGTCGTCGGTCCATCTAGTGTGAGGCCTGCCTACGCTGCGTCTTCCTTGTCTTCTAAAATATTATATGCGTATCTTCTTCTTCCGGCCTTCTTCCATGTTTATTTGGGGTCGGCTCACCTAATCGTTCTTCTCCAAAGATGTCTTTCCTGGGTCGTCATTGGATCAATACCATTTCTATCTAGGTCTTTCTTAACTACAGCCATCCATGTAAGTCGGGGTCTCCCACGCTGTCTCGGTCCTGGCTTGTGGTCGAGTACTTTCCTGGTCATATGCTCTAGTGGCCTGCTCATCACGGGATCGTACCATCGCAGTCGTGTTTCTGCTAGTTTTTCCTGTATTGGTACTTTAAAAGATCCTCTGATGTACAGGTTTGGCACTTTGTCCAAGAGAGTGACTCCGGCGGACCACCTAAGCATTCTTATTTCAAAATATTATAATTATGCGTATAAAATGTTTAAAAAAAGGTATACTCACAGTGAACACATAGGTCCCAATAGGCTGGTCTTCCTTCACGGTAGGCCTGTAGGTCAGGCATTTCGTGAACAGCGGTTTGTGATTGTCCTTCACAGCAAGCTTCGGAACTGTCGCTGGTACGAACTGAAACCGCGGTAAGACATGCCTCTACGTCAATTATGAGCTACATAAACATCTACAGCAATAATCGAATCGCCCAGTCCTTACAGACCAAAAAAAAAACTGTAAAATTTTACATTGATGATGAATGAAAAATTAGGATGGACGAATGTAATTAGTTGATATGGGTACACTACGATAATACGAAAAACTTTATTCCGAAATTCATAAATACGAATTTCAAAATACCGATTTTCATAATTCCGAATGGTACAAAATTCCTAATATAACAACAACTCCGATTGATCATTATTCCTATTTTCATAATTCCGAAATTTCAATATTCCTAACATTTATAATTACTACTTCCAAAATACCGAGTTTCAATAGACCGAATATAAAAAATTCCGAATTAATAATTTTCCGAAACATCAAAAACACGAATTCCGATGGTTAAAATTCCGATTATTAAAATTCCGAATAATTAGAATTCCGAAAATTTAATCGCCTATCAGAGAAAAGTATGCTTTTAAAACGCCTTGTCAAAATTCCTCTTTACTTTTCAATAAAAGAATTTCTTTCGAATAAGAATATTTTCTTTTCAATGATAATAATAGCTTTTATAATTTTTTTTTGAGTAATTAAAATAATTTATTTTTGAGTTACGTATTTTCATTCATAATATTACAAAAAAATCCCTGTGAGAAGAACGAAAGATGTCAGAGTCGGGGTGCCCCAAGACACAATTTGCTCGCTATCGCATCCTGAATTCCTGAGTTATATTACCACTAAGGTGGTTCAACGGAGCCCCGCTTCGCGGGGCTCCTATTTCTGTTAGCTTAACCTAACTCGAACCTAACCTGTCCGAGTCGGGGTGTCCCCAATCCCGAGCTCGCTTCGCTCGCTCTTACATCCTTGATCAATTTGTTGATTACCACCAAGGCAGATCGACGGAGCCCCGCTTTGCGGGGCTCCTACTTCTGTGAGCAAGGTTTAAAGTAACCTAACACCTTCGAACCTAACCTGTCCGAGTCGGGGTGCCCCCAGTCCCGAGCTCGCTGCGCTCGCTCTTGCATCCTTGGTCAATTTGTTGACTACCACCTACCAAGGTAGATCGACGGAGCCCCGCTTCGCGGGGCTCCTATTTCTGTGAGTAAGGTTTAAAGTAACCTAACACGAAGGGGGTGTCGGGGTGCCCCCAGTCCCGAGCTCGCTTCGCTCGCTCTTGCATCCTTGGTCAATTTGTTGACTACCACCTACCAAGGTAGATCGACGGAGCCCCGCTTCGCGGGGCTCCTATTTCTGTGAGCAAGGTTTAAAGTAACCTAACACGAAGGGGATGGCGGGGTCTTTCAGACCCCGCCATCCCCTTCGAACCTAACCTGTCCGAGTCGGGGTGCCCCCAGTCCCGAGCTCGCTGCGCTCGCTCTTGCATCCTTGGTCAATTTGTTGACTACCACCTACCAAGGTAGATCGACGGAGCCCCGCTTCGCGGGGCTCCTATTTCTGTGAGCAAGGTTTAAAGTAACCTAACACGAAGGGGATGGCGGGGTCTTTCAGACCCCGCCATCCCCTTCGAACCTAACCTGTCCGAGTCGGGGTGCCCCTAGTCCCGAGCTCGCTGCGCTCGCTCTTGCATCCTTGGTCAATTTGTTGACTACCACCTACCAAGGTAGATCGACGGAGCCCCGCTTCGCGGGGCTCCTATTTCTGTGAGTAAGGTTTAAAGTAACCTAACACGAAGGGGGTGTCGGGGTGCCCCCAGTCCCGAGCTCGCTTCGCTCGCTCTTGCATCCTTGGTCAATTTGTTGACTACCACCTACCAAGGTAGATCGACGGAGCCCCGCTTCGCGGGGCTCCTATTTCTGTGAGCAAGGTTTAAAGTAACCTAACACGAAGGGGATGGCGGGGTCTTTCAGACCCCGCCATCCCCTTCGAACCTAACCTGTCCGAGTCGGGGTGCCCCAAGTCCCGAGCTCGCTTCGCTCGCTCATGGATCCTAAGTTCTCCTAATAACAATAACAATCCCGAAGGCAAACAGTCAAAGTCCAGAGGATATGCCTCAGCACTCCGCGCCTACACAGGCTTAAATAACTCTCTAAGAGTACGGTAGACAAAACTACGTGGAGCCGGTTTTGCAGCAATTCGTTTCTGGCACTGGACTTTGTAGAATGAGAAACGAAATTCCGATTTTCAATATTCCGAAAAAATCAGTTTATTCGGAATATTGAAAATCGGAATTTCGTTTTTCGGAATGAGAACTCATCGAGCATTACATTTTTCGAATGTGTGAAAATCGGAAAACTAAGAAATCGGATATACGACTTTCGGTTAAATAAATTTCGTGATTCTTAATAATAGATATTGTAATTTTTAGGTATTATGATATTCGGAGTTTTGAAAATCGGAATACCGAAATTCGGAATAAAATATTTCGGAGTATTTGGGTGTTCCCAGTTGATATTTATGTTAACTAAAACCTCGTGTTAATTCCGTTCTAGTATTCGTTGTAGAAAATTCAAAATGTTTCGAAATTCGATATGGCATTTTATGAAGTCTCTGACATGGCTTTAGAATTACTCGTATATTGATGATTTTATGGAAAAAAAAATTCGCTGTCAATTTCAAAATACCTAAAGATTTGAATGCAATTAATAATTGTCATGTCGAACCTTCGGAATCGTTCCAAATCTATGAAATATTTGAGAATAAAGTCACAATTCAGTGGCTGTATATCAAAAATGGAAAATTCTACACTATTGCTCGAGATAAATAATTATGATTTTGCTAAAGTGGAAGACCTAGTCGTCCGTAAGCCTGACATTTTCTTCGTCAAACTTCCAACTTAGGTACCTAAGTTAATTGTTGATCGACGACATCAAGTATTAACTTAACTTTCTTTTTCTCTAGTCGGTGATTAAATCTAAGTTGAGTAATTAGTTTGTAAAAGTTCGTTAGTAAGTTTGAATAATTGGAACATAAACTTGAGTTATTTTCTGGATTACAACATTTTTATAAAAAAACTAAACATTTCTTTAAAAAAAAATGATACATCGTTCTGTAAGAAATGGGCGAGAATAAAATAAAAAACAAAAACAAAAATAAAATCGACATTAATTATCTTGCACTTCATGCTGTCCACTTAAAATACTAATCACGCAAACATACAATTATGTAAAAAAAAACTCATTAGGTAATCTATGTTTTTTTTAATTATCTAATTATGTACAAATTAAATTAACAACTTTTTATGTCAACATGCGATGACGGAAAACCATAAACTGACATATTTTAAATTAATTTGATTCCATGTTAGTCTACAAAAAAATAAATAATTGTATATTTTTGAAAATGATAAATAAAACAAGACAATATACTTTAAAAATAATAAAATTGTTTTTAATGAAGTTATTAATAACTGATAAAATATAATAAAATAAAGGCTACAACTATTTTGAAATACACTATATAAAAAATCATTTTTAAATACCTGTACATTTTCCGGGAAATGCTTTATATTGGGTTAAAATATTATGAAAATTATTATGAGAATTGGTTTTAATTTAAAATGAATATCACTTACGTTATTCCATGAGTGCTTCAAAGCATTTAGTAATTGCATTCGTACTTAATAATATTTACTTACATTTAATATTAATAGTCATGCAAAACATCTAGTATTATTATAATAATATATTTAAATTAAAAAAGCGTAAAAATAACACGAAAATCTATGGGGATTAAGCTTTTGGGGGCAGGGTGGTGATGGTGATAAATGAGTCCTTATATGAAGTTCTTTTTTTAAAATATAAAGGTGTATACTCACGGAAGACGTATGTATTGGCAGGTACCCTTCTAAATGTCTCGAGTGCCTTAATCTTGTTACATGGTGTGACGTGTGTTCTCGAGCTGCAGAAAAAAAAAAGAAAATTAGATTTTTTTTTCTCGGAAAATAATTTTCGACCTTTTTCGCTAATGGACTGTACAAATGTATGAGCAGGGGCTGTCAACACTAAGGCTTGTTTATAGAAAATGTTTTTTTTTTTTGTACACTTTTCCTCTTTTAGAATTATTTGAAGAAAGCTGTGTCTTAATATTTGTAGAAATATTTGTTAATGTGTGTTAACATTAAGGTTAGCAAATTAAAATCTAAGTAGAAGTAAAAACACTCCATCGCGATCGGTACATTAATTTCGGAGACAACATCGAATATATCGTAATCTGCCTAGAGACTTTTCTCAACTTTGTTGGGGTCTGCTTCCAGCCTCACCAGATGCAGCTGAATATCAATATTTTACATGAAGCCTCTGTCTCTGTCATTAACTGGGTAATTCGATATCCCTGATAAGACTGGCTGTCAGGGTTTCGAGCTTCTGACTAACAGTAAAGATCTACAATTGACAGCCGGGTCCGCCTGCGCCCGGACCAACACCTGCTTTCCGAGACACGGAGAAAACTGGCTATAACAAATGGTCATGCAACCACAGATCAACCTCATCAATTGCAGCTTTACTTTGAAGATTGAACTGTGCGGCAGTTATTAAGCTACAAGCTCCTCACAACATTGAAAATATCATACCTATCTCCCAATATATAATTCATTGCTCGAATCGTATATCGAATTATCATCCGGTTTCGCACACAAAATTGAAGACGTCTCATAGCAGGTGCACTACATATTCTATTCTAATCCTATTCAGACCAATGAGTACGTACGTCTGGTCTGTGTTAGGTGAGGTCTACAAGACCACCGTGCGGTCTAACAGACCACAGTGCGGACGTCAATTTAATTGCTCATCCGAGAACGGAGCCCTTTCATGTGCACAGCTATGATCGGATGCATAAAGGCGAACGCCGATTGAGTTCTGAGACATGATTGGAGATTGTATTGTGCTTCCAAGTTGTTGAGAGACCCGAATACTCAAGAAAATCGCAAGTAACTTGCAGGTGTATTACGTAAAATCGTATCTGTACATTTGAAGTTACCCACAACATTATACTAACCAAAATAAAACTTACAATCCCATAAAACAATTTTTGTTGGCAAAATAGACGCAAACATGATGTGGTCATAGAACAACTTTCCTCAAAAGAATTTTCTTTTCAGAACTTCAATATTAGAAAAGCAGGAGCTACCAACACGATGAAGTCGCAAGACCTCGCAAGCAGCCAACATACATAATGCAACCAATTACTATGTTAAAATCTAAGGGAAACGCTTCCCACATACGAGTAACATACATTATGTTATCTAGCTAATCTCAGGTGCGATATCACTTAGATACCAAGTCGTGTTTACATAACGTTTACATATATACTTAATGTAACCTTAGCTTAGATTAACAAGTAAACGAGAATGTTGTTCTAAATACGAATATAATTCTGTTACTGTTCGAAATGTTGAGCTTCCCTGCTTTAATGGTTTAAATTACGTTTCATATAAAATATACAACGAGTATTTATTTTTATGAAGTCGAGAGAGGTTTGTTATTTTATATTTATGACATACTTAGCTTTTGGCCGCAGGTTCGCTCGCATTAATTTCGAAACTGGCAAGACAGAATAAAAAAATCAAAGAAATATAACAGCTTACCCACGCTGGGCCCGCGTTATAGAATACCTACGACCCAGTACCCGCTCTCCCTCACAAAGAGGTGGCCTGCGTCCCACTCCCAGGCCTGGGAACGTGATAGTTTGATTATGATTAGGTACATCAGCTTATTATCAAACTGCTATAGGCCGATGACGAACTAACAAACACAAAAAAAAAACATGTTTGGCATATAAACAGTACCTAAATTGACCAATAGGAAAATATCCGATTCAATTATAAAATACAAAAACCCTAAAAAGCCGTATAATTATCCGAACAATCTAGTTTATTTAAGCACCAAAACTATTTACTTTAACGGAAAAGCGTATAATTACCGCTGGCGTGTCTAGCATAAATAAAAACCATCATGGCGGACAATTGCCGGCCATTTTCGGCTATTTATTGTTAAACCGATCGGATGCGAACCAAACTGTCAGTTTGTCGACCAAAAATAAATGCTTGGCGATGTAAAATGTGCTTAAATTTAAAAGGTACTGTAAAATTATAGCGCCGGGAATAGATTGGATACTATTCTTTCATTATTCACAGATTTAATTAAGTTATAGTGTTATTAATAGTTTCGAATTAAGTTAAACTAATTGTTATTGATGTGTTATCTCGTTTAATGAAGGTTGTCTGAAAGTTAATTGAAGTTATACACCTTTTTTGCTTTCTTTTATTTAAGAGTGTTAGTTTTTTTTTTGTCTATCGAACGGCGGCAGACATTGCAGGAGATAGTGGGAACACTTTTTTATTTTTATTTGCGTGGTAGAATCATCAAATGAGTCCTCCCACCTGAGGCAGAGCGGGAGGGACTGTCAGACTCGTACTGACTAAAATCCACGGAGTCCTTCAATAGCCCTTTACGTTCCGGGGTCACGGTAAATCGTTAGTCCCGCGACCCCGGCAGGCTTGGGAAAAAAACGACAACAAGTACTTTGGCCCTGGATAAAAAAAAAACCTAGCAGTCATGGGGGAGGCATTTGCCCAGCAATGAGATGGTGAAGGCAGGTGGCTGTATCAGTAAAAAAACATCTTTGACTAAAATCAAGGTAAATAACGACCAAAACAAACAAACAAAAATCCCAATCAAGACATTAAAAAAATTAACCTAATAAAACTTAACCCTCCAAACGCGACCGTACAAAACATAAGCACATATTAAAAACTAATTGCCGTAACGGCTTGCGTTCTAAAAAACCCCACTCCAGCAAGCCATTGACATCGTTTACTAAGCGCGTTCCATGTACTTGAATATTCAAATTGACCCCGTACAATAGACCTCACCTCCCCCTTAGATGACCCCCTCTAGCCAAAGGAAGTCCAACAAAGGATCTCGGAGAAAAAAGGCTAAGTTCCGGTGTCAGGCACACGCGATACACGTCCCCTCCCTTTGAATGCGCACAACTACTGTCTTCTCCATACCTGAGGTTTTACCTAGTTTTATTTTTCCGTTGAGTATAATAAATTTGTTTATTGTATTCTTTCCCCGTTTTATGTTTAAGTGGAACGTATATTGTGCTGTAAAATATAGGAACGGAAGCTTTTGTAGCGTTTTCTGTTGTTGTTCGGTCCAGATTAATTGTTGGGAGTACGTTTGAGTTGTTATGTGGGCTATATCAGTTTGAGTTCGAAGATAAACTTGATTAACTGGAAAATGAAACGCGAAACATTCCTCTGTAGTAATCACGTCGGTTCTAATTCGTTTTCTTTTTTTATGCTCCGATCATTCATTAGCACACAGCCTTACATCATCTCCCACGAAGTTATTAATCATAAAACCCAGAACACATCATTCACATACCTAAAATGCCACACTTAACTATCTCGGGAACCAGCCTAATAAGGTTCGTGTTACAAATACATTAATTATCGCCGCATGTTGTACAATGGCCTTATGAATTGTTCCTATGGGAGGTCGCTTGTCCTTTACGGTCCTATATGGTCCTTTACGGCCTTATGGTCGCTTTGGACTCGCGTCGCATTTTCCGGTTAACTGTTTACGATCTCGAATTTCGGGATGAATATTTAATAGGTAAGCAAGTGATTGTGGATCATAGGATATCCTCTATACATGTTGGTGATAATATTGTAGTAACAGGGTACTTTCTGGCATAGATTATGTATAAGGGTTGGTATATGTTCCCTGAAGAGAGGCCGGATTGCTGATTACAGAATTAGGTCCCTTAAGGAGTGGGTTTGTCGCTGTTTATCGGGTACTCAAAGCAGAGATATAACCGAAAGCTTTTTGGTGATAATCGAAAACTGAACAACAGATTTTTACGGAACAACCAATCCCTAGGCTAGTAGTTATGTCTGCCATCGAATATAGAGTTTATTTTAACGACTTTTTAAACCCATTGTCAAACAGACAGTCGAAGCGAATGCGATCCGAATCCTGTCATAGAGAAAAGCGAAAGCGGTCCGATAGTCCATGTGACAGGCTTCAAACAATTCCATAATACATAACAAAACAAAAACGCTTCGCTTCGCCTGTCTGTTTGACAATAGCTTAAATGGTGGTTTGTGTCAATGTTAATCTAAGGCGATTTTCACACGATACTGCTCGACTACGCGGTCGAGGCGTCGAAGTAAATGTGTCGGGTTCCGCTCATCCGCGCGATCCGACGGCGACGATACTCGCGTGTTATGTCAACCATACACGATCCAATTATCACCCAAAGCAGCGCTAGTAGGATGCAATAAACTTCACGGTGTATGTACATCAGAAGTAGACTTGTCATGCACACTGATAGCTATACTTACTGCACGCCGCTTCTAACGTGCTGCCAGCTTGACGATACAATGGAACGTGTATGAGTCATCAACGGATTCCAAATAAGCGAATGCTATGTGAAATCCTTTTAATGGGCGACTCGCTGTCCGACCATGGACCATGCACGGGTCGACGGCGCGTTATGTTCTGCGCGCGCTTCAAAGAGTTTCAGCATTATGACGGGCCCCTTTAGTGGGCCAAAGCCTGCCGGGGTCGCGGGACTCACGAATTACCGTGACCCCGGACGTAAAGGGCTACTGAAGGACACCGTGGATTTTTGAAAAAAAATGTGAAATCCACTTTAAAGTCCGTTGACGCTGTGAGCGGTGACTTGGCGCGGGGAAGCAAGCGGTAAGATGAAATGTTATATCATTATATGTATGGAAATGTTTGTAACACATCATGACGAGCCGCTAGTATCGAATTCGCGTGCTTACAGATTAATAAATTAACGTTTTATTCACGCCGCCCGTCGTACCGCTCACAAAGTGGTGAACAGGTGGACCTGTAGCGAACATACTCGTCAGTAAAAACTATACTAGCGCCATCTATGCAGCGACAGAGGAACTAGGAGTTCTACATCGCGCAATAAAAGTTATTTGCGAAATTAGAAGACATAAAATATTCCGACTATGAATGTCGGACAGAAAGCCGACCAGACACAACACCCGTCTGGTCGGAAGGTACCTTCCTTTTCACCGTGGTAGCGAGGAACTTTTCACGCTGTTCCTCCTACCCTTTAAGACCGTGGTCGAGCCTTTGCCTAAATAATTGCATCAATCGTGTCATTCTCTAAACAGTCCTATAAAACATACATTATCCGCCATCTTATACCGTTATCATACAAAAATTCATACAACAATAACTCCCAATTTATTACGCATCCAATCTAATAATATCAAAGATCCGTACAACACATCAAAAGCTTTTATCCTCCGAGTCTATCCTCGCGTGTTCACTCCCATTTAAACGATAATACCTCCTCGGCTTATCTCGAGGTACCTTATAGATCCGCTCTAAGTATAAACTGGGTTACCAGTGAAATGTTAACGAAATAATTTATTTCCATTTTCTACTTTTATATGTCGTCTTTGTTGATCTTTGGCTGGTTTGATCGGGTGATAAGGATAGTGGGGGATGTTTGAATGTAATTGATTGAAGTTTTTTTTTTGTTATTGCCATATTCTGTCCACTGATAAGCAAAAGACAGAGAAGGAACTCGCTTTCCCATGCAACCTCTAAGTCAAGGCGATTAGCAACCAACCCATTTGCAACCCACTATTTCTACATCAGATACGGTGGAGTTGTCCATTTTCAACTACACATAGGTTTTTTTTAAATCATCAAATGTGTCCTCCCACCCAGGGCGGGAAGGGAGGGACTGTCAGACCTATACCTACTGACTAAAATCCACGGAGATACTTCAATAGCCCTTTACGTTCCAGGATCACGGTTACCTGATGAGACAGTCCCGTGACCCCGGCATGCTTTGACTCTCTAAGGGAGGCCTCGTCAGAACTACTCATTGTATGGAGACCAAATGAAAATAGTAAGGTCAATAAATTCGGTAAGACTTATTCGGTTATTTTAATTTAGTAAATGTTTTCAACATAAGGTTTCCCTTAATATCGTAAATCAAACATGCACGAGTTGTCTCAAAACATGTTTTCTAATTCGGATCTTTTTCTTTTCCTTAAATTTTGTTCTCGGCGAAAATCGAAACTGCTACGCAGCCTCGAAAACTAAAATCCTGAAAACGTAGCGTTAATTCTTAAACTGAAAATCTACTAAGAATTCCTTATCGAAAAAAAAAAACCCTTTTAAATACGTTTTTATCTGTTCGCGTAGAAATTCATTACCGTTCTCAACCGGTAGTCTACGGTTTTCTTTAAATAAATCTAAGTGGAGCCTAATTTACGCTCTACATCCAGTTTTAAAAAGAAAAGAAAAAATGTCAAAAAGTCTCTTAATTTACTTCGTCAAAGCCTTCATCAATCAAGCTTCAGGTCGACTTTAAATTGATCCGACGTTTCCATCACTACTTTTTGTTCTGTATGGAACACTAGTGATGGGAAATTGTGAGATTAACTATTAAGAATTAGTCGAGTTTAGAATTTGTCGACTATTTTTGTAGTATTACATTTTTTTTTTTTGGTTTATAAATACGATATAGCAAGAATCTACTCAATAAAAATCTATCGCAGATAGAGAATTCAAAATCTGAAGCGTTAGTTTGAAAAAAAAAAATACCGTTTTATTAATATTGCTGTTTAGGATTTTTGTTAAGTCTTAATGAAATGGGGTGCTAAGACAGGAAACCTCCACGTGCGCCCGTGGACTGAAGTTCCCTCTCGGATACGTCCGGGGGGAAGACCAGTTTTTCGGGACGGTGCACCCTGGGATGCGGGCAAAAACTCTCCTTAGGCACTATGTGCATAAGGGGTTTCTTTGCCCGTATGCAAATAGCCTGTCGGGTGGACGCTCCAACGCGTGTCCCTCTGAACAGCAGAGGGCACAGCGGCGAAGCGGGCTTGCGGACGGTGAGTAATGGGTATGCTCGCCGTCCGACCAAGGACCAAGCCCGGGTCGGTGGCGCGTCGTGTTTCACGCGTCACCGACGGGGCCCCTTATGGGGCCAAATGCCTGCCGGGGTCGCGGATTTTTCTTAATCCAGGATACCGTGGCCCCGGAACGTAAAGGGCATCCGACGGAACACGGGTGGATTTTAGTCAGTAAGAGTCTGACAGTCCCTCCCGCCCCACCCAGGGCGGGAGGACTCATTTGATGATTTTGCCACCCTAAAAAAAAAAAAGTCTTAATGAAATTCAGACGTATCTCGACTAAAAGCCAACCCCAATATAGTCGCGAGAAGACTAGGCAAATGATGATGATAATCACTGTAATTAGTAGTATAACAGATGAAAATTAGTCCACAACTTTTTATTGTTGGTTCGGTAAATTATTAAATTAATCTTCAAGCCCTGAGTGGAGCGAAAGGTACATACTGTCAGACTTGTACTAACAAAAATCCGCCGTGTTCCTTCAATTGCCCTTTACATTCCTGGGTCGCGGTAACCTGCTTATCCTTTTTTTATCGTGGTAAAATCATCAAAAGAGTCCTCCCACCCCGGGCAGGGCGGGAGGGACTGTCAGACTTGTACTGACTAAAATCCACGGTGTCCTTCAATAGCCCTTTATGTTCCGGGGTCACAGTAATGAAATAAATCCCGCGACCAACCGCTTACCCTTAATTTTATTTAAGTCTACATTATCTCCTAAACAAAATAATGACAAGGTTGTCTCAATATTACTCTGTAGACATATTATCCTAGATAGCTGTTAGTGTCTGATGTCAGAAGACGGTGCAAATGAAGGTGTAAACCAAAATTAATAGTCAGGGATTACTTAGAATGTTCTCAGCAACTTAGACAAGTAATGGTTTTCGTTTATTTACTGCAAGTACAAATTTAATTACTACGTATGTTTTGTGAACGTACATATATTTTTATTTTACTACTAAAGGTTAATATCATAAGGATATAAGCCGAATGCTCCCACTGCTGGGACACAGGAATGCTATCTGTGAAAGGGAGTGGACTAATCCACCACGCCGCGCTGGGCTCAGTAGGTACTATTTTCCGCAAGCGATTTTTATGTACGGTACATTTTTTTTTTTTACAAAATATCACATTTCATAAAAATACGTTAACAACACTAGTTTTTACGTGAAAGAGTAACACACATTTATCAATCCATACACCCATTTATTCTCACAAACTTTCACATTTATGTTAATTGTAAGCTAGATGCTCGTTTTCACAACCGCACATTTATCTAGACTTCCATTTAGGTATGACCTTGTCTAAATGAAAACAACGTATTTATCATCTCAAAATATGTTCAAATTCAGCCCCATGGGACAACCCTTGGTTTATATCATTCGTCATATTCATTATTCCAGCAGACAAAAGCTTACAAGGCTAAATATGAAACAAAATGTATTTGTTAAGGCTTTTATTCACGTCAATGACATTGAGCATTTTGAAAATGCTTAAAAACTTACGAGAGAGAGGGAAGGACAAGTACGGGGGTAACATTGACGTAGTCTTTAATCGCACATTATGTATTTTTTATTAATTATAATGAAAATAAAACATTTGTTTTGGAAAAATAACAGTAGTAGTTTTAGTAATACTTTGTAGTTTTAGTAGTTACGTAGTAGTTTTAGTAGCTAAGTTGTAGTTTCCTTTGTATTACAAAGCAGTAGATTTTTTTTTATACTATTTTGATAAATAAATGTAGAAGTCAAATCATCTCTATTATGTTTAGCTGATATAAAATGTCTAGACTGATAGAAAATGTCTTTCCAAATCATATCCTATGCTTGAATTTTTTTTTATAATATCTCTGTACCGACGCAAAGTTGCTTCATCTGTTGGCTTTATTCTTCTTTTTTTCAAGAGGAGCCTTAATAACTCATAATATTAGACAACTAGACAACATCGATTACTCAATTTTATTACTCGAGAAGACATAAAATTACACGATGCGTAAAGGAAGGCAGTAATTTACTAAGTGAGAAACAACAAGAAGCATTTGTCGTTTTAACTTATGAGCTGTTAATTTATTAGTCGATTTTAGCCTTGAGACTAATTCTTGAGACAGAAAATTAGGAATATCTCCCTAATATGTGTTAGTACAGACATATTTATGACATCTATAAAACAGCTTGTGTTTACACTTTAGTAGTATAGGCATAATTAGGTAAGAGAAGCTGAGGTGTACTTACTATTTTTATTTAATTACCAGAATTTTCCCCTCTGATTCGAACCCCTCCCTCTGAAGCCTATAACCAACCGTCTTCCGAGTTCAATCTAAGTCTACACCAAAATTTATCAAAATTGGTCCAGCGGTAAGAAAGCGTAATAAAATAAAATTTTGCATTTATAAGTATGAAAATAGAACGAGTCTACTACCTAAGTAAATACTATTAAATTACATAAACAGATACCAATTACCCACAAGCAATTTACCCAATAAACCAAAATACACAACGATTACAAACTTCTCACTAACCCTAAAACAAATCACGACAACATTTAGTCGATTCTCACACTCGATTAACATAATCGACTACAGTTAATCGGTCCCACCTCTAATTAAACCTATTAATTGTCTCTGGTTATTTTCCCGGGGACTTTCGACTCCTGTTTTGACGTAAACACAATGGCCTCTTTTTGTCCATTAGAAATGGGCCTGGTTTTGTTGTGTGAGCACAAATTAATGAGGATGTAATTAAGGTCTGTGTAGAAGGCGGATTTTGGCAGAGAAATTAAAGGGTAGTACTAAAAATTTTGTTTTTTAAAGGTAGAACTGTAATTTGTAGTTTGTTGTGCGACATTTTTTATTTTGTGAAAGATAGTCTCAATATTTTTCACTATCAATTAAGGGAAAGAGCGAGACAACCCCAACATAATTATGGATTATTTCAAGTTTAACATCATGTGACTAGAAATTGTTCAAATAGTATTCAGAAATAGGTTATTTCCGAATATTTGAAGCCTGAGATGTTTACCTCACAGGTAGCAAAACTCCCTTATATTACACATTTCTTCAAAATTCCTTTGGGATTTGTCTTCAGCTCTTATACAACTTAAAGTTTCATAACAGTCTTATAAAAGTACAAGAATTTAAAAGTTTTGCTCAGTCTCTCCCTAATACTCATTACTTTTTTTCCTACATTTAAAACCGACTCCATATCGAGGTTTCCAGGATAACTTCAAAAGAAAAGCGAGGAACATAGGAATTCTATGTTAATGCAAAAGAGTTTTTAGACTCTTTTGACTTTGATCAAGCACTTTAAAATGTAGCTTTATTTCTGTTTATTCTGCTTTTCAGTTTGTTTAAGTAGTTTTTTTTTGTGGGTTGATCGTACATGAATTAATATTAAACGTGCTTGGTTTTTAGCTACTTTTCAGAAAACTATTTTTTAACCCTACAAAAATGGGCATGTATACCTACGTATAGTTACTATTATGACAGATCCTACATGGATTAAAATTAAAAAAGTGCTTTGTACGGCTACTTTTTAACGCCTTTTTTTTGTAACCAATCATGGGCATACGATCCTGACAGATGAGCATCAAGGCGGCAATGAAAACTAATGAAAACATCTCAATTAGATCCCAATAAATAATAATTTATTAACAACAAATGATACCAAAAAAAGATAACAAATTATCAAATAAAGGAACAGTAAAATTCGGCTACAAAACATGTCGTGACTGGCATCTTAGCTAGATTACGGAGTAAACTGTGTTAAAGATGCCAGTTGTAATTATGAATCTATTACTCATACTTTATACATGTATAAACAGTATACCCACCTGAAAAGTTAATTTTTTCTTTTGTTGTATTAATTTTTTCCTTTCATCCCGAAAAAGTACTATTCCAAAGAAAAACAACAATAACGTTCATATTATGATTTATGAATAGATGGCGACACATGTGCGAATTGATTGTCAAATTCAAAATTAAGGGCAAGCAAGCTAGTTCTTACATAATTGTATACCTCCTGTTTTTTTGGGGTTGTAAATAATCAAATAAGTCCTCCTGCCCTGGGGGACGTCTAACCCCAAAATACTAACGTTCGCATTAACATCGACGTCAGACATCTAACGTTAAAGCTAACTTCAAAAGCCAGATGTGTGACAAAGCTACAAGATAAAATTGAATCACCTCTCCTAGAATTTGTGTGCGAACGTCTCACAAAGGATGCTGTGCAAATGTGCAATGCTTGCCCATAGCAATTGAAAAGATTTTCCCGCTAGTTGGGTCAAAAATGCGTGTTTCATATTGCTTAAATGTTTATTTAATTAATAGTTTGTCAGTACGCAAACTTGGCTTAAATTAGCGTCAAGTGTATTTTGGTCGGGGTGCTAAGACAGGAAACCTCCACGTGCGCCCGTGGACTGGAGTTCCCTCTCGGATACGTCCGGGGGGAAGACCAGTTTTTCGGGCCGGTGCACCCTGGGATGCGAGCAAAAACTCTCCTTAGGCACTGTGTGCCTAAGGGGTTTCTTTGCCCGTATGCAAATAGCCTGTCGGGTGGACGCTCCAACGCGTGTCCCTCTGAACAGCAGAGGGCACAGCGGCGGAGCGGGCTTGCGGACGGTGAGTAATGGGTATGCTCGCCGTCCGACCAAGGACCAAGCCCGGGTCGGTGGCGCGTCGTGTTTCACGCGTCACCGACGGGGTCGCGGATTTTTCTTAATCCAGGATACCGTGGCCCCGGAACGTAAAGGGCATCCGACGGAACACGGGTGGATTTTAGTCAGTAAGAGTCTGACAGTCCCTCCCGCCCCACCCAGGGCGGGAGGACTCATTTGATGATTTTGCCACCCTAAAAAAAAAAAAAAAAAAAAAAAAGTGTATTTTGGTCTCTAAATTAAAAAGATAGACTTAAAAGATTTTCTTGCATGATTGTAGTTTGGTAGTTATTCACATAAATTATATGAGAACCAAAACTGTAAATAAATAAACAAATATAAATTAACATCGCCACCCAACTCAAAAGAACAAACAGCGTTTTAACAATATTAATTGATATATTTGCACAAAAATAGCGTGCTTAGGACACATTTCCGTATTTTTATCGTCCATCTTTTTATTTTTTATTACTTACTATTAATGGCGAATAATTTTAGGGATTGGACCAATTTGTTGTTGCGAATAACTTAATTAAGGATTTGGTACCTAGTACCTACCATGAATAATATTTCCAAGGTTAGGCCCAAATCATTTTTATTCCTATTTGAATGGCAAACGTGTAAAATCGTGAACAAAATAAATCAATCCTTTCACAAGTAAAATTAAAGAGTTACCTACATATAATTTGATCAATTGTAGAGATACAACTGTCATAATTACCCATGATTCATCAAAGTACATTACATAAACGAAGAAGTTCACATCTAAGTAGGTATGAAGAATGGGTGCATGCCAGTACATGTCTGAGGTTGGGATTCCCACGTACCCCACGCTTCACTGCCTTTAAAGGGTCACGGGCATTTAAACTTGCACCACTTTCGTCCCAGCGAAAGTTGGTTAATTATTTTCAACTAAAAAGTTTCATATTTCGCTCTAGTTTCGTATTCGAGCTTCATTTGAGGGGTTAAGTAATATTTGTTGAACAAAATGAGAGTTTTGTACTAGAATTAAAATGTAATTCGTGTTTTAATTTAAAAGTGAGTAGGACATTAGTTATTTTGGCCTTGTTTGTATTTGTCTAATATTTCAGGTTTTGTTACTAAAATTTTATAGTTCATCTAGCCTAGTTTATACCTAGGTAAAGGCTAAAGTTTATCCTGTAAATCGGTTATAAATTATGCCCCAATATCTGAACAAAATAACTCAAACCGTGCCTAAATAAATCTAAAAACAACTCCACTATCTCCAAACCGATTAGTTTTACAAGGAAACAAGCGACAGAAACAAATAACCGTCTAACGTCCATACAAACATTTAAAAGCCTAACTAATAAGGGCTTAATGACGGTATAACGGATCGCCCTTCAGATAATATTAAACTGGGTCGTAAATAACCCAGGCTCATTTGATTTGACGAAGATTTAGCTTTTCTTTTTAGGGTTAGGTTCAAGATTTATTGGTAAGGTGTGACTTGAGACGATGAAATGGATAGATATACTGTTACAAAGACCTTTTGGTGCTCAAATGACTTTGACATGTGGGGGCCGTTGGGAACAATTTGAGAAATGTATTGAAAAAGTCAAGATGGCGTATTAATTTAGTTTTTCATTACTCATACTCTGAAAGTAGGTCATTACATGTCTGATTAGCCGTTTGAAAGTTATCCATTGCCGCCCTAGGGAAAATCGCTTTCAACTGACAGCTGCCAAATTTAAGAAAAAAAAACTAGTTCTATTTTGACATTTCTATTGAACCATGTTCAAACTTTTTATACAGCCACGAAATTACAGAGCGATTTAAAATTAAAATAACATAAAGTTATTCTTCAAATAGGAATAAAAATGATTTGGGCCTAACCTTGGAAATATTATTCATGGTAGGTACTAGGTACCAAATCCTTAATTAAGTTATTCGCAACAACAAATTGGTCCAATCCCTAAAATTATTCGCCATTAATAGTAAGTAATAAAAAATAAAAAGATGGACGATAAAAATACGGAAATGTGTCCTAAGCACGCTATTTTTGTGCAAATATATCAATTAATATTGTTAAAACGCTGTTTGTTCTTTTGAGTTGGGTGGCGATGTTAATTTATATTTGTTTATTTATTTACAGTTTTGGTTCTCATATAATTTATGTGAATAACTACCAAACTACAATCATGCAAGAAAATCTTTTAAGTCTATCTTTTTAATTTAGAGACCAAAATACACTTTTTTTTTTTTTTTTTTTTTTTAGGGTGGCAAAATCATCAAATGAGTCCTCCCGCCCTGGGTGGGGCGGGAGGGACTGTCAGACTCTTACTGACTAAAATCCACCCGTGTTCCGTCGGATGCCCTTTACGTTCCGGGGCCACGGTATCCTGGATTAAGAAAAATCCGCGACCCCGTCGGTGACGCGTGAAACACGACGCGCCACCGACCCGGGCTTGGTCCTTGGTCGGACGGCGAGCATACCCATTACTCACCGTCCGCAAGCCCGCTCCGCCGCTGTGCCCTCTGCTGTTCAGAGGGACACGCGTTGGAGCGTCCACCCGACAGGCTATTTGCATACGGGCAAAGAAACCCCTTAGGCACACAGTGCCTAAGGAGAGTTTTTGCTCGCATCCCAGGGTGCACCGGCCCGAAAAACTGGTCTTCCCCCCGGACGTATCCGAGAGGGAACTCCAGTCCACGGGCGCACGTGGAGGTTTCCTGTCTTAGCACCCCGACCAAAATACACTTGACGCTAATTTAAGCCAAGTTTGCGTACTGACAAACTATTAATTAAATAAACATTTAAGCAATATGAAACACGCATTTTTGACCCAACTAGCGGGAAAATCTTTTCAATTGCTATGGGCAAGCATTGCACATTTGCACAGCATCCTTTGTGAGACGTTCGCACACAAATTCTAGGAGAGGTGATTCAATTTTATCTTGTAGCTTTGTCACACATCTGGCTTTTGAAGTTAGCTTTAACGTTAGATGTCTGACGTCGATGTTAATGCGAACGTTAGTATTTTGGGGTTAGACGTCCCCCAGGGCAGGAGGACTTATTTGATTATTTACAACCCCAAAAAAACAGGAGGTATACAATTATGTAAGAACTAGCTTGCTTGCCCTTAATTTTGAATTTGACAATCAATTCGCACATGTGTCGCCATCTATTCATAAATCATAATATGAACGTTATTGTTGTTTTTCTTTGGAATAGTACTTTTTCGGGATGAAAGGAAAAAATTAATACAACAAAAGAAAAAATTAACTTTTCAGGTGGGTATACTGTTTATACATGTATAAAGTATGAGTAATAGATTCATAATTACAACTGGCATCTTTAACACAGTTTACTCCGTAATCTAGCTAAGATGCCAGTCACGACATGTTTTGTAGCCGAATTTTACTGTTCCTTTATTTGATAATTTGTTATCTTTTTTTGGTATCATTTGTTGTTAATAAATTATTATTTATTGGGATCTAATTGAGATGTTTTCATTAGTTTTCATTGCCGCCTTGATGCTCATCTGTCAGGATCGTATGCCCATGATTGGTTACAAAAAAAAGGCGTTAAAAAGTAGCCGTACAAAGCACTTTTTTAATTTTAATCCATGTAGGATCTGTCATAATAGTAACTATACGTAGGTATACATGCCCATTTTTGTAGGGTTAAAAAATAGTTTTCTGAAAAGTAGCTAAAAACCAAGCACGTTTAATATTAATTCATGTACGATCAACCCACAAAAAAAAACTACTTAAACAAACTGAAAAGCAGAATAAACAGAAATAAAGCTACATTTTAAAGTGCTTGATCAAAGTCAAAAGAGTCTAAAAACTCTTTTGCATTAACATAGAATTCCTATGTTCCTCGCTTTTCTTTTGAAGTTATCCTGGAAACCTCGATATGGAGTCGGTTTTAAATGTAGGAAAAAAAGTAATGAGTATTAGGGAGAGACTGAGCAAAACTTTTAAATTCTTGTACTTTTATAAGACTGTTATGAAACTTTAAGTTGTATAAGAGCTGAAGACAAATCCCAAAGGAATTTTGAAGAAATGTGTAATATAAGGGAGTTTTGCTACCTGTGAGGTAAACATCTCAGGCTTCAAATATTCGGAAATAACCTATTTCTGAATACTATTTGAACAATTTCTAGTCACATGATGTTAAACTTGAAATAATCCATAATTATGTTGGGGTTGTCTCGCTCTTTCCCTTAATTGATAGTGAAAAATATTGAGACTATCTTTCACAAAATAAAAAATGTCGCACAACAAACTACAAATTACAGTTCTACCTTTAAAAAACAAAATTTTTAGTACTACCCTTTAATTTCTCTGCCAAAATCCGCCTTCTACACAGACCTTAATTACATCCTCATTAATTTGTGCTCACACAACAAAACCAGGCCCATTTCTAATGGACAAAAAGAGGCCATTGTGTTTACGTCAAAACAGGAGTCGAAAGTCCCCGGGAAAATAACCAGAGACAATTAATAGGTTTAATTAGAGGTGGGACCGATTAACTGTAGTCGATTATGTTAATCGAGTGTGAGAATCGACTAAATGTTGTCGTGATTTGTTTTAGGGTTAGTGAGAAGTTTGTAATCGTTGTGTATTTTGGTTTATTGGGTAAATTGCTTGTGGGTAATTGGTATCTGTTTATGTAATTTAATAGTATTTACTTAGGTAGTAGACTCGTTCTATTTTCATACTTATAAATGCAAAATTTTATTTTATTACGCTTTCTTACCGCTGGACCAATTTTGATAAATTTTGGTGTAGACTTAGATTGAACTCGGAAGACGGTTGGTTATAGGCTTCAGAGGGAGGGGTTCGAATCAGAGGGGAAAATTCTGGTAATTAAATAAAAATAGTAAGTACACCTCAGCTTCTCTTACCTAATTATGCCTATACTACTAAAGTGTAAACACAAGCTGTTTTATAGATGTCATAAATATGTCTGTACTAACACATATTAGGGAGATATTCCTAATTTTCTGTCTCAAGAATTAGTCTCAAGGCTAAAATCGACTAATAAATTAACAGCTCATAAGTTAAAACGACAAATGCTTCTTGTTGTTTCTCACTTAGTAAATTACTGCCTTCCTTTACGCATCGTGTAATTTTATGTCTTCTCGAGTAATAAAATTGAGTAATCGATGTTGTCTAGTTGTCTAATATTATGAGTTATTAAGGCTCCTCTTGAAAAAAAGAAGAATAAAGCCAACAGATGAAGCAACTTTGCGTCGGTACAGAGATATTATAAAAAAAAATTCAAGCATAGGATATGATTTGGAAAGACATTTTCTATCAGTCTAGACATTTTATATCAGCTAAACATAATAGAGATGATTTGACTTCTACATTTATTTATCAAAATAGTATAAAAAAAAATCTACTGCTTTGTAATACAAAGGAAACTACAACTTAGCTACTAAAACTACTACGTAACTACTAAAACTACAAAGTATTACTAAAACTACTACTGTTATTTTTCCAAAACAAATGTTTTATTTTCATTATAATTAATAAAAAATACATAATGTGCGATTAAAGACTACGTCAATGTTACCCCCGTACTTGTCCTTCCCTCTCTCTCGTAAGTTTTTAAGCATTTTCAAAATGCTCAATGTCATTGACGTGAATAAAAGCCTTAACAAATACATTTTGTTTCATATTTAGCCTTGTAAGCTTTTGTCTGCTGGAATAATGAATATGACGAATGATATAAACCAAGGGTTGTCCCATGGGGCTGAATTTGAACATATTTTGAGATGATAAATACGTTGTTTTCATTTAGACAAGGTCATACCTAAATGGAAGTCTAGATAAATGTGCGGTTGTGAAAACGAGCATCTAGCTTACAATTAACATAAATGTGAAAGTTTGTGAGAATAAATGGGTGTATGGATTGATAAATGTGTGTTACTCTTTCACGTAAAAACTAGTGTTGTTAACGTATTTTTATGAAATGTGATATTTTGTAAAAAAAAAAAATGTACCGTACATAAAAATCGCTTGCGGAAAATAGTACCTACTGAGCCCAGCGCGGCGTGGTGGATTAGTCCACTCCCTTTCACAGATAGCATTCCTGTGTCCCAGCAGTGGGAGCATTCGGCTTATATCCTTATGATATTAACCTTTAGTAGTAAAATAAAAATATATGTACGTTCACAAAACATACGTAGTAATTAAATTTGTACTTGCAGTAAATAAACGAAAACCATTACTTGTCTAAGTTGCTGAGAACATTCTAAGTAATCCCTGACTATTAATTTTGGTTTACACCTTCATTTGCACCGTCTTCTGACATCAGACACTAACAGCTATCTAGGATAATATGTCTACAGAGTAATATTGAGACAACCTTGTCATTATTTTGTTTAGGAGATAATGTAGACTTAAATAAAATTAAGGGTAAGCGGTTGGTCGCGGGATTTATTTCATTACTGTGACCCCGGAACATAAAGGGCTATTGAAGGACACCGTGGATTTTAGTCAGTACAAGTCTGACAGTCCCTCCCGCCCTGCCCGGGGTGGGAGGACTCTTTTGATGATTTTACCACGATAAAAAAAGGATAAGCAGGTTACCGCGACCCAGGAATGTAAAGGGCAATTGAAGGAACACGGCGGATTTTTGTTAGTACAAGTCTGACAGTATGTACCTTTCGCTCCACTCAGGGCTTGAAGATTAATTTAATAATTTACCGAACCAACAATAAAAAGTTGTGGACTAATTTTCATCTGTTATACTACTAATTACAGTGATTATCATCATCATTTGCCTAGTCTTCTCGCGACTATATTGGGGTTGGCTTTTAGTCGAGATACGTCTGAATTTCATTAAGACTTTTTTTTTTTTAGGGTGGCAAAATCATCAAATGAGTCCTCCCGCCCTGGGTGGGGCGGGAGGGACTGTCAGACTCTTACTGACTAAAATCCACCCGTGTTCCGTCGGATGCCCTTTACGTTCCGGGGCCACGGTATCCTGGATTAAGAAAAATCCGCGACCCCGGCAGGCATTTGGCCCCATAAGGGGCCCCGTCGGTGACGCGTGAAACACGACGCGCCACCGACCCGGGCTTGGTCCTTGGTCGGACGGCGAGCATACCCATTACTCACCGTCCGCAAGCCCGCTTCGCCGCTGTGCCCTCTGCTGTTCAGAGGGACACGCGTTGGAGCGTCCACCCGACAGGCTATTTGCATACGGGCAAAGAAACCCCTTATGCACATAGTGCCTAAGGAGAGTTTTTGCCCGCATCCCAGGGTGCACCGTCCCGAAAAACTGGTCTTCCCCCCGGACGTATCCGAGAGGGAACTTCAGTCCACGGGCGCACGTGGAGGTTTCCTGTCTTAGCACCCCATTTCATTAAGACTTAACAAAAATCCTAAACAGCAATATTAATAAAACGGTATTTTTTTTTTTCAAACTAACGCTTCAGATTTTGAATTCTCTATCTGCGATAGATTTTTATTGAGTAGATTCTTGCTATATCGTATTTATAAACCAAAAAAAAAAAATGTAATACTACAAAAATAGTCGACAAATTCTAAACTCGACTAATTCTTAATAGTTAATCTCACAATTTCCCATCACTAGTGTTCCATACAGAACAAAAAGTAGTGATGGAAACGTCGGATCAATTTAAAGTCGACCTGAAGCTTGATTGATGAAGGCTTTGACGAAGTAAATTAAGAGACTTTTTGACATTTTTTCTTTTCTTTTTAAAACTGGATGTAGAGCGTAAATTAGGCTCCACTTAGATTTATTTAAAGAAAACCGTAGACTACCGGTTGAGAACGGTAATGAATTTCTACGCGAACAGATAAAAACGTATTTAAAAGGGTTTTTTTTTTTCGATAAGGAATTCTTAGTAGATTTTCAGTTTAAGAATTAACGCTACGTTTTCAGGATTTTAGTTTTCGAGGCTGCGTAGCAGTTTCGATTTTCGCCGAGAACAAAATTTAAGGAAAAGAAAAAGATCCGAATTAGAAAACATTGCTGTTGAATCGAAATTGTATGTAGGTACCTTACGTCTGAACTTAAGTACTAGAGTATATATGTATAGGCATGTTTATAGGGAACTAATACATAAAGGATTTATTGAAGTTTGTTGTCATATAAGCCTGTAATGTTCCCACGCCTGGGTCACAGGCCTCCCGGGCCGCGCGAGGGAGAGGACAGCGTCCTCCCTCAGCCGCAGTGGTAGACGCCCACGGCGACGGATGTCGCGGGACGATCTCGCGGAGGATAGGCGCGGGCATGCGGCCGGCGAGTAAAGGGCAACTCGCTGTCCGACCATGGACCATGCCCGGGTCGACGGCGCGTTGTGTTCCACGCGCGCCTCAAAGAGCGTCAGCACAATGACGGGGCCCCCCTTTAGAGGGCCACAGCCTTGCCGAGGTCGCGGGACATACGTATACCGCGACTCCGGTACGCAAAAGGGCTACCGAAGGACACCGTGGATTTTAGTCAGTACAAGACTGACAGTCCCTCCCGCCCTGCCCGGGGCTGGGAGGACTCATTTGATGATTTTACCACGAAAAAAAAAAAAGGGTCACAGGCCTCCTCTCCTTCTCTAACATGTGTCACATGTCTTCGAATTTTTGGTTCTATGTCCTAGAATCTAGAACAGTCGATTCAAGTTAGCCACTGTTGTGGCAGTAAGGCCCCTCTTTGAAGAGTGGTAAGAGAGGCGCCTAGCGTCCTTATCATTCACCAGACGCAGGTCCTCACCGGACACTGATGTTTCATTCATGTGTGTTGTTTTACCCTCTCACATTTTTCTGCCCCTTTTAAGTTGAACTTCAAATTCAAGTTAAAAGGGGCAGAAAGCTTAAGCCTTTCTTATCGAAACTTGAAAGGCTTAGGACTTTCAATATTAGTCTAGAGACTAGATATAATTTTTCGTCCGAACGAAAAAACTCTCACGACCACGCAGCCAATAAGCGTTTCTTACCACGTGCCCGGGAATGCGGAATCAATACTGATTCAGTAATTCAAATATATTATAATACCTAAATTAACTTTACCTTGTATAGTCAAAAAGAAAGAACTTTATCAATTGTACCACAAGATCGACTTTAAAAAAACTATAAATTTTTGCAAGCCAAACTCGTGACGTCACCAAAGAATTCCCATTTCTTACAAGTAAATGAACTTCTATATACAAGCCATTAGTGTTGACCTGAAGACTGGTCCATTAAGTTCGTAACCAGCTGCATTCCATCGAGATGCATCATCCTTGACTCATGCATACCTGTAACAAAGAATACCTTTATTAGTGAGGAGATAAAATGGCCTTAAGATCGAATAGGTCAGACCATGTGGTTATGTCTTGTCTCGTGAAAGATTGATAATATTGTTTTATGGCCTGGTCTAGTGGATATGAGGGTTCTATTCTCTGGGAAAGCAGAAAAAAAAACAAATGGCATATACAATACACATCAAAAAAGTTTGTGATCACTAGCATAAGCTGTTTTTGAAAAACAATAAAACTGTTTTATATTTCTAAATCTATATTTTAAATGAAGGTTCTAAAAAGAATCTACCGTAAAGCCTCTGCAGACCCAAGCTAATTTCCACTCTAAAAATTTTGCGAATGGACCGCGACATGTCGCCCCGCGCGATTAATCGTGTGTGTCTGCAGGAGGCTTAACAAAAAACATTTTGTTTTTTTTTTAATTGATCGCAATTTTTTTTTTGATGTGTATTATTGTGTATATCGGAAATTTTAAAAACTAACAGAAAAAGAGAGAAAAACATGTCCTGGACGAAGCAGAAATGCTTTGATAGAGGCCTTTTTGGTAAGAGGGTATCGCCAATATTTTTTGAGGTTTAAAAATCAAATGGGACTCATTTACTGTGACTCTACTGACTAACAGTCCAATTTCAAAGTTTCCTTCATAATGAGCTTCATGTTCCAGAGCAGTAGTATTCAAAGTTTTTAATTTTTTTTTTTGAGTTTTTTTTACCCTAGACTGTTCATAATCGTTATTCTTACCTAACCCAATGAGATTTTTAATAAAAAAGTAATTAATTCACTACTTTCACTAAAAGTAGCAATGTAAATAAAACTAGAAATTGTGTCTTCTTAGATGTTTATAATGAAAGGTCATCGTATACCTAAATACTGTGTCCAGTACTACAGTACCTGCAGTACTTTAAGCGCGGCTCACTAGTAAAAAAAACAAACTTATAAAAATAAAAAAAACCGACGAAAAATTCCAACACGGGGGGTCCAGAATCATGTCCTGTACCAATAGTATCCGTTTGTGCGTCGATGTCTCTTACACCCTGTACTGTATATAAGATTTTACAATTACCTATTATTTTAACACTACTGCCAACTGCTTCAAGGTAGTCAGGCGTGATGATAAGTTGTATTAATGTAATGCATATTTGATTATGACAACGACTTATAAAGTAATTAGTGTACACCAGGACAATTAGTGAGTAATGGATAGGGGCAATGAACTTCTTGTACATACAAAATACATAGTTATGTACTAGAAAATACCACCGCAGAATATTTGCTTTCTTTCAAAGTATAAATAAAATAGTGGTCAAACGCGAGGATATCGCTAAATAATAAAAAAAAAACTGTAACTAGCTTCGACCAGCAAAAACTGCTCCAAGAGAAAAACTACTGAACCAAATTGGATGAAACTTGAAATCGGACCAGAAACTTCGGAGTAATCGGTGGACATACATAAAAAAAAACAACCAAATTGAAAGCCTCATCTTCTTTTTGAAGTAGGTAAAAAAGAACCAATGTCACAGAGAGCAAAATCTTAATACAATCTAGCCTACCTTATTTTTGACAAAAAAAAATCTTGGCAAGAATCCATCTTGAAAAAAACTCTAAATATAACATATTAAGTCTAATCTAACATAGGCTTATGAATTGAAGCGAATAAGAAAGATAAAAGCAAAAAAAAATGAGAAACTGTTCACAGATCGTATCAACATCATGTGAGCTCGCAGAAAATACAAGATCCATATTACTCGTAATAATAAAAAATGCGAAAGAAATATATCTGTCTGTCTGACTGTATGTGTGTCCGTTTGTTTGTATGCTTTAACAAATGAATGGATGTCGATAGGTACTTGGTTCATCATGGCCTAAGTAAAAGGCCTAGAATTGTAGATTTATACCAGTACTACGTGCCTCTTTCTTTTATTCTTTTTTTAGCGTGTTAAAATCATCAAATGAGTCCTCCTACCCAGGGCAGGGCAAGAGGGACTGTCAGACTTGTACTGACTAAAATCCACGGTGTCCTTCATTAGCCCTTTACGTTCCAGGGTCACGGTAATGGAATAAGTCCCGCGACCCCGTCAGGCTTCGGCCCACTAGAGGGGGGCCCCGTCATCTTGCTGACGCTCTTTGAGGCGCGCGTGGAACACAACGCACCGTCGACCCGGGCATGGTCCATGGTCGGGCGGCGAGTTGCCCATTACTCGCGTACTACGGGCCTCTGGGATATTTTGCTACCCCGATCGAAGGTTGAGCCGTAGATGAGTCCACAGATTAACCTTTGAACCATCTATTATAGCGAGTTACCTCCGTACCAAAATTTAGTCAGAAGCTCGAAAGTTTGACTACCAGTCTTTGTATTACCCAGTTACTAGGTTGCTCAGATAAGCAGTCACTTCAGCTAAGAAACTGGTATTCAGCTGCATCCAGTACGACTGAAGCTCGACCCTAACATAGCTGGGAAAGGGGTTAAGCCGATGCTGATTTATTTATTCTTATTTATTTACTGTTTGAAACCGCCAAAAGGGGTTTCAAGCCATTTTTTCTTAAATAAATTAGCATGTTAGCGAATTGCCGAGTTGCTGGCTGAGCTAAAAGTAGGTTACACTAAAAATAAGAACTGCCCTAAGGTTTTTGTTATTTCCGTTCATCCAAGATTGGAACGGATGTTGTTTTTTCTGTTGTTACTGGCCAATTTGCTGGCGGTTGGTAATATTGTTACAATTTTCTTTCGCTTTTTACATCCCAAGTTGAAATTACTATAAATATGTTTTTTTTTCACACACTAGCGCAGTCGGTGTTGGGTTACTGCATTACGGTATGGGGTGGGGCATGTAAAACATTCATGATAAACCTGGAAAGAGCTCAAAGATCACTGCTCAAAGTCATGACCTTCAAACCATACCGGTTCCCAACCGTTACCTTGTATGAAATTTGCAAGGTGCTAACAGTGAGACAGTTATTTCTTCAAAATATTATCATAAGGAAGCATCGTATCACACCTTTCAATCCAAACAGCATACGGAAGCGAACCATACCCAACACCTGTCTCCATGTAAAAACATACTCTGCATCGGCAAGGCGACAGCACATGTATTTAGCAGCACACATATATAATAAAGCAAACAGGCTACTAAACATCAACCCTCTTACACAGAATCAACTGAAATATAAAGTTAAAAACTGGCTTCAGTCGCTCAACTACATTGACACTGAAGAAATAATTAAATAACACACCACACACTTTCACACCCATACATACAAACACCCACTCTCATACACCCTCATACCCATACATACAAACAACCCATCATGCACCCACACACAAACACACCCTCATACACACATACACACACAGAATACACAGATTCAGCATTTATAGTTCTATGTTTTTTATTGTGTTTTCAATGTTATTTTTTTTTTTATTTATTTATATTTCTTTATTTTTTCCTTTGATTTGTTTTTTGTTGCACATTAGTGACTTAAATGGGAGAAGACACTGACTCCTGTAACACAGGCTTTGCCTAGCTCAGTAGTCAGGGTTACAACATACATTGTATCATTGTATTTTAATGTCAATAAAAAATATTTTATTTTATTATTATTATTTTACTAGCAAGCGCAACGTAGGGCGTCCACCCACAAGGTGGACGGACGATCTTATAAAGACCACAGGATCACGCTGGATGCAAGCCAGTTCCAACCGGTCCTATTGGAAGTCTATAGGAGAGGCCTATGTTCAGCAGTGGACATCTTACGGCTGATATGATGATGTTTTTTTCATTGGCATACGTCATGTGCTTTCTATTTGACAACACTGACTAAGGAAACCCTGGACTTTCGATCTAAAATTGTTGGCCCGCATGGAGCATATGATGATCAAGCTATTTCCTTCTCAGTATAAGAAATGGGCATTGCTCAATATTAGGAACATTTGTCATCATCATCATCAGCCGGAAGACGTCAACTGCTGAGCAAAGACCCCCCCCCCCCCTTAAACCACCACACCAAAAGACAATCCGCCACTTGCATCCAACGGTTGCCCGTAACTCTCACAATGTCGTCACGACATCACAAGCAACCATTAAAAATTGGTCTATTCTCTACGTATAATGTATTTTTCATACATCTCTTGCTGACAGCTTTTAAATTATTTTTAAGCGTCTAATCATAGACTCAACAAGCTCGTCAATTCCCTGTCAGCGACTTTAACAAGTGTTCTGTTGAAAATACCTTGTCAAATACATTTTTCTCCTTCATATTTGATACGATAGAAAAAATAAATCACGTAGCAAAAATAAAGCAGGTAGGTATCACAATATGGAAAATAGTAAGTTACTCCAGCGATCTTCGATATGGAGCTAGAATATAATACTGACGAATATGAATCATGACTTTTCCGTTTTTTGTGACGTTGAGTAAACTGGAATTTTGACGTTAATTTGAAGTAGGGAAGGAAAACTATTTCCTCGTTCGTACACTAAAAGCGCCTTTTCATTTTTCCACACAATAAACGCAGTAAATACTTCAAGTATGCTGTACAATACAGAAATCTGGTGAAAAAACTTCTGATTACCGAGAAGTACCGGTACTTCGGAACTTCATCTAAATTAATGGTAGAAGAGTAAACATCTATGCAGTTAGAGTGTAAACACTGCAGTTGCTAACGTTATATCAGTTTCAAAGCTAAATATCCATTAGCTTTTAAAGTGCAATATCTACATCATTAAGTCCTCTTTTATGAAAAGCTTACATGTTCAAGCAAAAGAAAGGCACTATTTATTAATTGCAAGCAATGGAAAGAGCTGTGCTCGGTGTTTCTTTGCGGGATAAATTCCGGAACAAAGATTTTCGGCAAAGAACCAGAGTTACCTACATAGCTCGTAAATTTTGCAAGTCAAAGTGGCAATGCGCAGGCCACATCGCTCTTAGAGCTGATAACCGATGGGGAAGAAAAGTTCTCGAGTGGCGACCACGGACCGGAAAACGCAGCGTAGGCAAGCCTCCCACTAGGTGGACCGACGACATCGTGAGTCGCCGATGGATGCAAGTAGCGAATTGTCGTTCGGCGTGGCGGTCAAAGGGGGAAGCCTATGTTCAGCAGTGGACGTCTTCCAGCTAATGATGATGATGGTGATTTATTAATTTATAAACGACATTTTAAAAATAATTGGGTTGTGGGGGTCAGATAGACAGTCGCTCCATGTAAAGTACTGATATTCAGCTGCATCGGTCTAGACTGGAAGCCGATCCTAACAAGGCTAGGCTGATTTTAAGCGTCGAATTACTTTTCTTTGATTGAAACTTCGTGGTCCTTACAGTACTTCAGCAAAAACTTTAATCTATACATATAATAAATCTGTAGAAAATTCATTTTTGTACATTGAAGAAATTGAAACAAAAAATAGCCAGCGTGTGAAAAGATAAGTAACACAACCCATTTCCATCATTTTTGAAATTTTTGTCTGTTTGTCGGTTTGTCGGTTTGTCTGTTTGTTTGTGCGCACATCACGTAAAATCTGCGAATTCAATGCTGACAATGTTTATAAACAAAAATTATACGCAACTTGAGGTTTAACTTAGTTTTTGTTTCATCGAAATCGGTTCAGTCTATCAAGAGTTATTTGAATTTAAAGTGTTTCAGAAGTAAAATTACGGTCAGTTCACACCAAGACGTGCAGTTCAGTAGCGCGATCTAGCTTAGAATAGCAAAACTACATATTTAAATAATTCATCTAAACATAATTATGTACTTCAACGATAAAACGGTAGATGGCGTTAAAATAAAACCTGAAATAGAGGTGTTTAAATTGAAGTAACATTGTTTTTTTTTTCATCGTAATCAGTTTACATCTTATAAAAAACGTAATTTCATTATAGCGGTTTTATGGATATGGCGGTTTCATAGGATAGTCAGGACAGGACAGGACGGGACAAGAGGGGCAGGACGGGACAGTACGGGACAGGACGGAACAGAACGGGACATGACGGGACAGGACGGGACGGGACGGGATGGGACGGGACAGGACGAGACAGGACGGGACAGAACGGGCCAGGATGGGACAGTACGGGACAGGACGGGACAGGACGGGACGGGACGGGACAGGACGGGACAGGACGGGACAGGACGGAATATGACGGGATAGGACGGAACAGGACGGGACAGGATGGGACAGGATATTTATGTACGCTCCAAAATGATGGTTCACAGCTGTGTTAATTTGCTCACAATATTGTTAATATTAAATAAGCACTATAGTTCCGCCAGATAAGTATGGAATAAAATAAAATAAGATACGTTGACTCCCGTATTTTGCAATATTTCAAAACCATTCGAAAAAATGTAGAACGACCAAAAGCAACGCATCGTGGTAAGACGCGATCTTGACCTTATATTTTATTTTGTTTGAACGATGGTGGTATGAAATTCGAACGATGCATTATTAGGATCAATGACCTTTATTCCAGATTTATTTGGCGGGGACTATAGCTTATATAAAAGATTGTATCGGTATCCTCCAACACCGCTTCGCACTAAAATTATAGATTGTTAAGTTCCGACATCCACGCGAACGAAGTCGCGGGCACAGCTAGTATCAAATACAAAACGTCTTTTGCACATTGACCAACATCAGAAATCAGATGACGGTATTCTTGGCAATTGACAGCTGCGCTGCGTGTCGCCGGTTCGATTTCCGGAGGAAACAAATATTTGTATGATAAATATACAAATAGTTGTTCCGGGTCTTGGTGTTTGTGTATGAGAGTTTAATTTAAATGATTGTTAACGTATCTATGACACATGAATAATTCCTAAAGGTAAGGCATCGTTATAAAAAATGCAATAGAGATGAAAAGCCAACAATACCAAAAACAAAAAAAGAGCGAAATAACAAAATCTCTCAATTTTGACAGAAGACGTACCCCCAGTTGTCAGTCAAAAACAGAACTTGTCGCCATTTGCATAATTCCAATTAATAATAGCGATTATGACAAAGAAACTTGGAAGGATGCTTCAGTGCTTTTAAAATCAATATTGTTCTTACAAATCTTCGGCTCCTTACAAAAGCGAAGACCAATTTCAATTTGAAATTCACTTTGAATAAACCCTTTGTGAACGAGACACGTGAATATTAAAATTTTCAGCAGTCGTATCGGAAATTCGTAAAAATATTTTCTGAAAAAACTTGGGCTAAGTCGCCAATTGGGCGGAAAAAATGGAATTGGTAACTACCTATCATCTTTTCATTAACAAAAGAAGGAAAAATTTTAATTAATCGCGTTTTTATAACGACATCAAAGTTAATTTATTCATTTAGCAATTATGTATAAGGATTCTTAGGACGCAAATGTAGGCAGTCGACAATACTGCACAGATAATTATAACGCGCTCAACTTCTTAACTAATATCATAATCATAGGCTAATCTCGGGAACTACTAGTTCGAATTTCAAAATTCTTTTTGTATTGGATAGTCCACTTATTGAGGAAGCTATAGGCTGTATAACAACACGCTACGACTAATAGCAGCGGGGGAAAACGCGGGAACAGCTGTCTAAAATATTCAAGGGAACTATATCCCAAAACCAGAGAATAGAGACATAAATATACAACGCAAAAGACGATGAAATCCAAACCAGTTCGCTGGTTGACTATACCCAATCTATACGCCGTAAAAAAATATAGAACCATGCCAGGTGCTGATGCCATTATTGTTAAACCTGACCGAAAACGACAGGTGTTTTCGACCGACACATGCACTCATCCGATCTTTAGGATTCGAAGCCTATCGGGCAGATGTTCGGATGCAAAACCGATTTATTTTTGGTCGACGTTTTTGCGTTATTTTGGAGAGCTATGGTCACGGTTGAAGTTAAAATTATATATTATGTGAATTCTATTTTGTAGTAGCACCTTCGAATTTAATTTTTCATAAAATAGATAAATCACAGTATTCCATCTACGCAAGTAACTTATACCACATTTTTTTTATGTAAAAATGCACACTTTACAAGTGCAGCCAAATAAATTGACACCTAAAAATCCACAAATTTTTTAAAGAAACTTTTATCGAACTTTTCCCGTCTTTCCAACGTTATTGAACGACAACAATCTTCTTATACGAAATCGGAACGCGATCTTAAAAACTGCTCTATGTGACTTGGCAGATAATTTTATTGAATTTCAAATCGAACTGGATTGCAGCTTCAAGCATATCGTCACGTATTATTGTACTGCCTTATGGTAACGGGATAGAGTTGATTTTGTGAGTTTAAGGATAGTGACTCAGCATAATAAACATCTGGCCTGGTTTTTACGGTTATGCATCAGGATTGGAGCGCTAAAAGGTCACGCTTAGTAAAATTCGATGCGTCTTTGGAGTTAAAGTGTGAAATTATTTCGTGAACTCTAAGGTCGGCTCGGGGTGATTTTCTTTCATCGTGATTTAAATTTTTAACTCCAATTTAAAACGAATTCTAGTTTCATGCGCAGTGAATGGCTCGTAATTTATTTCTTTTATGTAAGTGTCACGATAGGCTTGGACTATTAGTTTTATAGCTTTATAAGCCGTAACAAAGATTGAATTACATTGAAGTAATGAATGTTAACGATCTTTTTGTAACCTTACGACCTTTGCGAAGTTGTATGTGAATCTATGCAAAATCACATACATCACCGATACACTATATTATTATGTCTGATATGAGAACGAAAAACATTTGTTAAATTTCTCAACATCACAGTAATTTTAAGTACCTACGAGGCGATATCTTTAAAAAAAAATCTGTAACATCACATTCCACAAAAATTAAACCACCTATAGAAAATATTGAAATTCCTTTACGATTCGAATTTAACTTTTAAAACAGCACACCCAGAACAAAACCGGTTCACCCAAATACAGATAATCCAATTCCCATTTCATTTCAACATTAAATAGAGCGTCTGAATCACCCTTTACAAACGGACAGTATCAATTAATTACCGATGGTGTAAATGTGAAATGTAAATACGTGTATCTGCGGAATAGGTTTTTGACTGATTGTGTAGTTTAAAATAATGTGGCATGATACGATCCATTAATTTAAAAAATATAGGAGGTTGAATCTATTAAGTTTATAAATAGAACCTCCTATCGATTTATTTTGTATCGATCCAAAATAAAGGGTATTACATCATATCGATACCAAATAGTATCGTATCGGAACTTACATCACTGCTACGAAGTGGGTTACTTCATTCGGCCGCCAGTGTACCGTTATGGGAAGTGGCCAAAGTGAAGGATGGTGTGTCACGTGGATGTATGTTTTTTGATGGGTCGCCTTTTCGAGCGATATGTGTAGTCGAGTGATATTTTATTTCTATTTGGGTGTGATATTCCGTCCAAAAGTGACGATAATATTTCAGTACGTTCTTGTGTATGCCAGTATTTTTAAAGTGAGTTTTCTTCAACATGTAAGATTGATGAGCTAGACAAAACTGAAGGCTAGTGACTCACATTAGCCCTAGATAGAAATAGTTGGAAGTCATGGGGAGAGAGAAGCCTTTGCCCAGCAGTGGGATGACACAGGCTAGGTTATTCCACAAAATAGATACAAAAATTTTCAAGAAAAAAAAAATTGTTCGGAAGTTGACTTTTATAACTAAGTACTTGAAAGACGAAGATTCACTTAAGAAAGAAGGCTTCCAATACCTAGCAAGACTTAGCCATAACACAATTTACGACAACCTAGCCTAGCTAAAGTTTTCAAACTAAGTTAACCCAAAAACTTATTCTGGACACACACCGTCTAAAGTAGGATTACTTACCCCAAGATTTACTTTTAAAGAAACCGAGCAAACCTCAAAGTTCTATTAATAACTACCCTTAAGTCGGCAAACTAATGTGCTTATATAAGGACGGGTGTACAATAGTGCGGGTCGGGTTAATGTCACGTCGTCCACACCCTTAGCCATTGTCCCTTCTGAATAATGCCGTCCAGTGTACTTCTGACCTTACAAATATAAGGCAAAAGGTGAACCGAGCGGACATTGAGGGACATACAATGGTATTTATTTTGAGGTTTGCTGGTTTGGAGTGGACAAAAGGGTTTGGAAATCACTACTGATTAAGCATAAAAAATTATGGAATCTTTCAATTGATCGTTGTATTATAGCACTAGTGTTCCCCGCGGTTTCAACCCTCTGCTCAGCTTCTATTGGCTGTAGCGTGATGTTTTATGGCCTAAAGCCTTCCTCAATAAATGGAATATCTGACACAATAATATTTTTTCAAAATGAACCATTAGTTCCAGAGTTTAACACGTTCAAACAAACGAACTCTTAAGATTTATAATTAATGACAGATCGTCATTTTTTTATTCAGTTCCACGACATCCTGTTTTTGTGGTTTGTGCGAAATCTTAAAATTACTCAGATCTACGAGTAGCGGAAGGGACAATCACTATTACTGAATAAAACCCATCCTGTTTCTTCCTGCCCTTTGCGTTTCAGGGCCTCCGGTTACTCTTTTAAAAAATCCGGCAACGCTGACTTTTATAGAGCTTAATTTATTTCCTAATAGTTATTCTCTTTGCTGTAGATTCTCATAAACAACAAAGCTGGAAGCACTCCAAAAAAAAACTGGATAGTTTTTCTACCACCATCTTTTCAAACAAATTCAGCTCCAACAAAACTTCTAAAGGCTAACACGTTGCAATCCAAAGTATACAGATTGTATCGCTCCAACTTTTCAAACCAACAAGTTGGTCGAATCTAGGTCGAGTTGGTCGTAAATTCGTTGAAGTAACCAACTTTATTGGTTGTAGTACAGACAAAAAACCTCATGACCTAGAACTGTAGTTATCCTTAATGTTGAGCCTGAAAGCTTAATGAGGTTTTAAAGAAGTATGTTGAAAACTTTTTTTTTTATAAAACTTTGCCAAAGACAAGAAATTTGTCCTGAGTCGTGGGTGCGTTTACAAACATAGACACACATACAGAAAGATTCGGACCAGGAACAACTGTCTGCAGTCTATACAAAATAATATTCGTTTTGTGCGGGAATCGAACCCGCGACACGCTGCGCAGCAGTCGATCACTCAACCACTGCACCAACTGTTTTAACGAAGAATTTCTCCCTTTTCTGTATAAACTGTTATCTATCAGAACCGCTATAAAATATGTTATTTAATGATTTATAACCGACATGACAGACTGAGCAACTGTTGGCAGTTAGCCAAACAAAATATTGCTACTCATGAATTATACAATATATTTTATTTATTAATAAATATTGTTTGATTTACAGCTTTTACAACAAGCCGAAACGTGGCAATTTCAATATATTTTTTGTTACATTACAAAAAGTTTTTTGTATGTAATATTTCAGGAATATCGTCATCATCATCTGCCAAGCAAGTTTTTTTACATGTTTGAAGCTTCTTGACTTCTTGTCTTACTGATTATCTGTATTTTATATAAATTATCTCCATATTCTCCAGTATATTTTAAGTATTGTAGTTTCTATCAATCTGTAAAAAGGAACAAGTCATCACGCCAGCGTTTTTTAGGCCTGCCTCAGTTGCGACGCCCGTCTTCAGGCACATTGATATTTTAAAATTTCAAAATCACCAAAATGTATTTTAAAATTAATGCACAACAAACAACCCAAAAAGCATATCGTACCCTTATTGCAAAAACCGATTGATTATCTGCATCAAAATTCGAGCGAAAATGGGTTATACCTGTAGCTTCGTGGTGACTTAAGGATTCGATTTCTATATTTAACTAAAATTGGTTTAAAAATGCAGATAATCGATTTTTGCAATAAGGGTACGATATCTAATCAGTGACCTATTTTCCAAAAATTCACCCACACAATGACATGAATTCACCAAAACATGCACAATTTGAACACACATACTTGACTCAAATATTGAATAGCATCGTATCGCACCCTAGGAGCAAACAGGGGGGTCAGGGACCTAAGATAACGATTCAATAACCTTCTACTATCGGTTATGCAAATATGAGGCCAATCGGAAACTTTACGCAGTGCACGTAGGTGTGTTTGTGGTGATAACACTGTCTACTTTGTATCGGGTTACTGATAAGGGGCTGACAAACGGGTCCTAGGTTTTTTTTTGGGGGAGAGATGGCGTTTTTAGAGCCAATGCACACCACGTTTTTTAAACCATGCAGGTTATAACATTCCATTGGTCGCGAGACTGTCTTAGCACCGAACGCAAAGGGTTACCGACTGAACAGGGTGACTTTTAGTAAATTTTTAGAGTGTGTCAGACTTTCCGCTCCAACCTGGGTTAGGGGACCTCATTTTATGTTTCACTACCAAAAAAAAATTAAAATTCATAAGGTCTGGCAGAATAGTCGATGTAGACTCAGTTGCCAAAGAAAAAAATCATAAGACGCGTAGAACTGAAAATAGAATTAATAGTATATTTTGCAACTAATGAATAAAGAGCGGATTTAAAGCGAGAGTTTCATATAATGGCCATATGAATCACGAGCAATCGAAGGATTTTAATGACTGAATCACGACCGTAGGGAGTGATTCAAATATTTAAATCCTGAGCGACGCGAGTGATTCAGGTCCTCTATTTAAATCCGTTTTATTCAAGAGTTGCAAACGATACTTTATACCAGTGATTCCCAAAGCGGTCCAGGTGGACCCCCAGGGGTCCACGGGAGACTTGTTGGGGGTCTACGTAGGCGTGAACAAAAAATGGGGTCCATAAGATGTTAATGGGGGTCCACGAAAATTTATCTGGTTTTGATAGTAAAGAGCAAAAATGTAAGCGTAGTTTTTATAAGGGCCTACCTACATTGTTTCAAGTACCTAACTAAGCAGATAATATTTTAATAAGGCAAACGACTGTTATTTGTCCAAGCTTGCGTATTTGATATTACCTTCGATCATTAGAATCAACTAGATACACAGTCAAATTTTTAATAGCTTTTCCCTCGTCATACCTTTTCGAAAGGAGTTTTAGTGCCGTTACAAACCTCAAAAAAAGGAGCAAATTAAAAATCACACAGGATTTGCGGTTATTGCTCACTAAAATAAAGCCAAACATTGATCGTTTGCTGACACTCCATCAAATACTTACATCCTTCTCATTAATTAAAATTATGACCTGAACCTATATTACCTTATTATTTTTTTCTTGTAATTCTATTCTTTTAATTAATAAATAAAGTGTTATAAATGTACCATTTTTCGTTTTTATTTTACCTATCGGAATATAGGGACAGAACTCAGAAGCGACACAATTTTTATTTTTTGGCGACTTTAAGAATGTGGTAGAAATGTAGTCCACCGAAACCAGTAAAATTTTGAATGTGGTCCACGAAAAAAATAAGTTTGGGAACTACTGCTTTATACCATGACTACGAGAAAAAGAAAGATTTGAGCGATAATATATATATAACGAAAAAAAAAAGTTTTTTTTTTATTAATACTGCTCCACACACACGTGGGTGCGTTTCCAAACATCTAAATTCACAATACACAAACACCCACACCCGAAACAAATTATTGTAGATCATAGTACGAATATTTGCTCCGTGCGGGAATCGAACCCACTTCACGTAACGAAGTAGTCCAATCGCTCAGTCAACAAATTAACATTAAAATCGGAACAATGACTTAAATTAAGAGTAATATTTTCCTAATAACACGGGGGTCGACCGCATCAATGTGTTCTAAATTCTAACACCAAAACAGTGAGTAAAAGAGCTTTTTATTCACTGTTTTCAGTGAGTAAAAGTAACTTTTTAGAGTAGGAATGGTATAATAGTATATTTTGCAACTAGTGAATAAAGAGCGGATTTAAAGCGAGGGCCATTATATGAATCACGAGCAAGCGAAGGATTTTAATGACTGAATCACGACCGTAGGGAGTGATTCATGATGATTGAATCACGAGCGGAGCGAGTGATTTAAATATTTAAATCCTGAGCGACACGAGTGATTCAGGCCCTCGATTTAAATCCGTTTTATTCAAGAGTTGCAAACGATACTTTATACCATGACTACGAGAAAAAGAAAGATTTGAGCGATAATATATCGCACCCTTAAAACATAAATGGCACTAAACGAAAATGTTTATTTTACAGTATGGCCGTTTTAAGATTTTTTAAGAATTGAATGGGTGATATGGAACTAAAAAAATATATATAAAGCTTTGTGATCGGCTTAAAATAACAGTTTAACTAACGCTGTTTCAGTATCCAGTGGCATACAATAAAATTATTGATTATTTATCAATGGAGAAGCATTAAAAAAAAAAGTTTAGCATTATGTCGGTTATAGTTTTCCAGTTATTCAAAACTTTTTGCTTAATGACCTCTAAATTGTTATTTTACCTACATTGTAATGATAAAAAAGAGAGAAGTAAAACAATATAACTACTAAAATAATAAAGAATTATATTTATTTGGCACATGCTCACAGTTTTCGGTCAAAATTAACACACATATTCATAATTAACAAATCTGTTTAAATCTTAAAGATTCAGTTGTAAGTGGGATTCGAACCCGCATCTTCTGGATAAGTACTCCAGACGCCTTACCAACTAGGCCTTTGCAATGGCCTAGTTAGAAACTTCAACAATCAAAGGAGAGATGGCGCTCGTATTTCCACGAGCTGCTGAACAAGCAGCATAAAGAGGTGCTGTCACCGGATTTCCCTCCAAATCTGGGACTGGTGCCCCCGGTAACTCACGAGGAAATACATGTGGCTCTTCGTTGCATGAAGAACCGGAAAGCTGTCGGAGCCAATGGAGTTCCTATTGAAGCCTGGAAGGCGATGGGTCCTCGTGGTGTGGGCATCTTAACCCACCTTTTTGCTCCTCACCGGAAAGATCCCGAGCCAATGGAGACTGAGTATTATCACTCCAGTCTTCAAAGGCAAGGAAACGGTGCAGGAGTGTGGTGGATATCGTGGTATTAAGGTTATGTCCCACACCATGAAGCTCTTCGATCGGGTAATTGACTCTCGGATCCGACAGGAGTGTACGGTCTCGGGGTGTCAATATGGGTTTCGTCCGGGGCATGGCGCCATGAATCCCATTTTTGCCCTAAGGGTTGTCATGGAGAAGTACAGATCGAAGAACACGCCTCTGCATCTTGTGTTCTTAGATATGCAGAAGGCCTTCGACTGTGTCCCTCGTCAGGTGATCTGGTGGGCGTTAAGATCCAAAGGGGTACCCGAGACCTATGTTGACATCATCCGGGATATGTACCGAGACTCCGGTTCTATATTTCGGACCGCGGTTGGCGATACGAAACCCTTCCCCGTCACCGTTGGAGTTCACCAGGGCTCTGTCCTCAGTCCGTTTTTGTTTAGCGTGGTGTTAGATGTGCTGTCCACTTACATCAGGGACTTACATGAGCAGCCCCCATGGCTGCTCATGTATGCCGATAATATCGCGCTGGCGGACTCGGACGGGGGGCGCCTGGCACAACGTGTGACAGCATGGAAGGAGTCGCTGGAAAACGGTGGTATGAAAATTAATGCGGCGAAGACCGAGTACCTGGCCTGCAATACCACAAATACTGCTCCTGTTCGCATTGGCGAAGACACAGTCGTGCTCTACGAGTCCGGGGACGTCGATAGCGACGTCAAGTCACGTATCTTGGCAGCCTGGGCAAAATGGCGCGTGGTGGCTGGGGTTATCTGTTACCCAAAAATACCGGTTAAGCTAAAGCTAAAGGACAGGTCTATAAGACCATCATTAGATCTGTCCTTTTGTATGGCAGTGAAGCGTGGCCTTGAGCGACATAAGCAGAACCTGCGTGTCACGGAAATGAATATGCTGCGCTGGATGTGCGGAGTCTCGCGGAAGGACCGCATTAAAAACTCCCGCATCCGCGGCAGCCTTCATGTCCGTGACATTGCAGATGAATTGCAAGAAAGTCGCCTACGCTGGTATGGCCACGTTTTACGAAAACCGGCAGATTACGTGGGAAACAAATGCCTTGCCATGCCGCCCCCGCCGGGGCCAGGGAAACGAGGAAGGCCTAAGAAACGTTGGCTTGACGTCGTAAGGGACGATATGCGTGCTAATGGGCTCACGGCAGGAGATGCACAAGACCGTGCGAAATGGAGGCGTTTAAGTAGGAAGGCGGTCTTATAAGAACAAATTCCTTATTAAAATTAAAAATAACTGACACTAAACTCAAACTGCCACTTATGCAATTACGCACAGCTAATATTTGAAAGCATATTTATTGATTAAATGGCTCTTTACAGAAAATGCCCGTTATTTAATTCACATAAAAACAAAATCCACACTAAAGTTATTAAATAACTGGCATTATATTCAAACTGCCACTTATGCATTTACTCACTGTAGATATTCGAAAGCAAATTTATTAAATAAGTGTCACTTTACACAAAGTGCCAGTTTTTAACTCACCTCGACAAGGATTCCCTCCGGAGACTTGACGTGAACTGGCGTAGTGCCGGTTTATCAATTACCGACCGGACAAATTGTGACAAATTCATAAGTGACACTAGCGACATCTAGCAAAAATTTGGCGCATTAGAGCTACCGGGGTCTTTGCATTAGGAGCGTTTCGTTTTATGCGTTTTGACTGTATACTTAACTAAAAAATGCCATTTTTTGTATAGTGCCACTTATGTTTTAAGGGTGCGATATATAGCGATGTATATGTAACGAAAAAAAAAAGTTTTATTTTATTAATACTGCTCCACACACACGTGGGTGCGTTTCCAAACATCTAAATTCACAATACACAAACACCCACACCCGAAACAAATAATTGTAGATCATAGTACGAATATTTGCTCCGTGCGGGAATCGAACCCGCTTCACGTAACGAAGTAGTCCAATCGCTCAGTCAACAAATTAACATTAAAATCGGAACAATGACTTAAATTAAGAGTAATATTTTCCTTATAACACGGGGGTCGACCGCATCAATGTGTTCTAAATTCAAACACCAAAACAGTGAGTAAAAGAGCTTTTTATTCACTGTTTTCAGTGAGTAAAAGTAACTTTTTAGAGTAGGAATGGTATAAAATATTTTTAATTACGAGTTTACAACCCAAATATGAACTATCTACTACTTTTAGTACATGGTATGCACTTTATGTCTAAATAATTATCTTCTAAAACTTCCGCGAGCCATATTCTTCTCATTGCATGGACTTTTTTGTGTATATTTTATGTTTTTTCAAGTTCATAAAGGCAGAGAAATCAAAAGGGGATATTTCTCTTCAAAGACATAACAAATATTATTCTGAAAACATTACACATGAGACCATGAGAACTAGCCCACCAAACATCGAGTACAAAGACGGTATTGTACAAGTACATTAAACTACAACAAACCATTAAGATTATATTAAAACCAGATCACGTAGTACAGATACTCGTTATAGTCATAAAGTATCGTTGCTATGTAGCACACGTCTTAAAATTATCTAGCTAAGTTATTACTTGATTGGGTAGGAGACTGGTATGTGAGAATTATTATAAGTGAGTCTGGACCCAAAGGCTATGCGATATTAGAAATATTTTTAAAATGATGCTTAAAAGAAAAATTTTAAAGTTTAAATGCCTGCCAAACTGTATGTGACAGAACATTTTACATTTGCAAATTTTATACAGTAAGTCGATTTCAACAGGATCTCTGTCACCCCCTTTGTCACAACTTTAATTAAGAGATTAAAAATTCATTACCCATACTCTCGTTTCATGGAACTGTAAATAACCATGAGTCAGAACTCAGTCTACGGAAAAATCTCACAGGTTTTTATAATATTTGTATTTACACAACCCACTCCGTAAATATTTACAGGATGACCTCTTTCGTGGAGCGCGCAGTGTAAACTCTAGTCTTTTATTGTCTCGTTCGTCCCACGGGTCGAAACTTTACTAATTTTAAAATCAAAACATTTAAACTGTACATTTAAGTGCTCGCCAGTGTACATTAATTTCCAATTTGGTGTTATTAAAACGGATGATGAAACTTAAGTACACTTGGAACGAAGTTTAATGCTGAGATGCTCATAACAACCTACTTATTTAATAAAATTATATAAGTCTTGTAATTTAGTTGTATTACAAATTTTCCAAAAGAAAGGGTCTTTTGTATTGAAACAACTGTAATTTGGAATGAAGATCTGAAAGTTTGCAGATGGAATTTAATTTTATTATAACTTTTGAGTTATATCTCATTCATGTTGTTGTAATGTAATAATTATGCTTTGAATTTATGAAATGTGAGCAATTTAATGAAATCATAGACATAAAAATAAATCACAGTTACAATTATATGAATTTCTCAAAAGCATTTTTTCGTGATGTTATATGCAAGAAACAGCATTTATTTTATAGCATCTCTCAATCATTTGCAAAAAAACTTAACAAAGCATTTGCTAGAACTAATTCAATTTTCATAGGGTATGATTATTTTTCCACCCAATTTTGAATTACAAAACACTCCAAAAAATGCTGAAAACCCAAAAGAAAAATGTAACCCTTATTTCGAAGATTTAAAGTCACTGTATCACACAATCGTATCGTTAAATGTTATCTCACAAGATAACAATGATACGACCCGTATATGTTAAAGTTTAACAAGCGAACTGAGCCGTTGTATCGCGTCGATTCCGATCGGATGCCAGCATTCACTCCCATGACTGATCAGATTAACAGACCATACTCCACATTCATATTAAACCGTGAAAATACATCATCAATATGTATTGTTTTCTCGTAGCTGTTTTTATTAGGGTTCCGTAGCCAAATGGCAAAAACGGAACCCTTATAGATTCGTCATGTCTGTCTGTCTGTCTGTCCGTCCGTATGTCACAGCCACTTTTTGTCGAATGTATAAGAGCTATCCTAATGAAACTTGGTAGGTAGATGTATTATGTGAACCGCATAAGGATTTTCACACAAAAATAAAAGCAAAACAAATTTTGGGGGTGCCCCCCATACTTAGAATTGAAACTCAAAAAAAAATTTTTTGTGGGGTATCTATGGATAGATCTTTAAAAATGATATTGAGGTTACTAATGTAATTTTTTTCTAAACTGAACATTTCGCGCGAAAGACACTTCCAAAGTGGTAAAATGTGTGTTCGAGTCCAACTCGCACTTGGCCGGTTTTTTAAGATTCAAGTTGTCAGAAAAGGGTGTAATGATTCCGATGAAAGTAATAATAATATATAAGGTTTTCGGGTTCGAAAAATCGATTTAGCTAAGTCTATAAAAATTAGTTTTTCTTGTGTTTTAATTTTTCATTTAGTGATTGTAAGCCTGATGATAAGTGAAGATGTGGTCGATGGTGAAACACTCTTTTCTAGGAGTAACCTATTCACTCTTAATTTAAAGACACCAAGGTTGCAGGTATCAGGAAGTACAGACTTCAGCAGGGAATGTTACTCCCAAGTTACTCCTCAGCTTTTGCGTATAATAGAAGCATGCACCATATGTTCATAATTTTGTCACTACCACCACTGACCGTCTGGCCGATTGATTTAAGAGTTGAATTTCCATATTGATGACTGCGGGTTCAAACCTCAGCTTTGAAGATTTTTTTAAACCTGGTCCTGCAGACGCAAAGAGCAATTGGCGTTCCAGAGACACGATGTCCTTTTATGACAACCCTGTCATCTTTTCAGGGATTACAGGCATTTTTGGACGCCCTTTCAGTAAAATTTTCTCAGATGTCTTGTAAGAGAGTCGCTGAAGAACCTCCTGAATTATAGATATCTACAAAAACTTTGATTTACGAGTGGCCCAGTAGATCTATGCTCTTTGCGTTTCCCGAAGTGAATATATAATGCGGAGGCATCGCCGCCTTGTAATACAAAGTTATCTATTAGGGGCTAAAATATGCCGTTTTCATGAAATTTTAAGCAGGTCTGGAGACGCCGTTACCTTTAAGTTGGCTGGACTTGGATTATGAGCCGTCGTAAAAATGTTTTAGATTTGGGCGAATGTTTTTCGGCATACTTTGATATTATTTTTTATGTTTCTTCTATTTGTTTCTGAAATGCGATGGAATTTTGGCCAGTTGTTTTTAGTAGGTACTTACCTTATTTTTGGAGAGTTTGTGTAACACATAATAATTAAAGGTGGTTCTTTTTCACTAAAGTGGAACTAAGTATTGTGAAGATAACTTTATTTATCTTTTTTAGTACATCATGCGAATGAGTAATGAAATAGTGGTAAGGTTTCAAATTCGATTCCATTTCTTTATTTTTTTTTCTTTTTATATAAAGTTTACCCCACACTATTACAGTTTAATTAACAATTACTGCATAAAACTTGTCTCCTTAGCATTTCTTTTATTCGAGAGTAAGAAACTTTCTCAGCTACCTTTAACCCATTGAAATTGATACGTTACCCTCTTGACATTTACCTTTTTAATTAAAAGCGAAAGTAAAACTCGTATAAACGGGTATTAAATCCACTGGATGAGGAGATAACGCCATATCTTTAATCTGGGATGTAATTAAGACACCGTCAGATATCGTGCTATAAACCCTGATCATTATTCTCCCGGCGTTATACTAAATTTAAGGTCAATTCAGCATGTTTTCTTTTGCAATACTTCTGTATGTCGTCATCTTATAAGTAATTTTCATCTTACACATCTTTCATCTTAATTTTTAATTCATTTGAGACATTTTGTGTCTTCTAGTCATGTCACAAATCTTGGTTCTTCTAAGCTTACAGACAGATGTGTTGCTTCGGAGTTTGTTCCGCCACTTCTTCTTCCCAGCCAAATCACTAAGAAGTGTCGAAGGGAGGAGCGCTTTGGGGACTGTCTTATGTAAATTTGACCTTCAAAAAGTGCTGATATATCAGCCTATTCTATTAATTTTGCCCATACAACCCTACATAAAAAGGTAACTGATATTTCATCAGATCAACAAGGCAAATATAAAGCAAAAAAGTAATAAGCATAAAGTTCCCACTGCTGGGACACAAGCCTCCTAAATATGAAAGGAGTGAATAAACTGTCAGTCTAGTTTCGAATGAAGAACCATGTTACTACTAAACCACTCCGCATTTTTATGAAAAAAGAAAAAAAATAAAGAAACGGATCGGAATAAAAAGATTACTGCGTCACTTATATCAACTCGCTCGAATCAAACAGCGTCTCATTTATAGAAATTGGTTCAGTACTTAATATAATGCGAAACCAAATGGACCTGCGATATCCGACAGGACGTCGAAAAGGGTAGCACTTATGATTATTACTGTAAGGTTGTGTTTAGGCACTCTTTTTCTTTTTTAAACTTAGCAGTCGTATTTTTTACTTATCTGACCGCAACTTTTCAATTCCAAACGGAATTCCGCAGCGACCCAGACAAGAACATATACCTACGTATATTTTATTTAATCAAAACTTTCTTCCTCTACTCTAGAAAAACAACATAAAAACCAAACAACTAATTAAAAGATTGCAAGAGGCTACAAAAACAAATGCATTCAATCTATCACAATCTTCAAGTTTCCAGAAACTTCTGCGAAAAACGTAACGGAAAAACAGACTCAGTAGGAGCTAAGCATAGTCAAGACAAGGCAAATTGGAACGGTTTAAGAGATTAAATTGAACCCGGCCGCGATAACGGGTTAAAAACGGACGAAGGGTTAAGAAGGTTTATAAGATCAGAAATGTAATTTAAAAATGGCGTTTAAAGATATATTGACTTGTTTGTTTTAATGAGTTTATAAGCTTCGGATTTGTAAAGAATCAAGGATTAAAACTTTTTTCATTATTATTGAAAATGTTCGTTTATTTGCTAAATCCTGTAGAAATTCTTTGGTGTCAGTCAACTACTAAGAGGTTATCCTCTTACCATTTTAATAATAGACAAAAGAATTTTAAGATCAAAAAATGTAAGCCTAAACCACTAGAAAACTGACATGATGACACCGTTTAATATTTCCCTTGACAGCGAGTAAAAAAAACTGTAAAACCTCTCAGAAAACGAGCAAAAATAAATACTGAATAGTTATATTTTATTAAAATATCCGTCAAGCAGACATTTATACATCAGTTCAGAAACTACAAACTCGTGTTTTACTCAGAAGAGTAAACGATTCCCAGCAGGGGAATTCTAAGGGTTACGTTTTCGCGATACGGAACCCAAAAAAGCCGGATGAAATTCCACAAGATTGAATGATTTATTCCTGACGTTGCTTTATAAAGGAGCGTATTTTTATTTGTCGTAAAGAAATTTATGTTTGCCTCTCGACACGAAGGCCTAGGCCTCACTTACCTGCCCATAGCGGACTCAATCTTGATACCCAATAAACCCAATCTTTATATTGTGAGAACGTTTCCTTTGCAACAGAGGTGTTTTCAATTTTGTCGTGAAAAATAAGTAGGGCCCGCATGGCAAGGGAATTTAATAAAGGCAGGGTAATATCACGTTGAAGAGATCTCAGCGAAATTGAAAATTAAGATCCACTTTCAACTTACCGCTGTTCTCATTTTTTTTTTAAATAAAAGTATTGTGTTACTTTTTTAATTCTATTCGAATTAGTTTTTTGATTGATTTTTATTAGTTTTTTCAAAGTTTTGAAATATGTAAGTTGGTTTTGGTTACAAAGTAACATTATGGTGTTTCATTTTGCTTTTTTGATGGGCGGTATCGTTGCCATCGTGGTTATATCCTGGGTGAGGCTGGTATAGAAACGTGGAAGCAAGGAGAGGTCTACACCTAACTAACTAGTGGGCGAAATCAAGCTGTTGATGATGATGATAATTTTATTATTATATCTATAAAACCTGTAAATTAATTCATTCGCTTACCCACATTTGTCAAACAATTCTAAACATTCACAAAACAAAACCGACTCTCGTTTCAAATCAAAGATTTATTCATAGCTCTTAGAAAAACCTTCTAGATAATTCCCCAATCCCCCAGAATACTATTTTCAGCTCAACTTTAGCCTTCCTTGATATTAAATCACGCACTATCTCAGTCTATAGAATTTGATATTCTTTGCAACATCCTCCGAGGCCACGGAGTATATATTAACTCCTAGGGTTGTAGCAATATATCATGGAAGGAGGGAAGGAGGCTTTATTAAAACTACACTGACTTAATTTTCTGACGTAATAGATAGGGGACAAACTGTGATATATTTATTTTATAGGTTGGATAATTTCGAGGATGTATAACAAAACAGGGTAGGCAACATAACTCTTTCTCCTCGTCGTTCCTTTGTAACAATGCTTCAGGGATATGTTGAGTGGAATAACTCATGATTTCTCCCACCCAGGGCTGGACGGAAGCAACTGTCAGACTTGTACTGACTAAAATCCACGGTGTCCTTCAATAGCCCTATACGAGGGTCACGGTTACCTGATGAGGCATACAGTCCTGCGATGCGCTGATCTTATGATAAGTTGACAGAGAAAAAGGAGAGCACTGAAGGCCCAGTGGAAACGGCCCCAACTTACGCGTTCATAGGTCGTGAGTACAAACCCAGTCAAGCACAGAGCATAATATCTAGTATCTACCATCTATATAAATACCATTGCTTTCAAAACAGTGAAGGAAAACATCCCAAAGAAACCAGTATGTCCTAGAACCAAAAATTCGAAGACATGCGACATCTACTAACCAGCATTGGGTGGCGTTGGATTACAGCCCACAGAGAGGAGGCCTGTGTCTCAGCAGAGGGACACAGGGCCCGGGAGGGAGGGACACGGGCCTGAGACTTAACCTGCGTAATGTGTCTCTACTTACTATTGAGTAATCCTTTGGGAATTACAAGCGTAATGTTATAAATAACTACTATATTTTAGTCACAGCATACTATCATTATTTATAAAATTATGGGAACCCCTCGTAATCATAGTTTTCCATATAAATTCATTAGCTACGTGGCGTTAATTACACACATCAATGAATGTTAATTTAATTAGTGAAAAATGTTATTTAGATTAGTTTAATTAAGGGGGAGGTCTGTCACAGACTTATTTATGATTATTCGTCACTATTAGATTAAATTATGTATTTTCATCTATTATTTCGACTTTTTTGTTTATTTTAACGCGCTAATCTCTGGAACTACGCGGATTTGATTTTTTTTCATGAAGAAGTGATAGGCTATTCAACATCTCACGTTAAGGGGTCGAGCAGCAGTCGCGGAATTGTCTTGAAAAGGTCCCAGGGCCGCCCTGGCACGCAAAAATCATCACGAGTCCTCCCTGGGCGGAGCGGAAGGGACTAACATTCTCTGACTAAAAACCACTCTGGTCCTTCACAAGCCCTTTGCGTTCTAGGGCTGCGATGCCCTTATAAGTCCCGTTATCTAAGTCAAGGACCTACCTAAGTTCAAATAGAACCTCGATTTTAATACAACTGATTAGAATTCATTTATTTTAACAAAAAAACTAAATTCTCTTATTACCTAAATAATGCTTTTTCAATCTAACAAATCATCTTACTAGAGAGATATTTTCTTTGAACAAAACCCCGAAGTTATTGCGAAGAAAACTGTAAAGAAACTGTAATATAATTCCACTTACCTGCTTCAGGTTATTTCAATATTCTTACAGGTCAAATGAAATCTTCTTTTTTGTAATAAACGTAAATGTTATGCTGATTTTATTTCTGAGATAGATCTTTGACATAGAAATATGTCTTTTTAGAGATTATAGAAGACATCACGACTGTAATTCCGGGGATCAGGCAGACGTGTAGTTATAGTACACCTATAGTTTGCCTGACATGATTGAAACCCCTAAAGCTAGCGAAGCGAAAAGCGAAAGCGTTCCGATAGTCTATGTAACAGGCATCAAACAATAGCTTTAAGCTATTGTCAAATAGACAGGCGAAGCGAATGCGAACCGAATCCTGTCATATAGAAAGGCGAAAGCGTTCCGATAGTCTATGTAACAGGCTTCAAACAATAGCTTTACGCTATTGTCAAACAGACAGGCGAAGCGAATGCGATCCGAATCCTGTCATAAAGAAAAGCGAAAGCGTTCCGATAGTTTATGTGACAGGCTTCAAACAATTCCATACATTACAAACAAAAACGCTTCGCTTCGCCTGTCTGTTTGACAATAGCTTAAACTCGGGGTGGACTCAGCGTAAATATAGCTGTCACTGAGAAATATCAAATGGTTCGTTTTACCTGACCTGGGAATCGAACTTAAGACATCATCATAATCATCATCATCAGCCTGTGTCCCACTGCTGGGACACAGGCTTGCTCTCTGTGATAGGGAGTGGGCCATAATCCACCACGCGGACCTAGTGCGAGTTGGTAGATGTCACATGTTTTCGAATTTGATGGTTCTAGGACATGCCGGTTTTCTAACGATGTTTTCCTTCACATGACCTGCAACTCGTAAGTCGGGGCCGATACCACTGGGCCACCACCACTGCTCCCATCTCGACAACACGAGAAAAACAGTGGAACACGGTAGTAAAAAAAAAACATTAACAAAATCATTGGTAATCATCAATCGAGATATCAGAGACATGTAAAGGATACTGCCCATAAAATAGCCGAAAAAAAACCAAAGATCCTTTTTCAAACGAAAAAGAATAATGGCTATCTTTGACCGACCGCTCACCGAATTACGTGACACCCCATCGTTCTTTATACCACGATTCCTATAACATAACAATAAAAAATATACCATAATGACAGTTGTGGTTTCTTATATCAGACCAATACACTCTAACAGTACTAACGAGAAACGGAACACCGTGAGATACATACACCATGTTATACGAACCACTTTTTATGTGTACACCATCACCATCATACATTGATCGCAAAGTTTCAGCTTCATGAAAAAACTGCCGTAGTTAACCAGCAATGGAACACGTTTCAAACGGTAGTGTATCTTAAGTCTGTGTATACAGAGTGCATTGATATTATGATTTTCTTAGAAGTGACAGTAATACAACGGTGTGATATGCAGTCGCACAGAAAGCAGATTAGAATTTGTCGAGTTATTTTGATTGGGACAGTGGTGCGCAAAAGTGGTATTTAAAGCAAAAAAGAAAGGAATTTTTGACGTTTGGGAAATAAAACGTTTTTATCATAGAACCAGATTAATCGTGTTCGTGGTACCGGTTTTAAACCAAAAAAGTAACTTGCTGCAGAAACATAAAACACAGATTTAAATTACGAGTAAATGTACCAGTTACCACAAAACCAGTGCTTGAAACTATAACACTCTCGTGTTTCGTACTAAAAAGAGGCAATATAATACCATTTCTGACATACATAACATAAAGTTTTACTTACATCCTATCTAGAGCCAAGTGTAGCGTTATTATTACCCATAACTCTGGTTTTATTAACTAGTAGTTTTTCCCGCGACCAAATTCTTTTCAGACGTTTTCGTTTCAGTTACTGATCTGTCAAATTTCAGAAATTACAAATTATCAAACATTTTAGAGATTATCAAAGTACGTAGAAGGTTTATGTTCTATAGGGGAAATTTTACAATTGGCTGGTGTGCTGACACCTGTACCTAAAAGTAGGGATGCATCGATACGACTTTTCGCCGATACGATACCGATACCGATATGCTTATTGTGAATTAAGATAAAATAAATTAATCACAAGTCAGATTATTTTTTATTAATATAAAAAGTAATGACATAGGTTGATATTATACATTTTAGTAACATTAATAAGATTTTTGTTTAAAAAACAAAATATCTTACATTTTTCGGAGAAAGGCGATTTCGCAAGTCTGTTTGCCAAATGTTTCCCCGGGCATAGTTCGTGGCTCGTTTGCAACGAAATAGACGAGACGACAAGCTCGTTTACACTACATTTTTAAATTAAAAAGTATCGTTGAATCGGTCATAAAAATATCGTCGATACCGATATATCGGCTAACCCGAAGTATCGCCGATATATCGGTATCGGATGCATCGCTACCTAAAAGTATCTTTTTGCAATAACTCGGTGAGTGCTATAATAATTAAAGGTCTCATAAAAGCTTAGACTGTAGATATAATATATCTCCTAACATCTAATTACTTCATAAACAATATCATCATAATAAATATCATTCAACGAAAACCAAGTCACACACAATCATTCAGTTTCAATCTCCGAGCCATTAGCTCGTCAATCACCATTCAACTCGATCAATTCATTCAACGCAGTACCTACCCATCTGTCTAAACGTAAGTGTCAAAACATATCCGAAACTGAATTTGTTTATGCGCTTCACTTATGGCAAATACTTTATTTGTTCACGAACGCGCACGAAGATTGATGACGTTTACATTTAGGCCAGGGACTGCGTAAATGAATTTATAGTCTAGCTAAAGTGAATAGAGTTGAAATTGCAGTAGGAGTGTTTAAAGGCGACACATCAAGTTGCAGTGTTGGCAAATGATGCACTTAACAGTATTGCTACTAGTCAAATTTGTTGTTTTACCCATATTACATACCCGTTAATTGATTCCCTGGTAAATGGATTGCTCGCTAATGCGAAAAAAAATTGTTAAAACATAGTTAGCCGGTAATGTACAAACGGTAATGGATGACTTTTGCACGTTGTCCTTTATTTTTTTGAAGTAATGTATCTTTTTTATGAGCTCCGATGTAATTTTGCTGAATTTATGTTAGTATTTAATTGAGTTTTATTTCGGCTTATTATTTTATTTTTTATTTTTTTGTGGTTTGAAATATGACTGCAGTAACTTTAGTTTTGGGGAGTTCGCATTTTGAGTGTTTTACTTTTTATAATTAACACAGTAGCTACCTTAATGCACTGTGTTATTTTGAAAATAAAATAATACTATAGTTTAATAATAATTTTAAGATTTGTACGCAAGCAGAATAAACTTAGAAAAACAAAAAAGGCTGGTTGTTACAGTCTATTATATTCGCAAAAATAATGTCGGTATGTTTAGTGGCTATAATAAATCAAATAAAATCAGCCAAATTAATTATAGCATCACTGATTTTCGAGAACTATGAAATAAGTAAAAAAAACGATGTCAATAAAAGAAACAATGTCAAAGCAAGCAATGCCATTATTTAATTAAACTGAGCACCTTTAAACCGATTGTCCCGAACAAAATAAAATCATTCATCATTATTTGTACAATTTACCAAATGCATTTTGTGACTGGGCACGCGAGCTATAAATATTCATTTCGAAAATGACTAGGGTGACCCGCCCCCTCGATTTTTATAATGATGACGTGTTACCTTATGTAAATTTCTCATAACAGGTAACTAGGTAGAACATCAAGCGCGTAAAGTGTGTAATTACACCTCATGCGAGCTCGGATCAAAATATAAAACCTTTTTGCAGTTTTTTACAATCATAAATCATGGTTTTAGTTGAGTTACTGCTTTTTAATAGAAGGCTAGAGTTAGTTACCCGTAAAACTCTTGTAATGGTTCTAAAAGCACAGGAAAGTAAAATAAGGCATTTCGAATGTAGGAGACGCATATAACATCGACCTATACACGGATTAGTATTATTTCGCAGTCCGACCACGGATTAAACACTACTTTGCCATTAAACCAGAACTTTTATAACGAGGCTTTCTACTTAGCAAAAAAAGGGGGAGAAGTCATGCGTTCATGTCGTAGCATGCCATCCATTTAGCGCGTTGTGGTATAAAGCTGGAGACACACGACATACGTTCATCAATCACCCGGGGACACTTTTATACGCTCCACACTCGGCTGTGACAATGCGAGAAGGTTTTTTTAAGAGCCCAACGTTTTTTCCGAACTTTTTTTATACAAAATGTCGTGAGTGTGGACCTGTGTTCAAAACGTGTGTGGGCATTGCGCTATTTCTGCATTATTATGTTTGTTTTAACCATTCGTGGCATTCGCCTTTGTATTTTACATTTTGTGAGGGTCACTGTTCTTATAATGGTAGTGCACTGTGCAGTCCAGTCTGTATTCTTGCTACGCTTATCTTGTATAATTTTTTTAAAATTCTCGTTCTGATTATGCGTTGTATCTTAGATATTATATCAAACTAGCTTTTGCCCAAGGCCAAACTCGCGTGGAATTCGAAAAATTATCCAGAGGAAAAGTTCTACTCGGAATAAAATAATTGTATGTCCTTACTCGGGTCTACTTAAGAATTTCATGGAAGTCTGTTCAGCAGAATGTGTGAAAAGATACACACTTAAAAGTTTCTTTCGCATTTTATAATTTTACGATAGATAAACAAATGAAGAAATCTTTGCTTTCAATTACATTTACTTAAAACAATATAAATCAGTATTCTATTTCACATAGACGACCATAACACTTAGGGGGCTAAAGCAAATGATTGTAGCCCTCAGCAGGTAAATCCATTAAATCCCAAAGTGGTCGACAAGAACCCATGATTATGGATCACTATGCTTCGATGTATTCTAGGAATACTGTACTAAATGACCGGTAAAAGAAAAATATCATGTTTTTTCGGTTGTTACCGTATAGGCATGAGACGAAATAAGGTAAATTTAAATACATAAATCGATAAATCTAGAAAGGAAAAAAAGCTATCCATGAAGCAGATACATTATAGCAAACTATCGGCCGTCCCGGCTTCGCATGGGAATATAGCCTATATGTTACTTAGGGTGAATGTAGTTTTCTAAAAGTGAAAAAAAAAATTAAATCGACACATGTGCTTTTTGAGTTTATACATTCGTATTCTTTCTTCTTTATAATATTAGTGTAGAAAACCACATGTTGTTCAAGGGACAGCGAAAGGGCGAATAAGGAAGGAAGAAGTGAGGAAGAAAAAGCCATGGTGGGATGTCCCAAAAAAATTGAAATACAGAAGCATGATGATGACATTTTTTCACAAAAAAATACAAATATTCCGGGTCCGCAATCCGGATGACGCAATATCCGAATTCGTAGCCCGTTAGTCATGAGCCCCAACATATTTTAATCCCGGCCCTAATTAATGGTTTTATTAGGGTAACCCGTTGTATGTTTTACGGAGCTTAATTTTTCACGAACAACATCATAAATTAGAAAATATTAAAAAAGATTATATCTACAAATCCTAGCACCTATAAACCGGGACCCTATCATTGAATTTATCAAAACCCTTATTACAAATGAGATTTGGGACCGGTTTCAACGTAATCCGTGTTCTATCCCTAGCCCTTTTAGCGTAAGGGAAGTAAAATTAAGTCCATCAAGGGCTACATAAAGAGGTCAATTTTAATCCTCCAACTAATGAAAATATTTGTTGTTGACAGGTCTTGACGAACTTAGTAGATTAATTAATTAATCTGGATACTTGAGAAGCCCTAAATAAATACTTGAGACTTTTGATTTAAAAGCAAACAACTCGGTTTAAATATTTCCAAGTTATACCCGAGTTTGGATCCGGATAGGTTTCCTTCGCAAGTAGTAAAAGGACTTTGCCCATGACGGAGCAGACTCGAATAAAAAATAAAAACAAACACCCAAGTATTACCAAACCGGAAAAAGTATAAAACAGCAAGTTATGGTACAATTTTTACTGCAATTTTTAGTACATAGCGTGTACTTTAAACAAACAAATAATTGCTTCCTGCTCACGAGTTGAAAATAAAACAGTATTTAAGCAAACATTACAGATACGGACATTGAGCTGTAAATCTTTCTTTATCGCTCAACTATCTTCGCGCGTTTCAGTCTTAGGGTTCCGTATACCAATTCGCGAGCAGGGTTACCCTACCCACTACCCAGGTCTCAAGTTCTTGGCTCTTTGTCTGGATTTTGTCCGTACATGTATCGATTACTGCTATTGGAAAATTTAAAAAATATCTGGATTAACATTCAGTCTAAAACAAAAACCTGCCAAGTGCGAGTTGGACTCGCCCATGAAGGGTTCCGTAGTAGCAAGCATAGATTAGGGATATAATTATATTGAGATTAGTAAGTAATGTACAAACAACAAAAATAACTTTGTTTTTCATAGTGTTTGTATGAATGGCAAAGTTATATTTGCGGTTTTCGAAAATGTACTATATCTCAAAAACTGCTAACTGTATCTCATCCAAACCAATTTTCGTTGGAAGTTTTTGTTGAGGTCTACATTATATGTTTTTTTTAGTTTTATCATTCTCTTATTTTAGAAGTTACAGGGGGGGGACACACATTTTACCACTTTGGAAGTGTCTCTCGCGCAAACTGTTCAGTTTAGAAAAAAAGGATCTTAGTAACCTCAATATCATTTTTAAAGACCTATCCATAGATACCCCACATGTATGGGTCAGGCGAAAAAAAAATTTTTGAGTTTCAATTCTAAGTATGGGGGGTATCCCCAAAATTTGTTTTGTTTTTATTTTTGTGTAAAAATCCTAATGAGGTTCACATAAAACACCTACTTACCAAGTTTCAACAGGATAGCTCTCATACTTTCGAAGAAAAGTGGCTGTGACATACGGACGGACAGACAGACAGACAGACAGACATGACGAATCTATAAGGGTTCCGTTTTTGCCATTTGGCTACGGAACCCTAAAAAATAACTAAGTACCTACTTTTTAAATTTCAGGATGGTAATCCTAATTAGTAGTTTTCATCTTCCTAGCTACTCGTAAGATTTCTTTGAGTCGGGGGTAACACGTTTTCCTTCAACAATATTTGCGGGTAGATAATCCGTTTGTGAAAACAATCTTAAGAGACTTACCTTGTGTTTGAACGGACGAGAGTTTACCTTATAATAACCATGATTCTGTTTATAATATTTGTTTGTCTGGTCGAGATCATATCGTAGATTGTTGACGCAGTCCTCAATATTGTTTCATCAATTTAATGTAGGTATTTCAGGCGATCGATACCTACTTTTCTACTTTCTATCAATATTTAATTTGAAAGTAGCTTGATATCCGTTTCTGTTTTGGATATCCGGATAGAAAAAATAATACTCTAGCTTTTCGCACGCTGAAAATAACTTTCAGGAATAAAAGGTGAACAAACTATGTATAACTAAACAACGAAAATAGCCAATGAGCCGATAGGAAAATGTTTCGGAATGCTCAGTTAGAACTGTTTTGATTTAGTTACGAAGTTACTTACAGTAAAAGCAAATGAAAATGGCTAACATACTTATTTATTTATTTATTTATTTATTTATTTATGGCACACCAACGACTTATTCACTAATACATTTTGGGGTAGTGTAACAATTTCCTTTATATCTAGAGTGAACTTGTCACTTACAGGTGTGCACAGCACTTACAGGTTACGAGTATAATAATAATTTACAGAGAGTGCATAACTGAAGCTAACAATCATTTAAAAAGAACTACATGAAAATGAATTTAAAATTAACAATAAAAATAAGAATAAGAAATAAATCTAAATCTAAATCTTGTCTTAAAGTATGTAGATAATTGTAATGAATTTTATAAAATTTTAACTTTGGCCACTGTAGGTTAATAACAATTGTGTGCGAAAATGCGATAGCTTGTTGGAGAAGATGTCAATGCCATTGGATCGTGTATGAAGCTCATTGTACGTCCTCATCAACCTGTTCATTGGTGCCAAATTTCCGAGGTTAGTTCTTGTTGGTCGCGGAGTAAACACATCAAGTGTACGTGCTGATCTGGGTAAACTATGGCGAGGGACCGATATATTTACTTCATCGAGAAGCTTAGGGACTTGTATATATCCATTAATAATTTTATGAAGCAAAATCAGATCGTTGTTATGCCTACGCTGTTTCAAAGTTATCATTTTGAAGTGACTTAGTCTTTGCGAGTAGTCAGCGTCTCGATGACAGCTATCAGACTTGTACCGCAGGTAGCGTGTAAAGCTTTTTTGGACCCGTTCTATGCGATTCTCATGTGTACCATAAATTGGATTCCAAACAGGTGAGGCGTATTCTAAAATAGTACGTACAAGAGAATTATAGAGTACTGTTAAAGTTTGGACAGTTTTGAAATCATAACAGGTTCTTTTTATGAATCCCAGTGTTTTAGCGGCCCTAGCAACAACAGAGTCAATGTGAGGTATGAAGGTAAGCTTACTGTCAAGAAGGACTCCTAAATCTCTGATTTTTTCGACTTTCTGAAGCTCTCTTCCGTTGAGCGTATATGAAGAAGTGAGCGTACGGTGTTTTTTTGTGAATGTTATATGGTAACACTTATCAGCATTTAGGATCATGCGATTATTAGTACACCAGCGATATATAGAGTTGAGATCTTCCTGGAGTAGGGCAACGTCTGTACTTGTGTCAATGACCCGGTATAATTTCAAATCATCTGCGAAGATGGAACAAGTACTGTATTTGATACTGTTAACAATATCATTTACAAATATAATAAACAGTATTGGGCCAAGATGAGATCCTTGTGGGACTCCAGATGTTGAAGAGTAAGGTAGAGATTGATGACCCTTAACTACAACTCTCTGTTTTCTATTGGTCAGATATGATTTAAACCACAGCCAAAGTTGACCAAATATGCCGAGATTTGACAGTTTCTGTAACAATATAGTATGGTCTACTTTGTCGAACGCACTGCTGAAATCTGTGTAAATAGAGTCAATTTGCTTGCGTGCGTCTACTGATTTGCAAAGGTCATTAACGTAAAGTACTAAGTTGGTTGTAGTAGATTTATGAGCGCAAAAACCATGTTGTTGTGGAGCTATCTCTATTCTTGAATGAGCAGTTAAAATGGGACACATAAGAGACTCGAAAACTTTTGAAAATACAGACAAAATAGAGATAGGTCGATAATTCTGCACGTTATCAGCTTCCCCTTTCTTAAAGACAGGAACTACATGAGCTAGCTTCCACTTATCAGGAAAATGAGATGTTTTAATAGAGTGGTTAAATATTATTTTGAGTGGAAGAGATAGACTGACTTCACATTTTTTGACAAATATAGGTGGTAGACCGTCTGGACCTGCACCTTTGCATGCATTTAGCTTTCTCGTTTTCTTCTCCATGCATTTATACTCGTATCAATGCAGTTAGGTATTTGAGGACATCGGTGAAATAATGATATGAATGAATGTATAGCTCTGTCACTTTCACTCGCCGGAATAAGCCTGGTTTTAAGAAGTTGTAATACCACATGCGAGCCTCTCGATGAAAATACGCAAAAATAAGTTTGTTGGAAAAATATCAACGTACTTAAGTAGTACATTAAAATAATTTTACGTATATTTTCGCATTCTACATAAATATAAGGAACCCACCCCAAATAAAAATGAGGCTCACATAAAAATTGAGCCATTTTATTTGGATGTCGTACAAAAAGTAGTTAATCTACATAACGGGATCCCGTAATGCTGTCCCGGATGCCACGGGATGTGAGCGTTTGGCATAACAAATATTATGGTAATGTACCCATGCTCTTATAGGATTTTGAAGGATATTAACTCTATGAATTTTGGTAATGAAGCCTATTGTATGATGATGTCAAAACTGGCGTGTATTGGAACGTGATTTGGTGAATAATTATACAGGGTGAGTTTTTCTTTGCTATTACTATTATGTATGTATCACTAGTTATTGTGTATATATGTTATATGTGTGGCTTTGTCCTCTGAAGAGATTGGCAGAAGTGGAAAAGCTGGGTTATAAATTCTGGACATCGTCTTCAGATGAGTAAAGACGTACTTTTAGCATTAATTCCCACTTCTGGACAAAAAAATACCTCCTATTAGAGCACGGATTACTAAATGTTACGAACATATCACTCATCCAAGCCACTCAAAAATACTCGCTTAAACACCACCACACCACGCAACTCAATTCAAAAACCACGCAATAATAATAACTTTTAATACCAACCACACACGATCCAGTTTCCTGTAGCAGTGTGCAGTAAACTTGACACTGACATTGACAAAAAAAAAATACCCTCAAAAAATATTTTCAGCCAAAATTAAACTGTAAAATAAAACAATAAGGAACTCCCCTAAGGGGTACCACAATACCATGGGCCTTCACACCCATAGCCATTACCCAGCCATCCAGCGGGTCAAGTGTCGTTAGACCGCTGCCCACCCCATTAATATAAGTAGCGAGATGTTTTAGCAAGCACTTAGTGAAAGCACTCGCGTTCAATTGATTGCTTTATTCGCTACATACGGAGTGAAAGGACAATGAGTCGAGATTTATGGCTAGTTCGGGCAAAATAGCAAAATCTGTGACTCTGACATACAAAATTTATCGTTTTTGGCTTAAAACAATCGTCTACCGAGCGCTCGTCCGTACTAAAAGAGAAAACGTTTTCCTGCCCCTAGATGTTATCCTATCTCAATGATTTTTTAGAATGCTTCTGACACAGTAAAAAACTAGGTTTATAGGTTTTCATTTTTTCAAAATTTATAATAGTTTGAAAGTTACAGGCGCCTAAAAGTTATTATTTTTATGAAAAAATCTTCATTGAAGTAAAACCTTTGTATTTTAAAAATAAAGAAGTTTTAGAAAAAAAGCAAAACCTACAAACCTAGAATATAATATGCTGAAACGATTGACGCCAGAATCTAAGAGATTGGTCGTGATTTAGTATGTGAAAAACGTTTTCTCCCGAGAGACAAATTTCATATAAAAAATTCTTACAGTCAGTCGCGAGCTGCAACGCTCTCTATCGCACGATCGGGGGTCGGGTAGGTGTGGTAGCGACAGCACGAGTTTTTCTAAATACCTATTTTTTTAAATGGCAGCCGGTATTCTATCCTCTTAAGAGCAATGTATTACGATTTCTATCTACAACTGCCTTTTTGATCGCATGATCATGGCGAGATTGTGGGAACAGGGTATTTTTTGGCAGTAATCAAAAATCAAAATGTTATTCCACCCCTATGTAGAGAGCAAAGGACCGTCAAATTCTTACTGACTTAAAATCACCCTGGACTTACCCTTGGCATACCAGGGCAGCGGTAACTTACTTAATAGGTACAGTTCCACTACCGCATAAGCAAGACTCCGCGGATAATGGTACCCATATTTCAGACTTTTTAAATACCTAAGGGTTAATTTGTTGAATTTGAAGGGTTGATTTGTCCTTGCCTATCTGGATATTTGTCCAAACGAGATCCTGAACTAGGTTTAATATCTGTCCGGATTTCCGAAGATGTTTTACGAAGAGCCAAACTGACAGCAGTCTGCCTCTTCGTGGACTTTGAGCAGGAATTAAAAAAAAATAACAAGGGTCAAGTCAGACAACAAGTGGCCATACAGCTAAATGCTTGAACAACCTTTTCTATACACTCATTCAATACAGGAACCATTTATCAAGAACACCCCCCTTCAAAAAAAAAGCAAATCAATTTTATTAGATTTACAGTCAAACAAAACATCCAACATGCCTCATACACGTCAAAACAGTATTTCACCAAACTTCCTGTATTATTGAACATAGAGGGAGAAAACGATAGTGTTCAAGCAAATGTTCGGGCACGTGCGCCCGATTTAGGCCCGAGTTCACCAACTGCAACGTAACCATTGATTACGTAACCGCCCCGTTAACATTTAACAGTTGTTTAAACGAACCGCGTTTTTTTAATGTTCACCATCCATTTGTAAGGAACGGTTAATAAAACAAGCGTTTTTTGAACGAATGGGTCGTAAATGATTGAATGGTATAACATTACTTTGTTAAGATGGTCATGTATCTGCTTAAATTTGCTTTTACGCGACTGACATCCAAAAATGGCAGCATATCATGAGATGAATTGTCTCCTTTGTCAACGATTCCACATCTGCGAGCGAGCCACCTTTTTATGAATAGGATGAACCTTTTTTATATAAATGGGATGAATGGGCTAAACAAAAGGAATAAACCAAGAAAGTGAAAGTTAAAACGCAGCATGCAGGAATTTATTTATTAATCCAAATTACTGTCAATTCAATCAAGCAATTCCAAGGCAATAATATTTGTATAAACAGAATCTTGTACCGAAAGCTTTCTCGTCATCTTACTCGAAATAATTGCGCTGTACTTGAATTAAACGGGGTGCGCGTAAAATTCGCTCAATAGCTTCTTAAATTATCTAACATATTATTCTCTTCAAAAATGTTGTTCGAAGCGTCTTGCATTATTATTTTTATCTCCTCAAAACGAATGAAATAACGTTGGGGAGCAAATAACCAATGGTTAAACTATGTCCGCTACTTCGTTTAAGTAAATCAGGCGTTTAACAGTCTTAAACGATGGTTAGTGCTTGGTGAACAGCAAAATATTGTTAAACAGGCGTTTAAGGTTTAAACATCGGTTAAAAATTTAAACATCTGTTGGTGAACACGGGTCTTATTGACCATAGACCCATGGGTAACGATTAACCAGCCATGGACAAAGAAAACTCAATTAAAGTGCAATTGGAGACCAAACAGTAATGAGTTTGGCACAATGGAGGTCGAAATATGAGAAAAACAATGTTTTATGTTAAGTTTTGTTGAAACCCCGAAGGTAAGAACGGGTTTTTTTGTTATAAAAAGTCCTGAAAGACCAAAAAGTATTGAACACATTGTAAGATTTTAGCGATTCTTTGTAGTACCTATTGTAACAAAAACTTTTCGTTTTCGATTGAAGTTTTGTTATCGCGCTTCATGAGCTCGTTAAATGTTGTCGTCAGAATCAATAAAATCAATCTATAGAAGTCCACTTCTGGAAATAGGCTAGGACTCTTCCAAAATGACAGAACACACGTTAACCTTTCACATCTTTTCTGACACAACCAATTTTCCAACGACATCGGTCTATCTACCTAGTAGGACCATTGACATCGTTTAAAATAACTCAACAAAATAAATGGTCGGTAAGTCACATACAATGCCCCGACATAAAGCATAATGCTCAAAAAAGTTCCTTTCATCACCCATTCATAAACAGAACAATCGCGTACCTCACAGGCACAAACTACCTACAAACGCTTGATTTAAGAAAAAAAACTTGGCCCCAACACTCCAACAGTCAACTCGCGCAGTTCACGAGTTTTATGCCCAAGGACTTTCCTATACGTTTTATGACATCGGCACTCGACAGTTAAGGAAAGGGTATAGAGCAATTTATTTTTATGCTTTTGCTGTATATCGGTTATAAATATCGCTGTCAAAAGCGGTTAAAAAGATCTGGGGACCTTTGTTTCTGAAAAAATAAAGAATAGAAATTGTACTGTTATGGCATTTTTTCTTAAGAAATATTATCACCACACGACGACGCTGACGTCGAAAACGCATCGTTCAACCATGAGAAATTAACCCCCAACTTTCTAATTTAAAATAATGACTTTCTATTTTTCAATGACTTAAAGGATTTAGAGGTCGTAAATTTTCGAGCTTAGGCTGTCTTCATGCACCATTGTAAACTCCAGTCGGCCATTACAACTTCCGTGGAATGATTAAGAGTCGTTGCGTGTTGTATTTTCCTAGGAATAGGTCCCTAGACTTACATATACAAAGTAACATCCTGTAGACGCTGATTGCTGAACATAAACTTCCCCCATAGGCCTTTGAGACTACTAGAAGCTGGGTACTTACTACTAGACAGATGATTAGTTTTTCAAAGCAAGAGCATACGAGTATAACTTCTAGTTCAGTTTTCTGCTCAACCATCTTTAACTGAAACAACTCAGCCTATTACAGTTCATAACAACATAGGCCTCTTTCAAGCTGCTTCAGAAAAGCCTTCCGCAAATTCCGGAATCCATCATTGAAAACTGATATTACTGATAAACATATATTAGCTAGATTGCAAATAAGAAAATTTGACGTCTTCAAAAACCAGGCCGATTGAAACTATTCTCCAAAAAGATTAAACAAAAACTAGATTAGTCTAATTCCACTCAAAGAATTGAAATAATCCCACTTTAAACTTCGGATCCTACCTACAATCTGAACGGGTTTCAAGTAAATTATTCATAAAGGACAAAAACGGGTTCCGGCCTAATCTCTTCACATAAGCACACGTGATGATAGTAAATTAGAGATCTAATTGATATATTATCTGGGTTCCAGAAAGGGGTAAGTGGTAATCCTAAACCTTGACCACAGAGAGTTAATGAAGGGACGGGTGAACATTTTTTGCAAATCCTCGTGAAAGATGATAACTGGATTAATACTCCAGAATTTTCTCTGGAATTTAAGGAAACGAATTTGGGGAACATGCCAGTAAGAATGACTGGATGACGTAAGAAGTAAATGCGACTGATCCCGTATCTTCAAACAAAATAGAAACACCAACTAATCAAGGCCTAAATCCCTCATAAGGAAGCATTTAAAAGACGAATCAGAGTAAAACTACTAAAGTAACACCGCACAACGCACCGCGGGAGTGTTAAACATTGCCGGATTCCGGATCCCCAGATCCCGTTTAATCCTTGCGTGCGAGTGCCTGTTTTTGCCAGCCCTGATTCACGCGATGGCCAGATAGAGGCCGTACATTAAACCTGTTTACTGGGATCGCAAACCGTCACGTTTGGAATGTGAATTTTGATTTGATAACCCTATATGATAATGAGTAAACAATCCGGCTGGATTTCTGTGCGGATTAGTTGCTCTGGTTAGGTTTGATGAATAGTGAAATGGGTAATCATATGTGTTTTTGTTTTAGTGAATCTAGAAAGTGTTCATTAATAATTATTCGTAGGTTTCAAATTCGATTGTGTTCGACAGCTTCTATACTCCCTGGAGCATACTTGAAAGAATCGGAAAAAACCCAGTTCTCTAAAAAATGAGAGCACATCCTATTCAGGACATTAGACGAAATTTGACCATTCAAATTTGTTGTCCAATCCATGAAGCAGCGAGAAGTATGTGAATGTGTACAAATTTTGCATAATATGGCAATATCTTTCTAAACGACTTTTGAGTTGATCGTCTACGATGTCGGATTTACCAAGGCTATTAATGAAATATACACCGTGTTCTTCACGTTATCCATAAACTTTAGCAAATACTTCTATGGCTTTTACAAATCAAATCCAACAAAGGAAGTAGTACTTAAAAAGGCTTCGTTACAAAGATATTTGTAATTTCATTTAATGAAATTTAATTGAGCTATGCAGTGAGAAAGTATCTTAATTTGAAATCTATCAAATACTATTTGCATTTCATTTGTTTCAGCCCGCCAAATGTTATGAATGACGTTGCCAATTCGGATAAAGAGGCATGCATATCGGGTTATTTACGTCTAGGTATTTAGTTTGTATGAAAATTAACAAAAAATAAAAAATAAGAATTTATTAATGTGTCCATAATGAAAAATGCTTACTTCCGTGGTTTGAACATCTGGTCGAAGTTTATGTATATCGTCCGGAACACGGTGTATAATTTTGCATCAATTCTCATTACCATTATTATTTCCGAACGTTTTCCTTTTCTCCACACGTTCACCCTATTTTTTCTATTAACAGTTGGTACCCACCCTCTTTTGGCAATATTTCACGCCGATCCCTCTATAATAACCGCATTTGTTTGAAGGTGCAAGATACATTGCCAATGAGATTACTATGTGCATTGAGTGCTGTTTACTTTATGGTATATTTATTCAAAGGGCCATTTGCACTGAGGGAATCGATCATAATTTATAAATATTGTTTTTCGCTCCCCAAAAATATTTATTTCAAGACATTGCAGTTTTGCAGCTGTATTTTTTCTCTTTTATTTAGCCACTTGTGACATAATGCATTTTCATTTCTTCAAGTGGTACCACTTTATTTAAGGCAAAATCGATAGGCAATTTGACAATATCAATTTAATAAACTATTTCTTCGTTTCGGTGAGGGGAAACTTTCAATTTCATTAGTTTATAAATACAAATGTTCAATTGAGGCCTATCTATATGCCCATTAGAGACTAGTGCTTAATGTCGTTGGTTGTCAGAAAAGCACTGAAGTAGAAAATATGTTTACTAAGCTCTAAACGTATTTGTTTTTAATTTATCTATGGACATTGTATTAAGTTTATGACCATCTACCATGTAGGCATGCATAAAACTAAGTCTACCGCTATGAAACATTCAAGTACAAACTTTTTACTACCCGCCATTGTTACCTTCGTGTGACATCATAAAATGGCGGCCGCACAACCGCCGCCCGTAATTTTGAACTGATGACATTCGCAATTTAAAATGTCTCACCCTAACAGCGACAGTTTAATGAGCATTTTAATTGCGGCCCTACCCGTGTCCATTACACGCATATCAAGGGAACATAGACTTTAATGCCAGGTAATAACGGCTAATATTACGCCACTTAAACTGGGTGAAACTAAAAATCCTGTTTGCAAGTTGTGAAGTTTTAGTTTGGGTTGATGTGAAATATTTTGTTTAATTCTGGCTCTATCTGATGCTAATAGAATTTGACATTACTTTCCAAAAAGAAATGTTCGTACGAGCATAAATATGGCGGACAATTTGGAGGGAAATTCATATCTTCCCGCGCTTGCGTGACTTATGACAGTTTCACTCAACGCAACCCTTAAGCTTGACAGTTCAAATTAATTATTAATTACTACAACGCAGGGGTGAGAATGATTAAAGATTTATTCCATTGTCCGTTTCCTTGGCTAGGACACGCATGTCCATAGAAATGGTTGTAAATAAAAATGCCTACCCCAACTTAAGGTAGGTAAGTGCGTGTTTGTACGAACATAGTAAAGTAATGACATCATCTGTCATGTTTGACACGTTGCGTGGGCGAGCCCAGCCGTGCCAGATTAATGATGTCACATAATATAAACCACAGGATCCCCAAATTCCGCTTTGTTTTTATTGCTTAATATTTTACCTTTGTTTTCCGGAACTTTTTCTTCTGGTAGGCAACATTTCCTTGAGAATTTTTGTGAATGCTTATTCAAAGCTTCTTCAGTTAAACCGTCACGGACACGCGGCGGATTCGCTGACAAAAGCTAATATTTACTATTCACACCGATTTTCTATGGAAGAATGTATTGACAGTTGGCAATAGACTGCAGAATGCAAGCGTCTGATTGGTCGATAGCAGTCACGGCACGAAGTTCTAATTTCAATTTTTAGTAGTTGAATTCAGTCATGCTATTGGGTAATATTTGACGGTTGTGAACGACTTAGATGTTCCAGTTTTGAAATTGAATTTAGAAGTTTTGTCTACTGGCAAGATTTTATGTTTTGTTTAGTAGACTTTAGAGGGTAAATACGAAAAAAAAAGTTACTACCACGGACTAAAGTTAAGGAAGAAAATATGAATTTGTTTTATTGGTCAAATGTCATAACTTCATCGGAAGTGGATGTTTCAAGCGAAATTACTCGCATTACAATCATTTCATTTTGAATTGAGAATCTTTGAATTAGATTACACAAAACGGCCCGTACATATTTTTTTCCCACTAAAAATAATAAAAAAATACCTATCCACGGACCAACAAGAAAATTCTAAAACATTTTCACGAATTCGAAAATCGTCGTTTACACGGTTCAAAATGGCGACTATACCGATTTTCTTTTTAATTTCCAAGCTGAGTCGACTGCTAGTGGCCAGAAGTGGCATTCGAAATACGAATTTGAGAACGCATTCGGATAGAGCAATCTCTGTGGTAACGTGGCTTCGGAACTCAAGTTTCTTTAGAAAGAACGTTATATTTGAACGTGATAGAAATTCCGTATGAGACTACTAATATTTTATGACGAAATTGATTTAGAATTTACACGCATTCCTAGGTTTTATTGAGACTGACACCATTATCGCATTAGCCAATAGGTTTTTATGAGTGTTGCTTTTTTTTTGTATTGTATTAGATTTATTTCTTGTCTTATAATCTCTGTTGCTAAATTTAGAGCATCATTTGACAACTTCAGACCAATATCAATCATGTTTCTAAACCATTTCGTTGCAGTATTTCATCAGAGTTATTAACATTTTATGCATGGCCTATAAAACCTGACTTAATAGGAACCGGAGACCTCTCGGTCCATAGCCAAACATTCAGGCGCAGTGCCAACGGGGTCAAATGTTATACTTTGCAGGTTTCATTGTAACTGCACTTGACTGGCTATTTCCATTTTAGATAGGTATATTCAGGGGTTGCGGGTCTGTATTATCAGGTAACCGTGGCTCTGGAACGTAAAGAGCTATTGAAGAAACACCGTGTACATTAGTCAGTACGAATCGAACAGTCCCTTCCGGTCCACCCGGGTCAAAGGACTCATTGATGATGAGTATGATCACCGAGTAATAAAAAAGGTAGGTATAGTCAAAAAGCTGATCGTCAAACAATGAATTTAGAATTTTGCAAATGCTAATATTAGGATTACGAAATTGTTTATTTTCGTCTGTCTGCGACCTTTTTACGCTTTAACGGCTGAACAAATTTTAATAAAATACGGCAGACAGGTAGACCATGACCTAGGTTAGTATCTTTTATCCCAGTCGATTCACCGTAGCGTGGTAGTGGAACAGCGGACGAAAACGCAGGAAATATCTAGTTTATTATAATAAAATTGCAACAAAGCCATAATTTAGTATACCTTGCAGTCTTATCTCAGATCCAAAAGCCGTTTACAAAAGAAAGATTACATCCCAATTTCACCCCCTCAGAGAAAATCGGAAAAGCATCTTATAAAATTCTTATTAGCAGACTTGAATTGAGAGACCCTTGTTGACGTGTCGACGGGGTGAAGAATACACCCCCTACCCTAACTACCCTTCCTTTTACATAAATAACTACAAGATGGCAACTATTTGATTAGGCAGGGGGTGAGGGTTCAACCCCTCTGTTGCAGATCAAATGCATTTCCCTAAATGGAATTTATTTTTCGATCAACATAAAATATTTTATTAAGAATTTCATTAGATACGTAATTTTTCATAACGTCATATTTTTATTACTTTAGCAGCTTATTTACGTGGTGAAGGAGCATTTTATGAGTCGGGGTTGTAATTAAAATGTGTAGGTTATTTATAGAGAAATTATAAATAGATTTAATGAGCATCGGCTTATATACGGCGAGTTAATTATTCAGTCCCGTGAACGGATTTAAAATTGTTATGTGGGTCATATATTTACTAAATTATAATTATTATTTATATTGTGAATAGGTAAAGTTGGTAATTATAAATATGGGAGATAATTTTCGCAAAGTATTAATTCTATTTCAATAACTTTTTCTTCATTATAGTGCCATCTTAAGCCTCCTGCAGACACACGCGATTAATCGCGCTGCGACAACGAGCCAAGCTAATTTCCACTCTAAAAATACTGCGAATGGACCGCGACATGTCGCCCCGCGCGATTAATCGCGTGTGTCTGCAGGAGGCTTTATTATGACATTATGTACGAAAAAAGGTTATATTTTTAGGGTTCCGTACGTCCGAATACAAAAACGGAACCCTTATAGGATCACTCGTGTGTCCGTCTGTCTGTCGCTTACAGTCAATTATCTCCGAATCTACTAGACCGATTGGGTTGAAATTTGGTACACATATCAATTCTTGTTATTGTTGAATAGATGAAATCTGTATGTGGGAGGTAATATTTGGGGGGGAAAGGGAAAATGAAAAAAAAAGTTTTGAAAACTGCGTCGTATAACATATCAAACGAAATGTCTTGTTGAGACACTCTTAAATGTATTTTTTTTTTGTAATTTTAAATTAAATAGTTTCCAAGTTATTCAAGAAAATAGACGAAATTTGACCATTCCCCCTCCCCCCTTATCTCCGAAACTACTGAACCTAAAATTTTGAAAAAAAAATACAGTAATTAGTTATCTACTTATAGATTATAGGAAAACCTATAAGAAGTCCATATCTGTATATGGGAGGTAATTTTTGGGGGGAAGGGGAAAATTAAAAAAATATATTTGAAAACTGCATCGTGTGACATACCAAATGAAAGGTCTTGTTGAGACAATCTTAAATATATTTTAATTGTAATTTTAAAATAAATAGTTTCCAATTTATTCAACAAAATAGACGAAATTTGACCATTCCCCCCCCCTTATCTCCGAAACTACTGAACCTAAAATTTTGAAAAAAATACAGAAATTAGTTTTCTACTTATAGATTATAGGATAACCTATAAGAAGTCCATATCTGTATATGGGAGGTAATTTTAGGGGGGGGGGGGGAAGGGGAAATTTAAAAAATGCATCGTGTGACATATCAAATGAAAGGTATTGTTGAGACAAACTTAAAAATATTTTTTTTGTAATTTTGAAATAAATGGTTTCCAAGTTATTCAAAAAAAATAGACGAAGCTTGACCATTCCCCCCCCCCCTTATCTCCGAAACTACTGAACCTAAAATTTTGAAAAAAATACAGGAATTAGTTTTCTACTTATAGATTATAGGATAACCTATACGAAGTCCATATCTGTATATGGCAGGTAATTTTTGGGGGGGGAAGGGGAATTTTTTTTAAAAAAAATTGAAAACTGCATCGTGTGACATATCAAATGAAAGGTATTGTTGAGACAAACTTAAAAGTATTTTTTTTTTGTAATTTTAAAATAAATGGTTTCCAAGTTATTCGAAAAAAATAGACGAAGCTTGACCATTCCCTCCCCCTTATCTCCGAAACTACTAAACCTAAAATTTTGAAAAAAATACAGGAATTAGTTTTCTACTTATAGATTATAGGATAACCTATAAGAAGTCCATATCTGTATATGGGAGGTAAGTTTTGGGGGGGAAGGGGAAAATTAAAAAAAAAATTGAAAACTGCATCGTGTGACATATCAAATGAAAGGGTCTTGTTGAGACAATCTTAAATATATATTTTTTTGTAATTTTAAAATAAATGGTTTCCAAGTTATTCAAGAAAATAGACGAAATTTGACCATTCCCCCCCTTATCTCCGAAACTACTGAACCTAAATTTAAAAAAAAAACCAGAAATTAGACTTAGATTCTACTTATAGATTATAGAAAAACCTATAAGAAGTCCATGATATTAAAATAACATGGTAAATCACTCAATATTGTGCGTACCAATTTGGGTCAGATTTAAAAAAAAACGTGATATGGTAACATCGTACGGAACCCTCTTCACGCGAGTCCAACTCGCACTTGGCCGGTTTTTTTTAATTAACTTTGCCCCACATTAGAATTTCACATTTCGAATTAGGTGGGTTTACAAACATAAAATTTACACACAACCCAGATCCGGAAACAACTACTTGTAGATCATACAAATATTTGGTTCGTACGGGAATCGAAACCGCGGCAGGCTGCACAGCAGTCGATTGCTCACCCACTGCGCCAACAGTGCCATATGAACATAATGCTTATCTCTTCAGCCGAGCAGATTCAATGAAACAAGGTTTCCTTAAGGCCCATGCTCGATTGAGTTAACGATTATTGCGATCTTTAACACCCTTTAGAGCCCTTCCTTAAGGAAAACACGTAAGTTAAGGAATTACTTACCTTAAGCTCTGTTTACACGATGCTATAATTATAAGCAAGCTCGTAGGCTTATTTCTGAAATCGGATGATCTTGTAATTCTATGTCATACTTAGTCAGTTAACTTTCATTGTTTTCCTGTCTTCGTATCAATGTATTTGGGATTGGTGCAGCGTTTCTCTACTTTCATAATTCTCTATGTCTTGTTATCTCAGCAGACGCTTTTCTTACTTTTATAGAATTCCACATCGGTTACCTTTTTTGTTTCTTTTTACCAATATTTTCCTAAAACCAATCAGCCGTACGAATGAACTGTGCTTCTCTCTCTCTCTCATCTTGAGCTCATACCTATGTATGAGCTCAAGATTTATTTGAATAAACTCCGACTTCGACGAAAATTAGTTTCTAGAAATTGGACAATGGGACGGTATTTTTTTATGGAACAAGTCTTAAACTGATTTAACTCCTTAAAGTCAGAATCTATCATCATCAGTCTATAATTGTTCCCACTGTTGGGACACAGGCCTCCTCTCTGAGAGAGGGAACCTATAACCACCAGAAATTTAAAACGTACCATAAGCGTTCAACGGGTCCCAAAGGACTTAATGACAGATATGTGACACAACCGGGATTCACCAGAAACCCATTTAAGACTGCCTAATGAACCCTTTACATATCAAATCAAGCTTGCTTACTCCTGCATTTACAAACACCTAAAAGCGTCAATCCTGGTTAAGGCTTTCAAAGCTTATACCGTGTTCTATCTATATGTAAACCACATAATAATACACAGAGTATACAGGGACAGAAGGTTTAGTTTACTTCGACTCCCGTTTCCAATGGTAGTCTCCGATTGATAAGGACTTGGAACATCATTGAGTGGTCACTGGATTGACAAGTTCTCTAACTGTTGTCCAGCTAGGCTCTTAGAAAACTGTCTAGATGAAGTTAGATAATACTACGCCAGTTTTCTGAACAGTTAGCAGTAGCTATGTGTCCAAATATACACCCAGATTCCATAATTTTAACTCTCATACGATGTAGCGAGCCTATTGTCATCCATTAAGCAACTTTTTAGGCATTCGCAACTTTTCAAATCTAGTTTGTTTTAAAATACTTCGAAACTTGCCACCGTCGTCGTCGTTTACACATCAACCAATTTCAGCCCCTCATCAACCTCAGAACTGAAGCTTCTGTTTCCACTACCCTCTGTGGACCTCCTACATTATATTCTAAGCACCCTCTCCCGATCGGACACAGCAATTAATAGGGACGTTTGGCCAAAACATGGCCCTCCTATATTTCATGGGCCAGAACATTGGAGTAACGGCGCGAATCAAGTGCGTGACGACATTAACCACCATATGTATGAGGGGAGTATATAATTTGATTGGACGATCGTTTAGAAGATGGACAGTATTGCGGAATATTATTTATGGGTTTATGAGGATTTTGAATTGGGATATGGAATGAGAGAAAAATATAAAAAAATATATATTTCTGTGGTGAAAACAAATGTGTTTGTTACCATCTGCATCGTTTTTAAAAAAACATCAGGAGAGTTTAAAAAATTACGATTTTTTACTAAAATTAGAGAAAATTTCGTGTGGAACTATTGTCAAATAGACAGGCGAAGCGAATGCGATCCGAATCCTGTCATATAGAAAAGCGAAAGCAGTCCGATAGTCTACATATATGTGACAGGCTTCAAACAATTCCATACATTACAAACAAAAACGCTTCGCTTCGCGTTCGCTTCGCCTGTTTGACAACAGCTATAGAGTCGTAAAACCTAGTACCGTCTGGGTTATGGAGGTCACATAGGCAAATTCTCTAGAATTAGACCCCAATAATACGGTCAGGGAAAGTCTAGGAAGATGTCAAGATTAAAAATTAATTTTTTGGTGGTGAAAATCTTCAAAAGAACCCTGAGCCTTGGGTGGAGCAGAAGGGGCTGTCAAACTCTTACAGCCTTACTACAAAAACTTAAACATCTTTTGAACACTTGTCTAAAAAAAGTGTGACTGCAAAACGGACCTTATTTCAACGTCATAATCTGACATTTTTTAGACAAGTGTTTAACAGACGTTTAAAAGTTTTTGTGGTACGACGGTTACTGTCTTAAACTCCACACTGTTATTCAATTGCCCTTTGCGTTCTAGAGCCACGATCCATCACAATACCTACTAGATTGTACTACAGATGACCATCATCCTCAAAACAATTCCCTCTTTCATACAACTCATACAAACAGTTCTTTATCCATAACATTCCCTAATAGCATGAAGAAATAGTGTTCATCAAGTATATGTGCGATTCTCAGTCGCAATACGGAATCTAGTTTATGAAAAAAATGTAATAACGTAGTTCGTAGGGAGTTCAGCCGTCTTATGAATTGATCAAGTCGGGGGAAAAGATGTAGACTGTGTTAGAAAGTCAAGATTTTTATAGGAAATATGGACTATTCAATTGGTGCTAAAAATAAAACATGAGAAATGAATTTCGTTTTCAAGCTCGGAAATTATCGATTGTAGAAACCATAAATTGCCGTAAGGGGGCAACCCCTTATAGCAATTTATGGTTTCACCCGAAAAGTAATTATTTTGCATCATTGTTTATCGCACCGGCAAACGCAGCGTAGGACGTCCTCCCACAAGGTGGACAGACCTTATAAAGACCACAGGATCACGCTGGATGCAAGCCGCTTACAACCGGTCCTATTGGAAGTCTACAGGCGAGGCCTATGTTCAGCACTGAACGTCATACTTCTGATATTATTATGATGATTGTTTATCTTTGTCCAGTAACGGCCACAACTTACGAGTATTCAAAATAGTGAACGAAAACATCATTAGAAAACCAGCATGTCCTACAACCAAGACATGTGACATCTACCAAAACCACAGTGGTTGATTACGGCCCACTTCCACGCTGAAAGAGGAGGCCTGTGTCCCAACAGTGGGAACATTTCCTTAAGACATGCATAATATTTTAAAACGTTGTAAAATAAATAAAGAATGTATAACAAAATTCATTCAAGAAATGAAAAAGGAGCACAATTAAAAATTATAACAACAACTAAAGACGATAAAGGAAACATTAAGAATTATTTGAAATTAGAATCCCTCTGAACAAACAAGACATATCCACAGCAAACATTGGTCGCCAACACAAATGTTTGTCACATTGCGGGATTGGTAACCGCAATACTGATTGCGGAAGGGAAGAGGATACCCTATACACAGATTGGTAAAGAAACAGAAAGTTAGAAAATAATATAGAAACAGTGTAATTGTTTAGTTTACTTAAACAGGCTTAAGATACTGTAGAGAGGTTAGTATTAGTGACGCGTTTAAGTAAAATGATGTGATTGATTGCAAAGTTTGATACGTTGGTATTGTAGGAATGTCTTGAGTGGATTCCGCGGCTCGGGAACGCAAGGGTAATTGTTGAAGAAGTAGGTCGGTTTCAGTCTGTACATTTGATACATACAACACCCAAATGGCTTCAGCAACAAGACCTGGGTTTTTTCGCGTCTCGTTTATATTATGTCTATAGTTTATTATACAACAAATTATTTACTCAAATGAGCAGACTAATCAAAAGCAAAAAATCCAATTACAGTTAAATTCTAAAATTATGCATCCATTTGCGCAAAACGTAACGTAATCATCGGTCTAATTCAAAATCAGTCACACAACACTAATCCAAAAAAAGAAAATCGTAACCTCCCAAATTGCTATTAACATAGTAATAGCCAAATCTAATACACTCTCAAACGAAAAAACATGGGCAATATATGGCAAATGTGCCCTATCTACCCTAATTTGGGGCGCGAACACACCCCAGGGAGTGTTACAATGAGCCGATATCAAATTGGCAACATTCATACGTAATTGCATTTTATTACAAATATTGTGCCCGCGGGCTAAGGTCCGTTATTTCCCTGCCTCCCCTGCCCTGCTTGACTCAACGGGGCATTGAAGCAGGGAAATCACCTAATATTTTAGTTTTGTGAGGGGAACACAATGAATTTTGGAATTATAGCCTGTCAGACATCAAACGTATGGACTTTTGTATGCATGCGTCCATTGAGTCGAGAATGTGATGTTCATTATTAGTAAAAGAATGAATTTATTCGTTAGTAACTGCGCACAAAGCAGTTCTACTTACAAATTGGCTGTTGTTCTACAATCTTAATTTTTGAGGACATCGCCAAAGTGCTTCGACTCTTTCCCTGACCAGACGGCTGATTTATTGGCCAAAAAATTAGCATTGCCACTTCAGGTCACATTCCAAATGCTGTATACATTACCCAAGTCCGTAAATTCTTCAAATACTATTCCAGACCTTCACACCAACATACCTGAAACAAACAGATTAAGAATCAATATTATATATTTACACAAGTGTTTAAATGTTTCTAATTTATCCACTTCCCCGAAGGTCAACGAACCCGATGGCAAACGAAAAACAGATCTGGACCAAATGATCAAAGTCAATGAGTTCAAATTGAGTTTAAATATGTAGATTTAGTGCTTTGCCTTTGGAATTTATTCATACTCTTTTATTTCTAGGGCACGAATGGTAGGTAGAAAAATTGAGTAACCTTTATTATTTTGTACATCTTTCATTTCATACATATTTATGATTGTTTCTACTTTTTGTATCCACTTAAGTTTATTTCTTTAGGTGTCGTAGAAATTACGAGATGTCAGTCAAATGATAATGTTTAAAAGCTAAAATTAATTTCAGCTCATTCACAAAAAAGGAATTATCGTGCAAAAAGTCTAGACTCTAGAAGAACAATCTGAATATTTTTCAACATAGCCAAATCTATCCCAATTTTTAAATCACCAAATTAAATTCCCATTTTTTAAATTATATTGCCACTATTGCTCTTTGCACTAAACAAAGCAAAACCAGAAACAACGAAAATGTCGATGAAACAAAGAAAATATACCTTGCTCTTGTTAAAACAGACGAACATATAATTGCGATAGATATAAGCCCGAAGCAATGTATTCCGCAGGTGATCCTATAGATACAGAATAGAAAATCAGATTTGTGCCATATATACACGATACAGACGGAATATGTATGACTAATAAGCGAAGCAGGAACTCCGTAACTCCGTAGGAGTTTGGATGTATAACCGATGTGTAATTGGCTTAAATATTATAATACCAATTCACGTGCGCTTGGCTCTAAGACGGAGTTGTTGAGATCTTAGGTGACTTTCAGTTATAAAGCGTTGTTATAAAGCGATGGATGTGATCTTAAACTGATAATTATTATGACAGATATAATCCGAAGGGTAATGATATGAAAAAAAGGAGTAAATGATAGCATGACGGCTGATACAGTAGTAATTAAAGAAAGAGCAATGATGCCATGACATCTGACAGGGCAGAATAGAAGAAAAAAACGTGTTGTGCCGAACACAAATAGAAATGGACAAGAGTAGAAAGATGATGATGATGCATAACGATTGACATAAGTGAACTACTCGTAAAAGTAAACGGGATGCGGTGACTAAAGATAACATGAGTCAAGGGAAAGAATATAATCATAGTGGTTATGATAGCAGCTGTAATCTGAAATTATAGAAATTGTATTATGAGTGTAGAAATTGTAAAGATAAGCTATTATACCGAAGGACTTTCAACTAAAGTCAATAGAAATCTAAGTAACGACTCATGAAAACTTAAAAATAACAGACAGATCGTAAAGTAATTTCGACCCGTCCTTGAAGCTAAGCCGAAAACCGATTAGAAGAACCAGATAACCGAATAACTTTGTGTTTTTGATAACTTAAAAGTTTATAATATCAACATCGCTTGGGACTCGATAGCCCCTAGAGAGATGGTACCGAAACCATTTATACATTTTATGTTCTGTTTACCTTACTTTGTTGTTTTTGGCAATTCCAGTGGGTATAAGAAGAAAAACAAAGGAAAATGTATGTTTAAGGTCCATGAGGGCAACAGTTACATGCCAACAAGTTCTTGCAAACATTGGCAATATTTCGTGAAATATATACGCAAACATTTGATGAAATTATGTACGAAAATGTATTTGCTTATAAAATTTTCTTTTCACGAAGTCTGTAGATATTGCTCCGAAGGCGTTGGAGCGAAGAGTTCCCAAGTTTTTACGAAGTTATCTGATACAACACGCTTTGGAAAAATATATTGAAATAACTTAGCCATTACTCAATATTAGATCTCAACTTTTAAGATAAAAGATGCAAATTCGTTTAAACCGAAAGATGTAATAGGTCATGAAGACGACACAATTGATGATAACAATATGGAGGATGTGATTATAAGTGTGAATGAACTGAGATTGTCACAGAACCGTTTTAACGAGGGACAAGAATTAGACCGAAGAAGACTTGTTGGCATTACAAGGAAACAATAGAATCTGTCAAACACCATGGACCATGGCGAAAAGCTAATTTAGGCCAAGACAAAGCCATCGACCTAAATACAGAATAAAGTGTTAAGTTCACTGGCAATTTTGAGTTTAAAAAATCTTGGAATTACGCCAACATCTTCTGGAGCAGAAAAGAAACAATACTTATTTTTTAACCTGCACTCCAAGTGCCAAAAAAGTACATACTCGTATATCTTGACCTGGCTTTTTATTGCTTCACTAATTCACCAAGTTTGTTTCTAACACATTAATTTACGGAAACGCTAAGTGCTTATTTTCGGGAACTTTCTGGATTCTTTTCGAAAGATTTTTTGCCATTAACCTAGATTTTGGGAATGATAAATCAATCACTTTCGTCCTGAATTTTGTGGCACGTCTTTTACTAGAATATAATGCATTTTACCTAAATTAACGTCAAAGTTCCCGTTTACTTTACGATACATAAAAGTGGAAACTAAACAGACTAGACTAGAACAGTGTATTATTAGTTTTACTAAATATACTATTGTCTGGCTTCAGAGGTCATTTGATTGCTTATTTAATTTTTTTTGGTAGAATCTTAATATGAGTCCTCCCTCCCAGGGCGGGGCGGGAGGGACTGTCAGACTTGTACTGACTAAAATCCATGGTGATCCTTAAATAGCCCTTTAAGTTCCGCGCGACTAGCAAACACGATAACGTTATTTATAACATTGTTTAAATATCAAAAATGTATGAAACTGACATCGATTAACAATAGAACTTAGACATAGACAAATCCAATTGATTTAAATACATAAAAACTTGATTACCTAAAAGCGGTCTGCTGATGCTATTGACACCATCTCTCAACCGGATTAAAAAAACCCATTGTTTATTCATTTTCGAGAACCAATCAGGAAAACGTACAGTGACTCATTTTTGCTGAACAAATCGGTCAGTACTCTCTTGGGGAACCAATTAGTGAAGCAGATAAGCTATATAGCGCTTAACGCTGAATGATTACGAGTGTAAAGCGCTGTATCGATTGAAGCGACGAAGAAATATTTACGTAAGTATGTCGATTGACGGCTAACGTTTCCCTTTCGAGTTTATTGGAAGGCATATGTTACCCGGTACAAAATCAAATAGTAAATCGTTTTCTTTACCTCCGATGTTTACAAATGTGGGTAGTGCTACTGTCCCAATAAAGATACCTATTTCACGTTTTCTTGTACTGTTTATACAGACAGATCTAATGTTTGTGGTTTTGTGACTTTTTTACAGTTGTGTACTCTCGCGGAAGGTCCTGTGGTCCTGGAACGTGTATGTGACCATCTGGTTCTTAGTCAGTCAAGTCTCTCCTAGACTTTTTATTTGAAACACATAATACTAAGCAATAAGTTATTCAGCGCGTACTTGGCTTCTCGAATTTAAGTTTCTACAACCATTAAATGCAAATCCGTAGTACATTTGTCCAATCTCATCCAGAACAAATCTGCAACTTTGTTTTAACCTAGAATGCAAGCTTTTCTCAGAGTCATCTCCAATCCAAGCATTTTCGTCTCTCGAGAGAATTTCCAAGAAGATTTTCGATTTGTTCAGGCAATACAATGTTCAGAACTTAAGGGTCATTAACGAACATCTTTCGAAAAGTTTTGACTACAGAAAACGTTTGCACTGCGAAATACATAGAATAACATTTGTCAACATTGATGATAAGATATGATGTACTACACTGTGGCACTGTAACTACTTATAGTGGTTCAAAGAAAAAACATGAATTTTCACGTTTTTGTGGTGGTACAACGGAGGCCCTAGCGTGAATTTTCGTAAAGTAAACTTTAACGATAATTTGATGGATATAATTAGTTTCTTGTTCGTACACTACAGGCGCGTTTTCAATTTTCCATACAATAAACGCAGTAAATACTTCAAGTAAATAAAGAACACCACCCAGGGCGGTGGAACTCATTTGATGATTGATTTTACCACGCTAAAAAAATAAAATAAATAAAGAAGCATTCACACACATCAGTCACCGTCACGTCACGTCACCGGCCCGGTTTAAAAAAAAAAGTTTTCTATACCCTAAACAAGTTAGTGGTTGGTCATATTTAATACTTATAGTTCAGGTTCCCCTCAGACCGCACGACGACGATTTTGACAGACATGTCAAAATGTGGGAGCAATGAACCTCTAAGAAGTACCTCTGTTGCCCCTATAGCAATGTTTTGTCTCAGTTCTGCACTGATTGGCCACAATCCGCTCTCTAACGGTAACATTGAGACAATAAAACGTCTCCCGTACCACAACTTGATACCTCTCAAAGGGATATTGTTCAGTTCGAAACTATGTCTGATTTGAAATGTTATACGATCGATGATAGCTGCTTGTTGCTAAGGTTGATAATAATATACGTATTATTTTAGAATAGAGGTATATTTAATGGGTAACAAGTTTCAGTACGTTTTTGCTCCTTGCAACAATGAAAATTGCATTATTTCCTTTAAAATATTGAGAGACAATGCCGCAGCCTCCCAAGATTATTTATTGCAAGCCCGTCTGACAGAAATGACTTAAGAAGCTCACTTTACTTCGCATAGTTGGCAGCAAAACCGCGGTCTTAAAAACACTTTTTTATTTTTGCAAAAAAAATACGGTCTGCCACAAAACGGTTGAACAATAATATAATCACACCTATCGCTTCCATTTCTATTCAGGAATAGAAACGCTAACACATGATTACACAAACCCGGATTCAGAATTCATTGAAAAAAAAACCACAGTAGAAACTACCTGCGGCTTGAGAGGACCTTTTTAAATATAGAGTTTCGAATTTCACTAGTCTCGAAAGACAAGGTTCCCAACCTTTATTGCGTTGCAATTTTGAAAATGGAACTGCTTGGGGTCTCGGGGGACTGGCGGGGTCTGCCGGACCACTCCCTACTGATTGTTAGAGTCCAGGTTTTGATACTGTTAACCCGATTTCCGAAGGTTAGTTTGTTGTACACTATCCTTTAGGAAATAACGGAATTAGAGAAGGTTCGACACGTTTTCGTAATAGGATATTCTAGCATGAGGAGCTTTGGGAATTTGATTTTAAGATCAGCAATTTAGGGTTTATATCATAAATTGCTTCGTAGGTACTAAATTAAAGCGGTTTATTATATAAACCCTACATTAAATTTGAAGTACAGTTTTTTAGCTGTGGTCCTGGTAATGTCTTCAAAGGTTACCACCGAGGCCCTGAGACGCAAAGGGCAATAGAAAGAACAAGTTGGTTTTTAGTCAGTCATGCCTGACAGTTTCTCCCACTCTACCGGGCGGCAAATCATTAAACGAGTCCTTCATTTGATGATTTGCCGCATTTCGTAAAGGTCAAAATGTTGTCTAAAATGAAACAAGAAAAATAATTTTGACTATAATAAGCACAACACGATGTATATCGCAGTAATATAAAACATAAGTCTTCTCAAATGTACTGAAACATCCCGAAAAAGAGATGAAAATTGAGATAATATATTCGAATATTATGTACATTGTGAACAGGCACTTAAAAGATTAAGTGCCGAGTATAAATATCCAACAATATTGGACGTTTCTGCATAAAAATTATGATATCTGAATATACGAAAGCTTTATTTAACATCACGCTTGTAATCCCCATAGGGTTATCAGATTTAGCGAGGGATTCTAAAGTAGAATACAGAGCGCAGCGAGACGACGGGGCCCTCCTCCGAGGGCCAAAGCCTGCCAGGGTCACAGGACTAACGAGCTACTGTGACCCTGAAACGTAAAGGGCTATTGATGGACGCCGTGGGGTTAGTCAGTACAAGTCTGACAGTCCCTCCTGCCCTGCCCTGGAAGGGAGGACTCGTTTGATGATTTTACCACGAACCAAGAGCGCAGCGAGGGATTCAAAAAACTCTCTCTCGTCTAAACAGGTAACCGTGACCCGGGAACGTAAAACACTATTGAAGGAACACCATGGATATAGTCAATACTAGTCTGAAAGTTCCTTCCGTCCCGGGTGGGAGGACTCATTCATGATTTTACCACGAAATATAAAAAACCGGCCAAGTGCGAGTTGGACTCGCCCATGAAGGGTTCCGTAGTAGCATACACAAACAATAAAAATTACTTTGTTTTTCATAGTGTTTGTATGAATAGCAAAGTTATATTTGCGGTTTTTGAAAATGTAATATATCTCAAAAACTGCTAACTATATCTCTTCCAAACCAATTTTCGTTGGAAGTTTTTGTTGAGGTCTACATTATATATTTCTTTTAGTTTTATCATTCTCTTATTTTAGAAGATACAGGGGGGGGGACACACATTTTACCACTTTGGAAGTGTCTCTCGCGCAAACTGTTCAGTTTAGAAAAAAATGACATTATCACATTAGTAACCTCAATATCATTTTTCAAGACCTATCCATAGATACCCCACAGGTATGGGTCAGGCGAAAAATTTTTTTTTGAGTTTCAATTCCAAGTATGGGGGGTACCCCCAAAATTTGTTTTGTTTTTATTTTTGTGTGAAAATCCTAATGCGGTTCACATAATACATCTGTTTACCAAGTTTCAATAGGATAGCTCTCATACTTTTGAAGAAAAGTGGCTGTGACATACGGACGGACAGACAGACAGGCATGACGAATCTATAAGGGTTCCGTTTTTGCCATTTGGCTACGGAACCCTAAAAAGGTCTGTTGGAAAAATACTAAAGCTATGATATATGACTTTAGCTTCATTGATCGACGACAGAATTTGACACTAACAATACATAATTATGAGCTACCTACCTTCTTAATGAAAACAAAAACAACTTAATCGATGGCACGAGGCTCGAAATACAAGACTATAATGGTAGTCATGATAGTAGCAGGACAATCACCTTTATTATACTATTGACCTTAATGACCTTTTGCTTATGAATCTTTCTAGAAACACTTATTATATAAAGCTTTACAAGCATTCGTTTTATTATTTTTTAACTTACTTGAAAATTTCCCCAACTGGAACGTTATATCGGGATAAAAGGTATCCTATGTGGTTTTCCGGACTATACTCTGTCTATATTCTTTTCTTACTTTTTTTTTTGGAAAAAAAAACGTTGCCCCACTCTAGGAATCTCTCCTGTGTCGTGGGTGCGTTTACAAACATATAAACTCACATACACAAACGACCAGACCCAGAATAACTACTTGTAGGTCATACAAATATTTGTTCCGTGCGGGGATCGAACCCGCAACACGCTGCGCACTAGTCGTTCGCTCAACCACTACGCCAACCTTGCCGTCGAAATTCTTAATATAAAACAGTAAAATACAAATTCATTGAGCCATTACTCACAAGCTCACAACTGTATAAAAGACGGCAATTTTCACTTCACATGTCGAGGTCGCAGTTCCACCATATTATTTTACCACCCACCGTCAGGACCCAATAGTGAAAGAACTATAAACCAGTCTCACAAGACCCCTCGTCTCTTCCACGTCGTCATTTAAAACCTTTAACATATGGGGTCACAGAATGAGGACGCTCAAGTCATGTCACGACACATCGATAAATATGTCGTATCGGATTCCCATCAAATCTCTCGATCTTATCAGTACGGAGAAGTTTTAAAAAGTCATAGATTATCCTAGACGAGGCGAACTTGTCTCTGATTCACGATCAGACTTACAAAAGAACTAGCCAAGCGTGGTTATGATGAGAAAATTAGATGTCAGAATACGGCTTCGAAAATTCGAAATTCAAATCGAATAAAGGATGCATACGATGAGTTCCTTTGCCTTTAAGGAGAAATAATTCGAGAGCAAACAACGTTGCTTATTGGCTAAGCATTTTGCCCGGCAAAAGATTATAGAAGCAGTTTTTAATGAGGACGACATTTTCTTTGAGACTGTCAAGGGGATGGGGAGGTACTGTTTTTATTCACAGCAGTTTCTCGACGTTGTTTCATTACTGCTTAAAGACACTAATTTGCCAGCTTAAACGGACACTATGCTCTTTCAAAGAACTTTTGCTTCAGAAAAGTTGGTTCAGAATTGTTGAAAGTTTGGCAGTGTCGACTGTGTCTGAGTGTCGGGTGTCGACGGCCAGGCGGGACACTCGACAGTTATACTAGACACTTCCAGTTCTATCGTAAACGAAAGTAGTAAACTGTTTTACTTTGTTTTACTATTGTTGGTTTGACGACTGTTTGACATTTTTTTTGATGAAAGAATTGTCTGATGGGTATTATGACCGATGCGATGGTGTCAATTAGGAATAACCCCCATAGAAAAATTACAAAAATGTCACGGAGGCTATATGTTGAGTTGCATTTTAATGGTATAGATAGACACTCATCCTCAATACTTGTAAAAACCATACTACTGTTAAGCAATTGCATACATATTTTTGGCCCAAAGGTTGACTAGCAGGTAATAGTAATTTTTTTCCGTTTTTTTTAATCGAAATCAACATGTATAACTAAAATGTCTATAAAGTGGGTTACATACATAAAATTACTACAAGAAGCGAAATTAATTCATATTCAACATGCGTTTTACAGTAGAAAATTAACTTCGCAGCCGTGTCCGTATAATTCGAGCTAATTTAAGAGACCACTTGTAAAATGTATGTACTCGAGTACATTTTTAGTGGTTATGACGTCATAAAGAGTTAGGACGTAGATAAGGACCGAGTGGAGCAATTAACATAACTCTGTACACTACTACTAATGAGCCTTTCATACCAGTCGTGGAATTTCTAGCTACTTACAAACGAGGAAGTTTTATGGAGGCGCCAACCTAACAAATGCTTAGCAAGTATAAGAAAATGTAACAGTAAACGAATTTGCAGTCCAGAAAAATGAAAAAAAACTAAAGTTTTTAAGCAAATTAAACCTGAAAAGCTAATACGTAAGCACATATAACCAGCTTGCTGAGACGATGAGTTAGAGAATAGAAAGAAAACATGCTGCGCCACCACCATTATTGAAAAACGGATAGGAGAAGAATAAATATAATAATAATGAAATTATGGCCTATAACGTTTATACTGTCGGCTCAAGAACCTCCCTAAACCTAAGCAGTAGCTAATCAGGCGAAATAATAAAAAGACTTGACAAAGATGAAACTACAGTAACAGACATTCTTTCAAATAAAGTAAAAGGTCAAGAACACGATCTCAAATCATCAATCATACATAAGTATAAGGTAAATCACGGATTAGTAAGTATAACTAATACACGTGGGAACGATATAAAAAGTAAAGAAACTACATAATTATGTGACGACAGCTAAAAAAGCTAATGACGAGGACAGTTGATGACATAAGTACGTGTGTTTGGAAGAAATGGAGGGTTAGCACGCATTACTAATGAGAGTTTAATAGCCTGCTTGACGATGATAAGGTTTGTTTAAAAATAGACGTAATTATAGAAGACATTAGACCATCTACGAGAATATAAAGTACAGAGATAATAAAGGAAAGAAAACATAAGAAGCTCAGTTGATAAAAATTAGCTTTGCAAAATAAAACTGAATGGGAAGTTCGTTATTCGCAATAACAAACAAAAATAACAACAAGACCCATTACGAGGAACTTCAAAAAGGTATTAAGTAAACAAAGTACAACAATTGTTCCATAAAAAACAGATTGTATGTTCTGGAAAACGTCGCAACTGTGAAAGCTATTGAACCTCACTTGAGTCCTAAAGGGTCGAGACTCGAGAGCTGTCATTATCAAGACCTTCGGGTAAAAATCTCTTAGCGCCGAGTTTTTCTCAACAATTTATCTACCGTCCCGGTGCGACAGCGAAATCCCTTTCTGAACCTTACAAATCCACGCTTTCCCCGGCGGCGGCTTTGTCAAAACACGAACATCTCCGCCAAAACAAATGAAACAATGTTTTTCTGTAGGAATGTGGGAGACAGCATAAAAGTGCCTTTATAGGATACTCCTGTCATAAGGGAAGCATTCATTGATATTTTAATTTGAAAATGCCATTCAAAGCTGCTGAACAAACAGAAATATCGCTATTACCCACATTGACGTATTCGGAAGGAGTTCGCTCGATTGCGGACGATATTCGTAAGGGCCAATCGTCCGCATCGGACCGATAAACAAAAAAAATAATAACACAAATTCACTACGCTTTTTCTGGACAGACGAGCAAATTTTTTCTGATGAATAGACGTACTTGTGACATAAAAGGCTCATCAATAACCGCGTTGCTCATCAAGTAAATGTAAGTATGGGACACTGGTGGCATTACTTAAGAAATTAATATTTGGGCGGGTGACACGGAGCCGTGCGAAGCTCGAGGACACCCGTCAATCCTGGCGACAGGACTGACAGTTCCACTCCAATGAAATATTGCTTTTATACACTTTTTGCCACTGAAATATGTAACAGTTTCCCCCAACTCGTGTATTTTGATTGACCATTTATTTGCATTCGGTACTGAATACTGATTTCGTTGTAAAATTTCGCACAACTGCAGTGGAATGTTAAAGAGTTTTCTTTCCGGATATGAATTCATAATGTTTATAGTTTACAATTACAAGAGTAATTTCTTTGTACACTCTCTACAAGTCAGTCATTAGGTCGGCGGCGTACATTTAATTTGAATATTCTTGCAATACTTATGTTAATGTTTGCATAACTCACGAAAGTGCAAAACAGTTGTATTTTAAGACACGCAACTTGAGTATTAAGAGTCTAGCTACGTCTCACAGATGATTTATGAAACCGGAAAGCAGAAATTGATCGTGGATTCCCTCGTCTACGGCAAACAACAACAACGAGAAACGGTAACAGTACATTTTATGCTTATTTGATCTTTTCAGAATGAATTGTATTTTAAACGAAATCAATTTATGGGCCCGGGTTTTAAAGGATGCAATCAATTCAGTTTCGGAGGAGATTCATTAAGTTTAAATTATTGGAATGGGAATGAAATTAATTATTATGGAGTACATAAATCATTTATCAACTTCTAAAAGACGCAGAACATTTTAAAACGTATTGCGAGAACCTTTTCCCGTGCTATAGTTTAAACTTACAGCCCTTTTGCCATTTAGCCATCATATTAGCTATCTATCAACTAATCAGATTTTATAATTTTAGATAGTTCTTTTAGATATTTAACAGTCATTTTTAGCGGTCTTACCAAGAGGTATCATTTTACCCAGTACGAACTGAGTTGTGGAGACGTTAAGTCGCATCCAGTTAGACTGGAGGTTACCCAAACATGGTTTAGAAAATGGATAGTGGTCAATAAACTATGAAAGGACATTAGCTTCAAAATCCTTTTACATTCCCCGGAAACCATAACAGACTAACAACATTAGTCCATAAAATAGTCCAGCAGTTTGCCAAAGATCCCCTTTTTCAACGAACACCGAAGACGGGAGGGACCGAGATGATTTATAGGCAACTCCGAAAATTGATTGGGTTCTACCGTAAACCGAAATGTGTCTTAGAAAACAAAGTGCGGTGTACACTGATGTTATATTATTTGACTACTACATTTCATCACTAACCTAGTTTTCTTTGTTTGTGTTGAGTTCAATATTGCTGATTATTTTGTAGTTGGTAACAGTCCAAAATTTTTGATGTCTGAGTTAAATATTATAGCTACTTAATTAACCTAAAACCTAATAGTAGTTGAAAATTATCCCAAGGAAAAGCTAGCATAATGTGTTTAGCAATACTCCTATTGATTCATTTCACGCATTTCTAGCAAAGTCATTGGCTATTAATTCACAAAATGAATCTCATTTGGAATACTGCTGTGTGGCCGTTTTATACCCTACGTTCAGCAGTCTTGATGAGATTGAGCATCAATCCTTTGCAACGTTAGGTACCTAATATTGTGCCTGACCAACAACAGTTTACCTATGATCGCTATCACTCCAACTCATGAGGAGAAAACAGCAATTTTAAATCTAAAACAAGAAAATAAGCTAACAAAACATGGCAGGGCAAGCTCACAGTTTCCATTTCAGTTTCAGCACCGAAAAGGGCAACTTAGCGAGAAGTCGGCTTTCCACGCCTGAACTGAGCCTAAAATAAAATAGTCGACGCGGGTAAAAGGAATATCTCTGTCGGTATCGAGATATCGAGCGAATACGTCCTCGGTATCGAGACGAAGCTGACGTTATCGAGCGAATACGTCCTCGGTACTCGAATAAGTCTATCCATTTATTGCCTTAACAATTTTATTCTTGAATATACACGAAACAACTCTGCTGTGCGACACGTGGCGATTGTAACTATATTGCTCTGGTACTAACATATTCGATATTTATTATTTGGGAGTAGCTTTGGCCTGTGGTTTTGCTCGGTATTTAGACTTTGTCAAACAATTATAACATTGCAGTAAAGTTTCACACAAAATTCACCCTCGTCGCCCTTAATTTTTATGCAAAAATAAGTAACTTATAATCATCTCCAGGGCCTATCTATCTGGGAACGCTAGTCGATTTCCGGCCACCGTAGGCGCTAGCTTCCGGACGTCTTGTAACGGGTATCTCACCGTCCGATGAAGAAGCTGCCAGCAACTCAGCATACGGAGAGGACCGCTATAGGGCCAAAATCCTGAAGAGGTCGTAGGAGTGTTTAAAAAGAGTAGGTACGGCATAGGCACACTCGTGATTTTCCGCCCAAAAAAGGGCCCATCTATGTGCCAAAATTAATCAAAGTTGGTTCGATTTTGGCGTGAAAACGTAACAAAGTCACTGAAAAAATTAGTTCAGTTTTATTTTAGTTTCAAAAGCTGTTTACTGTACGAAAGTTTGTGACGAGCTTTGAGCGTCGAAAAATTGTGTACCAAATTTTTTTTTGTAAATTCTAGGTAAGCCGATTTTTGTTGTCATCCTTGGGTATAAATCCGAAAGATTATGTTGACATTGTTGGAACTTGTACAAGAAGGATAGTTTTAAGATGACTATGCTTCTTCTAAAACATATTTTTTAAACAAAAGGTTAGGAATTACTTGTACGCAACCCAACTCTATTTATTATTCTCTATCTATGGTTTGTTTCTCTCTATGGTCAAGTTATATTAATAGAAGTAGGAGTCTAAAAAGCCACTTGAGCAAAGTAATAATAATTATGAATCAACTTTTCTATTTCTTACCTTGAATATAGACTATTTTACGAATATTAATTTTCTTTAATTTTCATCGTTTTTTTTTTCACTGTTCCAGGTTTATCAAGAATCGTCTAAGCAATTCTGAGGTATTTCCATTTGAGCAACTATTTTCAGAGCACCTCTTTTAAGAGCAACTTTTTATTCTGGGTTTAGAATCACCATAATTCAAAAACATATAGCTTGACGAAAATCAATATTTATTTCAACTTAGCATAATATTTCAAGAGTTATCCAAACGCTTTTGACTTTAGAAAGACACAAGATCAGAAAATAGAATGAAGACAAATCACACAGAAACAGACGCAGTCATAAATAATTTCACACAATTAATCAGCCGTATTTATCTAGTGACATTACGCGCCATATTTACTATGGCAACGAAAATATTTATGCGTCCATCTAGCACAATAAGACGTGTAGCTGGAACAATAAATGATATCACCTTCATCTGGACTGACGTCAGTAAACATGGAGTAGAGAGGACATGGAGAGATACGCAAAGGGACTTCTGCATCAAAAACTGTTGCAACACTGGTCAGAGTAATAAAACTAGGACTAGAAGGCTGTCAGAAACGGACTTTGTGTGTGAATTTTTTAGGAAAACGACTTTTTTAACAAGCAGAGCGAATAGGTGCAGTAACCCACTAGACAATCCAGCTGTCTGCTTGACAACTCGTCTTTTTTCAATAGAGGATAACGATCTTTACACCTAGTTTATACAATTAGGATTTTTGAGTTTAGTTTTATCCTTAACCAAACTGATTTAGTGAAAGTATGTCCGTTTGATAAAGTTCATAATCGCTAGTCAGAAATACTTTTTCAAGAACTCCTGGTAGGCTTGATAAATTCAACAAACATAGCTATGCTGTGTGTATTTGCCAGAAACTTAGCTCTCCATTCCTTCTCTACTCCACGTCCGTGATATACGACTGTGACAGTCAGTAATTGATCGACGATATCTGCGCGCACGTTGATCGTAGATATGACGGTCACTGAACTGAATATGCAGTGTATTTGATCTGGGGAGTTTATTTTACTATTTGTTTGTATATCGCATAGGCTAAGAATAGGGGAATAATATATCTTGAGTTATATGACTGAGGCATTTGTATTATGCTGAGATAAAGACATTAGAAATTTGACAACACGCATACATGAAATATTTCAGAGAACGAAATAGTTCACAAAATTACAGGAAATAACATTTGGGGCAATCTCTTCAAAGTCAGAGTGAACAGGTTTCTTCTGAGAAAACTCGCTCGTAGGCTTTGTGTGTGTCAGTTCTGACCTAGACTACAGTAAAGAGCAAATTCAACACAAATAAAAAAAAAGTGAAATTATTTTTTTCAAGGAAAATAAGTTTTGTGTTTATGTATTAAATTTTATGTAAATATGATAAGGCTTTCGATTTAAATTAAGGCTTAGTTCAAATAACAAATTAAGGTTTATAGCAAAACCTGTTACTATTCGTATTTCGTTGTTTCCTAAAAATGCAAACGGCAGAAAACCTAATTTGAGTAACAAAAATCCATGTAAACCTTTTTGACGAATTGCGAGACCATTTAAAATGAAACTGTAGCAGAAAATGTAACAAAAGCATCATCTTTTTGTACAAAAATTTCAAAAATACCGGACGCTCTGTGGAGTTAATATATTTTTTACTAGATTTTTTATAGCCACGGCTTCGTTAAGATGCTCTAAAACTGAGCAAAGTTACAAAAAAGAAGCTCCAAGCCTTTTTTAGTCGCACGCGGTCATTTCGTTTTTCTAGCGGGCGAAACTTGTTTCGACGACCTATCTCATCTCATTTTAAACCTTCAGTCCTTAACATCAACTCACAAAATTACTTTAACATTATCTTCAGCAAGATAATGCAATAAACTAACCATATTTTTATTTTTTTTCTTTAAATAACTGTATACAAAACGCAATGACAATTTTAATCTTTCTTCATCCAAGATTATAGCGGACGCTGAGCTTTGCAGTTTTTAGGGTTCCGTAGCCAAATGGCAAAAACGGAACCCTTATAGATTCGTCATGCCTGTCTGTCTGTCCGTCCGTACGTCACAGCCACTTTTTGTCGAAAGTATAAGAGCTATCCTGTTGAAACTTGGTAAGTAGATGTATCATATGAACCGCATTAGGATTTTCAGACAAAAATAAAAACAAAACAAATTTTGGGGGTGCCCCCCATACTTAGAATTGAAACTCAAAAAATATTTTTTCACCAAACCCATACGTGTGGGGTATCTATGGATAGGTCTTTAAAAATGATATTGAGGTTACTAACATCATTTTTTTCTAAACTGAACAGTTTGCGCGAGAGACACTTCCAAAGTGGTAAAATGTGTGTCCCCCCCCCCCTGTAACTTCTAAAATAAGGAATGATAAAACTAAAAAAAAATATATAATGTAGACCTCAACAAAAACTTCCAACGAAAATTGGTTTGAAAGAGATATAGTTAGTAGTTTTTGAGATATAGTTCATTTTCAAAAACCGCAAATATAACTTTGCCATTCATACAAACACTGAAAAACAAAGTTATTTTTATTGTTTGTGTATATTACTAATCTCAATATAGTTATATCCCTAATCTATGCTTGCTACTACGGAACCCTTCATGGGCGAGTCCAACTCGCACTTGGCCGGTTTTTTTCTAGAATTAATTAATAAAGTACAGTGAATAGTTTAAGAGATCGCGGTCCAAAATAAATACTTATCTCAAGTAGAAGAAAAACGTAGTCAAAGAGCCGTGCAATATAAATCTCTAAGTAATATAAATTCCGTTGATAGTAAACTCTCGTTATTTTTATGATTCGCAGGAATTTCGCTGGAGTTCAACGGAGCACGCATTTCTACAAGATTTGTGATTAAAATAAGGAAACTGTTGTCTGTAAAAGAGGAAACAAGCAATTTCCTATGTCTGGCAAGGTATGCGTTGTATAAATGTATAGGTTAGTAAGACGTATTAATTAATTTCGTAAATACTTTAGAACACGGCTTTAACTAGGCAGTATTTGACAGCCTAATAGATAAAACTTAGCGTTAAAGCAAATCAAACGTTAAAAAAAAACCAGTTATTGAATACTCCCTCTCCCACTTCTTCAATACAAGTGAAAAGGATCACATTGGAACGCATTGAAGAATTTCGCTTTTTTCTTCGACTTTTACCACTTCAGGTGATGAAAGTGAACTTAGGGACAATCGACAATAAATCTTATTGCGACAGAGAAGACACCTGTCTCGAGCTTAAATCTAAGCCTGGGTAAGCTCTAACTAGAATACTCTTATCTTTTATTCCCTTTGTCATTTACTCTTTGGTATCTTTTTCTACTTTATCGTAAGGGCTTGATTTACAGCCTTGGGTTAGGTCCAATCCAGTAGATAAATTGTAAAATTAAATAGAAAAGTTGTTGAAAAACCAGCCAGAGATATTCCCACTGATGGGAAGCAGAGTCAGAAGGGCGATTTTTAAAAATTAAAGAGCTTCAACGCCTCTCCTATATCTACAGACAACGAGAAAACGAATCGTGCATTTGTATTTCTTATTGAAGGGTGAAACATTAAATATGAGTCCTCCCGCCCTGGATACGTAAGGGACTGTCAGATTCAAAAACTAGGTACCTTGTTCCTTCGATGGTCAATTACTTTGTTTTGACAGTCCAGCGACCCATCGTGCATTAATTAATTAATGCTAATAATTAAAGACTGTGATTTTAGTAAATTGGACTTAATTACTAATCTTAAACTACTTCAACATCTAGTCCAATCAACAAAGATTCAGCCTGAACAAATAAACAGTAACTTTAATAAACAGAAACACTTTCCCAGCACCTAAATGGTAACTTAATAATTCTGTGGCTACCCGATGAGCTATCAAATTGCAACGCTTCAAACTCAACTAGCACAGACTAACTTAGTGCCGGGAATATAACTTAGTTCAACCTAAGTGGTTGAAATATAAACCTGGAAACCATTGAAACAGCCAGTAATTTCATAGTTGAAGATTTCTTTAAAAGCTCAAAGAACGTTTTAAAACGAATCTTAGGTTAAGTGGGGTTAAGTGTTTGACTAACTGCCAAAGACGACGGGCGTTTTAGAAGGTTTTCGTAAAAGAAGTTTAATTTCTGGTGCCTGTATTTGACTTCCCGTTTGAGGGTTAAAAATGTGTTATTACTGATTAGTATAGGAGTTAGTAGCTAAGCTAATTAAATGACTGTATCAATTTGGGTCGTCTGTTATCTTGGACATTAATAAGAGCCTGAAATCGCCAACTGGTCTTGAACAAGCGTGATCAGAAGAGGCTTTCGCTTTGATTTGAGCAGAAATAGGCCAGTAATTATTACTTTTACTTCGAAAAAATATTGAAATTCAATATTATAAACTTCCGAAGAAGAACACGTGTTCGTAGAAAACTGTTATTAAAACCCAACGGGATCCATTACACAACGTAGTGATCTGAAGTGTAACAAATTGACTGGATCAAAAAGAAATTTATCACAACGATGCTCCATCTAAGAGCATCGACCGTTCCCTAAACAAATTGACGTCCATATTAATTCAATTTATACCCAAGCTCCTGCTCTAGCATAAATGATATACAAGCATTTTCTAAATCATTGTCCGGACCGCATTTTCTGTTCCTTATAAAGTTAAATATTCAAATAAGAGTAAGCAGGACGACGACGTTAGTCGGCAGTGCGGGTTGATAAGGGACGGCAATTAAAGGGAGCGTTGAATGACCTCGTTCCCGCGGTCGGGTTTCTTCGGCCATGTTCGGAGCGACTCGGGCGTGTAAGGCCCTTATCTTGGGATCTGTATGCGCGGGCGCAACCCTTGCTTATTCTTTTTTTAAAGGTATAGGAATGCAGAGCAGTATAGGACCGTTATAACTGCTGTTTTCTTGCTCAATAATGTTTGTGACATGATGGTATCCGTTATGATGACTTCTCGAGTTAACTGCTTTTCAAAATTGCTTCGTTCTGATTCTGTTAAGTGGATAGATACTTGGTTTCTTATCGTTATATGATCTACTAAGTATGGGTGTTTAAATAATTATGACTCAGTGGCAAACGAGGTGTAGTTATCGTCTGTCTGTATTTATTTTATGAGGTGCAGTAGAACTAACCTAAATGATAAGGGAAAGTGAACTGACCTTTAGTACAGTAAAGTAACGTCTTTAACCATTGACATTAGCGTCTTTATTGCTTGAAGCACTTTAAGACCAGAGCTATTTAGTTCTCGGATGTCTTGTTCATGACAAGACCTTTATTTTACACTAGTTGTTTCCCGCGGTTTCGTTCTGGAGACAATATAGTCTTTAATCGTCTTTAGGGTCCCACTGCCATCTATCTCTTTATTTACCAAAGTTTATTTCGTATAATTATACTTTTTCATTATTTTATATTATTAGTAGGATACGTAGTCGACAAAGAGATATAAGGACAGACAGTTTTAATATGTGTGGTACGTGATAACTGCATAAAGGCTTATCTAGGTGTGTTGGCGACAACTAACAAGCGTTTTATCGTTACACCCATGATCACGGAAGTCGTATAACACTAGATATTGTACTTTGTGCACTCTTAATCAGATTGTGGCGTTCTCACTTCTGAATTAGCGGCCAAAGTAATATAAAAAAATTGCAAAAAAAAACACTTTTGTTGCATGGGAGCGCCCTAAAATATTTGTCTTATTCTTTTTTTTAGGATGTTTATTGTTATAGCGAAATTTCCACTGTCTAACTATCACGGTTCATGAGATACTGTACTACGATTCTAGTGACAGACAGACGGACAAACAGACGGACAGCGACATCTTAGTAATAAATAGGGTCCCGTTTCACCCTTTGAATACATTGGATTTTGCGTCAATTATGCACTTTGCGAAGTGCAAATGCGATCGATCTATGTTATATTTTCACCCTACTTTGGATTTAAACCAACACCACCACTAGCAGCTGTATTCACCATCAAACCATTGCGGCGACTTCAAACACAGTCCAGATTTCTCCAGACGGTCGATAAAATCTCATTGACGGACTCCCCTACTAAACTGAGGTTAAATATAGAACTTTGAAGGGTAACTGAAGTTTATAAATTAACTTGCAAGCGTTAAGTGATCGGTTTTTTAGTTAATGATACTAATTAGGCTGTGTATAGACGTCGTTAAAATATTTATAGGGTCAATGACAAAAAAAAAACTGCAAACATTTATTCTGCCACTTACTACTAAGTTACTACTTCTGCCACTAATAATAATTACATTTTTCTACGTCATGCAAAATTATAGAAATAACATTATTATTCGGAATAATAACAATGATTTAAACTACCCATTCAAGTATGGATTGACACACATGAATGGTCACATAGGCCTTAGACTTATGTGTTATATGAGGAGTGAGATCTTGGCGAGATGTGGGTGGTGGATTCATAAACTTCTACCCAAGTCTTTGAGGAATTTAGCACTTAATATGTGAGATCTTGAAGATCAAGTAAATTGGATCGATACTTCTTTTTAACGCAGCAATTTAATCAGTGTTCAGCAGAATTAAAGATTTAGGCCGCGGCAAAATGGATATCGAGTAAGTTTGGCCCGTTCCCTGAAGGATCGGGAAGTAAAATTAATTATTTTATTGTCCAAGTAAAAACAGCCCAAAAACCTATCATCCAATACCAGATACCTTAAAAACGCACCTGAAACTGTGCGCACTAATTAAATTCACATAGGTGCCCCAAACTTTCACATAGCGAAAGGGGATCTAATTAAAAATGTTTCGTGCTCTCAAATGAACAAAGTAATGTCAAATGTCAAAATGAATTAACAGAAGGTCCATTTAATGCAAGAAGTAAAAACAACTGCATGCTCGCATATACACAGGTACTGGGTTCGGTAATCTAAAAAAAGTTAAAAATGATTGAGTACGTTAAAAAAAAAAAACAATGGATGGACTCGTATATTATGACTAGAATGAAAATACATGAAGAAATTGAATTAAAGACTTGCTGTACGTGAAATGTGTATACGTGAGTACATTTTACTCGTTTTTAAGTGAAATGCTAGCCTTCTGGACATTATCTATTCCGTGGCGTAATGTCAGAATTATGTCAGGTCGTCCGTGCCAATGACCTCATTACTAATGATGAATGAGCTGTTAAAGAGTCGCCCATTAGGCCTGAGTGTCGCTGTTTCATGAATTATCTGAGGATAAGAACCAGTCACGAGCGTCACGACTTTTTTGGAGACGAAAATAGGTATAGAAATGGAGGTAAGTAATTTTATAGAAGCTGGAAAAGAGACGGTAATTTTGGGGAAAGCTCACTCGTGGAAAATTTTCGTACCTATTTCGTTTTCCTTAGGACTTATTTACTAATGATCCAACGCCAAGTAGGCTTTAAGGTAAATTATTTAAACCTATTTCGAATTACGAAGTGCGTAGATGCTGTAATAGGGTGGTACGGGGTACCTAAAGAATTGGTGGATTTCATATTTCGAGCAAAATTTTTAAACTGATTTAGAATTGATGTGGAATAACAAATTAATTCCAATTTCAAATCAAATTTAATTAAGACTTATAAAAAAAATGTAGCTTAAACTTTTTTTTAAATTAAATTGAAATAATAATTCGAACACACATTTCAAATTAAGAAGCAAACATGGATGAGGAATAGAGAACAGTTGCTTCCAAATTCAAATCAATTTAACATCGAACAATTAAAAAAAAGCATACTGCCAGTATTCAACCTCATTATTCATTTTCATATCTCTAAACCCACAAAGTTACACGTAATTCATACGACCGACCTTTCACAAGAAGGTCAAAAAGATAATGAAAAAGAAAGCCTACCAAGCTTTCTTGCAACAAGATTTATGTACGCAATAGACCAACGATCAACGTGTGAACGAGAAGGTCATGGGTTCGAACCCGGCCTCGTTAGACCTAGGCTAGGCTTCAGCGTTTGATTTATATGGCCGCTTTACTAGACTCGTCGTTTTTGTTATCATGTTAGGAATTATGGTATGTGGCGTAAAAGTTGTCTATGCCAAGGTTTTTAATTTATAGTCATTTTAAGAGAATGAGGAAGAAAGTTCTATGCAGGATAACTAAGTAAATAAGAAGGAGAATTACTGACGCTATTGTTGTCATGCAGCCATAATAAACATTGCATGCTTTCAAATTAACAATAATTACTATAAGTTATTTCTATCTAAAGAAAACACACAACATATATTTTATTTTGACAAGTCCTTTATAAAAAACAGAACGATTATGAGTAATCCCAAACTTTTTTGGTGTGATTATGTACGATGTCAAGTACGATGGCTGTTTCTTACATTGTTGTAGATACCGTCACAATATTATGCAGTTATTACTATTATATCCTATGCTATGTGTGCAAAATAACACCACACAACCTCTTACCGTTGTGATGCTATTCCACCGAGAAATGCGAAACACTTCATACATTTAGTTGCACTAACGCTATGTTACCGCGAACCGCGGTAGTGCAGTGGTGTGAAGACGAAGCATTAGGAATATTGTTGTGAATGCACGATAAGAACGTGATAATGGTAAGTATGCTCATCTTTTGTACAAGAAGAGCGGCACAGTAAAAATCAAAGTTGGTCCGGATGGAACCTGACAAAATTACGAACCCATCCCAAGACGACTAGGAACTTGAACCACACTTAAGACATTGAATCATTATGCGTATTTACGCTTGATTCAAAAAACTCAATTGGATTTTCAACCCTCAACTCGGCGCTGATAGTAGAAAATCCAACAGAATACCTATATCGGAAATTTATTTTTGGTGTCGACACCGAAGTTAGTAAAACTAGGTCATTGAGTGAGATCTGAAAAAACAATACCTACATAATCCATCAGACTCAGTCTATCAAGTTCAACAGCCGCTCTTACAACCCCTACGCCAATGACAAATCATGTTCTCTCTTTTTAGGGTTCCGTAAAAGGTAAAACGGAACCCTACTACTAATTAAGACTCCGCTGTCTGTCTGTCGGTTCGTGTGTCACCAGACTGTATCTTATAAACCGCGTTAGTTAGACAGTTGTAATTTTCACAGATGATATTTTGATATTTTTCTTGCCGCTATAACAACAATTTATAGTAAAAAACAGAATTAAATAAACATTTAAGGGGCTTCCATACAAGGAACGTGATTTTTTTTCTCGTTTTTATTCGATATTGGTAACGGTAACAGGTAGACACTTGAAATATTCACGGAACATTTAGAACTGTGTTCACTTTAAAAATAAATAATGAAATTAAAATAAAAAAAACATTTAAGAGTCAGGTCCTAACATATACAAAAAAAAAATATTTTTTTTGCCGTTTTTCAGATAATGGTACGAAAAACTTCGTGTGCGGACCGACTCGCACATGGCCAGTTTTTTTCTTGTATCTTGTTAAAAAAGTCCGTCTCAAAAACGTCTGGGCATCACAATGGACACTTTCTTTTCATTGAAGCGTCAGACTTTTTTATCATTAGCAGTAGTTTCCGTAGTCACTTTGTGTTCGCTTGGAAGTGCTTACGTCATGTCCGGTGCGTTTGTGACGAGTTGGTGACATTGGCTTTTCTAAATTTTAAAGTAACGCGTTAAATTGTGCTTTAAAGTTTTTAGGGGCAAAGCTGTGATAATGGTAATTATCTCCAAAGAATAACCGTGTTTTGGTGAAATTATTGACATTATTATGTTCGACATTTTTTCACCGACTTCAAAAAGGAGGAGGTTCTCAATTCGGTCGGTATTTTTGTATAATCAAGATGATAATGTAGACCACAATATAATTGGTATTCATTGACGGGTGCCTGTGTACGAACCTCTATGGAGTTTTATTGCGATACCAAAGACGAGACGTCGGTAGTAAGGTATCAGAGATTTGCGTCGCCTTGTGTAAGTACGTAGGAGCTAATAGGATGAAACTGTTCATGCGACTTTGCATCTGACCTCCACAACGATAACCTTGACAACCCACAATCAAAAATTACTCATAAACATCACACCAAAGATAAGAAACTTTAATTTAATGAAGCAATAACTTATAACGGAAACGAAACGATTCTACAACTCATAGGCTTAAATCGAAGCAGTAAATCTACTAACTCAACGTTCAAATATAACGTCTGTTAAACGCTGTTTAACTGCAGTGATACTTAAACTGTAATTAGTTTTATATGTAAGCAGTTAATTTTAAGAGGTTTAACGGTAACGTAGTGTTGAAATGTTGAGGATACTGAGCGTAGAAGTGTGTTACTTAGTTGAAAGGAACTGAGCTTTGATGTTTGATACAAACAAAATTGTTATTACTGTCTCCATATTAACAAAAAGAAAATTTAATTGGCGGTTAGCGCATTGGTTGATCGATTGACTGCTGCATTGTGTATCGTGCGTTCGATTTGGTCACAGAACAAATATTTGTAAGACTAATAAGTAATTGTTCCGGGTCTGGCGAGTTTAAATGTTGGTTTAACACACCCACTATACAGAAAGAAGATCTACGCTTTACCTAGTGTTGGGCAAAGTTATTAAAGAAAAACAAGATCCGTTATTGAACTTTTCTACTTATTTATGTAGGTAACTAATAAAGCAGCAAAATAAGTAATTTCCTTAAATAGCGAACATAGAAAATTGATTTATAAATGAGTAGAAAATATGCGGAAAAATCATTTAACCAATATTTTTTTTCACCTAAAAACTTGTAATCGAAAAGCCAAAACTTCCTTATAGAACTGTACATAAATTCGTCTAAATTCGTCAAATTAATTTGTAATAAACATTGACAATTACTCTTATAACAGACGGAATGAAAAATGTTCCCTCCAAATTAAAGATGTACACAATTCTTTTTGCGCCGTCATTTATTCCCAACGAATCCTCTTATATTTCATCCTTAAATATGTAATAAATAGAAACGTATTCCAAATTAAATTATGTACGGAACGAACCAGGAATGGGAGTTTCATGAAATATTTTGTGATAGAATGAGATGAAATACCAACTATACAGCCTTATTTTGGAATAAGGTAGATATCTCTTTAATGTTTCTCCGGATTAGCTTAAATTTCTAGATATTCTGAAGATATTTTGTTGTAGGGTTGGACAAAATGGATTTTTAGTAAGAGTGACAGTCCTTTCCAGTCCACCTAGGGTTTAAGACTCATTTAAAAATGAAAATGAAAAATGCTTTACTCGTTTAAACAAGTAAATCTTAAAAACTAGGGGTAGGAGCCTCCTTTTAAGCAAGCAGCAAATAAGCCTGTGTTAGGAGACTCCGCTCTTCCGTAACTTAAACAACTAATTTACTTACTTGTTTTATACTAAAAATATTAAAAATATAAACAGATGAATATCATTTGATGTTTTTATCACCTAAAAAGATTTGTGTGAAAACGAGTCAAAATTATCCTTGATCATAGTAGTCGGTTGATGTCAATAGAAAGAAAGAAGAAACGTCTCAAGTGGACACAGTATAAAAAAAGAAAAAAAAAGTAAAAGTTTAATAACATAGGTTCGCCCCTATTACATGACACAAATTACTGGCGAATGGCGAATATGTGACTACACTCAAAGCTACGTCTTCGCCTTACCCTTCGGGAATTACAGGCGTGATGTTAGGTAACTCAGAAAAAAATAAATAAAGGCATGCACACATAATCAGCAGTCACGAACCGCGTCCAAAACGGACGTCGGCAACACGATGTTTTCGTCGCACGAATATCATAAATCACGATTATCATTGTCTCATCTTGTGAATACTTAAATTCAGGTTTTTTTACCTTAGTATAATAAACCAACATACATAAATTCAGCATTCAGTAAAAACAGACGGGTGGATCATTGAACAGACTTGCTAAAATTAAAGGTGAATTATAATTACAAATGCCATAATAATAAAACCCTAATGCTAAACTAAGCTATTATGCACTTCAAAAGTCCACAAACATTGTAAATAAAAAAATCTAAAGCTACACCATCTAACAAACGGTTAATAACTTTCGGAATCATTCCCTTTAAAAAACTATTAGTCGCTTCAAATCCGACTCAAAAGTTACTTCTTATAAAGACAAGACGCATTCAAGTTCAAATCAGCCCGCTAGTTATCAGAGGCGAAACTTCCTTCAACTCCTAGCTATTTGCCTAACTGTGATATTTGTCTCCAAAATCAGGGAGCAGAACACGAAACTGGGAACTAATTCCGAAGTAAGGTTGTTCCGTAACCCGTGTGATAGAAATGTTAGAATCTCTTGGTTTTCGCCAAACGGTACGTGAAGAACTTAGGATTATTGGAATGAGCGGGAGAAACGGTGACAACGTGCTCGAATCTGAATTCTACTGAACTACTGCATTTTTTCTTTTTTAACGGGTTTTAAAAAAAGAGGCGGCAAAAAAGTCGATGAAATAAAAAACAAAGTTTTCCGAAAGAAAATTTAATTTTTGTGTTATTTTTTTCATTTAATGTTTGGGAAGCTAACAGACTAACAACACAAAATAGTAAAAACAATTTACTGGCCATTTAGAAGCTTTCACAAATAAAAATGATGTGTATATTAGTGTGCCAGTAAAATTTTTCGAAAGATTTTCTTAGCCATCGCTTGAACGTGTTGGTCGTGGCTAAACACTAAGAAGTAATAAGTCTAGTGAGATATTAGCGACAGACCGGCGACAAAAAATACTTAGCGACAAGCTAGTAAGTACTTCATACAACACTGAGTAATACAATTAGTTTTTGTATTATTATTTTTGTACTGGACTCAGGACGGCAGAAGTTAAGTAACTTGGTCGATAAAAATAAGTTTTCTTGGTCACTTGAACTTCTTATTCTGGGAAACTAATCATATTTTCATTTAGCATAATCAGGCTTCCCACAGCTGGGACTTAGTTCTCTTTGACAGAGGGAATAGACCATTAGTCTTTAATCTATTTGAGTAATGAACATCATTATAAAACCAATGACATTATTTGTTTGGTTGACCGCGCTTATCTCAGGAACTACTACTTCGATTTGAAAAAATATTTTTGTGTTGGATAGTCCATTTATCGAGGAAGGTTTTATGCTATATAACATCACGCTATGTCCAATAGGAGCTGAGAAGCGGGGGTAAAACTGCGGGAAACAGCTAATAAAACATGTTTATAGGCAGACATCTTGGCAGTTTTGCACACTTATAACCTGCTTTCCAACTAACAGATCAGTCGGCATTCCGTCTTAAACAAGAAGTGCTTTAGAAAGCGCACGATCTTTATGCAAGGCACAGCTTGATATAAATTGTATAATGGGGACAAGTTATTCTTAAACTGCGTCTACACTGCACGAGCGGAGCTATTCGCGCAACGAATTGAAGCTCCACTTCGCGAAATGAGCGAAGCGAAGAAAAGGCGAACTCGAATCAGCGGGTTTTCTTCGGCTGGTCGAATCTACCATGATTTGTGTCATCTACTCTTCTTTCGTTGGCCCCCCTCTGCTCATCTTAGATGGATTCAAGCATTAGGAGTCTCTAAAGAGCATGCTACCGAATGTATTCTCTTATCCTTTTCTCTTCTAGTCTCTCCTTAAGCCCTGACTCTATCTAGAATCTAGATTGTCTATCTGTTTTCTTTTATATACTAAATAAAGGTACGACACGACATACGTATCTTAAAAACTAAGAAAAATCTAATTAGTTTGTCTTACTTTTTATTCCTTAAGAGTTTTATCTTGTTCTTTTCAGGCACAGAATGAAAACTTAATTTGCCTTTATAATGGAAGAAAATTTTAAAAACACTGTTTTGTCTAACAATATTATAATTTTCTTAATCATAACTTATCTTCAAATTCAGTTTTATTATCCAACGAAGATTTTAAAAATACCTGGGTATCGTTGACTTTTGCTTACTTTGAAATCGCAAAAGGCACATTTTTATTTAGCTACTAGCTTCCGCCCGCGACTCCGTCCGCGCAGATGTCGGTCTTCGCGTGGATGGTTTATTTCTCCATTTTGAGTAACTCTGACAATGACATCTTATAAATATCTATTGGACCCAAATACGGCTAAGCCTATAATAATTAAGGAGATCTATTGAGCTACTGCTGTTGCTCGCGTTCTGTAGTAAGTATTTTTTTTCATAGTAATTCCGACCTTGTATTTACAAATAACTGATCGGAACAGTAATCAAAAAGGTCGCGCTGAAAAGCACGGGTTTTTGGTCCTCTAAACCAAAAATAACAGAATTGAATTACTGTTTAACTTTATAATAAAACTTAGTAGCCGAGTCTTGTGTAGCTATTCCAATTAGGACGTAGCCCGCAAGTGCACTGCTAGTTATGTCACACGGAAAATATTTCTCATTCATGACATTAACTCTCGGAGAATCTTAACACCGCGATTCAGAAATGCGCGTCATAGGCACAACGCCATCTAGTGGTGAGTGGTGGAACCTTTTTAGAAATCAATGGAGGCAGGCGTGGCGTAATGTTCTACTTGCTTGATAATAGGTGTCACCAGTGGTTCCATAATAGGGTTTGTTATAGATTTTTTTTTCTACGTATTTTTCCAGGATAAAAAGTATCCTATTTTATGCCCAGGATAATAAGGTATAATTATACCAAGTTTCATCGAAATCGAACCGTTGGTTTTCACGTGATGCCTGCATATACAGACAGACAGACAGACAGACAGACAGACAGACAGACAAAAATTTTTTTAATCACATATTTGGGTTTGGTATCGATCCAGCAACACCCCCCGCTATTTATTTTTTCAATATTTTCAATGTACAGAATTGACCCTTCTACAGATTTATTATATGTATAGATAAAATGGCATGTCCCAATTTAAATAACGAGCGATACGAACCTTGCGTCTTTTGCAAGAGGTTTCAAGATTTAGGAGCCATTTTAAAAATTCTTTCAAGCGTCAGCATTTTTAGAGAGAAAAATTACAGTTCGTTTTTTTTGAGTATGGAAATAGAAAGTTTTTAAACGTATAATTAACTGTCACAATACCATTTAAAATAAAAGAAACATTAATTCGGTCAAAGTTCTGTCAGTTTTATTAGCTTTTCGTTTGCATTAGAAAGAAAAGCAATCAATAAATAACTTACAAAAGATTCGCATCAAACAAGATATAAAGTAATTGTACCTGCATCTTGACACTCTGGCACAATAGAATATAAAGGAATGCGATCCCGGGGGAAGAATCCCGGTTCCCGCACAGTCCCGGTCTTCGTGCAATCCCCGGTTACACGTATAAAGTTAAGGATGTAAAAGTTAGAACTCCGAACACAAGTTGGTTTGTTCAAAACTATGGCGGACTGTTCTGAGTTGTAACACATTTTGACATCTATTACACTTGGCTACGTGATGTTATTTAAATCAGGTTATTTATGAGTTTTATACGTTACATTTATATGTTTTATTTTTTATTATTTTGTATACTTTCCGCACTTTCATATCAATTAATTGTTTCAGAGGTCACGCACACATTCATACTCGGTAATTTGTATTCTATCTCTTTATTGAATGTTATTTTACAACCAATTAACCAAATTACGAAGTAGTACTTAATAATTCCATGCAAATTACTTGACTCGAAAGATTCAAACAGCTTCCATTATTCCAAATTCAAAATGAGCTCACATCATAAGCGAGCGCCATTTGTAAAATATGAGTCCATAGACACTACAGACGAAGATAAGTAATGATTTAACGTCACATAGATTAATTGCGAACGCTTCGTATCTCGATCACTGGAATACACTTCGTGATTTTACAATTCCAAGTAACGTTCGATGCGCTTTCTTTTGTTTATTTTAGTGTTTGAAATAACTGAATGATATAATAAATGAATAATATTCCTAAAATTAGTTAGTTTAGTAACCGTTAACTGCCTAACCACATTTGACACTTGCCTGAAACAATTTAATTATTAATTACTGGATGTATAACATGATTACGTCTTTGGTTATCAGACTTTTGCATACCCATCACGACTCTCAAACTTCTCAAAACTAGGACCCATCTTCGAAAAGACCTTACCAATCAAAGCTTAACCTTCCATTGAAATTTCTGGCTTTTATTATTTAGTCACGAGATCCTCAGTACAGTAATATAGCGAGTGGCAATTTTGTGAGTGAATCTCTCATTCTGTGCCAACTTTCGAATAGAAAACTGCATGAACCAATTTCAAGTCGAGCATTTTGTGAATTATGTCAGAATGCACTAGGTTTCTTTTACTTTAATCGAATAGAATAGATCCTACTTTCTTTGTCTTTATTTCCTCTACAACTTTATATTTCTACTGTTGATTTTTTTTATACGTTTTTGCCTCACATTTGACTCACACTCAGATTGGAGACTTGGAACAACTGCTTACAGCAGATGATGCAAGTACTTGTTTCGTGCAGGAATCGAATCTGCAACACGCAGTGCAGTAGTTACTCGCTTTTGTCACTACGCCAACCTTGTCTTCTAGATTTCATCCTTAATGATACAGCCCATTTAAAAGATTGTAGCGTTACAGAAGAAAAAGGGTCAGTTGGGTATTTTGACTCTACTGACCAATAAATTACAAAACACAATTTCTCTAAAAACACACTTATTTCAGGCCCAATTAACTTTCAAAAAACTGTTTAATTAGATTTTTTGTAGTTCTGAAATCATTAAATTGTAAGATTTATTGAGTTCAATAACTAGTGACGTCACAATTTTCTTTTCTAGACTAATATTATAAAGAGGAAAACTTTGTATTTTTGTTTGTTTGTAATGGATAAAGTCAAAAACGACTGGACCGATTTAAAAAATTCCAGGTTCTTTTTAGGGTTCCGTAGCCAAATGGCAAAAACGGAACCCTTATAGATTCGTCATGTCTGTCTGTCTGTCTGTCCGTCCGTATTTCACAGCCACTTTTCTTCGAAAGTATGAGAGCTATCCTGTTGAAACTTGGTAAGTAGATGTATTATGTGAACCGCATTAGGATTTTCACACAAAAATAAAAACTAAACAAATTTTTAGTATGGGGGGTCCCATACTTAGAATTGAAACTCAAAAATTTTTTTTTTACCAAACCCATCCTTGTGGGGTATCTATGGATAGGTCTTTAAAAATGATATTGAGGTTACTAATATCATTTTTTTTAAACTGAACAGTTTGCGCGAGAGACACTTCCACAGTGGTAAAATGTGTCCCCGCCCCTGTAACTTCTAAAATAAGAGAATGATAAAACTAAAAAAAATTATATAATATATATAACTCAATAAAAACTTCCAACGAAAATTGGTTTGGATGAGATACAGTTAGCAGTTTTTGAGATACAGTACATTTTCAAAAACCGCAAATATAACTTTGCCATTCATACAAACACTATGAAAAACAAAGTTATTTTTATTGATTGTGTAAATTACTTACATCTCAATATGATTAATCCCTAATCTATGCTTGCTACTACGGAAACCCTTCATGGGCGAGTCCAACTCGCACTTGGCCGGTTTTTTTTTATGTATTTAAACCATCGATTAATAAAGTATTTCAATTAATCGATGGTTTAAATACCTAATTAAGAACGTGGATACACCTTGATATTGTGTACCTACCCTTAACTCGAGAAATCTAGAACTAATTTACTAAGGAGGTCTAATAGTAAAAAAGGTTATAGTGATCGAGTCTCGTAACCTTGTCCAGTCTCAATCTCGACTAGATTAGTGTGGTCTGTCGGTCAATCAAGATTACGGAGACGGATTCTATTGATCCTATTCGCAATTTAATCGAGAACCTTTATCTTGCTGCCTCTTCTGCTTATAAGGTCCATTTTTCTTTTGTTAGACGTACAAAATGTCACATGTATTGAGAATTTGTAGACGAGTTTTTTTTTTCATATTGTACTTGAGTAATTACTTTGGTTGCTGGATTGTTTAAAGGGCTCTTGTGTCCTAGAACGTAAAGGGCAAATGAAAAACAAGTTTTTTTTTTTTTGTTTAAAAGAAAACGTCGCCCCACACTAGGAATTTCTTCCATTATCGTGGGTGCGTTTACAAACATATAAACTCACATACACAAACACCCAGACCCGAAACAACTACTTGTGGATACAAATATTTGTTCCGTGCGGGGATCGAACCCGCAACACTCTGCGCAGCAGTTAATCGCTCAACCACTGCGCTAACCGTGTCGTCAGTTGGTTTTTAGTAAGTCAAGTGCCAGTCTTTTTTGCTCCACCCTGGGGCGGAAAGACTCATTTAATGATTTGATTTTCAAATTTTAAAGAAGTAAACTAAAGGCAAAACCTAGTCTTGCAGCCGGCAAAATTTGTAAGTATCGAGTTGAAGTCAACAACTTTTGAGTTTAAATCTTACTAGTCAACTTCAACCTGGTGGCTCGGTGAAATACATATTAATACACGTTGTTATTTTCTTCTCGATGAAAATCATTACCATCGACACAATTAATTTATTTCTTATCACTATTCCCCAAATATATATGACAAAGCTGATTACAAACATCATTCTCTTCCATCCTGTTTAGTAATTGGAAGTAGGCACAAGTATGGCTTTCTTCCATGCTTTTCTACTACATACTTCAATCAATTCAAACTCAATTAATTACTTGCAAAATTTTCCTCAACCAAATCTAATAATCTTATAACTCAAAATACACAAAATCCAAAAATAAACAAGGTAATATTTACGTTCTTCAAAAAATTATAAAAATATTTATTCCCGACATTAAATCGACAACCATCTTTATTGGCCCACAGAGTATAGAAAAAACATGGAGTGTTTGTTTTAAAGCCGAGAAGCACAGACAATAAATATTTTGCTTTTGAATTTCGTTCAATAAAACTCGACTGTGTGTTGCCAGTGTTTGTGTTTGGTCGTACGGTAGGATTTCAATTTGTTATATTTGATTTTCCTTATGATTTGGATCGCTTTTTAATAGGATTAGTAACTGGTACGGGATACTATTTGGTTGGTAACCTTTATCGTGTTGACATGACCTAAAAAGTTTAGTTCATCACAATTGTAGCCAAAAAAGGGTAGGCAAATACGTGAAAGTTATGATAGGCAACTCTTAATTCAAACTGCTTTTATTTTACTTCTACTTTACTAAAAAGTTGACATGTAATTTATTACGGCAGTGTTTACAAATGGATGACAAAGGTCAGGGATAAAATATGTCAGGGCACCGTGGCCCTGGAGCGCAAAGGGCAATCCATTTAACACGGTGGATTTTGAGTCAGTAATCTGCTTTTCATAGGGTATAAATTCGATGATTTTTAAGCAAAAGATGTTTTATAGCTTTTCAAGAGAACTATAGTAAAATTAACATTACCATATGAAGAAATGTTTTCTCGCTACTTCCAATATGTTTACCTGTAAACAAGAGAATTATTCGTTAATGAACAGCATTAATTAAGTATTGTAACAATTAAAAGCAGGGCACAATGTGGTCGGGGCTGTTAGCAGTTAATGGAAACCACAAATAAATAATTACAATCAATATTGATAATGTTTTGCAGTCATTGAAGTAAGTTGCGAGAGTAATAAACAGGTATTTATTATTCAAATATTTTTTTAAATATCTAGAAACATATCGTTCTGCTTTTGCCCGCGGATTCGTTTTCTTTTTTTTTTATTAACTTTTTAATAATATTATAAATCCTAAATTTTTGTTTGCTAACTTTTTATCGCTAAACCACTACTAAACCCATCCTAAAATTGCCCGCGGTATCTTCGATCCCAAAAACTACTGTTCCTAGTAAGAAAGAAAACAAAAATAATGTTCTTATGATAAAATGGCGTCACGTTTCGTTCTAATCATGTAATTTCTAGCAACTTCCAGCCGGAATTGACTGTCAAATTCTACATTAAAGCGTGCGAAACCGCGGCCAAAACCTAGTCTAAACAATAAAAATTATAACTTCGAGATACATCAATAAAAATCATAAAGAACCATTTAAGTATGTCTTGACTGTTAAGTTTGAAGGGCCATCCACAGGGGGAGCACAAATTCAATATTAATTGAACGATGCTCATTGGATGAAGACAGGACGGAGGACGATAAAATTAAACGTCAATCTTACTTTATAGGGACGAGATTACGCTGATTTTTACATAACTTACAAATTGGTTTACTTGTGGCTTAAGATGTTGGTGGGTAATTTACACATAGTTCGGAACTGATATTATAATGTTGTTTGATTTTGAATCTGAGTCTTGACTAAGTGGCATCTTATCAGCAGTATGATAATAGAGATAAGTAAAAAAAAAAACTATTCTTGTGTGCCAAATACGAAAAAGTATGAAAAAGATTGTCACATCTCAAATGTTGTTACAAGTCGAAATTGCAATTTTTTTTTTATAACCTCATTGCTACACTGGCTATTATGAAATACAATTTAATTACAAGACACGTACATAACTTTTATCTCAAAATGAAATGTACAAAACAAAGCAAATTTTTCTCTTAAACCCACTACCACAAATCTTCCGCAGATACTAAATCTCCAAATTCTGTCCTTACAACATTTTGCTATTATAACACAAGTAACATAGAACATTCTAGCAAGTAATGCCATAAAGAATCTCCATATGACTTGGCTCGCTATTTGCGCCAGTTGCAAGGGAATTTAAACAAGTTGTGTACAAGGAACACGCTGTAGATAATAGGGCTGTCATACTGCCTCTGTTGAGGAAGAATGTAGTTCTGTTTACAAGGGAATTGTATTAAAATGTGTGTTATAACGGACATTTTACCACGGAACATGGGTACTAATCTAAGCTCGAAACCTGTAGTTTCGACCGACGGCGACGTTTCGGGCGTTTCCTACATACCACTTACGGAAAATAAGACTAATCAGGGGCAAGAACTAAAATTGGAGAAAACATGATTGAATTCAGCAATGTGTTGTCAGAACTCATGAATTCAAAACCAGTAGGGTATCGTATCTTCGTTGACGGACTAAGAGAGTAGACCCCCTAGTTAAAATTCATGGTCTTCCTTTTATTTCTGACACTATGTTATTAAGCAAAAAGAATCCTTATGATGAAGGCTTTCGATCGGTATGATAAAGCTACAGGGTAATTATTTTTCTCGTGTAGCGGGTTTGATTCCCGGTACAACCATGTAATTATTTAAAAATCTATGAATGCAGTTTAAATTGTTTTTTTTTTAAATTAAAATAATGTCTTCTTTCAGTAAAATCTTCCATCTACAATATTCAAGGTACTTTCCCTCCATGTGGCATAGCCGGCCGTGAGACGCCCTGTATAGCCTCCTGCAGACACACGCGATTAATCGCGCTGCGACAACGAGCCAAGCTAATTTCCACTCTAAAAATACTGCGAATGGACCGCGACATGTCGCCCCGCGCGATTAATCGCGTGTGTTGCAGGAGGCTTATATGAGTAATGTTTTGTTATGCTAATCATAGTTATTATGAAACAGAGAGGCGCAGGCAGGCCACTAAGGAAGTGGAGGGACTCACTGGAGAGGTTCCGCTCGAACTGGAAGAGGAACCTGCATGGTCCCTAAATTATTTGAACTAAACAATGTTTGGACTTTAAAAGCCGGACAGTTTTTTTTTAATACTCAGTGTAGTTGCTGCACAGAACATATAAATTATCTGTTCTGTGAGTTGCTGCATATAAATATACATGTTAAAATGTTCAAATTATTTAAAGAAAATAAATCATTAATATTTGACTATCTTAACAAATTTCGACAAAAGACACACAGGTAAACCGTGACCTGGATTAATACTTAGAATTCTACTTCTTACTATTCCAAGATTACATTCCCATGGGATAACTTCCGACCTCCACGCGACTACGGGTAAAACCTAATATCTAAACAAGTTAACGTATGCGAAATATTTCAAAGCCTTCATCTAAAATACACACGTGACTGTAATACGGAATATCTATCCACCTCAAACGTGTAATGTTATAACATTATTTCAGGTTTTATCTCGAAAATTTCAGGCAACCCTAACAACAGGGTCGTTTATTCACAAAAATGACTAATAAACGTTATGTAGTCTTGGCAACACCCTTTATGATCAATACATAGTCATAACTGGCTGATGGTAAGTGCCTATCGAGGACCTCGGGCGATACGACGCGAGCGTTCTTCACTTGTTTTCTTCGCTTGCTCTTAGGCGCGGGCCACATAGAAAAGACGTCAGACGAGGACGCGTCGCGGACGTGCGAAAATGTATGAGAGTCGCGCCTGCGCCCCGTCTCTTCTGTGTGTTTTCGCGACGCTTCTATACATTTCGTATGAAAGAGACGCCGAAGAGACATATGTCTCCGCCCCGTCTGCGTCTTGCGTCTTTTCTATGTGTCCCGCGCCCTAGCTCTGCAATTTCTTTGAGACGCGGGACCTTGAATCGCGGGACCGTCTTCAGGTCGAGGGACTATCTTTCGTTCGCGGGACTGTCTTGCGGTCACGGGACTAGGACGCAAAGAAGCATAGGAAGGAATGGATTGGTGTTTAGTCAGTTGGAGTATGGCTGTACCTTCCATTCAACTCAGGACGGGAAGACTCATTTGTAAAAAAAACTCAACCTCAAAAAAGGGGTTTTTAATTTATTTTCTTATTTTAAAAAAAGGCGACAAAAATACTAGCAATATCTATGGAACAAATTAAGAAGTTTACCGCCAGATAAGACCGTCAAGATCCGTTCAGCCGTTCTAAATCCCAAAAATCCATCCATCAATTCAATCTTTTTTTTATAATATTAGTCAAGATGAACCACAAGTCCACAATACTGCAATTTATATGCTCCTGAAGCCAAAAAACTTTTATGTTCTTTCAATACATTTCATAGTCCATGTTTACATGAGGGCGGTTAAAAACGAAGCTTTGCGAATACAAAGTAAATATTTAATGGTAATATAATATCTGTGTTGTGTAGTCTCTTGACCCTTGTGTGGCTTCCTTTGTGAGGGTCGGAAACATAAGCAAATGACTACACGAGTTATTCGTCCCAGAAGTTTATTTTTAAGTAATTGCTAGTACATTAAATTGCTAATTCAATTAGTACGTGATTACAGTTTTGAAAAATATGGACACAATTTTTTTCTTTTTTTTAAATCAATGCTAATATCATTGATTTAAAAAAAAAAAACGTTGCCCCACACTAGGAAATTCCCCTGTGTCGTGGGTGCGTTTACAAACATATAAACTCACATACACAAACGCCGAAACCCAGAACAACTACTTGTAAATGATACAAAAAGCTCCGTGCGGGAATCAAGAAAGAAGAAATTAACGCATCGAAACTCGAGAGTGGGGTCTAAGGACGTCAGCACTCAGCAAAAAAATGTACTAAGTTGTGATGTATAACCAATTTCAAAAGCATCGCATTCCCGTTATTTTTTGTTTACTAACTCAATATTCACTTATCACGGACAATTTAAATCAGTACTCAATATCTGACTAATTCAATTTTTTCAGTGGTAATCCATTGATGATCAGCGGACTGAGCGGACTCTACTGAAAAAAAATTATTAACCCGTTAGTTAATTTTCAAAGAAGATTCTCTTATTTTTTCGTTTTTTCATATGTAAACCAAAAGTGACGAAGATGCGATGCTTTTAATATTTAAATTAGCAATACGTTTCAAAGTGGTATAGTTTTTAGTGCATTCTGTCTGACATCACAAGCATTTCTTTCGTTTCAACATAAAAATACGTGTCAAATAGATTTGCCATGCGTTCATGTTATATACTACATTACTTTTACACATAATAATGATCCCTTTACTAGACTACCTTGAAACTTTGAAACTTGAATAGAAAATTCGACTCCTAAAAGCGCCCAAGAAAAAATTTCTTCGCAAAATTTCTGACCTCCAGAAAAAATCTACGCACACTTAACTTTTCAGACCCACTTTTCCTTCGCAAACCATAACGACTTCGTATCCTCAAAGTTGAAGGGCCAACGTACGAGAAAGGTGCTTCGAACAAAATTAAATTACAATGATTTACTTTAGTGAAACCTGCCCGGAATTTAAATCTGGTATGCTGGTACACCCGACCGCCGTTTTTGACGCTGTGCAATTTACCTTCGCTCCTGCGGCCATGTTATTACGAAAACAGTTGAGTATAACTTAGAATGAATAATCTGGCTGAGATGAGACCTAGTTTTGAGAAATAAATCCTAGATAAGCTTCCAAGAAGTGGTCTTGTGAAAGTACTGATTCAGAACTGAGATTAAATGAGTACAGGAGGTTTTAAAATATAAATTGTGATGAATGAAATTGAAAATTTTTCTTGGATCTGAAGTATATCTAGTGAAAGAAAATTTCGTGAAGAAAGCTGGAGAGATTAGAGAGAATTCACAAACATGGATTTTGGATCAAATCTTGGAAGCCAAATTAGAACCACTTCCTGACCTTCTGTTTGCTTCTAATTTGGTATATTTACTTATTTTAGATGACAACGCAATAATATGGTACTGAAGAGCTGATATGATGATTGAATCGGAAGCCGATCATAGGGAATCCTAAACTGTTGAAACCTTTGCTTTTGCGGGCCGAGTGCGGATTGGTAGATGTCACATGTCTTCGAATTTTTGGTTCTAGGACATGCCGGTTTCCTCACGATGTTTTCCTTCACCGTTTTGAGAGCAGTGGTGTCGAAATAAATTACACAAAGTAATGAGCCTGATGGGGTTCGAACCCACGACTACAACTCGTCAGTTGAGGCCTATACCACTGGGCCACCACTGCTCTATATGAAGTGTTATCTGAGAGAAAAGCCTCTAAGAAGAAAAGGTACAGGTTTCTTAAATCTAATAAAAAAAAATTCATACACAAAATCTCCAACTCACACATTGTTTATAATTCCTCTACAGTAAATAAGATCAAATAAAACAAGAAAAGATTACATTTTGTTGGTACATAGGTTCACAAAAGAAACAGTTGTATACATATTCTTATTCCCTATAGCGTAACGGTAATTTGTTTTTCAAAATGAGCTTATATTGTCAGCCTATTGCCGTCCACTGCTGAACGTAAGCCTCCCCCAAAGAGCGCCAACCATCCCGGTCCTGGGCAGCCCGCATCCATCCACTGCCAGCCACCTTCCTTAAATCATCGACCCATCTTGCAGCAGGGCGTCCTACACTGCGTTTGCCCATTCGCGGTCTCCACTCTAGCACATGTTTGCTCCATCTGCCGTCTGTCCGCCTACAGACGTGGCCGGCCCACTTCCACTTCAGCATGCTGATTCTAAGTGCAATGTCGGTTACTTTGGTTCTCTGGCGAATGACTTCGTTACGAATTCTATCCACCAGAGAAACCCCGAGCATTGCTCTCTCCATTGCACGCTGAGCAACCTTAAATTTGTGGACCAGGCCGATGGTAAGTGTCCACGTTTCGGCTCCGTAAGTCATTACGGGTAGGACACACTGGTTGTAAACCCTGGTTTTAAGGGATTGTGGGATCGATGATTCAAAGATATGACGCAGCTTCCCGAATGCCGCCCAGCCCAAGCGTATTCTTCTAGCTGCCTCCTTCTCAAAGTTGTGCCGGCCCAGTTGTACAGTTTGGCCTAGATAAATGTACTCTTGCACAACCTCGAGGGGAGCACCATTCACGATTACAGGTCTCGGGGTGACATGACCATTAAACATGAGTTTGGTTTTGTCCAGATTCATTCCGAGACCCACACGCCTTGAAGAATCGCTCAGGCTGTTCAGCATTTCTTCCAGCTCCTGCAGAGACTCTGCTATGATGACAATGTCATCCGCAAATCGGAGGTGTGAGATGTACTGACCGTTGATATTTACACCCCGTCCTTTCCAATCAAGCGTCTTGAAAACGTCCTCCAACGCGTTTGTAAACAGTTTCGGAGAGATGACGTCTCCCTGTCTTACCCCTCGACGCAGTTGGATTGGTTTTGTGCTCTGTTCCTGTACTTGGACGGTCATTGTTGCGGCCTTATACAGACATCTCATCACCTCAACGTAGCGACAGTCGATGAGGCATCTCTGCATAGACTCCAGAACAGCCCAGGTCTCGACAGTATCGAAGGCCTTCTCGTAGTCCACATACGCTAGACACAGAGGCTGGTTATACTCCTCGGTCTTTTGAATCACTTGCCTAAGGGTGTGTATGTGGTCCACGGTGCTGTAGCCTTTTCGAAACCCGGCCTGCTCCGGTGGCTGAAAGTCATCGAACTTTTGGGCGAGACGATTTAAAATAACCCTCGAGAACAGCTTATAGATATGGCTCAGGAGTGAGATGGGGCGGTAGTTCTTAAGGAGCGTTTTATCGCCCTTTTTGAAAAATAATACTACCACACTCCTATGCCATGCCTCCGGTGTTATGCCAGTGTTACCCCCGTGTGGTTCCGGGCGGTAGAATAGGCCACCCCCATCTCCTCCTGTGGGTGTCGTAGAAGGCGACTAACGGATATTAGCCAGAATTTGAGGCCACTCCAGCTGCCTCACCTACCCTGGCTCTGGCAACCGGTACATGGCGGTATAACCATGTCGTTTGCTGAAATGCCCCAAAATGCTTGACCTGATGGTGGGCAGCAGCACCATCAGCAAAAGCATTTCAGCATCTGCGGTCACCAATCCGCCTGCCAAGCGTGGTGACTACGGCAAATCCCCCCAAATATGAAGTGCAATGATTTAAGGCCCCCAGTTCCCGGTAGCTGCACTATTCCTGGCCATGGTACCGGCCACGGTAACGGTGCGGCAGGGGGTGCTAAGAATCCCCGGGCGACGGCAGGGTACCCTAAACGCAATTTTTACCTGGCGACGTACAACGGACGCTCTCTGCGGTTGAACGAGCACGTTGCCGAATTGGAAGTAGAGCTAAGTCACATTAACTGGCACATCGTGGGACTGTCGGAGATCCGAAGACAGGGGGAGGAGACGATAACCCTCGATAGTGGCCACTTGCTCTACTTTCGAGAGGGACACCAACCATCTCAAGGTGGCGTCGGTTTTATGGTCCACAAGTCACTCAGGAGCAGCATTGTGGAATGTGGCAGTATGTCGGCAAGGGTGGCATACCTTGTACTGAAAGTATCAGAAAGATACTTATTAAAAATCATACAAGTGTATGCCCCTACGTCCGCATACCCTGACGATGAAGTCGAGGCCATGTACGAAGACGTAGTAAAAGCTATGTCTCGTACCAAAACGTTCTACACTGTTGTTATGGGTGACTTCAACGCAAAAGTGGGAGTACAAGAGAGTGGCGAGTCGAGAGTAGGTCCATTCGGCTATGGGCACAGAAATCACCGGGGGCGTATGCTGGTAAACTTCCTCGAGGCTCAAGAGCTTTTTCTGATGAATTCTTTTTTCCAGAAGAAGCCTCAAAGGAAGTGGACCTGGCGAAGCCCCGATAACGTGACGAAGAATGAGATCGACTTCGTTATGTCTAATAAGCGTCATATATTTAGAGATGTCTCTGTGATCAACAGGGTTAATACCGGAAGCGATCACCGACTGGTCAGAGGCACTCTGAATATAAATGTTAAAGTCGAAAGAGTGCGCTTAATGAAGTCGACTATCAGACCAACGCTACCCCAGGTCGAGACTGGTTGCGAAAGCTTCCAGTTGGAACTACGAAACCGATTCGCCATGTTGGAAACCACAGAGGACATAAACGACGTCACCGAAAACCTGCTGCGTGTCGTCCGCGAGGTGGGCTATAAACATTTTCGACCGATGAGAAATGGACGTAAGTCGGCACTTACCAGCGAGACTCTGGAATTGATGAGGAAACGACGAGAACTCACAAATGCCACACCAACTGAGAGTCAGGTACTTAACAGGGAGGTCAAAAAGCAGATCAGACGCGATACTCGGAGTGCAAATACCCGAATTATAGAACAAGCTATAGCTCGGAATAAAGGCTCGAAGGTATTTGCCAAGCCCAATACCTCCCGCTGTCACCTGACAAAGCTCAGAACGTCACAGGGCACCACCGTCACCTCAAAGCCAGAGATTCTCGCTGAAGTCGAAAAGTTCTACGGAGACTTATATGCTCAAAAAACTTGCCCACCCCAGGCCCACCGCGCGGATGATCGACGGGCCAAACTGACGCGCCATCTCACAGACGAGCTTCCCGACATTGACATGGGTGAGGTTGGAATGGCTCTCGGGCAGCTTCACCACAACAAGGCTCCGGGGGATGACGGAATAACCATAGAGCTGCTCAAAGCAGGAGGAAAACCTATCTTGATAGAGCTTGTAAAGCTCTTTAATACCGTCATTCACACTGGCAAAATGAGCTTACCTACAATAATTTTGAATATTAAAATATTCAGTGGAAGGTAAATTGAACCTTTGACGTTTGACCTTAAGGCAGATTTAACAATAACTAATACCTAGGAAAGTTTATGAATAAATAATGATTTGGACGAAGATACTTTAATCTTTTAATCTAGTATCGTGTAGCTTTGGATGGATAAATTTGATTCTTATTTAGAATTAATATGGCCTACATTCAACATTATTTTGTGCTTCTCATTTATATCAAACTTTTTGAAAATGCGAAAAGAGATATCGTGAGAAAACGGCACGGCTGGCGCAGTGGCGAAAGGATTCGCTGCTGCGATACGTCTCGCGGGTTTAATTCCCGCCAGAAACGTTTGCATGTCAATGCAGGCCAGGCAAAAAAAAATTATGGTCTGACTGTTTGTGCATGCGAGTTTAAATATTTGCTAACGCACCTTTATCAAAGAAAATTCTAGTGGGAGCAATGATATTTAAAAAGACAGACCAGCTTGCACTTCTTTTTGAGATTGTAAACTGACTAAAACACCTTGTTCCTTCACATGCCCTTTACTTACCAGGGCTACGGTGCCGTTTTAGACAGTTCCGGGAAATCAGTAGTTCCTGGAAATTATCCTAAGATGGGCTTGCGTGGTAGAGAGATTACTACTCCATTCACAAAAAATCTCAGCCCCAGCATTGAGAACATTGTAGGCTCGTTTATCTCTCCTAATCCTTATTTTGGTTTACCCTCAGCTGAAACCAATATACTAAAAGGCCTCGTAAATTATGAGATTTATTCTTGTAAAAGTATGTCCGAAATCGGAGAGCCTAATGAGCTTTTACTAATCTAGGAAGAGCACCGGTCTAGATAATGTGGCGGTACTAAATTAGCAGACTTTAATTCTGGAATAAATTTGGATTATCTGGTAGGCAACTAATTACCTGTATGCTACAATTAACTGGAAAACAAGTACATTTTTTTGCAAGCGAGTGGCTAAATATATGTTTATATTTGGATTTAAGGCTGGGATTACTCAAATGTTATAGGTATGCTGGCAAAATTGAACTTTCAGAGATTTTCTTTGGAAAGAAAAATTCAAACAGCGTGCAGGATTTGAACCCTCCACGATGGATTGATGATGGATGGATTCAGTAGATCCGACGCTCTTTCCAACCCAGCTAACGGGGTTCTTAACGATGTACTGCGTCGAATTCTTCAATCCATTTCTAACGTCTCAAGGTGACGTTTTGAACTTTCAGATTTGCTCTTTCATGATTCTGATTCATAAATGTCATCGAGCATGTACTTAGTATGAGTCGCGGGAATGTCATTACTGCTGGAATGTAAAAGGCAATTGGTTTTAGACAGTACGAATCCGATAGTTTCCGTTTCCGTTCTACTCAGAGCCAGTTATTTGATGATTTTCCACCCAAAAAAACGCATATATGTACTTTGCTTATTGTTGTTCTCGTCATTGTCAAAATAATATTTCATCACGCTAAGTCTAAATACCTATATTAAAAAGTATTGAAAATATAATGCAATTTTATACGAGTATGTATTTTCCTTGACCACTAGTTAAATCCCGTGCATTGTATAATCATGAATGAGTAATTCCATTGAACCGGATTACGCAAACAAACTTGTTTTTGACGAATACGACGTAAGACACTTAATACCTTCGCAAAATCTATGTATTTGTACTTGTATGTGTATTATAAAATGTACTACATATTTACATTTCAGTGAATCATGTTGCACCGTCCGTAGAAACAAATGAGTAGTAATCAATACACAATAGTATTACAGAAATATTGATAGGAATGTTGATTGGTTGATAACAACTAGCTGTCATATTTATAAATAAATATCTTGGTTATCTTGAGTGCACTCTGTTCGGATTTATCTAGTTTTATCTATAAACTTAGAGATTGTAACTGCTGCCGCATATTTTAGAAAATAAAGCAGCTTGATTCTCTCAAAGTACTCTTAGGTTTTCTATAAAAAACAGCTTTATTCTACATTTTCACGATTTGCGTGAATCCAAAGGTAAACAACCTGACTTTTTTAGTGATTTCTGTGTCGCTCCCAGATGTAGGGAAAAAACATTATGAAAAGTACAACCGAGATGATGATGATGCAGAGCAGATGGCTGATGGGGTCGAAAAGTATTAGAGTGGATTTTTGTCTGTACAAGTCTGAAAGTCCTTTTAGCTCCGCCCAGGGAGGACTCATTGGATGATTTTATCGACGTAAAAAAAAAATTGCGTACTATATTTCGTAGTTTCGAATTTGACCTCCAAACATACTTGTTTTAACTCTATAGGTATTGTGCTTCATTCGGGTTATTAACCTGCTTATTAATTTGGTATCTAGGTACTATAAAATACTTCCTGTCCTGGCTAATCCCTTCTAGGTCTTTGTTTTTTATTAAAAAAATGGACAGCGGTAAACCAAACTGATTGATTTATTGTACTAGGGAAACATAAAAAATACACCACAGGCTTGAATAAGGTGAACACAAGTACTGGTCAAATCAAATACGCAAAAATACCGCTTCGCAGCGAATTTTTTCGATTTCTCACGTAAAAATCCTTTATGCGAAAACCGGTGTAGTATTTCAAAGCAAAAAGTATGAATGAAATATAAATACCGTTCTTATACTGAAACGATTTGTTCAATTTATGTCAAGTTTTCGTGGAAAACTTCGAATGCTATGTGTGTTCGTTTGTTTGCCTGTTTTGCATATAAATTGTTTTCGACGCTATGAATTCTGATACGGATAAATTTTCGCGTCATGTTAGGAATATTGTTACACCTACAGGTTTTTTTTAGGTTCGTTGGTTTTTAATATGGTGTTAGAGATATATAAATATATCTCTAACACCATATATATAAAAAGTTGCATAAACACTTGTTTAGACTAACTCCAGTGGTAAATACATACCTCTTTGAACTTATGCTAGCCTAGTACTTTTGCTGGTTAGTAATCGAAAAGACAATTTCAGATAACTTGAAACACCAAACACTAGACATGTTTGGAAGAAGAGTTTCATCGTAGCACTATAGCAGTGGCAACAAATGGAAAATTATTGCCCGTCAGTCGCCAGTGGGGGCTCGGGATTTTTTTTCCCAATCGTCCCCGAAATTAATATTGTATCTCAATCCAAAGTTTTGGTCCAAGATCTAATGCTTTTTCTTTCATTAAGTTATCTGAAGGTTTTGTTAGCTTCTAAAATTATCTAGAACTTTTTAAAATACAGTGGAGGCCAAAAAAGTAAGCCGCAAGTTAGCAACACTCGCGAACTAATTGAAAGTTTGAAAATCACCGCAGTGTACTAATCACATCCAATTGTCTATTAAGCTGGCCTATTTCTCTTCAGTGTAAAATTATCGGAAAACGAAGTTGTATTTGAGATCTATTTTTATAGGTATAAAATTATCGGAAATAGATCCTCGTATTTGAGACCTCTTGAAACAAACTTTCTTTTTCACGAAATGAGAATCTATTTGGAAAGGCAATTTCTATGAAATCGCTTTTGAACTATGTATGTACCTATTTAGGTATTTTCCATCACCAGATATTTTATATGCTTTGCTTATTAGTCAATTTCCACTTAAAATTGTCTGCTTTTCGTAAGATTTTTCAGCTCTAATCATTTGGTCGGTTGGACTTATTGCATTTTGAGATTTATTTAGACAACTAGACAATTTTTCTTGATTCCCGTAATAACATAACCTCCGTCTTATTTTTCACAGCTCAATCATTTGAAAGTTTTCCAGGAGCTTTAAAAATTGGTATTTTTATCCATTATGTGCTCCTCCCGAAGTTCAATTTTGCGACCACGTTCATTTATATATTTTATCACTTTGGCAGGTACTAGAACCATGTTTAACTTAAAGTAATGCACTTCACCTTAAAGCCTTTGTCAAACCGACAGGCGAAGCGAATGCGAACCGAAGCGTTTTTGTTTGTAATGTATGGAATTGTTTGCAACCAGTCACATAGACTATCGGACCGCTTTCGCTTTTCTATATGACAGGATTCGGATCGCATTCGCTTCGCCTGTCTGTTTGAGAATAGCTTAAGAGCAGCATTCACTACGCGGAAACTTTATTCCGAAACCCCTTCACCCGTTTAACGCCACATATATGATAATACAACCTTTTAGTGAGCCCTGTGCGAAAAGGGCCTCAGATGCCATACACAATTCGTGTCCCTTCGCAAACTTTCAATAAATATCGCGTTCCTATGCATACGCCATCACCATCACCCCCGTGGATTTGTAAACAGACCCCTCACTGGTTCCCGTTTTCATTTACTTAGGTTTGCTATTTGAATATTTACAACTAAACAGTAAATGTCCGTAAAATCGCCGCCTCTGTAATTAATGTAAAACATTTCGCAAATTGGATTATGTAAACTATGTGGACGTTTTAATATTCTGTGAGGAGGGATGCCGCACATTATTCGGGAGTTTAGACTATCGTTTTAACTAGGTATTTAATAAAAACGGCATGCAACTTTGAAAAAACTGTTACATTTCTTGCCGTTTTGCCGTTACGTCTAGGTTGCGAGTATGTCTTAATAAGGTGTTAAGTTCGAGAGGATATTACTTCTATTCTAGACATATGGTTTCATCATCATCATCAGCATCAGTCCACTGCTGAACATAGGCCTTTCCCTTAGTGTGTGTCCATACTGGAAGCCTAGCGCGACGGCGGCGGCGGGCGCGGTGGCGGGCGCGGCGGCGGGCGCGATCTGTGTCCACACTGCCGATCAAGCGTTTGTTTTTGTAGCGGCGAATTCAGGTGTTGCAAACCGGTGGTACAAAGTAGTTTCTATAAATCTTGTTTAAAGAAATTAATTTTAAAATGTTTTATAGGTTGTTTAGGATTGCATACAAGTAAATTATCAATCATTCTACATTTTTCTACTCAAGTATGGTAAAAATAATTTAAATATGTACAAAAACATCCAACGGTAGTACTTTAGTGCATGTTCTGGTAACTAGATAGCGCTGCTAAAAGACCCAAAAGGTTTGATACACCTGCCACCCGCCCGTTGTATCGGTTGTTGCCTAGCAACGCCTAGGCTCGCAAATTCGCTTGTAGCCGTCGCGCTAGGCCCCCGCCTTAGTCACTTCAATGTGGCCACGAGCGGCGATTTCATACGTTCAATATTATCGCGCCCGCCGCCGCCACCGCGCTAGGCTCGCAGTGTGTTTGAGCACTTAGACCGCCACGCCGAACGACAATTCGCCACTTGCATCCATCGTATGGTTTAAGTGGCGACAATTAATGTTGGACTGTATTTTATCCCTTAGTTTCTTAGAGAATTCGCGGTAATGTCTCAAGAGGTTACCGCGGCATGGAATACATGGAAAACTGAAAGAACAGGGTCGTTTTTACCTAGCAAAAGTCAGAGACACGCTTCCGCTCTTCCCTGAATGGGAGGACTCATATAATGATTCCCGAACCTTGAAAATAAAACAAGTTTGCTACACATTATTCAAGGCCATACTGGTGGTTTAACTAGTTATTTAATAAGACAAGCAGCCTTGAAAAAACCTTGTTACTTTTCTTGCCGTTTTGCCAAAATTGCCGTTATGACGTAAAAGTGGATTTTAGCGTTGCGTTCGTGTAGGTAGGAGCTACGAGTGCTGAATTTTAATGAACTAAGAATGTATGCCTTAACGGAACCCATCGTCACGATACGATCTAACATTTTACGATATTCCTTTCTGATGTCATCATTGTGGTTATTTTGAGATTTTGGAAAGAAAACTGAAACAAAAGTCTTATGAAATGAGATTTCCCTATTATAGCTGTCAGTGTGAATATTGCCTACTTATTAAGATATTTTCAACTCTTGAAGATTAAAAGTGCTGATCACACCCGGTTTAAAGTGCTGATCGCGTTCGCTTTTGTTTCGTTATCTTGCTATAATGCTATTGTCAAACAGACAGGCGAAGCGAAGCTATTTGTAATGTATGGAATTGTTTGAAGCCTGTCACATAGACTATCGGAACGCTTTCGCTTTTCTATATGACAGGATTCGGATCGCATTCGCTTCGCCTGTCTGTTTGACAATCGCTTAAATGCGAAAAGTAATGATGATGAGATGTAAGGATGAATGGATAGATGTGTGTTACTCTGTATGTCGTAGAGAAACTAATAAACGGATTTGGATGTAAATAGGTACCCGCATAGTTAATAACCTGGATTATCACTCAGAATTCTTCTTTTCCTGATAGTATGACTCTGTGGTACAATTACCGAACATCGCGCCGAAACATAAGCCAGTATCAAAATGAACTGAAGAATCGAATTCACAATGGCCTTTAACGCAGAAGTCTAACACTAGACCAAAATAGACTGGGTGTAGAATTAATAGCAAGCAGTTACCATGCTGATACCAGCGTCTCTCTAGAAACGCTCAACGAGGTAACTAGTGAGTGTTCCAGTAGAAGCGATGTCGATCAAGTGCCCGCCGTAGAGACGACATTCCTTAATAGTGGGTCAGTTTGATATACGAGAAACAATTTGTAGTCGCACCTATACGACCATTACAGTGTCCCATATCCATTACAAAGCCGTATTCACGTATTTGGACCAACTAATCTTAGTAAGGAAGGAGAATTCACGTATTTATTGCTTTTTTTCTTCTTTTATTTGGCCTTGTGTACCTATACCTCGACAGGAATATTGCAAGGAATTAAGCATAGACCTCTCTTTGTTATTTACGTTTCATTTTTATACGTGTTTAATAAAATAAAGCATACAACAATAGGCTTTTGTATTAAAAACATCTTATTAGACCGTCAGTTTTTTTTATAAAAAAAAACGTTTGTTACGTGGGAAGAAACTGGTTTAATCATAACACTCGATTTTTGATGCGTTTTTTATTTGTGAATAATCACTGAATCAACAAATTGGTGAATAATCACTGAATCAACAAAAGAGAAAATATGTGTCAATTAATTTTAAAAACTCTAACTGACGGACTACATAATTATATTTGCATTTAATTGATGCTGAAAAATACTATATTATGAAATATCGATTCAAAAGCAACAAGAATAAAATTAATATATTTGTCATTTTATAGCCTTTTATTTGGCCTCATGTGCACATAAACCACGAAATACAAGATATACACTATCGAGCATTATAAATGACCTACAATATGGAATGCAACAATACTAAGTGTAAATTGCCATTCAGAACAATGAACAATGTAAAAAGTATGCCAAATATTTTTGCACTTCCCCCACAAAGAGTCATAAACATTTATTGCATTCAGAATGACCTATAACTGAACAGATTTCTCAGAAACGGGTTTATACATAGTGTTTGCCCTCGGCTTTGCTTGTAATAAAGGGTTATCCGTGTTTCGTGATTTTATTTTTAGAGATCACTGTTCTGGTTTCTTACCGAGTAAATAACGTGCATTTGTGTACTTCAAACTGATCATTTTCTATGAAGTATAATCAGTAATTTTGCGTATTTGATAAAAACCGGTTACACTGACCGTGAAAGGTGACTTTCAGATTCTAAATGTCACAATGAAAATTAATGTATCAGTTTAATCTTATCAATACCTTTTAGCTACATCATGTTGCGTTTTTAATGCAAACAAGATTAAAATACAGCGTGTACCATTTCACTGTAAGGCTGAGCGCACACAATGGAAAACAAAACTGTTTTGTCTACGATTTGACGCACATTTTTGTCTGCGTTAATTGATGGTCAGTCTCAAAATGGACTTCACTGATTCTGGTGAATTAGTAGCGGAGCCTATTAGAGCGGGAGAAGCGTAACTTGATAGACAGATTTATCGTTTGTGTGCGCGTTCGCATACCGTCTAGTCAGTTCTTATAGGCATTGTAGATATTAGACAAGTTTATCTATGAGATTTTGCGCCTCCTCATAATTTTAGTTAAGCAAAAGTCTGTCTTAAAATTGTCGTGGCTACAGTCTGCGCCCAGCCTAACGCAACATTTAAAATAACGGTAAAATGTTTCACACTGAAATCAATTTAATATTTAAATGCAAAGCTAACAATGGCACTATAAAAACAATGGTATTAGCTTATAGAAATGATAATTATAATGCGGGCACAGCACGGATGTGCAATGATTATGATAATTATAAGAAACAATACAATAATGAAAACAATGACTATTCCCATAGCGGATACGTTTGTGACAATGAGTTACTTTTACGAAGTCGGTTAAATAAAAGTGGCCTGAATTGTTCATTAATTGGACTTTTTATTAGTAAGTTAATAACTTTACAGTTGAAGTACAGTTGGGACGGAAATTAAGTGATTCTTTTTTTTTACTTTCCCATCGGCTTTGTGATACCGATTTCATGAAATGTAACGGAAGTGTGTAAACGAACGGAAGTTGAACAGGATTGGTCATACTTATTCTTTTTTTTGCCGAGGTCTGTCTTTGGATGGGTGGTCTCAAAAGAGAAGGAACTCTTGTCGAGATTTTTTTTTCGATGTCGTAGGATAATTTGTTAAACCTAATTTTCGCAAATATTCCAAAGATATCGCGAAAACACAATTTGCAATTTCAAAATTATGTTTTGTAAAAACGATAAACAGCATTTTTATCAATAGGAAATTTCAGTATTACAAAAGTTTGAATAAAAGTTTTATATTTAAAAGTGAAAAAATATCCAGTCAATTGGACAAATTAAACATATTGCAGAGAATCTCATGAAAATTGTAACAATATTTCGAAACACGGCCGTACTGAATTTATTTGAATATCGAAACGATATGATAATAATGCGACTTTTTTATTGTGAGCTGGCAACTCAGAGTAACTGAAGTGGAAAACTTGTATAAAATAAATTGTATTGAAATATTATTACAATACATTTTTCGAATGGCAACATTGATGTCGAGAAAATGTTCCCTTTTCCAATTGATTTTTTATGGAAGAAATGTTACTAATTAAAGGTGTGACACTAGTCTAATATCAACCCTAAAAAGAACTGGGTACCTCAATGTAGGTAACTTTTTTTTAAACTGTGTACCATGTATATTAAACCTGCTTTTTAAGTATCCTTTTTTGTTGCGTTTTCTCTGTGATTAATTATCATTTCCCTGGAAACATTTGTCGACATCACGGAACCAATAAAATTGATATTTTTCACAAAGCTCTGAACGGTCGCTACTGTAAAGCGCTAGTCAAAATTTTAATTTTTGCTCATCGGAAATAGAGGCCTTTGTGAAAGAACCAATTATTTTTTTGCATGGCCGCTTTTCCATTACAGTTGAATTAATCTCTAGGCTGTTTGTTTTCCCTCTAAAGATATTATTGGACCTTTATACCGTGCGCTTTTTGTGGGTACCAGTCAATTTTCAATGAATTATAGATAGGCTTTTTACATTGGCATTTTAAAAGACTCTTTCCGAGAAATAACTAGAGCGTATTAGGCAATTATTAATGCATGGGTCGTTCGGTTCAATCGAAAAGAGAGAATAATTTGCAAAAATTACGGGACTTTTTCTACCAGCTGCCCTAAATAAACAGTTAACCGAATTGCGCACACAAATGCACGTAAACTATTCAATTTGACATAGTTTGTCCTTCCTAAATAAAAAACGTGGCACCACTTGTGATAAATTAACTACAGGACAATGACACCGTCAAAAATCTGATTTAGTGGGGTGTTACACAATCATGGTTCGTTAAACCACGGACAAAACCCGACAAATTTTAGTTAGAACCCCACCGAATACCAAACTAACCGTTTAGGTACAACCCTAATTTTGCGCCATTCATTTTAGGGTTGTCGATTTACCGACTTATTCGTCAACTCGCGCGCAATTAACTCGCTCGCTCGAGCGAGTTGGCACATTCCGATTTTAATTATTTTTGTTGTCGTCAACTCGCGACTAGAGTGAAAAATGGTACAGTCATCTATAAAAGTGTTATAATAAATTAAATATAGAAACCTACTTTATAAGTATATATAAGGCGTTGTACGGTTTGAATTTGAAATAAAAGAAATGTAGTTTTTTAACCGACTTCCAAAAGGAGGAGGTTCTCAATTCGGATGTTTATTTACTTATATTTTTTTTTTAATGTTTCATCATCATCATCATCATCTCAGCCATAGGACGTCCACTGCTGAACATAGGCCTCCCCTTTAGATCTCCACATATACCGGTTGGAAGCGACCTGCATCCAGCGTCTTCCGTCTTCTTTAATGTTTGTTCGGGCATAACTCCGTCGTTTACTAACCGATTTGAAAAATTCTTTGTTTTTTTTTTGTTGGAAAGAGGTATACTTCCCGAATAGTCCCATTAAAATTTTACCGAAATCGGACTAGCACTTTTTGAAAAATCAACAAAATCCTAAAAAGTTTTCAACATTGTCTACACCGATTACTCCGAGGTTTCTGGTCCGATTTCGATGATTTTTTTTTTGTTCGATACAGTATATCTGCCATTTGGTCCCATAAAATTTTCATTTAGTTTGGTGCAGTCATAGACTTATACAATATGGACAGGCCCTGCCAAACAACGAAAATGGCACCAGTATCAAAAAAGTTCAAAAAAGTTCAAAATGACCTACAAAAAAACTTTTCTTTCCCGACTTTCGAAAGAAAAGTTTTTTTTTGTAGGTTATTTTGAACTTTTTTGTTGGAAGTAGGTAACATTTTTTTTGATAAAGTTTTTTTAATAGATATATTCTGTATTTATAATTTACATCATAAAAAACTGCTCATATTATGTTACCTACATTTTGAAGATTGTCAAAAATATCACATTTTTTAAAGATTTTGGTTAATAACCTAGTATGTAACATGACTTAAACTAAACAAATATAACAAAGTAAAATCAACAATATCAAAAAAATACGAGTATACCATTTGGCTAATTATTAGGGTACATATTTGAATATCGAAGATTAAAATATCTAGGTACGCTTAAAATATCGATGTTCAAAACATCGAAAATGAAAATATCGAACGACCATAAAATCGAAAATTAAAAGACCCGGCCATCCTCTTCGTGTTAGGTTACTTTAAACCTTGCAAACAGAATAGGAGCCCCGCGAAGCGGGGTTCCGTCGACTTACCTTGATAGGTGATAATCAGCAATTTGACTAAGGATGCAAAAGCAAGTCCGACTTTTTATCCGGTTTCTGTCCGATATTTCAACTAGTAGGTAGGTATTTTTAACGTAGATATTATGAACTTCGATGTATTAAACGTTGATATTTTGAACTTAGTCATAATGTCATTCAATATTTTGAATCATTCGACATTTTAATTAATCGACATTTCAATCTTCGACGTTTTAAGCGTAGATGTAACATTTTTCGATATTTTGTTACAATCGATATTTAAATTTTCGATGTTTTGAACATCGATATTTTAAGCGTAGATATTTTAATCTTCGATGTTAAAATATGTACCATATTATACATAAAATCATTGAGTAATTTCGCCGAATGGTAACTTAACAAAAGCTTTTCTTTGGAAAGAAAGATTCGAACCGCGAGCAGAATTTCACCTCTAAGACGACCTCCTGACAATCAATTAACCTACTCTATACGTTTCATGTCTTAAACATGTGAAGTAGGTTCAATTAAATTAAATGTTAAATTTATAAAAACACTTTTGTAGACGACTGTAAATTTTCGCTCAGTCGCGAGTTGACGACAACAAAAATAATTAAAATCGGAATGTGCCAACTCGCTCGATCGAGCGAGTTAATTGCGCGCGAGTTGACGAATGAGTCGATTTACCGAAGCTTAAGGTCGCATGATTCAATTATGAATTAAAATTCTGTTTGTTTAGAACATGTGTTTGAGTAGAGCGGGGTTAGGGCTTATAAATAATAATTAAGTATTACAAAAGTAGCGCTTTTAACCAGCAAAGAAAGAGGACGCCCATACGTTATAATGTTGGTCTTGTCATAAATAATTCCGAAATATGTTTTTTTTTTCGTAAATATTGTTTTTTGTTTGACTATCTCAAATTTGACGCCATATATATACACTATTGATGAGTTTTAGCTATCAATTTTAACTTCAATCAAGATCTATTACAATGTTTTTGGGATATGTAAAGAAAACACAACATGTGTTTATGAAAAAAACTGACCTAGGAATTGGGAGGCTTTTGCCCAGCAGTCGGAAAAAAGTTAACCTAGATAACCAACAAATATTTATTTATTTATGTATGCAGCAAATCTATTAACCAAAACTTTCGTACAACTCGGCACCCTAAAATGAATGATGAATAAAAATGCAAATCGCTCCGGGCAAACGGAAGAATGATTTCGAATAGCTCTCAAATTGAGAACAGGTGTATGCTTTATAGGAAGGGTACTGGTTTGAACCGGTTTTAAAACGATAAAACAAGATGGGCGAAGTAACATCGCAATGAATTTTTATTACAATACTAATGAAGAATAAGCACTTTTAATGGTTTAATTTTTTGTAAAAAATTGGGGTGCTTTTGTAATTTTTCAAGGGGATAAAATATGTTACTTGTTGGATTAGGTTTTTCATTGAGTTCGTAATTTTAAGTGTTTTCGAGCTGTTACTATAACAGATGTTCGAATTTATCAAGAGGATGCTGCTGCATGGTGCTTCCATCATGCCAACATTAATCAAGATAAAGTTTACAGTTGAATAATTTCCGAAAAAAATATTCAACAACAGAAGTATTACACAAGTTTTAGCTGCGAACTATAGCGACCAGTCTTCTCTTAAATTTCCTTTTCATTACTAAGTTTCAACTATTTAATGTTTCCCTTGGTTTAAAAAAAAAATCACATAATGTGTCTAAACACCCTGATCACAGTTTCAGGTGATGCGTATTGTGTCGCGATTTGCGTCAAGCGACACGTGTGTGCGTCAAGTGACATTAGGCTGATTCGTGGTATGTTCTAGCTAGACCAGTGTTTCCCAAACATTCTTCTGGCATGGTAATTTTCACAATACCTCTTCGTGACCCACTTAATAATTTTAAATCCAAGATGTATGTACTTAGTTAACCTATTAGGTAAAATATAACACGTTTATTAATAGTAAAAAAACCTGCGACTCGGTATTTTTGTTTTGATCGCGACCCGGCAAATGGGAATCGCTGTTCTAGTCCTGAATAATACTTTCATTTGTTTTTTCTTTTACCGCAATATATGTCGCTTAAGCGTTAAACTCATGGTAAAGCGCCAACAATATCCGAATAATAATCAAAAGCCCTGTCCACACGTCTAGAGAATCTCACGCTTCACCCCGCCAACATAAAGGCGGGTCATCACAGTAGTTAGTGACGGTGCACAGTGTTTTATAAAGACCATTTTTCAGACATGGCTTTTTTATGTAAAAATCTGATAGTTTAAGTTATTTAGATGCATTATTTTGTATCCCCATTTCACTAGCATGTTTAGTTATTGAGATAGAATTTTTTGAAAATCGTCTTTTTTGCAACCAGCTATTTAGAAAAAAAATCATTTCTCTGAATCTAAATATGATACGCAATTATGACCTTAGAAACATCGACGGCGTTTTTTATGTTACATATTTTAGAGTACAAATAAACTTAAGAACTTCCATAGATCCGGACTTATACGAGGTTTTTCTTTTATAGATTTTATTTTTTTTCTCAGTATTTTTTTCGAATTTGGAAAAGTTATTTATACTGAAATTATGGCCTTTATCTTCCCTACGCACCACAAAAATACCACATCCCAATTGCGTGGAATGTAGAAGTTATACCAAATCAAACAAAAATACAGGCCTAGGAACATGAAATTTTACAAATGGTTTCTTTTTTAACCGACTTCAAAGAGAAGAAGGTTTTAATTATGTTCGGTTGGATGTGTTTTTTATTTTTTCTGTATTTTCACCGATTTCTTTGTCAATTATGGACCGATTTTAAACATTTTTTTGTTTGAACGGTTATACTTTCGATTTGGTCCCATAAAAATATTGTTATGATCTGATAATGACTTTCAAAGAAGCCTAAGTTTAATAGTCGAAATTCTAATGACCAATACATCCCATCAAATAAAAAATTATTCATTGTAATTCCGATTCGAAAGTGAAAACCCAAGCAAAAACAGTTTATTTAGAAGAACTTCTACATTCCACGCAATTGGGATGTGGTATTTTTGTGGTGCGTAGGGAAGATAAAGGGCATAATTTCAGTATAAATAACTTTTCCAAATTCGACAAAATTACTGAGAAAAAAAATAAAATCTAAAAAAGAAAAACCTCGTATAAGTCCGGATCTATGGAAGTTCTTAAGTTTATTTGTACTCTAAAATATGCAGCATAAAAAACGCCGTCGATGTTTCTAAGGTCATAATTGCGTATCATATTTAGTTTCAGAGAAATGATTTTTTTTCTAAATAGCTGGTTGCAAAAAAGACGATTTTCAAAAAATTCTATCTCAATAACTAAACATGCTAGTGAAATGGGGATACAAATTAATGCATCTAAATAACTTAAACTATCAGATTTTTACATAAAAAAGCCATGTCTGAAAAATGGTCTTCATAAAACACTGTGCGGTGGGGTGAACGTAATACCCCGGTGTTGCCCGCCTAAGGTACAGATTACTATGGGAGGTTAATTTGTTGAGGAGGGACGAGACAGGTAGGCACCAGGCTTATGCAGGTTAGAGTAATAATAAGATGAGAAAACACAAATTTCGTTTATAATTACAGAAAGGGAAGTAAGTATTAATATGACAATTTGTCAAAATATGAAAATGATCTGTTGTCCTAATAATTACCTACTTGATTGAACAAGCTTTGTTAAGAATCTGTAATAGACGTAATAGTGATTAAATCCTGTTTTTTTCAAAGGTAACTTTTAAGCTTCTACGTTTAACGGGTAATTGGCTCAACTTTTTTAACAACTGAACGGCTCCTAAACTATTCAAAAGTGCCTGTAAATGGTTTAATTGAAATAAATGGTTCTAGTGGTAGGGAATTATTCTTAAAGATGATATGAAATACGCAGCGTACGCAGGCCACCCTCGTAAGATCGACGACATCGTGAGAGTCGCGGGCAACTGATGGATGCAAGTGGCAGATTATCTTTCGACGTGGAAGTCTAAGTGGGAGGCCTTTATTCAGCAGTGGACTTCTCCTTGCTGATGAATGATGATTATAATAAATACTGCTTCTCCTTTTGACCCAAAGGTTGACTGATAGATAATGCCTTGTGGCATCCGGTTTCAATACCACAATTGTACGTAAAATTGTAAATAAATAAAAAATATTATTATAGCGTAAAAATAGATGAAGCAATGCCATGCTAAATCACAACCAATGAGACAATAATAAATTAATCACATCACTGCGTCAAGTCCAAGGTCAAACGATGAATCAGTTCTAAATCAGTTCTGACTCAACATTCCTTTACATATTATAATACATTGTACGGTTTTGTAACAAAAGAACATAAAACGGGACATGCGTGTCTTAGATTAAGGTCACATGTTTACTATTCGGATTATATGCGGGTAGTAAATCAGGTGGATAGACGGGTGAGAATAGAAGCTGCTGCTTCCATTTTTTTATAAGTAAACTAGGAACCCTGTGTCATGGGAGCATTTACAAAAATTTAAACTCACATACAACAAAATAGAGAGGATAGGAGAGCAGTGGTGGCCCAGTGGTATTGGTCTCAACTTACGAGTTGTAGGTCGTGGGTTCGACCTCAGTCAGGCATTACTTTGTGTAATTTATTTCAACACCACTGCTCTCAAAACGGTGAAGGAAAACATAGTGAGGAAACCGGCATGTCCTAGAACCAAAAATTCGAAGACATGTGACATCTACCAATCCGCACTGGGCCCGGGTACGGCCCACTCCCTCTCACAGAGAGGAGGCCTGTGTCCCAGCAGTGGAAACATTTAAAGGCTGATGATGATGATGATGACAACAAAATACACTAACAGTCAAATCTGTAGCAACTACTTACACGTAGGTTACTCGAATATTTGATCCGTGCGGGAATCGAACCTGCGACACGCAGAATAGCAGTCGATTGCTCAGACACAGCACTAAGCCTGCCGCTGCCGTCAACAAATTGTGAAAATATGAATGATAAAATACTAAGTACTAGCTTATGCCCGTGGTTTCACCGAGAGCAACGAACATCCATCCATCCTTTGATCCTCATAACTTTCGCATTTGTAATAGGAATATGTATAGTTACTGCAGAAATCAAATGTTTGATGTTGGGAGCGGCTTCTTTCAAACTTCATTTGTTTTAAGCCGAAAAAAACAGTACCATATAATTTCAACTTTTCAAGCTTCACTTGAGAGTACAAAGATTAAGATCAGTTACCTTATTTTTGCGTTGTTTTTCCACTAGGTCCAATCTAGAGCATAAATATTTAAGTAACTAATTAATTATTTATAAGACTTGGCGTTTCCTTAAATTATATCACAACACTCCAGAGATTTCACTTCGTAAAACAGAATAATTTACTAGATATTTGCCTACGTATAAGACAAGAAGATACATGAAATATTTCATTAAATCGTTATTTAAATTAGATTTTTAAAATGCTTGCAATTAAGATACTTATTTGTCCATTTGTAATTTGAAAACTACATATTTATGAAGAAAGTATTTTGAACATCTGAAAATAGTCAGTCTAAAATTTTAGTCATTTAGCTGACCCATGCCTATTTCGATGGACGAGGAGGGTGAAAACATTCGCTTATCTAACAAAATATACAATCATAACAATCGAAATCACATAATAAAAACATTAAAATCGGTCGAGCCATTTCTGAGGAGTACCTACAACCACAAGAACAGTGACAAGAGATTTTCATTTACAGATGTAGGTGTCAGAATTTGTATGTGTCCAATTTCAATGTGTAGTCAGTCAGTCCAGAGTTATTTTAAAAATGTACAAAACCCTTACTCATTGTACTTATGTTTTAACATCATAATTATTCCTAGACATTAGTCAGTCCAAGAATCCACGACATACTTAAGAAACAGACTGAACTCCAAACAAAATCATATTTAAATCATGTATGCAGTATGCACACTGCATAATCCGACATAAAGTCAAGTGCGCTAAGTTTTTTGCTCAGCTTTACACTTTAACCCTTCTTCACATGATCTAACTAGTTACCAAGTTTGAGCTAATTCTGAGCCAACTGAGCGCCAAGTTTCGTGTAATAGTCTACGCTATGGAGTGTTGGTCCAAAGATTTATATGATTAGATTCATCCATAGACTTTTAGCTTGGAGTAAGCTTTTCCTAGCAAAATGTTTAAAAAAAATCCATTCCATTTAGAAAGAGAGAGAAAAATATTATTAGACTATCTGGCTTTTTCTTTAAAGTTGAAATAGATATTATGTCTTATGTTTCTTTTGTTTCCCACACTTACCTAAATGACATTTTTCTCTTGAGTCATATTTATATACTAAAACGCAACGACCATTTATATCTAGACTCCTAATCACAGGCGACCGATGTCTGTCAACACATTAGGTAAAAAAGTCTTATAACCGTCGTCACTCGACCACTCCTGTGAGTCCCCTCGTCGCACTGACCTTGAGTTAGCCAATCAGAACGCAGTACCCCGTCCCCGTTAGCCAATCAGAATGCAGTACCCCGTCCCCCTCGCTTACGTCGTACCTCAGCGACTTGGCAGTATAATTTTCTTTAGTCAGATCGTGCATGAGGCGTCTAGATATAAATGGTCGTTGCTAAAACGTATCTATCGTTACCTGCGGAGTATTGGAGCTCACTCCTCTCAGTGTGAACATTTTCAATTTCATATCTGATGGCAATCTAACGATTCACATCTATGGAAAAGCGAACAGCATGTTAATTACGGGCGTTGAAGCACAACTTACCGAAGACATTGTTTTGATCAATAATTTGATTGGAGTTTCGTTCATGATAAGTGTCCCTTCACAAATGAAGGTGTTTTATCGAAACATTGATTGTTTAATTCTATTAAAACGGTGGCGAATGGAGACATACAAGAACTCTTAGGTATAATGGCTTAAAAAACGTACGGAGTTCTACAAAGATTTTGGTATAAACTGAATTTCGATAGCTGATATCATTTCGCGTTTTTTTTTCATCAACTTTAGGGCTTTGAACGTCACTTAGTCAAAGCCCTTAGTCGTTCAAAAGGTCGACCTCAATTCTTAAAGGAGATTTGCGAGAAATTGAGTATTTCTCAGAAAGGGGTTAAACTCGGTTAATATTAAGGCTGAAAATAACTTCAGTGTTAAGGTTATTTCTGGACGTTCTCATTACAATAAGGTTCCAACTTCTTTAAAATAAATCAATCACAAAAACCTTAGAATCAACCTATAAACCTAACCTATCCTACGATTTACCTACCTATAATATTTTATTCTAACAATTTTTATTTTTTATTTTAATACATAATTATTTTATTATTTTTTATCGGTGCCTGTATGTCTAGTCATTTATGTATCGTATCGTATATTGCTTGGCACCGACTCCAAAAAATTGTCTATCTAGGGTTTTTTGAAGTCGAATCGGGAATTGAGAACCTCTTCCTTTTTTTATAAGTCAGTTAAAAATACATGAAAAGAGAATCTTAGTAACATCATGGTAATTAATTGATAATGTACATAATTGATATACTGTGTCTTCTGCTCATTGAAACCAAAACAAAGGCGGGCATTAATAAATCTTGTCAAAACAAATAATTGACATACATGTAATCAATGTCGATACTGGATTCAGATCAATACAAACAACATGAGAAATTGTGCAGACGCAGGTCAACCTACCCCAGTCTGTCAAATTGTACCAATCGAACCTTAACCTTCCACTATTGTCATAAGGTTGAAAATCTACTTAAAAAAGACTGGTTGAGGTAGGTTGATGTCCTGGCGTCTGTACATCGATTTAATCACGGGAACGCATAAATAAGATTATAGATAACCAAAACAATAAACACAATAACAGTCAAACCAAAAACAAACGTGTCAATTTCACAACAAAACGCGATAATCTGCCACAAAATTCGCCACTTGCACCGAACGTGCCATATCTTCTTTACAACAGAAACAAGAGCCCGCAGACATAATGACTCACAGACAGATGTACAATTATTGTACTACATATATTTATTATTGTTTTATTACACAGCTGGCGATGTCACGAGCCATGTAGACAAGCATGTGACTGATTCATCTTTTAGACTTCCGCTGTTTAGCAGACTTTTTTTAGGATATTAATATGTTGGTTCAATATTAATTACATTTGTTTTGTTTCAAGTTTTAACAATATATTCATCTAGTTTCTAAGAGCATACATAAAAGGTAAAGGTAAAATTTCAAAGGAGAGGCCGCAACTGCAAAGCTGCCGAATCGCTTTACTATTATTTATATTTATATTTTACTAAATTAAATAGAATAAAAAAAAATTAACAAACAGATCACGCTGTGACAGGTCTCTCTCTCCATCCATCTATGTGATCTATGATAGTGTTTTTAATTTAGTTAGTGCCCTTCATTATATTCGTATAACGCATCTTATACAGCAGAATAAGGAAATGTGGATCAAGAAATGCAGGCCACTGAACACATAATGTTATAACAAGACCAACAATTAAAATGCTGAAATTATCGCTGCTTTGTTGAACCACAAAGTGAGCAAAAGCTAATTAAGTACAAATATTAATCGACCCAAAAACAGCCTCTTAAGTCTTTCCCTCGAAAACGTGGCTTATCAACTTGGCATACAGAATCGTATCACACAATACGGTGCTACACGTATTCCTTAAAACAATTCAACACCCGGCGCCAACTGATTACCATAACGAAATTTAAGCAACGTTTGTTTAAGAAATTTAATCATTCCTAAGCTTATTAAGGATGCGTGTGTCAAGCTCATTACCCCATTATGTAAGCTTGGTTGAAGGGTTGCATAAATAACACCCTTTCTTTGTCACCATCTGATTACTAAGCTTTCGTAAGGTTTTCTAAAAAGGAACGTGGCTATTATATTTTTGAGGATTGTGTTTAGCAGTGTTGGGCTTGAAAATTAAGGGAGAAACTAATGAGGTTTTTTATTATCGCACACGAGGAATTTCTCCTGTATCTTACAAACATAGAAACTCACATAGGTACACAAACAGAACAACTACTTGTAGATCAGGCTAATATTTGTACCGTGCGGGAATCGAACCCGAATTGATCGAATTTTATTGTGTTTAATTCTTGCAAATCCGTATTGATATATTAAGCTATATCATTTGTATCTAGAACAAATTGGTCGGAAAAAGGCAGCATTATGTCAACAAAACAACAATATCAACTATTTTTTTAAATAATCGTTAGATAAGTAGATGTCGCAAAATAAATCTATCTTCATAAATAACCTATTCACGAACGTCTCATTAAGGTTATCTATGAAAGACTAAAGACAATACTATCGAAAAGGTCAAATTCTTTTCAATCAATCAGATCCATGTGGATCTGATTGATTGAAAAGAATTTTAAATTGAAAAGAATCATTAAGGGTATGTTGCTTCATAAATAATTTAAGTAACTATAAATTGTTACGGAACAAATGGTTAAAAATTTACAGCATTATGCAATAGTTTAACTAGTGATCAAACAACTCGCCTTTACTCAAATATGAGATAATTTCTATATTCTTTTTTGGAAAGAGTTTATTCGAATGATGATTGAATGGTTCTTACACACTTTGTCATTAGGCAAACATTTTTGACTTGGTAAATGAAAAATAATAATATAGTTATAGAATAAATTCAGTTACAAGGCCGTTTTCAGACAGTGTTAGTTTGTGTTCAGCCTGGGGGATATTAGAAAAGTTTTACAACAAAACATTTTTGGTACATTTTCTAGAAGGAACTGAAAATGTAACATCTGTTTAGTTTCTTTTTTTGTTTTTCAAGGAGTGTTTGCTTCAGTTTAATTGTGACAAACAAAAAACTTTTTGTGAATTATAGAGCACTTAGAAGAGAAAAAAAAATAATGGACTAAGTTCTTTTTTAATCAGCATTTATTAAGGTGATTCATTAAAGATACTAAAGGGTGGTCCTTTACATGGATGGAAGTGGGTTCAATCTATTTCACGGGTTCAGAGAAGACTTTGTAAGTATTAGTAACCCTTTTAAAACGTGCGTACCTATTTAGACGTTTTTTTTTTTTTTAATATTTTATTATTATAAAAAATGTCTAAGTAATTATGTGCCTATTCAAAAACAACAGAATTATGGTCTTTTCACCACTGGGCGACCGATATAACCCTGATGAAACCGAATACAACAATAAATGTACAAAATGAAAACCAATTCAAAATATGTAGGTATAATTTAGCCAACGACAATGAAAATCAGGAATCAACAACTTATTGATATGACCAGGCTTATTAAATATAATTATTACCATTAACATCGTTATAAATAATTGGTTATTAACATCATTGCATTACATATAGCTGCGATTACCTGCACTGGTTGAGTAAAATAGCATAATACATAATTAAGCATGGTGCACATTGTCAGTTAAGGCGCTCTATCGCTTGTTTGCAGCCAATGTGCGCATCGCTTAAACCTCACTAGGGTTGCTCACTCAGAGGCGTCTCTAGCCCTTGTTGCGCCCGTGTGCAACCAGTACCCTGGCGCCCTCTAGTCTAGTAGGAGCGGGGTCAAAATGGAATACTAACAGTTATATTTTCAAACGGAAATTCGGATGCAAATGGTGCAATTTTAAATGGCTCAGGCGCAAAATGTCGCTTTCGCAAAATGTCTCCTGGTAGTAAAATGTCTCTTTCGCAAAATGTCGCTTTCTCATAATGTCGCTTTCACAGAATGACTCTTTCTTAAAAGGTCGCTTTCTGACAATGCCTCTTTCGTGGCGGCGCGGCAGCGGTGCGGTGGCGGCGCGGTAGCGACCGTATACAGGTCTAGAGGCGCGGTGGCGGCGCGGCGGCGGCGTCGTGTACATGAGCGCTAAGATACTAACGCGACATTTTGCGAAAGAGACATTTTACTACCAGGTGACATTTTGCGAAAGCGACATTTAACGCCTGAGCCCTTTTAAGAAGGAGTCATTTTGGGAAAGCGACATTATGAGAAAGCGACACTTCGCGAAAGAGACACGTTTACTACCAGGAGACATTTTGCGAAAGCGACATTTTGCGCCTGAGCCATCGATCGACGCATCTTTGGAGGTGTCGCATTAGAGGGCGCTCGGCGCCCCCTTGGACCCGGCGCCCGTGTGCGCCGCACACCCTGCACTATAGGTAAAGACGCCTCTGTGCTCACTTTAATTAGCAGTAAAAGACCTCTCTGATTGGAAGGGAGGAAATTAGCAAGTCAATTTGGGCAGTTTAAAATGCAGAATCTTGAACTTCAAGGTTTAAAACAAGTATTATAATATCTTTGAATTACCCTCACGTAGAGAGTAACAATTTAATCTTTGAATTACTCTCTATGTGAGAGTAATTCAAAGATTAAATTGTTTTTAAACGTTGTCCCACACTAAGAAAATCTCCTTTGTCGTGGGTGCGTTTACAACCATAGAAACTCACATTCACAAACATTATGAAAGGTTAAATTTTGTTGACGATTATATGTATTAATGAGACGATTTATATATTTTTTAGCTTTAATTTAATTTTTATATCAGTAGACCTTTTTGTAAGACGCTGGATGCAGGTCGCTTCCAACCGGTATATGTGGAGATCTAAAGGGGAGGCCTATGTTCAGCAGTGGACGTCCTATGTCTGAGATGATGATGATGATGAAAGAGATAAAATTCTTCGTCTTAACTAAAATTAAGCATACCTACCGATAGGTACATAAATATATGAATTGAGTAAAAGTGAAAGTTATTTTACAAAATGTCTGATGTTCTCCTTAATTACATATGTAATGGCCGTGTTAATATAAACAAGTTCTTAATTGGTTACTTTTATGAGTTAATTGGAGAAAATTATGACTAACTTAATTTAAGTTCAAAATAAATGTTCTTGCTTTCAACGTCGACAATAACAGTATTTCTTGGATATTTAATTACTTCAGTTACTTGAGAAGTTTTATGAGTAAGAGTTTAAAAACAACTGAATAACCAACCAACAAACCAAATGAGGAAAGGTCAGGGGTACTACTATCTAAGCACGAATCCCGTACCTTTGGCCGGAACTTCGGGGGTTACTAACTGTTTATCATAAAATTAGTGGTATGAATTAAAATTGGTGACAACAGTATTAAACAGTTGTACCGATTCCCGATGTGTTGTCATAACTTATGAATCCAAAACTAATAGGAAGTAGGCTTCACTCAAAAGGCTCGTATTTTCGTTTACGGACTTAGAGAGTACACCCCCTGCTAGGACTCAGCGGCTTGGGATAGGCATAGAAAGAAAATAGGCTGATGATGATGATAGCGTCACGGCTTTTTTCCTCAAGAAGTTGGACAGATTCATATTACAAGAAAATTTTAGTCCTATGTAGAAGAGGGAGCAATCCTATTGCGATCAAAATACAAATCCAAAGTCTATGTTGTTACTGAGAATTCCCCGACGAGCAGCCTGAATAACATTTTACCCAGCCTGGAATCAAACATGACCGGAAATTTTCAGACAAACACCAACACGCTTTTGGGGCAGCCCTAATCCCGGCTAACGTTACACTGAGCCTTTGCGCGGAGTGTCACGCTAACACGTCGCGATCATCTGTGAACCGGACTGTTATGGAGCTTCCACACCGGAACCTTGTCCGAGATGTGTCAATTGAACATGGGTGAATGTGTGGAGACTCCTTAAGTAGTAATGTGAACATTGCTGGATTTCAGTATCAAACTAAGATGGTAAAGGTTTCGTTCGTTCGTTCGACGGTGAAGCTACGGACAAAAGCTGGTTGAAAATGGCTGGTTAAAGTATCAGAATGACTGGATCATAAATTCGCAATAAAGTATAAAAGTTTTGGGTAATTTTTGGGTAATTATGAAAAAAGTTATGCCTTCACAAGTAATATTACATTTACAAATTGTCAATAAAGCACACCACCTTGAACCTATGCCAGCCTAGTACTTTTGATTTTTATCGATAAATTATTATTACACACTAAAGGCTATCATAGGTAACAAATTTTAATAGTAGGTATCTTCATTTCCGATTGAGCAACACGCGGTGCTCAAATGGGAATACAACATCGTTGCTTAAACGGCAATACCTCGATTAAGCCATCTATTCCATAATAACTTGTTACCGTGTTAATAAATGGCTTTAGTAGATAATAACTTTGAGCACATGATATAAGCAGTGTTAATAGATTGGCGCTTAATTAGCACTAACAAAGGGTCTTTGTTCGCGATCATCTGATCATATGCAGCTACGGCGTGGAGAGTGTAAAATATGCTGTGCATGAGACTTATCCTGGTATTACCGATATTTTATACACAATGCTCATTATTATTTAATTAAGCCTTTAGTTAGGGTCAATTCATACTAGCACAGAGTCGACGCGTCAATCTGAATAGTTATCTCCACAACATAATGCTCAAAATTCTTCTGTGATAATAGCGAGGAATTCGTGGTCGGATTGGCGAATCCTGACGAATACGATTTGATTTTTAACCAATGCCTTTTTTTTGTTATGAAGAATCTGTATATTGTCTTTCAAATGAGGAAGCTTTTCAATGTATCATTCATTTCCGCAAATATCCCTATCATTTACTGCCACCAATAAAGACGTATAGAAATGGCGATATTTTGGAACCAATGAATTAAAATTTCATTCTAGCTACACAAAGTAGAAAAAATAACGCAATATAATACGGAAATATACTTAAGATGAGACAATGATGGCCACCCTAACAAATTCGGTAATCACATCATTCCGGACGATGAGGTTTTAGCATACGCGGTTTATGCCAAGCGCTGGTAGGTAAATATCACTAAACATATTCACAGCACAATGTGGTGAATGGGGGTCTATAACGGCCATGTTTACAGAAATATAATATGAATTGCGGTAAAAAAAAATGTATTAATAAACAATATACTTAGTAAAAATAAAACAAAGTGGAGAAAATATAATAGATTGTATTCAAATAGGCGGCTTTAATGCAGTACCTACAATATTATGTAGATATGTAGTAATGTGAAGTATAATTATGTCATATTACGAGTATCTTCTAATAAATAAGCCATAATTACGGCGAAATTAACCATAATATGTCCAAAATTAGTCAAAGCTAATGCCCCATCATTGTACACCCGCTTTAGACAACATAATCGTGATGCTATGTACCACATTATGTAAACATACACAAAATGGCATGGATACGCGTTACGCATAGAAATTGGCTTAATATTCATGTATGACTTGTATGACTCATATCGTATACGCTCGTGTAAGTATGCCTAAAATAAGCATTGATTCTTGTGATAATATTATTCGAAATTGGTATACGCATAGGCATGATTTCGTCTAGACAGTTAAAGGAAAATTTAGTGTGGGAAAACTCCAGTTGTTACTGAGAAAATTAATTATTCTACATATTTATGTATATTTTAATAAAGCCTTAGTCTCTCAGACAGTCAACACACTGAACACACTGCCTATAGGTACGACTAGTTGTAAAATATTACAAGTTTGTTTTTTAGTAATTATATTTTTATGTAAACTTAATATGTTTTATAATATTGCCTCATTTGAAAGAAACAGCAAAATTGCTTTAATATTATGAAAAATAAAGTTAATAATTATTAAATTGAACACAGATATTTTTGTGGTATGTAACAACAAAAGTGTCTTAGAGATTGTCTACAAATAAATGTATTTCCGGACTGTCTAAAAGGGATACCGCGGCACTGCGCAAAAGAAGCAGGGTGGTTTTATAGATTTTCAGTAAGAATCTGACAGTTCCTACCGATCTAAAAAAAGTCTATAAATAAAACATAGCCTTTTCGAAATCCACACCATAGCCATGTTTGAAAAAAATGCCCACACAGTAATCTTCAATTTGAATACCCGCCTATTTCGTGTCCTTATATTTTATTCAATCTTTGTTTTTCCCGAATACATCAGAGCAAATCTTGTAAACATTGCTTTAAATCTTCTTTTGAAATAGTTTATTTTGCATTCTCTTAGTCGGGCATAAAAGAATTGCTGAAACTGATCCAGTTTCAAAGACTTTTAGAAAGGAAAACTTTGAAACAATGTTGCCAGACCCACTTTATTACTGCTCTAATAAAATAAAACAGTTAGTTTTGTATTTCAGTAAATATTGTTCTGAAATCGAATAAGTGAATTGAAAGTTTTCTAAAAGCTGAAAATACTGGGTATTTATTATCTATCTTTTGAAAGAAAAAGTGTTGATCTGTGTTTATTGAAGTTAGATATCATTACTATTTTTCAAGTAAACAACTAGAAACGAAATCAAAATACATAAACACAACTTTCTTAAAAAAAACACGATATGCATACCTATATGTGATAATAAGAACTGTGGTGGTATCTCAAACTTAGTGTACATACAAGTAAGTAAATACAAGCGACAGTATAACAATACTCAAAGTAATAAAACGAAATTGTATTTGGAAAAAGTAGAACGAAAGAAAACATCGAATCTTAGTGGAGACTATAAAGCATAAACCAGAAAGAAATCTCATCCCAAATGCTGAAACATAAGCCATAATTAAAGCAGAGCAAACAAATAAACTCAATTGCCAGATTCAGCAAATATCCTGGCATCCAATAGACGAACTAAATCAAGTATTTATTGATCTTAAACCAATAATAAACTTCAAACGGTCCGTTAAATACAAAGGAGGATATAACAGATTCAAATTTATTTATGTTTTCATGTTCACGGAGATTAGACGATGAATATTGAATGAGCTAAGTACTGATACCGATGGAGGAAACAATGAGGAGAATAGCCTATTGAATTTTCTACACGATGACGAGCCTATACCAGGTTTTGACGCAGTACTTTTTTCTTCTATAGCAAAAAAGGGATCAAATTCGCGGGAGCGTTCCTTTACAAAAAAAAAAAATGCTGGATTGGAGTTTTGATGTTGCAACAATTTTTTTTCGTTTTTGGAATTGCGGCTTTGAAACATGCCACAAGTATTTGGGCACTTCCGATTAAAAACCGACTTTGATCATTTTTGATTACCAATCTTTTTATATTCAGATAAAACCTAGGTAAATAGCGAAGCAAGGTGCAGAAATGCACGTAGCTCGACCATCTCAAAATTCTCGCCGGTCGGTTCTTCAAAACTAGAAGATTTTGTATCTAGAAAAATACCAAGAACTTTCACAAGAAGGCTAAACATCAATTTCCTTAAATAAAATGTTTGGCATAAGCGAGGGGAGTTGTAGTAATATTTATGTGGCAAAACTTTTGCATCTCACGTCTTACGGCATAGCAAGTTGCAAGGTTCCAATGAATATATTAAAACAGTCACAGGTAAGTTGGTAATACTTCCCGACTTAGTATTCATGTTAGAGTGCCTATGGCGGTAACCTGGTTACTTACATACAGAGTACCTTTGATGAGCAGCAGCAGATGCCAGTGCACTCAACAAGGAGCCATTTAAGTCCTTCAAAGCGCATTTAAATGGAGACATACAGTTGTTATGGATTCCATAATTGGTAAAGCTGGAAAAGGCAAGCAAGGACAGTTATTGGCGTATAATGAGGTGGTTATCGGAGCCATATTTGATTGTGGTGAGCTGATGCATAATACAATAGTGACGATAAGTCATTGTTTTCCAAATCATGCAAAGGAACTAAAGCTCCTAGCAAAATCGTTTTAGATTTCGCATAAGCGTTCGATACCCGAAGATATCAAAGGACGGTTATGGCAGTAATCCTGGCCAAGTTTCATATATGTGTGGGGTGTGTTAGCGTCTTAACAGTCAATACATCGAATGCAACGGCGGCGGTTACACGTTTAATATTCCGGGAGCGAATTACTCGGCGCCGAAGCTCCTCACGTGTTGAATTACCTTACACACCTCACTTGACAGATATATACTGGGTGTAAATATATAGCTATATACACGATAGCTTCCTTTGTAAGTTTGTTACGAGCGAACTTGGATCACGCTTCGGACGTTTATGGGGTGGGCACGACTGTTAGAGTCACTAGTATCTCGTGAAACGCCGTAAAACTTACTGTCTATATGAGAGTCTAGAAATAGCTCTATTGATTGGTTTCTTAGTACTAAAAAAGACCTTATAAAGAAGTTATTGGTGAAAGTAGTTAAGCAGCTTACCAGATAGCCAATCGATTGCCTCGGAACATTATAGTAATCTTAATTATGTTCCTGTAGAGATTGTTGATGTGTTCTTAATTGTGTACATACCTGAAAAGAAAAAAATATAAACATTAATATTATAGTAGCAGTATAAAGGATAAATTAATCTATCCTTCTATGAATAAGTAATCAAATGACACTACACGAAGTTTTGGAAATATTTTATCAAGTAATCATTGTACCTGGATTTTTCAATCCTCATTATGGGTGCTGATAATGAGTTATGGGTGTTTAATTGACGAATAATATCCTTGTAATAAATTATTGTCTTTTAGGTACGAGACATAAGATTCAATACAGATCTCAGTGGATCACATCTAATTAAATCGAATAGGATCACCAAACCAAGGAGCTTTAGAAATCAGTCTGGCACTATAGCAAAATATTCGATTACTTCCTAAAACAAGATCGGTAACAACTTTTAATTCAATCACGAACCCATATGGAATCGAGAGATTACCATTAAACTTGTAGCGTTCGCATTCGAATGCAAACACGCGCCGTATTGAGTTACTGCGGAATGCATCGAATCGAACCGAGTGAGGGCCAATCGAGATATCGAATGGACGCAATCGAGCAATCAGATCGATTCGGTGCGACAAATACCTAAACCGTATCGTGTGGACTAAATATTCGGGACGTGTGAGGATTGAATTATTTTTTTCGGCGTCGCGTCGCTTCGGTGTTGGCTCGCCAATGTGTTTTTGTAACAGGACCGTTGTTCTATTCAAATAGGTGTTTAGGGACTGAATAAAAGGTTTTTCAGTGTAAAAGAGAACGTTCAATATTGATGACGAGGATTGTGATGGCAACTGATACCGTTTTAAAACTACACCCTGCATTTGGATTAATAAAGGGTCGGGGGACGGAAAGGCGTATGGAATGGTGTGTGTAAAAAATGATTACGCTGAAGATTAAAGCCTCCTGCAGACACACGCGATTAATCGCGCTGCGACAACGAGCCAAGCTAATTTCCACTCTAAAAATACTGCGAATGGACCGCGACATGTCGCACCGCGCGATTAATCGCGTGTGTCTGCAGGAGGCTTAATTCTAATAAGGTCCAACTACTTCTACTTATTTTAAATGAGAATCATTTCAGTAAGTTTCTAATGACGCTAACATTGTCAATGAAAAATATACCATACAATTCCTGCCTTTTGATATAGGAAAACAATGTCACTAACATTTACCCGGAACCTCACATCAAAACAATGTCAAAATCCCTAACTTCGATGGAAGTAGAACAGAAACCAATCGCGTGACGGCTCACTAATTAAGTTTTGAAGATTTTAAGGTTCACGCAAAGCAAATTTATAAAACACGCGAATTTCTACGTCACCGAGACTGATACAAAGAGAACTATGGTGAATAGTGACGATGATGATTGTATTAAATATTGTGAGAGGGAACAATTGATTCCTTATGGAAATCAACTCGGTCGCGGGTCTGTCTAAGCAAGATACCGTGACTCTGTGGAATGTGGAACGCTAAGGGCAACCGAAAGAACAGGATGGACTTTTAGACAGTAGGAGTCTGACAGTCCCTTCTGCTTGACCCATGGCGGGAGGACTCATTTCGTGACTTTACCACCCAAAAAATAATAATCAGGGGGACCAATTTTATTAAATTAACATTGTTCCTGTTTCTGGACTATTCATCTTTGCTAAGGCAGCTATAAGAAAATTAAGTTGGTTGTTCTATAAGAAAGTAGATCTGGAATCTAGATAATGATTGTAGAATTGTAATAATGTTTAAAGACTTAAAGCCTCCTGCAGACACACGCGATTAATCACGCGGGGCGACATGTCGCGGTTCATTCGCAGACCAGTACATTTAGAGTGGAAATTAGCTTGGCTCGTCGCAGCGCGATTAATCGCGTGTGTCTGTTCGAGCCTTTATTGTTTGAGACAGTAAAACCATAATTATAAATTGTGGTAATATCATCATCAGTATCAAAATAATATTTCCTCTCCGAATGATCTTCTTTATTTGCAAATCAAACCTTGAGGAAATACAAAAAAGACCTATTTGAACTCAGCTCAGCAAAACATTTCTATCAAACTTCACTGCAGCACGTTTTTCTTTGAGTATTACAGCTTCATATATTTCTATTCCAGTTTCGTATTCTATAGATTTTTCTGCAGCCATAACAGTTATATGATTAAACTTTTACGGGCTTGGATCTGGGACGCCGGCTATGTCGGAATATTAAAAGCGTGTGGCGGAGGACGCTCTCCGAATTACTTCTGACAATTTATGTTTAGCAATAACATTTACAATTTTAAAATCTGGTTTAGTTGGAGACAGTAACATAAATGCTAGTCTACTAGACGTGCAGTCGAGACAAATTAATAAAAAGCTTAGAGCAATAGAGCACGACTCACGACTCGCGAAGAAAAGAAGCGACGTTTAATGCAAGTCGCGTCACTAATCGTATCGCGTGAGGTTGTAGACGAGGCTTTCGACAGTCACACAAGACGGTAAATAAGTATCAATATAATATGTAATCAAACCGTGAGCTAATGCGTCAACAAAGTTAAACCAATCGAAAACAACGTTAAATCTAAAACCGTCGTTCTCCAGAAAATTTTAAGACATTTTGATGCTACCGACAGACTAGTCTCCAGACTAAAGACTGGTCATGAACAAAACGAGGCTAGACGACCATTGGTTTATTGGATAGCTCAAAAATGTGTTCACGACAGCTTTTCACTTGGAAGAAAGTTTCAAATCAAATACTTTTCAGTAAGCGTCTGGAACGACCGTAAATGATATTTTCTGTGAAGTGCACAGTAGCGATATGAATTTAAGTGTGCAGCTCGTGATTGTGTGAAAACATTGTTCGACGCTTTATACAGAGCTGTAAATGTAAATTATTATGATAACATTCAAGAGAAACTCCGAATTCTAGACACATTTTCAGAATAGTAATTCTAAAAGTCAAACTTCGACATTCAATTGAACTAATTGGCTAATAAAGGATGGGTTTAGCACACATTTGTGCCATAACCGTTAGATGAGCTGTCAATTACATTACTAACTTGTGAAAATGTAAGAAATCTGGAGCCATCTAAAAGCAAAGTGTGTCTTTAAAGTGAATGAGCCTATTGCGACCATTGAAACGGTCGGTACGATTTTATGTCCTCCTCAAACCTTTGTAAGACATCCGAGTCGGCTTGTTCGTTAATATCCAGATGTGATTACCCGACCTTACCTCTTGGCCACGAGATACAAGTTCAAGCGACATGCGTCTTTAGACTGCGAGGCTGATCGCACATTTAACAGCATAATAATCTGTGAAGCACATCGTTGGCCGCTCAGTGCCAGAACATAAACAACCTTATGATACACATACATTAGTACTGTAATATACTAGTTAGTTCTGTAACCGCTATGATTTCAAAACAGGCGACGTGTGCTTGTTAATAGTAAGTCGCAAAGCCCGAGTTCGTGAACAGAGCCTTACTCCTTTATAACACTAGTAATGTCAAATCTCGCCCACAAGCAATATCAAAGGCGTAAGAAAATTTTTATCTACAGCCGGCAATAATCTTAAAACTTTGACGTAAAATTTCACCGAAATATTTCTTTAGATTTCGTATTCCGAGTACCCACTCGGAATACGAAATCTAAAGAAATATTATTAGGGAAATCAAATTATTTCGTGAGTCGAGTTGGCGCGGAATGACGAACTGAGGAGTTAGTGAACTTGGCAATCTTGAAAAGTCGGTCAAGATTGATGTTTGGCAAACGCTTCGGGTGATTTCGTATCCCTAGTCGTGAGTGATCGTACACTGGTGTGGCAATGCGGGATGAAAATAGCTGGTTAACGATAATAATTTATATTATTTGGTTTGATTAATGGTATGTGGAACAGGTGCATTCTAAAATTGCATTCAGCGTACATTCCTCATTTGTGCTTCTAATTGAAATTCATTTCAGATTTGATAGTAAACTTACTGTTTGAGAACAGTAAACTGAAAACCAACGTGTTTTTTTTATTGACTAATAAGAGTCCTCAGTGAAATTTGTTGTAAGTAATGGTAATATATTCTCATTTCAACTAAAGTAGATCATAACAAACTAAAATATAATATTTTCTTACTAAAGAAAATGTAGTAAGTCGTTAGCAGTGTACCCTGTTCATTCGGGCCACAAGGGCACAAACTTTTATCGGATTAACTAAAAGGGTTTCCTCGTTTGCGTAATTATTTCACTGAATATATTGTTTTACTACGTGACTTTTTGTTCGGAGACGGTTACAAATCGTACTTTTAAATTGGTTCGCCTTTTATAACAAAAACGTCTTTATCTAGCGAAGTGGCGGTAAGAAAATTGCGAAAGTGGCAATTTGATTTTTTATTCGGAATTTGAAAACGATTGGGAGTAAAAACTTTTTACTAAAACATATTATTTTGTTTAAAAAAGGAACGCTTTTTGAAAAAAAAAAAAAAACAAAGTTGTCTTTAGAATCGTTCGTCCTCAAATATTAAGTCCAAGGGAACACCTTTATAACTTCAGAACTCATTAAGCGACGATTTCCTGACACTTTAGCGCTTACATTCTTTTTCGCAAGATTTTGGGCCCGCAAAAAATTCGTAAGTACTTACGTTATACCTTTATTCCGGGACCGTCCTCATTTTCCTTTAGTGAGATATGGAGGTCCAAACTCCAGATAACATTGCCCTCGGACCTCTGACCGATGTTTTATCGGAGAAAGTCTATCAGATTCTATTTTGTCGAACTTAGGAATTTATTTCTATAACACGATTTATTAGTACTCGGTTTGATGAGACGGGACCATGAAGGGACAGTCTTCTTTCAATTTTTTTTTGTGGAGGTATGTTATTGTACGATGTTTTCTGTTAATACACAAATAATTTCTCGAAGGGTACATTAAATGACCAAAATAACCCTTAAAAATAGAAATATTTCACCACCAAAATAACTGTCGATATATCAGTGTAAACGCTATTTGACGACTTTTAATTACAATATTCATTTTGATGTGGTCGCAATTGAATGCAATTAGTGCTTTGTGTAATTGTCTGTGTTCAACACATTAGGAAATAAATGCAAATTTACTAAAACTTACATCAATTCTATGTGGTTATTGTTTCAACGCGATTAATATTGGAATTGGCAAGTAGTGTGCGTATAGTGAATCAGTTAGCTATTCTCTTAGAGGTTATTTCTACGTCGAGATCGTCGTCGAGATCTTTTAGGTAAACTTAACTGTGAATAGCTTTTCGCGGCGCTCCGTCGAGCTAACTTGATAGGTGGAAATCAGTCATTTGACTAAGGATAAAGAGCGAACGAAGCAATCTCGCGACTTGGGGCACCCTGACACGGGTAGGTTGGGTTAGATAAGGTTATGAATACACGGAAAGAAAAAAAGTCTTAAAACAAGAATATATCTATTGGTCAAGAATATTAGTGTTTCATATATAGGGAACACTTTATATTCTTGAGTTCAGCATTTTATTGTTTTGAAACCAAAACAATAAAATGCTCAAAACAACCATATAATATCTCAAATATAGAGGAAATATTCTTCGTTGAAGAAACCAACTAAGTCTTTAGAGAAGAAGAGCAGATTTCTTGAACTTTGAGACATCTGATTTTCTCGAACAAAATCAAATTAATTATTTAATGTAAGCTTTTCTTTTGTACGAGTAAGATAATGCCGTCTTCAATAGAAAATATATTGTGCTTCAGACAATAATTTAAGATTTTATTCAGAGAATATGATTTTCTTGGATTGAAGTTATTTTATTTTCAGTTAAAAATAATGAAATTTCCATCAAAGAATGCAGCTTGTTAGGGTGAATATTAAAACCCTTAATTAGAAAAACCAGAGGTTTCGTAGCAAAACCAGACAAGTTTTGTTGAATAATTTCTGTGCATTCTCTTAAGAATATCATTTGCTTATCTCAAGTATCTTATTTATTTAAAGGAAGCAAGAGTGAAATTCGAACTAAGAATTTTAGTTTTTTGAGATGAATATGTTGATATTCTTATTTTGAATATCTGGATGTTTCATACTAAAACCAGATTGATCTTAGTTGAACGATTTCTGTGCGTTCTCTAAAGAATATAATTTGCTTAGCTCAAGTATTTCATTTATTAAAGGAAGAAAAAGTGAAATTCAAACTAAGAATTTTAGTTTTTTGAGGTGAATATGTTGATGTTCTTAATTTGAATATCCGGATGTCTCACACTAAAACCAGATTGATCTTAGTTGAACGATTTCTGTGCGTTCTCTAAAGAATATAATTTGCTTAGCTCAAGTATTTCATTTATTAAAGGAAGAAAAAGTGAAATTCAAACTAAGAATTTTAGTTTTTTGAGGTGAATGTGTTGATGTTCTTAATTTGAATATCTGGATGTCTCACACTAAAACCAGATTGATCTTATTTGAACAATTTCTGTGCGTTCTCTAAAGAATATAATTTGCTTAGCTCAAGTATTTCATTTATTAAAGGAAGAAAAAGTGAATTTCAAACTAAGAATTTTAGTTTTTTGAGTGAATATGTTGATGTTCTTAATTTGAATATCCGGATGTTTCATACTAAAACCAGATTGATCTTAGTTTAACAATTTCTGTGCGTTCTCTAAAGAATACAATTTGCTTAGCTCAAGTATTTTATTTATTTAAAGGAAGAAAGAGTGAAATTTGAACTAAGAATTTTAGTTTTTTGAGATGTATATGTTCGTATTCTTAATTTGAAAATCCGGATGTTTCATTCTGAAACCAGATTTATTCTTGGTAAATCTGGTTTTAGTATGGAATATCCGGATATTCAAATTAAGAATATCCGATCTTTAAAATGAAAAAACAAATGACTTTAATAAACCTTTTATTGAAATAAAAATGACTAATATTAACATCTTATATCAAGATACATATTTTAGAATGATTGGTAATTGTAACCATTGATTGGTTAGGTGCTGAAACAATATTTAAAATGCAAGTTCTACAAAAGGGACAAAATCTTTAAGGTGGATGCTCCAGGGTAGCCCGGGAAATTCAAATTTTCTTACGTAGTTTTGCAATTTGCAGGCAGTGCTAGGTTGTATGTTGATGAAAATTTTATTCGCGGCTGTGAGACGTATGTAGTTACAGAATTATAATCATCAAACAACCCTCCTAGTTCATGTAACTGACTGTCAAGAATGAGTATTTCATGAAAAAGTCATTCTTGACAGTTACTTGAACTTGAAGGTTGTATTGATGACTATACTGCTGTAACTACATACGTCTCACAGCCGCAAATCAAATTTTCATCAACATTCAACCTATAGCACTGGTCTGCAAATTGCAAAAAACGTAAGAAAATTTGAATTTCTTGGGCTACCCTGAAGCATTCACCTTAATACTCAATTACATCTTACAATGATATAAAATGAATTATACAATGTAATTAGTTTGCTAGCACAATAACCTTTCAAAATTACTCACTTTATTAAATAAAATAGAATGGTAAATTAGCTGCGTTCAACGGCAGGTATAATATAGGTGTTAATTATTATTTTCTTGTTACAAAAGATAAATATATTGAAATGTTAACAATATATCATTGAATCAAGGCTATCTTTTAAATCTATTTGGCGTCACACAACAACAATCATATTGTAAGGCAACGATTTCTGTAACATTTTGTTTCACTAACAAGATAAGCTATGTTATGTGAAGAATAACCTAGTGTTTTCAAAACTGTAGCTACCTAAACCACTTTTCTTCTTCCGTTTAAAAAACTGGTTAAGAGCGTTTACGCGGCAAGTCCAAATTTTGGAAACGATTACCTAAACCGATTTTAATGAAACTTGATATGCATTCTCGTGATACTGAGATCTAAAAAGTAAGTAGAAAACATTTTTGGAAAAGTCTCTCCCTGTCTCTCTAGTCTTTTTCAAAAATGTTTTCTACTAACTTTTTAGACCTCAGTATCATGAGAATGCATAAGTATCAAGTTTCATTAAAATCGGTTTAAGTCATAGTATGTTGACTGTTTTGTATGAAATACCGCGCCGCGTAAACGCTCTTAAATTCAATTCTAAGTTTACAACAAAATATTAAGTAGTGTTTGGTAACAATAAAACAAATTAGTTAGTGAAAAGAAACAAATTAATACAGATATTCTCTCAAACTTACCGATGAAGTTTACTTAACTCCTATCCTCTTTCATCCTTACTACCTTATAAAATATCTCTATCCTATATTTACTCTTTAAAGTTTCTTCAAACAGTAAATAATACTTTAGTTTCCAAAGACCAGTCAAATTCACAGAAATAATGCAGTACATCATTCTGAGCTCCGCCACATAAAAAAATTTCATCGGCTATTTAAAAAACAATCAGCTGTTTCCAACAAAAGTGCAATACCTACACGGTCAAAATGTAGTGAACAGCAGATTTTTTTTATAACCGATGAAAAATTTTTATATGGTGGGGCTCAGTATGATGTAGTGCATCACATCTGAGAATTTGGCTGGTCTTTGGAAACTAACCCTCTAGAGACAAAATGTATGACTCAGTCTAAATACAAATTGTCGCCTTGCGGAACTGTTACTTCAGTCCGTCTTGATATAATATCAATACACTTATACACACATATATCTAACTAAGGGTAGCCATCATACCGGGACACTCTGCTATAATCAATCAACACCCCTTGGGGCCCACAGTACCAGACATGATGACGCCATTAAATAAAAAAAAACATACCTATAAAACCCTAAAACCAAGCTATGATTTTACTTATTCTTGTAATTATACATCACTACTTACAAATCTTTATTAATACTCAATTACATCTTACAATGATATAAAATGAGTGATACAATTAAATTAGTTTGCTAGCACAACAACCTGTCAACATAAAATAGAATGGTAAATTAGCTGCGTTCAACGACAGGTATAAATATGGGCGTTAATTATTATTTTCTTGTTACAAAAGACAAAACATCATTGAATCAAGGCCATCTTTTAAATCTATTTGGCGTCACACAACAACAATCGGGTTTGACGCATTTGGTGTACTTCTCAACTTGTACACCATGCTTAAATGGTGAACTTAGCAAATGGTGCACTTCTCATATGGTACACTTCGCAACTGGTGCACTTCTCAATTGGTGCACTTCGCAAAAGGAGCACTTTTTAAGATGAGTGGAGATTTGGAAAAATTGACTAAAAATTAAAGAATCTTTGGTTTTGTTGAGTAATTTTCTTAAAAATACAATCAACAAAATAATTTTAAACTGCACATAATCCTAATAACATTTTTATTAAAAAAAAAACAAAAATAACGTCACCCGGAAATAATAACAATATAAAAAATTAGATTTACAGCAAAAAGTTATCATAATAAAGAGTCATGAATTAATATCATATATATCAATAACCTTCATGTACTGTGGACATCCATTTTCCATTTAATTAAAGGGTATTATAATTTAAACTGTACATCTTTTAGCTATAGTTATTATTATTAATAAGATAAAAGCTTTAAAATAGACTATAACCTGTTTCTCAAAAACAGGTTATATTAATATAGATAAACCTTTGTTTGTCTGACAGTCCCTCCCGCCCTGCCCTGAGTGGGAGGACTCATTTGGTGATTTTGCCACGATAAAAAAAAACTACCCTCATTTAGTTTTATATCGCATGAAAATTGTATGTTTGTTTTATATAGGTAGCATAATCAGTTTGTTGTTATTATATTTTTTTTTGCTGCAGGCAAAAAAGAAAAGATCACGTTTCTTCAATTATTATATAAGTGATTATGTAATTTAATTTAAAGCTTTATTAAATTAATAATAATAACTATAAAAGAAGTACCATTTAAATTATAATATTATAAAGGTTATTGACATAATTATATCATGTCTTTATTATGATAACTTTTTGCTGTAAATCTATTTTTTTCTTACATAATTATATTGTTATTATTTCCGAGTGACGTTATTTTTATTTTTGAAAAAATAAAAATGTTATTAGGATTATGTATAGTTTAAAATTATTTTGTTGATTGTATTTTTAAGAAAATTACCCAGCAAAACCTAAGATTCTTTAATTTTTAGACAATTTTTCCCAATCTCCACTCATCTTAAAAAGCAGGGTTCGAAAATATCCGATATTTATAATAAATATCAAAATATCGGATATTTATGATATATATCCGATATATATCCAAAATCGGATATATATCCGATATTTATATCCATTTCTTAAGACTGTCATTTTATTATCTTATTACTATACGATTTGCACAGAAACATGACAATTTATTATGAATTATTATTATAATATAAAAACCACATATTTTTAGTTTTTATTTATGTTTATATATTTAACAAATCAATTAAAATCAGTACAAACAAAATAAACATAAAAACATAAAATCTTATAATTCACAAAAATCAACTAAAAAAACATCTTTTTCTCAGAAAACAAAGTCTTATATTATATTAGGGAAACAAAATTAAAATATCTTAAAAATCCACTTCACTTTTAAGGAGTATGTTTACAAATGATAGAATTGAAAATTATTTTGGCTCTTTTTCGTTGCATTATTATTATTGATCGCAGTACCTACTTGGTAAATTCGAATTTGACGGTCTGAAGACGGAAAAAACGACGAATATTCGCAGCGCGTCGTTAAAAGTACTTAAATACAATATAGTAAAAATCCATTTATTATTTTTTGATATATATCACAAAAAATCTTTTGATATATATCGGATATATATCGGATATATATCATGATATATATCAATTGATATATATCCTTCGAACCCTGTTAAAAAGTGCTCCTTTTGCGAAGTGCACCAATTGAGAAGTGCACCAGTTGCGAAGTGTACCATATGAGAAGTGCACCAGTTGCTAAGTTCACCATTTGAGCATGGTGTACAAGTTGAGAAGTGCACCAAATGCGTCAAACCCCAACAATCATGTAAGGCAACGATTTCTGTAAAATTTGTTTCACTAACAAGATAAGCTACGTTATGTGAAGAATAACCTAGTGTTTCCAAAACTGCACAAAAAGTTGGTAGAAGACTTTTTGGAAAAGTCTCTCCCTGTCTCTCTCAAGTCTTTTTCAAAAAAAAATTCTACTAACTTTTTAGATCTCAGTATCACGAGAATGCATATCAAGTTTCATTAAAATTGACGAAATAAGTTTGAAAATTTTCATATACATTGCCACACTCCAGACACTTTAGCATGTTGGAAGTCTATTGTATAAAGGTTTAATCTACATTTTAGCTAAAGACAATATATCTGAAATGTATGGCACTACATTGTCATACTTTGTTTCAATTCCGTAAACACATCGCTGTATTAACAAATACAAATGCGCAGCAGCCGCTGGATAGGTGGCATGCAGAGTATGGTAACTTTTGAATAATGTGTCGAATGCCTTTGTTGCAGTATCAAACCTGTATTTCACCTTGTCGATGACCAGATAATATTTTCGGAGCTGATTGTCACTTCCAGGACACACACAGCTAATAAGAAATGGTTGCAATGTTTGTTTTTGCATGCGTGATTTAACTTGTAGATTTTCAATTTTTTTGTCTATGTCTCCGAAGCTCTGAAACAAATTGCATTGTTGTATAAAGTAGATTTACAAACAATTATTGCTACTGAGTAGTTAGTGATCATGATCACCGTTAACTATAGATACTAAATAAATTATATTGTACGCCTAATTGTAATCTCTTCTTTTTTCTCACTAAATGTTTGTTAAGATATTTGTGCAACTGTTTTGTTTTCCCGAATTAAAGAAAATAAAATTCTTCACAAAAGAAATTGAAAAAAAAAAAACACCCGCTACCACTCTTAGCTAATCTTTTAGCTGTGCTAGGTTTTGATAGCTCTAAGTCACCGGGGACCCAGCAATAAGTAGGTTTTGATTTATGTCATTGAAAATCGAATATGGACATTTTGGATTCAATAATATTTCATAATAATAATATATACTTTGCTACATTCTAGACTAATCTGAGTAGTCAGGAAAATATATGTAAACTTACATCTACAGCTACGTAGAAATTTTCAATGCATTCTAGTGTTGAAAATTTTGTTCTTTTGTTTAATCTCCCTTTTGGAGGAATTAAGCAACAGAGCAGCTTAATTTGATCTGGAACTTTTTGATCTGAAACAATAAAATGGACACTGTTAAAATAAATTAACAAACACACTGTGACGACGACCCGAATAGCGCAGCGGTAGTGAGGCTGCCTTACGTTCTTAGGATCCCGGGTTCGAATCCTGGTAGGGGCAAATGTTTGTGTGATGAGCATGTACATTTGATTCCGAGTCATGGATGTTTATATGTAGGTATAATAAGTATGTATTTACAAACAAAAAATTATCTATGTAGTATATCAGTGTCCACGACACAAGCCTCGTTGCTTAGTGTGGCACTAGGTGGCGTGGTGTGTAATGTCCAGCAACATTTATTTCTATTTTATTTTACTGTTATCGATATACTTCCTAAAACATAGATAAAATTATTTTATTTCCATCAACATGTGACCAAAATGCTGGTATTTATTTTGCACAAAGAATAAGCATTGCCATACAACATGGCAATGCTGTCAGCATTTTGGGAACATTGCCTACTGGTAGCCGTTTATTAGACTATAGTGTTCTTAAAAAATATTTTCTTACCGTCATCAGGCTGTTGTCTTATATTTTCATATAAACTTGCCAATGTGTCATCTCTGGAACTATCAAATTTGATACTAATAATTTTATTGATGAACGGATGCCACTTTGTATAAAAATTAGTAGAATTTTCCTTGTGTTTTTGGTCAAAATCCAGGTTGATCTGAAATAAGAAGTTTAAAAATAAATAAAAGCAGGCCAAGTGTGTGTCAGAGTACGCACCACATAGGGTTTCGTAATCAGTACTAGTATTTACCTGATCTATGTAATAAAATAAATTAAGATATAACTAAAATTAAATTATAAATAAAATACTGCATCCTGATCTATAGTAGGTGAACCAAAGTAAATGTAATAAGCCTCTTCTAAAATGTTTAGGAATGCAGAATACTTACCAACACATCACCCCTTGGGTCATTTAGAATATTCCATTCTTCTAAAAATTCTGCCACACTTGCTTTATTGGAGCACTCTCTTAGAGGGTAGGTTGAAAGCCAGTACTCAATAACTTGAGCCCAAGGTTCTGAATGGTTTCTTAAGAATGCAATTTTATCTTCTTGCTTGTCTGCCAAACACATAAAAATAAATTTACAGGTGGTTAAGTACTATACAGTAGACAGTGAAGTCTCTACATTGAAAAGCTGAGATGAGCATGATGATGAGATAGATGGTGACGATATAATATAAAAAGTGATCCAGTCGATATGTAATGTAGTAATTCTAATGGTACTTTGTCTAACCCTGTGTTATACCAAGGTCTAAAACATGCACCTATAGGATCTTACTCTCTCTTGTGATGAATGATGAAATGAAAATGTAATAAGAAAATTACATATTATCAATATAGTAGCAATAATAATTTAATCACAGTATGTACTAGGAGAGCAGACAATACATGTGAGATGGTTATTTTTTACCAAGCAACATTTTTAGTATCTAGTATTGTTTGGTGACTGAAACATTATTACTTGATGTTGATAAATTTATGTAGGTGCCATGGCATCGGTGGAGACGCACATGACCTATATAATTTTCTATGCTTTCTCTACATTTCCTAAATTAAATACTTACTTTGCCTGTAACACATGCATAACAAGCGCTTTTCAACTATTAAATGTTTCTATTCTACCTATAACATTATCTAAAACTACACATAATTTGTTGTACTCTACACCGTGTTCCGGACGATATACATAAACTTCGACCAGATGTTCAAACCACGGAAGTAAGCATTTTTCATTATGGACACATTAATAAATTCTTATTTTTTATTTTTTGTTAATTTTCATACAAACTAAATACCTAGACGTAAATAACCCGATATGCATGCCTCTTTATCCGAATTGGCAACGTCATTCATAACATTTGGCGGGCTGAAACAAATGAAATGCAAATAGTATTTGATAGATTTCAAATTAAGATACTTTCTCACTGCATAGCTCAATTAAATTTCATTAAATGAAATTACAAATATCTTTGTAACGAAGCCTTTTTAAGTACTACTTCCTTTGCTGGATTTGATTTGTAAAAGCCATAGAAGTATTTGCTAAAGTTTATGGATAACGTGAAGAACACGGTGTATACATAGGTAATGTAAAAAAAACCTTTCAGTTCTTCTAAATATCTGATTTTTTTCACACTTTCACCTTGTTCTATTTCTGTCTTACTTTTTCTTTTCTCGCCAGATTTGTACAAAATATTTCTTATTTTATCCACTAACTTTCCCTTTGCAAACAATGGTTTCCCAGAAAAAGATTCATTTTTTTTTACTGGTGGAACAAAGTATGTTCCGCTATTCTCCCTAGGGAACAGCACAATTATTTTTCCTGTGATAAAGTTATACTCTTCATGAGTAATTTTACTGAAAGGATTAAAATTAGTGAGCAATAATACTTCATGTCACCTAGTAATAAAGCATTTGGTTAATAAATCACTAACCTGAAGAGTTGCCTACATTCTGGTTAAATCTCTAATAGTTTAACTTAAATTTGGGAACAATTTAAACTTAGACCTCATAGCTTAACATATTCTACAATGTGTTTAAAAGACAAAGTGAAACAACTTACTAGTTAACAATCCTAGTGAATATATGCCTCACAATGATATCCACCAACTGGTTTCTGTGCTTAGCCGTTAGTGTGTTGTGTGATTTGTAGTAGGTAATTATACTATTCCCACATGGTGAAGTGCTGAGAAGTGTTTTTAAATCGAAGTCCGGGAAAGGTGGCCGTACATTTGAAACTAAACTTTCAAAAGATATATTATCCAAGTCGCTCAGATCTGCATCACTCAATGTTGTCAATGTTGTTGTTGTAGCAGTATCCGTCTGAAAATTAGTACATAATATGCCACTGTCAATCTGTCATTCTTTTTTTTTTAAATAATATTCCAAAACTATCACACAACGCCATTTAGTCCCAAGCTAAGCAGAGCTTGTGTTATGGGTACTAGACAACTGATAAACATACTTATATATTTCTAAATACATATTATAGATAAATGTGACCTGTCAAATTGTCAATCTCTAGATGCTAGGTGAATTGACAGCTATTCAGAATAGACCAGCTAAATGCGAAACCATTTTCTATTTATATATTATTTTCTGTCTGTTAATTCCAGCATCACAAAAAAACTACTAATCCTATTTTGAAAAGGTCAGCTAGTAATCAATTGATGTTCTGGTTTCACAGTAGAAAGCAAAAAATCTTTTGAATGTGAACAAGAGAGCTATTGTACCTACCGAATTATTTATACAAAATAAAATTTTACCGGTAGACAGAATAAAGATCAGTAATTATAACTACTTATTAAGATGGAACTTACATGTGTTGTGAAATGTTCCTTCAATTTCGATGTAATAAGTATTCTGGGGCCAATTAGTGGGCATAGCTCCTTCAGAATTTCTTCACTTAGGGCATTTAATTGGTTAAGTTTAATTTCATTTTCTGTAAAATAAAGATAATTAATTATATACACCGTGTTCTTCACGTTATCCATAAACTTTAGCAAATACTTCTATGGCTTTTACAAATCAAATCCAACAAAGGAAGTAGTACTTAAAAAGGCTTCGTTACAAAGATATTTGTAATTTCATTTAATGAAATTTAATTGAGCTATGCAGTGAGAAAGTATCTTAATTTGGCCTATGTTGCCGCTTAGTGCGAATACTATTTGCATTTCATTTGTTTCAGCCCGCCAAATGTTATGAATGAAAATACGACGTTGCCAATTCGGATAAAGAGGCATGCATATCGGGTTATTTACGTCTAGGTATTTAGTTTGTATGAAAATTAACAAAAAATAAGAATTTATTAATGTGTCCATAATGAAAAATGCTTACTTCCGTGGTTTGAACATCTGGTCGAAGTTTATGTATATCGTCCGGAACACGGTGTATAATGTATGTCTTAGAATAATACCTAATATTATTTTAAGGTCTGCGTGGGTCAATGGGTCGTCTTATGGGTGGGCGTGTTCTAGATCATCTATATCATTTAAAAAAATAGATCGTAGCATCTGCCCTGCTAATTGTACTTGCAGTAGGTACCTATTTAATCGTCATTTTTGGGATTTTCACTTATTGGAAAACCTAAGATTACCCACTGACCAATTTTCTTGTTTTAGGCACAATTCAAAAGTAGGTGACTTTTTGTTTAGTTACTTACCATAAAATACCTTTTACCGCGTTTAGCTACAAACCAAACCACCATTTTGCAAGTAGGTACTACGCCCCTAAGACGACCCATTGACCACGTTTGCAATTAGGAGGGCGCTAAAACTCGGTCCTGTAGGCGCGAGTTTGTAGGCTAAAATTCGCATGAGTACGAACGAACGACCTAATAATTACGGGGGCTATATTCTGATATTATTATTTATTTGCTATGGTCCCTTGTAAATATCTACATAATTAGGATACCTCAGATCAAGTATTTTTTTACTTGATCTGAGTATGATACACACAAATTACATTACACAATAAACAAGGTAGCTACAGTAATGAGAATGTATTTACCTTGAAATCGGTCAATAATTATTTCTGGAACGTTCCATGTTCGTAACAGCGTATCTATGCCGGGCTCCGAGTTATCTTTGTCATCCATCTAATAATGAAAAGCTTTATTTAAAACACTACATAACATAATGGTTGGGTACTTGAACCTACTAATAACTTTGTTCTTCAATATCTACTCACCTTTGATAACTTTCCTTTAACTGGAAAAAACGTTATACACTCAGCGCAGCGAGTCCGTCAAATGAATTGGGGCTCGTCGTAAACGTCGCGCGAGCGCCGTTCCAAGGTTACCAATTCTCAAAAATATTTACCCCTAAAGCTAACGTCGAAAACGCCTAAAATTGCTACAATTACTTGAAAATCCCAGCGAGTGCGATGAATGCATGAATTATGGACAATTGAACTGATTAAGAAATCAGGACTAGGATTTAGACTAGGAGTTTAATATTATGCTTTCAAACGATGAAAGTTCTATGCAATTATATTGACGGACAGAAATGACAAAAGTTAAAAAAGAATCGTGTGCAGAGACTTCTATAAAGTCGATTTCAAACAGTTTTTAACCAATGTAATAAAAAAGATGGTTCTTAAGTGGACGCGTACCTACGTATGAAATATTGAAAGCGCAATATCAGTAATGTCTTTCATTTTGGTCAGAAAACCATACGTAATCTATATATATAAAAGAACAGGGTTTTTTATTAAGACTCGACTACAGCCGAAACCGCTAAACGCAGTAACTTGAATTTTGGACAGCAGTTGCAGTCTACCATGTAGGGAAGCAATAAGACGGGATTTTGCGAAAATCCTCCTTTAAGGGGGTGAAAAGGGGTAAAAACGTTTGTATGAAAAATCTTATTCCTTGGGTTTATAAATTTGAAACTTGCCACGAATAAGAACACAAGTAAATAGAAAAGATTGGCTATATTATTTTTTCAAAACTACCCTCCATTGATAATCTAGGCGTTGTTAAAGTTTGTATGGGAAAATCATACCGCGTGGGTTTATTAATGTGAAAATCAGTATTTATATACTAGATCAGAAATAATTAAATACGTGTTTTTGGATTTTTCGAAAATCACCCCCAAGTCAGTGAAAAGGGGTATTATTCAAGTTTAAAGGGGAGATTCTTTCACCGCTAAACGTGTAACCTGAATTTTGATCGGTAGTTGCAATTTATTATGTAGGTGACCATAAGAAGGGATTTTGCGAAAAAAATCCTCCTCTAAGGGGGTGAAAAGGGGTGAAAACGTTTGTATGAAAAATCTTATTCCTTGGGTTTATGAACTTGAAACTTGGTACGAATATGAGTATAAGTAAATAAAAAAGATGGGCATTATTAGTTTTTTAAAACTACTCTCCATTGGTAATCTAGGCGTTGTTAAAGTTTGTATGGGAAAATCATAACGCGTGAGTTGTTTAATGTGAAAATCAGTATTTATATACTAGATCAAAAATAATAAATAAGTGTTTTTGGATTTTTCGAAAATCACCCCCCAAGTTAGTGAAAAGGGGTGATTATTTTTTAAGGGAGGCATTTTACTGCTTGCTTCGATAAACTCAAAACTGGTCATAAATAATCTCTCAATCGTATAAAGGATGCGTATTTATTTATATTTCAAAAATCAACTCCTAGCGGGGTGAACATCGGACTACTAGACCAATTTTAGATTTCCATTACCGGGCATTAATTTCACTGAGTTCGAAGTTAGAAACACGCGCAGACGAAGTCGCGGGCGAAGTGCTAGTAAAATAATATATGTTATGGCAAGATTGATTATTACTTTGGGATTAAAGCACCTACCGGTATTATTTTACTACCATAATGTCTATAATTTAACGGGCCATTACTCGGTAGAGCTTATCCACTCTAAAATGATGTGCGATTTCAGAGTGGACAAGCTCTACTGCATTATGTCGCTGGCGTAAATGGCCAATGTTTATATGCTTTATGTGGGCTATTGTGGCAGCTAAACCAATATATCAAATTTCATGGATGTACTCATGTTTGTTTTTCCAGTTTGTAATAATTTATTTTTTTAATGGTCTGAGTATTTTTGCACTAAGCTCTTCAAATAGTTTTTATATTATTTAAGTTCATTACATTCACAACCAAACGGAACGAATGGGTTTTGTACGTACTTTATTTCACACACTAATGAATCGAAGTCTCGAATATCGTGCTTATAAAAACAGATTGGCTAAAACATACTCCCAAAAATTGGGGAAACAATTTATGAAATTGCAACACTCGTTCCTGTTTCTTTTCGTTACCCGGCGAGACGGTTGTGACGTAGCACATATTTCAAAAAACACGAATTTGACTTAAGAATAACGTGTCTTAAATCAAATTCGTGATTCTTGAAAGATGTAATAATATTAATGTAAAATAATAAGAAGTCTTTTAAGATTCGTCATTCTTCCAACGACTTGTATGTAGGTATCTATAAAATTTCGACGATATAACAGTACAGGGAATAAAATTAGGGTTTATCAAAACTTTAATACCTATTTCCTTTGTCTCCGTACCTATACAATTCAAACCTACATAGATTAAAGTGGAAGCGTCAGAGTAGCCCGCGAAATTCAAATTTTCTTAAGTTTTTTGCAATTTGCCGGTCAGTGTCAGGCTGTATAATGATGAAATATGATTCGCGACCGTAACAAATATGGTTTTACAGAGTTGTAATCATTAAAACTATCAATACCTACAACACTCTAAGTTCATACAACCCCATTGAATGACTACCTATTTGATGAAAAAGTCATTCAATGGGGTTATATGAACTTAAAGGGTTGTATTCAATGATGTAATATATCATTGGTTGTATTCATGATTTGAATGATCATAATTCTGTAAATATAATACATATTTGTTACGGTCGCGCATCATATTTTGTTCAACATACAACCTGACACTGACAGGCAAATTGCAAAAAACGTAAGAAAAATTGAATTTGGCGGCTACCCTGACGCTTCCCCCTAAGTTTTGGTCAGCAATCAGCCTTCATATTTGATATTAAATGTTATAAAGTCAAATAGATAGGTAGTTACCAACATACCATAGGTAGCAATGGCATAGCAATAAATATTACGTAGGTACATAGGTATACGAAAAGAATTCACAAAGAAATATTTCAGATGTTAATGTAGGTAGGTAAGTAGGTGGGGCACCTAGGTACCTAATTAGTTTTGGAACAGGGAAAGGAATACCTGCATAGGTAAGTACCTACATAATAGGGTTTTTCGGTCCGTACATTTGTCACAGACGTTATTCTCAAAAAATTGATTAGTAGATAGAATTCTCGATTATAATAGGTAGTTAAAATCATTTTTTATCAACATGGTTAGTTCAAAAATGTATTTTATACATAATTACGGTTGTTTATTGAATAACGGTATTCTAAGTTACATTTATAAAATTCTTAAGCACACTCAGATTTTATCGGGAGAGGTTTTAATTCATTTTGGCTTATTACTCCTGGCTGGTTTGAATACTGGCAGGTCACATTTTGATGGCCGCAAGCAACAACTTAAATTCTAGAAAGAATGCAATGAGAACAGAACAGAACCTTGACGCTTGGAGTGACTTCCTTCTTCTTCAAAGCTGCTGCTACTCTGACGCTTGGAGTGACTTCCTTCTTCTTCAAAGATATCCTGACGCTTGGAGTGACTTCCTTCTTCTTCAAAGCTATCCTGACGCTTGGAGTGACTTCCTTCTTCTTCAAAGCTATCCTGACGCTTGAAGTGACTTACGCCAAACGTCGGAAGTGGTCCACGAAGTTCCACCGGCTGTCGAGGACGATTCCCAGGTATTTTAACGTCGACTCGACGCCGATGGATACCTCTCCCACCGTAAGTAAGGATCCCGATGGCGGCGCATTCCGAGACCCATGAAAGCACATGGCCTCGGACTTGTGCAATGCCACCTCGAGACCCAGTTGCCGGATCCTCTCAACGACGCGACCGTAACAAATATGGTTTTACAGAGTTGTAATCATTAAAACTATCAATACCTACAACACTCTAAGTTCATACAACCCCATTGAATGACTACCTATTTGATGAAAAAGTCATTCAATGGGGTTATATGAACTTAAAGGGTTGTATTCAATGATGTAATATATCATTGGTTGTATTCATGATTTGAATGATCATAATTCTGTAAATATAATACATATTTGTTACGGTCGCGCATCATATTTTGTTCAACATACAACCTGACACTGACAGGCAAATTGCAAAAAACGTAAGAAAAATTGAATTTGGCGGCTACCCTGACGCTTCCCCCTAAGTTTTGGTCAGCAATCAGCCTTCATATTTGATATTAAATGTTATAAAGTCAAATAGATAGGTAGTTACCAACATACCATAGGTAGCAATGGCATAGCAATAAATATTACGTAGGTACATAGGTATACGAAAAGAATTCACAAAGAAATATTTCAGATGTTAATGTAGGTAGGTAAGTAGGTGGGGCACCTAGGTACCTAATTAGTTTTGGAACAGGGAAAGGAATACCTGCATAGGTAAGTACCTACATAATAGGGTTTTTCGGTCCGTACATTTGTCACAGACGTTATTCTCAAAAAATTGATTAGTAGATAGAATTCTCGATTATAATAGGTAGTTAAAATCATTTTTTATCAACATGGTTAGTTCAAAAATGTATTTTATACATAATTACGGTTGTTTATTGAATAACGGTATTCTAAGTTACATTTATAAAATTCTTAAGCACACTCAGATTTTATCGGGAGAGGTTTTAATTCATTTTGGCTTATTACTCCTGGCTGGTTTGAATACTGGCAGGTCACATTTTGATGGCCGCAAGCAACAACTTAAATTCTAGAAAGAATGCAATGAGAACAGAACAGAACCTTGACGCTTGGAGTGACTTCCTTCTTCTTCAAAGCTGCTGCTACTCTGACGCTTGGAGTGACTTCCTTCTTCTTCAAAGATATCCTGACGCTTGGAGTGACTTCCTTCTTCTTCAAAGCTATCCTGACGCTTGGAGTGACTTCCTTCTTCTTCAAAGCTATCCTGACGCTTGAAGTGACTTACGCCAAACGTCGGAAGTGGTCCACGAAGTTCCACCGGCTGTCGAGGACGATTCCCAGGTATTTTAACGTCGACTCGACGCCGATGGATACCTCTCCCACCGTAAGTAAGGATCCCGATGGCGGCGCATTCCGAGACCCATGAAAGCACATGGCCTCGGACTTGTGCAATGCCACCTCGAGACCCAGTTGCCGGATCCTCTCAACGACTATCGCAACCTTCAAAGCTACCCTGGCGCTTGGAAAGACTTCCTTCTTCTTCTAAGCTACCCTGACGCTGAACTTGAAGTATCTTCTTCAAAGCAGCCCTGACGCGGTGGAACTCGGAGTGACTTACTCAAGTACTATAATATTTTAAAACCTCCTTTCCTCGTGAGAGTGTAATAAGGTAGCGGTAGGTTTAAAAAAAAAACATTTGTGTTTTTTACTTGTCCTAATTTTTTACTCAATAATAATTGTTCAGTCTACTTTTTCCTCTTTTATTTGGTGAGGGATAAGTATTCGTGACGTTATGAGTGTAATAGTTGTAGGTAGGATATTGTAGATATAGCACGTTATTGTAAAAATATTATTTTTAAAATAAGTATGTGCCTTTTGACCTAGGTAGTACAGTCGGCCAAGAAAGTGGTGTACCACCCTAAGGTTGAATATCGCTTGCAGATTCATACGTGATAAAGATTAGTTTCGCTTGCAGATCGATCTGACAACTTCTATTGCTGTCTTTATCTGATTATTGATAACGACTTTTACTGTTTGTAACGTGACAGCTGTTCTTAGTTTGAACTTGATGGAACCAATGACGTCGTAAAATCAACGGCGGGGGGCTGTAGATTTTGATGACAAAATTGTATCTACAAATTCAGAATTGTAATCAACAAGTTACATAAAATTGTAAAGGCACAAGGCGAATGCACAAACCTACAATTTCTGTAAACTTGTAATTACAATATCAATAAAAAACAAGCTAAAAATAGATTTATCCTTTTATTAAATTTCTACAATCAATTTTAAAATACTTATAACAAACAAAACATAGCATATAATAGTAATATTTAGAAGATATTGAAAATTTTTAAAAATTAGAAACGGGTGTAACCGCCGTTGGCCTCTATAACCTCTAAAAGACGAGACCTCATTGAACCAACAAGCCGTGAGCAAATATCGGTTCCCCGCATTTCCTCCCAAATATAATTACAGTGACTAATAAGAGCTTGTTTGGTTCTTTCATTTTGATGCGACCATCGTTGGACCATAAGGCCCCAAAGATTTTCTATCGGGTTGAGGTCCGGCGATCTTGAGGGCCACTGAATTACCCTTACGTCAGTGTGTGAACGAAACCAGGCTCTTACGATCCTCGCATTATGAATTGAACAATTATCTTGAACAAAATCAAATTGTGGCACTTCGTTCTCCGGGTAAACATTACGGACTGTCGGTAGCATTGCATTCTGAAGCACGTCGATATAATTTACAGCCGTCGCTCGAGGAAGTAGAGAACACAATTCTCCTACACCATCCGCACTCATCCAGCCCCAAATATTTACGGAAATTCGACCTGATTCTCTATTTGGGATTACATGATCATCTTTATACCGTGTTGAATTATATCGCCAAAGGTGAAGACGTCCATGCTGACTGGATTTAAACGTTTTTTCATCACAAAACACTGTATTAGACCAATCAAACTCTAAGTGCTCTCTGGCGAAGTTCAGACGAGCAAGTCTGTGAGCATCCGTCAAATATATTTTCTTGGCGTAATGCCTGTGGTGCAACCCCATGTAATGTAGATGATTCCTTATTGTTTGGGCACTCACATCGAACATCTCCGCAAAATGTTTTGTGGGCTTAAAACTATTGATTTCATATTCCCGTCTCATAAATTCTCTATCGTTATTGGAGAGTGCAGGCCGGCGACCACTTCTTCTGTGATCCAACAAACTTCCCTCCTCTCCTTCACGACGAATCCAAAAGCGGACAGAACGCCTCGATATATTCAAATTCCGGGATATCGCACTGATACTGCTTCCCTCATTAAATTGGGCAATTATTTGTGCTCTTTCGCCAATGGTCAAGTTGGCAGGCATTGAGATGATTTTATATGCAGTTGATTGAAAAATAACACGGAAAATATATCGATTTTTTGCATATATTTGACAAAATGTCAATTGTCAGTTTTCTTTTTCAAATGGAATTCGGTTGTCTATTTAAATAGTTTTTATTACTTTTGTTTGGAAACATTTCAATTGCTTTGTAGAAACTAATGTCCTTTTCATTTATACTAAAGGTTAAAATGTCATGTACTTATATGTGACATATGACGTATGAATACTAAATACATAGGTTTACGTCATGATAATGTTGTCTCTTTCAGTAATATCTTTTTATAACGAACCTTGTTGTAATTTTCGATGACCGGGAAACTAAATCAAAACTGGTACACCACTTTTTTGGCTGACCGTACCTATACCTACATAGTATTAATCCTTCCTTAGTAGATAAAAAACTTCAGTTAGCTGAAGCAACTTATTATTATGGACTAGTAGGTTCACATCGGTGTACCCAGGGGGACGGCAGCTGCCGGCCGCCTTTTCTTTTAAGCATGGGAAATCATGAAATAACTCCTTCCGCTCTGGGCGGAATGGAAGGAAGTGTCAGACTCTTACTGACTAAAACCCATCCGTACTACTTCAAGTGTCCTTTACGTTCCAGGGCCGCGGTGACTCTTTCCGCAACAGTTGGCTCCCCAGGATTGGAAGTGATATGAAGTTTCGAATGACGTTATTGCGACGCACGCTACTTCGAAAAAAATATACGACCTTTGGAACTTTGGAGATTACAGAATTAATTCAACAAGCTTAGTCTTTTTATCCAAAGGTGAAAACAACCCTAGAAGTTTTGTTGGCAATGCCTTATTCTACGGCTACAATTGAAAGGTTATTCAGTACACTCAGACGCGTAAACATTATCGAAAACAGACAGGTGAATAGTTACACACCGATTTCTCTCAGTCGCTAGTCGTCAATAATTTGACATTCGGAAGAAGAAGACAAAGCGTTGTGTAACTATACAGACGCTATACAACGTTTATTAGTACGGCTGTCACTGTAAAATCTTTTTAACAGTAAGACATGTGACCCGGCTTTAAAAAATATCTGATCTAAACATATACCGTATTTTCTTACTAAAAACGTTAGTATATCTTATTTTGAAACAATTTGGATTCCTAGTTCAACACCATAACTTCTTTCCACAAAACAAAAATGGTTATTCGAAAAAATTTGACCACCTTTACTTGAATAATTTAGATTATTACGTCAATGCAACTATTTACTTAACCAAAAACAAACTTTTCTTAAATCAAACATATATTTTCTTACTAAAAAAACGTTAGTATATCTTATTTTGAAACAATTTCGACTCCTAGTTCAACACCATAACTTCTTTCCACAAAACAAAAATGTCTTGTTCGAAAACATTTGACTACCTTTACTTGAATAATTTAGATTATTACGTCAATGCAACTATTTACTTAACCAAAAACAAACTTTTCTTAAACCAAACATATATTTTCTTACTAAAAAACGTAGTATATCTTATTTTGAAACAATTTCGATTCCTAGTTCAACACCATAACTTCTTTCCACAAAACAAAAATGTCTTGTTCGAAAACATTTGACTACCTTTACTTGAATAATTTAGATTATTACGTCAATGCAACTATTTACTTAACCAAAAACAAACTTTTCTTAAACCAAACATATATTTTCTTACTAAAAAACGTTAGTATATCTTATTTTGAAACAATTTCGATTCCTAGTTCAACACCATAACTTCTTTCCACAAAACAAAAATGTCTTGTTCTAAAACATTTGACTACCTTTACTTGAATCATTTAGATTATTATGTCAATGCAAGTATTTACTTAACCAAAAACAAACTCTTCTTACACCAAAAATGTATTGCATTATTGCAAAATGTAAGTCTATCTTATTTCGAATCATTTTAGATTCTTCTTTCAAATCCGTTATTTTCTCACATTAAATGTAATCTTCTTAGAACAAACAATATTTTTCTTCATCGAAAACGTTCCTGCTTTTTGATTATGAGAATCGTCAAATACTAACATGAAGAAAATGAGATTTTGTTTTTATGATGTTTTGTTTTTAGTTTAAGTAAATGGTACAACTTTTGGTTTGAAATATTAAAGGCTCTTGAACTTAGAATATGTTGTTTTATATTGAAACACATAAAAGTCTTAGTTCAAAAAAGTAATTTATTGTTCAGACAAGACTCAAAACTTCTTAAAAAGAAAATAATTGTTTTGATTTTAGTAAATATAAGGAGAATAATATTGTTTTTCGTGGAGAATATCATTTCGGTTGGACTAAGACATTATTTTTAGTTCAAGTAAATTTTTATTTGACATTAAACAATATTCCTGAGAATAAAAATATTCTTGGAAGAAAACTAATTCCGCGAGCATTTTTTTCCGTGTAGGTAGCGTTCTGTAAGTTCTGCCTACTTCATGGGAAAAAATGTATGTGTCCCTTGTCTTGAAAGGGTACCGCTTCCATGGAACGCATAGGGCATGTGAAGAAACGTGATGATTTGAAGTCAGTAAGAGTCTGTCAGTCCTTACCGCTCCACGCAGAGGTTGGAGGACTAATTTGATGATATATACACCAAAAAGAAAAATGCTTGAGTGTACATATATATTATGTATGTAATATGTGTGACAGGCCTGTTGGTCTAGTGGTTAGTGACCCTGACTGCTATGCCAGAGGTCGTGGGTTCGATTCCCACCCAGGACAAATGTTTGTGTGATGAGCACGATTATTTGTTCTGTGTCTGGGTGTAATTTATCTGTAATATTTATGTATTTAGAAATATATAAGTATGTTTATCAGTTGTCTAGTACCCATAACACAAGCTCTGCTTAGCTTGGGACTAGATTGCGTTGTGTGATAGTTGTGGAATATTATTATTATTATATTAATATAAACAAAGGGATTTCCTTTCCATCCAGAAAATCAACAGCCAATATCCTACGAAAACTGTTAAAAAATTCAAATGCTCAGAAAAGGTTTGTCCCAAACGCCCCCGACCCCCATATCAAAGGGTTCCCCCATGTATTAGGCGTAGTTCCCACTATCCGACCTCAATGCTATTAGCAATGCTAATTAACGGTCGCGTTCCCAGGATGGTGGCCACTCAGCCGGAACCCATTGAAGGTTGTCTCCTGATTCAATGGCACTATGTAATCTGACTTGGTTAACGTGATCTAAGATTTGTATGTTTTTGTTTTTCGTTAAAAAGGAACCCTAAGGCGCGGCCCACATAGAAAAGACGTAAGACGCAGACGGGGCGAAGACATATTATGCCTCTTCGGAGTCTCTCACATACAAAATGTAAAGAAGCGTCGCGACGTAAAATACACAGAAGAGACGGGGCGCGGGCGCGACTCTCATACATTTTCGCACGTCCGCGACGCGTCCTCGTCTTACATCTTTTCTATGTGGCCAGGGTGGCCAGCGCCTCAAATGAAAAAGCGTGAGGGTGTTTACGTTACAAGTTGTATTTTTATAACATCACGCCTGCATTGCTCAAAGGGTTAGGGTTGTTCTAATAGTACCCCTACAATCGCCTGTTATTTTTTTAAGTCAAACATAATAGGGATCGAGATAGATTAGAAGAGATATTTTTGACTCTTAAGAAACTCTAAGAAAGTTTTGATTGAAAAACTCAATAACACTTTGCCTTACCCAGGAATTCAACTTAAGAATGTCAGCACTTTTTTACCCCATATTGTCCCATTGCTGGGCATTGATTTCCATAACCTTTCCTCAGTCCAGTTTTATCTCAGCTTGCAAAATAGTTGTAGCAAAAAAAAAATACAAAAACAATATTCAGTATATCATTTAGGGGTAATAAAAGTGCTGTTCATTTATTACGTGATAACGGGCGCTAGAATTTCAGCATTATATCTATGAGAATAAAAGAGATTTTACGGTCGTAAAAAATATCAACATGAAGTTACTACACAATAAGGCAGGAGCTAGTATATCCGCATTAATGTTTACATTAATGTACATTGTGCTAACATAAAGTAACATTTAACTTAATAAACAGTACAGAAACTTGTTGACATAATTACTACGTTCTCGTTTCTTTGATCAAAAACAGTAAATTACTGTGATTTATCGTAAGCAAACATCTTGATAATTTCTTGTGATCGATGGCTGTAATTATTACTTACACTCATTAGTAGTTATCGTGGTTTACATTGTAATAAACTAATAACCTATGCTTCAGGGCTAAGACGATGATTAAACGAATCCGCACGTCCGCGCGGATGGTCGGAGAGGATGAGGGACGGATGGCGGTGAGTGATACTCGTACGCGCGGTCCGGTTTTATACGTGTGTTTTGCATCAACTGATTTCATACAAGCAATTATGACGAGAGTTCCGCTTCACCATCAAACCGCGCGGACGAGCGGTGGCGTGTGATAACCGCCTAATATGAGCGGATATTGTTGTTTAAATAAATAGAACATAATTATTACCTAGAGACCTTTGCAGATCATTTATTTTCATAAACGTATTTATAAATTATCATTAGGTTATCACAACTGTCAAGCTATTAAAACGCTATCTCGTAACAATTTAATAACCATTTTACTGCAGTACTAAAAAAAACATCGTAACTCGTGAGAAGCGAAAATAAAAATCTAACATACGATATACCTAATTATATGAACTTGAACTCGGTTCTCCACATAAATCTCTCAAAAAATGTCAATAATCCTAGAAAATTTATTGCTCATGTCGAATGTAACGAACACTGCTACGTTCACAGTAACATGTAGAAAAAAGTCGGTACAAAAAAATAAAAAGCACAAAGTAAGCCACAAAAAGATAATAAATAACGTAACTCGAAGACCGCATTACGACATTTTGGCCAGATAAGGGAAACACAGTGACAAAAAATGCAGACACAGAAAAAAAAACCAAAAAGACAAACGTAGACAGTAAAGACTCCGTTCAGAAATATAACATAAATTAGAATGAAGTGTTTCATTCAAAGTGCGATAAGCCACCCTTCGGTAAACTAAGTTCACGCTAAAGTTTCAAGTACCGCCGTACGGGATGTATCAAACTTATCTGATATAGGTCAAACGTCTACAAGGGCCAAAATCACTTGCAGTCCTGTGAAGTTATACTCAGTTTTTGATAAGGGAAAGCAGCTCTTGTCAAGGAAATACCTTTCTTATGTTAAGACGTTTGAGGAGCTTGGAATGCCTTGAGCTTATAACCGAGATTTTGGAGAAATTCTACGCTAGAATATTTTGTTTATTGCTTTAGCTTGTTTTTGATGAATTTACAAGTCTTACTACTATCATACCTAGAAAGTTTGCGAGGATGAATGGATTTTTATTACTTTTTGCCCCAAACCTTCTAAACGGATTTGGATGAATTCCGGGTCTAAAAACAGCCACTTAGTAATACATATTCTTTGAGATTCACTTCGTGAATGAATGACAGAAGAATAGCCAACGACGTTGCCGGAAATTTACGATATGAATCATTAGGAATATTGCTTAAAGTGGCCGTTTTAGATCGGCAAATAATTTATAATCTAACTACCCTTCATCATCATCATCATCACCATGTCAGCCGTAAGACGTCCACTGCTGAACATAGGCTTTGCCAATAATTTCCAACAGGACCGGTTGGAAGCGGCTTGCATACTACCCTTATTTCTCGCTAAAGCTATTGTGAAACAGACCGGCGAAGCGAATGCGATCCGAATCCTGTCATATAGAAAAGCGAAAGCGGTCCGATAGTCTATGTGACAGGCTTCAAACAATTCCATATTTTATATTACAACCAAAAACGCTTCGGCACGCATTCGTTTCGCCTGTCAGTTTGACAAAGGCTTAATAGTTAAATGAATTGACTCTTTTACAGTTTGCGAATAAATATTGAACGACAAAAATAACCACTTGGATAAAGCTAACTCACTAAAATTAAGCTCTCAGAACTTGAAAAATTCCAAGTAATCTGTATATTACAAATAAATATTCAAGTACAATGCCACAACTTGTTTAAAGGCCTGTCCTACACAATACAGTGGTGTTGTGTCGCGTTAACTTACCCTTTGTTTCAAGAAAACACCACCATTGTTCCTTAGTCTTCGCAGAAATGGCCGTCGTAACTACCAGGGGGGGTCTAAAAAGCCATTTAAGCAGAATCATAATATGAATCGTAAAACAAATCTTAAGAAAGTAACTAAACTGATTAATGAAATTAAAATTCTTATCACACAATTAGTCTGTTTTGTAGTTTTGTTTGGCAAATTTTAAAATGGTCCACCTAATGCATAGGCATAAAGCATGGCCTAAATAACAGCTCCTTAAAATTGCCATACTTTTTATTAAAAGATCAAAAAATTATAAGATCATCTATCTCTTTCTTGTACGACAAAATATCTTTGGTAATGTTCAGAGATAAATGGTCTGACAATTGCTTTTCTCTCTTACTACAGAGTACCTATGACTTTAGGCCGTTAACACTCAGTCCATGCTAGAAATCTATGTTTAGATACCATTTTACGAATATAAGAAGAATTGCTAATGATTGCAGATGCTGAGTTGGTAACCCTTTTGGTGTGGACATGCTCAATCAGAATTCTTACTGTGTATTTTTAATTCTATTATTTTTATATATTTTTTTCTATTTCTGTGTGTGTATGTCCAATATCAAATAATTAATGTTTTTCTATTCTATTCTATTATGCTGGGAATTAACAAAAAAATAATAAGAATTACTTTAACTGGCCTTTTTAGACTCCCAAGAATTACTTCTTCGCAACAAATATATTTCTTTCTTATTTGGTCTTTATTTAATGGCACTGCAGTGCTGTCCCTGGAATGGATCTTAGCTAGCTTCGACCATAAAAGGTGTTAAAAGAATCTTTAATAATGGCTTCCTTAGAACAACTACCTCGATTCCAGAGTTGGGAAGTGTTACTGGGTATTCCCATTAGGAATTTCTCAGTACTGGCAAGCACTGTCTGGTTGATGGCAATAGGCCTTCCCCCTATTACATTGGGACTTAAAAATAACTAGCGAAACGGGGGTGTAGTTTTAGGTACAAGTTACAACTCTAGCTAACCGTTACGGGATTACAGGTGTGATGTTATGATTCTTAGAGCAAGTTTTAATTATGCCTTTTCAAGTTTATTGTCGGTGGTTATGTCGCCTAATGGGGTATTTACACGGGTCGATTTCTCGGCCGATTATGCCGTGTGCAAATCGCCTGTCACATCGCTTGCAAAAATCGAATCGCCATAATTATACCATCACCATCATCATCAGCCTATAAATCTTCCCACTGCTGGGACACAGGCCTCTTCTCTGTGAGAGGGAGTGGGCCGTAATCTACCACGCGGGCCCAGTGCGGATTGGTAGATGTCACATGTCTTCGAATTTTTGGTTCTAGGACATGCCGGTTTCCTCACGCTGTTTTCCTTCACCGTTTTGAGAGCAGTGGTGTTGAAATAAATTACACAAAGTAATGCGCCTGACGGGGTTCGAACCCACGACCTACAACTCGTAAGTCGAGGCCGATACCACTGGGCCACCACTGCTATCATAATATATATATCATAATTATACAGTATTCGACAATAGAGAAATAAAACTGTCCTCATGCGGTGGGCAATCGCCGTCAACGGCAAGTCGGATGTTAGGGCTTATGATTTTAGTCACTTGATTGACCATTTACAAGGTCGATTTTCGCCGCACTGCTAAATCGACCAGTGTAAATGCCCCATCATTTACAACAAAGGATAATTTTTATCTCTTGTTATCCAGTTACATCAAAATACATTCGCAGAACGTCTTACGTCACGATAACAAAAGCGTCGTTATCACGGTAGAAAATTTCACGTATTCACGCTCGTATAATAGCGGCCATACACCATACTGCCTATCGTACAATCGGCATGACGATCGATTTGATCAAATTGGCAGTTCGTCCATATACACCATACACCATACTGCCTATCGTACAATCGGCATGACGATCGATTTGATCAAACTTCAAATCGGCAGCAGTGATGCCAGCTTAGCAACTTTATAGCTAGATCTAGCTATTATTCGGTGACCGACAGCTACAATTTTATAAAAGTTGTGGCTTAACTTTTTAGCTACTGTTTTACCGACTTGTTTTTTTACCGGTCTATCCCACTGGTGGGAATCAGTTGGTAATACAAGTGAAGGTCGGAAAACATTTGCTTATCGTTAAGCAAATGTTTTCCGACCTTCAAGCGATTTTCGACCTTATTGACATTTATGCAAACACCGGATTTTAATGAAGGAGCAATGTTAGCTAACGAGAATGTGAGAAAAAACAAACTAAATTTTAAATGTCAATAAGGTCGAAAATCGCTTGAACCAGTTTTTTCCACTCCACTCCACTGTAAAAAGTGTCGTGACAATTTTTTCCGCCTAGCCCCCTTTCGCAACGCGCCATAAGGAACTTCGTTCCAAAAAAATAAACGTTTCGAATTGAGAACCTCCTCCTTTTTTTTACGTCGGTTAAAAAGTAGCTACCGAATATTAGCTAGATCTAGCTATAAAGTTGCTAAGTTGGTATCACTGCTGCCGATTTGAAGTTTGATCATTCCGATTTGATCAAATCGATTTGATCAAATCGATTTGATCAAATCGATTTGATCAAATCGGCATGATCATGCCAATTTGATGGATTCCACGCCCACACACGGTCAAATCTAACTGATCAAATCGGCAGCGTCATGCCGATTGTACGATAGGCAGTATGGTGTATGGCCGCTATAAGGGTTGGAGGTAGCAGTAATTGTTCGTAAAACGGTAAGGCAAATTATACCCGGCAAGAAGTATGGCCGCTACACAACCAAGGAATTATTCCTTTACAAATCGTAACGGAGTTCACGGATGTAGTGGAGCTAGAAGTGGCAGTAAAACTATAAAAAGTAATTGGTTACAACTTTGTCCCTGAGTAATGTTTTAATTGCGTTTTCCGTGTTATTTTTCGCTCTAAACACGGTAACACTGAATTTGCATGTGATTGTATGTGTTGAATCGGGGTGTCGGTTCACGGTTGACTTTATTTGTTTAGGATGGATTAAGTGCCATATGAGGAGACTTTTAGTGATAAGTAATGTATCCTTTTAGTGCCTAATTGGCCGTGAACTGGAAAGTTATCAATTAAATAGCTGGCTCCAATACAATCAAGTATTATTGTATGACACAAAATCCACTAAAATGTCAATATTTCCAAAAACGTAAATCTATTTTAATAAAAAAATGATAGCTTGGCTTTTAGAAAAATTAATACCAACACCTACCCCATAGTCCTAAAATAAAAAATGACTTCGTTTCAATGCATACAAAAATCGTCCAGCTCAAAAGTCCTGCAATTTGTGTTCACGCCATTAAAACCAGTCCAGTGTGCCAAAAACAAATGAAGTGCGGTACGAAGCGCTTCTAGCAATGCGCTACATTAACTCTACGCTCACTACCGTTTGTTACCCACTACATATTGTATGTGGTTGAATAATAGCCCACAACACTCTAGGGGATGAATTTCATTATGCCTTTATGTTTGAAAGCGAGAATTTCTTTGTGAGTTTATGTTTTACTACGATTTTTTATTTCTTTTAAGGTGACGATAGACTTCAGCATAAACTTGTAACAGAACATCGAATATTCGCCGTTAATTTTGTCGAACTGAACAACGAACAGAGTCTACAACATTTTCACGATCTTTCTAGCGAACGCTCTAGTCGATGTCAAAAAATGTTTCTTCATGAAGATGTCAGACTTGAAAGTCGGTTCGGCAAAAAGCTCGCCAGAAAGCCGTTAGAATACTCGCTAAAACGCTCTCGTTTGCTAACCAACTTTATTTTTATGTAATGTAACATTCGCAAGGATGCTCAAGTTTATCGGCACCTTAAATCCGTTTGAATTTGGCAGCTATTTTCTTTTTGTTCAACATGCGTGAAGATTTGATAAGTCGTACATAAAAATGTGTATAAAATATTACTTTTTAAGACATAAATATTTCAAGTTTTACAGCCACACGCTTCAATAATTCTATTCTTTACCCAAATCACGTAACAAAGATAAATCTTTTTCTAATCTCTAATAATCAGGAATATATTTCAGAAATACACGAACTTTGTGGTAACTTTCTAAGAAACGGTGATTTGAACTTTGCCTGTTACGGAATTCACAGAAAGTTTTGATTGATAACAAAAGTAGTTTACAATACCAAAAATTTTACGGACAGTACTGAGCCTAACGTGAATTTATTAGTTGCCTTATCACATTGTTATCTTGTATTATCCACACATTACAAGTTCGAATACAAATAAAAATATGGAAAAATTAAACGAAAATAAAACAAACATTAAATGCTTCGTTGTTTGCATATTTTGTTTTTATACGTATTATAATTTTTTTATTTTGTGAATATTTAAATTTAATTAATTGTCATGTATTTCAAATACGATACGAGGCGATAATTCTTGGCAATAAGAGCATCTGCTCTTATTGCCAAGTATTTTTCGCCTACCTACCTATTTGGTATCAATTTCCCGCTTTTTCTTGGAAGATTCTCGGGACTGTAGGTAACTTAAAAGATGGGGATTTCAAGGTTCTATACCCTAGTTCGAATCTATGAAGTATGTTGTATTTGTAAACACATTAGTTTACTCCTCCGTTAAGTGTATATAATCAGTTAACAATAAACTGAGCACTGTTATGAGTATTAGATGGCGGGTCATAAATTACCTCTAAACATTGGACCGGGACCGGTGTAACGATGAAACGGCACAAAGGTTTGAACCCGCCACAGAGCAGGAAGAAAGCAGTAGGTTCGTAAACCTATCATTAATTTAAATTGGTTCGTGTTTTATGAGTTTCCTTATTTGAATAGCTGTACAGCCTCCAGGTTTCATTTTCAGGCTCACAATTAACTCAGATTTTCTAAGTCTTTAATGTATTAACATTAAAGAGGTCTGTTTCATTCGCTTTAACTATCCTTTGAGAAATGGTCTGGGGTCTAATCCCTATGCAAGAAACCCGTGGTTTCGGCCTTAGTTTTAACGACGAGCCCGAATTAAGAACGAATGATATTACGATTTGGCAGATAGCTCCTTAGAATCTTGCGGAAAATTCGTGGTAGGTACTAAATTTTTTTAATGCAATTCTAGGTAGGTAGGTAATAATATAGACCTTCAGAAAGGACCTTCAGTCGTGGCCGTTTCTAAGTATTGTCCGTCCGCAAAGATTTTGAAGTTAGTTACGTTCAGCCGTACCCGTTTCTTCCTTAACGGACTGAGAAAGTAGTGGTTCCGATTTCAGGATCGTGCTAAAATAAACTGTGGATGTTTTTTGCTCACTATGAAACCATCGTGGATAAGAAAGCATAAAAATTGGTCCAGCGCCTGATCTCTCTCCGTTCCTTTCATATTAGTGTCCCATGAAATGAGATTGTTTGAAGAGAGAGTGCGCTATAATATTATCACCCGTGAAAATGGCTAATCTACTTTAAAATTGACCGCTATGACCGAAAATTGACAGGATTTTTTTCTTTCGCCTCAAGGATTTTTTAAAGGATCAATAGCACTGGTACTACTGCCGTCTCCTGCCAAAAGACAAAGGCGCGCTAACTGCAAGTCACTGCAGGAGAAACATTACTCATCCGTACGTGCCCCCATGTCGTGTTTCCATGAGAGTACTTATGTATGACTATTTAACTATAACTATGAGATTTTCTGGTTCTCAGGGTAAACGTTTTGTTCTTGGTTATTAGTTTTGAAGTCGAATATTTGGAATCAATAGTTGGTGTCGATATTTCATGCACAGTAGTGCGTTTTGGTCCACAAATTTAAGGTTGCTCAGCGTGCAATGGAGAGAGCAATGCTCGGGGTTTCTCTGGTGGATAGAATTCGTAACGAAGTCATTCGCCAGAGAACCGAAGTAACCGACATTGCGCTTAGAATCAGCATGCTGAAGTGGAAGTGGGCCGGCCACGTCTGTAGACGGACAGACGGCAGATGGAGCAAACATGTGCTAGAGTGGAGACCGCGAATGGGCAAACGCAGTGTAGGACGCCCTGCTGCAAGATGGGTCGATGATTTAAGGAAGGTGCATGGCAGTGGATGGATGCGGGCTGCCCAGGACCGGGATGGTTGGCGCTCTTTGAGGGAGGCTTACGTTCAGCAGTGGACGGCAATAGGCTGACAATATATAGTGCGTTTTTACTGTTATTATATCTATTGACTAAACAACAGATGTACAGGTTGATCTTGAAGGTCATTTCTTGCTGATTTCACTCCGTGAAGCGATGTGGCGGGTATACTCAGGAATCTTTATTTATTTTTTGTAAATATTGTTTTTTTTTGTCAGCAGCGGCCTAGTTACGGCCCGTGTTTTTTTTTTTTAAACGGAAGATTTTCTTTTATTTATAGCCAAGGAGACCTTATTGATTCGAATAAATATTTCTTTCCGTTTCTAATGGAAAATGCGGCCTTCCGTGGCGTAACTTGATTTTGACACTTTATGGCCATAACCTACCAAAGGTAAAATGCATGTGTACCTACGTAATATTTTTAATATTAGGAACTGAAATATTCATATTTTTTACTCAAATAAAATATTAAAACTTTAAAATAATAGCTTGCAGTACAAACCAAGTAAAAAGTAAAACCGTCAGGCGATCGTGGGTAACCGAACAATAACTTAGAAAGTTCCCGAAGCGTTTAGTTACGCTTTTAAAACCTTTTAACTGATAGTATCGACGTAAATAAGTAGTTTTAACTTTAAGTACTTACCTGCATAGTTGGAATTTTTGTTTTAACTGCGATAACTTAATATGTTGATGTTATTTTACATAATTCTGCAGTTAAGATGTTTTTGTGTGAAGTCTTCTTCTTCTTCTTCCTGCCCTTATCCCATTCTACTTGGGGTCGGCGCAACATGTTTTCTTCTTCCATTCTCCCCTATCAGTCGTCACAGTATCATTTACTCCTTTTTCTTTCATATCGGTGAAGTAAAGTTTATTTTTGTTTAAAAGCATATCGATTGATATTGTCTATTATAGCAACAGTCACACATCAGCCCCCGTAGACAAGTGGCAATCGATAAATGTAAGCGCTCAGTTGCCTTCAATATTTTTTCTTTATACCTAAGTGTTCCCAGAGGCAGCTTAATTAAATAAAACTACCGAGCGTTTACGTTTATCGTTTGCCAAAAGTCAAGTAGCAGGTAGGGAGCAGTTGAACAATCATCATCATCATCATCAGCCGGAAGACCTCCACTGCTGAACATAGGGCCTCCACCTTAGACCGCCATGCCGAACGATAATTCGCCACTTGCATCCATCGGTTGCCCGCGACCCTCACGATGTCGTCGGTCCACCTAGTGGGAGGCCTGCCTACGCTGCGTCTTCCGATCCGTGGTCGCCACTCGAGAACTTTTCTTCCCCATCGGTTGTCAGTTCTACGAGCGAAGTGGCCTGCCCAGTTGAACAATAACTCTTCTTAAATAACCATAATTGGAAACGCTGTTACCAATTATTTTAGTCGAATATGCAAGAATATAATAGATATAACAAAATTATCTAAATCAGACCATTAAAGTTCTTCAATTAAGCCGAAATTTATGAATAGAAAATTGATTATAGATAATGGATGGATACATATTAAAAATGCAATTTTTATAATTAAATAAGTACGATCAATCAACTGAGTTTGTTCACTCTTAGACATTTAGAAAGCCTCCGAAATTAGAAATCTTAATTAAAAAAATAAGCCGTCATCCATCACCCTATAATTCTTTAAAAAAAACATAATTCTTAAATTTTTAAAACCGTATTAGAAGAGTAATCACGATAAAATCTCTCACTCTATTGTTACTTTTTATTTATCAAATAAAGCAGTTAATTAATTTTCAAAGTGAATTAAAACCTTAATGACGTTGATATAAGGGTGTTGCGTGTTTACCAGCAATATATTTCACTTAAGGCTGTACATTTCTTAGCTCACCAAGTGGTATTACGGCTAGAAATCATTTGAAGATTCAGATTTTCTAGCTTTTGTAAAAACAATGTTTATTTTGACACGACTTGATTTCTTTATTATGTTAGTGTGACCTTCGTAAGGTTTAGAGGTTACAATTATGGTCTTAATTAATTAAGAAAATAGTTTGACGTTTATGTATTTTGTGCACGAGAAGTACACACATTACTTTAGTTTCAAACTCAGGCATACATGTGCATTACTACTTATGATATGGCCTTATCATAACGCAGACTTAGCCCTTCGTACATAACGCGACGCGAAAGTGTTTTTAGGTAATTAGGTAAACCCTTTGGCGCGCAATATCCTTTGTATACGAATCTATGAATATTTCGAGGTCTAACAACAGGTTCAAATTCCAAAAACCCATACCTAATAAATCAAAACCTGCCCTCATAACAGGATAACAAAATAAACGACAGAACTTTATCAATTAAAATTTCATTACCAATACAGATTTCCATTTGACAAATATGGCGGCAGTTACTGGCGCCCAACCCTCTAAAGACTCGCCCTTAATAAAATTATGAAACAAATTAAACAACTTTGCTCATCCATCGGTTTACGACACTCATCTAAAAATACCAACTCGATAAGCTGTCCTTTGCTAATTTGTGAATTAATTACGGTTTGAAATGTTTGCGGGAATCGGAGGGTAGTCGGCAAAATAATTGCTTTCCCGTTGCTCCTTTGCCAGACGTTCGCTGGCATTGACAGCCGTTGAACTTATTTAAAATTTGCTCGAATTTAAGCTATAGTGGGGCCTTAATAATAAGCCTGAGATTTTAGCTGGCGGTTTCGAATTGAATTATGTATTTAAATAGGGAATTAGTCTCTTGGCAATTTCAAGTTAGTGCCAATTATGTCACTTTACTACCTTGTAATTTTGTTATGTTTAAAATATAAAATTAAAATGTGATGCGTTAGGAAACAAAGCGACACTGGTTGCGGGCCTGGTTAAACACGTAACTGACCCTGTAACGTTAAGGGCTATTGAAGGAACACCGTGGATTTTAGTCACTAATGCTATTGTCAAACAGAGAGGCGAAGCGAACACGAAGCAAAGCGTTTTTGTTTGTAATGTATGGAATTGTTTGAAGCCTGTCACATAGACTGTCGGACCGCTTTCGTTTTTCTATATGACAGGATTCGGATCGCATTCGCTTCGCATGACAATAGCTTAAGAGTCTGACGTTGTCTGCGTTCGAAACAGGGCGGGAGGACTCATTTAATGATTTTATCATGATAATAAAAAAGTTTTATTTATCTACCCACCTTATCTTCTTCTCATTTAAGTATCTAATCAACTTTAACAAGAATAAGATTTTAATTACCAACCCTTTCTAATTTTCTCCAATTTCTACAATAAATCGAAAGTGTCTAGAGAAAATTAATTTCTGAAAGGACTATAATTTCTTAAAGTTAATGAACGGTATAAAGAGGTAATCTAAAGAAATGCGTTTATTAAGTTTATGGTTACAGTCAACCTTAAAACTGAGAATTTAATCGAAGTTTAAGAACTAACTCACCCTTTGTTTAGGGTTTCCATTGAACATTCCTGAAAAAAGGCCGGACATTTTATTTCTGTTTTTCTTTTGTAGTGTCAACTTACGACACATTTTCATTACCATTAATAAAGGCTTAAATTCTGGACAAAGACAAGACTGAACCAAGTCTAGCCAGGTTTGTGAAATAGTCGGACATGTTCCCGGACAAATTCGGAGGGTGGACACCCTACATCTGTGGTAGTATAATGCGGTAATTTTTATGAATCATATTTTAGACCCCCGAAGTCGGTTTGTTCGTAAGAAAATATTTTATAAACCCCTTGGAAGGGTTTACGATGACCGTATTTTAGTTTAGTGTTGTTTAAATTAGGATATATCAATTGTACGACAATTTTATTTAACAGCCTTCAGAACTTTTATCTTTAACCCTATTGAGAATTATCAGTTTTCAACGTTTTGTGAGTTGTTTAGGGCGTATTTTTTCTTTTTACAATTTTGTCAATGGTTAATGATTTGGCGGATAAGGAATGCAGACTCTTCTTCCACTATTAAAGTCTTTTACCCAATTAATTTATCGATCTAACAGCTCATTATCAAACACGCATTATCGTTTATTTATTTATTTAAATTTAATGTACAAAAATTGGTACATAGGCGGACTTAATGCCACAAGGCATTCTCTACCAGTCAACCTTTGAGTTAAATGAGAAAATATTGTGGTTGGGTACAAAAAAAAAATCAAAGACATATATTAATATAGATACTAATACATATACAGGGTGTCCAGTAATGAATGGATAACCTTGGAATGGGTCATAGTAGAACTAAAGGTGATTCAGAAGAAAATACAAAAAAAAATCAATACCGAGTATTTCCTGAGATATGTCACTTTTAAGAATATTGATATTTTTTGGTACCCTACTTTACATTCTTGCACACCACAACCACAAATTGATGAATTCCATCTTTTTTTTATTGTTAATATAATCTACATTAACTGAGCTAATAGATGAGCAGTAAATAGTAACACTGTTACTAAACAGCTTTTTAGAAAATGAACTCGAATTAGTACTTTAGTGTAAAAAAATGAGAAAAATTTAATTGTGACAAAGTTTAAGCAACCATAGCATGAAAAAAACGTATGGCAACACAGGTGACCAATAATTTTAAAATAATATGCACTTAATGCCAATTTCAAAATGGTATTACTTATCATTGTACCTAATGTAAATAATGAATTATTGCAAATTGAGTTGGAAAGGAGAGCAAATTGCTGCTGAGAAAAGTTTGAAATATTCAGGTATTCCAGGTAAACCACACACATTTTAAGAATGTCACTCAAGAAAAAAAAAGTCTCATCTTCTAGACGCTTCGAATGACACCTATTTCAAATCTGTTGGATACCTTCACCCACCTTCACCCAGGTTAGGTTAGGTTAGCAAATTTCTCTCCTTTCAAACATAAATAGCAATTATTCATTATTTTCAATAGGTACAATGATGAATAATACCATTTTGAAATCTGCATTAAGTGCACATTATTATAAAGTTATTGGTCACCTGTGTTGTCATATGTTTAATTCGTCATTATACCTATTGAAAATAATGAATAATTGCCATTTGTGTTTGAAAGGAGAGAAATTTGCTAACCTGACCTGGGTGAAGGTATCCAACAGATTTGAAATAGGTGTCATTCGAAGCGTCTAGAAGATGAGACTTGTTTTTACTTCGGTGAAATTCTTAAAATGTATGGGGTTTACCTGGAATACCTGAATATTTCAAACTTTTCTCAGCAGCAATTTTCTCTCCTTTCAAACACAATTAGCAATAATTCATTATTTACATTAGGTACAATGATAACTAATACCATTTCGAAATCTGCATTAAGTGCACATTATTTTAAAATTATTGGTCATGTGTGTTGTCTTACGTTTTTTTCATGCTATGGTTGCTTAAACTTTGTCATAACGACATTTTTTCTCAATTTTTTCACTAAAACACTAATTCGGGTTAATTTTTTGAAAAGCCGTTTATTAACAGTGTTACTATTTACTGCTCATCTAATAGCTCAGTTAATGTAGATTATTTTAGCAGTAAAAAAATGATGTAATTCATCAATTTGTGTTCGTGGTGAGCAAGAATGTAAAGTAGGGTACCAAAAATTATCAATATTCTTAAAAGTGACATATCTTAGGAAATACTCGGTATTGATTTTTTTTTGTATTTTTTTCTGAATCGCCTTTAGTTCTACTATGACCCATTCCAAGGTTATCCATTCATTACTGGACACCCTGTATATACATATACAGAAAAAATACACTAAACAATATTATCGTTATCTTATCGTTCTCCAATTGTTTTTTTAATGTTATCCCACTCCTGTAGATTCTCCTATATTTTGGGTGCATTTGCAAACATATAAATTCAGCCAAACACCCAGACCCGGAACAACTACTTGTAGATCATACAAATATTTTATCCGTGCGGGGATCGAACCCGCGACAAGCACTGCAACAGTCAATCACTCAGCCACTGAGCCACAGAGACAAACGTGTCGTCAACCTAATATGACGCAGACAAACTTAAAAACAACATATTACTTAACCGACTTCCATAGAATTGTATGGTGTAATACATTACCCAGACATCGCTCTCCCAAACCCATGAATGCCATAATACGAGTAAATGCCCATAACGGCCCATACTGTAATTTTTATGATACATCTTTCGGGTACCGCATAAACGGTTCCCATTGGTAGTACATATTTCTCGTAAGCCACATATTACGGTTAATGTGACCGTTAGCTAGTAAAACCTAAGTTATGACGGAAATATGCAGAACCAAGTCATAATTTCAAGCATCCGAAATGGCGGAAGACATCTTAAGATATGGTGTTATTGACTTTTAAATTGTTGCAGTTATAACGAACGTTTTTGGGATTTCATTTGGCAGAGCTTACAAATATTTTCGGGACACTTGCATCAGTTATGCCAATTGATATTCCTTCCCCCATAAAAGAAAGTCTATCGCTGGTACAACACTGTATTGCATTGGCCCAAAACTTTAGCCGTTTTCCACGGTTTTGAAAAGGGTAATTCAATGATAGATGTTAATTACGAGAAATTCTTAACAACATAACTTTTTTTTATGTTTATGGGCCTTAGACTCTAGAATGTCCAAATTCCTATTAAGCCACTAAGAATAAAGCAAAAAAAAAAAATAGATAAAAAAAAATATTCCCTCTGTTCGATTCCTTTGTAAAAAAAAACAAGTGAACATCTCCAAGGAAAGCTTTTAAATGTGTGCGTGGCGCTCACTCACACATTTATAAAAAAGTGGGTGCATGAAAAACTGTATGTTTTGTTTTCTATAATCATTCCGTTTCATGCAGTCAGAAAATTCACTGAAGTAGAGTTGTCAAAATTATCATATACGAGTAACCTATTTATGTTTATAGTAGGTTTACATGACTACAAGATCCCTCGTCATGTTTTGACTACGGTTCCGTATACAACTTCCGACAGCCCGCAAGGGAAACTATGTAGCTATAGAATCTACAATTTAGGTACGAAATAGGTAAACATAATGAGTCTGCAAAGAATGCTTACATATAATACTAATATAGTTTTTTTTAATAAAGATGTAATTCTAACACCTTATTATGGGCATCGATGCAGGTCGTGGGTACTTTCTTATTTCCTTGCTCCCCACCCAGTGTAGGAGGACTCATCGATGATTTTACCACGATAAAACATTATGGGCCTCGATGCCTGATAATCATCATCATCATCATCATTTCAGCCTATTGCAGTCCACTGCTGGACATAGGCCTCTCCCAGGGAGCGCCACAGCGCACGATATCCAGCTTTTTTCATCCAGCCACTGCCAGCCACCTTCTTCAGGTCATCGGTCCATCTTGCCGGGGGGCGTCCCACCCTACGCTTACCTACACGCGGTCTCCATTCGAGAACCTTCCTACTCCACCTATCGTCGGTTCTGCGGCAGACATGACCAGCCCACTGCCACTTCAGCTTGCTACAGATTTGGACAATATCTGTAACTTTGGTCTTATGCCGTAAGACCTCATTCCGGATTTTATCCCTTAGTGAGACCCCAAGCATAGACCTTTCCATAGCACGCTGCGTGACATGAAGTCGGTGGGCCAGCTTGACTGACATGTTCCACGTTTCGGCTCCGTAGGTTAGGACTGGAAGGACGCACTGATTGAACACCCGGCTTTTCAGGCACTGCGGCAGTGGCGACGTGAGGATATGACGCATTTTCCCAAATGCTGCCCAGCCCAGCTGCACTCTTCTGGCAATTTCTCGCTCGAAGTTGTCTCTACCTAGCTGTAATACCTGTCCGAGGTAGATGTATTCTTGGACAACTTCGAGTGTTATGCCTTCGACGGAAATTGGTTCTGGGATGACATGGTCATTGAACATGACCTTAGTCTTGTCCAGGTTCATCCCAAGACCCACACGTCTCGAGGCAGCATTGAGACTGTTCAGCATTTTTTGCAGGTCTTGCAGCGATTCCGCCATAATAACTATATCGTCGGCAAAACGAAGGTGCGTTAGGTATTCACCGTTGACATTGATGCCCAGTCCGTTCCAGTCCAGCGTCTTGAACAAATCCTCCAGCGCGTTGGTAAACAGTTTAGGGGATATTACATCTCCCTGTCTCACACCTCTTAGCAGCTGGATGGGTTTTGTTCGGTGGTTTTGTACTTGGACCGACATCGACGCCATGCTATATAGGCTCCTTAGCACCTTTATGTACCGCCAATCGACTTGGCATCGCTGCAAGGATTCCAGAACAGCCCAGGTTTCGACGGAATCGAAGGCTTTTTCGTAGTCCACAAAGGCTAGACACAGCGGCTGGTTATACTCCTCTGTCTTCTGTATAACCTGCCGCACTGTGTGTATGTGGTCTACGGTACTATAGCCTTTGCGAAACCCAGCCTGCTCCGGCGGCTGGAAAGCGTCAAATCTAGCGGAAAGCCGATTTAACCGATGCCTTAGCCGATGCCTGATAATAGTATTCGTATTTTGGTGAAGTATGGTGGAGACCTGTAATGTTCTAAGATGAAGATGGCTACATCCTCAGACGTAAAAAAACATAAACATGGTGGAAAGCAAATGAATAACATACTTGCCAAGAATAGAGAGTTAATGGAGCGATACAACGCTACCAATGTCACCGTAAAAATGAAATGAAGATTTCGACGCTATCGTTAGTGAGGAAAACTGCCTTACCTACGTTTTTGGCAAGAGCGTCTGTTGTACTGTTTAAATCTTGTTCACAGTCGAATTTTCCTTTCCACAAAAAAGCTTTCCTTCTCTAGTAAGTTTCAAAACAAAGTGAACCTCGCACAACCTATAAAAAATACGCTTTCTCATGCAATGACTTGTAACTAGTTGTTACATGACAATCGGTTCCTCCCCTAACAGACACGAAATAAGTTCAGTGAAGGGGATTTGATCGAGTTACATGCGTAGAAACACTCCATTTACTCCTCTTTATGGTACAAATACTGATTTACTGCGACTTCCTTGTTGACGATGGATGAAGATCGCCGCCATATTTGCGTATCACGCTCGGAATGAACCACCTTTTCTTTGACATACCTGAATAAATCAAGAATTTCACAAAAAAAAACCAGTGCGCTGTTTTTGAAGTCCCAAAACTAATTTTTAGGTATTTTGAAGTCTGCTCTACGGTTTGATATAATCTTTACTGTTCCAATTAATATTACAAATGTGAGAATTTGGATATTCGAATGTATGTTTGTTTTTCAATCACGTTGGATTGGATCTTGATGAAATTTAGTTCAGAAATAGGTTATTATCTGAAATATCATTTAACCCGGTATTAGGCCGTAAGATAATTTCCACGGACAAAGCCACTGGCAATAGTTTTTAGGAACATAATAATTGACACAGAGAAAAGCCTTGTAGAAAAGTTTTTTTTTAGTATAAGGACCGTCTGTAAAGGAAACCGTGACCCTGGAACGTTAAGGTCTATTGAAGGAACACCGCGTGTACCTGCACGAAGAAAAAGATAAGGGCAGATTCGCTTTACGCCAAATTCGCGTAAGGTTAGATTCGCTTAAAAACAGAAAACCTACTCTATGTATATCGGGAAAATAAATCCGAGTTAATTTTGTTATTGTTCGCTTGTTTCTGTTTGTTTGTTTGTTAAACTGCTGCTATTAAAAGATCGGGTGTCCGCCCTTTTTGATACACGCGGAAGTTTTTAATGCTAGCTTCAAGTGGCTTCATTGATCTCTGTCGGTACGGTTATAAATAGGTTTGCTTGATGAATCGAATATCAAGTGCAGGGCTTAATTATAGGGGAAGTTAAAGCTGCAACTTGTGGTAGAGTAAATTTAATTGCGATATCAATAAAGCTTTTGATAAATACGAAGCAAATGAAACTACTAAATTTTCGCATTAGACAATGCTGGGCTGTGAAAAAGATGGATGACAAACGATTGCATGTAGCGAAGATGAGGATGTTGAGATGAATGTGTGGAGTGACAAGAATGGATAAAGTAAGGAATGAGTTTATAAGGGGAAGTTTGAAAGCGGCGCCTGTTACAGAAAAAGGTATGGACATGACGTGATGAGGAGGGATGACAGTGACACCCGTGTGACTAAGAGAGTGATGAGTACGAATGTTGATGGATGGAGAGGAAGAGGAAGGCCAAAGATAAGATAGATGGATTGTCTAAGGAATGATATGAATGAAAAAGGAGTAAATGATACTGTGACGTCTGATAGGGGAGAATGGAAGAAGAAAACGTGTTGCGCAGACCCCAAGTAGAATGGGATAAGGGCTCCTGCTCCTGTTCCTAGAAGAAGACATTATAGAACATCCTCTGCAGCTTAATCTGACGGGGGCTTCCTTAGAGGGTCATAGCCAGCAGTCGCGGGACTGTCTCATAAGGTAACCATGACCCTGGAAAGTAAAGGGCTATTGAAGGATCACCGTGGATTTTTGTCATTACAAGTCTGACCACGATTAAAAAAAGTATCAAAATTGTGTTTTGCGGATAATTATCCGGATTATAACATTACTTATATTCTTTTCTTAAGCCGTTACTGTCCCATATACATAGCACGTTATATTACTACAAACAGTCGTACGTACCTACTATCACTCGACTCAATTAACACGTGGAAGTTATTCCACGTACAACATAAAACTCTTGGAAAGTCGCAAAAAACAGCCAATTATCACTCAAAAAAAGACTGTTAAAAGTAAAAAACATACAGAGAAATTAACATTCATTTTTATTTCAAGCCAAATTGCTTACATGCGGGAATCATGAAAAGTATAATATTCAAGCTTAAGACGTTAAAAAAAAGAAATGTCCACGTTATCGCGTATGACCGTGACACCATGCGGGTTTCCATTACCCCACTACATTGTACACGAATTTAGACCACATTTGAATGACAATAGAACCTCTTTTCCGTTTTTCATTTACAAAAGCTTAGTTGGACAAAAGTAGTCTATTACAGAATTGGCTGAAAAAAAAAAATAATGTTACGAAATTGTTGAACATGAATGGATCACGCGATCACTTATGTTATGCTCTCAATACATTTGTTCACACGATTTGTCTGTGCGTGTGTCTCTAATTATTTTGACATAGATCTTTTGTTAAATAAAATATCGGTGATTCAGTCTCACCCAGACCACGAAAATATCTGGGAAATATCGAAACTTATGAATAAAACATCCTTTAATATTGCCCTTTTTTTTTTTTGTGGTAAAGTCATCAAATGAGTCCTCCCAGCCCCGGGCAGGGCGGGAGGGACTGTCAGACTTGTACTGACTAAAATCCACGGTGTCCTTCGGTAGCCCTTTTGCGTACCGGAGTCGCGGTATACGTATGTCCCGCGACCCCGGCAAGGCTGTGGCCCTCTAAAGGGGGGCCCCGTCATTGTGCTGACGCTCTTTGAGGCGCGCGTGGAACACAACGCGCCGTCGACCATGGTCCATGGTCGGACAGCGAGTTGCCCTTTACTCGCCGCCCGCATGCCCGCGCCTACGGTGGCCGGAGATCGTTTTAATTTTGCCTTGATTGACGACTTTGCAAACGCTTTAGTTTAGACATAATCCCGTCCCTATCTTCTACTTACCAGTAGGTCAATTTTTGTCCCAAACTAATACAGCTGATATAGTGCTGGTGGATCGATCAGCGTTGCGCGACAATGATTGTTGACATAACGGTCCCACATAACGAGAACCTTGTAAAAGCCGAGAAAGATAACGTCACCAGAACTTGGTCTTAATGCGTAGTAACCAGTAAAATCTTTGTTTTAAGCGTAACTAACGAAACTAATTCCCTTGAACTTAAACCCACTCAACCATCAACCCAAAAACCACCATGACGAGAAAGACAACCATCGTCATTAACCAAAGCGTCAACCATCGAATCGTGACGTGTCTGTCAATGGTCACTAGCGCCAAGCAACCCGTTGCGGCCACAAAGGTTGTCGAGCGGCCCCCGGTCGTTGACCTGCGCTGACCGACGCCCGGCGCGGGCGCAGCATTCGCGTGAACATTAACCATTCTTGAAACAAGTATCAGAGCACATGGTGGATGGTGTATGTTTGTGGCGTATGAAATGGTTGTGCTTTGAAGATTTTTTTGCAAGACAAGATTTTTTGGGAAATAAGAGTGATGGCGAAACATTTAAAAACTTTTTTATTTGTGTTTTGCACTTCGGTTTAACCCTAAAATACAATTAAACCGTTGGTAGTCCAGACAAAAAAAATATTTGCAATATTATGCAAAAATTAAGGCAAAAAACTTTTTCAAAAAAGTAACCGACTTCAAAAACAACGACAAAACAAAAAGGGTGAAATAACCTAATTAATAACTTCTTTCGGATGACGGTGGCTTTGTTTTTTTTTATTAGTTCATTGATTTTTAGCCACCGACTTCCGAAAGAAGTTATTAATTAGGTTATTTCACCCTTTTTTGTTTTGTTGTTGTTTTTGAAGTCTTTTTTTTGAAGACTTTTTTGAAAAAGTTTTTATTTTACCCTTTTTAGTTTATTTATTTATTAAATAGTCAACACAAATTCTTGTAAAATACAAAATTTTCTTACCTACATATATGCACTAATCTTGTAATCCGTCACAACATAAAAAATCCATATCTCTAAAACTACTGAACCGATTTTGATGAAACTTGCAGTGTACCCTAAGTTGAACAATGCCTAGTACAACAAAAAAAGAATTACTTAAATCGAACTTGTAGTTCCGGAGATATGCGTGCACAAACATAAAAACATACATACATACATACATACACTTGTGAAATTTGGCACATTTGTTCAGACGCTGATATAGACTAACATATATGAAAACTGGGCAGTTCTGATAATATTACATACATACGGGTCGAATTGATAACCTCCTTTTTTTTGAAGTCGGTAAAAATGTTTCAAAGTTGTACTTGAGTGTCGCTTTTCAAATTCCCAGTTAATTGATTACATTGATTCTTGAACTTTCTATTCTTCTTCTTCTTCAAGCTTTAGCCACCCAATGCTCAGTGACGGTCTAGATGGAAAAACAATCTCGTCATGGTGGCCTGAAGAAACAGGACGGGCATGACACAAAACCGCAAGAAGTGGAAAGATAAGAAAGAGACCTACTTTCAATTAATCAGCCATATAAAAATTAAAATGATAAGTTTTAAACTGCCAGTTTAAAAGTAATCAGAGATTTCAGACTTTCAGTTTCCAAGAATAGGATTAGTAAACCTCTGAAGTTTTCAGAATTGGAATTCATTTGATGAAGCTGACAATAGGTTTCTTGTGAAATCTGTCTGAAGTTCAAGAGGTCTTTAATTCAAATTCCATTGGCTGAAATGTTGAGGTCCTGGTAAAGTTACTTTGATCATACACAGGTTTCGAGGAAATACATTATTTCTTAATGTCTGTGTCCAAATTGGTATTTCTAAGATGTGCTCGTAGTTTAAACTACCCACCAAAAAGAACAGGGCTACATCAAATATTGCAAACTAAAATCACTGCAGTAGAGCAGCTGTGTTCACTCTCCTTTATTTATCTTTGTAGTGATCATAGACTTCTCAGACTCGGATTTTGTTTTTTTTTTTTTAGCTAGAAATCCACCACAGATAACACACAATCGTCCTCATCAGACTACCTAAAACAGACGTTACTCTAAATAGCTAATAATATTCAAAGATCTTATCATACTTTTCGTAAACAAAAACTCGTTTTCTATAATTTTATAATCGGATATCTGACCTTCAATCTTTCGTCTGTTTAATCTTTCTGAACTAAGCAACTTCAGAATTAAACTGTTACATAATTTTGTAATACAGACGACACAAAAGACTGATAATGTCTAGACTTCTAATTTGGATTTACACCACAAAATTCGCTTGAAGTCGTTTCAACAAATTTTGTCACTAATCAAAGGACAAAGGAAAGTGATGAGAAATCAAAGTTACTTGTGATTTATAGTGGTTCTGAAGATAAGATACAGCAGTTCTGCAGAGGAAGAGGACGACTAAGGAAGAGATGGGTGGATTGTGTAACCGTGAAACACGCTTGCCTAGAAGCAACGACCATTTATATCTAGACGCCTCATGCACGATCTGACTAACGAAAATTTTCTGCCAAGTCGCTGAGGTAGGACGTAAGCGAAGGGGACGGGGTACTGCGTTCTGATTGGCTGACTCAAGGTCAGTGCGACGAGGGGACTCACAGGAGTGGTCGAAACTAATACGAACTTTTTTTTTTTTTTTATCGTGGTAAAATCATCAAATGAGTCCTCCCACCCCGGGCAGGGCGGGAGGGACTGTCAGACTTGTACTGACTAAAATCCACGGTGTCCTTCAATAGCCCTTTATGTTCCGGGGTCACGGTAATGGTATAAGTCCCGCGACCAACTAATACGAACTTAAGACTTTTTTGCCTAATGTGTTGACAGACATCGGTCGCCTGTGATAAGGTGTCTAGATATAAATGGTCGTTGCCTAGAAGTAACCTGTTCACTCTTGACTTGAAGACAAGGATTATAGTTGTCAGGAAATACAGACCCAGGGAATTCCACTCTTTAGCTGTGAGCACAAAAAATGGTATAGGCAAAATGCTTTGTACATACGTACCGGAGCGATGTCCACCACATATCAATGGCGCATTGCCATAAGACTTGTAGTCCGATGATGGAAAGGGCCGAACGGAATCAAGTTGCAGAATTACAGAAGTCTAACAAACACATCGGTCATGTCTCTATAAGCTCCTCTGAATTAAATAGAGCATTAAAACGATCTTGCTTCGCCGTGACTCAGTGATGTCGGTTTAACATTCTCGACTAATATCTTGCACGTCGACTTTGTAAGGGTTTCGCAAATCGGATTTGATGCTCCCTCCTGATGTTTATAATCGGCCAAATGTGGTATGAAGCTGGTTATTCAACCTCTGAGTGCACTAAAGTAATATTTTGCTAAGAAGTTTTTCGAGAAACTTGATTACAGTAATTAACCTTTGGACGAGGATTCGCGAACTTTCTAGTCTTGGGAGTTTAGAGACCTCTCTTAACTAAAAAGGATTATACTACAAATATTACATTTATATACAAAAAATCCCAGTAGTCCTATAGTGGATCTAGAGAATGGAACTACTGGGATGCGGCGCTTTTTCAATCAATATCCCGATGAAATCGATGTCGGTTCGATTCCCGCATGGAGCAAATATTTTTATGATCTACAAGTAGTTTTTCCGGGTCTGGGCGTTTGTGTATGTGAGTTTATATAATATCCTATATAATCCTAGTGTGGGGCAACTTTTTTTTTTTTTAAAAAAAGGAAATGCTTAATAATAATAATATAATTATAATAATAAGAATATAATTTATTGATCACTTCGATTGAACACCAACGACGGAAAATATTTCCATATAAAATTTACTTACCCATTGTAAGAAAATTGACAAGAGTCCACAATAAACGGCTTATTTATCAACCTCTCCTATCTCAAATTTCCGTCACCACAAACGTCGGAACCGTAAAATATGGAATAACGCCTCGATTCTTGGAGAATTTTCTAGGCCAATTAAAACAGCCAAGCCAATTATATTTCTTATTAGAGAACAGGTTTGTTGAACCACAGAATTAGTTCAAGGTTTGTGAAATAAACAGTCGACAGTGTTACAAATAATTAGTAGAGACGTGCCGACTTGTCGGTCAACAGCCGGCGCGGCGTCTAGTCGGCTGGGGTGATTGATACGAAATTATAACCCTTTTGGAAATATTTTTAACTTATTATGTGCCTTTTTGTTTATTGTATAATTAAGCTAACAGTTAATTTTATACAGCGGGTACGATAGTAATATAAATGCATTTGGTAATGTATTCAATGCGAGCGACACAGTTGTACGCGGAGCACCACTGACATTACCGATAGCCTCAAAATTCCACACCGATCATTATTAATTTATTAGAAATAAAATATTACAAATAAATAATACAAATTTTTAGAGATTGACCGACTATGGCTTTAGCTGACTAGTCGGCTAAAGCCATAGTCGGTCAATCTCTAAAAATTTGTATAAATCGTCAAGTATTATGCCTGTGAGGTTGCGTGATAATTGGCATATTATACGTAAGTATTCCCATTCATAAAGTGGAACACGTGAGATGGTATGGAATACTCCATAATTTGTATTTAAACGGTTGTTTTTTGCGGTTTATTTTGATGTTTTGATGCAGGTGTAGCAGCTATAAACCTGCTGTTTGTTAAATATAGATTTCCTGTAAACATCAACTGTAACATAATACGATTGTTGTTTTTAGAATAAAATTTAGTGATTCGCGAGAAAATTGCACAGAAATACATTCTACATCACAGAGTAAAAATAGTTACGCAACAGAAACGTAACAATTAGTAATTAGTAGAACTTGATTTGTTTTATTTTATTCATGATAAATGCTTACTATTCCATTTTTATGGATAAAATTTCGTTGCACATCTATTAAAAGGAGATTCCCAAACGCTTTAATCGAGCAAACAACAGTGTCAATATTGTTATGTTATTACTGTACTTAGCTTATAAAGGCTGGGAGGACTCATTTTATGATTGTACCAGTGCATTAAAAAAAACATTTTTTTAAATAACCTACTAAGCGTATTTATTATCGTAGCTTTAAATAGCTATAAAGTACAACATTAGTGACATTTTAAACGTTTAGAATTACCTAGAATTGCGAAGAATCTCTATTTATCCCGTTAAAGACATTAAGGTCATTTTGGCTCGCACGATGTAATTGTTCTCAGTACCTTTTGTAGGACGTTCTTTGAGATCGTGGTACGAGAAAGTAAGCTCTATCTGCTGTAAAGCCTGTGCGAATATTATCATAATCTCATCCCGGATTTCGTAAGTACATGGTGAGATTTAGTTGTTTTAGTATAGAACAACTGCAAATATAGATAATCAAAATATGTTCGAAGTCTTAAAATTAATTAGTTCATAATTTGTCTCATACAGTATTCTCTTTTTTTTTAATAGTATCGCAGCGCAGTAGCTGAGCTATCGACTACGTATATGTGTATGTGAGTTTAAATGACTGCAAACGCTTACACAATACAGGTTAAATTTGTGGTCTGGAGGCAAAGTTTTTGAAGAAAAAAATTTGGTTAGATAAGCTGTCGCTCCATGTAAAATACTGGTATTCAGCTGCATCAAGTTAGACTGAAAGCCGACTCCAACAAAATTGCTAGGTAGATTGGCTGACTCAGTCCTGGTAAACATTATTCTCCGAAACAGGCGGCTTTAGAGTGTATAATGTACTAATATTGCCTAACAGTTTTCCTCGATAAGCTCTCAGAATGCCGAACCGAAGCTAAGGTGGGATGGATTTTCGCAGCATTTTTAATTTATGCGCTAGTAAAACAGAATTTTCTTTTTATTAATAAAAATTAAGTTAGACTAAAAAAAATAGATCCTTGAAAACAAAAGGCAATTCGGTAATTCCTATAGTTTTTAGAGTTTCGTACCCAAAGGTATAAAACGGGACCCTATTACTTAGACTCGGCTATCCGTCGATCTATCTGGCTGTCTTTTTCGTGCGAACTCGCATTTGGCCATTTTTTTAAATATCCGCATTTATTATGATTCGTATCAATCTTTAAATGATAACCTCCTTTTGTTGAAGTCGGCTAAAAGTAACTGGGCGTATAAAGTAATGGCCTTCAAGTTCACTATCACCAGACGTTATTGACATTTCGCTATCCCGCCACTAACAAAAGGAAAGGCTGAACAAACTCAGGGTTACCTCTTTTTGCTTCAGACTTCTAACAAAAAAGAAACCGCGCATAACTATCGTATTAGCAAGCTTTGAATATGGCCATAGACTAAGAATGATAGAAGCGAAAGTCTTGTATGTTAAATATCTATTTTGAAGCGAAAGATACGTAAAACAGTGGGAATTGTAAAATTGAATGTCGGAAACGTAAATCGTTTAGCATATAAAAAAATCGATGTCTTCGTAGGGAGAGGAGTTAATAAATATTGTGCAATAAAACCATAGAATTAATGCGCTTCCAAAATCTTTGCATTATCATATTAGTACTAATGTTAACCGCTACAAGAGGTAGTCTCTCATTTTTTGTATACTTTTTGCAGTATTCGTTCTCACTGAAGTGTTATCTCTATCAGTAACAAGTCTTTACTGTGTGGAGCTAATCGACCGTTCGTACTTCCGAAAATAGACGATGATTGCCGAAGTGGTCACTCTTGTTACTTGCACGTGTCACTTCTATGCACATTTCATATTCTATGAAATATCACATCTCTAGCTAGGATAGATAGCTAGGTACCTTCTTAGAACGTCGACTAGCCTCGGGAACCGGTTTTGGTCGTGGTCTGCTTTGCACGACCGTACTATTGTCTAGTGAAATTACTTGGTAAGTCTGTGCCCACTCCCAACATTGTTTGAATAAATTCTATGAAGGTTTCAGATTCTGCGGTGAGCGGGAAATGAGTATTATGGTGTTATGTTCCAGAGATGGATATTGCGAGGCTTATGAGTTGGAAATGTGTACAATGTACATGAGGATGGCTCGTGTGGTTTTCCTGATGAATATGTCAGGTATGGTACAAAAAATGTATACATTTTCATCTATAACGCAATTTCCTTGGCCAACCAAGGTCTACCCCAAGGTTATCCAAGAGGTCTTGTCCTGTGCCACCTCGAGCCAGCCTTCACGGTATGCGGGCAGGTCATGTTGTCACCTCTCTATGGATCAATCGCGGTGGCGCCGTTCATCTCCCTATAAGCACTTTGTGGAGGCTTCCTGACCTGGCTGACCGACTGCCGTCCTCCGCAAGGCTGGCAGCCTTCTTGCAGACGTTGCGTATGACGAGAAGAAGCAAAGCATCATGCACAAACCGGCATAACCTAGAACTAAATATTTGAAGACATAGCTATGACATCTGCCAACCCGCACTGGGTCTGAGTGGTGAACTGCCCAATTCCTCTCACAGAGAGGTGGCTTGTGTCCCAGCAGTGGGAACATTATAGGCTGATGATGGTTACGATATAGTCCAACAGTAAATAATAGTGAAAAGCTTTACTAAATTCGTTGTTAAAGCAAATAAAAGAAACATCTAATTTTAATAAACATTAGCTGGTATAATATCCAACCAATTTGAAAGTTTATCTCTGTTTGAATTCTAATAGAAAGATAACATTATCAACGCCATTGTGTCTTTATTAATTAATATTGACTATATAAATTATAAAAGCGACCACGAAAATGAGGTTAAACTCTTCGTAATTTTAAAACATGAGGGCACATAAACTATTTAATAAAAAGCCGAGAGCTATAATAATAAAATCGCTCATTATATACGAACAGACCGTAGCTGACTATAAAATGATTGTACTTGCCAACAATACGAATTATAATATTCATATAAATTGATTATAGTACGCGTGACGTGTGTCACTTCTATGCACATTTCATATTCTATGAAATATCACATCCCTAGCTAGGATAGATAGCTAGGTACCTTCTTAGAACGTCGACTAGCCTCGGGAACCGGTTTTGGTCGTGGTCTGCTTTGCACGACCGTACTATTGTCTAGTGAAATTACTTGGTAAGTCTGTGCCCACTCCCAACATTGTTTGAATAAATTCTATGAAGGTTTCAGATTCTGCGGTGAGCGGGAAATGAGTATTATGGTGTTATGTTCCAGAGATGGATATTGCGAGGCTTATGAGTTGGAAATGTGTACAATGTACATGAGGATGGCTCGTGTGGTTTTCCTGATGAATATGTCAGGTATGGTACAAAAAATGTATACATTTTCATCTATAACGCAATTTCCTTGGCCAACCAAGGTCTACCCCAAGGTTATCCAAGAGGTCTTGTCCTGTGCCACCTCGAGCCAGCCTTCACGGTATGCGGGCAGGTCATGTTGTCACCTCTCTATGGATCAATCGCGGTGGCGCCGTTCATCTCCCTATAAGCACTTTGTGGAGGCTTCCTGACCTGGCTGACCGACTGCCGTCCTCCGCAAGGCTGGCAGCCTTCTTGCAGACGTTGCGTATGACGAGAAGAAGCAAAGCATCATGCACAAACCGGCATAACCTAGAACTAAATATTTGAAGACATAGCTATGACATCTGCCAACCCGCACTGGGTCTGAGTGGTGAACTGCCCAATTCCTCTCACAGAGAGGTGGCTTGTGTCCCAGCAGTGGGAACATTATAGGCTGATGATGGTTACGATATAGTCCAACAGTAAATAATAGTGAAAAGCTTTACTAAATTCGTTGTTAAAGCAAATAAAAGAAACATCTAATTTTAATAAACATTAGCTGGTATAATATCCAACCAATTTGAAAGTTTATCTCTGTTTGAATTCTAATAGAAAGATAACATTATCAACGCCATTGTGTCTTTATTAATTAATATTGACTATATAAATTATAAAAGCGACCACGAAAATGAGGTTAAACTCTTCGTAATTTTAAAACATGAGGGCACATAAACTATTTAATAAAAAGCCGAGAGCTATAATAATAAAATCGCTCATTATATACGAACAGACCGTAGCTGACTATAAAATGATTGTACTTGCCAACAATACGAATTATAATATTCATATAAATTGATTATAGTACGCGTGACGTGTGTCACTTCTATGCACATTTCATATTCTATGAAATATCACATCCCTAGCTAGGATAGATAGCTAGGTACCTTCTTAGAACGTCGACTAGCCTCGGGAACCGGTTTTGGTCGTGGTCTGCTTTGCACGACCGTACTATTGTCTAGTGAAATTACTTGGTAAGTCTGTGCCCACTCCCAACATTGTTTGAATAAATTCTATGAAGGTTTCAGATTCTGCGGTGAGCGGGAAATGAGTATTATGGTGTTATGTTCCAGAGATGGATATTGCGAGGCTTATGAGTTGGAAATGTGTACAATGTACATGAGGATGGCTCGTGTGGTTTTCCTGATGAATATGTCAGGTATGGTACAAAAAATGTATACATTTTCATCTATAACGCAATTTCCTTGGCCAACCAAGGTCTACCCCAAGGTTATCCAAGAGGTCTTGTCCTGTGCCACCTCGAGCCAGCCTTCACGGTATGCGGGCAGGTCATGTTGTCACCTCTCTATGGATCAATCGCGGTGGCGCCGTTCATCTCCCTATAAGCACTTTGTGGAGGCTTCCTGACCTGGCTGACCGACTGCCGTCCTCCGCAAGGCTGGCAGCCTTCTTGCAGACGTTGCGTATGACGAGAAGAAGCAAAGCATCATGCACAAACCAGCATAACCTAGAACTAAATATTTGAAGACATAGCTATGACATCTGCCAACCCGCACTGGGTCTGAGTGGTGAACTGCCCAATTCCTCTCACAGAGAGGTGGCTTGTGTCCCAGCAGTGGGAACATTATAGGCTGATGATGGTTACGATATAGTCCAACAGTAAATAATAGTGAAAAGCTTTACTAAATTCGTTGTTAAAGCAAATAAAAGAAACATCTAATTTTAATAAACATTAGCTGGTATAATATCCAACCAATTTGAAAGTTTATCTCTGTTTGAATTCTAATAGAAAGATAACATTATCAACGCCATTGTGTCTTTATTAATTAATATTGACTATATAAATTATAAAAGCGACCACGAAAATGAGGTTAAACTCTTCGTAATTTTAAAACATGAGGGCACATAAACTATTTAATAAAAAGCCGAGAGCTATAATAATAAAATCGCTCATTATATACGAACAGACCGTAGCTGACTATAAAATGATTGTACTTGCCAACAATACGAATTATAATATTCATATAAATTGATTATAGTACGCGTGACGTGTAAATAAACCCCCTAACTCCCCTCTGGGGGGTCATAATACGCGATGGTCCACTCTAGGTAATGGGGGTGAAGTTATTGGCATAATCAACACAACACTAGTGGGACCACAGTACTTATACGAAGTACCCTTTGCCCTTTGTTGGTAAACATTCTTCAGACCAAACCATTGGCATAGGAGTATGTGTTCTCTTCCGAATCTTTTGTTTCTTTCTTCTATTCTTCATTTCTTGGCAGGTTCTAAGGGGGCTACAGTATGGAATAACTTTAGTCGCAGAGGATCAATGGACCATGGCAATAGAAAAGAACAGATAGACCAAAGTAGAGATGGGAGACGATATTATGATCGGTTCAGTGTAGGCGTGAAGAGGTATTCGTAACAAACTTATTTCCGCATTACAATTCCAATAAGCGATAAAGTTGTATTCAACCACTCTTTACTACACCCATTTCAAGGAAAAAGAACGAGCGGATAGAAAAATAAATGCCACTACAAATACGTCATCAAACCAACTACCAGAATAGAAAATAGAGAAACTATTTTTCAATTCCCCTACACAAATACGATAACGTACAAAATCCACTTATGTCATTTTGTTTGTCATTGTACACGTACGCGTTACAATACAATGAGTGACTATTGACTGCACAACTGTACCTACATAGTTGTGAATGGGTGGAAGTAGTGGGTATACTAATATGTCAAGGTCTCTAAACGACTCTCTTATACATTTACATTTTGTAAACATTGGAGCTGGTACTGTTGTTGTGCTAGTACTATTTGCAGCACAGGTAAGTAAATTAACTGTCCAAATGGGTAACCGTTAACCTGGAACGCAAAAGGCTATTGAAGGAACACTGTGGATTTTAGTCAGTACGATCCAATCCATCTAGAGCTCAGGACTCATGTGATGATTTTACCACCATACATAGGAAAGTAAATGGTGTGTTCCAATTTATAAATTGATTCGAAAAATGCTCATTTTTTTTCGCTAAAACACACTTCTGGTGCCGGTGTTTCTACTCGTGAGTATTGCCTAAGTCATTTCCGTTACGTGAGACCACAAAAAAAGCACATTTTGTGTTAATACAATTCAAAAACACCACATTACTTACCGTCGCCACCAAAATGGCCCAAAACATTTCACCAACATTTAATATTTAATTAACTTAATAAACTCACAGAAAAGCCAAAAACAATATAAATATGCTTTGGAGCACCAAAATTAGTCACAATGTTTAACTTGGAACCAAATTACATACAACTAAGTAAAATAAAGTAAGTCACTTTTTGTTTATCTTTGTACTTACTTTTTAAGTTCAATAGTAAAGTTGGATCGATTTTTAGGGCATTATTCTGTTAATATTTAATTGTGTTGTGGTTTCCGAATGACATGGAGTCACTTACGTTGGATTATTTTTTAAAGGTGTGAAAGAAGTTTCTAAAATGAAATTCTTCCGCTTGGCTCGTCAGCATCATAGCTTTAATTAGGCAGATGAGCGATTATTATGGATGGATTGTGTGAGAAATGATAAATATATGAAATAAAGAGTTTTTTTTAATTATTATTATCAGGGTGGACATGGCCATTTTCAGAATCGTAGCAGATGTAGTGAGATAGGAAATTTTACATTTTTCTATTTTTTCTTAAAAATAATTGTTTTGATTTTCATCATTTGTTTGAGACTCCTTTGAGTATTTCTCACTATTCCATAAAGTTAGCCTTAAGGATAAGAATGGACGTCAAAATATGGTGAATGAATACGAAGGTTATGGTTTCCTCCAATGAGTAACTGATTCAACACAAAATTAAAAACCGTTCACCGTGTCAACGCTGAATGCTCATCACCGAATATCAGATATATATTTCTACATGAAAATTTAAATAACCTATACGTATCGAAAGATATATCAAATACATATAAATCTCAATGTACAAGCGAGTAAGCAAGGTACTAGGAAGGTAGGAAACAGGTGTCGTAATAATTTCAAAGTAAATGTCAGTGATTGAGCTTTAAATATCATTGGAGGGGTCTAATAACTACATAAGTTCAATGTTGACTACTCTACATTTTATGTTTGTTACTTAATACTAGAACAGTGCTATGTAGATAGTTAACAAGGGAGTTAGTTTGTTGGGTAAGTATTTTTTAGGTTATAGAGCTTTTACTGTATAGATTGTTCCAGTGTCAAAAGAACTTAATGTACTACAGACTGATGACCAAGCTAAAGGTGCTTTGACACTAGGATATCGTTTACTCGGTGCAATCTTCATTAGGTGCGTCCACACAGAGCGCGCAGCCTCGCGAGGCATCTGCTGCGCGAGGAAACTGACAAGCGAGGCTCACTCTGTATGGCTCGGGCGCTCGGTCGCTCGACCGCGGCAGCGCTGTCACTTGCTTCGCCCGAGACACGTCCACACCACAACCGAGCTGCTTCGCGCGGAAAATACCTCGCGAGGCTGCGCGCTCTGTGGGGACGCACCTATTCAACATAGTGTGAAAGCGTTCCCTAGGAAATGTAAAAAGCTACCAGTGCCACCGATAATGTGTTGTTATCGTCTAATGTGAAAGCTCCTAAACTTGAAATGATCTTTTTTAAACTAAGTAATATTTTTTTAAGCTTTGAAGCCTGATATGAAACAAAGCGGCGACCTAGGGTAGATCATGCTACCCAAAACTGCTTACAAACGCTCACAACTTAGACACTTTTCTAAAAAAAAAGTAGAACATCTTACTAAAATATTATTTTTAAATTTTACAAGGTACAAGACATTTTGCTTCAAAAGTTGCATAGTTTTTTTTTAAGTACATATGTCCCGGGCGGGATTGTAGTTGTACAAAGTTTTCTTAAAGAAACTACAACATAAAGAAAGATGTACAAAAAAATATTGATTTAAGAGACTAAGACAGACTTGGAAGCCCCATTATACTAGGTCAGGGCTCTACCTATATTTGGGTAAAAGCTAAGGCAATTTCTCGATAAACGGATTACACGGTTGCTTAGCCCAACTTTCCACTAATCTAATCAAAGTTTTAAATTAATCAGCCGATTAGTCACTTAACTAATCGACCGTATATTTCTTAATCGAGTAACTTTCTTAGGCAATTGAAAATTGACTAAATTAACGAAACTATAGAAGTGAAGTTGTACAGTAAAGAAGGTTAAGTATCCATTAATTTAATTTAAGTGGTGAGTGCTAGATTAATGAATGCAAGTTCGGTTGTTCAACGGCTGACCTTTGATTAGCCTCACTATCGTGGAACTCGCCCAAGATGATGGATGCACGGAGCATTTGATTGCAGCTAAGTAACCATTCAAATTGACCCTAAAATATTCTGCTTTAAGGTTGAATTTTAGAAATTGCTATTTTTTATTAATTCTTTTTTAATACGACATTGAAAACACAAAGGCTCATTGATTTTCGAGGTTTTGAACTTTCATTTGATAATGTGACGCCTACAAAATCTTATCAAAACTTAACGTTACTAACCGTTTTTGAAATGTAAAGCCTCCTGCAGACACACGCGATTAATCGCGCGGGGCGACATGTCGCGGTCCATTCGCAGTATTTTTAGAGTGGAAATTAGCTTGGCTCGTTGTCGCAGCGCGATTAATCGCGTGTGTCTGCAGGAGGCTTTAGGCTCTCTAAAGTAAAATTAAACTAATATTCATACTAACTACAGAAAACAATTTCAAACAGTCAATTTCCCAGATATAATGTACTAGGAATGCATAGCTGTCACTGTACTACTTGGGCCGTTACACATGATCAGTTATATCTTCGAATGCGTACTTCTAATACAGTTACTATGAATTTTATCGGTGATCGTGTGAATGTAAATAATAGCGGCCATACACCATACTGCCTATCGTACAATCGGCATGACGATCGATTTGATCAAATTGGCAGTTCGTCCATATACACCATACACCATACTGCCTATCGTACAATCGGCATGACGATCGATTTGATCAAACTTCAAATCGACAGCAGTGATGCCAACTTAGCAACTTTATAGCTAGATCTAGCTATTATTCGGTGACCGACAGCTACAATTTTATAAAACTTGTGGCTTAACTTTTTAGCTACTTTTTTACCGACTTGTTTTTTTGCCGATTTATCCCACTAGTGGGAATCAGTTGGTAATACAAGTGAAGGTCGGAAAACATTTTCTTATCGTTAAGCAAATGTTTTCCGACCTTCAAGCGATTTTCGACTTTATTGACATTTATGCAAACACCGGATTTTAATGAAGGAGCAATGTTAGCTAACGAGAATGTGAGAAAAAACAAACTAAATTTTGAATGTCAATAAGGTCGAAAATCGCTTGAACCTGTTTTTTGAACTTGCTTAGCGATAGCAAGTTAAAAAAAGGTTCAGGCGATTTTCGACCCTCCATTCCATTCCACTCCACTCCACTTCACTCCACTCCACTCCCCTCCACTCCACTTCACTCCACTCCACTCCACTCCATTACAGTCCAGTCCATTCCATTCCATTCCATGGTAATACACACATTACCCTCCTTTGCGTCGCGCAGTCTGTAAAAAGTGTCGTTACAATTTTTTCCGCCGAGCCCCCTTTCGCAACGCGCCATAAGGAACTTCGTTCCAAAAAATAAACGTTTCGAATTGAGAACCTCCTCCTTTTTTTTACGTCGGTTGAAAAGTAGCTACCGAATATTAGCTAGATCTAGCTATAAAGTTGCTAAGTTGGTATCACTGCTGCCGATTTGAAGTTTGATCATTCCGATTTGATCAAATCGATTTGATCAAATTGGCATGATCAAATCGGCATGATCAAGCCTATTGTCATGCCAATTTGATGGATTCCACGCCCACACACGGTCAAATCTAACTGATCAAATCGGCAGCGTCATGCCGATTGTACGATAGGCAGTATGGTGTATGGCCGCTATAAAACGGGTCTGACGATGTCATTACCGTGAGAGTGGTTATTTGAGAGATATGATTAGATTTTTTTGGTGTTTTAGCCTCCTGCAGACACACGCGATTAATCGCGCGGGCCGACATGTCGCGGTCCATTCGCAGTATTTTTAGAGTGGAAATTAGCTTGGCTCGTTGTCGCAGCGCGATTAATCGCGTGTGTCTGCAGGAGGCTTAAAAATGTGATTGGATAAATTCCATCAGATTTTGGATAAGTTTAGCTTGTGTTTGTTAATTTTTTTTATCTATTTCGAAAAGTCTCTAATTTTGAGTAGGTACTCGGAATTATTAAAATTAAAGACATTATTTTAACCAGGATTGATTATGCTGACAATAATATTTTTAAAAACTTGTTGTTTGAACTCGATAATACCTCTACCTATCAGTCAGATTAGAAAGTATATTTTTGTTTAAAAAAATTAAATGCTGTAAGACCGGAGCAGCGGGTGAAGACGTGGCGAATAACTAGTACCCTTGTGTTTATATTAAAAGCCGTTCAGAAATCCATGGGCATCAACTTTTGAGTTTCGTAGTAAATTCACGTAGGAATTTTAATCACCACATTTGAACGTCAGAAGTTCTTAAAATAGGCGAGTGAAAAGCTAAAATTTGTTGTCAGTCAACCGTTCCGGACTTCGACCCCTGACCGTCAATTGTTTGACGAAATTCCCGTCAGACAATGCAAGTTTTTTTGTTGTCATGTCTGAATTTCAAAACTATGTTGTTTAAAGCTAAATTGGAACTCGAACTTATAGGATTTTGATCGGATGGAACGACTGTTGACCGTTTTATCTTCTGTTGATAGCCGCAAAAAATGTCCCTAATTTTAGTAAGAATTTTAATTATTTTATAAGTTAGTTCTTATTAAATAATTAAAGTAATCGTAGTCGCCCTCTAGTTGCTCTTAATACATTACACACTAGGAGATTCGTAATTGACACAAGTGACCTCATCGAGGCCTTATTTGCTTTCTCCACCAAAACAATAATATCAATAACCCAATTGAATATAGTACAAACAATAATATTAGGCATTCCATTCTCCTATGATCTTTGATCTTTGTATCGTTTGGAGCCAACAGTTCCTTATAACCATATAGATATAGACAGACACGACACCTGAACTAAAAATATAAATGCCAGAGTAAGTTTGTTTTTACACTCTTACATCTAAACCGCTGCACGAATTTTGATATAGAGATTCATGGAAATTTCGATATTCTAAGCTACCTACTTCTATTTAAAACTTGAGAAATTCCTCCATTATTCTTCTGATTTACTTAGAATTTAGCATCACACGACAACCAGAATTTATTGACGACAAAATCTATCAAGTGAAGCCGCGGTATAAAGCTAGTTATTTATGTCTATGACAACATCATCCACTGGAGAGTCTTGAAGAGCTGCTCTAGTCCTTCACAAAGCTATTTTGAGCAATAACGAGCAAGCCAGTAATGATTACTGGCTGATGTCGGCTCTCGAATACCCTCAGATTTTTCAACGTCGACTTTTTCTTTCTTTTCTTGCTTATAGTTGCGACGAAAACTTCCGACTTTCTGCCCCTAGGGAGACTGAACCGCGAAGTAGGCTACAAAAAATATTGTATCGTATCTGAATTCTTTTTTTTTTGTATAGTTTTTGCGAGTAAATGATTAATACACGAACCTTTTTTGCTTTCCACTTTTGATTGTACTTTCTCATTTCTGATTTCTTCATTAACGTTTCTTGGTTCTGTGTTAAATGGAGGTGTTAAATGTCTGTTGTTAGTACCTGGAACAAAAGGAAAAATAGTTACATTAGACACAGTCATAAAAATTACACAGGTGTAGTCTGTTCAAATCCTGCTTTCCAATAGTTGTAATTTACACTGTAAAGTTTATGAGCGTCAATTAATTTTAGTATGAGTAGTGTTCTTTAGCGCGTACTGAATTATTGTTGTTTTTATTTTCTTTCCGAAAACACGGAGGCTCAATAGCGAAAACATAAAATCTTCGCATTTATACTGCGAAATAAAATGAGCATGTCACATCAATAAGTACCAATTCCTAATAAATAAGTAGTAAACAAGTTTGACAGGTGTGTAACCATTAACAATCTATATTTTAGGTAAAAATATATAATATTATGAAGGCACAAGTCGCAGACATTTCTATTTAGAAGCGGATTTATTCGAGAAGAAAATTCTTAGCAACCGTCGATCATTCGAGAATGCCAAAGGAGACAGCTCGTATTTTCGTATATTTCTTTACATATCCTATCCATTAAAGGTAGTCCTATTTCATATGAAAAGCGATTTTCGCGTGCCCAAATGCCAAATGTCAACAAAGTGTTTTACCGTAGACATATATGTCAGGGAAATCAGCTTTGTGGAACTAAATACTACTGTGGTACTGTCCTTTTGAAGCTAAAGTTGGATAAAAGAGGTTTGTGTAAAAAAAAAGTATGTATTTCTAAAACATTAAAACATCAGGTTGGCCAACTTAATGGGGGAGTAAAATACCTGTGAAAAGACTGTAGTTGGTGATAGGTATTTAATGTGCTAGAGAGAAGATTGATCGGAGGACCGGTTAGCGCAGTGGCTGAGCGATTGGATTGTTGGGCAGCATGTCGCGGGTTCGATCCCCGCACGGAACAAATATTTGTATGATCTGCAAGTAGTTGTTTCGGGTCTGGGTGTTTGTGAGTTTCTATGTTTGTAAACGCACCTACGATACAGGAAGAAATTCCTAGTGTGAGGCAACTTTTTTTTTAAATTATCGGAGGTCCACATTGGATCTAGAATGAAGGAATTGAAAGACATGGGAATTCTTTGCCCAGGAGAGGAAAAATATAGGCTTACAATGTTTAAGGCTTTACATACGCGTACCTGCTTTGATTCCGAGATAGATAAGGCCGCCATCCTTTGTTTCTATAAGGTAGAATATTTAACGTCATCAAAAGAAGAAAACATAGTGATGTACCTGGCTATAGGGCTTGACATAGAGCACTGGGAATTCCAACAATCTGACAAAGCAATTTCTCGTAAAACCGATTGCAAATAAAAACCTCGCAATCAATACAGGTGAAACAAATACACCGTGTTTAATCCCAAGATTACAAAGCTTTGCCAACAAACAGAAATGTTTTGTACAGCAAACACGATAATTGAATTAGAACTTAGTGTTGCCCCCAATACTTACCGGTAACGGGATTTCGTTCAGTAACTTACAACTTTTTAATAATTCCAAGCGGCTTGCATAATCCTTTTTGAACGAAAGGAATTTTTTTTTTGTATTTGTTCGGTTTCTTTTGAAGATGTTAGTTCAAAAGGATACTTGAGACTTTTGTAAGGTTTCTTTAGTAAAACGTTTATTTTTATTTAACTAATAAATGCAGAATAACCTGTCCGATATTGACTCATCATTAGATATTGAATTGTGGAGGATAGGAAGCTACTCCAAATAAAATCCAAAGAAGTTAACCTCATTGACAGGCCTGTTGGTCTAGTGGTTAGTGACCCTGACTGCTATGCGGAAGGTCGTGGGTTCGATTCCCACCCAGGACAAATGTTTGTGTGATGAGCACGATCATTTGTTCTGTGTCTGGGTGTGATTTATCTATAATATGTATGTATTTAGAAATATATAAGTATGTTTATCAGTTGTCTAGTACCCATAACACAAGCTCTGCTTAGCTTGGGACTAGATGGCGTTGTGTGATAGTTGTGGAATATTATTATTATATTATTATTAGGTGCGTCCACACAGAACGAGCAGCCTCACGAGGCATTTGCCGCGCGAAGCAGCTCGGTTAATGTGGACGTGTCTCCTCGGCTGAGGCAAGGGAGCGCGCTGATGCCGCGGGCGAACGACCGAGCGGCCGAGCCAGTGTCGCCTTTGTTTTGCTCGCGTGTATTGTCTCGTGCCTCGGTCGAGAAACATCAGGCGCGTCCACACAAAACGTGCAGCCTCGCAAACTCGCAAGGCAGTTTCCTCGCGCAGCAAATGCCTATAACCTATTTGATGATTTTAATCGTGATAAAAAAAATACTTACAATCGTGCCATTTAATATTTTGCCACATCTTCTTCTTCCTGCCCTTATCCCATTCTACTTGGGGTCGGCGCAACACGTTTTCTTCTTCCATTCTCCCCTATCAAATATTTTGCCACATCGAACTTGATAAATCCACCTATTAACTATGTAGCTGAATCTGTATCAAAGTCTATGATACTTGATCAAAGGTATCTCTCTCATTTATGTTTAGGACAGCCAGCAGTAATAGGAAGTTTCTCTAACACAAATTCTCGTATGCTTTCATTAAAACTCTTTGTAGTATCAAATTATAGTAGTACATGTGTATAATTTGTGGGAGATCAAAGCGTGGTTCGGATTAATGAATCTTTTTAAGGTGCAGATACCATGTATGTTGTTTCTGTAAATAAACTTTGGTTATGATTTAAGATGGTGGCACAGAGGTAACGGGTTCGACTAGGAGTTGAATTTAAAATTACACAAACATTTGTTCTGGGTGGGGATCGAACCCACGACCTCCGGCATAGCAGTCAGGGTCACTAACCACTAGACCAACAGGCCTGTCAAAGTCTGACAAGTACTGACTGGTAACATCCTTATTAAAAGGTATCGTATTCCCCAGTACTGACTGGGTTGTGGAGGTCCGATAGGCAGTCGCTCCATGTAAAATACTGATATTCAGCTGCATCCAGTTAGACTGGAAGCCGAAGACACCAACATGGTTGAGAAAAGGGTCAGCAGATGATGATCACGGGACTGTTTTATAAGGTCATTTTCACCCCCGGATCGTAAAAGGCTAGTGAAGGACACCGTGGATTTTAGTCAGTAGAAGTCTGTCAGTCCCGCCCGTCCCTTCCTGGGTGGGAGGACTCATTTACTGACTTTACCACGTAAAAAAGCCGATGATGATAATTAAATAAGCTTAAAAAAACAGCATAAAATTGGCTTAATTCGGCTTTAAAGAACAAAGAAGCAACGAGTGAGTCTCTCAAGTAATGTCAACTCATTTGCGTGGGACTTATTTATTTATGCGCAGTACTTAACAGAAATAATACTCAATAAATTATGTTTAATATTAAATGCCAGTTTTCCCTTTATTTACGATACAAGTTATTGTGACAATTTACGTCAATTCAACGATACTGTATACTTAATTATAAAAAAATAACAGCTATTTAAAAGAATAGGGTAAAATATTTTTTGTGTTTGTTTTCTTTTCAGCCTTGCCAACTTTCTAATTTCAGTCATCAGACAAAAAAAAGTTTAAAATTATGAAAGACTCATTAGATGACGTCATATTTACTAAAATATTGAAGAAAAAAAAAAAGATAATCAACGCGATTTCTCTCACCAATTTACACGGTAAATTAAAAAAAAACCTGTTCGCAGTGACTGTACCTAACTACCTACCTACCTAACCTACGTTTAGGTATGTATAATCGTTAGATCGTCGCTGCGCAGGCGCCGATGAATAAGTCAACTCAAGAGCGGAGCTAAACGCAATCTTTCATATGACTCAGTCACCACAGGAGATCGTGACTCAATACTGACCGTACAATGTGATTTGTGACTCAACAAAAAATATCTCCGTCCTTTTCTAATCAAAAAACGTCATACAATGCCAGAATGAGACAAAAAAGGTTGACCAAGTACAATAACTACATTGAAAGTCTAGGCGGTAAGTAGGTCGACTTAGATCAAATTGCTACAACTCTAATTTTAACAGCTAGTCAACATTTTAATAGGCGATACTCGGAACTGTTACTGTATCGGAATGTTTGTTCTCGTGATTCATGAACCGAAACCTACTTATGTACCAAAAATCGTTGAACTTGCGCAATCGAAACCGGTAGTCGAACAAATGAACAATTTCGTTTTGTTCTGTTTAACATTTCGGTACAACAATAGGGGATCGTCACTTGTTACTGTAACAGACAGCTTGACAGGTATCACGGTATTCTGAAGACGAGTTTCTAATTTCAGACGATCGATTAACTACTACCGTTATCAAAAGTTGCTGAAGAACTCTTTGTTGAATAAAAACATTTAATGGTAAACAACCAACAACAAAGTAAACTTTCATTACACGCAAAAAGCCGTAAAAAGCAGCAAATTTTAACATGTATTACCGACCACTTCCAGAAACTTATATGTATGCATCAATCACGGGCCAACCCCGTTCCGAGAACGTCCCTCATTTTCAAGCAACAGCCATAAAAACATGTTGCAGAAAGAAGCTGATGAAAATATTACCCACAGCGGTTGGGTATAACATATCATAAAGGAAAAAATATAGCATATGGAAGCGGGTCCGCGATAAACATCTCGGCAATATGTCAGAAGGACAGCGAAAATGGTCGTAAACGCTATAATGACATTACTCGTGTATTACGAAGGACCCTAACCAGATTACCGGACTGTCAGATGACCGACGACGGGGAACAATGTTGTATTTGGGCACCCAAACTACCCAATAACGGTAAGTAGACACTATATAGACTTTCTGCTAGATAAAATACTGTTTACCCTTTTTTCACCGCAAAAAGCCGCATTTTCGAGGCATTTCCGTAGTCCTTAAAATAAGAATAGAAACACAAAGCGAGCTGAAAACAGGCCCGTATCAAAAGGCTTAAAAGCCTTAAACGATTGTCGAGAGCAGAAAAAAATAGGCGTTTGTTCTTGAAAAAAGTGGTAAACATTATTTTAGGAACAAAGAAATTTAGCATAAAACTGGCTTAAAAATTAACATCAAGTGTCACTGAAGTATAAAAAGGTCTGAACAGAGATGAAAGTAAAATTGTACAAAGTAACAAAGAGAAAGGTGCTATAAAGTTACAACTTATGTAGAACGACCATGACAAGCCTACCGGATTGTTATTGTGTATTAATAGAATGTTCAAAACCGCAATTAAAATGGACGGCAGTATAAATGGACAGAAGAGAATCATAACGAGTTTGTTTTATTTCAGTTGGGAGTACAAATTAACACTCAATAAATTAAAATCGAGTTCGAAGAGTTCGAAATTTTTGTTACCAGTGAAGTGACCATCTAACGAGTAGCTGTAATTCTTTTTCAACCACGATTTAAGTACTCTTAATTAGAGTTTCAGTCATGCTGGGTCATTTTAATTGTTCTCCGATTTCTTTCCAATCTTATTGATTATATTATTGAGCTGTAAAAATCGTTTAGAAATTCAAAAGCAGTGCGGCTTCCGTATTTGTAACAAGAACATAATGATTCAGACATTGAGAAAAAGATGTCCCCAAATCTGAGTCATCTTTGATGTTCTACAGTATTTTCTACCCAAATTATTTCCTGCTCCACTTATTATTATCCACTTTAAATAAGTAAAACGTTTAAATCTATAAATAGGCACAGTAAATTTTTTTTTACAAAACGAAAATTGTACCCAATCCAAGGCAAAAAGGACGTAGGTAAATGTGTCAGGCAAGGCTTTATCTTATCTTATACATATAAAGAGGTACAAATCACAACCGTTACTCTATGCTTGAACTCCAAATTATAATGTATTCTAACTCCCTCAAACTCAACATTGTTAGAAAATTTTGAATTGCTGTTTTCAGGTTTCAAAATAATGTATATTTTGCTAACAATATGTCCTGGCTTTGTTGAATGTCCAAACTGTAGCCGCATAATACAGAAACTCGAGCTTTATTTAAGTAAAACATTGTTATTTCATAAGTTGTTTATTTTGCCATTCATATTTAAGTGTTGGATAATAGTTGCGGTCTTGCAAATGGACCACTTCCGTTGCAATGGCGAGTGGATTACAACTTACGGCATTAGTACGGTAATGACATCATATCGCGAGAAGCCCACCTGGATTGATATTGAATTGTATTTACGCCTTTCAGATAGATCATCATTAACCAGCAAACTTTCATAGCTAAACAATTCGCGTCCATATCTTTCTACAAAACTGTTTTGTAACTGACCTCCATGTATTTTATTGGCTATTCATCCTAAGGGATTCCATCTATAGCGTCATCCAATGCTTCGTTTTCCTCTTTCAGAATGACCACGAAGGAGCTGTGAATTCTATTCCCTTTTCCACCTCTCAAAATTCTGTAGTCAGTGGGTACCATTATAGGATGCCTCATCTTCAGATGAGCAGTTTTCTACTCTTAAAATGAAGCCATAAAAGTACAAAAGGGAAAAATAACTAGTTATAAACTAGTATCTATGCCAACTGCAGTCAACTGCGATAGTTTTGACCTTGGTTCTGAGTATAAATGCAATTATGCATGCCACTGCATGGAACGGAATGTGTTATGCAAGAGAGGGATAGCTGTATGCTGTTGTATGCAATAATCATCGCGTAACAGAGTAGTCACGAATACTGGTTCGTTTGTTTTACACTTATCTGTTTTAAGTTAAGATTGTAATCTTGACAAAATGTGTAAGTAATTGGTATCTTGTTTACGAAGGCGACCGGTTGTAGCGACTTACAAATTACAATGTATCGTTTGGCCCTTTCAGCTTAAAATTAATTTTATGCATGCTTTAGAGCGCCTTATCTATAGATAAAAAATTGCCCGCAAGTAAAAAATTGCTTTGAATTAATTAAGCAACAGAAAAACAAAATGTCTAATTGATTATTCGAAAGAAAAAGAAAGCCATCATCATCAATACATTACAGCATTAATGTAACATTAACAAGAAACAACAGCTGCTTGAAAAGTTCTAGAATATTCTGAACAAACAACTCTCATTGTTTCTTATTTCTTACAAAAACAAACTTCTCCCGGCCTTAATATTAGGTGCCTTGTTGAATTAATTGTATAATTACTCATCAGAGGCGGTCCTGAAGAGTTGTAGACTTATTACTTCACTTATTATTATGCCAACATCTTTCCAGTTCAAGGAAATGGAAACAAAAATCACTATTCACAGAATCTATTCGATCGAAGAGTAAGAAGGAAAGTAGAACTTGTGTACTTGGACGACTTACTATTATTGTTTGTGCCCAAGATAACATAGTAGAAACTAATACAGGGCAAAACAGCTCCCTAGAGGAACCAGCATTAGAATAATATAGTGTAGTGTACCCGGACTCGGACTGTATAACTGTATACACAACAGAACTTTGTAAAGGTTAACGCGTCCCATAAGTCGCATACATTAAAAATAATTGGTTCCAACTAGGACACAACCCTTCGGCAAAAAACCCAATTTGTAACGGATCATGAGTTGTAAGGAGGCTTATAATAAATAAAACTTTAGAATATAGCAATCGTAATGAAATAAACGCTTTGTTTCGTACTGGCCTTTCGGTTTGACCTCGACTCCGGTTAAGTACGCCACAGCACAATATAAAAGGCAATAATAAAAAGTGAGAGCTTTCAACCCCTCGTAAAGATAATAACTGGGGTACGTTTAAGTCACGGAGAATAAAATAACCCCAAGGCTTTGAGGAGTTTGTTGAAACACTTTAATAGAACGTCGTCACTCCACTCAATGATAGAGAACGTGGAAACAGACGAATTGGACAATGATAGATAACCATATAGTAACAGATAATACGGCATTACTAGACAATTCCAAATATTCCAATTTAAAAGCCATTTAGGGCAAAGGTAAAGTAATCATACTAAGGAAAGGTTCTAAATCAGACAATTTGAATAACAAAGGAGACCCTCGAAAGACACCTACGCTACCTTTTAAAAGACAAAGGATTACAAATGTCTTATATGACAATGAAGCGATACCTAGAAAGCAGTTTAATCCTAGACTAGCCACAGGTGTTACTACAAAGGTGACCTAATCAAGTATTCATGATGAAACAGCTACAATAAAGTGGGTTTAGGTCAGTAAAGCTTATTCATCAGAAATCCCACACGTTTTGCGATCTGCTGATGATTATGTTTCTTTTATTGTTATGTCGTCATCATTTTTTTTTATGGACGTAATACCTTTTTGTGAATTGAGTTTTTCGCGCTTTACGAGCCGGAGATTTATTTTGGTTTTTATTATGATTATTTAATTAAATTACAGGTGAATGAAGTGAAAGGCGCTCGTCTGTCTTTAGATGCGACAACAAAACTGCCTAAGAAACTTTTGAAACAGTAATAGTCCTTAGAAAAAATAGGGTCTATTTTTGTTCCCGTCAAAAGCACTCGAGCAAACCCATGGACCCAAAAGTTTCCACCATATTTCCCAAAACACTCGTAACATCAATAAACCATCCATATATACTGCGATAAGAATCCCCAGAAAGCTCTCCAAACCCCATAGATACACTCATCACATAATATTTTAAAAGAAACACAAACTCGTATAAACATCTCCAAGTTTGTCACCCTTTGTACACGCCTGTATTTTTCACATCTCTTCACTACCCTGCTTCCTTGGTACCAAGGGAAGCTTATAAAGACAAATAGTCCGATTTATATCCAAACACATTAAAACTTTTTCTTGCTGTTTAGATCTTCCTTGTTACTTTACTTGTCCATTTACTGTTGACCTTTTGAATTTAGGTTTTATGCCCTTTCTCATTCTCTGGAGTTTGCCAACTCCGGTGAATGAGAAAGGGCGTAAAAATGTCCAAATGTAAGTTATTGAGTGAATAGGTACAAAAGTTCAAGTGGTTTTAAGGGTCCAGGGTGAATCCTAACTTGGGCTGATTATGCCAAGATGCTACGTAAGATTCTGACATAATAACCATGGCTATTGTACGTATAGCCTGTAACAAAATAAAAACCCCACATAGTAAATTCAATGGCGTGATTTCATAACGTATGGTTTCCAAATGGGTACAGTAAGTCCTTCAGGAATGCTTTTAAAAAAGAAAACTTTGTCACACCCATGCAATTACACCATAAACGTAGGGTGGCAGAAAATTAGCTACCTTTTAAGCACCATATTAAAAGCAATTTACCGACACAATATGCTAAATATTGCGTGCATGGCACTGTCGTTTGTAACAATAGGTTTACACAATACAAATCTAAATTTCATTCAATAGGCACCAAAAGAATGAAATTATATCCAACCTTTGTACAGTTTCACTTGTAATTATGGCAAACAGTTCAATGTAACGTGGCGTGTTTTGGGAAGGTTAAAAATAGCCTTATTTACACGCGTCCCTGACTCTTTGCAGCTTCGAAAAAAACGTTCCTTTGGATTCATTTTTGTATACAACAACAGTTCCGCGGAAATCAAGAATCCCATTCAAGTCTAGTGACGTGTTTCTATAGGAGATCGTATTTTAGTATGCTCTGATCTAAATATGTTAAGTTGTATCAACAATGGGATGAACCCAAGGCTAAAGTCTCGTCACAGTAGATATTGATGTCTTTAAAAAATTTTCGAATTCTCATTCTTCTTTACCCAATAAATTGTATTAGTATTAGGAAAATTGTCTTAATACCAATAGTGCGTCCCCTGGTAGCAATTATCGAGGTTTGTCACGGCCCTTAACATTAACGCAGAGGTCTAATTAAGGTAACAGCCAGTGAAATCTCGCGTGCTTAGGAACCGTTTCACGCAAAAGCATTTACGTTCGCATAACTTGCTAACTGCTGGAGAATGGAGATGGAGCAACAAGTTTTGGAGGTTGAAAAAATATGTACAAAGACGGTGACTAACATAATGACACTCCAGAAATTGCTATATGGATAACGTACTTAAATGTCTCAGTGAGAAAATGATTTCAATGAGCAATTAAAGGCATAAAAATGAAAAAAAAAAACACTAGACAGTTATGAATGAGGAACAGCGAAAAACAAAGTTAAAGAAAGGACAAATGCCCGAGGGAAGGAAGTGTTAACAACGCATTTATAGGTAGTAGATTTCATTGCCCAGATGGAAGAATTGTTTCTCTTGGCGAGACATAAACATGAATTTATTATCAACAAAGACAGCCCGCTTTCGCTAAAAGGCGCCAAATAAGAAGTATGAAGACGAAAACCTCCCAGTTTCCACTTGAAAGCTTACATTATGTACAAAAATAAAATACCCAAATAAAATATTGAGGAAATCAACGAGAATGGCACATGCAGTCGCACCAGGAAGGGACGATCGTAATTCTTGCGATCCCGACTTTTCCTGTATTGAATATCTTACATGAACGTATGTATCCGCTCCGAATAAACATTCGTGCAGACGGTAGCTATCCGGGATTTCGAAAACCCGAAATTCACGAGGCAACTGCTCCCATTCGTAATACCAAAAGCAAAGTGCGAAGAACATTGGATTGGAGGTGTGCCGTGTATGTGCATTTCATTTTCAACGCAATTTTGTTCCTGAATTTGAATCAGGACAGATACCGCAAGTTAAAATTGTGTATGTGGGTCCTGCCTGAGGCTTAGTGTAATACCCAATAACGCATTTCCTATCATACATAACAAGCTAACAGCTTGTATATGTCCACAGCTTGGATCTACCATAACTTCCTACAATTAACGATGTTACGTCTGCCAAATTGGGGACAATAGCCCAATGTTTAGTATGATAACAGACGCTAACTGGGTTTGGAACTGTCAATGAACTCTTGTAGCCTTGGCCTTATCAGTTTTAATGATACCGTTATATCTTGTCTATCTTATTGTCATGCAAATATTTTCTGAAGTTCTCAAATTCATCGTCAACCTGAATAAACATTTAACGATCCTTAAAACAAAGTAGGAAAATGAAACAAGCCTACTTTTCAATTGAAGTTAATAAAGTTGTCACGCAATAAATTTAAATCCTGTTAAAGCCTATTATATCATAAGTAATTTTTGGCAGCTCAATGTATGCTCGAAATTCCATAAGTAAATGCGTTAAGTGATGTTAAGTAGTCTTAAGCCTCCTGCGAAGTCCCACCAGTTTCTCATTGGCAGCTTAAGCAAAAATGGCGTATGCCATTTTGAACTTTATCCTTGAACGAGCTCTGTCGCTGACATGAGAGCAGTTTTATGATAAAAGGATGAAGAGTGTGCAAAATCTGATAATATGGAAATTTTCCCCGTGTAGGCAGGGATGGCATCACCTTGCCGCGTCAGATTATTTAAAATCCCCTCAATTTCTCCCACAGCCAATTTGTCAGAGCTGCAACATTAATTTCGGCAACGCCCTCCCAGATATTACATCAATTTCTTTTTCGAATCAGGGAGCTGTCATCGCGTACTGCTAATGGTATTGGGAACACGCGGACTAATTAAGTCGTCGCTGTTAATTTATAGCTTGTTTTCTACCGTTGGACCAGCTATAATCAAAATAAATCGCTTCCCCCTAAGACACGCAAGGGAATACAGCAAATTGGATTGGAAACTAAAGATTCCTTATTTGATAGTAACGTACCTACTTAATTGTAGTCCAGATGCTGTTTCAAACAGTGCACGGGAAGGCGAGATCTTAAATTGAGAAACATCGGATTCGAACAAGAAAATAATGATCAAATATCGATACCGAATGTTTCTGCAGAAAGTTAGAAAGGTATACCTGTTTATCGATGCCTATCGCCGAGTTGCCGTGCAATACTGTAGAGTACATTATAGCAACTATCGATATCGGTATAGAGGGCGGACTCGAGTTAGTGGTGGAGTATCGATTTCGTTGCCTCGGGCGATTGAGTTACCTCTAATAAGTGGTCGATAATTTAGGGCCGACTTCCTACCATATTATAACAATGTTAGAAACACTAAATTATTCAAGCGATGAATAATGCCAAGTGAAGAACTACATATTGTACGTTTGAGTTTCAAACTTTAAAGAAGATGATATTGCATAACAAGAGCTGAAGTTTTCTAAAACTTTGTTACGACACTGTATTGTTGCGTCCTCCCTTAAAATATGCACGAAAGAAAATTTTTGCTCTCAAATAACTCGTACTTTTATGTATTTACAAACTCTTTTATGTATTCGCATCAGAGATTTTGTTGTAAAATTTGTTCTGACTTTTATGAAGGTTTGTTAGTAATTTGTTCGGGGACCTACATCAAAGTTGACATTTCCTCTCGAAAACATAAATTATAAATTCAACTGCATACCGTAATATCTAATTATGTTCATCGAGAGAAAATAGCAGGGTCGACAAATATTTTGTGACAGGAGTAGATTATTATTAGAAAAAGTACGTATCTTTATAATCATCAAGAAAATAAGGAAGGAATACTGATAAGGTCCGGTCCGAAGAGCCAACAGGACCGTTTTTATTAAAAGGACGAAAATTGTTATTATATCCGGAGAGCGATTCATCATGAATACGACATCGCACGTGATGTTCCTATAGAGTGGAGAATTAGCTGGGGTAGGTAACTAGGGACCTATCTAAAGCTGCTAGTACCAACCTTGTCGCGACGAGATAATGGAAATATCGCATTTACTGCTCTTATGTTGTACATCATAGATGGCCGCCTATTTAGACTATGGGTTCAAGAACGGTTATCAAGACGTAGCGTGGTAAGGCTTAATCAACGTCAATAAAGAAATATTAAAGACTTTATTATAAACTGTAGTTTCAAGTCACGAATAGTGAACCTAGAAAAAAAAACACTCGTCATGACAATTATGATTGCATCGCATCGTTCTGAAATCTGATGTAACTACATATTTCCGAGCTATCTGGGTGAGAACCGATTAAAAAGTATTTCATTCGAGACAACCGAGTTTTGTAACGTGTTCGCTGAATGTATTCAGCGTGTTAAAAATACAGGTTTTTTTATTTATTCTCTAAATACTGGAACATAATAGTTTGCGCAGGAATATTTTTTTTTATTCTGGCCTCGTTCTCACACTTGGCCACGCTATGTTTGTTTTAATAATTCAAGGTGTTATGTACAAAGTTCGTTGACTTTTGGGCATAAAAAATACAATACCTAACGCCTAGGAAATTGCCTGAAGGTTAGTGAAGTTTGTCGTGAATGTTTGTGGCTTAAAATAAAAACTAAGTCCATGTATCGTCAGGAATAGAGAGAACCTAGAAGACAATGAAGTAAGTGTAAAAGGATGAGTAATTTAGCAGTCAAAGAATCAGCTAGTTATTTGAATAGATTTTACAACACCATTTGGAGATTCGGAGGTTCAAACAGTGAAAGGACCTCAATGGACGCATTACACGTATAATTCATGAGACTTCAAATAACTTAGAAGACCAAAAACCAATCCATTACCATTTTGATCGCTCTATCTTTCAATCTCTGAAAGATATCACATCCAAAATCCAGTTAAAAAGATAGATGAGCTTTTGTCAGACTCCAATACACATCACGTCCTGAAAACTGCGTCGGTTTCATAAAATATTGGTTTTACTTCGTAACTGAGAATGAATAGTTTCTGCTCTAAGCACCAATTTTCCAGACAATCAATTTGAACCTCGCTTAAGTTTTTCGCGTTAACTTCGGTCATCAGTTTCTAAGTTCATCGTTTCTTTTTAAAACTACCCTCATAAATTAAAAAGAAGATGGCTTCTAATTTTGAACTCGAAAGAATGTTAAGTTTTTTTTAATTCTTTTAAAATCAACCAGCCAGTATTTTGGCTGTCTGAAGATTTATAAATCGAGCGAAAGCTTGCAACAAAAAAAAATGTTACCAATTCTCCCAAAATACTAGAGCACTTCAGCTATTACCCATTCGAATTTTAAAAGGATTGGATTTCGTTGTTCAACATACAAGACAAAAAACACCGAAAACCCGGCGCAAAATTGAACTAGATTTTTCTTCACACATCGTCTAATAGTAGACCATAAATAAAACCTTGTAACAACACCTCATATTTTCGGCCTGCACGTAAAGGCCAGGCTTATTCGACACTAAATTGACAGGGCGAAAGTGATATTAATTTCTACCAACCACCCGGGTTCCGTAGATTTAATTTGGCTAATTGACAGGGGAAACGGTACCCTGTTTCACCAGCCTTGAATGCGATGAGATTTTTATGTTTGCTTTAAAGAATTGTGATTTATGTTCTGGGTTTAACGAAGGTACTCTGTAGTTATGAAGGGTTGTTTTAACCCCTTTTTCAGGTACAGGAGGGGTTATGGAGTGCAGACTTGAAATGGTAGGGGATGTTAACCGTTGTGGTGGAACAACGCTGTTTTAATTGGTACAGAGACATTCAAATGCGCTGTGTAATGTAGATGAAGGTTTTCTTGCTCAAATGATGTCGGAATAAAAATAAATTTTATGTGGATGATTCTATTGTAGATTTCATATTTTTAGATAAATTCTTGATGTGATATTGCTCTGTAGCTCTTTTCTGGCCCCGAAGACTGACAGCCACCAAGTCAATTGTAGTAGTAATTAGATTATGGACGTCAGATATTCAACTACATCAAGGTCAGGCTGAAAAGGCTGTGCAGATGATGAATTTGTACCACTTCTAGACAAACGCTTATACTTGTACAGAAAAGTTGTCTCTTTATTTCTCATCCGACTCTTATACTCACTTTTTCTTTCCTTAAAAATCATCTTTGCACTGTATGTTCATCAGTGGCAAACCCCTTATTAATGCATTAAAAAAATCTAATCACTATTTTGATGGAAAACAACTTAATTATTCCCACCAATTACGTACCATTAACAACTTAATTTTCATTCTTTCTTTCAAAGAAGGAGGTCGTTACTTAATTTATGGTATTTTTATTTAACTTTGCAAGTGCACAATCAATCTACGTCGTAACGACAACATAATCTGTATGCAGCTGTGGACGACATAGTTTTAAACAAGTTAACACGTCACTTTGATTAATCCCTTAATCTTAGGCAGGACTTTAATGGAAACTTAACTAGTTTTTTTCGTGTTTAAGGAAGATTATTTTATGTTGTGACATACAAACCAGACTGGAGTATTTAGACGTTTTTAATATTACATGCAAACAAACATCATAAGAATAATTTACTCTTGTTGCAAATTTTTCAGGAGAGAGGTAGTCCAACGTTGTTCAAAAATTCATCTAGGTACTGAAGTGGAACTCGACTGGTCACAAGTACGTTTGCAACTGAAGAGGTGGGCAAAGATCATCAATCATTGGAGACCATCATGTTCATGATGACGAAAATCGTCGTCGAGGTACTCGTAGACCACGGCAAAGGTACTATGATGATCATTCTGATCGGGAAAATACCGCAAGAAATCGCACACGATCGAGAGATTTGAAAAGAGAATGCATTTTTCCCCGCAGTGGAAGACAAGACGGGCTAAAAAAATATGTGGCACTCGAGGACTGCCGCGGTAAAGCTATTGCATAGCATTTTTTATCAACTTATGCCAATATAATTATTTATTTATTATATTTATTACTGTACTAATTAGGCTATGGTCAGCCACGTCAATCAAGTGAAACGTCAAGAAAAGTTCTCCTCACTCTCCCTGCATAAAAGCATGCTTTCCTGCTAGTAATGAGCACGTCTGTCCATACCTTTATAATTGCCGAAGTCTCCCGAACTGAAACGACGTTAGACGACGGTGTCAGGGATTTTCCTTAGGTTTTTAGGAATTTCTTGATTCGGTCGCGGCGCCGCGCCGCGCTCAGAGACCGCGATAAAAGCTATGCAATAGCTTAAAAACTATAGAACTCAACACATTACTCTAGCATATCGCACAGCTAATCATTCCATCCAGCCTCTGCTAATGCCGTATCGTATCATATCATCAACATTCATCCAAAAATACTCAATGAAATACCTACCACTTTTCTTCATCAGTAATTCCAAGTCAAAGCCAAATTCCTATCTGATAGCATACCATTTTTATATCAAACCTGACAGGAAATTATAGGTTTCGGCGTACCTACGTGAAAGTATGTACTATCAACCTACTCAAGTACTTGCTCCGTCTGAGGAGGCACATTTATATGCAAAACATGTCATTTTTTGTGCTCGCATCCTGTCTAGATGTTGTAAATTATGTTGGAGGTAAGCGATTTATTGTTCGACAATACGTGGAACATGTTTTTTTTTTGTAACTGTTACTGTGCCAGGAGATTTTCTATTGGAATATTAGGCCTTTTATGGTGGAAGATGGCGGGGAATCATGTATTAAGCTGTTTTTGGTGGTGAAAGAAATAGTTTATTTGCTTTTATGCGGTGACTTAATGAGTAATTTAAGAAAACCTAATACCGAAGTAGGTAGTACTTTTTCATTACTCATTTTAATACATCAATGATGGTATTTTAATGAAAATGTTATTATTACTAACCACCATACTTATTGCGAACAAGTCTGAAGTACATATATGACTCAAAGGTAACAGTTCCTTGAAACTCCATTGAAAAGTTAGGATCTGTCCACCATACGAGTATTGTGCCTGATGGGTTTCTACCAGAAAATTTTAGTCAGGTATCTATAAGGTCTAATCTCTCAAAGACCTTACACGCCGTGATGCAGGATTATGACTTCAATTCTTCATTTTATCCTTTTAAGTAGCTAGTATTTTTTGAGAAGTCGAATTAACGACCTAAGACGTAAAACCTACTTACCAGTACCTACTTATGTAACAAAGTAAACTAGGGTCGTATAGCACACCCAGACTACGTACTTACTGACGGGGCCCACGACGCAATGCACCATAAAAACCGAAGATAAGGCCGGCTCACTTTTATCACCGTACTAGTGCCGTGCCATTGTCTTACGGCAAACGGGACTTGACGGAATAGAGAAAATGACGTATGAAGTGGAGAAATGAAGCCACCTAGTAGAAATTTATGACACTATTTTTTTGGTATTGGCGATGGTTGCTTAGGGGTTATAGTTTTGACACTTTTGAAGATCCTCCGATTTTTGGAAGAGCGACAGACTTAAAAGTTAATAACACATTATTAAATTAAGTCTGTTGTTGAAAGCGAGCTGAAGGCAATCAATAAAAATACTAGTATAAATACTTCGCTTATTTATGTCCCTACGTATCCGATGATGTCATACCAATCATGTCTCTGTATAATTTTTGTTTGTGCAAGCTATAACTATTGCTCGGTAATACTTTTTAATTTGTTTATTCAATGGTAAATTGAATCTGGTGAAAACCCTATATTATTAGTACTACGCAATTATTGATTTCAAGATAGGTTCCCGTTCGACCATTATCTCGCCTGATAGTAAGCGAAGATGTCGACTGTGAAGCACGCTTGCCTAGAAGTAACCTGTTCACTCTTTACTTGAAGACCCCAAGGTTATAGCTGTCGGGAAATACAGATGGCAGGCAGGCAATTGAAGTTATAAAACTGCGGTTTCAGATAATCTTGGAAGGCAGTGAAGTGACTATTAAAAGTTTTTATATTATCACATTTCCATTTTCATTTTAACATCAGCAGCCATTCAAGCAAAAGTGTGTGAATCATTCAATGAATGTAGGTAGTAAAAACAATAAGTAATAAATACCGCATACCTATTCCTAGTTAGGTAATAACGATATTACTTTATTGTTTACCCACAGTCAATGAAAACGCACATCCGTCATAAGCTGGCCACAGTAAAGTTGTTTACTAGCAGTAAATGTAATCAATAATAGTGACTTATGTGCTGGCCCCACTTTTTTTACTTCTACTTACTACTAAGAGCTTAGACAGATGACGCGTTTACGGTATAGAAGTCGCGCGTTATAGCGATATAAAATTCTAAGCTCAAAAACAAAAGGTAGGTACAAAGTTGATGACAAAAAAAAATATTTCTCTTTAATTTTTCGCTATATTTGTCTCAGAAACAACAGAGGGTAATTCAATAGCGAATATTCAATTTGCACATTGTTCGGTATTTCCCAGAGCATCGCGGGACCGCGCGAGTTTACCCGCGCGTAATACGCTTCATCCGAACAAGCACTTACCCAAATATGGAAGCGTAAAATTGGGCAATATCCTTTGGAACGGGGGCTTAAAGCAGTCAACTTTTAAAGATGGCGTTTAATATACCACGTCGTAATAAATATGACCGAACAGGATATAGGGTGGGCAGAGTTATAGCGTATGGACGATATAGAAATATTATGACTGGGAGGAAAGGAAAATGGGGCGGTTAAACACTTCGTTTTCAGTTTAAAAAACGATGAAAAATACTAGACTATGCCTTTCTTCTTTAGATTGGTTACGGTTGCAAAATAAGACCTAAAGAACTGGAAGTTTTGGGAATAGGACTTTGCCCAGCATCAGCAGTGGGATGAAGCAGGCTATTAGTAAAAGTAGGTAGTACAAGTACTTAAGTACATGAAGAATGTATATATACACAAATTCAAGTCAAATAAATATCCAAAATTAATCTCAAATAGGAAATAATTTACTTAATTGCTTATTAAACGTTTTAATAATAACCTTAAATGCTCCACAACATTTTCCAACAGAAAGCGACAAAAAATAAGCAAGATACATTATCTTGAAGAACATTCTTCGCCGTAATATTAGCTTCATCATAATTTAATCAAAACAGGCCCAACCTCCGAGATTAAAAAGTCGTATCTTTTTTTTTCTGAAGCCGATAGATAACAGGGTAACTCCTGCCAGGGTTTATTATAAAAATACTTATTTGGCGCCATAAGCCTGGCCACTCTGATAAGGACATTTCTAAATAAAACTCTCTTCGTAAATCCTCGAAATTTTATCCGCTTTTTATTGGAACAGCCGGTTCAGGAATATTTATATTAAGTCTTTCTGAACGAACCTGCGTCTTTTTTGGATTGGGGATGAATGTTCGGAGGTGTTATGCAAATACTTGAAGAAGGTAAAATATTGAAGTGTCAGAATACAGAAGTCTGAATTTCTTTGGTTTATAATATCCATCTTAGGTAGTTCGCCTGTTATATTTTATGAAAACCAAGGTTAGGTTTCCTTTTATTTTTGTATGGTTTCGTTTTACCTAGTTAATTTTTAACCTAACTTACCAAATCAGGCGTTGCTTGGCCATTTTAATTAGGTGTCCATTACTGGATCTATTTCAGGGGTTAAAAATGAGCACTTTGTACATTGATATAACTTTATATCATATTGATGTACTTATTTGAGTAATTTTCTGATATTTGCCAGAAACTTCTCCCAGTATGCAGTCAAGGCATGAGAACTTCCTTGTTTATTAAAAATTCAACAATATTTTTGTAATAAAAACGACAGAAATATCTTTACAAGGCCCAAATTAAAACATCCCAAGCAATTCCTATTAAAATGAAACAAATTCCAAATCCAATTGAAGAAAAATATAAACAATTGAAAGAAAAAAATACTTGCGGCCAATCTTTTGAATCCCTAATAAATGATCAGTGAATTACTTCTTATGAATAATTGAAATCTGAAGTAAAAAAACAAAACTTAACAGAAGATGAGCGGTTTAAAACATATTATTAGATAAACAACAAAAGGGCACGGCTACGGTTACCATATCTCGGGATTTGTCCTGAGACAGGATTTTTAGTTTTTCTTGGGATTGCGACAGGACTTTGGAAATCTCAGGATTTTTTTAAATATCAGATCATTTTTATTAGAAAAACAAATAATAATCTACTTTATTACAATAGAGACTAACTTAAAATCAACTTTGACATTTAAATAAAAATCTATGAAACCTATGGGAGAGATGGATAGTATCAGCACGCACTTACCCACGCATCGAGGCTTGCGCTACAAAGCTGTAAATTACCTGTGAAAGAAGAATTAGCAAAATTAGATGGATATTTTTTTGTTTAATATTTTTTCCGGACATAAATTATTTATCTGGTTACCCTAGGCATGTTTACTACCGAACGATTACTGTTTGCTTAACCGGAATATAGGACAAATTAATAGAAAGAAACAATTAATTATTTATTATCGTAAGAAAATACTTGCTCAGTGATAGCGTTGTCCTTAGTCAGGATTTACGAGTTAGCTAAGGAAATGTATTAATTGAGATTAAGTATGCTATATATTTTTATGATCTAATATGGCTTCCATGTATGTACTTATAGAGGCAGTAGGTTGATATTATTTCAAGCTATGGATATAAAGATATAACTACACAGTAGTCGCAGTTGCGACTACTGTGAACTCAGAGGGAGTGGAACAGGGTTGCCAATGATGATCAGAACAGAAACCACCATGAAATTAATGTGGTCATCCTAGCCCTAAAGGCTCTTCATATAGGTACTGCACTAAACTTCGCCCCACACTTTCTCCAATAGGCTATTTGACTAAAAAATTCTAATTAGTCCGTCAGTTAGATTATCAAATAATATTTGACCAAAACCAAAGTTGACGGAGATATGATGCTTTTAAAATTGCCAATACGTCACAATTCAGTACATGTTTTGCTGAATTCTGACGTCACGAGCCCCCACTCTCGAGTCTTGATGTGTTACATCTTGGTAAATATTCATTGATTTTACATAAGAAAAAATATATGTCCGTTATTTTTCAAATCTCTAAATAACGGACTAATTAGATTTATAATTTATTAACACTGTCAAATAGCTTATTAGGACTTCCTAGGAACATAATTGTGACGCGATGAGGCACTAAAAATCGTGCCCTGCGTGCCCTGTCGTGCTAGACTCGTGGCCCAGTTCTGGGCCAACTCATTTAGGTTTTAAGATTACGACGCGTTTTTAAGGAATTTCTTTTTTTGTGGATGTTTCTTAAAAGTATGGCTGAGAAAAATAACAGTGCTTTAGCTTCTATACGGGGAAGTGTGAAGATGGCTGCGCTATGCGGACACGCCATCAATACCTACTTCGGAGGGGACTAGATAAGTAAGGGTGTACAATGTACGTGTACAGAAATGGCCTCCTACCTTGAACAAGACCGCTCTTTGTTTCCGCTTGTTTGTGCTATGCAAATGCATTGACGATTTTTATTTATGAAAAGTCACTATTAGTAAAAGAAAATAAGACAAAAATTATAGGTAGACTAGACAGACTACTAAAAAGTTCATTTAGGAATGGTGAATACTGAATAGTCGCCTCGATTTGAATTGAACATGTTCAATTTGACTCGTAGCGAAAGCATTCGAATATTGTGGAATATATTCTTATATTATTCGCAGTGATTACCCGCAGTGTGTCCGAAGCTTAGGCTGGTAGTGATAGCCTGAGAGATGCACAGTTGTACAAACCATGATTGGACGGAAACTTACAAAGAAATATAAGATTTTAATCAGAACAGCATCAAATAATAGTCAAATCAACTAATATTAAGCCTCCTGCACACACGATTAATCGCGCGGGGCGACATGTCGCGGTCCATTCGCAGTACATTTAGAGTGGAAATTAGCTTGGCTCGTTGTCGCAGCACGATTAATCGCGTGTGTCTGCAGGAGACTTTATTCATATTGGTTCTATTAGTTAATCCAGCAACTAATTAGTGAGAATAACACAAACATGCAAATTGGAATAAGGTAAGCGAATTTTACGAGTACAATTGCATTTCATAATCTCCGCTTTTTCGCAAAACAAGCAGTTTTAACATAATTATTCAAAATCCTCTTCGCTGATTATTCTGAACTTTTAGCAAAGCGTTGCGTTCTGCGATAACTTAAATTCAAGTTATTCATGCAAGTATTTTTTCCAGAATTAATTTTTGCAGCTTCTACAACAATTTTTTAATTGGACTTTTATGTTTTGCAAAAAAATATTGGTTTGTGTAAAACTATTTCACGCAACTACATTTTCATTTGAAATAGGCTAGTTGCCCTAAAAAATGTAATTAGTCCGTCTTTAAGATTATTCAAAAATAAGGGACACATATTTTTTTATTTGTAAATTAGACTAAAAATGACAAAGATATAGCCTATTAAGGTTAGTTTTTCGCGCGGCGGGGTGACGTCACACGTAACTTTAATGGGCTATATCTTTGTTATTTTTTGTTTAATCGAAAAAAGAAAAACTTTTTGAAAAAAAGGGAACCGACTTCAAAACCAAACACAAAAAAAGTGTAAAATAACTTTTCTTTCGGAAGTCGGTGGCTTTGTTTTTTATTTCATTGACTATGGCCACCGACTTCCGAAAGAAAAGTTATTTTACACTTTTTTTGTTTTTGGTTTTGAAGTCGGTTCCCTTTTTTTCAAAAAGTTTTTTATTTTACCCTTTTTAGTTTAGATATTCAAGAAAAATCTTCATAATAATCGGCGTCTTTGAAAATCTACAATCCTAGTAAGCAACAAAAACGGATCTATGCGGGCAACTTCACGAGATATCTATTATTGTTATATACTAAAACCTTCCCCAGAATGTAATACTTTCCTGAAAACCGCATCAAAATCGGTTCAGTCGAACGCGAGATAATCGCGGACAAACATGCAATGGTCACTGAAAATCTACTATCCAAGTAAGCAAAAATGGATCCACGCGGGCAACGTCACGGGATATCCATTAGTGTTATATACTAAAACCTTCTCCAGAATGTAATGAACACTTTCCTGAAAACCGCATCAAAATCGGTTCAGCCAAACGCGAGATAATCGCGGACAAACATACATACATACATACAGGTCGAACTGAGAACCTACTTTTTTTTTTGAAGTCGGTTAAAAAATACGTGTCCAATATTTTTTCATAATCTAAAATACGGAATAAATAGAATATAATTATTTTGACCCTGGAAACTACCCTATTATCCGCAATTATTATGTAGGTATAGGTACTCGTATGTAACACAAAATATTTAATTCTTCGTTTTTTTGTACTTCACTGTGTAGAATCAATTTTCAAAATGGCTACCTGTACTGTAAATAACCGTGCTCAATTACCAAAACCACAAATCTCCGTAGCTCCGTATTTTGCGTGTAAGTAATAAATAAAATATGAATTACACAAGATGTAACTTTATCCAATACTTATAAAAAAAAATCTATTTACAAATTATTTCGTTATGAAATAGTGAAAGCGTTTATAATCAGATACCGCTTCTGCTGACAATAGTTACTAACAAAATGGACAAAAAACACGTTACTTAAGTACCTACTTTGAAAAACGTTTCACTAGTTAACCTCAGGGTTTCAGTCAGCAGTGAGCTGTTTAAGGTATAAAAAGTAATAGGTGAACAATTAATATAACTTTAACACTATGTTCGAACTTTTTTGCCAACTAAAGCCTCCTGCAGACACACGCGATTAATCGCGCGGGGCGACATGTCGCGGTCCATTCGCAGTACATTTAGAGTGGAAATTAGCTTGGCTCGATGTCGCAGCGCGATTAATCGCGTGTGTCTTTTCGAGCCTTAATAGCTTGTTTGAATTTTCCACCATGTAATACCCGTTAATAATGATGAATTGCATTAATTAATACAGGTTTCTGTGCAGCGATTATAACAGTATTTCAATCAGGCATTGAACATAAACTCAACAAGAAATCAAATCGTAACCACACTTCAAGAGAATGAGGGCAACGCTCCACTTTCCGGCTATAACCGGTTTTGGTCGTCGTCGGGACACGGCTGCTACTTTACCGTTCCGATTACACGTAAACGTGCTTTTTACAACGACTATTTTGAATATCCTGATACGTTACAAGATGGTTCGATTTTCGAATGTGTTTTGGACATGACGCATGACAAGCATTGGCCAGTAATTTAAAATGCAGCAGGGTTGCCAACTTTACAACAAAGTGGCATTAAGGATTTTCCATGCGGTTAGACACATTGACACAACTTTCAAGTATGGTGATTGGCACAGTCATTCAAACTGCACTTGAATAAGTAAATAGATAGCAGGGACATTCCCGTATCTCTAAAATAATCATGCTCTCGGTTGCTAGCCAGAACACCGCTTAATGTATTCCCTGACTGTCACTGAATAAAAACTACCTCCGCTTATTTTGGCTGCGGCACAAATTATTTTCCCGCCAGATTTTAAACGACGTTTTAAATTAATTATGGAACAAGCGACGGAAACTCAATGACATAGTCTTTCCGATGCCGGAAGGTTTTTTTTTTTAAAACAATGAGGCACAGATAATTTCGAGTTTTATTTATGGCATGGCAGTAAGTAAATTGATATTGATAAAACATGAAACCTTTTATGCGGAGAATTAACAGAGCTAATTGAGTTGGTAAGTTAGTTATGTTCGAAATAATGGATAGAGTGGGATACACGGGATTTTTTAATGGAAAACATAATTTTAATTTAGAGTAAAACTGTATGTGAAAGCATGAACGACGTTAACACAGATAAAAGCAAAAGGTCTCTAAAATAAATAACGGTTGACTGCTGTAACGTTATGTATGATAATTATAATGTAGAACGATTTACCAATTTCATTTTAGTTTCGAAATCTTGACCACTGACCACAGCACCACACCCTCTTTTAATAAGATTTGTCGCAAGACAATAATTATTTATCTCACGTCTGTCACTAAACAATCCTTAGAACATTATTTCAATTAAATACAATCATTAATTAGCCATTTTATAACGCCTACATAAATAAATGATTAAGAACACTGGTTCTTAATCATTTATTTATGTAAATCATTCATTATTTAGATAAATAATAACCATGGCGGTGACTGCACCGCCATGGTTATTATTTATCTAAATAATGTCAACAAGCGGCTGTAACCGGTAATTAAGAACTACTCAGACGAGCAATGAATGAGATGACTCATTAGTTACATTAAGTGCCCCCAGAGGTCGCTTTTAAAACTGTTTAATGAAATGCATTTTTGTTGGTGCTAAATCGGAACTATGAACCGTTAACGATGATTTTGCGCGGTAACCACCATCTCTAGCGAATTCCGACTATTTCACATGTGTAAACGTTACGTAAATTGAACGATTAAAATTTCAGAAAAATCTTGTATGTGTATCTTTACTTGATATTAATATTTTATTTAGGTAGGTATATGAATAGGTTGTTTTAATAATTTATATTATTAATAAAAATAAAAAAAACACAGTGTTTGTCTCACTCTTAAAAATGTCTAATTATAGTTTATACAAAATTATTGTATTTTTGAAAAAAAAATGCATTTACCTACGTTTGCATTATAATTATGTCTAACGATTGTGCTAGGGCCTCTAGTAATAAAGACATAATAAAGCAGGCTCTTTGATGGGAATCTTATTTACTTTTTCTTAAGATTTTACATTATTATGATGCTATGAGAAATTATACGATCACACAATTGTTAAACATAATTTATTATAATACAGGTGGGTTTCGCTTCTGTGGGTTTTTCACATAGCTGACGATTGTGTTTTCACGATTTTATACTTAATCACAACAACTATAAAATAGGAAATCGAATTTAGGATTTCAAGGCTTGCGTGAGTCTTAAAGTATTTGTCGTTGAGTCATCATAACGTTAAAAAAAATATTGTTCCGTATATGGCAACCTGCCTGGTGATAATTTCGAAATAAATAACTTCCGAATTAACCAATCTCGTGCCACATAAGTGACGTCACTTTTTCTTAGAGTTTGCCTAAATAATCTCTTTGAGTGCAAATGTGAAGTGATAAGCCGGTAAAGACAAACAAGGATGATTAACTGCTTAATGTGTGTCAAATTCACTTGATAAATATTTTTAGTATGTAGCTTAAGTTATTAATTTGTCTGAGAAAAAGTAATTAATAAATAAAAATGTATAGCATTTTAACTGGTAGTTTACTTAACAAGTGATCAAACAATTGGCCTTAAACAATCATGTTTGGCTTTTTCTTAAAGTGAATTGGGGACCTACATCGTGTATGTGCCCCCTTTATTTAAGGGTCTGCCTGCAGTGTAACAGGAAACCCACATTTAACGCATGGTGGATTACGGCCAGTGCCTTTCCAAAAAGATACCTGTGGGCTGTGTCCCAGCAATGGGAAAATTAAACGTTGATAAAACTACAAAATGTTCCGATTACGCAAAGGACATAAAATTTAGGGTTCCGTCTAGGCTGTAAAACAGACTACCTACAATTTATTCTCCAACTTCATAGTTTATTTGAAATGCCCATTGTTTAGATAAGTTATGAGTTGTACCCAAAGGCGAAGTTTGTATCAAATTATTGTGTAATATCATTGTTATCTGTTAAACGCTATCATTATCTTTGGAAATTATGAATGTACTATTGTTACGAGGCCAATTATGAAGTAAGATAATTAAACTACTTTAGTTTCTAAGCCCTATTTCAACCGATAAAATCTAACGCGTTTGAATCTGGTTTGAATTCTGAACGAGAACTTGAAATGTCATGTTTCCCGCTTATTCTGCATTTTCTAATCTCAACAGGTAATCAGAATCAGGCCTTGAAAAACCGTTGCGAAGAGTGTTGTAGTCAACCCAGCTGCTATACAACACTAAAACCAACAAAGTTAAATAAAAACCAACATTCACTTTGCGTACAGTAGCCATAAAAGATTAAAACAAAGATAAAACCGACGTTAAAATTATTCTCACACTACTCTAATGACCAAGTCTTACAAAATACCATTTTCAAAATGACATTTATATGTTCTAGAGCCGAGACCAACGAACCGAAAAAAGAAATGGAACATGGGTATAACTTTTATTCACATTAGAGCAATACGGGTATTATGTGACTGAAATTACTATTGAAAAAGGTTTTTCTAGTACACTACGGCTAAATTACTTGAGATATCAATCACAATTTCTCTTTCTAAAAAGTATATTAAAGCCTCCTGCAGACACACGCGATTAATCGTGCTGCGACAACGAGCCAAGCTAATTTCCACTCTAAAAATACTGCGAATGGACCGCGACATGTCGCCCCGCGCGATTAATCGCGTGTGTCTGCAGGAGGCTTTACATTTTTTTCACAAAAGTATTCGACAGCGATAATTTATACCTAATAGTAATAACTTAGTTTCTTTGTTGGATAATAAAACAAACAAAGAACATTTTTTTTTCTTTTGTTCTTAATTCAAAAACCCGTGTTGACTGTAGAAAACCGTAAACGTATTGTCTATGTCCCTTCTATATTTAAAAATCGAAATTCATAATGTCGGCCGTTGTCAGTACGTTGCGTGCTCTTCAATGGATCCTTTGCGTGATTCTGTGGTTATTACCAATGTCCAAATCGTCGCCATCCGCTCGATGTGTCTGTTAAACGGTGGAGACATCCAATGCAATGAACATAGTTTACGTGCTTCCAGTTTTTAACTGGGCTCAAAATTATCCATCCGAGTAGATATCCAAAGCATGACACGAGTTACACGCACTTTATATGTAATTGATCTTTTTGAAATACATTTATTTTTGCAGTAGATACATGTTTTGAAAAAAAAAAACAGTCAGAAAACAGATAAAGATGTCTCATACATTCAGAATCTAAAAATTATTGCCACTATGGTTAATGCCTGCCCTTTCTACCCTATCTCAAAAAATCCACCCTATATTGTAAATTAAATAAAGCAAATCATTTATTGTATTCTCGTGCTTAAAAAAGTAGATCGTTACTTACCTGAACATACTCAAGGGACAAATGATTTTAACAAAAGAACCGAAGACGGAGCTCCGATATTTTTTGTAGACAAGACGGTATCGGCAGGTGGCGATCGGCGCGTTCCGATTGGCTGCGTTCAAGGACCCCCTGACAACCCCTAACTTTGACGGCGCAAGTAATAATGATACACACGCTTCAATTGCTTCCCCGTAACTTCATTTTATGGTACACCAGACATGCAGAGCTTGCTCAAACTTCACATAAGTGGTTATTGCTGTAAAAGGTAAAAAAATAATGCCTGTCTAGACTAAAGTTGCCTGTATTTGAGCCCTTACCCTTAATGTCGTGTTGTTTATTCCCCTGTTCAAGTTTATTCCCATTCTGATGACATTACTCTCACAACACAATATTAACATTGCACCTCATGTTGTAATGGTTTTATTATACACAATAAACTACAACTATCACATTGTTTTGGGAACGGTACACCTCCATTATGCCGGCGACGTGACTCACGGCATATTTCCCAGATTTGCTCGATAAAGTCCGTAGAATAACAAATTTTACATTACAATTTCCTTAAAACACCATATTGAAATACAGGGAACATTTGTAGCCAGGCGAGTCCGTATTCCGTACAAGGGTGAATGTTATACGTACATTAGAGTTAGTGTAAGTTACTTTTAAGGTTTCCAGCGTGGCTGGAAGGCAATAAAAGCGGAAAGTTGGGCCGCGGTCGCTCGATACATTCGATTCGGTCCGTGAGTCACCGCGAAATCGAATACAAACTTGCGAAATTCAACCGCGGGCCACGGCCCACCTTAGAAACCATTACTTTTGTGTACAATCCGACGAATCGTACCGGATTGTTGGTTTATTTCCTGTGATACTGTTAAGAGCTTCTTTTTGGACGCACTCTACTTTGAATGGAAGGTAAAAACTCCGGTCAGCAAATGTCAGTAGGACTAGTTCAATTTGTTTTGGAATTCGCTTTTTGGCGAGCTTGGGACTTCAAAAGCGAATATGCTTCCATATTTAGGTAGTTTTATTTCGCTTATTTCGTTATTCTGTTCTTTGTTTTTGAATTTTTGAAGTATTAAATTATAATTGCAAACTGGATAACGACGACGGGTAAGTTAAAGCCGTATTATGGATTGCGGGGAGGTCGGGGCAAAGAGTAAGCTTATAAAATGCCTCTTTACTAAGTAGATAGTCCTTCAAAGTTGTTAAGACGCCGAAGTTTGTCGCAGAGTTTAATAGAATTCCTTGCTCAGTCTGTGGACTAAAGTTTGTTTTTAAATGATTGATCAGCAAATAACACTGAAGCAAAGTAATGACTCATTCATTAAGCCTGTTTACTGCCAATTCGGAGAAATAAAGTCGTTATCAGCAAAACAGATGCTATTTGTACTGCTTACACATAAATACCAAAAAACACTTGGTTTTTATTATCAACTACATAGAATAATTGATAAAACATCTGCCTTGTTCAAATACTTCATCATCACCTAGGTTAGGTACTTGAATGTGACATTGGTTCGACAAGCATATTGAAATTACAAGGTAAGGTTATAAAAACGACTGAAAATGTAATAGATACTGTGCTGATTATTTTATTGAAAATATATATTTTACTGAAACCAAAGATGGTGCCAATAAGTACTTAAGTACCTCAAACATTATACAGGGTGAATAAGCACAAAATGCAAAACTAACAGTGTGATGTAATAATAAAATGGCGTAAGTCGCACCACAAAAGACATAATATTTTATATCCTCCGTACAATGAATAGAGCTTTAAAGTTGGTGTGATAAAATTTAATAACAATAGTACGAAAATGACAGGGCTGTCATGTCGCGGTGGTCCGCGTAAAATATGAGACCAGAAGACACCCACAGTTTTATTAGTTTCGGCTATCATAGCGGAACGTTAAATTCTCACTACGTTACTGTAAAATGAGCTCACAAAAAACCCGACACAAAAGTTTATTTGCACACTAAAATACATAATATCTATACATATAATAAAACTGTAGAAAAGAAATTTTTGTACATTAAAAAAAAATAAAAAAAATATAGCCAGGATGTTAAAGGACAACCAATAGAACCCATTTCCAGCATTTTTAGAATTTTTGTCTGTTTGTCTGTTTGTCTGTTTATCTGTTTGTCTGTTTGTATGTTTGGTTATTCGGGCATCACGTAAAATGTACGAAATCAATGTAGATAATTTTTATACACAACGATTTAGCGTAACTTGAAGTAACATTTAGTTTTTGTTTCATTGCAATCGGTTCAGTCTATCAAAAGATATTTGAACTTAAAGTGATCCAGAAGTAAAATATTACGGTCAGTTCACAGTTCACACCGAGACGCGCAGTTCAGTAGCGCGATCTAGCTTCGAATAGAAAAACTACATATTCAAATATTTCATCTAAACCAACGATAACACGGTAGATGGCGTTAAAAAAAACCTGGAATAGAGGTGTTGAATTGAAGTAACATTATGTTTTTTATTTCATCGTAATCAGTTTACACCTTACAAACAAAAAATGTAAATTAATTAAAGCGATTTAAAGGAATCGTAGAATAGAATAGGATAGGATGGGATAGGATGGGATAGGATGGGACAGGATGGGACAGGATGGGATAGGATGGGATAGGATGGGATAGGATGGGATAGGATGGGATAGGATGGGATAGGATGGGATACAATGGGATAGGATGGGATACGATGGGATACGATGGGATACGATGGGATATGATTGGATACGATGGGATACGATGGCATACGGTGGGATATGATTGGATAGGATGGGATATGATTGGATAGGATGGGATAGGATGAGATACGATGGGATAGGATGAGATACGATGGGATACGATGTGATACGATGGGATATAATGGGATACGATGAGATACGATGGGATACGATGGGTCACGCATAGGTACGACCTGTTTCTGGGGCTGCCAGCGCCGGTAAAGGCAGGAACGGGCAGGCTCCGGAGTACGCCCATACTACTCAGGTTCCAGAGGCATTTAAACGTAGATTTTTCACTTGCACGAGTGTGTCATCACAATGACGGTCCCCCCCTTAGAAGGCCAAAGCCTGCCGGGGTCGCGGAACTATCGAATTACCTTGACCCCGGAACGTAAAGGCCTATTATAGGATTTATAGGACATCGAGGATTTTAATCAGTACAAGTCTGACAATCCCTCTTTCCCTGCCCTGGGTGGGGACTCATTTGATGATTTACGTACGCATATTTATGTATGCTCCAGAATGATGGTTTACAGCTAATGTTGTTAATAAAGAAGCACTAAAAAATTACATTGTTAAGTTCCGACATCCACGCGAACGAAGTCGCGGGCACAGCTAGTTAATTAATATAACACAATTTCAAAGCAATTATTACGACCTAAACATCGTTCGTGCCTGAACTTGACAAAGCAATTTTGGGATTAAAGAGAATAATAACATTAATTAATAACAAATCCCCCATTTCTAGTTCAACAAAGAGCGTATTAAAATTCCAAACTGCCCGTATGAGCCGAATAACAAAACGAGATTGTTACGAACAGGGTTGTCACAAGCAGGAAAGCTGTGACGCAGCAGGAAGCGATGTGGGGGCAACCCTGCGGACGGAGAGATATTCCACTTTCATAACATGTCACAGTTTCATGGCAACACGTGTCAAAGCCGGGCAAGCGTGTTGAAAAACATCCCCCTAACCCGATTGGACGAATGTTTGCATGTGTTTGCTTGCACACGACTTAAAAAAACAAATAGCTAGTAAAAACTAATCTACACGGACACGTCACAATAAAACTTGAGTAGGCTTGAAATTTTGGACGTTATAATTATGATAAATGTTGGGACAAACATTTAATGATTGATATTTCAACGACGGACCACAAGTTGGGGAGATGACATTGCTAATGGAGTAGCGAGACGCGACGACAAATTACTTTGAAAGCGTCAGATATTAAGAGACCCTGTATTTTTTCAAAAAACCATGATGAAATTCCAATTTAATATTGTCTGACATTTATTTCCTTAACTTTGTTTAAATAATACCTTTATATTACAAGTGTATATTTCAAAACAGGGCTGGAAAAAGGGCCAAATATATCCGTCTTTGGTTTCCAGATGTCCAAAATTAGCACCAGTTGAGACCACGTGGTCTAAGGAGTTTTTATTTAGATGTAAGATAAGAAAAACACTTGATGTAACATCGTTCACGGAACGAAAGTAACCCAAGCGTGTAACGAAACGCAACGTATCTTGTAGCCAAATCAAAAATATTATAAACTAGGTGTTGAGGAAGTCAAGATTCTTTTAATTTTAATGGATAAGAATAAGACGATAACGTTTTCAAAGAAACCTGTAATTTTTTGTTAAAGTTCTCTGTCCTCTGCAAGGTTATTTAGAACCAGAAGTAATATTGCTAAAAACTAAATGTAATATTTATTTTTTTGTATTCTGGAAAAGGCCTTTGAGGTTAAGATCTGAGTAGTCTGTTTACCAAACCGCTTGAATTCTCGATCCAGACTGAAGTGTTCCATTTCTCCCCACTCCACTTCCAGTCTAAAGGTTCCTATATATTCAGAGGGTAAAAAAACCCCTAAAAATGGATGAAGGGTGTAAAAGATTCTTTGGCCTTTAGGGATTTGTCACGGCTTCTGCTACCTTCGACTTTCACTTATACCTTATTTAGGAACTTAGGAAGGTATATTTGAAAGTCAATTTTATGTAAAAACCAGCTAAGCTCACTTAGATTTGATCACCAAGTTTTGAAAGGACATTTACTTCTTAGTCAATGCTAAAAGCTAAAACAGAAGGCAAAAAGTTTTTATGTGTTTTGTACTTTGCATAATTTATTTGATAGTACTAACACTACGAATTACTTTAGGTTTTTAGTAGAAAAGTTTAATTGAGCGCTGTTGATAATTTCATAAAATCTAAGAAAAAAGCTTTCAGGGTAAAACTGCGGGGTCGTGGAACTGTTTAAGGTTACTATGACTCTGGAACGTAAAGGAACTAATTGAAGATATACAGTGGATTTTAATGGAATATAACGAAATGGACTGTCAAGACTGTTACTGTGTACTTACTAATTTATTCGGTATTTTATAAACATGCTAATTCTCAAAATCTTATGTCATTATACGAGGACTTATTAGGTAAAGGTCAATGTCCGCTATTGACATCTCAACTGTCACCAACTATAGATACAAAATCAGGAGTATACACATACACAACTTTCTAACCTCATCATTATCATCAGCCGGAACACGTCCACTGAACTGAACATACGCCTCCCCCTTTGACCGCCACGCCGAACGACAATTCGCCACTTGTATCCAACGGCCATCATCCACTTTCTGACCTACCAAGTGACAAAACCCTGAAAGTAAATGCTACATCCTTACATTATAACATCGCAAATGGGAAAAAAACGTAAATAATTACAGTGAAGGAAGTACAGTTACATAAGAAGCCTCGTTTATATCTTCGAGCTGATTGACCTTCAAGTCACGAACAGTCAGCCACAGAGTGACCGCCACTCCAAGGAGGCAATCAACTGACTTGGATTCAGTTGGAACTGTTTTTATAAGACATACTGAGTAACTAGCTTCCATCGTATTTTTAGGTTTCAGTACCCAAAGAGTTAAAGCGGAAAATAACGGGGCCCCATTACCGTGATCTCGGAACGTAAAGGGGAAATTGAGGTACACCGTGGATTTCAGTCAGTACAAGTCTGACAGTCCCTCCCGCTCTGCCCTGGGTGGAAGGACTCACTTGATTTTACTACGATAAAAAAAAATGAGTAAAGCTGGAACCTATTACTAATTTTATACAAACAAGCATACGGCCCGCCTTATAGAAAGCGGTGTCCGTAGCCTGTGGACGCTTGCAACATAAGAGAAATTGAGAAAAAGTTCGGTAAGTGGATAACTGATTAGTTCAATTAATAAGTGTACTACCGATCAGAGAACAAGATCATTTATATATTTTGCTAGAGACTAGATTTCTTATTTTATTATGGGGGGTAAAGATAGTAATTTACACGATATTACAGCATAAGCACACACACATAAAGATTAAAAACTTTCCCACAGCTGGGACGGAGGTCTCTTTTCTTGAGAGAGTGGGCGTTTCACTCCACCACGCGAACCCAGTGAGGGTTAGTAGTCGATATTGACAAATACTTATTTCAAATATCACTTTGAATAGGTATCAATTACTACATCCAGTAGCGTGTAATTTTTCCCGTCGTTGAAAATTCACCCTGTATGAGAACTATCATTATCGTACTAATACCATCAAATTCGGTCAACGTTTAAAACCGAGCCATTTTCGCATTTAAAAGATATAATGAATTTCCTTTGAAGGTGAAAACTACAAATTAAATATATTTTATCAAACATCCTGTTACCTACATTAAATATTACTAAGGATATCGGTTCCTATTGGTTTTTAACACATTATTTTTTCCTTTGATTGCCTTATTTATTATGAATCAAATCAGTAATTAATTATAAATTGTTGATTGAGGAAAATTGGTGGAGGAAAAATAAATGTATTATAATATTATCGCCATTATTAAGTTGTATTTTATCATTCTATGCTGATACTTAATGAATGGATTTTAACCTACTTATTCAGTCTATGATTAACAACTTTTCACAAGAATTTCTTATCGATCGTATCATTATTTTCAGAAGCGAAACTCAATGAAATACGGTGTTAATAAAACAACTCGGCAGCTCGGCGACTATCCTTGAAGCAGATATCAAAAGATGAAGTATTTTATATCAATTTGCGCATTCGTGCAAAGTATATTTAAGTAGCTCCGTTTCCGGCCCGGTCTTAGCTTTTTAATGGCGCCATTTATGGGGATGGGGTAAAATATCCGTATAAAGGAAAGACGGACCAAGAATTCCGATGATTGCAGCGTGCTCGGAATACTCCATAAGTCTCCGCTATTAACATTAACGGACCTCCCCAAATATCCCTTTCATTGCTGTTAAAATATCCTATATTTTATAGGAGACGATCTCCAGAAATTAAATTAATATTGCTCGGAGTTAAAAGATTTCTCATGAAACGTGATGGTTATTGCCGCCAAAATGTGCTGTGGGCGCGAATGGACATTGATTGGCCATTGTGAGTTGGCCACAATGAGCAATCACGGATTCACGGAGGTCTAGTGCTAATAGTTGCTTGGCGTGAAACCCCACTTCATTTCACAAAGCTTGTTTTGATGGCTCTTGACATCTCGTCATCCACTTCTAACATCCATATACACCGTGACTTTTTAGTCGTCTTACAACGGCAGCCCAGTTCATGTATCCAATGACTAGAACACGTTTATAATAAAAAAATAGGTATTTAAGAGATTTGAAAATTTTTTAAATAAATTTTTAATTCATTATTATGACGCAAGGAGTAGTTAAAAACACCCTTGTCTCATAGAAAATGGAGATGGAATGATCTGCCTGACTATTGCGCTGGGTAGGTATACTCTACAGCTTGATACGTAAACATTTTCATATTTCTAATGTACCTATTTATTAATAATAAAAATTATTTTTAACGATTAAAAAAAAAAGCTAAACTCGCCTAGATGTATTTTAGGTCGGGGACATTACGTGGACCACTTTTGTAAGACGACTAAAAAGTCACGGTGTATACAGTTCACACATTACTTACTTCTCAAATGACAGCTCAGTCGATCGTTTACAATTAAGAAACCGATAACGAGTGCGTTATTCGCAGTCGGTTCGATATTAAGCTTCCATTGTGAGAGCGAAAAGCAATCGGAAGCCATCGAAACTAGTTTCAACGGAAACCAGCAGAAGATAGACTCGCCACACTAGATAAATTGGTATTTTACCAGATAGTACTTATGTGTAACTTGGGAATTTTGTAAACCTGACAAATGTTTACATTCTCTATTCTATATTCAAACTTCTAGGTAATATGTGCTTCTAGTCTTGAACTTGTTGATTTTAGTTCCAATTTTAAATGTCGGTTAATTATAATAACCGAAGACTAAAAAACCACCTCAAAAATCAATTAAAATCCTGTCACTAAGGTAAAGCATTGGTCGCGTAGTTTTATTTTCAAATCGAGCACTATGGCTTTGTGAATGATCCCCTCAGGAGGCATTCCGTCGATGTTCGTTTAATAGGGATCTATTGTTGTATCTCTCCGATTAATTACGAATGTTTATTCTGAGCTAAGGAAGTGGGTTGCACGGCTTCATTTGCTGCTTGGCTGAACGAGAATGCACTAAAATCGTTTGCAACTAAAATTGGGGTGATGAAATTATGTGTCGGCCTCATTCGAGCTCCACCGAAGCTGGAACTACATTATTCGGAAAGTTCCGAGTATTCTCTCCATTTGGTGCTAATTTTCCGAGGTTTTTGCTTACAATTCCGTTTCCATGGCGCAAGTGATTCTAGGTCGAAGTTAAATTAGTTCGCCGAAATCTGTCTTAACATTTTATATCAACACCGACTTTCATTACGTTTCCAACGGTTGAACAAACAGACGTATTTTCTTAGTTAGTGGGTAGATGCTTCGGCAATAATCGGGAGGTTTCGGGGTCACGATTGTTGCTTTCATCGCCTTCTACGATACCCTTGAGGAACGTATTGCTGTACTCTAATAGGGATCCATTGTGATATCCGCTGGCTTAATTACAACTGTTCAACTGATATTGAGGATGTTCTGTAGGTCAATAGGATGTTTTTCCATGGCTAATTTCTGAACAAAACGGGGCAAATTGTCTTTTTTTATTAGGCGAACCTAGCACAACAAAACAAATATGAAAATCCTTTACTTGTATCACTTAAGACTGTTTCAGTTTCAGTCGCCTTTTCAACAGCGCCACTAAAAAAATACCTTCTGGGCATATAATAAAGTGGTGTTCTAACAGACTTTTATCGATGTCTACATAAGATAAAACTAAAAGAAGATTAAGCTCCTCTATAAAACTTCGCAAAGACGTTAAGTCGCTCAGTTCCCATTTCAATAAATACTTGAACAGAATCTTTAACACCCAATAGCGTACACTGTGTAGCCATTTTATAGATAATCTGTGAACATAGAGAGAAAATCTACAGGTAGGTGAGGTAGATTCCCCCACACTAACGGATAAACATTACGCCACTTTTCTCTCAGCACTTTTCTCTGTAGTAAAACTAAACAGCCCACTTCAAGTAATGGAAACTCATTATGATATAATTTCAAGCATTTTTAAAAGCGATAGCTATCTATGCAGCTGCGCAAAGAAACTTAATATTGAAGATTATATCTTGTTAGTTTCTCGACAGTCTGGTGTCGGAATGGATATTCTCGATTGGCGATAAGGGAGGATTTATCTAAAGAAAAGTTAATTGGTTGTCATAGACGAGTGTTGTCATAGAGAAATAATGCAGTTCTATTTTCAATTTATTTATTAGTGCATTCGAATAAGACTGGTGACACATTGAGCGTTTTCACGCCGCGTTTGTGTGCGTTTTGCCATGCAAAGCTGGGACTCCAAGCGCACGATTTACCCAGTGGAATCAAGTCAGCCTCGCATATAAATCACACGATGCGAAACTAGTCTCAGTACTCAGCAAAGATAAAGGCAGAGTGCACACAAACCAAGCAATATCCTCTTATTTGTGCATCCAAAGCAGCATAGGTATTTGTCGTTCTCAGACACAGTAATTCTTTGAACTATCTCAGTTTTCCGAGGCAGGAAGATTAACAGTTAGTGTTTGGAGCAGAAAATACAAATAGCCTTTGGACATTTAAATTTGTTCTACTCGTTACTAGGATTTGTGTTTAGAACTAGAATTCCAATTAGGTTAGAGTTTAACTTTAATTAAGTGCTCAGCGGTTTTTGAGTTCGTTACTTTATTTTTATTTTGTCTTCATATTTGTATTGAAACGTTCATTGCTGGAATAATAACATCAGAACAGGAATAAGATTACAGAGAAAATATTGCAATAAACAGAATACCACGGAATTGATCAAAGCTGAGTAAAATTGTACAACAGACCTCTGCTCTGTACCGAATCCTATGATTCCTTACAAAGAAAATCTAGCTGTGCGAATCAAAGCTAATTTAACGTGAGAAATCGCAAAACGATTTTCTTATTCCACTAGCTTAGAACACAGTCATTACTATTATTGATGCAAACGTCACATGAACTATAACATCAAAGAGAAAAGCATCAATGCTCGATCCACTCAAAGAGTAGAAACACAGGATTTCCATTAGGTTCCTACTTAAGTCGACAGTGAAGACGTAGGCATGATCGAATTACCTTCTGTCGATGTATACTTACCTTTATGCATTGACGTTCGAATTTTCATATTCAGAAAATCCTTTTTGGTTTCGAAATTGAATATTCTAGACTCTTTTCTTTAAAGTTTGTTCTGTTTTTGAAGTTGAATATTTTTGTCAATCTGTGGTTTTGTGTTCCAAAGTTTTACTCTGAGTGAATTAGTTTAGTTTTATAATATTTCAAAGTAATTTGATTCTAAGTGCGTACCATTTGAGTTAGAGACTAATCTAATCGATATTTTTATAAATTAAAGTAGTTTTTCGTGTCTGTCTGGGAACCGTTATGTTGTAATAAGCAACGAACGGAATTTTATGGTGTTCTCATCATCTTTTGAAGAATTGATTTAATATATGAAAAAGGTAATATCAGTAGATAGGCGAAGTAGTATAGCATGTTAAAAAACCAAAACTATGTTTCAGAAATCTAAATATTTTATAAAGTTTAAAAACCCATGCAAAGCAGATGTTATAAAAGATCAGCAAAAACACAATGTTAACAACTTTTACATTTTTTTTTTCTTTTAATAACAATAACCTTTAAACGGTTGTAATACCCTCGTTTACAACACAGACACACATAATTATACTAAAATTACACCATAAATGTTTTTGGAAGTCATCATCACATTTTACAAACAAACCCTGGAGTCTTGCGTGACGGTAATCACGTAACTGAGTGGTGTTATACTGTTATACCGAAGGCAGGTCGAACAACTCCTGATATCATTATCTTTGATAACACGCCCCGTAAGTGCGTTTGATATCGACCTGGGTGCGGATTGAAATATTTAGACCTATGCACTATAGTTGAAAAAAATCTATTCAGTTCTGGGTTGGCAACACTAGTAAGTCATAGTCAGCTGTACGAATATAGTTCTTACTACCACGACATTAAAGGAGCCGTCATAACGTACAAAGTGTCAATTCAATAGCGACTCGAATCTTCGATACGTAAGGTATCGAAGATTCGAGTCGACTTTGGTATCCATTGACGCGTGCCTGTGTACGAACCACAATGAGTACAAACTCACTCGACTTCAGCATCCATGCGACAATCGAAATACAAATTCCGATTGTCGCATGGATACTGAAGTCGTAAGATATCGGAGACTTGCGTCGCCTTGTGTACGAAGGGGCTTAGAGTCCGCGCCACCCACCAGTCATCGCTCATGGTCATGACCTACGGTTGCCTACGGAACGTTCGAGATACTACTTTTTATTTAATGCAATAAAAATTACATCTACACTAGCGCCGCGTCAAAATAGTCATGAGTGAGAGCGCGGACACATATTTTTATTTTTTTTTATGGCTCTTGTTCCAATTGACATTATTGATTTACCCGCCAACTGAGTTCAAAACCAAAAGATAGTTGAATGTGTTATTAAAAAAACTTTTTCAAAAAAAAATGTAACCGCCTTCAAAAACAACCATAAAAAAACCTACAAAATAACTTTTCTTTCGGAAGTCGGTGTCTTTGTTTTCTTTATTTCATTGTCTTTTTTTTGCCACCGACTTCCGAAAGAAAAGTTATTTTGTAGGTTTTTTTATGGTTGTTTTTGAAGGCGGTTACATTTTTTTTTGAAAAAGTTTTTATTTTACTCTTTTTAGTTTAAATATTCAACCCGAATTCTTGTCAAATGCAGCATGTGCACTAGAATTTTGTAATCCATAACACCGATAATAACATCGCTCATGTACACAATAAGCTAATAAAATTCCCTATCTCAGAAACTACTGAACCGATTTTGATGAAACTTGCAGTATTCCCTTAGTTGAATGATACCTAGTACAACAAAAAAAGAATTACTTAAATCGGACTTGTAGTTCGAGAGATATGCGAACTCAAACTAAATCAGTCGATGCCTACTCCTTACTATTAAGGAGTTCTACCTTCCATCATCAGCTCAGCTACATGAAATTATGATTACCATACGCAAGTACTTAAATTACTTCATAAAATTTGCGAAAAACGGTGTGTCGGCCTATAAAATTTGAGGGTTGCCCTCGATTTCTCCAGGATCCAATCATCAGATCCCAACTTGGTGACTATGGGACCACCTCAGAAGTACCTCCTTTCGAACAAAAAAAGAATTTTGAAAATCGGTCCACAATTGGCGGAGTAATCGCGTAACAAATATACAAAAAAAAAAAAAAAAAAAACATACCGTCGAATTGATAACCTCCTCCTTTTTGAAGTCGGTTAAAAAAGCGTGTAATAAATTAATATATTTAAATAAGTATAATTATTTAATAACTAATCAAGCTAACTGCTTCATACATAACATAACGTACTCGCTCGCATTACACAGAGTTATTACTATATTTGTTTTATTAAATAAATAGTAATTACATATTTATTTATAATCGAAACATAACTTCCGATTCGAGGTGTTCTGCAATACTTTACATTTGAATGCAATTCTCATTTTATGGCCATTGTGCCGAAGCCGATTGACAGTAATGCGATACTCGTAGGCAATCTGTCACTAGTAGGTCACTAGGTGATAATGTGATGCAGATTTGCAGAATGGTACCTATTGCATCGTATTAAGTTCAGATTTTAATTGTATTAGAGACTCAAGATAGTTTAGCTAGTACAAAGTCGACATACGAAAATGGAACATTGGAACACGCGAATTTTTAAATACATTTCTACAACACATTCCACGCTCATGCCTGTCACAAATCATTCGAATTACGAATTAAAAAAAAATGATTTTCTTTTTCGTTCATGTCAAGTGATATGATTAAGCCTCCTGCAGACACACGCGATTAATCGCGCTGCGACAACGAGCCAAGCTAATTTCCACTCTAAAAATACTGCGAATGGACCGCGACATGTCGCCCCGCGCGATTAATCGCGTGTGTCTGCAGGAGGCTTTACGTTTATCGTCGGCGGGCGTATGAAGCTAAAAGCGAATACGTTTGAACTTTGAATCTTGTATGTAAAGTGTTAATTTATTTTTTTAAATCATCAATAACTCTGGAATGCAACAAATTCACACTAAAATTACAAACATGCACATTTCGGACAACTCAAACACCAACATTCAGTCAACTTATTGTTACCTTTTCATATATAAAAAGGTCAGCCGCATATAACTGCATACCATTGCCATTGAGTGGTCCGGTTGCATGATGACGTCACCACATAGGCAGCCGTGTCACAGAAGCCATACAACGACCACAGAGAAGGCAAAAGCGACCGCTATCATAAACTTTGCACTCCATTGCCGCGTTAGTTCAGAACTTCTTTGTTTGAATACGAAAGGAGTGAGCAATGAACAGTGTGTGTTGAAAAAAAATACAGTTTGTGTAGTAAAAATTGTCAGTGGTTGAGGTGAGAGCAAGGAGCATAAATTAAGGCTAATGAATGACTTATTGTGTGAGGGACAGGAAATTATTATTGGTGGGACGCTCGTGTTACTGTGAGGGTCACACATGACTGAGTGCTTACGAAGCTGTTACAATATTTTATATTGTAAAGAAAAATGCTCCATGTTGATGTTAAAAGAACATGACACCAGCATTAATTATGTAATAAATCAATAATAATTACAGCTGGGTAACCAGTTTGGCGATTACGGTATTTAATACTTCAAACCGAGTTTTTTTTGAGCCTTTAACGCTCATGCTAGGGCTTTCAACTTAAATGAAAACAAAAATACGATTTTTTGCATGCGTTCGTGTGGAGGGATTGCCATAGCACATTCCAAACTAGTTTATTGGTCATCGCATTTTTATAGTCTACACAAAAAAGCAGGTATCTTAAATTCGTCTTAGTCATTCCACAACATAAAAATATCTCCCAGTAAAGGAGGCTACCCAACTACCCTTCGGTTCTTGGTCGCCCACATTGGCACTAAAATTGTAGTAATGTTCGTAAAACATTTCAATGCAAAATATCGAGCCGGTCTTGGCTTGCTTTAAGTAAGTAGGTACTACCGGTTTATTGAAGTACAGTTCATACTTTAGATACTTGTAAGTCGTGGGTTTGCAGTCCGTCGGGGCTGGCATTGTTCTCAGTATGGCTTTAGTAACTCTATGCTTAAGCCTGGTACATAATAAGTAGCTGAGACGGGAACCTAGTTGGTCATAACCTTGTTTGTTGTGCTTCGATCTAGTCGATCTACTATGAAAACTGGTGGACGATGAAATTAAATCTGCGCTAGTGGTATAGCACTGTAGCGATGCTTTTGACGTTGAAAAGAAATGAAAATAAAGTTGCAAGAAGTTAATTTAATTGATTTAAAAGAAAAAATGCCGGTATAAGTTCTAAGTTCAAGCGCTAAGAGAATCACGCGGTACTTAAAATTTCAAATGCGTTGACAAAAATATACTTAATGGAGAAAAATAACCACTTTCTAAATTGCGTACTTAAACTTAAAACGTGAAGTACGTGTCCTTAAGTTACAAGATTAAATAGGTGAACAATTGAAACACCCATGGCAGACAATTGGGCGATCCCCTTTTTAAAATACTGTTAAGGTGCGGTGTTATCTCAATATTCCCAAAAATTGGTTTCTTAGAACGTCGAGTATGACGTAATGTAATAAAAATAAGTAACGCGAAAAAATACAGTGAACAGAGAAGGGTATAAAGAAGAATTTAAACCGAACAGAATAATAAATAATAGTTTGATTTTCCCAATAAAAAATTGGGAAGTTGTAGCACAAAAATAAACTTTGACGTCGAAGATCTCTGTATTTCCAGCGATAACAACAGTTTTTTTTTTTTAAGAATTTAGTAGGTTTTCCATTTTTTTAAAACTTTAACCAAACCATTATTTAATTTTATGTCTATATTTTAAATAATCTAAAGAAAAGCAGTAAAATAAATGCCCATTGGCAGCTTACGTCACATTTCAACACAAATGTCATTTTCAATTTTCAATCTTATTGACGCTCCATAGTGGTGACGTAGTAATCGTAGTCAGTCCGCGCCTTAAGTATCCTCTCTTGTTTTTTCTATCTTAAGATTTGACTTTTAAAGGCTTCCAGCGAAAAAAATGTTTTTAAATCTCTTATTTGCACATAGCTATTTATTTACTTTGTTAATTGTTACTTATGGTTCACGAGAAATTGAACACAAAATTTTTCCAACACATAACAAACATTTTGTAAAATTACTAGAAATTATTAAATAGGTTTTAGGTCATCGACACAACATCGAATAAAACTAAAGATCGTCCAAGGTGATTTCATAAGCACTAAACCCGACAGCTGAAACCTTTCTAGCTATGAAAACATGGGCATTTGGGTCATATGAAGGGGACTTTCTTAGACCGAGGCAATACAATAGAGTACTACTTACTACCTATATATAACTCTATGTATACTGGTCACGATTGCCTTTCACTGAGACAAATGACTTTATCGACCATCTTAACAATCTTAATTTATGGCTGACCTCTTGTGTTATTATTTTATTTAATAACAAAGGTCCCTCTTAGAAATTACAGGATAAACAAGAGAAATTTGATTAAAATCGACCCTTGAATGTCGGAGTTGAGAAGTCATTTTGTCGTAGGTAGGTATAAAGCCTCCTGCAGACACACGCGATTAAGCCTCCTGCAGACACACGCGATTAATCGCGCGGGGCGACATGTCGCGGTCCATTCGCAGTATTTTTAGAGTGGAAATTAGCTTGGCTCGTTGTCGCAGCGCGATTAATTGTCTGCAGGAGGCTTAACACGGTCAAATAATCGTTAAAATTAAAAAAAATTGACAATTCATTATTTTCGTAAATTCTTCGATTAATTATTAGACGTCATCTGCCTAGACTTTTTCCCAACTATGTTGCTTCTGCAACCAATGTAAGTCGATAAGACTTTCTACCAATACGTATTTTACTGGGAGCGACTATCATACCTCCACAAACCAGTTACTGGGTAAAGAATGCAATAATTATTATATTCTACAATAATAGTGCTAGTAAGTTATTTTCCTTTGAACTCAATTTGTATACGATTGATTTGTCGGAATTCTCTAAATCAGCCGTTACTTGGACATTGTATTATTTAAACACGTTATCAATTTAGGCATGTGATGTGAGTGTTATCAATTAATTACTCGACAACCACTTATTAATTAATATCACAATCATTTTATAGTCTGAGCGAGCGTTATGTCTAGAAAATTACGTATAGAGAAATCGTTAATTTTTAAATTGTCCTTGAGTTTTAACCGTGAAAACACAGACTTGTGATTGTAAACCGGTTTTAAAGAAAATACCGTCAGGTTCTAGAAAGGTATAAACTCTATCATTCGTCATAAAAAATAATGATGACGTCACGATTTTTATTACAGGTAGGTATTGCACCACTTCCTGAATGCGATGATTCATTCGTCATTCTTTAGGTCCAAATTAGGTTAATTTACAAAATAAAGCCTCCTGCAGACACACGCGATTAATCGTGCTGCGACAACGAGCCAAGCTAATTTCCACTCTAAAAATACTGCGAATGGACCGCGACATGTCGCCCCGCGCGATTAATCGCGTGTGTCTGCAGGAGGCTTAAGGATCTAGAGCTGCCAATCTTCTTTAGAGTTTTTATTAATTCAATAAAAAATATAAGAACTGGGTAAAAAAACTATTTATCTTTGGAACGTTTGACATTATATTTTTTGGCATTTTTTTTTTTATATTTTTCGGTACCGTAGATACCCAAGTCCATTCAACCTTGGTAGGTATACCTACTATAAAAGAGCTGCCTGTCTATTCAGACACTAAAATAAGCCTTAAAATGTTACCTGCTTATGTACTTAAGTTTACTACCGTACTTTTGTATCTAGGCAGGTAGGTACCTGTGGAGGTAATAACTATTTAAATGTAATAAAATGTCTCTTAGACCTCACAGAGCTACCTAATCTGTTAGATAGGTCACTCAACTGGGTACTAACCTGAGAGTAGGTAGGTACCTATTTAGCCGTTTCTATGTCATGCGCCTGTGAGTTTGAGGCTACATTAGGTAGCGATTTAGGTAGGTACGATGCGACTGGTAGAGCGAAATGAGTTACACGTGGTAACTGGTATCGCTAAGCAGCCGTATAGGTACCTACGTGAGCATTCATTTATTTTAATCGCTCATGTGTAGATCGCGTCTCGGCCTAATGTAGTCTCAGCCTAATTTGACCCCTGAGTTCCGAATAGTGTTTAGATTTTCAACGCTCAGGTGCGAAGTGTCAGTCCAAGATTTGAAATTCGAACTGTGCAAATAGGTAATACAAGGGCTTTTGAGTGTGTGTAATGTTACCTAGTGAAAACGGAATAATAGGTATTCGTGTTGAGACTTATGACGGAATTATTAGGTACAAGGGTTTGACAGAAGGGCTGGTTATTATGATTTATTGTTTCTGTTAGGACTTGGAGCGTTAACATTCACAAACAAACTCGTAAAATGAAAACTGGTGTGAGTTTTAAAGCTTACAAGTACTGTCTACACGACATCTTACGTCATTATTATTGTTGGTGAAGAGTAAACTGGAATGTGCGACATTGGTATTTTTGAAAATGTTTTTTTTAACGTAACTTCCAAAGTTAGTAGGTAACAGATTTAGAGATAAATAAACACAGATTCACAAAAACAGTCTGTTTCACAACACTCGCATTTTATTTGCAAAAAATATTCAACTGTCGTCGATTGAGGTAGGCACGAACCAACGATACACGAAGATAAAAACACGTGTTCTTACAAAAGAAAACCGCGGTAAAATAATACCTACCAAGGTACCTACGGTTACAGTAAGTACATAATTGTACAGTGACCATCAAGGCATCAACGTTATCACTATTATTTGCATAGTTAGTTATTTTACAACTCAAAAGATAACCAAGTTTCAATAAAATTGCTACCAGTTAATCTAGTACCTCCCTGCAGGTAAGAATTTATTGATAGGTGCGGCGCTCTTATCGTGAAATTCCGTTATCAAAACGCTTGTCAGAACCAGTCATTTAACTTAGTCATTCAATTTTACTTAGAAACAGGAAACAAACACTTCATTCTTTAAGGATAGTTAGTCGAGAATATCCGGAAAAATGCATAGGAAAGGTAAGGTAAAAATACCACGGCTACTAGAATAACATCTTTCTTGAAGTGTAGAGTCTGAACTTGTTCATGACGTCATTTACACATTTTCATTTCATAAATTCAAAAGACGTTCCAAGAAAAGAACAAAAGGCAATAGAACAAAGCACCACGAGTCCATGACAAACGTTATAGGGCTGCGTGTGCACAGGTAAGAAAGCAGTTTTTACCTTTTGTGTATTGCGCCGACGCCACCGCTAGCGAATAGAGGAACAACGCCGCGAGGATGCCCCCCTCACGCCCGCGCACCAACATGTTTCTTGACTTGAGGTAATTCAACTTTTTCCTATCACAACTCCGAGCACGTCACTATTGTAAAAACTTGTCACAATCTCCTACAACGCTCTCACGATGTCTTTTAACACATAACACGCACACTATCACAGATTTCAAACGCACATCCATTTGAAAAATGTTCGTTTATCCGATAAGGTAGGTTACCGCTCAGACGTGGGACGAGGCATGCAGGTAAAACGAGTAAGCCTATTAAGTTTCAATGACTTAAAACTACTTAATTGTAACGTTTTACACGGACCGATCACAAATAAACACGTTCGACACGGTAGTACTGCACAATTTTGAATTTGAAAACTTCACATATTTTCGTAAAACAATTTCGAAGTTCGGAGCGACAACGATGCGTACGCGGGACACGACCACCCGGCGCATCGTTCGCGACTAAACTGGCGTGAAGTGAGTGAACAATCAACAAGTTGAGATCGCGCGCGAGGCGGGCCGTTGCTCGGAGCATGCGCTATCCGCGCCTATGTTCATACTCGACAGGCACAAACAATGTTGACAGTGGTGCCCCCTTGTGTCCGCGCTCCGCGTCACCCCGCTTTGCTTCGTCGACGCCGGCCAGCCGGCAAACCTACCAACTGGTTATTTTCGCGCAAAAACGAGAAGACAGAATCTCTCCTCCGTCGAAACCTGTTTCAAGTCCACTCCTAGTCGTTCCAGCCATGTACAGAAATAAAATACTCGTCTATTCATGTAGCTAGGTAATTTATTTTACATCCGTTCTAATAGCAGTCAACGAAACAATTCTGATATTCAACCAACTTGGTATCTTGATCTTCACAGTTGCTGCCCGTCGGCTGCGCTTGCACATTATCTTGATACTGGAACAATGGATGAATGCTCCAATTATATTAGTAGGTGTTGTGAAAATTCTCGGTAATTAAAAGTTCATTTATCTTAGGGTTACCATTTAACAGACAAAAATAATCTTAAAAGCATTTCATTCAATTTGAATTTGAATAGCTGCAGACATTGATTAATATCTTTATTAAACCATTTTTATCTTGCACTTCAGTTTGGAAGATTAGGTACCAGTATTTTGTCATTTATTTCATTTTCAAGTATTTCTGCTAATCCCTCAACTAAGGTAAGGATGCCTAAGCGATGAGTAAGGTCGGGAGGGCAATGGCCATGGGAGTTGAACCCGCGACCTCTCACTAGTAAGTTCATGCACGTTTTAACCATTGGGCTATTGTCGTTTGTATTGAAATCGGCTAGGGCTACCAGTCATACCTTTTACTTATGTTCATTATTTTATGTTTTAGGGTTCCATAAAGAATTGGCAGAACTAAAACCTAACAGAATGATAGTTATTTTGCAAAAGTACCTTTTTATCGTGGTAAAATCATCAAATGAGTCCTTCCACCCAGAGCGAGATGGGAGGGACTGTCAGGCTTGTACTGACTAAAATCCACGGTGATAATTCAATAGCCCTTTACGTTCCAGAGTTTACCTCGTAAGATTACTGACAGCTCTTTAAGGCGCGCGTGAACGGCGAGTCACCCATTACTCGCCGTCCGTTGCCGTGGGTGTCTCCTGCGGCGGCTGGGTCAACTCGTGAGGCGAGGCTGTCCTCTCCCTCACGCGTCCCAATGCCCACCTTCGCTAGCATGACTGCTTTGCGGAAGGAGGTGACTGCTTCCCATTCCGTTTTGCCCCGCAGCATGGCCTCGACCAATGCCGGGGGCGTGCAGAAGTACCACAGTCGTTCTCGTGACTGCTCTGTCCTTGCTGTCATCCTAATTCTTATGGTTGGCTGTCCAAATATTTTTCTATTCAATTTGACTATTCTTGTTTGGTGAGTTTACTTCCACGAATTATGTCCGCTACTCAATAAAACACATATTTTCTTGATACTTACATCGTAATCCTCGCCATAAATACTAATTTCCAATGGATGCCTTGTCCTGGTTCTGAATCCGGAGCCACAGTTCCCTACATACACGGTGCACGGAGACCAGGCGCCCCAATCACTGAGGGAACACTTTCCATCACCACTTAGGTCTTGTCTTACTTCTCCTAGCATTGGTTCTTCGGCCTCTCTGGAAGGAAGACGAAGACATTTAATAAAATATTGTTTTTCTGGGATGATTCTTTGGTCACTGGACCTGTTCGCTTCAGGACACACGGGTTCACTTGACCACATAATGATTTATTTTCTCAGACATACAAGTTTCGCGACGCTTAAAAAGCCTCGAGCAGACAAACACGATTAATCGCGCGGGGCGACTTGTCGCGGTCCATTCGCAGTACATTTAGAGTGGAAATTAGATTGGCTCGTTGTCGCAGCGCGATTAATCGCGTGTGTCTGTTCGAGCCTTTATGGATTTTTCTCAGAAATTTGAATAATTTCTTTTTCTTTTTGAGTGGTAAAGTGAAAATCGAATCAAATGAATATCATTTGAGAACCGACACTAACTCTAGTATGATAAGACTCCCAGTTGATACCTGCATAATTAGTTATATTATGGCGATGCCGATGCTGCAATGCAAAACCTGACAGGGCCGTTAATAAATATTTTTCAAAAATTATTAAAAATTCGTTCTATAATACGATAAGATTCCCAAATTTCGTTTGTTCTTCGCCACAAGGAACGGGTAGAACTATACGATAATGCAATGCTACCAGCCCCTCTGACTGGCCATATCAGTGGCAGCAGCATGAGAAGCAACGCCTCGTACTAGGTTAACTACTACGATCAATCTCCTAAACAAGCAGTTCTGATAATATTTAAACTTACTCTTCTTCTTCGTCACCTTCTTCTCCCTCATTTTCTGTAGCCTCTTGTTCCGCTTCTTCTGTAGCTAGAACATACAATTTCAATTAAAATTATTGTAAGATTTAAAATAAACTTATAGTGGATCAAAACAAATAATAATACCAAACTTTCAAGATTTTGAAAGTCAAGTTCAGAAATTGTCACTAGAATATACGACGGTGTGAAAACTATCTTATATCTCAGTCTATCCTGAAACCAGTTTAGCAGTGCATTCGTGAAAGGTAATTCTGATGATATAAAGTAAGACTCCGCTGTCCATCCTGTGTCTGTCCAAACCTTAACCTTCGTGCGGATTTTTTTGTTCCTTATCTTAATACTGAAAGAGACAAAAATCCTACCTTCGGCATCCTCACTGCAGTCCGCCCCAATCAGCGGAAACACGTCCAGCCTTCGGACCCTCAGCTTGGCGAAGGGCTGCAGATCATCCAGGTTCAGTTGGTAGAACGGCGAGTTTATGTTGAAGGAGCCCACTTCTACACGATTCACGTTGTCTCTGGGTGTGGAGACCGTTGGTTGTGACTGTAACCAGTAAAATGTTTAATTCTTGTCTTTTATTATTATTATTTTAGTTTGTTTTCTTATGGGGTTTCGGTCCGGGGTCGCGGGACTAACGAGCCACCGTTACACCGGTAAGTAAAGGTATTGAAGGATACCGTGGATCAGTACAAGTCTGACACTCCCTCTTAAAAAAAAGGGGTGTCGGTGGTATTATGGATTTATTTTCAAATTGGCAAAAGTTTACTGGTGAATGTGATTAATAAATATCGATACAGCCAAAGTCTAGCTAATTCACATTGCTCAAACTCTAGCATAACCATAACCCTAATGAGCTGGGGCACAGGTCTTCACTCTGTGGGAAGACCGTGATCCACCAACATAAGCAATTTCCTATTCGCAATTTATGGTTGCTTGTGAAACCATTCAACATATTTTATTTGAATTCAACCATTAGGCTTCATTCAAGTGGCTGGTGGGGTACAGAAGTTAAGCTTCGGTCACACACAGCGACTAATCGTTGTGAATGAGAATGCCTACTCGCCGCGAGTATTCGCTTTATGTGACAGGAAATTAAACAGTAAATAGTCGCCGCGGTTTGAATTGAGCATGTTCAATTTTACTCGCAGCGATTAGTAATATTCACCAATCCGATGGAAAAAATCAAAGTTTATTTATTAATATTAACAAGTTACCTCATAAGAAATGCCATCCATCGTGCCAGCATCCCATGGATACAGGGGAATCTCCTCATCTTCAACCCAGCCATCTTCAGTACAAAGCTCGAATTTTGAAGTACCCAGGAACCAATCAGGCGAGGGTCTCATGCCTACAGCTATTGAGATCAGGTGGTGGTACCTGTCCACTCTGAAGAGGGCATGAGAGGGCTCGGACATATAAGGATGGTGACGTCTTTTGCCTCTGATTAACGTTCTGGTGCCTGTTTTTGCACCCATCTAAAATGCAATAAAATTTTGTTAACTTTTAAGGGTGAAAATTGCATGATTGCTACCTATTTTAAAATTTCAAATTGATTTCAAACTTTAGGCTAAAGAACATTCAGGCGAAAATCCACTAAATACAGACTTCGGATTTGACGCTACGGCCAAAAATTAGGTACAGAAACTGAAAATGCTGGTGACCTTAACAAATTACATTTCTATCAAAGTTTTGTTTAATATTCAAAAAGCCCTGGATTTAAATGCATTTAAATTAATTACATAATGAACGAATTAATGATCCTTTAATATTTAAAATCTTCTAAAACCTTTCAGACTATAAAATAAACTTTATGGATTACGAGTACTTGACGACGACGCAGAGGTTCAATCTAAAAGGATTAGGCACTCATTTATTTTAAAAGTTTTATGTATAATACAAATTAAAATTTTTGAATCTCAGTATTTTGACCCTTAGCTGTATTTTCAACAGGATGGCTATAATGCCCATGCAATTTCGTCACGACATTGCCGTTACAGAAACATGCGTAGGTGTAATACTTTTGGGGTAAATCGGATTCGCCCCATAGCAGTCCACCCCGGGCAACGGCACCACAGGCTACATGTCACCTACGGTGATGCCAGCGCAGTCCCACTAGCTGTAGTAGGCCTCCGCCAGGTCCGCGCCTTGACTCTTGACCTGCACTATCTTGTTGAAGTCCAACGCCAAACAGTTATTACTAAGTTCTGTGTTCCTTTTATTTTTTTATTTATTAAACTTCATGCACAACAATGTACAACGGCGGACTTAATGCCGTAGGCATTTTCTGCCAGTCTACCTTGGGGTGATGCAGAGACACGACATAGTAGGTGCAATAAAAAAAAAAAAAAAACATTTACTAGAGATATAATATATAATACATTTATATAGATAAATACATACATACATAATACATACATTAAATACATACATACATACACTCACTTTGTGCAGAGAAAAGAAAAATAAATAGAAAAACTGTCAACCAATTAATTTTGAATCGTATCTGCCAACTTCTTTAGTAAAAATTCTCCTTTTGGGTGAGTTCGCTCTATCTCATGTCTCATCTTTGCTTCTGGGCTAAATTGGAGCCAATAGAAAATACAAATTCTAATTCTATTCTATTTTATAAATTCTTGAAAATACGTAAATTCGTTTTTTTGTTTTATTTTATGATTTGAACAATCCTTGTATTACCTACCTGTAAAACAATATCCACCTCCATGGTAGTAGTGTTACCGGTTTCGGCCAGATCCTTCAATCCATCGCCGGCATTGATTCCAGGAGTCCACAGAGAGTAGTCATACGTGTGGGAGCACCCTACCATGTGGCTGTAACCATTCTCATCGGGCTTGCTCGGGTAGTGGCGAGGATGGGCCACTCGCGACCATTTGCCGTAGAATATCACCTGCAATGGTTAAATGGTCAGGTTTATTTCTTCTTTCTTAACGAGATAGGTTATTGAATTTGGGTTTCTCTTTGATCTCTACGATCCATTACAAAAAGTAACTGTACAACGTAAATATTTAGTTGCTAAAACCATCAACGTATCTAGAGTAAGTCAATTTGTTACACAAAGTACGTATACGTAAAGCATTAAAAAACTGACCTCACAGGCACAGCACAACGCCATCTAGTTTTTAAAAAGCGGTAAGCTAATGAGTAATATTGATTTTATTAGAATAATTTACCTAAACAGATTACGGTCAGTTCACACCGAGACGCAACGCAACGCGACGTGACACAACGATACTTCAAATGTGTATCTTTTCGTGTAGGAAATAGAGTTAGATTTTAAGTAGCTCTATTGAAATGTGCGCGCAGCGTCACGTCTCGGTCTGAGCTAACCCTTAGAAACAAGTTGGAGACTAAACATGAATGTCTTGGAAATTACGTAATCGTTACCCAGTAACTATGTTTTGGTTGTCAGCTAGGCTGAAAATACAGGCTTTGAGCTGCATCAGGTTAGACCCCAGGCGAACCCCAGGCGGAAGATGACGATTGATGAAGATGACGATTGATGAAGATGACGATTGATGAAAATGACGATTGATGAAGATGACGATTTATTAAAAGAGTGTCCATGCAGGAGTTTCTTGCCCGTTCTTTCCATAGAGATCTACGCTGTAAAATGGGAAAAGTACTGTACAGTACTTTCACAGCTATCATGTGACTGGGGCTGTAGCACCACTATTTTTATGGAATTTGTATTTTTTACGCTCGCTTACCCATCTCTTCTATTGCCTTACTCTTAATAATAAAACACCTAGGATAATCATGGTATTCTTTACCTCATACCGAGCTTCGCTGCAAAGGTTGCAGTACGGCAACGCAGGGAAGGGTGGACTATCAGGTGCTTTGTCGGTGTTCTTATGAAGTATGATAGTCAGACCCTCTCCAGTATACCAGTTCTCGTCATTCTCTGCAACCATGGCTCGGATCCGAACCGTCTGGTTTTTCGAACTCTGCTTCGGAGATATCCAATGGATCTGGTGGAGTTCAGAAGGTAGTATCATTTCTTTTTTTTTAATTTAGCTATGGGTTCGCGTTTGGCAACTATATCTAGTCTGATGGCAAACGATGATCAATGCTGAAGTACGCCTTTTCACTATTGACTGTCAAGTCTTAGTTGATGCACTCTTGAGAGAGACATAATGGTGACCTCTCGAAGGACTGTCTTCCAGGTACAGACGCCAGCACATCAACCTATCTCGATCTGTAAAATTTTCCCAATAGATCAGGAAAATTCTGCTATAGTGATAAAGTTGAAAATCGGGTAGCTTGATGTGCTAGCGTCTGGATACTCGTGCAGGGGACCGATTAACAATAGGACAGGTGGTGTTGATCAAAAACCTTCTTCCTACCTTACTGTTTTTTGTTTATTTAAATGTGTGTTTAAAACTTCTACTACCATAAAATCACGGCCTAAAATGTATGAAATAAGGATGTATTCTCATCTGAAATTGTTATACGTTACATTTTTTTTCCTTAGCCTGTGCTATCCTACGTTACATTAACTACTATAATTAAAAAAATATGGTTATTAATAATTCATAATAACTATATTTATTATGAATTATTAATAACCACGGTTATATGCCACTTTGCCCTAAAGCTTATAATAGCTTACTACTGTTAGAATGTATTGTTTCGTAGAGAGATGAAATAAAGATTTTAAACTCCTGCCTCAATTTCGTGAGCAAAAATTTTAAGGATTAGTGTTCAAACAGGGGCAGAAAATTCAGCCGAACTAGATTTACGGCATAAGTTTTCTTAATACTAACGTACCTCTACACTAGTCTTATCAGAGTTATCAGCATTTTCTACAGAGCTGGAACATCGTTCACTGTACCGCGACAAGTTTTCTTCCAAAGTCTTCAAAGTTCCCACATCAATGTTCTTATGACTGAATTCGAAAACATTGTTGTCCACATCGGGATCTTCAGAAGTGATCATAAACGAACGAAACGGCCTGTCTTTGTCCGTCGTGTATATATTTACTGTGAAAAGTGAGGAAAAAGCTTAAAATTTCTTTTTCTAGCTCCTGTCCCAATGCAAAAGCCTTAAGTTATTCCAAGAGTTCTTTCTTATGCTGCGCCACCATCGGGATTTGCGCCTGACAAATTAGTGATAGCAACTATTAGAAGATACGTAAAATTGCCCAAAGAAAAATGGAAGGTGTTTTACTTTTTAGACATATTCCTTTTTTTTGCGTGGCAAAATCATCAAATGAGTCCTCCCACCCCGGACAGGGCGGGAGGGACTGTCAGACTTATACTGGCTAAAATCCACGGTGTCCTTCAATAGCTCTTTACGTTCCGGGGTCACGGTAGCAGGCTTTGGCCCTCTAAGAGGGCGCCGTCATTATGCTGACCACTCTTTGAGGCGCGCGTGGAACACGACGTCGACCCGGGCATGGTCCATGATCGGACAGCGAGTCGCCCATTACTCGCCGTCCGCATGCCCCCGTTATGAAATCACCTGGTATAAATAAATACTTACAAACATACGTCTGGTCGGGCGTATAATCAGATTCGTTGGGTTTGCCTTGTATATCTAAGCGGTAAATGCCATTGTTTCTAGATGGTTCCTTCACGACAGCTTGCGGGGGGGTTTGGTCACATCTTCCTGGCTGCCCTTTGACCAACCAAGCTGAGGAGAACACTATTAAATAGTGTATGTACCTGAAAACGAAATCTATGTTAAATTATACGTGGTTAGAATAAATGAACTGGCATTACTATAAAGACATTATAATGTCTTTGATATATTATTTTATGTTTTTTTTTGCGTCAACCTGTAGCGCTAGCATGACTTTTCCCGTTTTGAAAAGTAAACTGGAACTTTGACGTTAATTTGATGGCAAAAATTGGTATCTCGTTCGTATACTAGAGGCGTTTTTCTCAATTTTTCTTTCAATAACCGCAGTAACTAGTTTATTGAAAGAAAAATTGAAAACGAACGAACGAAACTGCTTAAAAACGATATAAATAAAATACAGAAATCTTGTGATAAGGCCTCAAAGTACTGTTACGTCGATCGAATTGCGAGACCTATCTATAAGCTTCTCGAAAGTTCCACAAGGTTCTCGACAATTCTACCGAAGGTTTGTCTGAAAGTTTCTAGAAAATTCTACCCTGTTCTAGATGTTTCGAGATGGGTCTGGAATGTTCTAGAAGGTATGGGACTATGTCGAAGTCTATGGATGTTTCCAGAACATTCGACCACCTTCTAGAAACATCCAGTGGGTCCGGCGGTAGTATAAAAAGGGCGCCGATCGGCGGCCTGAGTCAGTCTGGTTTTGACTACGATCGAGGCAACTCGAAGTGAACTGGAAGCGATCTCTAAGTGATTTTTACGTGTGATTAAGTGAGCTTATAAGTGTTTAATTGTTGAGTAGTGTTAAGTGTTGTTTTAATTACTGATTCGTGTGCGAATAAAGTTTATTTGGTTTTAATTGGTGTTAATTAATTTATCCCAATACCCAGCTCGTAACATTTGGTGTCATAAGTGAGGGATATAATGCCAATTTTACCAAAGGACGACACGGATGGTATTCGTACCAGGAGTCAGCGCCAGCAAGACATGGACCAGAGGCGGTTTGGAGGTTCCCCGATACAGACGCCGGGTGGTGCTCAGCCTTCGATAGAACCAGTGGCTGGTCCGTCTGCAGTCTCTTCAGCATCAGCGGTTCCAGACCTGTCTGCGCTTATGGCGCTGCTGCAGGAGCAGGCCCGCCGGCAGGAGGAGCAGGCCCGCCGCCAAGAAGAACAGGCCCGCTTGCTGCAAGAGCAGCTACAGAAGGATAAAGAGGAGCAGGCCCGCCGCCAGGAGGAGCAGGCCCGCCGCCAAGAAGAACAGGCCCGCTTGCTGCAAGAGCAGCTACAGAAGGATAAGGAGGAGCAGGCCCGCCGCCAGGACGAGCAGGCCCGCCGCCAAGAAGAACAGGCCCGCCTGCTGCAAGAGCAGCTACAGAAAGATAAGGAAGAGCAGGCCCGACGCCAAGAGGAACAGGCCCGCCTGTTGCAAAAGCAGCTTCAGGAATATAAAGAGGAGCAGGCCCGTCGCCAAGAAGAACAAATGGTCCTCATTAAGGACCTGCACTCAACATTTGGCAAGGAGCTCAAGGTGATTAAAGAGCAAGTCAATCATCACGAGAATCGCATCTCTGAAGCTGAGGTCCAAATTGCCGGGGTGAAGAAGGCTTTGGGTGAACTTCGGACTGGAGACGGGGTCGTGTGTCCAGTGATTGCTGCACCTTCGGCACGAGGGTTTAAGGTGCCGCCATTCGACGGAACATCTTCATGGTCGGCTTACAGGATGCAGTTTGAGGCCGTTATGAAGGCAAATGGGTGGACGAAAGAGCAAGCAATGACCGCGCTCACCTTAGGCCTACGAGACCAGGCCCTGACCGTACTTGAGGCTCTTGGCAAGGATGTGACTTATGAACAGCTGCTGGAAGCGTTGGAATCCAGGTACGGCGACGCGCACTTGGAGCACGTATTTCGCGCTAAGCTGAAGGATCGTGTTCAACGTAGTGCCGAGAGCCTACAACAGTGGGCCCTGGAAATTGAAAAGATGGTCCGAAAAGCATACCAGTCTGCTCCTGCTCTAATCAATGGCAATCTCGTACAGGCATTTGTCGACGGAATACGTGACTTGGAAGTCAGAGCCGCTGTAAGACTTGGGCATCACGACACATTAAAGGACGCCTTGGCCCATGCTTTGGAAGTAGAGGCAGTGAGGCAAGACCATCGCACACATCGCGTCAGAGAAGTTGTAGAATCAACTGTACGCGACCGGCCACAAGGATACAGTCCCAGGTGCTACACTTGTGGGGAAAAGGGTCATCTTCGGTCCAGCTGTCCCAAGCGAAATACACCTAGAGAAGATCAATCTCAACAGGGAAGAGAGACCGATAAGACTGCCCAGCAACAGCAGGGAAACGAGTAAACGCCAGGACTGAGGGGCGGGTGCTGGCTGGTATGGAAAGAGCCCCGAGGATCTTGATCTCACAGGCCCATGACGGAAACAGCCTGATCATCAAAGGCGAAGTCAACGGAAAACCATGCAAATTGACACCTCGATACAGGAGCTTCTCACACGGTCGTCAATTCAAACCTAGCAAGTCGGTTCCTTGGGGACTTCTTCAATAACCACGACCGCATACAATTACTGACAGCTACCGGTCAGCACATAACCGTTCGAGGCAAGAAGGAGGTGAAGTTAAAACTAGGCCACAAAGTGTATTGGCATAATGTCATCGTGGCTGACATAGTAGACGATTGCATCTTGGGCTTAGACTTTATGCGGAAATACCGTTGTGAGATGGATGTTGATCGAGGAGTATTGAAATGTGGTACAGAAGAGATCTTAATGGAATGTGCACCGTCAGAAAAAGTGCTTCGTTTGAAATTTGACGTGTCGACACTTTTGAAAAACTGCGATCTAACTGGAGTAGAAATGGATAAGGCTAGGAAAATGTTACTCCAGTATGCCGTCATGTTCTCTACAGATGATGCTGACATAGGGAGAACAGGGCTGGTTCAGCACAAAATTAATACTGGCAATGAGTTACCAATCCGACAACGACCAAGAAGAGTGCCGGTTGCACGCGAAAAGGAAGTGAAAGAGATGATTGAGCGCATGGTGAAGAACAGTTTTATAGAGCCTTCATCTAGCCCGTGGTGTTCTCCTGTGGTCCTGGTGAAGAAAAAGGACGGCAACACGCGGTTTTGTGTGGACTATCGAAGGTTGAACGACGTCACGAAAAAAGACAGTTACCCACTGCCTAGGATCGATGACACATTGGATACACTGACAGGAATGAGATGGTTCACAACGTTAGACCTGAAAAGCGGCTACTGGCAAGTGGAAATAGACCCTAAAGACAAGGAGAAAACTGCATTTTCAACAGGAAAGGGGCTATGGCAATTTAAGGTCATGCCATTCGGATTGTGCAATGCTCCTGCGACATTTGAAAGGTTGATGGAGCAAGTACTTGCCGGATTGATCGGAGACGCATGTCTTGTCTATTTGGACGACGTCATCGTCGTGGGCCGAACATTTGAAGATCACCTTCAAAACCTAATTAAAGTGCTGTCGAAAATCCGGACGGCGAATCTTAAGTTAAGTCCGGAAAAGTGTTCATTTTTCAGGAGACAAGTGAACTTTTTAGGACACATAGTTTCGGAGGAAGGTGTTCAGACAGACCCAGAGAAAATCGTCGCCGTAAAGGAATGGCCAGTTCCGAAAGACAAGACTGAGGTCAGAGCATTTTTAGGTTTATGTTCCTACTATCGACGTTTTGTCAAGAATTTTGCCGACATTGCAAAACCCCTACACAAACTTACTGAGGAGAAGCAACAATTCTGTTGGGACGAGAACTGTGACATCGCATTCCAGGAATTAAAAAAACGTCTGTGCAATTCACCTATTCTTGACTATCCTGACACTGAAAATGACTTCATAGTTGACACAGACGCAAGTAATACTGGAATTGGTGGCGTATTGTCTCAACGGAAAGGAAATCAAGAAGTTGTTATAGCTTACTACAGCAAATCTCTATCGAAACCGGAAAGAAATTACTGCGTTACGAGAAGGGAATTACTTGCCGTAGTAAAGACTTTTCAGCACTTCAGTAAGTATCTGCTGGGACGGAAATTCCTATTGCGAACGGACCATGCTGCATATAAGTGGCTATTGCAATTCAAGAATCCAGAGGGACAGGTGGCGAGGTGGATTGAGCTACTACAAGAGTTCGATTTCGTAACTGAACATCGCAGTGGGAGGGCACATGGTAACGCAGATGCACTGTCTAGAAGACCTTGTCCTGAAGACTGTAAGCACTGTAACAGGCAAGAGGCCAAGGAAGTTGTGTCTGTACGAATGCTCAAAACGGATCTCAGTAACGAATGGAAGGAAACACTACAGCATGCTCAGCGAAATGACGCAGACATCAAACCAATTTTCGATTGGATTAAAGCTGGTGCTCCTAAACCCAAGTGGAGTGATGTAGCTGCAATGAGTTCCATCACTAAGAGTTATTGGGCGCAATGGAACAGCTTGGTTGTCCAGGAAGGAGTCTTGTGCCGTAAATGGGAAAACGCTCGAGGAGACAACTGTCATTTACAAATGGTTGTTCCTAGAGCCAAAGTTCCGGATGTATTACGGCTCTACCACGACGGATGTTCAGGTGGACATATGGGTGTAAAAAGGACGCTACTGAAAATACGTGAGCGATTTTACTGGATCCATTGTCGGGAGGATGTGGAGGACTGGTGTCGGAAGTGTACCAGTTGTGCGGCTGTGAAAGGACCCCAAACACGCAGCAGAGGTGCTTTACAGATATACAACGTTGGAGCCCCGTGGGAACGGATAGCACTGGACGTGGCAGGACCATTTCCAGAAAGTGAAAACGGGAACAAGTACTTCATGGTTGTCATGGATTACTTCACAAAGTGGCCTGAAGTCTTCGCCATTCCTAACCAGGAAGCTACAACCAGTCGCAGATAAATTGGTGCAGGAGGTCTTCTGTCGTTTTGGAGTACCCTTGGAAATACACAGCGACCAAGGAAGGAATTTTGAATCACAAGTATTCCAGGAGACTTGTCGACTGATGGGTACTCACAAGACCAGAACTACTTCCTACCATCCACAATCTGATGGAATGGTGGAGCGTTTCAACCAAACGTTGGAGAGATATCTGGCAAAGGTTGTGGAAAGCAGGCAAAGAGATTGGGACAAGCACATACAGCCATTTCTTCTATCCTATCGTAGCGCAGTTCACGAAAGTACGGCTGTGACACCAGCCTTCGCGAACTTTGGAAGGGAATTACGGTTGCCTGCTGATTTGATCACCGGATCCCCTCCTGATGCTCCACGCAGTGTAACCGACTATGCAAATGACTTGCGTTACAAATTGAATGATGTTTATGAGCATATCAGACAATCGGGCCAACAAATGTCTGAGAAGATGAAGACCCGATACGACCGGAAGACAAACAATAGAGGTTTCGACGAGGGGTCACTTGTGTGGTTGCATAACCCAGTGCGCAGCAAAGGGAAGTCCCCTAAATTACAAGCAAAATGGGATGGACCATACCGAGTCGTGACCAAGATTAACGACGTCACCTACCGGATTCAAAAGGGTCCACGTGGCGCGCCCAAGATTGTCCATGTTGACCGTTTAGCGCGATATAACGGGACTAACGATGCTCGGGACGAGCATGTCTAAGGAGGGGGCAGTGTTACGTCGATCGAATTGCGAGACCTATCTATAAGCTTCTCGAAAGTTCCACAAGGTTCTCGACAATTCTACCGAAGGTTTGTCTGAAAGTTTCTAGAAAATTCTACCCTGTTCTAGATGTTTCGAGATGGGTCTGGAATGTTCTAGAAGGTATGGGACTATGTCGAAGTCTATGGATGTTTCCAGAACATTCGACCACCTTCTAGAAACATCCAGTGGGTCCGGCGGTAGTATAAAAAGGGCGCCGATCGGCGGCCTGAGTCAGTCTGGTTTTGACTACGATCGAGGCAACTCGAAGTGAACTGGAAGCGATCTCTAAGTGATTTTTACGTGTGATTAAGTGAGCTTATAAGTGTTTAATTGTTGAGTAGTGTTAAGTGTTGTTTTAATTACTGATTCGTGTGCGAATAAAGTTTATTTGGTTTTAATTGGTGTTAATTTATCCCAATACCCAGCTCGTAACAGTACTAGTGTTTTGTTAGCTTTTGTTAATTAGTAATTTTAACAAATATAAAAGGAAAAATATATGTGGCACTCGGAGACTGCCGCGGTGAAGCTATTGCATAACATTTTTTTACTTTAAAAGAATAAAATCGCCTACCGCGTATATTTAACGAGAATATATTTTATTTAAAATGTTTGTGGTACACTACTGTAATAAAGAACTTCTTTGTTGTAGGAGAATTTGAGGCCGTCAGCGCAAAAGTGGCCTAAGCTCAACATAGTTAGTATGGAGATAATGAGATTTGAATTTTCATGAAATTAAATTGAATACATAGTAATTATATTATACTTGAATTTAATTTCCAAGTGTATTTTATTTAGTTACTATGGTACATTCTTTGTGAGGAAGAAGATTATTTTTGAAAATAATCACAAATTAATATTTTTTTGTGGTATAGGCCACCTTTGCATTTAAAGTAACTATATATTTTCCCTAATATCCAGAAGGTTAGGCCAAAAAAAATATGAAAATGTAAATGAAATCACCTTTTTATTCTTAAAATTAATAGAAAATTACATTTTAATTTAAACAGTACCTACTTGAAAGAGAATTTATACTAGTTATCAATAGGTTCATCATTGAAAATATTATCAATTTCAGCTGCTGATGTCTTTAACTCATTGTAAAAACAATGATTTACAGGTAGTATAAAATGTAATAAGTCCATTAAATCTTTCTTTTTCTTATCACTTACGACATGACCATCAGAATATAAAATATTTAGGTTCTGGATGGAAACAGAATTGTGTTTCTTCAAATCAAACTCTTCAAATAGAACATCAATATTATTGGAGTACTTAAAAAAAAACTTGAATGGATGCTTTTCATGAAACATTAACCATTACATTTTTAGCCACTCAACAAGCAAGCAAGCAGGTAAACCCTTGCTTACAAAGAGCTTGCTTAGAAACTTTTTTGTTTCTTATGTTTCTTACAAGTGACTGAGTAGATAAAAAATTAACTTTTGTCATATTAATGATTATGAATGGTCTTGTTTTCCGGGCAGCCAAAATCACTTTATTCCAATCTTGAGGAACATAAATGTTTTTAAAAAAGTTTTTGTTTTTCTACTTGACCGAAATCTTAATCACAAGTCATGTACGAATGTCCACTTACTAAAAATTTGTTGGGTTAGGCCACTTTTACACTGCGTCGCAGGCAAAAAAATTAGACGCAAAAAGAGTGTTTACAACGCCATCTGCTATCCATGGATGAAAATAGGGATAGGCCGGTTTTACATGAAAATTAATTATATTTTAAATACATTGCAATAGATAAGTACGAATATGAAAAATTGTGGGTTAGGCCACTTTTGCGCTGACGGCCTCATTTTATAAGTAGGTTTCATTGTGAAAACTCCTTTTGTAGCTGGCCGTTTAGAATCAGTAAGAAAAAGTAAATTGTTTTTATGACGAATATTTTCTCAGAATAATGAATGACTAGCTATTGGTGTATGCCCGTTGTCCCCGTAGGCCATGTCCCCGTTAACGGGGACAAAGGGAATTTGAGCTAAAGGATATTTTTCTCATTATGATTGCCGAAGTCTCCCGAACTGAAACGATGTTAGACGATGCATAGTGTCAGGTATTTTCGTTAGGTTTTTTTAATTTTTTTGATTCCGTCGCCGCGCCGCACTATGGGACGAAATGGTCATTTTCTGATTAAAAATCTATAACTTTTTTGTTTCTTAAGATATAAAGTTGAAATTTTGCACAAATATAGAATATTATATAAGAAATTTAAACACTCATAAATTTCTCGAAAACTATGTTTTCCACGCGACTTTACTCGCGTTTGAATTTTTAATTTCGTCCAAAAGCTTTACATTCTTTGAGTTTCGCGGGTAAATCATTCCTCTATTCTAAATTATAATGTAGAAAACGTTAATTTAAACTTTTACATTGTTAAAAACACTTTTTTTTAGGCATTTTACCAAAAGAAAGTAAATAAAAAGTTGTAGGTACACGTTTTAATCTTATAAGCAAATTGTTCGAATAGAAACATAAAAAAATCAAAATAATAATACTACGTAATATTATGTCATTGTAAAATACTCGTATACGGTTTAGCAATATTTGGGTACACAAATATTGGTGTCTTAGAACTAATCTGGACTCAGGATCTTGAGTTGATTAACTTTGAAGAGGGGCAAAGTAGCTTCGACAAGTTCTTTGATATTTTTTTATAAACTATTGATAATAATATTTTTGTGTGGAGTAGATGTGTACAGTAACATAACACATCATCATTTGTTGCCCTTCCCTCTTTTCTTAAACATTTTCTTCCATGAATTAGTAGAGAGTAGTAGATTTTTTTGATACTCTTGATCATCTGCCGAGAGTTATCCAATTTAAAAAACAGCAGAATATTCGTCAATAACTTCTTTGAATAATGATCACAGTCATTATTTCGATGCTATCTTCAGAACGTTCCTACTCACGTTGAAACATTGACAGTGCTGAAACACTATTACCGTTTAAAATATGAAAAGTAATAATTAACGTCTTCAATAGTTAGAAGAACTTATTATAATTGATATTATATTATTTATCGCCCAAAAATAATCATTGAAAATGATAGAACATTTTTATGAGTAAGCTTTATAGAAGAATACAATAAATGAGGGTAGTAAACAAAATATAAATGTACATACTCTCATTTGCTACTTAAGTGCAAAACATTATCAGTATCTACACATAATGACAGACAAAGTTGACAAAATAATTACAAAACCGCAAAAATACCCTTATTTCTTAAGATCCCACGATAATGCATTTTGGACGCCTCGCCACATGATAGCTCATAACTTCTGTGGTTGTACCTATTTGCAGCTGACTTCTACATATATCATAGGCAGATAGTGTACGCATAATTCAAAGGCAAATTTACGTGGTAGGCAAACTGAGCTAAGTGTCAAAAGTCTCGTCAAAGTTGTACAAAAGGATATTTTTTATGAAGTTTTTTATAAAATTTATAGCAGCAGTATATTACATCAAAATATAATTTTAAAAACTGTTCTCAAATCTACAAGCTATACACTTTCTAAATCAGTATCACACAATATAACTTTTCTTGGAAGAAATGCTCCAAAACTTACTCTGAACATTCGGAACCGCCAGAAACAAAATCACAAAATTTCCATAAGTTCGAAATCTAACGTCATTTTCTCTATGTTATATGTAGTAAAAACATAAAAAACGACGTGTTTATATAAGAACAACTTCTTAACAATAAAGTAAAACCAAAAACATGGTCAATTTTTGACACTTCGGAAATGTATTTTTAATCAGGTCATGTACTAGCGCGTTCCATAGTGCGCCGCGCCGCGCTCAGAGCCCGCGATAAAAACTATGCAATAGATTAAAAATAAAATTTAGTGCGAAAGTGAGTTTTGTTTATAACGCTAGTTTTGTTTATAAGCTAGCTCGCTAGCTTTCATGTTTTACAGCTTTGTTTTGAAAAATCTTACTTGATCTCTTTCATGGAATAAATACCTCTTTATTACGTTAGGGCCATAATACTCTTAAAATACTCTTGAAATGTTCTTAAAAACAGTTATTAACTGTATTTCCCGTAAGTGTGACCCTAGTATTTGTATAGTATAGACTGACAAAAACTAAGCTTCTAATTTTGCAAAATCTCAGACGTAAGACATAACTCGCACGAACACACAAACTATATAATTGAAAACAATCTTCAAACATTGTTTATAAAGTCTTATTAATTCCTAATAGCATACAAGTCACTTCAAAGTTATACTCACTTACTAAATTAATACAAGTTTCTTCATTATCAAATTCTACCGATAATTTGGGTCATATTAGAGTAAAACACACGGGTATACGTACATAGTGATCAAACCAATTCCTCGTTTCCAAAACTTGGGTCATTTGTGTTCGTTACAGGTTTAGAACTAAAGTTTCACTGCACAGAACCACTTTTGTCGAAACTGCAGGTCTTATAAACATAGGTATTTGTCTGAGTTAGGACAAATTCGTGCAAATTCAATCGATTAGGTTAACGCCGCCGACTGGAAGCGGTATACTCAAAATAAACCCAAGAAGTGAGTTTTGGAACGCTGCCAAGTAAGAAATACGGAATATTTCTTTTGGTTGCGTTCAGTTTAGAGTGGTCCGAGGCCGTTTGGCTAACTTTGTTGGAACTAGGTTTCGGTCACTCTCTGTAGACTTTATTGCGGTCTGTGTTGTTCGAAATTTATTCGAATTTGTTGTGAAACACTGTCATATGAGTTTAGAAGTTACCATGTTGATTTTTAAAAAAAAAGTTTTAGTCTGCTCAATGGTAGTGGTAACACTGTTTAAAAGTTTACCGGTACATTAATGATTCATCTGAGAAACTAAACGACGCATAGGTTTTATTTGTCTTAGGGCTGATTTTTCAATAGTCAGATAACTTTTATCTGAGGAATAAAAATAGCGGTTTGACATATTTTCTATAGATAAGCTGTCAAACCAGAGGAGCAGTGGTGGCCCAGTGGTATCGGCCTCGACTTACGAGTAGTAGGTCGTCGGTTCGAACCCCGTCAGGCGCATTACTTTGTGTAATATATTTCAACACCACTGCTCTCAAAACGGTGAAGGAAAACGTGAGGAAACCGGCATGTCCTGGAACCAAAAATTCGAAGACATGTGACTTGATGTGACATCTACCAATCCGCACTGGGCCCGCGTGGTAGATTACGGCCCACGCCCTCTCACAGAGAGGAGGCCTGTGTCCCAGCAGTGGGAACATTTATAGGCTGATGATGATGAAGCTGTCAAACCGCCATTTTTATTCCTCAGATAAAAGTTATATGACTATTGAAAATCAGCTCTTAATTTATATTTTCTCTGTAAATCACATTCATTATAGAGAGAATATTTAAATCACGGTATATCTACGTGTTGTTTACCTGCAATTAATTGCTATAATTTTTCCAGTAGGCGTTAAAATTTTAATCAGCGGTTTATCATGCTATATTAATTTAACTACTGTGGAAAACTTCCACGGTAGCTGAAATGTTTTATGTGTTCAGTAAACAGGATTGAGAAGTTTTAATCAGGTGTACTACCTATAAACAGTTTTTAGCAAGATAAGAGCGCTGAAGTAAAATTTTCTCTCTTGATAAATATACGAACTTAATTATTTTTGTAGGCTGTATAGGTTTTGTAAATTTAGACAATTTATTAAACACAGACTTAAAATGTACTGCTTACTTTCAGCAGTGAACGTCTTAATGCTGAAATGATGATGATGAAATGTATGACACAGCTGAGAAGTTTCTAGTAAAACTAAAAATAAACTAAGCTTATAAAATGGGTAGTACTCGTAGTAACTTATAACTATACTTCTCACCAGAGGCGTCTCTAGCCCTTGTGGCGCCCGTGTGCAACCAGAACCCTGGCGCCCTCTAGTCTAGTAGGAGTGGGGTCAAAATGGAATACTAAGTTATATTTTCAAACGGAAATTCGAATGCAAATGGTGCAATTTTAAATAGCCTTTAAATGGCTCAGGCGCAAAATGTCTCTTTCGCAAACGTCTCCTGGTAGTAAAACGTCTCTTTCGCAAACGTCTTCTGGTAGTAAAACGTCTCTTTCGCAAAATGTCGCTTTCTCATAATGTCGCTTTCACAGAATGACTTCTTCTTAAAAGGTCGCTTTCACAAAATGCCTCTTTCGTAGAATATCTCTTTCGCAAAATGTCGCGTTAGTAACTTTTTTTTTTGCGTGGTAAAATCATCAAATGAGTCCTCCCACCCAGGGCAGGGCGGGAGGGACTGTCAGACTTGTACTGACTACAACGGTGTCCTTCATTAGCCCTTTACGTTCCAGGGTCACGGTAATGGTATGAGTCCCGCGACCCCGGCAGGCTTTGGCCCTCTAGAGGGGGACCCCGTCATCTTGCTGACGCTCTTTGAGGCGTGCGTGGAACACAACGCGCCGTCAACCCGGGCATGGTCCATGGTCGGGCGGCAAGTTGCCCATTACTCGCCGCCTGCATGCCCGCGCCTACGGTCGCTGGAGGTCGTCTTGCGACGTCCGACGCCGTGGGCGTCTACCACTGCGGCTGGGGCGAAGGGAGGACGCTGTCCTCTCTCTTTCGCGGCCCGCCTCCTCCTTCGCGAGCATAACTGCTTCGCAGAAGGAGGCGACCGCTTCCCACTCCGTCTCTCCCTGCAGTATGGCCTCGACTAATGCCGGGCGCGAGAGGTCTCCGCCTATCGCTGCCGTGAGGACACGGCGGTGCTCTGCCCAAGCGGGGCAGTCCTGCACCGTATGCTCCACCGTGTCCTCTGGGCGATCTTCGCAGTGGTGACACCCAGGCGTTTCTTCCCTCCCTATCCGACATAGGTAGCTCCCGAAACTTCCGTGTCCGGTGAGGACCTGCGTCACGCGGTAGGTCTGGACGCCGTGACGCCTTTCCAGCCACTCCTCAAAGAGGGGTCTTACCGCCGCGATTGCGGCGTGCCCGAACCTCGGTTGCGACAGTCGTTCCCTCCATACTGCCCTGAGATCGCGCCGGACCTCTTCGACTTGTCGAGGCAGCGGGAATTCTCCCCGGCGCTGCGCCTCCACGCGCCACTCATAGACGCGCTGGAGGGCAGTCGCCTCCAGATCCCAGGGCAGTAATCCGGCAAGGAGGTTGGCCGATTCGCCGGCGATCGTGCGGTATCCTCGGATCATCCGGATAGCTATGACCCTCTGGCATGTGACCAGCTTTAGTGGTTGCGTCCGAATGCTCAGGGCCCACACTGGGGCCCCGTAGGGCCATGGACCGCACGACACCGGCGTACAGCTTTCGGCAGGAGGCGTTTGGCCCGCTGAGATTGGGCAGGAGTCGCCTGAGGGCGGCTGCTGCCCGGTTCAGCTTTGGGGCCAAACGCAGGAAGTGCTCCCTGAAGTTCCTACGGCTGTCGAGGACGAGACCCAGGTACTTCATCGTCCCCCCGACGCGGATGCGGACCCCTCCCACCGTTATGTGGGACTCTGACCGAGGCGCGTTCAGACGGCCATGAAAACATATGGCCTCTGTTCTGTGAAGCGCCACGTCGAGTCCCAACTGTCGGATCCTTCGAACGACTATCGCGACCGCTTGCGTCGCCAGGTTGGCCGCCGTCTGGTGCGACTCTCACTCCGCCAGGACGAGCGTGTCGTCGGCGTAACAAATTACGCCGACGCCATCAGGGAGGTCGCCGCACAGCACATAGTCAGTACAGATGTTCCACAGGGGCGGCCCCAAGACCGATCCCTGTGGAACACCGCACGACATCTCTCGCCGTTTCCATTCTCCCCGTTGACCGGGGTAGATGACGACTCTGTCCGTTAGGTAGTCCTCGACTATGCGACGGAGGTAGGTCGGCACCCGGTGATACCGGAGTGCCTCCCTGATGCAACTCCAGGGCAGGGTGTTGAAGGCGTTGGTGATGTCCAAAGACACCGCCAAGACGACCGTGCTCCGGGCTACTGCAACCCCGTCGTAATATTTTTTTTTTTTTTTTTGATTTCACTCGATAAATCGAATTTGTAACGTTGCCATACAATATTAACAAAAACTAGAACAATCAACCAAGAACAACTATTAAGTATTCTGTGCCAAGAATAAGAAATTGAAAAAAAAAACAACCTTTCTTTTAAACCTGGCTAACTTTTTTCTAGGGATGCATCGATACGCCATTTCGCCGATACGATACCGATACCGATATTCTTATAAAAATATCGGCGATACCGATACCGATACGCTTATTATGAATTAAAAAAACATAAGTCATTTTTTTATTAATATAAATAGTAGTGACATAGGTTGATAATAGATATATAAATTACAGCTCGGAGTAGACAGGGGCTCATCTTCCAACAAACACTCCAAAGCCCGCCAGTCGTAGGCATCTCAGAACTTATAGTTGCAGTACCTAGTGGGTTTCCCCGGGCATACTTCGTGCCTCGTTTACAACGAAATAGACGAGACAACACGCTAGTTTACACTACATTTTTAAATTAATAAAAAGTATCATTGAATCGGTCATAAAATATCGTCGATACCGATATATCGGCCAACTCGAAGTATCGCCGATATATCGGTATCGGATGCATCGCTACTTTTTTCTAAGTTACTAACGCGACATTTTGCGTAAGAGATATTCTGCGAAAGAGGCATTGTGACAAAAGCGACCCTTTGATAAGGAGTCATTCTGCGAAAGCGATGTTATGAGAAAGCGACATTTTGCGAAAGAGACATTTTACTACCAAGAGACATTTTCCGAAAGCGACATTTTGCGCCTGAGCCATTAGAGGGCGCTCGGCGCCCCCTTAGACCCGGCGCCCGTGTGCGCCGCACACCCTGCACTATAGGTAAAGACGCCTCTGCTTCTCACGCTTCCTTTTTTTTGCGTGATAAAATCATCAAATGAGTCCTACCGCCCAGGGCAGGGCGGGAGGGACTGTCAGACTTGTACTGACTAAAATCCACGGTGTCCTTCATTAGCCCTTTACGTTCCAGGGTCACGGTAATGGAATAACTCCCGCAACCCCGGCAGGCTTTGGCCCTCTAGAGGGGGCCCCGTCATCTTGCTGACGCTCTTTGAGGCGCGTGTGGAACACAACGCGCCGCCGCGCCGTCGACCCGATACTTCTCACGCTAGGAATTTCTCCTGTATGGTAGGTGCCTTTTCAAACATAGAAACTAACATACACAAACACTCAGACCCGAAATAGCTACTTGCAAAACATACAATTATTTGTTCTGTGTGGGCATCGAACCCGCGATACACTGCGCAGCCACTGTGCTAGTGCATTCAATTCAATATACATATTCCATTACCAAATTCAAACAACATCAAAGCCGTGTATTCATATACAAAATAATCATCCTCATGAAATCTAAATGCGCTGTCGTATAACTTTGGTGAAGAAAGCTCCGGCGGCCATTGAAAACGAAGTGCAACGCCATTCAAGTGGAAAGTCGAGCTCTATACTGGTGGTGTGGTGGACGCGACATATTTTAATGACTGTGTTGCGTGGAATAATAAATAGTGAAATGCATTTGTGCTGTGGTCTAGAAGGCAGGCGGAAAAGCTGAGCTAGTTATGATATTTTTGACACATGAAGGTTTTGGGTATTGTCGTGGTTAAAGATACAGTTTTGCTTGATCGTTTATGATGTGACCCAGTCGTTAGAGTGACCTAAAAGTCTAACAATTCCACGCAGATGAAATGTTAAATAAAGTTATTTTCGATTTTTACGCCATTGTATGACAATATTATGCGAGGAGGGCAGCTAATATATTGCCAAAAGTGGTGGCCCTTCACAAGCGACCATATTCTTATGTATATCGCTATGAAATATTTTATGAAACATACTAATACATAAAAAAATGCAATCGTATTTATTTGTGCGTTAAGTTTTACCAGTACAATATTCTTTATTCTGTCAACTACAGATAAAAGGTAATCGTTAGTTTATATTTTGGTTTTTCTTTGTCGTTGCATGCGTATTATTTTTTATGGTTTTCGCAAATCATATTAGGTATTTTGTTTTTGATAAATGAATTAAGTGTAATGAAATGTTGGATTTTATTAATTCTATAAGTGGAATATCCATTTACAGAACGATAGCATTTTACATTGAATTATCGAGTTTTATATTAAGCCTCCTGCAGACACACGCGATTAATCGCGCTGCGACAACGAGCCAAGCTAATTTCCACTCTAAAAATACTGTGAATGGACCGCGACATGTCGCCCCCCGCGATTAATCGCGTGTGTCTGCAGGAGGCTTTAACGTTATGAAATTGTATTAAAATAGGAGATTGACAAGTCCATACTAATTTGCCGCACGGCTACTTTTGTGTAAAAGAGTAATTAATTGATCTGTTCAAAGAGCAATCTCTTCCACAAACTATTTTTTAATCTCTTTGTTAATACACAAACACATTCATCCATATAAATTTTCATATTTTATTGTCATAATATTGGTTAGAAGAAGAAGAACTAATGTATAGTGTAATGCCTTCAAACCCATTACAGGTTCTTAAAGCAAAAAAAATAGTAAAGTTACTTTAAAAAATAAAATCTATATCTAAGAAACAAAGTTTAAACTGTAATTTCCTCTCACTTCGACACCAGAAAGAAATTAAAACGTTTACCACCTGTGTAAGATATCAGGAACACATAAAAGGCTCATAGTTTCCTATTTTATTCGGGAGAAATGGGGAGAAAAGGGGGACAGATGGGGAATAAGGGGGAAAGATGGGGAATGTGGGAGAAATCGCGGGGAATAGCACCTAACTGTTCAATTAACAAAGAAATTGATGGTCGGGATGTTTGTTCCGTATTTTATTTTAACTGTCCAAGTTTACGCGTAATTTGAGATAATTGGTTACTTTTATTTTGGTTTTCTTTTAGATGTTTTATTTATCGTAGTGTTTTCTAGTTCTGTTGTGGGCGAGTCTTTTATAGTAAATGTTTCTATTAACTGTAAATTTATACAGTCCGTCTGCCTCTCTGTTCTAGTAGCGACAGACACTTCTGCAGACTATGTGGAGTTGGTTCGATTCATATATAGTGAAAAGTGTTACTTATTATAAAAACTTTTATTTTGGAAAGAAAAATTCGAACCGCGAGCAGGATTTGAACCTGCGACCTCCGGATTCAGAACATTCGACGCTCTTTATAACCGAGCTATCGACGTTCATACCTACTGCGTCGAATTCTTCAGTTCAAGTAAATGAGCAATACCATTGATCCCTAGTTATTATATTATAAGTCATGGGCAAACCCATAGTAACTTAAGAGTATGCTTTCCGTAAAACTTTGTCACAATAGGCATATCTCAACTTTAATTCAATGTAAACAACATCGATATTTATGGCTATTTATGGTCTTTCTTGGAATAGGGCGAAACATATTTATAAGAATTACCATACAATTTTACTTCCTCGTTTACGATTTCAAGAAATACGAGTAGCGTCCAGAAACAGGGATACTGCTCACGAAACCCGTAGTTTCGACCATACAAAAGAATGTTTTCAACTATGTACGGATTTTATATTCGTCAGGGCCTCGAACCATTAAATAAATAGTAACAACACGATTGAACAGTAATCCCCGCTCCCAATGTACTGTCAGAACTTATGAATTCAATTCAAAATTATAGGGGGCTGAGTTAATTAAAAAGTTTCGAGTTACTTACGAGTTATACCATGTGGCCCGCATTTTTTTGGGTTGTGAACTAAAACCAATTAGTGTAGGTTCAGTAGGTTGGCGAAGAGCAGGATTTAGTACAAGTCAATGCGACCAGAGATTCGCTTCACTGCTCACCGGAATGCCTATAGCAATGTTTCTTACCAGCAGAAATTAATGAATAATGGACCCTTAAAGATAACGCATTACGGTCATAATTTCTGAAAATAGGTAAGTATAACGATGGCGTTTTTCATGGGCTAATAAACATAAGGACTTTATTATGTTTTACCATGGGGTCCATTGGAAGCTGGTTCTATATTTTCTTATGGGAGCTACTTTTTGCTTGTCGGGGATTTTGAAGAACTTGACACAGATTTAAATGAAAAAAAAAGAAAAAGCATATTCAATTACCTGTGCCCACTCTTCATGACTCGATACTATTTTCGAAGGGGGGGGGGGTCTTTGGGGGACTGTCTATGTAAAAATTGACCTTCAAAAAGTGCTGATATATCAGCCTAATTTGAATATATTTTGATTTTAATTACAACCAAGTTAGTACAGCATATACCTAATACGATATAATCTCGTGGTATGACTGCATGACGTAATAATGATTACTAGTAAAATACATAGGAGATTAATTGAAGAGCATATACAATTTACGCAACACCTCATATCGACACTATATGCAAGAAAATAGAGGGAATGATACTGTGTCGTCTGATAGCGGAACATGGCAAAAGCTAAGTAAAATGTTCTGTGGGCATGAAGATGGTGAGGTCATAACGACACTCAATAAAATGTGAAAATTTACCTTCCATAAACTTTTTTTTTAGGTGTTAAAATCATCAAATGACAGACTCTTACTGACTAAAATCCACCCGTTTAAAATCCCTCTTTACGTTCCGGGGCCACGGTATATTGTGTTAAGAAAAACCCCAGCAGGCATTTGGCCCCATAAGGGGGCCCGTCAGTTTGCTGACAACTCCCCGAAGGCACGGGCGAAACACGACACGACGCGCCACCGACCCGGGCTCGGTCCTTGGCGGACGGCGAGCTACCCATTACTCACCGTCCGCAAGCCCGCTCCGCTGCTGTGCCCTCTGCTAATCAGAGGGACACGCGTTGGAGCGTCCACACGACAGGCTATTCGCATACGGGCAAAGAGACCCCTTAGGCACACAGTGCATATGGAAGAGTTTTTGCCCGCATCCCAGGGTGCACCGGCCCGAAAAACTGGTCTTCCCCACGGACGTATCCGAGAGGGAACTCCAGTCTACGGGCGCACGTGAAGGTTTCCTGTCTTAGCACCCCACCTTCCATAAACTTGGACACAAAGAAAAACCAACCATATTTTAACCCACTTTCATCCGACTTTAAAATAAAAATAAGTTTTCAACAAGCATTTACTCATCTCGCAAGATAATTATGCTAACGGTTCGTAGAAACCGATTTACTAGGTCCACTCATGTCGGCCCAAGAACGGTTGGTAACCGATACGATTTGTGGCGAGTTCGCACGAATTTATACCGACTCTAGAGACTGGACTTATTGTGTGTGTCTGAGGGTATTTGTCGTTTGTCTCTGCTGATGTTTTGTGGCTATAGATAGGCTAGAAATGTTTGGGTGATTTCTCGTGTCAACACTAGCTTTACTCGACCATTGTTGGTCAAGCCTTGATGAAATGATATACTAGTTGGTGTGGTCGGACTGTCCAAAATGTCTCCGGATGTTTTTAATACCCTTTAGTTTAGTCTCTGATTTACTCGTACTTAAGTGCATACCAACCTTTAGGCTTTATTAGTAATCTCTTAGGCTTGAATTCTTGTTAGGCCGAGAACTGTCGAGAACTGTGGTAGGGATTACTGAAAATTACTACTCATTTGGGCCGTTGTCCAAAATGTGCCGAATGTAATATACTGTATTTATACTCGTCAAAACAAAATAAGGGCCACTTTTTAAATTGCACTTTAAACAAGTATTGCTCTTATTCTGGGTACATAATAAATACTAAATATCTTGTTATGGTTTCTTTCAAGTATTAATATTGTTTCTACTGCATAATTGGAAATTCATCATTTTTTTTTAAATTAGATATTTGAGATTACTTAGAATTTACGGTATGGTGTTTTGTAATTTTCAAACTTCTAACGGAGTTTTCTTCGACTAATACAGCAAGCAGGCTATAATGATCTTTCAATCTCATAATTTCATGTATTCGGAGAAATATGGACGCAAAAACAGCCACTTGGGGTGTCACCTTAATCCAGGGGGCCCGTAGCCAGAAGAGGTAGGTTTAATGGTGGAATATTCCCAACGAGTAGTTCAAAATGCTTCAAACTGGTCTTAAAAGACGGGTAATATCACCAGACGCCGTGATCAAGGAAGAAAATAAGTAAGTAAAGCCCAAGAAGACCATTAAGTTTATTTAACCGCGCAAATAGAGCGAAAATCTACTGCGCGGACCGTATAAACTCCATTGCGTCGAGCTACAGGCACCCCTATAATTGACTACACTATTCCGAATCGACTCCATAAAGACTAACAATACTCAAGAAGATGCTTGGTTCGCCTCCAGTTAACTGCAGCGTATGGTGCAAATCGTGAAACATTTTCGAAAGAGAAAATTTATTGAACTGTATTGACTGGGCTTCATTGCTTTTTATTGATGACTGGTGGGTTATTTTTTTTCAATAAAAACTGATTCATAAGAGTGTAGAGAAGATCTAAACAACAGGTTTCAGATCCTTGCACCCTTAAAACAGACTGTTCTGGCGAGTTCTGAGTTATGCTCTCGGGCGGTTATCTCTATCACGCAAAACTGAGCTCGCATTTCTTAACGAGGGTGCTGTAACTCCTCAAAATTGCGTAGAGAATGTGGTGCAACTCCACATTATCCCATTCGCACAGCAAGGACTACCTGAGTTCTTCTTGAAGCAGGATAATGCTCGAGGGAACACGACGCGACTAACAGTGCACACATTTCCTTACGCTCGAATTACGATGTTACTGTGGACACTCAGCATTTTTACCTGAGTTCTATTGAGCACTTAAGAGACGAGTTAAAGAAGAGTGAAAAAGAAAGTAAAATTCCCATTAACACGCAGCTGGATCTCATAAATTGTCTGAAAACTTGCTGGTAGAGTATCCCAAAAGAAAATGTTCGGTATTAAATCCAGACCATTCCACCTCCCATAAAATGAGCAGAACAGAGAGAACAGAGTTAAAAAAGAAGCTTAAAAGAACACTTTGGAACATTAAAGACGTAATTTATCCGATTTTTTTATGTTTTATGTAACTTGATAAGTAGTATATTATTGGGCATTCTACCCCACCTGCCGTTCCTACGGCTCACTCCGTTCGCCTTCGTCACTGGTGGGGTAGAATTCCCAATAATATTTCTGATATCGATGGTTGTGGAATAGAATAGAATGTACAAAAATACTGGTTCGGCGCCTATTCCACCTTTCAGTTCTAAAATTCAATGCCCAATAGTTTCTATTCCAAATTCGCGTTTTAAAACTAGTCTTACCTGTCGTTCCTTCGTTCACCTCTGTCAATTTCAGCTGAAAATTGGAGGGTACGTTTTGACGTTTCGTTTTAAGAAACACGAATTTGCGGTCCTGAGAAGAACCTTTTGTGATCACAACTCTGTTTCACTACACTACTTTACTGTCATTCTTTCATAGTTTCACTACACATTTCACCACTACTGAATTTATTCCTAATTTAAATCTACATGAAACGTGGTAAGCTAAACTTCAGGACAGATTGTCTCATGTCTCTCCACAAAGTTTGAGATAGCGCATTACCGCAAAGGTTAAACACACACTCAGTTTTTGCAGCCAGAGTGGCACCAAGGACATCTGAATTTTAGGCTACCGTATACATTAAACTAAAACTTGGGACAGATTGTCACTATGTCTCTCCACAAAGTTAGAGATAGCGCTTTACCGCAGAGGTTAACGCACACTCAGATTATGTGTCGAAAACATCCGAAATTTTAATTTAATTTCGTTTCATATAGATGAAAATTTACACGTTTATTAAACAAGTAAATGCGTCGGCTGTCTGAACCGATGACCTAAACTTCAGGACAGATTGTCTCATGTCTCTCCACAAAGTTTGAGATAGTGCATTACCGCAAAGGTTCAACACACACTCAGTTTTTGCAGCCAGAGTGGCACCAAGGACATCTGAATTTTAGGCTACCGTATACATTAAACTAAAATTTGGGACAGATTGTCACTATGTCTCTCCACAAAGTTAGAGATAGCGCTTTTACCCCAGAGGTTCAACGCACACTCAGATTATGTGTCGAGGACATCCGAAATTTTAATTTAATTAAATTCACCCAGACGACACTACTTACTTGATAATGAACACGTTACGTCTGGTACTGATTGCTATCCAACCGCACGTCGCGCTGAGTTAAGGTGCATTTACACTATTATTTACCGTTCGGTGTGTGTACGTCCGATCAGTTTCGCTATATTGTATTCTTCCGGACAAAATTCATTAGCAGTTTTATTTGCTTGGAAATGAATAAAAATACGTAAGTGAATAAAGAAAATCATATATTTATATAAAGTTCATAAAATTGCTGAATAATTGAAATCTATACTAATATTATAAAGCTGAAGAGTTTGTTGTTTGGTTGAACGCGCTAATCTCAGGAAATACTGGTTTAAGTTGAAACATTTCTTTTTGTGTAGCATAGTCCATTTATCGAGGAAGGCTGTATAACATCGTGCCCCAACCAATAGGAGCCGAGCAGCGGGGTGAAACCACGGGGATCAGCTAGTATTCTTATATCACTTTAAAAGTCCTATATTTCAAAGTGGTGGAATTATGTGGAAAAGGTTTTTACTGTTTTGATGTGCTGAAACTCTATATTTTACCACAAAAGTAAATTTAAAACCCGATATAACTCGGTACTATTACAAAAGTACTAATTAGTAAAAAAAACATACACGATTTTCATTTTTTAATCCTGTATGATGCGGGTTCCGAGTTAGGACCGTTTTATGATAGTACCATTACTTAGGTGTAATAAAATCCTAATTTGAGTGACATTTACAGAAATTTGTAAGCGTCATTTTTGTTCGGTTTTGAAGTCAAAATGCTCCTTAGTGCGACGTTGGAATCGACCGTATCAGATGACTGTTACGAGTGAGTGTAAACGAGTCTTTACAGTCTGTGAAACTGCAAAATTGCAAGTAGCAATAATTTGCTGACCATATGTTGTTGTATGTAAGGTGTCCATGGGAACCATAATAATAATATGCATGATAAGCACTACGCTTGTTGCGCACATAGTTTAAATTTGTCTTATACAGGACTTCCTATGTTCATAAAATAGGTACTTCAGTTTCGGTACGGCACACTCATCTTGGAAATTACTTTATTGTAATAATTATAACCTTTATGACTTTGTAGTTACAATAAATAAATGTGTATAAAAATATTTTTAATGACTAACTTTTTTGTCTAGGGATTGTTTAAAAATACTATTTATATTGTAAAAATTGTAAGATATCAATATAACTTCTACTATATACGATTTTATTAATATACTATACTTATATTTCTATTACAGATGATGGTTTAATATTTGCAGTTTGACTGCAACATACTCGTATTACGTAATAAACTAGTTTTGTTACGCGTATCCGTTCAAAACTTTTCTACACATAAATTATCTCGAATGTAACTTATTGATTGATGACGCTGGCGTCATCCCTATATGATCAAAGTACAGGTTAAATTCTACTCTGCAAACAGGATTGTGAATACCCCTGGTATAAATAGGCTTATGTATATTTCCAGGTTTCAGGTTCGAATCCCTATCGCAATCCCTTTTCCTATAAGTTAATAATTAAGTTAATAAATTCGTGCAGCAAGCGTTAGTACCTTAAATATTATAATTATATAATAAAGTATAATCACCAAATATTTGTTCCAGATTTTTCACATGCGTCTTAAAAAATCTATTATTTTACAACCGTGCATAATGATGTCTTGTTATCATTTTTTAAATAAACAAACATACAGAAATTACATAAATAGTAGTAATCATAGATACCTAAGCAAGGTACCGGACAAATGCTGGTTTTATATTTCATTTCTCACGATAAAATTGCATTTTGACGGAATCAATATTATGATTTAAATGGACGTAACTGACATAAGTTAGTAATACAATTGTAATACTAAGATTTAAGGTTTAATTTGTAATGAGGTTAAATTTGCTGAGATGGTATTTTTCTTTACTTAAATTCGATTAATTTATATGAAAATTCACATTCGCTCCAACGTCTTCTAGTGACAAGCTCCACTTAAGTTTATTGTTAATTACGAATACCGAATACTTCTATAAAATGTACGTAAGTATTTTTTTAAAATAATTATGTTATTTCAGTGTCCTTGTGTTTCATAAGTCGAGCGTTCAATTGTTCTAATCTTCTTTACAGACTTTTTTTATTTGAAATTAATTGTTGTCTACTCGATTACAGGTCTGACTCCGAATCTGAATACCCACGTCGCGCACCTGAGGCTGCAAAGGTGCAGTCCAAAAAGAAATCTCCTAAGCGTAAAGCTTCTGAGAGCACCTCCACCTCGCAATCGGAATCTAAATCAAGGTAATTTCTATTATTTCTTGTCTTTAGGTATTTATGTATTTTATTCCAATAGGAGTGTTATACGTTAGTAGTGGATTTATTTCTATACTTAAAACCACACCACAATCCAAGTCGAGCGTTCAATTGTTCTAATCTTCTTTACAGACTTTTTTATTTGAAATTAATTGTTGTCTACTCGATTACAGGTCTGACTCCGAATCTGAATACCCACGTCGTGCACCTGAGGCTGCAAAGGTGCAGTCCAAAAAGAAATCTCCTAAGCGTAAAGCTTCTGAGAGCACCTCCACCTCGCAATCGGAATCTAAATCAAGGTAATTTCTATTATTTCTTGTCTTTAGGTATTTATGTATTTTATTCCAATAGGAGTGTTATACGTTAGTAGTGGATTTATTTCTATACTTAAAACCACACCACAATCCAATGATTCATAATTCCATTGGTTCTTTTTTGATAGAACGTTTACAAGGTGCTGTTATTGTAATGATAAGGTACTTATATTATTTTATTTTTACAGTAAAAAACAACCACAACAACATCGCTCGGACCTCTTCGGCTTGGAGGATAGCGAGCAACGCGCACCAGCAACCGGCGGCGAGGAGCTCACGTCGTCTCTCGTGAGCAGAGTTGCTAACGGGAAGTTGCGGCGGACGGCGCCGTACATTGAGGGTGACTTTTACGTGGAGGTAAAAGTATACAATAAGTCCGATGCAGCGTCCACGACTCCACTTGATCGGTGGAAGAAAGCCTTAGTTGCACTTAAAGTGCAAATTAATAAAGACACTCCGCAGTGGGACGCGCTGCAGACATTTATGAGACGGGTCCATGTAGTTTTTCAAGACTCGGAGCCCGTGTTTTACAGTGACAACATAAATATAAAATAATATAATAATTATATATACTTTATATTTTTGTTAACAGTTTATTCTAAGGTTAGGTTAAAATTATAAGTCTTTGATCATTTGTATCTTTTGTTTGTGCTGTTAATCTAAAACTTACTCTATTTTACGTGGACATTAGGTCTAATAATATACAAAAATGCCTTTCTGTACTGTTTGCAATACATCCGTTGAGCGCAGTCAGTGGACAGGTCACCTACGCAGTACTAATCATAAAAACAAAAATATTTCGTATTTTTGCGAAGGTGTTGAAATAATACATTCTGCATTTCGTAATCGTATAGCTTCTTATAGAATTGTCGATCCGTCTGAGAATTATTCTCTAGATCCATTTCTTAACAATATTTGGAGCAAAATTAAAACGTTAATTGACATGTCTCTTAAAGAACATACTTCTCTAAAAGTTAATTTCGAATATTTTGCTTTGTTTTTAATGTTTAAAAATGATTCTCAAGAGATGAAATCATTTGCCACAAAAAACGTTACTATACATCAGAATTATGAATTTGATTCATTATTGTCTCAAGTAAAAAACACTTTAACAAAAAAGATAGAAGAATTTCAGGACCGAGACAGTGGATGGACATTCTTGAGCAGTTCTCATTTGGAAATAAATGTTAACAAATATCAGCCTTTGCGCGGTTCAGGCTTTATCGAATTGCCGTCTGCAATAAAATCGAAAAAAGCATGTGTTAATATCCACAATAATGACGAATATTGTTTTTTATGGTCTGTTGTTGCTGCTTTATATCCAGCTAAGAGTCATCCTGAAAGAGTATCTTCTTACCCTGATTTTCGTAATGTGTTAAATGTAGAGGATATATCATTTCCAGTGAATTTCTCAGATATTGCGCGATTCGAAGTGAATAACCCCGAAATTTGCATTTACATTTATGGTTTAAAAAATAATACCGTTATAGGACCGCTTTACAAACCAAAAACCTTGAACGGAAAGGTGATTCATTTACTTTATTTAGAAAGAGATGATTTATCACATTACTGTCTCATTAAAGACTTGCCGCGACTTGTTAAAAATCAAATAACAAAACACCACAGTAAACTGTACTTTTGTGACATTTGTTTAATGTTTTTTAATTCATGCGATGATCTTAGTTCGCATAGTTGTGGAGGTGTCGCCACTGAACTACCTCCAATGGGTTCTTTTATACAGTTTAAAAATTATAATAGAAAGCAAATTGTACCATTTGTTATATACGCAGATTTTGAGACAATGCTAGAGCGGTATGAATCTTGTGACCCTGACCCTACTAAGGCGAGTACTATAACGCGACAGCGACATGTGCCTGTAGCTTTCGCTTATCATATTACGTGTACGCTAGACGAAAGCCACAATCGTTACGTTTCTTATCGCGGTTCGGATTGTGTATCAAATTTTGTGAAGTCTATCTATACAGATGCACAAAAAATTTACGATATTTTAAAAAATAATGCTCCTATGATTTACTCAAATGATAATGCTCACGACTTTGAAAACGCGATAACATGTCATATTTGTGAGCAGTTCTTGTTTGGCGATAGGGTTCGCGATCATTGTCACTTGACTGGTAAATATCGTGGCGCAGCTCATAGTTATTGTAACTTACAATACAAACTACCTACATTTTTGCCAGTATTTTTTCATAATTTGTCCGGATACGATTGCCACCTTTTCATAAAAGAATTAGGTGAAGCTCCTGGATCTATTAAAGTGATACCTAAAACAAAAGAAAACTATATTTCATTCACTAAATTTATTCCGATTTCTACCGGGGAAAGCATCCAGGTCCGGTTTGTAGATTCTTTCAAGTTTTTAGGAACTAGCTTAGAAAAGTTGGTTAATACCATGGAAAAACAAGAATTTAAACAATTAAAATCTTATTTTCCTAATAAAAAACAATTTAACCTACTGACTCGTAAAGGAGTGTATCCATATGACTATATGTCTCAATGGGAACGTTATGAAGATATATGTTTACCATCTAAAAAATATTTTTTTAACTCCATAACTAATGAGACAGTGACCGACGAAGACTATGAACACGCTCGGTCTGTTTGGTCAGTATTTAATATTCAAAACATGGGTATGTACACAGATTTGTATCTCAAAACAGATGTTCTATTGCTAACAGATGTATTTGAAAATTTTCGAAAAACTTGTAAACTACATTACAATCTCGATCCCGCGTTCTATCTTACAGCACCAAGTCTATCTTTTGATGCAATGCTTTTAAAAACAGGAGTTAAATTAGAATTGATTAGTGATATTGAAATTTTTAGAATGATACAAAAAGGTATTCGAGGAGGTGTTTGTATGTGTTCTAAAAGACATGCCAAAGCCAATCATAAATATTTAGATACTTACGATCCAACACGTCCAAATTCATTTATCATATATTTAGATTGTAACAACTTATATGGTTATAGCATGTGTCAATCCCTACCCTATTCCGATTTTAAATTTATGAATAGACAAGAAATTGATTTTTTACAATTGAACTTAGCAAACATCAGTGATACTGCGGAAAACGGTTACATTCTTGAGGTTGATTTAATATATCCGGAGAATTTGCACATGCAACACAATGACTTTCCCTTTTGTCCAGAAAAATGCTTGCCACCTGGTGGTAAGAATAAAAAGCTAATACCTAATTTGTACGATAAATATCACTATGTTATTCATTACGTACATTTAAAAAAATGTTTACAGCACGGTTTAGTATTAAGAAGAATCCATCGCGCTATTATATTTAAGCAAAGTTGTTTTTTAAAGCAGTATATTGATATTAACACCCAGTTACGTCAAAAAGCAGAGTCAACGTTTGAACAAGACTTTTTCAAATTATTAAACAATAGTATTTTCGGAAAGACTTTGGAAAATAATGAACATCGAATAGACGTAAAGTTAGTAAACAAGTGGTGTGACTCAAACAATAAAACAAAAAAGACTACTTGTGCTGAAAAATTGATAGCCAGCCCATATTTTCATAGCGCCTCTGTATTTTCTGATGATCTAGTGGCAATCCAAATGAAGCCTGTGCGTATTATACTTAATAAACCAATTTACATAGGGTTTGCAGTATTAGAATTGTCTAAGACTCACATGTACGACTTTCACTACTCTATCATAAAACCTTTTTATGGTAACCGAATTGAATTGTGCTATACTGACACAGATAGTCTAGTATATGATGTACAGAGTAATGATGTTTATAAAGACTTCAAGCTCCATTTTCTAAAATATTTAGATACCAGCAATTATGACTGTAGCAATGAGTATAACTTACCAATTATTAATAAGAAGGTTCCAGGACTATTTAAGGACGAAATGGGGGGCAACATTATCAAAGAATTCGTAGGACTGCGCTCAAAGCTTTATTGTATTAAAACGTTAAACAAAACAATTCAAAAGGCAAAAGGTACAAAAAAATGTATTACCAAAAAATTAAATATGTTAGACTATAAAAATGTTTTGTACAATTGCAATGTTATTCGCAAAAAAAATGTATTGTTTAGATCAATAAAACATGAAATATTCACTCAGGACGTAAATAAAATAGCACTTTCGAGCAATGATGATAAACGAATGCTATCGTTTGATAAAGTTTCTACTTTAGCCTGGGGTAACGCAACTATATTTATGTAATGCATTACCACAATTTAAATGTAATTACAGTAGTTACATTTTTAATATGTATTTTATTGATTGTAAATGATAAAACTTATGACGTCCTGAATGGATAGTTAGATAATCTTTCAACCTACCTACTGTGTTACCTACTATTATAAAATGATTGTTATTCTTTTAATGTGAATAATGTAATATTTTTGTGTAATGTAATTCAAATAGTATCGACAGAAGTTACTTTGAACCTGACTTTATTATGTATGCAATTCTAAAATGTGTGTATTCTTGGTGTCCCTTGTACTAGTTAGAGCTAAACAGTGTTTAAGAATACTACAGTGTTTAGGAATACTCTATACAACCTTAGGTACCTATATAGGTCTTATATAAGTTTACTTTTATTGATACTTATGTACACCTACTAAATATAATTATACTTAAATAAATAATATTTTATGTTCATAAATCTGTTTCATTTCTATTCCTGATTGATAACAATGCACCTAAGGTACATCAACAGATGTTTTGATCCAGGCTCATATTTGCTAATTTTTTCAGAGTATTATTTTTATATTTAATAAAATAATGACGAAAAAAAACATAAAAACAAAATCCAGACCGGAACAAATACTTAATGTTCCGTGCGGGAATCGAACCCGCGACACTGAATTTGGCACATTCATATACTAATACTTACCATTGTGACGCGATGACGAGCTCATAACCAATGCGCCAAATGTGTCGTCGAAATTGTGACAAAATACTGGATCGCTTTGAAGATGCATGCGCGGTGTAGAATTTGACACCGAACAGGTGCTCGGGCACGAGTTCAAACATGTTGAAACTTGAAATTGGTTAGCAGTAATAAAGCAAGTACTAAGCAAAATTATATACGTATGTATAAAATCTATACAATTCCTGATGACTAAGCGCGCGCCGGCACAGGCGCGCTGCATTGAGAAATACAACACTTATCAGGTGTTCGCGCTGTCTACAAGGATACAGGTTCAAACTTGTCGAATTCAATTGTACTGTACAGACTATGGTTACACCAGAATATTCATACATCATAAGCAATATTGATAGTCTGTCATTACATTACGCAGTCACTTGTTGGAGTGGACACATCGGTTCAAAGCAAATAATTCGTAAGTATATTCTGTTTTGTGTATCTTTATAAATTTCCTCTTTTGTTATAAAATTAAATAATATTAATGACTATTTTGTTTATTTCAGATCATCAAAAATGTGTGATTCTCCAGATATTATCGACTACTCACAATACGCTCAACGTTTTCCGACCCCGAGTTTAAGCTGGCATATCCCAGATTTCTCAGAACAACAAAATCCTCTCAACATGGATTCTAGGGCAAGACAAGACTGCAGACCTGTCAACAAGAAGCCTCGAACAAGGCGGGAGTGTCTAAAACAGAAGTCATCTCTACCTACAAGTCAATCATTCGTCATAAACAATGAGAAGAAAAAAGGTTTACGACTGATCCAGGTACAAGTGTTGGATATCAGCGAACAACAAGAACCTACAAGTGACAATCATGACGTGGTAATGTTAAGTGCTCAATATGTAGTGACTGAATCGGAGGACCATGTTATGGACGAGACGCATGCGTTAATTAATAAAATATCAAAAAATCTTTGTGGGGATAGATGTTATTATTAACTGGTATCATTATTTTGTAAGTGTCTACTTTATAAGTTGTTGTATTTAATTTGTAGTAATAAGCAATAATAAATTATGTAAGTTATATCATAATTATTAATGGGTACTTATATTATTGTTAGGAATGTATGACGTATAGGTATGTGTAAACGTTTTAAGTTTTTATATTGTATAAGTTTTGAATATATAAATATTCACTATAATTAATATAAGTTTAGTAAGTATAATATAATTATTCAATATAAGTTTTAAATTCTATATAGGTATTGTAATAAACTACATAAAAATAAATTGTTTCATTATTTAAATTGTTTTTTTGTATTATCATTAATTTATTTATACTCGAACTCTAAATTAGCTCTAGTGTAATGATAATAATTGTAGGTTATTTGCTTTCAGTATTTTTATTCGAATAATTCGTTTAAAATCATATTATATTTGCATTTTTATCATAAATTCATAAGAAATATCATTTTGCTGCAGCTAATTTAAAGTCTGTTATGTAGGTTACCCTGATTATAATAAATAAAACACTCTTATTAGATAGACATTTTTATTAAATGTTGAACACAATAATAATTAAAACAAATTAAATACAGACATATTATTATAAAAATACCACTTCCTTATACAGACAGCATTATTCAATGTACAATTCATTTTATGATTCACACAATTAAAATCAGTTTTATTTTTACAAAACTTTCTTTTTAATTCTAATAAATTAGGACATCCCTTCTCACCTATGTCGATCACTTCACAGTTTGTACATAACTCTTTAATCCACTTAATCTTTTCCAAACCCTTCGTGATAATTTTTTTATTTTCTAGGTATGGTAAAATAACGCGTTGAAACTCTTTGTAGTCTATGTAGCCCTCGCTCCAGTAAATTCCTCGATTTCTTTCTAACCACCTCACCCGTTTTTTTTCTTCTTGTGTTAGGTAATGGAATGAATATGGTGGTTTTACCAAGAACGTCTGTGTATGATCCTGACTCGCAATAGTCAATTCTTTGACAATAAAATTATTTGTAGATTCTTTAAATCCTTGGAGTTCCACTATAATAGTATCCGCCTTCATGATATCTTCTTAACAATGTTACTTAATGGTTTGTATTCAACAATGCAATCGTTCAGAATGAGACAGTATGCTGAAGTTTGATCTGGTATCTCTGAATCACTCTCAATTTCTACTCTCACATCTACAACCGGACCTGTCTTTAGATTATCCGCTTGTCTTGAGCAATCAATGACAAACAGCGGTGCTAAATCTCTAAACTGTTTTTCGCTTAATATGGGCTCCGGACGACGTCCGTAATACGACTGTTGAAATCTGGTGTATTGCTCGTATAATAAAGCGATTCTGTTATTAGCAAAACTCACATTTAGGTTTTCATACGGAAAATAAGTTGAATTGAGATATACTCTAACGTTTCGAACGTGACAGTGATCGAATTGCGACATGTCCGAACTTGCATTGCTTTTCCTATTTGTCTGTAGCCCGATAATAATGTATCTTGGTTTTTCTATTTGAGATGAAGTTTTAATAGACCAGGTATGTTTTGTAGTTGTAGGTAAAGCTGGATATTCGTACAGATCCCAATTTCTGTATATCATTTGAAGTGGACGATCTTTTTCTAATACTTTTAACAAACCAATTTTTTCTTTGTCTGATACTTTAACATGCGGTACGCGCCATATGATTTTGTTGATCTGAACATCATCTACTACTTCGCCAGTATTAAGTTTTACAGCGTTCAAATTAGTATTACTTCGTAACAATATCAGTTCATGTCTACTATTTATTACAACTTTTTTAAAATCTTCAGCAAACCCAAGGAGGTTACGAAGTGGTATAGAAGCTGAAAATCTTCCTCCATCAACATTTTTTATACCATCAATATTCCACCCCCAAGCATTAGACGTTTTTGATTCACTTTCGTTCATTGAAATTAGTGATTTCATGGTTGTTGTTATACCAGCATTTTTTATTTTATCAATCTCCACTCCATTTAGCTCATACCTAATGTCTTGAAACAAGTAGAGTAGAGCATTGTTCGTGAAATTAACACTAGCGGCTTTGTCCTTCGAATCTTTTTTGCTTACGATTACAGTTCCTTCCAAATATAGGGTGCTAGCTGATGGTAATATGTATAAGTCCTGTTGATTGATGGGTATGCGGATTTCATCGTTCCTGTTGAAACTCGTTACATATGGTTTGTAGGAATGAAATTCGATTCCTTCTATAGTATTATCAAAGGTCGGAGCTGATAAAACGTCTAAGATATTCATTTTAGCAATCCGATCGCTCTAAGAAATGCTTTATTGTCTTTTGTTAATTTTATTTTCTTCTTATTTCCTATCTTCTTAGATAGAGGTCTTATTTGATAGGTAGCTTGAGCAGAACTGATATTCTTTACTTGTTGAGACACATTTTTATTGTAATCAATCATTTTTTTCTTCTAAGATGTAAATATACCTGCACTTCTTCACCACGTAAATTGATTAATCGTTTGTTTATATCCAATAGCCTGATATGTATGCAGCTTATGTTGTTTTGATTGATTGGAAAGTAAATTGCGTTCTTCGGGATTTCTATGATCCTGTAACCAGGTGGCACATTGAGTGCAAATTCGTGAATAATGTGGCTTGGTTCACCGTTTATGTATGAACCGCTTACAATATCACATTCAATCCTGACTACGGTCGTAGGTAGAATGTTGACTGGAGACTGTGACACATGCCATTTATTTGCTTTCAAGATTTGTTTATTAAATCCTAACAGTCTCCTGAAAGAGTCTTCTTTTATAAAGTTAACGTCTTTTGTACAGAAGATAGTAGTTTTCAAAGTATTATTATTGCACTGTAACTTAATCGATGCATCTTTTATTTTGGATTTTAAATAATCATTGATATCTTGCAACTCATAAGTACCCTCTGGTATTTCAATAACTTCGTTAGAACCATAATAGAATCTATTATTACTTTTATCAATGTTTGGAATAGCATTAAATGTTGAAAAGTGCAATAATGCACACTCATACTCTCCATCTAGTTGTAACGTATTGGGATAGTACGTAGATAACACTGACGAGTTTCCAGTTATAGACAAAGTGAGTGACATCTTGTAAATGATTGAAATTAAAGAAAAGCATATAATTTATAACATAATTTTATTCCAAAAAGTCGACAAGTATTCTAAACATAAATGACCACAATTTACCGAATTAAATGTTTGATATCTTGTATAGTTATAAAACACATTACAATTTTTGAAATATCGTATCAACTCCATAGGTGGTTTTAAATTTCCATAACTATCAAAATATTCACAATAATTGTAAACTTTGACATAAGCTACCCAATGCGTTCCATTGTTCTTAGAATCATCTAAGTTAACGATACCACATTCAATCTGTTTCGGCTTCTTAGGTAACCGATCCTTCATATATACCCCACGGAAATATGGTATGTCTCTTGAGTACTTTTGAATGTCCACATTAGTTAGAGGGCGATCGGGCAGCATATTTTTCAGTTTTTTGAAGATGTTATAAACAGGCCTTTACCACTTTTATACGGCTTTATGTATAATCCCTTGCCCACCATTAAAGCCTCCATAGCTTTATTGTGACGTTCCGATTCTTGTAAATGTTGTTTGCTGGCTTTGTAATCATTAACGGTTTTTGCAATACCCGCTGCACCACCAGCTAAAGTTCCTAAAGCCGATAAACCAGCGAAAATTGGGATCAAAGGCAGAACTCCTCCAGTCTTTGGTAGAGGTATTACTCGTGGTACCCGAATTCGATGACAGGCGTTTGGAAATATTTTTTTTGCTGCTAAGTATGCTGCTTTTATCAAAGTCTTATTATCGCTGCATTTGAGTTTCTTAATTTTTGATTTTATTTTTGAAACTAAGCTTTTAAATGTTTTGACCCCAGATCCAGACTTCAGTTTGGCTTTCATGACTTTGCTCACTAGCCAAGAGCTTAGTTTTTCACCTTTCCCCGCATCTTTTGATTTCAATCTTTGTTTAGCCATATTAAGTAGTTGTAAATCAGCTTTGTGACGATTTGTTAAATCTGGATGGTTTGCATATGCAATGTCGTGGTGCATACAAGCTTCGTCTAGCTTATTTACACCTCGGTCACCTCGTGCTAAGCGTTTCTGTAGTTTAGTACCTGGTCCGCAGTAATTGTAGCCAGGCAAATGAACTTCAAATGGTAAATTATTAATTATGTCGTTGACTAGTCCACCACCCTGCATTACTCAAAGTATAATGACAGAAATAAAAAAAGGAAATGATTATATTATAATATCTTAGCTCGTTATTGCAGCTTTTTCAATCCAACTGTTTTCTGCGCTATTAAGACCTAACCATTTGACATACAATTTATTACCTTTCTTTTTCAAAACCTTTTCTATCAAATAAACATCAGGATAATTCGATTTTTGAAGTTCTTGCTCGTAAAAACTTCCTAATATGTTTTGTTTTCGCTGATCTTCTAAGTGATATGTTACTGGTAAGGTTTTATTAACCTTTTTTATAACAAATAATTCAGTGGACCAATTAGGAGTGTAACCTTTCTCAAAATTATGTTTATATTTACTTATGCGAACACAATCACCAACTTTGAATTTAGGCTTCCATTGAACTGAATCATGTTTATTTGTTTTTGTTATTATTTTTTTAATTACTGATTCATTGGATTTATTCACATCAACTGGTTTAAATTGAATAGTGCGATGTTTTGTGTTATTATATTTATTCAATATATCTTCCAATGGTAGACCAAACCACTTATAATTCCCGTTAAGGCTAAAATATTTATATAATTGATTTTTCAAGGTTCTAATAAGTCTCTCTACAATTGATGCCTTTTTAGTGGAGAACGATGAGTAATGGTTTATGTTGTGCTTCTTCATAAGCATTTGAAAAGTGCTGTTGTAAAATTCAGTTCCCTTATCGGTTTGTAAGTTAACAGGTTTTTTACGAGTATTAAGCAATATGTCTTCAAAAGCACGAGTAACATCAAATTTATTTTTTGATTTTATCGGTTTAGCCCACGCATACTTCGAGAAGCAGTCAATGACCACTAAAATGTAATTGTAACCTTTGTTAGACTTCTTCAGGTTTTGCATGTCCATTAAATCCGCTTGCCATAAATCGTGAATTCCTTTCAAAATAACAGAACGCCGGAGAAAATTTCGTCGTGCCGCTTTGTGTATTTCATTTACAATTTGCTCTTTTGCCATTACAGAGTTTTCTGAAGTATTTTGTCTACACCTGCTTTGGGGTCAAACTTATCTTGCAATTGCGTTAAAACCTCTGGTATCCTTGCTTTTAAAGTAGCTTGAACTGTATTCTGTGCGTCTCTTATGATTTGAGAACGCAATGATCCGATTAGCTTATTTACTTCTTTCAACGTATTCGCATTTATCTGATCTACATAACTCTTATTCACAGCGTCATCAGCTTCTATGGGTGATCTAATTCCTCTCAATCTAGTCGATTTTAAATCAAATTCTCCACTTTCTGATTTAATCAATGCATTTTCATTAAACTCGAACAGTTCTGATAAACGCATTCTTTTGTGAACATGATGACCAAATTTATCTATATTCATTATGACTGTATTTACAGAATGAAAGCTTCAAGTAAAATGAAAACAATATTTATTTTTCAAGATATTTATTTACTTATTAAATGACCTTCACGTAGTTCCTCTATGATGGATAATATTTCGTTATCTACTCCTGTATTTCCAGCTTCACGAGACGCTATAAGTAGCTTTAATCTTTCAACTAACTCGTTAGGATCATCCCAATATATGTAATCAGTATCTTTATTAACTTTTTTCAACATTAGCAAGCCTTTCCCTTTAGGTATATTATTTTTTTCTGTTAAATCGTTTTGCAATGTAAATAAAGGTTTTATTACATCCATATACTTTTTTCCCTTGTTACTCTTAATAGCTTTTTTCGGATCATAGTCACGTCTATGAGCATTTGTATGTAGTAACATCAACTTATAATTTTGTTTATCGTCTTCAGTA